>CM073449.1:51436666-54065000 GCA_037074485.1 Delonix regia
ATTTGCCTCTATCAATTTTTTCAGCTCTATCAACATGATGCTTCGAGCTGTTTTGGTGTCACCATACTTGGACAGCTGCTCATTTTCCCTGGTGATTGAAACCAACAGAAAAAGTAAGAAGCTAACAAGTTTTACAGCTTAATATTAGGTTGATCTACCAGCGAACATAAGACTCAACCCTGTTATTCTTTAAAAACTATATTAGATTTCACCATTTCCTACAAAAGAAATAAGAATACTTAGGATTGAGATTAAAGGTTATAAATATTGAAATGATTTTAAATGCCATAGTAATCAAATCTTTATACGTACTGCAAATCAGAAAATATATCTCTAAGTCATGAATAGTAAAACATATGGAATTGTAAAATTCAAGAATAAGTTAAAAATAGCTTGAAATATAAAGTATAACATATGTATAGTATATCATTGTAATATAAATGAATTAAAGATGGTAAATCTAACGCAAGAGTTCAGAAAAAATACTTAAACATAAGTTACAGATAAGCTCATTAGTCATATAATTTGTAAGTAATTAATTCTTGAAATAATGCCAGGTAATATCCTTCTTTGTTTCTTTTTGAGAGGCATAGAAAAAACTTAACAACAGTACAACACTGCCATGCTAACTCATTGTTTTCAAATTGTAAATGTATAATTTTGATTACTATGATAAACGCTACAGGAGAAAAGCCATGTTCCCATTAACATAGATATTGCTGGTAATAAATAATATAGGTTCTTGCACATCCCAGCATGAAGAACAGTTTGAAGACAACATGTAAGGCTCCACCCTGTTATTCTTAAATCTGTAATTTAGATTTCACCATTTCTTATAGAAGAAAGAAGGATGATAATGATTGAGATTAAAGGTTCCAAATTGAAAAGAGTATAAATGCTGCAGAAGAGCAGCCATATTCTTATTAAATAGAGAGTATTGGTAATAAATAATTTAGGTTCTTGCACGTCTCAGAACACAAAGCAGTTGAAGACAAAACAAAATGAAAAGGAAAGGTCAAAAAGGAGCAATTTTAGAACTTCATAAGACATCAGATAATTGAAGACATAACCCAGAAGCAAAGTCCCCTGTTTAATTTCAATTTGTAAGTAGCAGATCATATAGCAGACAACACAATTAAATTCTTGCAACTTCTAAATGCCAGTTGCTTTCAGCATGGCCTTTTTCCCAAAGACTAGAACTCTGGTGCAAGGATAAGATGGTAATGGTCTGTGCACTGGGGCTCTTAATTTGCAAATTTGCAACAATCATTTCACGATTAATGCACACTGCACTCATATAATGAACATTTAATGCTTTTGAATAATTACTTCAGAGAGAATTGAAGAGTAGAACAATTTACTCTTGATATGTTCCTTATTTCTCTAAGAAACTCTCAGAAAATGAAACTCACATTTTTACTTCATCTATTAGCAACAAAAACAAATTATTATATTGGCTAGAGCTCTGATCAAGACTCAAGAACATTAAGATAACCATCATATTGAATTTTTGGTATAATCTCATCAATCAAACTTATAAGTTATAATCAAATCAGTAATAAACGATGCTATACAAACATAGCACAAAAACTGAGTACACATATATTCAAGATATTACCTGAAATTATTAAGAGTTAACAGCTGGGTGATTTCTTTATATAGATCCTCATTGAAAGTGGAGAACACTTTTAAATCATTTACTAATATCTCAACAGCCTTCGCCTTGTCTTGCCTGAAATTTTAAACACACGATAGATTAAAAAAAAAAAAAAAAGAACAAGTGAAGTATTATAACATGGATAAATAAATTCAACAAAACCCAACAAACACAATAATTTGTACCGATCAAGCGCTTCCAGATATTTTTGCTTCCTGATTTCAAAGAATATCTTCATGGAGTATCTATTATCATCAACTTTAGTAAACCCTGATAAGTACTTCTCAACTTCTTCCCATTCTCCAGCCTGAACTTTTTCCTCAAAGTACTTCATGTTAAAGAAAAACCCGGACTCTTTCTCAAGCCTACAAGAATTAACAAATATTTGAAAGAGAAAATTGACCAATCATTTCGATACCAAATAAAATTTATAAGCAAAACACCACTGCACAAAACGAAGAACGTTCAGCAGAAAAGAGAGAGAATCTTCAATTTATTTTGATTATCGTATCAATCCTCCCACATAACTTGGACAGAGAGAGGCGAAAAGAAACAAAATTAAGGGGCTTACTTGTGCACAGATTCTTTAAACTTCTCCTCCTCCAGAAATTGGAGAATGAGAAACACCAATTCTCTGCTTAAAGAAGACATAGCAAGTACTCAAATCTAAAAACGCTCCAATAATTTCGATTTTCAACCACAAAAACACGACTAGTTAAGCCAAAAGAGAACAGCACTTCAATTCCATTAAACAGACACAAAACTGAGCTTAATTGTACAAACTCCCCCACAACTCGACTCTGAATCTAAACTCACTCGCAGCCCACATCCTCAACATCCTCAAAGATTTAGAGCTTCTTGGGGATTAGACAAGCTCGAAGTTCGAGAATTTCTAGGGTTTGAAAGGCTGCGGATAAGAAGAGGAGAGAGAGAGGGCTGAGAGACTTGGTCTCACTATCTTCGATGCGTTGTACAGTGTCTTTCTTTTTCTACTGACCTATCAGACATAAGCCCACGTACTTATATGATATTCCAGTCTACTTATCATGGTAAGCTATGTGGAGTGAGCGATAAGGGAAGCAGAGAAGTGTTGCGGAATCGAAACCACAAATTCAAATCTAGTGAATATTCGCAACACACGTCCAGTCGACCCCATTCCTTTTGTACTGTCGCTTTCCCTTTGAACCCAGATTTCATTAACTCGCGCCCTATAGTCACGCCAATGTCGAACTTTGCGCGATAATTTTCTGGTTTGGTCTTTCGAAGGGTGTGAACCAACGCGCGAGATAATTTTCGTCTGGGACCCACATCTTTGTTGTCGGTTTTAGCTTTGGCTCTCATACAAATTGTTTATTAATAAATTCCATATAATTTTAATATTCAAGAATCGTAATAAATGAATAAAAATAACATAAACGAAACAACCTTTTGTTATCGTTGATTTGCCTGTCGAAATAATCTAATAATCGTGAGAGAATATAGTTAGTGGTTTTTAGTTAACTCTTGGCATCGCTTTTAATTTATAACATGAACAAATATATAACCTAATTCCTTAAAAAAAAAAAAAGCACTATATTATGATTGTTTAAAAACACATAAAAAGGAATTATAATTTTCATGATTCCTTTAATAAAATTCTATAGAGTTTATAAGATTCGTAATAGATAGTTCGTTCATATCTAGCAGGGAAATTGTCAAAACTTGAACAAGTTAGCTTATTTAAATTTTCATGCATTCAACCGTATATGTAAAAAGATTAGTGCACTAATTAACATAGTTGCATTTGGCTTTTCGACGTACTGTACTATCGGTTCCTCAAATAATGTGTAATTAATGTACTAATAATTAACTCAGACCAAAAAAAAAGTACTGATCATTAACAATTAATGGTTATAATGTATAATTGTCAATTCTTTACAAATATAATTGATAGAAATTTTTTATTGTGACAAAAAATGTATTGGTGTTAGTTACACCTATACATCTTGATTCTTAATATGCACCGTAGCACCTTAAATTTTTCATATAATATGATAATAATTAGAAGTGAAAAATGGACATAAGATAATTAATTAAAAAAGATATATATATATATATAACTCTCTCTCTCACACATAATTATCATATTATACAAAATGATCAGAATTCATCAATCTATTGGTCTCCTATATAAGTTTCAACATCGGCAACATATATATCAACTTTGGCAACCTATGTAACAACCCTACATGCATTTCAACATTGGAAGCCCTTTATTTGCATGATCAACAATTATTACATTAAGTGTGATCCATTATGATTGTTTAATCTTTTGCCATTGTGGACTTTTAGCATAAATTCACATGGTTTGCATGTATTTTTTTCTACCTACGTACTATTGTAACTTTGACTATTAATATAATGGTTAACTTGAGCTCTCCAATAAATTTGAATCCTTAAGTTTTGTTTCTAACATCCTTAACTCACGCACTATCATCAAAGAGTGAGAGACAAAGACTTAAAAGCTCCCATTTTCGAGTTCATAAGTTTCAATGTTTACAATATTTGCATTCAATAGCAATAGCTGGAGGTATGATTTCCTCCGCTTTATTTCTTTGTTATGAGCAAGCTAATAAGTTTCTCCTATGTCTAAGAAATTACATTTGGTATCAGAGCTATTAAACATTTGCCTTACAAAATTTAGAAAAAATTTCAAATTTGAGTCAATCATATTTATGCATTTTTTTTTTTTTCGCAATTCTAAACTCATAAACTTGATCCTCATGAAATATTAATCAGTTTTGGCTTTTAAAACGCTCAAAACGAAGCTATAAATTGCAAGAAATGACCAGGTTTCTATTTAGGTCCAAATTCGGTTGGGTTCGGATTCTATGACCCATCTAGAGGTAAGGAATGAGCTAAGCTAAATGTCGTTTTGCTTAGTGCTTTGTTCTAAAAATAAAATTATGAAGATGGTCACCTTAGGACTCAAACCTATGACATGTTAGATGATGAGCCAACATTCTGACCATTAAACCACTGCTTTACTTTGTGTAATGATTTTGATTTCAAACATATTTAAAGCTTAAAAATGCATGCTCAAAATTTTTTTTTTAATGTTCAAATTTTTTGAAAAAATTATTTTTAAACAACTTAAGTCTTATTGAGCAATATTTAGAGATATTCTATATAATATTCGTGGAATTAAGTTTTATGCCATTTAATTAAATGTTTAATTTATTAAAAATTAATTTTAAGCAACATTCTATGCCATCTTTGGATAAATTTTAAATGAAGGGATATTTAATTAATTAATTTGTTACATTTTGGTTTTGTTGACTAATTAATTAAATGATTATACAAAAAAAATTTCATTATGAAAATGGCTTATTTATGCATTTTGCATGGTCATTTACAAGCATTCAAGTAAAATTTTGATGTCATGTAATTAGTATGATTTTGGCATAATTAAAGCTTAGCTACAATACCTTTAGTTATTCTAAAAAATTATACATTAAGTTTTAAAATTACATAATGAAAAATGACATCCAGTTATAATTAATCATCTTCAATATGATAATTATCATCCCATAGGAATATTATCACATTGATATGATTAATTAGGATGGTATAGTAAATTTTTCTTTGCTTAATTTGCCCATAGGGATTGAGGAAAGGGAATATTATTTGGTAGTTTCATCATGATTTGTACATAATCCTAATAAAATAAAATTTAACCTGCAGGCAGTTTTATTTGCTACTAGACTCATGTTTACTTTGCATGTTTACATTGGTAAAACATGTTATATGGATTTTTAAAGTTGTCTCAAATATTGATATATACATGTAATAATTATGCAACTTTTCAACTACTAAACATTTATGAGTTTCAAGTTTCCGAACTTAATAGGGATAATTACAAACTTTGAAAGGAAAAAATTCTTTTTCAATTAGAGTGGATGGACGTTGATTATGCCATTAGAAAAGATGAACCATCTACACCTATGGATACTAGCAACACATTTGCAATAACTCTTTATGAATGTTGAGAGCAATCTAATCGTCTCAGCATAATGTATATCAAATCCAAAACATTTGATAGTATACATGAATCGATAGAAGAGTATAAAAACATTTGTGACTTATTGAAAGTCATTGATAAACAATTTGAATCCTCTAAAAAGGTTTTAGCAAGCACCCTAATGTCAAAATTATTTATCATGAAGTTAACTAACTTAAGGGGTGTGTGAGAGCACGTAATGAAAATGAGGGATATTATGACCTAGTTAAGGGCACTTTAAATTGAAATTCTTGATTCTTTCCTGGTGTACTCCATTTTAAATTCCATATTGGCTCAATATAGGCCATTCAAAATCTCTTACAACACACATAAACATAAATGGTTGATAAATGAAGTACTGACCATGTGTGTTTAGGAAGAAAGAAGACTTTTGGCGAGAAAGTGCACATATGGCAACTCAAACGAAAGACAAGAAACAAGTCAAGGGGAAATGGAAGGGTAAAACGCCCATCCAATGTGGTATTAAAAAGGAATCCAAGTGTTTTTTCTACGAGAAGAAATGACACATGAAGAAAAATTACAATAAATGCAAGGTCTGGCTTAAAAAGAAAGGTAACTCAATCTCATTCTTTTGTTATGAATCTAATATGGTAGATGTTAGTAATAAAATATGGTGGATTGATTCTAATTCTACAATCCATATTTTGAATATCTTACAAGGCTATCTAAACCAAAGGAGCCTGATGGGAAGTAAGCAATACATATACTTAGGAAACAAGATGGGCTGACTAGTTGAAGCTATAGGAACTTGCAAACTGGTTTTAAACACTGGTTTTATTTTAATTTTGGAGAAGACTTTTTATGTACTAAGTTTATCCAGAAACTTAATCTTTATTTTGAAGCTTGTACCATTAGGATGTTTTTTTGAATTTTCAAATAATATGTTGAAGTTATTTTATAAATTTAATTTTATTAGAAATGGTATAATTTGTTATGGTCTTTTCCAAATTCAATTACAAGGCAGTTCATTACATGAAATCATGCATGCTTCAAGTAGCATAGGTATAAAAAGATGTGTTACTAATGAAAATTCTTCTATATGGTGGCATCGTAAACTTGGTCATATCTCAATAGAGAGAATAAAAATGTTAGTAAAGGAAGGAGTACTAAATATTATTAACTTCAGTGACTTTGATACTTATATAGACTACATTAAGGGAAAGTAAACTAACAATACTAAGAAATGTGCTAAAAGGAGTTATACCTTGTTAGAAATTATACATACAGATATATGTAGTCTAAATATGGACTAGTAAAAAATACTTTATCACCTTTATTAATGATTACTCATGATACATGTATCTTTATTTGCTTAATAACAAGAATGAAGCATTATATGCCTTTAAGGTTTTTTAAAGCCAAAGTAGAGAAATAATGTGGTAAACAAATTAAGATAGTGAGATCTGATAGAAGTGATGAGTACTATGGTAGATACACTGAAGATGAACAAGCACCTGGTCCATTTGCAAAGTTTCTTTAAGAGCATGGAATTGCTGCCTGATACATTATGCTTGGTTCCCTAGACCATAATGGTGTTGTAAAAGGAAGGAACTAAACATTATAAGACATGGTTCGAAGCATGGTTAGTAGCTCAAAGCTTCTTAAGTTCTTGTGGATTGAAGCCCTTAAGACGACTGTGTATATACTACTCAAGTTCCAACCAAGGCTATTGAAAAGATGCCATTTGAATTAATGAAAGTTGGAAACCGAGTTTAAGGCATATGTGCGTATGGAAATGCCTGTCTGAGGTGTGTATTTATAATCCACTAGGGAAGAAGCTAGACCCAATGACAATTAGTGGTTACTTTATTGGGCATGCCGAGAGGTCTAAGGGATATAGGTTTTATTGTCCATCACATAGCACTAGAATTGTGGAGTTAAGAAATGTTAAGTTTCTTGAGAATGACTTGATCAGTGGAAGTGATCAAACTTGTAACTTAAATTATGAAAATGATCATTTAGGAACTCAAGCTCCCACAGTAAGTGACATATTGGTTATAAGTCATACCCCTCAAGTACAAATGGGTGTTGAAGAACCAATCATCGAGAAACTACAAACTGTTAGCCATGATCAAGTTGATCTGGTTGTAAAACAGCCACCAAAATTTGTTATGTAACCAGTTAAGGAAATGCTTCCCAAGAGAATGTTGACTCAACATTAAAAATATCAACTAGGATTAAGAGGTCAGCAATTTCTAGTGATTATGTTTTATACCTACAAAAATATGACAATCATACAGGAGTAAAAAATGATCCTGAAACGTTTTCACAAGCTATCAACTGTAAAGAATCTAATTTGTGGCTTAATGCTGTGAAGAATGAGATGGATTCTATGGCGTCTAACAGAGTCTAGGATCTCATTGAGTTGCCTACTGGTTTAAAGGTCATTGATTGTAAATGGGCCTTTAAGACAAAACTCTAAGGCAACATCAAAAGATATAAAGCACGACTTGTGGCCAAAAAATTTACTCAAAAGGAAAGAATCGATTACAATGAGACATTTTCTCTAGTATCAAAGAAGGATTCCCTTTGTATTATACTAGCATTGGTTACCCATTTTGATTTGGAATTATATCTGATGGATGTGAAATAAATATTCCTTAATGGGGATATAAAGGAAGAGATATATATGAAACAACCTGAATGATTCTCCTATAATACTGGTGAATATTTAGTTTGCAAGCTTAAGAAATCTATATATGGATTGAAACAAGCCTCCCGCCAATGGTATATTAAATTTCATGAAATTATCTCCTCATTTGGATTTGTGGAAAATGTCATGGATCAATGTATATACGAAAAGGTCAATGGGAGTAAAATATATTTTCTTGTGTTGTATGTAGATGACATATTACTTGCAACTAATGATAAATGGTTTTTATATGAAGTGAAACAATTTCTCTCCAAGAACTTTGATATGAAGGATATAGGTAAGACATATTTTATCATTGCCATTAAGATCCATAAAGATAGAACTCAATATATTTTGGGTTTATCGTAAGAAACCTATATTAATATAGTCTTCAATAAATTTTGGATGAAAGACTACTCACTAAGTGTAGCACCTATTCTAAAGGGTGATAGGTTCAATTTAAGCCCATGTCTGAAAAATAATCTGGAAAAGGAACATATGCGTAACATTCCATATGCATCAGCAATTGGAAGCCTTATGTATACTCAAGTTTGTACAAGATCTAACAATGCATTTGCTATTAAAATGTTAGGTAAATATCAAAACAATATGGGGTTGGATCATTAGAGAGTTGCCAAGAAAGTTATAAGGTATCTCAAAGGCACCAAAGATTACATGCTAATGTATAAGCGAACTAAGAACCTTGAGGTAATTGGCTACTCTGATTCAGATTTTGCCGATTGCATTGACTCCCAGAAATCAACATTCAAATATATTTTTATACTTACCAGTAGAGCTGTGTCTTGGATAAGTGTAAAACAGTCTTTAACTATTACTTCTACTATGGAAGCTGAGTTTGTGTCTTGTTTTAAGGCAACTTTGTATGGTGTATGACTTAAGAGCTTTATTTTTTGTCTTAGAATTTTGGATTCTATCTCAAGGCCATTAAGACTATGTTACGACAATTCAGCTACAATTTTTCTAACAAAAAACAATAAAAGATGAAGTCGAAGCAAACACATTGACATTAAATATTTAGCCATTCAAGAACATGTTAAGGAAAATAAAATTTCCATTAAACACATATGAACTGAGTTGATGATCGTTGATCCCTTAACAAAAGGCATGCCACCTATGAAATTTAAGGATCATGTAGCTAGAATGGATTTGGTACCATATTAAGTATTTGATGTATGTTATCATCACTTATAATAAAGCTCTTATTCATTTAAGTTATTTTTCTAATTTTGTGTGCACATTTATATTTAAATAATAGACAATATTAAGAGGACCCATAATAAGCATATGGCTTATTCATTAAATTATGGTAGTAATAAAAAGCAATATACATTGTGATACACATAAGGTAATACTCACTTATAGAGGACTTACTGGTGTGATTCGTGCATTCAACTTTACTCTTTTAGAATATGTATGAATAAGGATATTGAAATCATTAAACATAATAAACCAAGTGGGAGAATGTTGGTGTCCCATATCAATTTCAATGTTGGCAACCACATATGTCAACTTTGGCAACCCATGCAACAACCCTATATGCATTTCAATGTTGGCAGCCCTTCATTTGCATGGTCAGTAACTACTACATGAAGTGTGGTCCATTATGATTGTTTAATCCTCTGCCATTGTAGACTTTTACCATAAATCCACATTATTTGCATGCATTTTTTCCTACCTACATACTATTGCAACTTTGACTATTGATGGAATTGTTAACTTGAGCTCTCCTATAAATTTCGATCCCTAAGTTTGGTTTCTAACATCCTTAACTCATATATCATCATTAGAGAATGAGAGACAAAGGCTTAAAAGCTCCTATGTTCGAGTTCAAAAGTTCCAACATTTACAGTATTTACATTTAATGGTAATGACTAGAGGTATGATTTCTTTCGCATTATTATTTTGTTATGAGCAAGCTAATAAGCTTCTCTTATGTCTAAGAACTTACACAATCAAACATATGTTTTTCCAAAAAAGAATAGAGCAAACAGATAAACATGAAAAGAATATGTACGCCAATTATAATATGAAAATCTTTATATATACATTTATATACCATACAAATAATAGTTTGCTTAAACCAAAACTATATTATTTTCTCATAAAGGTCTTAAAGAATACCAATATTCATTTTCAAAGATGTTGAGTTTGAAGAGAGATTATTTCATTTCTCCACCAAAACAAAAACTCTTACATTCTATGTCAAATTATTTAGCCATTTATGTGATTCTATCTCAAAGTCTTTAGCCACTCACGTGATTAGCAATACTTGAATTTGTTATAGTTCTTTCTAAATCTTATCTATGAATTATGCAGGTCTTTATATTTAAATTATTAGATCACATCTAGTTGAAATTATAAATTTTTAACCATACATAATTACAAAATTTAATTTGAAATGTCAATTCTTTTAATAATAATTGTTATATTCATATATTTTATACTAACTACAACAAATTCAAATTATGATTGGTCTTTATCCCTATTTCTATACCTATCATCTCACTAACACCATCACTTACTCACCTAAATTATCCACGCAAATTCATAATGCACAATATGGTATTTATTTGTCTATATATGTAATGATTAATTTTCTTATACGTAATTATTGACTTACAAGTATATATGGATCCAAGAGAGGCGCATGGGGCAGTCGTCTTCCTTAAATTTTTAAAATCTCAATTTTTATGTAATTGTATCTTATATTATTGATTTAATTTTATAATTTATAAAGGTCCACCCTCTTTATATTGTAAACATTGTCTCTCTTAATTCAAATTTTTATCTAAAAACTTTTGCTTATTTAAAATCAAATCATAAATCAGTTTCATTTGTAAGAATTATTAATTCAATTCCTTCAACAACAGGGACAAGCAACTTATAACAACTCATCAAACATACTCAGGATACTTACCAAACGACTAAGATTAAGGTTTGTGGTAGGGCTTTTGACTCAGTTTGTCACAATACAATGATATAAGCAAACCTTAGAGGGAAGCTGTAATGAACAATAAATTTCTAGCAATCCTTAAAACGTCCTTTTTTTGGTGGGAAGGAAATCAGTTGGTTGCAAGTAAGTATTTCAAATTAAACACAATCTACAAAATTATTTTGAAAATGTATCGTAAAAAGTTGGGGCTCTCCCCTAGTTGGAAGTTAACAGTAATATTAATTGTTTTATTAGTGAAGAATTAATTTTAGACAAAATACATATATGATGGATCAAATTAAAAAAGTAATTATTTATGGAACTAAATTAAAAAACCTCTCGTCAATGAACCACCATAATAAAGTTTTAGTAATTTATTTGTGTCAAATTGCACAAAGTCAGTTAGCCAATTATTACTTTGATTACGTATTTTGAAAAAAAATAAAAGATAATATTATCTTAAATATGAAACTAAAAATATTATTAATTAGATATCATAAAAATAATAAAATAAATAAATATTAAAGTAAATATTTAGCCGTTTCAGAGAGAAAATTTTAATTTATACGGTGCAATCGTGTAACTCGAGACTAGGAAACCCATGTGGTATCGGCGAAAGAGAAGCGCAAATTTGGCTTCTAGTTTAAATCCAAGAATTAAGAAATTGTCGGGACGCGTCACATTGTAGTGTCCGGAGCATCTGATACCTGCCCACTTTGTGATCACTTCTGTGTCAGTTCCGTCACATCCTCTGCGTATTCCTCAGAAGAAAAGGCACGCATAGATCTTTTTCCTCTTTTAAAAAAACAAAACAAATAAATAAATATTAATACGAGTTTGAGTTCGAGTTCGATTTCGAGCACGAAACGTGATGGTAGAGAGAGAAAAAGAGCTTTCTCGAGCATTCATTACATGAATTAAAGAACTTTTCGAAGGTAGCAACAAATATATAGTAGCATATGTCCCATCCGCCCCGGGGCCCACTAACCTCGTTGCCTGGTTGATGCCACGTGGACTATAAGTCGCTCTTCACGCGCCCTCCAACAGCGCGTCCTATCGTATACATTAATATGACAGCGAGAGGAGGTTACCTGCTTTTGTCGCGAAATTTCTGTTAAATATCGTGAGGCAGTGTCGTCACACCACACGCGCGTTTCTGTGGCCACTTTCCACCGAATTTGATATGCTGCTTTTTTTTAAAAGAAAAAAAAAAAAAAAAGAGTGGTCTCATGCCTTTTCCGAAACTCCATTAGACGTTGCATGTAATGTCTGGAACGTGGGCCACTAGGTGGGGACAAGTGCACCTCGCTTTCATTCTCCACGGCTTTTTACTTCTTTTTGGCATTAAATTTGGAGTTATTCAAGTTGGTTCATGGTTCAACAGTAAAAATTACTGAGATTTTCCACCGGTATGAAAATTAAAAAGTAAGATTATATTTAGGTGTTCTTTATTTATTCATGTTTTTTAATCTTAAGTTATAATAAATTTTAGTTAAAAATTCAACAACAAAAATCATAATTAAATTTTGTCTCTTTAGCAATTTATACTTTTTTATCTTATAACACTCTTATAAATTTAAAAATATACCTTATAAAATATCTTAAACATTAATTTGTGGGATATTTTATATCATAAAAAATAAATAAAAATCTCTATTTTTAAATATCATGGTAAATGTAAAATCAATCAATTTAATGCTATCCCAATCTTATATTATAAGAAAATTATACCGATTTACAAAATTATTTTTTTTTATCACATCATAACTATATAAATTCGTATGATAACATCACTTCGGCCAATAAAGGAAATTTAAGTTTTTAAAAAGCGTGGTCAGTATCTTATCCTAACTATTTAATGTCTTATCTTGTAGATTAATAGGTGATATAATGAAATCTAACATTAAAAAATATTAATATATCAAGTTGCACTAAATTAATTATTCTTAGCGTCCTCCACTTCAGTAGCCACCAAAGCAAAACTTTCGGTGTTAATTATATATATATATATACACACGGAAGTTTAATATTACGTGTGAGTAACTTCTAGTATATTAGATACTTAGAAGTTTATATGTAAATCATTCTTAATTATTATATTAAACATGAAAACTTGATACCAAAATATCTCAAAAAGTGTTGTAAGACATAACGAATACTGGTGTGTATAGGCCTCAAGTTGATGAAAAGTAATTTTGAAGCAATTTGATATTTAATATTGATTCTGTTACTTTCGTACAAAAACTTTGAAAATTTATGGTTGAAAAACTTTGATGTAAAAATAAGGTTTTGTACAAAAATGAATTCGAAAGACAAAATGATTATAAAAAAATAAAAATAAAACATGGAAGTAAACGAAATTAAACTGTTTGTAAATATATTGGTGTTTATAAAATCAAGTTGGGAATTTTTCAACTTGCCAATAAGCTGAATAATGTCTCAAATAGCTGAAGATTATGTCACAATTTTGTACTACATTACACAAAATTACTTTTATACTCTTACAACTTTATAATAATTATTATATAAAATATTCATGTTTAAAATAAATAAAAAATATTTATTTAAAACAAAAATTAAGGATGATGAAGAGATAATATTTAGACGTATGGGGATTAAAAATAGTTAGAGATTAATTATAAATTTTAAAATAAAAGAGATTAATTATATTTATTGAAAAAGATAAAAGGTAACATTATCATAAAAATAAAGTTTTTGCTAACAAATACCTTTAAGGTATTGATTAAGGATAATTTATTATACATAATAAATAATTATTAACTAATGAATATAGTCAATGATTATTTATTATATTCATTACAATTAGTTATTATTTATTTATTATAAGTAATAAATAATACTTCTTAGGACACTAATAAGTAAAACTTTAAAAAATAAAATCAAACAAATTATTAATTAAAAAATAAAAAAATATTAATTATTACTATCAATAAATACAATAAATACAAGCCTCCTTGATTTTAACAGTTTTGTAAGAAGTTTTGGTTGGATTCATTTTCGTGCAAAACATAATGATTAGTTTCATTATTCGTACTATCACATCCAATATCATCGTCTTTGCTGACTCGAAGAGAACCCATAACCAAAGCTGGTATTGACGCATGGACATTGGTTAGAATCCAATGACTAATCAAAGGATTAGTACACACCCTTCAACCTCCATGTGTCCTTGTACAGTACTGGGCCTGGGGTTAGAGCTCCCCACGTGTAAACCACTTGCAAAACGACATCCTTTCTAGTAACGAAATAAACGACGCACGTTTCCATCTTCCATAAATTATGCCAAACCTGTCTCTCCTCGCATTGCCATTTTCAACAAGAGAAATATAATTTTGTAGTCTCTGATTTTATTATTGAATTATTCTTTAATTTCTCATTTATTTTAGTTCTTTTACAATAATTTTTTATTAATTAAAAATTATTACTTTTGTTCATATTACGTGAATAAATAAAATTTAGGTCAAAAAATTACCTATACAAATAATTTTGAAAATATTTTTTAATAAGCAAGATCATTTTAATAAATAAAATAAAAAAAATAGTAATTTTTTGATATATTAAGAAGTAAAATATTATTTTTCTGTGTTATAGATATCCCAAACTCGCCGTTGATAGTACAGTTAAAAGGGAATAAATAGGAGCTTTTAAAAATTTTATGTATTGTATTGAAAAATAAACTTGTGAGTTGTTTTTCATTATCTCATATTAATATAGACTTCTATTATGGGTTGAGATTAAATGTTCAAATATTTACTTATTTTCTGATGTAGATTAAACTTGATTTTTAATATTTAGTTTGTTGTTAATTAAACATGAATTTAAGTCATTTACTTTTGCACCAACGACTCTGCCATCGAAAAGTACAAGAATGTTAGCATTCCATAATGCTCTCGAAATGCAAATAAATGCCGACTTGGTTAAGTTTTAGTGCAGTCCTATATCTCTGCTTTCCACGTGCCTATGTATAGATATAGACTGCGTTTGGGTCGTTAAAATAAGGTGTTATTTGTCAATAAATTAATGGTTCATATGAAATGGTAACTTCAAGCTTGAGTTGCATAATCGCATGAGCGTTTGATATTAATGGCCATTTCATTGATTTGAACCTATGAACTAATTATTGAAACTGGTCTCAATAAGACACCTAAACGAGTGAGATTGATTGATCAGGTTAACAGAAAGACAGAGACTTGATATAGACACCTTGTAAGGGATCTAACCACAATTGGAGCAACGTTACATCAAGCAGCAAGTAACATTTGACTTGCCATTTTACATAATTCTATTTTAGGTTGGCAACTTGGGTAACTTGCAGAGACGAAGCAGAAGGGTGAAAGAAGAGACAAATTGCAGATATGTCGTCCATGGCAATGCCTCGCCTCTTGCGTTTCCATGCACGCGCCGCACACTCCACCAATCTCTTAGCTGACTTCGCTCTGTCTTCTGTAGAACACACTATATCTACTGCTTCTTCATTGGATATCACATCCCACACCTATTTCATATCAGTATAAGTCTCTGAAAAATACATGTCTTAAATTATCAAGTATATATCAAAGTCTTTGAAGGTTTAAAAAAGTGAATACCCCATCTGTTGCTAGCACAACAAACTGGTCTCTACAGGTTATATTCCTGTGTGTGACCTCAGGAACAGAAATAAGACCATAGTCCTTGACGCAGTAGTCTCCGAAAGCTCTAGACATGGCTAGTCCTGGTGATTCACCATCAGGTAGCCACACTCTGTGAACTCCGGGCTCGTCTTGTAAGCAGAACACTCGCCCCTGACACTGAATTATACGCTCTGCCTCCTCTGCAACACATTATTTGCATACAAACACTTGGGATTCATTCAATGAGAGAGGGCAAGGATCATAGAAAGGCAAGGAGGGATACTAACGAGGCAAATTGGGCTTGAAATCAACAGTAAGCTGAACTGGTACCACACTTCCATCGTCTGAAGTTGTAGCTAACACAGCACGAGAGTCTCCAACATTTGCTACAACAATGAGCTCCCCCTGGGAGTTGCAGAATCAAGGCCTCAGTTTAAACAGTAATATGAGAAATCACGCACATTCATGTTGATGTTGTAGTTACCTGTCGAACAATGGAGAGAGCAGTGGTTCCGCTGTAAAAAGAATCAATTTTGCGATGCTGCTCTAGCTCGTGATCAATGGCAGCACAGGTTTTCAGGTAGGAGTGCTTCCATAAATTGAAACGGTGAAGTTTTTTCTGGACCTCTATGTCAATATCTGGATCAAGCGAGGTTTGAGCAAGTGTCTCCTGCCAGTTGCATAGCAAAGATGGAGCCATTGACTCTCTTACTCTTTTGGCCACGAAGTGACCCCATGGTCCATGCCCATCGAATATCCCACAGAACATCATGTCCTCTTGGCATCCAAATTCCTACAATCAGTGCATCAACAATATGGGATCACAATGCGTTGCTTTATTCTTTCTGCAATTAAGATTTCAAATCAATGTCTTTTTTTGCATACCTCCCAAACTATGTAGCAATCCTGGTTGACTCCTTTCTGGCCTCTTTTGGAAAAAACTGAGGCGAAGTTGCTGGAACCATCCACATTAACAGTGCCAGGAGAGCAGAGAATCAAGTCATTTTTCTTAGCTTCTTTGGCCATTGCTTCAGCAGCTTCTCTCCCATCGCATCTCCCAGAGCTCCTCGCTTTCTTTATGGAGAACGACCTTGCCAAGCCATTGAACATGGATGAGAAATGCCCCATCACCTTCTGCAGTTTGATACACTATGCCAGGTTCTTCCGCTTATGAGTATGGCACAAAATCTGAACAAGGAAATTTATAACGGTTACTTGATGCAGCATAGTTCAGGTCATGTGGTCACGAAAAGAATGAGTAGCAGGTAAAGAAATTCACGAATAGCCCATTGGAAGGAGGGCTTTTAAAATTTTATATTCGTATCCCACACTTTCCTACATACTTTCCTCTGAACCTAAATGAAGGTAAAATGCAAGTTGGGTACGGGGGATGTCGTGACTGAATAAAAGACAATTTCTGACTCAGAAAGCTCAGAATCTCAGAATTTAATATCAGAAAAAGCTAAATCCTGAAAGAGGATATTCATTCCCCCACCGAATTCCGGCATGCTTCTGGAATTCTTTATAGAGGATACAATTAAGATAAAGAAGTTAAGTTTTCTTCATTTTCGGCCTCAGATCACAATTATAGAAACCTTGGCGTGGCCATTCCTGTACTCTATCCTATTCGTGCAAGCTAAAAGAAAAGAAATTATATACACCTCATAGTGTTCCATTATGAAGCAAAAAGGGACCCATAGTTTCCTCTTCGAGAAAACAAGCGAAAGATAGAAGATAACAACGTCAGAAATATGGAATCCAGAATAGCTTGGTTCAAGGAAGCCAAAAGATTGAACCGCTCAATTCTTAATGGGTAACTAATTGGAATTATAAAACAACAAATCTCTCTCTGTCCAGGTTTCCGTTGGTTTTCACATAAACTCCTGAGAAAATGGAAATTTCCGTGGAGGGTATCTTTGAAACACCAGTTTCCAACCAGAAATTGAGTGAAAGAATTGAAAGCAAGCCAAGTGAAGCGACTACTCTGTGGCAAAACAAACACGGAAAAGAACAAAACTTAAGGACTTCGATTTCCTTGAAGCCACCATAAACCCAAAACGAAAAATCAAAAGAGAAAGAAAACAGTCAACGAAGATCCTGATCCAATTCCAGAACTATATTAGGTTTCAGCTTTCCTTTATGTCCTCAGCCTTTGAAGTTGCAACCACCCAGAATTAAAACAAAGGAAAATAAATGGAGGGAAGACCTTCAATATATGGTAACCTGAGAAAGTGGTAGCTAGAGAGCCTGAATCAGAGGGAGTGGCCGGAACAGGACAGAATTGAGAAGAAGGAAGCTGAGACTTCGAGAAGGCGAAGGTGAAGAGGGATGAGGATCCATGACGATGATGGTTTTTGTTTGGTTGTGATGTGTGGTTCACTTCCTTTTTAACTACGGAGGCGAAAACAATGACACAGCCTTTTCTCCTTTCTTTCTTTCCTTCTTGCTTTCAAGTATAACTCACTTTATGTAACGCAAAATTTGTAACTAGATGAGCATGGGCTTCACCGTAATCTGATTAGAATAATCTATAAAATAAAACATCACTCCACCTAGACTGTCCCCGAATCAACGTAATTCAAAAAGGTTGCGTGGCCTATTTCTATTTTACCCAAAATGGAACTTTGCTTCTCCATCTTTCAATCAACACTTCTAACAGTTTGCTTTGAAAATAAATGTGAAAGGTATACGCCTTTCTTTACTTACTGTGCGTGATTTAACGTTAACAAAGCTAAAAATGTATTAGGGTGAGATTATCATAAAATAGCATCATTTAGTTTGATATTAAATTTTTGCACAAAAATTATAGTTGTCTCTTAAACTTTTATTTACGCAGGAATAAATTAAAAAAAAAAAACTTCTGTAGATGAATTTCATTGGTTAAAAAAATTTATTTTTTTGATACAAATTTTTAAATATAAATCACGTTTATATAAACAGTCATTCGATTAAAATTAACTTTACTAAACAAATTGATTTAAAATAAAGGTTACGTAATTTCAACCCAAAAACATTTAATTTTCAAAGAAAATAAACAGTTCTTCTAATATTTGAACCATCATACATTATTATTTTCTGAAGAACATGATTAGATTGACATGTGATTTTTCCCTACAGATAGGAAGGCGAAGCGATGTGTATTATTTAGTTACATCCGCCAAACATTGGGAATCTGCATTATAATTATTGTGCACAATTGCTTCACCATTTTTATATCGTTTTATATTAATTGTTTGTTCTACGTTCATGTCAAACTGCATATTTGGGAATTATTATGTCTGCTAAATTGTAAATCTTAAGAACATGTGGGAGTTATGAACAAAAAAAAGATATAAATTTAAAAACAAGTTATAGCATAACACACTTTTTATAGGTTTATGTTATTAAATTAATTTTTTATATTAATTTACTTAGTCAATTTTAAAATTTAAGAAAAACTTACATTTTATTTCTGCAAGTCATACTCTTATTGAAAAATTGATACATGAATTTATAAACATAATAAAATACTAATAAATTTTAAAAATATAACAAGACATTATGAAAAAATAGTATTTGGTGTTTTAAAAAACAATGTTTTTTTAAAATAATATAATTATTTTTGTTATGTTTTAAAAGTATCAATTTTGCAATTACATCATTGATTATAAGAATAGAATACACTTTTCTTAAGTTTTAAATTAGATTATAAGATTAATATTTTTTAAATGAACTAATAAATTAATTAACATAATATATTAAATATATATTAAAATTATAATATATAAAAGGCCCATAAAAGTCTCACAACCTTTTGACTTCCTTAAAGGGACGTTTCCTTTCAATTGATCATGAGTTTCATTAATTTCATCTCATTAAATTAAGAGTCCTTGGCTTCACAACCATGTTTATCATTCCAATTTTCAACTAAATAATTTGCCTTTAAAAAACTGTTATTTAGTAAGACCAAAACAGGGAGATAATTTATATTACTACACAGAGTACGTACAGCTTAGAAAGGTATGATAAAGGAATATAAACATTTAATTAATGACAATCATATATAATAAGATTATGTCAGCGATTAAACTAACAAATATATATATATATATATATATATATATATATATATATATGCTTCGTAAAAATTTGTTGTGGGACACTTGTCTAATTGTCGTTGAATAGCTCCTTCTATGGATCAAAACCTCCTAACAATATTAATTTATCATTATCACTTCATTAATACATAAATTCCACCCATATAAAGTATACACAAACGTACTTTATGATTGGAACCAAATTTATTTTATGTGAACTAACGAATCTTACGAAGCCAACTCTTCAGGAGAAGACGTATGAAATGATAGTTTAATTGAGTTTGCGTCATTTCATGTAAAATATTTTGCATATACTATTTTTTTAGTCTAATTTTTTTCCGGGAAAAATTAAAAGAAGAAGAAGAAGAATAGAGAGATAGAATTAGACACTACTGTATGGAATGAGTCTATTCCAATCCGATAAAAAAGCCACATTTTCAATGAACCTCTTCTTTCTAGATTTAAAAAAAAAAAAAAAAGAAAGATTAAAGGTCAGGATTATTATGCCAACAAATGGATTATTCTTCTATTCAATATAAATAATGAAAATTGTAATTTATGTCCTCTCTTCTAATAATTTGACTTTGCGCAATATTTCCTACGGTCTACACAAAAAATCAAATCAAAGAATATATATATGTGTATAGCACTAGGTGATTACGAAATTATTAAATTAATTATTAGAAATCCAACCCCTGAAGAAATGTCGTCCTAATTCTCAATCTATCAACAACTTATATAACATGGGTACAAAATTTAAATGAGGTGTTAGAGATTATATAGAGAACCATCAAAGCAATGACATGCAATATTGATATACTTTGCATTTCAAATTTCATAAATTTTTAAAATCCTTGTGTTGAGTTCATTTAAGAATAAGTTATCGAAAATATAAAATTAAAATGATTTATTTTATCAAAATTAATTCTATGATTTTTTTTACTGAATATTAAAAAGTATAGTAAGAGATCACCACACGTTGAATTAATATATACGTTTATGTTTTTTTTCTTGTTTGACTAAATGCTGAAAAATAAATATTCAATTTATACAAATGCCATATTTAAATACTTGGAAAAAAAAAGAACTAGTATTTCTGTAATTATTGAATGCAAACGCACATTTATTCAATGAATCAGTTTTCTGGCGTTTGAAACATGCAATTGACTTGGAGGCATGCTCCAACTAGGTCCAATGATGGAGAATCTAGCCCAAGGATAATGCACTCAATGAAGCTGCCGTTATGGTTTTTTTTTTTCACGAAAAATGATTACTTTAAAAAAATATTTTTTTTTATTTATTATAAACCTATTATTTTAATTACTTATTCATTGTAACATGACTTTGTCTCTATCTTTTAAAAATTATTAAATTTAATAGTTTTATCAAATTATAAACTCTAAATTCAAGAAACTAGATTTGATAATTTTTAAAAATTTAAAGTATTAAGTGTTATAATTTTTTTAGTGAGTAAAAAATTAATTTTAAAATTTTATGATAAGTGAAAAATTAAAATAATAATTTTATAATAAGTAAAAAATAAAAAAAAATATTTTACTCAACTATCAAAGATAAGACATAGATATAAAAAAATATTAGTTAGCTGTAATATATTTATATAACAGTTGAATATGTATATCAGTTCTAATGATATTATTTTTTTTAATAATAATAATTATTTTTTAAATAATTTTATTAAAATTAATACATCAAATTAATTGTCACTCAAGTGTACTATAATTAACTAATATATATATATATATATATATATTTTTTTTCATGGATGCCATGGTTTCCATTGTAAATCGAACGTCCTCAATGGACACTTAGAAAGTCTTTCTCATAATTTTACTACTTTTTATTTGGAGGTACAGCATCAACTTTATTATCCGTAGCTAACCCAGTAAATAGACTATGGGTACTGTGGCAGAAAATTGTAGTGTATCTTTGTTGATTTTTAATGTGCCCATTAGGTTTTAGGTGAGAAGAAAACAATCACAAGTTCCACAACGAAGCCATTAGAAATGAGGAGATACATTATCTATATGGGCAACTAGGCATCTGGGTTCATGCATCTTTGTAAAGACATTTTCCAGAAAAAGTTGCAACTTGCAGTTAAAAATAAAAATAATGGCACGTAAAAGAATAGGAGAAAATGAGTCATATTGTTGTATTATTACCCTTCGAAAGGGTAGTGGGAGGAAGGAATGGTCACAGAAGGGTCATGCAGGTCATGAGGTTAAGGGCCCACCTCACCTATGCTACGACTGGCTAGTCGCTATTGTTGAGCGTGAGGCCTCCGAGGTTGGCGTTCACTTGTCCCTGTGAGGTGGGGCTGTGATCCTCTACAATCATAAATATGGGACATGGCTCACGGACTGAGTTAAGAGTTACGGTGAAGCCTCATCTCTTGGCCTCCCTGTCGGTTGCATTTATCACTTTCATCCCTCCAATCCTCCTCTCTTTTTTCACTAGGGCACTATTTTTCTTTTTTCCTTTCCTTTTCTTTTTTATATTACTTTCTATGCAATTCTGGGATATAATGACTATTTTAATCCCTTATTTTTTTGAATACTAATTTAATCCTTTAAAATTTTAATACTGATCAAAATTCATTTTAGGGACTATTTTTTATTAATATTAAATTTTTAAAAAAATTATTTTGATACTTTAATTTTGTAGAGGCATAATTTTAACATTAAAACAAAAAGTGAATGATCAAAATAATACATTTCTTACAATTCTTGTAACCAAAAAAGTTATGTGTATTTTTGTTACTAATTTTTTCAAGCAAACTATTAAAACTTAATAACAAATATGATTTTTATAAGTGTTACACCGTTAAATTTTTTGTTGTTGTGATATTTTAATTAAAAATCTATACATTTATTCTATTTTAATTAAAATACTTGATAATAAAATCTAAAAATTATATCTAATTTAATATAATCCTTCTTGCAACCTACAAAGTTATAGTTGAGTTTTTTAAAATTATAAAAATTTCAATATGATCCATATTATTAATAATTTACTTATTATTAAATATATTTTTTTAACATTATTTATGTATATTTAAAATATCAAAATTATGTATAACTAACTATACCAGTAAATATTAGATAAAACTAATATATAGTTGTTTATACTTTTATTATATTATTATTTAATTAAAATATAATAAATATATACTTTTTTAAATATATCACAATACATATATAATTATATTATTTTTAATTAAATGATATATGATTAAACGTTTGTTATATTATTTTTTTTAACGTAACAGAAAATGTAACCAATTAAGTCTAATGCTTAAACATTTTCTGACCCATGCATTATCAGAATACCAATGGAGCAGGTGGCAGAAAAGTAGAATGGGGTCCGCCAACGGCTTGCTTCGGGGTCCAATAGAAATATGCCACGTGGAAGCCAACAATCACGTGGGGGTAGGCACAAGTCCCATGGAAAACAACACATTATTTTAGTTTGAATTCTCAAATCTATGGTGTGAGACTGAGACATTAAGAAAATATAAAAGATAAAAAAAATGTATAATAAGAAAGAAAGTAACTCTAGTCTTTCATTCAGTGCGTTAACTTTTCCTTATAGCTTTAAAGATCTTTTATAAATTCTACATTTTTAGTCAATGATCTATAAGTGGGTTCCTCTTTTTGGCTATGGGTAGGTGTGGACTTACGATGGCCACAAATTCGCATCTATGCAGCTTCAATGCGAATGATTAGTTGGCTTCTTTTCCATAACATTAACAAATCATATCCAATTGGGCATCATTTTGTTATCAATATGGCTTTGTCTTGTCCCCACCATCTCCAATCCCAAAACTAGAAATAGATCTCATCTCTTCAATGCTTTAAAGCTAATGATACTAACTATTGCAAAAGCATACAAATCATTGTTCCACTATTAATTAATATCAACTTGTGGATAGTGTTGGCCCGAATCGTTCGACGTAAATTCTACGTTTCGAGGTGGAATGTTCTGTTCTATTTCCACTTAGATCATGCGCAACTATGACCTATGGGCATGCTTAATATTGCAACTCAGGGAAATTAACACTCCATCATTACAAGATATTTATCTATCTTCATCTTTAACTTAAGTAAATTTAATTCATCCTTCTTTTTTTCCTTCAGAAGGTTAAACTTGCTCCGATCAAGCCAAGCTACGTCATGGTCTCGGGATAAATAGTTAAACAGGTACTTTGTCAAATTGTCTTTGATTTCTGGGCCAGAAAATAAATATATGAATGAGACACTGTTTGGATTTCATTTTCCATCAGGGGATCAACCAGGTTGGACAATTGTATACATGGACCTGGTACTTCCCTAATACATGGATTAATAATTGTATAGATGATGTAGCATTAACTAGTAGAAAAATGTAAAAAGTACTAAGGCGGCTGAAATATCTTGACATGGACATGATCATCCCTAGGATTCTCTTGTTTCTGTTGATATCATCCCCAGTTGTCTCAGATTGCAAAATCAGCGTGGCCTTCGCTAGGTTTGTCGTATAGCTTCACCCTACGTGTGAAGCAAGCACAGAACAAACCCAACTCATACCTAACAGCCATACCAATTTGCTGTCTTCATGTCCTCTTGGCCGACCTAAACCAAAAACTTCATATAATAAGATGTCACAATGAGCCTCGAGAAGGTGACAAGAATTTGTTTGCATACGAGCACCTACAACTCCGAGTGTAGAATATCACGTCCTTATCTGAGAATTACCTGATGATGATGCTTGAAAATTTAGTATCTCTGGTTGACAACATACTGTTATATAGTTGAAGGAGCAACCCTCTAGCTTTTGGATATTTTAAGAATTTTTGAGTGATGTATTTACAATTATGACTTCTTGAAAGAGATGGGGTGAGGTTTCAACTAGATTATGACAAGTTCACATTTTTTTCTAAACGGATCAACTGTTATACAGTGGTTGTCTGTTCACCAAAAAAAAAAAAAATTTATAGAGCCAAAAACCGTATAACATATATGCTGTATGGCATATGATTTAAGTTCGTTCACTGTTAGTCCAAAAAGCACAATTTTTATATGTTCAATATTGCCTTTCATTACTTTCATAACTCATTACATTTAATAACTAAAGCATAAATTGGATTAAGTCAGATATCTTGATTAAAAACTAAAAAATAAAGTACATCTTTGAACAAGCTACAAAACTTACATAAACAATTAGTTACAAGGATAATTTAACCAAATTCTTAAATTCCAATCGTACTACTTCTCATTACGAAAAGGAAAAGTACATATGCGCCAATTCTTCCGAGCCAATGAAAAAAATGATGTATTTACAATTTTCTGTACAATCAATGAATTAGTGCTGTACAGTATGGCATTTTAAGTTCTAAACTGCCACCAGTCCATTTCTAAAACTCCTGTTAGTGCAATTCCCTTCTCTTTTGCCTTTCTATTTCTCTATATTCAACAGCTTAGCCCTTTTATATCCCAAATTATCTCCGACAACAGCTTATAAATAACTGCATGATCCACGCACGAACAATTGCTGGTCCTCTCATTTACAAACGAAATCAGAGACATCTCTGTTCTTGGCCTCCACTCTAGCAAACTTAATGATATACTTGAGGAGATACATAAAACTCACTCTCATTGAAAACTGGTCTTAAATCTTCATCACGCATGAATTCCAAAGGAAAAGAAACAAGGTGTCCCTTTACACACTTTAATTTATCTGCGAACTCTGTTTGCTCAGGTGCTACTCCCAAGTCTATGGTGGTATGACCTAGTTTCTCCTTCCAATGAGCCATGTTTTGCCGAAGTGCAGCTCTGCAATTTATTTCCATACTCCATAACAGATGTCAGAAATCTAAGGCTAATAAACAAAGAAACACAAGAACAACGAAGAGATCAACATAAATCATACCTGGAGCGTACGTGATCATTGGGTATGCAAGCAAAAACCTCATGGTATATTCTTGTATTTTCCTGTCACATATATAGGAGACTACCAGTTGATATACCATAGTAAAATCATAAAGTGAATTAACGAAAATAAAGTAATTCAACATTTAGACAAATCACAGTGACAGTATCTAAGGATGAAATTAAAACTCAAGATCTGGAAAGTCTCACCTTAGCAGTTGCTGACCATAAGTCCCTGTAAGTTGTATCTGCTATTGGATCATTGATTTTACTAACCTCTCCAGCATGCAGACCTAGGTGCTCAGACCATAGGGAGCAACGCAGGCTATAGGAAAATTTCCCAGCCTTCCATGGCTTTCCATTCATAAATGATTCCACATATTCTTTGTCTTGGATCACCACTCCAATCTGTTTAAAATATATGTATATGTATATATAAATAAGACTCGAGTAGTTTCCCTCTGAGACCAAACCTTTATAGACAGATATTACCTAATAACTCAAAATTACATCACTTGGTAACTTTATTATATACCCTCTAAAAGTAGTAAGTTTTAATGATGCATCAGACATGAACTATACCTCAGAGTCTCTTGAGCCAAGCAAACTCCTATCATTTATGTTAGAAGATCCAATTATAGCAGCACGGTCATCTATGATCATCAATTTGCTGTGTACATATACCTGCACAAATAAGGCAATATGCAACATATATCATATGATTGAAGGACTACTGTTTTGATGCCAAATTATTTTTCAGCCTAAAAACAATTTATTAGTTCAAGGGAAGCCAAACTCTGGAAAATAGTAAGGCATCTTAGATGATGGGGGATACAGGAGCTGCTTAGAACGGTAATACCGATATCTAATAAAGTACCTGACTTGTAACCATAGGGCCACCAGCAAAAAGTCTGCCATGAGATCGTAGACCGTAGAAAGAAATGTAATTATCAGTCTTGGGGCCAAGCAAAGCTTTAAGGTTGGCTAATATGGAATGCTTTTGTCTAGAGATTGTTCGATACTGCCAATGTGTTATGGCTCTTACAGTTGCTGCACCACCGTCATCCAGACCACCCTGTAAATGACAATTTATAACAGGAGATATTTTTAAACCTGTATTATAAAGTATAAAATATTATGCAAAGAAGGTCAGTAAATTTTACCTGGAAGCCAGGCAATAGAGGCATCACAATTATAACTCTGAAAAGCTTTTGCTCTTTGTGAGCCAGTAAAATACGCCTATATAATGCTTCCAATACACGGTTCTGTATAATATCATCTGTTGTCAGGCCTGAAATGAAAAATTGGTTCTGAAAGGATAACCAAAATGGAAAAAGCAAACCAAATAAGTTTTTAATTTTCAAAAAAAGGAAGATATAAAAGAAAGAGATATGATAACGAAAAATGGAAAAAGCAAACCAAATAAGTCTTTTATTTTCAAAAAAAGGAAGATATAAAAGAAAGAGATATGATCAGTCAAAGTATGAGATTCCCCAACTCTCTACCACAGTGGTTTTTGCATACGAATGTGACTGTTTAAGCAGTATCTCATTGAAATGAACTAGAATTTCAACCTGAATTTAGGTTAGGTTCACATGTATCTGGTATTTAAGATGAAAAAATTTACAGAATGACCTTACTTCTTGGTCTTGTATGTCAAATTGTCAACCAACCCACTACTTATACGTATCTTGATATCACTATAAAACTATATGTTCTATATAATCCTTTCTTTCATATGGCAGCGATGCTGTAAGCAGGAGCAAGTTATCAATACCAAGACATGATAGAGAACTCCAATTCCCTATAAATCATTAAAATAAAAATCATATAACTTGATTACCTCAATGTAGATAAAATGTTCTGCTTTTTCAATAAGAGAACAATAAGCAGTGTGAATGCTCTCTTCAGTCTGACTTGTTCCAGCAGACCAATGGCTGACACTCCGGATTACCTGTGAATATAAGATCCATCCAAAGATTGCAGCAGATAAATAATCATGTAAAATAATATTAAAATGAACAAACAGTCAATATGTTGAATTCAATTGTTTACAAACTTGAATAGACAGCTCCAGGCCAATTTTAAGAATCAGTCAAAGGCTTTACAGTAACTTTAAATCTTGCTAGGTTTGGTATAATCACAAAATATAAACTTTGTATAAATCTTATAATATTTAATAATTATGTTTCAACCAAAATAACAAGATTTACAGATTACCAGACCAAGGGTGCCAACTAACCTGACAGCGACAAGTAGTTTGCGGACCAACTTCTTCATATTCCTTGGCAGTGGCATCGCAGTAATCTCCTTCAGGTGATCCCCACCAATCATCTGTAGCATCAACGGCAGATTGTGTCTCCAAGTTAAAATGATCAAATGCATCTAGAAGACCTTTCATTTGAGCATCTGATTCAGAAGTTTCATCGCTTGGTCTTTGGTTTACACAACAATTTGTTTGATCAATAAGATTATCATTCATATTGTTTCCTATTAACTTAAGATCTTCCCCACTGGCTTCTTGAGGTAGAAGCAGTGGTATATCTCGCGGGGGTGATTGCGACAAAGAGGAATTCTGACTGTCAATTTCTTTTGGGTTGTCTTCTTCTTTGCTTCCGTCAATGCCTATCTCTTGGCTTCTTCCCATGTAATGAGGGATGACCATGTGGTGGTGAGGCATAAGTAGGGGAATGGTATGTTCATTTGGAGCTTTGGTTCTCTGCAAAATGCCTCACCATGTAAGAAAAGAGGAGGGAAAAGAAAATAGAGGAATCTCCACACTGGACAGAAGATATACCTTTGCATGGTTCCACCGTTGAACAAAGTGTCGAGCAATGTCACGACAGGGAGGTCCCCAAATGGCACAATGGACATCGTGCCATGGCATGCGGGGATACATTTCACGATCCAATTCATCTCTCATGGTGTCTTCCCAAGAATTAGGTTCAGATTCTCTGTCCGTGTTATATTCAACAAACCATTTATTATAGAAAGCTTTGGCAGTAGCAAGATTTCCACATACCATATCTTCTAAAAGTTTCTTTAGTTACATTCTATTTCTCAAGGAAATTTCATTTATTTTATTTTCTAAAATAAGGAAAAGAAAATACCTTGGGTTGTAATAGTCCTTTCCAGGCCATAGTTCAGAGATGAGATCACCCACTTTATGTTCAGTTGTGTCATAACGGCCAAAGCATAAATCCAATCCACCCAAGTAGCAAATCTTGTAATCTACGATCACAAGTTTTTCATGGTGTGACCTGAATGCAACCAAACTAGTATTGAACTTACATTTACATAATTATGTACAGTTCACCTTTATTTAAATGACGGTGATGTTTGAACTTCATCGGATAGTGCTTACCATAAATAGACACCAGTTGATAAATGGTTGGGATAGCGCAATACCCTCACATTCTCATGAATGTTACGGAGTCTTCTCTTACTGTACAAGCTGTTAATTTTTAAAGCCAGAGAAACCTCCTTGTACAGAAGCACATATATCTGTCAAATAATTTGAAGTAATAAGCCACTGTTTTAAAATATCAGACACTTTTGGATATGAAAGGTCAAAAACAGAACTGTTTATATATATATATGTGAGAAACTGTGTACCTGAACTCCTTGTTTAGCTTTTTCTTCTAGTAATGTTTCCAGCCTAAAGGAAGAATGTGAGTGAAAAGGACGTTTCAGATAGAGCTCTGGGCAAAGCCACCATCCAGTGATGAGGACCTGCATCCAGTTTCCATATTGGGTTAGAAATGAACATCCACCAAAGCAAGCTAAATATACTCTTGTTAACAAGAACATGTACCTCTGACTTTGCTTCCTGAATTGAAGAAGCAATGGCTTCAAATGCTGCCTTCCCATCTATAAACCATTGGGCTTGGCTCCCATCTTCAGTCAAACCTCTTAAGGGAGCAAATGAACCAAAGCGATGAGGATGACACCAACCCTCTTGAGGTCCAAGACCAGCTTCGTTAATTTTAGTAACCCAATCTTTAACTTTAGCACTGCTGCTAGTGCGCAACCTTAAGCTCTGATTTCCACTGGTTACCTTCCAAAAGTTTCAATTGTTATTTTTGATAGCAAATCAGAGAATTGTGATGTGTAGCTTTGGATTAGAAAACATATGCTAAATCCTCTGTATGAAATGATAATCAATCAGAACACTTATGAGTTCAAAATACATTGGCACTAGAGAGAAACTCACCTTGAATGTATATCTTAAAGGATTGCGTTCCTTTACATGATCGGCCAAGTATATAGGGGACCCCTTATCTTTATTCGAGAATGGGAGGACATCAAAAACAATTATGTCTGCTGGTTTGTTGTCAAAAGGGTCATCCAGCAAGGCCAAGAAGCCAGGTTTCAGAACAGCCCATACCTGTGTGCAAACAATGTAGTCTTGGGATTAACAGTAAGAATAAAATGAAGAAAACTTTATTTTGTATCAGAAGATCGCAGAGAAAGTATGGTGTATGTTCAATATTTTGAAGTTTAAGTTAAAAACCAGGAAGACTGAAAAGAGTTTTCTGAAACAAACCTTGTGCCAGTTGTTATTACAACAACGAAACCATTCGCATGGCAAGCATGTTATATCTGAATCCCTTGCGATATTTGATAAATGCTTAACCATTACATAGCCCTCTTTCAGTTTTGGCCCATACTCCTGTAAAAAGGATAAGCTGGAGACCTCTAAGAACTTGCAGACCTATAATCCAAAACCATACATAAAAAAAAATAATCTTAGCACCAGAGAGTTACAGAAATCATGGAAAAGTAGTAAATTTGTCACCCAGAATTACATCGATGTGGTCACTGTCCTATCAAGGCCATATGGGGAAGCATAAAGGGGACTTCCTATTCTCAAATCAACCTTCCTTTATTCAAACCAATGACAAGTAAATTCGTTTATTTCAAAACAAATTCATCATAGAATATTGTTTATAGGAAACCTAGTAAGATAACGTCATTTGGATCTCATTTTGATTTCAGTTTCTTAGATACAAAAGGCATGAATTAAAAAAAAAATTGTCAAAGCAACAACATTCTGCAGGTTGATCTGAATAATATCAGCTAAAAATTATCTAAACAAACAAATGTATAACGCAGAATACTACTACTTACCTCTCGAGAATTGACAATATCCATGTTTCCTAGAAAATGATTCAAGTAACCCTGCATTGCCACTTTAGCTTTATCTGCAACTGACTGCTGCCCTCCAAGTGATGGACGAATGATTGGTAGGGCTGCAGTGGACGGAACATATCTGTACAGGTTACCAAATTAGTAGATAATATAAGTATCTTTCTTCAAGACCCTTCAAGGGGACAATCTAAAGAATGTAAGGTATATTGATAGGTTTAAAAATGTATCATATTATGGCAATATTAATTTAAATACCTGTTCTTAAGACTGTCTTCATTATGTAAAGGCACAGTTCCGTCATCAGGTTCTTCAGTATCTTGCACCATCGCTGTTTGATCTACTATTCCTAAGCTTTGTAGCCATTCTTTTACCTTAGGGAGAAAGTTCTACATAAGAAATCAGCCTGAATAACAGTGAATTAATGCTATTGGAAGCATAAACATATATCATTACTTGATAAGGGATCTAATTATAAAATTTATGTGGATGTATCAGATTGGGGAACCAATAGAAGACTAAAAAAAGGCCACATAGTGTGCAAACCTGTTCTTGCTTGTCCTGAAATTCTTCAATTATTGCACGTTTTTTCAAAGCGAAATGTAAATAGAGAACTTGTGATGCTTTCTTCAGTAAGCGCCACTTGAACTGTATCAAACAATACTAATTATTATCAATAAATGAGCTAGAACTGCATTAATTACTAATGGATCACCGAAAGAAAAAAATCAGATTTCCTTTAAGATGCCAGAAGCCTCTGTTAAAATGAGAATTACAAGAATGTACTTGTAGAATTTTACGAAGACAAATTTAGTAATGAAAGATGAATGTTCTTAAATGCACCGCTATGAATATAATTACATGCTTTAATCCTAATCAACCCATCATTAATACAGAAAGCATATAGAGGGATAAGAAAAAAGGTATTGGGCAAACTGCAAAATAAATTATAAAATCCTACTGTAGTATATAATTTAATCGCGGAACGTAATTTTAATTGATCAGGTCATCCCTACCGTTACATTCTAGAAAACAATACTCAAAGTCTGCTAAACAAATTACGGTAGCAAAATTGGGCAAAGTAATCGCAGGAAGAATAATCACAACAAGCAATATGTTTGCCAATGACTTAGACCACAAGCTTCAGCCAACAACGCTTGAAATAGTCTAATAGTTCTCCACCCTATTCTTCGTTTTAACTTGACGTAATGAATAACTAAGAAACAAAAGTTAAATTAAAAAAATCCCCTACCATGAATTTTCTGATCAGCCAAACAAACCAAAACCCAGGAAGCACAGATTTGATTTATGGAAAAACAGATAAGCAAACAGAAACAGAGTAATGCACGGAGGGAGAGAGAGAGAGAGAGAGAGAGTGCCTGTTTGTACTGGAACTCAATGGTATAAGACAGAAGGATTGGGCTAATATCTCCGGTGTCTGGTCGGGAAACGGAAACAATGGTGGCCTTTGGCAATTCTTCAAATATCCAATTAGGTTCGGCGCATTGCCTCAACGACTGCGAAGTCGATAATAGTCCTGACATTGCATCCGACCGTTCAATCAGCCGCTCCGTTGACATAGTAATTCCTCCAACGATTACTGGCAAAAATTAACCAATGTCAACTGTTTGGCATGTGCTTTGGTGAACCGAACTAGATCGCAGTATTAAGACACCAAAGAAAGATAGAGATTACTGCGTCTGTGTCTAAGATACTTGAGGAGATCAAAGATGTAACAAACAGAGCGTAGCGCCTTTTATAGTTTCTCAGGGAGTCCCAGTTTTTCGTACTCCACAATCAAGGAGACTTAGAGAGCTAAGATGACACCGGGTGCACGCAAACTCACTGAAACGTCTTATAACTATTGTAGCACGCTTTATTAAAATTTTTTCCCGTTTCTAAATTTAACTCCAACTAGGATTCCATGGATTATTCTCCATAAATAGCTAGGACACTTAAAAATTTTACGTATGACATGGACACTGAGTTTTTCAGGTATCTAACCTACACGTCTGAGACCCGCTTGGAATTACACGTGGCGATTCCCGAGGCCAGTTGTACGGGGATTGCTGGATGTCTGCCGTTGTAACAGAATTTATTTTCAATTTTGTTATAATAAATAACTGGTGACAAAATATGAGTTGAAATCAAGTTTAATGAGCGAAAAAACAAAAGCTTACATTGTCCAACTCCCATCCCAAGTGGTTGGCCCGTGACGAAATACCAGAATTACCATCGAGTGACGTAATATAAAATAATTTTGATGAACACTGAACTATAATTACCTCGTGAGCTCAGATATCCATATACTTAAGTTTGTGTTATAATACTGTGAATTCCACTAGGCGAGTCATGAACGAGATAGGGTTAATGTTAATTGACCTTTTATAAAAACTCAAAAAGAGTGATGCGAAGAAGGAGGGCAACTTGGTCAAGTGAGACACAAGGGCATGAGGTGACGCTGCACTTGCGCACGGCATATCCTTTGGAGGAATCCCCACCAAGAGAATATCCAATTTCATATGCTGGCGACTCAGAATATGCCCAACCTGCATATGATTGATATTCCATTATATTAACAAAATTCAAGCCAATGCTGTTGGGATCAGCATCTTGCCCGTATAGGGTGGTTAAGGATACTTTATTCCATTATTACGAATGCCTAACAATTAATAAATGACTATTAGCAACTTGCCGTGCATCTTTTCTTTTTGTCCTAGTCAAACGACGCTATGGCACCTCCATCTCTCTCTCTCTCACCATTCATTAACTTCCCGGGAAATATAAATTTATTGTATTAATATATATATATATATATATTTCACGATTAAAATTTAAAAAATTACATCATACGATTTAAATTAATTTTAAGAACTAAAACCTTGACGTGCTGATTCTGCATCATAATAACATTATTAACGTATTATAATTTCCATTATATTAGCTACGCACACAAGGTTTGAAACAAAGTTACGTTCTTGTAATTCTTTCTTTAAGTGTAAGCTAAATTAGGACTTTCTGATTGAAAGAATCCGTAGGAAAGCAGCTACGGCTAAAATTGAAAACGTAATTGAATGGGATTCCTATTTCCGTACAATCATATGATACGTGTTGTACTCTGCCACACTGAGTGTTGCACACGGTAGTCAATGCCTCAGTTCTAGCAAGTCATTCCTGCTTTATTCAATGTTCCATGAGACATCAAACACTGAAAATAGAAACCGCACAAGACAAAATTATTCCATTCTCATTGCAACTTTGCGAGTTGAGTTCTCTACATACTGTTCCTTCTAATTTCAAACCATAATGTCAGGATATTATATGTTATCCAATATTTTACCCTAGACTCTACTAATCTTCACTTGGGCCCCACATTCAAAGCCAAACGGAAAATAAGCTCTTTTTGCAAACATCCTATAAAACAAGTACTTCACTGTAGGCACACCACACTGTATCTTATTCAGAGACCCAATTTCGACAACGACAGTGAACCTTGGCGAGAGAAGCCATATAATCATCAGACCTGCAGTACAGGATGAACACGTTATATGCTTCCCAGTTGCAATTAATCCAGCTAACAAATGTGTAGTGTGTTTTATGTTCAGAACAAAAACCTTTCTCCATAGGGTGACTGGCAAGCAGCAATTATATGATGTTTTGCGCCATCCGAATCATTCTACAAATTAAAAACTGTTATATTCGTTCCAAATTCACAAGTCACTATTAAAATAAAACATACAAGCAAGAAGCATTCACAGATAGGCAAAGCGGCCATCGTAATACATAGACTTTCAGGTTGATCTATTTTCTTCAACCTTAAAATGAGCGTATGTGCGTCCAAATGAGCCCGTGCAAGGTGTGTGTGAACACCTCATCCCAAAATGAATAAATAATAATCTTCATAAAATAAAATAACAAAATTCAAAAAATTATAATTAAAAAACTTCAAAGAGAGAAAATTGATAGAATAGGAATTTAATAAAAAAGAAAAAAGAGAAAGAATCAAATAAAAGATAGCGATGATTCAATTAATTTTAAAAGAAAAGAACAATAAAAGGAACAAGAAAAAGGGAAGGGCACGACTAGTTGGATAGAATTGCTGTGGAGTATGTGGAATAGAACGGCTCTAGAACAGCGGGCGATGGATGTGAGCGGCGCAACCATTTTTTGGTCCCCTTTCTTAGTAACCGGAATAGCAAAACCGTGGGTTTGCATTAATTACAGTGGAAGAGCTTCAACTATAAGAGATAATAGAGAGAAAGATAAAGGGCACGGTGGAAGCTAAAAAGAAAAGGACAAGAGTAGTTGGAGTTCTGAGAAAAAGAAACAGAATTGAGAGAGAATAGAAAGAAAAGAAAAAGAAGAGAAGAAGTGAGAGATAAAGAGAGAGGTGACGACTCTTATATTCTGGTTTATGCCTTTTAAGTGAAAATTGAAATTTCTCTTTCTATCCTGTGGTCACTTATCGGGGGTGACAGTGTCCATAAAAGGAAATAAAAGCAGTGGCAGGGATTCAAGCCAAAATCTCTTGCACCTTAAAATCTTTTAGGCAATCCGCTACTGCCCAATAAAATAAGCACCTTATAAAAATATTTATGTAGAAAAAGTTATGTTAAATCCATGCATAGCGAAGATCACCTTCAAATTAATTCAAATGACTAGGGCTCTGCAAAAAAAATAAAAATGAAGTTTGAACAATATATGTTTGACATTGCCCTTATCTCAAGGAGACAATATACTGCTTTTCAAAATCACCATCCAATTAACCCAGTGGAGTCTGCATTAAAAACATCTTCTCAACTAGGGAAAAGATAACACGAGTTTTGAAAGATGATCTAATGATGTATTATCAATAATGATATCTATCAATATATCATATAATAAATCTCACAATATGTTACTATAAATCAAAGATTCAGACAACCGGCATGAATGAAGAAAAATTTATCAAATCCACAGAGTATCTCCAAAACACGCACATGCAATTACTTCTTTATTCAAACATTTGTACAATAAAAGACCCAAGAAAAGCGTGCAAAGAGAGAGAGAGAGAGAGAGAGAGAGAGAGACAAGAATAAAGCAACAGAAAGGTCAAGTCAGAAAACTAGGATGAGTACTGCTAAAAAAGCATAGCATTGTTAAAGAAAAAGACATAAGAAAGAACCCCCAATAATCAAACCAATTACCTATCTTTGCAGAAACCATAAAATCAGCACTAATTCATAAAGAAATATCCCTATATTGCCCTAAAGTCTTAGAACTACATGAAGGCAACTTCACACTATTATGTTCATCGGGCATTCCCACTGAGATCTGCAGCGGTCCCATGGAAATGGCCATCAAAATGAATCCTCTTCATTTCCTCCTTGTAAATTTCTTGTAAATTTTGGAGAGATATAGACACATAGAAGAGAGAGAGAGTGTATGGAGCCCATTTTTTCTCTTTCTACCCATTCTCTCTATCTCTCTCCAACTTCACAAAAAGATTTACACCAAGAACTTTAGAGTATCTGGATTCCAATGGCCATACTTCTTTTGTTTGTTTGTTTTTTAATTTATAGAAAAGAAGGGGCGGGGGTAAGCAAGAGGTTCTTCTTAATTCATTGTTCACAAACATGGTAATATTGTCAGGACCAATATACAGGGAAAATAGAGAAGTTTCTAGAATACCTGAGATTCATAATAAAGCCCAGCATATAATGAAGCGTAAAAATACTCATTTTCTCTGCCTTGGGAAAATGCAGCCACAAGCTAGTCAGAAAAATCAATTGCTTGTGTCAGATATTGTTCTTGCATTTCACACAGGCATCTAAACTATAACGAAGTCACGTGAAGAAAATACTTATTCTGAACCTTCAACACAGGAAACTGAATATTTATAACTGTTCCAAACTTACCTACAAGCGGAAGGGGAGTTGTAAATAGTGAGAAGGAACATAGAAGAAATAAAATATCCTTACTTAAAGATGAGACAAACTTTTATTAAATCAGAAATAACCATGCAAAATTACAAACTACACAGTCTTCCCTAGTCTAAAAGCACAGTTGTATATTTAATAAAGAGAAATATCTCTGATCTTTCATTTATCGCAAAATTGTTGATCATTCGTTGAAATGTCTAAAATAACCCTTGCTTATTGGAAAATGTTAGAATTTCACTCAGAAAAATACCAAATTTATTAGGAAGATTAGGTCAGACTAATGTTGTTTGACACAAATGATTGAAAGATAAGGTCTAGCTCTCCCATTGACAGAAGTGAGATCTGTTACAACATTCAATTAGGATTGCCAGGTCATACAAGGTCTAGCTCTTCTAGATAATTTGCAGTTTGAGTCAAAAGGCGTTAAAGCATTACCATCTCGGGATCCCCACCATCTTTAAACATATTATATGCTTCCCTCATGACGGGGCGTGGGTCGCTGCCAACCTGAATTCAATTAGTAAGTGGATGATTTCTTGAACATCTATATGCCCATATTCATGTCAACTTCAATTTATGACTTGCCTCAAGAAATTGTTTCCTTGCTTTATACACTCCATATAATTGAGCTTCACACAGAAAGCACCATATGGATTCCTCCGTATCATTTGGATTTTGTGCAACATCTAATCGAAACTGCTCTGCTCCTTCTTCAAATCTATTGTAAGAGTAACGCAACTTAGTCTTAATTAGGTCAGAGAGTTGTTTTATATTTCAAATAACGACTCTGATGTTAAATTTTTCTCCCAACCGGAAGAGGCTACAAAAGGAGAAGAGCTATAAATACTAAAAGCTAGAGTTAGGAAGGTCAAAAGACAAAGATATAGCATTAGTACCTATCAAGATAGTAAAGTGATAGCCCCCTTTGCCAAAGATCTGGTAACAATCATAATGTCCATAACCAATTCCATGTAAATGGGCTCAAATATCAATATTCCGAACTCATATAAGCGTTCCCAAAATTTATACACCTACATGCCTGTTGACGAGGGTCCAACTCGATTGCCTTGTCGAACTCCGCTAAAGACCCCGAGACATCACCCTTAACAAATAAAAGCACCTCAAGATTTACAGAAACCGTATTTGCAAAAAAATCTGGCAATGAAAGAGTGGGAAAGAAGTTACTCTGTTAGTAAAAGAGGGTAAAGATTACCTGCCTAAAGAGAAGCATTCCGCGTCGAATTGAAAGTACGGCTTCACGGGCATTGTTGGTGCCTCCGGTTAAAGCGTCCCAGATACCGGAGACCGAAGGAAGGAAAAGTCTTCGGGTGAAGGCGGGAGGAGGGTTCTGGTGTTGGAAAATTCTCGAAGGGATGGAGCTAAAGAAGGCTGCTTTGGAATGGGTTTTCAAGGAGGACGAAGCAGGGGAAAACGATGAAGGAAATTGTAGGGAGGGAGAGACCAAAGATGCAGGTTTAAGGCTGTGTGTCATAGCCATGGATGGATGGATGTGCAGAAGTGAGGACGTAAAATAAATCCAAGGCCATGAGGCGATAAGGGTAGCGTGGTGGTCTTTTAGAGAAGAAAAGTGAAATGAGGCGCCAAAGCCCAATAGCCCGTATATGGTCATAAGGACTTTGCACCCCTGAAGGCTGGCCCAGCTGATTTAGCCCATTAACGCACGCGAAGTTTTTGCTTGGTTTGGATTCTTTTTGAATTTTTTTATAAATGAAGGATCAGACAATTTTTATTAAAAATTAAAAAAATCAAATAATTTAAAATTCAATTTAAGATATAAAAATTAATAATTTTTAATTATTAAAATAATAAAATCAAAAGACTCATGCAACAGTCCACATTTATTAAATTACGCAATGTAATAGCACGTAATTTCATAAGAAAAATCCTAGTCTACATGTTTTGCAGTGTTGGTCCTTAAGATACCTGAAATTTCTACAAATAATAGAGTGTAATGAGATTAAATAAATAAAATGAAATGACGAAAAAGAAGAGAATGTAACAAAATAAGTTCATTTTTTTAATGTTAATTTGAAGATGGACTTTTTTCCTTTTAGACTTGCACTAAAATGTTAGGAAAGGTAAGTAAGTATTAAATTATAATATGATATTTTATATTGCTATGCGTAAATGAGATTAGTCTTATTAATAATGCATTGTCCTAGGAAGATATATAAAATTATTTGAATTTGGAAGCAAACAGATTAATAACTTAGGTTAATAAATTTAAAATATAAGAGTATTCATTCATTATCAAAATTGGTTTTCCTTCTCTCCGAATAAAATTAATGTTACAAAGACAAAGGGAATGGAAAGAGTTTTCCTTCTTCATTCATTTCCTTTATTTTTAAGGATATTGCTAGCCAAAGATCATACCTTGGTTAAGAAAGTTTTTAATGTTGGCATAAAAACGAAGTTGTTATGTCACTAAAGATGATTATGAGTACTAAGAATTACATTCCAAACCGAATTGGAATCATGAAAAACAAAGACACTAGCTAGAGTTTGAGCCTCAATAGTGTTCATTCTACTTGACCACTGGTAGGTTAAATCATTTCTATCCCATAGAAGATCTTGGCAATCCTTAATGATGATCCCATGCTCGAAGACATCACCAAAATCAAAATTTAGAGTAGAAATCATTCCTTGAGAATCTATATGGAACTCACCTCCGTTAGGCATATTAGTTGAGGCCCAGGCAACAACTTTTTTTAGCACAAAAGCTTCAACTATTTTTGTAGGGTACACTCGGGTGAAAATCAATAATGGCTTTTATGAAAGACCCATTTAAGTTCCAGAACATCGCTCCAAAACCCGACAAGCCCCTATCAAGAAACACTACTTCGTTAACCACATAGTTCCACCTCTCAACCTCTTCTTCAATAGAGGTATGTATGCTATTGCCAATCAAGGAACTAAGAACAAGCTTTTCTTAAGCACTTTTCCAATCTTAAAGAAATCTCAATGCCTCACTAAGATGACAAAGAGGACAGTTCAAATTAGAGATTACATACTTACTGGTTAGAGTGCTCTTAACCAAAATAACTCCTCTACAAACTCTCCAATTTAAATCTTTGATTTTTGGGGGATATGCAAACTTATAGGCTATATTTGGATGGGGGGTTTTGAGAGAAAATGACTAGGAGTGGAATTGTCAAATTGAGATAAATGCATGTTTGGATGTTTTTATGAAGATAGAATAAAATGACAAGAAAAGGCCTCCAAGACATTTCCTAGATATTCAAAATGTTATTTTTATTGTTCCTTAAATTGGGAGTCAATGATTAAATGGAGTGACTCACTAATTAAAAGTACTATTATACCTTTTCAAATTTTTTAAAATTACAAGTTTATCCAATGTAGCCATCATGAAGCATTTTTCTTGGAAATTTCATTTCTTTGACGAATTAAAAATGTAAATTTTGTCTCATTCCTTTATTGAATCATTAATTAAAATATCAAATTTATTTATTTAAAATAATTTTAAAATATGTAATTCTTACATATTATAAATTGTTTACATAAGATATATATATATATATATATATTATTTTAGAATTATGTTGTATTTTGTGATTGAAAAAGTAAAAGAAAAAGAAAATAGGAAAATTAATAAAAAGAAGTAAAAAAAATATGGACAACATTCATATTTCATATATTGAACAAAGATAAAATTATTAGTTATATATTTATGTTATAAAGGATAGTACTAAAAAAATAATTAATAAATTATTCTATTCCATTCATTTAATTGTAACTTTTAAATAAAAATTTTGAGTCATTTCCTTTCTTTATTAAAATTTTTAAACAACAAATTTATTCAAATCATTCTACTCCATTTCATTATATTTCGTACTATTCCATTAATAATTACTTTATTTTATCTTCTCTTTAAACTTTAAACATAGTCTAGAACTTCTTCCACTCCATATACACAATCTCTTCATCATTATTAAGAGATCGTTTAAACATCACATGATAACCATACTTGATAGAGTAGTATCCATTCTCATCATAATGTCACACTCTTCTGTCTTCTCCGTCTCTACTGCTAATAGGAATTGCAATTTGGTTTCCTCGTCTTCTAGCTATAAGAAGACATTGAGTTTCTCTAGGCCCCACTTCCACTTATTGGGTTTGATAAGATCATGTATCATTAATGAATTATTCCCAACGCCATATACGTCAACAAGGGTAAAACTCGGTAGTATTTGTATATCATCCTTAATTTTTTTTTTGAAAAAAGCAATTTATGTTTATTTTGAAACTAATATTTTAAAATGAAGTTTCATGAGATATTAAAGAGTAATATAAAATTATTATTTAAAAGTATGAATATATAAAAATTCATTAGAAATTAATTGTAAATTTTTTAAACAAATATTGAATATATCTTTAAAAAAAATTAAAAAGGTACTATTGTCATAAAAATAAAACTAAAAAAAATAATTAATTAGATGTCATGAAAAGTAATAAAAATGAAATAATTATTGCTATAAATGAGGACACCTTAACCTGGTTAGCAAAACTCTATGTTGACCATAATTATTATTATTTTATTATTTTTCATTGTATTTAATTAATGATTTCTTTATTTTTGTTTTTATGACAACTTTATCCTTAATCTTTTTTTAAAAAACATAATCAATCTCTAATAAATTTTTATTTCATTATATGTCTAGGTAATATCTCTATATTATTCTTATTTTTTATTTTAAAACCAATATTTTTGAATAAAATTTCATGAGATATTGAGGGAAATGTGAAAAAACTATTTAAATAAATTTTAAAAAATAAAAGAGATTGACTATGCCTTTAAAAAAAATTATAAATAATATTGTTATGAAGACAGAATCAAAGGATTGAATGGAAGATAATTAAAAAACACTAATTATGACTATCAATTAGTGTAATAAATATTCAGTGAACAATAATCAGAAACACTCGTTAACATTTAAAACTTCTGAGGTAGGATTTCGACATTTTGCTGATAGGTTTTTTTTTTGTTTTTTTTATGATAGTATACTTGTCCTTTTTTTCAGCGACGGAAACTATAATTATTTCTTCTGTCTTTTTCTTAAAACAAGGGGCCTAAGCCCAGGTAAGTATAAATTTCATTTTCAATTGAACTGGGGGAATAATCATATCTATCTGTATACAGCTAAATTATAAAATCAATGGACGCTTCAAGGCCACGGACCACTCAAAGTAAAACAATGTGAGACGGTTTGACCAAAAAAATGAAACAATGTGAGACGAGATTTTAAGTTTGAATCAGTCAGTACTCGATGTGACATGTCTCCTTCTTAATTCAGTACCCTTCAGTGGCGGGCTTTTCCATTTCAACTAAATGATAATATATTTATATACTAAAAGATAATAAAGCATCTAAGCCTCCGACTTGTTAATTTGGCTTTGAATAATCACATAATTTGACTTATTTGTCTGTCTATCTTATTCTTTTGTTGGTTTTATAGAAATTCTCACTTTCGTTTCGATATAATCAAGTACAATCTATCTTTTATATATATATATATATATATATATATATATATATATATACACACGTAAAGTAAATTTTGTATGAAAATAAAAAATTGCTTAATCATATTCTCAAGTATGATAATTTTTTACTTTTTTTATACATGCATAATATTTTTTGAAATTAAAAAAATTAATAAAATAATTAATTAATAAATAAATATTTTTTTAATTGAGAATTTTTAGAATGAATGAATTTTTTTAAAATAAAAAATAAAAAATTATTTATTTATTTTTTAAATTTTTTAATAAAAAATTATAAATATAATTTAACATGATATAAAATTAAAACATAAAAAATATATATTTAAATAGTTTATTCAATAATTTTGATAATCCATTGTTATATATTAAAAGTAGAGTCAAATATAATTTTATTAATTTTTAATACTTTAAATTTTTTTAAAAGAGTAATAAAAAAAATTATAGAATACAAAATATATTGACCTATAATAAAATAGATTAATTTTTTCTAATAACATACAAATAAACTAGTAAAAAAAAAGTAGGGAGGTATGACAAAAGCCTCCATCTTAAGGGTTACGACGGATATTATAATAAATATAATTAACATGACTTAAAATAGTAATTTATTTCTCAGAACGCTGAGGTCTGGTCGATTACAGGCTGCTTGATTTCTATATATTTATATATGTTATTTATATAATATAACAAGTATTAAATAAATTTATAATTTTCAATACAAAATAAATAACATTATATGAAAGTTTGAATAATATAATTTAATAAGTTATATTTGCAAGAAAAAAAAACCTTCTTGCAAGAGACCCACACTCCGGTGCGGTAGGCAATACGTCATTTCTCAAGAGGGGGCCGGCATTGCACATAGGTCCTCACGTTTCTTCCTTCTGTCTTTTTATTTGTAATATAATACAATGGATTGATTTGAAAATGACGACTTGGATTTAGTAAATTTGAATATTAAATATGTATTTGACAGAATTTAAATTTTTAGAAAAAAAATGTAATAATAAAAATTATAAAAAAATTATTTTATATGTATTAAAATTGAAACCATTTAAAAAAAATTTAATAATTTAAATATTTTTAAATACAATAAATTTAGCAAAGAGTCTGATCTCTTCTTAATCCCTTTTTCTTCATTTCGTCATGGTGTCGCCTATTGTTTAGACTTATATTATATTCCATTCCTAGTGTCCTCATTCTTACCACATCCTACTTCTTCCCCCACGCATCACCGTTATATTACCTTTTTTTTTTTTAAATACAATTTTTAAAATTTTATTTCAACTCAAAAAATATAAATAAAAATTTAATTAAAAAATAAATTCGAGCTATTTTGAATTTAAATCCAAACTTAATATTTATCAGATATCAAGAACATCTCCTCCATACATCACAATTCAATATCCTACTGCAGACTAACACAAATTTAACGTTTACTCCATTTGTGTGCATTCCATTTGATATTCAATAATTAAAGATCAATTTTTATATTCAATGCAAAAATTCGTAATTCATCAACTTCAAGCCCCAAAGAAAAAACCCAAATATATGACTCAAGTTATAATATTTGTCTTTCGTCATCGGATGAAATTGTTGACGTTAGTCCCCTTTTGTGAATATATATATATAAACCCCAGAGACAAATGGCGTGTTTTCAAATAATTTAAATAATATTTAAATCGAACACGAAGGTCGTCTTAAATTGATAAATGACGGTCAAGTTGCCATATGTGAAAGGTGGCTTCATATAGTGTAGGCATAATTACACAAATCCAGTCCTTAAATATTTTGTTCCGTAATTCCATAGCTATCAACATTTATTCTCTCCTGTCAGCTTTCATTGTCGTTTCATCTTCTCCAATTGCTTCCATCCACGATGGCTCTCGTGACTGCTAATACTCGCCCCAACCTCGATACCTTGCCGGAAGACTGCCTCTCCACGATTCTGTCGTCCACATCTCCTGCAGACGTATCCAGATGTTCCATGGTATCCTCCTCCCTCCGTTCTGCTGCTCTTTCTGATACTCTTTGGCTTAGCTTCTTGCCCTCTGATTACAACGACATCGTTTCCAGGGCACTCACACCCCTCCTCTTCTCTTCCATGAGAGACCTCTTCTTCGCTCTTTGCCGTCCAGTTCTCATTGATGGGGGCACCAAGGTATACATCCTCGCCATTTTTCACTTCATTTCTCCGTTATTCTCCCCTTTGTCTCTCTGTTTTCTAATTTTGTAATATTGTGTTGCAGAGTTTCCAGTTGGACAAGTCTACTGGTAAAAAATCTTACATCCTATCTGCTACGGAGTTATCTGTGACATGGGGCAACGATCCCATGTTATGGTGCTGGAGACCAATGCCTGAATCGAGGTACTTTTTAATTCGTATTAGTAATTAAGCTTGCAAAATTGTTCCAAACAGTAGATCTCAAAGATGGAAATGGCTAATTTTGCAGGTTCCCGGTGGTGGCTTATCTGAGAACAGCTCACTGGTTAGAAATTGAAGGCAAGATCAGAACTGGGATTCTAACGCAAAACACTTGCTATGGAGCTTATCTGATAATGAAGGTGTCTCAAAGAGCATATGGGCTTGACTCTGCAGCTTCTGAAGTATCAGTTGAAGTAGGAAGCAGAGTAAGGATGGGAAAGGCATATTTGTGCGAAAGAAACGAGTGCAGGCATAAGATGGAGGACCTGTTTTATGGGAACCGAAAAGCAATGCTGGGAGAAGCAGAGAGAGAAGAAGATAAGAGATTTCCATCAAACAGAGAAGATGGGTGGATGGAGATTGAGCTAGGGGAGTTTTTCAGCGGCGAAGAAGACAAGGAGGTAAAGATGAGTCTAATGGAAGTGGGCTACCAATTGAAAGGAGGGCTTATCCTTGAAGGGATTGAAGTTAGACCAAAACGTGTTTAACTGAGCCCCAAAAACTACGGGATCAAACTGATGCAGCTGCACGTGAGAGAGAATTTATACCGTATTGTTTTTATGGATTAAAATTTTATTTCGGTAATGTTCAATTCAGTTTTTGTTTTTTAATGTAATATCTTTTATATAAAATAATTTAAATCTGATCCTCAGAATAAATTTTTTTAATTAAATCTCTTTGTAATGAGTATTTAATTTAATTTTTTACAAATATGTTAATATTATAAATATAAAGGAAATTATTTATAATAATTTATGGGTGATCAAATTAAAATATATTTTATTTATGAAAGACTAATTAAATTGAGATGATAATTTTATAGAAAACTAAGTTTAAAAAGTTCATACATGAGGAGGTACCGAGAATATAATTTGATTCTAGTTTTAATCTCAATGATATAGATATTACTTTGCCCAAAAGGAAAAACCTGTAGTAATTATCTGAGAGATGGATATGACTTTTCAAAAGTTGCTTGTAATGGTAGCAATCACATTAACCGTTTCAAAGGAATCTCGGGCTCTTTTTTCATAGCCTTCATGTTGACATACATTGCAGACTCAAGGATTAATGATGGCGATATGATTATTCACCATGATGGATAGCATTGGGATTAGCTCAAAACTCAAGGATCTATTTCCTCCCGAAAGTCGAGACGTGAATGAAAATATTAGCTTCTTCGCCACTGGTTTGACAGATAGAATGGTTTGAAAAGATAACTCCAAAGGGGTTTATACTGTTAAAGATAACTATCTGATCATTGTCGTAATTGAAAGGAATTCTAGACACTCAAACTCTCTTATAACATCACTCACTTTACCTAAAAAGTTTTAAAAAGGACAACATCGGAGAGTTCCTAAAAATCCACCTGTCCCTACTACCTCAGGTTGTATTTTATGTGGAGAGAAAAATGAAACCATTGATCACTTTTTTCTGAAGTGTCATTTTATGGGAATAGTTTGATTTGCTTCTCCTTTGGGACAAAAATTGAAGAGGCTAACACTTTGAGCATAATTTCTTGATTGAGAGGCTAGTTTGTTCATATCAAAATTTCTTGGCAAGTCAGGAATATGTGTCTTATTATATAGTATTTATTTTTTACTATATCTACCAGGCTAAGAACACAGCAATTCACTTGGGTACACTCCTTAATCCCTTAAACATTTCAAGACAGATTAGTTGTATCTTAAGCCACGCACAAGTTCCAATGATTAAGCCAAATTATCATAGCTCTACCACAATCATGCAAGAGAGAGAAAACCTTACAAAAGTCCAAATTTCCAGTAACTCACAAGGATACTCTTCACCTAAATATAGGTCAAATGGCAAAAAGAAACAAGGCTTCCATTTTTTACTACACCATTCTTATGGACAACTCCCACCTTCTCAATTATGACTAGATGAATAATTACCGTGTGAATATAGAATTAGGCCTTAAGCATGCCACCAGCGTTGCTTTCATTTGGATTTGTAGATTCTAGAACCAACACAACTCCAATCAGAACAGGATAATTTTCACCATGAACAATGCTCAAGCCCTCAAAAAACTCAAGCTAAAGACATCCAGGATATAACACTTGACAAACTTTATAGCCAATTTTAAGGAAGCTCGCTTCAAAATCAGAACACCAAAGGAGAGATCCTATCACAGGGACAACTTGGGTTTTTCTCATAGACACATTCTCATTTTCAAATGATCATGTTTTCTTTTTCTTTATTGCTATTAATCATTGAAAAAAAAAAATGATAGCGATATGATTAAACCATGTCCTAACTTCAGGAAACTAATCGCCTCCACTAAGAGGAAGGAATTGTTTTTTAGAAGGTTATTGGATTTAAATTTAATGGTTTTAAATATATATTTTTGAAAAATACATATTAATAAAAAAAATTTTATTTTTATATAGAATAATATATAGTTAAAAAATTACTTTTAATATTATTTTATATTTTTTTGTAGTCTAGTATTCTCTAATAAGATGCCATTTTGTATAAACAATAACATAAAATATTAACTTTTTATATAGAATAACATTTGGTTAAAAAAATTATACTGCTTTTAATATTTTATAATTTATTTTATACATTTTACATGGTCTATTATTTTTTAACAAAATATTATCCACTATAAAAAATAATTTAAAATATTAATATATCTTTATTCTTAAAAATAATTAATTTTTACTTTTAAAAAATATGTTTCACGAGCATATTTAAGACACTTAGATCTAAATTCAATGAGCCTACTATCTACTATTTGTAAGAGAAAACAATTCTTGCTGTTTGTTTTTCTCCAGCTCCCATAGAATATATATATATATATATATATAGAGAGAGAGAGAGAGAGAGAGAAATTTAATTTGCATTGCACTATCAAACTTGAGAGAGTTGTTTTGTGCACCAACCAAATTCTTTCAAAGTTGCATGATTGCAAATTCTGAGCTTCATAACATAGCCATAATTAAGTGGTGGGTCATCACCTTTTTTAATGAAAATTTTATGTATGTCAATCCACCCATAGTTTGTGCACATGAAAAATGGTTTTATTTCCACTCCTATACATTCAGTGGATTAACAATGTGACTACAATGTCAATTAGTTTACACTTTTATAATCTAGATAATTGTTTTAATAAATATAAATACAGTCTCAATCAAGAACTATTAGTATAATAAAAGCATTATAAGAGGCTAATTGGGGTAATCTTAGCCACAAGGGCAAAAGAAGAGACATGAATAATGTCAAGAGTTTAAATTCTTAATATGAAAACAATCTTCAAAGATATGAGAAAAATCTCTCGTGAATATAATGATAAATATTTTACTAAAAATTAAGTCGAGTTGTTTCTTCAGTCAATAAAATTCTTAATAAGATGTAATTAATTTTAAATTAGCTTTGATTTAAACTATCTTAAAAATAGAAAACAAATACAAACTTCATAAAGACAATTTGAATTTTATACATTTGAAATTTGGTGCATTTACACTATTTTACCTTTTTTTTTATTTCGTAAAATAGGTATTAATTTTTTATAGAAGAAAAACTATATTTAATATAACTAAATGCACCAAATCTTAAATACACCAAATCCAAATTAAAAAAAAAAAAAACCAGTCAAACCATTGATATTAGTTAGACAGCCACAAACCCAAAAAGTGTCAGCATTATAATTAAAATTGAAAATTGAAATAATATTGATGTAATAATACCTTATGCATAATAATACATAAAATTTCAAGTTAAATAAAGCCTATATTTACAATTTCGTCATTGTGAGTGTTGAATGAAGTTCCAGTTCACCAAGTTCAAATGAAAACGAGCTGTCTGATTAGGGTATAAGAAAACCGATATGAAACTACGCACAACCAGATAAAGCAAATGCCCCCAACCAATTTGAACTTGGCTAGATGTCTTACCCAAGAAGACACCCTCAAACAATATTTCTATTAACAAACTCCTCTCTCCAACAGTCTCACTAAACCTCCTTCACATTCGCCCATAAAACAATTTAGTCTCCTTGATGCAAAACTTGATTAAATATAACTGTTATTGTCTACATTCTAAGGTATTTCCATTAACAAGAGATTCCTAATTACTTTTTGTCGTATTATCATTGCCGTAAAAATATTCTACTTCAGATTTAATAGTTACTTTTTGTTGTGTCATCGAAAATCCCTTCCATGACAACCCCAGGTTGCTCCAACATTGATACTTTGCCGAAGGAGTGTATTTCGGCGATTCTATCCTACACATCTCCGACAGAGGCATCTACGCTTTCCATGCTCTCCTCCACCTTCCGATCAGCGGCTCAGTCTGATACGGTATGGCAGAGATTTTTGCCATCAGATTATGAGGACATTGTCTCAAGGGCTGACAAACCCCTCCATTTTTCTTCCAAGAGAGAGCTCTTCTATGCTCTTTGCCGTCCTATTCTCATTGATGGCGGCAACAAGGTAACCTTCTTCCAATTCATTACTTTCTCTCTTTTTTATTCCGCAGGAATGGAGCAAGCACGTATGGCATGAAAGCAGAACTGGATTTAGCGGAATCAAAACATGTAACTAAACAAGAATACGACATCGTTATTCGTTGAGTCCAATGAGTTCAACCCACAATACTCAAGAGTGTTTCTCAGAGCGTCTTGACGGGAGAGAGAGAGTGATAAAATTTTGTGTGTGTTTGAAACTAGGGTTTTTGTTATTTATAGGATTTTATTAACTAATATAATTAATCAATATTATTCAGTAAAATCCTCCAGAATCTTTAAAACAAATTTAAATTTAAATTAAGCCCATAAAATTTCTCTCTCGATAACAATCTTGGATTAGTAATCTGACGGGATGATTACTAATACTCTTGAGTTGTGGGTTGGGTTTTTCGCCCAACGGGCTTGTGGATAATCGAACCTATCACCGATTATCCATACATATTAAAATAAAAAACCCAGTCTATTCTCAGTTTATAAATTGTAACATTAATTGCCTAATTAAGTACTAATCTAATAAAATAATTAATGCTAATCCATAAATATTTAAAATTATTCGAACATGGCATGCCTAATTATATTTTTGAAAGAGATAAAAGGGTATTATGATGTAAGATTTAAATATAGCTTTTAATCATTGAACTTGACTGAAATTCACTACAATGTATGTACCACGTATATGATAAAAATAAACCACAGTGTAGACACAATTTGAAGTTACACAGTAACGGCACTGATTTCCAATGATGTGCGGCAGAGTTTCAAGTTGGACAAGTCTTCGGGTAAAAAATGTTACATCCTATCAGCAAGGGAGTTATCTCTGACATGGATCAACGCCCCCATGTTATGGAGCTGGAAACCAATGCTAGAATCAAGGTAAAAATTTGAAGTTTTTCTGTGGAAACACAACAATGGTGGTAAATGGTAATATTCTGTGCCGTACTTGGTCCTTAGCTTAAATTGGAAAAAACGATATGATTGTGCAGGTTCTCGGTGGTGGCTGAGCTAAGAACAGTGAGCTGGTTGATCATTCAAGGCAAAGTCAGAACTCAGATTCTAACACCGAACACTTGGTATGCAGCTTATCTTGTCATGAAGGTGTCTCAACGAGCATATGGGCTTGGGTCCGCCGCGTCCGAAGTATCAGTGGAAGTGGGAAACAGAGAGCAGAAGGGCAGGGTATATTTGTGCCGTAGAGAGACAGCGATTGAATAAGATCGAAGGGTTCCATCAGCAAGAGAGGATGGGTGGATGGAGATTGAGCTAGGAGAGTTTTACAGTGGTGTACAAGACGAGGAGGTCACAATGAGTCTGATGAAGTTGGGTTATCAATTGAAAGGAGGGCTTCTCCTTGAAGGCATTGAAGTCAGACCAAAACATGTTTGATAAAAGGGAATCCTTCTTTCAGTAAGGAGGAAAACAGATAGAAATAAACAGAGAAATCACGTCAGAACTAGTGGATAGGACTTCAATTTCTCCTAGATTACCTTGGCTTGTACGATTTTCTAAATTCTAATTACATGGTGTCATGTAACGGAAATATTTTATCTTTCAAGTCTTTTTGTTGATGGCCGCAATGTGGGCCATTCTGTTCATTATCAGTGCTAGAATTTTTGAAACATTGCTTAAATAGAAGACACGCCAATATTCAATTACTTGGTAGTTGATAATCTTGGAGATTCAACAAATCAACTAATAATATAATGATCAAACGAGTTGGAACCAGTGAGAAAGAAATTAGGCCGTTAGAGGATTTTTCACTCTGTTCTCATTCTCATAGATGTGCTCATACGTAAGCCTAATGTCGACATATTAGCGACATGATGGATCATGTCCCACAGACTCAGAGAATAAATAGAACAAGAACACTTCGCAACGTCAAAACTTCATTGGTCTGGTAACGATGGAAGATTTGCCTGATGATTGTTTTGCTCACATTTTGTCAATGACGTCTCCTCAAGACGTGGGTAAGTCCTCTGTTATTTCGTCGATTGTACGGTCAATGGCAAATTCAGACGCTATCTGGGAGAAGTTTTTACCACCCAATTATCATGAAATTCTCACCAGGCTGGTGGCTCCCTTGGTTTATTCCTCAAAGAAAGACTTGTTTCTCAGTTTGAGTAAACCACATCTAATTGATCAGAGTACCAAGGTAATCACACATAACTACACCTAATTCGAATTGATTGAAATAGCAAAATTGCAAGATTGCAAATTGAGTGTATGTATGTATGTATATATATATATAGACACGCCAGCAGCTTGTGCAGATGGAAAATCGTTTTGCTTGGGCTCCACCAAAATCAATTTCAGCGAAAGGGAAAATAGATCACAAGTTTAAGTTTATTATATTAATCCAAAGTATACGTAATTTTCTTCATATAAATAACAGAAACCTTGTTGGTGAAACAGATGTTCTCAATTGAGAAATCAACAGGTAAAATATGCTACGTGTTAAGTGCGAGAAAGCTTTCAATTGCATGGGGAAGCAGCCCTTTGTACTGGTCCTGGAAACCTTTTCAATCCTCAAGGTTTGTTAATTCTCACATCACCTTCTTTTCTTCCCCTGAGAAAAGCATCATCTCAATCTCAATGTAACCATGTCTGAATTTACAAGCAAAACAATGACAAACTCATCCCCATTTGGAAATTGTATGCAGATTTACAGAAGTCGCTGAATTGAGAACCATTTGCTGGCTTGAAATCAGGGGCAGCATCAACACTCGAATGCTATCTCCGAGAACAATATACGGAGCGTATCTGATTGTGAAAATCGCAGATCGTGCTTATGGATTAGACTCGCTACCATCGGAGGTATCCGTGGAGGTTGGTAATTTCAAATCGAAAGGAAGTGTTTACGTGCGTTGGCCTTTGAAACAGAAGGACCCCACAAAGTACCTGAGACCAAGGACCTCCCAAGGAAATGGGAAATTCCCTCGTAAGCGTGAAGAAGACGATTGGTTGGAGATTGAGTTGGGGAGTTTCTTCAACGACGAAGAAGATAATGAGGTCAGAATGTGCCTCAAGGAGGTCAAAGGCTTCCATTTGAAAGGTGGGCTTATCGTTGAGGGTATTGAAATTAGGCCCATATCATTAGAACAGGCCTTTACTAATTAATGGGCTTTCTCTCTGAAAGGCCCAACCACCTCATTGAATTAGAAACCCTAATCCTAGCCGCTCTCTATAAAGACTGGAATTGCTCTGGGAATAACACAACACTTGGATCCCTTTACCCCTTCCTTCTTCTCCCTCTGGTTCTCTCTGATCTTTTTATTAGCTGTTCAAAAGTTTTTCGTCTTTAGGTTATTATAGCTGATATTCTAATGCAAGCAATATGTTTAACTTTCTGATGTGTTTGATGATATATGTTTTAGCATTATGTTGATTATATTGAAAGTGGTTTGCTTTGAATTTGCCAGCTGCGATGAAGATATTTGTGATTCCCAGCTCATTACGAGACCTTGCTCAAGGTCCGGGAATAGAACTACTTACATCTATCTGAGCTTTTCCCACAATTTTTTAACTAATTATATTTTTGTGCTAGATGTTCTGAGACAAATTTCTAAATCCATAAGATTGAATGTATTAGAAAATAACGAACAATCCTGTTTTTCTACCCTTAGTTTTTGATAAATTTCAAATAATGATGGCCCTTTGAGGTGAAGTTATCGAACAATGATTGCTGCATTGTTTATTACTTCTTGTCGATTGTCCATTATCATGTGAGGCAAATTTGTGGGGCTCAGAATAGTCTTCCTGGTCTGGAAAATCTGAGTTTAAAACTAGGAGATAAGGCTAATTGATCTGTCTTAAACGTATTGAGATTTTTTTAATTGATTTGAAAATAATTCTGTCTGTCTTTGGAATCAGAGCTTATAAAGTTACTTTCTATATGAATGTGACACCTTTGATTGTGCAAGAAGGCCAAAAAATGACACGTAAATTATATACCTAGAGAGGAGGGTTTTCGTATTTGTACATGTGAAAGAATGTAAGCACCGATTAACAATTTTTATATAATAAAAGAAATTAAAATCTTATCTAGAGTGTGGGTATATAAATTTCATTATCTTACACACACTAATTTTACTTTTTTCTTTTTTAGTAAATCTCTTGAATTTTGTTAAAATTATTGGTATTTCTTCTTTATCTTGGATTTTAGAATATTCTCCATTAATTTTAATGTAAATTTTTTAACTTAGTATTTTTTTACCAAAAAAGAAAATAAAACTGTAGTAAAGTCAATATTCTAGAAATAAAAAAAAAGGAATACAGTTATACGAAATTTAAGAAAAAATTGTATAACTTTTTTAAAATAAACTCTTTTTCACCTACTTGGAGTATGCGGTGTGCTGTGCGTCTACAAATTTAAGAAAAATTATTATTCATTTTTTATGTTTGCCTTTAGTTATAATCTTTTATATTTATAATTTACAATTGATTTTTTAATTTATTAATCCCATTTCAATGATTTTTTTTTTAATCTATGTGTAGTCATGTAAAAGTACTAAAATATTCTTCTAATCATCTAATATCTATTTTCTTTTTCTTTTTTTTCTTTTTTCATTTTGTCTTCAAGGCACAAACTCTCTCTTATTAGCTGCCGTCCTAAGTCAATGAAATAAGAAAAACAGGGGATGAAAACTAGAAGAAAATAATACAATATGGTAAAGAAGATGTATATGGGACATAGAAGAATGCTATCACAATAGATATCAATAGACTAACCAGTCTTGGAGAGAAAGGATCAATCCTTCATAGCCTATTCCTGAAAAGCTCTCTCTTCAAGAAGGCTGAGGAACCTTAAGAAATTATTAAAACAGTGTTATGTTCAAATACTCATGCCCAGCCATTTGAGCACCGTAGGCCAGAGAACCCTGGCATCATCTGCACCGTCAATGAACAACAAAGATCTCAAACCAGAAATATAAGCTTATGTTTGATGCAGTGAAATCCTAAGAGAGAGAGAGAGAGAGAGAGAGAGAGAGAGAGAGAAGGGATATTTGCGTTTGGTGTGCGTGGCAGAGGCAATGACTCGTCTTTCCCAAAAACTATCAGTCTCATTCTTTTACTCATTGTATTAAATATGTATTAACACCAAAAATTTCCTTTCTATACCAGCATATTCTTGCTCCCATTCATATTTATTTTCATCAAATTTTCTTGTTGCATACCAAATCAAAATGACCCAACTCAATCTAATTACGCCAAATCAAGTTTTAAGCATATTAGGCTAAGAGATTATTTTTCATGCATATGATCTATTTCTGTTTTAAAAATTTTCTTTGATATAAGTCATATTTTTTTAAAGAGTTATTTTTCTAATTTTTTAATTAAATATAGAGTTTGTTTGTTAATATATGATACTTCACTTTTTATATGTAGATCACTTTATTTTTCTTTTTTTGGTCAAAGTTTTAAATTAATATTATAAAAACAATTTTTGAAAAATATAAAACCTTTTTAAAAAATTAAGTGACCTAAGTAACTCAACTAGGTTATGACCAAGTTTTACTTAGCTAAATCCTAAGACTGATCTAAAAATCTTGGCCCAATACTAAAATTGGATTGAGCCTTAAAGTATGTTTAGATGATTTTTTTTTTAAATGAGTGAAATGATAAGGGAAAGTTTTCAAGACCTTCTCTAATTATCTAAAATGATTTTTTTTCTATTTTTTTTGTCCTCTAAAATTGGGGTTCAAGAGTAGAAATAAATGACTCAATTATTTAAAATTACTATTATACCATTTTTTACTTTTATAAACAAGGATTTTGCATCGCGTAAGAGGTAATATTGAAAAAAGTAATTAATTAATCATTTTATTCAATTCATTTAATTATAACTTCTAAATAAAAAATTTAGAAGTCTATTCATTTCCTCGTTAAAACTTCTAAACATATCTACTTCAGTTATTTTATTCTATTTCATTTCATTCCATTAATGACCACTCTATTCTATCAGTCTCTAAACTCCCAAACATAACCTTAGGTTGGTAAAAATTTTAACTCAATTTGATATGTTTTTGGCCTATGGGTCATCAAGTGGAGATTTTCCTGTTTATGAATAAAAAAATAATTTTTATTAAATTAATATTAATAAAATATTATTTTTTATTATTATTTTATTATTTTTTATTATTGGAGATTCTTCAATTGTTGCATAAAATCTGAGCTCATATTTTTGTGACACTCTAACAGAGAGCTTGTGTCGCGAGGAATACGAAAAAGAGGATAAATTGGGTATTAAAGAATAAAGGTACTGTGGAAAACAAAGAGATAGGAGACATAATTGTACAATTTTATAAATCAAGGAGAAATTGTTATTAAAACAAGGACTAGGGTAGATATGTGAAATTTCTCAAAATTTTATGAAACAAGGAACTTGATTAGATGGAAGTGACACTCATCCATATGCACTATGAGTTGACATCTGCTCCCACTATCGCCGAAGATAGCACTTGACACTTGCGTGTTATTAAGACACGTCCATTTGATCGCGTCCTTGTTTGGTAATCAATCCATTGTCTTCTCTTTTTTCCACATACTCTTTTCACCAAACACTGCCAGCACAGGACCATAATGATTTTGATATTTTCCATCAAATTATATCTATTATTATTCCCTCCAAGGTAGAACAGGCCAGTTGTCCCTCTCTTTCCTCGTATGAATTACTTATTATTCCTCCCTAATCCAACACATTATACTAATGGACTAAATCCAATTTCAGAACCTTATGTTTTGTCTACTTTTGAAGCCTTTAACATATTTTATGCCTTAACTTTGTCAAATGATAGTGGGGTGTCCCGTGAAAGCAAAGATAATGAAAACAAAGGACGTCCACGTCTGTGTGTCCCCATTTCTCCACCGAATCACTCACCTCCATCTGCACTCTATGTTGTGTTCCTTTCGACCACATGCTTTCATATGGTCCTACTAATAATTTGCAGACAACCATTGACTATTCTCTACTTTGATTACTGAATAAATTCATGTATTTATGTTCTGTTCATTTGTTTTGGTGTTCCATTATTAGGCTGAAATATATAGGTTCAATCTCAAATTCTAACAAAGCAGTAATTAATAACTAAACTTGATCAAAATGTTTTTCTTTCATTTTATATCACTTTAATGATATTTTTTTAAAATAATTAAAAATTCACAGTGATTCTAAATGAGTAAAAAGAGACAAAAATTGATGACTTGTTCACGTCAGCATTATAAATTGTTCTCGAATATTGTACTTTACTTATTTCAAGTGGGAATAAAAAATATTCGTGCTTATGTGGAGCATGTGTTTGCTTTTTTATTTTCTATAGTAGATTGAGTAGGCAAGTCATGTGGGTGTAGATTTCTATCTTTGAAATATTTAGAATTAAACGATTGATGCATGATTGATTCCCTTTGCAGCCGAATTACTTATAGTTACTGTAAGTGCACAACTTGATTTATAAATTATTTTTTGTATTTACAGTAAGTGCTACAAGTTTACTAATTTTGGCTTTTTCTATTCTAAAATTTGAGCAGAGCAGTTGATCAGCTTCGTTAAAAAAGGGAAAAAAAAAAGTATTTGCATACAGTCAGTCACACACAAAAATCCATGCTTGTGTCTCCAAGCTATAGATAACATTGGCTTTGGCATACAAATCAAATCTATTGGTTAACTGCGAGATTTAAAGTGATGATTGAATGCATGCAATGGAATGATCCAAGCTAATCTACTTCGTTACACATTCATGATCCACTTCAAACAGCCTAATTCCTAGCGTTACACGTGTCCAAACGTCGCCACCTTAAACTGAGTCTCCGATTTATTATTCCCATTGTTTTCCATCGAACGACATGTTTTCAACGCTTCCCAAATCCCACTCGTTCAATAAATGCTCTTACTTTCTCTACTTTTCTCATAGATCACTAGATCTCGCTAATCCCTTTTCTTACGTTGTTCGAGTCATACTGACAAAATGTCCGAATCCGAAATTTCAACCAGAACCCTTAGCGACATCCCCGAAATTGCTGCTATGCGTTTTGGGGTGGATCTCGTCTCAGCTGCCAGAAGAAATATCGAGTTCCTGAGAACAGTGTCCAACTCTCACTGGCTTCAACACACACCCACTCTACTTGAAGCCATCAGAAGGTCCTCTCTTTCAGTTCTTCTCTCCTCATCTCATCTCATGGTGGCTCTTGACGAGTTTTTCTTTTATCAGGTATCATGAATTGTGGATGCCCTTGATTTCTGATCTGACGCTACCCAACTCATCTTCGACCTCTCTTTCCATGATTCTTCCTCCCTTTGATGTCGATTGGGTTTGGTTCTGTCACACGTTAAATCCAGTAAGTGTTTTTCTTTCACTTTTGTCAATTCTTTCATTTACGGATTAAAGTGTAACATTCAAATTGTTTTTACTTTTGATTATTTTCTCAGCAGCCAAACGGAATGTACTGAAATCTAATTTTGGAAATGATTTAGGCAAGTTACAAGGAATACTGTGAGACGAAATTCTCGAAACTTATAGGGAGGCCAGCAATATTCGACGAAGAGAATGAAGAGTACGCTTTGATGAGATGCCGGGAAATTTGGAACCGTAGATACCCATCGGAGTCATTTGAGAATGAAGCGAATTCAGAGTCCCAGGTTGTAAAAAATGACGATGATTTGTTTAAGGAAATTGCAAAGCATAGGTTGTTGTACTCGAAGTTTTCAGAGGCGTATAGGTCGGAGGTCGTGTACTTAAGAGCTGCAACACAGAGATACAAGGCATTTTTGTATATGGTGCAGAGGGTCGCAGATGGGTCTTGCCGTTTGGTACCTACTTCGGACATCATGTTAATGTGGCTGACCCACCAGGTGTGTTAATTACTCCCACTTGTTGCTATATTTGTAGTAGGTGGAATAGCAGCTCGAGCTTCTTCTGTATACAGTATTTGAGGTTTGTTTATGTTATCTTTTGAGCCTCCTCAGTCATGGTCCATATTTTTATCTATGATGTTTGTTCTCTTTTCTACCCACTACTGGCTTTATAGTGTCATGGAACAACGCATGCAAAAGTAATATTAGGTGGAAGATAAAAAACTGGGAAATAGGAACGAAAAACAAGAAGAAAGTAGCTTTTGTCATATGCCCTTCTTGGAACTGCACTTTTTGAATTGGAATCTTCATGAGCGCACTTGGAAAGTAAGCTAAATTTCAACACTGATTGATGGAAAATGACCCAAAAAAATAAAAAAAGCTGGGGATATAAATCAGTGAGAACACTGTAAACTATATCTTAATGTTAGTTAAGTCTGTCTGTTAAGGTTATTTCCTAGCATATTTTACACTTCAGAGAAGTGGCACAAGTTGATATTACAAAAGGGGTCATTAGTTTGCTTCAAGATTTCTTTCCCCTCCTCTGGGCCCCAATTTCCCACCCCCATATGGTATATGTCATCACCAATTGAAATGAGTTTACAAATTTCTGGTGGCTTTATTTTAGTAGTATAGATTTTCACCTACCATCCATTCACTGAATGATAATTCTCAACAGTGCTTATCGAAGGTATCACCTCTGCCTAAATCATGGTCCTTTGGTTAAGTAGTTCTGTTTGACTATACAATCTCAGCAGTTGAAAAGTGAAGAATAATTCTTTAAGAAGATTCCTGAATATTAGTTTTATATCAAGTATGGCTTTTGGTACATTCTGTAATATAATCATATGCTTATAATGAGAATTTTACCTTTCTGACCATCTTTATGCTTTGCTTAGTTTCCCCTTATATAACTCCTCTTAATAACTCTCAATTTATGAATGGAATAGAGTTACCCAACGGTGTATATGGATGATTTAAAAGCATTGGGCTTAGAGGGTGATTTGTGGAAAGTGGCAACTCTGTGGGAAACCCCAAAGGAAAAAGAAGTTGAGGTGACCAAGAAGTTGTGGGACAGGGCATTTAATCAAACTTATGAGAAAGCTGGTGGAGGGGTGGCTTTGACATCGCAACAAGTCACCACAGTCAACACCCCAGTCTACTGGGAGGAATCAGACGCGGATGTCAATGCCAGATACAGGTCCATGCTTCCAAGATTTTTGCTCGAGGTCAATTTCATGTTCTCCTCCTCTTCTGCTGTTTTGTTGTTTGCCCTCTTATGCTTGCTGGTCGTTTATCGCACCTGTATGAAGAAGCTACCCAAAGCTTATATCTATATGCATTGTATGTGGCATTAAAAGTTAATTACTTTTTGAAAATATATGTATATGTTACAAAAATAAAGCACATGTGAATTTACAATGTAGGTTTGTGTGTTTTTGAGGCTTAATTCGAGGATGACAGCAATAGAAAAGGATAAAAACCGTGATTTCCTACGCCTACGAGTGGTAAGGTGTCATAGCGAGCTGAGGTTGGATAAGGCCTTCTCCAGTTTCCCCTTTGATTCATGGGAAAAAGCTTGGCAACTTTACTGTGAGTTTGGGACCAAGGGAGTCATAATTGAGTGTCGTCGCCATGGTAGTAGCTGTCTAAAAGGAAGTAGCCTCCAAGACACTGTGATATTCCACTGGAATGATTTGTTGAGAGCAAATTCTGTGACTTTGGAAAAGGAACTTAGTGAGCACGTGACTGTTGTTACTTCAATAACACCACCAGTTCAGGCTCCATACTTGTTGAAATGTGTGCCAGATCGAGTCACTGATAATTCAGGGGCAATGATATCAGATGTGATTCTAAAGATGAATAGTTATCACCCACAAGAAGGTCGGTGGTTGTCTCGCACAGTCCTTGATCATGCAGGGAGAGAGTGCTTTGTCATCAGAATCAGGTGACCTTTCACAACTCTACCTTAGTACTCAAGTCAATACTTTGATACCGATTTGTGCATACTTCAGTTAAGGACAATTGTTTGAATTACAGGGTAGGAGGAGGATTTTGGAGGAGAGGAGGTGAAACTCCTTCAGCTGTGAAATGGGAAGATAGGATCATAGAGATACGAGAAGGATCTTGGTCTTATGTGGTCGGCTCCATCGGTCGAGCCCCTGGTATGTTTTGTCTATAAGTTACATACATAAATATTTAAGTCTTGGTGAAGGTGCTTGTCTTATCTTCTTTAGTTATCTTGGTGGCATCAAATGGGTTGTAATCTTCCTCCTTTGAAATCAGATAGGTTCTGAAGTAATTCTCAAAATATTTTGTTTTTTGCTTTTTTGTTTCTGTCTAGTGCAGAGAAGGTGGTGGCCACTGCAACACCAAAAGAACCGGGAGAGCAATGGAAAGCTGCGTGGTATTTATCGACAGGAGAAGAACTAATTATACAGTGGGAACCATCCCTGTCGATGTCGGGTCTCAGCTTTAGTTTGAGAAATCAAACGTGTACAGAGTCATCGGTAGAGTAGAGACTTGTCTCAATTCAATTACCATCCTGAAATCCACAGTATAACAATCTTCAGGTTCTTAAGTTGGCCTAAATTACAATCATCAATTGCAGGTGAAATTATTGAAAGGTAGACGAATGCAATATCAGGTGAAGAAATTAAAATCAAAGAGCAAAAGTGAAGAAACCCAGATAGAGGAAGAGGAAGATAAAGATGAAGATGAAGAGGGTTTTGTGACACTTGTTCGTTTCACAGAAGAGAGCCCAAATGGAAAAGCAACGGCTCTTTTGAATTGGAGGCTATTGGTTGTGGAATTATTGCCGGAAGAAGATGCAGTATTGGCACTTCTCCTTTGCATTTCAATACTGAAAAGTGTATCAGAAATCAGAAAGGAAGACGTGGGAGGTTTGTTAATAAGGAGAAGAATAAAGGAACAAAAGCTTGGAACTAGAGATTGGGGTTCTGTTACACTTCATCCATTTTCATGGTCCTCGACCATTGATTCACCTTATCTTCAACCCTGGTATTGGAATGCTGATGCAGTGATGGCATATAATCAAGCAGATCATTTCAAGAGGCAACCACCACTAAATCAGTCACCAGTGGAAGGCAGTGATAAGTTATACAAGCATGGACTTTTAAGTTAAAAAGTCGAAGGATGATTGCAACATACGAGTGCCAGGTTTTGTCAGCGATTAAGAGCAAATTCGTGCTCAATCATTAACTAGCCTTCTCCTAAGGAATAGATAATCCGAGAGCCATGAAAAGAGTGTATCTCATTCAATTTCTCCGAGAAGGGAAAAAAAGAATTCCTTGTGAATATTTAAGTATTTCATTAAGTCTCTCGAATTTTCTAGTTCCAAAGTCAATAAAGTGATATTGACTGAACTGAAAATATGGTGAAATCAATTGAGACACCTTTTATTCTTATCTTTTTTTTTTTTTTTTTTTACTTTTTGGGGATATAATTGTTCTTATCTCTTAATGATATAATTATAATAAAATAAGAAAAGAAGGTTGATCAATTGATACGTTGAGGAGTGCCGATGGATTGGGGTTATGTATCCCTCCTAAAGTTGGAAATTCAGCAGATCAGATAGAGACGGCCGTAGCTGTTTGCTGGTTCCTGTGGTGGGGGAGCCCACACCATGCTTATGGTACATTGTCGTATAATCGTAAGGATCGCTTTCCGACTACCCCCAATGACTTGTTGCTTCCATCGCTCGCACGTGTATGCATCACCGTATCCGTCACCACCTTTCAACAATCCTACGGTGCAGATCCTCTTTCCCCTTCAAGTCTTTTTCCTAGCCTACTTGAAATCGTTTGTTGTTCTTTCTATATAATTCCAATCTCCCAGAAGCAAATGACATAATGCCTATACTACCCTCACATTATCTTAGAAAGACAACAGAGAAATGGTTTTCGTATGATTAATAATGCATTCACATTTGCAAGTATGTGTTGAAATATTAGTTATAACTTCTTCAATTGCTGGAATCTTGCATAAAGAATTGGAATGGGCTTTAGGTCTAATTTTCTTGTTCGGTTGTACATTTGGGTTGGTGATTTTATTTCCATGGAAATCTTGATTATTACATTTGAAAGAATGTATAAACTCTCCTGGAATGAGATACATTCTTAATGGAGATGAAAATTACCATTCAACCTTCTCTTTTTTCATCTATTTCTTTCTCTCCTTGAGTGATAGATGCTTTTCTTTTCATCTCTTTATAAAATTAAAAAATAATAATGAATATTTTAATAGTAATAATAATAATTAATTTAATAATTAAAAATTTGAAATCAATAATTAATTTTTAACAAAAATAAAATTTATTATTTTATTATAATAATATTTTTATAAAAATATTATAGTCATTTGATTGATCTTCATTCTCATTCTTATTTATTTTTTTAATATTATATAAAACATAATAGTCGAATTTAGGATTTCATTTCCTTAAGATTTATTCCCATTTTCATTTTTTCCAAATCCCATTAGGTTATATTTTGTTTTCTTATTAGAAAGAAAAAAAAAGAGCTAATAGATATACGTGTTTATTTAAGGATTAGATTTATATATAATTTTTTTATATTTTTGTTATATATTTTTAATTAAAATATGACATATATTTTGATAATCAATAATAATATATAATTTAATTTAAAATAATATAATCATTTACAAAAAACATAGACGTATTGTATTATAAATAAAAAAATAAATATTACTTATATTTTAATTAAATAATAATATAATAAAATATAAAAAATTATATTCAAATTTTTTCTTTATTTAATTTGTCCATATATGTATTAATATGGGCTTCCTCAAAAGCAAAGGGCATATGTGGTAAATGAGCAAAAGTTGAGCAACCAAGTCACTCGAATAAGCATTTGCCACGCTACAAAAAAGGTGCGAAGGGGTAGTTTCTGACTTTGTGCATTGAAGGAAGAGTACAACTCTGGACATGCCCGTACATGAAAAGCACATGCTGTCTCTCTGTCCTCTTTCTCGTTTCACCTCCATAACCAGTTTCCGTTCTCTGCGATTCTTCGGTTCATCGATCTCCGATTTTCCTTACCGTTGAAAATACAGATCACCGACACAATGAACCCACCCCCAGAGGAAGCCCATCGCCGATTACTCCGCACACTCTCCAAATCTACTCGTCACCCTCTTCTCCACCTTCGCCTCTTGTTTCTGTTCGTTCCCACCTAAGCACAAACCTCGATGATTCCACTGTCTTGAATTCAACTTCTAATTTAGCCTTTTTTTTTTTAGAGAAAAAGAAACGAACCGAGAACTTCAATTTCCACGTCCGGTGAGATTCGGAAAAATTTTTAAATGTTTTCTGAATCTATGCTCTGTCTCTTAACTGAAGACCTGCTTATACGAGTTCTTGACAAGCTCAGCTCCGACGCGGATCGGAAATCATGGCGGCTTGTTTGCAAGGAGTTCCTTCGAGTCGAATCGCTGACTCGGAGAAAAGTGCGGATCCTCCGTGTAGAGTTCTTGCTCGGATTGCTTCAAAAGTTCTGTAACATTGAGACACTGGACCTCTCAGTATGCCCACGGATCGACGACGGAGTCGTTTCAGTGCTGCTGAGTCATGCTTCACTAAATTGGACGAAAGGACTAAGGAGGCTAGTGCTCTGTCGGGTAACTGGGTTGGGATATTCGGGTTTGGAGCTGTTGATTCGGGCATGTCCTTTGCTAGAGGCCATTGATGTTTCCCATTGTTGGGGATATGGGGACAGAGAGGCAGCCGCGCTTTCGTGCGCTACGAGGTTGAGGGAGCTCAAGATGGACAAGTGCCTGGGGGTGACTGATGTTGGTTTGGCAAGGATAGCTGTTGGTTGTAGTAAATTGAAGAGCCTGAGTTTGAAGTGGTGTTTAGAGATTTCTGATCTGGGAATTGATCTTCTTTGTAAAAAATGCTTGGATTTGGAGATTCTCGATATTTCGTATTTGAAGGTTAGTTTTACTTTCTAAGCCAGAGAAAACTTCTTATCACGTTCAAGTTTAATAATGCAAATATTGGGAATTCAATACGATGGAATCCAAGAGACATAGCTATAACAGTAACAGTTCTGTACGACAGGATTGTTTTATTTAGGTCTTACAAAATTTTTCATTTTAGATTCTAAAGGATATTTCTGGTCTTGGGTCTTGGTTTTCCTTCTTAAACTGCTGGTGCTAATATCTGAACTAGTTATGTTTGTCCTTTAATGATCATTAGGCTGCTTGGAAATTTCAGTAATTGAAGAAGAATATATGTTATGATTTCTAAATTTCTAAATTTGGCTGCAATGGAAATTAGAGAAGAAAGAGCAAAAGCAACTTTGTTCGTTGCTTGACTAAGGACAATGCCTTCTAGTACTTGTAGAAATGGTGTCCTTGTTGCCATTCCAAGAGCAGGATGCATTAACGTGAGTTACTGATGTTCTGTTTCAAGCCCTTAGATTAGTCCGCCATTAACACAGAATATTTGGTTTAAGTGTGAAGATTTTCTTCAAACTATAACTTTTGAATAATTTTGAGATCTCGCCTCATTATAGGTGACTAGTGAATCTTTGCTATCAATTGCTTCTCTGCCAAAGCTGGAGCTTTTGTTCATGGTTGGCTGCTCATTTGTGGATGATGTTGGACTGCGGTTTCTTGTAAAAGGATGTCCACTTCTTAAGGTGATCTATTTATACCAGGTCTTGAATTGTGCAGAAAATGGTTCGAAATTGATAGAAGTTTTACCAAGGATACTTTATGGGGGAACAACTAATATTAACTGGTTTATTTTCTGCGGAGTGCAGGCAATTAATGTATCAAGATGTGATTGTGTAAGCTCATCTGGTTTAACATCCATAATTAGTGGACATAGCGGTCTCGTGCAGATAGATGCAGGATACTGCCTCTGGGTTAGTGTACCTCTGAAATTATTGCTGTATATGATATTTGTTAAAATATTTTGTTGTATAAAATTTTGTCTACACTCTTGAACCTTAGACATTGTTGACAGGAGCTTTCATTACCCCTTGTTGAATGCTTGAGGAATTTAAAGAATCTGAACACGATTAGAATTGATGGTGTTCAAGTTTCTGACCTTGGCCTCCAGATCATTGGCACCAACTGCAAGTCTTTAGTGGAAATTGGTTTAAGCAAATGTGTTGGAGTCACCAACATGGGAATCATGCAGCTAGTATCTGGCTGTGGTAACTTGAAAATTCTTAATTTGACATGTTGTCGATTCATAACTGATGTTGCCATCTCTGCTATAGCAGACTCTTGCCCCATCCTCGTCTGTCTGAAGTTAGAGTCATGCAATATGGTGACTGAGAAAAGTCTTTATCAACTTGGATCTCGTTGCTTGCTACTAGAGGAGCTTGATCTCACTGAGTGCTCTGGAATCAACGATAGAGGTAAATTTATGGAAGTGCCCTCTGAACCAAGTATATCTGTTTTGGTTAACATACATTTTTTTCCGTACCTCTAACAGGCTTCAATCAAAATTGCCGCTAATTCTGATACAAATTTGCCTTCCTTTGATTTAAATATTTGAATCTGATGTACTTCTTTCAAGCAGCACTTAAATGTCTATCAAGATGTTCAGAACTCTTGACATTGAAGTTAGGATTATGCACCAACATATCAGACATAGGATTGGCATATATCGCCTGTAACTTCCCAAAGATGACTGAACTTGATCTTTACCGGTAATTGAACTTTAGAGTCAATGTGTTTGATTGCTTATTATTTTTCGAAGTTGTGAGCTACAGGTGAGTCTGTTCAGTTCATTCTGTTTTGATGTTGCAGCTGTGCATGTATTGGAGATGATGGGCTAGCAGCACTCGCCAGTGGTTGCAAGAGAATGATAAAGCTCAACGTGTCATATTGCAATAGAATTACAGATAGGGGGATGGAATACATTAGTTATCTTGGTGAACTCTCTGATCTGGAGATGCGTGGACTAGTGAACATTACTAGTATGGGTATAAAAAAAGTTGCAGTCAACTGCAAAAGACTGGCAGATCTGGATATGAAACATTGTGAAAAAATTGACGATTCAGGCTTTTGGGCCATTGCCTTTTACTCACAGAACTTGCGCCAGGTATAATAATTGGTTCTAGTATTACTAAATTAGTTATTATTGTTCTTACTAATGCAAATTTCTAGCCTCTAAAATGAAAGCAAAATGGAAATGTGCCTCAAATAACTTAGTTGAGTGATACACCTCTTGGTTTGTTTCGCTTCAAGCTACTAAGTAACTGTCTAATTTCTAGTTCAAATTGATTAAATAGTGGTAGGCGTTCTAATTCAACTTTATGGTGATGATGACAGTTAAATGTGAGCTACTGTACTGTGTCGGATGTGGTTTTGTGCCTTCTCATGGGGAACCTGAAACGGCTGCAGGATGCCAAACTGGTGCATATTGCTGAAGCTACTCTAAAAGGATTGGAACTTGCCCTTAGAGCCTGTTGTGGTCGGATTAAAAAGGTCAAATTACAGGCATCTCTCAGGTTCTTGCTTCCGTCAGATATACTTGAGACACTGCACTTACGAGGGTGCAAGATCAGATGGGATTAGCTTCATTTTGTTAGTTAATGAGATTCTGTATTAGCTTACTTTTGTTGCTCAATGAGATTCTGTATTAACTTGCCCGTGGAGCCTGTTGTGGTCGGATTAAAACGGTCAAATTATATTTGCTTTTCCCGGAACAAATGCTGCTTCACGACTAATTTGAGTTCATTTCGGGATGACAGTTTATTTTATTTCTCTTATTTGGGAGCATCACATGATTACGCACCCCCTATTCATCAACCATGTTTTCAAATGACAAGTAGATACTTAGGTGATGTGGGCTCATAAATCTGCGTGCTTTTGGGGAGATAAAATGCTTAACGTCAGCTATTCTATCTACTTAGGTCATGATTTGGGGTGAAATGGCGCAATTTCTTGGGTTAAAACAACAAAATAAACGCGAGGCTTTGCAAAACTGTGTCATGGTTCTTTTCAGCGTGTTCTCTTCCCTTCAATTCCTTAGAACAACTAGGCACTTGATCCACTGTTCAGCATAAGATATTGATAAGAAGGTTATAAGTTTCTACAGGGTAAAAAGAAATCTAGAATCTAGAGTTGGAATTCACGGACCTTTGTGAATTTATTTATTTGAGCTTAAGCACACTTATATTTTTATATTAAAACTTAGTTCCATTCTGAATATTGACTTCTAATAAAGCGCACTTTTAATATATCCTTCCCAGACTTAATTTTTCATGCTCTTGCTAAGGTTAAGCGATTCTCTCTAGAAAATGCCCAAGATAGGAAGAACCCTCCATTTGTTCGTTTTTGTTTTGTTTTGTTTTTTTCCGTTTTCTTGGAAGAACCCACAATAGTGCACTAGATTTTCAACCCAGAATGGCTATGTTTCTGAACAACAAAACGAAAATGCTACGTTTTGGCTTACCCAAAACCAGCGTGCCCATTTGAACAGGCCACGGAAGCATTACTCAGTGACATATGCGGGCCTAGTCCTGCCCAGAGTGGCTTTCCGGCTTTAACCTACTCAATGGACATAAATTATTCGGAGAGAGGGAAAAACAAAATAAAGAAAACTCGGGTGGTTTGTGACGAGTTCATATAGAATCTATGTATCATCTTACTGGATTAGAAGATAGCAACATTCGCTTCCATTGAAAGGACGTATACAATTCATTGGCAAGGAACCGAAAAAAAAAAAAAAAGAAGTCTCCTGTTGTCAAGTTCATGAGAGACGCGTGTATTGTATTTTAAGTTATTTGATTTGATTCAGATCTTATTAAGGTCATAAACGAAGGACTTCTTGGCATGTCGAATGTTGTTAGCTGACTTTCCAGATGCACCTGATTTTGGCTGGTGATGCAACTTAAGCATGTCTTCCACTATTTCTCCGAACAAAACTTTGTTGCCTTTTGTCTTTGTTTGACGATCTAAATCATTTTATAATGATATACATCAATGACTAACTTACTGGTGATTTCACTGTTCACAAGCAATCTCTTGCGGGGTTGAAGCCACGTTCTAATGTTGAACCCTCTTAATTGAGACTTGATTTAATATTTTCTGTTCAAAATACATGATTCAAAATTTTCAATGGGTTTTTAAGTGCTTAATTTATCCCAAACGCCATTTTCAGTTCCCCTAAACTCTGTCCTAATGAGTTGCTCTTTCTTAAAACACATTCTCCTTTTCTTCTGTGTTTTCCCCCCAATACATGGAGGTGGTACACTACTACTCATAAAAATAATTTCAATATCTAATTAATTGCCATAGAAAATCCTTCCTTAGAAGAATTTTTCTTCATGAGATAATCAACACACATGAAGGAAATGTGCAAGCTTATTGCTGTTATATATAAATGTGCAAGATCATAAGCCAAACCTCCACAACCATCCCAATCACTCCCTCACCATGGCCATAGACTTGAAGCTATCAACTTCCTTATACACCACGTTTACCCTTTTCATACTTCTCTCTTCTCCCTCTCTTGCAGCCTTCTCCTTCTCCCCAGATAGCTCATGCGACCTTACTTCCTATCCATCATTCTGCAGAACCACTCTACCTCCTCTTTATTCTGGATCCATCACTGACCATGCCCTCTTCTTCCTTCACCAATCCTTATTATCCACAAACACATTTCTTAAATTAATCTCTTCTTACCTTAGCCAGCAGTCCATGCTTCCTGTTTCGACACTACGCGCCCTTCAAGATTGTCAGAACTTAGTTGAACTGAACAATGACTTTTTGTCCTATTCCCTCCAAACTGTCCAGAATACACTGAATCTCCCTCAAGCTTATGATTTGCATGCCTTGCTTAGTGCCGTTTTGACCAACCATCAAACATGCCTCGATGGTTTTAATGAGGTAACTCCTTATCCTACAATTACCAGCGGGTTATTGAGCCCTCTTTCTGATGGGACAAAGCTTTATAGCATATCTCTGGCCTTCTTCACGCGTGGCTGGCTTTCCGATACCACTGGAAGATTATTGAGGGAAAGGAAGGGAATTGAGACAAACATGAATAGAAAGTTACTTCAGAAAAAGATTGACACTTTGGAGGTGAGAGAGAAGGTGGTGGTGAACCCAGATGGATCTGGGGATTTCACCACCATCAATGATGCAGTCATGGCTGCACCAAATAATACCGGCACCAACAACGGCTACTATGTAATTTATGTGGTTGCTGGAGTTTATAATGAGTACGTCTCTATTGCTAAGAACAAGCAAAACTTGATGATCGTTGGCGATGGCACTAATCAGACTATCATCACCGGCAATCGCAGCGTGGTTGATGGCTGGACCACCTTCCAATCCGCTACTTTTGGTAAGTCTAAGTTGAAATTAACATTTCATTTGCTCCATGTCCTTCTGTTTCACGCTCTTTCTGCTAATAACATGCAATAATCTCAGCACTTTTCATTCACCTTATGACCATGAAGTTCATCAGAAGAAATAACTTCCATGAATGCAAGATATGTGCAGCATAAAATGGACATCGCCATACAAAAAAATGTAGTTTGTCCAAAGTATAATTTAAACTGTCACATTGTGTTTGACATGAATGTTAAATACGTCACATGTTCTAGTATAGATACGGTTTATTGTGTGCATGTGGAGTCTACATGTTAAAATAAACTCTAACCATTATATGTACATTCAAAAATTTTTCTACGTCCTCATTAAAAATTCAGGGTTTTAGCATAACTTGACTGGTTTTAATAATGCTTGTGTTGCGTGCAGCTGTGACCGGACAGGGGTTTGTGGGAGTGAACATAACATTTCGTAACACAGCCGGAGGCGCCAAGCACCAGGCGGTTGCCGTGCGAAGTGGGGCAGACATGTCTGCATTCTACAATTGCAGTTTTGAAGGGTACCAAGACACACTATACACGCATTCCCTCAGGCAATTTTACAAGAATTGTGACATTTATGGCACTGTGGACTTCATATTTGGGAATGCAGCAGTTGTATTGCAAGACTGTAACATATACCCTAGACTTCCAATGCAAGGCCAGTTCAACGCCATCACAGCACAAGGCCGAACTGACCCTAACCAAAACACTGGCATCTCCATACACAACTGTAATATTAGAGCAGCCTCTGACTTGGCTGTTACTAATGACAGTAATGGCAGCATAGAGACATATCTAGGTCGGCCATGGAAGGAGTATTCAAGGACAATTTACATGCAGTCTTTCATGGATAGCTTGATTGATCCAACGGGTTGGATTGAATGGTCAGGGGATTTTGCTTTAAGTACTTTGTATTACGCAGAGTTCAATAACTGGGGCCCTGGTTCAAATACTAGCGATAGGGTCACATGGCCAGGGTTCCACCTCATCAACGAAGAGGATGCAATTCACTTCACGGTCTCAAAATTTATACAAGGTGACTCATGGTTGCCCAAGACTGCAGTGCCTTACAAAGCCGATTTATGATCAACTTTTTCACTTATTTGTTTAATTTGATTATACTTTTTGTTCTGTCATAATATATAATACATATTTTTTAAAGTTCTTATTTTACTATTTCCTGTATTGTGTTCACATTGCCACACTTGGCTCTCTTCAATTCAGCATTGTAACTATGGATGAAAATTTTATGTGGTGTATGAGTTCCATCCTGGTGAAGCACAAATTTCAATATAATTTAAGAAAAGTAAGGTATCTCATTTCATGTGGGTGACTTTTGGCAATAAAACATGCACCAAAAGTATAACAGTTGCACAAATCTGAAGAGAAACAGGAAACTTGATGCAGATGTAATTTTCTAAGACTCCAATCAAAAATTAAGATTGAGAGGCCAGGTGGAAGGTTTGTTTTTCTTTTTTGAAATTTTTTTGGACAGATGGATGCTTATATTAAAGCAAAGTAATAAAACAGAGTCAGTCTCATAAAAATGAGAAAAAAAGTTTAAAATAAAATTAAACACCATATGCAAAACGTGTATGGTTCGCCGCGTTTCATATTTATATTTAGAAGACAAGAAAACAAACGATCCTCACATATCTAGCCTTGCCCTTTGACTTTTTCTTTTCCTTCAAGCCTCTCATTTTTTGAACTAACTATTAACTAAATTTGTCTAAACCCTTGTTTCATATGTGCATATAAATATGATCTCCACAAGCATGCAAACGTAGGCTTTGGAGGGATTTCACAGAGGTTGCTACCGCCTCACCCAACTGTTTTTTTTCCCTCAGCGGCTCCATTTTCCCTTGTATGAAATTCTCTTCCAATCATTTCAATGCATGATTCAATATTTATCTTTCAAGTGTATCGTTATTTTAATTTTCTTGATTAATTTAATTTGCTGATTCTGTAAAAATGTTGCTAAAATGAAGGTGTTGAGGGAGCTGCGGCTTGTGCTTGATTCAAAATATGTCTGATCCAGAAGCTGCACAGAGAATGAAAAGACTCGCCATAATTGGCGTGTCTAGTTTCTTACTGGTGGCCATGGCGGTGGCCGTCACTGTAGGTGTCAGCATGAATCAGAACGATTCTGAACCAAGCCAGCCAAAGGATAATAACAAGTCCCACGTCTCCGATTCAATGAAAGCCGTGACAGACCTATGCCGTCCCACTGATTACAGACAAGAGTGCGAAAACAGCCTTAAATCCGAGGCCGACGGCATCACCGACCCTAGAGAACTCATCAAGATCGTCTTCAACATGACCATTCGCTCTGTAGGGGAAAGTCTCCAGAAAACTCGTCTAATAAAAGACGTGGAGAAAGAGCCTAGATCCAAGATGGCACTTGACACATGCATGCACCTCATGGGTCTCTCCATTGAGGAGCTCCGAAAGTCTGTAGAGAACATGGGTTCATTTGATCTCACCAACGTAGATGACATGCTCATGAACCTCAAGGTTTGGATTAGCGGTGCCATCACCTACCAACAGACTTGTTTGGACGAGTTTGAGAATACCACCAGCCAAGCTGGGCAACAGATGCAGGATGTATTGAAACTCACGATGCAAAAGAGCAGCAATATTCTTGCCATCATTAACGATTTCGCCAACAGTTTGGCTCAACTGAACATAACAGGCCCCACCTCACGTCGACTCCTTCTAAATACTGAAGCCGATCCTGTTTTGGGTCACGGAGACCTCGACATTCCCTTCTGGGCTCAAGCTGGTTTCAGGAGACTTCTTGCCAAGGGCAAGCTCAGGCCCCATGTGGTTGTAGCCCAAGATGGGTCTGGAAAGGTCAGAACCATTAACGAGGCCTTGAGGCTGATCCCCCGCAATAACGTGAAGCCATTCATCATCTACGTCAAAAAGGGAATCTACCAGGAGTATGTTCATATTAAGAAGAACATGTCCCGAGTCGTTATGATCGGTGATGGTCCCGAAAAGACCCGAATCACTGGAAACAGAAACTTTGTCGATGGCATCGGTACCTATAGAACCGCTACCGTTGGTATGGTTATTTTCTTTTTTTCGTTCTTTTAGTTATGATTTCTCAGGTTTGAATTTAATGCAAGTTTGTAACACAAATGAGCGCAGCTGTTGAAGGAGATTTCTTTTTCGGGATAAAGATAGGGTTTGAGAACTCAGCTGGTGCCATAAAGCATCAAGCTGTAGCCCTAAGGGTGCAGGCTGATATGTCAGTGTTCTACAAATGCCACATGGATGGGTTCCAGGATACACTATATGTTCACGCATTGCGTCAATTCTACAGAGACTGCACTATTTCAGGTACCATAGACTTCGTTTTCGGCGATGCAGTTGCAATATTCCAGAATTGCATATTCGTGGTTCGGAAGCCATTGGAAAATCAGCAATGTATCGTGACGGCACAGGGCAGGAAGGAGAGACACCAACCGACAGGAATAGTCATCCAAGGAGGGTCTATCGTGGCAGACCGTGAGTTCTACCCAGATAGGTTCAAGAACAAAGTATACTTGGCTCGTCCATGGAAGATCTATTCCAGAACCATATTCATGGACACCTTCCTGGATGACTTGATCCAACCCGAAGGGTATCTGCCGTGGGAGGGCACATTGGGGCTGGACACGCTTTACTACGCAGAGTTCAACAATAGAGGCCCTGGTTCTGATAAATCAAAGCGTGCTAAATGGGGCGGTATCAAGAACATCACATCCCAAGAAGCCGACACTTACACGCCCATGAACTTCTTTAGGGGAGACAGGTGGATTAAGATTACCCACATTCCTTACACCCCTGGCAAGTGGAAGCCTAAGCACTAAATTCAATTTTAGTATTACTGTTATACATATTATTATGAAATTAAAGCCTTGTTTGGCTTTGGGGTGTATGCATGTATCTATTGTAACTCTCCCTAACCCACTGGGCGACGATTGATTGTTCTTGTAATATTAATGGGCGCGGGACTTGTACATCCACATGACCCTTGTACTGAAATCTGCTGTTTGGCGATTTCTTTTATTAATTGTGGAGAAATTTCTCGGCCTATCTGTTTATTTCCCATATCCATGCAGTATCTATTGTGCTTTTAGCCTTTCATTAACAAGACTACAAAACTCTTTGGAATAAGTTAACATTTAAACATATTTTGTCAATTTGAGACATTTATACTATTTCCAAATTAGAAAAATATCAGATTAAATAGTTTAAAATGCATATACATGATGTCCCTGAAACAAATCATATGTAACTGAAGTTGAATTTTTTGTAAGGGCACAGTCTTAAATTGATCTAGTGAATTTAAAAATTTACTACAAAACTAAAATCTCAAAATTAATTAAGCTATTGTTTTTCCAATAGCACAACTATTTTGCTACTTGCGAAATTTGAAACTCCTCACGTGGAAGATCACTTTAGTTTAGGCGTTCCCTCATGGGCCCTCCTCTCCTCAGTTAGATCTTCTAGACCAAAGAGTAGGGGACGGGTGATGCACCTTCGGTAGTCTTGTTTGTTAAGTTCTTTCGTTTTTCTCTTTTGTTTCTACTTCACCCAACAAAAATATATGCCTCCAATGAGTACAATTTATTATTTGTAAATATGTTTAACACTTCAAATTATTATTAATTTATCAAAAGTTTGATAATTTTATAAAATTAATATTGTATTAATGCATATGGATGTAGACTAATTTAGTACTTTTATTTAGTGTTTTGAACAAGATATCAACTTCAACGAATCAAAAGTCATAATTATGGAGCAATTACTTTAAAAGCTATTCAATTATTTTAAATATAAGACAGAAATTCAACTGATAAAGACAGGTTTTTTGACTGACGCGTGATAGTAAAAATAATTTATAACTCAGATTTTGGACCGCAATTTTTTTAATCAATATACTTAAAATACATTTTTATTCTATTAGATTATTAAAAAACGCCTGCAATCCAAGATTTTTTTTTTTTAATACTCGCAGGACAATACTCAAGATTACATGAGGGGTGGGGGGGGGGGGGGGTGGTCCCCATTTAAAAAAGATTATTTAAATAATTAATAAAATTTATTAAATTAAAATGTATTTACAAAATTTAAATTCTATTTAATTTTTCAAACATCTTCATTTTATTATCATTAAAAGAATATGTACTCAATAATTAAAAAAAAAATGAATAATAAAATATAATAACTTTGTTTACTTCTTTTCTTTTTTCCTCATCAAATAAGCATTATAAAAGTTTTAAAACAAATATTTTCTATACTAATTATCAAGTCATTTTCTATACTAATTATCAAGTCATTTTCTATACTATATACATCAAGATTCATTTATTTGGCAACGCAGAAGATTCAATTCAAATTTTTATTGTCTTGGTTTTATTATTTTTCAGAAATATGTTAAAACAATATGATAATAACTATAGCTAAGATAATTGAATTAATTATTAGTAGCAAAATTGTTATCAATGTTCTCACTTATTGAACTAAAAATGCCAGTATGAATATTGATTAATTCGAATACTGGATACAAAGTTCTACGACTCATGTAATTTTAAGTTAGGCATGACAATTGATACTGATTATATATATTTAGTGAATGAAAAAAAAAATTATAATTAAGAGTAAGTTTAACTTTTTGCCCAATATTACCACTTTTAAATTTGACAAGTGTAAATTTTTAAATATGATCTCACAATTACTCTTTCCCATTACATTCCAAGATTTTGCAGAAGAATTGAATGAATATTGTTGAATGATTGGATTTTGTATTTTATACAAGATGAAAACCACTCAATTGATTAAATCAGTCATACCAACTTCTGTTATTGGTAGGTTAAATATTCCCATTGCTATCTAATTGTAAAATAGAAAAATTAATCATTTTCTTCACTTCCCCTTTTACCGCCGCAAGTTGGAGAATGTTTGTCAGTCATTTCCATCTTGGATAGTAGAGTAAGAAATGGAATTTGAGCTAATGGTTTGGTGTAGATGTATGCTATTTGGTCTGTCTATCGTATTGGTAAGAGATGAATGACGCCAACCTAGAGTTTTTCTCGTACCAGGTGACAATCAAGCTCAATATGTTTTGTTCTTTCATGGAAAGTTAAGTTGGCTGCTATATGGAGGGTTGACTGGTTGACATAATGTAGGAGGGCTGGCTTTGGATGAGAAATATGAAGGTTATTGAGGAGATATAGTAACCATTGGATTTCACATGTTGCGGAGACAAGTGCTCTATACCTTGCTTCAGATGATGAACGGGAGATAGTGCTTTGTTTCTTTGACTTCCACGAGATTAATGCTTTGTCTAGATAGATGCAGTATCATGTTGTTGATCATTGTGAATCAATACATCCTGCCCAATCAGAACCACTGAATCCTTTTATTTAGAAATTAGATTTGGATAGGAACATTCATCCTTTTCCCGGGCATTGTTTTATATATCTTAATATATGATTTGCTGCTCGTAGGTGTATGCTTGTAGGATTTGATAAGAATTGGCTGAGTTGTTGAACAACATAGGAGATATCGGGTATCATGGTTGTTAGATAAAGTAGAAATCCTACTAGCTTTCTATATTCAACTGGATCTTCTAGGGGATCACCTTTCCATAACTTACTAGTTATCCCCATGGGCGTTTTTACAGGTTTGGAAGCTAGGAAACCAGTGTCAGACAAAACTTGTAAGGTGAATTTCTGTTTGACATACTGATATGCCTTCTTTTGAGCGTGCTATTTAAGTCAAAGGAAGAATTTGAGAGCTCCTAGGTCTTTGATTTTGAATGAATTGTCAAGGAGAGTTTTAATTTGGTTGCTTTCATTGATATCATTACCTGCCAAGATAACATCATCCACATAGACTAAAAGTGCAGTAAATGATTCATTAGTTTTTCTAACAAATAATGAATAATCTGATTTTGACCGAGAATAGCTGTAGGATATTATTGCATTTGACAATTTTGAAAACCATTGTCAGCTGGCTTGTTTTAAGCCATATAATAACTTTTATAGTTTGCAAACCACTTTAGGATTGGGACAATCAAATCCTTGCGGCAGCACCATGTATACTTCATCTAAGTCACCGTGTAAGAAAGCATCGTTCATGTCTAATTGTTGTAGGAATCAATTGTTTGCTGATGCTAATGGTAGAAGTAATCCTATTGTTGTTATATTTGTACTAGTGAGAATGTGTTGAAGTAATCAATCCCTTCTGTTTGTCTGTAGCCCTTGGCTACCAACTAGGCCTTATAACGTTCAATGGTTCCATAGAGTTTACTTGAGCAAGTGGAAGACGCTGGTGCTGAGGTTTGAAAGAAGTAGTGATAGTCATGCAAAAATGTTGGTTTATATCTTATTCTACTTGTTTGACAAGTCAGTTGTTCTGGTTCTAAGTTTTTATTATTTATGATGCTATTAGTGATGGAATTGTTTAAGAAGTTGTTGAAAATGGAAAGTTTAAGATTTGAAAGTCTAAGGGTGGTTATTCTTCTGGTAATGAGATGCAATTATCATTTGTTTTTTCTAATGATATGTTTTGGAATGGAAATGATAATTCATAGAAATGACATTTATAGATGTAAATATTTCTCTATTATTGAGGTCAAGAAGTGTAAAGCCTTTGGTGTCAGCTATGAAACCGAGGAAGATACTTTTTTTTTTTTTATCTAGGATTAAATTTTGATGACGTCATTTGGTCACCCATTTCCTCTTCGGGTTATGGTGGACCCTGAATTTGTTCAGCAAACAATGGCTCTTAGAGGGTGTAGAAATCGCTTTTGGGGATGTCCACTCGAGCAATGCAGAATTTTCTGGTTTGGAGAGAAATCTCATGTATGACTCATTTGGCCCGAGATTGCACAACACGATTATTGGGATGCTCCCTTTTATCCTCCAAGGTTTGCCATATTTTAAATTTGATTTCCAATCTTTTTGAGCGCCAATAAATTCCTTCCAGTGTTTGAGGTACATTGGGTTGACGTTATCCATGACGTTGTAAAATGTGGCATCTCTGTGGTCGTGGAGGTCAATGTGAACAAAGTTGCGGTTTTGTGGGCCTAGGCTCCTAAGCCACAAGGTCTTTACCACATTGAGGTGGGCTTTCAAGGATAAGGGATATCAGCAGGTACGAACAATGTTAGGCCGGATAGATGTAATCTATTAGGTTTTTGGCACATTGTCGAAATTTGGGAACAAGGGCGTGGTCCATACGCGAATGAGGTTGGGGGCACTAAAAAAGATAAGGAGTTTTTAATTGGGCCTTTTGTAACCAAGGAAGACACTTTTTTTTTTACTCTAGGATCAAATTTTGATCTTTGACTTGTTAAGGTTGAAGCAAAAGACAAACACCTAAATACTTTCAGTGTGCTTAAATCTGGTTGTTGCTGATGTAACAATTGAAAAGGTGTTATGTTATTTAGTTAGGGTGTAAGTAATCTGTTTATTAGATAAACTGCTTGTGTAATTGCATATGACCAATACACTTTGGGTATGTTTGCCTGAAACAATAAAGCTCTAGCTACATTTAAGACATGTTGATGTTTTCTTTCAACTACGCTATTCTGTTCAGGGTTTCAACACAAAATGTCTGATGAACAATACCTTCTGAAGAGAAGTACGTTGGCATTGAGAACTTGACCCTGTTGTCGGTTCTTATGATTTTTGTCATTGATTCAAATTGATTTTGGATGAAGGCTATGAAATCTTGATGGTGTTGCCTTGCCTCAGCTTTGTTTTTCATCAAGTATATCCATTTGTGTCTGATGTAGTCACCCACTACGGTGAGAAAATAATTGGGGCCATCTATGGAAGTGTTGGCAAATGGTCCCTATCTGTCAGCATGTAACAAATAGAAAAAAGTATGAGTTTTAGATGTGCTTGTTGGGAATGGAAGCTTCCTTTGCTTAGCAAAATGACATATATCACTTTTATTATTTGAATAATTACATGTAATGTAAGGAAACTCTTTTTGCATAGATTGTAAAATTGAGTTTGACAAGTGACCTAATCTATAGTGCCATAGGTTGAATCTATTGATTACTAATTTGTCTGTTCTTTGTTCAGGTTGTGTCACAACTGTTATTGCTGTCAAAGACCTCGCATGACTATTGAGGATGTAAAAACCTTCTTTTACCTCAGCTGAACCAATTGTCTTCCATGATGTTATATCCTGAATAAAGGATTATGAGTTTTGGAAAATTAAAAAACAATTAAGAGCCAGTGTTAATTTCGTAATAGATATGAGATTGTAATTAAATTTAGGAATATAGAGTACATCATTGAGATAAAAAGATGATGAGAAGCAAATTGTGCCAGAATAGTTAGGTGTGATGTGTGTTCCATTAGGAAGTTTCATCTGGATTGATGTGATCTTTATAAAATGATAAGCAAGAAAGTGAGTAACATATATGATTTATAGCTTTTGTATCAAGGATCCAATAACTAAATTTTGTAAAAGCTGAAAGTACAGTATGGTTATCTTCGGATGGATTACCATTTTGTTGAATACATGTAGAAATATGATTCATGGAGTGTTTGGCATATTCTTTATCAAGTTGAACTATGGCTAATAGTTTTTGATACGGCTCTGCCATAAAATTGAGTTGTGAGGTTAGAAGCATTGCATGATTTTGTGTTTCATCCTGATTATCAGGTTCTTGAGAGATTACATTGTTGACTGATGAAGTTTAATTTTTAAATTTGAATCCTGGTGAATAACCATGTTTCTTGTAGCAAGTCTTTATAGTGTGTTGCTGTCTTCCATAGCATGTGCAGAACTTTGTGCCACCACCAACTTGTCCTTTTGTAATATTGTTTTGGTAGCTATTCCTTGTTTTGTTGATGAAAGCTTCGAAGGTAACGACTCAATGAGCATTATTTGTGACTTGACAGATTTGTATCGATCACTCAAACCCTTTAAGAATCTTATGACATTATCTTGCTGTTGAAGTATTTTTTCATTATTATTAGCAGCACATGTACAAGTAGGATTGCATATACATGAAAGAATCGACCTGAGATTGGTTAGTTCATTCCATAAAATCTTTAACTTGGTAAAATATTCACTTGCAGAATGATCTCCTTGTCTGAATTCAAAAATTTCTCTTTGTAATTATGATATTCTAAAGATATCCCCTCGAGAAAATTTGTCCTTCAGGTCATTCCTGACTTCAGTGACTTGTTTATCCATAAAATACTTCGGGCAATTGTTGAAGATGACAAACGAGTTAATCAAGAAAGTACCATGGTGTTGCAATGTTCCCAGGTAGGAAACAGAGGATCAGTATTGTCCCATCAACAAACTTTAATTTGTTCTTTGACAGCAAAGCCAGCTTCATTGCTCTGGGCCAAGAATGATAATTTGGAGATAAGAACTAATGTTGGGTTCTCATTTGGATGCAGGTAATATGGACTTGCAAGATTTTGCATTACTTTATTCAATTGGGTTGTAGGATTGCCTTGGCTTTCTTCTGCGGCTTGACCTACAAATGCAGCCATGACTACAAAAGGAAAAACTAAACTTGAAAAAAACAGATGAATAGAGGGAGTACGGAAGGCTTGTTGCTCTGGTACCATATAAAATTTCAAGATTTTTTGCAGAAGAATTTGAATGAATTATATTGAATGATTGGTTTTTGTATTTTATACGAGATGAAAACCACTCAACTGATTAAATAAGTTGTACCTAATTTTGCTATTCGTAGGTTAACTATTCCAAGTTTCCAACTGATATTTAACTGTAGAACAGAAAATTTAATCATTTTCTTCTCTTTCCCCCTATTATTTTCAATCATTTTTATCTCTGTTCGTTGATGTTGTAGCCACATTTTTTATATAAAAAATTGAGGTCAAATAAATGATTTTATAATTCTTCAAGAATAAAAAGTATTATTAATCATATGATTAAATTAGTTGTAGTGGTGATATGGTGTTCTGAAAAGGTAATTATAATCATAATTAGAATAAAATAAAAAAAAATAGTGGATTTAAGAGTGAAACTTTAAAAATTTATAAAATTTAAAATTTTTATTGAGTATATATATTTTAATTTAATAAATTTTATTATTATTTAAATATTATCTTTTTTATAAATAGATGCGAAGGGTAGGAACCGCCCTTCATCTCATTTTTTCATAAATGAGATGAAGCGCTCCAGCCCCCCATCTGTCATTTCTGCAAGACATGGGACGAATGTTATTTTGTCTTGCAAGTATATGAAAAAAAAGAGATTTTTTTATGTCGTCAGAAATATTCTTTAATAATCTAATAAGACAAAAATATTTTTTAAATATATAAATAAATAAATATTGTGACTCAAAATCTGAATTATTAATTATTTTTAGTGTAGCGTGTCAATTAAAAAAGTGCATGTTGATACCAAATGATGTTTATTTTGTATAAATATATATTAAGAAATTAATTATATATAAACTTACAGTTGAACTATAACAGATGCTCATTAGAGCGCAACTTATTTTCTCCATACTTAAAAAATTTGAATTTAAAAATTAAAAAATATCTATGGATATACCAGATAACAAATAAATAAATAAATAAATAACAGAGAAGGGAAGGACGAATGAAGACCTGACTCTTAATTTGTTGGCCCATTCCTCGAAGTAGTTTTGCCCTTCAATTACCAATACCAACGCAACTGCTTGTCTCCCTCAATCTTGCCAAACCCTCTCCACGCAATCTCTTCCTCATGGCCGCTTCGTCTTCCTCTCTGTCTTCCTCTTCATCTTCTTCCGCCTCCAGCGATTCCTCTTCTCTCCGTCGTAGACGCCGTCATCGTAGTCGCCGAGACCGAGATAAAGAAGCCCTAAAGATCCGAAAGAAGAGTAAATCTCACTCCAAGCGCCGTCGTAGGCACCACCGCTCTTCTGATTCTTATTCTTCGTCTTCCATGTCCGATTACTCCAGGTTAGGATTTAAATTTTGGATAGTTAGCTTCTAGCAGACCCGCGATCACTTTTAATTCATCATTGCAGAAGTTTAGCCTAAAGTCTCTAGCTGATTAATTTCATTGTTCTGGCGATTGGCCTTAACTCGTTTGGTTGATATTAGTGCTGCTATTTCTAGTTCCGTAGTATTACTGAGGCCAGGTTCGAGAACAGCCGAAATCGTGAAACATTAGATGTATTTCTAAAGTTCGCAATATTAGTGGAAATAAAATAGTTTGGATCCATATTTTGGGAAATAACTACTGACTCATTGGAAGTGATTTGAGTAGCGGAATACATTATTAATGAATTCCAGCGTTTTCTGAAGGACATATACAGTAGTAGTTGGCTCGAGTGCCAATCTTAGGAGTAGCTGGTTCTGATTTTGGACTAACTTATAATATTTTAACCATAACTAATTCTTAGTTTCTCACATTATCAGTTAGTGCCGTGGTGGTTCATTACTAACTGTAAAGAACTTATGAAATGAGACTATGATTTTGGAAAGAATGTTTCTGGACAATATGTGTTGTTGCTAAATAAGACGGTGGTCTGGTGGGTAATTGAGGCACGTTTTTTTTATTTAGCGGCATTTTCATTGTTTTTGATCATCTATTCCCTGCTTCCCTTTATATGCAGTATCTATCATATGTTTTTGCAAGAATGAGCGTTTTTATGTGCCTTAAGCTGCTATATCTCCCTAATATTCTTTTGATTCTGGATCATATGTTGACGCTAAATCAATTTTACATGGGTAAATAAATCATGGTATGGTTGAATGCAGGTATATGTTACTGATATTCAGAAGTTCTGACAATACATTATACCGCTTATATTAGAAGAGAAATTGATTAATTTGGGTTATAACACTGTTTGCCTTATGTTTAAGCTTCTATAGGAGTGAGAGTTCTTCTGACAGTGAGCATGAAATATCTCATCATTCAAAAAGGCACAAAAAAATTGACAGACCAAAGAAGGTGATTTATTGGTATTTCCCTGTCTACAAATTTTGTTGTCTGTTTGTCTCACTTTTTTCCGCTTGTAGAACAAGGAAAAAGATCGAAGTAAAAACCATCGGCATAAGCGGCAGAAGCATAAAGTGAAGGAGGTAGGTTACTTTTTGTAAGTTGTTCTTTATTCATCCTTAAGGCCTGTTTACTAATTGTATAGTATGGTATCCTTCATGTTTACTGCCTATTATTCCTGTCAAATTGTCAAAATACCTACTATATTGGCAACTTCGCATATTTTACATCTAACATTTACTCCAGCTCAGTCCAAGTCAACCTTTTTAGTTGCTATTAAGTTTGATATAGGGATACTGACAAAATTCTAACTGAGATTATTTAAGTTAATGCTTATTTTGATTTCACTCTTCATTTAACTCATCACAAAATATCCTTCCTCTTTACCTGTGCCATTGTGACTCCACTTTCCTAGCACTCACGCCAGCTTCAATTTATTTGTTTAGAACCATTGCTTTTTAATTAGAAATAGCAGAAAACCAGATAGTTATTGGCTTTGCTACAAACTTGCGGGTATTAATAACATCAAATACATATGCTTTATACATTCCTGTCTGAGATGCTAATGATACTTTCTGCCTATTTTTGGATTGGCTCTTTGAAATTGGAGCTGGGCTCTGTGACATGTTGTTGGGCGCTTGATTGACTTGATTGGATGTTGTTTCTTGGTCGGGTTTGTCCTGGCATTGGGAGCCTTATATAGAAGCAGCAAGATCAGAGGAGCAGCAGTCCTATGCAGCTTTCCAAGGTTCTAATTGCAATCATGTATAGATGGTCAATGCTCTTGCATGATTGTTGATTAATTCACTAACCTTTTATATGTTTTACAGTTTTTGGGGCGTGATAAAGAAGATGGTGTCCGTCGCAGTGCTGTATCTGGCAAGAAGGTTAAATCTTTCAACAGTTTTTCTCTATGGCCTTATATAGTTTTTGTTTTTGTCGTGCAACAGCATTTTTGATCTGGAATCTGCTTTTTCTATTATTTCTATACAGATTCTTCTGAAACTTGAAAAAACAAAGGAAGATAAGTTGGCGGAAAGCAAGAGAAACGAACTACTGAACTTCTTAAATGCTAGTTTTGATTAGCATCGAGAAGCTAGTGATTGGTTTGGGGATTCGATAAAGCCAATGAGGAGCCAAGTTTACTTGGGTGCCTCAATTCTTTTAGTTTTCAATTATAAAACCAAGTAAACTACCATGGTATCTCATTTTATGTTTTGTTTCTTTTTAAACTTAGATGTTTTGTCTGATTGGCTCAGCCAAAAGGGAAAAAGGAAAAATGCAAACTTGGTGCCGGTGTTTATTTGATTGTCTATAAGTTCCTATTTCATTGACCTGGGTGATATTGGCCTATTCACCCATGTGGTGTGTCCGACGAGAGTTGGAGGAGTTTGGGAATCTGATCTATCCGATCAAATAATTTTTGGCTCATATGTCTGAATTTCTAAAACATGCAATTAATATCCCTTTGCATATTCAATACTATTGCTGTATGTGTATTTTCCATTGATGCATATATGGCCTTTCTGCCAGATGGAGTCGTAAGTAGTAAGTACATGTTTTGTTGGGGTGAGGAGTATGGCCGCCGTTCAAGTTTCATGTTGGGCAATTAAAAGTAGTAATAAAGTCTACCTCGTCGAAGCATACCCAATGAGGTCATATGTATAATCCTGTTGGGCGCGGCCAGCTAATGACCATGTCTTAAGGTGATAACGTGCTGTACAGGTATGAGAACGGAGAAGAACGCGATTGATGATTTTAGCTTCCTTATGTTTTTATTTCCAGAATGTGAGGGAGGAGCCAGCATCCCCTTTCCAATCGGCACTCTTCGTGTGAGTTCAGAGTTAATTAAAATAACAAATTCATCGACCTAATTAGACAGGGTTTCTCAAACAAATAGAATTTGGATGGTAAAATTTGAAGGCCTTGAGAGAAATTAGTTTTGGGGAAGAGGAGGAGAATGGAAATTATTTAAACACTAAAAAAGGAAGTATTTTAATAATTTTATGTAATTTTAATTTTCAAATTTACGTAACTAGAGACTTATTACAACCAAGAATAATTGATCAATGGTAAACAACATTATGGCCTGACAAGTCCCTTTGGGGCTAGAAGGCCTAGTTAGAGTATAGTAGGATGTTAAATGTGGTAAAAATTATGACATTATTTATAAATTTTTTTTAAAAGTTCTTTTTATTTCAATATTAATTTGGCTTTTTAAAAATTTGTAATGCCAATACTGTTCCTAAATAATTTAATAGTAGTACAATGTAACCCTTCAAAATAATTATGTTGGTCATGTCTTTAGTTTAATATAGAATTATTTTTTATTAATGTTAAATTTTTTTGATATAATTTTAACATTATAAATATACAAAAAAAATAAATTGACACGAATAAAAAGTAATTTATCAAAATAGTACTTTTCTCATTAAACTTAATATGATATTAGAGCTCTCTTTATAAACCAAGTTGTCGAGAGTATAATTTTTGCCATCTTTTACTATCTTAACTAAAATTATATAATGGACCTAAGCTTTATAATTGAAATGGTTTTTTACAGAATGTTGCGAACTTAGTTTTGCTCCATCACTGTAATATTCGGAGTGGGACAGAAAACCGTCAACTCTTTTTGGGCCTTGTTTAAGGGTCATAGCCGGAAAGGGTGTTTCGTATTGAGGGTATAGTAGTACTTTTATCAAATAAATGAGGAGAATAGACGAATAGTAACGGTAAAATAGATTTCGGGGGGCAGTATCGTCATTCCGAAGAGGAAAGCGTCCTATATAAACGGGTTTTGCAGCTAGGGTTTCATGTCAACGGAGCTGCCAGTGTCTGGGGACGACAGCCTACTGTGTTGTCCTTCTTCTTCTCCTCTGTGTTCAATAGGCTCATTTTCTGAATCCTGTGTTTCTGTATCGGTTTGCTTTAAAACTGGAAATCGCACATAGTTCTTCTTGGGGATCTGGTTTCAGACGAATGATTCCCAGGATTTTATCTGTGCGTAAAGCAAGTCAAAATCCATTCTGCTTGAGCCTTCTTCTTCATCTATGGAGATGTGCTCCAATGTAATTGGCTTACACTTGGTTATTACACTACTTTTCTTAATAATACACTTTTTTTCCCTGCCATTATTCAAATATAACACTATTTGACTAATCTTACAACTTATCTTTAAAATAGAGCAAAAATGCTATTTCTGCTTTTCTAAGAATTTGTAATTTTTTCTTTTACAGAATTGGGAGTCATGAAGTGACTGGATAAATGTTTTATTATTGTTATGTTCGTCTTTTTGAATAAATTATTTGACAATAAGTTGCGCTGACTGATGAGCTTATTAAATTAATCTTAAATATTAAAAAAAAACTAAAAATTAACGTCTTAGACTTTACAAGTTTTTAATTTGGTCCTTCTAATTTATTTATTTTTTTTTCACTCGTTATACTTTTCTAATATCTCAAATTTGTTCCTAGCCATCAAACTTCCGTTATAAGTCTGTCTACATAGATATAAATTTGCCAACTTGAGTGCCATGTTTGGGCAGTTATTGATTTTTTCTCTGCTCCAATTCTTCATCTTCTTCCCTCTTACATAGTCTTCTAATCTTTCTCATAGCCCAGAAACCTGATGTTTGTCTTCAACCATAATGTTAGAATATCATATAATATCTAAGGTATTAATATGTTAAGATATTATATCGAATTCACCCATAAAAAGTGTTCATTAAATAAAGGTAAAATAATAATTATAAGAATTACTACTAAACCCTAACCCTAACTAGCCTTCTATAAATAGGGTTAGACTATTGTATGATCAATAACTCATTAAAGAAAGAGACTTGAGACACTCTGAGTAGATATTTGCGAGTATTCTGCAGTGACATTCTAGAGGGGATTTAGGTTTTAAAAACCCGAGATATACTCAATACACTATGGGTATCTCATCTGATCAATAATCCCTATTAGAGTTCGATAAGTTTCCGCCATTAGGAGATCCATGTAAGTCTCCTAATCTGAATCTATGAATGCATTTATGTTCATTTATTCCCTTCAATGGTATCAAAGTCTTAAGCCTGATCAATGCATAGTTTATTGGAATCAATTTTTTATTTAGGGCTATTTTAATTATATATATATATATATATTTGAATGAGTTTTTTTCAAAGAAGCATCTTCCTCTTCGTCGAAGAACATCTCCAAAATTTGAAATCTGGAGAGCTTCTCTACTTCACATCGCCAGCAACCATGATAAAAAAACTCAGATTCTCTCTGTTTAGACCTCTACCTTTCCTCTCTGCATTACGGACTGCTGGAAAGAGTGGCCTGCCTCCTCCCTGCTATTGACACGATTCCACTCCCAGCTCACCTTCTATCGCCAGCGACGTGATCGTTGGCACACACCGAGAGATATGTCTCTCCATTAACGTGAGCTTGTGACTTTGTGAAGGCATTAGGGTGGTGAAATTTGTGGCATTTTTTTGAAATTTAAACAAAAATAATTTCAAAAATTCAAAATTCAGAAACCCTAATTTTTTAATAGGCTTATAGGATTTGATCGGGGTTCAATTGTTAAAATTTATTAGGCTTTTAAAAATTTTAAAAGAAGATTAGGGCTTTTAAGAGAATTTTTTTTGGGTTGGGTCTTGTTCTTTTTAATTGGGCATGTGACCCATCCAAAATAATAATTAGATGCCTAATTATTAAATCCTTAATTAATACCTGGATATGTTCAAAAATATAAATTATGTATTTATATTTTAGCCCTAAATAAATCCACTTAATTTTTGATGAAAAATTAATTTTTTATATCCCAATAAATTTCAGTCAAGTAATATGTGATTACTTGTCATTATGTTAATTAGTTTAACATGTTTATTTAATGAATGTTAATTAGTTTAACATTATATAATTGATTTATTAATGTGTTGATTAGTTTAACATGTTAGTTAACAAATGTTAATTTGTTTAGCATTTGAAAAATCATGATTTACAATTTGTTTATAACATCATTAGGACACTTAGTTGTGCTTTGATTTCGTCAATTTACACCTTGTATACAACCTTAGGACGATGATTGGCATTTCATGCTCTTTCGACTCCGAGTTATGTATGAGTTAATTAGTTTAATCATACGATACTTAGTGTTATAATTTGTAAGCATGGTGAACATTAAATCTTGCATGTTTTTTATTATCTGATTTTGATTCAAGTTTGTCTTTCTTTTTATGTAAAGAATGACTATGGTTTCCAAAAGTATTGTTGCTGAGCTCAATAAGGGGTTGAAGCTAAATGACGACAATTATGAGATCTGGAGTACGAAAGTCCAGTATATCTTGAAAGAGCAAGAGGTTTTTGAAACTCTCAATAATGTCATAGAAGAGCTAAAAGCTGGAAATACGACCCAGTATAGGCGAGATCGTGAAGCTTATGACACTTGGAAGAAAAAGAACTCCACTGCTCGTATTACATTGCTGAACACTATGGATGATGACATCCTAATGGAGTTCAAGGACCACCAAATTTGAGAACAAGGTTTAGAACTACATCTGTATCCAGATTGCGTTATCTAATGATTAAATTTAACTCATATAAAAAATGCCCAGAACATTCAAAGAGGAAACATCTGAGATTGATGTCAAATATGATCACTGAGCTAAAAGATGTTAGAAATGTCTTAACAGACGAGCAGCAGATCTAAATTGTTATTCACTCTTTGCCTAGTTCGTGGGAGCATATGAAGATGCATCTCACTCACAATGACAGAATCACGACTCTAGAAGATGTCTGGAGACAACTCGAACTTAAGGAAGAAATGCTTGAATCAGCCAAGCTGATACCTGAGTTGCATATGGCAACTTCAGGTGAAAAACGTGGTTCAAAGAGAAAGAGCTGGGGAAAGAACAAAGAACTAGCTTAACTTAAGAAAAAGCCAAAGACTAATCAGCAAGGCAAAAAGAAGTAGCAAAAGGTGAATACGGCAAAAGTTAAGTGTTTCAATTGCCAAAAAAAGGGACACTATACGAGTGATTGCCCTTAGCCTTTCAAAAAGGTAACCTACACTACTTATGCTAGTGAACTTTGTGTTTCTAGCTCAATTATGCTTACTGAATCTTGTCTTGTGTGGATTGTAGACTCAGGAGCCACAGACCACATAGCGCGTGACTGTGATGCCTTTGTTGACTTCCGGCGAGTTCCTTATGGAGCATTTTGGATATATGTGGGCAACAACACTAAGGTTGTTGTCAAAGGTATCAGAACATGCAAGTTAGTCCTGCATGGTGGTCGAGACCTGATCTTACATGATGTCCTTTATGCACCTCAAATTCATCGGAATGTTATTTCAGTTTTGGTTTTACTTAGGCTAGGTTATTGTTTGTATTTTTATGACAATTATGTTAAATTTAGTAATGAATCAGTTTTTTATGGTTTTGGTTATATAACCAGAGGTTTTATTTCTATGGATTTGGATGAAGAATCTTACATTAATAATAATGTTTGTTTTTCCATGTTTGCCTCTACACATAATTATGATCATGATGTAAATATATGGCATGCTAAACTTAGTCATATTGGCCAATAGAGAATGCAGCAGTTGACAAAAGAGGGTTTGCTTTCCGGCATTGAACGAGTAGGTTTATCTACTTATGAATCTTGTATAGCAAGAAAATTTGCAAGAAAACCCTTTGGTAAAGCAACTAGAGCTGATTTTCCACTGCAATTAGTTCATTTTGACATCTATGGGCCTATGAATGTCAGAGCCCGACACAGAGCAAATTATTTCATCACATTCATTGATGATTATACTCATTTCAGTTATGTCTATTTGATTTCTCAAAAGTTAGAAGCATTAAGCTGCTTTAAAAACTATATGAACTTAGTTGATAATCAATTAGATAAGAAGATTAAGGCTCTTCGAACCGATCGAGGCTGATAATATTTGTCGGTTTAATTTAATGAATTATGTGATGAGAAAAGGATAGTTCATTAGTTGACTATTCCAAGTACTCTATAGCAAAATGGTGTTGCGGAAAGAAGGAATAGAACGCTCCTTGAAATGGTTAGGTCCATGATGGTACAGGCTAATTTGCCAATCACCTATTGGGGTGATGCATTGATATCTGTAGCTTACGTACTTAATTGTGTGCCTACGAAATCAACAGCAACCATTCCATATGAGTTATGGATTAGGCGAAAGCCTGACTTAAGTGTTTTGAAACCTTGGGAATGTGCTGTCTACACACATGATTTCTCTCACAAGTATGAGAAATTAAACCCGAGAGGAAAGAAAAGTATCTTTATTATATACTCAGAAACCTCAAAAGGTTATATGTTTATAGGTCAGCAGGACAGTGGGAGCGTGGCTGAATTCGAATCTAGGGATGTCACATTCTTAGAGAATGAATATCCTAAAAAGAGTGAGGTAGGTTAAGACCTATCCTTATTTGAGATAGATGATCTAAACGTGCTAGGACCACTTTATTCGAGTGGGAGGATTATAGCAAATGATGAATTGATTTCTCCTTAGCAACCTTCATCATCATTTGATGCGAATGAAAATGTTCCTAAGCTAGTTGCTCCAAGTGGGAGTGACCAAATGGATCTCATTCTAAGTGGGAGTGAGACTAACATTCTTGATTCGAGTGGGAACAATGAATCACAATTAAGACGTGGTTCACGTAAAAAGACTCCTTGCCGACAATATGAGATTGAAGGTGGTGAACTTTTTACAATGCTCTTGCAAAATGAAGATGAGCTAAGAAATTTGAAAAAGACTCTCTTATCCCTTTCTAAGGATAAATGGACTAAAGCTATGGAAGAGGAAATGGAGTCTATGAGAGTCAACAATGTTTAGGAACTTGTTGATCTTCCATGGGACGCAAGGCTATTGGGAACAAGTGGATTCTCAAAATAAAAAAAAGAGCTGATGGCACGATTGAAAAATTTAAGGCTCAACTAGCAGCAAAGGAGTATACACAGTAGTTAGGAATTGACTATGAGGAGACTTTTTCTCCTGCTATACTATTTACCTCTATTCGCTTGCTTTTAGCTATAGTGACTTATCTAAATCTTCAATTACATCAAATGGATGTAAAGACTGCATTTCTCAATGGAGAATTAAATGAAGAGATTTATATAGAATAACCTATGGGTTTCATTAAAGATGGCCAAAAAGAAAAAGTTTGTAGACTTTTGAAGTCTATTTATGGCCTTAAACAATCTTCAAGGCAATGATATATTTGTTCTCACAAAGCCGTCATCTCTAGTGGTTTCACTATGATGAGTGAAGACAACTGTGTATATACCAAAAGATCTAAGAACAAGTATGTGATTATGATATTATATGTTATGACATACTCATAGCTGGAAATGATAGAGCTGATCAACGAGGTAAATACTTGGTTGTCATCTCACTTTGAGATGAAAGATATGGGTGAAGCTGCATACATTCTTAGAGTTAAGATTTTAAGAAATCGTTCTAAAAAATACTTGTATCTCTCACAAGAGAATTACATAAAAAAGGTGTTGAAACGCTTTAGTATGGAAAGTTGTAACTCTGTTGACACTTCTATCAGCACAAGTCGAACCTTGAGTGCCAAAATTCATCCTAAGATTGCCATGGAAAAAGAGCATATGAGACGAACTCCATATAGGTTTGTGATTGGTTGTATAATGTACGCTATGATGTGTACTAGACCTGATATTTGTCAAGCAGTTAGCTTGGTGAGTAGATATCAAATTGACTCAGGTCCTAAACATTGTGAAGCTATTAAAAGGATCTTCAGATATCTGAATGGGACTACTGATTATGCGCTCTGTTATCAAGGCGGCAGAGATTTACGATTGGAAGGATACACTAATGCTAATAATGGAAGGGACTTAGATGAGCAAAAGTCTACCTTAAGATACGCTTTCTTACTCAATGATAGCGCCATATCATGGAGTAGTAAGAAACAATCCTATGTATCCTTGTCCACGATAGAGGCATAGTTCGTGGCTTTATCTTCAGTGGCCCAAGAAGCTATTTAGTTGAAGAGGTTCTTGGATCAATTGTTGTGTAAAGCAGGAAACACTAAACCAGTGTTAGTGTATTGCGACAGTGAGGCTGCAATTGCATACACCAAGGATCCCAAATACCATTGTAAAACTAAACACATAGATATCAAATATTACTATGTGAAGGACATGGTTGCACGCAAGACTATGAACATGAAGTATGTGTCTACGCATGAGATGTTGGCAGATCTACTAACTAAGCCTATTTCTAGAGATGTGTTTGTAAGATACGTTAGGTCTTTAGGGTTTAGGGTTTAGAGTCTACGCATGAGATGTTGGCAAATCTACTAACTAAGCCTATTTCTAGAGATGTGTTTGTAAGATATGTTAGGTCTTTAGGATTGTGTAGAATTTAGCATACTTCATTTGTATTTTTATTTTTCCCATTGTTCATAGACAAAGATGTTTTGATGTTATTTGATAATCAATAAAGTTTGATTTTCATGTTTACATATCGTTATTTGAGTGTTGTGTACGTTCTTATTTATTATTAAGTATGTCGAGTAGACAAAAGGGTTAGCCTTCTCACACAGGTAACCATATCAGTGTCTTTGTGACATTGGAGATGAGACAAGATTTTAAGAGAAATTATTAAGAGGATAATTTGAGAGCAACTATACTTAAAATCATATAAGTCGCTTGATTGATGACATAGGGTCATTAAAATGAATTTGATGAAATAAGTTATTCATTTCTAGTCTACCTTAGTTGCCAGATGTGAGTTCAAGACATTGTGTAAATATATGAACTCAATTTTAGACCTGTGGTATCTAAAATATCATCTGTATAGCATTATTTGTGAAAATAGACATGCATTCCACGGGAAAAGGAGGAATGTTGTAGCACATGTTTCATATCATGTGTGCAAATGCTGACATATAGGTTAACATAAGTGCGATCTCAAATCATGATTGTGTGAGACCCTTGAGCCTTTGCACTAGTTCTATATTTGTACCCTTGGACTCTGATCAGGTACTTGAGATACAGCTTAGTGTTTGCTATCTTAGCGTGTTGCCTAAGGACTATGAGTAATGATTCAGTCTGGCAAGACATGTCTAGAAAAGCGAACTAAGTTTGTGTTGATAAAATCGTGAGAAGAGGAAGATCATAAAGAAAATCTCATTATTCTGTATTCACCGGTATACCAGTTATTACTTGTGTGTCATAATTGTGAATACAAGATATTATGATAGATAAGATCATTGAGAGATATCTGAATATGATTCATATGCTCTGGGGTGCATGCATACTTTGTGATCTACATGTAGATGCATTTTCGACGAAAGACTATATATTCGTAACTGATGTATAGCATTAATGCTATCATAATATGTTGATTGCACGACCTATTTTCCCTGTATGAACGACTGCAGACTATAAAGAGAAAGTGTTCTCTTGATTTGGGTTTAGAACGTATGAGCACTTCCATTATGTGTAAGTGGGAGATATTAGAATATCGTATAATATTTAGAGTATTAATATGTTAAGATATTATACCGAGTTCACCTATAAGGGGTGCTCATCAAATAGGGGTAAAATAGTAATTATAAGAATTACTACTAAACCCTAACCCTAATTAGCCTTCTATAAATACGGCTAGACTACTATACGATGGCATAACTCACTAAAAGAGAGAGATTTGAGACGCTCTGAGTATAATACCTGCGAGTATTCTGCAGTTGCATTTGAAAGGAGATTTATGTTATGAAAACTTGAGATACACCCAATAAACTATGAGTATCTCATTCAATCAGTGATCATAGCCAGAGATCAATAAGCTTTCGCAATTAGGAGATCAATGTAAGTCTCCTACTATGAATCTATGAATGTATTTATGTTCATTTATTCCCTTCAATTATGTGAATTCTACTAGTTAAACTTGTACATACAAGACCTAATGTTGTAGAATCCATATTATTAATAAGGCTTGCCTTCTTATTCTTTGAGAAAGACAACACTTCCATTTTCATGTACAGGCAACGCTAAATATCGCAATCTGTACTTGTTCCTATGATTAAGGGCTAGCCAATTGGCCATTATGATGAACCACGACTAACCCATTGATGCACTTGATTCAAGTCTAGTGTCATTTGGAGGTTTTAGGTTAGGTTTTCTAAAACTTTTGATGACGATTTTGGACCAATAATGGCAGCAAGGTGGCCACTGAAGATGGGAGCATAAGCGACGAAGGTTCTTGAAGAGAGTTTGAACATAATGCAAAGTATTTATGGAATAGAATTGGGTCTTGTTGAGAGGAAAGCATGGAATATGGGGTTGTGGCTTGTGAGTTGAAGTTGTAGAGTTGTTTTTTTCAACTCTGCCTTCTGTTTCTGTTTGACATGAATTTGAATTGAATTAAAGGCTAAACTAGTGGCTTTGAAAGAAAAAATAACAATGAAAAGAGAGAATTCTTTAAAATTGGAAAAAGCATAAAAGAGATTAGATTAGGAACTAATTGGAATTTTTCTGGCTTTGAGGAAGATTGAAAGAGCAATAGGGAAGAAGATGATGAATTGGAAGAAAGAGAAAATCAATAGATGTCCTCTGCTTATAAAATTCTTTAAGCAACTGACAAGTTGAAAGTTGGCAAATATACATCCACGTAGACTTGGCACATTAGCTCTTTCCTTCATCTAAGTAACTATGGTGAGGACCAAATCTTAGATGCTAGAAAAGTATAGAGAATGAATTGAAAAAAAAAAAGCCTATGAGGATCAAATTAAAAATGGGTATAAAGTTTAAGGACCAAATGCGAATTTTCCCAAAAACATTTTTAATATAAAATATGGAATTTATTGTTTAACGTTTCCATTTTTTTTTTTTTATAGACAAACTGCAGTTTCTGGAATTGGTCTGGCCCATTGCTTCCAGTGCTTTGGGTTTGGATTTCTCTCAGAGCCATTTCTTTTGCAGACTAAAATCAAAGAAGAGCCATTAGTTTGAGTGACCCAAAGAACGAAAAGTCATGTTTATTCCGGCAGTAAAAAAGGCCCACTAGTTTATGTTAGTCTGATTTACTAAACTCAGTTCACATTACAAGCTGTGTCCAAACGAAAAAAGAGAGTAAACTTATATTTAAGACATATTAAAATTATATGGGTTTTTTTATAATTTTTCTAAATATGCATGGTCTGTTTTTAAAATAAAAATTTACATTATTTTTTAGTTTAAATTTAATTTTTCTACTAAAATTTTCCCTGTCAATATATATTATTTTTTAATTAACATAATCACTTTTATATTTTGGAGTAAAATACCTTTTTGTTCTTCATTTTACACAAAATTATTATTTTAATTTTTTATTCATTCATTGCAATACTCAAAATTATCATTTACTTATTGAAAAATGTTACAATTAGATTCTACTTTTTTTTAAAATTACTAAATTTAATCCTTAAGTTTAAGATTTGACAGATAAAGTAAATATAATATTCTTTGTAGAAGACCAAATATGACATTTTTGGGTCTTTTTGGATATTATGAAGGACTAAAATAATATTTTTACAATAAGTGAGGAAATAAAAAAGTATTTTTCTCATATATTTATAAAAGAATATTTTATTTGAAATATTTAAAATTGGACATGCTATTACCTAACAAAAAAGAAAATAAGTGTTGACGAATATAATCAGCCAAACAAGCCCCACCTATTGATTTATGTCTATCCTTATAAAGTATGGTGGCAACTTTAGTCATGAATAGATAATTAAAAAAAGATAAAAGTTATGATTATGAACTTAAATGATATATATTGTAAGTCCACATATAGTGTGTATAAGAAGTGGATATTTTTTTATAAAAAATATTTTATTTGAAATATGTAAAACTGGAAATGCTATCACCCAACAGAGGAAAAAAGAAAAAACGATTGTTGACAAATATAATCAGCCAAATAAGCCCCAGAAATTAATTTTTGCCTATCCTAATAAAGTATGGTGGTAACTTTAGTTATGATTAGATAATTTTAAAAGATAAAAGTTATGATTTATGAATTTGAAATAATATATATTATTAGTACACATATAGTGTGTATAAGAAGTAGATCATCAACAAAAGGGTACCACAGTGAACATTTTATTCATACCACTTCGTTTTTGCGTCTAAAATTATTCATTTTGATAACGTACACTATGCTGGGTGTCGACCACATGTTTATGTTGGATTCTTATATTTAAATAGTTAACATGATAAAGCTTTGAATATTTTAATTCGAATGATTAGTGGTGGCCTGAGCTGAGGTGACTGTTTTACGCGCTCTCTTTTAGTTTAGTTTTAATAAATATCTGGAATTATTATCTTTTATATTTGTCATTAATTTAAATTTTTAATGAAAAATTACCTGATTTAATTTTAAGCCATACTTGAAATTAAATTTAACTAGAAATTATTTTTTATTAAAATATAAGTAAACAATTATAATAAATATTTCCCTTTGTATAACGGACACAGAGGAGTTTAAAGCGTTCATTGTATTTTTCTAATTGGGACGGTAACCATTAAATGTGAATGAAAACAAAACACTAATCCTTAAAGAAAACTGATGGCTTTTGCAGTCCCTGCTGTAACGTTTGACGTTTCCTATGACTTTGTCTTCAATAAATAAAATATGATTCTGATAAAAACATTCCAACATCATTACATTGTTTAAATAAGTTAAATTTTCCATCATCCCCCGGCTGCCCAATTCATAAAAATTTCCATTTTAAGAATAAACTATTACTTTCATATCTGCCATTGTTTGTCAGTCTCTATAAAACTCTCAAGATCCTCTATCGGTGTGTCCATATCGCATCAAGATGGAAGGAATCGTGCACAGAACAGTGCAAGTGAATGGCATCAATATGCACGTTGCAGAGAAAGGAGAAGGTCCTGTGATGTTGTTCCTGCACGGCTTCCCTGAGCTCTGGTACTCCTGGCGCCACCAGATACTCTCCCTCAGTTCCCGAGGCTATCGCGCCGTCGCCCCGGACCTCCGTGGCTACGGCGACACCGACGCCCCCGCTTCAGTCTCCAGCTACACGGGCTTTCACATCGTGGGCGACCTTATTGCCCTTCTCGACTCCATGGGAGTGGATAAGGTCTTTCTTGTGGCCCACGATTGGGGAGCTATCATCGGTTGGTATCTCTGCATGTTTCGCCCTGAAAGAGTGAAGGCCTATGTCTGCCTCAGTGTCCCCTTCCTCCGTAGAAACCCCAAAGTCAAGACCGTGGATGGCATGCGTGCCTTATATGGAGATGACTACTACATCTGCAGATATCAGGTTCCTCTTCCTTTCTTTCTTTTACCCATCAACCATTTTTCACCAGATTAGCTTGGAATGTATTTTTCATCCACTCTATAGTAATTTCCTTCTACGGTATCAAACTCTTCTTGAATCGACTAAACCCGATAATGATATTTAATGATCTGTTCCCAGGAATCCCTTCTTTTTTTTTTTTTTTTTTTTTCTGGGTTTTGCATAGACGATGCTTCTTATCGGTTAGAATCCAAATTACTGAACGTAAATAGAGTTTACCGGTTCATCCACGCACCACTGTGGATTGTGAGTGGCGAATTGATGCTGGATAATGAATATCAAATATTTTAATTGGCCAGTGATTGATTATTCTGAAGTACAGTGAGAATTACTATATGGTAGATCGATTCTTGACGTTAGTGGTTCAAAATATTATGTGTGACAGGAGCCAGGGAAAATGGAAGCTGAGATGGCCAAAGTTGGGGCTTCGTATGTGCTCAGGAACATCCTCACCACACGCAAAACCGGACCCCCAATCTTGCCAAAGGGAGAGTTTGGAACTGGATTCAATCCGGATATGCCGCAGAACTTGCCCTCCTGGCTCTCTGAGCCAGATTTTGCTTATTTTGCTTCTAAATTTGACAAGACAGGCTTCACTGGAGGCTTGAACTACTACAGAAATTTCAACTTGTATGTTCCCCCTCCTTTCATTGTCTCTGGGACTAAATTGATGTTCTAAATAGTCTATTTTTGGTTAGGGAGCCAATATGTCAGGGGAAGTGTAAAAGATACTGAGACTAATTTGAATGGCACTTTTCCAACATGGGTTAATGGTGGAAAGTTTTTTTTTAACCATGAAATTCTAAAAAATGATGGCTAGTTATTTTGTATGTATTGCAGAAATTGGGAGCTGACAGCACCATGGAGTGGAATACAAATTAAAACACCAGTGAAGTTCATAACGGGAGAGTTGGACATGGTATATACTTCTCTGGGGATGGAGGATTATATTCATGGCGGTGGATTCAAGGAAGATGTGCCAAATTTGGAGGACGTGGTTGTGCTGAAAGATGTGGGTCACTTCAACAACCAAGAAACTGCAGATGAAATTAGCAATCACATTTACGACTTCATGAACAAGTTCTGATCTGATTCACTGCCTTTTTCAGCGGTTCTACCCCAAGTGTACTTCATTGATGTGATTACTATCCATGCTGGTCTTAGCTTGTTCATATTGTCGGTGTTCATTTGTAATCCTAATTCCACTCAATGTTGTCATCGTTGAAGCATATTTCCATTTCAATAGCTTTCTGCCTTTTGGCGTGGGTACCGTTGAACTGAATGATGATTTGGATTAAATGAAACCATGCAATTCGAAATAACTAAAAATAATTAAGGTGTTCTTGTAATTTTGTTGTTAGAGTTGGAATATGGATATGCTTATATGAATATCTACTATTTGTCTGTTTGTGCAGTGATGCACCGACGTCTGCTTTCCAAAGATTCGCGCTCTCTCTTATGATTCGTCACTGTGGTAATTCTTTTTTGTGTCAATGATTCTTGCACGTTATTAAATTTTTAACACCTTATCTCACTCTATATTTTATTTTAAATTGATAATAAAGTAAATTTAATGGTAAAAATTAAAGTATTGAAGCTGTTATTAAGGTTACTCTACATTTTCTTATTTTCTCCAACAAAAGAACCAAAATATTGCACGTCGTATGAATTCAGATCTTTTTTAGATAGAATATGTCATAGGAGAATTTTTTATAAAATTGAGACCGCCAAATAAAATTTTAATGATTTAAAATTTTTATCGGTGACATTACTTAATAATTAATAACCACACATGTTCTTATATATATTTTTAATTTAAATAATTAAACTTTACACAAACTTATTATTTTAGTTTTTTATTCACTCATTGCAATACTCAAAATTATCATTTACTTACAATTAGATTCTATTTAAAAAAAAACTAAATTTAGTCCCTCAATTTAAGATTTAGTAGATAAAGTAAATATAATTTTTTTTTGTAAAAGATTAAATATGACATTTTGGGGTCTTTTTTTGGATATTATGAAGGATTAAAATAATATTTTTACAATAATTGAGGAAATAAAAAAGTATTTTTCTCATATATTTATAAAAGAATATTTTATTTGAAATATTTAAAATTGGACATGCTATTACCTAACAACAACAAAAATGAGTGTCGACGAATATAATCAGCCAAACATGCCCCACCTATTGATTTATGTCTATCCTTATTTTTTTTTAAACTTTATTTATGTCAATCCTTATAAAGTATGGTGGCAACTTTAGTCATGAATAAATAATTAAAAAAAGATAAAAGTTATGATTATGAACTTAAATGATATATATTGTAAGTCCACATATAGTGTGTATAAGAAGTGGATTTTTTTTTTTATAAAAAATATTTTATTTGAAATATTTAAAACTGGAAATGCTATCACCCAACAGAGGAAAAAAAGAAAAAATGATTGTTGACAAATATAATCAGCCAAATAAGCCCCAGAAATTAATTTTTGCCTATCCTAATAAAGTATGGTGGTAACTTTAGTTATGATTAGATAATTTTAAAAGATAAAAGTTATGATTTATGAATTTGAAATAATATATATTATTAGTACACACACACACATATATATGTGTGTGTGTGTGTGTAAGAAGTAGATCAACAAAAGGGTACCACAGTGAATATTTTATTCATACCACTTCGTTTTTGCGTCTAAAATTATTCATTTTGATAACATACACCTTGCTGGGTGTGGACCACATGTTCATGTTGGATTCTTATATTTAAATAATTAACATGATAAAGCTTTAAATATTTTAATTCGAATGATTAGTGGTGGCCTGAGCTGAGCTGACTATTTTACGCGCTCTCTTTTATTTTAGTTTTAATAAATATTTGGAATTATTATCTTTTATATTTGTTATTAATTTAGATTTTTAGTGAAAAATTACCTGATTTAATTTTAAGCCATACTTGAAATTAAATTTAACTAGAAATTATTTTTTATTAAAATATAAGTAAACAATTATAATAAATATTTCCCTTTGTATAACGGACGGAGAGGAGTTTCTTATTGGACGGTAACCATTAAATGTGAAAGAAAACAAAAAACAAATCCTGAAAGAAAACTGATGATCTTTTACGGTCCCTGCTGTAACGTTTTACGTTTCCTATGACTTTGTATGGTTTTTGGCCAACTTTTTCAATAAATAAAATATTATTCTAATAAAAAAATTCCAACATCATTACATTGTTTAAATAGGTGAAATTTTCCATCATCCACCGACTGCCCAATTCATAAAAAATTTCCAGTTATTGTTTACTGACACGTTTCTCACCATTTTAAGAATAAACTATTACTTTCAGATCCGGAGGGGATTTTCCCCCGTGACCCTTAGATCTAACCCTCAATTTTTTGGTTAAAATATATTTTTTTAAAAAATAAAATAATTATTTTATAAATAAATATATATTAATATTTTAAATTATTTTTTAATGTAAAATGATATTTAATTTAAAAATAAAAATTTTAAAATATATAAAATAAATTATGAGATGTTAAAAATAGTTTTATTATTTTATTTTTTCAATTATATATATTTTTTATAAAAAAATTTAAAATATTAATATATAGAGTAGTGAAAAAAATCCCCTCTATACTATTGGGAAAATCTCCTACGTAGTACTGGAGATCTCTCAGACCTGCATTGTTTGTCAGTCTCTATAAAACTCTCAAGATCCTCTATCGGTGTGTCCATATCGCATCAAGATGGAAGGAATTGTGCACAGAACAGTGCAAGTGAACGGCATCAATATGCACGTTGCAGAGAAGGGAGAAGGTCCTGTGGTGCTGTTCCTGCACGGCTTCCCTGAGCTCTGGTACTCCTGGCGCCACCAGATTCTCTCCCTAAGCTCCCGCGGCTATCGCGCCGTCGCGCCGGACCTCCGTGGCTACGGCGACACCGATGCACCTTCCTCCATCACCAGCTACACCTGCTTTCACCTCGTGGGTGACGTCGTGGCCCTCATCGACTCTCTGGGTGTGGATCAGGTCTTCCTTGTGGCTCACGACTGGGGAGCCATCATAGGTTGGTACCTCTGCCTCTTTCGCCCCGATAGAGTCAAGGCCTATGTCTGCCTTAGCGTCCCCTTCCGTCCCTTCCTCGGCCGAAACCCTCATGTCAAAACCGTCGACGGCTTTCGGGCCTTGTTCGGAGATGACTACTACATCTGCCGATTCCAGGTATCTCCGTCAACTTTTTCTTCTCCTTGGGTTTCTGGTATAATTGTTACAGATAGTGATCGTGTATGATGTTGACAGGAACCGGGGAAAACGGAAGCAGAGCTTGCCGGAGCTGGCACTTCATATGTAATGAAGAACATCCTTACCTCTCGGCAAACGGGTACTCCAATCCTCCCAAAAGGAGAGTATGGGACTGGGTTCAATCCAAATACCCCAGAGGACTTACCCTCATGGCTCACCCCAGAAGATCTTGCTTATTATGTTGCCAAATTCGACAAGACCGGCTTCTACGGAGCCTTGAACTACTACAGAAATCTCAACTTGTAGGTTTCCTTTAGACTACTTTTCATGTCTCGAGTATAATTCATGACCTGATAGTTTGATGGGGTTGTGTTGTGCGGAATTGCAGGAATTGGGAGTTGACAGCACCGTGGACTGGAGTGGGAATCAGCAACACACCAGTGAGATACATCGTGGGAGAACTAGACCTGGTATTCACATCCCCTGGGATGAAGGAGTATATCTATGGCGGTGCCTTCAAGAAAGATGTGCCAAATTTGGAGGAGGTATTCGTGCAGAAAGATGTAGCTCACTTCAACAACCAAGAAGCAGCAGAAGACACTAGCAATCTTATTTACGACTTCATTAAGAAATTTTGATCCATGCGTCTGATTTATTAATCCATCTGCCGTCGCTCTGTGTTTAATTAAATAATTTGATTTCCTCAATTTGCATGTTTATGGTTAATCAACCAACAGTTTATCTTTCTGTTCAAATATTAAAAAATGAACAGTTGCTCATCGATTTTGTCTTTGTACTCTAATTGCGCCATTGTTGCCCAAGCATGCTATTTGGTCAGATACATAATTGGGGTTGTTTGGTTGGTAATAACGGTGATAGTAGAAATGAGAATATTTAGGGTTTAGAATTAAAAGTAAAATTTTAACATTGTAATTTTCACAATTATTCAATTTTACTCTTTCGCTAATTTATTTCAACCAAACATTGCAACAATAAAAATTTTTTATTTTTATTTGTCATACTAAACATATTAATAAATTATATTATTCTTATTTTATTTTCACTCATTCTTTTCCTTTTATCACAATTCCACCAATCATGGGGACGGAAAAAGTTATAACATACCTAGATATATACTATGTGAAAATAATTATATTAGTATTCTCACAATATAAAAATATTATTATAATGCAGTAAAAGTGATTGAAAAAATTAATCTTTTGATCTTTAGACTTTACACTTATTTCAAATCAGTCCTTATAATTTATTTTTCGCAACCTATGCTTTTCCATGTTTGCAAGCCACTCCTTACCATCTAATTTTCTATTATGATGACACGACAGACCCATCTCTTTCTCTTTCTAAAATTGTGATGATCTGACAAACATTTTTTTTCCCCTAATAACTTTCAAGTTTAAAAATTAAAAAAAAATTATTATCTTTTATATTTTAATTCGAATGATTGGTGGTGCCTGATCTGATGTGACTATTTTACGCGCTCTCTTTTGTTTTAGTTTTAATAAATATTTGGAATTATTATCTTTTATATTTGTCATTAATTTAAATTTTTAATGAAAAATTACCTGATTTAATTTTAAGTCATACTTGAAATTAAATTTAGGTAGAAATTATTTTTTATTAAAATATAAGTAAAAAATTGTAATAAATATTTCCCTTTGTATAACGGACACACAGGAGTTTAAAGCGTTTAATGTATTTTTCTTATTCGGACGGTAACCATTAAATGTGAAAGAAAACAAAAAACAAATCCTGAAAGAAAACTGATGGCTTTTACAGTCCCTGCTGTAACGTTTGACGTTTCCTATGACTTTGTATGTTCTTTGGCCACCTTCTTCAATAAATAAAATATTATTCTAATAAAAACATTCCAACATTACATTGTTTAAATAGGTGAAATTTTCCATCATCCACCGACTGCCCAATTCATAAAAAATTTCCATTTTAAGAATAAACTATTACTTTCACATCTGCCATTGTTTGTCAGTCGCCATAAAACTCTCAAGATCCTCTAGCGGTGTGTCCATATCGCATCAAGATGGAAGGAATTGTGCACAGAACAGTGCAAGTGAACGGCATCAATATGCACGTTGCAGAGAAGGGAGAAGGTCCTGTGGTGCTGTTCCTGCACGGCTTCCCTGAGCTCTGGTACTCCTGGCGCCACCAGATTCTCTCCCTAAGCTCCCGCGGCTATCGCGCCGTCGCGCCGGACCTCCGTGGCTACGGCGACACCGATGCACCTTCCTCCATCACCAGCTACACCTGCTTTCACCTCGTGGGTGACGTCGTGGCCCTCATCGACTCTCTGGGTGTGGATCAGGTCTTCCTTGTGGCTCACGACTGGGGAGCCATCATAGGTTGGTACCTCTGCCTCTTTCGTCCCGACAGAATCAAGGCCTATGTCTGCCTTAGCGTCCCCTTCCGTCCCTTCCTCGGCCGAAACCCTCATGTCAAAACCGTTGACGGCTTTCGCGCCATGTTCGGCGATGACTACTACATCTGCCGATTCCAGGTATCTCCGTCAACTTTTTCTTCTCCTTGGGTTTCTGGTATAATTGTTACAGATAGTGATCGTGTATGATGTTGACAGGAACCGGGGAAAACGGAAGCAGAGCTTGCCGGAGCTGGCACTTCATATGTAATGAAGAACATCCTTACCTCTCGGCAAACGGGTCCTCCAATCTTCCCAAAAGGAGAGTATGGGACTGGGTTCAATCCAAATACTCCAGAGGACTTACCCTCGTGGCTCACCCCAGAAGATCTTGCTTATTATGTTGCCAAGTTCGACAAGACCGGCTTCTACGGAGCCTTGAACTACTACAGAAATCTCAACTTGTAGGTTTCCTTTAGACTACTTTTCATGTCTCGAGTATAATTCATGACCTGATAGTTTGATGGGGTTGTGTTGTGCGGAATTGCAGGAATTGGGAGTTGACAGCACCGTGGACTGGAGTGGGAATCAGCAACACACCAGTGAGATACATCGTGGGAGAACTAGACCTGGTATTCACATCCCCTGGGATGAAGGAGTATATCTATGGCGGTGCCTTCAAGAAAGATGTGCCAAATTTGGAGGAGGTATTCGTGCAGAAAGATGTAGCTCACTTCAACAACCAAGAAGCAGCAGAAGACACTAGCAATCTTATTTACGACTTCATTAAGAAGTTTTGATCCTCGCGTCTGATTTATTAATCCATCTGCCGTCGCTCTGTGTTTAATTAAATAATTTGATTTCCTCAATTTGCATGTCTATGGTTTATCAACCAACTGCTTATCTTTCAGTTCAAATTGAAAAAAATGAACAGTTGCTTTTCGATTTTGTCTTTGTACTCTAATTGTGCTATTGTTGCCCAAACATGCTATTTGGTCAGATACATGATTGTGGTTGTTTGGTTGGTCGGGGCCGTGTTGATGGAAATGAGAATATTCAGAGTTTAGAGTTCAAGCTCTAATTTCAACATTTGGTGACCAATTTTGTTAAGGGAATGTCAGTCCCTTGAGAGTGACGATTACCACATTTGAGTTAATCAGTTGATGACCCAATGGACTCTTTTAAGAAAAGAACAAAATTGAACATATATATCCCTTTCAAATACACGAACAAAAAGCATCAGAAGAGAGGTCGGCGGCCAAACTTGTGCAGTGTTGGACTGGACTCCCCCTTAGAGATCTTAGTGATCGTTGTTGGCAAGCCTGATCGAAGCATCGAGCTCACACGTTCTTTGTCAGGTAAGAGCATATGAGGCGAGGGATGATTAACCAACGCTAGCCGAACGTCCTCTGGCTACCAAGGTTCAGCACCGCCCATAAGACCCACTGATTAACACTAAACTTGTCTTCTAGCCACACAGATGCCGATGAATGTAGGGCTCGGCCGATGGCATTATTTAGAAAATTGCTTGCATTCTCTAATCTTCATTGAAGAACCTAAACGCCACAGCCCTCTTACAGAACTCTTCTCTAACTGATCTCTAAGGAAAATGCTACTCATGCCAAAGCTATTAGAGCACTTAAGACAGAGAGTCTGAGCTATGAAATAGTAGCCCCTTCAACAAGTGTTAGGACGGCTAGTAAGAAAGTAAAGAGCTTCACGCGCAATTGAACAAAAGAAGGAAGATAGTGGATACTTTGCCTTCCTCACAGAGGCTGTGTGCGAATGGTATAGGGATGGTTAACGCGAATGTTTTTATCTCCATTTAATGGACTGTTTAATTTCATTTTAGGGGCCCAATGGTCATTTCACAATTACTCAATTTTATTCTCTAACTAATTTATGCCAATCAAACATTGCAACAATAAATTTTTTTATTTATTTATCATACCAAACATAATAATAAATTATATTATTCTTATTTTATTCTCACTCATTCTTCTCTTTCATCACAATTCCATCCATCATGCTGTCGGAAAAAGTTATAACATACCTAGATATATGCTATGTGAAAATAATTATATTAGTATTCGCACGATATAAAAATATTACCATAATGTAGTAAAAGTGATTGGCAAAATTAATCTTTTAATCTGTAGACTTTACACCTATTTTTTAAATAAGTACTCATAGTTTTTTTTTTTGCAAATTACTCCCTGTACTTTTCTTTTCCATGCTTGCAAGCTGTTCCCTGCCATCCAATTTTCTATTAACACCATGTATTTTATGATGACATGATAGACCAATCTCTTTCTCTTTATAAAATTGTGACGATCTGACAAGAAAAAATTTTTCCCTAATATTTCTCAAGTTTAAAGATTAAAAAAAAAAAAAAAGGAAAACCAATGCTAATAAAAATGGAAAGAAATCTACCAGTAACGAAGGGCGTTGTCGATTTGACCTCTGTGGGCTCACCTCTCCACTCAAATGATAGAGGCAAGGCTCTGAAATATGAAAAGAATGCTCCCCTAATAGCTTCTCGCCCTACAATTAATTTCATTCAATTATAAGTTTCTTATCCTAACTGTATATTCGAAAATGATTTATGAGTACTTGTTTAAAATATTTACACAACAACTAAAGATATGTGACATTGTCCCTCTTGCAGCTTCTGGGAAGACAACTTCTAAACCAACTGTCTCTGGAAATTCCACTATTGCAGGTAGAACAATGGCAAAACGACGAGGACATTGGTCTTTCACATCATTGTGTCGTTTCTTAGCATTTACTTCAATAAATGACAATCCTAAAATCAAGGAACCCATGTCACAAACATATATTCAAGTAGAATATTCATGCTTTCCTTTTATTGATAAATAGTATTATGGATAAAACATGACGAGTTAAACCCCAAACAAACATTACATGTTGTCTGACACCGATCTAAGTTTCCAGAATAAAAAAGCAATGTACATATATATTAAACACAGTGTGTATGTGTAGTGTAACTCTCTCTATTATAAGTTGCCCTACGTTCTACTTTTTGAGGAGAAAAATCCATTGTGGTCCCTTGAGTCAGGACACAGATTAAATTGGTCTCTCAAGTTTAGAAATTACTAAATTGGTCCTATAAGTTTGTAACTTTGATATAATCTTGTCTCTTCGTTTGCAAAACGTGAAAAATGAGTGTTGAAGAACGTTTTTCACATAATCTCATTATGTGATGATTTAGAGTTTGCGTCATGAAAAAAATTAATTTTGATATTTTAAATTTTATTTAGAAATCAATTTGGTCCTTCAAGTTTTATAGGAATATCAATGTAATCTCTTAATTTTCATGCAGCTATTAATATGATTCCTCAAGTTTTATAAATGAAATCAATTTGGTCATTTATGTTTTGTCTAAAGATAAATTTAATTTCTCAAGTTTCACCTGAAGATCAATTTAATTTTTCAAATATGCTAAACTAGTCCTCTAAATTTACAACTATGAAATAATATTGTCCTTCCATCATAAAAACATTATAAGAGGGCTAGAATTCTCAGAAAATTCTAATCTATAAACAAAATGCAGTCTGATATAAGAGAAATAATTTTTCTTTGTTTCACAGGAAATCTAACTTTTAAAAAAATTTCAATTTAACTGAAATTTATTTTTTAAATTTGGAGAAAGCATGATTTGGATAAAATCTAACGTCGAGATCACCCAACGCTAACTAAAACACTGAACCTGTCTTCTAACCACTCAGGGGCCAACGAACGCAGGGCTTTGCTGCTCCCAGGTTGTGTGCGATTCGGTGAGGGATGGTTAAAGCGAATGTTTTCTGTCTCTCTCTAATGGTCTGCTTAATTTTATTTAAGTGGCTCAATAGTCTTTTCACAATTATTTCATTCTATTCCCTCATTAATTTACTCCAACTAAATATTGCAACAGTAAATTTTTTTATTTTTCTCTCGTTTTATCAAACGTAATAATAATAAGTTACATTATTCTTTCACATTCTCACTATCATTCTTTTTCCTTTATCACAATTTCACCAATCAAATAGACTGAGTATTTTTAGAGAAAAAATTATAACATACGTAGATATGTGAAAATAATTATATTAGTATTCGCATGACATAAAAATAATAACATAATGCAGTAAAATTGTTTTATAAAAAAGCGTGCCCTGCGGCTACTGTTTCAACAATTAAACATCACTGTTACAAATGTCGAATCATATAAGACAAGACAATATTTTAATATATATCTCACATCAACTAATGTATACCAAAGGCTTTTTATCTATATATCATAAAAATATAAAAATAAAAAAAGCCAATTGAGATATTATAATTATAATTTAAAGAACTCGAACTGAATGAGTTTGACTTTTCTATTAGAGATTTCAAAATTATTCTTCCAAACTTTCCCGTAACAGAAGTTGCTGCAGGAAAAAATGGGTTGGTGAAAAATGGGTTGGTGAAGGAGTGTGGGTTGGGATTTGAGAGAGAGATCTGAATTCTCTTTATTCTCGTTTTAACTTTTCCCTTCTATTTAATAAATTTAGATTGTTAAATGAAAATTAATAACTTACACTTTTTAATTAAAGATTATATATAATCATATTAATTATTCCTAAATCTAAATTATTAAATTTTTATAAATAAAATAAACTGTATAACTTGCCTCTCCAATCCGTAAAATATTATTCCCACAACCTTTTTCTTTTATACTTAAAAAAAGAAAAAAAAGAGTCAAGCTGATTACTTCATCCCCAATTCTATTCATTTCAGAACCTTAGACAGCATATAAAACTGTTGGATGGAATATCACATTAACACGTCTGATCCTATTCTTGTTTATATTTTTATTAATAGTTACTGACATGTCACATCATTTCTCTCACCCTCATCTCCCTTCTGTGCACGTTCAAAATTCAACCCACACGCCCTTTCAGCGTACCATTTTGTCATAGCTGCATCACCTTTTGTTTTATTTTTGACTTTTCTAGAGGCTCAGAATGTTACAAAAGAATTATGAAAATTCAAAAAATAGTAATTCTAAATTCCTATTTAGGTGGTCCTTTGTGGGGTTTAATCTCAACAAGTTACAACAAAATCAAAATAAAAATAAATTACATAGATCTATTTTGTTTAAATTATAGGGATCCTTCCCTTAATTTTAAAACATACAATTTAGTTTGATTTTAAGTTATTAAAATAAAATAACCCCGTCAACTTAACTACATGCACTTTTGGTTTTTTTTTTTCAAGAAAGATTATAGGAGGCATATGCGGTAGTTTTTTTTAAAAGAAAGGATTGAACAAAAGTGTAACACAACTTGTTATTTCAGGAGAGATGTTCTTGTATAATTTAATAGTAAAAGAGAGAGAGAGATATATATATATATATATATATCAATATAATTTCAATCAAATTTCATGAAAAGTTAGAGTAAATTACTTTATAAATAAACTATTCCTCCACATGGCATACAATAGTGCATGAAAGTGGTATATCTAAGAGAAAATTTTACGTGCACATAGTGTACTATTTGTCTATATATATCATTCAATAGTATAGAGTGATATCATATAATTGGACTTCAGAGTTAATATTGCTGTGATGAGTAATGGAGTGCGTGACACATTCCAATCACTAGGCTCAATTATATTTTTATATATTTCTTTTATTTTCTTTTTTGATTTGTGGGCCTCCAGCCCATATATTTCATCCATTTTATTTTCTTTTTACTTCACTCAAATAGTGCAACCACTAGTTTTATCTATTGCTTTGTTTCAAACTCAATTCTCCCCCTCCCAAAAACGAGCAATTGGCATGATCATGATATATTATAAGTTTAGACTATTAAATTTTTATATATCAACTTATTATAATCAAATATAATTTTATATTCATACCAAAATATAAGAGAATCTAAATAATTTTAAAATTTGCTGTCACCGTTGTGGTCACAGCCTCTACTTTTATTGTATGGACCACCACCGTTGCCAGCTCTAATGTTCCCCACATATCTCATTCACTTGTTTTCTACCCACTTTTGGCTTAGCATTTTTCCCTGTGATCGCCATATCCTCCAAATCTCTTTTTCTTTCCATTCTCAAATAAGGTGTTCTAAATAAATAGGTAGATATGAGCATTGAAGGATCACTTTTTCTATTGCATTGATGTGTGTGCACATTTTTTTTCCATATATTGTAGGCTACGAACGAACCCACGCTAGTTTCGCTTCATGATGCATTACGTGCTATCCTTTTCATGTTAAAATAATTTTAATATTTTATATATTAGTATTAATTATTTATTAAATTAGTATCTTGTTAATTCTAGTTAGACAATTAATGTTATAATTTATAAATTGTGAATAGATTGTGTTTTATTTTAATTTGTAGATCATCGGTGATAGGTTCGATTATCTACAAGTCTATTGGGCAGAAACTCAATTCATAGTTTAAGAGTATTAGTAATTAGCCCGTCAAATTACTAATTTGAGATTGTTATCTAGAGAGAGATTTAATGGGCTTAATTTTTTATTGATTAATTAAATGAGAAATTGTTTTAAAAATTCTGAAGGATTTTATTTTAATAATATTGATTAATTATATTATTAAAATAAGACCCTATAAATAACACACTGAAACCCTAATTTTAATATACTAAATCTATTACTCTCTCTATAGTCAAAACATTCTGAGAAATGCTCTTGGGCATCGCGGGTTGAATTTATTAGACTTAATCAATACTTGGATCAACAATGTCATTTTCATCAGGTCAAATTGTTAATTTATTTATTCTCTCTATTTGTGATCATGTTTAATTATATGCTCTAATTCCGCTATCAAATAGTATCAGAGTCCACAGTTTTCTGATTATGAAATTTTATGATTATAAATTTTTCTTTCTCTGAATTTCGTTAAACAAATTTTATTTTTGGCTTATGAAATTTTAAATTTCATATTATTATTATTATTCGGTAATCAGAACTAGTTCAATTTTTTTTCTGGCAAAGTTACCATTATTGTGGAAGTACATCGTCGGCAAGAACTTTGATTTCCAACCAGAAATCCTTTAACTCCCTTGCCGCCATTCGAAGAGGTTGCCGACAATTCGAAAATGCAGCAGTTTCACATCTCTAGTGAGTCGCATTCAAACTGATGAAACCAACCAACGAAAGAATCCAAATTTTGACACAATTTTTCACTAAACTGGGATTGATTTGTTCGAAACAACCACTAGGAAGTTGTAGATCATGAAAAGATGATTGAAAATGACCCTGTTTCGTGGTCTAAAAACGTGAAAATCGACGGGTCAAAGTTGGGTACTCGTCGACTTGCCAGAGGTTGAAGAAGGAGCGCGTGGGCGAGGCCCTCGCGCTCCTCTAGCGCGTGGTGGCATGTGTAGCTACACCGTTAGTCCGATTAACTTTAAAATTTGGAGATAAGCTCCACTAGTCCTGATCTAAATTATGGTAATTTTTTCAGAATTTTTTGAGTCTTAGAAATAGGAGTTTTGAAATTTTTTAAAAATTAAGGGTGTTAAAAATAATATTTAAATAAGGTATTTTGATTTGAAAAAATTTGTGCCTAAATTAGATATAATATGGGACAATATGTTTAGCTCACTCTTCCTGATTATATGTAAATAAATCATAATTAATTTTTTTTATATTAATTATTAAATTTTACTCCTAATTTAAGTATATACCTTGAAAGAAATAATTTGCCTATGAAAATTATTAGTGAACTCGAACTGAACGAGTTTGACTCTTCTATTAGAGATTTCAAAATTACTCTTCCAAACTTTCCCGTAACAGAAGTTGCTGCAGGAAAAAATGGTATGGTGAAAAATGGGTTGGTGAAGGAGTGTGGGTTGGGATTTGAGAGAGAGATCTGAATTCTCTTTATTCTCGTTTTAACTTTTCCCTTCTATTTAATAAATTTAGATTGTTAAATGAAAATTAATAACTTACACTTTTTAATTAAAGATTATATATAATCATATTAATTATTCCTAAATCTAAATTATTAAATTTTTATAAATAAAATAAACTGTATAACTTGCCTCTCCAATCCGTAAAATATTATTCCCACAACCTTTTTCTTTTATACTTAAAAAAAGAAAAAAAGAGTCAAGCTGATTACTTCATCCCCAATTCTATTCATTTCAGAACCTTACACAGCATATAAAACTGTTGGATGGAATATCACATTAACACGTCTGATCCTATTCTTGTTTATATTTTTATTAATGGTTACTGACATGTCACATCATTTCTCTCACCCTCATCTCCCTTCTGTGCACGTTCAAAATCCAACCCACACGCCCTTTCAGCGTACCATTTTGTCATAGCTGCATCACCTTTTGTTTTATTTTTGACTTTTCTAGAAGTTCAGAATGTTACAAAAGAATTATGAAAATTCAAAAAATAGTAATTCTAAATTCCTATTTAGGTGGTCCTTTGGGGAGAAGATCTTCTCGTGTTCTCATGAAATTCTTTTACATCGTTCGATCATTGCAATGGCCAAGATTTTGCCATGTGTTCTCTTATTTTTTTTTTTTTCAAAATCTGGCATCAAAATGTACCGTTTCACTTAAGTAAAATAATGCGTTTTGATATTTTGAGTTCCAACCATAAGATCTTCTTAAGGGCTAAGATTTGGCCATGTCGCACAATTTTTTTTTTTTTTAATTTCTGGCATCAAAACGACGTTGTTTCATTTGGGGATACTTTTTTTTTTTTTTCTTAATTTCAGCGGCATAGTATCATCTTCTTCATTCATTCTGTGTCTCCACCGGCTTTGACATTTTTGGTGCGAAATAGAGAGAGAAGCAAACTGGTATGATGCTGCAGGGAAGGGCGTCCCTGTCATCGTGTCATTAGAACAACTTCTCAGGCCTCAGCTTTGAAGTTGTTTGACAAAGGATGTTGGCTGGTTCGTGGGGAGAGAAGCAGCCGAGACCATTTTGAAATGTAGAGTGTGTAGCTAGAGTTTAGACGTTATACCGAGGCAGAAAGGATTCAACGAGGGCAGTCCATTTTTCAGGGTAATAAAAACAGTGCTCGTCGCTGATTTTGTGCAGAGAAATCCACTGTAAAAGCAACTGAGTTCTAGAGAGAGAAAGTGTGAAGATGCGCCATTAACAAGGGAGCTTTAAAGCATAAGAAATCGTTGACCTATATGGCAGAAAAATACCAAGTCATTATGGAGAAATGTAATTAGAGCCTTTTCTTATAGGGACAGTGCAAGCTTAATGAAGAGGCAGTATATGTGCTTGTGGAGCCATGGCAAATAGATAATTATTTACTGCACGCCAATTTTCTTGAATGAATTGACAAACTTCAAACATGTATGAACTATGAAGGCTCTTTTTGCTAGTTTAGATACATTATGACATGTTAATTAGTTTGATGTTAGAAAAGGGACCGCATAACTGCTCAGTAAATTGCACTGTAATTGGTGCAAGGAGATTTCTAAACTTTGAGTATATGTTCTCATGCATATGTGATTGCAGTTCTGCTTCTGTTGACATACCAAAGGATGAGTCTTTGAGAAAGCAAGCCATCATGTACTCTTACCAGTTTTCCACTGAATGAGTTCTTCCCTCGTAAACACCACCTTGCAAATTACAAAATGTACCCCCTCCCTCTTATCTATTTATGTCTTACTAGCTATCATTTCATGTATCCATCATACAAGCATTAATCAAGGGTTGGATTCTTTGTCATACTTTCGTATCTTATCACTTCGTTTTCAAATTTCAACCTTGGACCAAATGTGTAGCATGGGATATGGACTTCTATTTTTGTTTAAGGTTAAAAAAAACTGTCTCCAAATTGAAATAACACTTATATGTCCAATAAAAAAAGGTAAATTCGGAATTCGGTAATTGATGAATGTGATCACTAAAATAAGTATTTCACAATCTCCTCTAAGTAGAATCATAAGTAACAACCAATGATAATATTTGATTCAATTGGCAGGATTGATCTATCTTATTCAACAGATTCAGTTCAGTTTGTCTCGACCTTGAAATTAGAACAACTAGTTTCTAAATGTTGAAGGGAAGTAAATACTTTTTAACAATATTCATGAAAAATGGATCTGGTATCCAGTAGGTACTCATTGGTTCACTAAGACCATTATAATGAGTTATTGTGGAACTTTTTTGGTTGCTGAATTTATGTAATAAATTTAACTAATTTTTTTTTTACTTGTATTTTATTGGCATTTTCAATTTGTGTTGATTAAATTGGTTGACAAGGCTGTTGCATTTGGTGGATGTGCAGTAAGAAGCTAAATCAAGTGATATTATAATTTTAAGAAGTGATGATGGAACAACCAATGTAGGTATTATAATTTTGAATGAAAAAATGGTATTGTAGACATGGTGTTCTAAATTCATTTGTGTTGACAAATGCCAGAGACCTAGGTACCTCAACTATCGAAGTAACTAATGATGACATCATCGAAGTTGAAGGGAAGCTGACTGTTGGTATGGAATTTGATAATGTGGATACCGCTTGACAGTTTTGGTCCAACTATGGTTGTGGGTTGGATTTGGAGTTAGAAAATAGTACTTGAACAAAAGTAAAAAAAATGGAATTGTGACTTCATGTAAATTTGTTTGCTGTAAAGAGGGAGTACGAAAGCAAGAGAAAAGATATACGCCAGCTACTAATCATTGGCAAGAAACCAGAACAAATTGTCAAGTGAGAATGAACCTTGTAACGAAGAAGGGGAAATACATAATTAATGAGTTTGTAGAGTCCCATAATCACCCTCTTCAACTTCTAGAGACTACGCATATGTTGGCATCCTATCTTGGTATATTCGAAGTTCTGGTACATGAGCTTGAATTGGCATAGGATTCAGGAGTGAAAGAAAAAGTTGTGTTTGAATTGATGAGCACGCATGTTGGTGGTAGGATAAATCTTGGTTTTACACGATTGGATGCAAAAAATTATCTCAAATGCAAAAGACAACGTAGTATGGTTTATGGAGAGGTAGGGATGCTATTGCATTATTTTCAAGAACATTTAGTTGATAACCCATCATTTTTTCATGCCTATCAAGTAGATGCTGACGAATAGATAACAAATGTGTTTTGGGTGGACGCACGTATGATTGTTGACTATGAGTATTTTGGTGATGTAATCTCTCTAGACATAACATATTGTACAAATTGTGCACACAGACCCCTTGCACTATTCTTAGGATTCAACCATTACAGGTAAGTTATGGTGTTCGGAGTAGCTTTAATGTATGATGAGACTGTTGAGTCGTTTAAGTGGTTATTTGAGACATTCTTGTTAGCTTATAGAAATAAGAAACCACAGACCATTTTCACTGATTAGGACCAGGTAATGGCAAAAGCTTTAGATGAGCCTATAGTGTTTATAACTTTAGTGAACGGAGTACAATGACGTCATATATTAAAAGTTTAATAGTTTTTTTTTGTAACAGGTGAGGTGATGTCTGATACTCGACATGGCTTGTGCACATAGCACTTGATGCAGAATGGAATTAAACATATGGGTAATATGAGGAAGGATGGATCTCGATTCATGATTGATTTTAAGAAATATATGTACTAGTACGATGATGAATCCTAGTTTGAGACAGCCTGGGCAAAGATGCTATCAGACTATGATGTCCAAGAGAATAGCTGGTTGAAGTCCATATACCCCTTTAAGGCAAAATGGGCTGTGTGTCATATGAAACAAGCTTTTACATTAGGCATGAGAAGCACACAGTTGAGTGAGAGCCTGAACTTTGCCTTTAAGTATTCCCTAAAACCAAATGTGAATATTATGCAATTTTTTAAACTATTCGAACGGGTAGTGGAGGAGAAACGGTACAATGAATTAAAGAGTGAGTATGATGCTAGGCATAAGCTTCCACGGTTGAGTTACCAGCATTCATCTATTTTAAATCAAGTTGCCCGAACATACACACACACGATCTTTAACTTGTTCCAACAAGAGTTTGATTTACTTTTTGCTATCTCAATTCAACATAGGCATTAAAATCCATCTATGTTTGTGTACATTTTATCCATGGCTCACTATGAAGGTTCATGGCAAGTCCTTTTTGATCCTGTTCAGAAGATTGTCTCTTGTAGTTGTAGAAAGTTTGAGACATTTAGAATTTTATATTGCCATATTTTGAAGGTGTTCGTTTTGTTAGAAGTTGAACAAGTGCCTGAACAATATATCATTAGCCGATGCACAAAGAATGCACGTAACGGTATTGTGCATGATGTTCGAAGGAGACCCCAAGCTAACAAGTACACGTTGGTATAGACGATTATGCTCTAAAGCTATTAGACTAGCATAAGAAGTGGCTACATGTGAAAGGTTGCGAGCTTTGGTTGAGAAAGGTTTAGATGACATATACAAAAAAGTGATCAATATTCGTTTAGGGCAACAGAACGTGCACGATGAAACAAACGAACCCATTGCAGTAGACTTTATAGGCGTAGGCCAGGCAAGGCGATTTAAGACAAGAGACGGGTTCAAGTTGCGAAAAAGACCGAAGACTTGGGTAGAGCTTCAGGGTTGTAAGAGGAGAAAGGCTTCAAGTACTGCACGTTTACAACGACCACCACATCCTGTATGTAAACTTAGTGTTTGTTCATTCATAACTTTGTTGCTTCCATCTAATGTAAGGGTAATACTAATTTTTGTTTTCTACAAGATCAGGACTCGTCAGGTTTACTGTTCTACAAAGTATCCTATTCAGCACCCCTTGCACCTTGCTAGGATCATCCTGGAAATGAGAACCCATTTACATTTACAAGACTTATATTGGTAATTTTGATTTCAAACGTGATTGATGTGTATTCATTGTCATAGTCACTAAAGTGTTATGTTTCTGACGTACAGGAACCACTGGAGGGTCCAATTGAGTCACTGCAAAATGAATATCTCTAGGCTCACCTATGCAACGACCAGTTTTTGGATATGCTCAGCACTTGTGTTTTTTACTTTCTATAAGTACTCATTTTTTGGGGTTGGGTGTCTTCCTTTTCATTTTTGTGATTTAATAAGTATTCATTTGTATTCTTCATCATACTTACTTGTTTATATTGATTCTAATGTACAGGAGCCATTAGAAGTTAGCCCATAGTCCCAACAAGATCAAGATATCTAGGTGTGCCTATGCAGTTGCATCATTTTTGAAATGCTCAACAACTAGGTAATTTTTTTTATCTTTGTAAGTACTTATTTTTTAGGGTTGAATTCCTTATAATGATTAGGATGCTCAATAACTGTAGTATTTTGGTGTTGGTAAGCATGTGTAGATAATGATATCTAACTCTTCATCTATATTTTTTGAGATACTAGCCATGTGTAAACAGTATACAAGTACTATTGCAGACAAAGAACTCATATGTATTATTCACTAAATTGTTAAGTACAAATATGTTGATTTGGCAGCATCACTACAATTCTATATGACTCTACAATGCACTTTATATTACATTACAATTAAATTACAACGACAACATAATTCAGAATATTCCTAATCTACAATTTCATGTCACTTGTTCTAGCCAGATGTCTTTTTCCTGCTTCAAACTGATTAATGGATAATTTCCCCTGTAGCCAGCCTGACAACATTTGTAATGTAGTTGTTGTTTAGTCATCAATCTTCGATTCACTGATATCTGACTCTTGTGTTCCATGTTAGTGGTTTGCTGAAGTCATCTGACACATGTAAAAATTCATGAAGAGAGTTGTTTCTAAAATACTCATAAACTAACATGTGTCCTTGTTCTGAAGAATAACCAACAAGCTTGGCAGTGTTTGGGTGGCGAACCTTGGAAATGTTTGGAATAATCTAAGAGAATTCCTCGTAAGAGCTGCCATAGAAGTGTGTAGAGTCAATATTTTTCACAGTTAAAACCTGAAAAAATAATAAAGTGAAGTCCACAGCTTCTTCTAGCATTTAGACGATTTGCAAACTCATTATCATTAAAGGTTTGTACATAATCAGATACAAAAGACCTTACACCAGTTGATGGAACTTTTTGCAAAGCCTTTATGTCAATTGAAGCAGAATGCAAGGACTTAAATTCTGTCACCAATAGTAAAGTGAAGTCCACATTGACCAAGGTAACTATATGGCAACATGACTCATATATATATATATATACTCATGGAGGTCTTTTTTAACATGAACAAGGTTCAAATTGTCTTTAGTTAAATTAATTAGTCTCGGAAAATTACAGGTTATCAATTAAGAAATGGATTAAGCATAACGGGATATTGGAAATGAACATTAGAAATATTAGGAGTATGAATTGAGAATTTTATTATTTGGTTATTATATGGAATATAGGCTTATTGTGGTATTCTAGATAAATATGGGTGATTTGGAATTCTAAGTAATTCAGGAAGTATTCATCATGTTAGATTTGCCTGTTCTAAGAATTACTATGTATTTTAGTTAGATAGACTTGAATTTAGAATTGAATTTTTTACATTTTTGATAAAAAAAAACTTTATTAAGAAAGAAAGATACAAATGAGGAGTGGACAGAGTGTAGAGAGTACTAGTTCTTGTTCTCCTTGTGTCTTACTTTTGATTTTTTCAACTTTTTAGTTCTCTTTATCCTAAATCTTTCCCTTCCTCCAACAGTTCTATTCATCCTACATCATATGGTCATAAAACTAGTCACGCTTTCATCATCTAGTGTGAAGATAATATCAACTGTACTGGTGATCACAAGTGGGAAAGCTTAAATTTAAATCCCCATAATCCTTTCCATGCGAAAAATAAAAGGTAATGGAAATGCTTATTGAATAAGTTAAATACATTTGATTTATTGTTAATCACTGACATCATGTCAACAATAGATACTGTCAAAGACATAACATGAATGCTGTTGATATACAACCACTTCCTTTTACACTTAAGAGTCAAATCTACAACATAGATGTAGCACAATTTGTTCTAAGGTAATTCACACATAAGCGAAAAGAAAAAATATTGCTTGCATAAGAAATTAAGAATTACAAGATATCATGGATAACAAGAATATGTTAGAGGGATAAGCATCAGTACCATAATCTTTGTCTAATTCTTGAGAAACAAGAGGCATAAAAGATCTATGATGGCCATCCCTTCATCTATAAAATTTGAAGAATGTGGAGATGATCTTCTTTTAATAAGATCAATGCCAATTATAGTTACGATCAGTAAACCCAAAGCAATGCTTGCTACAATTATGCTAGTAACAACAGATCTCCCATTTTCCAATTTTTTTCCAGAACGCTTGAGAGGAGGTGTACCAGGAGGAGGAGGGGCTGCCCCTGTTGACCAGGAGTTTCCTCCAGTTTTTTAAAATTAGCAACACTAAGTCAAAGAAAACAATCTAAGCACTGCATCTTTCAACAATTATGAGTGTAACCAAATACTTACTGCAGGCTACTAATATCCTTCAACTCCTTAGGGACCCAACCAGTAAATTTGTTATTTTCTCAACATTATCTTTAATATTCTCTCTCTCTACCACCCCTTTATTCTACTTTAATGTAAACATGTTTGGCTTCGGCCTCAGCATGCCCAGGCCTAACAGTATATCACATTTACAATGATAAGAAAGTGATTCAATCAATCCCGTTTAATTGGCTCTAATAAAGTGATGCACAAATTTCCTAGAAAACCTTGACCTTGTTCCTTGTCAAGAAGAATGCTGCTTAATGATTTTGGCAAATAATAGAATGAATTTAATAACCCCACTTTGAAATGCAAATACTTGGCACTCATATACATGTGTTTAGATGATTCTACACATAATATTTAGGCGCCCACATGACTAAGTACTTACATATTTTAAATGCTTCCAAATTAAATAGAGAAAGGAAGAAAATGTTATTCCAATGCAAAATAGACATTAAGTTACAACTCTTCAAGTGGAAGATTTGCAAGCACATTTATTGAACCAGTGAATTGATTATTTTGCAGATGCTTGAACAAGGGCGAATAGAAGTTAATGTTTAGGATGCAATCAAGGGAACAAAAGACATTCTTTCTCATATAGGGGTTTGGTTCTTACAACTCCTTGAGGCTTAAGAGTGATTTTAGACTTTGAAGCAAGTTTCCTGATAGTGAATTGAATGATAAATCCCTATAGGTCATTGAATGACTAATTACTAATAAAGCTTACACGCTTATAAGAACCTTATAGTTATGCACCTAAGACATTGGGAGGATGAGGGATGGTTATACTTCAATTCCAAAAATGTTCATAATGCCACAGTTTTCATTAAATGCAAATTAATGAACCATAAATTATATATAAAATTTAGTATTTGAAATATCATAGTAACAAAAGTTTTTTTAAAGGGAACTCATTGTATTAGCTTAACTTGACTTTATAATGTGTGCTGTACCAAAGAAAAGCAAACTATAAAGATAAGCACCAGTGGGTTCAAGTAAAACTAGTCAGGTATTACCATATTAGATTAATCTAAAGGAAGAATAAGAATCATCTCCCTAACAACAATGCATTAGTTAATTCACATGCAACATTATTAAATTATTTGCTCTACCAATGGAACTGTGGTCTTCATTATGGATTCCAGCTTATCTCATACTACATGAAATATTGGCAAAACTGTGAAAGTATAAATCATGATGTTAGCATCCTTGCTGTAGGTATGGTCACACTTATAGTAGTTTAAGTTTTTTGAGTTTCCCAAACATGTCACTCAAGTGATTATTGAGCAGATTGCATGCAAGATTTCTGCATACACCTATAAAATGTTGAGAAACAAGAAGTTTCGAAGAAATTACAAAAAATGAACAAAATGTAAATTATAAGAATAAAAATATATTAAAAAACTTTGCTTATAGAGTGTCAAGGTCACTCATATGAGAAATAGAATAAGGAATCCCTTCAGTGAAGCTATTCTTAAAAAGATTTCCGAGTGTCAAGATAGGAGGATTAAAGCCAATTAACATATGAAGTTAACAGATGGAGACCTAAGTGAGTGAGGGACCCACCCTTAAAAACCAACTTGTGAGAGGAAAGAATTATACCATTTTAGTACCACAAGAATTTCTTATGATTCCCTAATGAGGGACTCCATCAATAACTCGTTTGAATTTCCATTAAAATGAAAGCATATGAATCTAAACATCTTTAATGAAGAATATTGGGAATCAATTATAATTTAAGAATAGTGAGATTTGCAAGATTAAATAGTGAGAAATCATAATATAGATCAATAATAGTTAGTGCAGTAAAATGTTGAAGATCCTAATGAACCTTTGAAGCTCTGTTGGACAATTCAGTTTTAAATTATATGGATCCTTCCCTTAATTTTAAAACATACAATTTAGTTTGATTTTAAGTTATTAAAATAAAATAACCCCGTCAACTTAACTACATGCACTTTTGGTTTTTTTTTTTTCAAGAAAGAGTATAGGAGGCATATGCGGTAGTTTTTTTTTAAAAGAAAGGATTGAACAAAAGTGTAACACAACTTGTTATTTCAGGAGAGATGTTCTTGTATAATTTAATAGTAAAAGAGAGAGAGAGATATATATATATCAATATAATTTCAATCAAATTTCATGAAAAGTTAGAGTAAATTACTTTATAAATAAACTATTCCTCCACATGGCATACGATAGTGCATGAAAGTGGTATGTCTAAGCGAAATTTTTACGAGCACATAGTGTACTATTTGTCTATATATATCATTCAATAGTATAGAGTGATATCATATAATTGGACTTCAGAGTTAATATTGCTGTGATGAATAATGGAGTGCGAGACACATTCCAATCACTAGGCTCAATTATATTTTTATATATTTCTTTTTTGATTTGTGGGCCTCCAACCCGTATATTTCACTCAATTTTTTGTTTTTTACTTCACTCAAATAGTGCAACCACTAGTTTTATCTATTGCTTTGTTTCAAACTCAATCCCCCCCTCCCAAAAACGAGCAATTGGCATGATCATGATATATTATAAGTTTAAACTATTAAATTTTTATATATTAACTCATTATAATCAAATATAATTTTATATTCATACCAAAATATAAGAGAATTTAAATAATTTTAAAATTTGCTGTCACCGTTGTGGTCACAGCCCCTACTTTTATTGTATGGACCACCACCGTTGCCAGCTCTAATGTTCCCCACATATCTCGTTCGCTTGTTTTCTACCCACATTTGGCTTAGCATTTTTCCCTGTTATCGCCGTCCCCTCCAAATCTCTTTTTCTTTCCATTCTCAAATAAGGTGTTCTAAATAAATAGGTAGATGTGAGCATTGAAGGATCACTTTTTCTATTGCATTGAAGTGTGTGCACATTTTTTTTCCATATATTGTAGGCTACGAACGAACCCACGCTAGTTTCACGTCATGATGCATTACATGCTATCCTTTCCATTTTCTTAATACAAATCCTCATCTTTTTAACTTTCTCTTTCTTACACTAATCCTGTTTGTGTTTGCCCAACTTTGCTTTTGCTTCCTTTATATGCCTCCATCTCATCCCGCCAATAGATGCTTATTCAATCACATGCTCCTTATCTACCCACTCCATTCTTGTGAGCAAATAATTTAAGCACATTCTAATTCGAGATTGAAATGAAATTTTTGGTCAACACTTCATATGTGAAAATTATGTCGAAGATGCTTAATTACAGAGCATGGCGGAAGTTAGGCACCGCGTAGCTTTCCAATAGCAATGCTTGTGGTTGGTCCTAAATTTCCATAATAACCACGTGTCCAATTGTTTGAGGCTTGTCTCAATAAAACATCTAGCCATCCAACCGTATAGTACTGAGTTGGCACACATCGTTCAATATTTTCGTATCTAGTAATGCCTTGTTCAAGCGTGTTCGCCTTTGCACGTCCCTCTCGGATTTCCATATTAATCAATCACCCAACTCTGTTGTAACAGCTTTGGGTACGTAAGAGCTGAAACTCAACAATAAAATTAAATTCTCTCGTGCAATGTCTTGCCAAATAAATATTATGGGTGTTTTTGAGATTAATCACGTTGGAGCAGTCAGAATAACACTATGCGAACACGAAGTGCCAGACAGCTACCTGGTCCGCATTACCGGAGTGCAATCTCTAATCTCTCTCTCTTTTACTATTAACTTGTGACATGAATCTCAGATGTGAATTGTTGGATGAATTTTTTTTTATTATAAAAAAATAATATTCCTCAGTAACTGAATATTAAATTGGCCGTAATTTGTATAGTATATGAACATGTAATCATTATTCAAGTAATTTCAAAAAACTCAACTGTGAAGTTATACAATTTCAAAGCTGCAAGATGGATAAAATCGATTAGTCAGAAGACAAACTAGACTCTCCTAATGGAATAGAAGGTCGCACATTTAGCTCGGCGAGTCTACACATGCGTTCTACCATGAAGTCGTACAAAAGCATCATTTTTTGTTTTGTTGTGAAGGTTTTCTTAATTTATATTCAACTACACGTTTTGAGCTGTTTTCTCTCTTCGACTACTCCAATTTCAACAACCGTCACCATTATTTTCGCTTCCACCCAAATTTTAAAAACAAATTATATTTTCAAACAAAAGCCTCAGTAAATTACCACGAACAATACATTGCGCCCATCACTGTCGAAATTTTAATGCCCCCTTTCATTTTGCTTCTCTCTATATAAATCATATATCACACACTTGAGAGAGTATCAAACAATTACTCACAGAGAAAGAGAGATGGAGGGAATACAGCACAGAACCGTGCAAGGGAATGGCATCAATATGCACGTTGCAGAGAAAGGAGAAGGTCCTGTGGTGTTGTTCCTGCACGGCTTTCCTGAGCTCTGGTACTCCTGGCGCCACCAGATACTCTCCCTCAGTTCCCGAGGCTATCGCGCCGTCGCCCCGGACCTCCGTGGCTACGGCGACACCGACGCCCCCGCTTCAGTCTCCAGCTACACGGGCTTTCACATCGTGGGCGACCTTATTGCCCTTCTCGACTCCATGGGCGTGGATAAGGTCTTTCTTGTGGCCCACGATTGGGGAGCTATCATCGGTTGGTATCTCTGCATGTTTCGCCCTGAAAGAGTGAAGGCCTATGTCTGCCTCAGTGTCCCCTTCCTCCGTAGAAACCCCAAAGTCAAGACCGTGGATGGCATGCGTGCCTTATATGGAGATGACTACTACATCTGCAGATTTCAGGTTCCTCTTCCTTTCTTTCTTTTACCCATCAACCATTTTTCACCAGATTAGCTTGGAATGTATTTTTCATCCACTCTTTAGTAATTTCCTTCTACGATGTCAAACTCTTTCTGAATCGACTAAATCCGATAATGATATTTAATGATATGTTCCTAGCAATCCCCTTTTTTTTTTTTTTTTTTTCTGGGTTTTGCATAGACGATGCTTCTTATCGGTTAGAATCCAAATTACTGAACGTAAATAGAGTTTATCGGTTCATCCACGCACCACTGTGGAATGTGAGTGGCGAATTGATGCTGGATAATGAATATCAAATATTTTAATTGGCCAGTGATTGATTATTCTGAAGTACAGTGAGAATTACTATAATGGTAGATCGATTCTTGACGTTAGTGGTTCAAAATATTATATTTGTGACAGGAGCCAGGGAAAATGGAAGCTGAGATGGCCAAAGTTGGGGCTTCGTATGTGCTCAGGAACATCCTCACCACACGCAAAACCGGACCACCAATCTTGCCAAAGGGAGAGTATGGAACTGGATTCAATCCGGATATGCCACAGAACTTGCCCTCCTGGCTCTCTGAGCAAGATATTGCTTATTATGCGTCTAAATTTGACAAGACAGGCTTCACTGGAGGCTTGAACTACTACAGAAATTTGAACTTGTATGTTCCCCCTCCTTTCACTGTCTCTGGGACTAAATTGATGTTTTAAATAGTCTATTTTTGGTTAGGGAGCCAATATGTCAGGGGAAGTGTAAAAGATACTGAGACTAATTTGAATGGCACTTTTCCACCATGGGTTAATGGTGGGAAGTTTTTTCAAACCATAAAATTCGAAAAAATGACGGCTAGTTATTTTGTATGTATTGCAGAAATTGGGAGCTGACAGCACCATGGAGTGGAATACAAATTAAAACACCAGTGAAGTTCATAACGGGAGAGTTAGACGTGGTATATACTTCTCTGGGGATGGAGGATTATATTCATGGCGGTGGATTCAAGGAAGATGTGCCAAATTTGGAGGAAGTGGTTGTGCAGAAAGATGTAGGTCACTTCAACAACCAAGAAACTGCAGATGAAATTAGCAATCACATTTACGACTTCATTAACAAGTTCTGATCTGATTAGTGCCTTTTTCAGCGGTTCTACCCCAAGTGTACGTCATTGATGTGATTACTATCCATGCTGGTCTTTAGTTTGTTCATATTGTCGGTTTTCATTTGTAATCCTAATTCCACTCAATGTTGTCATCGTTGAAGCATATTTCCATTTCTATAGCTTTCTGCCTTTTGGCGTGTGTACCGTTGAACTGAATCATGATTTGGATTAAATGAAAACATGCAATTCGAAATAACTAAAAATAATTAAGGTGTTCTTGTAATTTTGTTGTTAGAGTTGGAATATGGATATGCTTGTATGAATATCTACTATTTGTCTGTTTGTACCGTGATGCACCGACGTCTGCTTTCCAAAGATTCGCGCTCTCTCTTATGATTCGTCACTGTGGTAATTCTTTTTTGTGTCAATGATTCTTGCACGTCATTAAATTTTTAACACCTTATCTCACTCAATATTTTATTTTAAATTGATAATAAAGTAAATTTAATGTTAAAAATTAAAGTATTGAAGCTGTCGCTAAGGTTGCTCTATATTTTTTCTTATTTTTCCCAACAAAAGAACCAAAGTATTACACGTCGTATGAATTCAGATCTTTTTTAGATAGAATATGTCCTAGGAGAATTTTTGATAAAATTGAAGCCATCAGATAAAAATTTAATAATTTAAAATTTTTATTGGTGACATTACTTAATAATTAACTACCACACACATTTTTATATTATTTTTTAATTTTTAAATTTAAATAATTAAATTGTTATTTAACAGTCTATCATTAATATTAAAAAATCTTCAACGGAGATGATCTATCTACAAGGCATAATTTGTTAACTTTGAACATTATGTTTTAATTATAGGACATAATTAAAATGTAGAATTAATTTGTTATTGAATTTTTTAAACAATACAAATATTCGAATACTTATTTTGTTTGAATCACATATAATTGAATATATACTTTTTTAAGTATCATAATATAATAAGAAAATTTCATAATAAACTATTAAAAAATTACATTTAATTTTCTGATGAATTAACGTGAAAAGCACGTGCTATATTTTATTCTACGGGAAGTTTTATTTTCCAAACTTGATTAAAAAGTCAACTATAATTTTACAGGAGAGATATTGGATTGATCGAATGTATCGTGTTGGTGAGTAATCCAAAGGTACCGAAAAATGGGTCGATTCTTAAGCTCATAAAATATCAGACACTGGGCGTTTGTGGACAAATATCAATCTTTTTTATCGACATCGCTCTTCACTTCTTTCAATGAGCATTCATTTCTAGCACGCTCGTCCCAAAACAGTCAAACCTTTCCCTTCTCTAAATTGATCGCACAGTCATCGGGTGGCATACAGAAATCAGAGCACCGAAATGGAAGGAATAGAGCACAGGATGGTGGAAGTGAATGGCATCAAAATGCATGTTGCAGAAAAAGGAGAAGGCCCAGTGGTGTTGTTCCTCCATGGCTTCCCTGAGCTCTGGTACTCCTGGCGCCACCAGATTCTGGCTCTAAGCTCTCTCGGCTACCGAGCCGTGGCTCCAGATCTGCGCGGCTATGGCGACACCGAAGCCCCGGCTTCGATCAGCAGCTACACCTGCTTACATATTGTGGGCGACATCGTGGCCCTCATCGACTCTCTGGGTGTGGATCAAGTCTTCCTTGTGGGTCACGATTGGGGAGCTATGATAGGTTGGTATCTCTGCATGTTTCGCCCTGACAGAGTCAAGGCCTACGTCTGCCTCAGTGTGCCATTCATGCCCAGAAACCCCCAAGTCAAGCCCCTTGATGGCTTTCGAGCCTCGTATGGAGAGGATTACTACATCTGCAGATTCCAGGTTCTTCCATTCTTTCCCATCTATTAACTTACTGGCTTCACCAGATCGGGAAAATGCTTTATTAATTTCTATATTTGCATTTTCTCTGATTGGTATTTTTTTTTTTCGAAAGTCCTTTTTTTAGACCTGTCCCTTCCTTTCCTTTCCTTTTTCAGATTTTGTCCAAATCGAAGATTCTTATAAAGTCGGAATTCATTAGCATTCCATGAACTCATTTGTTTCGGATCTTCCCTATTAGAACGTCAAGGGAAGACCAAAACAAAAACAAATATATATACTTAAGCTTGTATTTAAGATGCCTTTGTTTTGAGATGAGTTGTTTATATCTACAGTAATATATTGGATTGCATGTAATCTGAAGTCCAATGTAAATTGCTCTGCTTTGGCATTTTGCTTACACCCCTTCAACTCTTCAGCCTCTTGATTTCTCTACTTTGGCAATTTTAAATTCATCAATTTGCATAAACGTTCCTCTTGCTGCAATTTAAAATACTATCCATCTGACGAAAGATGGTACCACGAGTCTCTGGTGTTGCAATTTTAGATTGTAGATGTAGTATATTATGGTTTAAACGTGACAGGAGCCAGGGAAGGTGGAAGCTGAGATGGCCAAAATTGGTTGCGAACAAGTTCTGAAGCATGTCCTTACGAGTCGCAGGGCTGGTCCCCCAATCATTCCAAAAGAAGGGTTTGGATCTAATTCAAATGCAGCAAATACCTTGCCCTCGTGGCTCTCCGAGGAAGACTTGCGTTTTTATGCTTCCAAGTTTGATAAGTCTAGCTTCACTGGAGGGTTGAACTACTACAGAAATCTCGACCTGTATCTTCCTATTCCTTTCTATGGTTTTTCTTCTTCCAATTGTGTTCTGAATTGATGTTTCAATTCAAACAACACCCTACAGCAATACTTACATGATGAAGTAAATTATGGGAACAACATTTCTTAATAAATTTAGCAACAGCTAAGAGGTTGTTGTATGAATGTGTTGCAGAAATTGGGAACTCACGGCAGCATGGACTGGAGTGCTAGTGAAAGTGCCAGTGAAGTTCATAACAGGTGAGTTAGACATGGTGTACACTTCGCCAACGATAAACGGGTATATACGGAGCGGTCGTTTCAAGAAAGACGTGCCAAATTTGGAGGAAGTGGTGGTGCAGGAAGGAGTTGCTCACTTCAACAACCAAGAAGCACCGGAGGAGATTAGCACTCACATTTACGACTTCATCAAGAAGTTCTGATACAGTCCACATGCTCTCTGATTTTAATTGAACAACTTGACTACGCTTTATTGTGTTGGTATTTGCAGGCTCCTTTCATTAAGCTTCATTTGTATCATGGTTGTGCCATTAAACATTGTCGGTTCAATGATCCCTGATGTTCTTCTTAAAGGACAAGATCAGGTGAAAATCTCAAATGTAACTGATTTCTAGACTTTAAATACATAAAATAAAAAATCAGAGAATTAGTTTATTGATAATATGATCTTCAAGATTCAAGTTGAATAAAGGGCATACTCTGTCAACGAATAAAAAAAGACAGCTGTTAACATTCATTGCATCAACATTATAGTCAAGCAATGGAAACCTTAAGTCAACCAACATTACGATTATTTACTCATTTATCGAGAGTGAGTAGGAGAAAATTTACAAATACACTTCATATGGTACTAGTTGAACAAGAAATTCACTTGGGCACTAGCTATGACGAAAATTTGAATTTTCCGGAGCCATATCTCCCTCTTCCAAAATCAAGTATTATAATAAACTGAAACTTGAAGACGTTCGGTCGTGAGGATGACGAAAGCACCCACCGTTTAATGCATTACTATAAAATAAGGTGTGAACGCAAATCTAGAACATTGATTCGTAGTAATCGGCCCTAATATTTGAAGCATGCAATCTTTTTCATTTCTTATAATTAAGGAACTTGAATAAAATTTTGGGGGTTTACAGAAGTTATTTCCTTTCACTAGGTGCCTATTGGGATCTCCGTCTACACCAACTGCACTGATCTTAAATGGAGACCATCTATTTTCAAATTAATAACTACTTTAAATTACATTAAAAAAAACAAAAAAAGAAACACTGCAACTGCATGGAATTGCGCTGGATTCAACTGGAGACAATATTTCCAAGTAAATGGCATCAATATGATGTTGCAGAGAAAGGAGAAGGTCCTATAGTGTTGTTCTTGCACGGCTTCCCAGACATCTGGTACTCCTGGCGCCACCAGATTCTCTCCCTCAGCTCCCGCGACTATCGCGCTGTCGCACAGGACCTCCGTGGCTACGGCGACACCGATGCACCTTCATCCATCACCAGCTACACCTGCTTTCACCTCGTAGATGACGTCGTGGCCCTCGTCGACTCTCTGGGTGTGGACCACGTCTTCCTTGTGGCTCACGACTGGGCAGCCATCGTAGGTTGGTACCTCTGCCTCTTTCACCCTGACAGAGTCAAGGCCTATGTCTGTCTCAGCGTCCCCTTCCGTCCCTTCCGTGACCGAAACCCTCATGTCAAAACGGTCAACAGCTTTCGCGCCTTGTTCGGAGATGACTACTACATCTGCCGATTCCAGGTTTCCCCCTCTACTTTTTCTTCTGTTGGGTTTCTGGTATAATTGTTGCAGATAGTGATCGTGTATGATGTTGACAGGAACCGAGGAAAATGGAGGCAGAGCTTGCAGGAGCTGCCACTTCATATTTAATGAAGCACATCCTTACCACTCAGCAAACAGGTCCTCCAATCTTCCCAAAAGGAGAGTATGAGATTGGGTTCAATCCAGACACTCCAGAGGACTTACTCTCTTGGCTCACCCCAGAAGGTCTTGCTTATTATGTTGCCAAATTCGACAACTCTGGCTTCTCCGGAGCCTTGAACTACTACAAAAATCTCAACTTGTAGGTTTCCTTTAGACTGCTTTTGATGTCTCGAGTATAATTCATGACCTGATAATTTGATGGGGTTGTGTTGTGTGGAATTGCAGGAATTAAATATAAGAAATGAAGAAGATTGCAAGCTTCCAATATAGGGCCATTACTACGAATCAATGTTCTAGATTTGTGGTCACACCATTGACTCAGTTGTTTGGTTGATTGCCAAGGAGCTCGGGTCCTTTAAGTAAGGGTCTGGGTTCGATCCTCATATTGTATATGGAGAGTGCAACGTTAGGAGGACTACACTCAATATTGGGTTCGATAATGCTCGATTCTGGACTAGTTGATTTCGTAATTTAAAGGCCGAATCAGATACCAAGAGATAATATCAAAATAATAAAATTTGCATTCACACATTATTTTATGGTAATGCATTAAACAGTGCGTGCTTTTGTCCTTCTCACAACCAAACATCTTCAAGAATCACCCCATTCATCCTAACCATCCTTTTTAGTTTGCTTATATGTATATAAATTCAGATATTAGAGTATAAAGTAAGAGGAAAGGAGAGATGGAGGGAATAGGGTGTGGGTTTTCTCTGGTGCATTTCTCTTGTAAACATCTCAGCCATTCGATTCATCTAGCGGGTGAAATGAAGCCATGTCACACACGATGTTAAAAGGCATTGTTTCACTTAAGTGAAACGATGTGTTTTAACCTTTATTTTTTTTATAAAAATCTTCTAAGAAAAACGACGTTGTGTTGTGTTATCTTCTGTAAATGTCCTCGACTGTGCGATGCATCCTATAGCTTTAATTAAGCCACGTTGCATAAAGAGTCAAAACGTATCATTTCACTGCGTTTTGACACTTTTTTTTTAAATACACAGCGTAAAACGACACTGTTTTGCGTTGACTTTTTTTTAAACATCGCGACACAGAAATGATGTCGTTGGCTGTCTATGTGTATGTCATCTTCTTCCTTCAGATTCGACTCCAGTAAGTCATATTTGGCGTGAAACAAGGAGAGGAAAAATTAGCAGACAATGCTGCAGGCAAGGGCAAGAATTTGATGCTGCATGCAGGCAATGTGGATGCTCATTTTTAAAGTATTCAACAAAGGAGGATACCTAGTTTGGAGAGAGAGAAGCAGCGAGTTACGTTCTGTTTTGCAGAGAGAGTAGTGACGAAGGAAGATGTTATACGGAGAGAGAAGCGACGATTCCTGCAGTCTATTTTGCAAATAAGTAATCACAGCAAAAGACGCTTGTTTTGGCCAGAGAGAATCCACATTGGAAGAGGTCAATATTCTATAAAGAGAGAGAGAGAGAGAGAGAGAGAGAGAGAGAGAGAGAGAGAGAGAGAGAGAGAGAGAGAGAGTGAGAGAGAGAGAGAGAGAGAGAGAAGGCACACCATTGACAAGGAATTTGTAAATGATAGAAATAGAATAAAACATCAACCTGTATGCCTGATACAGACCTAGTTATCTGTGCATTTTTCCACTAAATAGTTCGCAGTTGGTTGTGATTTGTATCTGAGGCTTTGTTTTATCTGAATTTGAGGCTTTATTTACTGTATCTGCTTATCCATACTGGAAACAGTGCTTTTATAGTTCCCTTGTATAGTTTCATGCCATTATTTTGGTTTGATAAATAGCGTGTAGCTTTTTATACAATTATGGAATATAGGGCTGTACAAGGGTCGGGCCACTCTTAGACCCATGACCCTGCCTAAAATACATCAAATTGAAAAAATAAACCTTGGGCCCGAGACCCGGCCCCGGTGGACCTGATGATATTACTGGGCCGGGGTTGGTGCAACCAGGCTGGGCCGGGTCTGTGCACACTGTTTCTTTATTTTTTTTGTTCATTAGTTTGAGATATTGCCCAGTGCTTGTAATAGTGCCACCAGTTCCAATCCCAGCAATCAGTATATCAACATTACCCATAGTATCCTCCCATATCTCTGGCTCTGTAGTTTCGAAGTGGATTTGTAATTTGTGCATATAAATCTCAATAACAAGTATCTTATTTTAATTCATGCTATAATATAGTTGCAATATGTATCTTTTTTATTACTAATACAAGCCTAGTACAATAAGGAAAAGTTTTAAGTAAATCTTATATGCAATGGATTAGAATTAACCTTCACATTAGTTGTGTTATCAAATTGTCGGAACATATGAGCATTGGGCATTTTAAGAACAATTTCTGCAGCTTTGTCAATTGCCCCTTTTAGACCCTTCTCTGGATCTGTCAAAACAATCTCTGCTCCAAATGCACGTAAAAGGATTCTTCTTTCAATATTCGCAGATGCAGGCATGGTGACTATAAGTTTGTATCCCTTCGTTGCTATAACAAAAGCAATACCAAGTCCTATATTTCCAGTTGTTGGTTCGACTAAAGTGGTATGCACAATTACAAAATTAGCAATTAGAGTATATTCAAAATTTAGATGCTCTACTTTTACTCACCTAACCACTACATCCTAGTTCAATAAGTTTAAAGGAAGTCAAAGTAGTGAATTCATGCTAATCTATAACCCATAAAATATTCATAGCTTACCTTGCTGGGAGAAATTGCTCCAATTTCTTCAACATTGGTTAACATATTATAGCCAATTCTAACATGTTCAACAATATCATTAGTTAATTCCTGATGTATCTCTAGTTTAAGGTTCAGAAAGCATATTGCAAAATGTAAATCATGAAATACACAGAGAAAAATAATAGCCTAGCAAAAGTCTAAATATCTAATAGATCTAGTGCCACCATATAGAAGAACTTAAGTACATCACATATGAAATAAAGGTGTAGATATAATTATGAATAAAGTTTAACATTGTCTCCAATTAGAGTTATACATTCTCATGATGTAAATATTAGTTAGTTTTTGATTGTTTTTCCTTTAAGACACGAGATCAAAATTTCAAACTAAAAGCTTTGATGTAAATATAATTTATATCAGAATGCATACAAGATGTTAAAAATTAAGGTAGAATAATTTTAAGGAGGAGAAGCAAGAATAGTCACTAAGGACTTAAACCAAATATGATCCATCAGTCAATGTTAAAAGCTTATCTCAACACAATCCCACTCCCCAGCCTTCGCCACAATTCTTTTTATAAATTCATTAGCTGAACTAGAACCAATTTCCTACACAAACCTCATCTATTAAAAGAATAAATGTCATTACCACACCTAAATATTAGATAAAACGAACAGAATCAAGAGAAGCAATGCATTCCTAAAGAAAAACATCATACTTGTAAAATAGGAGGTGCCTTAAAAATTACTATATCTGAAACATCAGGCTTTCTAAAGAAGAAGGAAACCTGTTACATCATTAACAATAACCCAATGCAATCAGTTCATAAAAAGCTGTGACAAAATAGGAACCGTTGCCTAAGTGAATATAATGCACTAATCATCTATGCATTAATGAGCAAACATACAAAATCACTTCCCTTTATTCAGGTCATTGTATGCTAAAGTGGTAGCATATTAGAACAAGTTATATTGATGCCACAAGCATAGTGAGAAGGAATATTTTTCGATATATGAACATGAACAATTAATAGAAAAGATAAAGCATCAGTGACATAGTTTCCCATTCGTTTTCTCATAAAAGAAACAGAAATGACAATAATCAATGAGAATGAAAATTGGCTCTAAACTAGACACAAACCCAGGCCATATCCTGGTGGATTAAAGAATGGAGAGAACCAACAAGTAACACTAGAAACTCCACGCCATATAGTGCCTCTCAATTGATGCTACTAATAGGTTTTTGGTTTTGGGAACCTTCTTCTTGGGTTGCCTTTTAGGAATAGAGTTCTTCATTCCAATGAAAAACAATAGAGCCCTAAAAAGAGCCATATTTTGCAAGTAGCATTTTCATTAGATAAACAATTGTAACAATTGTTAAACAAAGCTTGATTTTGGGCATATGGACGTGAAAGTAAATCTAAACTTGAATAAGTGAACACTGCTCTGACCTGTGTAAATTTGATAAAAAGTTCATTAAACTCCTTGCCCTCATTGTCATAATTGTAAAAATCATACAAAATCGGAGTGGCAATCATTTGGTGCAGAAGCTACAGTAAAAAAGAAAAAAAGAGTTACATATTATAAAACTAGCAAGGCATATAAGATAAACTCTAATTACAATGGAAATTTTAATTAATTCACGAAGAAAAATATGACTACAAATTAGAAGGACAACTCCAAAACTGCTTCCAAAGATGAAAAGAAGCCTTCCAATGCCCTTGAGAGCAATAGTCTCAGTAACTAAATACTTAATCTACTCATGACATTAGTTTTCTAATTAAAGAAACAAAAATGACAATAATTTAGGCCCTATTATTTCCCCTATCAAAGTTTCTTACTCTAAATTAACAGAGTTTTACTTCTGTAGGTACTGACAAAGCTAAATATAAAATTGATACCCAAGGAAAAGAAAAAAATTTGAACATACTAAGACAAAATGTCATTTGGTTGACAAATCTTTCATTACTGTTATCTTGAAGTGGCCAAATAGCTCTAACAATAATTATAAAAAGGTCAATTATGATAATAAATGTATTGTTTTCCTTGTGACAGTGTTTCCAAACTACAAATCGTAGTTACCATGATTTTCTGAACTTGACTGAAAACAATTTCGTGAAAATTGCTTCAAATGAATGTAAAGACATGATGTGCTAGAGTAACTAATATTATACCTCAGGGGCACCCTCTACTTTGCCTGATCCTCCGTATATATCTATCAAAGTTGACTAGCTTATATGATTAGGAGAAAGAACTACACTTTTCATCTCCTTGATTAATGCTTTTGCATGATAGTAATCAGTACCACAAGCCTTCAATAACATAATGGCATTTTGCTTACTAATTTTGATTGAAAAAATGAAAGTTTTAGTATGAAATTGTAATTCTTGAACAAAATTAAAGGAGCATCACAGATGAAGATATACCTTTTGGAAGTGACCAACATTGGTGGTGTTGTCCACAAGATGTGTGGCCTTACAAAGAAGGTATAGATACCAGTGGGCAGTGGCATACACACATAAAGAAAACCAAGTCTAAGTTAGTGTAATGTTATCGGGTTTATGCCAAAGTTCAATCCAAATATTTAAAGGAAAATTATATCAACTTACTTTAAATTTTGCTAATAAACCAACTTCATTGTCAATAAATAATGATATGGCAAATAAAGACAGCACAACAGTTACCAATGGGAATGACTTAAAAAGTGGCCTCAAAATGTGGCCTTAAAAATTATTGACATCATACCAATCAAAACCAATAACATTTCTATCTATGACCCAGAAATAACATACATTAAGTTTTCATAAATTGGAAATAAAAAAGACACTAAACTTCAATAACTATTCATAACATCCCGTGTGTAACACTTGAATCCCTGGAAACATCTGTAGAAATCAAAAAAATTGATATTAATTTTTAAAAATTGACAATGAAAAGAGAACTTTAGATATTAACTCTCTAAGAGCTTACCAGATGTAGCACTTTTGAATTCTTCAAATTGGTCAAAGTCACGATCATCAAACTTGGAGTCTCGAGGGGTTAGCTAATCTTGGGCACACACAAGTGCCTCAGTCATCTTGGGTGACAATGAACTCCTAAAGACATCAAGCACTTGTCTACCAGTGTTGAATGCTGATTCAGAAGCGACAGTAGACACTGGCATGGCTAAGACATCACGTGCAAGCTGAGAAAGAATTTTATATTTGGATGAAATTTCTTTCCACCATGCCAAGATATCAAATGGAGATTCATCATCAAGTACTTCAGCTTCCAGATACTTCTCTAATTCTGATTTTTGGTCTACACCAACCTTGACCCTCTTTAACGACTTCCATTTATCTCGTGGACCAGATGGGAAAAAGTCTGGATCGTCTAAACCTCTAAACTCTGAAGCCAAACTTAAATCTCCAATGGTTTCATCTGATCCTAGAACAACCACATCTAAATATTATTCATACAAGTGATACAAAATATTTTTTACCCTCTTCTTCATGCTCTCACATACTTCAGGATCAGGGTACATGTCTTTAAAGGTGGCATTCACATATGCAAGCTTGTACCGAGGGTCTAATACTACCCCTATTACAAGCAACATGTTAAGGTTTTTTGGGTGACCCCAATATTTGTCATACTTACTTTTCATATTACGAGCCATTTCCCCGATAACTAGATTCTGATGCATAAAACTTAGAAGTAACAAGGTCTGAACATGTGCAATTTTATGGAAGCAGGTATTTGCTGTCACATGCAACGATCTAGATAACCTTAATGTCATGTCATAAAACACTCTCAGAAAATTCACAAATACAATTGTACTGCTATAATCTAAAGCATTAGATAGACCTTTTCGACGCGTATCCTTTCTAAAATGAGCATTAAACCCCTCATCTTCATCCACCATTCTATCAAATACCCTCTGGAACTTTACAGCATGCTCCAACATCAAGTAAGTGGAGTTCCATCTAGTTGGAACATCCAAGCACACCAAACTTTTTGACTCGATTTTTTTTATTTCCATAAAACTTTTAAACCTTTGTAATCTCGCAGGAGAAGATCTAATGTATCTCACTACATTTTGAATGGCAGCAAAAGAATCGTATATATCCTTCAACCCTTTGTTTACAACTAAATTTAAAATATGAGCACAACACTTTACATGTAAAAATTCTCCCCCACATACCAACCTATTCCAACCTTTCAAATGTTTCTTTAAATAAGTAATTGATGTGTCATTCAAGCTTGCATCATCAACCGTAACTGTAAACACCTTTTCAATCCCCCACCCAAGCAGGCATTTCTCAATGGCTTTTCCAATGGTGTCACCCCTATGATTTTCAATAGGACAAATATTTAAGATCCTCTTTTGCAACCTCCAGTGCTCATCAATGAAATGAACTGTGAGACACATATAGTTGAAGTTTTGCACTGATGTCCAACAATTAGTTGTCAAACAAACATGATTACATGAGTTCTTCAAGAAACCCTTAAGATCTCTACCTTCCTCAACATAGATTTTGTAACAATCTCTAGCAATGGTCATTCTTGAAGGAGGAGGGAATCTAGGTTTGAATTGATTCAATAGACTTCTAAACCCATACCTCTCAATGACTTGAAATGGCACCTTGTCACATATCACATATTTAGCCACAACTTTATGGCATGCATCTGCATTATATGTATGTGAGACTAATGTTCTTGGCTGAGATGAACATGTTGGGGTCAGATAGGCTAACATAGATTGTGATGTCTCTTGGGCCCTATTGGGATGCTTCTGACATCTTCCTAGGTGTTTTTTTAGGGAGTTCATGCCATGTTTGTTAGGGTCTCATGCTTACGAAGCCCCACAGTAATTACAGGCAGCTCAAACTTCCCCATTGGTCTCTTCTAATGGGAGCTTTGTAAAATGCTCCCACACACCTGACTTCTGTGGAGGAAGTTTACTCTTCTCACCTACCAGGGTAGACTCCAGAGCAGATGTCAGAGCTATGGTATTGTTATCAAGTCTTGTGGCTATCGGGTTCGGGTTAAAAGAGGGCACGTTGCTGGCTTGGGATTGACCTTCTCCTAGGGATTGATGACTACTAGAATCCATCTATCCAACATCAAGTAAGATAGTGGAACATTTAACAGCATATTAAACTAGAAGTTTGCACAAATGACTCAGCAATTAGCATTACATCTATAGAGGCAACTTATGTTTAATGCTATGTTACTGTTATTTGGAAGGAAAGAACAATTTTTTTTTTTTAATAATTAAAACATAATTAGCCTTTAACAAAAACTTTACACATTATTAATGGAATAAGTAAAATAAAAATGCAACCTCAAGGAACACTTGATGAAGAGAAATTTAATTTGGAGCAAATGTTGTGTCATATATATATATATATATATATATATATATAAAGCCTATTACCTCTATGTGAAATTAATTAAAAAATATAAAATGAACAATAGACTGTTAACAAACAAGTGTATGTCCATGATTCCATCTCTGATTCTTTATACATAGAAGAGTTTAGTTGACTATAATAATTGTTTTAATGGCATATTAGTTTAGTTCCATCACCTTAATTCTAGCAACTAATTTTAATCCCTTGTTCTTTTCTCGAGAGATGCTTCCTCCTTCTACTATGGTGAACCACAAAAAAGTGACCCTGACTATTAGTATGTTCTACTATTGCTTGCAAATTTATTTAATAAGTGAGGACTAATTGTTGCTACACTACATTGAATTATGCTCTTAAAAACATTTCCCATTCTTCTTTTGGTGGCATTTGTTCAAACATACTATAGACAGACTAATAACTACTCTTTTCTCGGGTCTAACATGTTTACTGACTAATTCTCATATTCTTTTTATAGCACAGTAATTGCTTCAACTTTTAGTTTTTTTAAAGTTCTTTAATTCTCAAAACTAAAATCCATGGGTTTTAATTCTGACCTCTTCAACAAACAAGTTGCTACCTCTTTATCAGTGATTAGATAAATAACAGGATCCTATCCTCAAGATGCATCACGTTCCATTTTAAGAGATAAATTGGAGTCGAAGGGACTAGAAGCAAAGATTTACAAACTACATCATATCATATACGTATTTTGTGATCAAACGTAAGGGGAAAAATAATTTAAAACATATTTCTTGCCAATCTAATTCAGGTCAAAACTGTTGTCATTAACAAGCAGGAAGGGAAAAAGTCAATTACAACAATACTAAGAAAATGATCACATTCAGTATCTGGAACAGAAAGAGATAGAAATAGGCAAAGGAAAAAAAAAAATGAAAGTTGAACTCATCTTGTCCAAACATATTCTATTGCTCTTGTTTTTTTGGCCAAACAATAATTTCATTAGAACCAACCGGTAAAGAAACAGAAAACACAACAGAACATACTACAGTGGATGATTAGATATCTCTGTCTCATACCCTACAAATTCAAATACCATTAGTAGACCTAAAAGAAAACTCATACCAGACCATTTTATTAGCGATGCCAGGAAGCGAGAAGAACAAATTCATACCTTGACTTGTCTCAAATTGATCTACAATGAGGAATAAGAACACAACAGTGAACACAGAGTTAGGGCTAGGGCTGAACTAACTCATGAATCACGATGATCAATTTCCACGGTGATTGGGCAACCTCAGTAAATGGAACTTGGAGGGTGGCCATGATGATGACTGCCAACAGCAACCGATGTACAAACGAGTCGCGCTTCACGACCTCAGGTGGACTCGCCTTGAAGTTCAAGTGATGACAGACGAGACGAGCACAGAAGGAGGGATAGCGGGCGATGACTACGTACGACTGCCAGTGAGTGAGTGAATCAACGGGATGACGGCAACAGAGACAAAGAGATTGGTCTGAGAAAAAGACTGGGAAATTGCAAAGTGCGAACTAAGATGTGAGAGAATCAAAGAATGACAATTCAAGCTTTAGGGTCAGACCTTCACTGAGAGTGAGTATGGAATGAAAAAAAAAAAAAAATATATATATATATATATATAATTAATAAGAAATTAGCCTCCGGGTCGGGCCGGGGCAGGCTACTTTTTTCCCTTCCCCGGACCCGACCCGGCCCGACCCCCTTTCATCTATCCCCCTTAATAGTATCTGACCCGGTGACTCGGTTAACCCGGCCCGGAACGGCCCGATTAGGCTGGGCTGGGCCGGGTTAATCGGGTCACCGAGTTTTTGTTCAGCCCTAATGGAATATCATAATAGGGTAGATATATACCGGAATTTTATGTAGACGTATATAGTATTTCAATTTTGTGAGCTCATTTTTGGAAAACACTTATCATATGCAGGGTTCAGTGGAACTTTTTTGGTTGCTAAATTTGTGGCATATATTTAATTAGACTTTTTTTACAACTTGTATTTTATTGGCATTTTTAATTTTTGTTGATTAAGTTGGCTGACAAGGTTGTTGCATTTGTTGGATGGGCAGTAAGAAGCTGAAACCAGTGATATTATAATTTTGAAAAGTGATGATGGAACAACCAATGGAGGTATTATAATTTTGAATGAAAAAATGGTATTGCCAGACATAGTGTTTTAAATCCATTTGTGTTGACAAATTCTAAAGACTTAGGTACCTCTACTGTTGAATTAACCAATGATGACAACATCGAAGTTGAATGGAAGTCAACTATTGATATAGAATTTGATAATGTGGATACTACTTAGTAGTTTTGGTCCAACTATGGCTTGCGGGTTGGATTTGGAGTTAGAAAACAATATTTGAACAAAAATAGAAAAAATGGAACTGTGACTTCATATAAATTTGTTTGCTGTAAAGAGGGAGTACGGAAGCAAGATAAAAGATATACTCTAGCTACTAATCATTGGCTTAAAACTATAACAAATTGTCAAGTCAAAATGAACCTTGTAACGAAAAAGGGGAAATACACAATCAATGAGTTTGTAGAGTCCCATAATCACCCTCTTCAGCTTCCAGAAACTACACATATCTTGGCATCCCGTCGCAGTATATCTAAAGTTCAAGCACATAAGCTTAAATTGGCAGAGGACTCAGACTAAAACAACAAGCCGCATTTCAATTGATAAACACGTATGTTGGCAGTAGGACCAATCTTGGTTGTACTTGATTAGATGCAAAAAATGATCTCATATGTAAAAGACAACGTAGTATGGTTTGTGGAAAGGTAGGGATGCTATTGTAATATTTTTAAGAACAGTTGGTTGATAACCCATCATTTTTTTCAAGCCTATCAAGTGGATGCTGATGAATAGATAACAAATGTTTTTTAGGCAGACCCACTTACGATTGTTTACTACGGGTATTTTGGTGATGTAATCTCTCTTGACACAACATATTGTACAAATTGTGCACACTTGCACTATTCTAAGGATTCAACCATTACAGACAAGTAGTGGTCTTTGGACCGGTATTAATGTATGATGAGACTGCTAAGTCCTTTAAGTGGTTATTTAAGACATTCTTGTCAGCTTATGGAAATAAGAAACCGCAGACCATTTTCACCGATTAGGACTAGGCAATAGCCAAATCTTTAGGTAAGCCTATAATGTTTATATCTTAAATGAACGGAGCACAACCACATCATACATTAAAATTTTAACACTTTAATTTCTTACAGGTGAAGTGATGCCCAATACTCACTATAGCTTGTGCACATGGCATCTGATGCAGAATGAAATCAAATATATGAGTAATATGATGAAGGATAGATCTTGATTCATGATTGATTTTAAAAATGCGTGTACCAGTATGATGATGAATCCTACTTTGAGATAGCCTGGGCAAAAAAGCTGTCAGACTATAATGTTAAAGAGAATAGCTGGTTGAAATCCATATATCCCCTTATGGCAAAATGGGCTGTGTGTCATATGAAACAAGCTTTCACATTAGGCATGAGAAGCACATAGTTGAGTGAGAGTCTGAACTCTGCCTTTAAGTTTTCCATGAAACTGGATGTAAATATTACACAACTTTTAAAACTATTCAAATAGGTAGTGGAAGAGAAACGGTATAATGAGTTGAAGAGTGAGTACGATGCTCGACATAAGCTTCCACGGTTGAGTTAGCAGCATTCATCTATTCTAAATCAAGTTGCTCAAACATACACACACACACACACGATTTTCAACTTATTCTAGCAGGAGTTCGATTTACTTTTTGCTATCTCCCTTCGACATAGGCGTGAAAATCCACATATGTTTGTGTACATTTTATCCCTGACTCACCAGAAAGGTTCATGGCAGGTCCTATTTAATCCTGTTCAAAAGATTGTCTCTTGTAGTTGCAGAAAGTTTGAGACATTTGGAATTTTATGTAGCGATATTTTGAAGGTGTTCGTTTTGTTAGAAGTTGAATAAGTGCCTGAACAATATATCCTTAGCCGATGGACAAAGAATACATGTAACGGTATTGTGCATAATGTACAAGGGAATGAGGTCAGGGTGACCCCAAGCTGGCAAGTACATGATGGTAGAGATGACTATGTTCTAAAGCTATTAGATTAGCATCTGAAATGGCTACATGTGAAAAGTTACGATCTCTTGTCAAGAAAGGTTTAGATGACCTGTGCAAAAAAGTGATGAATATTTGTTTAGGGCAATAGAACCTTTGCGATGAAACAAATGAGCCCACTGCAGCAAACTTTATAGATGTGGGCCAGGCAAAGTGATTTAAGATGAGAGATGGGTTCAAGTTGCAAAAAAAACTGAAGACTTGGGTAGAGTTTAAAGGTCATAAAAGGAAAAAGGCTTCAAGAACTAGACATTCATAACAACTACCACATCCAATACATAAACTTAGTGTTTGTTCATTCATAACTTTGTTGCTTCCATTTCATGTAATGGTAATAATAATTTTCCTTTTCTTCACTCTCAGGAATCGTCAATTCGTTATTCTATGGAGTATCGTGTTCAACACCTTTTATATCTTGCGAGGATCTGCTTGGAAATGAGAATTCATTTATGTTTACAAGACTTCTAATGGTAATTGTGATTTAATAGGTATTCATTTGTATTCTTCCTCATATTCACTCGTTTATATTGTTTCTCATGTACAGGAGCCACTAAAAGTTCCTGCACAGTCCCAACAAGATCAAGATATCTAAGTGTGTCTGTGCAGTTGCATCATTTTTTATATGCTTAGCAATTTTGTGTGTTTTTTTTGTCTTTGTAAGCACTCATTTTTTCGAGTTGATTTCCTTATAATGATTGGGATGCTTAATGACTGTATTATTTTGGTATTGGTAAGCATGTTTATATCATGAAAGTACTCATCATTTGTATTTTTTAGGATACTGGGCATATGTAAACAGTATACAAGTATGATAGCAGATAAAGAACTCATGTATTATTCACTAAATGGTAGAATACAAATATATTGATTTGGCAGCATCACCGTAGTTCTACATGACTTCACACTACATTTTATATTACATTACAATTAAATTACAATGACAACATAATTCAGAATATTCCTAATCTACAGTTACATGTCACTTGTTCTAGTCAAAGGTGTATTCTTTCTGCTTTAAACTTATTAATGGATAATTTCGCTTGCATCCAGCTTGTCATCATTTGTAATGTAGCAGTGAGGTTATCCACATGGTCTTTGTTTAGTCAACAATCTTAGGTTCACTGATATTTGACTCTTCACAGTTGTTATCCATCCAAGCTCTGTATATAAAAAAACCAAGATTAGTCTAATAGCTAAAAAGAACGGCTGTTCATAACTTAATGCATAATTACCAAAGCTAAACTGGTCTAAAAAATAGAAACTCATATAACTTCTTTGTAAAGTTCAATATTTCTTCAATCCTAGATAGTACAACATTACTTATGTGGCTCAAATAGGTTGTTGTTGAAAAGTCATGCATTGTTTAGGGTACCTAAAAAAAACTTACAATCACTCTACTAATCTAGTTATGTTTTAGGTTTCTTTAGCTATTATGGTCACTATGGGTTATTAATGAGTAGCTAGAAGCAACTATGTTTGATATTTATATGTAGAATGTTACTTACTGCAAACTATCCAAAGCTTTGGAAAAACTTAGTTAATTTAATAGTTCCTGATCAAGGTAGTTGTTTAAATTCTAGGCTTAGTTAAATATGCCAAATGACTCACATTAATTATCTAATAGTGTAGGATTTAGTCCTGATTAGCTCTCAACTTTTGTGAATCTTGCATAATGTCCCACAAGTGTTTCCAAATATTCTAGATTTCCTATTGCAGATTAGTTCCAGTATTGAATAGGAAATTGACCATAAGCTAATTTCAGAAGATCAATTTTGGTGTAGGGTATGATGTAAACAAAACACTACCAATCTCACCAAGACCTTATTAATCTTTTTTGAAAAAACTTACATGGATCAAATTGGAACTTATCAAGTACCATACCAAAACTTGTATGACACAAAACAAAACTAAAAAGAGATGTCGGGCAAATTTGATTCATATGCCTAAATCTACCAAATAATTTATCTCCAAACTTGCAGGGAAAGCAAAAAGTGTTAGTCAAAGGACTCATTTCATCCCAGCCTTCAGAGTGGACAACTAAAGCTCTTTTCAATCCAAATCTTTGAAGTACTTCAGCCATTTTGAAGACCAATCCAAAAAGCCAAAACAAATAGTTTATTAGACACACCATATACGAAGATAAACACCATATTTAAGATAACCAAGCCATTCAATTGATTACAAAGTACCTAATTACACAAGTATGGAATTATGCTTATATGGTAGGATATGAATTCTAGATTGTGAAAGAAATAGAGGGCTAAAACCCTCAACCCTAAACCCAAAGTTCAGTTGCTTTGGATGCTAGTTTTCTGTAACCTAGATTACAAATTGATTAAAATAGGTTAACAGAAAGGGGAAAATAAACTAATCCCTTTTCAGAGTGAAAACATAAAATCATTACTTGATATACCAAGTTGTTTTGCAATTATCAGTCTTAAAGTTAAAGATGTTACGAGGAAATATTTTCAACCCACGTGTAGATGCCGTAAAATAATAATGAATTTAATTCTCATGTAGCGAAAAACAGAGAACAATGAAGGAACTTACCAGCTCTTTAGCATATACTCCAATAATTGCATAAGGCATAAGAAAAGCGTTAATCAATGCCTCATATGCTTTGTTCAATAAGAAGTCAAGGGAAGCTTCCGCTTGGGCTTTTGATGAACTTTCCCTATCAATCAACGAATCAATCAACTACACCATTTAGGTTTAAAAATACACAAATCAATCGATGACAGGTAAATGATGAGTGGAAAAATTTACAAGATAGAGAAACCAATATAAAAATGATGAACAAAAACTTGAATAGGGAACCTGGTTGAAGGACTTCATCGACGCGTCTGCATTCTGAGCAATGTTGACCTGGGCAGCAATCATAGAGTTCTTATGCTTTTGGGGAAGGATTGGATTGGGAAATGAACAATGTCAGGGATTAGAGTTAGAGAGAAATAATGATGAATGAAGGAAGATGGAGAGACAGAGGTGGAAGGGGTAGACAAAATAATTTCCATGAATTTAGCTTTATTCTAAACATAGTAGCACTAAGATATTATTGTCTTGAACCTACCTTCCAGAAAGTCTCACCGGAAATGCTTCCTTGGATGACTTTGGATAACTAACTTTGCGATATTTCTGGCCTGCTAAAGAGAAGAAGAAGGGAAGGAAATTTCTCATTGGATTTGCTTCCATGGACGACTTCGGCTAACGAACACTACAATGCACATCTTGAAGCGCAGCTGCTGGTGACCAGCTAACACCCTTACACGCTCAGAATAATATCGACCAACAAAGGAAGAAGAAGGTTTCCTCCTTCTACAACAACATCTTCTATGTACAGGGTTTGAGGGAAAAAAAAAACTGACGCAAAATGGTGTCATTTTCAACTAAACATTTTGAGGAAAAAAAAAGAAGAAGACAATGTTGACAAATCTTGGTCGCTAGATTGATCGTACGATGTAGGTTGATTACAGGAGATTCCCCTATATATTCGGCTACAAGAGAAAATCCGCACCTGAGGGAATACAACACAAAACAGTGGAAGTGAACGGCTTCAAAATGGAAAGGAGAAAGGTCGGCCTGTTGTGTTGTTCCTGCTCCAAGCGGATCACCTCTAGTAATGTGATTATTGGATATTCTTTAGTAATAATTATAAACCGTTTGATGAAGATTTAATGGTTTAAATTTAAAAATTAGAATGTAACCTAAGACCAAGAATGATCATTAATTATCGTGTGCGATAAAAAATTTGAACTATTAGATTTTTATCCAATGATATCTATTTTATTAGAGATTCTCCAATGACAAATACTACTGGAGGAGATTTGAATTCATTCTTGTTAGGTTGTTTTCATTGATAATTTCATTTTTAATTGCCCAACTGAGCCAATCAAAACAAAGTACGTTAATTGTATCGTGGAGAAAATTAGGCTTTTTATAAGAAAAAAATTATATAAAATTCTTACATCTTTGTTATATTGTTTTTTAATTACAACATGATAAGTGTTTTATTTTTAAATTAAATTATATATTAGTATTAATTAATTTAACACTTGTCATATTTTGATTGGATAACATAACAAAAATATAAAGAACTATATATAAGTTCAGTCTTTTATTTTCATCTGATCATATCAATATTTTTTTTAATAATATGTAAAAAGCAAAATTAATGAAAACAACCAACAATAAAGTTCGCTTAACCACATTTAGGTAGTTTTCTTCCCCTTTTTAGTTGTTTCCTCCTAAGGTTTCATGGTATTTTTTAGAAGATTAAACATATATTCAGTTACTAAGTATTACAATAATGATATAAAAAATAATAATTTTTAATTAAAACATGACATGTATAAAATATAGTTTAATTAGGAAACAATATATTTATTTGTATAAACTTTATGTTTTTTAATTATAAAAATATACACATGCCATGATTAAATAAGCTAATAATATGTTATATGGCTATTTTCCTAGTAAGACATTTTTATTTCTCGCTTTTCCAGGTTCTGATTGAACGGAGCTTCAAATGCTCCGTAAATAGCAATCTGAATTGCAAAACAGAAACTGAATGGGTCAAAACAACGTTGTTTTAAGGTTTTTTTTTTTTCTACCTGTGGACAGAAACAACATCGTCTGAAGACGATTTGACCATCGTCTTCATCCTTCATTCACATTGCTTTGGTTCGACTTGTACATCGGCAGGAAACAAGGTGCCGGTTCTGGTTGACGTGGGTGGCTCAGCGAGTAACGGTGCCAGCAAAGAGAGAGTCATTTCAGGCAAAGCGATCATTTTTAGACGTGCGGGTGTGGTCTCCTGCTCGTTTGATTGGAATGCAGAGAGAAAAGAGGAAGAGAGCCGTGGACGTTGCAAAGCGAGAAGCAACCTTGTAAGACGTCCATTTTGCACAGAGGGAAGCGAACGACCATATTGCAATGAAAGAAGCTGTAAATTTGTATATTCCATTAGCTTGGTATTCATAACGTGTAAAATCCAACTTAAATGGGCATTGTAGTTGCTTGATTGGAAGAATGTGTATCCTTTAGGTGAAGAACAAGCATAGCTAGTGCAGAAGTGATTAATGGTTGTAATGTTCTTCCTTTGTTTTTTGTAACTGATGAAGATTGATTGTGTTTTATGTCCAAAGCATATGTTTCCTTCTAAGTTGATTCAAACTAAAATTGCAATAGCAAATGGAGAAAATTTTTTTTTTGCCAAGTAGTCTTTAATGAATTAGGCTCTCAGGCATGAAAATAATGAACAAAAAACCAATATTAAAGGCCAAATGCTAATTGCGAATACTGATTACAACAAATGATATTTGTTTTATGCACCAAGTTTAACTTCCAGATTCATTTTATGATTTAATGTGCATTAATTCAAAACTTTAAATGTAAATAAGTCTTACTTATGAATTTTAATAATTTGACCTATTTTTTTGGAATTTACATTCAACTTATTTCAATTTTAACTATTGTTGTGGATAGGAATGATTACAGTTGGACAAAGTAAGCCTAGAGACATAAGGATAAATGAGCCTTGGTAGATTTGGAAAGTAACAATGGAACAAGTAGTGTAAGCATTATAATTTTGAATGGAAGAATTGTCTTGTTAAACATGTGTTGTAAATTCACTTGTATTGGCTATTTTCAAGGACTTGGGTACCTCTGATATTGAATTGACTAGTAATGACAAAGTCGAAGTTGAAGGGAAACCAGTTGTTGGTATAGTATTTGACGATGTAGAAAATGTTTGGCAGTTTTTTTCTAACTACAGCTTATGGCTTGGATTTGGAATTAGGAAACAATACATGAATAAAAACAAGAAAGATGGAATAGTGACATCGTGTAAGTTTGTTTATTGTATAGAGGGATTGCGCAAGATAGACAAAAGGGACACCTAGCTACTAATCTTCGACCTGAAACCAGAATAGATTGTAAAGTCAAAATGAACCTCATAACAAGGAATGGAAAATTAACTATCAATGAATTTGTAAAGGTCCATAATCACCCTCTTCAGCTTCCAGAGATACGCATATGCTAGCATCCCATACAATATATCTGAAGTTCAGGCACATGAGATTGAATTGGCAAAGAACTCCAGACTGAAACAAAAAACTACATTTCAATTGATGAGCACGCATGTAGGTGGTAGAACCAATCTTGATTTTACTCGATTGGATGCTAAAAATTATCTCAGGCATAGAAGACAACGTAGTATGGTTTACGGAGAAGTAGGGTGTTTGTTGCAGTATTTTCAACAACAGTTGTTAGAAAACCTATCTTTTTTTTCATGCATATCAAGTTGATGCTGATAAACAAATAATAAATTTTTTTTGGGCTGACACACATATGATTGTTGATTATGGGTATTTTGGTGACATAATATCTCTTGACACAACATATTGTACAAATCATGCACAGAAACCCCTTGCACTATTCTTAGGATTCAACCATTACAGGCAAGCAGTTATCTTTGGAGCGACATTAATGTATGATGAAACTGTTGAGTCGTTTAAATAGTTGTTTGAGACATTCTTGTCAGCCCATGGAAATAAGAAATCGCATACCATTTTCATTGATCAAGACCAAGCAATGGCCAAAGCTTTAGGTTACCCTATAATTTTCCTATCTTACGTGGATGTAGAAACACTACATCATATATAGAAAATTAACACTTTAGTTTCTTGCAGGCGAGGTGATGCCCAATACTCACCACGACCTATGCATATGGCACCTGATACAGAGTGGAATCAAACATATGGGCAATATGATAAAAGATGGTTCTCAATTCATAACTAATTTTTAGAAATGTATGTACTAGTATGATGATGAAGCCCAATTTGAGGCAACCTGGGTAAAGATGATAGCAGACTATAATGTTTAAGAGAATAGCTTATTAAAGTCCATATATCCCCTCAAGGCAAAATGGGCTGCGTGCCATATGAAACAAGCTTTCACATTAGGCATGCGTAGCATACAACTGAGTGAGAGCTTAAATTCTGATTTTAAGGTCTCCATGAAAGCAGATGTGAACATCACATAATTTTTTAAACTTTTTGAACAGGTAGTGAAGGAGAAACGTTATAATGAGTTTAAAAGTGAGTATAATGCATGTTGTAAGCTTCTGCGCTTGAGTTATCAACATTCATCTATTCTTAAGCAAGCTGCCCAAATATACACACATACAATGTTCAACTTATTTCAATAGGAGTTTGACTTACTATTTGTTGTCTCCATAAGACATAGGAGTGAAAATCCACTTGTGTATTCATATGTTTTATCAATGGCTAACCAAGAAGGTTCATGGCAGGTTCTGTTTGATTCAACTCAAAAGTTTGTCTCTTGTACCTATCAAAAGTTTGAGTAATTCAGAATTTTATGTAGTCATGTTTTGAAGGTGTTCATTGTGCTAGAAGTTCAACAAGTGCCAGAGCAATATATACTAAAATGGTGGACAAAGAATGCACGTGATGGTATCGTGCATAATGTAAGGTGGAAAGAGGTTGAAAGGGACCATAACTTGGCTAGTACGTGATGGTATAGACAACTATGTTTATCAGATTAGCATCTAAAGTGACTACATGTGAAGAGTGTAAATAAAGGTTTGGATGAGCTATGCAAACAAGTAATGAATGTTCGTTTGGGATAACAGAACCTTTATAGGGAAATTAATCAGCTACTAATTTAGCTAACATCGACATAAGCCTACCAAAACGATTGAAGTCGAAAGACAGGTTCAAGTGTCAAAAATGACCAAAGACTTGGGTAGAGCTTCAGGGGCGTAAGAAAAGAAAAGCTATAAAGGATGGACATTCACACCGTCCATCACATCCAGTATTTGAATTTAGTATTTATTCATTCATGTCTATTTGATTTGCTTTCATGTCATATAATGATACTTATAATTTTTCTTACTTATAGGCTCATGAATCGTCAAGTTCATTGTTCTACGGAGTGTCCTGTTCAGTACCTCTTGCATCTTGTGACGATCTTTCCAGAAATGAAAATCCATTTAGTTTTACTAGATTCTTAATGGTAACTGCAATTTAAGATATATTCATATGTATTACCTATCATATTTCTAACCATATGTATATGGTTTCTCATGTGTAGGACCCACAGGAGATTCCCACACAGTCCCAGCAAGATCACGATGTCTAAGAATACATGTGCAGTTGTAGGGCTTTTAACAAGCGTAGCACTTTTTTTTTTGTCTTTACAAGTGCTCGCATTTTTTGGTTGAGTTGTTTCTTATATTTTTGGCAAGCTTAGCACATAATTTTTTTTTGCATTTTTTTGCTTTTTGTACGCACCTGTATAGAGTGAAAGTTCTTAGCCTATGTATTTTTTAGGATTATGCGTAGCTATAAAGATTATGCAAATTAGGAAACAAACAAAGAACTCCTTTATATTATTGGTGAAAAGTGAAATAAAACAGTGTCATTACAACATAATCTCCTTTACAACATTGTCATTACAACATAATCTCTTCGTACACCTATTTACAACAGCTTACACTACATTACAATTAAATAACAATTACAACATTATTTAGAACATTCCTATTCCTATTGTTGAATTCATCTTCTTGCATTGGTTGCTTCATGTGTCTATGGTTGTTTTATGCCTTTAATCTGCTTCAATTGATTTCATGTGTATTCTTCTTACTTCATGTTGCCTTGGTTGCTTCATGTGTCTCCAAAATGCTTTGGTTCCTTCATGTCTCTTTATACACCTAATTAGCAAAGTTAAACCAATCAATTCAAACATAGCAATGGTCATGATCAGATTTTGCAATTTCACAAAGCACTGTTGTCATGGTTAAGTTCAAATTTCTACATGTTTGATAAAGTTTTCCTTTTCCATGCTTTCAACCTTAGGTATACAATAGACATCTTTGTAAAATATTGTAATAGATAACTATACAACCCAAGCAAAGTTAAACCAATTAGTACAAACATAGCAATGGTTAAGATCAGATTTTGCAATTTCACAAAGCACTGTTGTCATGGTCAAGTTCAGATTTCTACGTGTTTGATAAAGCCTTCCTTTTGCATGCTTTCAACCTTAGGTATACAATAGACATCTTTGTAAAAATAGTGTAACAGACAAGTATACAACTTAAGCAATATTAAACCAATCAGTACAAACATAGTAATATAGTAAAAATCAGAGTTTGCAATTTCACAAAACACTATTGTCATGGTCAAGTTCAATTTTCTCTCCTGTAGAGTCGGTGGCAGCAGTCGCAACAACTGCCTTTGCTGTCACATTGTTTGTAAGAGGAAGTCTTTTTATCTCCTGTTTACAAGAATAGAAAGTGCAGTCTCAGCTTCTTATGTATAAATAAGCTGGCGAAATGAACATCTTAAATAGACAAATGACCAATCTAAGGGAAGTATGATCAAACAAAGTTTAGAAGGGACAAAAAAATCAAATGCATGACAATTCAAGGGGCAATAAGAGCGGATTCAACCATATAAGGTAGTGAATTAAGAAAACATATATAAAGTTGAGATTCCTGTTACCCAATCATACATACCGGTTTTATAGAATTTTCTAAAATCAATATCAGATATGTAAAAATATAATAAATATCTTTTACAAGGAATAAATGATAGAAAAATGACTTCAGTAGGACAAAGAATTACTTCCATGCATCAATTTTTCCTTATCTTCTAGTGGCTTTCAAGAGGCAAAGAGAAGGAAGGGAAGGAGGGGTCACTAATACTATACTTCAGATTGATATTTCTCTTTAGATCTGGTTTAGAGGCTCCCTTGCTTAAAGGTCTAGCCAAGGCCCAAGCCAGTTCTGATTTTCTACATCAGTGTCATAATTGGTCACCCTTAATACCTAGAACAAGTTTTTATAATTGTTATTAATTAATGATCAGAACATTGTCATTAGCAATATTGTAAACCTAAGACGATGTGACAATGATAAGCAATCAAGATATATGTGCATATTAAAAGCATTATTGAATCATGTTATCACTGATTATATTATACAATTCTCCAGTGTACTTATGTGATAGTGACAAGAGGTTGCTCCAAGAAGTGAAGCAAAAAAAAAAAAAGACCATTTCAATTACAATACTATGCATTTAGGAAGTAAATTCCAAAGAAGTATTTCATTATCCTTCAGAGTTGATGACAACCCCAGATTTTCATACTCCAATGTTGGCATTTACTTATGTGGATTCCATTTTCCAATTTTCCTTCTTAGGCACATATTCAACATTTATCATTTCAAATAAATTTCATATGTATACATTTGTAAAGGGTATTAGAAAAAGAAAAACCCATCATCAACTCATCAACATGTCCACTACTTTTCAATGATGTCCATTACTTTTTCAATGTTCATAAAAAGAAGGCTAATTAAACTACAATCAAGAGTATAAAATTAGAAGAAAAGAACTAAAGAAAGGGTTATTTACCACCCTAAATGAAGTTTCTTACCAAGGACCAAGTATGAAAGAATTGCCACTAATACTATAAGAAAAAGGTTAAACATGGTAACAAAGACTGGACCTTTTTCCTCTTTGCACCAAAGTTGAATGAAAATTAACAAACCAAAAGCCACTACATTAATTGGGTACTTTACTTACACCATATATAGTGGACTACATGTCAATATTCAACCTAATGGTCTAGGTTGATTTGTTATGTTCAACTATCACTGTCAATATTGGTGATTGTGCTACAATAATGTGAAAGGAAATATAGAAAATAAAGTAATGTGAATCGAGGAAAAAGAATTTAGCTGGCATAATTTGTTCTTGAATACTAGGTAACAGTACTAGTTTTTACATAAAAAGAAGCAATCAGAGACACTGGGATTTATTCTTGTGAACTATACAATCTTCCATCTCAAATCCATTATGTTGTAACAGTCTACTCCATTTGATACAATAATCACACAATGTCTGTTCAAAATGAGAAGGAAAATGGCAGTTCTAAAACAAGTTTTACCTCAGATTTTTCATCACCAATGCAACCAATTACTGAAGTACTACACAGATCACAATTAAACTAGATATGGATCTCAGAGATGTAGGTTTCCAGTGTCATCATTCTAAGCCATCTAGGAGAAAAATAAACATTATCGAACTAATACACAAATCGATATTAAACCATATATGGATCTTAGAGATGTAGGTTTCCAATGTCATCATTCTAAGCCATCTAGAAGAAAAAAATAAGCATTACCAAAGCAATACATAGATCACTATTAAACAAGATATGGATATTAGAGATGTAGGTTTTCACTGCCTAAACCCTAAAGCCATCTAGGAGAAACAATAACCATTATCGAAGTAATATACACAGAAGACTATTAAACCACACTTGGTAACCTTCAATCGGCCATTACCGAAGTAAAATTACCAAAGTAATTTTGTTATAGAAAACATACCTTCAATCAGCCAAATCCCTTACATGATAGAGTTCAGTTGCATCAAAGAGGGGAAGACGATTTGTTGCTGAATATGACTACATCAAAGAGATTGGTTGGCGAAGACGGCGCTAGAGACGACGGACCAACACCCTTCACCCTACCCACATGTGCATAGAGTCGAGTCGGAGGGAAACGCAACTGAAGGAGGAAGATTATCGTTTTTTATGGTAAACCCTACGCTAAAAAGAAAAACAACATATTTGACACAAAACGGCATCGTTTTTAGCTGCAGCTTTTACCGAAAAAAAAGAAAGCAACATGGAGCAACTGAAATCGCAAGATGAATCGAACGGCTGAGAAAAATTATAGGAGAAACCTATAGGAGGCAGGAGGCTCTTACAGGAGGGAATCTACATCCCTGCAAAACCAAGGGATTGAGAGAATGACTATAGGAGGAGATTTGGTTCCTGACGTTATATTTAGTGTTCTCTTCAAATAAAGAAAAAGTATGTGAGAGGAGGCGGGCAAAATAGAGGCCGGATGGCTGCCCTCGGGGTTGCATATGTGCTCATCAACATTCTTCCCAATCTTGCCAAAGCAACACTATGGAATTGCATACAATCCGCATTCTCCACCGAACGAGATATCTGCTTATTCATGCCACTAATTTTGACAGGCTTCACTGGAAGCTTGAACTACTACGGAAATCTCTACTTGTGTGGTCCAAACTTCTAGATTGATGTTTCAACAGTCTATTTTGGTTAAGTTTTATTCATAAAAATGATTTTTCAAAATAAATTTGTAAATATAAGTCTTTAGATTATGTATTCTGAAAACAAGTGTTTTCGTGCTGGGTCAACTAGAGATTTTTGGGCCTCCAATAATTTCCTCCGCCACTGATCTCTTTGCATCCCAATATAATGCAACACCAAGACGACACTGCAAAAGGCATTTTTCCTGTGTTGCATAGAGAAGACGATTTACCTTAAAGTTGGATATGGATACATCATATGCATATGGAGCTTCAGTCGGTAAAACTACTTCATGGCCCAATGTTTGGGCATAAACTTATTGTGCTCCGTTTTAGGTCCATCACCTTGGGAGATCATAGGATACAAGAAACCTCCATTATAACTTGTACATCTTCGATTATTAGGGTTGCAAATGGATAGGGTAAGAAGACTTGAGAAGATGACCCCTTCTAGTTTTTATTTATTGGTTTATAATAGTACGATACTTATTGATTTGACACTAGTGAATTTATCCAATTATAACATCAACTTTGAAAAAAAATTCCGAAAAAACTCATTGTTTTCATCTTTATAAAATTTTATTTTATTAATATCCAAAAAATTGCTCAACCATAAGTCTTGAAAACATCATTCTCAAACGTAATTTCTTCTATAACAGTCATGTTATCACCACAAACTAGAAAGAGTCATGCTTCAGATATACAAATCAAAGTACCCAAAAAATAGATTAGGTGGTTATTGCTATTCGATGCAGAGAGCATATTGAAACATTATGGCGTTTACAAGTAGCACTGCAACTATTCGTAATTCAGTTGAGAGCATAAACCATAGAATTTGGGGTTATTTATGCATTCCCTATAGGTAATTGCCAACTTCATTCCAACAACATTATAGTCCAGCAATCAAAAACTAAAGTGATTAAAAAAAGTTAAAAATACAACTTAAAAGGACAAGTTGAACAAAAAATATAGGGGCCAAAGCATAAAAGTTTCCATAACTATCCATAACTGAATCAATAACTTAATTTGTCTTCAGCACCAATGATATAGCAAAAATTTTAATTTTCGGGGTAACAGATCAACTATCCCAAATAAAGAACTATAATAAACTCAAACCCTAAATCCTCTGCTGTTCCTCCTTCCTCTAGCCCTTTCGAATTTCCTTCCCTTAGATCGCACATAAGGCTTTGTGTGGCTGTGTGGTACACCAGGAGCAGGACCAAAATGCTTCACAGCTTCACGAGCATTCTTTGGACCCCTAAGAAGGACCTGCTTCCAATGTTTTCAGAGGAAAGTTTATGTTTAAAACTGACAATCTCAAATTATTTTAAACTGACATAATCAATTCAAAGGCAATGCAATTACACAAACATCGAGCTAGTCAAAGTGAGATTCTTCCAAGATAACCACCCAAACAGTATTTTCAACAAATCTCTTAACCAACTTTCTAATCTAGAGAATTCAAAGGCCGTAAAGAACTAAATAAAAATCATGCCACTGTAATTCAACTGTTACTGCTGAGAGAACATTTAACAAAATCTACATCGCAGAAATAAAAATAAATAGAACAGTTTCACAATCAAATATATCTAAACCAATACTCAATTATTTTACAAAAAAATTATGAATGGATAAAGCAAACATTTCAGAAACGGGATAGACCCATGGTGATATTGCCACATACCGTGTTCTGTCCCAGAGGAGCCCTAAGGGCAAGCTGATCAAACGTCAAGCACTCACCACCTGCCTTTTCTATTCTGGCTCGTGCTGTCTCAGTAAACCTGAGTGCTGTAACTTTCAAGGGTGGGACTTCATATGTTCTAATATCATCAGTCACCGTACCCACAATAACAGCAATCTTATCTTCCTATACACAGAAAATTTAGCACAAAATTAATGGAAACTAATATAAAGCATACAATAAAAGTTAATAGGATATAGAGATCTCACCTTCCCATTCATAAACTTTATCAACCTTGAGAGAGAAAGTGGAGGCTTGTTAACCTTACTCATGAACAAGCGCTTGAGTATAACAGCATTGAAATTGCTGCCAGTTCTCCGGACAAGGAATCGATAAAGCTGATCAAGTAACATCTAATCAGACTAATTCAATGTATATAATATAGAAGAAACATGTGAGACTTGCATTCAAATACAAAACTATATAATACGAGAAGGGAATGGTGGGTCTGAAAACATTAAAAAAGTGACTACGAAAACCTTGAGCAGATTTCTAGGTTGAAAATTAAAATATGAAACAGTTACGGTTCCCTCAGTATAATAAACTGTAAGCATAAATCATCTGATATCAGCATTAGCATGGTTCAAACAAGGCATCATTGGGAACCTTTCGTCCTTGACACGGTTAAAATTTCCCTCATAACAAGAGTATCTCCATGTACAAAAAAAATTTTAAAATCAAAATTCAGAAAAACTGGGTGATTAACGTGGACAAGATCAGCATTAACATAATTTAAAAAAAGGCATTGGAAAATGAATGAATGAACGAATTTCACTTCTGGCAATAATGAAAACTATATATCATTCAAATGAAAACCAGAAGCCATATGATATCACCAAATAGCAGTCAGCTTTAGTATTAGTGGAAAAGTGGAAAAATGAAGTAAATCGCGAGAGGTGCTTCAGGCTCAGATAAATGTGGATAAATCTATTCCCAGACCTTCGAATGATGAGGGCCTCATAATGAGCTGGGATCACATTTATCATCATCGTGAAACTACAGCTACCGAATCGTCACCGTATGCACCCACGCACACACACACACACACACACCCACTTGGTTGACACGAACGGATTTATCCGAGACAAGAAATGGCTGACTAACTTAAAGAAAATAAATATAACGTATAATTCCACTAGGGAAAAAAAAAAAAAGAAAATACAGACCTTGACCAAGAGCTTGAGGTAGATATCATTGGACTTGGGTGCTGTTCTTTTGGTCTTTTTGCTCTTACCACCAGCCTTAAGATCGATCCCCTGCGTATCAAATGAAAAAGAAACATAGGTACGAAGGGCAGGAAGCCAAGGGAGGAAGAATGCATGGAGAAACAAGAGGCAGACAGAGAACAAACCATTGCGGCTCTGGGTGAAGACGAGCTCCCTCTGCTCTTGAACGACGCCTTCGAGTGCCCAAATATAGAAGGGGAAGTAAAAGGGTGAAGCTAGGGTTTTTGTGTCGCCTCACCCGCCTCCTTCGCCACGCATCTGGGCCGCTCTTTGTGGGTTTTACAAAACCAGGCCCGGTCCATCTCAACCCATTCCTAAAGGAATGTTACCAACTAGCCATTACTGACAATGTTGTTTTTAGAACCAAAAAGAATAGCCATCCAAGGTTTTTTTTTTTTCTTGTTTTAAAAAAATTGGTGTCCATTGTAAAAAAAAATTGGTCCCACGAAAGTTAAAAATAAAAATTTAACTGGTAATTTGGTGATAAAATTCATATATTTAGTAAAATTTTATTTTATATTGCTTCATCTGAAGAGGGGACTTACTTTATATGGAAAAAGATGCAAATACTCCTTTTAATTTTTATCCTTTGCATATACTGTTGAGTGAGATGTCGTTCTAAATTCTTTCAAATGTTGCATAGCATATTCTCATTCTTATGCACCTCAACTTTTATGCCTCGAAAGTTCAAATTGGCTTCTGAATTATTAGAGAGCGCAAGATAGTTGGAGCACTGTCAAGTTCAATATTTAGTGAAACATTTATTTGTTCAAAGAAAGCGTAACATATGACAAACAAAAACAACTTGAAGTGAATATCAATTATAGATGTCATGTGAAAATGGATGTAAGTATCTGAATCATGATGGGTGATAATTTATGAGTATAATTTTTATTGCAAAAGTTACTAGGACTGTTTACAAATAATATATAGTTGTAAAAAAATTGCATCATTTTTCTTTTTCGATATTATTGATATTGTTTTCGCATTAATTTTAAGAAAAGTTTTCATGTCACTCATAAATCAAATCACTTCAGTTTAATCGTATTTTTATTGATTTTCAAATTTTATTTCACATCTACCATAAACACATTAATTTTAAAAATTACTACGTTCCTAAAACGATGCCAAGAAAAAATACAATGATTCTCTAATATCAGTGCTGCCTCTTTTGGTGCCAAATGGGAGCACTCCAGTTTTCTTTTGGTGCTGATTTCGCAAAATCCTTTACGCCGGGATGTTTATTGTATTACACTCTAATTTTATGTCTCCATGTACTTTGATTTTTTGAATTCACTTAAATTATTGATCTTTAATGATTAGATTATATTATTTTTTTCTATTTTAAAATATTTTAATTTAAACTCATTAGACTCACATATATATTATGTATGTAATTTTATTATTTAATTTTTGTCTAAATATTTGATGCATTTTTGTAAATAATAATAATACAATTTTAAAGTAAAACATAATTAAATTCAAATGTCAATATGTTATTTTTATTTAGATCTCAAAAAATTGTCCCTAAAATGCTAAAAGAAATTTAAATTTTAATGGATAAAATAATATTTATAATACTTTATAAATATTTTTTTTTCAAGTTGACAATTATAAATGTTAATACTTTATCTAATAAATTGTTTTACTTCCTTCAAAATATTATTTTGAGATGTTTAGAGAACTATCATGATATTGTTAAATGATGATATATATTTTTTAGTATATATACATTATATGAATAGTGAATAAATATGGTTTAAAAGTACTTTGATAGTAATATTAATATCAACACAAAGAATAATATAAAAAATAATATTCATTTAAATTTAAAATTACTTTTAAACTTAAGAAGAAAATAGTCAAGATATTATTAGTAAATTAATTTTATTTAATTTAATATAAAAGTTTAAATGATAAAATTTTATTTAAAAATATAACATTAAATTATATTTTTTAAAATAAAATATAAAAATTAAAAAATATATATTCGTCCCCACTAAATGAAGGCTACGAGCAACACTTTCAAGACTCAAAGCTACGGCTACCCATCACCTTTACCAAGATGCAAACGCGATATACTATTATTTAAGTAAATTTATAGAAGGATGGGTTGTTTTGACCATTGAATCTTTTTTCATTTGTAAATATTAAAATGATCATTTCAAGCTTTTTACTAATTAAATAAAAATATTAAAATCAACCTAATGATCAAAATACTTGACTTTTTTTTAAGAGAACGTAGTCTTCTTAAGCTTTTTTCTTTTAAGAAAAAAAATCAGATAGGACATAAATTTAGACTAATGACCACTCGCACTTCTCACTAGCTAATTCAGCCAACGTGTCCATCCAAAAAAGCATTTCATAACACACTTGTTGCACATGCAGGAAAGATAAGATTCAGATGACCTCAACCAAGTTCGATAAAATCCAAGACTCTTCAAGTACAAAGTTGTAACATGTAACAGGAAACCACAAAAGCTTTGTATTGGTCAGGGCACACAAAAGGCACATTCTGCAAGCTACATGGATCTACACAAGTACCTGGTAGAGACAGAGCTGTGCAAAGAACTCCCTTTTTTTAAAACTGTTTACATGGGTATGAGAAAAGGAATCACCAAATGTGCGCATGATTCCTAGCTCTGGATAAATGTCCAGATAACATGAATGCAGCTTGTTTAGACAGAGAGCATTACATCATTTTGTTGCACTGTTGTCGTTGTAATAGCAATTAAAACATCTTCAATCAAGCCGCTCCATCTAAAATGCAGTATAAAAAAAATTGCATGTTTGCATTAGAAACCCGGATTTTATTAGTTGAAACCAAGGGAAATGTCATGGTATTTATTTCTACATCAAAGACCATAAATATGACCATCACTTAGATAAAGATAATAATAAAAATGCAAGGAAGTAATCAACTGATACCTTCCAAAGACCATCATTGAGATAATGCAAGTTGTCGACACCAATTCCCTTGTTAATTGATTTTCTGAAAATTAAGCAAGTAATCAACTTCTTGAGCACGAGAATCAGCAAGAAAAATGAAACTATAAATAAGAAACTATAAGGGCTTGACCATAATACATGCAACATTGTATTTCAGTGATAGCAGAGGTTACAGTTCAGCTTCAACTATTACCTTCGTACCATGACCACTTCTGCCCCAGGGCCACTAACAGGTTACAGGAGTGACATTCTAACACTTACCATAATCGTCGATGTTATATGATGATGAACTCCATACTTCACTGGGTGACATACTATTTTCACTTGCTTGCACAAGTGACATTGTTATTTGATAATAAGACGTGGCAAAATAATTATTTATGTCAAATTCTTCTCTTGATGTTCACCAATGTCAGGCAGAGAGCCAACAAAAACGAACATCCAGCAGAGACTAAAGCTATGTGGAAGAAACACTTTTCATGTATATCATCCAACATTTCTGTCCGCTCAAAAGAAGAGTAGGAGAAAGTTTCTTACATGTCTTTTGCTGACATTTTTGTAAAGCCAATAGCAAGAGCGTGCTGTTTTCCTTCAGCCATGATTGCCTGAGATCAGACAAATAATCAATGTGCTAGAAGTCAACATATAATCGCTAGATAATGTTTACACATTAACAATATAAAAACAAACTAGAGTGTCATTAAGGCGGTACCACAGGGGTTTCTGCCTCCACTTCCTCATCCAAAACACCCCCAGGAGATGTTAGACCAGGACACATTATGTTAGCGCCTGCCAAGACGAATTTTATTGCACCACGGTCAACTTGTAATTTCTTCATTATATTTGGATCTGTAAATCAATAAATAATAATATGAAGAAGAAAGTATATATCCCCCTCATCACTTCATAAATGCTTTTGGTTGAAGCTCTGAAAGTCAAATGATAAGTGAAAAATTACTAGCATTTGAAGGATGTGCTAGGCTTCGCAGCGAGAGAACAACGGTTTTGTTCCACTTCCCACACTCTCCCCCCCCCCCCCCCCCCAAAAAAAAAAAAAGAAAAGAAACCTGCTCTCTCTCTATGAAAAACCCTTTTCCTTATGCCCTATTCTTTATCTAGAGTTTAGCTCAAACACTATTAGGTCCAAAACAATTATCACAGGAATGAAGGGCATGTGGAAAACAAATAGTAGCAAAACTATATAAAGACCTAAGGAATCTAAAGTAAACATCTCAATCCGATCAACCACAAAACCATCTACTCTTCCCAGAGTTGACTACATTCTTGATGAGGATAACTGAAAGAAGCAAGATCAGTTGCACATGAGTCATGCTGGTATGTGACTGTATAGTTGGAGAAACCAACCAGTTGCCAGTTTTATTTGAGCTCAGTCAGTATACCAGTTTCTGGAAGACTTATGAATTCCAATTTGGCTCAAGCACACGTGTATTAGATTGTAAGAGAAACTTTACAATTTAAAAATGTATAGAATGTTAGACTTTACATTGATGGAGGAGTCGCAAGGTGGGCATGTATGGTCCATCGCGGATACTGAAAAACAAAGGCACGTTGTTCACTAAAACCAGATTCAGATGGTTCTGACTACAAGGACAAGGTAAAAAGCAATTAGTTAGCAACCGTAAGAGCTGTGATGTATGAAAAGAAAAAAGCAGAAAGAATCGGTAACATAATCACAAACCATTTAGCAACTATAAGAGGGGACTTCTTTGGAAGTATATCATCTAACACTGGTTCAAGTCCTGGGTACTGCAGAAGAGTGAGGATTAGGAGACATGCAAAAATAATAATAATAATACCAATCATAGAGCAAATGCGTATGTTCAAATTAGTGCAATCAGGGTTAAAAATGACCACAGCCAAAAGTAACAGCACCTCTTCTGCAATACTTTGTCGTATTTTTCGTTGAACAGATGCCTTCACTTGGTTTTGTGCAGACACATCTTCTGATGAGAATCTGAACGGTTACATATGTCAATATTTAGATGGGGAGTAGTTTATAGAAGAATTATATATGATAACAGTAGGCGTCATGCCCATCAAATAGAGCATCACATCGGAAAATCTTCAGGACAAAGTAGTGCACGGTGACTTGGGGCATAGCATATCCATGAGGGTTTGGCGGTTAAGAACAGGGACAAAACACATGAATCTCTTCAAACAACCTTTGAAATTTCCAGTGAGCATTGAGATCTCAAGGATTACCCTCATATCCACAGTTTGCTACCCTAAACCCTATTAGCAAACATACTCCCTCTTCAAAAAATTTCACGGTTCTGATACCATATAATCCTCCAAAAGAACGAATTGTATACTGGCACTCACTAGGCATGGTCCAATTGTGTTAAAACCAATAAAAAAACGCGCTGCTACACTCCCATACAACTACTTATGAAACTTTAAACATATAAAAAAAAAATTTTTTTTAAAAAAAGTGACTTAAACTAAATACCCCAAAACATCAGTATAACAACTCCCCAAAAAAAAAAATTAATCATTGCGCAGATGCATAGAGAGCGAGCGAGCGAGAGAGAGAAGGAGAGAGAGCACATACTTTTTGAACATCTTTACCAGGAAGCAGAGACGGAGGTCTAAGACGTTTTCCAAATTAAATCGGGGCTTTTAGGTATGAATGATCTAATCGTCGTCTGAGGATCGTCGTCTGAGGTGGTGACTAAACAGAGAAGGCATCCACAACACTCATCTCATTGGCGCACCAGAGTCCGCGTTGTCAGTAAGCCTCATTTCCCCCAGCTTATTGAGCCGCTTCGAACAATTTGGTCTCGAAGTAGGTTTTTGTTGGCTTTGTTTTTTATTAGGCTTTTGATATCAACAGCCTTCAGGATCCAGGATTTGGCCGAAGGCCAATAATTTTTGTTGCCTTTATTGGGCTTTTCATATTGACAGCCTTCTGGATCTAGGTCCAATAAAAGACGCGGCATAATCGATGTAATATAGTACAAATTTTAATGTTTTGAGTACTCACCACGTGTTAATCTGTGATTAATTAGCTACAAAATATCGATAAATAAAAGAAAATAGAAAAACAGAAAGAAGACAACAAGAAAGCTGATGTGGAAACATGACAGACATGTAGGGCCACTGTCCCTCTTTTTTGGAGGACGCGGTTTTCTCATAGTTGAAAGTTGAAAATGGTAATGCCATAAATTACTCTCCTCTCTTTTCTTTTTTACACCACCATTTCTGCTAAGATGCGCCGGCTTTTTTCTTTTTTTCTTTTTTCTTTTCAATTGTTGTTGCTCAATGCTCATGTTCATCAATAAAGCGGAAGATGAAAGAGGGAAGTTTTTTCCGTTTATCGTCCCGCCCTGATTTGCAAATTATTGGCACCAATCACAGCTTTCCACGTTGGCATGCCCGTGATATTCTTACGCGCCATTAAGTCCCCGCCTTTGAAGGTTTCGAGTTTCAACTAATTAGATTGGAGTATTTTTGGCAGACAAAAAAAAATCAGAATTTGAAAGTTAGGAATTGAAAGACAAAAACAGAAAGTGGGAGCCCAACCATGTTATCATATATACCATAAGGGACCAAGACACGTATAGCTCATTTCATTTGCATTACGCATTTACATTTCTTCGTTTCAACCACATCCAATTCATTTCTCTCTCTTCCTCCCACTCAGAGTTGGACATCTTGTCCATCTATTCCTACCTATTATTTAACAACAACTATGCCTATGTAGCTTCCTTTGATTCTGTTGGTTGACCCCCTATTTTCTATTTATCTTCTTCCTTCCCAAATTTTGGGGTCAATTTATTTGACCTTTCCATCCGTTTCCGGATTTCCACTATTTTTCCATCTCCTGCCAAGGTGGTGGATTGAAGAATATGATGACGGTGACAATGGAGGGAATGATGGATAAGGCTGTTCTGGATGATATCATACGCAGGCTCCTCGAAGGCAAAGAAGGAAAGCAGGTCCAGCTTTCTGAGTCGGAGATCCGTCAACTCTCCGTCAACGCTCGCCAAATCTTTCTCTCTCAGCCCATTCTCCTGGAGCTCCATGCCCCTATCCACATCGGCGGTCCGATTCTCATTCTCTCCTTCCTTCCTTCTCCTCCTTTAACCACAGTTCAAATCATATTCAACCATGGAATTAATCACAAGACTGATTTGTCATGCTCATGCAGTCATGTCTATACAATTTGGCTTGAAATTTTTTATCTTAAGGAAATGGGCACATTTATTTTTCCTCCTCTTTGCCCTTCTCATATTTTCTTAAGGATTTGAATTGCCGTATGAGAGGTTCGAAAGCTCCATCAAAGAATATTACTACGCTGTCAAATGAATTGGCTGCGTGTTAATGTGCTTGAATTTGGGGTGGTACCGCATTTACTTTCCCTAATCATTTGAATAGGGTTCATAATACAGGCTTTCGAACGATATGAAGTAAATTCATGGGGTGCGGAATCTCATTGGTGAAGCGCGGAAACTTGCTTTGTTTTGTCATACTTGATTGGCACGAGGCCCATATACATTCAATAATCTAGATTGTCATACAAAGAATTCAAAATCATGTGAATTTTGATGTGGTGGAGAAAGACTTGGTTTCTTTCGCCTTGTCGGAGTTGGGTTCTCTAATTTTGTGCAAAAATATATTTGTTGTTAAGCTGCTGAATAGGTCTGAATAAAGAAATTAGGTCTCGAAAGAAAGCCCTAGAAGCTTTGGAAAATAGAAAATTGAGCTTTTAGGACACGGTAAACCATTAAGTACAGAAACACCTTAGTAACGCTTGGTTCTTCAATGAATATTAAAAGGGAAAACAGAAAGAAATGAAGTATACCTGGAATTGCAGTAACAACGTGTTTCTAGTTTCATTGCTATGGGATGATGATGTCCTGCCGGGGTCTACTCTTCATTTCATCAGTCATATTGTAGAACTTGGTATATTTCTCCATTTGCATTATTTTGGAGAATGGAATCTTGAGACAGACAATATGGCATATTTGTATGACTCACGTGATATAATTTGAATTCTGATGCAGAAAATTCTGCAGCCGTGGTTGCTCAATGCCTTTCACCATATTCTCCTGTTTCTGATATTGCAATTCTCTTGCAGGTGATATACATGGGCAGTATCAAGACTTACTGAGGCTTTTTGAACATGGTGGCTACCCTCCTGCTGCAAGCTATCTTTTTCTGGGAGATTATGTTTGGAGACAATATGTTTGCTTTTGGGCTACAAAGTAAGATATCCTGACAAAATTCATCTGTTGAGAGGAAACCATGAAGAGGCAATAATAAATCGAATATATGGTTTCTATGATGAATGTAAAAGGAGGTTCAATGTTAGGCTGTGGAAGATATTTACCGACTGCTTTAACTGTTTGCCAGTAGCTGCCCTGATTGATGACAAAATACTATGTGTGCATGGAGGCCTCTCTCCAAAATTATGAAATTTGGATCAGATAAGTGAAATTCAAAGGCCTACTGATGTTCCGGATAATGGTCTCCTATGTGATCTGCTTTGGTCTGATCCTAACTCTAACATCGAGGGCTGGGCTGAGAGTGACCGAGGTGTTGCATTTTATTTTGGTCCCAATGCTGTCGCGGAGTTTTTGGATAAAAATGACCTTGATCTCATTTGCCGAGGTCATCAGGTGAACCTCTTTCTTCTTTTGAGCGAATTGAACATGCTACAGATCGTGAGTGCATAGTCTAGTCTTATGGTTAGTTCATTTACAATTGAGGGACTTTTGACTGAAGCAATTGTTATGTTAATTTTAGTAAAGATAATCAGGACATTTAGCATCACTAAAATCAGTTTGCTATGTTCATCACCGTCCTCTTTGCTTCATCCAACTAATCCTGATTGAGTTCTCTTCATACTCTCGGCAAAATTTATCTTATAGGTGGTGGAGGATGGATATGAGTTTTTTGCTAAACGAAGATTAGTCACTATATTTTCTGCTCCAAACTATGGTGGGGAGTTTGATAATGCTGGCGCATTGTTGAGTGTTGATGAATCTCTTGTATGTTCCTTTAAGATATTTAAACCGATTGACAGAGGATCAGGAACTGGTTCATCAAAGTTGAATCTTATGAAGGTACATATTATCAATAAGTTGTGGTTTTTGTACATGATTTTTGAATGCCTGTGTAAATGGGACATCTCATGCATCGTTTTTGACAGCCGCCCAAAGCTGGAAAATCCTAGTCATGTGGCAACGATTTTGGGTTCACAACTTGTATAGAGTCGAACATCTCCAAGTGGTCTCACTTACGAGTTTGGCAAAGGAGAGCCTTCCCCAGCTTTATGAGTTGAAGATTGGCAATGATCTTGTGGCTCTGAAACTATATTGTAAACTAATACCCCACCACCCCTACCCCCAAGGCATTCATCGTGCGGTTTTACACCCTTTGGTCACTTTTGTTTGGCAAATTAACATGTTTGTGAGAGCAAACACAGATTCCCATGTTTGATGAAAGGTATGTTCGCGAGGCTTTTGGTGTTATTATGATTACCAAATATATCTCCGCTATCTAAAATACTAAACCGTATTTCAAACCGAAGAAAATCACTTTTTTATAAATCTGTGGCGTTGAGCAGAATTATGCCTTTTTTTTTTTTTGGGTATCTTGATCAATTCAATTCTGGCGGTACTGCATCTTAAATTTCCATTATCTGTTTATTAACTTGAGTTCTTATCCCGTTAGTCATTCGATCTGTATAGAGCCTTAAACTAACCAATTTACAAAAAAAAAAAAAGAGTAAATTATATGCTTATTTCTTGAATGTTGATGAAATTACACTAACTTTCCGTTTATTTTTAATAAGTATATGAACTTCTCTTAAAATTAAAAGGTTAGTTACACTTTAGTTTAATTTTAATTTATTAACTAAAATATTCTCTCTTAGTTTAAATACATATTTATTTTTATTAAAATATTTTATTATATGCTTTTTGCAGAATATTCTAGTCAAAGAAACTTTAAATTAGATTAAAGTGTGTATTTCACATATAGAATGAAAAAATTGTATAATTTTGAAAAAAATTAAAAAAAACACCTATTTAATTTACTTAAAATTCTAAATCTTACACCCAAAAAACTTCCCACTTTCACATCAGCTTTATTTCCTCTAATTCAGCGAAGAGATGTGAGGTGAGGGAGAGAAATTTAGTTCACATATTTCCTTCAATCTGGGTAAAAGACAGAAATTTGTGTTGACTCCAAAAGTTTAAAACAACATAACACAGTTGGCCACAATCGAATGCCACGAGCAAAGCAATAATTTTCTTTCAAAATTCTTTGCGCAACGCCTTCGGATTGCAACTTGTGACAGTGCAATTGCTAGCTATTATATGGCAAAGATAACAGCAACCACAAATCCGAGAAAATTATCTGAATATTGAGTATTAGGGGATCTATTCTGGAATCACTCAATACTTAGGAACTAGGGATACAGAAGGATTTGACCAAATTAGCAGAAAGGGGGAGACGTGATCAATTGCGCAAACAGATTAACAGGAAAGGCAAGTCGAGAACAGGAAGAACCATGCTAAAACTGTCATCTAATCAACTTCTACTTCCTTCCTACTATTAATTTTAGATAAAATATGATCTTCTATAATAAAGTTAGCCATTTAAAATTAGAAAGAACGGAGGAAGAAAGAGGTAAAATATAAAGCATGTATTTATCTCAATCATTATAAAAACAATCTCAAAATTCACCTACAAATACCACTAGTATGTTCATATAACATACAAGGAAACACTCATCTTACAAATCTTCTTCTATTTTCATGAGCACTAGAACTAGAAGGCCTCTGCTCCATCATCCTGCCTTCCAGTTTTCTTGCAGTTCGTTTTATAGCCGCTAGCTTCTGGCGTTGGCTATGGCTCTGCCTTTTGCTGCATGATCAGCATATGGATGTGAATAGAAAATAGGTACCATTCCGCGTATGAAAATAAAGTAACAATCTTCTTGATGAATGGACAACAGACAAATTTATGAGATAAAACTATAAAAAACCAGATTCTGTCATAGTATATACAATTTGGTACTGTGTCAGGGGCGGAGTGAGGGATGTTGAACCATTAACAAGATGTTATTAAGAGAAATAAGCAGAAACAAAAATGGGGATTTAAACAATACAATCAATTGAGGGTCAAAACCATGAAAAATAACTCAAAATAAACCACAGTCATAAAATATTTTGTAATTTTATGTAATAAGCCATACAAGTAGCTACTCATACAGGAAGCGAAAAAGAGGTTCTGACCTCATAAACACCAATCCTGCTGTGAGAACCATCCCTCCTATAGCCCAAGAAACTCTTTCATTGAAAGGCATTTGCTTCACCCATTGAGAGAAGTCTTCAAACACCCTCAATCTGTCACCTCTCTGGGCCACCTCAAACTGTGAAGCCTTCCATGAATCAGCAACTGAATCCAGACTGGCTATATCACCATAGCAAGATGTTTCTTGTGTGCTAATATATGCATTATCAAATGGTTTCACTTGAAAACCTGCAGCAAGACAAAGATCTGTACCATTGGAGACCCATTCAGCAGCCCTACCACATACAAAGTCATTTACTCCACAAGGTGCTACAATCTGGGAGGTCAAATCAATCCAAAAAATGGATTTTGTCAAGCTTTTATAAGAAGACAGGTTTAAAATTTCAGATTATAGTACTACAAAAAACAAATATATAAACATTCACCTTGTCCCCATACATTACCAAATGCAGGTGATTTAAACCCTTAAACAACATCCATTATAAATGATTAACTTTAATCTATAAATTTATCCTGTCTCATGAAGCATAGCTTCCTTTTCAGATAAATGCCCCAGAAGAGAAATGTGGATTAAGTACTGCAGACAACTTAATTTACGGAAAACCCAATATCACCTCTTCTCTTTGGCTAGCTTAGAAAGGATCCAAACTTATCTCCATAATCTTATTGAGAAAAGTAATGGGAAGGAAGGCCTGAGTCATCCGCATACCTGTGTTTTCACATCCATAGAGAAGTAAGCACTTGAGCATGCCTCATAAATTCTGTCACAGAAAGATGCACAAATAAGAGGAGGTCCAGATTGAATTCCAACGCGTGGGTCACATATGGAACATTCCAATAGTTCCCATAAATGCAAACACTCCTTGCTGGCTTCCCCAGTAGATGCAAGCTTCCTTACAGACAGCAGAGCAGGGTGTGTCTGGGTTATGTCACAGCAAGTCTTTTTGCGAAAAACCCTGCAAAGGGTCAAATCTTTGTGTCCCTTTCTGGGAGGCTTCCCCTCCGATGTGAATGGAGGAAAACGACCACCTTGCGAAACACATACTCCATTTGGTTTAGCTGCATTCAAAGGACCAAGGGATTTTAAAACCATATGCACATACGAATACTGTTCCATTAGAAACTTATCAGGCAACGAATTAGAAAGAAGTTATTCAAGGCCAAGAATATCAGTCCATAAATGTTATAATTACTACATCATTATTCATATGCACGCTCTAACCAAAAGGGTGCTCGTTTTGGCTTCTCAGTGAAGCTAGAAGAGTGTGGAAAGTCAAGCTGAGTAGCATGGACATCAGTAAACAGTATAGTATTTGTCCGTGTCTGAGTGTATCTGCTAGATGGAACAGAGAGGCTATGTAGGTGAATGTGAGTACACGTATGCAGCATAAATGATATAGTCCAGGCCATATTTGTTCATACCAACAGATTTTGGCTTTGCCACTAAATCAAACAAGCTAATGGCAGCTAGCATGTGGAGCGTTTACAAACCCATATCTATCCTTTATCAAAAGTTACGGCAATCAATCGGTTCCATTAAGCAATCTCTTTTTAGTCTACACAAAGACAACAAATAGTTATCAATGAAAAAGGAGAAGTACAACACTTCATATTTTAGGAGATAGAATCGTCTACTGGCTGCAATATTCCAACCACCTACATGGACAAGGATAATAACTTTGAGATTTTAATGAGGCCAAAGAAGAACTTGGTTTCTGAATAAATATGACTGCAAATAACTCCCAGAGACACAACATTCGGTCTAATGGCAAACCATAGTTCTGTATTTTGTAATGCACAAGAATAGAGAATCAGAACAGAACCTGGTAAATTGTAATAGCAATTAATGTTCTGTTGGGGTGAATCGCTTTTTGAATAGTCCAGTAACGCCCTAAAAATATCTACTAATAACGGCTTCAACAGCACACAAGAAAGTCTTATAACTACGCTAGACGGTCCGCACCCATCAAAAGGAACAAATTTGAAGACCTGCCCAGATCCTTAACTACTAAACTACTCCGACGTCAAAATTCATATTTTCAATCTCTCTTTCTGTAGGTCTCTGGTCGCGACACCGTATTAGAAACAATGAAAAGAAGACCATCGATAGAAAAATTTGCAAATCTGTAGAAGATAAAACTCGTTAGATAGAGGATCTCACCGAAGGAGTAGAGAGGGAAAAGATGAAAAAAGAGCAGGAAAATCAGAAACCCATATTCCATGTTGGCTCTGTCGCGGGGTCTCAGCTGCGACTCCAACCATGGAAATTTTACGATGGCCTCTATTTCACAGCATATAAACGGGCTGAACTGAACACAGTGAAAGGCTTAAACTACACCAAGGAATCTAGAGATCGAACTAGAAACTTGGGTTGAGCCGATTATTTTTTTTTTCTCAAAACCTAAGGAGCCGGAAATTTTAAGCCATAGTTGACCCAAAAAAAAAAAAAGAAATTTTAACTATCATTTTATTAGTATTTTTAATAGACAAAAATTTTATTTTAATCTCCCACTCATCCTTTTATGCTCATTTTAGTCCCCCACTCCTTCAAAAATTTAAATTAATCCTTCACTCAGCCAAATTTTATCCAAACTGGTCCCCTTTACACATCGTTTACTCATGTGCTTATGTGATCATTAAAAAAACTTATGTAGGACTCTGTTTGCTAATGTGAAAAAATTTTAAGACCTCCTCCTTGCCATGTCATCAATGTTGTGCATTCAAGGGCATCATTAAGGTTTCAGAGTTGTCTCTCCTCTCTCAACATTCTTCTTTGGTCTACTTACCATTGTTAGAAGAAATCTTATTACCGTGTTATTCACATTCCATTTGTCTTAATTTACAAAGTTTAGTGACCTTGGAGAGTAAGCTTGAACCAAACATGACATCCAGTATTGTGAAGCGAGCTACTTGCCTAGCCATCAAATCGGTGGTGGTAAGTTCTCAAATTAGAGTGTCATTGAAGTGTTATGCTAGGTTGCAACTGCCATCGACATAGTCACCGTCGCACCCAATTTTTCTCTCTAGAATGCTTGAATCTAGGATGAAGGCATCTCATTTAAATTCTCATCCACTCTTCTCAATCATATATTGAAGGTTTTTTTTTGGTGAATTGGTTTTTTTTCATACAAGGAAATCTTTGTAAAAAGGTGAATTTTCAATTTGGATGGTTCTTTATTCATGGAAATATTTGCAATGTTAAAATAAATAAAATGACAACATTGTAAGCATTTTATGGATTGAACTAAGTTGAAAGATATGATGGAATAAATTGAGAATTCATCTATCTTTCAAATTGTGTTTTCCTTGCTTTTTCTTTGTTACTTTCATTGCGCTACTCCTTGGGTTTGTTCTCCAATTCAATTAGCCTCTTTGGTCACTTGATAATATGTTTTTTATTCAAGACTAGAAAGTTGTCATATTTGGGCTTCCAATAAGTCAACTTGATAATTTATTATAGTTAATTTATTTTGTTTCTTCTTATGGTGTTTGTTGTTTTCCTTTTGGAGAGAAAAAAAAGAAAAAAGAAAACAAAAATGGTGTTTTAATGAGAGAATGGATGCTTTCAATATATTAGAAATTTAGCTATTTGAAAGAGTCATGTTTTGTTTTACTCTTCCTACAGAGAAGCTATGACATTATTATATGTATTTCTGATATAATTTGCTTATCATGATGCTTTGGGCTATTTGAAGGTGCATACACATGAGTTTGTTCAAACAAACATGTTCCTACTTCCTACTTACAAAGATAATATTGACAAGTTTAAGGCTAAAGGCATTGACTCTATTATTTGTGTGGCTATTAATGATCCTTATGTTATGAATGCATAGGCAGAGAAACTTCAAGCCAAAGATGTTGCAAGTTAGCCCTGCCTTGTTCCTTGAGTATTAAAAGAATTATGTAGTTTGGGCTTTTAACCTAGAAAAATTGATGACAAAAAATCCATTTTAGTTCCCCACTTTTAGACTTATTTCTATTTTAATCCCTTGCTCATCATAATTTTTATTTTAGTTATTCACTTAATTTAAGGTTATCCAAATCAATCATTTTTGTTATTTCATTGTTACATAATAGAGCTGATGTAACACGTATTTTTTGCTGACATGTCATGTCAGAAACTGATTTTTAAAAAAATGAACACCAAACTTGCCAGTAAAGAACCCATTCAGCAATATATGAACCTTCCACCCATCCTTCGTAGACACATTCACAGAAAAAACCACCTCACCACCACCTTTGCCTTTTGTTTGAAATCTAAGCGCCCCCTTATTCCTTCTTTTCTTTTGTTCACGTGTTCCCTACTTCTTCTTCTTCTTCTCCTTCTTCCCTTTTCTCTCTCATATATTTCTGTCTTCCTTTCGGTCTGAACAAACCCCCACTTCTCATAATTCTTCTTGTTCTTCTTCTTTCCAACCCCTCTTCTTGCCTGCAGCGAAGAATACCATAAGTCTTCTCCTCCTTGGTGAGATGCCACAAAATGATTGACTTATCACAAGAAGAAGATACAACTATATCGGAGTTGTATATGAGGGTGGCAAGGGCGATAACCATGTCAATTTAGGCATGCATGGTGCCTTGTAGAACAAGCCCCTTAGCCATTTTTTGAGCTTCTCAAACTCTCTCTTTGTGTTTCAGTAGAGTTTATGACTATGAGGCTTCAGCTAAATGAAGGAAGGGCTTGATAGAAACTATATAGCGCTCTCTCCTGTTATCTGACCTTGGTGTTCAATCACTGATCGAGAAGAAAAGCAGTAGTGGGGTGGTTCTGTAAAGGTGGTGGTTGGTCTTACCCTACTATTTGATCACTGATCAAACTATGGTTGCCAGTAGCAATGCTCAAATTTCAAACGAAAAGGGATGGTTTCTTTGGTGAGTGTAACTAAGAAGGATGGGTGGAACGTGTGTATAGTGCTAATTGGGTTGTTGATGTTGGCCCAAAAATGGCCCAAAACCTATGTTTGATGAATGGCAAATCAAATGAAGAAGAAAGACCCAGCCCATATCAGAAAACAACATCTGCAGCATTTTAACTCAGCCCAAGTGCAAGACAGCTCATCCAAAAGTACAAAAGCTGCTGTGAAGTGGAAGCCATCAGAATTTTCTCTGAATCTGCTCTGTCACACTCTTCCTGCACCTCTTTCTTGTCTCCTGGAAGAAATGACAGCAGAAACCATTAATGGCTTCTCAGTGAAATTCGAAGCCAATGTGCCATTGGAACCAAAATTTGTATATCAAGGCAGTCAAAGAAGAAGCAATGAAATCTCTCTCTCTTCATCAATATCTTTTACAATTAATGCACTCCAACGTCTCTTTATGGAGAAAGCTATAAATACCGAGAAGCTTCTGCCATTAAGTAGTGTAGAACCGAGAAACAGAAATAAGAAAGTGCTGAAAGAAAGAGGCATTGTGTAACATTTTCTATTACTTTGTTTTCTTTGTGCTTAGTCTCTGGTTTATCTGCTTTGTAGAAGCTTATTTGAGCTGTTAAGGAAAACCCAGTTGTGTTAGGTTCATAAATTTTTCTTCTAATTGGTATACCTCTGTCTCAAGTGGAGAAGAGGGTTGTTGTGATTGTAAAAGTTTGAGATTGAGCTAGAAAGCCTTGTGTTGGGAGTTAGCACGTGAAAACTCCTTGTGTAAGTATAAGAAAACCTTTTCTTAGTGAAAAAGCCCTTGGAAAAGACAAGGGGACTGGAAGTAGGCACTGTGGTTGGCCGAACCAGGATAAACCTGAGTGTTTGATCTTTCTATCCCTAATTTTTATCTGTCAGTACATTTTTCAGTCAACTTAAAATTTTACAGTTAACTGATTTCCTCTTTTACAAGTTATTTTCAAAAAAATCATATCACTGAAATATTTATAGTTAATTGTCTTGTAGGTGTCTTTACTAACTCACAAACTAAGAGGATTAGTCAACTTAAATTTATTACAGTTAACTGATTATTGTATTTCATATCTAATCAAAGATAATTTCAATTAACTCTCTTATTCTTTCTTCTCATCTGGGAAAGCAAACGTCTTACAAAGAAAAAAAAATTTTAGTCGACTGTATTTTATTTCAATCAATTGAATATTGTGAATTACAATTGATTGTAAATTTTTCAGTTAACTAAATATTCAAAACAGAATTTTTTTAAAAATTTTTAAGTGCACCTATTCACCCCTCCCCTCTAGGTGCACTATCAATTGGTATCAGAGTAATGGTCTCACTTGATTTGTGCTTTACAGCCAGGAGAAAATATCTTTTTTTTTTTTTTTTGCAGAAAAATGACTTCACAACATCTTAAGGGAGCTTATTTCAGTGAAGGTCACTCTACCTCGAAGCCTCCCTACTTCAATGGAAATCATTACACACACTGGAAAGGCAGAATGAAGATTTTCATACAAGCCACAGACTATCCTGTATGGAAGTTTATTGAACAAGGGCTGAAATTTCCTATTTCTGAAAATGGGGAACTCAAATCAGAAGCAAAATATGATAAGGAAGATATCAAGATGATTCAAGCAAATGCTAGAGCCATAAACATCCTCTACTGTGCCATCAGTGGAGACGAGTATGATAAAATCTCAACATGCAATACTGCAAAGGAAATGTGGGACAAGTTAGAAGTCACACATGAAGGGACAACAAATGTGAAGCATTCAAAGATAAGTACTTTACAATATGAACTGGAACTATTTGAAATGAAAGAAAATGAGGACATAGAAGCTATGTTTAATCGTTATTCAAAAATTATGGGTCAACTAAAGCTTCTTGGACAGTCATATTCAAATCATGAAACTGTGAAAAGATTACTAAGATCTCTACCGGAGAGCTGGAAATCCAAAGTGGATACCATTGAAAGTAGCTCAAGGTTCAAGGAATTAACCTATAATGAGCTAAGAGGAATTCTTATTACCTACCAGAACAATCATCTAAAGCACTATGAGTTGAAAAGAGAAAGAAATATGGCACTAAAAGCTGCAGCAACTCTTGAGCAGCAAGAGGATGAGGAAAGTGAAGTCGATTTACAAGATCTTGCTTTCTTCTCAAAGAAATTTGAGAAATACGCCAGACAGAACGGTAAGCTCATGATAAACAAAAGAAACTTCCCAAGAAAGGAATTCAAGAAAGATGATCAAGGGAAAAACTTCATAACTTGCTATGAATGTGGAAGAAGTGGGCACATTTGGTTTGACTACCCCTTCTTGAAGAAAAAGTTTGGCAAAACCTTAAATAGAAGAAGAGCACTTGCAGTATGGAGTGATGGTGATGATGAAGAAGATGAAGAAGAATAGGAGCTAGAACAAGAAATGGCTAACCTATGCTTCATGGCTACATCAAAAAATAAGGTAACCACTGACTCCTTTGGAGAAGAATTACAAAATATTTTAAATGAGATGTTTGATGATTTTGAAAAATTATTTATTAAATACAGAATTTTAGAAAAAGAAAACAGTTGCTTGAAAAAAACTTTCAAATCCTAAAAACTGAAAGTGAAAAGGCTTTAAGTGAAAATAAAGATTTATAAGCTAAAGTTTCTATGCTGACTAGAGGTTTAGCAAATTTTGTCAAAAGAGAAGAAAACTTAAATATGCTTTTAGGACAACAGAAATGTAGCTTTGATAAATCAGGTCTGGGTTACAATAAAAATAATTATGTAAAATCTTCTTTAACTATCTATATTCACTGTCAAAGGAGAGGACATACTTGCTACAAATGTAAATATCATAAAGACAATATGATTTGGATCCCCAAAGGCACTCTCTCTACCTATATTAACAAGAAAGGACCCAAGCAAGTTTGGGTACCTAAAGCAAAGTAAAGTTTTTCTGCAGATTTGCCTCAAAGGAAGAACTCTTAAAAATCATGGTTCTTGGACAGTGACTACTTAAGACACATGACAGGAGACCCCTCCAAATTCACCTTAATATCAATGAAGGATGGAGGATTGGTCACTTTTAGAGATAACAGCAAAGGTAAAATTATTGGCATAGGTAAGGTATAATTACTCCCTGACTGTTGTGTAAAAAATGTGTATCTTATAAAAGGACTCAAATATAATCTTCTTAGCATTAGTCAACTATGTGACAAAGGCTACAAAGTAATGCTTGAATCACTTTGCTGTAAAGTATTCAATGGTGATAAAGCACTCTTTGTAGGTCAAAGACATGATAACATATATATATTAAATATAGAATATTTATTTTCTCATAATGTTACATCTCTCTCATCTGTTTGTAATAATTCTTGGGTATGGCATAAAAGATTAGGTCATGCTAGCATGCATCTTATCTTAAAACTTTCTAAACTTGACCTTATTAAAGGTCTTCCAAAACTAAATTTTGAAAAAGATTATTTATGTGATGCATGTCAACTTGGCAAACAAACAAAGTCCTCTTTTAAATTAAAGGATTGCGTCTCTACTTCTAGGCCACTCCAATTATTACACATGGATTTGTTCGGACCCACTCAAACTAGAAGTTTTAGTGGAAAAGTTATGTTTTTGTCATCATTCATGATTACTCAAGATTAAAAACAAACTTTAGAAACAAACTTAAGGAAACCATCATAATTTAAAAACAAACTTTTCCATATTATTGACAGTCCCAGATTAAAAACAAAATGAATAAAATGGAGTCATAAGTAAGATATATGTTAAATTTCATATATCCATTGAACAATTTAGCTATCAACATTTATCTATAATTTTGGATTTTTCACACATAAATCAGAATCAAAGCATGCATAACATGAAATGAATCACTAAATAATCATGTTTAAGCAAATATCTGAACACATTTGGTAGGTCATAAAAAGACAAAAGAAATGGTATAATGTAACTTAAACAAAGAAGAATTTTTCCAATAGCAAAAAAGAAAAAAATTTCCCACAAGCACAGTTCTAGCAAAAAATTTCTAAACAATTGCTACTCATCTCCCTAAACAACAACTACACAAATCAAGTATCATAACATGAGAATACTAATATCAAAAGGGAGCAACTGAATGGAGAAAATCGCATATTCTAGCACAAATCACATGCTAAACAACCATATTCCTAACCAAAATTACACCAGAAAATTGCATAATAAAATGCTAATATCCATAGTAATCAAATCGTGATATGAATCACGAATTAGAAAGTATATTTTTCAATTGCGAATCGTATAACGTATCAAATCGTAAAGTTCAATAACAATTAAAAAATAACTTGAAATATAAAATATGACATATGTAATATGCATAAAATACTCAAAATAAAATTTTGAGAACCTTATTAACCATATGATTTGTTAGTAATTAATTCTTGAAATAAATTCGAATAATATTTTCTTTGCTTTCTTTATAAAAAGCATAGATTATGCTGCTTACAGTAATACAATACTATCATACCAATTCATTGATTTTTCACATTTTTGAATTGCAAAGTCATGTTGTTGAACCATATTGGCTTGAATCATATTATTCATATTTGATTCAGTGATTTATTCATATTGTTAGCTTTGTGACTCGTTGTAAATTATAAGATTCAATTTGTGAAATGTACGATTTATAACTACTTTCGATTCAACCAATGAATCATATCATTAGCTTTATAACTCGTTTCAAATTGTAAGATTTGAATCGTGAATCACAAGATTCTGATTACTATGCTAATATCTAAAGGGAACAATGGATATGAACGTTAATCTACATAGGAAACAGTGGACAAAGAAAATCAGGCAATGAACTTACTTTATGATGTCTGAGATGCTAATCGACCTTTTCCCCTTATCTTGAGTGTTGATAGGAGTGCGGATCATTATGAGAGGAGAAGATAAGAGTAGATAAGGAGAATGTCGATAGGAGAAGACAAGAAAAGAATGTTGAGAGTGGAACGACAAGTCTAAAGCCCTTGAACACACAACATTGATGACTTAGTAGGGGGAGGTGTTAAAACTTTTCCATGTTTGCAAATAGAGCCCCACATCAACCTTTTTAACGACCACATTAACATGAGTAAACAATGTGTAGGGAGAGACTAATTTGAAAGAAATTTGATTAAGCAACTAATTTAGATTTTTGAAAGAATGAAGAACTAAAATGAAAGGGACTAAAATAGAATTTTTTTATCACTTTTAATGAAGAATTGTAATTGGGCAATCGAATCTAATGGTCCTTACCACATCTCGCGTGGAAGCCCACAGCCCATGCAGAGGAAGAAATTATGTAAAGTTTTGTTTTTGAGCTTAGTTAGTCTTTTGTGTCAATAATAATTATCATTGTTTAATTTAATTTCTATATTATTAAATTGTTAATTAGGTTTTTATGATTGAATTTTTTTTTCTAAACTTTCACCTGTGTTTTATCAAATCTTGTTGATAATGTCAATTATGTACTATTTTAACATTTTTTAATATGTTTAGTTCAACTTAGCTAAAATATATTATATAACATGTCATATGTATAAATTAATTGAACTTTATTATATATTTTTATGCCTTTTGTTGAATTACTTGTGCATGTTCAAAGTGCTAAATGACACATAGTTAACAGCGCTAAACATATTTAACTAAACGCGAATGGGAAACGCAAAGACTACACTACAATCTTAAAAAATTATAAGGACTAAAAATTTTTTCCACTTTATTAAAAGATTATTTTAATTTTTTAAACATTTTTTTATAAATTAAATACTTAAAAATTAAATTTATGTTAGTATTCTATTAAATAATATGTATGATTTATGTTAATAATAATAATAAAAATAAATAATTAACTTAATTATGTAACAAAATATTAGTAGAATTATAATGATAATGACTGAAATAAAAATAATTTAAACTATAAAGACTAAGGTTGTCAAAATCGCTATTATAAACAAACACATTTTGGAAGAGGTAAACTTGTAAAGTAGAATTGTAAAAGTTTATATACACTTGTTATCGAATACAAGTTGAACATAACCATATAAAAAAAAAAAACTTTCATACATAATCCACAATCCATAGTTTCATACTTGTCATTCAAGTCTACAAATATATTTCAATAAACTTCATACATTAATTCTCATTCAACATCACTAAGTCTCAAAATCAACAATAAAAATTCACCATAATTCTTCAAATCCTACTGTATTGTCATCATTTCCAGAGTCTTCACCTTCATCATCTCCATTACCTACCTCACAACCATCATTTTCTTCTTCCTCATCCTTAAAGTCATCAACCAATGTCAAATTTTTAGAAGGTTCAACACCTATGTTAGAATTTAAGTCAACTATAAAATCATCACACATTCCTGCCATGGGCACAAGAGGTTGAAGAACCTCATCATCATTATCTTCCTTAACCTCAACATTAACATCACTTCTCCTCCCTTCAGTTGTCCATTCATCATCAGAATGAATATCATCAAAGTCATATTCATGAGTTCTCCTTGATTGCTTGCCTTTTAACTTTAAATTGCACATTACAAATGTCAAATCATTCATCTTCTTTTGGAGCAAGCGATTTCTTCTTTTAGTATGAATCTAAACAAAATAAAAATGTTCATGTGATGTATTCTAATCCTTAACAAAATGAAAAAGCAAAGTAAATTACAGTTTTATATCAAATCAAATATAATTACTTACCATCTCAAAAGCACTCCAATTATGTTCACACCCAGAAGAGCTATAACATAAGCTAAGAATCCAAATTGCAAATTTTTGAAGTTCTAGGCATCCCACCATTCTGCTAGCAGCATTTTTGTTCTTAATGACTTTGTCCCTTCACGGCTAAACATGTCTCTTACATAATGGAAGTCAGCGAGTTAGAACTCAATTTTGTTTATCTCCTCATCATCTTCAACTAATCTTGGTAAGCAATCATACAATCCTTGCTTAATCCCATAATCAGCTTTAAAGTCACGATTGTAGTGAAAATAAGGATTGAGGTAGTATACAGCTGCATCTAGAGCCCTATGTAATTGAGCTTCCCACCTCTCATCGATGATATTCAATACAAGCTGGTATCTGCAATGATCAATTATAAAGTGAAACATATATATACAAAATTAATGAGTACAAATATAAGGTATTCTATTTGCCTTTTTAAAACATTATTAAAGTTCATTTTAATCTTCGCCTTTGCACTTTCCATTACTTTAAATATGAATTCCATTGTTGGCTTCTCATCAGAATCCACCAAGTGAAGAACTTTAATAAGAGGAGCAGCAGCTTTGAGGTAAGTCATAATGTTCTTCCAGAACATATTATCCATGATACTTTTTTCCATTTCTTTTCCATTTTTGGTAGAAGAAAATTTACTATCTTTCCATTAATTAGAATTAAACATATTTATCAACATTGCTTTATGCTCATGAAGACAACTTATTATCAAATTAGCTGTGGCAAATCGAGTCACACCTGACCTAATCAAGTCCCTCCCTTTTGTGAAACTTTTCAACATGTTAATGAGCATTGTTCTTGTGTAAATGTAAGTTGTGATTTTTCTTCCCCTACTTATGGTTTCTTTATACAACTCCATTTTTTTTTTTCAAAGTCCTCCAACATCAAGTTAATGCAACGAGTTGCACATGGAGTCCAATATAAGTGTTTCCTCTTCTCCATTAACTTTTGTCCAACTGCTTTGTAATTTGCAGCATTGGCTATTATTATTTGCACAACATTCTTCTCTCCCACCTTCTCAACAACTTCATCAAGCATGACAAACACTTTATCAATAATTTTAGATATATGAGATGTATCTAGTGAATATAAAAACACAATCCCTTTAGGACTATTGACTAAGAAATTGCAAATGAATGTCTTTTTTTATCAATCCACCCATCAGACATAATGGAACAATCCACTTTATCTCACTCTTCCTTAAACTCATCAAGCATAGCCTGTGTTTTTCACCTCCATATTTAAGTACATTTCTCGAATCTCATGATAGGAAGGAGGCTTAAATCCTTGGCCATATTTTCCTATAATCTCACACATCTTGATAAACTTAGGATTTTTTACACAATTAAAGGGAATGACACTTGTGTTAAAAAACCTTGCCACCTGTTGGCAAGCTTCCTCCCTCAAATCTTTCTTAAACATGTTATTAATGGTCGATTGTGAGCTACTAACCCCACTGTTATTTTTTTTTTAACTTCTTAATAAATTCATGAACTCTTGAGAGTTAGCTTGTGCTTAGGTACTTGGAGCTTCCTTGACACCAACATCTAACCATTGTTTCTTTCTTTTAGATGATAAAGTTTTAGCCTCAATCACATTTTGTAATATTGTTGCCCTTACATCATCTCCAACACTTACACAAGCTTCAACATTAATTTTAGTACTAAGTAAGTAATGTTTAAACCTATAAATCCCTCCACTCATAACTTTGCCAAAATAATTACATTGAACCTTCTTACCATCCCCACTAATATCCATTTCATGTTTCCACCCTATATCAGCCCTATTACCAGGAAAATTCTTCCTTCTAGTAATTACATTTTTTTAAGCAAGAGTAAGGCCACTCCCACTTGCATTTGAAGACATATTTCCTTGCACCAACTAAAACATATTTTGGAATTTAAAATTTCAGATTATGTAAGTGACAAATTAATAAATTTGTTAAGTAAACAATTATTAAGGATATTATTGATAATGATTATATCAAATTTAGAAAAATCTATATATGACAAATCAAATTGATTAGACAAATCTAAAAATACAAAAAGTAAATCTTATATATAAAGGACTAAGTTGAAATTATAATTTAATGCAGCAGGTACCTAAATAGTACTCTGATGACCATTTGATCTAAGAAAAAGTTCACAAATTGTAAAGGAAGAGATCTTAAAATTTTGGTATAGTTCTAATAATCACTTTTAAAAGTTACACTTAGCTAACAGATACAAAGGTTAAGTCAGTACAGAATCCTCATCACAATTTAAGCTCACTGAGGGAAGATTTATTAACTGTACAAGAATAGACAAATATGAAAATGTCATCTTCTATTGAATAGATTCAAATACATACAAGGAAGAAGGCATGGCTTTCTAGATTGTGAGTTCTATATCAAATATCAGTATTATAAGTGGATTAATCCCGAGGTTTCAGTGCTAGAAGCATGAATGGGATTGTAAAATACCTCTTACAATAGTACCAGTTGATTCATTTTTTTGACACATGGCTCATTTATGAGAAGCAAATCAAAGCCTACCACTCATTTCTTTACATTTCACATTGTTATAATGACAATGAAGAAAATCAAACACCATATATATCTAATCTTCACTTGTGAAGCTAGCAACCTCATCAAATATGGTGGAACAGAAAAATAGTAATCATAAGCAAATTTAAAAACCATATAATGTGAAAGAACAAATTAGCAAATCATAGAAAGTGGTTGTAACACTCAAATCCCTTAATCTTTGTTTTCACTTTTCAGCTCTATCAAATGTGAATATAGGTCGTCTTAGAATAGGGACTTACAGTCTCCAGTGAGTCAGTGACAGAAGATAGAACAATCTCCAGCGAGGTAGCGAGACTCCAAGTCCAAATCGTGAAATCAAATAGCAAGAAGCTTTCACGAGGGGATTGCAAGACTTGAGATTGTGAACCACAAAAGCTCTAGTGCAAAAACGCTCCAACCACCGCTGCTACTCTAATCGACCGTTGCTGGCTTGTTGCTCAGCTATTGTGCAGTAGGGCATATGGTTCAGGTTCATTAAAGGATGAGGATTTAAGGAAGATGTTAATGCAGATTCCTTTCTCGGCTTCTCGTTATGCTGTGCATTTCATTTAGCCGAATATGGTTCAGCGTGCGTTTTGGGTTTTAGGCTCAGCATTTTTTATTTTGGGCTAATATAATGGGCTGGGTTTTGGGTGTTTCAGACTTTTTTCTTTAAAAAAAAAAAAAAAAAGAATACCTTTAGGTTGCATGATTTGGGCTTACCACTCAACTCGGTAAAAACTCTCAAAACTTGGTGAGTCAAGCGAGTTTGACCAAGTCACGGGCGAGTCTAAGCGAGTCAATGGCGATTCTGAGTCTATGTCTAAGTTAGATCGTTTTAGTCACCTACAAACGTAGACTTGACGAGTTAACCGAGTTGATTCACGAGTTTGACAATAATGATAAAGACTTCACTATAAATTTGTAAAGTATAAACACAATGTTAAAATTTGAATAAAATTATAAAGATTGAAAATTTAATTTTCCTTTTAAAAGAAGTAATAAATAGTGGACAACAGTACCAAGTGATCACTTACTGTGCATTCAAGCGCACCACACACGTTGTTTGGGTGCACAGTAGTATTTTATTGATAAATATTTATTTTTTAAAAACTATTAAATGAGAAATTTTTTTTTTATTTTTTATTTTTTGTAAGAAATTATTTTTTAAAAAAAAATTAATGTTTTATGATATTAAAATTTTTAACAAGTATTACTCTTTTCAAGAAAAATATTATAATAAAACAAAAGAAAAATTTTTAATATAAAAATATCATATGTTAAATAGAGAATGAAGTTCTACAAGACTCTTTATTACTTATCATTTTTGTACACAACTATTTTTTATATTGATAGATATTAAATTATTACAAATACATCAAAATTCAAACAAAAAAAAATTAATTTTTGTTATATAAAAAGGTCATTATGTTAAAAAGAAGAAAAAATAAGTTAAAAGCTTCATAAAAATATTAATAGTTATTCAAATCCATACCTTTTAATGTTTCTTTAAATAAGATGAAAGATATTGATTAATGTCTTATGCAAAAACCATAAAAATATATTTATTTTATATTTTTATACTTCTTAAAGAATATAACACATAAATTTTATCTTTTTTAAATTATTTATTTTTTATTTTATTAATAATTTTTAATAATAAATATTTATAAATCAAAAAAATACTATGCAAATGCATTTAGGTGCACAGCATCTGCTGTGCGATATTTACAGAGTAGGTGATCCTTATACGCACCAAGCATAGTAGATGTGATAGTCACGAAATTGTAGGTTCATAATACGAAAATTAGTTTATCTGTATATTTTATTTTATTATATGTCAATATATTTTAAATTAATAGTATTTGTAAATATTAGTAAAAAATTAAATTTAGTAATATATTGTGATATAAAACAATAATAAATTAGAGAAAGTCTACAAAATTAGTTATGTGAGATTGGTGAGAAATAAGTAATAATAATGGGCTCATTGAGAGAACATCGTCATAATCTATTAAACCATATATTTTTTTTTCTTGTTTTAATTTTAGACCATGTCAAATTATATTTATAGTTTTTTATTAAAAAAATTTAAGAGATAGTTAAGTAATAAATTCATATTTTTCTCATTAATTCCAAAAAAAATTCAAACTTCAAAAAATTTTCAATTTAAGAGATGATTAATTAATTTATTAGTTTTCTCATTCACTCAAAATAATTCTTAAACTTTGAAGAATAATTCATTAATTTTCTTATTCACTCCAAAACATTCTCATACTTTGAAAATTTTCAATTTAAGAGACTAATAATTAATTCATTAATTACAAATAATTCGGCAAACTAATTGCTTCATAAATTTTTTCATTGACTATAAAGAATTTACACATTTTAAAATGTTCTTGATTTATGTATGAAAAATGTAAAAAGTCATCACATGAAGAATTAAGAATTTGATCAATAAAGTCTTATTATCTATCAAAAGAGACTTTCACTTTAAAGAAAGTATACTTTAATTATATACAATATATAATAGATAATAAACATTAAATAGATGTTATCATGAGTCCAATTTATTATTAAAAAATTAATTTAGTCTCAAATTCAGCTTGTTCTCTAACTTTTTTCCATTTTATAATTCACGTGAATTACATACAATTATTTAGGTCCCATTTTGTACGATGGAGTGAATTTGTGAGAATGGAAATGGAAAAAAGAATAGGAATGAGAATGAGAGTAAAAATGAGAATGGGATAAAAAAATATGTTTGGTATACAATGGAAATGAATGAAGATGATAATTTCTTTTTTTCCTTTTGATGGATAAAGATCAAAATACCCTTATTGATGAAAATAAAAATAATATCATTATATTAAAAAGCCTTCATCTCCTAAACTCATCATCAATCTCCATCCATAGTATTGAATAGAGTTATTCTATCTCTTTAATAGCATTAATGTCGAATAGTAATCTCCATAGTAGCATCAGTATCGAGTAGCCACTACATCCCCACAATAGCATGAATGACTACATCTTCAAAACAATATTATCACATATCTAAGCTATCCTTTGACATTCATTATTGAGCCCAAAATGAAGCAACTCACACTCTACAAATTAACAAATTTTATGGGGAACTAAATTTAAAGATGCGTAATGGTAGAAATTGAATTTCAATTTGATATTCGGAGTTTGACGACAACAACCATCATCAACGGCAATATGCGCATGTAATCCCAAAATTTTCTGTTTATCAAGGCACTTTCATCTTAAAAATTTCATTCCTATGAAACATGTACCATTCCATTGCCCCTTTAATGGAAAGATGTCTCCCACACCATACTGGAATCAGTTTTGCTATGGGAGTGTCACGGTTGCCTGCTAAAAAAGTTTTAATGGCTTACTTCTCCCTCTCCCTTTCCCAACTCTCCACTCCTTTCTACCAAAGGAATCCTTAAAGTTCTTTTGGCCAATGATGAAAGAAATCATTAAAAAGTTTTTTCAGTTCACTGGAGCACCCATAATGAACAAGTATGACAATTTAATTTTGAAATAATGAGCTTCTTATACCATTGTTCTTTTTTGTAGAAAAACACTTTCATGAAAAATAATTTGTTGTCTTCAATTTTCTAGAAATATAATTAAAAAATTTTCTTTTAATGATTTAAATATTTCTTCAAACTTTCATAGAAAATCATTCAAAAAAATATATACATAGAACTTCTAATTTCTTTTTTCAATGCACTAACTGTAACATGTGAAATTTTTTTCATTTTCAATTAGGTCTTGAAACTTTTCATTTTCTATTTGGTCCCTATCCTTAAATGAAAAGAAAATTTTAAGTTAGGGACTAAACTAAAAATTTCTTATAACTTTTTACACAAAATCTTGAATGAAATTTTTAATAAGGCATAAGAGACATGTTGGGCATTGTTTCTCTGGTATTGTAGTATTCTCCGACCATGAGCCTCCTAATAGTGATCTCAATGATAATCTCCCCTACCACATCATATAACATAATGGTAAATGCCATAGAGTAAGTATAATAGGGAAGCACAAACTTAAATACATTAATTAAAGACATTTTGACCTAAAATTCTTATGAGATAAAGGAATGAGAATTCAAGAAATTCTCAATAGTTAAACATGATAATTATCACCATGTTAGGCAAAGATATAAAATGTGTAATCAAAATACAAATGAACAAGAATATCACATAATTATGGATTCAAAGCTCCCACATGCATGCCAAGATATTTGCTTTCAAAGCAAACAATCCCATTGCTCAAATGCACCAATGTGCTGCCACCATGGTAAGAATATATAACCAAATATCAATGATTAAAATGGAGAAGTTTAAGCAAGTTAACTACCTTAATCAATTAGAGTTTTCTTCCTTGAAAAAATCACCGAAGTCTCGGCCTAAGTAAGAGGAAAAGGGGAAAGAATATGGATTCATAAGCTAACCAATACTAGAGTACTAAAGCATGAAAGAAAGAATAAATTATTTATCTTACTTGACTTCTTATGCTTTCTTCTTTTTGGTTAAGCTTTTCCCTTCTCCTTCTTTCTTTAACACTCCTCCCTTTCTCTCAAGAAATGCTACATATAGTGGTGTGAGGAGAACAAGGCTCATTTCCACCTATACATAGCCTATGGTTCTTGCATGGCAAGTAAAGCTCACATTAGGTGTCACTTTCTCTCTTGAACACTTGTCTAATACTTATGATTACTCTTGCCACCTTGCATCATCTTAATTTGCCACTTAGCCCTAACTAATCATGGCATCAAGGGTTCCTTAATCTTAATTTGTCTTCCTTTAAAATTCTAATAATGCCATTAGTTGAATGATAACCAAAATGGCTTCCAATTTGGCTCTTTTCCAACCAATCTTTTTCCATGTTAATGCTACATGTTACACCCAATAATTGTAGTATAAATTTTGGCCTTTTACCCTTTCATTTTTTTCCTATTTAAATTTTAACCCCTAACTTAAAGAAGTTTTTTGCAATTTAGTACAATGCTTTATTTTACATTTCTTAATTATTAAGAAAACTACATTTAATGTTTTCTAATTTCATTAATTTTCTAAGTAGCTTCTTAATTATGCCTTACTAAAAATTTCATTCAAGATTTTATGTAAAAAGTTACAACAAATTTTTAGTTTAGTCCATAACTTAAAATTTTCTTTTCATTTAACGATAGGGACCAAATTGAAAATAAAAAGTTTTAGGACCTAATTGAAAACGAAAAAATTTTGGATGTCACAATTCTCCCTTCTTTAGAAAAAACTTTGCCCTCAAACTTTCAACTTACTAAATAATCCAGGCCATCTCTTCCTTATATCTTCCTATGTTTCCCAAGTTGCTTCCTCCATCGTTAACCCTTTCTAAACCACTTTGACTAAGGATATTTCCTTCTTACGAAGTCGCTTAACTTGGGTATCAATAATCTTTTTGGTTTTACTTTGTATGTTGGGTTCCCCTAAACTAGCACAGACTCATAATGTATAACATGTGTTGGATTGGGTTGATATTTCTTTAATCGTGATATATGAAAAACATCATATATATGAGATAATTGAGGTGGTAAGGCTAAATGATAAGCAATAGTCCCAATACGTTCAAGAATTTCAAAAAGGGCCAATGTACCTGGGACTCAATTTTTGACTTTTAAAAGTTCTTTTGACCATAAGGGAAACTTGAAGGAAAATATGATCACCCACTTGAAATTCAAAGATCTTCTCCTCTTATTTACATAACTCTACTGTCAGTTTTGGGCAGTTTGCAACTTTTCCCTAATTATTTTAATATGTTCTGTGGTTTGATTCACTAATTTAGGACTTAGGAGGCTTCTCTCTTCTAACTCAACCCAGCATAGTGGGGATCTACACTTTCTCCTATATAATGCTTCATAAAGGGCCATCTGAATACTAAAATGGTAACAATTGTTATAAACGAACTCTGCTAGAAGTAGGTAAGCATCCCAATTACCTTTTAACTATAGGGTGCAAGCTTTAAGCATATCTTCTAAATTTTGGATAGTCTTTTTGGTTTGTTCATCTATCTGTGGATGATAGATTGTACTGAACTTAAGTTAAGTACCTAAGGCTTTCTATAATTATCTCAAAATATTAGATGCAAACCTCTCATCTCTATCTAACAAAGTACTCTTGGGTACTCCATGCAGTCTAATGATCTCCTTAATGTACACTTGTGCTAATTTATCTAAGGTATAGGTGGACTTAATGGCTAAGAAGTTAGTCTTGGTTAATATATCCACTATAACCCATATTGCATCATTTCCAGTAGAGGTTCTACATAATCCTGTGATAAAATCCATCGACATACTTTCCCATTTCCATGTGGGAATATCTAAGGGTTGCAACATTCCAGTAAGCTTTTGATGTTCTGTTTTAATTCTTTGCCAAGTTAAGCAATAGGTCACAAATCTAGTTACATCCTTTTTCATTCTTGGCCACCAAAATACTTTCTTTAGATCATTGTACATCTTAGTGACACTGGGGTGAATAGTATACTTACTCTTATGTGCTTGAAAGAATTAACCATTTATTTGGACAATAGAATTATGAAGAGAGTTTCCAAACTTTAAAAGAAAAATTAACCTCCTCACCTTTGTTGGTTTTGCCTAACTTAAGAGAAATTTTCACTATATATACAGATACTTTGAAGAAGGGATTAGGATGTGTCCAAATGCAAAAAGATAAAGTAATAGCTTATGCCTCTAGGCAATTGAAATCTCATATGATAAATTATCCTACACATGATCTATAATTAGCTACTGTAGTATTTGCTCTGAAAATTTGAAGACATTACCTCTATGGCTCTAAGTTCAAGGTTTATTGCGATCATAAGAGCCTGAAATATTTATTTGACTAAAAAGAACTTAATATGAGACAAAAAAGGTGGATCGAATTTTTGAAGGACTATGATTTTACTTTAAATTACCACCCCTGGAAAAGCAAATCGTGTAGTAGATGCCTTAGTAGAAAAACTCTACACTTAACTACTTTAATGATGTCTGAACATAAATTGTTGAGTGACATAGGACAATCAAACCTTTTAATCACCATTAAGGATACTCAATTGACAATAAAAGAGCTTAGGATTCAAGACAAGTTAAGATCCTAAATTAAGGAAGCTCAGGAAAAGGATCCTTTTTTAGTTAAAATTAAGAACCAAATTCATCAAGGAGAAACATTAGACTTTAAATCTCTGAAGATGGAGTAATACAATTTAAGAATAGACTATGTGTACCTGAAGTTTGATATTTTGCTATTTTTAGAATAACAATTGCTTATTTGTTCTTATTTTATAAAATACTACTTTCATGGATAAGTATATAATTTGATATTTTGCGAATAATATGATTTTAGAAAGTTGTATAAACTATTCCTTGCTTAAAGACTTTCTCTTGAACTAGTATGGCCAAGCGTTTATTAAATTTTGGATAACTTTATATGGGTAAAAGAGAAACTTTGTATCATTATAATTGATATTAAGATATATTCCATTTTACACAATTATTGTTTATAACAAAGTTGCTTGGTATAAAACATATTTTAAGTTAGGTTGTATATTTTTTCAAATTTTGCAATTTATATTGCTAACTAGAAACTTCAATCAAATATATTACCTAGAATTAAAATACATTGAAATATTTATTTTCGAAAGGTATTATGACAGTATGGGTTATTTCTAGAATTATTAAGTTATTTATCTTAAACGTTATTAGAATTAAGATTATCATAAAGGAAATTATATAGGAATTGTTCTAATTGTTATTTAGGGAGAGTTTAGTATTTTCATCAAGAATTCTAATGTGATATTATCACTATCTGCTGTTTTATACTTCATTATTTTTATTTGTTTTTATTTCATTGTCCTTTCTTATTTCGGTGACAATTATTAGGTATTATTTTGGGATATCTCACTAACATCGCCTTATCGTTGGCGTCACCACACTATTAACCATATTGAGCAACATTGTTGCTAAAGGCTAGCCAGTCTGTCTATACTTGAGTTGAAAGTGAGTCAAATTAAAGTCTTAATTCATACACTAATATTTTTTATGTAAGGTCAAATACAAATTTTGAAAGTAGGATGAGATTTGGCTCAATATTAAATTGTTTATCCAGGCATACATAAGAACTTTGAAATTAAGATAGATTTGGTCCAAACAATATTCATTCGATGGAATGAGTTCGAGTATAGTTATTGAAACTTAAACATGTTTAAGATGCATACTTTAATTCAAACATTTGTACATAAACCAAATTAAGATGAAATTAAAAAGTTTAAGTTATATTCTAGAGCCATGCTTGAACTCAATTAATCAATGTAATATTGGTTATTAGATCGTTACTGAGGGTTTTTTTTTATTATTTAGTAGCTATGGTAAAAATAATAAACAAATTAAGATTATGTGTTGTCTTTCTAATTCTACCTATGTATCTAAAGTGCTTTTAAAATTGTAAGAATAAAATTTTCACAATTCATTAAATTTATATTAAAAAAATGTGCAAAACACATGACATGTTTAACACTTACATAAAATGAGGGGATGGAAGCACCCCTTTCATAAATAAAGCAAGCGGGGACGTCTTACCTTAAAATATAATAAGGGGGACAACATCTCACTCCCTCGAGCCCCCTCCCTCCTCACAAAAAAATTAAATTAATATAAATTTTTATAGATATTAAAATATAATTTTAAAGTTTTAAATGCATTATATTTTCTTAAAGATGTTCATTTATTGTAATTAAAAAATTTTACTCAATAAAAAATTTTAAATTAATAATATTATTTAAAATACTCAACTTTAAAATAGATATTATTTTTAAGACAATAATAATACTATCAAACCAAATATTATCTACTTTTTTGTTTTTACTCAAACCAAATATTATCAAAATAAGTTCATTTATTTTTATATAATTTTTAGTATATAATTCAATCTTATCTCATCAGCTTTAAGAAAATATATTATAATCCAAAGTGGACAAATAGAGTAGGTCATTGCTGATCTAAGCCATTGAAAGTGTATATAAAATGAAGATCTAAAAATAAATTAAATTTTCTTAATTTAAAATATATTTTAGAATGATGATATTAAATATAGTTATTATATACTTGTCATTTAGATGAGTGGGTTTAAAATTTACACCATTTTATTTTATGTTCCTTTTCTTTTATAAAAAGTCAATAATTGGCTTGTGGTCTTAAAATTATCATTAAATTGGTCTTATTTTAAAAACAGATAATTTAATAAAAATATTTTAAATAAAAATTAAATGGTTTGATTATTCATTTTATTTTGAATAATGGAATATTATATTTTAGAATTTCAATTTAACAAATATGTTTTAGATATATTTATTATTCTCATTTTAAAAATAAATTTTAAGTTAATGCTATTTAATTTAACATAAATTTTATTAATTTTATAAAAATCAACATCTATTATAAGATTGATCATTTCATTATTGATATTATTTTTAAAATCTGTATTGAGTAAAAATTTTATATTAATAATGATAAAATGAAGATATTAAAAAAATTAATATAACTTAAATATATAAATATATTTTACTATTTTTTAAAAAAATATTTTTTTTAATATAAATTTATTGATTATTAAATTAATTTTTTGTAAGGAGACGAACAGGAGTGCCCAACTCTCCTTACTAAATTATTAGATGGTCTCCCTTCATATATTAAACTAGTTGATTTGCCTACACGCTTTGGGAGCATTTTAGAAAATTAATATAATTTGTTATGTGGATAAATGTTATTTAAGGAATGGATAAATATTGTGATAGGTGGCGTATATTTTTATAGCATATAAAGAATAGAAGTTCTTACATATGTGGAGACTGTCTAATAAATAATTATTTCAATTAATGGTAAATGTTTTAATATTTATAAAGAAAATTTATTAAATTAATTAATTCCCAGGAATGAACATGAGACTTTTGGATTTTTAAATAAGTGTACAATTAGACAGATATGATTGAATTAAATTTATTTAAAATAATTATTGTTTATTACGTTGAGATGAACTTATTATTTATAGATTTTGGTAAAAAGTAATTAACTCACAAAATTCGTTTTGTTGTCTTAGTATTTGTGGGGCTAGATGAAGTGGATGAGAGTAGGGATATAATTAACATGATTATAACTTATCAAATTGCACATGTCGATCATAGTTTGAATAAACCAATTTAAGTGGTAGCTAGAAGCTACAAATGTATGTTAACATTATGTGCATGAAAAAAAAAAACCTTTGATAAAATATATAATTGAATTTGTGCATATTTTATATAATAGAAGAGAGAACTAACTTAACTAATATATAACAATGCTATAATATTTATTAAAGTTAACATAGAAAGTATGTGATGATTAAGAAATTTATTAATATATGTTTTTTACTTTATAATAATTCATGCACATTAATTGGTGTAAGTATTACAATAAGGAATTGATTAAAAAAATTTATTAAATTTATTTATTCACATTCATGAACATTAAAATTTTGAACTTTTGAATAAGTGTACATTTGAATATGCATAATTGAACTAAATTTATTGAAAACATTTATTATTTAGTTGATTGATAATATAAATAATGTACTAAAAAATATGTGAGGTTGTGCAATAATATTTTTAATCATTATATCTATGTTCATGCATGATTTTAAATGAAGCTAATTATAAAGAAATAAAATATTCCCATTGTCTACCTTGTTTTTTCTGACTTCATTATCACTTTGTGTTCTCATGGGTGTTGTCACACCCCAAACCCTCGAAGCGCAATCAGTACAGATAATCGGAATAACCTCATTCCTGCAAGCCAACCACTATATTTTCTTGATTGATTATATTAATATGCAAATTATGCAACAACATTAACTCATGGAAACCTTAATATTAAATAGTTTATCCATCATATTTCGTGTAGAAATTTCGGCAAAGTCTCCTATGTGAATGAGACATATTGAAAATGCCACAATCATTTGCCAATTCATTCAAGTTCAAAAAAAAGAGTTCATCTTTCAATATAGCCAATAACCGAAAAAACTATATTAAAATAAGGGAATGAGGAATTTGCCTATGGTCAACCATACATATATTCAATTATAGACTAGTTGGTCACTATGCTACACTACTACAAAAGTATGATATCCCAGCAAAATAAGGAATAGTATCCTTTGCAGTACAAGTAAAGCTCTTATAACCCTCACGTTTAGAAAGCTGCTCAAGGTGGTTATCTGAAATTAAAGAAAATATAAACAGGTAGCATTCTAATAACAAAACCAATACAAATACCTTGAGATATGCAGTGTTCTGCAAATTACTTCATAATAACTTCTCATATAACAAATACTATACATGTTAGCCCAAACCTTTAAAATGACCAGTACTCTGCTAATTAACATTTATACCCTTACCATAATAAGGCATAAACATGTGTTAACTACACAAGAGAAAGGAATTACAACTTTGAAATATAAAATAATAGTCATGGATTTACTTCCATGGAAATTAAATCAATCAAGGATACTCAGCTCTTGGAAAAATATATTTATCGGTCGAGGGAACACAGCCCTCGAGGAACTATATTCATCAGTCAAAGGTACTTAACCCTTAGGTAATTTAAATTAAACGGTCGTCAGGCACGAGTTCACTCTGTTTAATTCATCTAATACTCACTTTTAATACAATCTCCCTCTGATTTTTTTACACGAATGTCACATCGCAATAACATATTAGCCAATATCTTGTAACATGGCTATCTGTGATATTATATCCGCTTTATAAGTGTTATGCCACATCACACATAATTCATAGTTCCTTTGAAAAACTAATCAAGTCTGGTAGGCTATTCCCTTGTTAACAAAAAGACAATAACCACAAAAATTCCACTACAAAATAATATAAATGATAAACAACAACATGTATCATGTGATACCATTGCAAAAGCTACTGCTTACCTGGTTGGTAAAGTATTTCAATTAATATTGCCTCCTTTCCTTAGTTATGAGATATTCCTCAAGATAAATCCCAATAACACAAAAGTATAAATTTCCTTAAACCCACACAATTACCATTTCATACCACATTCGATCTCATTGGATTGTTCCCTAGTACATTCATACATTGGAAGGACTTACTATAAATAACTAAAATATTTACAAGTCTTATACCAACCCATAATATTGGCTCAAACACACACCTTATTAAAGAAAATTTCCTTTCTTTAATTCATATTTTCTTTTCAATATATCATACATTGGCCAAATTCTTTCTACATCTCCTTATTTGCCACTTAGAATTCATGCCTTAACCTTATTTCATTTTCCCTTTTATTCCACCATGTGCCTTGCTCATTTCTCACCAATTTAACATTTGCTAAATCCCATTATATTCACTTCTTGTATATCTCTTATTTCTAATTATTCAATCAAATCCTCATTCGCAACACTTTAAAACTTCCTTTCACCTTCAACTAAGCCTATATTTGAACAACAATAAGATATCACTTCATAAAAATTCATAGTGCTCCTAAAATACCAGTCTTAACAACAAATTTCTAGAATTCTTACAATTTTAAGTTTGACCCAAAAATCTAGAAATTTTCATATTGGTCTTCAACAAGCCCAAGGTATGAACTTGAACATTTTTTTCCAGAATTGTACCATAAAACCTTACCATTCTAATCACCACTTAGAGGCAAAAGGATAAAATTTCAGTAACAAGTAGAACCCACATGAAGATTAAACCAATCTTACCCAATTAAAAAAAAAAATCAATTTTTAGCCTCCTAGAACCAAAAGAAGAGCTAGACGTAGCTGGCAGTTTTCTACCAGAACAGTGATGTGCGATGGCAAGAAATAGGTCGCTGGTGAGGAAGGATGTTGGCTGGTGATGACAAAACACAACAAAACAAAGAGGGTGCAAGATAGCTGAGGAAAAGTGATGAAACAGATGAAGCATGTTGTAGAATTTTCTTAATCGGGAGAGAGAAAAAGTGGAGCAAGGGTAGTTTGGTAATTTTTCTTAGCTAGGACATGTGGCACCACCAAAAAATTCCTAAGAGAGCATGCACGTGAGGTTTGAACCCTTGCCATCAAGATTAATGTACCCAAAGTCTTACCCTTAAACCAAAGTTCATATCTAATTATTAAACCACGCTATTTAAATTTATTCTTCCCTTCTTCTAAATGATTTTGCTCCAATTCATTTTTTTTTTCATAAATGGAACAATCTTATATCACCAATTTAAATGTCATCTATGATGATTTTTGTGTTATAGGTACCCTCCCGTTACTCCACACTTATGTCATCGTCAAATTTAATCTATCTAATCAATATTCAATTCTTTGTTTGACATGAGATGGAGAGAAAATAACAACCGATGATAAAAGATATAATGAAGTTCATTTATATATATTTTATGTAATTAGACAATGAACCAAAAGAGAAGAAAAATAATAACATACATATGATGTATTTGTATAGTTATCCATTAATTAATGCTATAAAATAATTAAGCTATCATTTTGTGATTGTTGATTAGTATGTATAGCCCGTAAATTTTATGGCCACAATGAAATGGAAACCAAAAAAGCATTACAGCTTTTTATTTCTCAAAACATATTACATGTTGATGATGAAAACCATATAGACGAAAAAAAAAAGAACTAATAGATGTGAAAATAAAATGAACTCATGTCATCAAAAATATGAACTAATACATGCCAAAAAAAAAAAAACTCATGCTATGAATGATTTGATTGTTTTTTGGAAGATTAAAATTGACTTTAATTAATGGACACATAAAACAATAACTTTTGACTCTTAATCATTATATAAGAGTTGTTAAATATAACACTAAAATTAATAAATATAATTAGGTTAAATGGACATATAAAACAATGACTCTTAACTCTTAATCATTATATAAGATTTGCTAAATATAATATTAAAATCAATAAATATAATTAGGTTAAAGACAATTGAAAAGTCATTGCACAAAGAATAGGTCACACATTTACAGGAACTTGCTTTAATTATATGTAATAGATAGCTTTAATTATATGTAATAGATAAATTGGCGATGTGCATTCCCATTCCATTTATATGCCACAATTTTCTTGAAAATAAAGTTTATTAGATAGCAAAAAGTTCAATTTCATGATCCTACAAGACTTTAATGGATTGTGTATCTCATGATAGATAAATTTTTTTAAGAAAGAAATAAATTACTTTAAATATATAGGTAAAATAAGAAAGATAATTTAGTCATTTATTATTTTCAGCTAGCACCTAGGTCAAAAAAACCGTTGCTAAGGTGTTAACTAATAAGCTAAAACCTAATACGCATTAGTATTTTGACATTCAAGAGGACCGACTTTCCCCTTATTTTTTTTCCTTTGTGCATTGGAAAACATGCTATTATTATTTAAGGGTAGGATTATGCAAGCATGCTACCGGCTTTTCTTATTTACAAGTCGTTGTCAGTGACACTTTAGCCATTTGTTTAAACATGTTCTCTTAGGTACACCTTCTTCTCGCAACAAGGTCACCCATACTATGGCTCAACATTTAGAATTTATTGTTGATATTACTTTTCATGCTGTTGAATAAAATAATTCTATTTGATTTAAAAAAACGCCAAAAAAATGAAATTTGAAAGTGAGTTGTACGTAGACTGCATTTATTTTTTCCTTCTAGAAGGTCCAACCATTGTCTTACTTTACAAGTGTCCATCATTTTATGTAACTCAAACATAAACAAAGCATAAAACTATTTTAATAAACGAACGACAAATTTTTTTTTTTAAGAAAAACCTCAACTTTTTCCCTAAAAACAAACAAATAGAGTCTACCTGAAAGATATAAGAGGTTGCAAGATATAATTAGCATGTGCCAAACAAGAGGAAAATTGACGTTCGAACTTTCAAAATTTTTGAAAGGAACTGGAGAGACTGAACTTGGGAGTTTGTGTGTCCTACGTCGTTAATGCATGAACTAGGAAACAATCCTCCACCAAGGGTGATGGCTCTTCATTGCTACCTAGATTTCTTCAAGTAGTTGTGGAGAGAGGTACAATCCAGGCAACAGTTGATCATCGATAATCTAATGACTCCTGTTGCACAACCAGCCCAAATTCTTACGAAGCCAGTCTTCTGGTAAATTCATAACGCATCGAAACCTCCGACACATCACACATGCATATTCAGTTATTTTACTAGTGGGACCAGCCGGCCGGCAGCTCCATTATCAGTGTCCTCAGCTACCACCACCACTACAATCCTTTAAAGACAAAATAGATTTCCAGTTTAATACTATGCTTTTCTCCCTCATTACCCAGTGCATCGGAGATCAAACAGACAACACGAAACTTCAGAGTGATCGAGAAATTAGAAAGTAGAATCTTATTCAGGCAACGACACTTACGGGGAGAAGAAAATATCTAGAAAAGCACAAACATGTGAAAGGCTCTATGATACATACATATATCATACACCTACGTACAGCTGAAACTGACTAACCATTTCCCGTAATCATCTCAACAAGAAGTGCTATAGATAGCCTACGTTCCACACAGCTATATGAACTACCACACAAACTCATCTCGGGCGCACACAACAGCTAACACAAAAATGTATACAACCATGGGGAACAGAACAGAACAGTACAGAACAGAACATCTTCATACTTCAGTTGTCAGGAGACGCTTATTTCTCAGACATCGAAAGGAGAAGAAGGGCTTGATCTGTTCTGGCCTCCCTTCTCGTACGCATCCGACGTCGACCTTCTTCGAAACCGGAAGGACTCTCTACCCCCTGAAAACACACATCATCATTTGCTTTATTCTATAGCTCATTGTTAAAATATATCAGTCCTTGAAATGAAGATATATAGACACGCAAAATGGCGGGATATTGTACAACCACACATTATCAATGAAGAATCGTGTTAAGTTAAATAAATGATGAAGAATATGATGTTGTTCTGTGCAATTTAATACCATTAATTAGGAGATACCAGATTTGAGATTGTGATCGACATAATATGAACTACATTTCAATACAGTTTCGACTGTACCATGTTCGTGGTCAAACCTCATACTTATGGCACAAACACAACGAACAGCATATAATTTTCACAGTTAAAATTAAATACTAACTTAATTATGATGCCGTCTTGATTTCAAACTAGGCGTCATAAATAGTATATATATTTTAACCCATATGAAAAGTATAGAGTTACCCTAGCTATCACTTAAAGAGTCTAGAGAATAAATAATAATATAATGCACATATAATCGTGTCTATACGTGGATAAGCACCCAGTCATTTTCCATCTAAATTATAGAGGAAGCAAAATGACCATACGGACTAGGTACACCTAACACTCCTTGCCCATCACCCTGGTCCACCAAAAATACTAAAGGCCGCCACAAAATGACAAAATTACCCCTACACAGTTCCAGACCCCAGAGCATCGTTTACACTGATAAGCACAACAAAGGTTACTCCGCTTTTTCCGGAAGCAGATCGGTTTCAGATTTCAGCAGAAGCCAATTCAATTTCGGGGTCTAATTAAGCATTTTTAGTACTGACGAAGGGAAGATAATAACGACCTTACCCGAAAACGGAGAAACTGGAGGAGTAGACCCAGCAGGTGAAACCGGAGGCGATCCACTCTGATACCCCGGCGGTTTCACAATCATGATACTACGTGTTACTCTCATCGCCTCCTCCGGCGGTTCATCACCGTACGATCTCGCGCTCCCGGCCACTGACTCTGATTAAAAGAGAAGAAAAACACATCACACAAGGCAAGGCCTGAATATTAGTAAACTACTACTAAACCACAAAGCGTAGAAACGCTCGAGTCTGAAGCGTTTCGGAAGCTATTATCTCCCAAAAAAAAAAATCTAGTTTCGATATTAATTATTTCATCTTCCGTCAATCTTCTGCTATAGACCATAAGATTATAGATCATTTAGGCTTCCGATCTTGATAATAATTAACATACAGGAATTGATCTGCAATTAGAAGGTCAAAAAATTATGAGCCGTTGAATCACAATAATTCAGTTGCAGGTCACAATTCTAGTTGCAGTCTCCTCTTGATTTTGCATATAACAAATAGGGTGAGTAAATTCTATAGTTAATGTCCAGCGCCGGCAGAAGATGGCAAAAATTTTGCGTACCCTTGCCGGAGCTCCGTCGATAACTGAAGGTGTTGTACTTTCGGAGCTTGCCGAGACCGTTCTCCGGCCGTGGGCCGGCGACGGTGTCATCCCACAACTGGTCGAGTAGGCCCATGGTAAGCAGGATCAAGCGTATTATAGCAGATCCGGCGTATCGGCTACTTCAGTGACCAGGTTCCGGAAAAAGAGGAATAACCGAGCAAACAAGGGAGTGATATTTAAGGAGGACGAGGCGTTAAAGGTCGAACAAGTCTTGAGGTGAAGAGCGATCTGAGCCGTCGATTAGAATCAAAATGGGACTGCATGACACGGCAATTGGATCGGGGGGCACGTTCAGATAAGGTTAGGCTGGGGACACGTGACATTACTACAGGGCAGGAAGCTCACGTGACCAGTCATTTTCGCAAAGAGATTATTTCGAGGTCCAGGATACCCCTTCCTTTTGTTGGAACGGGAGAGATAAGCCCTTCAAATTTTCCAGAATTACAAAATCTGACCTCATAAGATAATTGAAAGTTGAAACCGAGATCGTATCACTATCAGTACAACACACGATATTATCAAATTTCACGATGAGATATGAGCTGTATAAACCTTTAATGTCAAATTGACAATTCTATCCACTAATGTCTCAAAGAATCGAGACAATTCTAATCAGGAATGTAAATTTGCAATATAGGTAACCATGGAATCGTGGAATTTTGGTTGAATGGTGACGATGATAAAGGCACAAACTGTTCTGGATTTAAGATTCCGTTCGACTTTTCCTAAGAAATTTAATGAGATGAAATTTAGATGCGCGCCGATTTTTCAGTAACGGGGGCTATTTTCTTCATTAAAGCACTGGGGATTTAATGGGCTTCAACCTTTATATAAAATATATTTTTAAAAATTAAAAAATAATTATTTTTATAAAAATGTATATTTTAAATTTTTTTATATATAATGATAGTTAGTTAAAAAATAATAGACTCTAAAATATACAAAATAAATTATGAGATATTAAAAATAATTTTATTTTTTTATTTTTTTAACTACATATTATTTTTTACAAGAAAACTTAAAATATAAATATATATTTATTTATAAAAATTATTTTTTTAAATATATTTTATACAAAAATTAATGTCATTGAACTTCTACTAGAAAAAATCAATTGTTGGAAGAAATCCAGATTCAATTTAGATACTGCTCAAACTAATCATGAGAATGACTATTTCTTTATTTAATTGATAGAGTACAGTTTTTACCGCCGGTTCAACACAAAAAACAATTAAAAGCACAAAGTTAATGTGTTTGGACAAGTCAATAAGCAATTCCTACTTATCCAATTTAGTTATAAAACACAGTCAACGTCTTATATTAAGCTGACTAGGATTGTACTTTTGTACAGTAATATTTTCTTTTAAATAAATTTAAATTGGATTAATATGGTTTTGTAAATTTAATTTTAATTAAATATGATTCTATAAGACTATGATTTATTTTAAAAAAATTTTATTTGAAAATCAAATTTAGCTATGAATGCAAATAATTTGGAAAAAAAAATTTTTTTATATTTTTATGTAGACAAAAGTTGAAAGACAAAAATAATTTAAAAAAAAACTTATCGCCAACTCAAATAAAATTATTTATACAACGAACTGTTATGTTAAACGAATTTTAAACTTTTTCAGACATTAAATTAAACCAAACTAGACCATCTTGAACTCGTCGCTGCGTGGCTTCCGTGGTCACTGATCAGTGGCTTTAACTGCCCAATCCCAATTGCATGATTCATGCATGAAAGATTCCTGCTCTTTTATTTATTTATTTTATTTCTTTGTTCTTTCCACTTTAGGGTTTATTTTTTTGGGATCAGTCTATGTAATTAAGCTAAAGGCAGGTACCTTTATTAATGGCATTCAGTTCTATCAATCCTATTTATTCTTAATATCAAACTTAACCATAAGCATTAGGGAAACAAAAAAAAGGCAAAAATAAATTCAGGATACTATTCAATTCTTGGTCATTGAACTCACTAGAAAAGGTTAGTCTTGTCAAAAAATTTTGATACTATGGGATATAGTTAAAAAATTTTAATTCTTACAAGTGACATTATTATATAAAATAAATTCAATATTTTATATAACATGCTGTAAAAGTGACAAAAAAAAACACAGTAATAGTCTTAACATTACATATCAGGGTCGCCATCTTCGTCTAAAATAATTTAGAGTAGATTACGTCAAACGGAGGCAACTGGTTCAATCGCTTTCTGCTTTGGTTTTCCTTTGTCTTTTTCTTCCTCCTCCTCCTTTGCCCTTTTTATTTTTTCCTTGCTATTCGAAAATCGACATTCGGACATTAACAAGAGGCGAGAGAGACATTCACCAGTGGTGGAAGAGCCCAATCCCATACTTCAATTTACTTTCGACAAAAATTCTCCCTTGCTCATAACTCATTTTTCATTTTGTTCTCTCGCTCAGTCAAAAATTCAAATAGGTCCTTCATTCAAAGCACAATTTACCAAATTATCTCCTCCGTTGACTTTTCATCCAAAATATACTGACTTAGAGGTTAAATGCTGACGTATATTGTTATCCTTTGAATTGAAAAAAAAATTATCTAATGGATACCACATCAGCATATCAACTTGGTATTTTTTTTTTCCGAATCTGATAGGATTAAGGGTTTCATCGCACAACACATAGCCATTGTCGCTGCAGCAACGCCACTTTCGGAGCAGCCACCGTCCGTCTGTCAAAGCAGAACCCATCGTATGTCGGAGCAAAACCCAAACACCAGCATCTGCTCACCCAAAGTTCATTGCATCTAGGCTGAGTAAAACATTGAATGCTTGAATCTGTTCTTCCAGTCGCACCAAGGTGGCCTCTTTTGTGGGGATGGGTAATGGTTTTGTGCTTTTAGTCTGCAGAGAGGTAGGAGATTTAATTTCACATGGTGAGAGTCTTTCCTCAAAGCTAGAAAAATCTTCCTTTCTGTAACTTAATTATTATTTTTGTAATTTTAAAAAATGCTATGTAATTTTGAACTCCTATTATTTATTAGTCTGGTTCTTGATGACTTGAGGATGACAAAAATTTTCGGGATCTGATACAAAGTAATTTTGGAAAGCTGTAGAAACTTTACATTTATATTTTGGTTTTACCATTTTAGATTCCTGAAGAGGAATAAGAACTATTGTATATATGCCCCTAACCAGAAATGTTTTTATGACTGTATGTTATCTTTTTACTGTTGGAATAATTTGAATTTTATGGATTAGCATTAATTATTTTATTTGATTAGTAGCTAATTAGGCAATTAATGTTACAATTTATAAATTGAGAATGGACTGGGTTTTATTTTAATATGTGTGTAGATAATCGGTGATGGGTTCGATTATCCACAAGCCCACAAAGGCAGAAACCCAACTCACAGCCCAATAGCATTAGTAATCATCCCGTCAGATTACTAATCCAAGATTGTTATCCAGAGAGAGAGATTTTTATGGGCTTAATTTAAATTTAAAATTGTTTTAAAGATTCTGGAGGATTTTACTGAATAATATTGATTAATTATATTAGTTAAATAAAATCCTATAAATAACAGAATGAAGCCCTAGTTTTGATAACTGATACAAAGTTGTTTTACAACTCTCTCTCTGCCGTCAAGACTCTCTGTAAAGTACTCTTGGGTATTGTGGGTTGAACTGATTGGACTCAACCAACTTTCGAAGTAACGATGTCGTCTCCATCAGGTCAGACAGTTGAATTTATTCTTCCACATTATACTTTGAATTACTTGTCTTGATTTCGCTGAATCTAGTTCATGCTATCAAATGGTATCAGAGCCCAAGGTTTTCTGATTATAAAATTTATGATATTTTTCTCCATCAGACAAAATGTTGATCTTCTGGATTATGAAATTGTGAATACGTAGAAACATTACTGTGTATGTCCAATTTTGGTTAATAATTATCAAAAAAAAAAAAATTTCGACGTATTCCTGTAAAACATCCAGATTTGCAAACTCAGCCACCGGTGTGATTTTCATCGATTGCCGGCAAAACTCGACTTCACCACTATGTTCATTGGCGTTGCCGGCGAGTTCTGACCGTGAAAACACATCGACGGTGAATCACGATCAAGCCGAGGATCCAATCAACTAAAACCCACATTTTCGATTCAATTTTCATAAAACTTGGGTCAGATTCGTTCGATATACACACCGGAATCTGGTAGATCGCTGAACGACGAACAAAAGGGCCAAATTTGAAGCCCTAAAACCAAGAAAATCGATGAGTCTGTGATGGTACCCGTCGGATCTCTGGCGGGTCAAAACGACCCGCCAGAGGTTGAAGAAGAAGCGCGTGGGCAAGGCCCACGCGCTCCTCTGGCGCGTGATGGCGCGTGTGCCCACACCGTCAATCGGGTCAACTCCAAAATTTTAGATTCGCCTCTACTCGCCCCGATCTAAATTATGGTGAATTTTGTAGAATTTTTGGAGCCCTGTAAATAGGAGTTTTGAAATTTTACAAAATTAAAAGGCTCAAAAATAATATTTAAATAAGGTATTTCGATCCGAGAAAATTTGTACCTAGACTAGATATAATATGGGACCATGTGTTAAAATCACTCTCCCTGATTATGTGCAATTAAATCGTAATTAATATTTTATATTAATTATTATGTTTTATTCCTATTTAAGTGTGTGCCTAGACTGGGAATAAACCATTGGTGAAATCTATTCTAACTTTGGATCACATACACATAATGATTGCGTGTTCGCCTATCGTGGGCCCAATCATGGTGTTATGTCTGATTATGAATAAATTTCCTATAATTCTGGATAGTTTAGTTGGCCTCATCAGGGAAGAGTGTGAAAATTGCGATGAGCCCATAAGAGAGTATATGTATATATATATATATATATATATATATATATATACACATTAATATATGTTATATTGATGATGGATATACCCTATCGGTGTGACGTTATCAATATATTCATAAGAAATTAATTCATTCATGAATTGTTGGTAGCATCCCAATCTAATGTCTTCATTGTTTCTTATATCCTATCGATGTGGAAATGATGGGTACATTTTGTTATTTCCTTTTATGGCCAAATCAATAGGGCATATAAATTTTCTTTTCATAATCTGTTATAATCTGAGACTTTAAATAGGATGAGAAACCACATCTTGATAATACAGTTGCATAAGCTGATTTTTGTAAAGGAAATCTTGTTTTATGATTATGTTTCCGGGACATAATTAATATTTCCTTGTTTTGCTTTATCAGCTTCTGTGTTTCAGCAACTGTCTGTGGTGAAAACTCTAAACGGGACGAACTATGATGATTGGTATGAGTCCTTTAATATGTACCTGATCATCTCCAAGGAGGATTTGGCCATAAGAGATCCAAAACCAGCAGATCTCACTGCTGGGTCTAGTGCTGCTGATAGAGCTTATCACAAGTAGTGGTACGATTCTAACAGGATCTGTTTGACGGTCATAAAATACACTATAGAGAAGACTATCAGACAGAGCATTCCTGAGAAAGACACCGCTGTGGAATACCTTAAAGCTGTGGGTGAAAAGTTCAAAAAGTTCGATAAGACGCAAAAGGCTTATTATCTTTCATTATTAGATAACACTCATTATGATGGAGTGTCTGGTGTACGTGAGCACATGATGAAGCTGGTGAATTATTTCAACAAGCTGAAATCTTTAAATGTGGACCTGGGCGAAAGTTATCTTGTCTACAAAGTCCTACAGTCTCTTCCAGCAGAATACGGGGTTCTCAGAACCACATATAACTCACAGGAAGCTGAGTGGACCATCGATCAGATGATGTCTATTGTGACTCAAGAGGAGGAGTCACTAAAGAAATCAAATTCACTTGGTCATTCAGTGAACTATGTCTCCCATGCTTCATCAAGTAAGACTGGAAATGAGAAACTTAAAGGAAAGAAATCTGAGAGCAAGCCTAGTGGGAAAAGGTTCTTTGAGATCAAGAAAAACAATAAGAAGAACAAGGGTCAGAAGAACAGATTTAAGGGTAATTGTAATTACTGTAAAAAGCCTGGCCATAAAATCTCAGATTGCCTTAAACTGAAACACAAGCGTGAAAATGAAGGTATCTTTCCTGAAACTGCCCCCTTAGCTTTAGTTTGTCTTGAATCCAATAACTTTGAAACCTCTATGGATACTTGGTGGTTGGATTCTGGCGCAACTGTTCACGTGACTAATTCCTTGCAGGGGCTCAAAGACAGGAGGAGCCCAAATGAGAGATAAAAGACCATTCTAGGAGTGGAAGGAAGTTCAGCTGCAGTGGATTGCGTAGGAACTGTAGTTTTGAACTTGTACTCTGGACATACTTTAACTTTAAATAACATTGTCTGTGTGTCTTCTTCAAGAAGGAATCTAGTTTCAAGTTCTGTATTAGACAAAGATGGATATTCATTTTGGCAAGGAAATGGCAGAATTGACGTTTATTTTAATTCTATCATTGTTGGAACTGCCAGATTACTGAATGGCTTATATTGCTTGAATGCAAATGTCTGTTCAGATTCTACTCCTATGGCATCAATTAATACTGTCATAAGACATAAACGTCGAAGAATTGATGAGAACTCTTCCATGTTGTGGCATCGGCGTTTGGGCCATATCTCAAAAGAGAGATTGGAGAGAATGGTTAGACAAGGCATATTGCATGACTTAAATTTTTCTGATTTTGAATCTTGTATTGACTGCATTAAGGGAAAACTTCCCGCTAAAGCTAGGAAGAAAGGGGCTAATAGGTCTGAATCTATTTTGGAATTGATTCACACAGACATAAGTGGACCAATTACTCCATATGCTATGGGCAATTACAAATATTTCATAACCTTCATAGACGACTATTCTAGATTTAGCTGGGTTGATCTGTTGCATGAAAAATCTGACTCGCTAGATGCCTTTAAAGCATTTAAGGCTGTCGTTGAATTAAAGTCTGGCAAAGTAATCAAGAGTGTAAGATCAGACAGAGGTGGAGAATATTATGGCAGATATACTGAAACCGGGAGAAACCCTGGTCCATTTGCTCTATTCTTACAGGAACAAGGGATTGAAGCTCAGTATACTATGCCTGGCACTCCACAACAAAATGGAGTTGCTGAGAGGCGTAATCGCACCTTGATGGACATGGTCAGAAGTATGATCAGTCACTCTTCATTACCAAGATTTCTGTGGGGTGATGCCCTTAAGACAGCAGCCTATGTCCTGAATCAAGTTCCAAGTAAATCTGTTGAAAAGACACCGTATGAGCTTTTCACCGATAAGAAGCCTAGTCTGAGGCATTTTCGCGTGTGGGGTTGTAAAGCAGAAGTGAGACCCTATAATCCACAGCTCAAGAAACTTGATTCTAGAACTATTAGCGGATTTTTTATTGGGTATTGTTCAGGATCCAGAGGATGCAGGTTTTATTGTCCCAGTCATACTACCAGGGTCATTGAATCTGACAGGGCCTTCTACTTTGAGGATGATTTAGATAGTGGGAGTGGTGTCCCTAGAGTAATTAACCTGCATAGTGTGGATAACATCCTGCCTATGCCATCATCGTCATCTCAACCAGTAGAACATGATATTAGAGATGACATCCTTGTTGAAAATCCAATTAATCCTATTGTAGAAGCTCCTGTAACTGATATAGGAGAGCCAGCTCTTAATTTGAGGCGATCACAAAGGATTTGTAGACCTGTAATTTTAGATGACTATATAGTGTACTTACAGGAGTTCGAATCTGACACTATTGATGGTACAGATCCAATTACTTATGGCGAGGCTATAACAGGATCTCATTCATCTGAATGGTTGGAGGCCATGAATGATGAGATGTCCTCTATGTCTCTCAATCATGTATGGGAATTAACTGAGTTGCCGGATGGTTGTAAACCTGTTGGTTGTAAATGGGTCTTTAAAACCAAAAGAGGGGCCAATGGTGAAGTTGAAAGATTCAAAGCCAGGCTTGTAGCTAAAGGCTATAATCAGAAGGAAGGGATCGATTATACGGAAACATTCTCACCCGTATCTACTAAAGATGCCTTTAGAGTCGTAATGGCTCTTGTTGCGCAATTGAATCTTGAACTTCACCAGATGGACGTCAAAACTGCGTTCTTCAATGGTGATTTACTTGAGGATGTTTATATGACACAACCTGATGGATTCACTGAGGCAGGGAAAGAACACTTAGTGTGTAAGCTGAAAAGATCCATTTATGGACTTAAACAGGCCTCAAGACAGTGGTATTTAAAATTTGATCAGATAATCACCTCACTTGGTTTTACAGAGAACATTGCTGATCAATGTATCTACCAGAAATTTGATAAAAATAATTTCATGATACTCGTTCTGTATGTTGATGATATACTCCTGGCTAGCAACTCAGTAGCCATGTTGAATGAGGTTAAACACGTTTTGTCATGCCACTTTGACATGAAAGATCTTGGTGAAGCCTCTTTCGTCCTGGGAATTCAGATTCACCGTGATAGATCTTGTGGCACTCTTGGTTTATCTCAAGCAACCTATATAGAACGAGTACTGAAGAAATTTAACATGCATACTTGCATTCCTTGTGCAGCACCTGTACAGAAAGGTGAAAAGTTATCTAGTTCATCCTGTCCCAATGATGACAATTCGAAAATTGAGATGAATAAAATTCCATATGCATCCGCTGTTGGCAGCCTTATGTATGCTCAGGTGTGCACACGTCCTGACATTGCTTTCGCTGTCAGTGTGCTTGTCAGATACCTGAGTAATCCTGGTCCTGATCATTGGAGGGCTGCAAAGAAAGTCATGAGGTATTTACAAGGTACAAAGCATCACATGCTTACTTTTAGAAGATCTGAGCCACTTGAAATTATGGGTTATTCAGATTCCGATTATGCATCTTGTGTGGATGACCGCAAATCCACTTCTGGATACATCTTTATGATGTCTGGAGGAGCTGTATCGTGGAAGAGCTGCAAGCAATCAGTCACAGCTACCTCGACTATGGAAGCAGAATATATCGCTTGTTATGAGGCTACCCGCCAGGCCATATGGTTGAGGAAACTGATATCTGGCATGCATCTAGTTGATTCTATATCACGACCTCTAACCATATACTGCGATAGTTCGTCTGCTATCAGCTTTTCTCAGAATCATAGGAACTCTAGTTGCACTAAACACTTTGATGTTAAGTTCCTATTCGTCAGAGAAAAGATTGCTGAATCTCAGACTCGTTTAATTCACATTCCTGGTGAACACATGTTGGCGGATCCATTGATCAAAGGCTTGCCCGTATGAGTCTTTAAGAATCATGTGACTCACATGGGCGTTGTTAAAAAATTTTGATGTAGCCTTGGTTTAGTGGGAATCTAGATTGAAAAAATTCTTAAGGAATTTTGAATTGTTATTTGACAATTTTGAATGTTATTTTATGTTCCATTCAATTCGGTTGATGAAACTTATTTATGGAAATGTTGACATCACTTGAATCCCTATCGGTTTCAGTGATTTTGTGTATGGTTTCTCCACTGAATCTTGTATTGTTTATAAATATACATTCATCCATGTATCTATGTAAACATTATTGCGCCTGATTAACCATTCGTTTATTGATCCAATAATTTAATTAATGCTATCCAAGTGGGAGATTGTTGGAATAATTTGAATTTTATGGATTAACATTAATTATTTTATTTGATTAGTAGCTAATTAGGCAATTAATGTTACAATTTATAAACTGAGAATGGACTGAGTTTTATTTTAATATGTGTGTGGATAATCGGTGATGGGTTCGATTATCCACAAGCCCATAAAGGCAGAAACCCAACCCATAGCCCGAGAGCATTAGTAATCATCCCGTCAGATTACTAATCCAAGATTGTTATCCAGAAAGAGAGATTTTTATGGGCTTAATTTAAATTTAAAATTATTTTAAAGATTCTGGAGGATTTTACTGAATAATATTGATTAATTATATTAGTTAAATAAAATCCTATAAATAACAGAATGAAGCCCTAATTTTGATAACTGATACAAAGTTGTTTTACAACTCTCTCTCTGCCGTCAAGACTCTCTGTAAAGCACTCTTGGGTATTGTGGGTTAAACTGATTGGACTCAACCAACTTTCGAAGTAATGATGTCGTCTCTATCAGGTCAGACAGTTGAATTTATTCTCCCACATTATACTTTGAATTACTTGTCTTGATTTCGCTGAATCTAGTTCATGCTATCATTTACAAATCCTTTACCTTCCCTCCTCCCCTTTTTATAAGACCTGTAAAATTCTTAACGATTACTGGTTTCATTTTTTTTTTTTTTTGAAGAAATGAAGATTAAGAATAAACATGCAATCCTTTCCTTTTCGAGTGGAGCAGTTTTGAGCATGATTTTGTTGAAGAAGAATGTGTTATTGAGCCTAAAGATCCTTCATCCACGAAGCTCTTGATGGTCTCGCCTTCGAGTTCGGAACAAAGAAATACAATTTGGAATGCAAAAGTAGGTTTATCTCTAAACTCTGTAATCCATGTATTCTCCTGACCGAATGGGGTCTTTTGTTAATAAATGTATATTTCTTTTTGCAACTGAGAGTTGTAAAATAAGGGTGTCCCAATGGGTTGTAACAGGGTTTGAAATTTTGGACTGGGTGGTGGACTTTCATTGGGTTTTATTTCTCGAATTCTTTAGTTCATTCTTATTGCCTTCTTTGGAAATCAAATCTAATTTTGTAATAGATTTCAATTAAATTGTTCAAGCAACTTCCAAACAATATAAGCAAATTTATGCATAAGACCTAACATCTCCAACAACTTTATCATAGAATTGCAGTCAAGCCCCGTGTGTGTGTGTGTGTGTGTGTGTGTGTGTGTGTGTGTGTGTGTGTGTGTATTTGATCACATTATAACGTTTCTTCGGTCTCAAATCATTCGTTGATCCCACGTGCCCTGCATCAGCTTTAGAAACATAATTATGAATTATATAAAAACATGTGATAACCTATATACAAATGTAAGCGTTATAAATGAAAATTAATGTAAAAATAAATAAACAAGTAGTGGTATAAGCCATTTATGAACACCGATATAACATTAAATAATTAATAATAAAAATTGCAAAAATTATATTACAACTTTTTTGTAATTCAAATATATTTTAAATCAAAATATTAATTATATATAAAAATCATTTTAATTTTTAATTTAAAAGTTTTTAAAATAATATTAATAATTAAAACATGTAATCTTTAACTAAATTTTCGTAATATAATTATTTATCTCACAAAATTAAATTAATTCTATGAAAAAATTAAACAATAATGTTAATAATTAAAATAATTGGGAGAATATTTTAAAAATTTTAAATTTTTAAGTAGGCTAAATTTACGATAAAAAAAATTAATTAATTTTTCAACATATCGGAGATACAAGTCATTGCTTTGATGCTACATGTTGAGAGTTACATGATTATTAGCAAAGACAATTTCGTCCCGTGTTTTAATATTTGTGGACTGATATTGAATAAAAGCAATCACTTTTTGATGCTGCCATCTCAGATTAGATTTTGCATATATTTACGACGATCAAATGCAATGACATTGACATCAAGGAAGCAACTGCTAGTCGATATCGTTTATGGTATTATGATGAAAGAAGGTAGCAACCATAGCCCGACACCATAGTAATCATTGTTCTTCTTCCCCCAAAACGTTGGCTGAAACTGCATCCTCAGTTAGAGAATTCACATCTAATATGGCAAGTAACTTACCCATATCAATCTTCTCATTCTCACTAGATTGCTTGTTCTTGTTCTTGTTCTCCCGTTTCTGGCTTATGGAGAGATATATCAGGAACCTCAAGTGAATCTCCATCTTCCCCACTTGACAATTTGCTAATCTAATTGCTTGTTCTTTGGCATTTTCTAACAAAGTCTGAAACTTTATCTATGAAATTCTTCCACATAAGTAATTGAGCTTCCTTGCCCAAATCTTTTCCTCCCGATACACTCCTTTCCATCGCTGTTGCCTTTGTGACCAGAAGCAATGTCCCTGCATTGATGTTCTTAGCTGCAAAATATCCACGCCCAGTAATCTCAGATTTTCTGATCTGCACAGAACCAACATATGTAGGTTATTTTTTGAAATATTCTGAAATGTTGGTTATGAATATTCTAGATGCAATCTCACTTGATTGTGGTTTGATTATTTTGAAATTTTTGAAAGCATAATCTAAGAATATTCTATTTTTAAATACTCATTTAGACATAATTTGTGAATATTTCATTTTTGAATATTCATTTGGAGTATAATCTGAAAATATTCTGTTTTTATAAATATGAATGTCCTTTATTTTATTTCTCAGACCAAAAATTTTTTCTGCTTACACTATCTATTAGTGAGAAATAAGAGTTTAAAAAAACATACATATAATGTGTGTTTTATTACGATATTCCAAATTTTGAAAAAACAATAGCTGGAGGTACTTGTATTTAAGCATTATATTTATTTTATATGGATATCTTAATTATTTATTGTATCCATGTATATATAAATATACTTCTAACCGTTGGTATTAGAGCTTTATTAACGTTTGCCTTATCTTGCAAATTTTGGAATAATTTTTGCATTGCCCACATGTACAGTGTTTCATCTCCTAATGTGTACCATGTTTTTTCATTCCATGATTACACGTTTATCGTACACCTTCATATTTTTGGCTATGCATAAGTGAACTCAACGCTTAAGGTTATAGACTTATCTAATTGATTTCATTTTTGTTTATTTCATGGGCTTCATTTTATGACTCATTTCATTTGACCCATATACATAATATTTCATTCCTATTTGTGAGCCTCGCTGGTGCCCTTGCATATGTTGTTCAACATTTTCCACATTCTGAATAAACTTGGTTCTTTACCATGATACTCTTCATTTTGTTATTGGGTTATTTTTGTATTTGGACTACTATGGACCTTCTTATTATTGAACATAAAGTTCTTAAATTTGTTTTTCGGTAATGGGCTTTACTTCATCATTTCTGCTTCTAGCCGACATGATGTTTGCTTCTAATTACTTATTTTATTTCTGAACTTTTATAACATGAATAAGCCTTTTATTTAATTTTGGACCTGATTGGATTTTTATGTTTAGGTCTTTCAATTTTTTGATTAATTTGGGCTATTTTAGTTTCTAGATTTTCTTTTGTTGCTTTCATTACCAAGCCTCTGTATTACCTTATTAAGCCTGTTAATTTGATAATTTCTGAACTTTGTTACTAAATAGGCCGATAACATTTATGGGCTTCATATATAGTAACTTTTATGGTCCAATAATGCATTTTGTCTCCTAGTCACTCAAAAAAAGAAAAAGTGCATTTGTGCCCACTTGGAGTGTTGAATGGAGTTGATTAATAAAAAAGTATCACAACCACTAATCTAAAGCATCTTCATTACCTTGTTTTGATTTGGAATCATATTTAATATTTGGTGTCTTTATTTTCGCTAAGATATTAAAAGCTTTTTTGCTACATAGACTTTTAATTTTAAATCAATCTTGTTCTTTATTTTATCAGCATATTTTAAATATCTCCAAAAAAATCACAAAATTTTTCCATTGTGCAAAATTTCAAAAAATTTATTTTAGTCAATATGTAATGGGCCTTAGGCCAAAATTTTCTATATTATGTGTCATTTATTTTGCACTTATTTTTAAATTAAATTTGAGTAAAATTTATGGCATATTGCCTTAATATTAAAAAAGGGGATTTTTGTATTAATTAATTTTTCACATTTATGTTTAGTTGATTAATTAATTAATCAATTAAATTTTATTATGTTAAAAGCTTGTTTATATATCCTAAGGATTTACGAGCATTTAGTAAATTTAGATGTCATATAATTAGTATAGAGTTTAGCCATAGCACCCTTAGTTATTCTAAAATTATTCATAAGGTATTAAAATTATATAAAGTAAATGACATCAAGTTGTAATTAATCATTTTGACATGATAATCATTATCCCATAGGAATGTTATCATATTGATATGATTAATTAGAGTAGGATAACAAATTTTCCTTTTCTTAATTTACTCATAGGGATTGAGAAAAATGTTATTATTAGCTAATTTCATCATAATGTGCATGAATCTAATTAAATAAAACTTAACCTACAAGTAGTTTTATTTATTACTGGGCTCATGCTTAATTTACATGTTTTACATGGGTAGAACATGTTATAAAGAAATTTTGAAGTTGCCTTAAATATTAACATAAGTATTTAATTTTCATGCAGCTTTCCAACCACTTAATATTTCTGGTTTTTAAGTTCCAGAGTTAAATGGGAATAATTATAAAATTTGGAAAGAGAGAATTCTCCTCTAATTAGGGTAGATAGATGCTGACTATGCTATTAGAAAGGATGAACATCTTGCACCCACGAATACTAGTAATACATCTGATATGGCCCTTTATGAATGTTGAAACAATCCAATCGCCTTAGTATGATGTATATTAAAACTAAGATATTTGTTAGTATATGTGTATTGCTATGAGAGCATAAAAATGTCTGTGACTTATTAAAAGCTATAGACAAACAATTTGAAAAAGGCTTTAGCAAGCAATGACAACATTATCCACCATGAAGTTTACCATAATAAAGGGTATACAAGAACACAACATTCAGATGAGGGACATTTCGACTTAATTAAAGACACTCGAGGTTAAAATGTCATATTCTTTCCTAGTGCACTTCAATCTAAACTCCCTGCGGCCTTAATATGGGCCTTTCAAAATCTCTTACAACACACACAAATATAAGTGGTCAATAAATGAAGTACTGACCATGTGTGTTCAAGAGGAAGGAAGGCTCTAAGCAGAAATGGGAGGGAGGGCACATATAACAACACAAGGAAAGAACAATAAGTAAAACAAAGCCAAGGGGAAGGGCAAAGCATTAGTCCATGCTGACTTCAAGAAGCAAACCATGTGTTTTTTCTGTAAAAAGAAGGGACACATGAAAAAGAACTGCAACAAATTCAAGACTTGACTTGAAAAGAAAGGTAGCTCAATCTCATTTATTTATTATGAATATAATATGGTAGATTTTATTAGTAACACATAGTGGATTGATTCTAGTTTGATAATCCATTTCAAAACCAAAGGAAGCCGATGGGAAATGAGTAATACATCTATTTAGGCAATAAGATGGGCTCACTCGTTGAGGCTATAGGGACATGCAAATTGGTTATAGCACTAGTTTTGTTTTGATTTTGGATAATACTTTCTATGTACCAAGTTTCTCTAGAAACTTAATTTCAATTTCAAAGCTTGTACTATTGAGATATTCATTTGAATTTTCGAATAATTTGTTGAAATTATTTTATAAATCTGATCTTGTTGGAAATGGTATAATTAATGATGATATTTTCTAAATTCAATTACAAGATAATAGATCATTTAATTCAATGCATGTTTATAGTAGCATAGGTATTAAACAATGTGTTACTAATGAAGACTCATCTATGTTGTGTCATCGTAACTCGGTCATATCTCAATAGGGAGGGTCAAAAGGTTAGTAAAGGATGGAGTATTAAATGCTCTTGACTTCATTGACTTTGAGACTTGTGTAGACTGTATTAAGCGTAAGTAAACTAATAAGACCATGAAAGGTGCCAATATGAGTTCAACCTTATTAAAGATTGTACATACTGATATGTGTAGTCCAGATATAGACTCAAGTAGTCCAAAGTACTTTATTACCTTTATTGACGATTACTCATTATACATGTATCTATATATGCTTAACAAAAAGTATAAGGCATTGGATGCCCTTAAAGTCTTCAAAGTAGAAGTAGAAAAACAATATGGTAAACAAATAAAGATAGTGAGATCAAATAGGGGTGATGAGTATTATGGTAGATACACTGAAGATGGACAAGCATTGGGTTCATTTACAAGGTTTCTTCAAAAGCATGGAATTATTGCCTAATACATAATATCTGGTTATCTAAACCAGAATGGTGTAACTGAAAGAAGAAATTGAACATTATTGGACATGGTTTGGAGCATGCTTAGTAGCTCTAAACTTCATAATTCTTTATAGATTGAAGCCCTTAAAATGGCTGCGTATATTCTTAACTGAATTCTAACCAAGGATGTTAAGAAAACACCATTTGAATTAAGGAAAGGTAGGAACCAAGTTTAAAACATATACACATTTGGGGATGTTCGTCTGAGGTAAAGCTTTATAAGCCACAAGAAAAGAAGTTAGACCCTAAGACCATTAATGGCTACTTTATTAGGTACGCCAAAAGGTGTAAGGGATATAAGTTTTATTGTCCATCTCATAACATTAGGATTATAGAATCAAGAAATGCTAAATTTCTTGAGAATGACTTGATTAGTGAGAGTGATTAAACTTGGGACTTAAATTTTGAGAATGATCATTTGGATACTCAAGCTCCCACATCAAGTGATAAATTAGTTATTATTACCCCTCATGTACAAATGGGTATTGAACAACCAATCATTAAAGAACCATAAACAGTTGACCATGAGTAAGTTGATCCGATTGTTGAACAGCCACCCAAGCTTGTTGAGCAACCAGTTGAGGAACATACTTCTCAAGAGGATATTGACTCAATATTAAAAAGATCAACTACGATTAAAAGGTTAGATATTCCTAGTGATTATATTGTATATCTATAAGAGTCTGACTACAATATAGGAGCCGAAAATGATCTTGAGACGTTTTCATAAGCCATTAGTTGTATAGAATCTAAGTTGTGGCTTAATGCTATGAAGGAAGAGATAGATTTTATGGCGTCCAATGGAGTTTGAGATCTCATTGAGTTGCCTAATGGTTATAGGGCCATTGGATGTAAATGGGCCTTTTAGACAAAAAATGACTTATTAGGCAATATTGAGAGATATAAGGCAAGACTCGTGGCTAAGGGATTCACTTAGAAGGAAAGAATTGATTACATGAAGGCTTTTTCTCCTATATCCAAGAAATATTCTTTTCGTATAATAATGGCATTAGTTGCCTATTTTGATTTAGAATTACATAAGATGGATGTGAAAATGACATTTTTTAATGGGGATCTAGAAAATGAGGTATGTATGAAACAACCTGAAGGACTCTCTTCTAGTGTTTGTGAACATTGGTTTGCAAGCTTAAGGTACCCATATATGGATTGAAATAAGCCTTCAGCCAATGGTATCTTAAATTCCATGAAGTTATCTCTTCATTTGGATTCGTAGAGAACATCATAGATCAATGTATATACCAGAAGCTCAGTGGGAGTAAAATCAATCTCCTTATACAGTATGTAGATGACATATTACTTGCAACCAATGATAAAAGGTTGCTATATGAGGTAAAACATATTCTCTCTAAGAACTTTGATATGAAGGATTTGAGTGAGGCATCTTATGTTATTGGCATTAAAATCCATAGGGATAGAGCTTAATACATTTTAGGTTTGTCACAAGAAACCTATATTAATAAGGTCTTAGAGAGATTTTAGATGAAAGACTACTCACTAAGTGTATCACCTATTGTGAATGGTGATAAGTTTAATTTGAACCTATACCCAAAGAATGATTTACCATATGCTTCTACTATCAGAAGCCTTATGCATGCTCAGGTTTGTACAACACCTAACATTACATTTATAGTTTGAATGTTAGGTAGGTATCAAAGTAATTCAGGAATTGATCACTGGAAAGATGTAACGAAGGTTATGAGGTATCTCAAGGGTACCAAAGATTACATGCTAATGTATTGATAAACTTAAAACCTTGGGGTAGTTGACTACTTAGATTCAGACTTTACCGGTTATATAAATTCTCATAAATAAGCTTCTGGTTATATTTTTATGCTTGTCAGTGGAGTTGTTTCTTGGAGGAATGCGAAACATCTGTTATTTCTACCATAAATGTTGAGTTTGTATCTTGTTTTAAGGCAACCTCACATAGTATATGGCTTAAGAGCTTTATTTTTAGGCTTATAATTGTGGATTCTATCTCTAAGCCATGAAGATTGTATTGTGATAACTCAGCTGCTATTTTTCTGGCTAAGAATAATATGAGTGGAAGTTGAAGCAAGCATATCAACATTAAACACTTAGCCATTCGAAAACATGTTAAGGAAAATAAAGTTTCCATTGAACATATTAGCATTTAGTTGATGATTGCTGATCCTTTAACTAAAGGCATGCCACTAACATGTTTCATGTAGCTAGAATGGGACTTGGTCCCATCTTGAGCATTTGATCATCATGTATAATAAAGCTCTTAATTTAATTTATGTTATTATTCTCATTTTGTGTGCACATTTGTGTTAAGAAAATAAACAACATTAAGATGAACCTGAATAAGCATAGGGCTTATTCATTAAGTTATAATGGGTAAAGAATTATATGTGCATTGTAATACATGGAAGGTAATAATTGCATACAAAGGACTTACTACTATGATTCATGCATTTAGTTTTCTCTCCTTTGGAATATAATACTCATAAATTCTAAAATCATTATAGTCAATCGAATTAAGTGGGAGAATGTAGGTTATATTTTGGAATATTCTGGAATGTTGGTTATCAACATTCTAAATGCAATCTCACCTAATTGTGGTTCGATTATTTTGAGATTTCATAAACCATAATCTAAGAATATTCTATTTTTGAATACCCATTTAGGGCATAAATATGTGAAGTCTAGTTTTAAATACCTATTTGGAATACAATTTGAGAACATTTCATTTTTGAATACCCACTTTGATGGGAAGTGGGCTTCAGCATTTCTCTATAAATATGAAGGTCCTTGATTTCATTTCTTACACTAAAAATTTCTTCTGCTTATACCATCTATTAATGAGAAATAAAAGTTCAGAAGAACTTATATATAGTGTGTGTTTTTATTACGATATTCCAAATTTTGAAAAAGCAATGGCTGGAGGTACGTTCACTTCTACATCATATTATTTTATATAGATATCTTAATTATTTATTGAATCCATGTATATATAAATATACTTCTAACAACATATTCAACAAGTTCAGGAGACTTGCCTCGAAACCCATTTGAAAACTATTATAGCTTTGTATTAAGCTTCCAAACAAAGTTAATTTTAACTATACCTAACTCTAGCAGCTTAAAAAGACAAACCAAAATTGTAGTGTCCAAATAAAAGCAAATTAAATCTTTTACCTCTCTGCAGACTAAAAGCATAAAACCATTACCCATCCCTAAAAAAGAGGCCACCTAGGTGGTACTAAAAGAATAGATTTGAGCATTCAATTTTTTTCTTAGCCTCGGTGCAATGAACTTTGGGTAAGCAGACGCTAGTGCTTGGGTTCTGCTCCGACAGACGATGGGTTTTACTCTGATGACCATTGGATTCTGTTTTGACGGATGGACAGTGGTTGCTCCAAAAGTGTCATTGCTACAGTGATGATGGCTATGTGATGTGCAATGAAACCCTCAATTCTTCTATGTTAATCCTATCAGATCTAAAAAAAAAAAAAAAAAAGGCTAGTTGGGATGCTGATTCAACTCTACTGATGTATTAAATTTTTTTTCCAACTTAAAGGATAACAATACATGTCAACACTTAAAATCTCTGAGTCAGTATTTTTTGGATGAAAAATTAACTAAGGGACTAACTTCGTTAACTATGTATTGAGTGGAGGGTCAATTTGAATTTGTTAATGAGTGAGGGACTAAAATAGAGATAGAATTATTAGTGGAGGACCAAAATAGGGTTTTTGTCATGTACTTTCCAGTCTCTCAACACTCACTAATCTAATGGGCTTACTTTCAGCCCAATCCGGATACAGACCACATGTTTGGAATTTGAAAATAGGTGCTGATGCACACCGCATAGCCATTTCTCTACTTAACGTGAACTCAGATAATATTCACAAACTCATGGGCTCAGACTTCAGAGCTATATATATATATATATATATATATATATATATATATATAGGTGGTCAAACTCTGTTAGCATATATATATATATATATATATATATGCTAACAGAGTTTGACCACCCCGATCTTCCTCCTCAGATGAAGGCAGAAAGACAAAAACAAGAAGAATATAAGGTACTGGGAAGCTTCTAATAGATATATGCATGCATGGTTAGTTTAGAAGATTCAAATTGGACAAACCATACGGTGGAGTCTGGAGGTAGAGGAGGAACTGAAGGGTCAGTTTCTAGTTTCTTAACAATAAACAAAGTAGAAGGGGGGAATCTTATCCTCCTTGGAACTCCCTATTATAGTGTCTCTCCTTTCTTTCCAAATTACTTTTATCTTTCTTTCTCTTTCCCTTTACTCCCCAACACGCAACCCCAATCCACAATCTGTTACCGTTCTGCCTCCTTTGACTCAACCATCACTCTCCCTGCTTTTACCATCCTACCCTTCAATCCCACCTACAGAAGCCATTAGTTCTCTGTTATTGCCCTCAATTTCTTATCTGTTCATGTTAAATTAAGTAATGTTGCGTAGCATATAAGTTTCCTCATTTTATTTCCATGGCTAATTCATTCAAAAATCAGATTTGGATTTCCTACAGAGGATGGATTTGTGGGTTAGAAATTATAATAAAGAAAGTGGTCGAGGGGTGCCCGTTTTGGCGGCAGAAAGTGTCCAACAAATCTGACCCTTATATACGTAATCACATGTGTGTGGATCTTGATTCTATCTAACATTTGATGAACCAGATAGAATAATATTCACTGGAGCGGGTCAAATTCAGAGTCAAATCTAACTTACCATGTATTAGTTTCCAAGTTTCCACATGCTCAACTCCCACTCTCCAAACCAAGAACGTGCGTTACACAGCCCACAAGTACGGAAATTTGAGTCAAATATATTAAAAAGAAAAAAAGAATTTTTGGTCTTAATCTGTATCTGATAAAAAAAACACCAAAATGCTTAAAGTAAATATTTCTTAAAAAAATAAATGAATTTGCCTTCTCCATTAGTGTGTCAAATATAAATGAATTTGCTTTGTTTGAAAGCGAATCCACTTTAATAAATAAGAATTTTAAAAAAATTATTAAAAATTCGTGAGGGAATTATGGGGAGGGGTACCCAACATATATATATATATATATATATATATATATATATAAATAAAACTAAAATGATTAAAAGATAGTATATGCACATAAATAATTTTGTACTTATCTTCAAATTTTTTTTCTGATTGTTATCTTCAGTTAAATTTATTGACTTCATTTATATTTATTTTACTATTTAAATTTTAATTTTTAAGAATCACCTTTTTATAAATGTTAAGTAATTACGTCCTTTCAACTTTTTATTTGAAATTAAAATTATGAGAAACAAATTATATAGAAACCATTTATATACAGTCTATTGATTCTTTGGGTTTTCTATTTACTTCCTTCTTACATATAAAAAGAAAAATAATAATAAGAATCACATTCATTTATGCATGAAGATTGTCAACTACAACTTTAAAATATATATATATATATATATATATATATATATATACATTTTCATACTTTAAAATTGCGTGTAACTCATTAATTAATATAATATATCAAGATCAATCATTAAAATTTATGTAAAACAATTGTGCACTAGATGAATTATCATAAATGCATAAAAAATTACAAATTTTAAAGCATAAATTACATCAATAATTGCACACAATATGAATTATCATAACTTAACATAAAAGTTCTGATTTAAGTAAAATAAAATGAATAGAATCAACTAACTTAATCTAATTGAAATTTTCATTCAAATAAATAATTATATTTAAAAAAAATTATAATTTAATAATAATATTATTAAAATCACAAAAAATAATAGTCACATTCATTCAAATATTAATGTTATCAACCACAACTTCAAATATATCAACACTATTTCACACTTTAAACTTACAACATAACTCATAAATTTATAAAAGGAAAAAAACAATTGATCACTAAATGGATTATTATAAATACATAAAAATACAAAATTACAAAATTTAAAGCATGAAATAAATTAATTAATAAAATTTAAAATTTAAGTGTTCAAAGACAACATAACTCATATATTCAAGTGTGTAAAGACAATATTTAAAAATTAAAATTTAAAAATTAAAATAAATATTAATAGAATTAAAAACTAATATAATTGTATTTATTTAATTAAATAATACCATATAATTAAGATATTATTAATATATATATATATTAATTATATATATAATTACATAAATGCCTAAAGAACTACAAAATTATATCTTTAAAAGTATAATTATTATAACCAACAAAAGAAATATCTCAATAATCGTCAATGATCCCCTTCATAAGCAAAATCTCCAAATAAAACATTCCCGCATAAATTTTTAAATTTAAAATTTTTTGTCGTCCCACATATATTATTATTGTTGTTGTTATTATTATTATTCAAAATAAATATACATAATTTACTAAAAATTTTAATTTCTATTCTTATTCTTTTTTTAATTCAATTATCAAAATAAAAAATAAGTGAAATTTAAAAATTTTGTAATATCAATTATTTAAGTGATATATATGTATATATGCTTGAAACATATATTCAACTGTTTAAAGTCAATATTTAAAAACTTAAATTTAAAAAATAAAATCAAAATCTAATATAATTATATTTTTATTTAATCAAATAATATCATATAAATATAATTTAATAATATTATATACAGGCGAAGCACTCATAATTTAAAAAAATATAAATTTATAAAAGATAAAATAACAACTTAACATAATAGTTGTCAAAATAATATTTTGACAAAAAATACTTTATGACGTAATATTTAGTTCACAAGCTTTCACAAGTACAATAATTTTATGGAGAAAATTTTTTGTTGAAAATTTTTTTAATTATAACCTTATATATATATTTTCAATAACGCATCTTCATAACAAACCGTAGGCAATTTTTCTAATTCTATTGGTCTCCTCGTTTCACGCATTTATGGTTTATTCGGGGAAGAACCACATTCCAAGTTTTTCCAAATCGGGATTTCAAATGGAAAGGTGGGACCCTTTTTAATTCCAAATATTAGCAATGTATACACACAACACAACAGGGTAGTTCTAGCAAGATTGCTTCTTTAGCTCCAATGAGTCTTTAAAATATGCCCACTTCCAGACTCAATCTTTTAAACTCTCATTTACTCACACTGTCACTTCTTCTCTGCCTTTCTCTTCTTCTCTCTCTTGACAACCTGCATATAAGAGCATGAGCTTCTCTTGTTTCTCATACACTCTCAGCTGGGTTCCCCACGGCTATACGATGACGGGCGGGTAGGTCTTGTTGGAGAAGCAGGGCACGTGCAACATATCTCTCCAAGCAAGCTCTAAGCTAGTTTATCAGAATTTGCACGTGCTCCCCTTCTCCAACATGATTTCCCTGCCTTTTTCTTTTCTGTTCCTTGCTGTCTATCTGAAGTACTTCGGAAGGTGATCATTCTTGGTAATTACATGAGCAAGGTTAGCTATTTTATTTCTCCTTCGTCTCCCTCTCTCCTCACTCCTGACGTGTGCATGAGTTTTCATTCAGAAAACGAAGGGAGGGGAGGAAAGTTGCATTGCATGCATGTTATTCAGCGTAAGTTGTAAGGTAGAGATGCGTTGTGACCAGAAACAGAGGCAATTTTGCAAATTAACAATGGGGGTGCTGTGCAGGGATATTTGGAATCCAGGAGGAAGATGCAGACTGAGATGTGAGCTGTGCAGGGATAACCTGAACCCAACTTCACTGCAGGTGAGCAAGATGTGAGCTGTTGTGTATTGGTCAATGCTGTTTTTTGGCCACTGAATAGTAAATATCCATTTCGCATTCCGATAGAGACTCTGTCATTTTGTCGGCTTCACCGTTACAATCACCGCAAAGTCAATGTAGTTCTTTATTTTTATTTAGTTGAAAATGCTCATGGGACCAGGTAATGCACTCACAACTCACAACACAAGTAAATAAAACGTATATAGTACTGACAACATTTATCTTCAGGACACTTTCATTAACCTGCTCTCTTGACTTTATTATTATTATTATTATTCATTTACCTTCTGCCTTGTGGTTTATACGTTATGGACAAAGATGCACTATGCATAATAAAATCTCATTGTAGATAAAGATGAAGTGTTTGTTAAATTTCCACTTACTCTTCTCCACCTGATGACGCAGTTTTCACCCTCGAATACGAATTACTTTTACTGTTCCTGTCTATCTGGCTTCCTGAATAATTTGACAGCATGACGCAAGCTTAGGACTCTATTTATTTGCCTACATCCATAATGACAGTGAATCTTGTTTTTCTGGCCAACTATTCTTACAATGCTTCGAGAACGGAGACAGCACTGCAAGTGAGCAATCCTTACAAGTCAAGTGGCCGTAGTTAAACGTTAGAGCCCTTCCTTTGATAGAATTATGACAATCTTTCCTTTCGACTTTTTCATGCTATAATGAAAATAAACTAGTTTGATAGCAAGCTTTCACCATATTATAATGTACAACTTTTCACTCTTCAAAACTGTCTTGACAAGAATGAGAAGATAATCTTGCATAAGATTTAACTATACTTGAAGACTTTTTGGCTTTACAAAAAGAAAGATGAAATTTTGATGAGAAATGAAAGGAGAAGAAGAAAGAAGAAATTAATACGAAATATGAAAGTCTTATTTAGGACTTTTGACTGAAGCATTTGAAGTGCTTGACCAACTATAATCTGACAGCAACATGAGGTAATCAATTGGTACTTTACCTTACATTTGTCTCTGCGCGATACTGTGAGTTAATGCAGGCAATTAGAGAGGCTCGAAGCTGGAGGGGATGTCAGAAGAGTGGTAGTAGTGGTAAGAGATGGCGTGAGGATGATGGAGATTTTGGCTGTCAGAAAAGAAAAGTGTTCTGATTAATCAAAGTAGTACCAGTAAAAGTTGCCTAAGAAGGTGGGGGACTCTGCTCTCTGATGCTGTCCCTTTTTAGCTTTGCACATAAGGAAGCTCATTTGCAGCAAGAGGACGTTGGAGTGTTGGAAATTGAAGTGTGTGTGAAGAAGACAGGAATGGAAGGCCGTGCTGCCACACAAGATGAACCTTAAAATGCAAGCAATGGTAACAGAGAGAAAGATAAGGGAGAGAGAGAATGAGGTGGAATATATACTTACATTCCAACACGCAAAACACAAATATCAAAGTTCTTTTTCCTTTTAGTTTTTCTGAGTAATGATTATAGAGCATGGTAGAGGAGTGAAACGAGATATAGGAAGATCTGAACTCTTATGCACGAAGAAGTGAGGTTGACATGCTTATTTAATTGATGAACCACCGAAAAACCCAAATTTAAGAAGATATGCCAAAAGCTATATCTCAAGATCAAGTGTTTGTGATATTGCTATATAAAATTTTTATGCGCGAGAATCAAGAGCTCAGATAAATAGATTTATACTTGGTATCTGAGAAAAATAGACATGAATTTATTTGAAGAAAGTTCCATTTAAATACTAAACCTGGTGCGATTTTGAGATTGTATTAATTACTGTCAGTTTAAGTTAAGTGACAGTAAGACTTGGAAAGGCTTGGAATTATGAGAGATTTAAATCATTTACTGTCATATTGCCGATAGTCAAGGACAATGCCTCGACATAAGAAAACAATGTCATGGGGAGCGAAGAGCAAAATATTTCAAAATAAATTAATCTATTTTTTCTATGTGAAACTGCACTCGGCTGTCATGATATAACTGTAAAAGATTCCGATTCAAATTGAGTCTTACCACTGGGAAGAAGAAAAATTAGAGTCTGGACTCTGATTGGAAAAACAATCATGCACCACAAACCCGTTTAAGAAAAGCTCAGAATACAATGTCATGGCCTGAATAAAAATGTAAAAATGGAGAATTTTGAAAAAATTCACATGAGCGCTCCTAAAACTATAGATCAAAGCGTGATCACATTGACCATAAGGATACAAACTGATGGTGTTGGCCCAAAATGTGAAATGGCTCAAACCCATATTTGATGAATGACAAATTAAATAAAGAAAGAAAAAGCCCAGCCCACATAAGAAATATTAGCAAGTCTGGAGCAACTTAAATCTTAGCCTACACTAGCAAAATAGAGTGGAAGATAACTCATCTAATCAAAGTACAAAAAGCTATTGTGCAGAGAAAAATATCAAAACTTCTCTGAACTCCCACTACTACACTCTTCCTGCGCCTCCTTCTTGCTTCCTGGAACTATTGACAGTAGCAGCCATTAATGGCGCTTCAGCAAAACTCGGAACAGCCGTGCCATTGGAGCCAAAAACTGTACCTCATGGCGGTCAATGAAGGAGTAGTTGAATATCTCTTTCATCATGAATATCTGCTACAATATATGCTCTCCAACGACTATCTTTGAGAAAGCTATAAATATGTTGAAGTTGCTGCCTTCGACGAACAAGGAAGTAAGACAATGAACGAAAAAGAGCTGAAGAGAAAGAGCACTCTGTAATATCTTTAAAGCTTTTCATTCTTAAAGCTTAGTTTCTGGTTTATCAACTTTTTATAAGCACATTTGGGATTTGTAGGATAAAACCCAGTTTTGTAAGGTTTATAAAACTCATTTTTCTTCAACTGGTATTGTACCTTTGTCTCAATGGAGAAGTACTGGTATTGTACCTTTGTCTCAATGGAGAAGAGGGTTGTTGTTGTAGAGTTTGTAGTTGAGCTAGAAAGCCTTGTGTATATAGTCAACTGCTTTCCTCACTCATCTGTTCTTTTCAAGAAATTCAGTTCACTGAAACATTTATAGTTAACTGTCTTTCCTTCTGTCACAATGAACTCACTGCTGAAAGGTTCAGTCAACTTTAGTTTATTACAGTTAACTATTTATTACAAGTTATAGCTGACTAAAGATATTTTCAATTAACTCTCTTCTCTTTTCTTCTCTTTCGGTGAAGTGAACGCCTTATTGAAAAATTCAATCGACTGTATTTTATTTTAGTCAATTGTTTATTGTGAATTATAGTTGACAGTAAAATTTTCAATTAATTAAAATTTTCAAAACATAATTTTGTTTTAAAATTTTAAGTGCACCTATTCACCCCTCCCTTCTAAGTGCACTGTCAATTGGTATCAAAGCTGTGATCTCATTTGATCTATACTTTACAGCCAAGAGAAAAGATCCATTTTGTAGAAAATGTCTTCACAACATCTCAAGGGAGCTTATTTCAGTTAAGGGAACTCCACCTCAAGGCCTCCCTACTTCAATAGAAATCATTACACACACTAAAAAGGCAGAATGAAGATTTTCATACAAGCCACAAATTACTCAATATGGAAGGTTATTGAACAAGGTCCAAAACTTCCCAAAACTGAAAATAGGGAACTCAAACCTGAAGAAGAATATAATGAGGGGAATATCAAGATGATTCAAGCAAATGACAAAACCATTAACATTCTCTACTGTGCTGTTAGCAGAGAAGAGTATGATAAAATTTCAACATGTGATACTGCGAAGAAAATGTGGAATAAACTAGAATTCACACATGAAGGAACAACCAATATGAAGGATTCAAAAATAAGCACTTTACAGTATGAACTGGAACTGTTTGAAATAAAGGAAAATGAGGACATAAAAGCTATGTTCAATTGTTTTTCAAAAATTATGGGTTAACTGAAACTTCTTGGACAGTCCTACACAAATCATGAAATAGTGAAAAGGGTATTAAGATCTCTACTAGAAAGTTAGAAATCCAAAGTGGACAACATTGAGAGCAGTTCAAGATTCAAAGAATTAACCTATAATGAGCTAAGAGGAATTCTTATTGCCTACCAAAACAATCACCTTAAATGCTATGAGCTAAAAAGAGAAAGAAATATCGCGTTAAAAGCTGCAGCAACTTCTAATCAGTAATAGGATGATAAAAGTGAAGTAGATCTACAAGACCTAGCCTTCTGCTCAAAGAAATTTGAGAAATACTCTCGATAGAAGGGTAAGCTCATGATGAATAAAAGAAATTTCCTAAGAAAGGAGTTTAAGAAAGATGATTAAGGGAAGAACTTCATAACCTGGTATGAATGTGGAAGAAATAGACACATTCGCTTTGGCTGTCCCTTTTTGAAGAAAAGGTTTAGCAAAACCTCAAATAGAAGAAGAACACTTGCAGCATGGAGTGATTATGAAGATGAAAAAGAAGAGGAGCTAGAACAAAAAATGGCCAACCTATGCTTCATGGCTACATCAGAAAATGAGGTAACTATTAATTCCTCTGAGGAAGAATTACAAAATACTTTAAATGAGATGTTTGATGATTTTGAAGAATTATTCATTAAATATAGAAGTTTAGAAAAAGAAAAACAAACACTTGAGAAAAGCTTTCAAATCTTAAAAACTGAAAGTGAAAAGGCTTTGAGTGAAAATAAAGATTTACAAATTAAAGTTTCTACATTAACTAGAGACTTAGCAAATTTTATCAGAGGAGAAGAAAACTTAAATCTTCTTTTAGGAAAATAGAAATGTAGTTTTGACAAATTGGGTCTTGGTTATAATAAAAATAATTCTATTAAACTATACAAGAATTTCTTTGTAAAGTTTTCTTCTACTATATGTATTCACTATCAAAGAAGAGGACATGCTTGCTACATATGTAAATATCATAAAGACAATATGATTTGGATCCCTAAAGGCACCTCCACTGCCTATACTAACAAGAAAGGACCCAAGCAAGTTTGGGTACCTAAAACAAAGTAAATATTTCTGCAGACTTGCCTCAAAGGGAGAATTTTCAGAAATCAATAGTTCTTGAACAATGGTTGCTCAAGATACATGATCGAAGACCCCACCAAATTCACCTCAATATCAATGAAAGATAGAGGATTAATCACTTTTGGAGATAACAACAAAGGTAAAATTGTTGGCATAGGTAAGGTACAATTACTCTCTAACTGTTGTATAGAAAATGTGTATCTAGTAGAAGGACTCAAACACAATCTTCTTAGCATAAGTCAATTATGTGACAAAGGTTACAAAGTAATGTTTGAATCACTTCATTATAAAGTATTCAATGGTGACAAAGCACTTTTTGTAGGTCAAAGACATGATAACATATATATCTTGAACATAGAAAATTTATTTACAAAGAATGTTACATGTCTTTCATCTGTTTGTAATGACTCTTGGGTATGGCATAAAAGATTGGGTCATGCTAGCATGCATCTCATCTCAAAACTTTCCAAAACTTGACCTTGTTAAAGGTCTTCTGAAATTAAATTTTGAAAAGATCATACATGTGATGCATGTCAACGTGGCAAACAAACTAAGTCCTCTTTCAAACCTAAGGATTATATATCTAGTTATAGAGCACTTCATTTATTACACATGGACTTATTTAGACCTACTCAAACTAGAGGCTTTGGTGGAAAAAGTTATGCTTTTGTCATCATTGACGATTACTCAAGATACACTTGGGTATAATTTCTAAGTCATAAGGATGAAACCTTCAAATTTTTTGAAATATTTTGCAAGAAGTTCAAAAGGAACATGGGTATTTGATATCAAGCATTAGGAGTGATCACGGTGGTGAATTTGAAAATAAATTTTTTGAAAATTTCTGCAATGAGCATGGATTCAACCATAACTTCTCTTCTTCTATAACTCCACAATAAAATGGTGTGGTGGAAAGGAAGAATAGAACGTTACAAGATATAGCTAGAACGATGCTTATTGACAATGATCTTTCTAAATACTTTTAGGCTAAAGCTATAAATACTGCTTGTTATATTTTGAACTGTTACTTAATAAGGCATATTGTCTTGAAAACACCCTATGAACTTTGGAAAGGAAGAAAACCCAATATTAGTTATTTTCATGCTTTTGGTTGCAAATGCTTTATTCACAACAATGGTAAAAACAACTTGGGGAAGTTTGATGCATGCAGTGGCGAAGGTATATTTCTAGGATATTCAACCTTTAGCAAATCATATAGAGTCTACAATAAACTTACATTAGTAGTAGAGGAATCCATGCATGTAGTTTTTGATGACTCTAACTCAAGTTCCAAGAAATATATAGTCACAGACGACAATGAAGAACCTGCGCCTGTCTATGTTCAACACTCAAATTAGAAAATTCAAGAAAATGTGCCTAATTCAAATGAAAATCATAAAACTCAACCTGATCAAAATTTTAGTTAATTGGAAAATGAACGCAGTCAACTAAACACCAATCAAACCACTCCTATGGATCAAGATTTCAGTAAATTGGAAAAAGAACATAGTCAACTGGAAAAATTCAGAATATAACAAAGACTTCCAAGAGAATGGAAACACTCACTCTCCTATCTCATGCAATTCATTCTTGGAAATCCATAAGAAGGACTAAGGACCATATCATCATTCAAGTAAAACAACAATATTGTTCTTCTTTCTCAAATAGAACCCAAAACAATAGACGAGGCATTAAATGATGAAGGATAGATTCTAGTCATACAAGAGGAGCTGAATCAGTTTAAACGAAATGAGGTATGGACTCTTGTTGAGAAATCAAAGCATGCCTCTATAATAGGAACAAAATAGGTATTTAGAAATAAGTTGGATGAACAAGGAAATGTAATAAGAAACAAAGCTCATCTAATTACCCAAGGATACACTCAACAAGAAGGTATTGACTATGATGAAACCTATGCTCCTGTTGTTAGATTAGAATCCATTAGAATGTTACTTGCTTATACTTTGCACATGAATTTTAAATTATATCAAATGGATGTCAAGATAGCATTTTTGAATGGTTTGATAAATGAGGAAGTGTATGTCAAACAACCTCCTGGGTTTCAAAATGTAGAATTGCCTAACCATGTATAAAAACTCTTAAAAGCCCTTTATGGCTTAAAGTAAGCTCCTAGAGCTTGGTATGAGAAGTTAAGCAATTTTCTTATATCAAATGATTTTAAAATAGGAAATGTTGACACTACCTTGTTCATTAGAAAGACTAACAAAGAAGTTGTACTTGTTCAAGTATATATTGATGATATTGTTTTTGGAAGTATTAATGATGATCTATGCAAGGAATTTTCAAGCTTATGCAAAGTGAATTTGAAATAAGCATGATGGGTGAGATGACTTTCTTTCTTGGCCTTCAAATAAAGGAAACTTCATTAGTCAAATCAAGTATACAAAGGATTTACTTCACAGATTCGGTTTTGAAAATGCAAAGCCTATGGGAGCACCTATGAACCCTTCTACCCACTTAAAAAAAGATAAGAATGGTAAAGATTTTGATTAAAAAGTATATAGAGGTATGATTGGTTCTCTCTTGTATCTTATTGCTAATTGCCCTGATCTTATGAATAGCATTTGCATGTGTGCTAGATACCAAACTAGTCCTAAAGAATCTCACTATGTTGCAATTAAAAGAATATTCAGATATCTAGTAGGAACTCAAGATAATAACCTATGGTATCCTAGAACTAATCACTTTAGTCTAGTTGGATATGTAGATTTTGATTTTATAGGAGATAAATTGGAGAGAAAGAGCACTAGTGGAACTTATCAAATGTTTGGCAAGGCCCTAATCTCTTGGTTTAGCAAGAAGCAAACCTCTATGGCATTATTCACCACCGAAGCATAATATATGGTACTTGAAGTTGCTGCACTCCACTCTTATGGATAAAGCAACAACTTGAAGATTATTCTCTATCTCTGTCACAAATTCTAATTTACTATGACAACACAAGTGCTAGTTGTCTAACAAAGAACCCGGTCCATCATGCAAGAACAAAACACATAAGGTTCACTATCATTTTATCCAAGATCATGTTCAATAAGGGACCATTGAGGTAAATTATGTTAAGACCGAATATCAACTGACCGACATCTTCACTAAGCCTCTTCATGAAGAAAGGTTCCAATTTCTGTGCTCTGACCTAGGAATAACTGAGTCATATGAAAAATAAGTTTTTCTAGAATTTTTTAGTCAACTGTAAATTTTTGAGTTAACTGAATTTTTGCCTTTTCAGTCGACTAAAAATTCTCAATTAACTAAAATTTTACAAAAACAGTCAATTGAAATATTTTCAGTTAACTTAAATTTAGAAACTTCAATTAACTATAAATTTTTAGTTAACTAAAATTTAGACACTTCAATTAACTGTAAAATCCTTCAGTTAACTGCTTTAATTTCAGTCAACTATAGTTTTTTAAGTTAATTGATTTTTGTCTAAGGTTACAATTGTCAATTTGAAAAAGAGAGATCCAAAACGGTGTGTTTTTGCTAATCACCAAACCAAATCTGTCAGACTTTTTGGTTTCCCTCCACAACTCTCTAACAGTTACATCATTAAGTCGCTTCTTGGGAACCAACTCTGAAACCATCCTGTTCACACTGAATGATCTGAAAAGACAAGTTTTTTAGCTTTTCTCGAGACTCCAAAAGCATCAAACTATCTCTCTATCTCTCACTCTGACCGTTTCGTGCCCTAGAACGCTTAGAAACTCCTTCTTGGAACTCTTTGTCTCTATCACTGCGATACACTTCATCTTTCCCGATCACCGTCTTCCATGGCAGAAAACATCACTACTCATCGACGGTCCATGCGTCGATTGCAGCAGCTCAGCCTCCTCCAGTGACAACCACCGAGGAGCAGCCTCTGCTCATGAGTAAAGACACTCCCATGGCCATTGAATCACTAGTCTCGACACCCTCTCCGAAATCTGCAACTTATAGAAGAAAGCGTAGAATGGTTATTCCTTCATCTTTAATAGAAGAATAGGAACCACTGATCGCTATAGAAGAAAACTTGGTGAATGAAGAAATCCCACATTTGCAGAAAATGTTGAAGCCCAAGAAACACCAATGGAGATTCCTCTACCACAATGGTCTGCTCGTCCCTCAACAAAGAACACAGCCACTTTTGCCCAACCTAAAAATACCAAAGGAAAAGGTATTTCCTCTTTTCATATTTTGAGGCATTTTCGATCAACTAAGCATGAGACCAAGTATAGACAATATTTTGCCTTTAAACCTATTGCTCATAGTTAAACTGTACATTTTGACAAACTTGCCAACATACATGTCCTTGTTGAGCTAGAAATTTGAAACCTAAGATGGTCTCCCATATTTACTTTATCTGAACTAGTTTATGAAGATTTGGTCAAAAAGTTTTATACAAATTTGTCTGTTCTGGGTAATGAGTCCACCCTTAAGTCTTTGGTTGATGGAGTTTGAATAATCATATATGAGAGTACCATAGTTGAGGTTTTGAACATGCACTTTGATACTGAGGATAAATTTTTCTTTAAGAGCAAATGGCATAAATCCTTCAACTTCACCTATAAGGAGGTTATGAACTAGCTGAAAGGCATAACTTTTACAAGGTCAGAAACTGAATGGGTAAGCTTTCTCATTTAAGGACAGAGTCAAAGCACACATGATTGCCACATGTGTGCTTTCTAGGCCTAGATCATTAGAAGTGCTAAGCAAGAGGGAATTGCTATTGTTGTTCTGCCTGCATGCCTAACAGCCCATAAACCTACATCATTGGATACTTCAGTATATGTTAGAGAGTAGCACCCATCTAGATCTTACCTCTAGCCTTCCTTATGGCATGCTTCTTACCCGAATAGTCAGAGATAAGGGAGTTGATTTAGATTAACACCCATGCAAACAAATAATTGCCACCTATGATGCTTCATCTTTCAAACTCATGAAGTATAAATTTATGGATGATCAATAAGTAAGAATGGTTGATATTGACCTCCCTCCAACTCAACTTATTCCCACTCCTTCTAATCCTCCTAAAGATTCTATGCCTCCATCCTCCTCTACACTACCAACAGAACCCTTTTCCTCAGTGGGTAGCTTTCTCCCTAACCCACTTCAGATCCTCAACACCTTGGTAAATAACCAGACTCAAATGCTCTCTCTCATGGACTCTATACATATTCAGTTAAGTGAGGTTTAATCCCAGCTGTCAATCATTCGTGGGTAACTGAATACCTACAATTAGCACCAAGACACACTAAACACTGATGTCCAAGATGCCAAGGCTGCTCTGCAACAGTAAGAATCCCAGCTGACTTAACGTTTTTAAGACCTTCAAAACACCATCCTTCAATCTCATGTCAGTCTTCAACAGCTTCTTCAGTCTTCGAAGCGTCCTGACTATGTGGGATTTCTCTCTCCGATTGACACATGGCCCATGATGACCCTTCTTTTTGCTCACTCTCCTTTTGAGTGATGACAAAAAGGGGGAGAACAAACTTCAGTCAACTTAACTTTACTTGCACTTAATTTCAGTTAACTATCTTTTTGGGATTTTGTATTATTTTTATTTCTCTGACAATACTTTATATTGCTATATTGACCCTAATGATACTGAAATATTATTATGACATTATTGATCTTGAATGACTAATGGATGATATTTAAATTACTGTGATATTATTGATATTTGAATGGATGTTACTGTGGTAAATGACATTGTGTTGATAATCCTTTTTACTGTGATATTATCCATGTGCACTGGCTATTATGTTTTTTTTTCCTACTTTGTAAAGATTCTTAGTTTTAGGGGGAGCTCTTGCAAGTTTCTCTATTTGGTTTTGTCATCATAAAAAATGGGAGATTGTTAGCCCAAAATGTGAAATGGCCTAAACCCATATTTGATGAATGACAAATCAAATGAAGAAAGAAAAGGTTCAGCCCACATTAGAGAGATTAGCAAGTCTAGAGCAACTTAAATCTCAGCTCACACCAGCAAAATAGAGTGGAAGATAGCTCATCTATTCAAAGTACAAAAAGCTACTATGTAGAGAAAAACATCAGAACTTCTCTGAACTTCCACTACTACACTTTTCCTATGCCTCCTTCTTGCTTCTTGGAACTATTGACAATAGTGGCCATTAATGGCGCTTTAGCAAAACTCAGAACAGTCGTGCCATTGGAGCCAAAAGTTATACCTCATAGTGGTCAAAGAAGGAACAGTCAAATATCTCTTTCATCATGAATATTTGTTGCAATAAATGCTCTCCAACGACTATCTTTAAGAAAGTTTATAAATATGTTGAAGTTGCTACCTTCGACAAACAAGGAAGGGAGACAGTGAACAAAAAAGAATTGAAGAGAAGGAGCACTCTGTAATATCTTTAAAGCTTTTCATTCTTAGAGCTTAGTTTCTGGTTTATCAGCTTTTTAGAAATACATTTGAGAGTTGTAAGATAAAATGCAATTCTATAGGGTTTATAAAACTCATTTTTCTTTTACTGGTATTGTAACTTTGTCTCAGTGAAGAAAAATATTGTTGTTATAGAGTTTGTGGTTGAACTAGAAAGCCTTGTGTTTAGAGTTAGCACGTGAAAACTCCTTGTGAAGTTGTAAAAAAACTATTTTTAGTGGAAAATCCTTTGGAGAAGACAAGAGGACTGGAAGTAGGCATTGTGGTTGGCCGAACCAGGATAAACTTGCGTGTTTGATTTTCTTTCCCTAAACTTTGTCTTTCAGTTTATTTTCAGTCAACTTAAAATTTTATAGTTAACTACTTTTTTCACTTATCTGTTCTTTTCAAGAAATTTAGTTCACTGCAATATTTATAATTAACTATCTTTCCTTCTGTCACAACGAACTCACTGCTAAAAGGTTTAGTTAACTTTAATTTATTACAGTTAACTGTTTATTACAAGTTATAGCTGATGAAAGATATTTTCAATTAACTCTCTTCTCTTTTCTTCGCTTCCAGTAAAGTGAACGTGTTATTAAAAAATTTAGTCGACTATATTTTATTTCTATTAATTGTTTATTGTGAATTATAGTTGACTATAAATTTTTTAGTTAACTAAAATTTTCAAAACATAATTTTATTTTAAAATTTTAAGTGCACTTATTTACCCATCCTCCCTAGGTACACTATCAACGATGGATACATGAAGTTACGTGAATCCAAACAAAGAAGAAATGGGCTACAATTGTTTGACGTAGGCAAATCTGGATCCGCTGCCGTACAGCAAATTTGCTATGCGGCAACGGATCATAAAAAAAAAAAAAATGACAACCAAAAATAAATAAATAAAAAGAATTTTGTGTTCCATTGCCGCACAACGGATTCGGATTCTAACGTAGGCCGAGAGATTGCAGAGAACTTCCATAAGATAAGAACAAAGTAAAAATACGGAAACGTCAACATTGATAGAATGGCAGGTGCTCCATCGAACCGAAATTCTAAACTCCCTCAGAATTTACGGAAATGGATTCCATGGATTTGAAAATTTGAAATCTTGGTAAAATTGATAAATATTATTTAATATTTGTTAAAATCTAAATTATTAAATAAAAATTTAATAATTTAAATATTAAATACAGAGAGTATAAATACAAATAATCCAAATTCAAAATTTACACATCCTAGCTCGGCGAGAAGAAATGGAGAAGTGGTAGGCCACATCAAATTGCATATTCGAAGATATAGCGAATATAATATTATTAAAACTTATGGCACGTATAATATGACCGTAGGATGTCTTGCATTAGCAGACAGACGTTGAGTTCAGAACAACATTCACGTTCTGGCGGTGTTCCCCTGTGACAACATTCTCAAACCCTCTCTTTCTTCAACAAAAGAATTCACCGTTAATAGAATATAAGCAAGAACATGATTAAGTTACTAGTCACAAATGAAGTCTAAATAGGGTCCAAACGTTCAATTTCCGGCTTACTGAGACTGTTTTCATCCGCATAATAAGAATATTGATATTACCTTTTCAATGCTACTGTGGTTAAAACATCTAAATATAGTGAGGATTTCGGATCTATATGCAGTGTACCCGTATTAAAGGTGGAAAAATCACAAAGGGATAAGGGAACTCTATTGTCAATCCAACATCAATGGCACCACAAAACTTCTAAACTACCAAAATTGTTAAACTGCACGTAATGTAAAGAAAGCAACATACTTGGAGCGATACAAAATGGAAAACTAAAACTAGGGAAGATGGTAGACGAAATTCTTATGTGAATGTGCTGATCAATCTATTAATCTTCATCCTCTCCCTCGTTCTCAGCGATGTTGAAGTACCTCAGTTCATAAACACTTCTATCTTTGTTAGCAGCAATCACTCTGAGCCAGTCTCTCACGTTGTGTTTCTTCAAATATTTCTTCGTCAAATACTTCAAGTACCTGAACCAGATATAGGAAGTAAAACATTAGAGGAAGTAAAGAACTAATTTCATAGAAATCAACATGAATTCTTGTAAATAAAACATCAAATCACACACAAACAAGTATTTTCAAATAAGACATTTTCAACGTGTTGAGTTTAGGGAGGCCCAAATGTACAGATGAACGTAATTCATGCACTCGGACACCTCAAACTTGCAGTCTGCACCATAATAATACACAAACAACAGAGAAATTAAAAGTGGGCAATCAGAATGAACAAAAGCAATTTGAAGGACAGCATCATTCTTTGGGAAATAGAGATGGATATCTTGAATTTTCAAGAGCATAAAATTTACGACGCAAAAGCACTTAAGGTTGGATTTTAATAGCAATCCATTAACAACACGCCTACGGGGCACACCAAGCTACCGAATTGGAAGCATGATTATGTTATACCTTGACATTCCGAAATACCATCGAATGAGGAAACTCTAAAATTTCATGCTAACACATTACGCACATCAAACAACGACCAGATGATTTTTCCATGAAAGTGTTGAAATAGTCAACCGTAGATTCAAATACTAGCATTACAACAAGTAGAATATGACCGAAGACTAGGTCTTACAACACTATCGCGCCCAAGTGCGTGTGTATCACGTCCTGATAATACAAGGTTTTTTTTGCAATCGACTGAACGCTAGTCCTCTTCCAATTAGGCCATAAACTACCTGTCCTAAGTACAACTCCTAATATAAGTTAAAGGTTCAGATATTAGACATCATATCAATGGAATCCAGACAATCAGTTTCCAATGTAAGATTTAAATATTTATAATTTGAATTAAATTACCGTTTAGAGAAGTTACTGTCAGAGGTAACAATGATCTTGCTCTTCTCACGGGCAACAGTAACAGTATCACCAAGAGCACCAGCCTTGCCACCAACTTTGATCCTCTCTTGAAGAAACTTTTCCAGAGATGCAATGTCCATGATCTTGTCCTCCACTGGCTTGGAACAATCAATGGTGAAAGTAGCCCCCTTTTTTCTTCCCTTAGGAGCAGCTGCACCTCCTCGACTCATTTTTATGGCCTCTGCACCCCACAGACAATATAGAGATCCTTAAAATCACTTTCATAGTATATGTCATTGATGAACAAGCAGAACTACATCGATATACATCGATACATAGCCATTTCCTTCTATTCTATATATGCAAGCATGTGCAAAGAGATAAGGGAGAACAAGCTTCATCCACATCATTCATAATCAGGATTCCCAGAAAATTTAAAACCACATTTGAAATTGGACAGAAAGAGTTATAGGGAAAGCAGGATTACATTTTTGCAAATCTAGTAATAAAATACAGAAAACTTAGACCGTATGTTCAGTGTTTCGTCTCTTCCTCTAAATCAAGCCAAACATAATGGGGCAAAAAAGACTCCATTTTTTGCTTGTTCTCGACGAAATCAAGCATCAAATAACAGAGAAAGAGTATTACCGCTAGCAAAAACAGAAATAGAGCTGCCGAAGGGGAAGACAGGCGGCTGGGGCGATTCAATTAGGGTTTAGAATTGGCTCAAGTTTAAATGGGGCTTGGCGTACCGCAATTCTGATCTGCTACCTTGAAACGGGTCGTTTTGTTTGCGGCATGCAATGTAGAAAAAAATGACAAAAAATAATTGTTTGTCATTTTAAATGACAACACGAAGGTTTTTAGGTCGAAGCTAGACACACACACACACATATATATATATATATAATAATAATAATATTGGACAAAAAATTTATTGAAGGATCATGTTGCACAAAACTAAAAATTTGAGAGTTTGTAATACATTTTTAAAGGATGAAATTCACAACTACTAAATTGAATCAAGTTATCTAAATTTTAACGGAAAGAATTGACAGCTTTTTGGCTTTTAGACTATTAGTAAGGCATTAAATGCCTAAATCCTAACTCAGCATTTGAAATTCTACAAATATAATTTTTTAATTATTTTATACGGTGTCAGACCCTAATCTAAAATTATTCTATTAATTTTATTGGGTTGTTGGCTCCGACCCAACACTAATTCACGGGGGTCGTGGTCCTCATTTTCTGTCAGGGGCTTTTTTTAAAATTTATTTATTAATGAAATAATTAATTTAGATATAAAACGAATTCTATTTTAAATTTTATAAAAAAAATTAATTATTTTTAAACTTAAATTAATTTTATTAATCAAATTACTCAATTTTTAAATTAAAATAAACTATTTGATAAATTTATCTATCTTTTGAAGCAAAATTATTTTTTTCACTAAAATAAACTTTAACTCTTTTAATTTTTTTAAACCAAAAGGAATCGGCTTTTTGACCGTTATATTCTGAAACCATTAATTGCTCCATTCCCAATTCGGCCATCCAAATTTTTAGTGATACGTTTTCCAGCTTTATTTTTAATTCTTTTTAATTCAGTAGCAGTCTAAGAAAGACCGTTATTGAATAGCGTTGTGTCAAGATTGTTATTGGGCAGCATTTGAATTTCTTCTAGGAAAGTCGTAGCGGTTCATGTCGCTACATATTTGATTTTAAAATGATCGCATACATTAATTGTTATCTTTTTGTGACTTTATAAGTATATTAATATATTTAGTTAAAATATATTTATATAATTATAGTATTTTTTTTTTATATTAATGTTGTTATAATTATATCCTTACATTATAATTGAGTATATTAAAATATTTAAAATTGTAAATACGTTAAAAATTTTACTTATAATATTACATTATTGTTCAGATAAATATTATTTTCATCCCTCACTTTTTTATTTTAATATCAATTTAATTCTTTAAAAATTAAGAATGCCAAAATAATTTTTCAAAAATTTAATATTAATTAAATGTCTCGTTAACTCAATCATAACCTTTTTAAGAAATTATTAACATTACAAATTTGTAGAGTACCAAGTTGAAATTGAACAAAAAGTGAGAGGCCAACAAAAGTTAATTTCTTCATTGTTCTCTTACAACTCTAATATTTTGGTAATATATTAGCAAGAAGTAAAAATCTAATTGACTTGTGGTCCGTCTAATTTTGGTAATATATTAGCAAGAAGTAAAAATCTAATTGACTTGTGGTCCGTCCAGTAGTCAAGAACAAGGCAAATGTCAACGACTCTTTTTACCACTACTTTGCAATTTATGTTTTAGCTTAATGGTGTTAATTTCTTTTGTTCAACAATTTTAACTAAGATTCTATTTTTTAATTTAATTTAATAAATTTGTAAACATTATAATCAAAATCAATATATAAATGAATAGTTAAGTAACATTAAGTAAAATCATGAAGTAATGTGAGAGTAATATTCCTTTAAAAGAATAATATTTTTGCATAATATATCCTTATTTTAAAAATAAAATTAGTTATTGTTTTCATTACTATATTTAAAATAAAATTATAATATTAGACTTATTATTAGTTTGGCAGTTCTTATTACCATATCAAAAATAATATTAATATTAAATGAAAAACATATTTTTCTGATAAGAAAAAAATATATTTTATAATACATATATTGGTATAAATTTTGATGCAAGAGAGGAGGTAAGATGAGGGAGAGAGAATAAGAAAAATATGTTGACTTTATTGAAAAATTAAATTTTTTGTCATTATATTTTGAATATAGATTAATTATCTAATTTTATCTTTTGTTGTCTGCATAAATTATATATATTTCGAGTATTATGAAATTATATAATTAGTTATATTAAAAAAATTTAATAGAATATTTACATACTTTAGTTATAGGAACTGAATTAAATATTCGTATATATTTTAATAATACCAATTATACACCTCACCTGCCCAGCGTTGCTCTTTTTTCTTTTTTTTCTTTTTTTTAAAATTTTGCTTCTGCTTCCATCAAATTATGCTCTTTTAAAAAAATTGCTTAAATTATTCTTTTAAAAGCAATACTACTCTCACATAAATTAATGGTTTAACATAATTTTCCTCAACTATTCATTATTAATTACAAGTAATTTTAAAAAAGGGTTATGATTGACTTAATAAAAAAATACTTTTGATTAATATTAAATTTTTGCAGAATTATTTTAGCACTCTTAATTTTTTTTAAGAATCAAATTGGCATTAAAATTAAAAAGTGAGAGATAAAAATAATATTTATCTCAACAATAATGTATATTATAATTTTAATAACAAGTCTGCAATGACTTGAACCGCTGCAACTTTCCTAAAAAAAATTCAGATGCTGCCCACTCGCGGTCTTGGACACAAAGCTATCCAATGAATCGGAAAAAAGTTAAAAATAAAACTGAAAAACGTATCACTGAAAATTTAGGTGGCCGTACTTTTTTTAAAGAAGAAAACACAATTACCATTGAATTGATAGAGGCTTCAGATTAAGTCGGAGATATGGGTTACATACATGATTATCATCAGACTGACCTTTTGAGATTGATAATGGAAGCAATAATATTTTGATTCCTAAAAAATAATTATATGTATAAGGAATATTATTTCAGAAAATAATATGAAGACCTAGAAAAACAAATAACTTAAGTAATATGTATGAAGAGCTCAAACCTTTTATTCTAGTTTTATCCTACTGAACCTGGGTTTTGAGTATTCATTTTGGGTAACATATGGTAATGAGCTATAAATTCTTTTTCTTAAAAAATAGTTAATGTTTATTAATTTATTTTGGTTTTAGAAAAAAGTATTAGTGGAGTTGAATATATCTACCTTCTAAAACATGATTAATTTTTTTAAAATAAAATAAACTTAAACTCTACTGATTCTTTTTGGTTTTAAAAAATTAAAGGAGTTTAATTTTATTTTAGTGAAAAAAATAATTTTGCTTCAAAAGATAGATAATTGATTACTGAAAGGTAAAATCTTAATGTACCCATAACTTTGAGTGCATCATTACACTCAGTTATAATGTACAGATATAATTATAATATTTTTTTTTAAGTTAATATTATTATAATTATATCCTTACATTATAATTAGGTACATTTATATACTTAAAATTGTGAGTGTATCAAATATGATACCTTTTTATAAAATTAATTTTATTATAAAATTTTAAATATAATTAGTTTTATATTTAAATTAATTACTTTATTAATAAATAAATTTTTAAAAAATACGGACATTTCCCTGGCATAGAATGGAGGGCATGGCCGCCCATAAGTCAGTGTTGGGTTAGCTAGCCCGCAACCTAATAAAATTAATAAAATAATGCTGGGTTATAGTTTAAATTAAAAAAAAAAAAACACATATGTGGAATTTCAAATACTGGGTCAGGATTTTAGGGCATTTAATGTTCTACTAATAGTCTGGAAGTCAAAAACCCAATAATTGACACTATAAAAAATTTACCATAACTTCTCATATGTCCTTGTAAAAAATATACGTCAGAGTATTTTAATTACATTTTTATCTCATTTATTTTATAATTATAGATATTAATGAAACATTTTCTACCATATTTTTCGGGTTAATTTAGCTACGACTAGCATTAAATATTATTACTCGATTTGAAAATGGTTTATTCATATCATATGCATTTGAACGTTAAAAGGCAAGGTTTTTTTTTTTTAACCCAAGATCACAAATAGATAAAATCTCTTATCACTAGTGGTGTGTGATGTTTTTAGCCGTATATTAGCGTGTATTATATTTGGTATGTGATTTTCTTATTTTGATTTTTATACTTGTACACAAGTTTTTTTTTTAAAAAAATTTGTTAAGAAATATAACTAGATAAAATTATTTAACATAAATAATATCTTTAGTTGTGTATTAGCACAATATATATTTATGCGCACACACTCACTTTCCACTGATACAAAATTTAAAGCCACCACAAGAATATATCTCATGCATGTTTGTTTCTGGCATACAAACTTTCTTATTTTTGGCTAAAGAATACAACTAAATAAAATTATTTAAGATAAATATTATCTTAATTATATATTGACACATTAATATACTCAGACGCGTTCATTTTCGTATGCGCTAAAGTCTACGCACATTATATACCTAAAGTTAAAGGCTAATATTATAGACTATCATTGACAAAAAGTTGCGCCTCTTATTTCTGCTCTCGGATAACAAATGATAAATTTATTTTAGTTAGCTTTATGGCTGTATTTCGTGATTAGATTAATTTTAGTTTGAAAAGTCTATATAGCCGGAAAAAAAATAGACATAAATTCAGGAAATAAAGTTAGGATAAAAAAGATTTATTAAAAATCCCATTTTGTAATGTGAAAACAACTTTTTTTAAGTTTGGTATGAGCTTAATAATTTGAATTAATATTTTTATTTAAAAGAATTATTATTTAAAAAATGTAATTCAGTCATAAAAAAGAATGCAAAATAAGAATGAAAATATAAAAAAAATTATCTTAATTTAAATATTTAAAATATAATTTTATTAGTGATTTACTCAATTTAAATTTAAGATGTTTATACATAAAATTATAAATTAATATAACATGACATTTTAATAAAATAAATAATAACAGGTGTTTTTTTATAAAATAATTTATACTAATACAATAACTATCACCATGAATACTAACAACTTTTCACTTTTTTACCAAAATCTCACTCATTTTATACACCCAATTTATTTTTCAATGAGTCTTACCCCTAATCAAGTCTCCCTTGCTGTGCATGAACTTTGCTTGATATTGTCATCAAGTGACTAAAAAACGCACTTATGCATGAACTATGTAATTGCTTTTACTCAAATCATTAAAAATAAAAAAAAAAATACTGTCACGTGCGTTTTGATTGCTTAAACACGTTAACATTAGTTTTTCTGAAGTTCTATCTCGTTTTCCCTCGGATTTAAACTCACTATAACATATTGCACCCAAAATAAATTTCCCAAACTCTTATGTTTACCAAGTCCCTAGCCCTTATAAATTTTATTTATTAAAACAATAAATATCCCAAAATTGTATGACTTATACTGTGATCTGTATATAATTCTTGTTTGCTAGTTTAAAGGTCCATGGATTTTGAATCGATAGCAAACAGCAACGAACATAATGAAGGAGTCTGCATTCAGATATAATTCACTCCAACAGCAGCGGATAAGCAAAAGAATCCTTCCAACCCCGAGAAAAATAATTGTACCTGCTCTGCTATATGCTATGACAGAAATTCACCATAATCTTTGATTCTGAATGAATTGTTTCGACTATGTTGTTATTAAAAAATTGCACAATTGTAATATCAAGAGATCAAATCCGTTATATGGTAAGATCCCGTTGTATCAAGTAATCCCACACATACAACGCAGAAAAATGTGAAGGGATAGCTCTGGTTACGATCAGATTTATTGCTCAGAATTCGTTCCGAAACCTATCAATGCTATACTGATGTTCAGATGTGAGGGATTAATCAATCCTTCTGTGAGTTGAAGTTATCCACGGGGAGGAATTTTGCATATCTCTCAGCCTTTGCCCCTGTTTTATGATCGTAGTATTCTACCACCGCAGCCCCAGCTAACGCTGCAAGGGTAAGAGCCTGTGCATGCAACCTGAAAGTAAATAGTGTGAGGAAGAAGCTTAACTAACGCGAATTAGAAATTATGTCCTGAAATTGGACCATGTGAGGAAAAAAATTAACAAGCCTGAATAGGAAATTATGCAGAGTGTCCCAAAAGCATGTTCAGATAGTAAGTCCTTACAAAATGAACGCAATGCACTACCAGATAGGAGAAAGCAAACTTCTCACCCCAAGAAATTATGCAGAACATATACTAATTATTAAAAATGCTTATTACCTATAATAGGTTGGAAATTCTAAGACTACCCCATATACCCAAGACGAGGGAAAAAGCAAATTGGGAAGCGTACCACATTCTCATAAACCCCTTGCAAAGAAAAGGAACAAAATCCAAAAACGAAAACATAATCACCAAATTAGCACTGTTTTTAGACAATGAAAACCTCCTAAAAGCCTATTTATACTATCCTATGTCAGCAATGTTCCTCCACATGAAATCTGCGTCGTAAAATCAGTGAATGGCCATAAATGTCTATGCCAATAGATGTAAGGAAGTTGGCAGGAGCAATTTGTATACAAGCGTCAGTATTTCAAATGTCCTCACTGACTTTTTATAATGGAATCCCCTTTTTTCGGGGTGGGGTGAGGAGGGTAATTTGCAAGCCCAAATTCGTCTCGTAAATCAACTTCTAAAATTAAATATAATCAAAGTTGGTAAAGAAAAAGGTCTTGGATACATTTGGTCTTAGCCAGAAGGTCGAGAAACTGATAAAAAAGAGTACAACATGGATACAAGACTAATTTTAAACAAAAATTTTGTCAACTCCAACATGGCTCAAATTTACCAAAATTGGCTGTGAAAGTTACTTTTATCATTTTAACCTTCCTTTGCTCGGAGACATTTGGGAACAGAGGCATGAAAGAGGAATATTAGAAGGCATAGGATCAAACATATTACCTTTCTTTGTATTTTCAAAACGAAAATTATTGACACAACAGCATATTTTATCCACTATGAGTATATCTAGAACTTAAAGGACATATTGAATGAAACCAACAGGTCATGAAACAGATTACTGGTTATCTGTTAACCCAATCACTGGATTCAGTTGAAACCAGACAACCTCATAGTTCAGATGAACATAATACTGAGTATAAATTAGAAAGCCTAATAATTCCATGCCAATAAATCAATCAATCTTCTACTACTCAAATCGCTTCTTGTTATCTAGAAAATTACGGAAAGCGGATATTTGATCATCCTCAAACAATCAAACTTGGTAATAAGATCTGTCAGCAAATTAAACCCACCAGCATCTATGGAAGCCAAAAATCTTGCAACCATATTAAAAAGGAAAAAAGAAAAGGACACCAGGCTATCAGTGATCGTAACTTACCTAGCATGAATGATCTTAACACTGGTTTTCATGTTGGGTCGAGACCAATTGTATGCAATTGAACCCGCAATACCGCTCAGCCAAAGTGACCCTAATCCCAATATTCAAAAGGGTGAGTAACAAATTTGGAAAAGAAAACTAAAAAATCGATGTAAGCAAGCGCTTAACATCAATAAAATATCATATCAGAAGGCTTGAAAGTAGGACGGAAATATTCGTTGCGCAGAGTAAATTATTTAAACATCCTTCGGTTGCATAGTTGCTTCAACCAAAAAAAAAATCAACTATGCATCACAAGAATTGAGAAATTTACCAACGGTACGAAGCTTATGCTCGATGACCCATTCCCTCAGAGATTCGAGTTTGGTCTTAGGATCCGCCATTTTCAGCTGTAAGACAGATAGAGGAAAGGCGATTCGGCGGAAGAAGGAAATGAGCCTCGGATATTTTATGGGGTAAGCAATTAAAAGCGAACTCGAAGTTGTAGACCTATAAGATGCGTGGGTGAATGTATAACGTGCGCGTGTTGAATATGTTAACGTTGGCCGATGAAATTCGACCCAAAAAAAGAGAAAAAGAAAAAAACGTTGGCAGGTGAAAGGTAGGCTATGGCCCGTTGATTCGCGGAAACCGCTTCATGTGTTTCTGCGAGCTTCGCTAATAAAATATTTTGGTAAGATATAATTCATTATAACTCGTTATAACTATCAAGTTTAATTAGGATCTTAATCAATAATAATATATACGTTTTGTGTTATAATTAAAAAATTATGTACTTCTTATGTATTTTCAGAAAATAATTTACAAAGATATTAAAATTACACATAAATTTTTTAAAATAAATCTGTGATATATTTGAATTTTGATAAAATTCTCAATGCACTCACAATTTTAAATATATTAGTACACTTAATTATAATGTAGGGATATAATTGTAATATTATTATTTTTTATATTAATATTATTATAATTATATCCTTACATTTTAACTTTATTATTTAAACCATATTTTACTAAAACATCATTTTAATAATGAAATTTATTATTAATATAATATTTAAATAAATTAATTTTGTTAAAATTTAGATTAAGAAACACCATAAGGTGGCTAAGTAGTAATTAATATGTTTTACTTCTATCTTAATTATATTTAAAGTACTATTAAGAATATTGTTATAATTAACTAAATAATTTTGATGTTGCAAAATGTCAACTTGTGATCCACCTTGTTAAATTTACAAGTTTATGTAGATTCATAAACTCATAATATGTGATTTTAAGAGTTTAGTTTTATTAATTAATAGCTATTGAATATAACTAAATTTTAAAAATATAAATAAAAATTTATACATATAAAAAAAATACTATTGTAATAATTCAAATGATAAAACTAGAGAATGATAAACAAACTTATTAAAAAATATATTTGAATCATGGAACTTTAAATTATAATTAATTAAATAAATATTGAGTTTAAAAAATTTTCTTAAAAGCATTAAGTTTAAAATTTATTAAAAGAAAATTGGGAGCAAGTTTTACTATTATGATATTCACCAATTGAAATTTCAAAAAAGTTAGAATTTAAACTAACAGTAATTTCAATAATAATAATAATGTAAACAAATTAAAGTAAGACATATATATGTATTTATGTATGTAATAATGTATTTTAAGTTATATAATGGAAAAAAAATTAAAAAAACTTTAAAATATAGTTAATTATTTAATCATAACTTTTTATTAATTGCAAGTAAAATGTATTAAAATCATAATAATGTAATTATACTTAGCTACATTTTTTTAATAATATTTAATGGGTGAAACAGTTGAATTGAGTTTAAAATGAGTTAATTTTTTTTATAGTTTATTAGAATGCTAAATTATGTGTATTTGGGTAAAAAATTAAAAACACAAACTTAATTGACTTTAGTCAAATTCATTGAATTTTGACCAATTCCATATGAATTTTGATTGATTTTACCCAAATTTGATTGAATCTTTGTCTATTTTAATTTTATGATTGAGTTAAAATAATATCTTCACTTGAAATTTTAAAATCAACAAATTTAATAAATTGATTCATGAGTTTAACAATCTTACTTATGGCTAATAGTAACAATAAAAGATTACAAAAATATTTGTTATATTATAACATATTATTATCAAGAAAATACACTCATTATAAAATTTTTATTTTTTTTCTCACTCATTAAAATATCTAAAATAATCTTTCAATTATTAAAAATATTACATTTAGTGTTCACTTTTTAAAAAATTATTAAATGTAGTCATCTTATTAAATTGAAAATCTTAAATCTAATAGACTAAATTTAATATATTTAAAAAAAAATATAACAAAATGTGATGTTTTTTAATTAATAAATAAATATTTATTTTATTTCAATAAATTAAAAACTAAAAAAATTTATTTTATAAAAATTAAGAGATCAAAAATATATTTTACTTAATTGTTATCCTCGTGTAGGTTAGGCATAATTCTCTCTCCGAGTAGAACACGACTTTTGGGAGTAAGAAATGAAAGTCTGTTACTATTTTAACTTCTCGAAATTCCTTTTGTTAAAATTTAAATTAGAAAAAATGAGGATAATTTGCAGCCCAAAAAAATCACTGTTGAAAGTTGCTTAGATTTGATGAGAGTTTAGGATTAATGGTTACAGAAAAAATGAAAAAAATAGAATAGTTAAAACGAATTAATGTCTATGTTTTTTGGAAATAAAAAAGAATGATTAAGGAGATATTCCAATATTCATTCTCGTTATGACAATCTTTTTGGCACTAAACATAGTATATAAATCCAACTATTTAATAAAACTAATAAATTATGATTTTATTTTGTTGACATTGCATAATGACATTTTTTTAATTTTTTTTTAAAATATATCATAATGATTGTTTTATTTTATGAAAAAAATTATATGCAATTGCTTATATATTTATCATACTATTTTTTAATTAAAACATGATAAGTGTTTAGTTTTTTAATCATATTGAAATATAGATATGATTATTGCAAAATATTGTATTATTTTTTTCAAATTAAATTATATATTATTATTAGTTAATAAAACACTTGTTATATTTTTATTAAAAAAATATAACAAATATATAAATAATTGTATGTAAGTCTAATCCTTAGTTTTATTATAACTTTTCAATTAGGGTGCCTATTGATTTGATTGACTCAACCTACCTTGATTTAATTGTTTTAAATTAAGATAATACACTCAAATAAAATAAATTTCGGTCATAAATATTGAACTTGGTCCTTGGCATATATATATAAATATATATAATTTTTTTTTTTTAACAAAATTAATGATATTTTAAAAATATAATTATTTTTTAATTTATGTTATATATATAAATAATTTTGATTAACATAAAATATTTAATTTATTATATATTAATAAAAAAATTTTAAAAAATTCTATATTTAAATTTAAAAATATAACAAAATATAAAAAGTCAAATCCAATTGACTTGACCGATTGACTCTGTCTAATTATGTGCCAAATTCAATTGAGTCAAGTCCCAAGTTGAACTATTTTTTTTGTCTCCTGTATATCCCAGGTCGAGCGACGGGATGAACACAAAGTGGGCCTGACCCGGGTACGCGGAGGCCTATTTTCAAGATACTTCTCTTTTAAACAAATAAGCTACTGCAACTATTCCATTACATCTCATTTCATCTAATATAGTTCAAATTTCGTTCGATCGCCTTTCAACTCTCAGCTCAGCTCAATCCAGTATAACGACCGTGACACGTGTAACCATACAATTGCAGCTTTGCCAAAGGATCTTACATAAATTGGTAGAACTGCAAGCACCTCCTTTCACTCTTCTTTTTATTTGGCCAGAATTCACTCACCCAGTCTCTTACGAAACCTCAGCTTCGTGAGGTACCTAATCTCGCAGGATACAGACCGACTCTCGCTACGCCTACGCTTCTCTCAGTATCTGCTCAGGTAAGCGTCCTTTTGTCACCCTCTGACTATCTTCCATATACTAGTTAACTAGATTTTGTGGCTCAATTTTCATTTCTTTCTTCTGCCGTCCAAACCCTAAATTTTGACGGGGGTATGTGATGCTTCATTTTATGTTAAATTTTCAGTTCATGTGCCATCATTTTTTAAAAGGTTTCTTAATTTTCGTTCATCGTGCTCGCAATTCTGCGAGCGTGGATCAAATTTTCTGAAAGATATAAACTTACATTTGTTCGATTTTCTCTTCGACGACGGTTAATAGTAAAGCTGCATATCTCCAAGTCATTCTTAGCTAGGAACTCTGCTTCACTTTATGGTCATACACTTATGCTTAACATAACTAATTATGAATATCTTGAAAGAGAATTTGGCAGGACGGATGGTGTTTTACATTGTCTCTTCTCTATATTTCTGCCTCATTGGTGTTTATGATTATATCTTTCTGTTTAACTGCTGCATGATTTTGCCTAAAAAGAACTGAGTTACTCATACCCGGTTGAATAAAAGTCGCCTAATTGATAAAGAAAATTGTAATTTTTTCCTTCCCTGTTGGTGATGAAGTCTTGCTCCAATTATTATGTTGTATATTACTCATTACTTTATGTTTTGCTGTATTATTGTATCATACATGCATCGATTGTGACGTGGCATGGAATGGGGCATTTCTAGAACTGACATAGTAAATAGATGGGACTTCTACGTGTACCACAAAACTTCTGCTGTTCAAGTGTACCTATAACTGTGATTTGACATATTGAATGACCTAGGTTGTCCTGAAGTTGTAAAAAATATTTATCTTGATCCAAGTTGTTCTGAAATAATTCTCTTACAACCAGGAATATTTTCGAAAATACAAAGTTACAAATATCTAAAGTGTTCTGCATGATTTTTGAATTGTTGTTCAATTTGATTTCCATTATTTTCAATTGTTCTGCATTTATGCAGAGTCACAAGATAAATGCCTTTTTCTCTTTTTCTCCTCCATTTGAAATTTCTGTATGTCATTATTTTCTTTGTTATTTTTTCCACTAATCGTATTGTTTAGCTAATGATGAACTTTATATATGGACTGACTTGTATTTAAAATATTACGTGGGAATCTATGTGCCTTAATTGTTTTGATGGTAAAATATAAAATTTTATAACTTTGGTTGTCATTTTAGGGGGAAAAAAATGAGTAGACGGTCAAGTCGCACTATTTATGTTGGCAATCTGCCTGGTGATATTCGCTTGAGAGAAGTGGAGGATCTTTTTTACAAGGTATTTATTTTACTTAACTACTTATTATAATTTTATGTTAAGATCCATACTGAAAAGAAGTTTTGGATTTTCATGTTTATTAATTTATGTATCTCTAGCTAAAAGGCTCTGTCAAAATGGATCCTTGCAATAGATGATATTTTTTGTGCCAGAAACCTTTGTCTTCTTTCTCTAATGTTATGAAGTTCTAGTTTCTTAAAATTTATGCATTATTCTTGCTGAAGCTTCTTCAAGGTTTGCATCTGAAGTGTACATGTTATGTTAGATTAGTAATATGTCTGAAAAATAAGTACTTTTTTTCTTTTCCCCCATTGTTTCCTTGTAATTTGTGTGGTTTATATTGTATCTAATCTTTGATTGTTGTATTCGTGATCTGATTGTAGTATGGTCCAATTGTTGACATTGATTTAAAAATCCCTCCAAGACCACCAGGTTATGCTTTTGTTGAGGTATGTCTGGGATTCAAGAGTAGGGAGATGATGAGGTATTTTGCGAGTTTTTCCCATCCTTCTTCTGTCTTATACGTATTGAATATTATTTGTTGCAGTTTGAAGATCCTCGTGATGCTGAGGATGCAATCCGTTATCGTGATGGTTATAATTTTGATGGTTTTCGTTTACGAGTTAGTGACATATATTTTTTTCCTTTATTTTGTTGCTGTGCATGTGACACTACAAAACTTTCCTGTGAATTTTTGGTTTCTTTGTCACTATAGGTTGAACTTGCACATGGTGGGCGGGGATCTTCATCATCAGTAGACCGTTATAGTGGTTATAGTGGTAGTGGTGGTAGTCGCGGAGTTTCTAGGCGTTCTGACTATCGTGGTATTTACTGTTATCTGATATATCTTTTGTGGTTTTATGTTTCAGTCAAAAGTTAACTTTAGTTGAACTTCCTCTTTATACCTTAAAATGAAATAGTTTTTGATAACCTTTTTCTTTTCTCGTTAAAGTTATGGTCACTGGATTACCTCCTTCGGCTTCTTGGCAAGATTTGAAGGTATGGTTGGTTCTTTATCCTTATGATCATTTGTTACATGTCAATTTATTAATGACTATTAAGTGATACATTTAGTAATTGAAGTATAATGTTTACTGATTCTTAGTGTTCAATGATTAGGATCACATGCGTAAAGCTGGTGATGTATGTTTCTCTCAAGTCTTCCGCGAACGTGGTGGTAAGTGGAATTAAATATATTGTACTCCATGTGCAGCTTGAGTAGTTGTATGATTGCTCAATTAGTTAGTAAGAATTAAGTATTATGTTATTTTTTTCACAATACAATTCTTTAACCTTGTTGCATCCTTTATGTAGGCATGACTGGGATAGTGGATTATACTAATTATGATGATATGAAATATGCTGTAAGTGTTTTGAATTTCAATCTTATTGTGATTTTAAGGTTTCATAATTCAGTTGCCTGCCCCTGTTGGGACTGAGTTTATGACTATTATCTTTATTACTAGTGCTGTATTTCTGATTCAATAATATTTGTATTGTTTTTTAACAGGTCAGGAAACTTGATGACTCAGAATTCCGTAATGCCTTCTCTCATGCATATATTAGGGTATGTAATAATTAATTTTTTGCCTGTTTTGTGGGTGGCTTGTTACTTTATTGACACTTTCTGGACCACTATTTTGCACTAGCACAGATAGAGGAATGTATTTCAATTTTAAAAAAAATTGTGATTATCGTACTTTTTTTACTACATTCTAGCTTTGATGAGTATTTATGTTCCTTTACTTCTTTGTCTGGTTATTTTAGGTGAGGGAATATGATCGACAAAGTTATTCTAGGAGTCCTAGCCGTGATTCAAGGAGGAGTTATTCCAGAAGTCGAAGCCATAGTCCTTATATGTCACGAAGTCAAAGTCGAAGTCGTAGCTACAGTGACAGGAGCCGGAGGTTCATTTTGTTTCATTGGTGAAGTATGATTTGGTTGTTTGATAGTCATGAGTAATTGACCAAGTATTTATATTTTGCAGCTTGTCTCCAAAGACAAAACATTCACGGCGATCTTTATCAAGGTCAGTTTTTAATTAGTCTTGATATGTGTTCAATTTCATGCTTGCTGATTTTCAGTTTACCAAAGTTCCTATTTTCTGCATCAAATTGTTAGATATTTTACTATAATAATTTTGAATATTGATCGGATCCTTTCCTCAAAAAGTAAAGAGGAAGGAGAGGGGGAGAGTGTTTGATTAGGACTGATGAATGATATAAGCTTTTAAACTGTCACCAGGGTTAAGCTATTTTTTTGTTTTCCTGGTTGTTCAGATAGGTTGAATTTCTTTAGTCAATGTAACATGGATGCAATATGGTAGGGATAATTACATCATATATTATCCTGCCTACTGGCAATTCTCTCATAGTCCTTGGAGTGTTATGTTCTCATTTACTAGATTTACAATTAGAGATGTGTTGTCCTGCAGCAATACTGCATTTCTTGAACTATGTACCTGATACTGCAAAACTATTTTCCATGAACATTGCTATCACATGCCACCACTCATTGTGAAATTTGTTTCAATTTTCTCTCTGATATTAATTATTCATTGTCGTTCATACTATGGGGGTGTTTGGTATGGCAACACCTTCATACCAGTATGTGATGTACCATCATCCCATGGATACCTATGTTTGGACTGCCATGATCGTAGAGTTTCATTGCGAGATGCATGGTTCTCCAAGATCTCTACACTTTTTTGTATATATTTTTGAAATTGGTTTTAATTGTCACATCAAACTGTAGGATCTTGAAACCCAGGTATTGGATATCAAGGTATATGATACATGTCTCACATACCTGTACGAATATATTTTTGTATTAAGCATCCCCTATATTTCAATAGACATGCGAAGTATTTTTTCCCCTTGATTTTACTCATTTATCTTATTTGATCTATAACGAATTGAATGCTTGCTTCATTTTTTTTAGTGGTATATGATTGAGCTGTGTTGTTGCTCATGCAAATATATGTACTCCCATCAACCCGTATTTGGCCAGCTAGGAATGTTTGGTTGCTTTAATTAGCTGTGTCTCTATCTCTGTTGTGACTATCAACTGTGATTAGTAGTCTATAGTGCAATTCGAGCTTTGCTATCATCTGGTTACCCCTCTCCCCTTAAGGACAGACAGAGACTAAGTTCCTAAATGGATTTATTTCATGCAGTCCAAGAGTTTCGCTTATATTATTGTGTTGTTGTCATTGTCCTTATTTATTATTTGAGTGGCAGAGCGTTATGAGAAATCAGGGTCTTACTCTATCAATAGCATAAATGGTGTCTGCCTGTCTTTCAGTCGGAAGTTGAGGAGACATTTCATTTCCTTGTAATTGTCTGAAAGTGAATGTTATGATTCCATCCACACTGTTCATCTATCAAACCTAACGCTGTTTCATAGAGCTGTCAGCACAATTCTTCATATGTGCGATGGTGAGAGGGGCATTGGTGTAGTGGTTCATCAGGTTGGCCACAAACTATACAATGTTCATTAGGGTTGACTCGTTTGTTTTCTAGATGTGGCTTTTTGCGGCGACCTGGGGACTGCATGTTAGGATCTTCATGGCATGTGGTGCTCAAATGCCTGCAACTTTTTTGGTCAAGGTAATAACGTTTTATTGATGAGCACCTGTGGAACACCTTAACGCTGTGACAATTGATAACGGTAGTGGTATATTGATGTTAAGCATGGTCTGCCATTGTTGTAGACTGGATGGCAGTAGATGGATGAATTGCAATCTAAAAGCTGGATCACCGTGAACTAAGTGCTATTCGTACCAACCTCAGCAAATCAGCATTCTTTCATATCCAAAAACTACTTCAACATAACCTGTGCTCTAAATTCTTGGATTGATCTTGTCCTTTCTTTTAGGATATCTCTAATTGTGCTGGCTTGTTATATATATCTTCCCCTAACCAAGTTATGATGAACTGCTGGGAATAGATTGTTTAGCAACCGTTGAGACTTTAGACATGAGATACTGGGTTCAAATGCTTTTCCACTTGGCTGCTGCGTAAGACTTGTGGTAGATCAATTTCTTCCTCTTGGTTATGGTAACTCTGATGTGGAATGGTAGTAGGCTTGAGGATCAAACATTTTGATGGATTATTCTGGATATTGAGTAGCTTTGTTTGTTCAAAATTTTGCAGATCTAGATCAAGATCCAGATCACCAAATTCATCTGTAAGTATTCTTATTTTGGTTACAATCTGTAACTGCTCTTGAGCTTGTCTTTCTGTGAGCCTTTTTGGTTTTTCCCTTTTTCTTTGGGGAGGGGCGATCAGTGGGGTGAAAATTTATGACTACTAGAATTCCATTGATATGCATTACCTTATATTCCCTCTACCAGGCGATAACCTGGGAGGGAAAAAGGGGAGAGGAACACGGCGAAAGGGTTTAATTGTGGAAAATATTTTTACGTCAACATACACTTATTCCATAACGTGGTTTTATGGCAATATTTTTTTTTCCACAATGCAGTCTCCACGTTACAAGAGTCGCAGCCCTAGCCGAAGCCCTAGAAGCTTGTCAGAATCTCGTTCCCCTTCAGTATGTTCATGGCCCTTGAGCCTCCGCTAAAATAATCTGACTAGATTTGAATTCCTAATTTCTACCTTAGTGTTTGTAATTATTTTGAGGTCCTGATGGTACACATGTATGTGACAGGTGAGATCCGAACGCAGCAGATCCCTTGAATCTTAGTTTGATGTGGGGCATGTTTTCTGTAATGTATCTGATAATTGATAGGCGATACATTAGGACACCTGAGTCATTTGTAGAATCCATTGGTTTTAACTTTATTTTAGTTTGATGGGTGAAACATCAGGACGCCAGGTAGGCTTTTGACTGACGCCATGATTGGGCTGTGCTGTAGTGATTAGATGGACGTTTACTTTTGCGCCTGTGATTTTGGCTTGTCTGGATTGTGGTAACTATGCTCAAGATCTACGCGCTGAATTTGGTATTATATTCCTGTTTTGGGATGAAAAGCATTTAGAGTTTAGAGTTTAAGATTTAGGAGAACCAGCTGTTTTGTACGAGACACAATAATTTGTTGTGGCTGATTAGTGTTTTGCATTTAGTCAGCTACTTTATCAACTGTTGCGAACAACATTGATTGCTCAGTCGTGGCATGGCCAGTTACCGTGATGCATTTGAGATTACTTATGATGAAATGCGGGAGAAAGTTGAGGCAATAAAATCAGATAGTAACACATTTACCGCTTGAATACCCGAAGCACAATAACGAAAGTAATCAAGGTCTGAAGTTCTCTTGCGAACCTTCTTATGTATAGACATATTTGTTATTTAAAATCAGCTGACCTGTTTTTCTTTATGATGATGTTAATTTAGAACCATTTTCCCCTGAATATAATCTTACCCAAATTTGATGATAACGATATTATCTATGCATTAATTTTTATTTAAAGCAAAATTGGTATTTATACAAGTAATTACAACAGAATTTACGCCATTCATCGTGATTCTGTTGTCAACCCAGCATGTACTAGAATCATGTAAATGTATTGTACTAATGCGAGCCTCTCACTCGTGATACCTGCCTAAGGCTAAGACAAGGACATAAGGTAAAAAAGCAATTCATTTACTAGAATCTCAATCAATACAAAGCGTTCGCATGAGCGTCATTATCAAACATAAATAGCCCACCGCAAATCCAATCACAGCTGCTCTCACCCTGTGTCATTCGATGACAATGCCCCAGTTCTTCAAAACCCATTTTTGCCAACTAAAAACCACCTTAATTATATTTTATACCCTTGAAGGCAAGGGAACTAGGGGAAGCCAATGTCCATCACACTGCCACGTGGCTGCCAGAAACAAATTCCAGGGCTAGCCAGAGTACTGTCTGCCATAACATGACGGACCTAAAGGCCAAATCATCATGCAACATCATCAAGCATACATAAAATTTCAGTTTCCTTAGTGATAGTTTGCTTCACAGGAAACACTAAAATAAGTATATCACCCATTTTGTGAAGGCATGGATCGGAACATTAAAATAAGTATATCACCGATTTTGTGAAGGCAACCTCTCCGATCCATGCCGTAATCGAATGCCACTGGACCTGGTACCTGGGTCTGACCCGCTGGCAGCCTGGTGGTATGCTCCCCAACCAGAATCTCTATCAACATGGTTCATTGACAACGAAGGCAAGCGATCTCTTTCCCAAGCATGGAAGCGACTTGGTATATGGTTTTCTTCTTCTTGAAAATTGCGTCCTGATGAACCAGATGGAATAAAAATGAAGCCACTTTGGTCTGGTGACGAGGCCACTGGTCCTAATTGAGCTGATCCTCTATGACTGCCAGATCTTCGGGTTCCAGAAGCAATAGGTGCTCGCACTGTAGTTGAATTAGTAGGTTGCTGCTGCTGATAATAGGCCTGAAGAGCCTGGACTCTATCACGTGCCCGAGCATTGCTTCCTGGATAAGGAGGGATCATTGATGAAGCAACAGAGCTACCAGCTCTAGCAGCAGAGCTACATAATACACGAATCTAATGTCAATCGTATGACCTCAGTAATTTTCCCAAGCCGGCAAGAGATACATAATTCCTTAGCCCTTTTCATATTAGTTGTGTATAACCTAACTAATCGTCTATATGATGCCATAAGACTGAACATACAATAAAATTTGGCTCAAATGAAGATACATTTGATAGATTAGTATACTGACTCCGGTAAATACAGCGTTTTGGTTAAAAGGAGCATTGACTATCTTGATTGAAGAGGTGCCTACCTGGGACCAACAAGGAAGGGATGCATAAAAGATCCTGATCTTGGTATATCTGTACTACCCCTGGCTGGCCTTTGACTAACAGCTGATATTGAGGGCTGTTCAGCAGTACCTACACGGCTGCTGGCTGTAGAAAAAGGAGAAGAATGGTGTTCCCAGCTATGATAATGAAGATCCATAGCAGGAAATGTGTAGGAAGTTGGCATTTCGCTAGGTGGGCCATTCCAGTGATTGGTGTAGTTAGATGCTTCAGAGACAGTTCCACCAGAGTTGGAGGAGGAGGGATGTATTGGTCCAAAGTAAGCAATATATGGGCATGGATGACTAGCAGATGATACTGCTGTATGTTCAGCAAATATAGCATGTTGTCCCAGTATATCATGATCTGCATCTCATCATTCCAGTAAAGATCAGTCAAATGGAAACTTCAACTACAACTTAAAGGACATGGTGATATCAAGGAAAAGCATCTTACATGCAGCTGACGAGAATTCTCCTTCCCTGGAAAAATCAGGAAAATAAATAATCAAATTGGACAACTTTTTAAACTTGGGGCATTTGGCAAATATAACTGAACCCAAAATCCACGAAAGATGAAACCAATGAGAAACAAAGCAAAAGGGTTATCTTGTTTTTCAAAGTAACAGTCAGATTTTATAACTGCAAAACCAGAATATAACACCGCAAAAGCCCACTATCAGCACAGTTTTGTACCCCCAATCATCCAATAGACATGTCTAAAACTAATTTATCCATTTCAATCAGTGAAATGCAGACTATGTCTCTGTTCCACATATGTAATAAATGTACTCCTAAATTCTGATCACTTTTTACTCCAAATATGCATTGAGCAACTCCTTTACTACTCTATATCCTCTGAACAATATCAAAAATTATTTATTAAAAAAAAAATATGGACACATGTGGGTGCATGCTGGAGACTGACTTCACTCCACATATATAATAGCCATACTTCTGATCACTTTTCAATCCCAGCATGCACCCACATGTGTCCATATTGTTTTCCAAAAAAATAAAAAATAAATTTTGATATAACTCAGAGAATAGAAAGTTATATAGAAGTCATAAAATTTCAGATAACTACCCACCCACTAATCACAATTCCCCATTTTTGGTTTAGGTTCACTTATATTTATATACCCACAAGGATTTTATCATTAAAAAAAATTCATACACAATAAGTTTACATTTAAAAGAACGCTGCAAATGTATTTTATTTATTGCAAGCCAATAAGTCCGTGGTAGTAAACCTCCCAAGTCCAAAAAATTTATAAAAAACCCCCAAATTTATAAATAGTTTTAGATTTCTGAACCATACAAACTTTGTATTATAAGGTATGAAGAGGGGCTAGAATAAAGTTTGAAAGAGAGAAAACAAAGAAAATTCTGAACCACAAGGCACTGGTGGCTTTGTTTCTTTTTGTTTACTAAACACTAAATAACTAACAGGCTTGATAATATTCTAAATTTTCTTTTCTAAGGCTAGGCTGGTCTACTAAGAATGCGTTTCATAGTTTTCTATTTTATCGCAACTGTTTTAAAACATTTGGTCTTGGCTTCTAAGCTGATCCTAACTTTTCAGCTTTCCAACTTCGGCAAGGTGACTAAGGCACATGCCTAGACAGCTACAAAAGGTGCCAAAGGCGCTACCAGGCAATGCCTGACTAAAGCTAGCACCTCCCATGGTGTGAGAGGTGCCGGCCCTCTTTAATGAGGTGCTGAGGTGAGCGCCAACCCTAACCCACTGTACAAGGATTTGTCAGTTGAACTGGTTAACCCACACAAAAATTTTCTAGACGGATGAAAACTTCAAAAAGGAAAAAATTCATTGTTCATATAATCAAAAGCAAATTGATAATGAGAAAACAAAATTTTACAATCTAGCTCACGGCCAACACACCCTGACCTGCCTCAACCTAATGGATAAGCAACCGCTAGTCAATTTGACTGACTTTCAAATGAATAAAAAATTTACAGCCACAACCTGGCTTGATGGTATAATGCAAATTTCAGCATGGGTAGGAAAAAATTTTTCTAAAAAATAAGCAATTAGAAGCATGCCATAACAATCTTATGCCACCAAGATTATCAACAATAATAGGTATGATGCAATAATCCTTCATAAAGACATCAACTACAATGATGAAGGACAAACAAACATCACAAAAGGAAAAAAAAAAAAAAAAAGGAAATAAGTTCTTGAGCATACAGGTTCATCTAAACATAAAGTGTATGCTTCAGCTGGCCTGAGTTGGAGTGGCAAAGTATCTATGCTTTGCTTAAATTGCCAAAAGAATAAGAAATGAGGGAAGGGGGGAAAAGGAAACTACAAAGTGAAAAGAGCACTATTTCCAGAGTTTATGGTGGTACAGCTTGCAGGCATCATAGGGAGGTATTGATGACATCGAACTTTAGATATCAATCGTAGTGTGATGTCAAGGAAAAGGGATCCACCTATCGCAGCTGCTTTCAGGTTAGCCAAAGCTGGTATAAGTCAAAGTCAAACCCAAAAGCCAGGCTAGTGGATATTTAGCAGTTTCTGCCAGACTGGTCTATCATGTTTCCAGTGCTATATCTAGCAGATACACCAGCATAAGGAAAAATCTGTTGTCAATTAATTGGAAGTAATAAGTCTTATCACGTATACTTTATAAAGGAACCTGGAAACCGTCCTTTCAATTTCATCCAATTCTACAGTTTCCAAATTCTTAAATCTTAAAGCTTTTCTAAAAGGATCCATTTATTCATCTCATTCCCCAAAAATCCATATGCAAGTTCTTCTCATAAAAATAGAAGAATAATCATTGTTTCAGATAGGAATCTAAACAATTATAAACTAATGACAGATCTGAAGTCAATAAGCTTAAACAGATATTATTGTTTTGAAAATTAAAAAAAAAAAAAGACAGATCTTTTGTTTGCATGCATAATTTGGAAAGTTAACTAGGCTTACTCGAATGAAGGTAGTCGTGCTAAGCTACCAAAAGGGCACCAGTGTACTCCAAAGGCCTGCAAAATCCATTTAGAAATCAAACTGTCATCAAAATGGAAGGCAGAATATTCTGCATCTACATGCAAATAGAAAAGAACAAGAGGCCATTCCAATTAACAGAAGTAATGGCTCTGTCACATAATTAGCACCCCATCTCAGACAAAGATTATAAAACAACTCCATCTATTCACAAATTAAAAAGTCAATTTCATCTTGATGCACTTGCACAAGTAGTAATGTAGATAAAGAATGAAACAGCAAGGATTACAGGTCACTATAATGCGCATGTATTTCCCTGAAGCCTGGGCAATGCCTAAACGGGGTTGACCCATGCAGCATATTAATAGAAAAGAATGCAAAAATTCCAGATTGGCAACAGTATAGAAATGAAAGGGTGGCAAGGGAAGTTAAATTTCAGAGTAAATAAAAAATGCTCATCAATCATTTTTATGAGTGGCTAAAAGCATGCATTTACAATTTCACTTGTTTTCTAGATCATTAATTTTATTTTGGGACCTAGTGTATACCTTCCACACACTTGAGTTGTCCAATAAAATCTTCACTAAAGAAGAAAAGAAGCCAGACTTCAACTTCATGCACCAACTAAATAATAAATAAGAGTGATAAAAAGGTTGTGATTATATAATGGGTATCCAGGCATTTTTCAGCTCCAGATGTTGTCAACAAAGTCTATGTCACACACACAATAAAAAAAAAACACACACACATGAGAGAGGAGTATTACCAGAATTTTGTCAACATGGAGTTACAAGTCAGAATAAGGCCAGGCACGGTTTTCTTCTACTGGTGAGGGTGTTACGACACAATGATGTGTCCTAAGAAAGCAGTTGGTTTTCAAATGCAGATGAATGGAATCCAATTTAAGTAGTTTAAATGGCAGGAAAAGGTGTAAGCAATTAGCAAAGCAGATATTCTTCAACTTATGAAAGTAAAACGTTCTGCAGTAAGTAAAATGAAAACAATAAAGACAAAAAAAAAAAAAAAAGCTATTACACTGCCCAAAATACCAAATAGTCCAAAAAATAAGGTATTTATGGAAGGACTTTTGACTAAGAAGACACTGCTTACACATGCTCTTGGCACAATAAAAGAACAAATATGGTATAGAATAATAATATGACCATGGAAGATTTCTCTTGTAAGCATAGACTACAAAACAAGCAGAAACAGACAGAGTCAGTACCATTTCAGAGTAACTAAGATCATAAAGGTCCTCATCATGCGTCCAATCATCCATGTTAAATTCTGGATATGACCGGCAACCATTAGCATATAGCCACTGACCTTTCTCAATCTTCCGACAATTAGGACATTGCATAGCCCCTTTAATGTTAAATGCTGAACCAATGCAATCTGAATTATTTAAACAAAGTAATCATCAGCATAAGAATAAGATGTTGCATACGATTTGTTAAAAATTAATTCTAGTAATAACAGGAAGCCAAGTAATATTGCCTTCAAACAAGTATGTGTTACAATTTCATGATATCACTAAGCATTATAAATTCAAGCACCACTATAGGCCCCCAATATTTCCATACTTTTTTTCTGGATGTCCCATAATTTTATCTAATTCATGAAGAATAATCTATCAGAGCATTTGATGTTAGCTTAGTTACACAAACTCTTTAATTAAAAAAAAAAAAAGGAAATAAAAATTTAATATACATGACATTGAATTAAAAATAATTAAGTAATGTTTCTCAAACAAGATTTCAGTGCAATTAATAATGTCTACTGAAAGATATTGATTCTGTTAATTTAAAAAGAATGATGAGAACAGAGGGACTACTATCAGCCTGTAGAATCTATGCATACAGAATTTCATAGAAGAGCAACTAATCTCTGTAATCTGGATACTCTGCATTAAATCTGATAAATAGTGTCATCCTCCCTTTCCCTATATCATGCATGTGGATTTTCACATATGATGAAATGTGATAAAAAATTTCAGGCTACTCTTTCAAGAAAAAGTACAAAAGATAGACATCTCACTCCTTCCCACCTCCTCCAAAGATCAAAAAAAGTGGCCAAAGTTCCAACTTCGAAATGAGAATATTCCAAGTTTCTGGCTGATCTGACATGTCACATTGGTGTATAAGAATCCTACACATTCAATCCAATACCATATATGCTCATTTAACCGTCGACCAAATGTAAGCCTGTTAGGTTTGTCCATCTTTGAACAGTGAGATGATTCTGCATCCCTTGAAATAAATTACTGTGCCTTGTCATTTTATCACATAGATATATACAAGCAAGCATTTACTTCTAAATTATATTTAGCTTTTTTTTTTTAATAAATCATTTTACTGCTTTAACAACTGAGCTGTTGCAGCACAAACACCATGTCAACAGCTGACTTAGATCACAACCAGCCACCAAAACATAATTTAAACCTAACAACACAGTTAGGGACAAAACCTTTACTATGGCCTACACCTAAAAGCTTGAGTTTTGAGAACGACTGTTGCCTTGACATAGTTTTAAGAGTCTTCAAGAGAAAAAGTTCAACGTTAATTCTTGTCACTCCCTAATATCTTTATAACTTATATCACATTTCAGCAAAGGATAGTGATGGGCCTATACTTTGTCCACCTCAAGCCCAAAAGGTTTTTCTTGCTGGGGGTATATTAGAGATAAAAATCACTTTTTTTTATAATAATAATGATAATGATAATGATAATGATAATGATAATAATAATAATGATAATACCTATTCTTAAACCTACACCTAAAATATTAAGTGGAAAAGCAAAATTAAGGGTTTATCAATTCATTAGATTCATAAAAAATGCAAAAAATAAATAAATAAATAAAAGAACTAATTAAAGCAATATTTCATCAGACATTATGCATCATGATACATATTGCAAGTATCACAGTTTAACTGCTCTTCAACTGTACCATTTTATAGAGCCTTTTACTTGTTTGACAGTAACATGAACATAGTTGGCCATTACATTTCTTGAATCTTAGTATTAAGCATTAAACTACACCTTAAACACCAAGCATATCCTGAAATACAATAACCAAAAAATCTAGTTCTATCAGCTAACCGCTTCTTGCCGCAACAACATTCATCACACAGCCAACAACGGCAATGAAAGCTGTGTCTTGAGTCTAGACATTCATGTCACCAGTGATAATTCAGCAGCACCATCAAACTATTCTAAATATGTTCAAATACCTATAAAATGCTTCTCCTAGAGAGAGTATATACTTTTAGACCCAATATAAAGAAATAAATTGGTAATAATTTAATCATGAGGATCATACATCCAATATCACTGGGACATTATCATAAAAACACTTGTTTTATGCACTCCATATGAATCAGAATCCTTATTCTCATCAAAGTCCCTAGTAAATTAAAGTTGCACATAAATTTAATATTTGATATAACTCTAAAAAATGCTTTTTTAAAATACACATAGCACTTCAAAAGTTATCTTCATATGTTTAAAAGTGGCATATTTTGAGTATAGTAGGAGTAGCTCAGTAGTAGGGTTCTTCACGCTCATCCAAATGGTCTCGAGTTCGAATATAAGTGAGAATAGATATTTTATATTAAGATGTAATAGTGAATTAAAAAAAAAAAGTGGCATTTTTAAAACAAGAATTATCCACAGACTGATTCTATCTAATTTATTTATTTTACATGTACAGAGCAAAGTCACCATTCAACGAGGCTCAGATCAGTCCCAACTTCACTAGGCACACAATGAACAGCAACCGCAAATCGAAAAAACTAATTTAGATAGCCAACAATTGGATCATAAAGCTGACTTCATCATATAGAGATAAGCTATCAAAGCATCCAACACGTATAACAAATCAAAGTTGGAATTATCCGTTTATATATATATATATCGTGAAAACATCTTCATCATACCCCCCGATTCTTGGCTAACTCACAATCAAAAGATGCACTCGATTAAAGTAAAACAGAAGGGAATTCTATACCCTCAAACTCGCTCTTGGTTGAAGACCCAACAAGGAAGAACGCTAATTAGCATATCAGCACAAAAGAAGTATCATACCGAGCTGACTCTTTCATTCCTTCTAATTCTCCCAATCCTCGCATCCGAAAAAAATTAAAATCAGATCACAAATGTCCCACTTCAAATCAATTCAGGCTGCGCTAGGCACATGGAATTTGAATTCACATCCGATGTCCTCATCAAAAAATTCATCAAGACACGAGTTCTAATTCCATAATATTCATATTCCAAGCTCAAATTGCAGGAATTAGAAAACGGTGCAATAATGTAATTTACCGTTCCAGGCACAAATTCACTTACCGAGATGAAATTGATGGCCACATTGAAGCTTCGCCCACGATCTATCCCCATTATCAGCAACAACCTCAAGGCAAATAGAGCAAGAAATTGATCCAAAGGACTTGGGTCCACCGCCGGTGTCGGCGCCGCCTCCATCACCGTCGTCAACGACGACGTTGTCATTATTGCCAAGACCCATTACAAAGACGAAGCTTCGAAACCCTAATTTCACAGGTGACGACAAAAACACCGCTGAAATTTGTCTTCCTAGTCACGACGTACAACGTTCCCGCACAAAAGCTACGAAGACGAGAAAGTCGACGTGTGTATCCGAGATCTAAACTCTCTTTTAGCGCAGAGAGAGGAAAGGGAGGAAGGAAGATGGTTACAATTTTCGGATTGGAAAAATCTCCCTTCTCTTTCTACGTCTGAGTCTTGGCCGTTGGATTTGGTGTTGGACTATTGTTGGGACTAGCAATAACGGCTGTCCAAACAAAACCCATCGACGGCTACGATTAATTGTAGGTTCTCTTGAGGTAGATTTTGGTTGACGCTGTTATTAGCTAACTCATCTTTATTTATTTATTTATTTTCAATTAAAGTCTTGTTTGATTAAATTGTTTTCTATATAAGTAAATTACTGATAATATTACCTTTATGTATTAAATTAATTTAATTGAAGATGGAAAAAATTTACTTAGTGATCATTTTTTCTCCTTCCCTTCACATTATATGCTTGTTTCTGTGTAATTAGCAAAAAACTTGCCGTTGAAAGTTAGGATAAAAGATGCTTTAAAACCAAAGACAAAATAAAAATCAGTTATTTTTTCTAGCATATTATTCTAGCAGGTTCTTGCATCAAAATAACACTTTATAGTTGGCCAAACCCAAAATATTAAAAACTAAATATAATCATAAACTCATACAACTTGCTATCTTTTGAAATACCACCATGGTGAATTTCAAAAGAATAAACGTCTTTTAAGTTAAACATGACATGAAGGTATTGGCCTTACAAGTCTAATTTTTGTAATTTTTAAATTCAATATGGAAAGTGAATGGTAAGTCATAAAGTGATGTGAGATGGACATACATTTAAAAATAGTACGCTATCTGATTCAAAAACCAAACAAACAGTATTTTAACCCAAAAAAAAAACAAAAGGAACTGGATATTTTTTCAAAGCTAGTCACACTTTCAAAATTCAGATAATTTGACCATTTACATTACTGTGGCGTAACTCACGTTAGAAAAAAAAACTACTACAATGGTTTGTTGACCAAAAGATTTGCGAGGGCACGTTGATTTACTTTTTATTTAAAAAAAAAAAGAAAAAAAAAATAGCCGTGACTTATTAACTCGAATGATGATGAACATTTACAGTAATGTGCTCAAAACTGGGACGTAGTTATAATTTATAGGGTTTTGGTTAACGATGGTCTTTAATGCATTAGTTAAAAATTATTTAGTGTATATAATAAATTATTTTTAAAAATAATTATTTATTATCTACTATAAATAATTTTTAACTAATGTTTAAGAACCCAACAAAATCATACTCTATAGCCAAGGAAATTATAAATATGAAAACATAGTGCATTAATAACAAAACAATATAAAAGGCAATGTATTAAGATAATCATGAAATAAATCATTGAAAAGATGCGGTACCTGTAAAACCAATAACACTATATTTTTAATCACCAAAAGTTGGTCTTTTTGTGTCCCATGACCTAAATTTCATACAATTATAGTGTTTTGTTTATAAAAATGATCGTTGAAAAATATCATTGAATTTGAATGGAGTCATTTTTGGCCTGCTGAACCAACATGTGGGCAATATGAGATGTATGCAGCTATCAAACCAGCGGTCATTTTGAATAATTTATATGTATGTTTGAAATTGACGTAATATAAATTTCAACAAACCACAATGGTTCGACAATGATTAATTTTTTATTCAAAATGAGAGAAATACATTTTCAGGAAACAAAAAATAAATATAATATATTATATAAGAATAATTTTAGTTTTTTTAATTGTATATTTTAAAGTGTAAAATTTACATAGTATCTTTGAAATTAATGAGAAACATTAACAGAAAACAGTTGGTTAAAAAAAGATCTTATATACATTCATTTTTTTTTTATGTCATACGTGCTTTACTTCTTAAAATATTTATACTGTACTTAATTTAATATTTAAAAATTTTAAAAGCTCTTTTACATATTAAAACAGAATTTACCTTACAAATTTTTATTTCATTCAACATTTGATTTTCGTCAAAATCATTTATGTTATTCAATTATTTATTTGAAATAAATTATTTTTGTGTTAGATGAACTGTATGAATAATTTAATTTTTAAAAGTAAAATACACTTTTAATATTTCTTTTATTACAAATTATTATTTTAGTTTATCATTAATTGAAATACTCAAAGAGTCATTCACAACATTTTTTTATTTATTGAAAAATGTTAAAAAATTATTTATAATTTTGTAATAAGTTAGAGACCAAAAGTGTATTTTTTATTTAATTTTTAAATAATTTTTTTAATTTTAAATAAATCATTAAAAATTATATTTGACAAAAATTAGTTTCAAAAATTAAAGTAATCTAAAAATACTTTTAGGTGGAGTAAACAGCAGCAGTGGGAGGTGGTGGGTTACAACATACAACGCCATGTGCATGAGTTTTTTCTTCATGGCTTTTCTGACCTGGCTAGCTAAGGATAAGAAATTCTACATTCCCATCATCGTAAATATATTATAATATGTATGTGAATTACACGTGCAGACAAATCACAATATAATTAACAGTAATGTTTTGAGTAACAAACTCGTCGACAACAACTGACAGCCTAGTGTGACTCATCAGTTTCGCATAATGAAGCCCAAAATTAGAAGAACAATGTGTAGACGACGAGCAGTTTTAGTTTCTCACATGTTATTATTAATTACTTAGATTATAGATATTAATTTTTCTGTCACGTACGGTGTCGTTTAGAAATATCTAAATCTGAGGGCCAATGGCCGATTTATTTCTTTTTTTTTTAAAAAAAAGTGGTCAAATACAAGTGGTGACGAAGATGTGAAAGTCAATAGTATTTAAAGTCATTGAAGCCAATTTGCAGATGACAGACTAGATATATTAACGTTTTGGAGTGTTTCGTTCAGGTCACACTCAATTTTTGCTTCTATTACAACCCTACCATTCATTGCATTTAGGATCCACTGCATATGACCCAATAGCAATTAAGTACACTTTATTCCTATGATTTGTTCTTTCTTATTTACTTTCTGCTTTTCAATGATATCTATTGTAACTTTTTATTGCAATTCATTTCTTTGTCCATCGCAATAGATTCATCTTTATCATATTATAAGCATTTTTATTTCAATTTTAAGTCAGATGTTAGGTGAGAAATTCTTATCTATACTTGAACTTTCAAGTTTTTTGAACATTATCCAATAGAAATGAAGTGAGATCTCGTAATTAAGTTCAATTATAGCATACCAATATAGTATTTTATACAAATTTAACTTTATTTTATTGAATAGTGTATAAATAATAAACAACTTTTTTCTTCATGGATTACAATTTTCTTTTAGTGAAAGCTTGTATATTTTTCTCTTTTTGCGAGATAAATTCTTTAATTCTTGAGTAGGGCCTTATTTTCTCTTGATAGATTATGATCTTATATTCATATTGTCGTAGAGTACTGAATAAAAGTTATATAACATTGATAAATATCACGGTGAGACTTATTAAGAAAAAAATTCATGTGCATATGCATTTATACTCTCGCCTAAGTTATTAGAGTAATATATCTGCAGCAAAAACTCATATTTCACCCACCTAAAATAATAGTTGCCAGGGGAGGCTGTACATGACACAGAATAAAAAAGAAAATTATGAGAAAGTGAAAAAAAAAAAGCAGTTAAATTAAGAAAAGGAAACTTTGATATTATGGAAGAACATAAAAATTCATTGCAACATTTGAAATATATATATATAAGAAAAAAATTACAGTATTTCAATAACACATTTAATAGTTATCTTTAGCTCACTAGTGGACGAAGTTCATTTAAATGCTGTAAATGTACGCCTAATGACAAAAGATTCACTGTGAATATCTCGCCGCCTCAATTTTATAAGGATATATGACAACTACTAATTCTATTTGTAAGTTTACTTGAAAAATATTTGAAAATATATAAGAAATATGCCAACAATGACACCATTATATATATATATATATATATATATATATATATATATATATTTGTTTATTTTCAAAGTGTCTCCTTCTCTACCCAGAAAAACAAAGTATGTAAGGTATACATTAGTTATATCATATGCCTAAACCCCTTTATTAAAACCGAATAGTTCAGTTTATTATTTTCTAAAATTTAAAGATTATATATATCTTTTTCAATCCTATCCTAATTAGAGTGAGTTAGATTTTACTCAAGTCAAATAACCCGGAAGATTAGGCTGAAATCACAGACGCATCAGATAAGTATATTGAAATTAGTTACTACATCCGCTCACGGTAAATTATGTGCAAATCCTACTTTGATAATGAAACTAGTAATTTCAGAAGGTAGTTAAATGTGTTCCCCATCGCACAATTTAAGTAAACGATACTTAATTTCTTTAAAAAAAAATTATATATGTTACTCTATATTAAACATGACATATTATCTTATAATATCGTAATAAATATATAATTCTTATATAATTTTTCAATTAAATTATATATTATTTATTTTATAATTATTAATGAATTATACACTTATCATATTTTAATTAAATAATCTAATAATAAAAATATAAAAAAAAAAAACTTGACCTAAATGTAATCCTATTTTTTCCCTTCTCATCACTTTGATTTTCACAATATAAACCCATATGCAATTTGTCTTAAAATACATTAGCCCAAGTAACATAATAATAATAATAATTAATAAATTAATAAATAAGTAAACAGAGGGAGTAGTGACAAACTTTGATTTCGGACTGTACACTTCAACATACTATGCCGCGAGCAGCAAACACCATTGATTTAAGTGGATCAATGTGAGACCCGTTATTATCCAGCTGCCTGTCTAACACAGCCGGGTGGCTGTACAGCAGGATCACAATTTTTCTGGTAATCTCACCCTCCGGCCTGCGCCCACTTGACTCTTCGTCTATAAAAGCTCACCACCTCAGGTTTTACGAAGCGCACTCGCCTTCTCAGACTCTCTGCGTCTATATTTCCGTTTGCAAATTACTTTACTTCCTAAGGTTTACGAAGAAGACGAACGAGGACCCTAACCATGCTGGTCTACCAGGATATTCTTACAGGCAAGCCTTTGATTTTGTTGGTTTATTGTGTTTGTGGTTTTTCTACTTCATATGCTTTCAATTTGGGGCTAACACCCGCTCAACTTTGTTTTTACTTAAACCAATCTTTGCAAGCTATTAAGCGAGTTCTGTATTAAATTGAAGTAATTGATGTTGATTTGGTCAAAAAACGAAGGAAACTGTGGGGGAGGCTTTTCTTCGAAAGAGAAGCACAAAGACGCAATTTTCGTTCTGTTTGTGTTTGAAATTAACCATGGTTCCCGCTTCCTCTTAGAGTCAGACATGAGCACTAGTTTAAGTTGGTTTTTTGTCATAGGTGCTTTGCAATGATAGTTGGATTCATTCCGCCTTAAGGACAAAAGGCCTATTTGTTGGGATTATGTTCTTCTGGTCGATAGCTAGATCATCATATGTTTGGCATGATCCTTATTTTTTGATAGTTAGAATTCTACGATTTAGGAATAAAGTTTGTCTGTGACAACTGTGCATTGGTAATTACTGTTTGAAACATTATAGTGTTTGGGAAATAGATGATATGAGTTAGGTCTTTAAAATATTTCGTGAACAAATGCATTTTTTTTAAGAGTAAACAAACATTTTTAAGAGATAACTTAAGAGCAAAAGCTAGCAAGAAGAAAGGAGAGGAAAAGTTTTAATTGTTGTGTTTTATAACCCAAAAGATATGTATGATATTTATAGGAGAGAAAAATTAGTCGTTAGAAACTAGCCGGTAGAAACTAATTGTTATAAAATAATATTATATAAGATTTCACTCTCCCAAATAATATGAGACTTCTTTTGAAATAACCATACTCATATTTTTAACAATCCCTCACATATTTCAAAGGAATCATTTAAAAGAAAAATTTACTTGTAAAGAAATCAATTGGTTAAATACACGAGTGTAATAGTTTTGAATCTGATGTCTTTTGGATTATAAACCAAATTTAGGTTGATAAGACGTAACTCACAGAGTTATGATGAAGTTTAAAATTTCTATGAACCATAAACTCTTATTTATAAGTTGGAGATCTTATTAGCCATATTACACCCCCCCACTCAATTCTTGTTGTTATTGCATTTTTGCACTTTAATCGGCCATGTGCATGCCTAGTAATTCATGAGTACTCTAGAGATTTTGCCAAAATCTCATAGAAGCGGCTCCACTCCATACTTATATAAGTGATTTCATCAAGTGTATCTGCAATGAATACACCACCCATAAGGGATATGAAAATCATTAAGAGCTTTGTGCTCATCCTCACAATCAATGCATTCTAGCACTTTCTCACATTATAAGAAGGGACAATAATTAATAGTGCTAGCAAAATTAATAATTAACTTGTTATTACCCATATGAACCTTCTTCAAGGGATCTCCAATCACAAAGGTTGGGTTACCATCACTGTTAATTTCAAATTGGCTTGAGTCCCCTTCCCCTTGATGTTTAAATGATTTATTTCCTTGCCAAAGGTTTGGTCAGAGGATATGTTAGATTCATCTTTGATCTCACATAATCGATTGATATCACATTATCTTTTAGGAGCTGCTTAACCACATTATGTCTTAAACGAATATGTCTACTTTTACCATTAAAAGTTTTATTCTTAGCAATGGCTATTGCCGCTTGGCAATCATAATGCATTGACACAGAAAGAGTTAGTTTTACTCCTAATAGTATGTTAGCTAAGAAATTTCTCAACCACTCTGCCTCATTACCAGCCAATTCCAAAGCAATAAATTCTGACTCTATAGTGGATCTCGCTAAAATAGTTTGTTTAGCTTATCTCCAGGTTACTGCACCACCACCAAGGGTCAATACATAACCATTAGTGGATTTTGTCTCATCTAAATCTAAGATCCAGTTAGCATCAATGTATCCTTCTAATATAGTGGGAAATCCACTATATATGATACCATAGTTTATGGTACCTCTTAAATATTTCATTAATTTAACCAACGTAGCCCAATGATCATGATTTAGGCTATGTGTGTATCTACTTAATTTACACACTGCATAAGCTATATTAGGTCAGGTGAAATTCATTAAATGCAACAGACTCCTAATAATCTGTGCATACTCAAATTGAGCAATAGATTTCCCTTTATTTTTTTTTAGTTGAATGTTAGGATCATATGAAATGTACGTTGGTTTGTCATCGAAATGACTAAAATTTCTTAATAATTTTTCAACATAATGTTCTTGTGTCAACAATGTACCATCATCATTTCTAATGATCTTAACACGTAGAATCACTTTAGCTTCACTCATGTCTTTCATATCAAACTTAAATGCTAGAAACAATTTTGTTTTATTCACAATATTCATGCTAGTACCAAAGATCAACAAATCATCTACATATAAATGGATAATAGCACAATCATCATTTTCAAGTTTCGTATACATACATCTATCTACTTCAATAGTAGTGAATCCATCATTAGTCAAAACTTGATCTAATTTATCATGTCATTATTTTGGCGTTTGTTTCAATCCATACAAGGATTTAAGAAGTTTGCAAACTTTGTTTTCTTGTCCTAAGACAACACAACCCTCAGATTGCTCTATGTAGATTTCTTCTTCTAAATCACCATTCAGAAAAGTTGTTTCAAGATCCATTTGATGAATAAGAAGTTTGAGGCTAAGGCCATCAAAAGTCTAATAGATGAAATTTTTGTAACTGGAGCAAAAGTGTCAAAATAATCAATTTCTTATTTTTGAGTAAAACCTTTTGTCACTAATATTGCTTTATATTTATCAATAGATCCACTGGGATTATATTTCCTTTTGAAAATCTATTTACTACCTATAGTCTTGGTTCCTGAAGGCAAATCTACCAAAATCCATGTTTTATTTTTTGTAAGAGAATCAATTTCAATTTTAATTGCTTATTTCCAAAGTTGTGCAAGAGGAGATGCAATAGCCTTAAAATAAGTTGAAAGATCATTTTCTACAAGATAAGTATAAAAATCATCACCAAAGGAAGTCTTTCCTTTGTCGTTTGCTTTTTCTCAAATCCTCAAGTGAATTCTCAATGTTTTCTTCATGTGAATGCAGGTGCATTAGAAATTTTATCAATTTTCAAAGGAAAAGTATGCTAAAAAAACTTAACATTATTAGTCTCTATTATGGTATTAGAATAAAAAACATCACTTTTTAAGACAAGAAATCTATATGCAGCACTATTCTCAGCATATATAACAAACATGTAATCAGAAGTTTGAGAGCTTATTTTCCTTTTCTTGGGATCGGATAACATCAGTTTAGCTAGACACCCCCATACTTTTAAGTAGTTTAGGTTAAATGTATACCCTTTCCATAATTCATATGGTGTTTTATTATTCTTCTTATAATGTATTCTATTTTGTAAATGACATGTAAATAATAGAGCCTCACCCCAAAGATTATTTAGAGCTAAAAAGTTAACTAACATAGCATTTATCATTTCTTTTAGAGTCTTTTTTTCCTTTCTACTACTTCATTAGATTCAGAAGAATAAGGATGAGTAATTTCATGAATTATTCCTTCTTTCTTACAAAATTCATTGAATAATACATATTCACCTCTTCTATTTGACCTCACTCTTTTAATTTTCTTATCTAGTTGATTTTCTACTTCAGCTTTATATAAAAGAAACGTGTTAAATGCTTTATTTTTATGTCTAAGTAAGTACACCTTAGCATATCTTGAAAAATTATCTATAAATGTTATATAATAATTTTTCCCACCTCTAGTCATTGTTTGTTTTAGGTCTCCTAAGTCTGTATGAATTAAATTGAGTAATTCAGTTTCTCTTTGTACATTAGGAAAATACTTCTTAGTTTGTTTAGACTTAGCATAAGTCTCACATTTGTTTAAAATTGTATTATTAATTCCAAAAATTAAATCAAGATTTTGTATTTTCTCAATGTAAGAGATATTAACATGTCCTAATCCAGCATGCTATAAATCTATAGAGTCAATCAAATAAGCAGAAAAAGATACATTCTTATTTATAATTTCAGAAATACTGAGTATAAAGAGTCCCTAATTACAGTAACATTTGCCAACAAAAACATTGTTCTTTGTCATTTGAAAGTCATTATAATCTTGTCAGATTCAAATGACACTTTAACCTCAGCCTTTCCCAGCAAAGCCACGGAGATCAAATTTGCTCTAATGTTAGGTACACGCAGCATGTCATTGAGGGCCAAGGTCTTGCCAAATGTGAGCTAGAGAAGAACCTTACCTTTTCCAAGAACATTTGTAGTTCTTGAATCACTAAAGTACATATGTTCTTTTCCATCTCCCACTGTAGTGTATAAGGTAAAGGTATCTTTGTTTGCAGAAAAATGCTTAGTAGCACCAGAGTCTACTACCTATTTTTTCACATTGGCTACCATGAGAGCTTGAGAAATGACTGTAGCAATTATGTCTTCTCCTTGAACCAAATTTACATTTGGCTTTAGAGACTTGTCATTTCTTACTCTCTTCTTACATTGAACAGCATGGTAACCTCCTTTCTTTTTAAAGGTGGGATCATATTGCTTAGCCTTATGATCAGTTTTCTTTCTATCATACCTTTGTGTAGCTTTTCTTGTACCAAGTTTGCCTTTGTGGTCATTTCCTTTGCTTTTGCAGCTTTGAGTTCTTTTCGATTTTTGTCTTCTATTATGATGTGACTGATTAAATCGGCGAGTGACAGTTGTTTTTGTTTGTGCTTAAGTTGCTGTTTATAATCACTCTATGAATCTGGTAACTTCTCAATCAATATGCCAGTAGTGTACTCATAAGGGAGGTTGATTTTCTCAGCTTAAAGTTCCTCCAATAGTTTGTGATATTCATTGATTTGCATTTTGATGTCTTTTTCATCGGTCATCTCCCATTTGTAGTGGTTGCTTATAACAAATTTTTGCTTTCTAGCATCTTTGGCAGTATATTTGATAATTATTGATTCCCAAATTTTGTTTGCTTCCTTGTATGTGCAATATACATTGAATAAATCATTAGACAAAGTGCTAATTATTGTATGTTTACATACCTTGTTTGCATATGTCCAAAGCTCCAATGTTTTTGCATAAGCTATTAACGATGACATTAGGTCAGTAAGGATTGAAACAACTTCATGCATATCCAAAATAGAGAAAATCAGCTCTTGCCATCTTCAAAAGTTTTGTCCGGCACACACTTGGATTTTTGATATATCTGGAAATGGCTTAGCATAGGGAATAGATGAAATAACTGGAACAGTCATAGCTTCCTAAATGGAGGTTGCGGCGGTAGGTGACAGTGCAAAATCATCAAAGGTATTGGTAGCAGCATCAGTGGTGTCCATATTCCTAAGATTGTTGGGAAATAAGTGGTGTAAGTTACATTAAAGAACACTGTCTCTAAGAATATTTCGTGAACACACGAATTTCTCTAAGGATTAAATAAATCCTTCTAAGAGATAACTTAGGAGGATAAGCTAGCAGGAAGAGAGGAGAGGAGAAGCTTTTATAGAAGAGAAAAACTAGTTGTTAAAAACTAACCGTTAACTAACTGTTAGAAACTAGCCGTTATATGCTTGATATTTATAGGAGAGAAAAACTAGCCGTTATAAAATAATGTTATATAAGATCTCATTCTCCCAAATAATGAGACTTTTTTTGAAATACCCATATTCATATTTTTTAACATATAGTCTCCACGTGCTTACACTCTTTGAACTTCTTTCTTTTGATGGATGTCACGGGTGATGAGCTTTTCTCTAACTTGTTCCCATATAAGGAAATTGAGAATGGAATGCCGTGGGAAGTGGAAGGAAATGGTTGAAAATTATTTACTTAACATGGACTCTATTTCCTTACATCACATGCTTTATGACGTCTATATAGATATATACATATAGCTCACAATTATGTAGTGAGTCATAAGTAGTACGTGCTTTGCTATGTCTTAACTTTTTTATATAATGTAGCTTCTGGCGGTGGGTTATTCAAGGGGCAATCAATGTAGATATTGGTGCTAACCCTTCTGCAGAAAGTGGAGAAGAGGATGAAGGGGTTGATGATCAAGCTGTTAAAGTAGTCCATATTGTTGACACTTTCAGGCTTCAGGTAAGTAAGATTTTCTGATTTTTAACCATGAATTGACATTCTTCTGGTGTATAGAGATTGAATTTTATTTGTTCCTTTTCCTTTTTAGGAACAACCGGCTTTTGATAAGAAGCAGTTTGTTACTTTCATGAAAAGATATATTAAGCTACTGACACCCAAATTAGAGCCAGAGAAGCAAGAGTCGTTTAAGAAGCACATTGAGGGAGCAACTAAGCACCTCCTCTCAAAGCTCCGTGACCTACACTTGTATATGCTCTTTCACTGTCTTTCATGTTACCTGATTTTTTTTAATCATTGAACTGGTTACGAATTATTTGGTCATTTTCTTTATCACATAAAATAATGGTAATGGTTGAGTTCCAATGTGGCAGTTTTGTGGGAGAGAGTATGCACGATGATGGCAGCATGGTGTTTGCATACTACAAGGAAGGTGCTACTGATCCAACATTTATCTACCTTGCACATGGGTTGAAGGAAGTAAAGTGTTGAACACATGACTACCCGGCTTTCAAATGGCAAGTTCTGTAGTTTAAAGATTTGACCTTCGAACCTCAGTATTATCGTTCTTTAGTTTTGTTGCGTTGGCCTATCACAGAAGTTGAACTGAGTAGTATGTTATAAGGAGTTCCAATTTAGTTTTTTTTTTTTTTTTTTGCGGGTTTGTTATTTCATGTGCTTCAGTGGCTTGTATAACAGGCGAAGAGATTTATTTATATATCATCTATATAATAATTTAATTGGCAGATTTGCGTCTCAGTAATAAGACTATGATCCATGTGTAGCAGCCCAGCCCGTTATAGGCTTATTCCAGTAGCTTCTGGTATTGCAGTAGGTGTAAATATTCTGTTGTAATACCTACCACGTGTCAGCATATCATAAAGGTTATAACAGAATCTCTCTATATTTACTGTGTATAATTCAGCTGCTAATAACAAGAGGAAAAGGCATCGCTCAATTATTTTATTCTCTCTCATTCAAAGTCTTGTCTTTCCAAATTTAGGGCTTATGTTGTGAACCGATGTTCAATACCTGCAAACAAAGCGGTTTTACCTGTAAGAGGATTGAGCTCTTTTTTTGATCTTTTGCTAAACACATATGAATGTTGACTGTCAGTAATTTCATGCTTTTGCCAGAAAGAATATTTATGCGTGTGTTTCGTAAAAGAGAATTATGTGTGTGTATATATATTGCAAACAAAATAATAAATAATAAATTAAAGTTTGACACGGCCACCGTATTCTCCCAGATAATTTTACTACATTAGATATCTTCTTTTGGTTGCTCACGAGCCTTTAATTTGAATTAAGTCACGCCATCGAACAGGGTCGCAAAGAAAAGCTGCTCACCCATCTCTCGAACTGGGCTTCAACGCTTTGGTTCTCGAAATTCGGCGAAAGAGGAAGCGTCCCGTGTCCCGCCGTACAGCAGATAATTTATTAATATTTCTTTTAAGACCATTTTCTTATTATTTTTCTGTACAGCAGATAATTTATTAAAAGTATATTCACTAAGATCATGAAAATGATACTGTCCATAATTAACAGTTTTACAAGCAAATACATAATAATGCTCACCTGTAATTATCAATTATTGTTTCCTTTACCTTGAAACTATGTATGCTCCTCAACTGATATTGAATACCATTTAGTGTAACAGTTCCATAATACAAATCACCCTCTACAATATCCAATCTCTCTCTACAAAGAATAAAACGTCTTTCTCGCCCTTAAACAATGAGCCAAGAGCTCAAGAGCTCTTATAGGTTAACATTACACGTGGAACAATATTAGTGGTATAACTCAAAACAAGGGTGGTGCATCCCATGTCGCGCTGGGATCTTGTGACACGTACCTAAGATTCATGTTCATGATCTAATAATACGGAATATTGTATTAACCACGTAAGCATTTAGGACTCCTGGGACAATGAATAAAATAAGTAATAAATTAGTACTTTGCGTGAGTACTAAGCTGAGTTAGTACAAGAACTTAGTTATAAGATTCTGTTTCACCTCAGGTTCAATATCGAAGAGGAAAAGAATATCATTTATATAGTATGAGGAGTGTTGGAGTTCAAGTTTATGAGTCCACCATTGATGCAGAGTTTAAGTTACTTGAAGAGTTGTAGAATGATGAAAAAATAAGGAGTTTCGAATATTATTTGAAAGTCTTCCATTGGAGATTAAATATGATATTAAAAAGAGGTATTTTGCAAAGTTTGTTGTGATGTCATTTGTAAGTTGGATTGATAATCTTAGTTTGATGTTAGCTGAGAATCATATGATGGGTTTACCATTGTCGTATGATCAGATTGATCAAATGATAGTGTCTATATCATCAACTTTAAAGGTTGTATCAAAGATTGTTATTATGAAATCATCATTTAGTAAGACTTTGGTGGAGTTTTTGTACTATTATGGTATTCCAGGGAATCAATCTAATTGGTTAATATCTTCAGTAGAAGTTGCTAAGATGATGGATGTTGTTAGTTGTATTGGTATTGTTATATTTAAGGATGGTTATGAAATGTTTTAGGCCTCTACAGATCCTATTATAACTCTATATGTGAAGATACGTGAATCATTTATGTATATTGATCAGTTGTCGAAGGTTAAAGAATTTGACCCCAAAAGGGACTTAAAAGTAACGGAAAGTATTTATATTTTTGGTGCATAAGTTTGTTTAATCATGTAATGGGTACAAAGGCATATAGTATTACTGCCCCCGTTCTGTGTTACACCACTAATATTATTCCACGTGTAATGTTACACTATAACAGCTCTTGAGCTCATGGCTTATTGTTTAAGAGAGAGAAAGAGGTTTTGTTTTTTGTATAAGGAGATTGAATATTGTATGTGGATGATTTGTCTTATGGAACTGTTACTCTAAATAGTGTTCAATATCAGTTAAGGAGTACATATAGTTTCGAGGTAAAGGAAATAATAATTGATAATCATAGGTCAAAATTATTATGTATTTTTGCTTGTAAAACTATTAATTATGATCAGGATCATTTTCATGATCTTGACAAATATGCTTTCTAATATATTATCAACTGTACTAAAAAATAACAAGAAACTTGTTTTTAAAAAATATAATTATTAAAGGAGGCATTAATTTTACATCTACTATTTGGGGTAAATCATTATTATATGTGAGAAATAAACATGTCAGGTGTCATCATGATATTTGCTATATAATCACCAATACAACTAAACCAGATGTACACGAAAACTGATATAAGGTAATATTATTTATTTATTATAATATTACCCAGTGGCACTTACATCGAGATTATATTATAATATTATCAATACAATACTTCATCTTCAACCTCCGACAACTGATCAACATACATAAATTATTCACATATCTTCGCATATGGAATTGTAGTAAGATCTGTAGAGGCCTAAAGCATTTCATAACCGTCCTTAAATATAACAATACCAATACAACTAACAACATCCATCATCTCAGTAGCTTCTACTGAAGATATTAACCAATCAGATTGATTCCTTAGAATACCATAATAGTACTAAAACTCCACCAAAGTCTTACTAAACGATGATTTCATAATAACAATCTTTGATACAACCTGCAAAGCTGATGATATAAACACTGTCATCCGATTAATCTAATCATATGACAATGGTAAACCTATCATATGATTCTCAGCTAACATTAAACTAAGATTATCAATCCAACTTACAAATGACATCACAACAAACTTTACAAAGTACCACTTTTTAATATCATCTTTAATCTCCAATGGAAGACTCTTAAATAATATTCCAAACTCTTTATTTTTTTTCATCCTTCTGCAACTCTTCAAGTAACTTGAGGTCTGAATCAATGACAGACTCATAAACTTGAACTCTAACACTCCTCATATTGTACAAAATGGTATTCTTTTCCTCTTTGATACTAAATCAAAGGTGAAACATAATCTTATAATCGAGTTCATGTACTAACTCAGCTTAGTACTCACGAAGAGTACTAATTTATTGATTATTTTATTCATTATCCCAGGAGTCCAAAATGCTTACATGCTTAACATAATATTCCTTATTATTAGATCTTGAACATTAATACTGGGTACATGTCACAAGATCCCAGCAGGACATGGGATGCTTCTAGTTTTGACACCTTGCAGTGTAAGTTTCCAGAGTACTAGATTGATACAGAAAATTCCAGAGAGTACACATGTTATGCAAAATAACATTATTTATTCTTTAAAATATTGTCCAATGGCACTTACATCGAGATTACAATAAACAATTATATAATTTCCAATGACCATAACACCTTTCCCTTAGATTGTTAACTGACTAAAGATCTAAACTACTAACCCTTCGTCTTCTTTGTTTTCTTCATGAACTATAAGGGACATCAAGATCATCACTTCCTTTCTACGACTCGAATATTAACATTAAAACAAAATCTTCATGCATAAATCTTTCTTCACAATAATTATAACATACTATGCAACACTTACATCTTGAATCATAATCCTTCTGTATAATATTTACTGGATCAATTTTATCCCTAAAAGTTTTAAATGAATATATATTATCCAATTTAGCATGAAGGAACACTTCTTTTACAAAATTCGAGATCTCCACCTTATCTAATTTTAGCTCCTAAATAATATGTAAATTCTTGAATTAAAGCCTTAGCCAAAATATTATCTGTAATAAAACCTTTTTCCTCCTCATAAGGATTATTACTCACATTGAATAATGATTTACCCCAAATAGTAGATGTAAAATTAATACCTCCATTAATAATTATATCTTTTAAAATAATATTTTTATTATTTTTTTGTACAACAAATAATTTATTAAAAGTATATTTACCAGCATTGTGGAAATGATCTTGACCATAACTAACAATTTTACAAGCAAAAATATATAATTCTGACTTGTAATTATCAATTACTATTTCCTTCACCTCGAAACTATATGTGCTCCTTAGCTAATATTGAACACCATTTAGAGTAACAGTTCCATAAGACAAATCACCCATATACAATATTCAATCTCTCTCTAAAAAGAACAAAACCTTTTTTTCTCTCTTACACAATGAGCCAAGAGCTCAAGAGCTATTATAGAGTAACATGACACGTAGAACAATATTAGTGGTGTCACGTGGAACGGGGGCGGTGCATCTCATGTCCCGCTGGGATCTTATGACACGTACCCAGGTTTAATGGTCAAGATCTAATAATAAGGAATATTGTGTTAACCACATAAGCATTTGGGACTTTTAGGACAATGAATAAAAATAATTAATAAATTAGTGCTCTACGTGAGTACTAAGCTTAGTTAGTACATGAATGCTTCGCCTCTAGTTCAGTATCAAAGAGGAAAAGAATATTATTTATACAATACGAGGAGTGTTGGAGTTCAAGTTTATGAGTCCACCATTGATGCAGAGTTTAAGTTTCTTGAAGAGTTGCATAAGGATGAAAAAAATAAGGAGTTTGGAATATTATTTGAGAGACTTCCATTAGAGATTAAAGATAATATTAAAAAGAGGTATTTTGCAACGTTTATTGTGATGTCATTTGTAAGTTGGATTGATAATCTTAGTTTGATGTTAGCTGAGAATCATATGATGGGTTTACCATTGTTGTATGATCAAATTGATTGGATGATAGTTTTTATGTCATCAGCTTTGAAGGTTGTATCAAAGATTGTTATTATGAAATCATCGTTTAGTAAGACTTTGATCGAGCTTTTGTACTATTATGGTATTCCAAGGAATCAATTTGATTGGTTAATATCTTTAGTAGAAGCTGCTGAGATGATGGATATTGTTAGTTGTATTGGTATTGTTATATTTAAGGATGGTTATGAAATGCTTTAGGCCTCTACAGATCCTACTACAACTCCATATGTGAAGATATGTGAATCATTTATGTATGTTGATCAGTTATTGGAGGTTAAAGATGAAGTATTGTATTCAATTTCAAAGGTACTTATGCTATTGTTGATGTATTTTTGGATAAATATGTTAGAGGTTATAAAAAAACTGGAAAAGATGCTATCAAGAATTTGGTACTTATGAAAGTGTAGAACATGTTTATGCATCTAGAAGTTTTTTTTTTTTTCAATTGAAGAATTCTAATAAACCTTTTGTTAAAAGACTTAGACATCATTTCAAAGGATTAACTCCTAAAGAAGTATATTAGGATAAAGGTTATGTGAGATTTAGAACTCCTTTGATTGTTCATTATGATGGTGATGGTAATTTAGAAGATAATGTTACATTGTTTGTGTTATCTTCTAGAGATGTTGGATCACTTAAGTTTGTTGAAGTCTGAACAGGATGAAGAAGATGAAGAAGACGAAGAGTTAGCTGTTTAGATCGTTAGTTGGATAGCAATATTAGCCGAAGGGTGTTATGGTCATTGGTAATTATGTAATTGTTTATTGTACTCTTGATGTAAGTACTACTGGGCAATATTATAATGAATAAATAATGTTATCTTGTATCACACATGTACTTTATAGAATATTTTGTATTAATCTATTACTGTGGAAACTTACACCGCAAGGTGTTAGATGCTTTACTTGATCTTGCCAAAGGCCGAAGGAGGCAGTAGGCCGACGGAGGCCAAGTTAGCACATTTCAGGCCCAATACTATTTTGTATGTCCACGTCATCAGGGACTGGAATGAACTTTATGTAATTAGAATTTGACCCTAGAAGGGACTTAAAAGTAATGGAAAGTATTTGTAATTCCAGTCCATAAGTTTGCTTAATCATGTAATGAGTATGGGGGCGTATAGTATTACCGCCCTGTTATGCGTTACACCACTAATATTGTTCCACGTGTAATGTTACACTGAAAAAAGGTCTTGAGCTCTTCTTATTGTTATTATGGAGGGAGAAATTGAGGAGTTTAAGAGAGATAAGAGATATCAGTAATGACTTTTTACAAAGGAGGAGGTTATCGTAGATCATTTTGGGGAAGACGATTGTATTAGAGAAGATGACGACAGCATAAGGTCCATCAAGCTTTGTCTAGAAATCCTGTGAAGACATATGATGTTAATGGAGAAGCTGTTATAGATAAGAATACTAATTTTAATTTTTCTCCATTGGAAATACCTACTAGTTTTGGTTGTAATCAAAGAGGAAGTTTGAAAATAAGAATATTAAGTGTTGAATATTTTCATTATTCAATTTGGAAGGTACATTTGCTATTGTTGATGTATTTTTGGATAAACCTATTAGAGGTTATAAAAAAGCTGGAAAAGATGCTGTAAAGAAGTTTGGTACTTATGAAAGTGTAGAACATGTTTATGCATCTAGAAGTTTTTTTTCTCAATTGAAAAATTCTAATAAACCTTCTGTTAGAAGATTTAGACATCATTCCAAAGGCTTAACTCCTAAAGAAGTATATTGTGATAAAGGTCATGTGAGATATATAACTCTTTTGATTGTTCATTATGATGGTGAAGGTACTTTAAAAGATAATGTTATATTGTTTATGTTATCTTCTATAGTTGTTGAATCACTTAAAGAAGAAGTTGCTATGAATTATAATGTTAGGGTTAAGTTTGTTGAAGTCTGAAGAGGACATAGAAGATGAAGAATACGAAGAGTTAGCAGTTTAGATTGTTAGTCGGTTAGCAATCTTAGTATAAGGGTGTTATGATCATTGGTAATTATGTAATTGTTTATTGTACTCTTGATGTAAGTGCTATTGGGCAATATTATAATGAATAAATAATGTTATCTTGTATCACATGTGTACTCTTTGGAATATTTTGTATTAATCTATTACTATGGAAACTTACGTCACAAGGCATTAGATGTTTTACTTGATATTGCCAAATGCCGAAAGAGGCCGCAAGCCTACGGAGGCCCAGTTAGCACATTTCAAGCCTAATACTATTTTGTATGTCCACATCATTAGGGATTACAATGAACTTTGTATAATTGTTTCATGTCTCGCCAAGATCTATTTACACGTGTCCCGGATTAATGGTTAGGATCTAATGATAATGAATATTATTGTATGTCCACATCATCAGGGATTACAATGAACTTTGTATAATTGTTTCACATCCCGGTAAGATCTGTTTACACATGTCCCAGATTAATGGTTAGGATCTAATAATAATGAATATTGTGTTAACCACGTAAGCATTTGAGACTCTTGGGACAATGAATAAAATAATCAATAAATTAGTACTCTGCGTGAGTACTAAGCTGAGTTAGTACATGAACTCAGCTATAAGTCTTTGTTTCGTCTCCGATTCAGTATCAAAGAGAAGTTTATCTATACTTGAGTTTGTTTTCTGAAATGGAGTTGATATGGATATTCACAAATATGGAGAAATTTATTTTTGTCTTCCTTAGGATTTGAAGAAATATGTTAAGATTAAATATTATTATAAGAGAGCTTTTCCTTATTTAGAGGAATATCTCATAGAATTATCTTTTTTTATTCAGAATTATAATATTAGGATTTATACTTAGTATTATATCAAGTATTATATCAAGAGTTTATTAGTTGTATCAGAAGAATTATGTGAAGGGTATTATAGTTCATCCTTGTCGTTTTCAGAGAACCCTTGTTGAATTATTAATTGATTTTGATAAGTTTGATCGTATTTTTAGGGATTATATAGAGTATGTTGAAGGTTTTGAAAGGTATTCTAATGATGAGGAAGAGGATATTCAAAGGTATATATCACAGATTCCTTATATTGTTACTCAAGTTCCTGGAGAACGTATTAAGATTACAACTGCCAATGATGAGTATCCCGTTGTGGAAGATGCTAAGAGTTTTCTGATTTTTACTGGTTCATATGTTAAGGTTGCTACTATCAGAGGTTGAAGATGAAGAATATTCTAGATATGAGAGTTGATGTAATGTCATGTCATGTGATGTAATAGTATGTTTTATATTCTTCTGTAAGTGTCGTTAGGCATTAGTTAAATTATTTGCATAGCAAATATTATAATGACACCTAGCATGTTCATAGCCTTTGGATTAATGAGTTTGAATCGCTGCATGGTGTTAGATGTTTTACTTGATCTTGCCAAAGGCCAAAGGAAGCTACAGGCCAACGGAGGCCCAGTTAACACTTTATACTCTAGGCCCAGTTAGTAGTATAGGCCCATTTATTGTGGAATTATTTAAAGAGATTTTGGTTACTTTTAAGTAACTTCTGGGGTCAAATTCTAATTACATAAAGTTCATTCCAGTCCTTGATGACGTGGACATACAAAATAGTACTGGGCTTGAGATATGCTAGCTAGGCCTCCGTTAGCATGTGGCCTCCTTTGGCCTTTGGCAAGATCAAGTAAAGCATTTAACACCTAGCAACGTAAGTTTCCACATTAATAGATTGATACAGAAGATTTTAAAGAGTACATGTGTGATACAAAATAACATTATTTATTCATTATAATATTGCCTAGTGGCACTTACATCGAGAGTACAATAAACAATTACATAATTACCAATGACCATAACACCCTTCTGCTAAGATTGCTAACCGGTTAAAGATCTAAACTGCTAACCCTTCATCTTCTCTTTTTTCTTCATGAACTATGAGGAACATCAGGATCACTTCCTTTCTGCGAGTTGAATATTAACATTAAAATAAAATCTTCAAGCGTAAATAGTTTTTCATAATAATTATACAATACTATACAACACTTACATCCTAAATCATAGTCCTTCAGTATAATATTTCCTGGATCAATTTTATCCTCAAAAGTTATAAATGAATATATATTTTCCAATCTAGCATGATAACGAACACTTCTTTTAAAAAATTCAAGATCTCCACCTTCGCTAATTTTAGCTCCTGAATTGTAAACTTAGCCAAAATATTATCCGTAATAAAACCTTTTTCCTCCTCATAAGGATTATTACTCACATATAATAATGATTTACCCTAAATAGTAGATGTAAAATTAATACCTCCTTTAATAATTATTTCTTTTAAAACAATTTTCTTATTATTTTTTTGTACAGCAGATAATTTATTAAAAGGATGTTTACTAAGATCATGAAAATGATCTTGACCATAATTAGCAGTTTTACAAGAAAAAATACATAATAATTTTGACCTATAATTATCAATTACTATTTCCTTCACCTTGAAACTATGTGTGCTCCTCAATTGATATTGAACGCCATTTAGAGTAATAATTCCATAAGACAAATCACCCATCTACAATATTCAAATTCTCTCTACAAAGAACAAAACATCTTTCTCTTTTAAACAATCAACCAAGAGCTCAAGAGCTCTTATATTGTAACATTACACATGGAACAATATTAGTGGTGTAACACGGAACTAGAGCAGTGTGTCCCATGTCCCGCTAGGATCTCGTGACACATACCCAAGATTAATGTTCATGATCTAATAATAAGGAATATTGTGTTAACCACGTAAGCATTTAGGACTCCTGGGACAATGAATAAAGTAATTAATAAATTAGTACTTTGCGTGAGTACTAAGCTGAGTTAGTACAAGAACTTAGTTATAAGATTCTGTTTCGCCTCAGGTTCAATATCGAAGAGGAAAAGAATATCATTTATATAGTATGAGGAGTGTTGGAGTTCAAGTTTATGAGTCCACCATTGATGCAGAGTTTAAGTTACTTGAAGAGTTGTAGAAGGATGAAAAAAATAAAGAGTTTGGAATATTATTTGAGAGTCTTCCATTGGAGATTAAATATGATATTAAAAAGAGGTATTTTACAAAGTTTGTTGTGATGTCATTTGTAAGTTGGATTGATAATCTTAGTTTGATGTTAGCTGAGAATCATATGAGTTTACCATTGTCATATGATCAGATTGATCAAATGATAGTGTTTATATCATCAGCTTTGAAGGTTGTATCAAAGATTGTTATTATGAAATCATCATTTAGTAAGACTTTGGTAAAGTTTTTGTACTATTATGGTATTCCAAGGAATCAATCTGATTGGTTAATATCTTCAGTAGAAGCTACTGAGATGATGGATGTTGTTTGTTGTATTGGTATTTTTATATTTAAGGATGGTTATGAAATGCTTCAGGCCTCTACAAATCTTACTACAACTCTATATCTGAAGATATGTGAATCTTTCTTGTATGTTGATTTGTTGCCAGAGGTTGAAGATGAAGTATTGTATTGATAATATTATAATATAATCTTGATGTAAGTGCCACTGGGCAATATCATAATGAACAAATAATATTATCTTGTATAAGTTTTCGTGTACATCTGGTTTAGTTGTACTGGTGATTATATAACAGATATTATGATGACACCTGACATGTTCATAGCCTTTGGATTAATGAGTTGGAAATGCCGTAAGGCATTAGATGCTTTACTTGATCTTACCAAAGGACAAAGGAGGCCGCAAGCCAACGGAGGCCCAGTTAATACTCTGTACTCCAGGCCTAGTTAGTAGCCTAGGCCCATTTATTGTGTAATTATTTAAAGAAGTTTTGGTTACTTTTAATTGTGAGCGTACGCGTGTCCAAGTTAGCTTATGAGTTAACTCATTTAATCATAAGGTTGAAAAGATGGGATAGACGCTTCCACCCCTAGTATTATCGGAAGTGTCCCATGTCCTATTGGGATCTCGTGACACATACCCAGGATTAATGGTCAGGATCTAATAATAAGGAATATTGTGTTAACCACGTAAGCATTTGGGACTCTTGGGACAATGAATAAAATAATCAATAATTTAGTACTCTACATGGGTACTAAGCTTGAGTTAGTATATGAACTCGGTTATAAGATTATGTTTCGCCTCTGGTTCAGTATCAAAGAGGAAAAGAATATCATTTATACAGTATGAGAAGTGTTGGAGTTCAAGTTTATGAGTCTGCCAAGCTTTAGTTACTTGCAGAGTTGCATAAGGATGAAAAAAAATAAAGAGCGTAGAATATTATTTGAAAGTCTTCCATTGGAGATTAAAGATGATATTAAAAAGAGATATTTTACAAAGTTTGTTATGATGTCATTTGTAAGTTGGATTGATAATCTTAGTTTGATGTTAGCTGAGAATCATATGATGGGTTTACCATTGTTGTATGATCATATTGATCAGATGATAGTGTTTATATGATGAGATTTGAAAGTTGTATCAAAGATTGTTAGTATGAAATTATCATTTAGTAAGACTTTGGTAGAGTTTTTGAACTATTATGGTATTTCAGAAAATCAATCTGATTGGTTAATATCTTCAGTAGAAGCTACTAAGACAACGGATGTTGTTAGTTGTATGGATGACATAATTTACGAAAACAATAAATTCGGACAGAGTGACTCGATCTCATGCGACTGACAAATTTAAAAGAACCTTAAATTTGTATCGTTACATCAAATTCACAACCACATTAAGTTTCTCTTAAAGAAAAAAATTGCTGAACGGCCGAATAAAAGAAATAATGTTGGCAAGCAATATGATACACATGACATTAGAATAAATTTGACACTTCCGAACTAATATCACACATCAAAGTTCGCTTTCCCTAGTCAAAGTGTAATGCTTTTTAGTCAACTTAAACTTTTCTTCCAGAATCCAGCTTAAGCATAATAATTCAAGCTCGCTTTCTTCTTTGCTTGGACTTGAATTATACCTTCATTAAAGTCCTCATGATTCACCTGCAATTGGACAAAACATAAATGACTATCCCTGCAGGAGCTAACAGATTCTGACCTGATTCCGAGCTTACAATTCAACAAAGCAAGAACACAATTGGCAACAATTACTATGCTTGGAGTAGAATTCAATGACTATATCGTTTACGTTAATAGCAGGAATATGAAATAGGCCAACAAGAGTTCCAAAAAGAACTGTCAACACAGTAATGGCCACATTTGCTTAATCAATCACGATATTCAAACAATCTAAGTAGCATATCTTGAAGAGAACAAACCTCAGTTGCATCACGTCGAAGAGCTAACATTCCTGCCTCAACACAGACAGCTTTTAATTGTGCTCCATTGAAATCATCTGTGGACCGAGCTAATTCTTCAAAGTTGACATCTGGGTGAACATTCATCTTCCGAGAGTGGATCTAAAATTTAAATGCGGTAGCAGTCAATGAATGTTCAGAAACTCAAATCAGATGTCACAACAGCAGGTAAAGTCAGAAGAAAGCAAACCTGCAGAATTCGAGCTCTTGCTTCTTCAGTTGGATGTGGAAATTCAATTTTACGATCTAAGCGACCAGAACGCATAAGGGCAGGGTCAAGAATATCTGCACGGTTTGTTGCTGCTATCACCTGCAAATTACAACAATAATGAAAACAACACTTCAGTTTCCAAAATCCTAACTGGAAATAAAAGTTGACTTGGTAAGTTTTTCCAATAAGCATGTCGAAGGACTACTCCCAGAACATAGGTTTTCAGAAGATAAAATCTAATATGCTAAATCTAAATGAGAGAACAAAATGTACATGGAGAAACAGAAACAACGACAAACCTTAATCCTTTCATCACTGCTAAAACCATCAAGCTGATTGAGCAATTCTAACATTGTTCGCTGTACCTCCCTATCTCCACTTACTTCACTGCAGCCAGACATCGTCAAGTAACATCATAAGGTTGATGAACAGTAATGATTGAACTTAATGGAAAATTTCTGCAAATTTAGATGTAAAATCCTGCTGGATCATAAAAAATAAGCATGTACCATACCTGTCAAACCGCTTTGTGCCAATCGCATCTATTTCATCTATAAATATAATGCAGGGAGACTTCTCTTTTGCCAGCTGAAAGGCATCACGGACAAGTTTTGCTCCATCTCCTATGAACATCTGTACAAAAATTCCAGATTAGATCACTCCAAACCCAGTACAAAAAACATGAATACAAAGATTATAGAAAAACACAAGACAGAAAGTCTAGATGGGTTCAAGATATAAAATTATCAAACACCAACAGCTGAAGCTTGTTTTCATATGTAAATGTGGAAAATTATACAAGAAAATAATAGTAATGCAGTGCATATATATATATATATATATATATATATATATGTATAGCAACTGTTTAATATCAACATACGTATATGATACATCACTAGCAAATTACTAGGCAAAGAAAAAAAGGGTGAATAATGTTAATCTGGTCCCTAGTGTATTATTAGAGATCAGCAAAATTCAAGATACCAACATACTTATATTTACAGGAAAAAGAAGAGAATAAATAAAGCCAAAATGAAATCATCATCCAAGCTAAGAAACTTAAAAGCAAAATATAGGACAAAACTCGGTAACAAATTATATACCTGGACCAGTTGAGGGCCTGCCAATTTCAGAAAAGTAGCATTTGTTTGTGCTGCACATGCACGGGCCATCAATGTTTTCCCCGTCCCTGGAGGTCCATAGAGGAGCACTCCCTTGGGTGGACGAATTCCTAACTTCTGGAACCTCTCCTTGTGGGTCATTGGCAGAACAATGGCTTCAACTAATTCTTGGATCTGTTGACAAAGGCTGTGTTAGAGAGTCATGTTACCTTACCATAAAAAGTTTGCTACAATAAATTTGGCCAACAATGAAACCTCACCTGCTTTTCTAATCCACCGATGTCATTGTAGTCCTCTGTTGGCTTTTCATCAACTTCCATGGCTTTTACTCGAGAATCGTACTCAGAAGGCAAAGTATCCAAGATTAAATAACTATCTTTGTTAACACCAACCAGATCACCAGGTTTCAACTTATCAGGGTCAACAAGCCCAACGACAGGAAGAAAGATTGTCTGGAGTAGAAGGAAACAGAATTTAAAATTTTATGATAGCTGCAACAAAGAGGCAGGGCTCCTCATCACTAACTAATTCCAAAAACATTGATCCTGACTATTTATGTAGGGTGCAGTTGAACAACCCTTCCCATAAAAGAAAAGCAAAAATTAAATGATACAAATGACAATCTTAAATTTTAAATATTATAAGAAAATTAGAAGTTTAATATGAAATCATATATTTCCCTAGTGAGAAATTATGTAATCATCATATATGTCACCTGTCGAGTAGATGTCTTTAGTACAACACATTTCCCCTTTCTTTGTGAGTCAAGATCAATATTAGCACCATCTTCTTCAGCTTCATCCTCTGGGTTCATTTCCAATATCTGAAAAAAATTAAAGAATTTGAGAAGAATGTGGAACAAAAGAATAAACTAGTAGATCTATAATAAAGGGGAAGTGAGGGTTTACTCTACATATTTATATCCAAAATTACAGATTCATGACTAAAAGATACCCAGTTACCTTCTAACTGGCAACTTTGTACAAGTTCAAAAGATCATTATACCAAATGCAGCCATTGCCTTCTCATGTTCTGGAGTATATGGCACATTGGCATTCCATATAACAGAAAGGGTCGCATGGCCTCAATGGTTTGGAGTTAAAGTTAAATGAATATAAACAAAAAGTGTATAAGAAAAATCAAGGGAGGGCACATATTACATAAACAGAATGATAATTAGGTACTGGATATCAGATTTCACTAAAAAAACATATCTTTGCCATTACTTGGACGAGTGCCTGAACTTGCCATGACAGAAGAACTATCAGTTACTCATTTATTTCTTTATTCTACCAATATTGTTGTTTAAAAGACATAAACTCTAATCTTCAACATTGCAGGATATTATGATGAATAAAATGACAAAAATATAATTGAGTGAGACACCAAGACTGCTAAACATATATAAGACGGAAGCACCACAACAAAGAGAGTAAGAGCAGTAAATTACCTCTACAATGTTGCCTACAAGGTAGGGCAACTGCTTATTGAGCTTAATTTTCTCCTGATTCTCTTTTATCTTCTCCTTGTATGATTCCAATTCCAGATTAGTCCTCTGCAACTCTTCCTTCGATCACAAAACAATACAAGCCAACATAAGAAACTTACAAATATAACCATAACATAAGATGATAGAACTTGTTCTGTTGTTACCAATACGTAGAAAGGAAAATTTTCGCACCGATAACTAGAATAGGAGGGAAGCACATACATAATAAAATTCTCATTATTTGATCATCAATGTACGAATATAAACAATTCAATGCGAGACTCAGAAAAATCCAAATAATATTAAAAATTTCCGAGAGCAGCATATTTAAAATCGGCGAGAACAATCAACTTAATCAAACCGAGGTAAACCCTAACAACTAAGCTATGCCGCAACTGGAAGTAAAACAATTGTAGATACAAATGAAAAAGAGATTAATAGAGAGAGGAGATCAGACCTTGAGGATACGAATCTCGTTGTCAAGTAGACGAGAAGCCCTGACGATGTCGTCAGTGGTCATCGACGCCAACTGGTCATCTTCGAAGCTGCTATCTTCTACCATGGCTGTTGCCATCAATTACCGGCTTCGCAGAAAAATTGAAGCGATGAAGCCAATGAATTACAGAGAATGATCAAAAGTTAAAAATGGAGACTTCGAGTGTGCTGACTTGCAAGTGTATGTTCAGATTTAAGCAGATTTTCTCTCCCCTTTTTTTTTTTTTGGGGTCTATACTTGCTCTCTACGAAATACGAATACGATTGAGAATATGAGTACTGCGATGCCGAACGTGAGGCCATAGAACAGGAGAGAATGGAACGTAGCCGTACGAGTATGTTACCCTACTTAAAAAATTTAATAAAAGAGATATTGTAAATAAAATGAAATAATTTATATATTATATTTATAAATAAAATGTTAGTATAATAATTTTTTAGTTATATAGAATATTATATTAATTTTATCATTAAATATTTTTATTGTATCTTTAATTTTAATTTAAATAAAAAATAAAAATAAAGTTTTAAATAATAAAGAATAATCTTAAAATTATCCTCAACCATTTCATTCAATTATTATAATATCTTATTCTTAACCACTTCATTCAATTTTCACTGACAAAAAAAAAAACAATTCATTCAATTTTAAAAGCATACATTTAATTTATTTTAATCATCAGCTGCCCAATCCAAACATATGTGTCACCACTATTAAAGCTGTTGTAGGTCTTGGGCCAGGACAATCTATTGTGGGCCGCTATGTCTTCATTGGATGAGTGCGAAATTTGTCGACTATATAATGATTCCTTGGTTCAACAATGACAAACTAATATACACCCAGAAAAAACAATTAGACAAAGCTTAAGAGTAGATAAGAGGTAAATCTACCCATTAAATTCAAATGAAACTGATTAGATTCTTTCATTCTGTCTTTTTATTTTAAAATTTTAAAGAAAATAAAAAAGGAAAAGTTCATGACCATAATAATAAAAATTAAATAAAATTATAATAATTGAAATTGTCATTTGTATATGGTGGATATATTAGTAATAAGATATACATATATTAGTAATTTAACTTTTTACATCATTTTATTTTATTATTAATCCTCCAATTTGGAGGAATGCTAAAATTAGAGTTTTTAATAGTAATGAGAGGTCTTGATATTCTTTTTTTGTCATTCTATTTTACCTTAAAAAAGTATTTAAACATAAGTTTAATTTATTTTAATCATTTCATTCATTATCACTCCTCCAAACATAATCGTAGATAAATCATTGTGGAAGTTACCAACCAAGATAATTAACACATGTTTACAATTGGATTCCCTTTTCCGCAGTAATAAGGTTATCCATGGATCTTAAATTACATGTGAAATTTTACTGGATTATGCTACAAAATAAAGCAAAGAAGTGAAACTATATATAAAATTTTAAGAGGCTACAATGGCTTATGCTATATGTAGTTTAAACTGAGCAAAACACTTTAACAAAATGGACCTGTTTATTCCTAGCAAGCCCAATGAATTTGCCATTCAGCGCCGATGGGAGCAAATTAATGAACATAGATAAGAGTCGCACCAATGTTACAAAAAGGATTAGGGTCGCTAATTTTGTTTATTTTTGAAACTATTTTATTAAAATATATTTCTAAAAATACTGTAACAAAATGGAACCAACATTATTTGGTGAACACTTTTATTAATATTTTGCCGTTACCTTTTTCAAAAAGGGCATAAAATGAAAGAATTTTGTAATCAACACAGATTAAAGAATAAATAATTTTAGGTCATTATTATAATTAATTTCAATTATATTTTAATATCCATTCAATTAAAATATAAAAATAAAATAACAGAAAATATAGAAAACATATCAATCCAAATAAATATACATTATATATAAAATAAATATGATATATTAAAAAAGTACTTGTGTTGGGTACAGGGCTACAGCAAAGAGAATAAGAAGAGAAAACAATTGGATCAATTTTTTATTTCCTTTTTTTTTTTTTTAATTACTTTCACTCAAGCATGTAATTCCCGTGAAAAGAAAATTTCTTATGACTGTAAATTTTACTGCTATACAGAATTACAGATGTTATATTAAAAGAATTACAGTACAATAAGCCTGAGGCAGAGATCAGACAGAGAAGGATAATTCATGAAGCAAATGAATCAAAGCAGAAAACTAACCATCAGAATAGTTCACTAGCTCATGTTACTGAGTGCAAAAGGAACTTATCGACACAATGACTTCGAGAAAACACGACTTTTTTTTTGTGTATTCCTTTTTTTTTTTTTTTCTTCTTTAGGGTGTATGTTCACTTTTGAATGCCAAGTTCTTTTGAGATGTCTCTTGTCAAGCTGAACTGGAGAGTATTGTGCCATGGAAATAGGGTACGAGTGACTGGAAGCTTCCTCCGAAGATCCTACAAATAATTGTCATGCTCGAGCTTTAAATTTTCAATAATGTACAAGTAAAGCCACAGATTTATATACACAGAAAGCAAGATATATGCCGTGCCCCTTCTTAAACCATGCCAGTTGCTTCTATACATAACTCAAGTATGACATAAACTAGTCTAATAAATTATACAACCAACACAAGTAAAAAAAAAAACAAAACAAAATTAAAGTCAAAGTTATATTGATTGTTCGTATGGTCTCAGACTGAGCAATTCCATGTGTGAACATAAAAATCATTTCACATAATAGAACCATCCATTGTAATGCTCCAATTGACAAAGAAAAAGGGCGTATGGGGCAAATTGACCCACTCAATCCTATGAGAAATGAGAAGCCGTGTTAAAAGCAATGCATACAAGTACTATTCCTAAGTTCAATTCAAATTTCATAAATGACCAGAGAGCATAACAAAGAAAAGCATCAGAGAATTGTGAGGTCTCATTGATGATAAGGATGCATGACAAGAATGAGAATCATTTGATACGAGTCAATAACATCAAATTTTACATAAATGCTAAATTTGAAACTTTGAGAAGATTTAAAAAGGGTGTATGGGCCAAATTGATCCATGCAATGCAATCCAATGAGAACTGAGAAGGCAGGTTGAAAACACTACATAGATGCACTATTCCTAAGTTCAGTTCATATCACAAATAACCAGAGAGTATAACAAAAAAAAAATCAGAATGTTTGAGGTCTCATTGATGACAAAGATAAATAACAAGATTAATGAAACGAGAGTCAATTATCATAAAAAAATTTGCATATATGCAGCATCTGAAACTTGAAGAGAGCTTTTTCTTTTAAATGATACTATATGGCAAACAGTACCTTAAAAGTGGAATCAGGCAGATCTAAATACGATGCCTGTCAAGTAATAACTGTAAAGTGTTACAATTCATATATAATCAATAAAGAAGAATCAAGTCATACGATGACATATTCAGAACCTCAAGAGAAGTCAGGTACTCTGTTTCATGGTGACAAATAATGCTTGTTACAGCAAGCGCACAATCTTCAGGGGCCTGCATATGAAAACAAAAATATCAAGCACAGAGTGGACAAACAAATGATAATATATGAAAATAAGCATGAAAGGAATATTGTTCATCCATGAGAAATAAATCCCAGTTCAAATGTCTGAGACCAAAGAAACTAGTCAAGGAAAGTAATAAAAACATTAGTGCAGCAACAGGAACAAGTAGGTTAAAGACCAGTGGAAAACAAGTACTAAGTCAGGATCACTTAACCGTTATCAGTAATTATCTCAAGCTCATTTGTTCAATGTACATATATTATGTTCAATGAATATTATGTCACAGAAATCAATTCATAAATATGAGACTCTCACTAAAATGTTCTCTTTAGAGGATATCTGCCGGATTACCTTAGATGCTTTCTAGCAAAGAGTCAAGGAAAGCGGCAGACAGAATGAGAGAGATAATCAACAAGGATAAAATAGCTTAGTTTGAAAAAACTGTATGCAAGGAAATGCATACCTAACATAGCCCTTTATATCTACAACTAAGAAAAATTAAAGGTAAAAAAAAGGCTGATTTATAGTAACCTGAAAAAGAGTTGAATCTTTGCACTCATGTTTCGCATCTAACTGCACATTACCTTCCTCAAAATAATGAGCACCAACCTGAAAACATGATGACATAATTAAATTGTTTGTAAGATTTAAATCAAATTTATGCATCAAACATCACCTTATATTACCTGTATTTTCCCCTGTACTTCAACTATCTGTTGATCATCTTTGAACTGAATATTCCACACCGAGCGCCAACTACCATTGCTATACCAAAAAGCCAAAAAGGAGGAGGAAATATAAAATAAAAACTTCACGCAACAGAAATATAAAATAAAAAAGCACAGAATGATCTGCGACTAATTTCACACACCAGAAATTCTGTGGACTATGCCTAGCAGCAGAAATCACCGCAACAAGCTCAAAATCAGACCCTGGACCCTCCACATCTTTCTCATTTATACAGTAGACAGAGCAGACACCTTTGGGATAAGCTTCACCAACATATTTAAGTATTTCAACATCCAGAGCGCACCTGCAATAAATATCTACTTTGTTAGGCAGAAAGCTGCAGATAAAATCTCATTGGTCATTGTGCTGTACTAGACAACACTTCACACTTTCACAGTAAAAAAGGAAAAAGGAAAAACAATTTTATAAAGAACAGATGGTAACAAGGTTATCTCAAAATTTAAACAATGCATTCATAGAACTCCACATGAGTCAGAGAATTTTACCCCATGATATCACATCAAATCTTTTGAAGCTCACTTTAGTGAGGATTATCAGAAGAGCAGACAATAATTCAATCATAAAAACTGTAGAGCATACCGGAACTCTTCAATATATGGAGACGGAAGTTCTTCATCTGTTGCAGGTCTCAGCTCTGTACAAACCTGAACCATTTAGCACATTATAATAACACAACAGGTGACACAGCCTAGACCATAACAGTTGAGAAAGAGCAAAACTGAGATGCTAATGCAATCTATCCCTCTCTCTCTCTCTCTCTCTATAATCAGTGATCTCTGGAAAAGTGTGACTCTATAAGCAGACAGAAGAGTGTGTCTCAAAAAATACTTTGTTTAAGCTCATTGTGGTAAAACTGGAGATGATAGATGAAGATGCAGGTCAAAATCAATATGTGCTATAGTTCCCTTCACCTTAGATTGCAAATTGAACCAAATTCAATGCATTTTACTACGATAACTTCAGAAAGAAACATGACTTACTTGCTTAACATGGTCGACTATAGCAACTTGCGCAGTCCTAGGATCAAGATAGGCATTCACTTCAAGCTCACCATATGTAGTAACCAGTACCTGCATGCACATGTTAAAATAAGGTGCCAGAAGAAATTGAAAAACATAATGCAGTCGAATTGGAAAACACAGTTCCACAACACTTCAGAAAATCATCCGCAAGATGAAAAGAAACGCATCGGCAATATAATCGGGTGATGGAACACGTAAAAGAGAAAAAAAAAAAAAAAACCACAGCGCCCTACACGCCTGACAATTCGCATATCCAAATTCGATCTAATGAATAAAAAACATGTATTCCAGCTGGAAACATAAAAAGCCCTAAGAAAATAACGAGACTCGTGTTTGGAGAGAAGTTCATTGATACTTACGTCTCCGCTTCGATCCGGCATTTCAAGGGAAATAAAGTGAGATTTATTGTACAAGGAAAATGCCTCTGATGCCGCCTCATGGTACACATCATCGTCGTTCAGAATCGATTTTACATCTGCAGGGGCGATTTTCAAATGCTATCAATTCAAAGCAGAAGTAACTGCTAATTCTAAGTTCTAGATATCGAGTTACATAGAAGCTAAATGGATTACCTTTAGCCACGTATTGGATTTCACCAGGGGGAGAGTTGAGGAGAAACCATTTGGCAATTTCGATCTTCTGCTTCTCGCTAAGCTCTGCTTCTTCTTCTTCTTCCGCCATGTCTCTCCGATTCCGTCGACAAGATTCCGAAATGCAAGTTCAGTGTTGAGAGAGCGAAGGAAAGAGCAACCAAGATCTTCGCTGTGATTGGAATGCTTGCTTTAAAATCAGGACCGTACACTGAGTAGGCTCCTGAATCTGAACGGACAAGATACGCATAGTTGCTCAGGTGGACCCTAGTGGATAATAATATTCTCCTTCGTCGTCTAGCGTGATCTGTAAAAGCCATCGGCCATGGTGCCCTTCTGACCTGATAACGCTTTCGTCGACAATCACGGGGACGTTGTAGATGATCTTGGCCGTTCAAATGCTTCGATTAACAGAAATCCGACGGCGAACAGAAATTCACATCTCTTGATTATGCTTTTAATTAACTACAAATAAATATATATAACAGTAATTAATATTTTGAGTGAAAATAAATTTATTTTTTAAAAAATAAATTTTTATTTTTACTTCTGGTATTGAAGAGAAGATAAACTCTTATTTCTTTTTCATAAAAAAAAATTGCCTTTTGTACTCTTGAAAAATATTTACTTTGAAAATTAAGATGATTAAAAAGTTTCTTTTTAGAAAAAAAATAATGTGTTTGTAAACAATAACAAAATTTTATTTTTGGCCAATAATAACATGATCAATCTTCCTATAATGAAAAAGTATAAAATTAGAGACTCGCCTTCGAAATAAAAATGCCTCCACTCAAAATCAATAATTCTTATGCTTAATTTTATCACTGTTACCTCCTTTCTCAAATTATGTCATTGTTTAGTAATTGGACAATAAAAATATTTTTTAAAACAAAATAATATTAATGGAAATATTTTAAAATAATTTTGACAAACACAAATTATTTTTATTTCACATTATTTTTTTACCAACCTCTATTTAAAAAATATTTCAATATACCCTAAATTTCACATTAATTCTCCACTAATATTGCCTTCAATTGATGCAAATGATTTTTAATCTTAAGTTTATAATTTATGTTACTCTTATTATTATTTTATAATTGCAAGTCAAGTAATTTTAATTTTATTTATATTCTATTAATATATGATTAAAGACATGGAGTCCGCGTTAAATGATCTTATCCAATTATATTCATTAACAAAAAAATTATGATCTAAATAACTTTCTTCCATTCCACTTCTGTTCCATTACAAATTGAGAACCAAAAGTTTCATCTAGACATAACAAATGAGGGGGCTGAGTGAACAAATATTGGATGATCCTATTATATTTATGTTGCAATTGATTTGATATACCAATTTTAATAAATTTATTTTAAAAAAAATGTATAAATTATTAAAAAATAATATTATTAACTTACTAATTAAGGATAAAAACCAATTCAATTATTAACTTATTAACATTTGTTATTTAATCCATTTTAATTATATATATATATATATATATATATATATATAATATATATGTACGAACATATTTCAGTGTGCAAGCACAGGTTTCGTGCTACTTTAACAATAGAATTTATTATCTCAGATTCGCCACCTTCGTTGTTTTTCACCCAGATGCTTAATTTTTTTTTTAAAATTATAAAAGGCGCATGTTTGACAAAAATGTGACTTATTTATCATTTTTTAATCATGTTGATGGTGAAAACAAGACTCATTTTATTTTTTTTAGTTTCATTTTTGCTATTAACGTGACAAAACTAACTTTAATCCTTGTTAAACGTGTGGATAACAGAGACATAACATTTTGAACTCTTTTTCCCTAACAAAATTTTTTTAAAAATTAATTATTCAATGTTTAAAAATAAAAATTATTAATTTAATAATAAAATTTTAATTATTTAATTATTAAACATCTCAAAAGAAAAATTATTTAAAATCAAATTAAAAATTAAAAGATTAATAATTAATTAATATAATTATTTATCTTTAATAATAAAATTAACTTAATAATATATTTTAAGAATTATATTCATAATCAAAATATTCAACTCAGAATAAATCAAATGATTTAATTTTTATAAGCAATTTAAATTTATCAAAAATAAATAATTTGTAAGTGCTTTTGGTATTATATCATATTATTAATTTAATTTATACAGCTAATTCAGAAGTGACAAATGGATATTTTAACTTTAAACATTCCTCTCAAATTAAAAACATGTTTAAAATTGGAGTAATAGACTTGAATCAAAGGTCTAATATTGATTTCGCTATATATACTAATAAAAAAAAAACACGTAGCTGCCCAGCCAGGCAACCAAGACAATAATGTGATTAGTTCTGTCAATTGGATTGATTAGTGCAATCCCTTTCATTCATAGACAACTCAAAACACGAAACATATCCATTATTGTGTTTAACATTGAAATATGAATACGTAACATTGTGATTCTCTGATCAGTAACAGAAAAAAAATGTTTATTTTAATAAGTACACTAATAACTGTAAATTTCAAATATTTAGAAGACTTGTTCATTCTAATTAAATATCAGGATATCTTTATTATAAATCTATTACTGTTAAGTTTATATTGTTGATTATATACCTACTTATTTTTTATTATTTATGCCCAAATACAAATCGTTGTTGCTTTGTTTTATACAAATTAAAAATTCATATATTTCTTATTTTTATTTTTAAAAGCTATCGTCATTAAATTTTTAATAAATATTACTTTAACTCTTTCTAAGCAGCAATTTTTAAAAATTGACAACAGAATGTGCCAAGCCACTAAATATATTACTTTAAAATACCTATTTGTCACTTATGAACTGCCGGTATAAATTAAATTAATACCATGATATAATACCAGAAGCACTTACAAATTATTTATTTTTGATAAATTTAAATTTCTTACAAATTTTAAATCATTTGATTTATTCTGAGTTGAATATTTTGATTATGAATATAATTCTTAAAATATTTCATTAAGCTAATTTTATTATTAAAGATAGATGATTAATTAATTATGATTAATTTTATTTTGAAAAAAATTTGCTTTTGAGATGTTTAATAATTAAATAATTAAATTTTTATTTTTAAATGAATAATTTTATGTTAAAACATTGAATAATCAATTTCTTAAAAAATTTTGTTAGGAAAGAGAGTTAAAAATGTCATGTTTCTACTATCTATGCTTTTAATGAAGATTAGAGTTGGTTTATGTCATAATGATAAAAACGAGACTAGAAAAAAATAAAATGAGTCTCATTTTTGTTATCAATATAATTAGAAAATAAAAATAAGTCACGTTTTTGTCATTTCTTATCATTGTAAAAGAATTTAAGCATATGGGTAAAAAATAATGACAATAGCATATCTAAAACATTAAATTTTATTGTTAAAGCAAAATGGTATAAAATCTAAATAAAACTCAAATAGAATTATTAGAAGTAAATATAATAATAACTTAAAAAATTTGTCTAATTCAATAAATGTATTCATACAAAAATAATATAAAATTGATAAATAAAACTCAAATAATAATTAACTTTTTTAAATACTGATTGATACTATAATTTTTTAAAATTTGAATTAATATTTTTCAAATAAAAAATTATTATTCGAAGAAAATGGTGAGGAAACAAAACTAATGTCTTTCTTTCATATAATTTATGATACTACGGCAACTCAAGTTTTTTTTTTTTTTCTTATCTTACTACAACTCAGGTTCCTTTTTTTACAAAACTCCATTCCATTTTATAAGCCAATCTGAACCCGCAAGTCAGTCTAATTAAAAATATTTGAATACAACTCAATGAAATAAAATTAGAGAAGGAAGATTTAGTCAGAAATTTTAAATGTGAGTTTACTTTACCTACTTTGAAAAATGTCCGTAAATGACCTAGCTTATTTAACTCACTACGCACCAATTAGAATTTAAAGGGTCATAATTTTAAAGTTAAATTAGTAAGAGTTAATCATGGATCACGTTTAGGGTATTCTCATGTAGATTATTAACACAATAAACAGAGAATTATAATTAAAAACCATCTATAATGAATTTTAAATTTTAAAATTCTTTTAAGAAATTCAAAACCTAAATTTTTGTACTTTTAAAAAAATTTTATGATAAAACTCTAATAAAATGTAATAATTGTGTCATATTTAATGTACTCGTAATTTTAATTTTAAGTACACTCAAATATCCATGTTAATTTATATAATTATATTATTTTAAATATTAATAAAAATAATTTTAAAATTATATAACTATATTATAACCAAATGCATCCATATATTTAAAAGTATGTTATAATAATAGAATTTTAAAATAAAACTTTATAGTCATATAACAAAATCGTTTGAGAGAAAACAATCTAATCCTTGTTCAAGGCAAACTTAACTGATTTAATTATATCGAATTGATTGATTGAACACGATGAATTCAATTCCAAAAAACAATCAACACGTTTGGTTGGAGGAAATCAAGTGAAGCAATGGGGGAGGCAATCCATCAGCAACGCTTAGTTTGCTTATTTTGGCCTTAATCCATCGCCAACGGGAGAGTTATATTCCACATTTGTGGGAGACCGCATTCCATCGCAAAATGGATGGAATGATGTTACTCTCCCAAAAAAGTTATTTTATTGCCCAAAATACCTTAATCATACAATTGTTCAATTATTGTAAATAAAAAGAAAGAGAGGAATGAATGAACTCACATAACTCCCACTTCTCAGACACAATTCTTTGACAAGAAATGTATAAGTGAAGATTTATCCAATGCTACAGGTGATTGGTTCTTGTTTTAATATTGTACTTATTAAATTAAAATGCTATTATATTTCTTATTAATTTTTTTTATATAAATATTTTATTATGTTAATATACCAATATATATATATATATATATATATAATGAATATAATTCAAAATTAGAATCTATTTAATATGCTAATTTTGAATATTCTAAATATTCTAATATATAATATAATAAAAAATTCTGTTAAAAAACATATATATGATCTAAAAATTTATACACTTTTTTATTATAATTTTATTTATTTTACATTATTTAATTTATTTAGAATTTTTTTTTCTACTTTTAAGATTTAATGATTATTATATTTTATAAATATGTTATAATAATAATAATAATCTTTTATTCAAGAATAATATGATAACTTTTTCCTCAAATTTTTTTTGATTCATCAAACCTAACAAATCATAACAATCTTATTTTCATTTTATTTTATGTACAACTACACATACTTACTCTTTATTTTCCTCTCATTCTTACTCTGTGCCTTTCATTTCAATAGATTGAGAAAGTTAACAGCTGGAACTACCCCATTAACCCGTAAAAAGACAGAGAAAACAAAAATAGCCTGTGACATAATCAAATTTTCTTTGATCAATTTAATCGCGAACCAAACATTCGGAGTACAAACACGAAAACTATACTTTCAGCAGTGATTCCAGTGACGTAATACGTTAGCTTCCAAAAATTGTTTCCATGCCTTTAAGGGGGTTATATCTGTACAGCCAGCAGAACTCTTGGTTCTACTATTCATAAATAAGCCTCTCGCAGCAAATGACATCAGCTCCATCTGATCCATATAACCACGCACCCTGCTGTACGAGAAACCCATTCTCAAATTTTGTTCACTAGGAGATTGCTGAGGTTGGGTAACATTTGCATTTGGGAGAGCAGGTGTTTCTAGCTTCTGTTTCGAATCCTGATGCACAGACATCGAGCTTCCCATTCCAAATAATTCCCAATCAACCTGCTGTAAAATTCCAGATGCTCGTTCCATGGTATGCGTAGAGCTAGTTTTTAACTGCATTTCTTGTTCAACAGCAAGACTGTCAACTTGGACTTTCAGTTCACGTAACCGGTTGCCAATTCTCATTGCCACTGCATCATATAGTTTCCTTCTTGGCACATCCTCGCCTTTCTCTGCGCTGAGTAGATCATCAAAATTGATTGGATCACCTACGAGTACTGTAACCTAGTAAAAATCGTGTCAAGACAATCCAAGTAAGAACATTTAACTCAAGATTTATTCAATAAAATACAATAATATGTTTCGGTTAATGACGGGAAGGCATCCCATTTCATGAAGAATCTAGATTCTGTAATTGTTTTTTTTTTTTTCTGGGCTCAAGATTCTGTAATTGTTGATAACTCTATCCTTGAGGAGAAAATAGATCAGAAGTCAAGGGCGCCAAAGACAACACCGGTCATACCACTAAAACTAGCAAAGTCAGGGACCAAATTGAGGAACCAAAATAATCTTTTACTCAACTAGCACCACCCACCAATCTGGAGCTTGAAGAGTTCACAAAAACTATTAATGCGTCATTAGTTCACTATGTGTAAGGCATAAAAATACATACCATCTTGCCTACTCTGGGAAAGTTAGCGCCTATTGGCATGATATCTTGCATCCCTGTATGTACAAATGGGACAACGATGGGCAAGTTGTCTGCATCCAGGACCAACCTGAGGGATAAATACACATTTCAGGAAGCATGTTCTGCTTGGAAAAAAAATATTCAGTAGTAGAAAGGTCAAACACTAATGAATTCCAAAATATCACAGAAAATTGTTACCTCCCAACACCTCTCTTGGAAGAGCCCATGGTTTTACCACCATCACGTGAACGACTACCTTCTGGGAATATGTGGACCCATCCGCCATGGTTCAATTTTGAAATGGCCCTGTCCATTCCCTGAAGCAGCAGGAGGAACTAGATAAAATTTCAATCTTCAATTTTAAAAAGATTCCAGTTTGCAGATGGCCCAGGGAAAGCAAGATCAGGCTGAGAAGCCAAAGACTAAGGGAATGAAAGACAGAAAATATGTGAAAGTAATTTCTAGCAATTTTACTGACGAAACAACCAAAGATAGATTCTACATACGGAAGAACAACTGACTTGAGAAAATATAATAATTCAGCATATGTATTTTGTTTGATTACCCTCCAGAAACAAGAGGCATTAATAGGTAAGAAAAGACTCGAGAGATTTTGAAGTCAGGTAACTAATCGAAGACACCAACAATTTCAGTACAGAAAGAGTTATCAAAGAAGTTATTCAATTCGCTGCAGCATAAAGTCATAAAAAGAAAGAGAGAACTAAGAGAGTTTCACCAAAGGCTGCAAATTTTACCAAAAGTCAGTGGGTACGATGCCCCATGTATAGTCAAACGTTACAGTATCTACTAAATTCAGACCTTCTGATAAATTCCATCACCACGAGAAACTGGCAAGACTTTGACGGATCGAAAGAATGCAGAAGTTACAGGGTTTCTAAAACATCGGTCAGTTGCACACAGTGTCCATCTCAGGTTCTGAGCATCCAAAAGAACATGTGGGGGAAGCAGTGAAGCAACAATAAGTGGATCATCCATGGAAGCCACATGATTGCTGACCTGAACAGCAATTATGAAAGAGCAAGTGTGCATCAATATGCAATGGTTTTATGGAGTGCGGAATACCACTTAGACAATAAGAAAGAATTTAATTACAGAGATGCCTTTTTCAATGATAATAATTGTAAAAACTTATTAAACTATACAGTACAAAAGCAAATGTTTTACTCCTACGCCTTAGCCCATACCGTAAGGAGAGCCTTGCCATTGGGTCGATGAAGCAATGGCCCGTGTAATTTTTCTAAACCATATACCTGTTGCAACACAGCGGCCAGATCAAATATCAGACGGCAAAAGTAGATAGCAGAGAGGAAGGGAAACAGAAGTTAGCAGCCTAACTCAAAATCACAGAAAGTCACATACCTGTACACGGTTTAACCCGTTCATAAACACATGGCAGACATTTCCAAGAACAGGAACAGCCACAGCTTGCAGGATGCGAAGTAGAACCGAATCTTCAGCACTAAAGTCCTTACTCACTGGAAATATAAATTCACAAATTAATAAATCTAATCAACTCCTCTGACGATGCGTCACGACTCACAACACGTTAATGAATTTGAACGGAGAGTGGAAGAGAGCGGGCATCTAATCACCCAGAGAGATTAGATGTCCGAATCATTGAAACAAATTGAGAGCCAGACAACAAGCGGTAGGCGTGGCCTAGTAGGACCTCAAAAATTAGGAGGATCAAGCATATATTTAACATGATACGATTGACAAAGTCAAGCCAGCAATGCTTGCAGTGGGAAATGCATGAATTATACATAGCCAAAGCTTAACCGACTCGATCAAAGAAGTACAACATAGGAAATGCAAGGCAAGATCGTTTGTGAGAAACAAAATAGTAAGTTTAACCGAGTACCTTGTTTACGATAGAAAGAAGAAGAGGAGGGCAAGGATTCTTGACGAAAATCACGAAAACGGCGAAGCCATCGTTGCATAGTGGAGGAGAAGTAACCTTCCGGAATGAACATCTGCTGGCGGCGCAAATGGCGGTCAACGGCAACTCTGAAACGGTCTCGGAGCTGCAGCTGCAGAGAGCGAGCCTTGTTCTTCCAAAGATCCGCACGATCAAAACGCGGCATCGGTGCAGTAAGGACGGAAGGGAAGAAAATTCTGGAAGGTTTGAATTGAAAGGGTAGGAAGTGATAGTGGTATTCGTGGGATTGAGAAGAAGTGTAGCAGGGAAGCGCAAGTGTAGAAGGAGAATGTGAGAAATGGTGACAACACCTACAAGGATTGCGGTAACAATCTATGGAGTAGGGAAGAAAGGAAGTGTGGATCAAACCTCAACCAGAGTGCGCATCATGCGCGTTTGCAATTGGGGCCTAGGTTTTCTTGGAACAGGGAGGAAGCTTTGAAGGGTTTAACCCGTATACCTCGGGCCCACAAGGCAAGCTTCATTACATATAGCAGCTAAAATTATGGTTAAGTTTTATGAGTTTAAATTATCTATTACAAGGAATTTATATGTTAAGATTATTTTTGAATAATTTAAAAGTTAAAATTTTTGTTTTAAAGATTTTTTTTTTGAAATTTTGGAATTTTTTTTCTTATGCTTTTTTATTATGTGTTCTACGTTTACAAATTTGGTCTATAAGTCATTTAAAATAAATAATTGAAAATTTTGACACAGTTTATAATAAATATTTTCAATTTACAATCTTCAATATGGATAGGGATGGCCCACAATTTTACATGACATCTGTTATGACATGACTCATTTGGCAAACGGAGGCACAGATATTTTTCTCTAGGTGGGGTAATGACGAATGAGCCGGCGGAATTTATTTTCTTTTTAAATTTTTAAATTTTCCTTGCCGTACTTTGTTATGACATAATTTTAAAAAATTGACAAATTTTTAAATATTTTCAAAAGAATGATAATTTAAATGAATTATTTTTCACTTTAAAATCAATTTATTATACAAAGATGAAAAATAGTAAAATAGTTCTCTAAATATGAAATCCTCCAAAAAAAAAAAGCCCCCTCTTAAAGTCAAAAGATCTAAATTATTTCATTTTTTTCAAAATGAAGGACCAAAATTTTTTTCTCAAATATTCTCATATATGCGAATTATTAATTTTTTATCTTTAAATCTTATAATGATAACTAATTAAATTCCATGCATTTCAAATATTTATGTATAAACAAATTCCATCTACACTTCTTCATCTCATTTTAATTAGATTATTTAATAAAAATATGTCAAATTTTTTTTTTTAAAATTGAATTTTACACTTCTCATATCATTGTTAAAAAACTATACTTGTCATGATTTAATAAGAAAATCTAATAAAAAGTATAAAAACCATGTTAAAGGAGAGCTCAATCAATCATGGATTATAAAATTAAGCTCTTTATTGACTTTTGTAATAAATATAAAGTAATTTATTACTACTACGATATATACAAATTAGTTGTACATATCAATATACTTTAAACAATTTTTTTTATAATATATTTGTCACATGTCATTTTTGTTGACATTAAATTGATCCAGTAATACATATCTAGTTGATAAAATTCAATTAACCATGCCTCAACAATTTTCGTTCACCTGGGCCACGAGTCATGACAGGACAGATGAAAAAAAGCTGTCGTCAAATTGATTATGTAATGATCTTATAGCTAGTCTAGTGGTAGGATTGTTCGAACCCAATGACGAGAACAAGAATTTATGCTAAGTTTGGCTTAATGATCAAGGATAAAATAATATTGAATAAAATGAGTAATTTAGTGTTATTATGTATAAAATTTTTTTAAAAAAATAAAATAAAATAACAAAGCAAAAATTCCAAAACTCCTCTTTTCCATTTGAAATTCTCAATTTTTGTCCCTAAAATAAAAAATGAAATAAAGTAACCAAGTAAGTTGATTACTATAAGAGTAATATCATAAAAATAATATGTAAATATTTCTATTTCATTAATAATTTTTTTCCTCTCTTTATTAAAACACATTTTTTGCCACTCCACTCACTGATTATTCCACCCCATTCCAAACATAACCTAAAATACAAGGGAAAGCTAGACATGATACTTGTAGAACGGTCAAATTAGGAAATTTGTGGTATTGGAAGTGCAAAAAGTTACTACTTGGATGTTGCTGTTAATTTACGAATCAAATAAAAAATATGTTATTCGCGTAATTACTGCATCTGGATTAAGAAATGAGGAGAATCACGATCGCAACAAAGCATATGCTTGTTTCTTTAACATGCCATTCCTTCAGCCTATGTTTCATCACTGATTATAAGCTTGGTCTGAATCATCCTAGAAAGCACTCTTCCAGCCTGTCTGGCTCATCTTTCAGGCAAGCACCGTCACCATATCATTTATAACTGCAAAAGAAACATTCTCAGCTTGCCAACAAAAATAGAATAAATAGAATATTAACTTAATTACAGAAGTTCATAGGTATCCATGACGAATGAGAAAACAAGACCTAAGAGCATCAGCATATTTAAACCTTGTTCAATATCCCTTGAGTCATTGCATGTAAAATCAACGCATTTGAAAAATATTTCAAAAAATTAACAGACCAACTGGCTTACCAGAAGATAAATTCTCCTATGAACCAAAAAATTATCAAAATGCCTATTTCACAAAATTCTTCTATAAAACAAGCAGTGAGAATTGAGACGAATTCACTTACAGTAACAAGATACACAAATGAGACAAACTAAAATCCATCTACAACTTTGATACCAGCACCCTTGTCCCACTCCTCCGGAGGAGCAACCTCTGCCATCACCTTCTCCTGACCTCGCCAAAGAATCTGGGAATAAGATTCCAGCATTAGTTTGGTAAAACTCATGGGTGTCCAGGAGTACAAACTATTGAAGACGATCTAATGATACAATGTAAATAGCACTTACTTTGTCAATGACCCCAAATTCCTTCGCCCTTGTAGAATCCATATAAAAAGGTCTCTTCATCACACTAGCTACTGTCTCCTCCGACTAATAATCAGAAAAAAAGTCACATAAGAAATCATTAGATTCTGCCACATTTTTCATAAATAACCACAACTGACAAGTGACACTTACATTTTCAGTGTGTTTGGCTAGTAGTTTAACAAGAGTATCCCTGTTTATTATTACCTGCATGATAGTTGAGCGGAAACAAAGGATATTGGGAGAATATTAATTGCCAATAACATGAAAAACAATAGTATGAAAAAACAAAACACCAGCTAAGATTGCCATTGCCAACACCATATTACATGCTATGCAGCAAATAACAAATTTGACCAACCTCCTGTGCACGAATAAGAACATCACTGGCAGGCATCAAACCAGATGATGGAACACGAGGCTGCTGAATCATGGCTGAAACAGAAATCAATTGAATGGCTTTACATCTGTGTAGATTTAAAGGACTGAAAATGCAAAATTAAGTTAACCACATGGTCCAAACCATACCTTTGGCATGCGGCATCATAAAGCGTTTACCCTTAGTCCCTGCAGCTAGTAGCAGACAAGCTTGACCAATTGCTGCTCCAACTGCCACTGTGTGTATCTGCATAGGGCAGAAAAACCAGATATTGGAACAACATTTAGGGAAGAGTGAAAAGTCAACACTATGCGAGGATGCAGCATTGCACAAACTATTGTCCTACAGCCATGTTTGAATATGAGTTCCTCAGATTAACTCATAATAAAAAATGCCAGGTCATTAATAAATAAAACTGAATGCTACATCATATACATAAATGCAATTGATAACTTGTAAGCACCAGGAACAACCAAGCTACCAGTAACACAAATCGAGAACATAACACTGCAACAATGACTGACATAATATTACCATCACAAATGGTTGCATTCTCCTTCACATATTTTAGATTTCTATAGCAGCCCGGATTCATTTCTCATCATATCACTGCCGTCAAAAATAAGAAACCAAAAGGCAAAGCCTCATTTAGAATGCAAAGTTTATTCAAAATGGAAAGAAACCAACCTCATTTTTTAACTGCATCAGTGCATCATAAATGGCAAAACCTTCTGTCTCCATCCCTACCTGAATGCAAGCGTTTAAAATACATTAGAGAAACAGAGGAGCGATGGGAGGGAGGCAGCTTAATCGGTTATATTAGATTAAAGATATGCAAGCAGAATGGAGAACATGTCAATATAACATAAATGTTTCCTATTATTTGGAAGTTAGAAGCAAATGCAATGCTTACTGTTTCACCATCATCACGAGTAGTTCCTGTTGAATTAATATAAATATATATGGGTTCTTTGGGATCCATCCACTGAAGGTACATCAACTCTGCAACAACGAGTTCTGTGACAGCTGGCACCAACTGAGAGGTACATACAGTCATGACAGGTCATACAAATTGCAGAAGTACAAAGCTATGGTCAAAAACGATATAGTTGGCACCAAAATGTAAGATATAGAAACAGTAGCTGAAAAATAACACATGCTACATAAGAGATGGAATCATGGAAATGCATGAAGGAAGAATCATTCCAAAATGAATCCAAGAAGTGCATGAGGGGAGCATAAAAGAAAAGTTATCTATTTGGTTCATGTTTAGAAAACCTCCAAGATGTCAATTTTTCTCCTCACTAACTTCAATCAGTTTGAGGCTCAAAATCTTACAAAAGGTTTAGCATAATTCCCAAGTAACATTCTGATACATTGATAACATAATCAGTGAAGTTGAAAGGCACTGAGGCAAAACACTAAAGAGGCCTGGCACCTCTCACGCCGTGAGAGCCACTAGCTTTAGCCAGGACTTGCCCGGCGCCCTTTGCGGCTGTCAAGGTGAGCACCTTAGGCGTGTTTATGTTTTTTTGAAAGACTGATAGGATAGGAACAACTTAGCAGCTCACCCCATATGATTGAAAACAGTCATGATAAAATAGGAAACTATAAAACCCATTCTTAGAAGCCTAGCCCAGAGAGAGGTTTAATAATAGGGTAAAAAAAGAATCAATTTCAATTTAAAAATATTATTTAGCCTATTAGTTTTATAGTTTAATAAACAAAGAAAAAGAAAAAAAGGAGCCACCAGTGTCTTGTGGGACCTTGCTCTTCCAAGCGCACATACGACAGACACACAGAGAGGCAGAGCGTGAGGAGATAGAAACACTCACTGCCTCGGCCTTTCTTATTACTTTTTGTTCAAAGTACTTTTCAAAATTTATTCGAGCCCCCCTTCACTCAAATTTCCCAACACAAACCTTATTTTGGCTTCAAAATTTTTTAAATGGTTCTGAAATCTGAAACTATTTTACATATCTTGGGGCTAAGAGAAAAAGAAAACAGCCCCCTATTTTCCTTCTATATCTATTTCAATTTTTCAGGTGTTAACGGGCAGCAAGACAAGGATTCACAAAACAAGAGGAAAGATCCAGCATAAAAGTATGATTTTTCTAAATGACCCTAATTCCTATTTTATTGCCTTACTTTATCTGGACATGTGCCTTTTTAGCACCTCACACCTATGGCTTTTTAGAGGTCCGGCACCTTAAGAGGCCCCTTGCGCCTTTAACTGCCTTGACCAATATTGCAGTATTATGTTCAACGTTTCAATGTCTAAAAGGCTATAAAACTTCTCCCTCGGAGATTTCTCATACAGAAAGGAAGAGAATGAAACTTTAAATTAGCATACTCTTTGAATTATACTTCATAATAAAAGTAACATGGGTCATAGCAAATGATAAAACGCAAAGAACAAATGCATATGACATTGAAGGCATAATTTAGCACTTACAGGCATGCCAATATAAACTATTCTACCATGAAGAAGCAGCGAAGGCAGGTCAGGCGGAGGCCTTCTAGGACGGTGTTCATTGTATGAAACAGATCTTTCCACCTATTTAAAGCGGACAATTGTGTTACTCAAACAAATAAGCATGACCAGTAGCGATACAGAAAGAAAGTAGTCATAAACAATTAGACCACGAAACTATTTAAGTTTTTGAAGACTACTCCTGCAAAGCATGCCGTAGTGTTCTGTAACCATCCTATTCGCCAACCATTTTCTATCGACTATGTATCCCCTTCTGGGCATGATACTCAGTTTTATATGTCAGCAGATAATACTTTCCATAAAAAATAAAAATTTGAACGGAACCATTCATCATAAATCAATATTGACCGCAAATTTTATATTCATGACAATATAGTAAGGGAAAGAGATATTACTTGGGCGGGAGTAGCCATGAGCTTGGGGGCCTCAAATATGTCCAAATAAGGAGGGATTTCAGAGTTCACGGGACGGTTAAGCAACGTTTCCGGAGAAGTGGCAGCTACAGAAGCAAGCTTCGAAAGAAAGGGGTCTTTAGGGTTGATAGGGGGGATGGGAATTTTGGCTTTATTTCTGGCATTCATAGAGCAAGAAGTCCTAATATTTCTCCGTCCAGGCAATTGAGAGGACGAAGATGAAGTCGGCATCGAAGTGGCCATTGGCACCCGCAGATACGTAGCCATGCTGCTGATTAAAATTGTGTCTGCTAATACTGGGGTTCCACCTGAACTGGGTTGAAGCCGAACTCTGAGACTGCAAGCGAACCTCCTATTTTTGTCCTTCCAATCTATTTTGACAAAATCCTTTTTACTCACTTGGGACTAGCTCTGGGTCGGGTTGATTTGATCCGACCGTTGCAAAAGTATCTCCGAAAACACGACTAATTTATTATAATCTATAAATAATAATTTAAAATTCTTTTTTATTAAAATTTTTTAATATATTTTAATTCCATATTTATTAATTCATTTTCAATATAATTTTTTAAATTCATTTATCAATTTAGTTCTGCGATGATTAAAAAATTATTATTTTTGATACTTCATATTTTGAACAACCCAAAGATCAATAGACTATATATATATATATATATATATATTAAGATGAATAAATAATTAAATAAAAAATGAAAACTAATAAATAATTAAATTATAAATAAAATAATAAATTATATCAAGATTATATCTCACTCAAATTAATTCTTGAAAAACATGTTGAAAGATTTAAATCATAATACACTTTTACAACTTCTTGGACAACATATATGTTCAATTGAAGTACTATAAAGATTATAGTTTAAATACACATTAAACTAACCTAAATCATGGCATGTTCGTTACATTTGATAATTTCTATGTTTAATTATTATTTTTTAATTAAAATTTTACTCAAACTCGAATTGATGCGATGAATCAGTCTCTTGTAATGAAACAAATGAATCATAATTTATCGAATTATGTTTCAATCGAAATAAGACACACATGAATATTACCCGCTAAAAAGAACTAATTAAATTGATTAATAAATTCGTTACTAATGCGTGTGAATGTGAGAGAGATTATAAAAAAAAAATTGATAAATTAATAATTAAACATAATACTATAAAAATATTAAATTTCTATGAATAAAAGTTAATTATTGTTTAATTAAAACATATCTAATTTAGTGTAATTACTTTGTTTATTGATTTATAGATATGACCATTGAGTATATGCAAAGTAAATCGGTTTAATATTAAAAGTAATATATCTATTATATATTATATATATTTAAAATAAAAGTAGGAGTCTCATTTGATTAGCGAGAGCTGTCCTTTTATCATTTTTCCAATTCTTTCTACCTGATTCATTACTTTTTTCTCATGCATATATACTAGGAATTATTTGTGTGCAGAAATTTTTTTTAGTCAATAACAAACATCTTTTAAGTCTATTAAATTAAGAATTTTTTTGAAATTTAATAATTCTTTGGAGTAAATTAAGAAAATAATAAATAAATTAATTAATCATCTGTTAAATTATGAACTCTTTAAAATTTAAAAAAAATTTTAAAATAGACTCATTTTTAATGTAGAAACTCTATTTGACACCTTTAACTTTTCGTGTAATGATTGATCATCATTCTTATACATTAAAAATTTTTTAAAGTTTAAACATTCTTTAAATTCAACTATAAAATTATCCACTTTTTAAAATTAGGTTTTTTTTTTAAGTCTAATTATTTTTTACAGTGAGTCAAAAAATAATAAATTAATTAATCATTTTTTAAATTGTAAATCCTTTGAAGTTCGAGAGTTTTATAAAATATACTCCCTTTAATATTTGAGTTCTATTTGATCAACAATAACTCTCATTCCATCATTTCCTTATCTCTTTATGCAACAACTCCTCACATTTTTCATGCATGTATCAATAATTATTTAAAGTGTGAAAATTCTTTAACAAAAAAATTATAAATGAACTAACCACCTTTTAAATCAGGAATTTATTAAAGTATGAAAATTATTTAGAGTCAATGAGAAAATTAATGAATTAATTAATTAGCTCTTAAATTGGAAATTTTTTTAAGTCCAAGATTGTTTGAGTCAACCAAAAAAAAAAAAGAATGAATTAATCTACTAACTCTTAAATTTCCTAATAAGGGACAATAAATATAATTTGACACCGTTTAAAATTAAAGATAGTAAAAATGATATATTGTTGAAGGGTTTATTCAATTATTTAGATCGTTATACATCACTTAAAGTTAGAAGTAGAATTAAAATGTGAATCTATCAATTTTGAAATTTTAAAATTATTTAGAAGAGCAACGTTGGTGAAGGCTTCGTATGACAAAGAATATCCCTTTTATTAATGCCTTTCCGATGAGTTCATTGTCATTACTTCTATCTTACCAATCTCATTGAACCAGAGAGTCAATGTTAAAGCTTAACTTTTGAGCCAAAACGACATTGATGTAACAGCAAAAATCATATAATACAATCACTGCACGCTATATCTATTGTGCTTTCTTTATATCACAATAAATTATTGAAATCAATATTCTATGAACACCTATAAACACTGTTGATCTAAATGTATAGGTATATAGTAAAACAGACTAATTTTCTTTGGTTTGAGTTGCATAGGCAAATAAACTAGTATATGTAAGATGATAAATATAATTATTAGAACTAAACTAATGTGATTGTTAATTACCGAATCATAATGGTCAACTTGGATCTAATAAGTATTAGGAAATATTACAGCTCATATTTATAAGTTATATGTTGGAATAATTTTAAATTATTTTATGAATTAGTATTAATCCTATCATTAGAACAATTTTCTTATGGTTATTAATAAAGCAATCAATAATAACATAAACTAAGAATTGATTGGTTTCATGTTAATTATGAATAACTAGTGACGAGTTGGATTAACCCTAAGTCCATTGGGTTAAAACCCCAACATGTAGCTTGATGTTTGACAAGTCCCTAACTATGTTATATTTTTATATATTTTACTAGGGACTGATTATGTATCATATATAAATTCTTTGAAATTAGTGACCAATTGATGTTAGTTTAATACAATTTATAAATAACATTATTTGGTTATTTGTTTGCAGTAAGTTGATTTGATTTTGCATTGTTTTGATAATAATTGCAGAGGAATTGATTTAATGTAATGAGATTAAGGGATTAGAGGCTTGAAAAGGAAAGATCCAATGATGTTTTAAGGGCTTTCATACATATCTTGGAAGTTGTAAAAAGCTAAAGAAGAAAGTTGAGATGATTTTCAACTTAAGACAGTAAACACTTTACAATACTTTTGGACCCTTAAACATCAGAATTTGAAGATGGTCATTTCTCACAAAGCTTTATAACTTATCAAGTTCTTTCCAACAAGTATTAATTTGCTAAATTCTGATATTGGATCATAAAGTTATTATTGAAATATTAAGCTACATCGAGGGACTTATTTGGACGTTTAGAAGCCTAATGTTGAGCAGGTTCCTATAACTGCATTTTAGTCTTGTCTTTGGATTCCTAGGCACAATTTTTCTAGTTTTTAAGGGTATATAAGTGGGCTTTTGCTATTTTGAGATAAAGGAAAGCAGAGGGGGAAGCTAAGATTCGAAAATTTCTTTGGAAGGCAAGGAAATCTTTTATTTTCTTGAGATTCCAAGGTGTTCTTTTTGAAAAAAAGGGCAAATGTTAGTCTTCTTGGACTATCTTTGACTAAACCTCTATAGAGGTCTCCTTCCACTCTTTTCTTTATTTTGTTTTCACTTTTTCATCTTCTTTTCCTTAATGTAATCTACATTCAAGCTTTTTATTGGTAATATTGTGATGACTTTTTGTGAATATTAAGTAAGGATTTCATGGATTTGTATCCACATATGCTAAGAAATATTATTTCTTTTTTTTTTTCTTTAATTATAGATTGGTTTGTGAATGCATATTTCTTCTTATTTTAGGCTTTTATATGTTTTAGTTAATTAAAAAAATTACAAATTGATTGAATGATTCATTTTGTTGATTTCTTTCATATTTTCTTGTCATAGAGTTAAGTGCCCATAAAGTTTTGATAAAATGACTCATTGAGAATTAAATACTTTTATTTAAAATGTTTAAAGACAACATTTAATGCAAATTCATACTCACATCTACGATGAATACCAAGGGTATAATGCACCTCAATGTTAGTATTCCTTAAATGTTTGGAAACAACCTCTAAGGGAGGCTAATGGTTAAGGTAATCCAATTTTACCTAAACATTTAGAAACAACTTTTAAGTAGGCTATGTTTGATGATTTAAGTCTTGAGCTTAATACATTGTAGGAAAGGTTGCACTTAAATGTTTGGAGACAACCTCCAAATGTATCTAGAATTAGAATTAGGATAACTTCTAGAAATAGGCATATCTTCTAGTGAATTAAATTATCCCGAAGTGAAAAAAAACTGCATTGGTATAAAAATAATAATAAACTTGATAACTCATTTTATCCTCACACCAACTCTCAATTAGCTTAAGCTATTGTAGTGTCTTAACTATTAAATTTAGTTTGGGTGCCCTTAGAATATTAGTTTGGCTTGTTATTATGTTACCTATCGTCAATGAAAATTACCCTAAACTAGTCAAGTAAAATAATCAAGATACAACCTTAAATTTATTTAAATTGTCCATATCAAAACATGTATGAAAATAAACATAGAAAATAAAATTAAATCAGCTTAGACAAAAAATGAATATTTATAAAGGGTGGATTTGACCTAAGATTAAAGTCTAAGGCCTATGTAGGGATCAAAGTTCATGCGTTTATTTAAAAATGTGTGTCATTGCGTTAGTGTTTTTTATTTCATTTTAAGAACAAAACGTTTGAAATCAGACAGATTTTCATAAACAAAACGATTTTAATTACGAGTTGTTGTGTTTTAATTTATGAAATCAATTTAGTCTTGCTTCTTTGCTCTCCTCATTTGAATTTCTTTGAATGTGGAACCATGATTTATTTATGCCTTAATTTGGAAATATCAGTGAAAAATGAAACACTTATTTTTTGTTTTTTTATTATTGAAAAATGAATTTCAAAAAATAAAAGAAACTTTTGAGACAATATTTTATTTTTAAAAATTTTAAGAAAATTAAAATATATTTTATTTTTTTAAAATTACTTTATTTGAATTTTGGACTATCAAGAATTCAAAATAAAACAGAATAAGAAATTGATAAAACGATTTTTTTTTTATTAAAAAGAGATTTTTTTATTTTATTTAATTATTTCAAATTAAGGTTTTTTGCAAAAAAAAATGTTGATTTGACACGGTCATTAAAACCTAACTTTATTTTTTTTATTTTTTAAAACGTGGGCAATCAGATACAAGTCTATAGAGGCATTGGACCTTGGATGGTAATGCCAAAGCAAAAATTCCTATAGAGGCGTTGGACCTAATACAACACCCAAATGGTTATAAAGGCGTACATTGGTGCTTATGTGTGTTGGTGTCTAATTGAATATTAATCATATCTTATTTACAACATCAAAGATTACACTAATTATATGAACTTTGCACAACCATGAAATCTATCATTATTAACTTTACCACCATTTAATGTCACCTTTGCTTGGATTGTTCCTTACTCCTTGATTTAGCCATAACTTAGTCATAATACTCATACTTTAAATAGTCAATTTCCCATAATTTTAGGTAGTCACAACTCACACATACAGACAGCCAAAACTAGGAGATACAAGAGTTAATCATGTAACAAGTTTTAAGAACAAAGTAGAATAGATGTGCACGCAATTTTTAGCCAACTATGATAACCAAAGATAATGCTTAATTGCACCGAACTTGACTCAAATTAAGAAGGAAAAATGCATAATAGTAAACATATATCATGGCTGGAAAATTCAAATTAACATGTTATCAAATGCAAGTAAAAATGGATAGCACATACAAACTCTAATAAGGTGCAATCAAGACTTAAAATGGACAACCCAATTAAGCTCATGTGAGATGCATTCAAGGCTATATGTGGACAGCATATTTGAGCTTAAATGAAGCACAAAATGAGTAGCAAAATTGAGCTAGAAATAAGCATAATTAAGGCAAAAAAATGGAAACATGTTAATGTTAAAATGAGATAGACTTAAGACACAACATGGGCAATATATGTATATTAATATTAAGCACCAATCGTGAATTCAAAGAGAGGTAAAATGTAGCCAAATAAATCATCAAATTCTCTAACTACATTTTATAAAATACCTTACTAACACAAATTAAATGCCACATAATTTTTCAACATACATTAAGCAATGAATGGGAAGTTGTTTTTAATGAAAATTGGTTATTAATTAAAGCATAAACACATATGAATTTCAGCTTTAAAAATTGCCACTCTACCTTATATTTTCTAGCAAAGAAATACACCATAATTAAAGGGGAAATCCATACAAAATCTGGCCTAAAAAAATGCTACCCTGCACAATATTTCTTACCAAGGAATAAGTCATAGCCCATGAAAGCATACATAAAATCTAGCCCCCAAAAATGACACCCTACACAATATCTCTTAATAAAGGTACTCACCATAATCAAAGGGGAGGATACACATAAGATTCAATATTTAGTCAACCAAACTTGGGAGAGTATCCCTAAAATGAGGTGAGAATATCCAAGAGGTCTAAGGTTCACATGAGAACGGGCATAGAGAGAAAAGAAGTATGAAAAATTAAATTAAGATGCAAATGAAATACAAGTGAAATTATATGAGAAGAGTGAGTGGAGTGTAATGTGTGAGGTATGAGTTAATAAGGAAATAAAACTTTAAAAAATTAAATAAAGGAGATAGATTTAAAGTGGATCATGGGCCATGGTCTTGGGTTAAATAACATCTTTAATTCGATTGGGCTTTTAAATCCTTATGTTTCATCTTAAATGGACCTATCTCATTTTTATTCCCTTATGCCTAGTTTCAAATGGATCCCATTTTATTTGGTTTCATTTTTATTTTTATTTTTCGACCTAATTTCAAGTAAATCCCTTTTATTTTATTTCTCTTTTATACTCTTTTCTTTATTATTATATCATCACACGTTACCACACTAAATTGTTTTTGTTAATTTTTTATTTATTTTCATATGAATTCAAATTGAATTTTTAACTTTATTAACTTTTTGCCCTTTTTAACATTATTTTTCATTTTTCCTTTTTTCCTTTTTTTTTTTTTATTTTGATTTCATTGTTTAATTAGTTGTTTAGAGTCCCATTAATTATTGGCATTTTACATTGCCCAAACAAATTATAATGTTCACAATCTATGTTGTTTCTTCTAATGTATTTGGTGTAAAAACACATGGAGCTATAAACCCCAATTTTCTTTCAATTAAAACACTCAACATCGGCCAAAAAACAAAAACTCAACATTGTCAAGATTTTTTCAAAATAAGTTTGAGAATTTCTATTTTGAACAAAAAGGAATATCTTTCACAGTCTAAAACTCATGAAAGACTCAGCCACTAATGATGGATGAACTTAAGCAAACCCTCAAGTTTTTCTATCCAAAATTCTCCATATTGGTATGTTATCTGTAACAATTTCTTATGGTTTTGTAAATCATGAAAAGATTAAAATTTTGGAACCCATTTCACACCTTAAAACTTAAGAAATAGACAACTTGGAAAAGGGGTTTAAAACTAGTTAGAAAACCCATTTCATAACATGTTGGAGGAAGAAGAAGGTGGCTAGTATGTGTAAGCAAAGTCCACTCATACACCATGCTCGTACAAGTGCATATGGCTCATGCATTGGGGCTTTGCTCCCCAAACTTTCATAGTTCACCTCCACACACTATCTCCTTTTTTTTTGGAATTTTTTTAGCCTAAAAAGTAGAAGTTTCAAAATTTATTAAAGATTATAGCTTTAAAATGCAGTGCAACTTACAATATTTTAGCTTGTAAAATTCTATATATTAACCACATATAATAAAGAGCAACATATTATGCTTATTCTCTCTAATAATGCTTGGAAAAATTTTTTAAAATTTATTTGTGTAATTAGTGAATTGTTTATTACTAATTTGAGCATACATATAAAGGAAGAGTGAAAAGGAACTTATTTTGGACTATATCGGGTCATCTACACCTAATAATTGTGTGTTCACCTATCGTGGACATAACCATAATGGTGTCACCATTGTGAACCACCATTGTTATGGTTATTATTTATTCTTTTCTCCTTAAATGTTTTTATTATGATTAGAAAGGATGGGATTAATTATTAGAGAAGCCTACAATAGAATGTGTTTTATATTGACAATGGACATATCTTATTGGAGTGACATTGAAAATATTTTTGTAGATAAGGCTTGTTTATCACCTATTAATAGTGTTTCATAGTTTAATAATTCCTTAATTCCTTGTATTTTATAATATAGAAATTGTGGATGCATTTTGTGTTATTTCTCTTGGTGGTTTAATCCGCTAATACACATGAGTTTTCTTAATTTATTATAGTTCGAGAACCTTAGGCTATATTATGATAAACGTTTTGTTATACAGTTAGATAAGCTACGTTTTGTGAGGAAAACCTTGTTGAATGATTATGTTTTCGAGACATAATATTTTCAATTTGTTTTTCCCCAAATTTTATGTTTCATTAACTATTTATGGTGAAAGCTCTGAATGAGGCAAATTATGAAGACAAAAATTAGCCTCTTGATAGTAATTGACAATCAATAAGGATGATTTAGCAATGAGAGAATCTAAACTAATAAATCTCACCTTTAAATATGGGTTTAAGTCTAATAAGATTTGCCTGATAGTTAAGAAGTACCCCATTAAAAAGGCTATCAAATAAAACATTCCTGAGATGGAGAATATGATTGAATATATCAAGGCAATCAATGAAAATTTCAATAAGTTTGATAAGATTCAAAAGACATACTAACAACACACACTATGATAGGGTATTAGGTATACGTGAACATATAATAAAGCTTGTTAGTAGACCTATTACGATTGTTGATATAAGTGGATACAAAGATTACATCACTATTATATATTATTACTTTAGATATAGATGGACTACATAGGAAATCTAGATCTTTTGATGCCTTCAAGGCATTTAAAGCTTCTATTAAGTTGAAATTTGTAAAGGTAATCAAATGTGTCAGACCAGATAGATATGGTTAGTATTATGGCAGGTATATAGAAACAAGTAAAAGCCCTGAACTGTTTATTATATCTTTGTAAGAATATGGTATTGAAGCTTAGTATACCATGCATGACACTTCTTAACAAAATAAAGTTGTTGAAAGGATAATCGTACCTTAATGGACCTGGTTATAACCATGATTAATCATTCTTCTTTGCCAAAGTTTTTATGAGGAGATATCCTTTAACCAACAACTTATATCTTTAATCAAGTTCCCCGTAAATCAGTTGTAATGACTCCGTATGAACTTTTCAGTGATAAGAGTCTTATTTTGAGGCATTAACTTGTATGTAGTTACAAAGCAAAGGTGAAACCAAATAATCCTCAACTTAAGAGACTTGATTCCAATACTATCAATGGATTCTTCATTAGGTAATGGTATGAATCCAAAGGATATAGATTTTATTGCCTTACTCACATTATCAAAGTCATTTAGTCTAATAGGGCATTCTATTTTGAGGATGACTTGGACAGTGAAAGTAATGCTTAAAGTTATCAATTAACATAATGAGGATGTAATTTTACCTTACCAACTATGTTATTACCTTCATTTGTTGTTATCCCCTTCAATTTGATCTCACTTTCTTATTCTTTTCATGTTCTTACTTTTCTATTTTTTTAATTTTTGGAATTTATTGAAGGTGTAATTTATTCCCTTTTATTATTTAAAAAGATAAATATTTTTGTCATTTTTTTGTTATTTAAGCGAAATTAATTTTTTGGAAAAGTGATAAAAGAAACCTTCAAATATAATTTTTTGTATTTTGATTTTAGAATAAGACATTTAAGAGAAATTTCGAACAAAATACATTTTTTGGTCTTTTAAATTATCCTATTTAATTTGTTTGGATTTTTATAAAATTTGAGCATTTAAAAAGGACAAAATTAAAGTTCAGAATTGGAATGTGAAATGTGAAGAGGGATTTTTTTATTAAAAAAAAATATTTTGATTATTTCTTTGAAAAATACCAATTGGACCTGGGCCATGAGAGCCCAATTTATTATTTTTAAAAGAAGGGACTGATATTAGGTAAAATATGAGGAGCACAAAGTCTCACGTGGCCCACCGGTTGACTCCCTGAATGTTAGAGGAGACATAGTCTTACGCAACAACTCTAAAAATAAAATAAAATAAGAATACAAGTAAAATAAACATTACAAGCATTTATATATAATTCAAGTGTGGGCTTATGTTTCCTTAAAAGTGTTCATTCAATTATTTACGTGAACAAAAATGTGATTTGTAAAAGTTTGATTGTTCACATTTTCCAGCTTTCTTTCCCATTATTCCTTTTTGCTTTTAAAAGTAAGAAGTCTCTATTTATTTACCATTAGTGGCTTAATTGTGCAACTTCATATATTCACCATTACGAATTTTCATTAGTCAAAGTAAAAGAATATTTAAATGGACATGACTTTGATTCCAACATCTTAATATCACGTGATTTGTTTACCATATATCAAGAATCCACAAATTATACCATGAGAAAATTACAACACCCAAATGACATGTTCATATTGGTAAATAACCAAAATGTATCATTCAATGAACCATGAATACATACTTTGAGCACGGTCAATATATTTCTACCAAGTTAAAGCAAAGCATCATCTCATAAGTAATGACACGTAGACAAGTTTTTTTTTTCACTGAAAAATAGATATATGACACCATTCAGCAAAACAAAATGTACATTACTTTCTAGATTAGAAATGAGAGAAGTTCCAGGCACTAAGAACTAAATCCATGCTCTGACAAAACTTTAATTGGTAGTAATGCAAAACATAAATTTTATAAACTCCAGCACTTTGTCAAATAGCTTGAATTCAATATAGGAATCTAATCCAATCATACTAGCAACTTCATTAAACGCTAATATCTGTTCCAAGATTTTGGCCTCAAATAAACATTGAAATTAAGATTAGGTCATTATTATATCTGATGCATGACAACTCGTCATAACCATTAAAGGAAGAGCTGAAGAAGATTACCTCTAAGACGCCTCCCAACGCTTAATAAGTTTCAAGCTCTACACATTATAGTCTTTTGTTTTGCACAATTTTTTTCTCCTTAGAACCTCTCTCCCGTAGCTATTTGTTCTCTTAGTTCTCTACCTCCTCACTCTCAAATACCTCTGTTCTTATACATAAAAAATAGGGCTTGAGTCACTAACCCTTTTCTGGTTTCCTCTACACTTTAATGCGCTCTCCTTTTTCTTTTTCTCTCTTCTTTTTTAGCTTTCTTAGCTTCTTCTATCATCCCTCCTTTTAGGTTCTGTTTTTAATGTGTCAAAATAGGGAACATTATTCTTCTGCGTCTTCTTCTCTTAACTCTCTTAGTTTCTCCCTCAAAAGTATTCCCATCTTTCACATTTTCTTGGTCTGCTCACTACACATGAGAACAAGGTTTTTCTTTTTCTTACCCTTATTCTTCCTTCATTTTAGTTTCTTCTAACAGAGAATAACTCTCCCTCTTCTCTCTTCCATTATCTTAACTCTTAATTTCTCTTCGTTTTCTTCTTTCCCTCCAAACTGAGTTTGCTTTTATTCTCTCCCTCTAACTTTTCCCCATTTTCTTATCTCTCAACCTCTACCCCTTTCTCTTCATTGTCTCTTATCCCTTTCATTCTAGTGTTGTCTTTTTCTTTTTTCCCCTTATCTCTTTATTTTGATCTCTATTTTATCATGCCTTCCAGAAATGAGCTTAGATTCTGCTCTCTCAACCTCTTTTCCCTCTGCTTGAGCCTCTCAATGTTTTTTTCTCTATTACTCCCTTATTATTATACTCAGATCCTATCCTATTTTGTCACTATTATTTCCTTTCTCAGCTTATGTCCCTTTCTTGAGCTTAACGTGTTGAAAACTAACGAGATAGTCAATGTCAGTAGCCCTAAAAATTCTCTATCTCTAGCTCTAATTTCTGGTTAAGAAAAAAGATGTGTTTGTGAAGAAAAAAAAGATGTGTTTTGTCTCTATTCTTTCATGTTACGTTGGTTGTGCTATTGTACAGAGTTGTGAGTGAGGATTCATAAGTTGCAGAGAGTAGGGTACTGAGGTACAGTATAGGCCGGTGTCTAATTTATTAAGTTTTGCACTTACTTAGCATTTTATTAATTTTTGTCTATTATTATTTTTATTCCTTTCTTTATTTTATCTTTCTTTTAGTTTTCTTCTTTGTCTATTGAAGACTTTTCCTTTTCCAATCCTCCATTTTACTTCCATTCCCCTAATTTTGGTTTTTTTGTTATTGTTTTTTTTAATTTAAAAAAAAAATTTCAACAACCTTAATTATTTTCTTAAAGCCATTTTGAAAATTCTTAATTTTACTTTAAAATTTTCATTTTTGACCTTGCATTATTAATTGTTAATTTATTATTTTGAAAATTATGGTTCGGTGTTCACAAGACAAGTTAGATACAAATGAGTTTTCAAGACTAAAAGAGTGGCTGGTGGTTAAATTGAAAGAGACAAGGCTAGACTTGTACCTAAAAACTACAATTAAAAAGAAATGATTGATTACATATAGACCTTCTCACTGTTATCAACTAAATATGCCTTTAGAGTTGTAATGACTCATGTTGCGTAGTTGGGCCTTGAACTTCACCCTAATGCACATAAAATTGGCTAATTTCTTATACATTGATTACATTATTCGTCAAATAAGGATAAGGACTACTATAAGTCATGACAACTGTATATCATTTATTCCATATACTCCCTTCCATATACTATAATATCAATCATTTCTCCTTATTATACTCTATAAGTGAGACAAAATTTGGCCAACATAATATCTTTAATAAAAACAAATTTGTTATTATCATTATAATTTATTCATATTTAAAGTACTTAATGAACAGGTAAATCAGAATTGTATAAGGTCAACTATCATGAAATTGGTGCTAATATGTTCTATTCACACTGTATGTTTTAGAACTTCTTTAATGCCAAAGTATTTCAATTCCATATACTCAGCACCTTGAAATACTCGTAGTCCTTAAATAAAGGCAACTGCAAAATTATTACAATAAATTTTTAGTGACTTGGCAATATTATTAACAATTTCAAGTCTTGAAACAAAGTTTCTCAATTATAAATAATTAGTAGCATTCTCAAAGTATGTCATAAACTCACTTTTCATTATATGGCCTTTCCAACAAAAAATACAAGTAGATTCCTTGTATCCATAAAGCTGAATATAAACATTAACGAAGGCATACAATCATTAGTTCCTTGCAAGTATATAAGAACTTTCATTGCATCCATTAAACTCACAAGAACATATGGATAAATAAATCATGAGCAATAAATAAGATATCATTATACATAATCATAAAATATAAATTTACTCCCACTGACCTTTAGATATATATACCGATTGATAATGTTTTCTTTAAATCTAGAAGTAATAATGATATTATTAAACTTGAGATACTGTTGCCAATAAGCTTGTTTAAATATATATTGATTTTTGTACTTTACAAATCATGTGTTCCGTTCTTTCAACAAAAAAACCCCATGGATTGGCCTATGTAAATTTCTTTCTCTTAATTTCTATTAAAAAATGCAGTTTTCACATCCAAGTGATACAGTTTTGAATCTTAATAAGTTATTAATGCCATGATAATTTTGATGGAATCTTTCTTAGAAACATGTGAAAAATATCTCCTTATAGTCAACATCATTTTTCTGGATAAAACTTCTGGCAATAAGTCAGACTTTATAACATCTAAAGTTGCTATGTGAGTCACATTTGGTCTTAAACACTTAATTGCATTTGACTCTTTGATAACCTTTAGACAATTTTATAAGGTCCCATACTTCATTATGTTCCATAGATTTTAATTTTTGTTTCATGACATCCAACCAATAACAACATTATAACTATTAGTGGTTTGAAAAAACAAAACTAGATCATCATAAATTTTTAAATCAACATTTGACTCTTGTAGATAAATTATATAATTATTTGAGATAGTTAGGCTTTATTCCCTTTATGATCTTCTTAATAGTATCTCTTATGGTTCATCTACTATAAGTTCATTATAAGCTATAAGATCATATCTTTGTTTTCCTTTTTTATTGTTTTGTGATTCAACAATTTGAAGAATAACTACTTTAGAAGAATTGTAAATTAATTGAATTTGCATTCTTATTTCCTTAATTTCCATATTTCATGAAACTTCATTCCCACTAATTTCACCATTATTAATGAACTTGACATTTCTAGTTTCAACAATTCTTATGTTATGGTTAGGGCAATGAAATATATAACCTTTAGATTTTCCAAGATAATCAATGAAATATCCAATGATTGTTTTTCCTTTTAGTTTTTTTCCCTAGTGGGATATATACTCTTAAGTTTGCCTGGCAACCTCAAACATATAGGTTCCTTAAACTGGGTTTTTGACTATTCCACAATTCAAACGGTGTATTTGGAGCTGCTTTACTAAAACCTATTTTAAAAAATATGTGGTAGCTTCCAAAGCATACATCTACAACATGATGGATAAAGATGAGTTACTTGACGTACTTCTAACCATATTTATTAATGGTTGTGGTGTACCTAGATTTATATATAAAGCATAAGCATTTCTCAAGAAATTTAGCAAATAGACCTAGGTATTACCTAATTTCATCATATCTCTCAAAATACTCACCACTTCTATTTGACCAAACAAGTTTTATTTCCTATCCAATTGTCTTTTAACTTCCTTTAAGAACATTTCTAAAGCATTCATTGCTTTAGATTTCCCATGTGGTAAATAAACATACATATAATGTGAATAAGCATCAATAAAGGTGATGGAGTACCTTTTTTTATTGGAAGAATTGACAACAAAAAGTCTACACATATTGATGTATATAATCTAAAGAAGCTGTGTGCTTTTTGTGGCTGATTTCTTTATATGTTTTATTAGTTGTCCTTTTATATAATACACACAAATATTTATGTTCATAAAATCGAAATTTAGAAGGATATCACTCTTTATTAATATTTTCAACCTTTCTTTGGAAATATGATTTAAAGGCTTATGACATAACTTAGTGGGGCGTTCATTAACTAAACCATGCTTAGTATGAATATTATGATGTAGGGACAAAAAGCGATTTGGCATAAAAACCATCAAGATTTTGCTTGTAATCTATTACAAAGAATACCAGAGCCTATAAGATAATTATGTTTAAATGAACTTAAACATTCATTACCAAAATTAATAGAATATCTAGTAACATATATTTAGCCAATAGAATTAAATTCCTAGAGATTAGATACATAAAAAGCATCACATAAGTCTAAATGATGTCTAGTGTCTAAAATTAAACGATAACTCATGACAGCCTTTGTTGAAGCTTACATTTTACTTTCCATGAAGATAAACTTCTCATTCAAAATTATGGTTTGGATTGTAAAGAATCCCTACATCATATTAGAAACATAAGTTGCTCATCTTAAGTTAATCTATTAAACATTATGAGGAACTTAGTTAAATTTAATTCAAAACATACATATGTATTAAGTTTACCTTTCTTTTCGAGTCGAGCTTTACCCATTAGAAAATCCTTTTTAGAGATTCCCAAACTTCTTACATGACATTTGTCATTTTTTTATCCCTTCTAATGGATTTGATGAAAGGACTCATTCAGCTTTAGTGGGCCTTTACTCTTGTCATGTTTTTTCCTTCCTTCTTTCTAGCTCTATGATGGTTCACATAATCGGTAAAATGATTTCCTTGATTCTTAAGGCTTGTTTCCTCTTGAACTAACACACCTTACGGTTCATGTACATTCCATTTATCTTCCACGGTGTTATAGTTTGTTTAAAAAGGGTTTTACTCAAAAAGTAATTAGTTAAATATAAATTGTGCACAGAAATTATCATTCACATTCATTCCTAACGACCTAAGTCTTATTGCTATATTTGTCATCTCAATGACAAGTTCATGCATGGTACGTAAACTATCAAATTTTATGGTAGGGACTTAATAGCTATTTGGGAGCGCTCTTCCACAAATTTTATAAATTTGCTATCACTTTCTATTTTCAAGAAAGCTAATTTAATAGTTTTAGCTATACTTATTCCCATAAATATCTGTCCATACTACGATTCGAGTTTGAGACCATTTGAATGAGCGCGAGGAGTCTTACCATTGGACTACTCTTGTTATGCTCGTTCTTTCCTAATTCTTATAATAGGCTTTCTCTTCATTGCTACTAATATCAATTATAGCAACAAGTCGCTCAACTTGAAGTGTTAATTCAAAATCCAATATACCAGGGTGAAATTGGACTTGTTCGCTCCAATTAGAAAAAATTAATCTATTAAAATTGGAATAGACAAAACATACGAATGAAGTAAATTAGAAATAGATATTGCAAGAAATAATATGTCTAACATTAATGCTTCGAGTCAGACTATATAGTTTCATAAAACAATTTATTTAGCAATCATTTGCATACTAATATTCACCTTTTGCTAATACACTAATATACAATTATAAAACATAGATGATGTTGAATTTTAATTTTTCATAATTAACAATTATATATAATTTAATCAAACATATTTATTATCTTTGGATATGCTAAATAGGTCTAAGTATATAAGTTAACTACAATCATGTTGATGATTTTGAACACCTCAACTTAAAATTTTATTTAAAATGAAAGGAGAAAAAAATTAAAATTAAAATTAAAATATCTTTAGGGTGATTTTAAAATAAATGTAAAAATTTCAAAAGAAAAAGTAGCTTTGAAATTAGGAAATATAATAAAAATAAAAAAATGATAGGTTTTGAAATTTTAAAAAAAGGGAAATAAAAAAATAATAATAAGGGCAAACCGTATTTAAACGCATAAAATGATAAAATAAAATAAAACAAGTTAAAGGCCAAATGAAAAGATAACAATATGGTGATAGTATCGATCTCCTTGCTACCTCTGTAGGTGTTTTTTTTCCCTCTCCCCAAGAACTACACTAACATGGAAAGGCTACAAGATAACTCACTATTCTCTACCACACACACACATTTCACCAGCAGCTTTGTATGGTAGTGCAGCCGAGGCAACATAGGGAAAATATAAAAGACCAAGCATCCTTTCTGCTTTCATCAGAAAACGGAACAAAGATAAGGAATTTTAGGGTTACTAAGCATTGACTTCCCATGTTTCTGTTCAACAGAGAAGTTGGAGGAAAACAATAAGAGAGACGTGTGAATGGCTGGACGAAGAATGGAAAGAGACTCAGATAAAGAGAAAAGACGGGAGGAGAGTCCGAGAGAAGTAGAGATGAATGAGAGCTTGGGGTCTGAGAAAGAAAAAAGGAGGGAGCTATGAAGTGAAACTAAGTAAGAGAGAACAAGAGTGTTAGAAAGAGAGTTCAAGTGAGGAAATGACCAGAAGAAAAAATAGATTGGAGAGAGTGAAGAGTGGAAGAAGTCAAAAGCATCTGAAGAAGGAAGAAGAGCGAGGGAGAAAGCTCAGAGCAACAAAAATTGAGAGAGAGAGGAGCTCGTAAGGGGAAAAGATGGCAACCATGTTAGAATATTTTTAATATTATATGGATTAGCATTAATTATGCTATTAGATTAATTTTATGTTATAACTAATTAGGCAATTGATATTGTAATTTATAAACTAAGAATGGACTGGGTTTTATTTTATTTATGAATAATCGGTGATGGGTTCGATTATCCACAAGCCCACTAGGCAGAAACCCAACCCACTGCCCAAGAGCATTAGTAATCATCCCGTCAGATTACTAATATGAGACTGTTACCCAGAGAGATTTAATTGGTTGATTTTGATTAATTAAATAAGAAATCATTTTAAAGATTTTGAAGAATTTTATTTTAATAATATTAATTATTATATTATTAAAATAAAACTCTATAAATAGCACACTGAAGTCCTAATTTGACACACTAATTTCAAGATCATTCTCTCTCTGGCCGTCAAATACTCTGAGACACTCTTGGGTATTGGGGGTTAAAATATTCTAACTCAACCAGTGCACATAGGAATTATGTCGTCTTCATCAGGTTAGATTATTGATTAACTTAATCTCCCTATATTTTCTGTTCATGTATCATATTCTATAATTGAATATGTATATGCTCCAATCATGTTTTCAAATGGTATCAGAGCATGGTTTGATGGACTACGAAATTTTTTAAATTTCCTTTCTCTAATCTCGTCTTCATAACGTGATTTAGCATATTCAAGTTTCTCTTCTTCTCTTTTCTTTCTTCTTCTTGAATGATCTTCATGGTAATCCCTTGTTGGCTTATAGTCATTTATCTAGAAATTTTGTTACCATGACCTTCTATAAACCCATTCAAGGTCTAAGAAGGATAGAATTAAAGAAGAATGAGGCTAGGTAAATATTTTGAAATATCTAGGGAAATATTGTGTAAGTCATAACAAGCTTATGATAAGAATTTTGATGAGTGAATTTTCTTGTACATTATTAAAAAAAAATTCTTTTAATCCTTTTCTCTGGATCTCGTCTTCATCAGTCATTTTATGGATTATAAAATTTTATTCTTTTTTTTGTAATGATCATCGCCTTCTTTAGTCATTATTGCCAGCAAGAAACTTACCTTCCGGCATGAAATTTTCTTTCCCTGTCGCCATTTGAAGTAGTTGTGGTTGCCGGCGATTCGAACAAAGATAGTCACAACTGTCAACTTGGGTTACCAGTGTGCCCTATCTTAAACCAACGAACCAATTTTGAACCGAAAAAGATTGAAACCATCGGAAAGTTTCGAACTTCAAATTCAAATATAGCTTAAATGGAAGAGATTGATGCGAAATCGATATAAGGGTCTTAAAGATCATGACATGACGATTAAAATGATCCCGGTTTCGAAGTTTGAGGAGCAGAAGACCGGCGGGTCAACGTTCGGGTACTGACGGGTTCTCTGGCGGGTCAATTCGACCCACCAGAGGTTAAAGAAGGTGCGTGTGGGCATTGCCGGCGCGTGTGGCCACATCGCTGGTCAGATGAACTTCAAATTTTTGAAATTAGCTCCACTCGCCCTAATCTAAATTATGGTAATTTTTTCAGAATTTTTAAGCCCTGGAAATAGGAGTTTTGAATTTTTTTGAAAATTAAGGGCCTTAAAATAATGTGTAGATAAAGTATTTTGACTAGAAAAATTTTACGTAAAGACTATAAATAATACGAAACAATGTGTTCAGTTCACTCTCCCTGATTATGTGTAAATAAATTATAATCAATTTATTTGGATTAATTATTAGATTTTATTCCTAATTTAAGCATATGCGTTAAAAGGAATAGGCTGTGTATGAAAATTGTAATGACTTTGGTTCACATACACCTATTGATTGTGTGCTCACCTATCATGGGCCCAATCATGGTGATATGTCTTTTGTAAATTAATACCATATTTGTCATTTAATTTCCTACATTTTTTGAATAATTTAATTACTATTATTAGGGATGAGTTTGAATATTGTGATAAGTCCACTAGAGAACGTGGATGTAAATATTATGTTGACAATGGACATGCCCTATCGGTGTGACATTGTCAATATAATTTTGTGAATAAGGCATGTTTGTGGCTTGTCAACGGCGATTTGTTGATTGATGTATTCATGGTTTCTCATATCCTATTGATATGGAGATTGTGGGTGTATTTTGTGTTGTTTCTCTCAATAATGAGCTTCCCTGATGTATATGAGTTTTCTTGATTTATCATAACTTGAGCCCTTAGGCAGGATATGATGAGTATTTTGTTACACAATTGCTGAAGCTGTGTCTTGTTACGAAAACTTTGTTATATATATAATTATGTGTCTGGGACATAATTATATGTTTCCTATTTGTTTTTCCCTCAGCGTCTCTATTCTTGCAACTATTTATGGTGAAAACTCTTAACAAAATAGACTATGATATGAATCTAGTGATCACCAAAGGAAGTTTAGGTATGAGAGAACTTAAGCCAGCAGATCTCACCGCTGAGCTTAGCGCTGCTGACAAGGCTTACCATAAGCAGTGGTATGAGTTCAATGAGATTTGTCTGACTGTCATTAAGTATATGATTGAGAAGACTATCAGACAAAGTATTCCTAAGAAAGACACCGCAATTGAATATTTTAAAGCGGTCAGTAAGAAATTTAAGAAGTTTGATAAGACTTAAAAAGACCTATTATCTCTTTTTGCTAGATAACACCCACTATAACGAAGTATCAGTAGTGTGTGAGCATATAATGAAGCTTGTTAACTGCTACAACAAGCTGAAATCCTAGATGTGGACTTGGATGAAAGTAACTTGGTTTATAGAGTTCTCTAATCCCTTTCTACTAAATATGGGGTCTTAAGAACCATTTATAATTCCCAAGAGTTATAGTGGTCTATTAATCATATGATGTCCAAAATGACTAAAGAGGAAGAATCAATAAGGAAGATGAATTCTTATAATTAGTGAATTATATTTCGCATGGTTCATCCAACAAGGCTGAAAGTGTGAAATTGAAAAGGAAAGAAAAGTGAAGGCAATGCCTATGGCAAGAAACCGTATGGACTCTAGAAAAGTAATAAGAATAATAAACCATCCTTGGAGTGGAAGAAAATTTGATTACAGTTAGCTGTATAGGCATTCTAATCACAGATGAAGACTTGCATGGGGATGTGCTGTGTTTGGATGACATCCTATTGGCCAGTAATTTAGTGTGCTTATTAAATAAGACAAAACATATTTTTTCATGCTACTTTGATATGAAAGATCTAGGTGATTTTTTTTAAAAATGAATTTAGATTCACCGTGATAGATCTTGTGGCATTCTTGGTTTGGCTCAAGCAACCTATATTGAACGAGTGCTCAAAAAATTTTGATATGTATTCTTGCATTCCTTGTGCATTTATGTAGAGTGGTGATAGGTTTTTTAAATCGTTATGTCTTAAATGATAAAGAGAGAACTTTGATGGGCAAAGTTCTATATGAATCAGTTGTTAATAGCCTAATATATAGGCCTAGGTGTGCACACATTTGAACATTATTTTTCTTGTTAGTATGCTTGGTAGATATTTAAATAATTTTGGGCATGATCATTAGAAAGCTACAGAGACAGTTATGATGATCTTGAACCCACTTCTGATTACATCTATACGATGTTTTTGAAGGAGCTGTTTTGTTAATAAGTGTCAAATGGACATTTACAGTTGCCTTACCTATATATATAAGTGAAGAGTATGTCGCTAGTTTTGTGATGGTCACTTGTTAGGGAATATGGTCAAGGAAATCAATTTCTGTTATGTGTATATTTTAAGTCTTGACCATTTTGTTGCTACATGACTCTATTATACGCTTCTCTCAAAGTTACAAGAATTTCAATTGCATCAAATTTTGACACCCAATTCCTATTTGTTGGAGAGAAGATCTATGCATCTCATACTCATTTTGGATGATCCATTGACCAACACAAACCCACTAGAGTTTTAAAAATATATGACTCTTGGGTATATTTGAATTTTGATGTGTTGTTTTGGTGAGAGTCTGAGTTGTTCTTAAGGAACACTTTGGCATATTTTAGCACTTATAACATTTGTTTCCCTTTCAGATTCAATGTTTTGGTTATGCTAAAACTTTAGATATAATTCAAAATTGAAATTTTGCTGGGATTTATAACAATACTTTCCTTATCGGATTCAATATCCTAGATCCATGATTTTATTTCTGAATTTTCAGTTATCTCATACTCGCATGGTTCACATTTGCAGTGAGCGCATGATGACGGATCTATTAACCAATGTCTACCCATAGGAGTAATTCAAATTGTATAACTCATTGGGTCTTGTTGAATTTTGTATGTAGCCTTGGTTTAATGAAAGTATGAGTTGAGTCCTTAAGGGGCTTTTGCTGTGCAATTTGACACCAAATTTTTAAGTTGAGTCCTAAGGGTACTTTTGCATTATAATATGATGTTTCAAATGTCATTTTATATTACATTCTATTCAAATATTGAAACTAATCTGTGACAATGTTAATATCACTTGTTTCCTTATCGAATTCAGTGATCTTTGTGTGTAGTTTCATTTTTGAATTTTGTATGGTTTATAGATATACACATATCCATATGTTTATGTGAATATTAATTGTCTAATTATGTATTTTTTTATTGACCTAATAATTTAATTAATGTTATTCAAGTGAGAGATTGTTATAATATTTTTAATATTATATGGATTAGCATTAATTATACTATTAGATTAATTTTATGTTATAACTAATTAGGTAATTGATATTGTAATTTATAAATTAAGAATGGACTGAGTTTTATTTTATTTGTGGATAATCGGTGATGGGTTCGATTATCTACAAGTCCACTAGGCAAAAACTCAATCCACCGCTTAAGAGCATTAGTAATCATCTCGTCAGATTACTAATATAAGATTGTTACCTAGAGAGATTTAATTGACTGATTTTGATTAATTAAATAAGAAATCATTTTAAATATTCTGAAGGATTTTATTTTAATAATATTAATTATTATATTATTAAAATAAAACTCTATAAATAGTACTGAAACCTTAATTTGACACACACTAATTTCAAAATCATTCTCTTTCTGGCCATCAAATACTCTGAAATACTCTCAAGTATTGGAATTCTAACTCAACCAATACACATAGGAATTATGTCGTCTTCATCAGATATTAACTTAATCTCCCTATATTTTTAATTCATGTATCATATTCTATAATTGAATATATATATATGCTTCAATCACGTTTTCAAACCACATTGGTGGACAGCTGAAGAGGAAGGCAGCGAAAGAGATAACAGAGAGAGCTTAGGAAAAGTAAAGACTGGAAAGACGAGAGAGAAGCAGAGGGCACGACACTAAGCAAAGGCAGTGAAGATAGGAGACGTTAAAGAGGAACAAACCAGCTCTGTTTCATGATGTCAAGAACAGAGGAGCAACATCCGATGATTGAACAGAAACGAGAAGAGGTATGAAGGAAGAACTAAGCTAATTTGAACGTTTACTGGCCAGTCATAGCGTGGAAGATCACAAAGGCTTGGTAGAAGAGAAAATCTTTAGAAGGGTGTTCACGTGCAGGTATGTCCCAACGTCTCTGACTTATTTGTTTGTTGCCAAATAGATGCGTCAAACACGTTGAGTTAAATATACTCCCTTAGTTGAATCTTAGTTCATACATGGGCTGCGAAGCATGTTTTTTCTCTTGAAAGGATCGAGTATAGTTTGTTACTTTGTTTTTTCACATCTTGGGTAGATACTTTTAGGACCCCACCAACGTCTCAGCATTGGAGGAATTGTAAGAGGTAGTTGTACACTCCTTGCTAAGCGTCATTTGAGTCTGCAATTGACATTTGCTGACAATATTAAGATAGGGCTTTAGGGGTGAATAGGGACTAACATGGGTTTCTCTTAATATTACAATTCTGCATCGTTTTTTTTGTGATGTTTTGGTAGCTTTCATGTTCAGTGTTAGTTTTTGATTTGCTCATGTATGGTTGATGAGGTAATGGCGTTAAATGCTTGTGGCTTTTTTTTTGTTTTTTTGCAAAAACCAAAATATATAATAAAAAAGTAAAATAATAATGACAAAAAAGGGATGTCATATACATATCTTCTGAGTAAAAGTGTTTAACAAAGTCATGATTAATATCTCATTGTTAATATAAACTAAAAATGATAGAAATAATAAGATAAGTAATAAATGAAAAATATAAAAAGAGTGACGATAACGCAATCCTTTGTTTTTCTTCTTTCATTTTTCAATCCTCTTCTACATCCTTGCAAACTCTGCTCATGAGGATGGTAAAACCAAAAAAAAAAAAAAATTGCCATTCTAAAATAGTCGGATGAGGTATTTACTCTCTTTTGGCATTCAAGGCCATGCCAGGTGTTTAGTCTTCTTATACATTAAAAATTATATAGGGATTTTGAAAAATACACAATAGAAATGATTTTTAAGTTACACAAGTTATTTTTAAAGTTGTGAGTTTGTTAGGCACTTAGAAGTCATTTGATAAGATCATATGAGATTTCGTATTTCTTTAAGTTTTATCCAAGTACCAGTCAAGATTTGTACTTTTGAATAAATATGACTTCCAACGATCTATTTCAATTAAAACTCTTTAAAGAAAAAAAAATAAAAAAAATAAATTAGAAAAGAGCAAAAAACATTTGTAGAAAAATTTCCCTGAATGCTTTTAAGATAAAAATATTAACAAGAATTTTGTTTCCAACTTTCTTTTCCCCTTTTGAAATTATTCTCTTTCAAATAACACAACTGAATAAAAAACATTTTTCTTTTTAAATCATTTTTTTAAACTTTAAAAATTAAAATGGGTTACTTTTTGTAAGAAATTTCAAAAATAAAAATATAGAAATGAAAGAAAATGAAAAGAAGAAGAAAGTGAGGTTATAATGATTTTGTAAATTAAAACACATAAACAAAATCTTAAATTTGTTTTGTTTATGAAAATCAATTAAATTTCGTTTATTTTGTTCTATCCACAAAATAGCAACTACCAACTAAGAGATACACCTTTCTAAACGAATTATATGGATTTTAATTTTTATCACAGGATATGTAGACCCTAAATTTAGATTTTAAGTCAAGTTAGTCCTTTATAAATAATTCATTTTTTTCTATTTATTTTTGTTTTATTTCATATGTTTCACCTTCATGTTTTTAATTTGCATGTGATTAATAAAAGTAATTTAAAATTAAAATTAAGACAATATACATTTTGCATAATTAACTTTAGGTAATCATTCTTAAAAACAAGTATTGTAGGATGTCTAACATCTTCCCTACACACAACTGGCTCTTGAACTTGATTTCTAGTTTATAAACCACTTTCTTTTTTATTTAAATTGGTTTTACAATAAATGAATTTTAATATACTCATAAAACAATGATCATTAAATCTTTCACATCATCACATAATTATGAGTATTTAAATTTTATTTAATTTGGCATCTATTAAAATTTTCTAATTTAGCCAATGACTAACAAATTATCTTTCATATAGATATCAAAATAAATCATAAGACTATAAAATTTGATAAACATAAGATTTTATAATTCAATCAATTGGCAACAAAGAAGTCATCCATATAATATATATATATATGAAGTAATTTAAAATAAAACTTAATTTAACTACTACAAAATATTAATGTTTCAACAAACAATGTATGTAACTTAATTTATTATATATAGTTGCCGAAAATTATGAATTTTGACATTCAAATGTAGCATGAGTTTTTCATTATCTATCTATTTTTTAATTCCATTATCCACCACGTTAATATATCTAGTCAAAAATGACCTTTTTTATTCCTAATTAACAAGAGGCACTCCTAAACATAAAATATGCAAAATATAGACATTGCGAAACTTGAAGATAAATACGTCAAGTAATAGTTTTTAAAATTTCATTGATGCAATGGACATAAATTTCTAAAACTTCATAATTGAGAGAAATGATAATTTTTTAATGGAACATCATGAATTATTAAATTTGTAGAATATTTTAATTTTTTTAAGAAAATAGAATTCATAATTAGGAGATTAGATTTATTAATAGAAAATTATGTGTTCTTGAACCAGGCTCTAATACCACATATAAATTTTTCTTAATTTGTATTTAATTCTGATGATAGAAATCATCAACTAATCTTAATTTACCAGATTTAGGGAACTCATAAGTTTTCACATGTCATACAATATACAACACTATTACTCTATGAAAGATATACCTTGATCAATTGCTCAACTACTTAAGTTTGGCATAAACCCTTAGATTCCTAGAATTTAAAAGAGTATTATGAGGAGAGGTGAACTGTGATTCTATCTTTTAGCTTCTCTTTATTTACGTGTAAATGAATAACAAGAAAACATATAACCCCTAATTATAAGCAGTGGTAGGGACCATTTTCCAAATAAACATTCATTATGAGATAACTATCTTTATTATTTGATAACACATTATTATCTAATAATTTCAAATTTCAAATTCTCATATAACTCCTTATTAACCACTCTTATTAAGTGTTTAGTTACAAATACACATAAAAAAAATACTTCTCAATTAATCAATTAAAAATTGGCTCATTAAACACTTTTGTATCTAACCAATTAATTACTTTATTAATATCACTTAGGCTATTAAATCTTACATAGTATACAACTTGTTGATTATATATTTCGACATATAACCATATATTGTGATAGTTCAATTATTGTTAGCCTTTCTCAAGACCACATTACGCTAAACACTTTAATGTTAAGTTCATGTTCATTAGAGAAAATATTGTTGAATATCATTCTTATTTGGTTCACATACCAAGTAAACATATATTGGTGGATCTAATGACCAAAGACTTACCGCTAAGACTTTTCAAAAGTCATGTGACTCTAATAAGTATTGTTGAACATTTTTGACATAGCATTGATTTAGTGTGAATTTGAGTTAAGTCATTAAGAGACTTTTATGATGTAATATGACACATAGAATGTCATTTTTGTACTCCATTCTATTTGGATATTGAAATTGAATTTATAATAATATTAATATCACTTGTTTCTCTATCAAATTTAGTGATCTTAGATAGTTTCAAATCTAAAATTGGCATAATTTAGTATACACACATATCTATATATTTATACGAGTATTGATTGTTTAGTTTTGTTAGTTTATACATTGTCTTAATAATTTAGGAAATTGTTGGAAATTGATTATGGATTAGCATTAATCCTATTGTTAAAATAATTTTATTGGGGTAGTTAATTGGACAATTAGTATTTAATCTAAACTAATAATGAATTGGATTCATATAAATTATAAATAATCAGTGATACATTAGATTACCCCACAAGCTCATTAGATTAAGACTTAGCTTGTAGTATAATATTAATCAATAATTATTTCATCAAATTATTGATTGATAATTAACATAAAAATTAATCTCATTTAAGTATTATTTAAATGAGTTGAAAAAGGAAGTTATTTTTATTAAAATAATTCATGTTTTATTAATTATTATAAAAATAAAATCATTATTGTATTCAAGATTGTGAGTACGCTTTAAAAAACCATAAATAAATGGCTAAATGTTTGTTTTTACTTCAAACTTTACAATGTTGCTTTATCTCTCAATTGACAAAACTCTTTTCTTTTGAATATTTCTTATTATCTTCCGTAACATTATATAAATAATTTTAATTAGTGTTCAATTAAAGAAAATATTATTATTTTAATAAATTAAGAAGATGCTAAAATTTGACCGTAGTATTTTATCTTTCACAATTTCTGCCTTAGTTATCGGCGAAGTAAAATATTTGAAAAATAGTTACACAATTACAGTGCTGATGATGGGCTCCATTTCTTTTGTTCATGAACGAAGGGATAAAACGAGCTAAACAAACGAAACCGAAAAAACAGAGCCAAAAAAATAGCCCAACTCGACAAACACCGTGTTGAGATCTTTGTCAAGTCACCGCAGAATTAAAGTTAAGTCGTCAACAGCTACGGAGTCAACGAATCTTTTATATATATATATATATATATTTACGGCAATATTAACCTTTCACATCAAATTTTCTTACAAAATGCAAATTCACATATATATAAATTACTGCTTCGAGAATTCTAACAACACTTAGACGGCACAAAGGGCCGTATGCATACATAATTCCCTTGCATTATAAAAGTTAACCAGAAACATTATGCTCCTTGTTTTCACCGAAAATGCTCGCAATCTTCTCTGTAGGCACCAATGGCAGGTACGTTGAAACTACATAACCCTTCTGAGCAGTGGAAACAACAGTCTGGTTGTACTTTTCCGTACAATAAGCTGCCGTTGGCAGAACAGCATTAGCAACTCGAGGGAACAATGGCAGCTTGTTCAGCTTCTGCCATGCAGAAACAGCACACTTCTCAGCAATTGGCTCATACTTGGCATACAGCCCCTTGGCTTTGGGTTCGTACATAGAGTAAACCGATTTAGCCAAACCCGAAGCAGTATCCACCACGCCAGCACGCCTCACTTCAGAGACCACCGTTCGAGCCGTCTCCGGAGCCTGTTGAGCGGCTGCGAAGGCTTGGATCGATACCTTCTTGATGTTGGAAGGCACATGGCGGTCCAACTCAGTCACGGATTCGTCCACCTGCGGATGTGACGATGCACCGCATAAATCACAGGAGTTTTGATACGCAGAAAAAGGATAAAATATAAGAGTTTAGGCCTTTTCTAAACATAATTTCTGATGGTTATTTTTTTTTACAAAAAACCCAATCACGTAATAGTGACTGAAAAATTTTCACTTCCGCAAAATATGATAACAAGCACGTACGTCTTCTTTAGTTTTCACTTCCTATGAAATGATGGAAAGTAAAACTGACCTTACGATCAACGTATTTGAGGAATTCGATTGGGACGTCGTGAAATTTATCGTATACAGGTCCAACCACGGTTTTGACGGTTTCCTCTACGGTCTCAACGCCGGGCTTAAGAGGGCCCGAATGTTCCTTGGCGTAGGCATAGAGGATGGAGAAGTGAATAAGGGCGTGAATTGTAGCCACTTGCACAAATTCCAGGTACTTGAGCCCCGGTTCCTCTCTCATGGTACCCTATCAACAGATTCAAGAAAGCGAATAAATTCGATGTGTGTGAGATCAAACTAAATTATTACATGCAAAATCAACTAGACTCTAATCGGCTTCCAATTGGAATGAAACTGAAAGAAAAAAACATGAATTCTCTATTTCTAGGCAATCGATCACTCGTCAGAGCCTATGAATATTGACTGCAATTGCTTGATTAAAAGATTGCCCACAATCCGTATGAAAATTCAAAAAGTTGGAATTCGTAACAAAATAAACAATTGAGGAAGAAAATCAAGTCCCCGAACTCGACAGTGGTCAAGAAAAGGGTTCAGTGATTGAATGGATACAATAAATTTTGGGGGAAATTGGAAGCATAGAATTGAACGTACTAGATGTTGCTGAGATTGAGGATTTCCTTCGGCCATGATCACAGAAGAGTTCTGATTCCGGAGATTCCAAAAATTGAGAGGATGAGAGATATCGGGCGGGTTGTGATTGAAAAGCAGGGCTTGTGCAAACGGAATATATAATATGGGAGAAAATAGAGGAACGACGAAATGAAGCTTCTAGAAGGAATCGACAGAAAACGCGGTGGGAACGGTCGGGTGTGATGTGAATGCGAAGTGTTGCTTCCTTCGGGAATGAAACCGACTAAGGTATTGAGGGCCCATGTCCATAATTCTTAGGGCTTAAGTAATGAATCAAAGATTCAAGAATTTTCTTCTTCAAGGTTGTGACCCATTTGACGCCGCCCTGGCAATAACAAGTCAACCTGAAAGAGAGAGACGAGTGTTATTGGCCATGGGCTCTAGAATTGGGCCTAACCCAGACTTTTTTCAGTTTTTGGTGAAATCGACTTGTTTGTATTTCCTCGTCAAAACTGATAGGGAATTTATTATAGTCCATCAAGGGAGTATTATTAACGAGTCCCAAATTAATAAAACATGATTGTTAGGGTTTAAGTCTAAAATCTAAACTTTAAATTCTGTCACAAATTGAGCACAGATCCCCTACCGTATTGTAGATTCTGCAATATTGTTATGGTTTAGGGTCCACAACAGTGCAGCAAATTGTGCATTATCGCATGGGATCCTGCCACAAATTTGTCATGACTCGTTTGTCACTTGCCATGGGCTGCTTAACCCCTTGCCTGATTCTGAATGTGCCTTTAGAGATGAAGCACTTCCTTTCTTTCCTTGTTCGAGTTGAATCATTTCTCTTGTAAAATACTGTTTGGCTCAAAATAAAATTAGGTGAATTCTTTGAAGGAAAAAAAATACAATTTTAGTCATTTACTTTTAACTTTGAGATCAATTCAGTCTTCTAATAATAAAAAATATTAAAATAATTCTCTATATATGAAATATTTTAAAAAATTAAAGTCTTCTAAAAATTAATTTGGTCCTCCATAAAAACCAAATTTATCTATTATTTTATTTTTAGATGATTATTTTGATCATTTTTATTTTTAAAAGACCAACTTGATACTTTAACAAAAAAGAAGAGACTAATATTGTTTTTTTTTTCTCATTCCTTAAATGTTCATTGTATTTTACACATCTGCAGAATTTTCTATCTATCTATGCCCAATAGGCTCATAGTTCAAGATAAGCATAGCCTAATTACAAGCATATATATATATATATATATATATATATCAATTATTAATAATTCTATAGATGCATCTATTCTTACTTAAAAATTATATATATATATATATATATATATATATTTATTTATTTATTTATTTATTTTTCATCTTTCGTCTTCTTTTACTTGCCAGATAACTTGCATGTAACAATACACACAAAAGGCAGAACATCCCAATTTACATATTCATACTCCTGTGAATATTACTGACTACAATACATAAGGAAAAGGAAGGTTAACGATCCCACATTAGATACTAATATTAGATAGACAGGCAGAAAATGACTTACAATCCAATGATGCTTATTGGTAATGTTAAAACTTCCTCTATCTTTTTAAATTATTTAAAGGATCCACTCCAAAGCTTGTTCGTGATGTTTAATCCTCTTCCTAATCAGATTCCATTTACCGTTCTCATTTTTAATTACTTTTGACGATCATATACAGTACTGTACTCAAACAAGTTCTTCATGGTTTTACTCTGATAAATTATAAAAAAAATTCTAATGTCTATATCCCATCTACTATATTCTCTTTTGGCCAATTCCATGTCATTAAACAACAAAAGGTTACTGCAAGTAATGAAAGTTGACAGAGACTCTAGGCCTAGCACTTACTGACTCAAAACTCTAAAAAGGCAAATCAGAGACACGAAAAGAAGAATGAAATCATGACTACCGCCCACTATTCTAACTACATGACAAAAACCCAACAAATAAAGAGAAAGGAAACTCTACTACTACTCCAGGACTCTGTTCTTCGAGATCAGCAGTGGTTACCTTAACCAACACCTGTTCTGTCTTCCATTGCTTTTGTAGCAAGAATATGAGTAAAAGAGAGTGGGGGAATAAGTCCCCATCCAGGTGGGCACGCAACGTTACCCGCAGATTTGGCTAGCCAATCGGCTGCCTTGTTAGCATCCTACTGACCCAAGAGAATCTGAAGCAAGTGGACTCAGTACTCATCATCTTGATCTCATCCACTAATAAAGTGCAGCTCCAATCGACATTATGGATTTTTCCTCAGATTGCTTCAATCAAATTTTTGTTATTTAATTCAAATGTCACTTCCTTCAAGCCTAAATCCTTAGCCATGAGCATTCCATAACGGAGAGCCAGAGTTTCAGCCATTATTATATATTTTAAATCAATTTTATAACAAGTGCACTTCGGCCAACCCAATTTTCGGGTTCACTTGACGTTGCTGGCTTCATTATTATATATTTTCATCCATTATTAATTTGTAGTTCTTTAATAAAATAAAATTACCCTACAAACCAGTCCCGCGCTTTATATTGTTACGGCGTAATCTAACTGTTACTAATAACTGAGCTTGCAACTTAAAGAAAGAAAAATGTTTAGGCCATAAGTATTTTTGACCTTCCAAACATGCGAAACCAATAAACTGAATTACATTGTTTTTCTTGTTTAAATACTATCACATCTTAATTTATAATATATGTTCTCATAACAACTTAAGTCCCAGACCATTTAAATGAGTGTGAGGAGATCTACTATTTGACTACTTATATGCTCAAAAATAAATTACATTGTTAATTCCATTTGTGTAGTCATATATGATGGCCTGAAGACAAAGGACAAATGGACAATGATAAGAGAGGGCAACAATAATAATAATAATAATAATAATGGTGGTGAAAATTAAATTTAAGTGTTATAAAATTAAGATATTTATTATGAAAAATCTAAAATTTTAAATTTATTTAGGAGGCCCTATGGATCAATTTCTTAAAAGACCCTACCATGAAATTTAGGACTACTATATGTTGCCATTATAGTTCTAAGGCAAAATCCTCCCAAGTAAAAAAAAATAAAATTAATTCCTTAAATTTTCCGAATAATTTCAACATTTAAAATTCTTTATATTAATTAATTTAAATTTATGCTCTTTAATTATAATTCTCCCATAATAAAACGTGCAGACCTTCCACCGTAACTCACCATGATCCGCAGAATCTCAACTATTTGATGATGTTAAAAAAGCAACTGATTAGAAAGCGAATGAAAACCTTACTACGTGCTTCAGAGTCTAGAAAAAGAGATGGGGTTGGTTAGTGGGTCCCTTTTACTAAACCTTGTTGTTTGGTAATGGGACCACTCTTAGCTTTAATTTGGTCATGGAAACCATCATTAACAACCCAGCAACTAAAAAACTTAGAAATGTGTGTGATTTATAACTCCAACTACTCTTCTTGCCGGCAACTTGCCCTATCATTTCCCATTAATTAATTCTCTTACATTTCACGCCCAAACCTCTTTTTTTTTTTTTTTTTTTCAATTATTAATATCACTATTTTGTTTTGGTGAGAATGATCAACACCACTTTACAGTTTATTAATATATTACTTCAACGGTCCAATCGCTTCTTTCTTAAACTTTCTTCTCATTCCGTCAAAACTGTCCTCTCCTTCTCCTCTTTATGAGAAAAAGAAAGAGGAACAACGTAGGCAAATTCGAGATTAAGATTTCCTATGTCTAACAGAACCTCATAAAACGCTAGTCCTCGTAAAATTCAAACCAATAATGCCCTTTAGTCTAAGATGTAAAGCGAAAAGCATCATGCTTTAGTCAAGCATGTAAAGCAAACCCCATTAACAAAATTTGCCAAAAAAACACCATGAATTTTAAGGAAAAGAGATGAATGTTTAAGGAAAAAGATACATGGGGACTCTTGCTACTTAAAATTTACCGATCAAAAAGGAATTTCCAAAAAAAAAAATCAGATAATGCGCGCAGTAGTCCAAATGCAAACGATTGCTGAAACGAGAATCTTTAATGCGTCGCTGATCCCAATCACCAAAGGAAGGACCCAAACTCTGGCCTCTCGTCTCAGAAAGAGACAGATTGGCAAAGTAAATGAAAATCAGAAAGAGCCGTTGGGAGAAATATTATGATTATTTTCCTTTTCTTATTTACTGAAACGTCCAAAACGCATACAATAATACTATAACATTATATTCATCAATCGCCACAACGGTGACCGACAAGTCCATTAATATTCGAAATCAATCTCTGCATATTTTTGGGGTATAACAGCCAAACCCATTTTATAACAAACAGTAAACAAATACAGAAGGAGAATTCTACAGCAAGAAAATTCTAGCTCCTGCACCTTGTAATGGCGCTGCAGCCACGACTGTAAGGGTTTGCCTGAGCTCCGGGTCGGCAATTGTAGTAGGAGGCGCCGCGGCGAGAACAAGGCACGGTGTTCCTCTGCAACGCTCCGTAGCTGATGTACTGGTTCGTGGCCAAGATGCGACGATTGATCTCCGAATCCAAGTCAAACTCGTCGCCACCCAGGCACTCTGCGATGGAGCCCTCACAGCTTGATTTGGTGCGAACCAACCCCAGCCCCAGGTGGTGATTTCGGTGGTGGTGGAGGCTGTTGCCGCCGGCGTCGACGACGGCCGATGAACTGATCACCAGAATGATTGAACAAATCACCAGCAAAGCGAGGGAGTGAGGGTTGGCCATGGTTGAGAAGAGGAAGCTGGGATTGTGGATTGGATTAGGAGAGCAGGGGGTTTGAGGTTGCTTCTGGCTTTTGCTGAATCTTCGTTGTGTGTGGTTTTGGGTTTTCCAAATGAATAGAGCAATGACAAGCGCAAGTGAACAACTAGGAAGTTTAAAAGACTCCTGTCTCAACAACGACACTCAAATACTTCTTATTTACATGTTTGCCATCCAGTGAAATGCGACGTTTGTAATCGACAGCCACGTCCCACGTACATTTTTTTAAAATTAATTTTTAAATATTTTAAGTTGAAAGAAACTACTATATATTTTAAAAACTAACCCAAAAAAAAAGTTGAAAGTCACGATATCTTTCATCAAAATATATTTGATGAACTTAAAAATTTAAATACAAGTAAATTTATTAAAATTTAAATTATCAAATAAAAAATTAATATTCTAAATTTTATAAATTTTTAAAATTTATTTAATATTTATAAAAATTTAATTATATAAATATTTTTAAATACAATAAATTTAAATTATTAAATAATAAAAATTTTATATTTACCTTTTATTTATATTTAAAAATAAAATTTTTAGTGCACTCATAGTTTTGAGTAAATTAATTATACCATAGGAATATAATTATAATATTATTATTTTTTGAGTTGATATTATTATAATTATATCCTTATATTATAAACAGGTATATTAGTGCACTCAAAATTATAAGTGTATCAAATAATCTTTTTTATCATAAATTATAATTTTATTTGTTCAAAATGTTTTTATTTTTATAATGATTTTAAAACCTAATATAATATTAAAGTTTTTTGTATTTTAATATAAAAATTTTAAGACACTTATGATAACATTATTATAATTTAATTAAATCTGGTTTTTTAAATCCATACATTTAAATTTTAATAGTTGATAACAGTATTAATTATAGATGTTATTCAACAAGTATTTGAAATTGAAAAATTATTATTTTATTTAAAATATTTTGAGGTCATGTAGGGCTTGAAGGCTTCCACCGGAGGATAGCATCAAGATAATGGTTCGTCTTTATTCATTTATTTTTTCCACCACAAATTTAATATATTGAGCCAATTTGACTTTTGCCTGGACCATTTCCATGCGTTGGTAAGCACTTCGGTTTAAGCCACCCTCTTTTTTGTGGAGTGATTCCCTCAAAACAGTGTGTTTGGACAAATTTATAAAGGAGAGAAAGAGACTTCGTAATTTCATAAACATTTATTTATATTAATAAATAGTTATTGAGTATAATTAAATCTAAAAAATATAAATAAATTTTTTTATATAAATCTATAATATTCAACATATAAATTTTAATAAATTCTATGTATAGATACTCATTTAATATTACCAAACTTTAAAAATTTTAATATGAACTTATATAAATTTAATAATTGGGATATATTTGATAAAAATATTGAAACTACATAAAAGATATATATATATATATATATATATATATTAATTGGGATATATTTGGTAAAAATAAAAAGTTTATAAAAAATTGAAAAAAATTAAATTTCAAAAGTAAACTTTTTTAGAATAAGTTTTAAAAATATTTTACATTTACATATAATTTTCAATAAAAAGATTGAAACTACATAAAAGATATGAGGATATATATATATATATATATATATATATATATTAATTTGGTAGACTAATTGATGCCAAGTCCATTTGAATCCACAGTACCCTATAACGATTCCGAATTTATGGACAAATTAACATGTTTCTCAGAAGTTGAAAACGTAAACTCCGAAAGGCTTATTGAATTAACAATTAACTCAGACACATAGAAAACTGCTCTTGATGGATACGAATTGGTCAAGGTTGCTACGAAGTGGATGTGAAAGAGTACGAAGTTGCTAGATAACAACGTGGTTTCACATATGAAAATATATAGAGAGAGAGAGAAACAAATAAATTAATTGTTTTATGGCCAAATGGGAAGGAACGAAAAAGAACATAGACAAAAGAACAAAGTCAACTACAAATTAAATAAACATAGAATTGGGGTTAGATGGATCTCATATTTGTGGTTTGTAATGGCGTTGACAGGACAAGGTAAAACTAAGTTCGTTGAATCAATAGTGAAAATTTGTGATACCTAATCTTCATATTTATTCTTTGCTTAAACATAAAATTATTATTTTCAATATTGGCGACTAAAATTTTACAAATTGTGTCCAACGTTTCTTTTCCTCTATAAAACCATATGGCTCAAATGATTAATAAGTGGCCCAAAAAACTTAGTAGCCTTCAACAAAAATGAAACAGTTAAAATTACTGAGAATAATTTTATATTGTTTCATTAGTGATTATAATTTATAGTTATAATCTTGAAAACAATAGAAACAGAAACATTTACATCTTAGCGTGCGACGACCTCTAGTATTAGGAAGATGCTTACATAGTAAAAAGGATTGACAAAATTTATGTAGTATTTAATTCTTTTTTTGCATCGGTTCAGTGTTTTTGGAACTTATGCATTTAAAATTTGTAGTAACACCATCTTACATTAAAAATGTGAAAGATGTTGAAGAGTAAAACAATACAACGACACCTTCAAAAATAATGGTACAAAAATTAAACTGAAATCAAAATATAAGTGGATATACTTAAACTTTGCCATTGCACAACATTATTTTAGACAAACACAGTATTTTATTTGAAGATGGTTTTAAAAAGTACAGCAGTAATTTTAAATAAAAGTGAATTATGTTTATCTTAAACGAGTAAACTTTTAATATGATGTAATATTATAATTTTACAATTAATACCACACTGAAATTAGCTTACTCAATATGATATTTGAACATAAGACTGTAAGTTTCCTTTTTATATAACAAAAAGGATAATCACATAATTTTAGCAGTCTAAAAAATTCATATTATTTTAAATATAAAAATATTGACATGAATTAAATTAGATCCGAGTAAAATGTAATTTGACAAAAAAAAAGTGTTCGATGTAATTTAATTAAATTTTAAATAGAATAATGTGATTTTCTTGTAAAATATTGATTCAGTACCAGCTGGGCCAATATATTAATATAGTATTCTCACGACGCGGAAAAGGAAAACAGGAGAACAAAATTCAAAACAAGAATGGCCAAATCGTAGTTTTTGATGGAAACGCGTGCACATATGTAATTGCACGTGAATGAGAAAAGAGATTTTTTTAAAAAAATGAAGTAAAGAAGAGACAGCATATAGGACGGGAAGGGGAAGTCGTTTGCAATTTTCTGATCCCAGATTCCGCTAACTGAAACACGTTTTCTCTTGCCGTCTTGCTCCCAACTTCAACCTTTTATTTTGGCCATGTCTTTTTGGCGTCGCCAATCTCCGTTCCAGCTTTCGTTACCTGACATGCTGTTTGGGACCATACTAATAGAATATGACTTCGTCTTGGTCCCATTTTCTTTTAGTGGGAAATGCTTTTTTCTTCTTATCCTACAATTATTATTTTAATTTTAAATTTATTAAAGTTTTAAAAATAATTATTTACTCATTAAAAAAATTACATTTTATTTATTATTTTTAAAAAATATTAAATTTAGCCATTTAATCATATTCTAAACTTTAAATGAATTAAATTTAGTATTTTTTAATATATATATATATATATATATAATTAAATGTGACATTTTTTAATAAATAAAAATTATTTTAAATATTTTAATAAATAATAAATTAAAATAATAATTTTATAATAAGTAAATAACTAAAATAACATTTTATTCATATTTTTAATTTCATTTCGTATTAGATTTCAATTTCTCTTTGTTTTTTTTATCAATTTAATTATTCATAAATAAAATCATTATCATTAATACTAAATTTATAAATATTTATATATGAGAAACCAAATTAAAAATATTATATTTTTAAAGGGTTAAAATAAAATAAATTATAAGGATCTAAATTAAAAATTATTCCATATATAAAAAACTAGAAATAAAATTTTATTCATTACAAATACTATCATATTCCTTTCATGTGTCATCAAATTTTGATTAATATACCCCATTTCTTCACAACCTTCCCCCCCAACCCCCTTTACAACTCCAGAAAAGGAAAATTAATACACGTCTTTTGATGGCATTTGCTTTGTTTTCTTTTCATTAACTATTTCATCTCTTCATATTAAGAATTAAATTCGAAATCACTTAAATAAAAGTGAAAAATCCTATTCTTGTTAAAAATAATTTTGGTTAAGTAAATATCATAATTCTTTCTCATTTAATTGCATGACAAATTAATCATCTTTAATTGAACCATTACTGTTTTTGGAATTAAAATTCGGGTTATTAATATAGTCGCCTGATAATATATGAATTATGACTATATCTTGATAATTAACACACCCAGCACGTTTATCATACTATTATTTTATTTATATTTATTTGTTTCCCTTTTTGCTTCTATGCGTTGATTTAAATTTTATTTATTCACTTATTGAAAAAAAAAATCACTAGAAAGATTTTCTTTCCGACAAGAGACTAAATACAACAAAAACATAAATTGAAATCTTTATGAATGTTATAGCTGTAGCTAATTATCATTAATTTCAAATTCTAATATTAAATTAAAATTTCACAAATTATAAAAAGTAAGAAATTGGACCGAACTGTTTCTTAAGGCTCAACTCAATACAATTTCTTTCTAAGGATCTAATATTGTTCACATTTCTTTCTTTTTTTTTCTCAAGAGAAATTGACTAAGATTTTATTAAAAACTTCTTTACACATTGACACAGATTTTGTCCACAATTCTACAGTACCTTTTTTTTACTGTGTTTAGTTTGGTACATGACAAGTTTAAAAGCTTTTTTACACGTTAAAATTAAATTTGTCTTATAAATAATTTTGTCAAAATTTTTTTGTTTTATAAACCCACATTTAAACATAAGAAAACAAAAATGTTTTACTGTTGAAAACTACATTAATGATAAAAATTATTTTTTAAATATAAATTAAAGTTATATAAATTCATGTCTTATCAAAATTAACTTTAGAAATCAAGTTCATCAAAAATTAAATTTATATAATTGTAATTTAGACACACATGTATTAAGGCTATGTTTGGGAGTTTAAGGAAGGATGGAATGGAGTGATCATTAATGGAATGACATGAAATGAAATGGAATAGAGTGAAATGATTTGAGTAGATATGTTATTTGAAAGTTTTAATGAGGAAATGAAGGAATTCCTAACTTTTTTGTTTGGAAGTTACAATTAAATAAATAGAATGAAATGACTAATTGATTATTTTTCTAATATTATCTTTTACACGATGCAAAATCCTTGTTTATAAAAATTAAAAAAGGTATAATAGTAATTTTAAATAATTAAACCATTTATTTCCACTCTTGACTCCCCAATTTGAAGGGACAAAAAAAAGTCATTTTGAATGGTTAAAGAGAGCCTTGGAAGCCCTCATTTGCTATTCCATTCATTTTAAAAAAAATCATTTAAACATACATTTTATTTAAATTAATCATTCCACTTCTTGTCATTCTATCAGTAACACTCTATCCAAACATATTCTAAAACTTCAACAAGCATAAAATCGGCTCAAATATTTCAGTATTTTTAAATTAGTCAACGGTTAGATAATAGTCACATGTATATTATAAGACTTTCATTATCATAAAATCTTGAAAAAAAAATATATTTTTTAATTAGAAAAACATAGTAGTATTGGAAGAATAACAAAGGATGCAAACGGCGTGAGCAAACTAGAGGAGACAGGAGAAATTGAGAAGGGGAGAGGTAACCAAACCTGGACGAAGCCGTTGAGGAATGTAGGAGTGGGACCCACCACGCATCGCTAGGTGGCGTTTGCGCGTTTCGAAACCACCCTCCAGCTGGCACCTCTCTAAAATAAAACCCTTCTTACTAAATCATATTATTTTATTTAAATCCAATTTAATTCTTTATTAGATGCAGATGTGCCCTCTAAACCCACACATGACCCAAACCTCTCCCCTCTACCTCAAACATTGAATGTGGACAGAAACGACATCCTTCTGCATCTCCATCCAAAATGCCCAGAAAGGAAGACGTAGAAACTGAGAAAATAGCTCTTTTATAATTATCCATTCCTGATCCAGCAAATTGTTTAACGGCCTTCTCTAGCAATGAGCCTAAGAAAAGAAAGTTAGCATTGAAAGCTCACACTCCTATGAGGAAGCTAAAACCAGGAAGGAGGGCACAATTAGTAGTCAAACAAAAACAATATATGAGAACGATATTTGTGAAATTGAAAAATAATAAAAAAGAAAAAAAAATTTCTTTTGGGCAACACATGCGGGGCGGGGTCAAATTTACGACTTTCTAGAAATTGAAGTAAGGCGTTGAAGGAGTCCAAGTTATTGGAATTCCCAACAACTAAAGTGGCAGAAAGTCCTAATTCTGATAATCGAATTTACGAGTAACTCCAAGCTGATCTGCTGGTTGGTGACTGCGTTAGGTGGTCCAAGCACCCTGCCCTCTGGAGTCTGGATAGTCAACCAAACGAGCTGGCTACACATTCAGCGCAAAATTTTAAAATATGGTACAAGTAACTGACTCACTTTCCTCCATGCGTATATACGTACATTTTTTACTAAATTTTGGGGAAGTAACATTGTAATTCGAGAAAAAGTATAAAATTAATATATATATTTTTATTTTGTAATAATTTAATTTTTTATAAATTAATTATAACAAATTAATTTTTTATAAGTTTGAATATATATAAAATTAATCTCTTATAAATTTAAATTGATGTAAAAATAATTCTTCTATTGATATTAATAAAAAATTAATTTTGTATAAAATAATTTTTTTAAAGATTGACTTGTTATAATTATTTATAAAACATTAAATTATTACAAAAAAAGATAGAAAGTATTGTAACTCAATTGTTATTTTTTCCTTTCCCAGCTTCCTTCACCATCTCAGCGTCGGAAAGGTTCAAACTGTTCTGCATTGGATAATAATTTAACTGCTGAGGATGTGTCACATAATATTTTTAATTTGTTTTAATAAATATGAATGTTTGATTTGGAGAAAAATTTATCATAATACATAAAAGCACGTTTCAAAATTATATAAAATAGTATCCAATTGAAGAGAATAAAATATTTAACAACTCATAATAATTTACAGTCTATTATTTATATTTTTTATTTTATATAAAAATATGAAATATTGATAAATATTTATATATTAAAATAAATTTTATAAAAAAAAATATCTAAATTTGAATAAAAACCCTTCATATAATTTGCACTATTAAATTTGGTGTTATCTTTGATACATTCATAATTTTAAATACATAAGTATACTTAATTATAATGTAAGAATATAATTGTAATAATATTAACTTATAAAATAATAATATTATAATTATATTCTTACATTATAACGGGTTGCACTGATATACTTAAAATTGTAACTATAAAAATTTTATTATTAAATTTTTATCTAATACATTAAAATCCCGTAGCATACAAGACTACAGAAGGTGATCGGTTTTCCTTTTATCATCGTAAAATTTGATAGTATGTATTTTATCTGAATTCCAATAAGATGAGGCTTGCTGGATGTAGTTATTGCATTGAAATGACACATATTTAGTTGAACGTCGTGATCTTTGGATAAAAAAAGTGATAGGAAGAAATAAAAATAGTTTAGATGGAAGGAAAGAATCAAAGGTGTAGGCGCTTGAACATTTTGTCAACTTTCATTCCCATTATTACGTCGCATTTATAACTTCCATCAAGTACGCCCTTAAAAGATACATTGTGAGCAATATTATATATGGCATATATTTCCATTACCGAGGTTCCTCTATGTACTTGCCAGCGTAGCTAGAAGATTAAATCTGGCTTTTCTTGATTTAATCAAAATCCAGATCACATCGGATTCCAAGCGACAGTATCCGCTGGATATGGATTGACTGCAAGACCATAAATGAATTAAATCGATTCCGTCATCCTGAAGCGTTTTTGTTTTTGAAGAGGAACATAGATAGAAGAATTACAGAGGATGCATGATTCACTTATGTTAGATCTTCTTATTTTTTTAATTTTTATTCTTATATTCATATGTCTGAACTAATGATAGCAAAATCCCTCTGATAATCATGACACACGTATAGGTAGCATGTCCAACGTCTTATGAATCTTAATTTTAATTTTTTTTAATAAATATGTAAATCAAATGATTAATATTAAAGAATTGTATAGAATTAATATTTTATATTTAAAATTTGATATTAAAATTAATAAAAATAAAAAAAGTTGATTAGATAGTTCATATCAAATAAACTTGGCAGTCTAATTGTGCGTGATTCGATTGAAAATGCAGTCCACATTCGATGAACGAACCCATCATGTCGAAGCAGGATCTTTAAATAGTAGATACTGGGTTACTGGCTCATATTGTGAAGCTTCGAGACACGAGTACGTTACAGGAATTGACAAGAGTACCAAGTATCAACCAAGGAGAAAGACAACCATCAAGTCAAAGTTCTCTCAAGGATACTGTTCTTGATAGGCATTATAATGGTGTTGACTGAATGGGCTGTCCATTTTTTAGTTATCGGGTGATGTTGTGATGAACCTTGACCATTATCTTGCAGCATGTATGGAGGAAAGAATGTATTATTATCAGTTACTGCCAGTGTAATAACTGTCGAATAAGCTCATTAACTAGCCCTGTTAACTGACCTTGAGGCTCTTGTGTATGATCTTTATCAGATGGTCTGCTGCTTATACGTCATTCAAGGTAAAGACATGAATCAGACATGCATTCATAATGCATGGACTAGCATTTAATAACTAACTACCTTAACAGTTTCAAACTCCAGGGCGGGAAGGACGCATTTAAGAATTGCTTTAAATGAAAGGATTCAGCCAAGCAATTATTGCATATAATCTCAAAATCAGGTCTGCTTTGAGCATCCTCTAATTTGTTGATGCATAAGGAAATCTAAAGAACGTGGTAAGCAAGCAGAAATGATAGACACAAATGGATATAAATGTGACTTTTGTAAACTCTCAAAACTACGCTTTAATTCTTTAAATATACTCAAATACCTTACAATAATTTTCTCACAAAAAGCATTTATTTCTAACACACTATATACCCACAACTGAACTCACTTGAGCACGCGATCACTTGTGCCGTGGCATTGTTTCTCATCTTCACACATTTAAGTTCAACAGCCTTTCTCTGCCAATTTCACTTGCAGTATCAGAGGGGGTTCTGTTGCAATAACAGTGAGCTCTTGACGAAATGACTGATAATTAGCAAGTAACCTACTAAGATCTCGAAGCCTTGAAGAAAAGTTTCTCGGAAACTGTTGCCTGTCGGGTCAAAGTTTGTACGTCAGGTTCTACAAAACAAGTAATCCATCAGGTTTTCTCATACTTGCAATCAGCAACTATGAAGATTTTTGTTAATCCTCAGTCGAGACAGACATATAATATATAAGAATGTTGTGTGGTGAGTGGTGACAAAAGGAAGCACACATTAGGGGCCTTGCAATCTATACATGGTGCCACAAATTATGATTGAAAGTTCAAGTTCAAACACGGATCCAATATACCCTGACCTTCACTTTATTTTGAGCCAAACTGGGTATATTTTACTTTTAAAAATATCATTTTTCTAAAGACTTCAAAATTGCCTGATTGGAGTTTCATTTAGTCAATAGTGTTAACTATAATCTCATCATCAAGTAAAACTGTATGGAAGGAATATTGGATGCAGTTGATGTCCCAGATGGACTGAGCTACCCTTAATTGTCAAAATGAGTCAATCAAAAAAAGATCACGCCATCAGTACCCATGCAGTATCAATTCTATGAAGATTATCTACTTGAGAGTTTAGCTAAATTAAATAACCTCTTTACAAAAAACAAGTCATTGATTTGTCTCCCAAGTTGGCTCCAACTTAATCCTCTGGCAGTAGTCATTCGAGAGTAGAACTATTCCTTGTAGCTAGCACCACAGATCATGTATATATTAAATGGATTGAAATTTTCTACCATTGCACTTCAAAATCCATTGAACCACTGAAGCACCAGGATCAGGCAGTCTTAGAGTGAACACAACGATATATATAGTAAGTGTCCTGAGGGGAACAACTGAACAAGAACAACTAGTCTAATGTATGCTAGTGAGGATTCTTCATTGCACACCATTGTTAAAGTCCAGTCAAATGGAAGAAGATCATCTCACACCTTCAGAAGCACATTAGATATTGCAAGTCATATAAAATGCAAAAAAATAAAAGAAAGAATATAGAGATAAGATTTCTAACAAGAAAAGTTGCCCCGACGCTATTTCTGCATTATCAACTAATTAACGAATATTAGGCGCAAAGTATACCTTCCAGCTATCAAAATCAACAGCATAAAAAGATTTAGCCTAGACTAAAATGAGATGGCGAGCAATTTTATAACCTTATGTGATCCATAGAGACAAAGATAAATGCAAGGAGATTCGAAAAAATAAAATCTCAAACCGAGAGAGAAAGTGAATGAGAAAGTTGCAGAGCACTGTACTTGAGAAGAAGAGGTTTGAATTGCGCGCTCATTTCAGATACGTTCCAGAAAAGTTAAACGTCGTGCAAAGTCATCGTAGCCTTTTTACTTAACGGTAAATTCTCTGATTTCTCTCTCTCTCTCTCTCTCTCTCTCGCCGACACTCGCACAGATACGCCCCGATGTAGAATTAGCGTTTGGGCGGAAGGGAATAATGTGGTTAACATACCGAGACGAGGAAGCGGGGCTGAGCTGGAAAGAGGGAGACGAAGGCGAATGAAGTTTCTATTTTCTTTTCCTCCTTCATTGTCGCTATCCATATAGAAAAACGAGAGAATAAAAAAAAATATATATATATATATATATATATGAGATTTTTTTTTTTCTTTTGACATCGGAAGATCATACTTTTATTAATAGTGTATGAAACTTGTACATAATTTAAATAGTAAAGATCAATAAATGTAATGAAAACTCTATTATGGACATCCATGTTTCCTTGTCTTCTTATCCATTTGCAAGAATATTATTACTACGAAGGAGAAGCTCTTTACTATATTCAATAATGCATTCAAACCTTGAATTATCAAGGATATCCATAGCAATAACATTCATCATCTTCAATGCATAAGTGAAAATGATACATTTTTCTAAGAGATTTTCACAAGTCCAAGTAAGCGTTAAGAAGAGAGCTATAGCTTCTACTACTTTTACAAGGATTCTTCCAATGAAAAACCTAATAACAGATTTGATTAAGTCCCCATCAGGTAGCTCGAAGATGATATCGAGGCCTCACTTTCCCTCAGCTACAAAGGTTGCAACATCAGAATAGTATAGCCATGAAGATCCATGTAACATATCAACATTGGTGTTCATATTCTCCTTTCGTTCGATCGTTTGGTGTATTTCCTTAGCTTTATTCTAGTCATCAAGGTATCTTAAGGCTTCTTGAATTGTAGTTAAAGGAGTTGACAGTCTATTCCTCCATACAGCTTTGTTTCCCATGCCCTATATTCACCACATTACCATATAAGATTCTACAAGCTGTTCGTTAGCCAGGAGTACAATGTTTTATCTAATCCCAGTCAATACTATCAGATGATCATTACCCTAAGCAATCCAATAGTCTTTGGAACTTTTACAAGAGAATAAAGCATGTATAAGATCTTCCTCCTCCTTACAGAGAGGGTACTGTGAGTTTTCAATGATGTTATGTGCGTTACCAATAGCATATCCCCATACACCCTCTAAATGAATTCTTTCATGTTGGGGGCCATATCAATTTTCCACAACCTATTCCAGTTGAAACCTTTGGTGTTATCTTGCATGTTTCCAGCCCTTGAAAAGTGCATGTAATAACTTGATCGAATAATATAAAGGCCTTTCTGGTTAAAATGACAGATTCTCCTATCACCACGTGTGGCAAAACCCAAGGGAATACAAATTATAATTTGTTGCTCTTCTTCTAAAAAAAGTCTAGCAATTAACTAATGATTGTACCTCTTACTAGTTATAAGGTCGCTGACCTTTAGATTCTAAATATCATCACTTTTGGTGCTTCAAACAGTGAAATCGTTACCCTTTGGAAGCTATGGATCTTTCCATTTATATTTATCCTCTCCTGACCCCACTCTCCATCTTATTTCACGCAGTAACCATTCTTGAGAATGCCAAATACTTTTCTAAGTAAAGCTTGGATTTGATCCCAATTGAGCTATCAAAAAATTCCTTTCTTCGTAATATTTAGCTTTGAAGACTCTAAAAGAGAGAGTATTGGTTGAAGTGCCTAGTCTCCAACCTTGCTTTCCCAAGAGGGCTATGTTAAATGAATATAGATTTTGAAAGCCCATGCCTTCGTCTTTCTTACTAGCACACATTCTATCCCAGGTAAGCCACCTTAATCCCAGATTGCCATTATTTCCTTTTCCCTACCAAAATAAGTTCATCATTCATTGAAGCTTATCATAAAGAGAGATCAGGATTAGGAAAACATTCATACAATAAGAAAGGATAGCTTTGGCCACTAATTTAATTAGAATTTCTTTCCCAGCCTATGACAGATACTTGTTTCTCCAATTATGAATTTTCTTCTAAAGTTTATCTTTAAGGGATGAGAAAACTGCTTTCTTGCTTCTTCCAATGAGAGACGAGAGTCCCAAATACCTGTCATGGTTAAGAGGGAGATGAACTCCAATCGCATCATATATACTATTCCTGTTATTTGGTGTCACATTTAGGCTAAAGAAGATTCCAGACTTATCAAAATTAACAAATTGACCCGAGGTGGCCTCATAGGTGTTGAGAATATACTTAAAGGCTCTACTTTCATCTTTGCTTGCCTTGCAAAAAAAGAAAGAGTCATTAACAAACAAGAGGTAACTCACATGCAGACCTTTGATAATGGCACAACAACCATGAATCTAACCTCTCCGTTCATCATTTCTAAGAAGAGCTAAGAGGCCTTCAGAACATATAATAAAAAGATAAGGGGATAGTGGATGCCCTTATTAGGTTTCTAGTAGGAGTCACCAGTCCAACCTCCTCCTTGTTAACAAGGAAATTGTACTTCACGCTATGAATGCACATCACAATCAAATCCACCCAATTCTTATTGAAAACCATGGTCAACATAATTTGTTCTAGAAACCTCCAGTCCACCTTCTCATAGGCTTTGTTGATATTTGTCTTAAAAGCAAGCAAACCTTATTTTCCTTTTCTTTTCCTTTTTTATGAAATGAATTAGCTTGAAAGTTACAAGTAACATATCTATAATAAATTTACCTAGAACAAAAGCCGATTGATTTTTAGAAATCACTTTTGATAAGACTCTTTTCAACCTGTTAGTAAGTGCTTTAAATAAAATCTTATAAATAACATTGCATAAAGAGATAAGTGTATCTAGTTTGTCAATTTTTAGGATAAGAACCACTAATGTGTTGGCCAAAGCATCTGACAAACATTTTGATCTAATCCATTCTCTATAGCTATTGATAACATCATCACATATCACATGCCAAAATTTCTAATAAAAAGTTAGGTTAAAACCATCTAGCCCAAGAGCTTTATTAGGGTGCATTTAAGAAATAGTTTTTTTAAATTCATGAGCTTTAAACGAAGCTAATAGAAGCTAATAATAGGTCATTATCTAATTGAGAAATAAGCTCAAGCACATGCTATAACAGGTTATACAATGTTTCTTTGTTCGGCAAACTGATGGGTGAAGTAATCTTTCACCAGATTATGAAGTTCTTCCTTTTTCCCCACACCACACCCCTTGATCATTTCTCATCCCTTCAATAATATTTTTTTCCCTCCTGGTCAAGGCGTGTAAGTGAAAATCTCTATAGTTTATATCCCCATGCTTTAGCTAGTGTTACTTCGCTCTCTGTTTCTATTTGATCTCCTTCTTTTCTAAAATAATATTCCTCAAGTTATAAAACAAGCTATTGACCGTCGCTTTGCTACTTTGTTGATCTAGAAAAGATGCAATCTGTTTATCAATCTTGATTAGACTTTGACGGTCGTCTTCCTCTTGCAAACGTCCCTATAGCTCCTCACGTCCATATCCATGGTGCTTCTCAATGATACCTTCCTCTTGCCTCAGCCTCCAACTGTTCTTGACAACATCTGATAACTGAGTGTTTTGTAACCAAGACTTCTCGAATCTAAATCTGCGACATCTTTTTTTCTTACCCCATCTATTCAGTTTCAACATAAGGGGCATATGATCTGAGTAGAAGGTGATAAGTACAGAAGTTTGACTGTTCGGGTATAAAGCATGCCATGAAGAGATGACCATGGCTTTATCAAGCCTCTCCTTAACAATTACATCACCTTGCCTTCTACACTCCCAAGTGAACCTGTAATAATCACTTTGGACGTTGGTAAGCTCGCACTCCTCAACTGTATAATGAAATCCCACGATGATGCTACTCTGAGCTTCACTTCCACCATCCTTTTCATCCTAGGAGAAGATGTCAATGTAATCCCTGACGCAAATCCAAGGTAGCTCACTCTGTGTAGCTAAACTTTTCAGCATGTCCCATGGCTCCCTGCATCTTGTCCTTTCAAGAAAACCATAAAAACCAGTTATCCTCCACACCTTCACGTCAGGTCTCTTCACGTTGAGATTAATATAGTTGTTATTATAAGACATAATGTCAATGTTTGCCTTTTTGTTCCAGACAACCGCTAGCCCACCACTTCTACCAATCCGATCAAACGTAAAAACTCTATCCATTTTAACTAACCTTCTGAGCTCTTCCATTCGTTCGCCATGCATGAATGTTTTTTAAAGGAATATGACATCGGGCCTCCTACTCTTAATCCTTATATGCTCTTTTAGAGCTCTTATTACCCGAAGGTTATCCAATCCTCCATAGTTCCAACTTATGGTAATCATGATTTCTGGCAGGTTTGCACAACAGGACCCGCTGACGTTATAGGTTCAGAAGCATCTCTGACGCCATAGCCAATACTGGTAGCATTCTGTTGTATGAAGGTTAAATTCTAGAGATGTCTCGTACGTTGTTTACCTTCGACTAAAGTTAACCGGCTATCTTTATCTTGGATCTGCTGATTTGGCTTATTCTCACCCGTTTGAAGACTAAGGCCCATATAATGTTAAGTGGGATCCCTACTGCCTCCTTCACTCTGCAACGTGTAAATATCATATTACTATGATGTGATTCCCTACATAGTAACTGTTGACCAGGAATCAAATTCAAGTCCGTATTAAAAGTAATCGTATCTTTTGGAAATTTGTTGACAGCTCTGTCAATCACGCTCGCAAAACTTGAGGTAGATGACTCCGTGATTTTAGACCCCTGTAAATATCACCACTGGACGCCGAGAAGGCCTTCAATGGAGGCCCCTCCAACGACTAATGTCTTGTGGAGTAGGTGGCTCTGGTGGTGCTGGTGACCAAAGATCCATCCCTTTCGATCATGACTTCCCAGGTGTGGTTCCTGGGTTCAACCTCCTGCGTCCTCCTCGTCTTCCTCAACACCTTCTTCACCTTCTGCACTCAACCCTTCACCATCTCCGCCATTCTCATGCAAATCGCTGTCCTCCCTATCGAAAAGTTCATGGCCTCAATTCTTCCCACCAGGGAATACAACCTGCTGGGCTGGAGATTTAGTTTGAATCCTGAGCCTTTTAATATCAATGAGCATGTGATTATCACTGTCTTTTCTATTTGTGGTGTTTCCTTTGAAGGAGGCGATGCTTACGCCATTGGAGCCATTACTATCATGAAAGCTTATTATAAACAGAGCACAAGCTTCCTTTGTGCTCTCCTCATAGTCTTAACTCTTAACTACCCAGGTTAGATTACTGCCACGGCATGCGCAAAGCCACAAATACAAATTTTCTATTTTTTCCATCTTAGCTCCTGCAAGTGCCACGTGTGTGCTCTATCTGCCAAGTTAACTCCAAAATCACAATGTTATAATGCAGGGACCAAATTGAAAACTGAAGCAAATTATAAGGATTAGTTTGAAAAAAAAAATATAAGGACCTGTTTAACAATTTAAGTAAACAATGGGGACCAAATGTATAATTTTTCCAAATATATATAAATATTTTAGATTTTTTTTATATAGAATGATATCATGTTGGGAAAAAAAATTAAATTGCTTCTAATATCTTACACTTTACTCATTTAGTGTAGTTTAGTCTTTTTTCTTTCACAAGATATTATTCTATATAAAAAATATTTAAAATATTAATATGTTTTTATTTTTAAAATACTTAATTTTTATATTTTAAAAAATATTTTCATATAATATATTTAGGATCGTTAATGAAATCCAACGAAAAACAGTCCCATGCGTTATTGCAAGAAAATTGTACTCGAAGATATGACGTTGATTGGACTTTACTTTAAATAATTTTACTTTATACAGATCAATTAATGTCACATATGTAGTATCGTGTCTAATTTTTGTCGAATATTGAATATATATTTAGAAAAGATGATTGAATCCTATTTCAACATCACACTTTGGATTATGAATTATTCAACGGCTGGTCGAAATTTTAAGATTTGGGTTATATATCGTGATACAGATATAGCGAATGGCAAACAATAATTAATAAAGACAACACTAGTAACGAGTATTAATAATGATGACAGGGAGAGGCGAATCAAATGACAATGGTAGAGCAATTATGAAAGAAGATGATAATGATTGTCGCAAATCCGAAACCAAATTCATCATTATCCTTCTCCTTATCCGCTTCTCAAGTTTCCCTTCCCCAAACAATTATTACTGAATATGTATCATGGGGTTACTGCTTACTATACGATAGCAAGTAGAGTACGTAGTCGTAGACAACTTCATTCCATCAAAACAGAGACCCATTGTTGAATTAATTTTAAAATATATTATAATAATGTGAATTGGTATTAATTTATTATTAGGTCAATTATTTTGATTAATCAATTAATTAAATAATTATTTTTAGATATATAAATCAAGAATAGATTGTGTTTAATTTATTTGTGAGTAATTAATTATATGTTAGATTATTGACAAACATATTAAGTAGAGGTCTCAACTTGTAACGCAAGTCTTATAAATAATTATCCTATTGTATTACTGACTAGTAAAAAGAATATTCAATAAGCATTTCCTCACCTCTTTAGAGTATTAATCAAAACATTTTTTGACTTATCAATATTCTCTCTTCCTCTCTGAACTCTTAATCTGACTTTTACGTACAAAAAGTTTAGGCGAAGTAGGTTATTCACTCCACTTACATATCATGGCTACACTAGGTAGTTCATCAAGTAAGTGAAATTAATTGTTGTTGATTTATTTATCTATCTCCCATTGTAATATGGAATTTAATTCCATCAATTGGTATCAGAGTCTAGTTCTATAAATGTTTTTTATCATATTTTTTGTATATGCCCTAATCTGAATTTTTTGTTTAGCTTCATCAGTCCAATTATGTGTGTAAAACAAGCCTAAACTTAGATTATTTTTTGAATAAAAATTCATCTTAATTCTTGGAGAATTCAAAACGAAAAAAAAAAAACCAAACCAGGCCTTTTGTAGATAAGTGAATTTCAAACATGAATATGCCCATTACATACCCAGAACCTTGATGAACGAACACACTATTTGAGCTTAGGTTCAAAAACTTTTAAGTGAAATTACTTGGTATGTAGACCAAATTTGACCAAATGAGTATAAGAGTTTTACTGCTTGAGAAATTTCTAGCAAAACAAGTTATATATTGAAGCCTAAAATTACCAAAAAAGCACATCCTCAATTAAAGTTATCCCACCGACAAACCCCTAGTATTTTGAATGAAATTTTTCCCAAATCATGCAAGTTTTGTAAAAATTAATCCATGGGAATTGCATATCGTTCAAAGATGAAGAAAATGAAACCAATTTTGGCCTCTAAGACCTCAGTTTTGGTCGAGTCACGTTTCAGACCAAAATCGGGTCATCTAGCAAGTCAAATCAACTCGTCAGAGGTTAAAGATGATGCGTGTAAGCTTTGCCCACACATATCACTGGTGAGTGATGGTGCGTGTGCTTCACACATCAATCATATGAACCTGAAAGCTCCACAGTTATACTTCACACGCCTTGTTAGATTTTTTGGTGATGTTTTTTAGAATTTTTTAAGCTTTGGAAATTATAGTTTTAAAATTTCTTGAAGATCTATGGCATAAAAATAGTATGTAATTGATGTGCTTTAATTTGAGAAATTTCTTATACTGATTAGACATAGTGAGGGACAAAATATTAAGTTCACTTTCCCTGATAATGTCTGAATGAATTAAATAAATTTATTTAGCATAATAAGTTAATTTCTAACTCTTATTATGAGTTGTGAAATTAAATTATGAATAATTAAAATATGATAGATATCATAATTATTAATATATATCCTTAAATAATTATTAAGGGTAAAATTAGTCACCAAGTAAGGATCGGAGAATTTTTTATTTATATTAGTAGTATTTAATTTAATGTTTTCATAGTTTCTTGTATTCAATTGATATGGAAACTGTGAATGCATTTTGTGTGATGTTCTTATCATGAATTAAATTCAAAATGCCATGAATGAGTTTTTTTTTAATGGTTTATTGTAGTTTGGGACCCTTAGGCAAGATTGCAATAAACAAATTTGTATATAGTTGTATGAACTGGGTTTATGAAAGAAACTTTGTTTAATAATTGTTATTTTGACATAATTAATACTTCATATTTTTGGCTTTCATTAGTTTCAGCATTCTAGCAACTATCTTTAGTGAAAACTCTTAATGGGATGAACTATAATGATTGGAATGAGTCCCTGAACATGTATTTGACAGTAACTAAAGAGAATTTAACTCTAAGAGTTTCAAGACTAGTAGAGCCTATAGCTGAGTCAAGTGCTGCTGATAAAACTTACTACAATAGGTGGCATGAGTAAAAAAAAATTTGCCTGACAGTCATGGAATTCACCATTGATAAGACTATCAGGTAAAATATTCCAAAGAAGGATACTATCGTAGAGTATTTGAAGACTGTTGGCCAAAAATTCAAGAAGTTTGGAAAGACTCAGAAAGCGTATTATCTTTTACTGTTGGATAATACGCGCTATGATGGAGTCTCCAGTGTGCGAGAGCATATAATGAAGCTTATTAACTATTATAATAAGCTAAAGTCTTATAATGTAAACTTAAAGGAGAGTTACTTGGTTTACAAAGTATTACAATCTCTCCCTATTGAATATAGGGCCCGAAGGACCACTTATAATTCTCAAGAAGTTGAATGGAATGTTGACCAGATGATTTCCATAATGACTCAAGAAAAAGAGTCGTCGAAGAAAGTTAGCTCTCACACTTATAATATTAATTATATTTCTCAAGATTCAAGTGGTAAGGGTGGTAATGTGAAGTAGAAGGTTAAGAAACAAGATAATAGACCTAGTGGCAAGAAATCTTTTGGATCTGAAAAGAATGGAAAGCATCATAAGGGTTAGAAGAAGAAGTCATTCAAGGGTGATTGCTATTACTGCAAAAGGCCTGGTCATAAGCTATCAAATTGCTTTAAATTGAAGAATAAACACAAACGAAAAGGTACTTCTTCTAATATTGCCCCTTTAGGTCTAGTATGCCCACTAGCTCTAATATGTTTTAAGTCTAACAATTTTGAAACGTTTCTTGATTCTTGGTGGTTGGATTCTGGTACGACTGTTCATGTGACGAATTCTTTGCAAGGACTCATAAACAGGAAGACACCAAGTGAGAAAGAAATGACCATTCTTGGAGTATAAAGAAGTTTAGCAGCAGTTAATAACATAGGAACTATTTCTTTAAATTTAGATTATGGACATTGTTTGGTGTTAAATAACATTGTTTATGTACCCTCCTCTAGGAGGCATTTGATTTCTAGTTCAGTATTAGACAAAAATGGTTATTCATTCTGGAAAGGAAATGCAAAGATTGATATTTTCTTTAATTCAACTATGGTTGAATCTGCTTCTTTATTGATTGGTTTATATTGCTTGAATATTAGCACTTGTCCAAAATTGTCTCATAGTGCACCTGTTAATGTTGCAATAGGGCATAAACGTCGAAGATTTGATGAAAGCTCCTCCATGTTATGGCATCAACGTTTAGGCCATATATCTAGAGAAAGATTAGAGAGGATGGTCAAACAAGACATATTGGGAGAGATGGATTTCTCTAACTTGGAGACTTATGTCGATTGTATAAAGGAAAAACTTTCTGCTAGTGTTATGACTAAAAGGGCAAATAGGTTTAAGAACATTTTAGACTTAATCCATATATATATATATGTGTGTGTGTGTGTGGAGTAATTACACCAACTGTCATGGGTAGATTTAGGTACTTTATCCCCTTCATAGATAATTATTCCAGGTATGGGTGGATTGATTTATTACATGACAAAGCTGAATCATTAAATGCTTTTAGGACATTAAGGCAGTAGTTGAGTTGAAGACTAAGAAAGTAATGAAATGTGTGAGATCTAATAGAGGATTAGAGTTTTATGGAGTATATACTAAAACAAGTAAGAATCTTGGACCTTTTGCCTTGTTTCTACAAGAACAGGGGATTGAAGCTCAGTATACAATGTCAAGCACTCCTCGACAAAATGGTGTTCCTTAAAATGATAATGAAAGGATTGCAATGGAAAGAATTTCATATGCGTCTGCAGTTGGTAGCCTTATATATGCTCAGGTATGCACATGTCCAAACATTGCCTTTGCGATCGGTATGCTTGGTAGGTACCTGAGTGATTATGGCCATGATCATTAGAGGGCTGCAAAGAAAATCAATAGGTATCTTCAGGGTATAAAACATCATATGTTGACTTTCAAGAAGACTGAATCATTAGAGATTATGGGTTATTCTGATTTAGACTATGTGTCATGCATTGATGATTGTAGTCAACCTCGGGATACATCTTTATGATGTTTGAATGAGCTGTTTTGTGGAAAAGTGCTAAACAATCAATCACAACTACCTCAACTATGGAAGTAGAATATATCGTTTGTTATAAGGTTATTTGCCAAGCCATATGGTTGTGAAAATTGATATTAGGAATGCATCTTGTTAATTAAATATCAAAACCTGTAACCATATATTGCGATAGTTCATCTGCTGTTTGTTTTTCTCAAAATCACAAGAATTTCAGTCATACAAAGCACTTTGATGTTAAGTTCTTGTTTGTTAGAGAAAGGTTTGTTAAATCTTACAATCATTTGGTTCACATTTTTTGTGAAAATATGCTTGCAGATTCGTTGACCAAGGGTTTACTTGTGGGAGTATTTAAAATCATATAACCCATATGGGTATTGTTAAATTTTGATGTAATCTTAGTATAGTAAGAGTCTAAGTTAAGTCCTAAAAGGACTATTGTGTTATAAGAGGACATAAAAACGTTAATTCTATGATCATTCAGTTCATATATTGAATTCACATTATAATTACATCATTTGTTTCCATATCGGATTTAATGACATCGTGTTGTAATAATATGAATATCATTTGTTTCCCTATCGAATTTAATGATATTTTAATGTTTTATTTTTGAACTCTATATGGTTTTTATGTATATCTTAGTTGCTTAATTTTGATTGATATTTGTTTAATTAGTTGTCTAATAATCAATTAATACCATTCAAGTGGGAGATTGTTGAATTAATTTTGAAATATATTATAATAATGTGGATTGGTATTAATTTATTATTAGGTCAATTATTTTGGTTAATCAATTAATTATGTAATTATGTTTAGACATATAAACCAAAAATAGATTGGGTCCGAGTTATTTGTGAATAATCTATGATAGGTTGGATTACTCACAAAACCATTGAGTAGAAATCCCAACCTATAGTCCAAATCTTATCAGTAATTATCTTATCATATTACTGACAAGAAAAAAAAATATTTTATAAGCATATTCAATTTCAAATTTGGCAATTCTGAGTAGTTGAGATAAAGTAGCGAGTTATTGTTTTCTTTTAAAATAATTTAAATATTATCTTTATTAAATAAAGATAATTACAATGAACAATAAATAACTTCCCCCCACCTTTTCTTAACATTGATCAAAATATTCTTTAGCTTATCAATATCCTCTTTTCTTTTATGAACTCTCAATCTGATTTTTATGTACAAAAAATTTAAACAAAATAAGTTGTTCACTCTACTAATATATTATGACTGCACTAGGTACTTCATTGGTAAATAAAATTAGTTATTGTTAATTTATTTATCTATATCCCATTGTAATATAAAATTTAATTCCATCACCCATTTCACTCATAAAAATAAAATGATAAGATAATCCCGCCGTATTTTTCACTCAGAATTTGCCTGCACTTGAAGTCAACCATCTTGGGCAATGTGTGTGTGATAATAATCGTCTCATAACAGAGGTTTAAATGCAGAAGGGAGTCATAATCTTTTGTGTTAAGCTGTGTTCTAAAAAATAAAATTGCACGATTGACTAACGACTTAAATTTTTTATTTAGTAGTAAGCGGTTGATGCAGTAATAGAAAGGGCTTCATAGGATAGAAGGAATCAGGTTCCTGAGAATCGATTAGCAGAGAATATACAAAGTACACAGAAGATAGAACGGGCTCACTTTCACTCCGTCGTATGTCGTGAAAGCTTTCCATGGAATGATTCTCTTCCTATTTCCTATTAATAACATTGTCTAGGCTAATAATCCATCTTCCCACCTTATAATTACGCAAGAAACCACTTATTGTAGTTATGAACGGTGAACAATGTCTTCATATTTCTCGCCATGATTGATTGCATCGCACAACCGAATTCCAGCGTATGGGTCTCCACAGGAAAGAATAAGAATATTTGTGAAAGTTATGTTTGGCGTAAAAGTAACCAGGGAATGTCAGATATGCTTCAAGCTGACAGGAGAACCAAAGCCACAAAGAGCTTTCCAGAGATTTAAAGGTGACATAAATGATATATATATACATACATAAAAGAAAAAAAAAAATTGAAAAAGTTGGATCCACTAACATACCTCAATAAAGAGGTGGTGGTGTCCCAACATGCTGGTAACAATCTTATCGAAATTAAGTTGTAAATATATATATATATATATATGTATATTATCGAAATTAAGTTGTATTGAAAGTTCAAGTAACAATCTTCGGGTTTATTTACCTGGTCAAAGGGCAACCTTTTGAGGTCAAATAAAGAAACTGCGAAGGTAATTACACAATTTACTGCTCATGGTTTCGTCGTTTGCCTAAATTACGTTCAAATTGCAGGCACCTTAAAAGTAACAACAAAAGCGGTAAAACTTGCTTTTATTGTCATCGTGGAGTATAGCTATAAACGCAAGTCTCAACCAGATTAGAACCAAGCATGCTAGTGAAGTATATATACCCAAAAAGAAAGTGAAAATTACATAACTTTTTAATGAGGTGTGTCGTAGTTATACAATTTTTTTTTCTAAATATTGTATTTTAATATAATTTGAAATTTTTAACTGAGACATTTTTAACTGTATTTTAGTTTTTAAAATATATATTTAGATTTATAGAAAGCATTTTTTTTAATGAAACTAAAGTATCAATTTTTGTAAAATTAAAAAACAAAAAACTGCTTTTGAAAAAGGTTCTCTTGCAACCCAACAGATTATTGCTTTTAAAAGAAAGCACTCCACTACGTTGCACTCGAGTGGCTACTTGGAAATTGCTAACTTGCAAATCAAATCGATAGCAAAGACTGGAAAAGAAAAAAGCAGAAGTTAAAAAAGAAAAAGAAAAAGAAAAAGCAAAACAACTAGCTATTCTTTTGGATAATTCTCTTTCCGCCATTTATAATTTTTCCTTTCTAATGAAATTCGAAAGCACAAACAAGAAATCGACGTGTTGGTCTATGACAGTACGGCCTCCAATAATTTCCGTCATTCCTAGACATGGAAAACCCACTTCACTTTCACAACCAAACATACTGTTCGGTTTTACACACCAGAAAGTCCATGTTCTGAGGTAGATTTGAGGGGGCCTCCTATTCCGGACAATACAACCAACCATTTGCGAGCAAGCGAGAGGGAGCCCTGGTGGATGCTGCGAAGCCTCCAACCCATGACGCCTTGCATTATTCTCTAATTTTAAATGGCCCAAAATTTATTTGTTTTTACATTTTTCAACCGCTTATTTTTTGACGCGCCACCTTAATTTATAGTCTTGATTCTATTTGCCCACCTCCAGCATTTAATTGGCATCTAATTGTGAAAAAACCACAGCATTAACAAAGGGAGATAGAGAATATGAACTTTCTGCATCACCATTACAACAGTTATAGAGCACCCATTAAACCAAAAATACTGGACACCCACATACCCATTTTTATTTTATTCTTCTTCCTCTTCCTTTTTTTTCTCTCCATGTCCGAAACACGGAACAGAGCTTTTCTTCCCTATCTTAAACTAACTGCGACTTTAAAACCTCTGTATGAAATCTACATATATTTCAAGAATACTCCGACAGTCATACGAGGTGTATGCAAGAGCTTTCGTGAAGTCCAAATGGCCATTCAATGGAATCATTACGCGCAGTGCCTGTCACATGATTGAGCAACCATTTGGATTTTCGTCGCTAAACAACTCGAACGAAGAATCCGACGGCTGTGATGTATACGATTCCGAATAGTACGGTGGAGGCTCCATTTCTGTCCCCAGACCTGGATAATGCACGTGGGCGTGCGAATGCGGTTGTGGGGAGGTATAATACGCAGCGCTGTAGCTGCTGCTGGGATACGCTGTATGGTGGCTCACGGTGTGTACCGGAGGTGAATAGTAATCCGATGGATAATGCTGGTACATGGGATGACGTGGAGGACTGTGATTGGCTGGACTAGGAAATGGGACTGGACCGTGGTCTTGACCGTGTAATGTGTTCGCTGATCCAGTGCCTGCTGGTGCATCACTCCCAGGGTGTTCGCCAACTTCGTTGCCACTAGTATTATTATTAGTATTATTATTATTATTATTCCCTTTTTGCCCCTTCTTTTTCTTCTTTTTACCTCCACTGCCACTGCCGCTTTTCTCATTCCCCATTGCTTCGTTATTTTCATTGCCAACTTGGACGGCGATGCTAACCTTTTTCTCAGCCACCGGCGGCGGGTTACCGGACGGTAATGCCACAGTTTGCTTCAACTCCGGCTTTGGTTCTTGGGACTGTACACCGGTTTCACCGGTTGCTGGTCCTTCACTGACTTTGACAACGTTAACTCCGCATCCTTCACTACTGTTATTACTGGGGTTTCCGGCTTCGTCATTTTTGGGTGGATCTTGGACTACAACTTTCGCTGCTTCTTTTTCGGTACCACCGCCTTGGTTGCTTTCTTCACTGGTTTCTGGGTCGTTCTGTTTCTTCTTGTTCTCTGGCTTTGCTTGCTTTTTCTTCTTTGATTCAGCTTTTTCAGGCCACAACTCTGCATGCTTCCCTGTCTTTATCAATTTCTTAATCAAAGTCTCGCTGTCTACGTTCCCCGTTACCACGACTTTTTGTTGCCTCAAGTCAATGTTTATGTTATAAACACCTGAGATGCAGAGGAATCGTTAATAATATTAAGGAGAAGCTTCTAATTTCAAAGAAGAGGAGAATTATCCATCAAAACACGCATGATACCAAAAAGAAGAAGAGAAGAGACAAAGAACGTTATAAAGTATAAACCATGAGATCTGTTCTGCAAATAAGGAGCGGTAGAATTCCCAAGGAGCTCAGAACTAACAATAAGGCATAAAATCAAAAACGGCTATATAGGAAAACTCAAAAAAGATGATGCCAACTAAAAATTGAACAGATATTGAAGAACTAACCAGAAGAAGCCATAATATAACACAAACAGAGCATATATGGAATAACTGTGAAGTTTCAAGAAGATTGAAAAGTGTGTGGCATAGAAAAAGGAAAATTAGTGAGTGTAAGATTTGAGGGAGAGAAAAATGAGGAGCACACCTACATGTTGTGAAAACAAAAATGAGAATCGAAAAGAATACATATGAAATCAAACAGAATTCCATATTTGGGTTTTGGAGATGATTTGTGTCACACCAACTTACCCTCAATACTTTGTAAAACTTTTTTGACTTTCCTCTTGCATCCTTCGCAGTGAATGGAGACTTTCAGCACACAAGTCTGATAAACATGAAGCGTAGGAAATACAAAACCTGTTAACCTCAAGACTTATAGATCATTAGAAGAATGGATATAATAAACGGTAGAAGAATGCTTTGCCTTGCAGGGGAGGGGTTCTGCTTGCTCTTCTACTTCTTTAACTTCCGCTTTTGTTTCTGTTCCAGCCATTCGGACTCTGAAGATAGACGCTGGAGTTGTATTCCAGAGAGTGAGAGAGAGAGAGAGAGGGTGCTTTGAAACAGGGGTGAATGCTTAAAAAGAAAACACAGCTTAGGCCCCAAGGTTTTGGACCATAAAAAATAAGTAAATAAATAAAGTGAGGCTTTTATGAAAAGAAGGACGCTGTGAAATAAGAAAGGAAATATATGGTAGGGCCAGAGGGGTGTAAGAGGGAGAAGTTCTTGAATATGTCATTTTTAATTTAATAGAATTCAACTTATATAGTGGAGAACTATCAATTTAGCATTTGATACCTCTTCACCTTTTTTCCTTTTGCCAATCGGTGTCTGATGCTTTCTGGATGAAGATTTTTCATTCTTTTATACTTGTTCTAACTCATAACGCAACTGTAATGCATGTTATTTATTTCTAAAAAACAATCCATAGTTTGACAGCACATTATTCACAATTGAATAGTTACGGTTTTATATAAACTACATAGCTGTATACATATACAAGGAGTGAGTTTTGTAGACTAGGTGTCATAAAATGTACAAAAGGTAACACCGTAAACTATTTAATGAAAAGAGAAAGAAATGCCTTTTCTTTTTCCTTTGTCTCTACTTTTATTTGTACAAGAGGTTGCAATTAACATAGCTTTCTTTCCATACAGCGAGGACCATACTTTTATCTGATGGCATGGGCTTGGTTGGAAAGAAAGCTTCACACGTCACACCCTTCCCTCTCAAGTTATTTAGGGACTAAGTTTATAATAGCATAAGCATTATTTCACAGTTTTCCTTCCACACACCAATTATGAAATTTGATGTGTTAGCATATTCCGTTGATTATATATATATATATATATATATTATTTGATTTATTCTAAGAAAAAGCCTCATTTTCTTTGGAGATCAATTAGAAAGTAAAGTTCTCCGTTGCTATATTAGCCAAATTAGAGGTCCAGCTCACTGTTTCCATGACCCATATCTCTGCCTTGAAGTGGTACGCTCTCTCCTCCTTAAAATGATCCGCTGACATATTAAAGTTCTTCGATTGATGATTTGATTCTGAGGAATTAAACAACAAACGGCTTCATGTTGTCACATGATTGTACATAAAAATTAATCGTTTGATACATGTATATATATATATGTGTGTATCAAATGCAACATTTCATCTACAAGTATAAAAGAGCACCAACTACAAACGACTACGTATTTTACAGCTTAAAAAAATTACGAACTGTCAAAAAAATAATTAATATTCTAAAAGTTCTCCTTATGAAAATCAAATTTTGTGGTGGTTTTCCTGGAAAAGTCCTGAGAAAGCCGTCTTAGTTCTCCAACCAATGTTTGAGCCCCACAGTAAAAGACACCTGAAAAAGTACATTAGGATGAAAATGAGCAACGAGAGGAACGTTAACGTAGAATGCGATGCGAGCACTTCAAGAGGGAAATCACAATATACTTACCAACTCTTTTGTCAGTGTGTTTTAGGGCCACGCGTTTAAAGACACTGCGCCAATTGGGTCGAGCAAAATGGGTCTTCACCCTTGTCTCTGAAACTATATCCACGCCATTCTTAGCATGGTGGAGAGATTGAAGCATTGTGATCAAAGCTGATCGAGCATCTCCTTCTTCATACACACTTGTGCAATAGTTGTGAAGCTCAATGAGTCCATCCTTGTCGTTCTCTGCAACCTCATTCATCACCCCACTAAACCATTCAAAGGAACCTTGCTCGCGAGTCACCCAGTAGAAATAGGCTCGCTTGGTGGCGAAAGGTTTCCTCTTGTTGTTCTGAACTCCACTCTCAACCACTCCTTCTATGTCTTGCTGTTGCTTCATGTTGTTCAGCACGTCTTTGAGAATGCTAATCAATGGGGTGGCTCCGATTCCAAGTCCTACAAGAAGCAGAACTTCGTAGTTTTTGTAGTCCTGTGCCGGTGCTCCATATGGCCCATCAATTGACAGCTTTGGCATCCTGCAATTATTTTCAGTTTCATTATAGAGTAACTAAATGCTTTTATTTACCTTATTACTTATATTATATGGGTCACTTGGAAATATAGGTCTTTCTAGCTTACCTTGGTATATTGTTGCCCTTTGAGATATCTGCTCGTAGAAGACCGCTTTGGCCCTCACTTGCTGGCTGGCATGCCTGAATCAATAATGAATATCATGAGGATGAGTAAGCATTTAAAATACCACAAATATTCATATAACGCGAACGAATTCCCTATATGAAGAACAAATTGTGTGGTAAAAAATTGACCTTAGCGAAAACTGCTTTGAGCTGCGATGTCCAGTCTCCCAAAGTCCGAATGTGAACGCTTACATAGTCATCTCCTGGAGCTGATGTGATAGAGAAGGGATGCCTGCAAATGCCGCACAAATTTAATTAACTTAGCCACCATCTTCATATGAACAGTATAAAATGGGATCAAATCAGTATTGCGAGTATAAATTATTAACGTCACGAATTAGGCACATACGTACCATTGGAATGGGGAGACATCTGAACAATTAACGTATAAATACTGGCCACTCATGTACTTGAATCCTTGTGGTTTAGACATATACAAAGCCAACACATTTCCTGGGTAAACTGCAACCTGCAGTTTCCGAAAAAAAGAGTCATTAAGAACATTAATTGAAAAGTCAAACAGAGGAAGGAATAGGGAAATCAAGTTCTTAAAAATGTACCTTCAAAATTTTGACACTCTTGTAGCCGGACCTAAGAGCACGGATGAGGCGTTCACAAGCATATAAGATCATAGGCACCGCGAGATACATCCACGTCTGCCACAACCACAGCACAACACCAAATTCAGCAATCAACAAGAAGAAAACTTAAAGTGGGTATAATGGAGAGAGAAGACGACGAGATGAAGCATACCGTTTTCTTGTACCATTTCTTGGAGAGGTACAGGAAGTATCCATGAACGATGAAAAGGGCGTAGACGATGACGAAGAGGTGGTGAGAGTACCAAAATGCGTTGAAGCCAGTGAGCTTCTTGAGGGGTTTGGGGAGGTTTAGCCTGTTGCGTCGGAACCAAGGCTGAGCCAACGTGAAGGCTATAGCCATAAGCACTACCATCACAATCCCAGTCCAACCCTCTGTCCCTTTCACGAACCACCAATAATTGTTTGGCCTCTCTTCTCCAAAATATTTTATCATGGGCTTATATTCTTCGTCCGTCGCGTGTAGCAACCTCGGGAAGTCGCACGTCAAATGTGATAGCGCATGCATCCCAACCCCAATCGCAATGCCAAATGCAATCACCTAAATCAATGTAGCACAAGACACTTTGTTAGATTTAGAATGAAGAAACAGTTTAGCGCTCAGATGGTGTAACTTTATGTGGAGTATATATATATGTACCTTGTGAAAGTTGATGTTGTCATCAAAGGGAAGGATGAGTCCTAGTTTGGTCCTGCTTCGAAGCCAGGTGATGGTGTTTCTACAGACGGGTAAGAGGATGAGGGCCATGTTGAACTTGAGGGTCTCGGCGGCACCTTTGGCAGTGGTGACGCAATAGCCCATGATGTGGAAGACGGCACGGTGCTTGTACTGGACGAACTTCCAGGCGAAGAGGGCAGCACAAATGGAGAGCCAGAGGGCAATGACCCAAATCCTTTTCCAATTGTCTTCCACGAAGTAGGCCACCCCTCGCGTCCACCGCTTTATGGGGTTGTGTTCTTTGGTTGGCACCAGCTTCTGACTCAGCATCTGACTCATCACTCGACTGTTCGTCATGTGCGTTGACTGTGCTGGGGCTTGCAGTAGCAGCGTCTCCAAGTTGTACAACTGCATCAATCAACCCACACTCCTTAATTCACACTCAAACCAACTTGCACTAAACTCTTGTATTTTTTCTACTTCTGCTTTCGTATATTTTCTATGGTTAATATATTATGCATATACAGGAAGATAGAAATGAGGGAATGAGTGGAATAAGTAAATAAAACATATGTATAATTTTATTCATTTTATATCGCATATTTTTTTCTAAACGTACGTGTATTTAACTGTAGAGTATACACGATGCTACTAAATTCATAATTATTATTACAAATACTTTGAATAAAATAATAATAACCGACTTTGTCCACATGCATGCATTAGATCATATATGAAGCGAATTTAATTATTTCTAGGTTGTGGACTTGCTGTAGGGGCATTACAGTTGGATACAAATAGACGTAAACGGCGTGGGCTTCTTAATTAGCACTTAAAGTGTTCTGATTTTTTTCAAATTTTGTTGAGTAAGAACAATTTCATGAAAATTGATAGATGGGTACAATTCACTATTTTCCTTTTTTTTTTAATCAGTGTATACTCATTTGTATTATATGAATTTATGTATAAGAATACTAACCTCAATGTATCCCAGCTCGTCGGGGTCGAGCTCCTCCATAATAAGGGCTGCATATTCCTCTGCCCGTTCTTTTATTTTCGACAATTTATTAGCGGAAGCGCTTAAGGCAATAATCTGAAAAATAAATAAAGGGTCAGCAACAACGTATAAATTACATACTCCACATTTTTCTCGTAAACTGGGGAATCTAATGCGTAAATATATATTATTCTACTTATTAAATATTGAATCCTGATCTGTTCCTCACCTCTTTTACTTCTTCTTCGGTAATTCGTCCGTCGGCGTCCTTGTCTACCCTGCAATTGGTCAAATGTATTAAGTAAGGATGTATGACATAGGTGCATGTATACCTAACCAGCATTTTGTAACTTTGACATTAATTTCGTTACTATTTATAGCTTTTTTTAATTTTTCCTCTTTTTGACTTCATCATGTCCCCTACCTTTTATATTCCGTTTTGTCAGCCAGATGGTCATATTTATGGTCATTTCTGTTCATGCCCCGTTGCTCACCTAACTCCCCCACTGTTTAATTTGGGCACTGCTATAACTCTTTGTGCCATTTTGGTAAAGGCGTAAAAGTATAATTGTGAAAAACTACGGGGTGACTCAAATACGATCATTTTTTTTTAAGTAATATCTATCAACTTTTACTAATTTTTATTGTTTCTGTAACAGGTTGATAATTTTACTAATAAGCAAGGATTTCTCCTCTTAAGCTTTTAGTCCAGCTGTATTACAAACAATTAAGATGTGATATAGTTTAATTTATTTTAAAAAAAATGATAATATAAATTAATATGCCGTATTGGAGCATACATTGTCATGGTCACATGCAAGTTGCGCCTATTGCGTTCGGTGTTGCTTTTGACGTGTGAAAGCGCATAATAATTCCCAGACAAAGTCCACAATATCTTGTGAATTTTCTAGTGTCGTAGAAAATTGAGCTTTATATTAAATTCTATGCTGAGCCACACATAGTGCTACTCCAAAATAATAAGACCAACTCACGTGTTTAGATAAAATTTATAAGTTTATTATCCAAGTTTATAAGTTTATAATTGTATATAAAAAAAATTAGTCAACTTAATATATACTTAAACTTAGTATAAATTTGTATAAACTTACGAATTAATATATCGAATTTATCAAGTTTACAATTTTAACATGTTAACTAACTTATAGAATTAACAATATAATAATTTAAATTTAAGATTAAATGAGATATAAAAAAAAATTTTTTCATGACGTTATTACAATTTATTTTATCACAAGTTTAAATATATATAAAAAATAATAAAATTACATTTAAAATGTATTTATTAAAAAATAAAATAAATATTATTTAATTAGTTATATTGAATAATTATTTATATATAATTATCTTAAAATATTCACGTTAAGTATTATAAATTATAAAATATAAATAAATTTTATTTAATTAAATATAATTTAAATTATATTTAATTAAATTTATAATGTATATAATATTTAAATTATAAAATTACATATTTTAATAACTATTTATTAATCAAAATAAACTTTGAGTTACGTGACGAATTTATTTTCCTATTACAAATTTCTCATAACTCACATGTTTAACAACTTTAATCGTCCCCACCAATAAAACATGTCTCTTTCAATATGCCAAATTTCGTTTTCCCAACTAGCATTATCTGAATGAATTTGTTGTTTGCCAGGAATGTTTTCTTTTAATGGTTTTTCAAGCAGAGAAAGGCAGACTTACATATCAAAAAAGGTCTGCAATCTTGAATCAAAGCTCTGATCCGTAATTTGTTCCCAGAATTCACGTAACTGATCCTTGGTTATGGAGGCCGAATTTATGCCTCTTCGACGAGCTAATGCGTCAAACAGCTCACCAGCAAACTCACTCGACTCGTTCATTCCTGATCATCAATAATTCCACCCAAAATTCATCAATACAAGGGTCATAGTTAGTTTCATAATACAGACCTCCGTAATCAAAAACAAAGCGTACACTTCGTTAATTTGTCGCTTGACTATGCAGCCAAATCTGCGAAAGCGAAGTGGCATACATACCTATGCACTGGGCAAAGCGAGTTTTGGGGAGTTTTCCCTCAACGGCCAACTCATCGAAGCGCTTCTCAACCTGGGACCAACCTGCAGCTCCGACGTTCTTGGTCATGAACTTGAGACCTCGTAGGGCACGAGCGGCTCCCGATTTGGTTCTGTCCACTCTGTCGAACTTCTTCACAGAAGTCATGCGCTTCAGCTCCTGCGACACCTGTCTCAACCGAATCGACAACTGAGACCCAAGCGACGACGACGGCCTCTTCTCCAGACGGCTCGCCAGCAGCGCCGTCTCGGAGTCTCCCCCTCGGATGTTCTGCACCGACACCAAGTCATCCCGCACGTCCAACGTTATTTCCACGTACTCCTCGTCGTCCTTGAACCTCGCGCTCTTCTTGCTGCTGTTCCTCTTGTTCGAAACTAACGGCCCACTCAGTGGCCCACTGAATCCCACTCGCGAGCTCCGGCTTCCCGTGCTCCCACTCTCCGACCACGACTCTATTTGGTTCTCTTGAATCTCCATCTTTTTAAAATTTGATCGCTAGCTATTCCAGCCCCCCTTGATGAAGAAAATCAGACAACAAAAAGTGTGTGGAAGGGTTCAATGAGGATTGGGGAGGTATATATAGAATAGAAGCACACAACTATATGGTTGAGGTTGAGCAGAGAAATTGGAGAATAGGAAAGAGTTTATATAGTTTATATGTATTTAAGAGGGAGAGTAGTGGAGTGGTCTAATGGGTAAGGTTGAAGAGGGAAGAGTCAAAAATGGGGGAGAGATCAATACTCAAGATCGAAGGTGTGAACTGCTTTTGGTTTTGGGCGCGTTGGTTGACGAAGCATGGTTGTTGGGGTTCAAGAAGAGGCTCTCCTCAAGTTCCAGTTCAAATGAGACCACTATGAAATACCAGAATCGTCCCTCACGAACAGGCCAGGAAGTTACGTGTACAGCTCCCGTTCTCATCACAATTTAGATACAAATATATATATACATATTATTAGATAAAAAATAATACCCCACTTTCGACTCCCCACATCAACGCTCTGCAAAAGACTGTGGTAGGCCAGGCTATGAAAGTGACAGAATTACTTGCTTACAACCAATCATCTAGAATGTTTAGACGTAAAGTCAAACAGAGCTGGATCCAATATGACTTTGTATTTTTATTTTTTTTATCACATTTTACTTATCTGTAAAGATCTTAATTATATTAATATTGCTACATGTAGTCTAGCGACAAAGGAATTTCATATAATATTTGAAGAACTGCAGTTCCAACTATAATATAATCAACTGTAGTTGGAATTTCAGCATAGTAATGCATTAATTTGTAATTCAAAAAAATAAACGAGGGTACGTATAGACATGAGATTGTGTATAAGTTATTTAAATATCCGTCATTAGATTGCAAGAGTCAACTATATCTCATGGTTTCAATGAAAGCGATAATTAAATTTTGATTGACCTCATCAGGTTCTTTTACTGTAAACAATAACAATTAAAATTAGAAAAATACTTGTTCGATGAGTAAATTAAAAATCACTGAGCTTATTGTTCGTGACAAGTTTGAGGGTACGAGTCTGATTACGGATCAGAAAAAGAAAATGTCAATTTCAGTTAATGGAGCGTCATGCATGTATCATAAATGATCGAATCATTTATGTAACATCGCCTAAGGGAATGATACAGACCCCAATTACAATTATGGTCGTTGAAGATTTTTCTTCTCGGTATTAGATGCTTTGAATTAAACTTCTCTTTCTGTAAGTTTGAATGTCAATGAAGCAGGTGGGATATGCCACTAATTATTTAGAGGAGCAATAAATAACTACGTTGAAATATTCTAATGCCTTAACATAATTAACGATCGTTACGGTTGCAATATTACAGAAATATCATAATACAAATTATCATTATTCCTAACACAACTTCATGAGCACATGCAAATAGATATATATATATATATATATATATATATATATATATATATATATATATATATTGAAGAGACTACTAAAAAAGCATAGAGCATGCAACATTAATGCTTATATTATAATTCCCATATAATTAATTAAACTTGTTCGGCAAGGGGACGACACTTATGGTATATTTGAAAATGAACTTTCAAAATACATATAGATTAAAGAATATTATTATACAAACTCATATTTTCTCCGGCTGTTATTATCTTAATTCTCGTCATATTATATTATAGACATGCAAGATTTTTGCCATGTGAATCATAACAAACTCTCAAATCATCTGTAACAATAAATTATTTTAATATTTTTTATAACATAATCCGTTTCATCAACAAATAATAGTATTTAGTAGAGTGTGTACATGCATGATATGCATAATAATAATAATAATAGTTGAATATATAATTAAATCCCGTCACTCCTCTCCAATATCCGACAAATCCAACCAACTTTGACTGAGATGCCATTCAAAGTGTACGCGCTTGCATGGTATACTCTTAATTATTGTAATTACACAAATAAAGCAATATATATATATATATATGACTTATTAAGAGAGACGGGTGACGTTGATGAACAATTAAGTTTTTATAAAATTTAGATTAAGGGCTTATGTGTTTCATCACGCAATTAAGGGGAAGTTAAACTATTACTCCTAAGACTGAAGGAATCGTGTTCTATCCATATTTCTAATAGGACAAAATATTTTAAAAGATTCTTATCTTATTTTCCATGTTCAGGCACCATAGATGCATTCAATCAGATCAATTTGTTCGCAAGCTGTTATGCACAATAATAATTAACAGTTTAATCTTACGAAACTAAATTTAGAAGTTGCATTGCATTTAAAAAGCATTTAAAGAAACATAAGAGAAAAAAATAAATAAATAGTGACTCAATTCCTTAATTTTATTTATAATTTTAAAATAATTATTTAAGTTTGAGATGTTCTAAAATGATTTTAACTTTAAAAGTATTTTTTTAAAAAAAAATTATATAAATTTTATGAAAACATTAATGCCATTAAGTTTAATATTAATGTAATAGTCACATATATTTTTTATTTATAATTTAAGAGATTGTTTGGCATCCAATTTAATCTAATTTTTTTTTAAAGAAAATACTTAGACTATGTTTGGATAGAGGGTCAGAAAGGGATTGAGAAAGAATGGAATGGTTAAATTAAGATGAATGCATATTTGAATGTTTTTATGATAAATGAATGTAATGGCAAGGGAAGGTCTCCAAGACCCTTTCTAGCCATGCAAAATATTATTTTTATTGTTCCCCCAAATTAAGGGGTCAAAGATAGAAGAGAGTAACTCAGCAATTAAAAATACTATTATACCCTTCCAAAATTTTTTAAAATTATAAGTTTATCCAATATTTGTATCGTGAAGCATTTCACCTGAAAATCTTTTTTTTTTCAACACTCTTCACACATTATTTAAAATATCATATTTATTTATTTATTTTTTAAATAAGTAATTTTTATATATTATAAGTTGTTTATATAATATATATATATATATTTTTCTTTTATTTTAGAATTATGTTGTATTCTGTGAATTGAGAAATCAAAGGAAAAAAAAAAGAGAATTAGCAAAAGAAAGTAAAAAAATTATAAATAAAAGAATAAGTCACATTCTTATTTTATGTATTGAACAAAAATAAAATTACTAGTTATGTGTTTATGTTATAAGAAATAATATTAAAAAAATAATTAATAAGTTATTCAATTTTATTTATTTAATTATAATTTTTAAATAAAGTATTTAAAAAAAAAAAATTTTTTTATTAAAATTTTTAAATAACATATTTACCCAAATTATTTTATAGTATTCCATTTCATTATACCTGTTCATTCCATCATCCCATAGGTCAATTAATCAGAGATCCCTCTCGTATCAACCGGTCATTCATTTTCCTCCGCCGTCGTCTGAGCTGTACTTCTTCCTTAAAGCCTCCGACTGTGATAAAAGAATATAGTATGAATATTTTAATAATTGAGTGATTAAATTAAGAGAAACAACGGGTAAAAATCCAAATGAAAACTATTTAAGTGGCTGCAGTGTTTAGAATCAAGTAACTGTTATTTAAAATTATTGGTTATCTCTGTGACTGCAATCATCTTGGTTTTATGGGTTTGTGTCAAATTATTTTTTGAATAATAATTAATAAATATATGTAACTATCACGTCAGCATTAAATTGCATTAGTATTTTCACAAAATTCACTTAAAAAATTTGTATGAAATGTTTAGAAAATTTGAGGAATCACTTTAACAAAAATATTTTACATTTAAAGGATCATTTTAAAATTATAAATTAATTAAAGAAGCTAAAACACTATTTTAATCGATGGAAAAAAATAAATGAATGAAAAAAAAAGGAGAAATTGCCTCCATACATGTTTCATTTATCGTAGGTGTCTCTATCTCAAAGAGTGTACGAAAAGATAATTTAAGATATAAATTTATATCTTTTTTTTTCTAAATGCAAGGTCCAAATAAAACGAGAAAAAAATTAAGAGTTTCATAGTACATCTAATGCATCATAGCTTATACAATGAACTAATAAATACTTGTTAATGTAGATATTATATATGAGTGATAAGATATATTCATTTTTTCAGTTATGAATTATGATTAATCTATAATATAGATATGATGGATTCTCTACCATCCAATGTATTACACACTTTTTTTTTTCTGATATCATTTTCTTTAGTTAAATACATAATATATTGATTGCAACAAAATTCACAGTAATATTTTTTGGACGGAAGTCCAGGTCCAAGCGTAGGAACCGGTAAAGAAACTATAAAGAAGGGCCTAAGCTAGGTGGCTTTCCTCGTATTTAAGGTATTAATCCTTGAGACCTCGTAGAGGGTAAAACCAAAAGCGGTGTTATAAAACGCATCAAATAAGGTTTTGCCTCCAACTTGCCGTAGAATATGCCGCGTTTTATCAATTCCTTTTCTTCTTTCCACGTGACAAATAATTGTACCAAGTCACCAACACCGCTTGTCGCTGACCACAATAGATAAAAGTCAGAGATTGTTTTAACTTTCTCTATTTTGTGTGTAGGGAAACATCACTTTTGACTTCTAAACCATGATAGATTAAGACAAGTCTGGATCTGAAACTTTCCAAGTCACAAAATTCAGCTTGTGCAGGCCCTCTACACTTTCAAAACACCTTTTCGCGAGTCCATCTTTTCCCATATGACCAAAAATTGAAGACACGCATTGAAAGATTTGCCGCATATGCTGTTCTATCTAACATATGTACATGTCGTTCATAGAAGGATGTAGATGTAGTGGTAGAGAAACAGGAATTGACCATGTGTTGATGATCCATCTTAATAACCATACGAACGATACCTAAGCTTCCACTATTCGCTGACTCAATCTAATTAGATATTAGAATCAGAGATTTGTGAAAACGACGAAGCTTTTATGAAGAAGGAAAGGCGTAGAAGAGATTGAGTAGAGTATAGACACGGGAGGGATTGGAGTACAATAATACGATTCCCAATTTCCCAGAAAGGCGGCGGGGAACCGCGTTCAAACGGTCAAAAATCCATATAAACGACGGCGTACATCCCAAACGTTACACGAAGAAATAATTATACACGCATTCTTGACCCACGGCTCTACCTCCCCACAAAACACCGCACTAATATACATATCCATGTATATATATAAGTTTGACCCGACAATTTCTCATGTGACAACTTTTTATTTTTTTTAATACATATGTTATGAATTTTTTAATATATATATATATATATATTAATAAAAAAATTAATGAAGTAATTAATTAATAATTAATTAAATTATTTTTTAAAATTTAATAATTTTTTAAAGTAAATGAGAAGATTAATAAATTAATTAAACATTTTTAAATAAAAAATATTTTAAAGTTTGAAAATTTTTTGAAACAGTAATATATTAATTATTCCTTAAATTTTTTTTAATAAGGGCTGCAATATAATATAACATGGTCTAAAATTGAAATAAGAGAAAATAATATATAGTCAAATGGTTTATTCATTCATCTTTATATATCATTAAGAGTCAAAGACAAAATTAAATATATTTTCATTAATTTTTGATATTTTAGAACTTTTTATAAGAGTAATAATTACATTTGCTCCATACAATAAAGAAAATCTTTTATGATATTGCCCTTCCAATTATGGGTGAGCATATAATCTAGAGACTCAACTAATCATAACAGGAGTCAAATTGGGCAAGGTTTAAATAAAAAAATTTATAAATCCATCAGATAGATCCTAAGTCTTATAACTGGGCCTAGCTGGTCTTGAGATTACTATTTACTTGGCCCAGTTATATTTTCTATTTTATAAAATATTTTTTATGGTTTAATTTGATTTATATTTTATTTATAAAAAAGTTTTTAATATATTAATTATTTTCAAATATTAATTTTTTTATTCAAAATCTCAATTTTTATTTACTATATTTTTTTCACATTCAAATCTTAATTTTTTTCTTTTAAAAAACTATTTTTATTAATAAAAAAATAATGTTTGTAAATAAAATAATAATAAAAAATAAAAATAAATCTAACCTGGCTTAGTCAAACACATTTTGGCTTGGTTACTTATTAGATCATATTGGATCGAATCAGGTTTCATAGTAAACTTTTTTTCCTAATGTTAAACTGGGTCAAATTCAAGGTCTTACTCAAACCTCGTCCTAACTCAACCATTGATCACCCTTACAGCTAATGAATCTATTGTCATCATTTATTTTTTTATTAATCTTATAAAACTAAATTTATGTATTTTTTAAATTTATTATATTTTTTTATATCATGATAACTAAATTTAATTTTCTATTAATATCTACAAATATTGTTGATATAAACTATATTGACATATAGAAAATTAAACTAATTTTTTTAAATATCATGTAATGCGTAGATGGATAAATTAGTTTCTAATTAATTTTTTGCTGATGTGTATTCATTATGAAAATTATATATTCATAGGCTTTCACGTGAAAGTAGAAAAAAATTATATTTATATAATGTCAAGCGTATTAAGACAAGCAAAATCTTGAAATTAGATGAATTCAAAAGTCTAATTGGAAATATCAACTTAAACTCTAGGCAGGTAGATATTGTTTTAAAAAAAATAAAAAATTGGCCATTAGTCAGTAGATGGTCGGTATGCCATTGTGAATGCAACAAATTTGATTTATTAAAATTCAATAAAGTAGATTATTTTAATAAATAGATATAACCTAATCTCTGACGCTTACTTTCCATCTCCTGTCATCATTGTGCGCGTCAGAGACTAATCTCTTTCTAATAATTGTTTTTTTGAAAAAGAAAAAAAAAATCTAATAGCTTTCTTACCAAATCCTGATTCCTGATTACCGTATGCCGAACCAGAAAACAACAATTAATTACTTGAAAGTAAAACCAGGAATAGATCATATTCCTTTTGGGCCCTCTGATGAACCAGACAATTTAGATTCAACACCTCTTTTGTTTTCTGTCAATTTTTTCATAGTAGCATACATTGATAGCCTACATTAAATAGTTACATAAATCTAATAATTTATATTTGAAAAAATTAAAATTTATAATTTCTTAAAAATTTAATTTAATGACTATAATTATTGTAAAAACTTGATCAATAAATAAAAATTATTCAACCCCAATACGAAGAGTCAAGTGTCAATTTCGCTTGTGTACATGTGTCAATTGTACGTATTTGTGCGGAAACAGGAGAGGATTTTGTTTTTTGTTTTAATGTTAATATATATTTTAATTTTAAAAATTATTTTATATATAATATTTTATATTTTTAATCATATTTAATAATAATTTATTTTAAAAATTAATTTTTGAAAAAAAAAAAAAAAACAAAATGCAACTGGCCGCGTTTCGTCTGAAAATGACACAAAATGCTGCGTAGGAGAAAATCCGTGCTCCAATCGAACTGAATATATTATGCCTCAAACCTCGGACACTGATTTTGAATCCTCAACTTTCACAGTCAAAAAGCAAGTGTTTGGGTACTTCACATCATGTCATATTGACAGAAAATTTGTTTGGTAATGTGTTTTGTATTGACTGTTTAAAAAAATTAAAAAACAGAAAAAATGTTTTTTAAGAATAAAAAAATAAAAACAAATTTTAGATTTTTTTTATTTCTCAAAATTATTTTTATTAATGATAAAATTGTAATTTTATAAAAAATAATTTAAATAGGATTATGGCTTATGTTTAAATGTATTTTAAAATTTAACCTAATCGATTAGTAATTAGTCTGGTCATATTACTTCTTATTTTTATGAAAATAAAAATAAATGAAATAGAAATATATAATTTAAAATAAAAATGACTAAAATTTAATTTTTAAAATTCTTCATGAATAAAATTTATTTAAATAAAATAAATTAATATTAAAAAATAATACTTTAAGTTTTAAGTTCAATACCTAATCTAATCTAACTAAAATGCATGCACGCATAAACGTACGTACACTCATGTATGTGTATGCATAAATACAAAAACATAAATAATGAAGTTGTTATATATATGCATGCATATACAAGTAAGCACACATATACATATATATTAAACATGTTTAATATAAGTAAATATATATAATGAGTATGTAACATCAATATATACGCACATGCACCTAGATACACAAATACATACGTCTAATGTAATCAAACTCGCGAATCAACTTGGTTGACTCGTCGAGTTCGCGTTTTTAGGTAAGCATTTCGAGTCAACTCGATCCCTGACTCGGAACCATCTCAAACTTGTTTTGACTCGGTGGTTAACTCAGTCAAAATCAGTCAAACTCGGTGATTAACTCGAAAAAACTCGAATGAATTGACTCAGTAGCACCTTTCTACTGAGCCAACGTTGCCATTCAGTGTATGTGTGTGTTGTGTTATATATATTTGAACTTTATTTTCTTAGTTTAAAAGATAACATCTCCTTATACTTAAATTCAAACACTTAGAATAAATTCATCACCTATTACCACATAACCAATAAAAACTTCATGTTCATCATTTGTAACGCATTATATATATTTATTATTGACTTTTTTATAGAAATTTTATTTTGAAATTTTTATTAGTCATGACTTGAAAAGTTATTTATTATTATCTTTTTGACCTATTTTGATAAAGTAATCTTTAATAATTATATTTATTACTCTATAAATCATTTTAATTCAAATTTAAAATTACTAGTATTTGATTATTAGTAGTTATTATATTTAGATTTAAATATATAAAATTTTAAAAAATATCTATATTTAATTATCACTTATTCAACTATAATCAAACTAATAAACTATTAATCATTGCATTTAGTAGTTTTAGTTATTAGTCTAAATTTAAAAATATTGATTTTAATTATGTAATTATATATTTTAATGATTATTTTTTAATTATAGGTAAATTCTTACGATTCTATGTTACGAGTTTACTTCCCTCAAACGATTTTACCTAAACTCGCGAGTTTGACTACCTTACATACGTCTATATGTATCAATTTAAATGAAATTAAAATTCTATATTATAAATTTAATTATCAGTACTAAACAAAGTTTTAAACATTTTTAAAATTTATTTTTAAATTATTTTTTTCAAACATTGTTTATCTTAATTTTAAATATGTTTTTAAAAATAAATGATTCAAATAAGTTTTTTAAGGTTTTTATTTTTAAAAATTATTTTAAAAACAACTTTACCCTAAACCCTGAACAATTATTCTAAAAACATGAAAATAAAGAATAAAATCAAACAAGCGTATATATTCTTTTGTCACACAAACTTTAAATCGAAGAATGATAGATGATGATATATATGAGCCACTCTTCCAACATTCACTGTAACGGATATATAGCCGATGGCACATCTAACGTTCACCAGCCGTGAACTTTACGTCAGATATGGCGGTAGCTCCTTGTCGGTGAAGAGAAAGTTAAGTGAGGCATTAATTGTATACAGGTGTAGCAGGCCACCAAATGAGAGAGGAAAGTAAGATTAGCTTCTGATTATTCTTGAGCACCAGCGGGCTTCATAGGTTATTGGGCCGACATGAGTTTCAGAAAACTATTCCATTGAATTGTCTTAGTCCAACCCAACTTTCTGCACAAAGAGGCCAATATAAGACATTTTGACATAAGTAACAACTAATTAAATGATATAACATTAGCAGAGAAGCTATCATTGTGTGATGAGTTTCATGTTGGGGATGTAATGTGTGAGAAATAGAGCTTATAAGTTGAAGAGATTATTTTATCTAATAGATTTTTTTTTTAGTATGAATTGTTGATTTGGACCTATGCTGGCAATATTTGGATTTTTATTGAAAGGAATCAAGATAAAGAAGTTCTTGAAAGATCATGAGTTGTTATAAGTGCTATGTGGAGCAAAAAATAATTGAATTTGATATATTATGTTGAATAAAAACTTAATAATTTAAAATTAAAAAAATGTTAAAATTTTTTTAATGTTTATTAAAATTTAAATTATTAAATTAAAGCTTAATGACAAAAATCTACCCAAGAAATCTCGACAATCATCTTAGATTCAGATTTAACAAATATAAAAAAAAATTTAAATTTATAAATAAATATTTTAAAAAAATAATATTTTATTTTATTATAACATTTTATTATTAAAAAATAAAATAATTTTTAATATCTTACAATTTATTTTACACATCTCATAATATAATTTAAAAGGACTGAATTATTTTTAGTAAAATTTAAAATTTTAATATATTTTATTTTTATAAATACTTATTTTTAAATTTTAAATATTTGTTTATATTTGTTAAATCTAGATTCAATAACCTGGAAAATCTCATAGACGATCCGCTCTCATCATCCCACACGTACCATGGTCGTTATCATCTATCACCTTACGTAACTGACCTGAAGATAGAGGCAGGGCTGAAAGAATTATACAGGTGGCGGCTCTTTACCAGTGAGAACTTCTGTGGTGTTACGTACGGGAAATTGAAAACTCACAGAAAGAAGCTCAAAAGGAAAATGCTGCTCTCTGGGAAATTCATCCCCGAGAAATTCAAGTCCCTACTCTGCGTCAAATCAAGGTCGAGCAAATGAATTCCCTTCTTCAAGAAAACGTTCGGTGAGAAGGAATAAGAGTTTCCGACAGAATCATCCTGAAAGGTAAAAGCTTTAGAACAGAGGAAGAGAAGGAAGAAGATTATAGAAGAATGGGGCTAGAACTTGATTCTGGACTGAATAGTGAGTTATTTAATGTACAGAACACAGCAACAATTGATTTGGATGTTCGTACGAGCTCAGTCTCAAGCCTTTGGGATGGAATGGCTAAGCTGTCACATCAAAGGGACAAGGAGTTGGATAGGAATCGTGAGAACTTTGTGGATTCAATGAAGTGCTTCCTGAATTATGCAGATGGGAATCCGAAGGATTTGAAAGCAGATGAAGATAGAGTGCTAGTTCGTGTCAAAGAAATTACAGAGTATTTTTATGGAGATGTGAGTAAAGAGACAAATGCACTCAGAATATTTGTGAGAGATTTTCTGGGGACGTTGGATAATGTGGGCAGAGAGAGCTTAGAGGGCCTAATGTTCCTCGCATACCAAATCTCTTGCTCCATTAAAAAAGATTAGACATTAGAATTGGGGTGTCTGAGGTGCTCATATGTGGATTGAAAATTACCATCACGGGGTGTGATTTCTATTTTCATTTTTGATGGATTTTCTGAATTATTTTGAGAAAGAGGGTTCGAATTTAGAAGGGGCAACATATATCTCGTAGGGGAAATGTGAGGTATTCTTACGGGTGATCAAGGATCAAGGTTTAGCCTGGTTTGGTCCACTACGTGAGTCAGTATATTATTTTTTAAAAATTTTATTTTATAGAAAATGCTTTGCTATTTATAAAATAGTCTTTTCTAAATAGGAAAAAAATTAAAAATTGAAATAAATAAAAATTTATTGTAAATAAAGTGTTTTTTAGTCAGTAGATGCAAATTCTCATATCAAGCTTTTATTAAATTTTTAGATTAGTAAAATTAGTGGCATCAAAGTCAAACTTGGGCCTTGAAAACTTGTGTCAATGAGTTTTCCCATGACGCATCATGTGTTGTTAAATTAGCAAGTACAAAGTATTAATATAACACTATAATAAATATAGATAAAACTCATAAAGTTTTATCGAATTTTTGTTAAAAATGCTTTTAAATAAACTAATTAAACCACTTCGACCACTAAATTGTTAATTGCTCCCTTATTTGATTTAATGTAAATTTTTATAACATTATTTGCAAATAAATACGTATAATTACGATTTTTGTGCTATATAGAAAATATTATGAACTAAATCTTTGGAATCTATAGTTTAGACAAAAGAGATTGCTACTACAAGATTTATTTCCGCAATCTCTTGACATAATTTTTTTTTGTCACAAATTACAAGATAAAATATATCTGTACTTCCACCTAGTGGTTATTGACTTAATAGTTGTGAAACATTTTAGATTGGCAGATGATATAAACCATAATAGCACCTTTTTTTTCTGTTAGATCAAAATTTTACAATTCCCTATTTTGATTAGTGATTTAATCTATCCCTAACTTATCATAATAAGTGTTATTTTGATTTCTCACTAATTGAAACATTCAAAATAATTCCTCACATTGAAAAATGTCATGCTTAATATTTTGCTTTTCAAAAAATTACTAAATTTATTTCCTCCCCTAAACTTTAAATTTTAAATCTAAGAGATTAAATTTGATATTTTTTTTAAAAAATAAAAAATTAAATATGATATTTTTTAATAAGTAAGAAATTAAAAATATATTTTAATTTTCAATCTATAAACTAGTTATATTTACCAAGCCCAAAAAAAAGTATAATATGTCATGGGCCTGGATTTTGGGCTTCAATTGGATTGGGCGAGTAGCCGAAGCCCCTGAAAAAGAAACCCAAGACGTGCCTCCTACGTCATTCCCGCCATGGCGCCACATGTCATGAACTTTCGGGATTTTACCGGCATAGTCAATGCAATCACGTGTCAACTAGCCATTGGGTATTCTACGTGTTCTTCGCGGATGGGTGCGCACCGCATAACACCCCTAATGTTGAGGTGGCAGGTCTTCATTGGGGAGAACACTCTAGCAAAAGCAACGTACAGATATCGATAAATATGTTTCGCTCCAATTTGAATTGCCAACTGAAGGAACAGACAGAGAACAGTGAAAGCGCTTGGGAGAAAGAAGTAGAAGATAAGTGTTGGATCAATGAGCACGATAATGGCGAAGAACAAAGCAATGGCGCTTCTGCTTCTATTTTCTTTAGGTAAGGTTACAATGATGAATTTCTTCTTTTTGATAAACCGTAGGCAACAGGTACTAAGCATTACAAATTATTCAAATGCAATGGCAGAATCGAAGGAGAAGTTCTCTTCTTTTGTTGTTTTTAGTAATTTTATTAAGTGTTTTTCTTCCTTCAGAATTTATGTTTGGAATGACGGTAGCTGCTGAAGAATCTCCAAAACTCGGAACTGTGATCGGTATTGATCTGGGTACCACCTACTCTTGCGTGGGTGTTTACAAGAATGACCACGTGGAGATTATAGCGAACGATCAAGGGAATAGAATTACTCCTTCGTGGGTCGCATTCACAGACACAGAGCGTCTGATCGGAGAGGCAGCGAAGAATCAAGCACCTCTCAACGCAGAACGCACGATTTTCGATGTCAAGCGTCTTATTGGAAGGAAGTGAGTGATATTTTTAATAACTATTTTTGAGGATGAATGATTCCTGGTTTGTGTTTTTAGGATGGCCAACTGAATGGGGTTTGATTTGCTTTTATTTTTAGGTATAATGACCCAGAGGTCCAAAGAGATATAAAATTCTTACCTTATAAGGTTGTAAATAAGGATGGAAAGCCTTATATACAGGTGAAAGTCAAAGGAGAAAAAAAGGTGTTTAGTCCTGAGGAGATCAGCGCTATGGTTTTGACCAAAATGAAGGAAACGGCCGAAGCCTACTTGGGGAAGAAGATCAAAGATGCCGTTGTCACTGTTCCAGGTGCAATTCTTTCTTTCCTTCTACACCCTTAATTGATATGTCACTCTTCATTATACACAGCTTAGCATTACTTTTTCTTTTTTTTTTAATTCTTGGGGTCTAACTTGCTTCTTTTTCCTGCTCATTACAGCGTATTTCAATGATGCGCAAAGGCAGGCTACTAAGGATGCGGGCACCATTGCCGGGCTCAATGTGGCTCGGATAATCAATGAGCCCACAGCTGCAGCAATAGCCTATGGACTGGACAAGAAAGGAGGGGAGAAGAACATTTTGGTTTATGATCTTGGTGGTGGTACATTTGATGTCAGCATCTTGACCATTGATAATGGTGTGTTCGAGGTCCTTTCTACCAGCGGAGACACCCACTTGGGAGGGGAGGATTTTGACCACCGACTTATGGACTATTTCATCAAATTGATAAAGAAGAAGTACAACAAAGATATTAGCAAGGACAATAGGGCTCTGGGGAAGCTCCGGAGGGAATGTGAGAGGGCGAAGAGAGCTTTGAGTAGCCAACACCAAGTCAGGGTTGAAATTGAGTCGCTTTTTGATGGAATCGACTTGTCAGAGTCATTGACTAGAGCCAGATTTGAGGAGTTGAACATGGACTTGTTCAAGAAGACAATGGGTCCAGTGAAAAGAGCTCTGGAAGATGCAGGGTTGAAGAAGACCGATATCAACGACATTGTGTTAGTGGGAGGCAGTACTCGAATTCCCAAAGTGCAACAACTCTTGATGGACTTCTTTGATGGAAAAGAACTAAACAAGGGTATTAATCCCGATGAGGCTGTTGCCTATGGCGCTGCTATCCAAGGTGGAATACTCAGCGGTGAAGGCGGCAAAGAAACCAAAGGTAACAAACAAACCTAATTTTTATTTATTTTTAAGAACTTTCTATTCATTGGTTCGTTGGTTGGTTTTATTGAAGTATGATTCTTAAACTACTACTTTTTTATATTTGGCAGATATTCTTCTCCTTGATGTTACTCCTTTGAGTCTGGGGATTGAGACAGTTGGCGGTGTCATGACAAAATTGATACCAAGGAACACTGTTATTCCAACTAAAAAGTCTCAGGTTTTCACTACTTACCAAGATCAACAAACCACAGTGTCCATCAAAGTAAGATAATTAACATGAATATTTTAATTGCATGTATAACTGCCCCTGTATTTGTACGATAATTCTTGTGTTGAATATTTTAGGTTTATGAAGGTGAAAGAACCTTGACAAAGGATTGTCGCGAGCTTGGGAGATTTGACCTATCGGGCATCCCACCTGCCCCAAGGTAACTCAAATGAAATAACTAAGATACTGCCTTTACATTGTCGAGTTGTTATCTTGGATGACATATACATTGGAAGTTGTAGAGTTTCTTACTATTAACGTTACTTGCAGGGGCGTGCCTCAAATTGAGGTTACTTTTGAGGTTGATGCCAATGGTATCCTGCATGTGAAAGCAGAGGACAAGGCAGCAAAGAAATCGCAATCAATCACTATTACCAATGATAAAGGGCGTCTCAGCCAAGAAGAGATTGAAAGGATGGTCAAGGAGGCTGAGGAATTGGCAGAAGAGGATAAAAAGGTTAGGGAACGAATTGATGCCAGGAATAAATTGGAGACATATATATATAACATGAGGAGCACCATCAATGAGAAAGATAAGCTCGCAGACAAGATCGATTCCGACGATAAGGAAAAGATGGAGAGCACCTTGAAGGATGCTCTTGAGTGGCTAGATGACAACCAGAACGCGGACAAAGATGACTTTGATGAGAAATTGAAGGAGGTTGAAGCAGTATGTAATCCAGTTATTAGGCAGGTTTATGAGAAGAGTGGTGGAAGCTCTTCTAGCTCCGATGATGAAGAACCAAATGATGAACTGTAGAAATGGAACCTTTTTTATTTTTTATTTTTGATAATATTGGGGACGGATTTGTTTTGTCCTCTTCCGCCTTGACAGGGAAGAGCAGTTGCTACTTTTGAATAAGAGGAGTTGCCTCTATTGGTCGCATAAGAGTCTCTTCCATTGGAAATAACTAATTTAAAAAATTAACATAAACTGACAATACAAAATTTTATTATAAAAAATACTTGATTTCATATTATAATTTAGTTATTATTATTGAGATGAGAGAATTTAAAATTTTTTTCTTTTTTTCTGAAACTTCTAATAGAGTTTTTTAAAAGAGATTTTCAAAAATCATTGTTTGTAAATCTTTAAATATTTGGAATAACTTTTTGAAATAATTTGTCATAAATCAAATATAATAAAGACAAATATCACTTTTAATTACAATGCAATAAACACATGTTTCGGGTATAATTTTTATCTTCTCTATTTTTTATAGTTTTTATTTTCTAACACATTAATCTAGTTATAAGTGGGTGACTTTTACTAAATCTTTTATACATGCATGAGCCTTTTGTATTTTTCACTACGCTTGCCATGTTTTGTAATGGATATTTCCTACCAAGTGATTCAAATGCTTTGAGGTTCGCTAGGAAGAGTACGTTAAGTAAAGAGGCTACGTAAAGGTGATAATGCTTGAAGAAAACAAAGCAGACATTTCAATTAACCTTTTTTCGGCCTTAGGGATTACCAGCGATGTAGCATGACTACTGTATCTCTTGTCAAGTCAGAGCAAAAAATAAAAAAAAAATCAAAAGAAACAAAAAAAAAAAAAGTTGGATAGCATGCATGTTGTTCAATATATAATCTGCATTCAATTAGGAAAGGGTCAAATTGGGCTAAGTCACTTTCTATTTTTGTTTGTTTCCATTTTTTACTTAAATGGCTAAAACTATCCCAAATTTGTTAATTTTGCGCAAATCTTTTCCAAATCCTTTCACAAAATCCTTGCAATATATATATATATATAATGTTAGGGAAATTAAGTGTATGTTTTGACATAATAGGAGGTACGAAGTGTAATTTAGCCGAAATTAAGGAAGGTTAGTGCAATTATTAAGAAAAATATGTCGATCTTTTGACACTGACATTTAAGTCAGGATCATTAATGCTGAAAAGACTATATCAATATTATTACCAATGCGGTACTTTAAAAATTAGATTTAAATTTAAATTAAAAAAAAATCTTATATTTTAATCAAATTTTTTTATTTATGTTTCTTGAGTCAAATTAATCAAATTTTTAATAAATAATTAAATTAATTTATCACTTAAAATTAAAGATAAATAACATAAATAATAATTATTATTACACGTAAAATTATATATAAAAATTTATAAATGCAAATGTATTAATTTTTATTTTTTATTAAAATTTCAAGTTATATTAAATTTTTTTAAATATTAATTTTTTTATTTATTAAAAAAGTATTCATTCGAATTTTTTAGACTTAAATTTAGCTTAAAAAAAAAATCCAAGTCTAGCATATTTTACAAATCAAACTTTTTTAATATGAGTTTTTTGGTTTAGGTTCTTTTTTTTTTTTATCAGATTCATCAGGTTGGATGAATTTTTTAAGTTATGATTAAGTATAGGCACGAGGAATTTGAATATTCATTTTTATTGGCAAGTTTTCTCTCCAAATAATTTAAATAAAATGTATTAATTTTTATTTTTTTATAAAAGTATCTACACTAAGTTTTTTTAAATAATAATTTTTTATTTATTAAAAAAATATTCATTTTGATGTTTTGGGCTTAATTTGAGTTTTAATAAAAACTTAAGTCTAGCTTATTTTATAAATCAAACTTTTTTAATTGGAGTTTCCTTATTCAGTTTTTTTTTTTTTGGGATCAGATTCATTAAATTGAACAAATATTTTAAGTTATGATCAAATTTAGGTACGAGGATATGAGTCTTATGACTATATTTATATTGCAAAATGCTGGAAATTACAACCTCGTGTCTTGTAGTGTCTGATTGGTAGGTTTTTCTCCCCAAATACGTGGCTCCTCCCTCCACCCCCCTAACCCTCCTCACAAAAAAAAGAAACAAAAAGATATTTAATTTATATTAAAATAGATATTATTAAATTGAAATATATTTAAAAATATTGTTAAAATATTCAATTTATTATTATCAAAAGAAAAGAAGTTTTATTGACATAAATTTTAAAATTAGTACTAATAATTAAAATACATAATTTTTAATTAAAATTTGTATATAATTGTCTATCTTTTAAAATAAGAGCAATTTAAAAAAAAATTGCAAGTAATATAAATAATCAAAATACCCTGTTTAAATTTTAATGACTTCATTTCTTTTAAGTATAAAAAAGTCTTCAATGTTTTGAAGTAAGAATTGTGAAAGAAAAGAGAAAGAGGTCTTTGACGCTTCAAAGAAGTGGAAATTACAAAAATGAAATTTGAAATTGAAGATACTTAGTGAGAATTAGTGTCCTTAGGGTAAAGTATACTGACACCTTGAATATTTTCTTATATTCTATTAGTGAGATTAATTTTATACACAATATACATATTAAAAAATAAATTAGTTAACTTCATTTGATTTTCATACTAAATGTAAAATTTTGTTTTCATATTAGAACTTAATGTCAATTTAAATCAACTTATATTGTGCTAAAATTTAATTTTACGGAAAAAAGAACAAATTAAAAAATTAAAATCAATATTTTAATAATTATTTCAAAATTATTTTAGCACTTAAAAAATTAAAATCATTAAAGTTTAAACAAGGTATTTTAATTTTTAACATTACTTGCAAATATTTTTTAAAAAATTTATCTTATTTTAAAAAAATAGACAATTGAATACAAATTTCATTAATTAAAAATTAAGTATTTTGATTATTAATATTATTTGTAAAATTTATATCGATAAAAAAATTATTTTGATAATAATAAATTGATTATTTGAACATTTTTTTAATATATTAATTTAATAATATTTATTTTATTATAAATTATTAATATCAATGTTTTTTTCTTAGAATGGAGGGATAGTGCAGGGGCATTTTCGTCGGGGGGAAGGGGTAGGCGTGGGTCACAATTTTTTTTCGCGTCTTGCAGTGTCAAAAGGATCACAATTATATGTGTTATTCTTTTGAAAAAAAATTTAGAGTTTTGTTAATTAATGTTATAAGAGTATTGGTTAAAGATTGTTTATTATCATTTATCATAATATTTAATTAATAGTTTCACTAGTTTTGTTTTTATGACAATAATATCTTTAATTTTTTTCCAAACGACATAATTAATATTTTAAATAAAATTATAATTTGTTTCTAATGACTTTTTATATATTCATACTTCTAAATAATATCTCTATATTACTCTTCAATATCTTAGAAAACATTTAAAAATATTAGTTTTAAAATATACAGAAATTAAAAAAGAAAAAGGAATAATGCTAAGATATATGGAGATATAAAAAGAATAATTTTTTTAATAAAGGAGATTGATTTTTTTTTTTTAAATATGAAGGTAATGTTTTCATAAAAATAAAATTAAATAAATCGTTAATTAGATGTCATGAAAACTAATGAAAAAAATAATAATTATTGTTGTAAGTGAAAATAATAAATATTTCTTTACTAGCACCCTTATGATATTAATTAGTAAAATTAAAAAATTTAAGCATTTGGGTGAATAACAATGATGACGTAGTCTAACAATGCCACATACGAGGATCCCACCTCTCATATGTTATCAGAGCCTTTATTTGGAGAAATACATGTAAAACTAAAGGAGATAGAGAGTAAGAAAAACATTGTTTCTATTATGGATCCTAAAACATCTACTTCAACTTCACCTATTCCTTGTTACTTATCTATCCTTGACGTTTGCCTCCGAGCTAACACCTACAAAATAGACAACCTCATCAAAATTTCCTACAAAGACCTTCCACTCACACAACACCTTAAAGACACCTATCTTCCCCTTATAAACCCATACCAACTCTATACCCAAAATCGTTCTTGGACTCATTCTATAAAACACCTCATCTTTAAACTCAAGATCTCGGTTAAAGAGTATGTTTACTCTTTTAACCATAACCATGCTGAACTTCCCTCCTACACTATCGAACAATATGTGAAATTTGAAATGCCCCAGCAGTTCATCAACCACTAAATTGATCAATGATACACTCATCTTCATGTTGGAGCCATCTGACTTTGCATCACATATCATGGTCGCAAAGGTCTCTCAATCACAGCAAGACTGGCCATCCTTGATACCACTTACCTCACATATCAGCAAGCCCTTATCAGTACAATTCTCACCACCCTGAATGAAGGCACAATCATTTTTGACCATTTGCCCAAACTTTAACCTAAAACTATCAGATCTGACTCTAAAAGGCAGGTTACAAGTCTAAATCCAGATCATTAGTGTTGAGTAAGTTCCTGAAGCCGTCATGGCTACAATTCATCACCAGATGACTTTTCGAGTCTTGAATCATGCCATGTACTTTCGCCTCCCAAATCATACAGCGGATACTCTTATGATTGTAGCTGAGAGACAAGATATGCCCACAATCATACACATCCCCAAATAGATATCTTGTGAAGACCTCCTCTAGCTCATGCTAACTGATTAGATAACCAATTATGAACAAAGGCTTGTCTACAGTATACCTCTTGCAACAACTGAGCCTCAAAAACTTATCCGCTTTCCCAACAGACAAGTTAAGCTGGTTTACAAGAAGCCTGAAGAATCTTCTTGTTAGGTACCTCAAGTTCCACCTTTCCTGCAGCAGATCATGACAATCGCTCTAGTGCCAATTCATGAGATCAAAGAGGGACTATTCTAGTCCATCATTTTAAAACAAACAACAAGCTTGTTTATGTCTCTTACATCCATGAACATTTCATATAAGACGTAGCTCCTGAGATGTGCAAGCCAGGATGCTCTTACCATGATCCTTCATATTTTTCTAACGACGACAGTAGTGAAATAGACCTTTCTTCAAATGACAGTGATTTTGAGGAGCCTTCTTGTTTTTATGCTTGCAATACTCCTCAATTATTGCAAGAGGTCAGCTGTGGACATGCCTTTGTTCATAATTGGTTACCCAATCAATTGACATGAGTTGGAGGAGGTCTTCACGAGAGATCTATTTAGGGATGTTTATAATTATGGGCACATCTTTTCTCTCGGCTACAATTATAAGAGCATCCTCTGTATGATTTGGGAGGTGAAGGTCTATGACATGATTATGGACTCGGAAAGCCATCTGGTGATGGATTGTGCCCATGACGGCTTCAAGAACTTGCTCAACACCTATGATTTGAATCTGGACTTGTCACCTGTCTTTTAGAGTCAGATATGAGAATTTCAGGTTAAAGTTTGGGCAAATGGTCAAAATGACTGTGCCTCCATTTAGGGTGTTGAGAATTGTGCCAATAAGGCCTTGTTGATACGTGATGTAAGTGGTGTCAAGGATGACCAGTCTTGCTGATACTGGGAGACCTTTGCGACCATGATATGTGATGCAGAGCCCGATGGCTCTGGCATGAAGATGAGTGTATCTTTGATCAATTTAGTAGTTAATGAACTGTTAGAGAATTTCAAGTTTCACATATTGTTCAGTGATGCAAAGGGGAAGTTCAGTATGGTTGAGGTTAGAAAAATAAATATACTTTTTAACCGGGATCTTGAGTTTAGAGATGAGGTGTTTTATGGAACAAGTCCAAGAGCGATTTTAAGTATAGAGTTGGTACAAGTTCATAAGGGGAAGATGGGTGTCTTTAAGGCGTTGTGTGGGTGAAAGGTCTTTGTAGAAAATTTTGATGAGATTGTTTATTTTATGGGTGTTAGCTAAGAGGTAGACGTCAAGGATAGATAAGGAACAACTAATAGGTGAAGTTGAAGTAGATGTTTCTGGATCTATAATAGAAACAATGTTTCTCTTACTATCTATTTCATTGTTTTATTTCAAAAAAAAAAAGTAGTTAAATGGCCTATAGAGTTGGCTTATTTGAAAATTTAAGCTGATCTTTCAATTGAAAATTGCCTGCTCTGACAAAATCTCAATCTAATTAACAACAAACTCTCTTGTCTAATAATCAACAAATTTATCCTAATAATAACTAGAGTCATTTTCATAACATGAGTTAAGTAAAACCACGATCAAACTCTCTTGTCTAATTAAATATTTATTAGAAGTGTTTCACTTTTTCCATGCTAAGTTATCCTAATGACTGATCCGTTTAATTATTCTGCACCTCTCAAATTCGAACCCCCGGTTCTTGCAACGCACTATTTCTACCCAAAGGAGGCATTCGTTTCACATTCTTTTGGGCTGCTTTTGCTTTGTGATGTCTGTCCTTGTTTGTGACGTGATATGGAATAAGGTGAAGATTCCGCAAGTATATCAAATTCAGACAATGTGATGCTTATTTGCGTAATTACTAAATCATCAGAATCATAGAGTGTGGCTGTAACAATTACCAAATACAATTTGACAGGAATTCCTTATCATTATAAAGATAAGCAGAAGTGGAAACCAAATCCAAATTTTAACCGCAACAGTTAAGCGCCATACCTCTGTATCTGTCTTTCTTGAAGAAAAAATTTTAAAAGAGAGAGACATGTGGACATATTCCAGAAATTGGCAGAAAAGAGAAAGGAGACAGAATATGAATTGAGGATCAAGTAAATGGAAGCCCTCCAACTAAAGAAAAGAATCCAGAGGCAGTGCATTATTGTCATGTGATATGGAGCTAAAGTGGGTCGAATACGATGCCTACCTCCATGAACATTGGCAACATCGTTTTCGCCATAATAGGCTTCTCCACCTCATTCTTGCTGTGCATCCCAAACCTCAAGAGATGGCAGAAGAAACGAGTAGCAGCAGAGAAGCTAAGAATCGTAAACGAGGCACTGGAAGTGGCAGAAGAGAGAGCCGCGAGGTACCAAGAAAGACATGACCGAATACTGAGTCTGGTAAGCTCGTGTTACTTGACCAATACAGAGGTTTTGGAGGCGTTGCAGGGTGCGAAAGGCACCATGAATCAGTCGTTGGAGTTTGCTCTTCAATTGAGGAGACTTCAGTTGAACATCATTTACTCTTTCCCTGAAGCACTTGACCTTCTCCTTTCCGATTCATCGAACCAAAACGTCACCGTCGTAACGCCGACGGATAGGTAGGGTTGTTGCTGAATTTTTTTTTTATTTTTTCAATCTTGATGTAAGGTCTGGCCCATTAATGGACACCCACAATATTATTTCGCTTTATTTTCTTTAGGCATGTCATGAATCATGAATGTGAGCAGATAAAAACATTTTATGTAACTTCTGTTTTGGAAAATTCATTCAAATGTTAAAAGAATAAATAATTTTGTTTGATTTAAAGATAAGATTTTTTAAAAATATTTTTATTCTTTAAATTTTTGTTTGAAGAAAATTTACAAAACATTTTTGTTTTAGATAAATTACATTATTTGTAAAATTTAATTTCTAGATAAAATTATTTAAACATAAATTACAATGATGTAAATTCACTTTTAACTAAATTAAATTATTATGTATTACTTTAATTTAAAATCAATTTTGTGCAAGCTTAATCAAAACATACCTAAATTTTTAAAAATTTTAAAATATGAAGCGAAGGAAAATTTGCTTGTTTCATTAGTTAATTAGAATTTACCAATTTCTTTCGTTTCAATAAGTAAGTATGTAATTTCGTGGTAAACATTTTGAATGATAAAATAAATGTGTCAAAAACAAATGAGTTAACAAAAGTTTGTCTTTTTTTTTTTTTTTTCCTTTTGCTTCAAAAAGTTTGGCTTCTTATTTCCATATTAGGCAGCTCTAGCTTCTCTATGCATAAGTCCAAGTTTAACTAGGCCATCACAAATTCACAATCCCTTGGACTTCTGTGAGAACTGAAATTTATATAAACTTTTGCAAAAGAGACACAATTTCGGTTTAGTTGCCATGTCATTTAAGTTTTGAATTCGATACAGGATAAATTCTTGAGCGCCCTTCAATTTATAGTTATCTTTACCTTTTAGTCCCATAAATTGATGCCATATGGCAGTTAGGTAGAAATAAGATTAGAAGTATAAAACTAAAAAACACGCATTAAAATTATTTGATATTTGCAACATAACTCCTATTGATTGTTTGGTATATACTAATTTTTAATATTAATAAAATTTACGCTTTTGCCATACATTTTATTTATGTGTATTTACAGCATGACCCTATTTTTTATTCGATATATATGATTACATAATATTAATAGAATTTACAATGTGTCAACACAATTTAGTTATTTCTGTTTTAAATTCCAATTAAATATATATTTTTCTCATCTTTCTTCGAAAAGGCTTGCAATTCTTTTACAATTTCAAACATGTTCTTATCCAAAAAAATAACACTAAAATTTTCATAATTCAAAGGAAAGGAGTAAAAATAATAAATAATAAATAAATATATTAAAACTTAGAAATGGAAATTTAGAGAAATTTAATGTAAAAATCACACAAAAATATAAAAATGATTACTTTTAATATAATATAATTTATGAATAATATACAACTGAAAAATAATATAAATCGATTGATCAATATAAATATAATTATAAAAGACTCAAGTAAACAATAAAATATAAAAAAAATTATAAAATTGTTTAAAATGATTTTAGTATAATCTCATTATTACGTTGTTTACAATTATTGTAAAATTTTTTTTTGGAATTTTTGACTATTTTGTGGTAGAAAATTTTCACATGTTTTTTGGTAGGAAATTTTTGTCAAAAATTTGCATAAAGACAATCAGACATGTCATATGGACACCGATGCCCTTAGATAATTGAGGGTATCAAAGAGTTGGCCTTCGAGAGGGAGCTTCCAAGTTCAAAGGGCTACCAATGTGTCTTATGCCAATCGATGATTTCTTTGGTTCAGGGCATCGGTGCCATGATCAAGTAGGTCAATTCTTTGGTAAAAAATTATAGTCAAAATTTTCTACTGTTAATAAGTCAAGTTGCTTTTAAATTTTTTGCCTAATTTTTTTAACTATATTTATAATACTTAATTAATTTCATAATCTATATATAGATACGATATGACATTATAGAAGATTAAAATATAAAATTAGTCATTTATTTTGTGACAATTTTATATTTCATAAATTAATTGTAACAAAATAATATTTCACAAATTTAAATTTATATAAAATTAATCTCATATAAAATTTAAATTTATATAAACCTTAAATTAATGAGAGATTTGCATAAAATAAGATGAATATAATATTAATTTGTGACAATTAATTTATAAGATGAATAAAAGACTAATTTAATTTTTTTTTCATTGTAAAAATTGATATAATCATAAGATTCAATTTATTTTTTAAAAGTTTGGCTCAAAATAAATTTTATTAACTAAAGTATTTAAAGTGGTTTAAAATTTTTAAATATATTGAAGTGGCAATTATGAGAGGGTAACATGGCTAAGGCTAGCATGAGTTTAATATTTACTAAAGTTTATAATCCGGTTCAGCACCGTTGGATTAAACACCAAGCACGGATCGCCAGCGTGTCATAATTCTTAGCCATACGACCATTAGCCGCCTGATCTCGTCCGTCAACTTTATAAATTTAATTGGTCTTTCAATCATTCAACTCCTAGTATTATGCGCCTTCACTATAATCCGTCTATTGGCTAAAGATTAAACCTATGGATCGATGATGTGGCTACTCGGTTGCCGTCCGATTCCATTCAACGAACTCTTCGAGCATTTGGCGTTTAGCAGTATTAATATCCGCGCCTTTACATTCAAACAAAGCAGTTCAGAACATACTCTTGCCTGCGAATTCCCTGTGAACCCATCAGTGATCAGTGTTGGCAATGGAGTCCGCAACTACAACGAAGGGCGCCGGAGGAAGAAAAGGAGGTAACAGGAAGAAGGCCGTATCCAAATCCTTGAAAGCTGGCCTTCAGTTTCCGGTGGGTCGTGTGGCCAGGTTCATGAAGAAAGGTCGCTATTCTCAGCGATTAGGCACCGGAGCTCCGATCTACCTCGCAGCCGTCCTCGAATATCTTGCAGCTGAGGTATTTTGTTGATTTCATAGCTCATTCACTCCTGAGTGCCTTCTGATTTTAATTTATACTCTGTAATATGGAATTTAATTTCTTACAGCGTTTTTTCTCAAGGAATTATGTCTATATTGTTCAGTTTGTTCATTTAAACGATACATTAGTGGCCTGAGATTTGAATGGTGTTGGATGGAACGTAGGTACTGGAACTAGCTGGGAATGCGGCACGTGATAATAAGAAGAACAGGATCAATCCACGACATGTGCTACTGGCTGTGAGAAATGATGAGGAGCTGGGGAAGCTTTTGCAAGGAGTAACCATTGCTAGCGGGGGAGTGTTGCCAAATATCAATCCGGTCTTGCTGCCAAAGAAGACCTCTTCTGGTGCTGCTGCTGCTGAGAGTTCCAAAAAACAGTAGATTGTTCCATTTGTACAATTCCATTATTAGGTTTAACCTTCCTTTTTTTCGGGTAATACTTGGTACGTAGTGCACGAATGTAGATGCTAAACTTATATAATCAGATTTGTTTACTCTGACTTATTCTACTTCTCGTTGATGTTCGATTATTTCTTGACTTCTGGTTGAGTCATCGTACAGTTATTCGGCTCTGTTTTCTTTTCATCAAGTCTGATGATTAATCAGATTGAACGTCTTAGGTTTTTAAGTCTTTGCCCAACCCATTTTATACGAAGCTAAGGAGCCATTCTCCTTTCGCCCATTCAATTGGGGCCAAGTGGATTAAGTAGGGCTTTTAGTCAATGTATCCCTTATTCGATAACATGAAATCAACAGAATATGTGTGTGTGTATGTGTATTGGTCTCATTTTAGCCGGAAAATTTTTCTCTTGACCAAAAAATTTATACTCGTTCTCATTTTTCAAAGCAATTTTGTCATAATGTAATATTTGAAATTTTTACTTTTATAAATCAAATCAAGTAGTTCTCAAATTGTTAATTTTTAAACATTTTCCATGAAATTAATTAGTCCACCATATTATCATGGTACATATGTGATTATTGTAAAAAAATTATTAAAATTTTTAATTAAATTATATGTTTGTTATGTATTGATTAAAAAACATAATGATATGGTCATAAAATAATGTATTTAAACTTGGTGTTGTCAAGTGGGTTGATGAAATTAATTTATTTAACCTACTAACAAATATAAATATACATTGTTAAAGAAAATAAAAAATAAAAAAATCTATCAAAAGTTAAATATTTAATTTTAATGTCAATTTTATTTATATTGTCATGATCAAATTATTAAATATAAAGAAAATATATTTTTAGTTTTTTACTTATTAAATGTTTAAAATAAATTTTAATTTATTAGAAAATGTTATATTTAATTTTTTATTTTTAAAAAATAATATTAAATTTAAAATTTAGAATTTGATAGAGGGATTAAATTTAATTATTTTTTAAAAATTAAAAAATTAAATATGACATTTTAATAAGTGAAAAATTAAAATAATAATTTCATCACCAGTAAAAAATTAAAAATGTATTTTTTTAATTAAATATGTAAAAGACATAACAAGAATAATAACAAGAATAAAAAGTTGTATAAGTGTTTCACAAAAATATTGTCAAAAGTTATGTGTGTTATTTTTCACAAAATCTTTTAAATAAACCAATTTACTTATCTATTAAGTTGATTTATTTGACTTGCGAATATAAGTCAAATTAATATAACTCACATGTATTAAACAAATAATGTTAGCTCAACTAATTAAAATAATAAATTAAATAGGTCAATTTAATAAATACAATATATTTTAATAGCTCTAACTAAATTTGGAGGTGATTCAACTTCTTTGAATTATATTATAAAATGTGTAAAATAAATTATAAGATATTAAAAATTATTTTATTTTTAATAAAATATTATTTATATAAAAAATTTCAAATTTTAGCATATTTTATTGTTATATTTTAAAATTTTTTTTATATCTATTAAATTTAGAATCATTAAATTTAAATCCAACAATTTTAAATCTTATTAAAAATTCTTCAGTAGCATCAGCTACGAAAAATGATTCATTCTCGTTCATCTTCTGTAATAAAAATTATATCTCTACAAGTGATAATGAGTTGTAGAATTAGTCACCAGAATTTACGTACGTAAACACTGTTCTTTTCAAAATTCCCATTTTGGAATTATCGCAATCAATCCATAAGCATAGTAACCCCAACACTCTTGTTATAATTTCTTGCATGTAAGGCTCAGAAAATGTCAAAATATGAATCGAAGTGTCATATATACATCGTATTTACAAGCTGACAAATGTACAAAAAGGGGCCAGCGGTTAACGAGAAAAGATAATTGATCTATCTATAGCAAAGATCACCTAGAATAAGTACATCCAATTCTAGAATGTTTCTTCGGTCTTCAGAAAATTATAGTATTCTAGTTGGGTCATCTCTCCACCAGTTGTGGGGTCAAACTGGCATCGATAGAAGCTGCGATAACAATCCAAAAGACCGTTCCATCAAAAGATTTAAACACCAGATAAAAACGTCATAAAAAAAAAAACACAAGTAAATGGATAATGAGAAAAAAAAAAAACTAAAGACAAGTCATTCATTGTAGCCTGGGTTACTCATACCCTCGTCCATATAAATACCATACAAACACATGGCTCTATAACTATCTATTTCCTGTACATACTGTTCAAAAGCCTACATTATTTAGCGGTAATATCATAGATTAAAAACATACTAAGATATTCAGCATTATCCAGAAAACTCAGCGCCAAGATAGTTAAAAAGTAAACATATTGATTGCAGAGTAGATAGATACTTACATATCCGCCCATTCATTACTCAAACACTGTATTCTATTGCAAACAAATAAGTCAACCACAACCTCAAGACAATTGCTCAAGAAAATATTTTTAAGTTATTAAACTCTTAGTTTTCAATTTATACGTCCAATATGCAGGTTATCTCCAAGCAACGGATAGGAAAAGTGAAAAAAGAGCAATACACAAAGCAGCACAAAGATATAATCCATTACTGAAGTACCTTCCATCCATGCCAAGTATTACTATCGTGTTCTTTTGGTGACCAAAGGCAACAATATATTGCAAACCTTCATTCAAGCGAAACTGGGCCACTGACCACTCTGAGCTAAAATACTTAGGGAGCACACCTGTAAAACATTACATTTAAACAGATGACGAGCAAAAACTAGCTCTAGAAGAAGTTTCCATTTCCAGAGTACATAAGAGTACATACTGTTACAGCAGCCATTGTTATTATACATTTTGTTGTTACTATACAAGGCACCTTATTTTGATGCTTCAGATGTGCACAAACAATCAGAATGGACAAGTGTACAAACCTCTAATAAATGAAAGAGATGAAACTGCTGACGGGCTAGCCGGATTAGATTCAGATGTACTAAGTGATGTACGATGCCCCAATAGTCCTGAATCACCCTTTAGACTGAAGACATGAACAGTTCCCTTGTCACTGGAGACAGCTAGCCACTGTGCAGTGGCAGAGAAGGCAAGGCTGTATATTTCTGCTCGATCTGCACCTCTCCGTAACTGAAAGTGTCACCCAACTAATTTACGTTACATCAAACTTTTCTTGAGTTTCATGAAAACTTTGCATTAGCCTTTCCAAGACAACCCTCAACATTTTGAGGTCTAAACAAAAGTTTAATTACAGCATAACCTTTACTCTTCAACAGGAGATGCACATCATTACACTGGTTAACCAGTTTAATCCTTTTAGGAATGAAAAACTGGAAAGCTCAATTTAAGACAATCGATAAATTCAAGTATCTGACCTAGACAATCACAGAAAAATTAAAATCCCAGACGGCAGACAATCTATTGGATTGGGAAAACGCATCAAGTCAATGGAGGAGATTTCAAAACTCTTATCTAGTAGGTTAATTTTAAGTTCCCAATAGACGAAATCAAGCATCTCTGCAGGACCTGCCAGTGAACATTCCGTATTTCCTAATAAATAAAAAATTAGACATTAAAGCACATTCAGTTGAGTTAGCGTTTTCCACCCATTGAAGTGCATGTACAAGCCGTTTCACTGGGTAAAATATACATGATTAAAGTTCAGTGAAAATTGTTGCGGAAGGTTGCAGGTTGTGAGGTTGACGTTAGTTTCAAATTGTAAATATTCAAATAGTTTATTTAGCCAGCAACTTAGAGCTCTACAAGTAGAGAAATTTGAAGTCAAAATGGTTTTCTTTGGACTGCATTTATTTTCAGAGTATCTACCACAAAATTAATAGAATTCTGAGTTCTGACATTCTTGAGATTGACATTTGTGAAGGACATTATATTCGTAAAAAAGAAAAATCCCTTACATATATAGCTGAGCTATTAGTTTTTCACCCAAAAAAAATGCCGTTAATATATTGATGACAAGAACAAAGCGTATTTACACATAAAAAATACAACTACTATATATTAATAGTATAATACTAATATATATTAAAAAGCAGAAGCTTTAGTCTTCAGAGTAATCCGTTATATTACCTCTTGGAGCAATGAACCATCCATAGTATTGAAAATCCTAACCAGAGTTCCCTTACTGCTTGCGGTGGCAAGTAAGCGCCCATCTTGCGTAAGCGCGAAACAAGCAATTCTGGAATCGTGCGCCATTATAAATTTAGTCCGCTTTGACGCGTAATGTTCAACTCTTACCTGACCCTTCTGCAATCCAGGGCAAACCAAAACCATTGTCCCTGAAACATGGGAGACTTCACAAAGTCCCTTTGGATTCGCGATTGTCTCGATTTGCTGCAGCACTCTAAGATCATCGAAATTGTACACTAATATCTTATGCACCAGAACCACCACAATTCGGTCCCTCCTAAGACGAACCCCTTTTACCTCAGATCGAAACGATAGTTCGCCGATGCACCGTGACTGGTGGTCGTCCCAAATCATCACTTTATTGATTGGGTACAAAGGGTCTGCCCCACCGCCAACGAAGGCAAGTATGTTGCACCGAAATAACATCTCTACCAGTCCGATTCCACCACCAGCACCGAAATCTCGCCGAAAGATCTCGCGGAACGGGTCGCAATTGAAAATTCGGAAGCCATAATTGGTGCCGGAGGCGAAGCAACCGGAATCTTGATTGAACGAAAGATGAAGGAGGGTCGGAATTTGGGTTGCATCCGAATTCGACGTCCGATTTGGAGGAGTAGGGTTTTGAATCGAAGGAGTTTCTATGGCTTGGGAGGCGCCGAAATCGGAATCCTCTGTTTGGGAATCAGGGACGGCAAGAGTTTGTTCAGGCTGTGCCATTGACATGGGTGAAATAATTCACAAGAAAACGTTGCCTTCAAATTATATAGAAAGCCGCGCAGGTGAAGCAGAAGGTATCTGATCGAAGAAGGGGAAGAAGGAAAGTTAAATTGGACTCGCACAAGCAAGTAGGTAGGGCAAACTTGATTAGCACTGCAACGTAAAAGAAGAGAGTCCAGAAATATATAATTTATAGCTATCCAATTCGTTATTCAAACAGCTCGTCGTGTATAAAGGGGCAAATCCTTGTCATCGTTCACGGATCTTTTATCTAACAGAAAAATAAATTAGGGTTACCCAAAAGATTGACAGAATCAAAAACTAACGTATTAATATGCAGTCCACTATTTTTCCGCAAGTGGTCTACAGTTTTACTCTACGAGATCAAGTATGTTCATTGAACTCGAACACGTTTCCATGATATAGTTGATTAAATATTAAATATTTAAAAATAAAATATGAATAAAAGTTATTTAAAATTATAAAATATTATATTTTTTAAAAAAACTTCATAAAATTTTGAGAGTAAGTCATTCTACAAGACTCCTTTAACTGATAAATTAATAAGTCAAGTTAGTTTGACTTGTGTATATATATATATATATATATATATATATATATGTTAAAATGAGTTAAAAATTTTAATTTAATCTATTAAAGTAATAAGTTAAATTCATTTTTTTTATACTCTAACTGAGTAAAACATCATTTTAATTTCTTTGTTATGAATTTAATGTCAATTTAGTTATTCACTAATTTTTAGCCTTAATTTGTCTATTACTTATAAATCAAGTGTCAATTTGGTCCTTTAATAATGTATAATTGTCGATTAATTCCTTGCTTATTCAAATGTTAGAATATTTAGTTTGATTATTAAATATGTTAATTTTCATATCAACGAATGACTAAATTAAAATTTGAAATTAATAAGAATTAAATTAAAATTGAACTTATATGTAAATGATCAAATTTAATAACTAAGGGGCTAAAATAATATTTTACTCCCAAATAATATTTGAGAAGGTGGTTAATTATATTTTCATATGATTAGATTGAAGTTGCATAGATTTGATTTCAAATTTGATTTTAATAATCTATTAAATTTTAAATAATCTTCAATAAATGATATGAATGTTTTAATAATATATTCTTTTACGTGTGATACTAGTGTTAAAATAAGTATAAAAATATGCATGCTATTTTAGCTTTTGGCCTCAATGAAAAAATTACAATGTAAATAAAATATAGAATGAGATATGATATGTAGTATTAGCAAAAAATGACGAATATAAATGATTCTTGGCATTGAAAGTGGTGTTGAAGGCTTGAGTAGAGATAGATTCAAGTGGAGTTGCGACTCTTGGGTACTTTTTAAATTTTTAATTCTTATATATAATTTTATTTTATATTCTTTATTTAATCTATTAATTAATAAAAATTTATCCCTTGTTTTTTAAGAATTTGTTAAAGAAAAATTTTTATTTTTAAAATTTAAAATTTTAATATGTAAACTCGTGCTTAAATGTCTAATCTTAGAGTAAAAAAAAATTTATTCATCTACATTTGGGTCATGAAATGATCATCTTTTGAGACTTCAATTATAACTAGCACAAATGCTTTGTTAAACCCACTTTACTTTTTAAGTAGCCTACATAATTTATCGGACTATACTTTTGTCAATCTCCTCCCTGTCTTGAGTGTTCATCAAAGCCATAAATGCAAAACAAAAAATTGAAATTGATGGACTAAAAATCACCCATTAACCAATCTTGAAGTCTGTCTAAATCTTTTCACACAGAACACCTTTACTTTGCCAATTTTTTAAATACTTGTTTTTCCCAAGTCGAAGAATGTTTTGTGTTCCAAAACTAATTATTTTGCTTATTGGGAAATTGGGAACAAACTTTCCTTTAGTAAAATTTTTTTTGTGATCCATCATTGGACTTTGTCATTTTTAACCTTTTTAAGTTTAACACCAAAGTACTTCGTAGTGCCCTAAAAAAACTCATTGTATTTCTTATTGTTTTTCTTTCAAATTTGGATGAGCTAAGGCTCAAACAAGTGAGATATATTATTATTTGATATATTATTTTAGGTTATTAAAATATGATTAACAAAAAGATTGAATTATTTTTTTTTAAGAATAGAGGGTTTGAAAATAATGATAATCCACCGGTAGGCGACTATTCATATCGAAGAAAAGTCTTACGTTGATTATTTACAAGTGTATTAATGTCCTTTTAAGGATTTTAGAGCAAAATTGAAAAATTGAATTGAAATGAAAATCATATTGATCATTTTGATATAATATAATTAAAAGATTTTAACCCCTTTATGGAATTAAATTCCAAATCCGTCCTTAAACTTAGCAAGTGTGACATGAGAAATATATTACACCACATGCATGCCAGTGAAGCCGAAGTAATAGTAAGTTGGAAAATATTATTTCAGTATTTTATTTATTAATTAATTTTTAATTTAGTTTTCTATTAAATTTTATCTTAATTTTATCACTCACTTATTAGTTTATTTTAATTTAATTATTCTCTAATTTTAATATATTTAGTCTTTTAATCTTGACTAAATTTAAATTAATAAATGACCATATTAAAAAGGAATTAATAAATAAGAAACCAAGTTGAAAATTAAAATTAATTAGAGACCATATTAAAAATCTACTAGTAGTGACCAAAATAATATTTAACTAAAGGCTTGGCAAAAGCGAAGTTGATTGTAAGTTTTGGAGATTCATCATCCAGGACCTAGCTGATAGGCTTGGCGTAATAGGCTTCTCGGATGTCAAGCATGATTTTTGACCCGTGAGAGAATAACCTGGATTGACTTTTGAGAAACTCGGTGCAAGTATAGGTCGTATCTCTAATTAATAAAAAAAGTAATTGTCTTAAACAAAAGAATATCTGTACTTTCATTGAATAATGCATTGACTTTGAATACAAATCATCAGCAAAAATGATGGCAAAACATATGCACTATACTGGACTAGCAGTCATATGAAGCTACACAACTAAAGTACATGTATTACTGCTAAAGTCCCTCACAGGATTTCCTTTGGCCAAGCGGAAGCTGAAAATTATTTCCATCACTAGAAAAGAACTGAATTCAGACCCCAAAAAATGTATAGGAAAGACAACTGGCTCAATGAAACCAAATGTAGAATCACTATTCAGTTAGGCGAATGGTTAAAGGTTTACGCATCGTCAGCTTTCTGGCTAGGGGGCGTACCAGCAAGCCAACCCCATACCCCGCCTGAACTCTGCCTCTGTTTTGCACTTAAGGCGGCCTGCTCAGATGCTGCTTTTTGTCGTTGGAGGAGTTCAAGTTCCTTCTGTAATGTTCCGATTGTTTGGAGCTTCTGTCCTAATTCAGCAACCTCTACCTGCAACCGCAAACACTCTCTTTAGTTAATAATTCAAAATTCTTTCATCCAGATGATGCAAGCCGAGAACAAACTAAATTATGAAAGAAAAAAAAATTATCTCACATCATCCTTGTAAAGTAAGCACTAGAAAATTGAAACCTAATGTTGCAAATAACGGAATATACTGATTCAAATTCTTGATCACTTGGCATGACTTAGTACTCTATGAATAGCTTACTGAACCGTGTCTACCCAAAGTCAAAAAGATTTACAACGATGGGTTATTTAATAACAGATCCATTTCCCAATTTTGCACAAAATTACCATCAATTATGAATCGCTTCATTCAATGCATATATCTGGGAATTCATCCAATCAAGCAACGGTTGCCATCACTTAATTCTCTCCATGTTGTTGTTCATATTTTCACCTCTCAAAAGGGAAGAAGGATTCCATTATTTATCCAGGCATAAAAAGTTTGAGAGTTCCATCATGACTCTCGCTCTATTTATACGTCATAATGTAAAGGTCAACTCATTTTACACAAGTTATACAGCAAACATTCAATGTCATAATAGCAAATATTAAAAAAGGTTTTCATAAAAGAAAAGCAGTGGGACTATAATGGGTAGAAAAGCCAGACTCAGACAAGAAAAGAAAAATGATTTTAAAAAACTGTTAAAGTAATATCACTTTCTTCTTATGATTTATAATTTATATGTAATGTCAAAACGTGGCTGTAAAAGCCAAAGGCAAAGACACGTAGCAGCTTTTATGCATACCTCAAGTTTGAAACACCTTGACTGCTCAGCAGCAAGCTGACCACGAACTGATTGGAGCTCCTACATTATCAGTGCAAAATGTGAGGACATTTGATTGCTTTACAGGACAAACAATGTAGTCCGAATCTCAAACAGTACATGGAACTCACTTGGCCTATAACTACCATTACATTACAAGTATGTAGTATCTACTCCACACCCAATAGAATTATATATTTTACAAACAAGCATAGAACACATTTTTAGTAATACATTGAATAAAGGGATCTGGAGCGGCATGGTAAATTTCTTCTACTTTACCAACATCACCTATGTTTTCTGTTGAATATGCAGTCAAACCATGGATTTCTGCTTCAGCAGATTCCAAAATGGAACAGGATTTCAACTCTGAAAGTTACCTTGTAAAGTTCAGAGTTACGAGCCTCAGCTTCCGCTAGTTCTTCCTTTAGCTGAATAGTTTGCATTTTCTCCTTGCCGAGTGATGATTCTAATTCTTCCCTTTCAGCCTTCAGGGTGGATATGAGATCAACACTGGAATTCTGAAAGGCAACCAAAATATGAAAGCTGTCATTGGCAGAATGTAATTTTTGCCTATAATTTAATTGGTCTGGATCAGAAATGCATTATGACCTAGATATTTATACAAGCATGTATAACTAAAGCTGTGTGGTTTAGGAATTCATTAAGTGCTCCCAAATGGTTTTTTGTCATTATTCTTTTCATAGTCCTCTGATCCACACAATTTGAAGTTTAGACCTAAACCAAGATTTTAACTACTACTTGTAATTAACCCAGGCATCAAAATAAGATTCAATAACAAACAACAAAAAGTCCAAGTCTAAAAGCAGCATATGATGATTATCAACCAAAATACCCCTGAAAGCTGTATCCATTATATACTTTGTTCACCAGCTTTATAAGCAGGAGTGAACTTGTTAAAACTGGGCAGAAAAGATGGACATGCTTAGCAAAAAACATACTGTTGTCCTTGGATCAACATTGTCCATGACAATTTCCCTAATTTTCCCTTCATAACCAGCTTCAGATTCAGACACCACATCACGGGAAGCATTGGTGGCATTGTGCACTGCAGCAACACTGTCTGGCAGAGGATTTTCAATTGTTTTTGATTGCAGGGTTGATTTGTGGCTAGGTTTAAGAACATAGACCTGAAGTTGGAAAAGTTAAATCAGAGGAGGAAGGATGACCAAATAAATATATTTATTCATAAAAAGAAACTAAAGAGATAACAGAAAAGGCCAAATATATAGAAGAGTTTTACATCATTGTTGTAACGTCCATTGTATCCTCCAAAAGATACAAGTACATCTTCACCATTGTAAGAGCTTAAAACCAAACTCAAGCCCTGCAAAAGGAATCAGAGAGCATTGAATTAACAAGGATCAGAACTCTAATACGATTCCATAGGACATGCAATCCTCAAAACATTACATAAATTCAAAGAGGTCCTGATGAAACTAATAGTACCTCACTAGCAACAGGAACACGCCCTTGAACAGAAGTTACAACTGACCATGTCAGCGTAGACATATTCAGCACAACAGTCTCTGACACCCCTGCAGGAATAGCATGGAATATACCTTGATATTAGGGATATATTGCAAACAGCAAGGTCATCACCAAAATTTCATGAAATCCACAATTATAAAATTATACCAATCAGGGCAATTGAGCACTACAGATATATGATGACTACATCAAAAAGTTACACTTCAAAGTGATCTAAAACAAACAGATTAAGACCATTTCGTTCTTAATTACATACCTTTTACACAAAAGAAGATGCACCAATCCCAAAACTGAAGTTAAACCAAAGACATAGGGGAGGGGCAACCAGAAAGAAGTCATCTCATTTAATAGCCTCTTATTCTTGGCTTCAATAACATCGTATGTCCTTCGTTGTGGTTGTTTGGTTTATTTTATTTCATTCAACTCAACACTAAGGGGTAGGTTTATAGCCTCATACAGGTTTGAAGTCCCTTTCCTGTTCTAATCAATTAAGTTCAGAAAAAGATTGCTGTTCCAGTTTCATCCACTTGTAAGCCAAATGACAGTCACGCAAGACTGAGGTGAAAATGTTCATACACATTAAAAAGTCAAAATTACCATTATGTATCAAAGAGATAGTGTAAGTCTAATAAAGTTACTCTAAAAAGGCACTTGCTTGTACCTTGGCAAGTCAATGGAATGCCAACAATCTTCTTGAATCTTACTCTGCACTAAACCATTAATGATGTGGTAATTTAATGTTCAACTATAATGAAAGCAGGGCCCATTGTAAGTATATAATTCAGTTTCATGCAGCTTATTGTTCTAATATTAATATTTATACTCAAAGCATGGCAAACCAGTTATCTTTCTAACACTACCAGAAAGATAGTTGTTTTGATTTAGTGTGACCTACAGTGTTGACTTGTATACTCCAACAGTTATAAGAAATATCATTTTTTCACAATATTAAGATACTCTTAAAATTAAAAGTCATCAGAAAAAAGAAATTTAAATTTAAGGGGCGAGGTGGCCAAAAGAAATACCACTCTTATTGTCGCCACCACCAACAATGAACCAGTTCTCCCCTACTGTCACACCAGCATGTCCAGAACGTGGTGTTGGTATCTCACCTAGTTGTGTCGGTCGAGACCATTCCATCTGCAGAATTCAGACATGATTAGAAACAGTTGATTTTTCAGCCTACAACTTAATGGAAGAGGCAGTAGCCTTACAGCTTGCAAATCAAGAACATGTAAATCATTGTAGCAAGTTGCATGTGAACCGCCACCGAAGATAAGTAAGTATCGCTCCGCATGTACAGCAGCAGCATGATCAGACCTTGGTGAAGGAGGCATGCCACTGCCATTTGTGAGACTTTGTCAGCAGTAAGCATAAAAATGTTCACTTTATTCAAAATTAAAAAAAAAAAAAAAACCTTTCTCTCAATATTGACAAGCAGAAATCAAAACACAAGCAGGGGAGGGGAATAATTCGCAGTTACTACTGAAGAAAGTAAGCAGATAATTGTACAACCAGATTTTGGCACAAGGGAACAAGAAGGCCCACAAAATTACTCCAATTTTGATTCTTTTTATCAAAGTCGTTTTTAAACTCAGAAAACCAATAACATTCCACATCATAACAAGAAACCTAGGTCACCCAATGCCCGCCCTACTGCAAGAGAAGGTAAAATAAAAAAACAGGGAGATAAGAGAGGATTGCTTCAGAAAATTTCTTACGCAGCATCAATTTCATCCCATGTCAAGGTTTCCAAGTCAAGAATATGCAGATCGTTCAAGAGAGTTCTGTTTGCATCTTGTCCACCAAAAATTACTAAGCTTGTCCCAACAAGGGTCACTGATTGGCCTCCACGTGATACCTACAAACCATTACTGTGTTATGCATTCAAAAACCCATAAAATTTAACATCTCTCACTGCAGAAATGAGAGAATAGCATGCCGGGTTGACCATAGAAGGAAGTATTACAGATGCCTACCGGGGCTTTCCCATAAGTCTTCAAGGTTGACCAAGTTGCCATTTGCGGATCAAACACTTTCACTGTTATAAAGTAATAGTTTATAAATAATAGTAAATCTACTTAGTTGTAATTACAGTATAAAACAATTCAAAACTAAGAAAAACACCATATTAAGGAACATCGATTGAATCAATGCACTAAAGAAAATGTTACATGTTTGCTATGTTTAAATAAATAAAAAAAATACTTAGGCAAACACTTGGCATAATTGTTTCACAAGAAAATGTTGAGCATTTTATCACACCCAACAGTGTTGCTTGCTTATTTCCTTTCCGATGAATAAAATGGCGTAATCATGCATTTTAGCTTTCACCAAAAATAAGAGTAGACATTCAAATTAGTAAAAAGTTATCATCATTTCAATCATAATGACACATCCAACATATTTTTCATTTCTACATGTTTCAAATTCTTTCACAGAAATGATGCCAAATCCTAATAGAACTTCTAATACATAATAAGGAATGACATTATCTGGACAAAAAAAGTACATAAATAATTGTACCTTGGATACTCTCAGAAGGATCTTTGGTATGCCCAGCAATTGATAGAAGTTTATTCTCCCATGGAATCTACCATGACAAAATATTCCAGAATTAGCACAACCAAGAAACACTATGGAAGCAGAAAATAATATTATGTAACAATTTTCAAATAAAAAAGCAAACTATCTTCAACACAAACCAAGGAATGGCCAGCACAAGGGGTTAATTTCACTGGGGGTGTTGACTCAGCAAACTCAGCTCCAGCCTTAGCCTCAATCTTTGACCAAGTCCAACTTCTCAAATCTAAAACCTGCATTAGTTTCCATGTCATTCAAAGTAAATGCCTTATAACTTCAGCAACAAATGTGAGGGTAAAAGAAAAATGTAATAGTCAAATCACAATGTTGATGATTATGCAAGAACAAAGATGTGGAGCATAAACTTGATCACAGGCCCAGCTCATTTAAGAAGGGTCAGGCTTTGGTTAAAAGAAGGGGTTCTGAGCCCCTTTTTTAATTGGGCTTTTATCCACTTTTTCGGGCCAAACCTATTGGGTTGGGCTTTTTCAAATCATGATTGGGTCTATTTGTTACTTAAGACTTTATATAGATAATGTAATTAATGATTATTAATGCTTCTACAATTGTGTACAGGAAAGATATAAATACAAATTAATAGTTATACTGGCATAACTCCTTTCATGAAAGACAATGCTTCCTTACCAAGACTTCCCGTCTCACTAACCTATAGTTTCATGTAAAACCACATTGAATAAAATTGAGCTAATCTCACTAATAAAAATTTATTTTTAATATCTTAATTCTTAAATTAATTCTCTTTTTATGATGAAATTAAATTTCTTTAAATAATAAAATTTTAATTATAAAAAAATATTGATTCAAACTTTTCAGACTTGGATTGGAACCCAACCCATTTTACAAAATAGGCTTTTCTAACTGAGTCTTTTTTTTTTTTTTTTTTTTTTTCTTCGGGCTTCATTTTTGGGACTCATATCCCTTCTTTTTGGGCTAACAAGGTTTTTTAATTTATAATCAAGTCTAGTGCAGCATAACACCACATTACAATGAACCAAACCATGAGAGATTAATTCTGACAATAGCTCAAATAGAAAAGAATAAAATGAAATTGATGGTTTCCATCAATTTATAGGGACACACAATGACTTAGCCAAAATCAATAGCCTCATACAACAGATTTATCAAAAGCATATACTTACATGAAGATCATTAAGGTAACGACCATTGTGGTTTCCACCATATATGTACAGTTTTTCTTGCATGACTGCAGCTCCATGCTGATTATATAAACACACTTAGCTCAGGGAAAAAAAAAAAAAAACAGAAAACATTCATAGAGAGAAGAAAATTAGTGAGGAACAAATTTAGTATACTTATATTTTGCACAGGCCAATACCTCATATCGGGGCTTTGGACGTTGACCAGATACTGGAGGAGCTGTCCAACGATCATAGACTCCAACTGAACTGAAGCTCTCCATGACAACATCTTTGTCCTTAGTTCCAACTTGACTTCCATTTTCAGTGGCAATAGTCTTTGTTTCTGGATAAGAGTTGCCATTCTCGATTATTTGCTCCACTTTAGAATTGTGCTGTAAAACCAACATGATGGAATTGAAGACTATCCCCAAAATAGAAAGGAAATTACAATGTATATGGTAGCAGAAAAAGTTGAGAATAATATAAATGAAGATGTTTTGTGGCCCTTCTGTTGATGTAACTGCAGAATGACTCATTTCTTATTCTTATATTGAACTCCAGTTCAAAAGATCAAATCCTAGAGTCATTCCATGAAATTTGTATATGACTTGCATCTAACTAGTCAAGTCAAGTCTTTGAGTAGGATAACAATTGCACTCACACCTACTGGACAAAAGGTTGTTAGAACTTGACACAAAATTCAAACAGAATATGAAAATTAAGAGAATTCTTATTCTGAATGTTGTGTTTACATCCCTACTCATCAGTCCTCACCCCTATATATACAATAGTTTAAATCAACATAAATCAATCCAAATCAGGTAAGAAATCATCCTAGTCAACTCCAATCCTGTCCCTTAATTTAAGGGATTTTAACTGATACACCTTCCTGATATATACACATTTACATCCCAACATCACTCAATGAAACATTTATTTACGGGATCACAAATTGGTATATGCAAAAAGACATAATTCTTACTCATTTGATTATGAATGAAGACCAGATTCACTTAGCCAGTACTTCTATTCCAAAGTAATATATGAATATAACAAGTAAAGCACAATGCTACCAATTGAGGTATATAGAAACACAAATACTTGAATAACACCATTTGGACAACTGATCACAGCAAGACAGGACTGATCAGTATATATAGCCTTCATAATACTCACATTCATTGGCACATCTATAACAGGCTCTACAAAAGAGTTAGATGCCCTTGAATACCAGCCAGGATCTTCTTCCTAAATGAAAAAGAAAAAACAAAATTAATTCAGCTAACAACTTCATTACAAAAAGGAAGAATGGGAAGGAAAAATTATTTGTATTACCTCCAATATTTTGACAAAAAGACGCATGGCTTCTGTGGAAGACATGTTTCCAAGCTGGTTCCAACTGCATCAGTAATCACAGCCTTTTAGAAGTATTCTCAACAAAGCGAATGTAGCAATATGATAATGCATATTGCAAGTATAATATGCAATAAACCATTGAAGAGAATTTTTGCAGTATTCAAGACAGACAACCTAATCTAATATACAATTATATATGCACGGACAATCATGGTTTATACTTAGATTGCAAATGCAAAGATAAATCAATCAAAGGGATTAGAGTGTACAAAATAGGACAGGAATTTGGATCATCTCATGCACAAGGCAGCAAAGTGTACAAACCTGGCCCATTTACTATGATCCACGATTTTCCATGAACTGGGTTCTGGGACGTTACAAGGTCCTATAGTAGCCTGCCATAGAAATTAAACATGATTTGAGCAACAAAATTATATTTAAACTCTAGAATAAATTCATTATAACTACCTAGATTCCACATAAATGTCAATACAACTGACTACTGACGGATATAAACATAGGTGGATACTAGAATGGAGGGGATCACTAATAAATCAACCTTTAATCCCTTCATAATTCAAATATGACTCCCTGGCTTTCAGCGCCCTGTCACCGGCTACACACACAATTGTGATTGTATGCATTCCATCTGAACCTAGGATCATCTAATTGCAAGAGGTTTGACAGGAAACTAATTAACACAAATTGCTTGATTACCCATGAGGTTGGTAAATCAGCAAGGATGTTCATATCCATTATTGTGTAAATAACCATTTAAGTCTAATATAATTTTCCTACCCTTTTCATCAGTCAAACGAGTAAAGAGATCAATATTCTTGATCTGCCAATCTAAAATCTAGATCTACCCAAACGTACACCCAAAGAAGTTGCAGAACCAATATTGATTGGAATGCCATCGTGATGAAACAAGCTCATTGAAAATTAACTTCAAAATTCGCAATCCCTCTGATCATATATGTTGGGTTTAGCATCAAACAGCCGTGGAAACATTTGTAAAGGTCGATGAGGCAATGCACGCAAAAACACATACCGCGGCCACGACAGAATTGCACCTAAAACCGCACAAGGGGGGCAGGGGATCATGTCGTCGATCCAAAAGGGGACATCAGAAAATCACAAATCCGCATGCAGTGGATCGGATCCCCATCAGGAAAGCGCGATACAGAAATGAACAGCTTGAAAACAAAATAGGCGAATGAAGGGTGATGAAGAAGATTGGGTACCTGCTGATACAAGCTATACAGAAGGAGGGCGGTGGAGTTGGAGAACTTGGAAGTGAGAGATTTAGTCGGAGAGGTGGATCCGTCGAATCCAACATAGGAGGCCGCGGCGTAGAAGCGCTCTGGGTATTGCAGACCAGAGCTTGCCCTCGCCATCGCCATCTGTCTCTCAGCCTCTTCAGATCGATGACTAAAATTCTGAAACAGTTACAGACACATTGGAAGTGTCCGAACAATGGGTGTCTTAAAACAGATTTCAGAACATATGATATCTAGATTTACATAAAAGATAAAACTAAAAGGGAAGGTTGTTGACGGCGAGTAGCGTTGTAATATATTGTCTGAGTTTGCACTCTTTGCCACAAATCCACCATATTTGTCGAAAATTCAATATGATTCCTTAAAGCTTTTCTTAATTACAGTGTCCTACCCCTTTGCCTAGGGTTAAAAACTTAAATCAAAAGTTGCTTTGGCTTTTTTGAATTTTGTTATGAAGAACATAATTTTTTAAAAATAAAAGATTATTTAATGATATTATTTTAGAACCTTAAAAATATTATAGAACATACTATTCAGATGTTCTGATATTTATATTTTAAAAATAAGAAAAAAAATACAAAGAACACTTTAAGAGAATGAATAAAGTATAAATGTAATTTTTGACAAAATAAAAAGAATAATTCAATTAAAAAATTATTCAAATAATTCTTTATTTTTAAAAAATTATTTTGGACAAATTTTGAAAATTGTTTAAAAAAGATTTTAAGTTCAAGAATACAAAAATTAAAAAAAAAACACTTTATTAATTTAATTTTTGTGGATTACATTTTGTTTCTAACATTTATTTATGAAAAGGTGAAAGACCACTTCTTATTTTTGGAATTTTAAACCAAAAAAATATTAATTGGTCTTAATTAAATTATTCAAAAGAAAGAGCGAAAGTCATAAAAAAAGTGATTTAATTAGGATTGATACACCACGTCTGTTGCTAAATAAGTGTGTCAAGACTAATTAGTATTTTTTTAAGCGAAGAATAAGATGCAATAAAATAAATTTATTAAAAATTAAAAGCCCAATCTTTTAGGCTGGATTACCTATAGTTGTTGCTCTTCAACATTACGATCGTAGTTGACTAAATTAAAAAAAAAAATCTTTGTCCCATTTTTTCTATTAAAAAATATTTTTCTTAAAAAAAAATCATATGTTATCAACTCAAGTTGTAATTCAGGAATTTCACCAAACGACAAAGTAACTGTTTCACTTATAGTTCATCTTACAAAAGGGTTTTCATATCGTGAATTTTACATTTTTAAAATTAGGGAGTTGTCCCCTCTCGTAATTTGGTGTGCTACGATTATTTATAATAGTACCCTTACCTAGTGAATTTATGTTTTCTTTTACTCGGTTTATATAACATAATGACATACTTCTTTTTGGGACGTTAACATAGTGACATACTTACATATGCGAATACACTTGGAACCATATTGAATACTTGCCATTGTTGTCATTAATTAGAAAAATGGCGTTTCACATTAGTGTATGCTAATTTCACCTTCTTGGTTTTTTGCCTAATTTACACTCGTTGACTATGGTATTTGAGGGCTCCTCTTTCTCATTTGGTTTATTTTTTAGATAGTAATGGCATTGACAATAAATTTATCAGTGACAGATGATTTACTAGATGATGTGCCATAATATAAAGAGAATGAGATATATTTTTGAGTCACCACCTACTTCTGGCATGAATTCTTGCCAGGAGAGATCGTAAAGGAGTTTAGATACTAATGTTACAAGAGTTTATTACCAAATTTTGTTATGTCCTTTTTATAAATAAATGTTCCATTTTAGAGTTGAGAAAATACAATACGATTCTTGATGATAGAATACTGTAAAACATTGTTATTATAAAGATATTGAATTTAATTACAATTAAGATAACACTTGTAAAAGAGTAAGTTACTAAAACTGGTTGGAAAAAAAAGCAACCTTGTCTTAATATATGCATGATATTATCTTAAGCTTAATATAGTACCCCTTCTGAAGAGTCTTATTTAAGATTGTGTTAGGGCCTTGTACTCAATAATGTAATTCTTAGATAAAGGCACATAAATGATAACTTAATAACTATGTTTTATATTAATAAATGAGGATTACACCATATCAATTTAGTGTAGAGAACTTGAAATTGATATCAGCCATAACCCAGTGCTCCTTGTACATTCCCTAGCAGTTTACATAACACAAAATAAGTGAAAATAGACATAAAAAACAAGAGGGAACTAAGCTGGCTTTCAAGAGGCCAGTTTTCTCATTCTAAAACTGCCAAATCTAAAAAGTGTTTATGAAAGAGAAGTTTCCCCCACAAAAAGTCCTTCATCCACTACCACCCACTCACTGCTCATAGGGTGTCTATGTTAGTTTCCTTTCTCTCTCCCCCCTTACTCTTTCGACTATAAACCTTCATATATTGAGTAGGTTTATTGGCTGTTATACCTTGTTGTCAATTTCCTCTCTTTTGTTGCCTACTTTATACTTTAGCAATATGGGGTTGATTGGTAACCCCATCAATACCTGCCCCTAGAAGTTTCATCTTGTCCTTAAAGGGGAATTGAGGGAATTGCCCTCTTATCAATTCTAAACTTCCCAAGGTGTTTTTAAATTCTGGTAGCCCTTATGTAATGACCTAATAAATCTTAATTAGTGGGATATATATATATATATATATATATATATATATATATATATATGATTACTTAGATAGTGAATAAATGAAGAGAGAAATTTTCATGCAAAAATTTTTTACTAAAGTATAACATTTTCTAAGGTGAAAACTGAGATTGAGGTTAACTCAGTGGTTAGGCCTCATTTGTATGGTTTGAAGGGCTGAGGGTTCAAATCTTGACTTCCCCACTTCCTTTATTCTTTTAGGTGCTGACACCTGTCCTTGAGATACGAAATGACGAAAATGCCCCTGGCTTTATATCATCATTTTCCTTGATAGCTTGAAGCAGACAACCAACGGAGAGAAATTTTTGCATCTCACGTCTACTAGAGCTTTAATTTATCATCTCTGGAGTTGTCCTTTGTCACCTGCGTTGTCATTGCCGGTGAGTTGTTGGCTAAAGGTTGCCATTTTCCGACAAAAAACTTGCTAGTTTTCATGATCTGTGCACACTAAAATCGCGAAGAGAATTCAACATAAGGGAGCGATTTTCTTTGGTGTTTCTGTCATGGGTTTTGTTCTTTACATAATTTTTTGCCTTTCCCCTCTAATCTCGTGCTCTATAACCTGGTAATTGCTTCAGATTTGGCAATTCTTTGGTTGTCTGCATCAGGGTTCCGAGAAAGGGAAAAGTCATGAATTTTGTCCAATTAAGCTCGAATTGGTGAGTGAAACGTGAATTTTTGATGTGCCTTATTGTTTTCTCATTAATTTCAGCCATTCCCTACTTTCAATTTCAAGAAATTCAAGCTCATGGTGAAAAACCCTAATTTGGACGTGAATTTAGGGTTCTTGAGGGACCAAACTAAACTTTTTGAATTTGAGGCTTCAATTAATAACATAAAGGCGGTAATTGGAATAATTGGAAGTTATTGTTTGGATAGAAAAGATGAATTGATAATATTTCAAAATTTTCCTTAAATTTTACATGTATGGAAAGATTATAGGAAGGTTAAGTATGTGTAAAAACCTATGGTAAATGACTTATAGTCTAATCATGTTAGAGAAATTTAATAATGATAGTTGTATTCAGAGAATGAATGGGAATTGATAAATTTATTTATTACTTAATATTATGCTAGAGTGGGAATTATTGTTGAGATATATTTATCAGACCTTATTTCCTTATGATGGTAAGCTTTTTAGCAGTAGAGAGACTTTTAAGTGTTAAATCAATATATTATGAGGATATTAAGGTGATTACTTGTGATATAAGCTTAATGACTGAAAGGCTTAAGGGAAGAGAAAGGGAAATAATTTATTTTCTTTTTCTGTTGGCATAGAAGTTTCTTAGGGGTGAGGCTGTCATCCAAGTTAAGGAATTGGTTACCTATAGTTAACAACGTTCAGGTACACAAATAACACTCCCAACTCTTTTTGTTATATATACTCCATTTTTCTTTATTAGGAAATGTTTTACAATTACCATTATGAATCTTATTAATTGGTATTGTTAATTCTTAGTAGATGGATTTTCTATAGGTGAATTATATAATTACATCATGTATGGTTTGATATAGACCATTGAGAAATCTCACGCATACGGTTATGTATAAACGCCAAATAAAATAGTACTGTAATGCTAATTGATTCCATGCATGCCTATTTGATTTTCCTTAGCTTTGGAAGGACTAGTTAGGACTCTCACAACCAATAGCAGTTTTATTAGCCCTTGGTGCACCTTGGAAAATTACCCAGCTAGCAAGGTTAATGAAGGTGCTAGTCCCGTGTGATAGCCATCACACGTAGATAGATGGATGATTAGTTTTCGTGAGTTATGACCTCACACTTGTTGGTTATCTACCCTCGAGAATTATGTGTCCTCACTTGTTGTGAGTTACCTTTGTGGACTGTGTGCCACACTAGATATCTATAGACTAGTCCATGGTAGTCCTTCCCCTTATTTGATGTTTAGGAACCTATTGATTCTTTTTTTTTTTTTTTCACTTTATAAGGCATCTTGATTTAGGTAATAAAACATGTTTTACAATGTACATCAAACAGTTGATTGTTTTTTTTTTTTTTAATTTAAATGTTATCTTGGTTCATGCAAATCATCATCACGTTTTTTTATTGTGAATTACATGTTTATTATTAACTGATTTTGGGATGTTATCTGTCGAAAAATTTGTTATCTCAAATAGTAGAGCTGGTAAGATTCCAAAAGGAGCTAAAGAGTGACGGGGATCTCTTTGGGTGAGCCCGCTTGGTTTTGCTGGAACTAGCCTTATTATCATTTTGTTGTACATTACATTTTCTAGTTGTATATAAATTCTGGATAATTACTCTTTTGTTCACTATATTGATGTATCCTAACCACAGATGAGCATTCCCCACCTTTTGTATTTTGTACATTTTGTTTTGGTTCATTTTGGTGAGAGAAGAGCTCTCGTTATGTAAATTTGTTGCTTGACAGGATTTTATAGAAATATCAAGATGTTCTATTTACTGGGTAGGCTCTGTCGAAATTTCTACAAAACTCTTTATGTTGTATATAAACTAAATACCTTTATGAAAAAGGCAAAGTTTACTTTGAATATGGTACAAAATTGCACAATGTTGGTATGGTTTTATTTCTATCTAGTGTAGGTTTGCAGGTTTGAGAATTTCCTTGTGTCTTGTGTCGGTCTCACTCCAGGGTTATGGGGTGTGGCACCTTTTCACTTGACTAACACTTCCATCTTGCCATCAGCAAGTGTCCTCAATTTACAGATATCTTGGGGCTATACTTATAGTTCCATCTTTTCTAAAATTCCAAGGGCAGTGTTTGGGTGGGAATAAAGAGGTGTAGTGATTTTTTTTATTGTAAAATATGGAAATAGTATGGATTCGGGCCTATAAGGTCTAATATGTAGGTAAACCAAGTCCTCTACTTCTAATTGGACATTTCTTCTATGCTTATCAGCTTATGATTTCATTCTCTTTTGAGCCTTCTCTAAATTTTCCTTAAAGGTAGCAATGATCATGTTTCTAGCTTGAATATACTCATTTACTCCTTCAATAGCCGAGGGCTCATCACTAAGCTTGAATAGGGTAAAAAGATCCCATCTATAGATAGCTTTAAATAGGGTTATCTCAGTGACACTATGGAAGGTCGTGTTATACCAGTACTCTGCCTGAAGCAACCATTTCAGCCAATGTTTTAGTTGTTCATAGGTGAAGAACCGAAAGTAAGTTTCCAGCCCTTTGTTCACTACTTTAGTTTGCCCATCGAACTCAGGGTGATAAGCCAAACTGTAATGAAGACTAGTACTTGCTTGCTTGAATAATTCCTTCTGAAATTGGCTAACAAACACCTTGTCCCTATTTGAAATTATGCTTCTGGGGAACCTATGCAATTTCACCATGTCATAAATAAATAATTCAGCCACATTCTTGGTTATGAAGAGGTGTAAGAGAGGAAGAAAGTGAGCATATTTAGTATAATATCAAACCTCTTAGACCGATGATGAAGTCAATGCTAATGTCATCCCATAGTTGTTGGGGTTTAGGAAATGATTGTAAAAGTCTTACTGGTGGAAGTACTTGGAACTTGTTCATTTGACAAACATCACATTGTGCCACAAAAAGCTAGACCGTTTCATTCCCTCCCAATAACTAAAGTAGCAAGCCTTTTGCATTAGTGCTGGAATCTTGGGGGATTTACGAGGTAGAATCGGCCTCCCTTTATACATCAAATAACCTTTATATTTATACTATAACTTTCTGGGCCCTCCTTGTGGGTGATAAACTATTGTAATATCCCAACTAGTTTAAGGTTAGCTTGGACTTCATTTTCCTATTCTTCTAAATCCCCATACTGCCATAAGGAAAAGGCCCTCATTTCCCATGAATCTTTTTGCCTTTATAGTGCATCTACAACCCTATTTTCCTTCCCTAGCTTGTACAATATCTTAAACTTGAACCTCATAAGTTTGGTTATCCATTTCTGTTGGCTTTCATTAACCATTCTCTGTTCTAGCAAGTATTTTAGTGCCTTTGATTAGTTTTGATTGTGAACTTATGCCCTCATAAGTAGTGACACCATTTCTTCACTACTATGACTATTGCTATTAGCTTACTTTCATAGATAGAACACTAATTAGCTTTGTTTGATAGCTTTTGGCTAAAAGAAGCTATAGATATACCTTGTTGCATCAGTATAGCACCCACACCTAACCCTAACGCATCCGTTTCCAACTCAATAAGTAGAGCAAAGTCTAGCATTGCTAACACAGGCAGTGTTATCATTGCAATTTTTTAGTTTTTCAAAGGCCTTAATAGCTTAGGGAGTCTATTTAAAGGCATCTTTTTTAAGGAGATCAGTGAGTGGTGAAGTTATCTTCCCATAATTTTTTATGAACTGACGATAATACCTTGTTAGGCCTAGAAAACCCCTTAGAAGTTTGACATTTTGGGGTACATGCCACTTAACCATGTTCTCTAACTTAGAAGGGTCAACTTGAACTCCTTCTGCTAAAATGATGTGGCTAAGATATTCCACTTATGACTGCTTAAAGGCGTATTCTTTTAGATTAATCACTAGCTAATTCTCCTTTAGCACTTTTAGAACAACCTATAAATGCTTTATATGGGTGGCAGCATTTACACTATAAATTAGTATGTTATCAAGGAAAACTAACATAAATTTACGGAGATGCTCCCTGAACACATCATTAATCAATGATTGGAAGGTAAACGAGGTGTTAGTCAGCCCAAAAGGCATGACCAGGAACTCGTAGTGGTTTTCATAGGTCCAAAAGGTAGTTTTGTGCTTATCACCGAACTTAATCCAAATTAGTTTTATCCAGATTTCAGGTTTAATTTTGTGAAGATGGAGGCCCCTTTCAATTCATCGAATAACTCATTCACCACCAATATTGGGAACTTATTTGGTACTATGATTTTATTTAGAGCCCACACAAAACCTCAACTCCTATCCTTCTTTCTTACTAATAGCATTGGGCTTAAGTAAGGACTGTTGCTCAGGCAAATAATCCCAATTGTTAACATTTCCTTCACTATCTTCTCAATTTCAATTTTCTATATATAGAGGTATCAATATAGCTTTATATTATAGGGTTGCTCCTCTAGCTTAATAGTAATTACATGATCCTTTAACCTTGTTAGGTGCAATCCTTTAGGTTCTTCACATACCATTGGATACTATTCCAGCAATTATTTAATCTCTAAAGTCATGTAGCCTTTTTGGGCTTCTTTCTTGTTGTCTCTCTAAACTCCATCATAAAGCTTTATGCCTCTTTCTTCAATGAGCGTACAACATATTTAAATAAGACTATTGCCTTTGAGAGAGTGGGATCCCCTCTTAAGTATACCAATTTTTCCTTGGACCTAATTTTTATAATTAATCTTTCCCAATTGGCCTTAGTCTCTCCTAAGTCCTTCAGCCATTTGATCCCTAACACTACATTAACCATGTTCAAGGTAAATAGATAAAAGGTTTGAGTCACTGTGATCCTTTATAAAAGCAATGTGAGTTGTCAACATTACTGGTTGCCTCTAATGGTGTGCCCATCCCTCACCAAAACTTGATACATAGCCACCTCGTGCATTGATAATTTCATTTTTTCCACTAATGTTGAAGATATGAAGTTATGGGTCGCTCCGCTATCAATTAACTCTAAAATCTCCTCCCTATTCAAATTTACCAATAGCTTCATGGTGTGGTTATTGTTGATCCCCACAAAGCAATTGAAGGAATGCTCCATGGGGGAGTCTTCCTTTTCTTTTTCGTCCATGGGCGTACTCTCATCTTGAGTAATATGGTTCACTAGTTCCACACCCTACCTTTCAACATCTCCTGTAAATATTAGAATTTGTAGTTGTTTGTTTCTGCACCTGTGATTTGGCCCATACTTCTCCTTACATTTCAAGTAAAGGCCAAGTTCCCTTCTCTGTGCAAGTTCTGCATTCAATAGTCACTTAATATGAGCCTCTCATCTATTCTAAGAAGTCCTTGTGTTGCTGTTATTTGTTTTGGAGTCCCCTGTCTTTGTTTCATATGACTTTTGAAGGCTTGTATTATGTGAGCTATTGGGCTTAGTAGTTTCAAGCCTAGTTGTAACTCTGGAAAAATGGTTTGAGATCCCACCCTTCTTGGGCTTGATGGTGTTTTTTGGGCCTTAAAGGCCCTGTTCTGCTTTGCCTTGTCTAGCACTATATTCCTCTCCTCCAACCTCTGTGTGACCTCCATCAACTCACATAGAGATCCCATATTCAGCATCTGTATTTTTACCCTAATCTCATCCTTTAGGCCATTCTTAAAAGCCTTGATGAGCACCTCATCTGGGGCATCCTTCAGTGATGTTGATACCAGCTCAAACCTTTCTTTGTAGTCCAGGATAATACTTTTTTGTCTTATTGCCATCAACATTTCATACTCATTACCCAGTTGAGAGCGCTAAAAATGACGGATAAGTTCTTGTTTAAACTACCTAGTGATTGGACTCTGTGCCTACATCCATTGTATCTAATTCAAGGCCTTGCCATCCAAGCACATAGATTTGGCCTTTAACTTTTTGTTACTTAAAAGTTCTTGCTTTTACTAGTGGATGGGTCTACACTTTAAGTAGGAGTGCTATTTCTTAGGGATTTAAGAGACAGACTAGTATTGCAAACTTTACCATAGATTTTGAGTTTATAGGCTACAAGTAACAAGGAAGCTAAATGACTTAGAAATTTGTTACTTGACTTTCTTATATGGCCTAAGCCAATGGCACTAACATCTATCCATTGTGATAACCAATTTACTTTTTTAACGGCTTATAGCAAAGTTTATAATGGAAAGTCACGACATATTGGATTAAGACATAGCTTTGTGAAGGACTTGATAATGAATGGAGTAATCTCCTTAAGTCATATAAAATCTGAATTGAATTTTGTATATCCTTTTATGAAAGGTCTGACAAGGAATATGACATTGAAAACATTAAAAGGAATGGGATTGAAGTCCTATAAACCTTGATCACTGATAGTGGAAACCAAACTTACACTTGACCATCATATCATGTCTTGAGTTCAATGGAGAAAGTATACTATTAGAGTGATTGTAAGTACTCGTCATTTTTAATACATCTTAAGGTTGAAAAGTACTTGGTAACCATGAGATTAAAAGAGGAAACGTTAAGCTTTAATTTAACTCATAATAGACTTGTAAGCATATATTTGTTAGACCATTGATCGTGGTAGTGCTCTTGACAGATATATGAGAGTGAAGTAGGGGCACTTCTAGAAATCTAAGGGGTTAACTCTAAAAAATTTTATGAAAAGGATACAGACACAAGGTCATAAACGTGTCAATTTAAGTGAAATACAATGGTCCAAAATCTTATACGTAAGTCATGCATACATGCTCACATAGGATAATTAGTTCAAGACTTAGCTTACCATATTATTCAGATGGGTGAAACCTTATCTTACTTAGGTAAAAGTTCAAATCATTTAGATACTTTTATTGAAAACATGAGATTTTCAAAGTGATAAGAGTTTGGGTTCATTTTAAAAATGGTGGGGGATTGTTGGAATATTTTTAAAATGAAAAGATGTGCTTTTAAAAAGTCATGTCCTCATATAAATTAATATATTTATATGAAGGGTTGTGTAGGGAGTTACAACACTAAAAGACACTAAGGTTGTGTTTCTTTGATTTCTAAAGACATCTATAGAAAGGTGTGGTAACCACTACCTGGTGAAAAGATGTGTAGTTTTAAGAAAACCTTATATACTAAAAAGGTGTAACTCTTTATGAAAAATTATTTAAGTTATGTTGGTTCATGAACGAACATATAATTGTGACTTTTAATTGAAGAGGTATTGCTTCAAAAGGCATCTCTTCAAGGCATCACTTCATAGTTTATGTAAGCCCCTCACCATCACTCTATTTAAAAAGACTGAATATAACACATAACAATTTCATACTCTTTGCCTTTGTCTTTTAAGTGCACACAAAGAAAAGTCAAATTATTACTTTAAAAAGACTATTGTTGTCTTCGCTTGAGTATTGAGAGTGAAAACCATACTCAAGGATTGTCATTGTATCCTACAGAAAATTTGTCGTTGAAACCCAACTTGCACCCTATAACATATAGATAGGTGGAGATGAATTAATCCTAAAGGAAAGAGCTGCCCACACCTTGAAGACATTGTACACCATTTCCTTCTTCTTTTCCTTCTAATAGGAATAATAGAGATAAAAGTCATTTGGTGCCTCAGATGTGATAGTAGAGGATACTACAATAGGTGTACCTCTACATGGTGAGTACGGAAAACTGGTCACGAAGCCCTTTTCCAGTTATGACTTCTTCTTATATGTTGATGGTGAGTATAATGGTTTATTTATTTTAGTACTCCTCCCTCTCATTGGATGAAATTCAGAGTATCTGTCCTGCATACTGTGGTATCTGTAGTTTCAAAGTTTGTTATATATGTGGTGATAATTCATTAATGGTACTATAACAGTTCAGTAGTGCCGTTTGATGAAGAATACCTTCAAAGTTTAGCATGTGTAATCTACTAAGTACTCTTCCATTTGATTAAATATTCTGTTTTTTCGGGGAGAGATTCTGGTTCAGATACATGAGATACCTGTTTTAGATAAGTTACAGTATCTCCATTCACTGCTTTTATCAGTGTTTCCCATGGTACAGCAGGTCCATCATGAGCAGTATTTCGAAGTTGAACTTGAAAAGAACTTGCATGGTAAGGTGCATTCTATGTGATGGATTTTCTTGAACCTTTAATAGTATTTGACAATATTTGATATTATGTTTCTTCCCGAGGTATTGAAGTAGATCTTCCTAGTACAAAACTGAATGCAGATGAGCAGATGTGCTGGTACATTTAGAATGCTTCTAAGCTTTCCGCCTATGTTATATATGCCTTATATATTTCTCAGGCTTGGTGGATTTAATGGGTACAGAAGTATCATGTGTATTTTTTTCATTTTGATGTTTCATCTTGCAACAATTTCTGCAGGATACCCATTATTAATTATCACAGACATTGCCCTGTTTGTTCATATGATTTGTGCCTTAAATGCTGTCAAGATCTCCATGAATTAAATGCAAATGAAGATAAGGATCTTCTGTGAAAACAAGAAAAGTTTTTGATCTAAATGTATTAAGTAAGTTTCCTGATTGGAGATCCAATGGCAATGGCAACATTCCTTGCCCTCCAAAGGAGCATGGGGGCTTTGGTTATTTATCATTGAACTTACGCTGTATTTTTAGATGAATTGGGTTGCATGGTAAAAGAAAAAAGAAAAAGTGGACGAAATGGTTAATGGCTGCAGGATCAGAGGTTCTGGTGATCCACCTGAAACTAGCTTAAATGATCTCTGAGTTTGCCAATGTTCTCATAGAGAGGTCAGTGATGACAATTATTTGTACGGCCCAATTGCTGAAGAACTCAAAACTGACGGGATTGCCAGTTTTAGAAAGTAATGGAAAACTGGTGAACCGTTATTGTTAAGCAAGTATTTGATAGGTCATTCATTTTAAGCTGGGATCCAATGGTCATATGGAAAGGGATTCAAGAAACAGCAGATGAGAAAATGATAGAGGAAATCAGAATGGTTAGGGCCAAATATATATATATATATACACACACACACACACACATATATACATACATAAAAATATCCTATATACTATTTAAGGAATTCTAATTTTTTATTGTGTTTCTGAAATCTTACAATTTAATACTTTTTACCACTTCATGATTCAAAACTTAGTTGCACAATTCACTTTATGAATTGCTATTCAATAACCATGGTCTGAGGTACAATTATTTTTTTAGCTCTTCTAATTGCGTTGAATAGATTTTGGCCAAAAAAAAAATTGTGTTGATTACATTGTCTTAGTTTACTTTTTGCAATTTTGTTGGTTTATTGTTTTTGTTAAGTACTCCAATATATGCATTTTATTGTGTTAATATTGGTAGATTTATATTGAAATTGTCAGTTCATGAAAGGATACCCTGCTGGCCGTATCCATGAAAATGGTTGACCACAAATGTTGAAGTTGGATTGGCCTTCCCCCAGTGCTTCCGAAGAATTTTTACTGTGCCAGAGACCTCAAACTGCCTTTTCTTGAGTATATTCACTCCAAAAGGGGCCTTCTTAATGTTGCAGCTAAATTGCCTCATTACTCCTTACAAATATGTTGGACCCAAGATTTATATTTCTCATGGGATCAGTGAGGAACTTGGTCGAGGTGATTCAGTGACCAATCTTTACTTCAATATGCGTGACATGGTATATTAATTATTCCTAAATAACCTAACCGGAAATGGTCATTATTATCTTTATGTTTTTGGTTTACGTCATTGACTTTGAGGAGATACCATTGCAATATTATGATACTCTAAGAGTCCTAGACCTACAAAACCATGCAAAATATTTTTTTCATTTTTACTTTGAGTTTAGGACTTATTTTTTGCCATGCTTCTCATCTGACATTACAAGTTGTTGGTAGTTATAGCTACTGAATATGTAGTGGCTTAACAATGTGCTGTGTGAAATTCAAATCCTCCAAACATCCTGGATGCCTCCACATACTGGAGTTTGAGTTAGTGTTTCAAATCTCTTTATCAGGTATATTTACTTAATGTGAATTAATGGATTTTTCATTTATATGAACAAATAAAAAGGAGAGATGTGGGCTGCAGACTGACATTCTCTGAGCTTACTCAAAAATCTCTGGATACTGTATCTTGCTTTGATTTGTATTGCTGATGATGCTATTTAAATTGAAGGATCCAAGGCCTCTTAACGATGGAGTTATTTTTCTTGATAGATGTCATAAAAGAAACTTGAATGAATTATAAAGAACAATATCAGGAAGTGGTTGGTTCACACATCTTGCATGAAGACTAGTCTTTGCTTAGCCCTTCGATGGTTAATCAAAAGAACAGTGGACATAATTCCCCTCAACAAAATATCATTCAGCTGAATACTCTTAGGCTTCATGTGCCCAATGCAAGATTGAAGTGACCTTGATACGAGCATGGTCGCATCAGATTTGGGAGTGACGTTCTCATTTATGCCGTTTATAGTGGAAAATTGAATATTGACGTTACCTTTACCTTGAATGAACCAATATTCTGTAGGAGTGTACCTTTTGTAGTGATTATTTTTCAGTGTAATTCAAGTACCTATGTAAACATATAATGTGCATGATTATTACACTCATTATTGAGATGATAAGATCACAAACAGTACTATATTTCAGAAAAATGTAATTGATTAAACTCTCAAGCCTGTGATAGTTATATTTATGCATCCGGAAATGGGAAGATCAGAGATAGCTCAGTGAGCTAAAGATACAGCTATGGTAATTGAAAGCAAGAAAACAGAAATCAATTGATGATTCCCTCTCTAACAATTCTTTTTCTTACCTCCAGCCTCCTCTCCCCGATATGGATATACCCATTCTGTTATTCCTCTTGCCTCTTCCTGTGGGACACCTGTCCATTTACTTACACTCCCGTAGACCCTATGTGATCTCTTCTCCTTTCCACTCCTTATCCCTTCTCTCGCATTTCTGGACTCTTGGCCCACTCCCCTCAAGCCCATCAATAATCAGCAAAAACTTGTTTCTGGATGACCCAGAATTGGTCCAAACGCATCAACCATTTTGAAATGTGAGATTATATTTTGTCTTAAAAAAAATAAAAATGAAACATAGCATTTTTAGTTTAGCTCATAAGTTTTAAGACCAAAAATAAATGAACAAAATAAGATTTTTGATGTATCAAAAACTGAGAGTACAATGGATAAATACATCAACACTAAAGGCCTAGGGACAAAATTACCAACCCTCCAAGACTTACAGTAATAATTAGCAAGAATACTCCACATATTGTCTCCAGTCTGCTGCGGCAGACTTTGTTGAGGAAAGCCAGGAAACTTTGATTCTTCATTAGAATCAGAATTTCTGCCACTGTTTCATCGTCCATTGACTTGGAGATGTGCTGTAGAATTGGTCGAGAGCAAAGAACAAAGCATAATCTTTGTGAGTACAGTTTGCTCTCCCAAGAATAGCTCAAGTTTTGACCCCAAAAAATTGGTGGTAAATGAATAGGAAAAAAAATTATGCGTGGTTTCTTATATTTTACTATTAAATTCTAATTAAGATATGATTACTTTAGTGTATAATTTTTGTAAGCATTTGATCGTTTGTTGATTTAATTGTACATTTATTATTATATTAAATAAACTTTAAATCTTGAACTCTAAAATCTTTATAGTAAAAATACAAAAAAAAAAAAATTGTACCTAAATTTAACCCAAAAAAAAAAAACGCATAGGCTCGTGATGATATCAGCTTTGTTGTTCAGTCTTCAGCAAACAGGTATTTTCACCAACGCTTGTCATCACTAATACTGCGCTTCGCTGGAGACCACCCAACTCGATTCGTTATTATCTCTCTTACGAACACTATTTATCTAGAAAAGAAAAGAAAAAACAAGAAGTGAAATTTAAGGCATGAAGCTGGCTTGGTATGATATGTCAAGTATCATGTTGGGTGAAAAGTTGTACGATATCCTCTGCTTGTCCCTACTTTGAGAGCTCATTTTTTAGCCAATAGAACCTTTTAGGTCATCTCACTGTGAGGTCTTCAACTTTTAATGGCGACTAGGTACATGGTGATTCGTGTTTCATGCGATGTGTTGGGGAAAAGGAAAGGGGGTTGAATGCATGTGACTCTTGATGGGCACTGCTTTTAGAAACCACATTCCTCATAACATTGAAAAAGGGAAGCATGCATTGAAATGTTATGAAATCGAAGAGTGTACACATTGAACAGGTCATTCTAAATACTCGGCCATTAATTCAGCCCACTGATCAACACTAATTTATGGAAGATTCGAGGATTCTACACTAGGCTTCTCATGGCAAAATGGACCAATGTGACTAGCTCTTTAGCAAGCCACTCTAGAGCTGAAATTAAGAAAAATCACATTAAAAACCGAACAGCTGAACATATTCCACCCCGAAAAGCAGTTATTGTTCAACAAGCCGGGTCAATTGATGCTGCTGGTTGCTGAAAATGATTCAAATCCTGCATTCTTGGTTGACCAATTTCTCCAAATTTCATCTCTAATTGCACCCTTTTCTGCTTGTTGGTGTTGATTGCCATAGAAACTCCCATGCCCACCACCACCTCCTCCTCCTCCTCCTATCCCCAAGAAGTCCAGAGTCATCACATCACCACTTCCCTTAGTTGTACCAATATTAATAGCCCCACTTGACCCACCATGCAAAACTCCACTATTACTCCGATTATTCTCCTCTATGATCTTGGAGAATGCTTTGCTTTGATCCAAGATGGCGTTAAACATATCCACACCGTTCATTCCCACGCCCCCACTCCCATTCAAATACTGACCAGACATATGGTTTTCTTGCTCATTCTGCATATAGTGGTTCACGAAGGAATGCCCATTTGGACCAAATGATGGAGGTGCCATACTTGTCACAAAACCCTTCTCCGCCACGCAAGAGTTATTACTCACAGTTGCACCCATTTGAGCAGCTTTCTGAAGCAGCGCCGTGGCAGACATGAGCGGTGAGGAAGCAGCTGGAAGTTGTATTCGGTGCCCATTTTCTTCGAAGACGTTCGGTGGGTTTGAACTTAGTTGAAGAGGTGGTACTGTGGAACTAGAAGAAAGGCTTCCCGCGAATAGGGTTCCCGCACTCATATTGTTGTTAAAGGTTTTATTTGCAGGCATTGGCATGAGCTCCTGAAGCAATGACAATGGATGCTTATTATCCATAGTCCCAATTTGTGGGTTCGGAATATTGGTACTATTGATGGGTAATGAAGAAACCAGGTTCGGGATTTGTTGGCCATGCAAGCTCGGACTCATTATTGGCATTGATCTTTCACTGGCTTTGTTATTCTCCTCGGCCAGTGCGTCACAGAAAGCTCTATGGGTGATGAAGCTATCTCTTCTGCACGAGAATAGAGTTTGCCGTCAGCTGATTGTGTGTGTTTGAAATAAGAATACGAAAATATAAAGGGAATAGTATGCAAATTCTAATTTTTAATTATTCATGGTTTTTAAGTAGGGCCCATATATATTTTAGTAATAACAGGAAATATAATATCACATAATACATATATTAATTAGTAGTTTGCAGAGAACGTAGTTAAGTAGATAGGACCCTATCATCGTCATAATTTAATAAGGGCGCGAATGGTAAAGAGAAGACTCTAGCTCAGCCAAAAATTAAAGGCAAATGCAACTTGTTTACAAATATACGTAATCTTTATAATATATATGAACCTGGAAAAGATGGTGCCGCAGTCACATTTGTATTCCCTTGTACCACAGATCTTAGAGTGGGCTTTCCAGTCAGATTGAACAGCGTATTTCTTGGAGCACTTATCACACTTCCACTTCTTCTCCCCATGTTTTCTGCAGAAATGCTTCTTGATGCCAGTGAGATCACCAAGTGCTCGAGCTGGGTTGTGGTGTACGCACGAGGGTTCAGGACAAACATAGACCCGCTTTCGAGCTTCTGTGGTGGTTCTTTGTTTGAGCTTCCATGGCAGGTTGTGGCCTCGCCGGTGCAGTTGGAGGTTTTGATCCCTTTGAAACCCTTTGTTGCATATTTCACATATGAATCGATTTGTGGCCATTAGGGTGTTTGGTGATAAAGCTATCACTTCAGCACTTGGATCTGTACGTGTACAGTACACCACCGTCATATATATGTACGCAGATGGCGGATTTATGAGTTAAATTAATTATATACTTGTATTGCACCAAAGGTAAACATTTTTCATTGTGATTCAATGGGAAATGAAGCTGAAGAAACTGACAAGCAAAAACTACCAGGCTACGTTACGAATACGAGTGTCGTCATTGTAGAAACAAAAATGACCAAAAACTGAAAAGTGAGAAACCAGACTCTTGTCCTTTGTGTGGATAGATGTAAATGTGATTTCTGATTCTTTGTTTACTCAGACGAAGAAATAATATAACATAATAAATTAATAAATAATTAATATATAAAAATCCAGAAAATCTCTCTCTCTCTCTCTCTCTCTCTCTAGTGTGTGTGAGAGAGAGCGATAAGATTATTTCATTTCATATAGATGAAGCTACGAAGAGTGGCATGTGAAACTAAAATAAAGGAGCAAAGAGGAGAGCAGTCAAGCAAAGTCAACAGTGAAGCGATGATTGTAAACCCCAGACAATAATTGAGCTTCTTCTACTTCAAACTACGTACTAATAATTCACCATTTTACAATTTCAACAACTTCTGCTAAACACGCAGTTTCCCCCTTTGCTTAACATATAATACCTTAGTCAATTATATCAATCATTCATTTGCAGGCCAGGAACATTCAAGAAAAGTAAAAGCTTTCAAACTAGCTGGTTTATTAAGAAACGTTATTTAAACTAGCTAGTAAACGCTAGAAAATAAAAATAAAAAAGTAAAACGAGAAACAAATAATAATCAATATTCAAGGGAAAATGAAAATGAATTGAACTCATGAGATGGGTGTTGAAAAATCACCTGGATTTCCTGGTAGGTTTCTCTTCTTCTTAGGAGGTGGAGGTGTATTGGAACCATTACTATTAGTTGTAGTTGAAGTGAGAGAATTTGGACTATGAAACTGACCAGGTAACTCCGATGGCTGTTTAGCTGCACCTTCTCCGGCGTTCTCTGTTGAGAAGCTTCCACTGTCACCACTTATGTTGTTCGACATTGAATTGAAGGTAGGCAAAGATAAGGGAAGAATCTATATATATTGAAGCTGTTATCTTCTTCTTTTCCTAAAAAAAATCTTTTCCGCTCTCGTTCTTGTTTCTCTCTAATGGAAGATTTTCATCAGAAAAACTTCGGGGGAAAAGGGGGAGGAGACTGAAATTGAAAAGATGGGATTTGAGTAACTAGAGGAAGACAAAAACCAGGAAACTCTCCTCCATTTATGGTTGCGGAGACCGGGGTTGTTACTGGCAGAAGAATACAAGAAACCAGGCTTTGGATTTAATATATATTCTATTTCTTTAAGGCACTGCTGTTTGTGGCTATATTTATGCCCCTGGCATTCTGTGATATTAAAGAGTTGTCCATTCATTATTATCCTCACTAATTAGCCATTCATAGCATCTCAATAGTATTTAAAGGGGGCAATTAAATGCCTATATATGGTTCTAAAATGTTATCAGAAAATGTTTAGGAGCTTGGTCAAAACAATGGACATGGTTGATCACTTGATATGAGTTCCAACATTGTCTGAAGTACTAAAAAAATAGACTCTTTCAAGTCATCTAAAAAAAAATTAAAAATACTCAATTATGTAATGTTAATTATAAATGAAATTCACGGATTAAACATTTTGCATCTATATTTTTTAACGAAAGAATAAAAAAAGAGAACACTGATTGAATGAACTCATCAGATTAAAGAAAAAAGGAAAAAATTTTAACAAATAATTATATATTTCAGAAGGGCAGTATCGGTACTTGAGTGTGCCAGTTTTTCTAAAGTTTAATTTATTTGGAATGCTGCTAGCGGACGAGAGCTTCAAATGTGCGACTTTGTCAGTTTGTGGTGATATTTTTAAGCGAATAATCGCGTTTCACAATTGCCACTGTCTTTAACCACAATAACAGAACTGCCACTGGTAGTCAGTCGCCTTGAGCCTGTAATTACGAAATTAGCCCTCACCCGTCACGGGTGAGCTCTGATCGAAATCCTTCTCGAAAATGGTTCAATAATTAGTAAAGATAGATTCCACGATGTGCACTATAATAATACGTAAATTCTTCTATTCACGTGCGTCAGGTTTTGTTTCCAGACACAAATGGAACAGGGGCAATATTGATATAACGAGTTATAGACTGGGCTCTTTCGTCATTTGGCATAATTTCGAATATTATGAGCAAGAGCAAGCAATAGCGTGTCGTAAGCGGTCTCCTTTAACGTTTTTTTTTTTTTTTTTTTTATGGTGATAGTCTCTTTAATGTAAAGCGTATAAAATAAACTCGCAAGATTGGAAATAAAAATAAGATAATATTATCCTTATTGAAAATGAGAGACCTAAACCGTGCCTAGAATAAATGGTTTTAACTTGCCGTTTCAAATGGGGTTATTTTATTATAAAAAATTGAAGCGAGGGGTTTTGATAAGATTTCTCACGAAACTTGGTGCTACATTAATATAAATTGATAATTTAATGCGCGTCATATCAATTCATATTCATAATTCAATCATACAATAAACTGATAAAGACTTCTTTTAATTATGACGTTAGTCACTATTTACTTAATAATATTTCATGTCAGTTTAGTTGTGGAACAGAAACATTAACTTGAAACAATATTTTAATGTGAAAATCAATAGCAATATTTTTTAACTATTTTTCAATAACACTTTTTCATAGTTAAATAATATAAATAATCAATAAAAATTCATTAAAGAGTATATCAAAAGAACCTACCACATGCAAAAGAGATGTTATTAAGTTTTTGCATCATGTAGCCCATACATTTAGTGTAATTTAAAATTATACTCATATTATAATAGCTCAACGAATGATTTTTTTCTGTGTTGAAAATTAATGGGAAATTAGTCATGCATAATATATATATATTTATAGCCATACTAATAATTTCCTTTTCACTCTTCTAGGAATTGATTCATCTACGACACCAACTTTACAAAAAAAGGTGACAAATTAAAATATCATATATGAATTTCATTTCGGAAACGTTATTATAGTGTGGCAGTAAATTGTACTAAATGAACTTTTTAGCAGCCTAAAGGAAAGATGAGTATATGGGTTAAATATATTGGCCAAAAGAAAAGTTATAGGGGTTAAACATTTTTTTTTACTTTTTAATTTGATTCCCCTACTATAAAATTTTACAATTTTGTACTCATTTTATAATATAATTTAATTTTTGTCCGTCTGTTGCTAATTTATATGAAATTTAATGCCAGGTATAATATAATTCCAGCTTAAATAGTATTTATCTATCTAATAATACTAACTTATATAAACATAACGTGCAAGTCAATATATTGTAAATTTTGGATGAAAATATGACAGTGATGCAAAATTAGATTGCTTTAAAAAAATATAAAGACTCATCTTCTTAAAAGAATAAAGATTTGGATGAATACGCCGCACAAATTGAATTGCTAAGTACAACTTGTCTCCCTCCTGAACAATTTATGAGTTTCTCTCTCAAAGTTTAAGGACTTTTATTGCTAGCTAATAATTTGTGAGAACTTTTTTTATTTCGTATGATAACCGTGCAATTTTTTTCTTTTTTAATTTTGAGCCTCTCTGATCACACTAAAAAAAAAAAGAGAAAGACAATATTAATTAAAATAAAATAATATTTTTAAACGAACGTTTTAATTCAGTAATGCCAGTCTACTGCTTATAATAAGCTATACCCAATCTAATACTTTTTAAATATGATTTAAAAACATTGCTTCATATTATATTTTAAATTTGATGAACTTAAACATCTTCAGGGAAAAATCGATACTATCAATTAAATCAAAGGGATGCTGATAAGAATATGACACATGATGAACATTGAACAGGTTAATTAACTGCTGTTTTTGTTCAACACGCACTTCTCGTCCTGGAAAAAGACTTAAAATATGAATTTCCAGAAATGAAAAAAGAAAGAGGAAGAAATAAGAATATTTTATACAACGTACTTCCCTCGCGTCCTTTACGTTACTCTTCTATTCTCCTGCGTGTTCATATTGATGACTGGTATTCGGGTGTTTTGAGGCTTCAAACTGAAAGATATCCTTCTTCTACTTTTCTACATATGATGGGTCCAATATTGTCTAAAGGCATCTACAGTACAGACTGGACTTGAAGTTGATTGACGTGCGTACCTACATGCGACTTGTGAATATATATATATATATATGTATACACACACACTGATACTTTTCTCCTTCCCTATACATAAATTTAAATGTATATAAAGTTACCATCATTTTTTTTTAATTTATATACATCTACTACAAAGTGAGAAACGTTATGAATACTTTTACTACTAATTTTATCTACAATAACCAATATCTAAATACCAGGATATAATTAAAAAATTATATGTTTTTTATGTTTTAATGAGAGAATAATATAAAAATATAAGAAATTATATATAAATTTTTTAATGAATAAATTAGTGACATACTTATTAGGTAACAAGTTCATGAGCACATATTTATTATATATATACTGATCACCATTAATCTATATTCAAATCCATCATATAATATAAGCAAAAAAATACAAGAAAAATAAAATATTTTTAGTTTTTATAATTTTAGTCAATTTTAAATTTAGTTCTTATAGTTAAAATTATGTAATTTTTTGTTAAAATTTTTATATAATTTATTATATATCATTTTACTATTCTAAATATACATAATTTATGCTAACGAAAAAGATAAACTATATAATAAAAAATTAACTCACATATATCACAAAATATTAATAATAATTTAGTAATAGGGACTAATTATAACATATTTAAATTATGAAAATTTAATTACATTGTTTTAAATATGAAGACTAAATTAAAGATTGAATGGGATGAACTAAAATATAATTTTTAAAAATAAAAATATGTATGAAATTTATTTTTTAATAATGTTTTTAATTTTCCTCTGTACAGAATAATCTATCCTCGGATGTTGATGCTGGCCAGAATTGCTAATTAATTGCTTTGGTTTCTTAACTTTAAAGCATGGTCTCACCAACCATGATTACACCTTTTGGCTCATACAACTATAATATGATGACGAATAGTCATTTCCATTTATGTCCCAGTCATAACTAATTAAGTCTGGATTTGGACGGTTTTCCTTCCTCCACATGGAAGATCAGACGGCTGCAATTCAATCCAAATCTGTGATTTAACAAAATACGCTATCCGCGGACGGTGGATCGATCCTATCAAATTCGTTTCCATCAATCAGTGAAAAAGGCAAGGGGAATTGTTTTCCACCAAGTCATTTATTAACTGAGATAATCAGTTGACAAAATATAATTAACTGATTACCCTATTCATTTCACTTAATTAATTCCTCTTTCCTCTCCCATTGAGACTATCGACACCTGTTTTAGAGTTGGTCCCCACAATTTTTGGGTTTCGATACACAAAATGTTTAAAAATGCAACGTCGTCGTCCGCTTTGTTTCCAAGTCTATAGCCGACGTTATTGTCGTTTCCACATAACGTACTTCTTATTATTCCAAACTAAACTATAGTGACATCTAGTCTAAAAATGACAAGTCATAAGCCAAATTAAACCAAGAGAAAATAAGCAGATTAATGAGAAGGAGACAATGGAATGTTGAGATTGGGTAAGCTTTAAAAGTAGCGATCTCTCATTCTCTCTCTCTCTCTCTCGCTATATATATATATATATATATATATACACACACACACACACACCCCAAAGCCACTAACGGCATTTTTGTAGTTGCATTGCTCCTATATTTTGTCATTATTTCCAAATCATTACTTTGTTATCATCGATGGTTATTGACCTGTGCTGAAGAAACAGACATGGACTCCATCTTCTAACAATTATACTATTTTGAAAAACGACCAAAAGGAAACTTCTTATTCACTCGGTTCAGAGAATGATACAAAAAAGGGTGTTCAGTTTGTACTCATACATATATAACATAACGTTACTTGTTTGTTCTATTCTCTCTCTTTTCCTCTTTGCCCTTTGAGGAGCTTGCGTCTTTCCTAAGCACCAGTACAAAACATGTTTTCTTTTATTCTATAAGAGGTAATAAAATATTGATTATGAATCAACATTGTCCTGTGTTATAAAATTAAGTTCAAATCCATCCTTTTTTTTTTTTTTGGTGATTAAGGAAGTTGGCAGTAGATATCACTATGATAAATATGCACGTGCATCGAGGTGGTATGTGGGGAATAATGCACTCTTAACGTGCGTCCACTGTGAAATGTGAAAAGGCAATCTTAGTGTCAAGAGTGAAAGATCCTGTATCAATCATTTTAAGCAAAAGGTTGAGCCTTACAAATTATAATATATGTGGGAACTAGGAAGTTGCACAAGTGGGACCTGCTCGAGCTATATCATAGTGTGTGGTGGACTTAGTGGCAAACTGGCTATTTCTCTTTTAAGTAAGCACGACAACTTTATTCATGTGTAAAGCCACGTACACTGTACTGTCATCTCTATCTCCAACTCACTCGCCTCGCTGTGCCCTGGAATAATCTCAATGCTCTGCAATAAAAACTTGGTCAAACTACAAAAGAATTTTTCAATTAAAATTTAAAGTTTGTGTGTGTGTATGTGTATATATATATATATATATATATATATATATATATATATACATAGGTCCTTCAATATATTTTTTAAATCCTGTATAATCTTTCAATAAATGTTTTTCTTAGATGTTAACACAACTTGTTTAGCTAAGTTACAGGAGAATTCAGATAAGGAAAAATGGATTCAAGTTTTAAAAGAGCTTTCAATTGTCATTAGGAATAAGATGTTGGATATATCTTTTTTTTGTTTTGTTTTGTTTTGTTTTTTTTTTTTTTTGTATTTGGCGCCTCCTATAGCTATGAGCCTATGATGAAGAAGTAAAATTATTGGATAAAAAAGTTGTTGCAAAAAATTAATAATTTGAAAAATCTCTGATGAATTAATGAAGTTGAAGGAATTAAATTACAATCTTTTAAATAGATTTTAATACTTTTTAGTTGATTACCCATAAGTACAAAGTAATTATATATTTCTCCCGTTATATTGTTTCTTTTAATTAATTAATTACCAAAACAAACATTCATGTCTTGCCATCAAGATCTTTAGTATACCGATTGGTTTACACGATCAATTAAATAAGAAAAGGTAAAAAATAAAAAAAATAAAATTATAGCATGTATCTTAGGAAAAGAGAAGGCATGGCATCATTCGCACGAGAATGGCTTACAGCCTTTCCTTCATTATTTCCCCTTTTCCTCTTTTTTATTTTTTTCTGAGGTAATATCCCCTTTTCCTTTTGATATAATCTATCACATCAAACATATTAGATACATGTGGCCAGAAATTTGAAAAAAAGGAAAAAGGGAAAATAATGAGATGATTGTAATAAGAGGCTACACATTGCCTGCAAATTACAAAAGAACCCCTATAAGGTCCACAATATAGAGCATAGTTGATGGAAAATTTTAAAGAAATAGATAAATTAAAAATATCAAGATCAAAATTGCGATTCCAAACAATTTTGATGTATTCAAAGGTGAACATTTGTTAAAAGTTGCATGAAGTACCTACCAAACCCTTAAACGTGTTGGTCATTCTAACAGATGCTTGTGGAAAGTGAAGTGTTTCCCAGCTTATTCGAGCATGGCTTGCTGCTAATGAGACACTTCTTAGAATTGTTTCCTCTTAGTTGCTTTGCTTGGGTTTATTGTCTTGTTGTTTACAAAAAAAAATATAGAATAGGATTCCAATTGAGCGACGTTGTTTCAAATGATAAGAAGCTGCCCAAGGCTGCGCTCCCTCATCATCATCATCAATTGTAATAGCCTACGTCTTTTTGTTGAAACTGCTAAAAGTAACACTTTACATCAAAGCTTTTTTCCCTTTTACATAATTTGCTCATGTTCTTTTTTCCTTCTCTCTTTTGGTGTATTGCAGGTTTTGGTCTTTTCCCAGTATCATCAAACTAAAATGACTCGGTTAGATCCTCTTTGGGATTTTGAGTTCTTTTTTGTTGGGTTTGGTAAATAATGATAAAAAGAACTCATAAGCGATGGATACTCTAATTATTTCCTGCCCTCCTACCTTGATACTCTAATTATTAACTGAAAAGAATGAATAAATAAGTAAAGGAGATATACTTTTTAGTTTTTAGACAGAGCCCTGGATTCTCTTGTCTCCTCCCCTTAGAATGATTTGAGGCCATCCATCAATGACTTTAAAAGGTATATTCCCTTTTTATCATTAATCATTTATACTTACAATTATTGGTCGCTTTGCACAATCACTTGTATCCATATTAGTATTCCATTTTTTTTTTTAATTTTTGTAATTTTCCAATAATTGACGCGTTAGTTCTTTATTTATCCTCCAATGTCACGCTAAATCAAATTTTAGTGCAGCAAATATACTCAATCTACATTTCAAAATTCAAAAACTTTGAGATATGAAAAATAAAGAAGAAAATTTGAATGTTAAGAAGGACATGTGAGAAGGATAATGGATTTATGGAAATGGCCAGTGGAGAGAGAAAGCCGAAAGAGACATTGAAATCGGACCCGTGATGGTCAGTAAGTGCAGGACATGGGACCCGCACGAAATTGCCTGGTGGAGCCCACCCTGCAAAAGGGTAGACGAGCGGGAACATGGCCTCGCTTTTTTGCCTCATCTGAGATTTCTTCAAATTGTTTGAATTTGTTGTTTCAAGGGATACTTAGCTTAATGCCCAAAAGAAAGTGATAAAAGTTGGAACGTAATTATCGATTATATGAGATTGATGTCCCCTGCTCCCAACTAAGAAATTTCGTTATGTTTCACCTGCATCAAATTCAAATTTCTTGCTATCATTATTTTAAAACTATTTCCCTGTTTTCACTTCTTGTCCTTCATTTGATTCCTTATCACTTTTAATCACTTTCTGCTGTTTTCCACTTCAGACAAAAATTCATATTACATGAAGTATTAGTAAGGTTGATTACAGTTATGTTTAGAGGCGTATGAAAGAGAAAAATATTAACTAATTTTAAGATATTTATATGATAACTGATTTAGCATATTAATCACAATAAAATTATTTAAAAAATAAATGAGAGATCATCAAATAAATGATTTTATATAAATTAGTATATTATATCAGTTGTTATAAAAGTAGACAAAAATACACTTTGGTTAATATTTTTTCATAAGAGATGATGAGATGAAGTGACCTTGAAGGAATGAGTTGCAACAAGATGGAATTTAATGAGATAGTTTGAATCATTATGTGACTTTCAATTGAGGAAGAAGTTATTTTTTTTAAAATTATAATAAAATAAATAAAATAAAATAAATTTTGATTATTTTAATATTACTCATAGAAAACAAAAACATTACAAGAGTGTAAAATATTTAAAATTATAATCTTAAAACTTTTAGTTAAACTATTTCATTATATCTTTGATCCCAATTTAAAAAATTAAAAAAATAACTGAATGATTTGGAAGAATTATAAAAACTCTGATTTATTATTTCAAGTCATCAAAAAATAAATTTTTAAATAATAATTTTATCTTTTTATGTCATTTCATCTCAATCTATTCATTCCAACATATTCTTAAATCCCAATTATACCAAAGAAAATGGGTTTGGCAGAAACAGAAAAATAATTATTCAAAAAATGCGTAATATAAATAGAAACCAAGAAACGCAGGAAGACGTATGCGGTTAGGCCCATACCTATTGGACCATACGAACTCGAGAACATGGCCTATGAAAGTGACTTGGACAATTTGAACCCAAAACTAACTACCACGTAGGTAGCCCATTCCACTAAAGCCTTTTGATCCATTAACCTTTAATAGTTTCACTGAGCAACAGAACCACAAAAAAATAAAAAATCTCAATTAAAAGCAACCCCATTTCCCCGGACTGCAAGAAGGTGTATTATATTACATGGAAAAGTACTATTTCTAAATATTTTTTGCAGATTTTTTGATGAAAATATAATACCTAAATATTTTTTACAATTAAAAATTATATTAAGCATGTGATTGATATGGAATTGTGCAAATTTGATTTTGGATTATGCAATTTGAAAATTTAATTTTAATCAAAATTAAGTTTACATGACCTTAATTTATTTAAAAGTGTTTGTCTAAAAAGTCAGTTTTGTGATTTTGAAGAAAAACTAGCATCAGATTGAACAAAGCAAACCTTGATTTTAGTGTAAGAACATGTATTCCAATTACTAATCCAAAGACATAATAAGTTTCTGTAATTATCATGGTTCTTTTCGAATATATTATAATGAACAAATAAAATTGCGTTTAAGATTTGTTTTATATTAGATGTTATGAACTCCTGTTTATTAATAAAATACCGTACTTGCCAAAAGTAGGTTAGATGAGATAATATGTGTAGAACTGGGTGAGGGAATCCATCATCAACGCCCAAGAAAATGACAAGTTAAATTGTAGGTCCATAGATCTAAGGATTTGAATCCCAGAAAAGGTTTAGGCATACTCCTCATACTTAAAATATTTTGTACGAATGGGTTGCTACTTAACTTACCATTTGATGAGGCTTTCAACGATACATTTTAAGACTACTGACGTAGCTATACAAGGTTCATTGTCAATGTCTAGGAGCCTATGAAATTAAGCTCTAGGTCAGACAATAATCCGAAGCTTATCTTTACCATCGTCACCATGACAAGTTAACATTGTAAGAACACAGACAATTGAAGCAGCTATCTCCTCCCTGTATTTGTTTAAAAATACCATCAACAAACAGATGTCTCATCAGCATTATCCTAAGTATGGCAAAATTCTGTACAATATGTAAAGATCACTCAGGTTTTGTTCCCAAAAGTCAACTTCACGATCACAGGTCCTTCAAATTACAGTATTAATGGACCATTTTAGTATAGAGCCTTGCTAATATCTTGGTTGACATCACTATCTCCATTCAAGTGCTTCTCATCCATTGAAACTGAAGAATTACCACCTGAAGTCTGACGATGCATTGTTGTTTTAACTCTGGTGCGAGCCTTCCGGCAAGGACTGAATGGGTCTTTTGGCGTCTGGACTTCCTTCTTCTTCTGTTTCTTCTGCACATACAATAACTCGTTTTCCATAGATTCCAATGCTCTAACTGTCAATGGTCGATTTCTTGTGCTCTGCCTCCTCGGATTTATATCAGCCTTCTGCTCCATAGAAACACCATCACAAGAGGTTCCTAGTGGCTCCAGAGCTTGCTTCTGTGCATCAGATGTAACACTTGCATCAGTTGGCTTCAGACACGTCTCATCTTCCTCCATTTCACTATATTCAGACTTGGGTGGGAACTGGTGTAAGTTCAAGTTAACTGGTGTCTGTGATTCACATTTTTCAACTTTACTGCAAGACATGTCCGTGCCAAGACAATTTTTTATGAGAATGCTTCCAGTGTTATCCTCCTCCGCAATTTCTTCAGCTGAAGAAGCAATTAAGCATTCATTTTTCTTCTTGGCTTCTGGAAAGCTGGATAGCTGACTAAGTCCCAGTTTTTCTGATCCCAAGTCTTCTGAGGAAATCTCGAGGATGCGGTTTGTCTCAGCCTTAGCACAAGCAGTCAATCTCCTGCGTTTGATGGGAGGAGCTGCATGAGTTGAATGGCCTGATCTTGCTCTCCGACTGAATTGCTGCTTTACGATCTTCTTATGTTGCTTATCATCAGACAAACAGGATTTTGGATTTTGATTTCTTTCTACAATTTTTACTGCATTATTATCTATGTTATCATATGCCCCTTTTGTGTTAGTAGCTTCTCCATCACACGTGTCTCTACAGCAATTAGCATTACTGCTATTCTTTTCATTCACTAATTGCATGGTGGCCTCTTTGTCACCTGGTGAATAGTCAGACGAGATCCCATCAATTTCTCTTGCAAGAGAAATCACCTTCTCAGAAGCGTCTTTCAATTCAACTGGTACACATCTTAATTCTCTCACCTTAGATAATTTTCCTCTGTAAACCAAACTGGTATCAACAACTGTGAACTTCGTCAACTTTTGGCTTATGCTATCAGACATACCCTTCCTGTGGTTTGCTTCACTGAAATTTTTGTCCTCTTTATTGGTTTTGCCCACAGCTTTTACCTCAAATTTACCTACTGCAATGCCAGATGAGTCACTTTCTTTTGCTCTCATTTGGTTGGTTTTCTTGGAAGTTATTTTGAACCCAAGAGGTAAAGATTTAAGTTCCCTCAAATCAGATGACTTACCCCCATGATTCAAACTGGTATCTACAACTGTGAACTTCATATGATCTGTTGTGAAAGTAGAAACTCGGGGTTTGAGGTAGCAATGGCGATGACAATCAGATTCATCATCCTTGTCCGATGCCTTTTCTGGAATCCATCTGTCTTCTTCTGTGCAGCTTCCCCTTTTAGCTTCTTCAACTTCAAGCTCAAGAAGATTTGGTTCAGATACTACTTTGCTCAAGACATCACTAACAGAATCAAAGTAATGATCACCTTTCACAAGTTTCCTCCTTGAGAATTTTTTAACACCAGGGATAAGGAAAACCAGATAATCTCGGGAGCTAACAAAGCCTGGATTGTTGTTGGGTTGCTCTGAGTGCCAACCTCTTGCCAATAAGCGGGGCCACACAGCTTCCCAGAAGAGATCGTTACTTTTGGCTTTGCTCAGTCGAAATCCTCCAGTCAAATAATTAATTATGTCACTGGGTTCAAGAGAAGACCAAGCTTTGCCAGTTGGAACACATGGATGAATTGAAATCGATTGGCTGTTCTTAGAGGGTTCTACAGCAAGGCTTGTAAGGTCTTCCTTCTCCTTACCAATACCTACTGCTTCCACAAGAGCATGAAGTCCAACGGTAGACTTCAATGAAAAGATGTATTCTTCGAGTGAAGCTCTGCCCTCAGCATATGACTTAGAAACCTGATTAGAGACATGAGAAAAAAAAGGATTGAGGGACATAAATGAGATAAATTGGAATGTCATGTCCAAATAATCATTCGTGCATACTAAAATTTTCTGTATTGCCCTAATAGTCATTGCTGCTGAGGTACAAAGTATGTAAAGTTGAAAAAATAATATACTTGGTAAAGTTTGGTTAAGCATTCATTTTCTAAGATTTAGAGGACTATAGGAATAGGAAAATGTGAACTAGGAAAAAACCCATATTAAAAGGATCAATTTCCAGCCTGATATGGATAATGAGGTTTAAAGTCCATGTGCTTCTTGATTAAGTTGTGGAACTGAGCCATGCAAAAGTTTCTCAGTAAAGCCTGTTTGATAAATAAAGAAATATATACAAAACAGCTTAATTCTGAGAAGTAAATTGACGTGCTTAAAATCTATCACTTTCCAGGCCATCTTCACAATTAAACAAACAACATGAGACAGAAACAACCTTAACACTGAAACCTTGAAGGCAAGGATGTATTTTCTCAAACTCACTCAATTATCCACAAATACAGTCAATGTATCTCTTAACTTTCGGCAGGGGATTGAACCCTATGACCACTTGTACTGGTAGAATAAGTGATTCATAGAGGGAGCTTCAGATCCTTCAATTTAAAGGCTTATAATGACAATTTAATTCCACAATCCCAATACCATTTTTATTCTTGACTTACCAATAACAACACATCATAACTAGAAGTATACTTTTGGTTTGTCAGGGTGCCAAAATAATGTCAAAATCATCTACACAATATTTAATCCCGAGCTCAAGCAATGGTAAACAAATTAAGCATCACTTAAAACTCACGAACAGAATAAACTAGGCCTTTCCATATCACAATTCACAAGTGGACTACTTATGCAGGGATTAGGTTTCTCTCAAATGATATGTAACCCCTTATTGCCAATGGCTTGTATTCTACTGCATAGTCAGTCACCCATAAATAATCAACAGGCAATCATTGTACACCCACATGAACAAGATTAGTGCTAACTATGTTATTATTGAACAATCAAATTAATCACAGCATTGACAGAAACGAGAGAAGGCTAAATTGAAAATTACAGAGAAGATTCATACTGCCACTTACAAAAGACTAAATGAAAAAAGTCCTATGCCCTAGTTCAGCTAGAAAGGCAAAGATCCCGAGCTAGAGGAAAATGAAAGAAATGGCAACATCAAAGAATGCAAAGACACTACTTAGCTTATGATCAGGTAATTGAAATACACACATTGCAGTTCATTGATGACATTGGAGACAAAGGATTTAATGATATAGCACAGTTGAATACCTGCAGCAGTGTATCTTGAAATTTCTCTGAGACCTGTGAATTTAAGCGAGACAATATTTCATGTTGCCTCCATCCAGTAAAAAGTTTCTGTCCTGTCATACATTTTCTCCCTTTTATTTTTCTGCAATCTGACCATCTACGATGTCTGTCAGATTTATAAAACTTCCCGTAGTAAAATGACAGTATTTCCCCCATTTTTTTGTTCTCTAAAAGCCTCTTTATCTGAATAAAATTCTTCCCAAATATAAACAAACCAAGGAGAAAACCTTTTACATCAGCATCACTCCAGGTGTTACTCAATTTGCCAGGAGCCATTCCATAAACTTTGCCTTGACCTTGCTGACCTGACTTGCTTTCGTCCGTCATTGCAGGTTGAAAAGTGATTGGCCTCAATTCTTTTTCATTGTCTGATGTAATAGACGGTTTCACATTACTTGATTCTACAGGTTCAAGTACATTGACTGCACCATTATTGTCTCTAATATATGCCCACCCTTCATATCTATTATCCTCCACTTCATCATGTACCCATATGAGTGGAACAGGTAAACCCATTGCAAAGGAATGAGACTTGTCATTCACAACTTCTGAATCAGCAGGATTCATTAGAAGTTTGAGTCGTTCTGATTCTGTTATCAGGGTAGGAATTTCCACCTGATATTCATTGCCAAGTCGAGGAATCAGCTGCGGGGCTCCAACTATGTCACTTATATCAGGAGAACTAGGAGGAATCAGCTGCATATCAGATGCATTATCCGTGTAATTATTACTAATATTGGGCTGAACTATCTCCATCTGCCAAACAACACAGAAAAATAAAACTAAGAGCTATAAACTCAACAAGCGCCTAAAATGATAATATTATAAAGAATATGAAGATAATGTGCTCAAGGACATAATTCACTCATACAAGTAAGCAGAGGGAGTTCAGCGAGTTACTCACCAGTTACTTCCTGAGCAATTATTATGTAAAAGTTTCATAATAATTGGAAATATTCAGGTTTTATAACCATTAGTATTCTATGTTTAGATTTTTCAGTTTACTATTTTAGTTTAACTGATCAACCCCATATATGCATATTAGCCATCTAAACATATATCATATCTCTCTCGTTGTTATCACCACCAATTTTCTTAGCACTACTTCATTTTTTTAATAATCAGACACACTTAATAAACTGAATGAACTGCTTATGTGGCTATAAAGAAAATTATAAATCTCCAATAACATCCGAGTGGATTTAAAAGACAGTACTAGATAAGAGGTGCTTTGTCCTTTGCACAGGTAGTAAATACTAATCAACTGCAATTGACATATGTTTTTCTACTATATATCCTATCATAAAAGAGGAGTTTCCATTGTTATTATTATGGGGTTATATCCTATTTGAATTTTCAACCCCCTCAGAATCCAATCTATGCTTTGCCACTGATTTCTTTGGATTTAGTTGTATAGAGAATGATTAAATGGTTATAGTGTTGATGACCTTTCTGTAATTCATCCTTTCTTTTTCTCTTTTTTGAAGGATGGGGGCACATAAAGATCGTATATTTCATACATTTACCAAATATTTTTAATTCCTAAATAACCCAAAACCTGGTATGTTGCAGACTATCAGATTAGACTTCAAGCAACAGCGAGAAGCAATTTTTCAGGGAAGGAATTCCTCAATAACCAACAATTCAGAAAGAAAAATTGAAAGCAAAAGATTTTATTTATCAAGGCTAATTAGAACCCAGCTCAAACTAGAACCATTGCCAACACCGGAAAGCATCAGAATTCTGAACAATGGCCACCTAGAGTACTTACATAAAACCCTATAAATTCTCTTTGCCAGAGATAGCAAAGCCAACCTGTCCACTCGCTAGTCGTTCTTGAAGATAACATTCTTCACTGAATAAAGCAGCTTCAGAGCAATATACCATGTAATGAACCACCATATATGCGATCTCAGTTTAAAATACCCTCAATGTGGAAATAGCATAGCGAGAGGAAATTGCCAACTAACTACAAGATAATAAACCCCAGATCCATTTTTACCCAACTTCGTAATCAAAACTAACTATGTTGTATACAAATCGATACATAACGATCAGACTTAGACGTATAACCGAGGAAAAAAATAAAAGAAGGAATGGAGACCAGAAAACAACAAGCACATTGGTATGAAGATTGAGTAACCCACAAAATTACAACCATATTGCTAACAATTAATCGAAATATTATAGACCCAAAAATATTTAAAGATCTTTCTTTGTGTCCTTCAATATTATACACCCATAAACTGTATAATCCAGAGCAGCAGCACGAAGACACGTATTGGACAAGATAAAGAGCATTAATATGATTGATAACAGAGGAAGATGAATATTAGCTAACAACCATGGAAGAGTTAACATCAAATGCTAACGCAAAAGGAGAAACGTGATAAAATGGGTGCTTTGTATTTTGAGTTGATTTGCGTATCTTATCAAACTTTGGCATCAACCACATTAAAGCAGGTGTAAAAAACAAGAGCACAAGATGGAAACTGTAAGAGCAGAATGAAGAGAAAGAGAACCTGGTGAAAAAGAGCTGACTTTAATGGCTAAGCATAGGGGTGAATTCGCGGGGCATTATACGAGAGGGGAGAGAGAGAGAGAGAGAAGAGGGAACCAAGAAATACTCGTCCCAGCGTTTTTAAACACGCCGAGTAGCCTTGAACAACTAACTCGGCCGAGTCTTCAAGTCGAGTTGAGTTGACGTAATTAAAAGTCATCCGATTAATCTGATTATTAAAAATTAATACATCGGAATGACGGAAAAAGGAAAGAGGGGCTTAGACTTTTACAGTTTATAATTATGAGAAATTGTTTCATTTAACATGTACAAAAATCCTTTACGTTGATGTATGTAGTACATATCACTATATTAAATACAGATTTTAATTCTAAAAAATTAATTCAATTGATGGGAAGAATTCTTTTTAACATCTAAAATCCATTGATATAAAAAAGTGCTCTTAAGATCATTTGAAAAAATTAATAAAAACTTTAATCATAATAATAATAGAAAATATATCAACGAACCATATAATCAATTCAATATTTAACTCAATAGTATAACATCAAATTACAATTACTTTTTTGAAATAACTTGATTTGCTCATCACTCAAAAATATATTTTAATTTGGAATGTGTTAAGAATGTATTTGACGAGTCAATCTCATGAGCTGATTAAGGGGGTTGAAAAGATCTGATCTCGTGGTATATTATACAATAACGTGATGCAAACTAATGATCTAGAGATAAGTTCTTAAAAATAATATATTATTTCTTCTTCGGAGAGGAGTTAAATATATTATGTTACATTATAAAATAAAGTGCATAACATAAAAATTTCTGTCATGTGTAATATAGCAGACAACATTTAACAATAAAAAAATGGCGATACAATTTTGGATTTAATTCGATATTATCAATATTTATTGGCACATCACTTGGGTGAGTTGGGCATGTCTATTAGCTAATACATTAATTCAGCAATCTGTTTGAAAGTTTTGGACCCATTAAAGTTTTAAAAATAGTTATGTCCGGTTCTTATATTTTTGTTATTAAAGTATGATAAATGTATAATTCTATAATAAAATCATAACAAGTTCATAATTTTTATGAATAGTTTAATTTTTCAATTAAATTATACACTTATATTATTATTAAAAAATTATATATTTATCATGTTTTAGATAAAAAACCTTAATAATAAAAATATAAAGAACATATCTATGTTTAATTCTTAAGTTTTTAAATATATTATTCTCGATTTTTTAAATTCACTTTAGAATTATATTATATTATAATAATTAGTCGATTTTATATTTTATTATATTGTTAGAAAAATTTCATATTTTTTAATGTCATTATATAAATGACAATAAACGACTGGGTAATGCGCATATTAAAGAGCGAATTGAACGTGTCATTTGCAATTGGGCATGGTCTCTCCAATTCCCTAATGCCCAGGTGTGTAATCTTGACGGCTCTGACCACTCCCCATTATTGCTAATATTCAATTATACCAGTCAAAGGGGCTCACGTTCATTTAAATTTGAACTTATGTGGCTAAATCTTCCAGAGCTTCAAGACATGATTGTTGACTACTAGTGAAACTGTCATAACTTGGGGAGGAGAGGCTTTAACTTTGTTCTTGGACAATCTGGATAGATTGTGAGAAGTGTTGATTGAATGGAGTTAAAAAGCCTTCCCAAACAATAAGAAACACATAGAGCATTTATTAACCCAGTGTCGCAAGTGTTATGAAGGACCATGGACTGATGACTCTGTTAACACTGCTAATATGATCTTGCAACAGCTGGAAGACTTATGGGATAGGGAGGAAAAGTACAGGGCACAAAGATCTCGCATTCAGTGGTTTACCCATGATATTAACCTTTGCTTCACTCATTTCTATTCTGACCTGTTTCAAACTAATGGCCTGCGACAATTTCATACTATTTTGGATTGTATTTGTCCTTTGATAACAGAGGCCAAAAACGTTGAGCTATTAAAGCCGATCACTAATTCAGAAGTCAAGGAGGTAGCATTTGAATTCTTAGCAGACGGTTGGGGATCAGGTATGTCACTTTGTTTATGATTTTTTCCGGCTTCGTGGATCGTTATCCAAATTAAATAAACAAACATGGTTATGATTTCCAAAATTAATCACCCAGATGATGATGGTAGTTTTTGCCCAATAAGCCTGTGTAACTTTTCTAATAAAATAATTTTGAAGATTATGATGAAGTCTTTGCTTGATGAAATTATCACAGAAAATCAACAGGCCTTTGTTCTCGGACAACAAATATTGTAATTGTTCATGAGGCTTTCCATTATTGCAATTAAATGGGAGAATGTCAAAAGATTGGTGTATGTTAGGTGGCCAACCAAAGAAAAGAAATTAATTATTTTTTTGTATTTTCAATTTAGTCTTTTAAAAATTATAATTAAGTCCTTCATCATTTCTTATAAATAGAGGGTTTCAAAACCTCATTTTTTCATAACCAAGAAATGAGCAATCCTATTTAAAGAGAGAGAGTTGTGAGATTAATATTCTCCTATATAGAGAGAATGTATAATTCCTATTTTTCTCATAGTGAAGCATTCTTTTCCTTGCCCATGGTTTTTTACCCTATTAAAGTTTTTTCATGTTAAATTTTGTGTCATTTCAAATTATTTCTACAGTTTTGTTTTTATTTAATGTCTATTTTCTTTACAATTGATATCAGAGCCTGATTGGGTGTGTTACTATCTACTTATTGTATGCTTTGTGGTTATCACTGATATAGTGAATCCTCTACATCAGAAAATAAGTAAGATTATTTTCACCTAAGGTACTGGGTACTATTCACATGTACGATGAACTATACATATATATATATATATGGTTACTGTTCATACGTAATTGTTACTATTCACGAAAGATAATGAGAGCCATTTTGCTCACAAATAGATTGTGATTGAAGTAATGACAGAAAAATTTGAGATTGAAAAGTTTAACTGCAATAATTTCTTACTGTGGAAACTGAAGATAAAGGTCATTTTGAGAAAAAATAATTGTCTTCCAACTATCAGTGAAAGGCGGATGCAATTCACATATGAAAATAAATGGAACGAAATGGACAGGAATGCAGTTGCAAATCTTTATCTAGTACTTGCAGATGAGATATTGTCTATTATAGAGGAGAAGAAGATGGCGAAAGAAACTTGAGATCATTTAACCAAATTGTATAAAGCCAAGTCACTACATAACAAAATTTTTCTTAAAAGGAAATTATACACTCTGTGAATGTTCGAAACAATTTTAGTGACAGAGCACATCAACACTCTGAATATTCTATTTTCTCAACTCACATTGTCAAGTGACAAAATAGAGGCAAATGAACATGCTGAAATTTTGCTGTAAAGCCTACTCAATTCTTATAACTAACTTGTCATCAATATGACTAATAATGTTATTGTGGACTACCTAGTTTTCGATGACATTACACCAACTATTTTGGAAGAAGAAAATCAGTGCAAAAATAAGGAAGATAGATTGATTAGTTCACAATAAGTGGAAGTATTGGCAGTGATGAGAGGAAGATCAACAAAACGTGGATCAAGTGGGAGCCATAATCGAGGTAGATTAAAATCAAAGAGCAAGGAGAATATCAGATGTTTCAAGCGCAACAAAATGGGACACTACAAAAATGAGTGTTGGAATTTGAAGAAGAATGCAGAGGCCAAAAGAAAAGATAATGAGTCGTTAAGTGCTCAAGGATGCGTTGCAAGTACCTTGGATGACGGAGAACTATAATATAGTGAGGCAGCAATAGTTGTTGATGGCAAAAAAAGGTTCAATGATATCTAGCTTGTAGACTTAGTAGAAACGTGGCACATGGCCTCATAGAGAGAGTGGTTCCACTTATATAAACCAGTCTCTAGAGGATATGTGTTTAGGGGAGATGATTATTTTTTAGAGATTGTTGGAATAGGCACAATCCAACTAAAGATGTATGATGGTACAACTTGCACCATCCAGGAGGTTTGGCATGTGAAGGTTCTTAAGAAAAATCTATTGTCTTTAGGACAAATTGATAGCAATGGGTATAAAACCTAGATATAGGATGACATTCTGAAAGTTATTAAAGGCGCGCTTTTAGTTATGAAAGCAGAAAAGATAGCAGCCAACCTATATGTGCTTAAAGGAGAAACACAACAACAAGGAGAAGTCTCAGTTTCATTAACTGATGTAGCAGCTGAGGAATCAACAATATCGTGACACCGTAAACTTAGCCACATGTTGGAACCTAGATTGAAGATTCTTGTAGAATGGAATCTTTTTCCCAAACTCAAAAAGGTTTATCTACCTTTTTGTGAGCATTGTGTCACAAGTAAACAACATAGGTTGAAGTTCAACAGCTCTAAAGACAAAAGTAAAGCTATATTAGACCTAGTGCACTCTGATATTTGGCAAGCACTGGTCTTATCCTTAAGTGTAGCAAAGTATTTTGTGTCATTCATCGATGACTATTCCAAGAGACGTTGGGAATATCTAATCAAGAGAAAGGTAGATGTGTTTAAAGTTTTCAAAACCTTTTAAGGCGCGTGTGGAACGTGAATATGAGAAAAGGATTAAATGCCTAAGATCAGACAATGGAGAAGAATACACTAGTGATGAATTTAATACTTTCTGTTAACAAGAAGGTATTAAGAGGCAATTCATGGTGGCATATATTCCACAGTAAAATGAAGTGTCAGAGCAGATGAACAAGACTTTGTTGGAAAGGATAAGGGCAATGTTAAGAACTGCTGGATTAGCTAATTCATTTTGGGCAAAAGCAATCAAGACAGCTTGTTACATGATTAATTGGTCACTATCAACCGTAATTGATATGAAGACCCCAATGGACATATGGATTGGGAAGCTAGTTGATTATACAAACCTCCATATGTTTAGAAGTATAATATATATGATGTGCAATGCCCAAGAAATTACAAAGTTAGATCTTAAACATAGAATATGCTTATTTTTGGGATATGCTGATAGAGTAAAAGGGTATCGCCTGTCGGATCCTACTAACCACAAGGTCATAGTCAACAGAGATGTCATTTATCTTGAAAAGAAACAACATATACATGAAGGTAATAACACTTTAAAGGGAATAGTAAAGACCACCAGAGTACGATGAACAAGAACAATATGATCTTGTGGCTCTACAAGTTCAATAGTCAACTTGAGAGAGAAAGGAACCAATTTGTCATTCAGATTACATTATGGAAGGGAATATTGCAGATTGTCTACTCACAGAAGGTGGAAAGCCTTTGACTTTTCCAGAGACTATGGAAAGCTCAAAAGCTTCTCTGTGCTTAGCAACAATGCAAGAAGAAATTGAAACCCTCCATAAGAATAAGACATGGGATCTTGATCCACCACCAAAAGGATGGAAGACCATCGAGAACAAATGGGTGTACAAAATCAAGAGAACTAGTGATGATCAAGTTGAACAATATCGTGCTAGACTTGTGATAAAATGATTTGCTTAGATAGAAGGCATTGATTACAATTAGATATTTTTTTTCGGTGGTTCGACTCATAATGGTTCAAGTGGTCTTAGCAATGTGTGCTACACTTGACTTACATCTAGAGTAGTTAGATATGAAAACTATATTTCTTCATAGAGATCTTGAACAAGACTTTATTGGAAAGGACAAAGGTAATGTTAAGAACTGTTAGATTAGCCAATTCATATTAAGCAGAAGCAGTCAAGATAGGTTACTATGAGATCAATTAGTTACCATCAATCGTAATTGATCAAAAGACCCTGATGGAGATATGGATTGGGAGGCTAATTGATTACATAAATCTCCATATGTTTGGAAGTCCAATATACATGATGTATAATGCCCAAGAAATTACAAAGCTAGATCCTAAATCTAAAAGCTGCTTATTCTTGGGATATGTTAATGGAGTAAAGAGGTATTACTTGTGGGATCCCACTAACCACAAAGACATAGTCAGCAAGGATGACATCTTTCCTGAAGAGAAAAAACATATACATGAAGGTGATATCACTTCAAAGGAAATAGTAGAGACCACCACAATATAGATTGAAGAAAGAGAAAATAAAACAAAAGTATTAGATTTTTTAGAAGCAGTACCAGAGTATGATGAACAAGAACAATAAGATATTGTGACTTCACAAGTTAGATGGTCAACTTGGAAGAGGAAGGAACCAGTTTAGCACTCAGATTACATTATGGAAGGGAATGTTGCATATCGTCTACTCACTGAAGATGGAGAGCCTTCAACTTTTTAAGAGGCTTTGAAAAGCTCAGAAGCTTCTCTGTGGTTAACAACAATGCAAGAAGAAATTAAAGCCCTCTATAAGAACAAGATATGAGATCTTGTTCCACTACTAAAAGGATGGAAGGCCATCGAGAACAAATGGGTTTACAAGATCAAGAGAACTAGTGATGATCAAGTTGAACGATATTGTGCTAAACTGGTGGTAAAAGGATTTGCTCAGAAAGAAGGCATTGATTACAATGAGAAATTTTCTCCAGTGGTTTGATTCATAACGGTTCGAGTGGTCTTAGCAATGTGTGCTACACTTAACTTACATTTAGAGCAGTTAGATGTGAAAACTACATCTTTTCATGGAGATCTTAAAGAAGAAATTTATATGCTCCAGCCAGAAGAGTTTGAAGAAAAAAAAAAAAAAGAGAATTTAGTTTGCAGTTTGAACAAATCTTTATATGGTCTTAAATAGGCGCCAAAATGCTGGTATGAGAGATGTGATTCCTTCACCATGAACCTTGGATACAACAGACTTAATGCAGACTCTTGAGCTTATATCAAGAGGCTTAGTGGAAATGATTTCATTATTTTGCTGTTGTATGTAGATGACATGCTGGTAGCAGGCCCCAGTAAAGATTGTATCAATGAATTAAAGGTACAATTGGCTAGGGAATTTGATATGAAAGACTTGGGACCAATAAACAAGATTCTAGGGATGCAAATTCACCAAGACATAAATAACAGGAAGATTTGAATTTCTCAAAAGAATTATTTAAATAAGGTCTTGTGCCACTTTAATATGCATGATTGTAAGCCAATATCTACCATACTTCTTGTTAATTTCAAGTTATCCTCAAGCATGAGTCTTAGCAGTGAAAAAGAGCTTATCTCGAGTACTGTATGCATTAGCAGTGGGTAGCCTAATGTTTGCTATGATTTGCACAAGACTACACATTGTATAAGTAGTGGGAGTGACAGTCGATATATAGCGAATCTTGGCTAAGAGCTTTGGAATGCTATAAAAAGGGTCCTATGATACATTAAAGGGACCACGAATGTTGCATTGCATTATGGAAGATCAGATTTCACCATCAGAGGCTATACAGATTCAGATTTTATAGATGATCTTGACAATAGCAAATCCACCAGTAGTTATATGTTTACTCTTGCGGGTGGAGCTATAGGCTGGGTTTCAAAATTGTAACCTATTGTGGCTACTTCAACGAAAGAGGCAAAATATATTGTAGCAAAACAAGCTAGCAAAGAAGCAATCTGGTTGTAGATACTATTGGAAGAGCTCAGTATAAATTTGGGAAGATTACACTATTTGTGATAATTAAAGTGCTCTCCACTTGGTGAAGAATCCATCATTCCATTCTAAGACTAAAAACATATGAGTTCAATATCATTTTATCCAAGAAAAGGTGGAAGAAGGAAGTGTGGATATACAGAAAATCTATACTAAAGATAACCTAGCAAATGTAATGACAAAGCTAGTAAACACTGATAAGTTCATATGGTGTATATCTTCTATTGGCCTAGTAGAAACATGAGTAGTAGGATATGGCAAGGAAGGAAGAATAATTTGAAGATTGACTGATTCTCAATCAAATCTTCAAGTGGGAGAATGTCAAAGGATTGGTATATGGTAGGTATGGTTGGTGTATGTTAGGTGGCCAACCAAAGAAAAGGAAGAATTTTTTTGGTATTTACAATTTAGTCCTTCATTTCTCCCTATAAATAGATAGCTTCACAACCTCATTTTTCATAACTAAGAAAGAAGCAATCCTATATAGAGAAAGAGAGTTATAAGATTAGTATTCTCTTGTTAGCATATTGTCATTGCTATATAGAGAGAAGGTGTAACTCCTATTTTTCTTATAGTGAAGTCATTTTTTCCTTATCTGTGGTTTTTTACCCTATTGGGGTTTTTCCATATTAAATTCTATGTGTCATCTCAAATTATTTCTATAGTTTTGTTTCTATTTGGTGTCTATTTTCTTTGTACTTAAGTCTACCTTATCACAGATTACATTCATCCCCTCCTTTAACTAACTTGGATAATGCGTGTGTCTAAAATTTCATGGTTGATGGCAAGTGATAGATATTTAGTGTCTCTGGTTCTTTGTCTAGAGATGAGATTTTGGCTATTCAACGAACCCCAATCCTACTATACAACATAGGTGATACTCTGATTTAGACGGCTTCTGATAATGGGGAATTCTCAGTTAGAGACAAATTTAAATGTGTGCTACAATGAAAGACTTTGGTTGTTTGCATACCCACTTCTGCTTCTCATTGACCATCGACAGAGCTATGGCAATCCATTTAGAAATTATAAACACATTCCAGAGTTAAACACTTTCTTTAGAGAGCTTGTAAAGGCTTATTACCTACAATGGAAAATCTTGCTTAGCGCCGATTCACAACTTCATTGTTATGCCCTATATGTGGTCAGGAACCAAAAATGATTGAACACCTGTTGTTACTCTGTGAGCGAGTCAAGTGCATTTGGTTTGGTTGTTGCTTGGGATTCATTATATTGGAGGAACATATTACACAGTTTGATGTATGGTTGACAGCTATGCTGTGTACTTTTGATCTAACTCCCTTACCTTGAACAATTATTGCTTTCATTTAATAGTCCCTATGGATTGTCATAAATTCTTTGTGCTTTGATCATGTGGAGATAGATCATATTTTCACTATTAATAGGCCACTAAAGCTGCACATGAGTTCTTCACTGCCCATTTTATTTCATCTCCTGGGTTGGTGGTCCTTGCTTTATCAGATTCTGGTGTTGCTGGACATTAGTCTCCCCCACCAAATGGCATGATGAAGCTTAATGTGGATGATGGCCTGAAGCACGACATCAAGGGAGGTGTAGGGATTACTTTTAGAGATCACTATGGCTCTGTTCTTCATCTTTGCAGCATAACATATTATGCTTCATGGCCTTTTATGATTTAGTTGCTTGCAATGTTGAAAGGGTTGGAATTGGCAAAAGCAATGAACTTCTCATAAGTGCTTATTGAGTCTGACAATTAACAGTTAGTATATGCCTTGCTAGATTGAAAAACTTGTCCTAAGTGGCGCTACTTAATGTTGTTTCTATTAGAACATTTTAATATTATATGGATTAGCATTAATTATGCTATTAGATTAATCTCTTATTATGACTAATTAGGCAATTAATATTATAATTGATAAATTAAGAATAGATTGAGTTTATATTCATTATGGGTAATAAGTGATGGGTTGGATTATCCATAAGCCTACTAGGTAGAGACCTAACCCATAGCCCAAAAGCATAAGTAATTATCCTATCAGATTACTAATTAAAAGTTAATTAATAAGAGAGAGTTAATGGGCTTTCTTCTTTTCAAATAATGAAATAGGAAACTATTTTAAAGGATATCTGAGGATTTTATTTTAATAACATAATTAATTATTATTATTATTAAAATAAAACCCTATAAATTACCTTGAAATGCCCTAATTTTGTACTATGACGATAACTCTTTCTGGAGGTTGTTTACTTTAAGGTCTCTCTTGGGCATTGTGGGTTGACATTTGTTTTTGGTAGAACACAACTAACACTATGTCGTCTTTATCAGGTCAGATCTTAACAAGCTGAAATCTCCCTATTCTGTGTTTATGTAATAATTATCTTTCCCTATTCTATGTTCATGTATTATGCATAATTATTACACGACTTCCAATGGTATCAGAGCCTTTGTAGGTTATGAAATTTTTTATTTTTTTATTTTGTTTTTATGACATGGAAATTCCTCAGTGATTTTCTTTTTTTCCTTGGTCATCAGATTTTTTTCTTTTTAGGGTTATGAGAATTTGTTACTACCACCATTTAACACAGCTGTTGGTGCGATTCTTCATTCGGTTGAAAGTTGCCATTGATTTGCATCACTGGCAAACTCCTTCTCAAAATCCCCATTTTCGAACCGTGATAACCAAAAGAAAAAAAAAAACTCTTTTCGAATGAAAAATCACTATAATAGAAGGAAATTGGCTAAAATCACCATAGGAGATTTATAGATCATGAATTAACGATTATGTTGATGCATATCTCGATGGCTGAACTGCTGAAAATCTTCGGGCTGCGTTTCTGGGTCCGGCGGGTCGTCTGGCGGGTTGAATCGACCTATCAAAGGTTGAAGATGATGAAGCTCACACGTTGGTAATTCGACCCCCAAACCTCTACAGTTCACCTCCACTCGCCCTAATCTAAATTATGGTGATTTTTTCAAATTTTTTTAAGCCTTGGAAATAATATTTTTAAAATTTCTTGAAGATTTATGGCCTTAAAATAGTATGTAGCTAAGATATTTTGACCTATAAAAATTTTAGTATAGACTAGACATAGTGAATAATAACATACTCAGTTCACTCTTCCTGATTATGTGTGAATAAATTAAAATTAATTTCTTTGTATTATTTGTTGGATTTTTATTCTTAATTTAACCATGTATCTTAAAGAATAAGTTACGTATGAAATTTGTTGTGACTTTGGGTCACATACACCTATTGATTGTGTACTTGCCTATTGTGGGTCCAATCATGATGATGTTTCTTTTATAAACAACATATAATATGTTTGCTATTTCATTCCTTACATTTAAGACTAGTTTAACTACCATTAGGAATGAGTCTGAATATTATGATAAGTCTATTAGAAATAGTGTATATATATTATATTGACAATGGACATACCTAATTGGTGTGACATTGTTAATATAATTTTGTGAATTAAGTATATTTATGACTGGTTAGCAGCATTGTTTTAACTGATACTTTCATAGTTACTTATATCATATCAATATGGAAACTATGGATGCATTTTGGTGTTATTTCTCTTTGTAGTCAAATCTGTGGTACGTATAAGTTTTCCTTTCTTGATTTGTTATAGTCTAGATCCTTTAAGTGGGATTATAATGAATATCTTGTGATATAGTTACATAAGCTGAATTTTATGAAGGAAACCTTGTTTTATAATTATGTTTTCGGGATATAATTAATGTTTCTTAATCTTATTGCATCAACTTTTATGTTCCAATAACTATCAATGGTGAAAACTTTAAATGACACTAACTTTGATGATTGGCATAAGCCCTTTGACATGTATCTTATCATTTCTAAAGAGGATTTGGCTATGAGAGAACTAAAGTTAGTAGATCTTAATGTTGAGTCTAGTGTGGTTGAAAGAGTTTATAACAAGCAATGGCATAAGTCCAACAGAACCAGTCTGATAGTTATGAAGTATGCTATTGAGAAGACCATCAGACAGAGTATTATTGAGAAAGACATTACTGTTGAATACCTTAAGGCTATAAGTGAAAAGCTTAAGAATTTTAATAAGGCACAGAAGACTTACTATCTTTCTTTATTAGATAACACTCATTATGACAGCGTGTATGGGGTACGTAAACATATGATGAAAATGGAAAATTACTTCAATAAAATAAAGTCTTTGAATGTGGACTTAGGTGAGAGTTACCTCGTTTATAGAGTTTTACAATCTCTTTCAACTGAATATGGGATTCTCAGAGCCACCTATAACTCTCAAGAAACTGAATGGATAATTGATTAGATGATGTCTACCATGACTCAAGAGGAGGAGTCATTAAAGAAAACAAGTTCACGTGGTCATTTAGTGAACTACATCTCTTAGGGTTCATTAAGCAAGGTTGGAAATAAAATGTAGAAAGGAAATAAGCATGACGGCAAGACGGGTGGTAAGAAGTTCTTTGAACTCAAGAAGAGTAACAAGAAGAATAAGAGTCAAAAGAAAAAGACATTTAAGGGTGAATGTCATTACTGTAAGAAGCTTGGCCACAAGATTTCATATTGCCTCAAGCTGAAGAATAAGCGTGAGAAAGAAGGTATTTTTTTTTGAAATTGCCCTTTTAGCTCTAGTTTATCTTGAATCCAATAGTTTTGAAACCTCTATGGACACTTGGTGGTTGGATTTTGAAGTAACTGTTCATATAACTAATTCCTTGCAGGGGCTCAGAGACATAAGGAGCCCAATGAGAGGGAAAGAACCATTCTGGGAGTGGAAGGAAGTTTAACTACAGTGGATTGCATAGGAACTGTAGTTTTGAACTTGTATTCTAGACACAATCTAACTTTATATAACGTTGTCTATGTACCTTCTTCAAGGAAGAATTTGGTTTATAGTTCTGTATTAGCCAAACATGGATATTCCTTTTGACAAGGAAATAGTATAATTAATGTTTTCTTTAATTTAGTCATTGTTGGAACTACTAGCTTAATGAGTGGTTTATATTGTTTGAATGCAAATGTTAGTTCAGATTATACATTTGTGACATCTATTAATGCAGTTATTAAACACTAACACTGAAGAATTGATGGTAACTCTTCTATGCTATGGCACTAACGTTTGTGTCACATCTCCAAATAGATATTAGAATGATAGTTAGAGAGGAAATATTACATGACCTAAATTTTTTTGATTTTGAATCATGTGTTGATCGCATTACGGGAAAACTTCCCGCTAGAGCTAAAAGGAAAGGGGCAAATAGATCTGAGACTATTTTGGAATTGATCTACACAGATATTAGTGGACCAATTACTTTTACTGTTATGGGTAATTATAGATACTTTATAACCTTTATAGATGACTTCTCTAGATTTGGATGGATTGATCTGTTGCATGATAAATCTGACTCATTGGATGTCTTTAAGGCATTTAAGGCTGCTGTTGAATTAAAGTATGGGAAAGCAATCAAAACTGTAAGATCAGACAAATGTGTCGAATATTATGGGAGGTATACTGAAACAGGAAGAAACCTTAGACTTTTTACTCCATTCTTATAGGAGCAAGGAATTGAAGCTCAGTATACTATGCCTAGCACTTCACAACAAAAGGGAGTTACTGAGAGGCGTAATCGCACCTTGATGGACATGGTCAGAAGTATGATTAGTCACTCTTCGTTACTAGAGTTTCTGTGGGGTGATGCCTTTAAGACTACAGCTTATATCTTGAATCAAGTTCCAAGTAAGTTAGTTGAAAAAACCCTATATGAACTTTTCACCGGGAAGAAGCTTAGTTTGAGGCACTTTCACGTATGTGGTTGTAAAGCAGACGTATGACCCTATAATTTGCAACTCAAGAAACTTGATTCTATGACTGTTAGTGGATTCTTCGTTAGGTATTGTTTAGGATCCAGAGGATGCAGATTTTATTATCCAAATCATACTACCAAGGTTATTTAATTTGATATAGCATTCTATTTTAAGGATGACTTGGATAGTGGGAGTGATGTTCCTAAAGTAATCAATCTGCATTGTATGGATACCATCTTACCCATCTTTACTTGTGGATCATGATAGTAGAGATGACACTCTTGTTGAGAATCCAATTGATCTTATTGTGGAAGTTCCTACAGCTGATGTGGAAAAACCATTGGTTAATTTGAGATGATCACAAAGGATTTATAGACCTACAATTTCAGATGATTACATAGTATACTTGCAGAAATTTGAGTTAGACATTGTTAATGACATAAATCCAATTTCTTACAATAAGGCAATGTCAGGTTCTCATTCATTTGAGTGGTTGGAGCCTATGAATGATGAGATGTCCTCCATGTGTTGTAATCATGTGTAGGAATTGATTGAGTTATCAGATGGTTACAAATCTGTTGGTTGCAAATGGGTCTTTAAAACCAATAAAGGGGCTAATGGTGAAGTTAAAAGATACAAAGCCAGACTAGTAGCCAAAGGTTATAATAAGAAGGAAAGGATTGATTATTCGAAAACTTTCTCACTGGTGTCTACTAAAGATGCTTTAAGTAGCTATTATTTGGATCTTGAACTTCATCAGATAGATGTTAAAACAACATTCTTAAACAGTGATTTACTTAAGGATGTTTATATGACACAACCTGATGGATTTACTGAAGTAGGGAAAGAATACTTAGTGTGCAAATTAAATAGATCCATCTATGGGCTTAAATAAGCCTCAAGATAGTGGTATTTGAAGTTTAATCGGATAATTAACTTACTTGGTTTCATAAAGAATATTGATGATTAGTATATCTATAAGAAATTTGATAAAGACAACTTCATGATACTTGTACTATATGTTGATGACATATTGTTGGCCGGTAACTTAGTGACATGTTGAATGAGATCAAACATGTTTTGTCACGCCAATTTGACATGAAAGATCTTGGTGAAGCTTATTTTGTTTTGGGAATTTAGATTCATCATGATAAATCTCATGGCACTTTTGGTTTATCTCAGGCAACTTATTTAGATCGAGTGTTGAAGAATCTTAACATGCATGCTTGCGCTCATTGTGCTGCATTTGTACAGAAAGGTGAGAGGTTGTCTAGATCATCTTGTCCCAAAAATGATGATTCACACATTGCAATGAATAAGATATCATATGCATATATTATTGGCAGCCTTATGTATGCTCAGGTATGCACATGATCTGATATTGTTTTTGCTATCAGTGTACTTAGTAGATACTTGAGTAATCCTGGTCCTAATCATTGAAGGGCTGCGAAGAAAGTTATGAGGTAGCTACAAGGTATAAAACATCATATGTTTACTTTTAGGAGATCTGAGCCACTTGAAATAAAAGGGTTATTTAGATTTAGACTATGCATCTTGTGTGAATGATTATAGATCCACTTCTGGATACATCTTTATGATGTTTGGAGGAGTTGTCTCATGGAAAAGTTGTAAGCAATTAGTAACAACTACCTCAACTATGAAGGCAGAGTATATCGCTTGTTATAAGGTAACCCGCTAGGCCATATGGTTGAGGAAACTGATACTCGACATGTATTTGGTTGATTATATATCATAACATCTAACCATATACTGTGATAGTTCGTCTACTATTAGCTTTTCTTATAATCATAGGAACTCCAGTAGCATTAAACATTTTGATATTAAGTTCCTACTTGTTAGAGAAAATGTTACTGAATCTCAGACTCGTTTGCTTCATATTTCTAGTGAACATATGTTGGCAGATCTGTTAACCAAAGGCTTGCTTGTATGAGTCTTAAAAAATTATGTGACTCATATGGGTGTTATTGAATATTTTAATGTAGCCTTGTTTTAGTGGGAGTCTGAGTTAAGTTCTTAAGGGACTTTTGGATTGTAATATGACAACTTAAATGTCACTTCGTATTCCATTCCATTCAGATATTGAAACTTATTTGTGACAAAGTTAATATCACTTGATTCCCTATCGGTTTTAGTAATCTTTGTGTGTAGTTTCATTTCTGAATTTTGTATGGTTTATAAATATACACACATCCATGTGTTTATATGTGAATGTTAATTGCGTAGTTATGTATTCGTTGATTAACTTAATAATTTAATTAATGCTATCTAAGTGAGAGATTGTTAGAACATTTTAATAGTATATGGATTAGCATTAATTATGCTATTAGATTAATATCTTGTTATGACTAATTAGGCAATTAATATTATAATTGATTAATTAAGAATGGTTTGAGTTTATATTTATTGTGGATAATCAGTGATGAGTTGGATTATCCACAAGCCTATTGGACAGAGATCCAACCCACAGCCCAAGAGCATTAGTAATTATCCCATCAGATTTCTAATTAAGAGTTAATTACTAAGAGAGAGTTAATGAACTTCCTTTTCTTTGAATAATGAAATAGAAAATTATTTTAAAGTATATTTGAGGATTTTATTTTAACAATATAATTAATTATTATTATTAAAATAAAAACCATATAAATTACCTTGGAATGCCCTAATTTTGTAGTACGACAATAACTTTCTCTAAAGGTTGTCTACTCTGAGGTCTCTCTTGGGCATTGCGAGTTAACGTTTTTCTCTGGCAAAACGTAACTAACACTATGTCGTCTTCATCAAGTCAGATTTAAACAAGTTGAAATCAACCTATTATATGTTTATGTAATAATTATCTCTCCTTATTATGTGTTTATGTATTATGCATAATTATTACATGGCTTTAGTTTCGTGATGCCATCTCAGCCATGGCTGCACTACAGAGTTGGTTAGTTTGCTGGGTATCTAGGACTGCCAATAAGGTAGCTGACTAGCTAGCAAAGTAAGCCAGAAAGGGGATGTGCCTTGCCATGTGAGGATCTTACCTCCCATCCCTCTGCTCTTTTTATTAAATGATAATGCTCACTGGAGTCGCGAAGGACTTAATTGATTGCATTCAGCTTTCTCTAGGCATAGAAGTTTACTTGGTTGTCTTCGTTCTCTTTTCTTTCCTGTTGTTTTGATCCTCACTGTTTTATTGGTTTTATTGTTTTGAACCCTTTTTATCTTTTGCTTGGCTATTAATGAAATGCATTGTCCATTAAAAGAATAATATAAATGACCACAATTGTAGTGAAAACTATCATGCAACTGAGATAAATTTTTTTGGCTAATAATTGTGAGAAATATAACCTGGCAATTTTTTTTGTTAATTTTAATCTTGTTGATTTTTCTAAAACCAGATCATAATTATTTTAATAATTTTAATTATAATATTAATGCCTATTCTTGGCACGATATATAGACGAATTAATTATTATGAATGCAAATGAAAATCTCTTATTTTAATAAAAAAATAAATATTAATCAGTTTTGAGCATTTTGTATAAAATACTAAATTTTACTGTCAATAATGAATAGTAAAATTAAAGTACTTTGCGGGTTTGAATTTATTTCAAATCTATTGAGGTTTTATTTTTTCCTTAACACCCTAAATTACTGTATGGACATTTACACAAGAAAACAATCACTTTCTTCGCAAAATTTTCTTCTGTAAAATAATTCATTATGGTCAAAAGGCAGTATACAAAATCTCATTATTGTTTTTTAAAATAATTTTAAACAAAGTGTTCAATTCAATCAAATGGCAGCTAAGCCCAAGCCTGTTTGTAAGTGTTTTTGGGCCCTATCTATCTTCACTTCTTTTTATAATTGACAAAAACTCTATTTTAGTCCCTCACTTAGCATCTTATTTTGGTCCTTTACTCTATGAAAATTTCAAATCAGTCATCCACTCATCTAAATGTTCTTCATTCTGGTCCCCCTGTTATGACAGCGCTAGAAAACTGCTGACGTGGCATGTTGACAGCTGACATAGGACTTTAACTGTTGATATGAATCCAACTTAGTCTCTCTCTCTGTCACGTTACATTACTCATTAGACACCCAAATACACAAAGGATGTTTATTGTTTGATCCAATCATCTTCGCCCATCTCCATCTACGTTAGACATCTCCATGGCTGAAGCTGCGTTGAAAATTTGGAGTCTTTCATCTACAGTGAAATAAAGATGCCCAACTTCAAACTTATCAGCGGCTTAAAAGCGGCAAGGTTCAACAATAATAAGATGTCAGAGGAGGTTACCTAGACTAAGCTTATAGCAACCACTAACAATTTCTCACTTGAGAACAAGATCAGCGCTAGAAACTTCGGCGTCCTCTACAGAGGCAAACTTGCCACAGTTGTGACGTGACAATTAAAAGGGTCGAAATAGGTTTGTAAATACTCCAAAGAAAACAGTGACTTTCAACTACCTCTTTCGTCCCTAACAATGGCGAATGCAATAATTGAACAGAAAATCACATCCCCAATATATCTTTCTTTTTATGGCATTTTTTTGCTGCAATATATTATAGTTACAAGTTTTCGTTTTCTGGCCATGAATGGAAACTGTAACTTCTTATTTTCCATAAATCCTAGCTTACAAATTTCAACTGCCAATGTTTGTTACATATGATTACGTTAACAAAGAAAAGGTGACTGGTGATGCAAAGAGTCAAAAAGAAAACGAAGCTAGTTAATTAATTAATTTAACGGAGACACATAAGCACGGAGGGCTTATATCAAACTCAGGTGGAATAGGAGTATTCGCACAGTTGACTTGTAAAGTAATGGAAAACAAAGGCTAATTAATGATTTAATTTGCAGGTTGTTCACGAAGACAATAACCTATATATATATATATATATATATATATATATATATATATATATATATTTACAAGTAAGAGGATGAGCAAAGATTTTTGGAAGGTTCCTTCTCAACTTTAATTATGCATTAGGTGCATTAGTTGGGTAGCCACAAAGTAATACAACCCAGCTTTTATTTTTATTTTATTTATTTATTTATAATAGTCATTTTGGGAGGATAGGGAAGATAAAATGAGCACACAATTTGTTATAGAAAATTCTTTTTTTGTGAAGAGTTCTTTTATTCTGTTTTCTTTAATATTATTTCAATTTTTAATTAGGTACTCGATACATGTGATTTCAAACTCATATAGGTTGCTTATTGATATTATAATTTTTAACACAAAGTCACATAATATGATTTTAAAGTATTGGCTTTTCTAAATAACCATAAAAAAGGCAAATTAACACGCAAGTTAATGAATGTCAAGCCTCAGGCCAAAAAAAGACGTCAAGCCACAAGTTAGTATTTTAGAATATTTGTAGAAATTAAACTCACATGTCATAAATTAAAATTGTTTATTTAATCTCAACAATAGTTTTCGGATGCTATAAAATATTTTAAAAAATAAAATATATATTCAACAGAAAAATTATTTATAATTTTAACATTTACAATATTATATTTATTAAAATTTACATGTGAAATATTTACCAATCAAATCATAATTAAACAAAATAATACATTTTAAACCACAATATATACACAAGGAAATAATGACCCCAAACTTGTACACATCACTTTTTGCAGTCAATCATTCCAACTGTAATACTCAGTATCAGTGTATTTGACAGTTCCAATTGCTTTCATCAGACAGTGATACTGGTCAAATTCTGAACCCATTAATAAATGGCCGTGTAGTGCCCCGTTCTTCATGTACTCGTACACCAGCGTCTCTTCCTTGTCTTCGCAGAACACAACTAGCCTAACTAGATGCTTGTGGTGAAGGCGTGATGAGAACAGTAATTCTGACTCAAATGCTTTTTTTTTTTTCTCTTGAAACTCCTTCTTCTTGGTTTCAACCCTTTTAATTCTCACTTCGCGACCGTGACAAGTTTGCCTCTGTAGATGATGCCAAAGCTTCCAGCGCTAATCTTGTTTTCAGGTGAGAAATTGTTGGTGGCTGCTATAAGCTCAACCAAGGTGAGCTCCTCTGCTATATCTAGGTGTTTTGTTGACGATGTTCCACTTCTCTGGCATCTTATTATTGCTGAAACTTGACACTTAATAGCGGCTGATAAGTTTGAAGTTGGGCATCTTTACTCCGTTGTAGATGAAAGGTCCTAAATTTTCAATGCAGCTTCTGCCATGGAGATGTCTCAGGTGGATGGAGATGGCCGAATATGCTTGGATTAGATAACAAACATCCTCTGTGTGTTTGGGTGTCTAATGAGTAATGTGAGATGGCAAAGAGATAGGCTGAGTTGGATCCATATCAACCGTTAAAGTCTTACATCAGCTGTTAACATGCCACATCAGTAGTTTTCTCACAATGTTAGAATAGGGGGACTAAAATGGCGAACATTTAGATGAGTGCAGGACTGATTTATAATTTCGATAGAGTGAAGGACCAAAATAGAAATGAATGCTAAGTGGGAGACTAACTGAGGTTTTTGTCTTTTATAATTATATATGTACTTTTAAAAGAAGAGATTTTTTTGCGAAAGGCAACAAGGCCTAAGCCCCGAAAATACTGCAGGCCAAGTAAGAAGAAAATTCCACCATTTTGTCCAATGTCTGTTTGGTCATAAGTTGAAGAAATGGTTTTGGCCTGGAGGATTGTTTTAATTGTTCAATCAGGCTCGTGATCCCCGTAAATTAAAGAGGCTTTGAGCCCAATTCGAAGTAAAGCTTAGTACTGTCGCTTGATGATTTAGTTATGCTGACCATTCACCTGCCCGAAAAGAAAAAAAAAAAAAAAAGAAGCCATGTAGGGGACGAATCAAAGTTTGAAGTGTAAAGTTTGAACTTTGGATAGAGTTTTCAAGTTTAATTTCCAACGTACTGAAGAAGGTCAAGCTAATAGTGCAAATGAAAGTATTAGATCTTGTCCCCTCTCAATTTCATTTTCTACTTTTCACATAAAGTGAAGTATGATTCATTAAACCCTCTCAATACATTCTAATGATAAATATGCGATGTAGGATTGAATTAATAAGTAATTTGATGCTTCATTGACTCATCTCTCTCTCTCTATAGATTCATCATGAAAATTTGTATAAGATAAGCATGTTAGAAGAATAATTTAAAAAAAGTGGTTAAAGACAATTAAAATGCATTGATTGAAACAGTAAATTAACTTCAATTTATCCACTTTCAACGTATATATATATAGTCTATAAGGATTTATGGTCTGTAAAAATTTAAGCAGGTGATTTAAATGTTTGGCAAGTGAGTGTCCTGAAGAAAAGAAAGGTGTGGAAGAGAAGTGTATTATTAGTGTTAATTAGATTTTGTTTCATTAGCAGTTGGTATCTGAATAGAACTTTTGCTTCATTTCCATAGCAAAAGACCAGAGATCTAAGAAGTAGCATTAGAGAGTCATGAAACTAATCTTGAAGAAGCATATATTGCTACAGACTGAATTACGGAATCATGTGACGGTTCTTTTCCATCAGTGAAAAGCTTCACACTAAAGCTGATGCTTTGCCAGAAAACACCCAAGTCCCCATAATTTGCATATTCTTTCTTTCTCTTACTCCTTAATTTTATATTTTTCTTCATCACACAGTACTTTCTAGACTTGAAAATCAATACTATGCCTTCGGCACCTTGGAAAGTATATATATCATATGAAGCAAGAAAATGCTATTCTCACTACGGATTGTCCAAAATATAATTTAGCTGAAGAATGAGCTGAATGATAAACCACTATAGAGTACTGTAAAGGCTTTTTTAGGTACATAAGGTAGGGTTTGTATGTCCCAGAACATGAGAACACAAAAATGTGCTCCACTAAATGTGACTAGTACGAATAACAGATTAATTATTGTTTAAATATATAATAACTAATTCGCAGTCCATATCTTATTTGGCTATTAGTGGAATGGCAGTGGGGACCAGTGTACCAAAGCTTGTAAACAGTAAGCGTTTGATTCCAAAATTAAATTGAAAAATTTCAAAGCTATCTCTTGATGTAGTTTATAATTTATGTACTTTTTCAGCTTTATTCCGACCCAAAATAGAAAGCAAGCAGAATTCCATACGTTTGATTCTACCTTTTAGATATTATGGTAAAAATAGGCACACTACAATGTTAAGCATTCATTCTTGTATCTTCTGACTTCTAAAGTTCAATTCTTTTCTTTGTTTTTTTAAATTCTTTTCGCAGGTTCTAATTTAATTAGTTCTAGTGCTAAAGGTTGAAATTATTTTTCATGTAAATCTTAACTTAGTGAAACAAATCATGTTATAAGTAGACAGTTATAAGAAAAGGAAAACATATGAGCAAAAGTAACATTATAACTTTATTTATGATGAATACAGCATCCACACGAAACAAAAATAAATTTTTCAGATAGAAAGTATATCTTTGATTAGGCTGCTGTTCAATCATGACTAATTTTAATTTAATGATTATATATTAATATCATCTTACAATAAACATACTGATATCTAGACATGCGACATTCATATCGTATTTCACAAAATATTGCCCTCACAAACTTACACACATATGTATAGCTAGTAATAAGTATAAAAACAAATTCATAGATGGGAAGTGATATGTGTAAGAAGAAGTTTGTTGCTTGATCTCAGAATGGAGGATGAGCGATTGCTGCCGATTGCAAACGTGGGTAAAATCATGAAGCAAATACTTCCTGCAAGTGCGAAGATCTCAAAAGAAGGGAAACAAGTAATGCAAGAATGTGCAACGGAGTTCATAAGCTTTGTGACAGGGGAGGCATCTGACAAGTGTCAGAAGGAGAATCGCAAGACCGTCAATGGGGATGACATCTGTTGGGCTCTGAGTGCCTTAGGGTTTGATAACTATGCTGAGGCCATAGCAAGGTATTTGCATAAATACAGGCAAGCTGAAAGGGACAGAGCCAATCAGAAAAACAAAGCTCAAAACCCGCAAACTCAGCACTTGTTTGAAGATTTTTCAGCAACACTATCAAGCTCACAAAGCAAGAAGCAGAAAACTGAAATTTGTGCTGCAATAGAATCTAGGGCTTCTGATGAGATGGCTTCTGCAAATCGATCTCGCTGAAATTATTTGAGATTTCTAATTTTGTAAGAATATTTGTGAGGTAATATTCTGAAACTGTCTCCTCAATTGAATAAGTTCTTTTTCTTATCTTTCTATAGTGTATTACTATTACTTTCTCATCCATTTTGTTGGAGAGGAGCTTCTACAGTACTTGTGTATTTGGATGTTGAAAGCTTACTAGCAGCTTAGGTCCTTGTCTGTCATAAACATAGTTCTGACCCTAAGCATATTCTAGAAGATCACAGCTGGGTAAGGTCTATATTTTTGCAGAAGACATCTTTGCATCAAGAAATTAATTATCTAAATTGCAATTAGCCTAATGATATGATATGAAGCAGCAGGAGCTTCCTTGACGACCAATTTCTCCACATTCAGCTAGATAACCCAAGTCTAGCAATTTTTTTTTTAAGTAAATAATCATGTTATGTCTTATATATATGTCTTTTGATTATTTTTCTCCTTTTTATCGATCCTTTTCTTTTGTTTCAGAAGAAAGTAGGGAAATCACTCTCGGCCTCCTTAATTTTCAGCTGCGGTATCCATATCTTTTGTTCCAGAAACACAAGCCTTGCGTTTTGAAGCTTTAACATTGTATATGGCTATATTAATTTTTCGATCATAATCAGAACTTATATGTCATGATCCTGTGGCGTTTCCCAGTTTTTAAATGTGGAGCATATATATATATATGCATTAAAAAAAAAATTCTATTGTTGTAAACAATCCAGCTTTCTTTGTGGAGCATGATTAATTAATGTCATGACTAAAAATAATTTGCTGCACTACTGTGACTGTTCAAGCGTTCGATTAGGAACTTCAGTAGTTCTTTAAGTGTCTTTCCGTGAATCCGTCACGGCCTAAAAACTACTGAGAAAATGCAACTGCGACGGTAATTATATATTTATGTAAATGCTAAGGTTGAGTAATTAATTAACTTAATTTGCCAGTGTGGGGATTTAACCGCAGATAACTATCAGATTGTTTTGAGGACCAATACAGTGGTGAACTCCAAATCCAGTTAGCAGCAGTAAAACCAGAGTATAGAAAACTGGCATATATGTACTAGGTTTTGATTTCCTAACCCTAGAACGAGGGACCACTACATTTCGATGCTTTACATGTGCATAATTAACCGTGAAAATCGAATCATATCTCAGGCATGCTTCACTTTTACTATATTCGAACCCATTAATTAGGTCGATCAATCTTCCACCATGAGAATTAATAGCTCAGCAATAGCAAGGCCGTAGCTTTATGATTTGAGCTGTGTTAGAATTCAGGGTTTCAGTATTCACAGCCAGGTATAAACCCATATGTTCTTGCCTCTTTGGGACCACTTCTCAACTATCTCATTCTCTCTCTGTGTCTGTCTGACACACGCAGATAGACATAAAAACTCAAAAGAGATAAACTCTGATCGGATCGGGTATATAAAACCTCATCGTGACAATATTATTTAAAAGTACTTATCCATCTGTGATTTAAAATCCGCTAAAAACAAAGCATTTACATTAGCTAGGGTTTAGAAACCTCGAACTTTTAAGACCAGCGACCAGATATACCACCAATGCAATCATGTTGATTCTTGACCGTAAAACTTTGAAAAGCTGAAAACACTTATTAGCAGCACTAGGTTATACGGTTAAATTTCTTGATTCTAAAAGTTCGTAAGTGGCTATAACGCACATAACGGAGGGATGGATCCACAATTGAACAGTGTCAAATGAACAGTGTTCCCATTGGGTCCGACCATGAAATTGACCATGAAATTGCGGTATCGAGATTCATAAACTGTCTGCATATATAACTTCTTTTAATCTCTGATTAGTTGTGGCAAACCGGCATTCGACCGCGTCATATGTACCCAGTTTCCAGGGCAGCGGGCAGAGCTTCATAGGTCACGTCAAGTGGTCCATATAATGTGCAGTTACTCTCTTTTGATAGATCGTTTTCCTCTCTTTTACGAGAGTTTTATCTATGGAACTTACGTTGTACGGCGCCTTATGGTGTACAATGAATGCGAACAGCAATCCAGTCCGATCAAGTGATGGAGAATGAAGAAATTGTGGGTTTAGATTAGGGTAAAACGTAGTGCAACGGTGCTCTTTTGTATTTGAAAGAAGTTTTAAGTTGATCCCCATTAAATGCAAGAGCGGTTTGACATGTTGCATAGAATATCTCGTCGCAATCGATTCTACTATTGATGGTAGCTTGTCATAATGTCGTTCCATCTCATTTTGATATAACATCCATATACTGCCACTTGTTAGAACGGTTGCCAGTTTGTTGGACAATTATTTTCATGTTGTTTGTTAGTTAATATTTAGTGTGTTAAGCAATTAATTTTTCAGTTAAGTTGTAAAAGCAATTGTAATTTTAATTGGAATGAAACTACTCTCTCGTATAAATGCAAAAGTTGAATCATGAATGAAAATATGAAGAGTGTGAATAATTTTTAATCATTTTCTCTCTTATTCGACTCTATAATCTCTGGATTCTTTGTTTCAATAGTGGTATCAGAGCCTGATTGATCTTACAAGACCAACTTTCAACCCATGAAAGACATAACATCCCAGAGCCTATCATTAACTCCGCCATAATCTTTCCTAGTGAAAATTATTACGTTTGGTAAGTGAAAATGCAAGCTTTCTTGGAAGCTTACGAGACACTGTGACTAAAGACAGGCTACTATACCAACCAATTCTACCTCGTCTTAGATCAAGCACCACAATTAAGAAAAGGCAAAGAAATCCAAAGCCAAGTCACTTATTCATAATTCTATTAATGCAAATAGTGTGTTCTATAAGATCATGACGTGTAATACAACAAAGGAAACATAAGATAAGTTGAAAGAAGAATATCAAGGTAGTGATAGAACATGTCAAATGCCAATTTTAAACATGAAAAGAGATTTTAGTCTCTATAGATGCAGGAAGATGAAACAATCATTATGCTGATAAGATATCTTTGATTGTTAACAACATTAGATCTTAGTGAGGAGTTTACAGACAAAAGAATTATGGAAAGAGTTCTTGTAACCCTTCCAAAGATATTTGAATATAAGATTTCCTCTCTTAAAGAATCCAAGGACCTAAGTAGAATCTCATTAGGTGAACTAATGAGTGCTATTCAAGCATAAGAGCAAAGGACTATGAGACAGGACAAGGTCATTGAAGGAGCCTTTTTTATGCAAAAGTCAGATCCTAGTGAAGGAAAGTAGTAGCCCCACAAGAAGAATATGGGTAAGCATGATAGTGGAAACAACAATGACGATTCAAAGCATAAGTCATTTCCTCCTTGCAAACATTGCAAGAAAAACAACATATCTAGAAAATTACTACTAATAAAGACCTGACATTTGTGTGTGGTAATTGCAAATAGATAGTGCACACATCCAAGGTTTGTAAATCTAAAAACAAAACCTCTAAGCATTTACAAGCACAACTGGAAGATGTTGTTGATGCATAGGAGGATCAGCTTTCTGCAGTGTCCTGCTTCTCAGTAAAGAATACCTCTTATGCTTGGCTCATTGACAGTGGTTGCACATCATTTATGCAATGACTTTGAGATGTTCAGATCTTTGATGACACTTATAAATCCAAAGTAAAGGTGGGAAATAATGATTTTGAATAAGTTAAAGGCAAAGGTTTAGTGGCTATTCAAAAATCTCATGTTTAAAAAATTATCCCTAATGTTTTATAAATGCCTGACATCAATCAAAATTTGTTAAGTGTTGGGTAGATGCTTGAAAAGAACTACTCCTTCCACTTTAAAGATCGCAAGTGCACTATTTTTAATCCTTTTGGAGTAGAACTATTTTGTGTCAAAATGAGCAATTGGACTTTTACTATGAACCAGAAGAAAATAACTGGGTAGACCTATACCAGTGCTTGACAATCAATTACAAATATGTGGCACAAAAGGGCTTAGTCATTTCAACCAGTGAAGCATTGGAAAGATGAACAAGAATGTGTTGAAAAAAAATATGCTTGAAACCATGTGTGATGAACAAGTTTATGAGACCTATTAGTAGGGTAAGCAAACAAAGCTACAATTTCCAATAAAACAGGTAAGGAGAGCTAGTCAGAAACTTCATCTAATCCATACTGATGTGCGTAGTCCAATGAATGCATAATCTTTAAATAGTATGCACAAAATTTGAGGAGGAGTTAGTTTGAAATCAGAAATGAGTTCCATTGATTAGAAGTGAATCAATGACTTCCTAAACAAGCACTTAGAGCAATCTTCTCCATTTACATCTAGGTTTATGCATTCGCCTAGAAAAACACACTTCATAGTTGCTAAAAAATTGTTAAAGTATATTAAAGGAACAAGCACACTTGGAATTTTTTTTATAAAAAAACTACAAAAAAGACTTTGAAGCTAGTGGACTACTTTGACAATTATTAAAGAGGCTACATTGATGATTTCAAAAGCATTTTTAGATATTCATTTTTGTTGGGCAAAAAACTTTTTTTAGTTATAACTTGAGAAAATAGGAAACTACTATTTGTAGCTTTGTTTGCTTACCCTACTAATAGGTCACAGTGTGAACCAAGCTATTTGGCTAAGGAAGATGCTGAAAGACTTAAGGTATGAATAAATAGAAGCCACAAAAATCATTTATGACAATGTTTCGGTAGTTTCAATCTAAAAAAAATCCAATGTTTCATAGTTGAACTAAGCATATGAAGATTAAGTTTTATTTCATTAAAGAAGTTCAACAATCTAATGAAGTGTTACTTGTTCATTGCTCTTCTGAAGACCAATTGACTAACATTTTTACCAAGTCATTACCTAAGGAAAGAATTAAAGATTTAAGATAAAGAATTAGTGTCTGTCACTAAAATGCTAAAGAGGAGTGTTAGAACGGTTGCCATTTTGTTAGCCAATTGTTTTCTAGTTGTTTGTTTGACTATTAAATGTTAGTTTGCTAGTTAATATTTTGTTAGTGTGTTAAGCAATTAATTTTTCAATTAGACTATTAAAACAGTTAGTAATTTTAGGTGGAACATAACTACTCTATTGTATAAACACTCAAGTTGATTCATGAATGAAAAATATAAAGACTCTAAAAAATTTTTAATCATTATCTTTCTTTTTTGACGCTATTTAAAAGAATTTTCAAATGCTTCTTCTTTATCTTTAACTCGCTTTTTAGAGGACGAGTGTTTTAACTCTATCCTAAGGATTCTCTGTGTTTGTTTCAACACCACCTCCATTTTATTATGTCAAGAGTCAATATATAGTGACGATTTTTATCATAAAAGAATGCATTTATTGACTAAAGGTGTCATCTTAAAAAATCATGAGTTGAATGGAAGTAATAACACTATTGATATTCTTTCATTTAATGTTAGCGAAGAATACTAATGGTGCAATCATGAATAAATATGACTGCAAATTAGCCAAATAAACTGTTAAAATGATCTGACCTTTAAATTAGGTTCCAACACTTCTAACATCTATCATGATTTTAGTTTATTTTCCAATGATTCATGTATTCTCTTATTTCCTAGTTTGTATTTATTATGAATAGTGATGGAGTATCTTGTTTGACTAAAAGAAAAACAAAATGTTTGGTCCATAACATAATTGGATTGCATCTTAAAATGTGTGGTCAATATTACACATATAGTCTATATAAAATTTGCAACTTACCCCTTAATCACATTCCCTAGGTACTGTCTTATTGTTTTTTATAGCTATCCACCTTCAAATCATATTCTATGCAATTTTGTGAATGCTTTTAATCTGCTTATAACTTTAATTAATTATGATAGCTTTCCACCAATATATTTTAATTTCATTTTTAAGGTTTTTCATTCTGATAGAATTTCATCATGAGGTTTAAACAAGGGAACTTTAGTAACCTCATATTTGCATATTTGCAATCAAGACAACTAAGTTAAAAGTAAATTGAAAGCTATAATAAGATATAATCAAGCTCAATATTCAATCAAGACATAGAAAAGAGAGAATTTTTTATCCATTTTACCTACCTATTTTTCACTTACTCAAGAATTCCTACCTTATCTTTTTCCAAAGTCCTATATAACTACTATATATATGTGGATGCTATTAGAGTGATGAATTAGTTTGATTATTAACTTTGTTAATTTTGTTAATTGATAGTTAGATGATAGTTGGTTAGTTATAATACATTCAGATAGTTAGATGGTAGCTAGTTGGTTAGCATGAAGACTTGTATATAAACTCCTGATGATGAATGTATAATGTATGGCATATAATTCTCTTTAAAGTGACTTTTCTCTTTTTCTGATCCATTTTCTAACATGGTATCAGAGCCTTACAAAAGGATTTGAAGATCATATCTGTTCATTGTTTTCAAAGTTTAGTATTTCAATATCTGTTCATTTGGTTCAGTGTTTTATTCTATATTAGTTCACTTTCTTCTTTTCTTGGAATTATATCTGTCATGGCATCTTTTGGAACTCATGGAACTTTAAACACATCACAATCAGAAGTACAAGCATTTACATCATCAGTCAATGATTTTACCTACCATTTGTTCTTGTGTCCTTTGGACACCACATGCACAGTTCTAGTTTCTCAATAATTGATAGGTGGAGAGAATTATGCAATATAGAGTAGATTAATGAAGATTGCACTATTGGATAAGAACAAGATTAGGTTCATAGTAACAGCTTGCCTAAAAGAAAACCAATATCAAGCTTTACATGCTCAGTGGGAGAGATGTAATGTAGTAGTTCTATCATAGATATCAAACTCAGTTTCAACAGAGTTATTCACTGGGATTGTGTATTTTTTAAATGCTCAATTAGTTTAGGCGGATCTCAAAGAAAGGTTTGATAAAGTGAATGGTTTAAGAGTTTTTATGCTTTATAAGGAAATTTACGTTGACTTAAGGTAGTTTATCTGTAGCAGCATACTTTACAAAGATGAAAGAAATATGGGATGAGTATTCAACACTAGTCAAATTACCATCGTGTAAGTGTCTAGCTTCAACAGTCTATGTAGATCAAATTTAACAATAATTATTATTCAATTTTTTTATAAGACTTAATGATGTATATTAACAAACTAGAAGTCACATTCTGTTATTGAATCACTTACCAATAGTGAATCAAGCATACTTAATGATATTACAAGATGAAGCTTAGAGTTCACTCAATGTCCATGTAATATTGTTGGCTAATTCAGACAATACATCATTGATATCCAAGAGCTGAGTAACGAAAAGACAGAAATTAAAATTCAATGGAGAATGCACTCATGGTGGTGTTAAAGGACACAAGAACAAAATTGTTACAAGTTGATTGGTTTTTCTTCTGACTTCAAATTCACTGAGCAGAAGAAGCAACAATAGAATTTTTCACATCAAGCTATTATCAAAAGTTCAAATGACACTAATTCAAAAAATCTTGTAGTGGTGAATTTAGCACCTACATTCACTCAAGAACAATATGCTCATATAATGTAATTACTGAAAAAAGATTCAACTGAAGTAGTAGCAAATGCATCAAGTATCTCATGTTTATCACAAAAACACAATGGATGGATCAAAGATACAGGTGCAACTAGTCACATGTCTTCAAAAACCCATAGCTTCAAAGAACTCAGACCTTACCTCACAAAAAATAACATAGTTACTATATCTAATGGCTAAAAAGCATAGATCACTCATATTGGAGAAGTTCATATCTCCAAACTCATTACACTTTAAAATGTACTATGCATTCTAGAATTCCATTTCAACCTTATTTCTACTTCCAAACTTGCTAAAGATCATAATTTGTCTATAACCTTTTATTCTTATTTTTGCTTGTTTTAAGACCTCTCAAGTGAAATGGTCAAGGGTATTGGTAAACTTAAAAATGGACTAGATTACTTACAAACCACATATGACAACAACTTCATTGTCCAAAATTCATTATGTATTTCAATTTCAAATTCAGTTCATTCAAATGTACAACACAAAGCACAATCTTACATTTTGTGGCATAATCGTCTTGGCCATATACCTTACACAAAGCTACGTCATCTTCATTTAATAAAAGAATATATTCAGTTTCTTGGAAATTATATTCATTGTCTAATATGTCCTCAAGCTAAACAAACTCGATTCATTTTCCTCAAAGTACCATAACTACAAATAATAGTTTTCAACTATTACATATGGATGTCTGGGGTCCCTATCATACTCCCGCTCATCAAGGTCATCATTTTTTCCTTACCATAGTTAATAATTATTCACGAACTACTTGGATATTCCTCATGAAGCACAAAAATAAAGTGTCCAACCATCTTTAAATATTTCTTGCTTATATCAAAATTAGTTTGAAGCCAAAGTCAAAACGATTAGAACTAATAATGGTCTTGAATTTTTCAATTATCATATCATTCAAGTTTTAACCAATCTTGGTATTTCCAATGAAAATTCTTGTTGTTATACACCTTAGCAGAATGGAGTTGTAGAAAGAAAACATGGACACCTTCTTACAATAGTACAAGCTCTCCATATTCAAGCCTATATTCCAATTCATTTTTAGGGATAAAGTATTAAAACTGCAACATACCTTATAAAAAGAACATTAGCCACTAATCTCAACAAATGTGTCCATATTCTGTCATCTATAATAAGTCTCCCAATCTTTCATATCTTAAAGTATTTGGATGTCTAGCATATGCTATAAATCTCAACAATTGAGACAAGTTATCTTAAAGTGTTTGGATGTCTAGCATATGCTATAAACCTCAACAATCGAGACAAGTTCAAACCAAGAGTAAGTTCATTTATCTTTTTAGGATATTCAACGACTCAAAAAGGTTATATCTTATATAATCTTGATAACAAATCTTTCCTTACAACCAGTGATGTTTCTTTCCAAGAATATATTTTTCTTTTTACCATATTACAAACTTGATCATCAATATCATCAAATTATATTAATGATTTTTTCCTTTATGAACCAATCATTCCTTCTCTATACAATAATTTTTCATTCATTGTGCCATGAAGTACACCAATTCAAAGATAATCTAAAGTTAATAATCTGAATCCAACTTTTTAGTCAATTCGTCAATTAACAAGAATATCAAAAACAACAATATGGACCAAAGATTTCATATGTCCAACAATAACCCTTATACCATCCATTAAGAATCAATTAATAGGTAAAACTTTTACGTCATCTTCTTTATATGCTATGACTAATTTTGTTACTTATTCACATTTATCTCCTACCTATCAATGTTTCATTTCATCCATTGCTTCCAAAATCGAACTAGACTTTTTTCAAGAAGCTAATCAACAACAAGACTAGATTAATGCTATGCAATCTGAGATTCAAGCCCTTGAAATCAATAAAACATGGGCAATTGTTGATCTACCTCCTGACAAAATTCACATTGGTTGCACATAGGTGTACAAGATCAAATATAAAGCAAATGATAGTATAGAATGGTATAAGGCATGGTTAGTAGTGAAGGAGTATAATCAAAAGGAAGGAGTCAACTATCATGACACTTTTTCACATGTAGTTAAGATAGTTACAATTAGATCCGTGTTGGCTATTATAGCAATTAAAAATTAGTCTTTATTTCAAATGATTGTATATAATGCATTCTTGTAAGGGGATCTACATGAAGAAGTTTACATAAATTTATCTCCAGGATTTGGCAGGCAGAGGGAGAATAAAGTATATAGATTGCTCAAATCACTGTATGGTTTAAAGCAAGCATCCATGCAATAGAATTTTAAGTTGACAATAGCTTTACTTTCAATTGGTTTTCTACAAAGCAAGCATGATTATTCTTTATTCACCAAACAAGAGCGAGAATATTTCATTATTATATTAGTGTATGTAGATGATTTGTTGATAACAGGAAATACTGAAAGATCAATGTAAGAAACAAAAGAGTTTTTGCATAGCAGATTCAGAATCAAAGATTTAGGAGAGCTTAAATATTTTCTGGGGATTGAGATAGTCAAATTGAAGAAAGGGATAGCCATAAATCAACACAAGTACACACTTGATTTGATCAAAGATATGGGGATGAGTGGATCAAAGCCTGGGGTAGTTCCTCTTGATCAAAATTTGAAACTAACAACAACAAAAGATAAGGTGGATGATGATGAATTATTGAAAGATGCAACAAGATAACAGAAGCTTATTGGAAAACTGATATATCTCACTATGACTCGTTTGGATACTAGTTATGCAATACAATCATTGAATCAATTCATGAGTGCACCAAAGATGTTCGACATGAATGCTGCGATAACAGTAGTCAAATATTTGAAGTAGAATACAAGATTGGGAATATTAATGTCTAAAGATAGTAATATGGAGTCGCAATGTTTTTATGACTCAAATTGGCTGCTGTTCTTTTTCTCTAAAATTGGTGAGTGGTTATCTAGTGAAGCTTGGTGATTCATTGAAATCATGGAAGTCAAAAAAGCATAATATTGATTCAAGATCATTAGCTAAGGTTGAATATCGAGCAATGGGTCTGTTGTTTTATAAGTTATGGCTACTTGGCTTAATCAAAGACTTGGGATTTGGAGAATTAAAACTAGTGAACATAAAAGGTGACAGCAAAGCAGCAATTTAGGTAGCTAACAATATGGTATTCCATGAAAGAACTAAGCATATGGAGATAGATTGTCATTTTGTACGAGAAAAGCTAATGGAAGGGTTTATTAAGCTAGAACATGTTGGTACAAAAGAACAATTGGCAGATATATTAACAAAGGCTCTTTGGAAACAACAACATCATCACTTGTTATCTAAGTTAGGTATCATAGACATTTTTGGACCCAACTTGAGTGGGAGTGTTGAGTGATGAATTAGTTTGATTATTAAATTTGTTAATTTTGTTAATAGATAACCAGATGGTAGTTAGTTAGTTATAACACATTCAGATAGTTAGGATGGTAGTTAGTTGGTTAGTATGAAGACTTGTATATAAACTCGATGAATGTATTATGTGTGGCGTATAATTCTCTTAAGTGTGGCTTTTCTCTTTTTCTAATCCATTTTCTAACAGACGCATCTATTTTCTTCGCGTGGAACATCTACCACTTGTGGAGAGAACGTACAAAGGGATGCTATAGAAGTACACTCGTATAGAAGATAAGTTGTTTCCTTTTATTAGTATGGAATGTTGAATTTTGCGCCTTATCGTTTCAAATGTAATTCGACTAAATATTTTGCGAAAGACCTTCCCTTGTTTGATGACCAATTGAATTATTTGCAAATATCTGCTTCACTGTTTGCTGAATAAAATTTCTAATTCATCAAATAAAATGAAAAAACAAAGCAGGTTATTAATGCCAATTGATTATTTCATCGGAAAGTTTTGGTATTCCACGTTAAGAAGCAAAATCCAAATCTGTGGGCTGGTATATTAAAATTTTATAAACTTAATTTTGAATCAAGTGAGATAAAAAAAATTTTTGAACCAAGTAATTTACATTATCAACAGTATGTTTGAAAGGTTTTACTTAAAAAAATTGTGTCATGTGCTTCATTTAATGTAGAGATAAGTTTTATTTATTTTTGAGCAAACAGGGGTTGGAAGGAGAAAAGTAAATTCAACACTAAATCAATACATTTTTTTTAAAGATTAACTCCTATATGAATATTTAAAACTCTTAAATGTTAAATCAAATGAGCTAATTATTTAATAGTTTTGATAAAATGTAAGGATACAAAAGAAACTAAGATTGAATTATTCTATTCCACCTCTTAAAAAAAATTAAATCCAAATACTTAATAGCATGGCAGTATAAGTATGCAAAATTTCAATTCCAAGTACACACAATGGAGCCATAGAAAATTAAGTGAAATCCAATCCACTAAATAATCTAATCTATGGGCAACATGGTTGTGGTTAAAGGTAGTAGTGCCAAAGAAATCATTACCAAAAGGCATAGAGCAGGAGGCCGTAAACGTCTATACATTAAAATTGATTTTCAATGAAATAAAAAGACATATAAGGTAGATTCATAACCATAGAATACAAACCCTAATTAATGCATAGGTTTGATGGTGAGAAAAGATATATTTTACGTCTCAGAAGATTTGAACAGCGACAATCAAAGAGAGTAACAAAATGACCATTTAGATCTCAACATTCAGAAAACGTATATGACAAAGAAGCTCAGAGAAGGCATAAGCAGCTACGTCGGGAGTTATAGCCGAGCCAATGCCTTTGAATTTTATAACCGCTAGTTCAGTTCACACCCTGACAAGACAAGAATAAAAGGACTTCTTTGAAAAAGATAAAGAATGAAAAGAAAACTATTCCGCTAAGAACAACATCCGAAAGAAAAATGATATCGCAGATCATGATGGGAAAAAGATACAAGGTAGTGAATGATTCTTTCAAACCGTAGCAGGGGAGGGCGAATAAGCAGATTCAAAGATTTGGATAATAATGGAGAAAATAATAAACGACATGTTTGGTCCTTTCTAGTCTGGTGATGCGTACATGCAATCTAAGGACTTCATCTCTTCTTCCCATGATTTAATCTTGCGCGCATGAATGGAAGAAAATGCATAACATTGGCTACGTTGCATTTATCGCATTGACAACCAATGCTTGAACCCTTAAGGAGAAAATTGCACCCAATCGAGTTTTATACTTCGGCTAGACCTCGGACCAGAATTAACAAAGCATGTAAATCAAAATACAGAGGCTAATCCGAAGTTAATGACATTAATGCAGAAATGAAGCTGGGACGAGAAAGCGAGAGAAGACTATATTTTCACTAGGTTCAAGCTCAGAACTCGGAAGAAGATATGGCATAACTTATACTCATTCTTTCAGCTACTTTATAAGATGGGGTTGGGGATGCGAACGCCCAGATATCTTCAGAGTTCAAAAGTGGACAGGATGTCCTAATATTCAGAAATGCATGTGCAAAACGACATCCATATGGAACAATTGATTATTTTTCAAATGCCAAGCGTTTCACCATTGTTTCAATGTTAGAAATGCTTTTAAAAAGTTAATTTTTACACGATACTCTTCAATCGTCCATATTGTTCACTTAAAAGAGCCTTAAAACATAGAACTTGGGGGTCAACTAACCGAAGGGGGAGTGCCACTTGCATCTATTGTTTTAAGCACGCAAAAATTTGCTCTTAGTTGGAACAAAACAAAATCAGGTCATATGATTAACAACAGCTTCCACAAATCCCCACCCATCATCAATATCAGGTCCCACCCAATATCCAGATATCACTATATCGGTGCAATAATCTACAATCAAATTATAAGAGAGAGCTTCCGATATTAAACTTGGCCGGGCCACTGAGTGATGTTCACAGCTTTGATTCACAGAAATTATGCGTTTATTTGAACTGAAGGAGCCAAGAACCTTTTGAGCTGCAAAATACACATATCCATAGTCATGTTAAAAAGTCCAAGTACAAACAAGGCATCAAATACTAAATGTAAAACTATCCCACAAATATTGCCTATCATCTGAATCCTGGAAGTTAAAGTTGAATATGACACAAACACATATGACATACACATACAATCACACAGGGTTTGGTGTGTGCATGCAATATATGTAACATAAATAATAGATCATTCAGCTTTCATGTTGCTGATGCCATTCCCTTGTTTTGGTTTACAATTTCCTAAATTCATTCATGCATGTTACCGTACATCTTTCTGCGACACACAAAACCCTATGAAGAGGAATGAGAGGGGACAAAAAGAGATTTACAAGGGAAATATTGACTACAGGTCTACACACAAAACAGAACCAGATACTACTGGATTAAATGTAAAGCCAAAGGAGCCATGGCCTACCGATTTTACCACGCATATTATATTTTAGATAATCCGATGTACACTAAGCATTATATTTATGTATATTAGCAGATTTAGAGCCTAAGAAACTACCCTTGCCTTTTTATTTAAGAGAACAAAGGCAGCAGAGGATTAGCGACTTGAGTCATATTTTTCACAAGACTTGGCTCTTTTCCTTTATGATCATTTCATTTCATTAATCCTTCTTGCTCATTGGACGATTTCTCTTCGTTTGGGAATAGGCAATTATTTCACTGGACATCTGAAGGTAATGGCCAAAATTAAAAATTTGATAATCTCTACGATGTATCCAATAAATGGCTTTAGAAACTCCAGCTTAGTAGTGAATGATTCAAATTCCAAGGGCAAACATGACCCAATTCACAATTACATCGACTGTAAGTTTAAATCTGATATATTAATTGACCCTGACTGTAAGTTACCAGGATAAATCCAAGACCCTGGCTATGAGCTGTTGTTAATGGGCTAAGAAACCAAGAAAATTGAAGCGTGAAGTAGCAAATCGTAGGTATACAAAAAAAAAAAAAAAAAAATACTGATCCGTTCTATTAATGATGTTTCTTTTTATGAACACGTGGTTTTTTAGGAAGATATTAATAGAAAAACCTGTGTAACGGCATGCGGCCATGCTTGTAAGTCTACCCAGAGCAAACTCCAATTGATGCCTTCCCTGTAAGCAAGTCAATGAAAAAAATAAGCTAGCAACACAAACATACAAATAAGGACAAAGTTTTTGTAATCAGAAAAGTAGCACTTAGCAGTTATCCAATTCTAGTAAAAAAGATGTGGGGTAGGATTCCTTAAACAGGTAGCAGGGATACGCAATGAATTTTTCTGGTTAGTAATAATGGTGCCAGATCAAACTTGACCTCCTAATATTAGCCCACCCATGATATAGTGACAAAAGCTATATACTTAAACTGAGAGAAAGGGAGATCCCAGACAAAGAAATTCTCACTGGCTAAAAAGGAGCAACGGCTTTTCTGCATTTTGATTCTATGGGGTCATTGCATTTTACTTATTGAGAGTATGCTCCTTTTGGGCTTCAAAAACATATGAACTTCATAGTTTAATTACTATCGTTCGCTGATGCCTTTGTGTATTCTGATTCAAAATAGGCTATTCCCATGTTTCGCCCTTGTAATGGAGTTTGCTTATGCGAAGAGAACTTATCTACAGTACGAACATTCACTTCGAGTAATTCCTCTGAAAATAGTGACCAGTACACAAGCAGATGGATATGAAAAATTAGAAATTAATTTTCAAAGTTCAAACTTTCATAAATTTATGAAAAGAAGTTTTACGACTCGAAGCTTGTCTCGAAACGAAACTTAAAAATACGGATATTGAGGCTCCGAAAGGAAGTCGAAGAACAGGTTTAGGGTTTAAGGCAGACTAGTACAAAAATAATTACCTTCGTTAGAGTTTGTGAAGCACGCAGAGGACCAACAAAGCTTATGGATACCAGGCAAGCCATTTTCGAAGGCCCCGCAGCCTCCGCTTTTGCCGCTTCGAAAGCGGGAAGCAAACTGATGCTCTGATGGTATTTCCACGAGAAAGTAAAAATAATAAAAAGGAGAAGTACAGGGAAAGGGAAAGAGAAACGTCGACGTTTACTCCGTCAAAATTTGTTTATTACTTCTTTTTTAAATTCGTCAAATTTAAGAGCTTGTTTGATTGTTGCTTTCTAATTTTTAGTTTTTTATAATTTTTAAAAATAAAGACATTTTTGGTTAATATATTTTTCATCACCTGTTTTTAAAAATTTTAAAAATAAGAAAGTATTTTTAAAAATAAAAAAACTAAGACAATTTTTAGATTTTTTTTGTTTTTTAAAATTGTTTTCATTAATAATAAAATTGTAATTTTGCACAAAAAAAATTTAGATAAAGCTGTAAATTGGATTTGAACAAACCCAATTTAGTCAGTCAATAACTAGTCCAGCCTGATTACTTTTTTTTTTTGTTTAGAAAAATATATTAACACTATTAAAAAAAACTTGAAATTTAAAATAACTCAAAAAAAAATTATGATTTGAATTGGAAATCTATTCCGCTCTTTCTATATACAAATACTAAGATTCAACTTACTCAAACATTTTAATTTCAAATTTTGATTTCTTCAATTTACCTCACTTTAAAATAAATAAATACAAAATAAATAATTCCTACTTGAGTGATAGATTTTACCTGAATATATAAAATCCACTTGAAGGCCATTTAATCTACATGAATGTCTCTAAAATCGAAACAAATTGAGAACCCATTCACCGTAACTTCGCACGGATTTTGTACATATCTCATCTCTCCTCGTTGAGATCTCTAAACTACCCAAGAAAAAAACAAAAGGGAATAAACACGATACTTTTATTTTTCTGCGAATGAAAGTTGAATAGCTAAAATACAACAAAAATGATTGATTCCAGCTCAAGTGAATTTTGCTTCGGACTCACTCCTAAGAAATTAGAACTGCAACAAATTTAACTCAACCGCATTAATCTTTACACAATTTCTAATGGGTCCATTATCTACACTCAAATAGGTACGATTCTTGCCATAAACAATTTCGCATTAGATGAATTGCACAACAGAAATAAAAGAGCGGCTAGGAGTTCAGAGAAATTACTCAGCAATCAATTAATAGAATTAGATTACAATATTTCAGTTCTTAAAATGATGCGCAGGAAATTTCTACTACCGATGATAATGGGGTTTCGACATAGATGAGACATACAAACAGCAATCGGAGGGCAAAAGCCGCCAGTCTCTTGCATACTAGATGGGAAAATGATAGCATCTCCGAAAAGCAGTGCAGTATCTTCCGTCGGTATAGACATTTTCTTCCAATAAAAAGAGATGAGAACACCAAGAGAAAGGCATGTCATAAAGCTAGGTAAGAGAAGGCACATTTTCTGATTCATTTGAGCCCTTTTTGGACTTGTGCTTTGATTTCTTCTCCCGTTTCTTACCCCTACAAAGCCATCCATCATCACACATCTAAACAAAAATAAGTTTAGCAGAACTTTAAAGGGGATATTTGGAAGTTGGAAAAGGAAGGAGAGTGAAGGGAAGGGAAGAGAAGAGAGGGTAAGTGCAAGTTAAATGGTAATTTTTTCCTCATAATTTGAAAATACTCCTCCAAATTAGACCTTTAGATTAAAAAGAGAGAGAGAGAGAGAGAGTTTTGAAGGATTAGTTGAGAGTCTTTCCATCCTACTCTTCTCTTTATAACAAAAGCACAAACAAGGGAGAGGTTTCAACGAAGCCAATCCTTCTCCCCTCCCTTATCATCTATCCAAACGTACTTAAGAAAAAGATGGGAATATAAGGGTATAGAAAATACTCGTCATGTGAGCTAAGACCCCAACAAGATTTCAGTTTCCGGTTGATATGCTTCAATTCTTTCTCTGAAGGAAATTTGTATTTCCTTACCTACAAACACATATCCAGATAACAGAAAATTACAAATGGTCAGTTTGGAATGCATTATCGGCCATTCATTTAATAACAAAATCTAGAATAAGAGATGATTACCCAAGAGTCAATTGCATTTAGCGATCCAATAAGCTCAGAAATAGTATGTGGGGAATTCTGGTGAGAAATGACGCCACTTAGATAACTGCAATTAAGTACCAGTAGAAAAGTGAACCTCTAAGCAGATAACCATCAGTTTTGGTCAAACTATACATAAAGATGACCCAGAAATTGTCTTTCAAAAAAAAATGTGGGACAATAAGTACCTCTCAAAATCAAGAACTTTATGAAGTGCATTTGAATTACGCAAAGCAGCCAATGCCAACTGCACCAGAAGACAAATAAAATGTTGAAAAACAAGATTTTGAAGCAAAAGAATAAATTAAAACTAAACTGAACAGTATCTTGAATTTAGTTGGATAAAAAAATCTACTGTTGCAAACCCGCGATGGAGAATAAATAGCCTAGGACATAACGTGCATTGTTTATGTTGGTCAATAAAATGAAGTTTATTAATTAGAGGCAGTTAGAATTTTTATTATCACATCCCTGAGATTGATAAGGCAACGAAAGGAACCCTTTTGGCTTCTTGTCGCGAAAAATAGTTTTTGTTACAGGAATATCTATATTTACAGAATGCACTCAGGTAACCTGCCCAGGAGGGAACAAAAGCGGTGCATCTGTTAGCATCATTTTATCAATTTCCAATCTTGCTGTGTCTTGCAAGGCCTACAAAGTATCAGAACATCAAAAGAAACATGATAGTAAGAGATAAGCACAATGAGTAGGCATATAGATATTATCACTCGAGCAACTTTATAAACAATAGTTAACCTTTTGCCTGGAAAAGATAGAATAGGGAAAGCAATGGAAAACATAAACACATTATTAGGAGAAAAATGTTCATCAACTCCTCATGGTGACGTGATGCGTGTAACCAAGATGATCTCTAAACAGAAAATTTTATTAATAGATGGAGCTCACACTAGCATTCTAAACAATAATCAGGTTGGAAAATAAGAAAAACTACCTTCAATGTTTGAAGCAATTCATCACCAGCATTGCAAAATTCCTACAAATGCCAATGGCCAATGTCCAGCATCAAACAAAAACATACAAAAAATGCAATATTGATAGCCGAGAAGTTATGAATTAAAATTAGAAGTTATGAAAAGTTATTTTGAGATGCAAAATCTAATGAAGAAATATAAAGGGCCCACTGATAGACCAATTACACAAACCTCCATATTATATACAAAACCTTCAACCGATCGATATGGAGCATACACAATAAGGTCAAATTCTAAACTCTGCAAAACAAGGGTGCACGTCATGGACATTTAAAAACAACAACAAGACATAGATAAAATTAATATGTGAGGCACATCCATGCCTGATAAACAATCATCTCATTATTGAGAATCATTTGGTGATCCTGTGAGATCCCCTTACCAAGCTCCTCAGCAGAAACATGATTTTCTTCTATCTTACAAGCAGCATATATGCAGGTCAACCTGAAACATAAATTTCCAATGAGATTACCAGACGATCTATTAAAAGATAACACTCAAAATAAGTAATCAGCTGAAAGTGCCACTAGAAAGATACAAGAGAGGAAAAATGATTAATCAATGGAAGCGACTAATAATAATAAACTCATCTTGCAAATCAGTTTATGGGGTGCAGTATATCCCAACCAAGTTTGAACATTTTCATATAAGGACATATGATTTCACTATAGTTTGATGAATTCCAATTTCAACTTAAAATATTATAGCCAAACAATGAGCGTGGTTCATCCTCAATGCAGAGAACCTCATATTAATTTAAGCAAGTCTTACATTATATTTTTTGGATGATGTTCCATCACGGACCACTGCAGATAGAACCTTTTAAAATAAATGAGAGCCGTGGCCTGCATATCAATAAGTTATTTCAAAAGGTTGATTATAGAACACATTATTGCCACAACTAATTCATTAGTACAGTCTATCACTCAAGTTAGAGATATACATACCTGGATTTTATGAGGAAAGTGAAAATTGTTACACACTTCTTGTAATTTGTTTTCATAAAATACTCTTATGCATTGTTCTTCTTCAATACTGAGGGGTTTAGGGCGAGAATGCTTTTCTGCTGACATAAAACTAGCAACTTTGTGAACGGTTATGAATTCCCATAACATTCAAGAACAAGAATCTAATGAAGGACTTCTGAAGCAAGAAAGACTGACTGCTCTGACTGCTAACGACATGTTAAGAAATTATGAGTAATTTTTGCAGAAAAAGTATTTACCATTATCTTTCTGGAGTACAGGATATGACAAAGACCCATCAACATCTACTTCCATAAGAGTTGCTCCATACTTCAAAAAAGTCAGTAGTCATCAGTGACCAAATAATAAAGTTCCAAATGATACCATGGCATATTCTTTCTGTAAGGAGTTACATGCTAGTAAGAAAATATAGCAGGGAAAAGAAAAAAACCAGGAAGTAAATGGTCCTAAAGCTTGCTGGTTGAACTTCTCATCAACCTACAAATAATACTCATACATGCTAATCTAAAAGCAACGTCTCATTCATCATATCAGCAACTTCGGCATGTTCTAAATAAAAGCAAGAAAATTATTCAATTCCACAACAGCCTCCTGACTGAAATTACTTCGAGAGTCCCAAGCACACAAATGCAAAGTGATTCATTAAACTCTACTTTAATACTATATTTTTCTGCAGCAACATAATTAAAAAACACAAGAGTAATATGAATAGCCTCTTCTAAATCTTATCTAGAGAAAGGACATAAGAAAACGTCAAATGTGATATATGGGAAGTTATGTTGAAGAACCCCAGTCCAGTATACATCAACTTGTTATCTAATTTATTTCCTGTGATCACATTAGAGTACTCCAGTTTCTACAATTCTTCAATAAATTCTAAATCTAAGGCATCACTAAACTCCGGTTGACATTTAAGAGCCACTAATCGTTTTATACAGTTTATAAAATCATGATCTCAGTTATTGGATAGGGATGTTGGCAAAGAACAATTCTCCATAAACATATTGTTCTCTAATTCATGTTTTCTTCTGATCCCTCCTTAACTTGTGTGTTTATACTTAATTTTACTATGGCCTAAAATCCTAGGTTATTACCCCAACTGAAAGAAAAGAAAGTACAAAATAAAAGTCTCATAATTACCCTTTTTTTTTCATTGTTTTGCTTAGACTGGTATCACTACCGCGACCACATATTTGTAAGGGGCCGGGGGGGAGAGTGGGTTGGGGAATACAACAAGTAAATAAAAAATATATATATACTTACCTTCTCTAAAACTTGTATTGCTCTCTCATTAGTAGCTTTATATTTTTCAACCTAAAACGAAAAAACATAAGAATAAGATTCAACGATCATATGCATATAGTGTACAGCAGAATCCCTTGAAGCCTCTCTTCCAAACCAAAAGCACAAAGCCAATTCATTTTAAATTGTACAGAAATAAAATCTTAAAGTATTCCAGCTTCAAATTTCTAAATCTATGATTCTAACGCAACCGAACAGACTAGCGCAAAATAAATTAGTCATTATTGGTAGAAGGGGGAAAAAGTTGATTACAGATAATGACTTATTGGTTCCTTTGCACGATATTTCTGACAAGTAACAACCAAGTACGAAGACATGGATGTGAGAGAGCATAGGAAAGTACCAGCTGCTGAGGAGTGAAAATCCACTTGGCGCGGTGAGTAGAAGTCAGAAAATCAGCCATGGCCAACCAGAAACCCTACCTCAGGTGCTTTTGCTATATTACTTACCCGAAATGAAAATTGTAACACACTTTAGCTTTTGATCAAGGCTGAGAGGAAGTCAGATTGCTAACTGCTTTAGGAGCTTGGCGAGCTTGCGGGCTTCATATTTTCTGGGTATGATAGTTTTTGGGGTTTTAATATGAAATTACAGAAAAGCCCACGTCTGGTTTATCGATAACGCGTGGGAAAGGGATGAGCTAATCGTCTTTTCAACGACAGCCCGATCTGTCGGACGGCAGTGGCAGTGAGAGTGAGGGAGATCGTTTCGCAGCACCACAAATCACTCTCAATATTACAAAGGTTGTGCTTGAGGGAGGCGCTCCCCTTTAATGGATTTTGGGCTTTCAGCCTTTCTTCAATACAAAATCTAAACCCAATTCTTACGGGGAACCCACAGCTTTTTTTTTTTTTTTTTGGAGTCTTATGTACCATCACAAGTTGTGACATTAAAAAAGAAAAAAGAAAGCAATTGTTCAAATTGCATAATTGATGTGAATCACCAAATGAGATTTTACAATTTTTTTGGCAGAATAAAGAAGGAAAAATACCGCCGAAAAAGGAAGGAAAATAACCACGGCAATACACACATAAGACGAATCTATTAGGTAGAGTTTCAATGGAAGATAGGATAACCTACATATTTGCAATTTGCACTTCTATATATAGACACTCTCCAAAAACAGTTTAAAATAATTAGATTTGTGAAGGAAGGTTACATACTTGTAGGCGGAGTTGAATATTGATTTAAATCACTCCACACAATTTAAGTTATAATTATGTGTAGATTACAATTTTTAAAATACAACAAAGACACCTCTTATCTATGAAAACACTCTTCCTCAGAAAAATCTTTTTTATGTTTGTTGTGTTCTCTTTCCTCTTTTCTCTTGAAAAATTTTTTTGGTATTGCTTTTCCTATTTAAACACTCAAAATGAGAGTCAATTTTTTGAAAAGTAGAAGGTAGTTTTTCCATACGTGTTATATCCTTCTTTTTTTTTATTATTTATTTCATTTTATTAATTATTATTAGCTATAACACTTCCAGATACTAACAATCCAATTCATATTTTTTAAAATTTAAATATTCAAAATTTAAATTCCTTTTAAAAATTAAAAAATCTAATTCTCATTATTTTATAAATAAATGAGTTTAAGTCATTCTAAGTTAATCCATTTTGAACGGTACATATTTTAACATCTCTTACTTGCACATAACGAGTGAACTACACAAAATCTTTTACTACTCTTAGATATTCATTAGGTGTTTTGTCGCAACTGTATGAGCATAAATTTTTGGAGTTCTTATATTAAAAGTCCTTGCATTAAACTAACATAAAAACTACTACCCATTATTATATATATATATATATATATATATGTATGTATGTGTGTATGCACACACATGTTTGACGCCCTAGATTTACTAATATACACTTTTCTCCTGAGTGTTTATTTCACTTAGATTGTCTTTTTCTATGCATAATATCTATGCTTATGATGTTATCAAATTACATCTTAAGAGATATGTTTTAATTCTAGTATAGTTTTGTATATTTTAAGTGATCTTCCCTTCACCCACATATCATTTAGATCAAAATCAGTAGCTTTCTCAACATTATCCCTTTAGGTTGGATTATCATAATCATAGAATATACGCCAAAGTAGCAAACATTTACTTATCTCATAATATTATCAAAGATATGAGGGCATAGTTGAAAGGATTTTTTTTTTTTGGGACTTATATTAATGAAGCAAGGATTTATTTGCTTGCTTCCTAGTTATAGTTACTAAGAACATGCACTATGAATTGCATGTTATAGTGCTCTTTTTATCTTACAAGAACCTATGTCGATTTTATTTGTAAATATCATATAGATAACACACAATACCTTAATTGAATTCTTCCACTATGCTCACCGTCGTGGCGCTCGTAAGAGAATTTGCATATAGTTATAGGAATTCTGGATGGTTGGAATCCATAATTTGACGCATATTATCATTTTCAGATCTCATCTTGATCATCTCTTGACGAGGTAACATTTATATCCTATGTTCTTCCATTTTTCATAAATGTGTTAGCTTGGTCAGCTACAAATAAGAAATTTCGTGATGATCTTTGATGTTTTTTTATTCTAGGAATTTGTATCGCTATTCGATCGTATTAAATTTATATAGGTTAAAAACTGGCATGGCCTTGAGATGATTGGAGACGTAGGAGTTGCCCCGTCCTGTTTTGGAACTATTGGAATTATTGGGAGTAATCAACAGTTAAAGGGTAACAGTTGGCATTGAAAAGAAAAGTATTTGGGTAATTTGCATCATTTAGACTAATATACGACGCATGAATTAGATTTTGCTCTTGCTTCATTTTCCAGTTATTTAAAAATTAAAAGCTCTTACACATTGTATTCTTTCTTTTGTACATCCATAAAAAGGGAAACCCAAATGTTTTATTTTCTTAGCAGTGTGGAATTTCTAGTTATTTCATTTCTTTAATAAAATGTTAAGCTTGACCTCCTTTATACCCCTTTAAAATGATAGGATCAAACAGGATTATTAATTTGTTGGTGATAGTTGTTCTATGATGAATTATATATATGATTAAATATAGAATACGATACTTTGGTAAGTTCTTCTGCCAAATTTTGTATTGTTATGTAACTCGTGTTATCTGTCTAGTTGTATTCCATCTTGGGAATTTCTTATCTTCTTGTGGGAGGCCTAGAAATTTTGGCAGTTATATTCGGACATTTGACGGTAGCGTATGTAGTCCTGCCATGTGAAATCTGTAGTTATTCTACTTCCTCACTATTTTGGTTTGTCTATATTCTGTCATGTTAACTTATGATAATACCACGCATCATGGCAATGAAAGGGATAACTAGGTAAATGAATATATAAATTCTTGCAACTAATTTAGTAGTGGATTTATCATTTATCTATTTATCTATGATGTATTTTACATTCTGGCCTTCACATTCACCGTTGTAATGTTGATATTCTTATTATAATGCACTTGTTGGGAGTAATATCTGATATATGAGGGAAATATTGAAATAAGTTGAATATGCTAAGGAACCAAGGATAATCAATTCAAGCTGATGGGGTATGTTGTTTCTAATTATGTGAAGTACAAGTTTATTGTGGATGGTGAGTGGCGGCATGATGAGCAGCAGCCAGTTGTAAGCGGGAACTATGGGGTGACAAATACTATATTTTTGGCAAGAGAGCTGAATATTTTTCCTGCTTTTGTCAGTACTGAGACAAAAGGTAGATCACACATGGACGTTGATTATAATGTCCTTGGGCATGTAGTAAGTTTCTTCCTGCACCCTGATTCTACCTGTAGCATTGTTGCATATATTCTGGTGCTTGGTTGGTATTCTAATGCTATGTTATAAACATTCAAGTTCAGTTCTGATTTTGATATCAATAATCAATGTCCATTACTGGAGATCAATTTTCTTCTAGGAACATGCATGCATGCTAGCATTTGCAGTATTGTTTGTATACTTTTGTATCTTGAAAACACCTTGTTAAATTTGAAATGGTATTTGTAGAAGTTGTGGTGTGGTGGAGTATGTGAGTCTGATAGATGGGAAGAGGGAAAGTGAAACAGAAATATTAAATATTATAAGTGCAATTATATAATATGGAGGTGCTGAAAATTCTTGAATATTTTCTTACATTGAAAAGGAAAGAAAAAAGAAGAAAAATCTGAGCAACCTTGACTTCTGCTTAATGCTAGGAAGCTAATCTGAGGATGTCAAAGTCTGATTTAGAGATCTCTCGCCACCGTATATCTGTATTTTTGTCTACACATACTACTTATGAGTTGCTTCCTGAGTCAGGCAAGGTTTGAATACAATTCCTTTGTCAAAGATTCTGATTCCTGACATTGTCATATGATAGGGATTTGACTCTTACTTGTAGCTCTTTTGCTTCTGCTTTGATTGTTAAAATGGCAGGTGATTGCCTTGGATGTCAATTTACCAGTTAAGCAAGCATTCCATATTCTTCATGAACAGGTATTCTTTTTCCCTCTTCTTTAGCGTATGTGTGCCTATATGCAATAACACACCTAAGTTCATGCTGTCATGCAATGAATGTGTATCTGCAAGATTGATTTTTACCTAAGATATCTTGATTATAGTTAATCTTCTTTCAGGGTATACCTTTGGCTCCGCTGTGGGACTTCTGCAGGAGCCAATTTGTTGGTGTGCTTAGTGCAACGGACTTCATTCTAATATTGAAAGAGGTTGGTAAGGAATAAACTGTTTATTTAACTCTGCCTTGCCAGATTTTGAGAAAAGCAAAAATCTGGATCTTGCACATAATTTATTGGTTTGACTTCTTAAACTACTTAAAAACTGCTAAAGGCTAAAGAAAAATTAAATATATTGTATGTTGCCGCTCTAAAGACGTCCACATGCATGCAAGGTTCCAATAAATCATGAGGTAGATGATAAAACTTGGTTTTTCCAGAATTTCTAGTGACTGTGTCAATTATGGTCTGTTTTACTGATGCATGTTAGAATGTCTTTTTATTGTCACTAAACAATAGTGAATCCTGTGACCCTCATATCATCCTAATTATTTTTGCATTACTTACTATATATTAATATATGTATTTGGTTAAAGTATGATTGATTGGCTCATATTAAATCATGGAAAGAATTTATTAGGGGAAGAGTCTTGGAAATATGCGCATTCTTGTATTCTTTGATCTTTAGAAGAAACCTCTTCTAGTTCTGCTATTATGTATCTTATTTTTTGCTGCTCTTCATCATGCATATTTGTGGCTTGTGCTGTTTCTTTCCACCTGTTATGCTTATAACTTATAGTTATAGGCTACTTGTAGAGAGTTGCTTGGTGCATTTTTTCATATACTGTTCGGTATCTAAATTGTGTAATTTCAGCTGAATAATCATGGGTCAAATATAACTGAAGAATAACCTGAGACTCATACTATAGCAGCATGGAAAGAGGTGAAGTTACAAAGACACAGAATAACTGATAGCAATGGAGGATCATATCCTTGGCATTTTGTTCACGTAAGTGTTCCTCAGCAGTTGTGACGGAAATCTAACTCTCAAATACGTGTCTAAAATAAATTATGCTTTTCTGACATCTTATACATGTAGGATATCATCTTCTGGATAATTAAGAGGGTTGTAAGCTATGTTCATATATTTAGGAACGTAATTATGATCCTTGCAACATAATTGATGGACATTGTCTAGAAATTACAAATTTGATATGGATACAGGCATATAAATTTGTTAAAAAGACTAATATACAGGTAGGAACATTTCAACATAGGGTGGCTGGTGGGAGCATAGAGAGACAAGTAACTGCATAATGGAATTTTCTTAGCTTTTTGTTGGGTTAGGGTGCAATTTCTTACCTGCCGTGCTGATGATCCAATCTATGCTATATATACTTGCATGCATTGTATATATATATAAGTCAAAGATTTTCATTTATAGTGTCAGTCTTCCTGAAATTTTGAGGGCACGTAATTTGGTATCCGGTGAATTGAGAAGAGTTTATTGTTAACTTGGTAAAACAACCATTGCTCTCTTTCAAAGAAATGACGGACCATAAAAGAAGAGTCTCTGAATTTTTATAGTATTTTAGATGTTACATAACTTAGCCCCCTTTGGCTGGCTGATTAAGATGCTAGTTAAATTTCTTTCTTAGATGGTTGGCTAATGGAGTAGTTTGCTAGGTGCTTTCTTTGCACATGTCTTGTATTGAGGATGTTTAGACCAAGAAGTATCTCTTTTCACGTTGCAGTATCAACTTTCAGGTCTAGTTTCATGCTGTTTCACTTGTTGCGGGGTCTCTAATGCAGTGACTTCTTTTGTCTTTTTGTTTTGGGGTTGATATGGCTTCTTTGTTATTAATTATACTAAATATTACTTTTCTGACATTCTCCTTTAATTTTTCATTCTTTTGCTTTTGTTAGAAGTTTGAAGTTACTTATTTTTTTAAGGTAAAGTGGTAGGTTGTCATTCCTCCTTTTGTGTTTATAATGAAATTTCTGGATTTAGTTTTTGTATGTGTGTGTAAAGTTTTCCATTTTTTTAGTTAAATCTTGAGTTGTATGATAAATAGCAAGAACATATAATTGCACTTGTATGACCTCTTCTTGCTATCTTCCGTTTTGTGGAACGGTGACATTGAGGTATTGCTAATTACATGCTGATTGTGATTGCCCTTTGAACCTAAAATAAGGACTGCAGCTGCAGTCCTTGTCTTGTGTGCTTGTATGATTTAGTTCATGTTGTGTGTATTTTTTATGTGCAGGCTGGGCCTCATGATTGTCTAAAAGACGTGGCTTTGAAAATTTTTCAAAACTAGGTGGCAACTATTCCTATTATCCATTCTTCACAGGATGGTTCTCCTCAGCTGCTACATCTTGCTTCCCTATCGGGAATACTGAAATGTGAGCTTCAAGATCTGAAATTTTTTGCTTTTCTGGTTTGGAATTAATGAAGGGACTTGCTTTTAGGTATGTGCAGGCACTTCAAGCATTCCTCTAGTTCCTTGCCCATTCTTCAACTTCCGAATGGTTCAATACCTTTGGGCACATGGGTGCCAAAGGTTGGGGAATCAAATAGACAGTCACTTGCAATGCTGAGGTCGAATGCATCTCTTAGTGCTGCCTTGCCATTGTTAGTTCAAGGTGATCATTCTTCTTTTAAGGTATTTGTTTGGGTTTAGATGTTAAATATTTGAATAGCAATCAAGTTTGTTAGTGCAAATGCTTTATTTGATATATTTGGGTTCGTATACTAAAAATGTATATCAGTTAAGAAAGGCAAGAGAAAAAGCATCCTTTCTCAGTTAGATATTGAAGAGAATTATTATGTGCTTGACAAGGGGGATAATATACAGCGAATAGTATGTTTTCATCTTGCCATGGAATTTGATAGCTTTGTAACCTCTGATTTATTATAAATACCTGATGGATATTAATTTCTGATCAATTATTGTCCAATGTTTGTTTTGTTAAATGAATCTACTTTTCCTCTTGCAACTGAAGTTAGCTCAATACCAATTGTGGATGATAATGACACATTGCTTGACATATATTCTCGAAGGTAGTTTCTCTCCTTCAACCCTGTTTTGCCCATGGATTTGTGATTCCCATAGTTTTCCTCAAGCATACATGATATGTGTCTGTTATTTTCTTGTCAGTGACATTACGTCATTGGCTAAAGATAAAGCTTATGCATGGATTACCCTTGATAATATCCATCAGGTATTTGTTGAGTCTCTCTGTTATCAGTTATAATCATAACAAAGTATTGATTTGAGGAATATTTTAGTTACTGCTTAAGAAGAATTATACGACAGAAAGTGACTAAAAAGCTAATTAATGATGTAACCATCAACACTTGACTATTGCGTTCTATTAAGATGTACGCTCTTTTACATTTATCGTTTTAACTACTAAATGCTTGAACACTCATTGTATTGTTTTGTGGTATTTAAACCGGAATGAGACTAGAAGTATAATCTTCTGATACTGATAAGAGGTCTATTTATTGGCAAGCCTAGTCAAGAAATAGTAATAAAATTCAAAATTTGTTTTAATGAAATCCTCCTGTTAAGATACTACTATGGGATAACTACCCTTAACGCAATTGCCTCTATTGGTTATCCTAAATTTTTGATAATTAAACCCTAAATTATCCCAATTATCCAATTACAATCCCTAGACCACAAATGACAGTTAAATCTTAAAATAATAATAATTAAAAAACGAACAATATTATCTTACTCACATGGTGCATTAATACCTTTCATGAAACAATTTGAGCTTGAGTATAGTTGAGCTCAAGCATACATGTACACACGAAAAGATATGGTAGATAATGTTTTTTTTTTTTTTTTTTGCTTTTTAAATTTTAAATCACTCATCAATTTTTCATCACCTAAGCAAATATTAACTCACCTTTTGAACTAATATATTTTTGTTAAAGATCATTTTGCTTATTTATTATGTAATTAAGTATGAATGAGCTCAGCTGAACTTGAATAGCTCATGAGTGGCTATTATTCTATTTAGTTCTGACAGAATGGGTTGCAAGTCTAGCGAGCTCATATAAAGAGTCTCGGAATAATGCTTCAACTGTAGGATCAACTAGTGTAAATTGATCTGTATGCACTTCATGTGGAAAATATGCTACAAGTATGGGGAAAGAATATATTAACAGATGAATGCAAAATTGTAATATTAGTTGGGGGTAAAGAAGATAATTTTTAACTCCTAAGCTTAACAGTAATCCTGTTTGTTTTATTTGTTGTAAAAGCTGAATCCCCCGCCTCCTTTTCATAGGAAGAAGATGAAGAAACCAAGAAAGAAAAGAACCCGAAAGAAGTTTTTTTTTTATCAACAATTTTGTTCACCCGTATGTTCCAGGCGTTAGAAGGCTTGTCATTGTGGAGGCTGGCAGCAAGCGTGTGGAAGGAATTATTTCGTTGAGTGATGTGTTCAGATTCTTGTTAGGCTAGTGGGGATATATTGGTCATCATCTCACATGAAGAGAATTCCAGTGTTGGCATTAGTAATGCCCCTTCCCTACTGACCCGCTCAATTTTTACTCTTATGGCCGATGCCCACTCACCTTCATAGGGTAGAATTTGAAGAGAATCTTGTAAATTGAAAATTCAATTTTTTCCTTTTTGCCGGTATGTTTGTGTCTAGTGCTAACAGAAATTAAGGAATTGATCAAATATGAAGCTATATGGGGCTCCTAATGCCGTTGGCTTGTTGTAAGTAACAGATTTTCTTAGTTCATGGTCTTTTTGCAATTTCATGCTACCGTTAGTGCTTTATTTTGCATTTCTTTCTCCCAAAAGCATTGCTCGCGCTTCTCTTTATATTAGTATGCATGTCAAAAAGGCCTAGTTAGCTCCAGCAAGCTATATCTTCATATTCCAAATTGACAAATCAATTCAGTCTTGAAAGCCGTCTATGTTGCGAATTTTGAATCAAATGTTACTTTACCGTCTAATATCAAATTATTCAACTGGAAAGACGATAGGGAAACAAGTTAATACAGCTAAGAAATGTTAACACCCTGACTAATTGAAGCAAGACCAGAATTGCAATTGGTAAAGAAATTATGACACTTCGGAGCTTGGGTTGAAATTGACTAAGCCCAAGTTTGAGGGATAATTTGTAATCTTACCTATAACTAAATCGGTGATACTTCAAATATTCTCACCTACAATAATAACATTAACTAGTCCCTTGAAATCTTCAAATACGAAAAAATAAGAAAAAATAAAGAATAATAGAATTTCCAGTAAAAAACACTCGTGGTATTACCTGAATGAAAAGTTATTAAAGAAATGGATAGCATATAACATTAGATTACAAGTTGGGTGAGGAACATGAGTAATCTAAACCAATATTCCAGCACCGTATATACAGCTAACAGAGAAATTACTCATAATAAAGAGAGAGAGAGAGAGAGAAAAAAAAAAAAAAAAAGCTACGTATCAAGTTGGGATAAGAGCTAAAATCTGGGTCTTGATTCTTCCCATGCACATTTGGATTTCTCTGTAAATAGGAAGGTTTTGAGGACAACACGGATGCAGGCTAGTAACCGCAGAGTCTAATATCTGAGCTACATCAGCCGGAGGGTATTGTCGCTCAGTACAAGTCTGCAAGTTCAAGGAAATTAACGTCTGGTCAGCAATATGACGTCCAACGCTAACAAATGCACGATGTAGGGAACGGGGAAATATATTAACACCTAAAGTTGAAAAGGAATATTAAAACACAATAAAGTCTCGAGATTGACAAGGAACACATCATCCAGCCGGGGGTGGGGATTACCTGTATCATGATCAATGTAGCAACACAGGAAGTGATAAGCTCTGATGGAATTTGACTATCAACTTTGTCAGAGTCATTACGCAATTTGGGACAAGATGCATCACTAGGCAAAGCCTCTGATGAACAGTGAATTGACTCGTCATTGCGACCAGTACTGCTATTCACTAGCTCGTGGGACCTGATCACGGGAAACCTAGAGATTGAAGCCAACTGCTGATTATCAATAGAATCCAATTCCTGCCCAATCTTCATTAAAGCGTCATCACCTTCCTTTGTTGATGACAACGCCTAAATTAAAGCATTAAAAAGTTGAATCAATGCTTCAGAAGCTCAAAACTTGAGGCAGTATGTAGATAATGTTTCAATGAATAGTGCTCCGCTACATTCTAGAGCTATTATTAGATGGAATAATAATTCATGAATAAATGACATACTCACAAGGCCACAGAATTACATAACTCTTTAGCACAAAAGAATGAAAACTCACGATTGCATCATTAATGTGTCTAAACCAGAAACACATCAATGGACTTGAAGTAATGAAGCATAAAAGCAGCAAGAATAAAATGCAAGGACATCACGAAACACTGAGTCTGTGCCCATGTATTATCAAAGTATGTGGACTGTAGAGATCAGAAAACCAAAAATATTTGAAAGATTATAAAGTATAATTCATAATGACAGCAAATGCATTGGGGGCAGGTAACCCTTTATACCTGAACTGCTCCAATCACCATGCCATGTGCTCTTAGCCTAGATCCTTTGATAATTTCAATAACAGTTGACCCTAAGTCTTGTGCTAGAGAACTATACAATGTATTGGCAAGGCCCTCATGAATATTGAAACTTGCTTGGGCCTTCATCAACGGTGGCAGAGAGTTTCCAGCATAAGTATTACGTTGCCTCAGATGAAGCAAAGCAGAAGAAACCTGGATGAAATAACCAATCAAATTTTGCTTCCACGTGAAGGAAAACTCTTGCAGTGAAAAAACAAATATGGAAGCCACATGCCTGCCCACTGGCTTCCTTTAGCTGTACAAGTACCGTGGCGTAATGCTTCCTGAAAGACTCTGAATCCCTTAAGCAGTCTATGTCATTTTGGTCTTCCAATATGTCATTATTTGCGTTTCTCAGCTCCATTAGCAATGTTTCCTATAAGAACCCCTCCCCACCAGAAAATAAAAACGTTACAATCAATAAAAAAGCTAAAATCACATGTGTAATAAGATGAAGCCAACCAAGCAATATAAAAGCACCTAATGACTAGCGTACTATAGAATCAGAACTTAACTGCAGTTTCTAAATGAACTGCATTAAACAAACAATGTTTTATGTGCCTATGAACCTTTTTATCTAGAGCACGAGTCAACTCATAAAGGGCTTGTATATCAGCTTCCCTAGCTTGATGAATTGTCATTGTACAAGGTTGAGAATATGCTGCTTCTTGTACACAGGTGTTATCGATTGTAGTAGCCTTTGATTGGGAAATGGCATGGTCAACATCATCCTGTGAGATTATAGGAAAATAAAATTTCTTAATTTTTATAATACAGAATGTTTCAATGTTTCTAAGTTGTAACATCAGCATATCATCTAAGGCAGCGGAAGCCCACCCTATAAATTATATGTATAGCATAGAAGATTTGACAATGCAATTACTTTAGCCAGATTTAAAGAGAATATAAAACCTGAAGGTTCAAAATGTTATCCCATTAATTATAGTAATGTGAAACAATGGACTATAAAGGGATTTGTCCAACACGGTTAAGAATACAGATATCAGTGGTTTAAAACAGTACCCTTGAAGCTCCCCTACAAAGTGTTCAAGTTACTTGTATTATGCAGGATGAAAAAAATATAGAATAATATATATTGGCATCGGATATCAATCCTGGCTTCCACAGCATAAAAGGCCCTGTGGAGTGCCGATATCATAACCTTCACTGTTCAACACAGTCACGACTTAGTTCTACTATTTTACATCCCAATTCAGTAGCATACACACATATCAAACGAGGTAAATTAAAAGGGTGAGATATGATAAAAATGGAATATGTAAAAGGAAAGTATAACTAGTAAGTATCCAAAACATTATTTTTTGTGGGGTAGAGTAGGGGAAACAGAACTGCACATGATGTACCAAGAATACAGAATTTAAGACTCAATAGAAGTGTATTGATACTTCTTATTCATAAGCAATCTAACCTTTCCCTGCTTTACCAAGGTACCAGAAAGGGTGGGTGCCTTCTCAAGGGATCCACTTGATGTACATGTAGTTGAATTTCCATTCATCAGTGGCTCTTTACTCGTATCAGAGACCTTTCCAGCACCATTCTGCCTCCTCAGAGCTTCTGGCATGTTATCCAATGGATTCATAGGCATGCAATCAATATCCTGCACCAAAAAATTCAATTGAAAGAGAAAAGTAAATGTACAATACTTTGAGATCATGTCAAGCAACTAAACAGAATCAAAGCCAGAGAAAGTGTTAAAAACAGTTGAATGATCTTAAGGATTAAATTACTACAGTGACAATACAAACCCTTGAGTAGCATTATAATCATACATTCAATCAAGTTATTGTTCAACTTAAAGGAGAAAACGCGCGCGCGCGGCGTGGGGCGGGGGTGGGGTTTGGGTTTGGTGGAATTGTCAAAAGGGGTTAATGCAAAACTGCAAATGCATCATATAGTATGTGATAGGCAACTATGCACACTGTGTCATCATTAGCACTTGGAAACAAATGGCAACAAATACCAGTCATTGTTGAAATTATGGGCATTAGTCCAAATTAGAGTAAGAGAGTTGTTGGGCCACTTATAAATGTTGATAGTTAAGCTTTTATCCAAGATGCATAAGACAATTTGGTAAGCTAACTTTAACACTTATATGGCCTTCTTCCTTCAACTTTCCAATGTGAGACTTTTTTTTTCTTTCTTTATCATTTCTATTTCAACACTTCCTCTCAAATCCAGCTAGCTTGACCTAGTTGTGACTTACCTTCATGTCATGATTTTTATCCTGTACTTGTGTTCTTTTTGACTCTCAAAGGCCTCAGGTCTCCTCTTTTTTTTTTTGTTGCCCCGGCTTATACTCTTTTGAACCTTAGAAGCCACATGTTGTCTAGGTCTTACTAACAAACCCTCCTTTTTTTTATTTGGCTTTAGGTCTTGGGCCTCAAGGCAAATTGACTGGGTCTTCCTCACTGGTCCTTCCTCATTGGGTTTCAAGTCTTGGACCTCAGATCTTTCATCATTTGTGGGTTTGGCTTGTGATTGCTAGCCTAACTTACTAGGAAATTTGTCTCATTTTTTTTTTTTATCTAGGACCTTAGATCTTTCATGGGTTATAAAACCATTGGCCTTTGATACCATGTGGGAAATCATAAAACCATTTGGGCTCTAATCCAACTTGTGAGGGAGTGTTGGAAGATATCCACTCACTAGCTTGAAAGGGAGTGTTGGATTAGAGTCCTAAGTCATTGGTTTAGTGGGCTTTAGTAAATAGCCCAATATTGATTTATTTCTATTTATTTCAAATTTTAAACGCATTTCAAGTGATCAGACGAGATTATCTTATCCCTAGACTGTAGGGATTCTAGTCAATTATTTAAATTAGGATTAGGATTAGGGTCTATTGAAAACTTGTATGTACAGCAAATAGATACATTAATAATATTTTCTGATTTTCCACAGTTATTAGAGAAAAGATATACGGGCAAGGAAAAAAGCAAGCATAAGACCCCCAAAAAAATCATTTAAAACATTTTCCAACCAGCCAAAACTTGTTGGCTCCAATTCACTCAATCAGTTATCAACATTATCATAGATAAAAAAATCTTTACTGAACAACTAGAGATCTGCATGACAAAGTACTACTATTGACCTTGCCCCAATGGTATAGATTCATTAATAATGACAAGAAATGGAGGAGTGACAGAAGGGGATCATAGGACAGGAGAAAATACCTTTCACATCACACCTTTTTTTAATATCTTTACAAGTCAGATCAAAAGAAAATTACAGCACATGGAATATGAAGATTGCTTGTTATACCATAGATGAAACCTTTGGCAATAGATTTGAAATTGTTTCCAGCCAACTGACTATAATATTTAGAACATCAGCATGATCATTAAATATAAAATTACCATCAGAAATTCAACCCCTAATTCTGGATGATCAAACTGAATTCTGCACTTGTCATGGTCAACTGTAAGCACACTCCCATCATGAACCTCTCTTGCTTTTGGGTGAAGAGCAATCACTCGTTGCCCAACAAATAAAGGTCTGGCTAAATCTGTTGGAAGTCCATCTCTAATACCAGCATGCAGTTCTGTATAATGTTTCCTCACAGATTCCCGATACTGTTCAAGTTTTTGTCTTTCTTCACGAAGAAAGTGATCAGAAAACCTGCGAGGTTTGCCAAGGGAACTGCAGAAACAAGTGAAGGCAATATCAAATATATCCTTTCATATAACTACTTTACAGTTCAGAATGTCTAGCAGAAGATGACTTGAACCACAATTGAATTCTATACCTTTTTATGGCACTCCACTCAACACGTGTTAGCCTTGGGATATTCCCTAGTCCAACATGATTTAAGTACTCCATGAACTCCCTTTTTGCAAACCATGGATAATCAATTGCGCTATAAAACCATTCAAAAGTACACCACCTACGAACCATATAAGATGACATGCAACCAGAAAGCTTTTCCTGCAAGTTACACTTGATATTATAAGAAAACTCAATGCACCTCTAGGCTTCAGAAGTCTGAATCTATAAATATGAAGATAAAGCTACTACCTTTAGATAAAATGCCCTGTCTTGGAGGGGAGCAGAGTATTTATATGGTTGATTTATGTTTTCAGAAGAATTCTGTTTCTGCATGAATGTTCTCCGTAGGCTCATTTTGCGTCTACTTTGTTTTGTTGGTACACTAACTTCATTTGTGAGTGGAACTTCTGCTGATAAAGTTAAATCTTTCTGATCACTACACAAGGAACTCTCTGAAGATCTGACTGACTTCATCTGTTTTGGGAGAGTGAAATGTTGACTAATATGTCTACCTTTAATCCCAGGTTTGCTCTCTTCATCAACTACAGACTACAGAACATGCACAACATCTTTGATAAATACAATATAAATATAAGTCGATCATCTCTTAAAAATGAGAAAAACACATAGTCACTTAATTTCCTCTGCATATATATGTCCTAGAAAAATTTGCACACGTCTGGTTGAATTTTAGGTGACTTCCATGTGTGTATATTCTATTATACATCAATAATTTTCTAAAAATGTATCTATCTGCCAATCAATCTACATCTTTATTTGGTAGATTAAACAAATTTTGACGGCAAGCCATAATTGACAATTATAAGCTTGCCAAATAAAACCAATATTACATCTAATTACAATTACAAATATCACAAGCTGTTAAATCAGGCAGAATAGCTAAATCTTAAAAACTTCTTTTAATCAATAGGATTACCTAAAACTAATTCTTATGCCACCATTCAGCTACCTGAGCAAAGGTTTAGATGATTAATGCAACATAAGTCTAAGGGGTAGGATAATCCTCTCACAACAATGAAACTCCCATTAACCTCCGAAGTAACATACTTAAATACCTAAACTTTCCATACCTCATTATTCAAATGATCATTATGTTGGGAAGAATCAAGTTTTGCATTTGACGCCTGCAATCAAAAGAAAAGGTCTCCATCACCAATTTGACTAGTTGCAAACGTAATTGATAGAAAAATTGGTGCTGGGATGAAAAACATGAATGTGTACTATTGGATAAGGAAAATATGAAAAAAAAAAAAAAAATCCTACAAAAGGATACAATTACATTGTTCCTGTGCCACTTGACATTTCTAATGAGTATTCTGATTTTGTATGTCAACAATAACTTGGAAAAAAGTAAAAATTATTTTTTCCAACCCTACATGCCTGTATGTCCCACGTAGCTGTTTCAAACAGTGATTCATAAATATCTGGGATTATCCACTTAGTAATCCAACAAGAGACAACTGGAAGGGGTACCAGCTAATTATAATTCACAAGATGATTTAGCATGTCAGTACAATTTATCCCTCAGGAATATGCTACTTTCAGACCACTGGTTCTCTAAAAGAAGGCAATGATAAGGGTTCTGCTATCAGATTTTTAGAAAATCTTTAGGAGGGAGAGTTTCCTTCATTGAGGCACTCGCATATCTATATCAGGCTCAGCTTTTGTCTTTTACATAATAACCCTATCCAAAATTTCCTTAGTATTCAAGATACCACCTCTCTGTGGAACTTTCATTCTCCTAGGAATTAGAATAAGAGAGAAACTTGCAAATTGCAATTGCACTTGTTTATGATTGTTTGTTATCATGTATCCTCCAATTTAGATAGGAGGGTGTAAATACTTCCAGTGTAAAATTCTACAAGTCCTAAGTACAGTCCCATAAACCCAATCTTTCTATTGCAAGGACTCTTAAGAAGTCCAGGGCTTTCCTTAAGGTCAAGTCTTTCAATAAAACAACGATACTTAATAAATTTAATACTAATAATATGTTGTAGATACTAAATATATAGAGCATTTGAAGTCCTTGACACATTATCTGTGTCTGTCCAACTTGGATTCTCCACTCATCTTGTTTTACACTGTTGGACAGCCACTTCAATATACAATGTTTAGCATATTTGGAGAATAAAACATTATGGAACTGTGACAGTTTTTTAGCATATTTGGTTAGAGTGGGTGCTTTCAATAATACTTCCAATTCCATACAGCTATTACGAAACAATATTTTATTTTTTATGGGTTCTATTTGGTGTTCTTCCCATGGTTTAGTATAGGAGAAAGAGCTCTTTTGTACTGATTTATCTCTTTTTTGTAGGTGATACTCAGTGGTCTAGAAATCAAGATTAATACAATGAGCAAATAAGTCATTACCATGATCATCATTATTACATCACTCATCAATTTATAAATATGTGAATAAAACTATATGACTAGCACATTGTCATGACCTTTTTGTTTTGGCATCAGAACTCGAGATTCACATACTCTTGTACATAGAATAGTATAGAGAAGTTTGAATATTCTATGGATATTCCATAGATATTCTAGGCTATAGATATTTTAATGGAGGGTTCTAGAAAACCAATCTCCACCGTTAGATCAAATTGATCACAACTGTTCATTGAGGAGGTGGAGGTGTATAAATAGGGGTAAGAATTCTCATTTGTAAATAATCCAAGCTTCAAGCATTCAAAAAGTTCTAAGCATTCCAAAGAGCTCTCTTGCCTTCTCTTCTTTTTCTAACCATTCTAGTTCATTGAAGGAGGCTGACTTAGCTACCGCAAAGGGCAGAAAGGCACTAAGGCCGCACATGAGCTTGAGAGAACAAATCAGTCACAATATACTATCTTTTGTTTTGACAAGTAGAGATTCTGATAAAACCCCTATTCAGACCTATTTTATAGCAGTTTGTGTGTGTATTGCTCCTATCAGATTCTCAATGAATTTGTGCTCAAAATTAGGATAACGAGCAAATTAGTAACTACCATGACCATCAATATCAAGGATTATACATTGTTATCACATCACTTCTGAAAATTAAAAGATAATAGTTATAATAGAGTCTCTCTTCACTATTGCCTAGTTAAGTCTTATGCATTTAGTTGAGCATTAAAAGAGTATACTCCGTCTTTACCTTTGAACTGATTGATTTCCTCTTTCTTTTCCATGTTCTATCAGAAGGGGGAAGCTTTTCTTTCAATTCAAAAAGAGTATTACAATCATTTGCCAATTCCCTTCCAAGTATAGATTTTCTGGAGCTTGTACCCTCAACTCCAGGAGCTACATGAACAAGCTTTTGTTTTGGACCTGGATGTTTAATTTTGTCTCTGCTTTGGCTTGTCAATGAAGTTTCAGCTAAAGCATACTTGTCATCTTCCTCTATAGCAATTCTTTCTTCTTTCAACTGGATAGATGATCCTAGATGACAGAGGAGGAGAAGGACAGGAATGAGTTTTAATCATTAGCATAGAGAGAAAAATTTTGCAAAATATGAAAACAACGAACATAAAGAGCAGCAGCATCAACAACAACAACACAAAGATTTTCATTTCTCTGGGTATTTAAATTTAATAGGGTGAGAAGATAGAAATGGTAAATGCATGCAAAACTCAGACAAAGATCTGAACCAACCTTAGAGAGACTGAAAATGCAATACATAATGTCAAAGTAAAAAGAATGGAGACTAGGATATTACTGAGCTCCCCCAGAAGTGCTCTAATGCTGTGTCCCAGGCAGATTGGTTTAGTTGATAGACATAAACGATGCACATCAATCTAAGCTAAGTAAATGAAAGTACAATCAATTGTGTCAAATGTGAGGACCAAAAATGAGATAATCTTCTTATTTGGCTATAACTCTCCTTCTTGCTTACAATATATGAAAAAGACTTATCAATGACCCTATGTTTTACCTGATTCCACAGTCGCTGCAGGCATCATCAGAGACAGATCAGCCAAAGTTTGCAAAGCGTCCAAGGCAGAGCTTTCATCTATAAAATGAAATAATATTTCCACTAAAGATAGAGAAGGAAGAGAAAGAAAAATCAAATCCTACTAAGTCCAACCATCCAATCTGGTTCAGGGCCAGGGGAGTAACCAGAAGACAATGGTTGGCAAAAACAATTTGCATAGATCTATGTAGCTAGCAACAGAATTACCTCCAAAATAAAGTTTCTTACTTCTTTTCCTCTGACTTTTTGGAGAGGACTGCTCAGGTTTTGCCTCAGCAACCTCATTATCAACCTTTTCTTTCAAGGAACTAATGTCAATTCCCTCTTCAGTGCCACTACATGCTTCTCCACCATCATCAAACAGATGATTTCTGACATTTTCCACTCTTTCTCTCTTTCTGTAAACTTTCTTCCCCTTCTGACAAATTTCAACTGTGCCAAAACCTTCCATGTCCATCATGGAACTAGTATCTCTAGCATTTTCTTCAGTTCCAGCTTCTCTGCTTTCTACACTGCCTTCCAAGCACTCCTCATACATAGAAGCATCACATAACTTGGCACGAGATGTCTCTGACTGTTAATGAAAGTTAACTAATTATATTCTAATTAATTCAAACTATTAAAACAGCAATGCATTAAGCATAAGCAATATCTTTCATTTGCTGTTTGCACTAGTTAACAAGTTCAGAACACATTGCACCGATCTTTCAAATGTATAGACAATGGAAACAAAGTAACGGCAGAAAATACAAGCGAGCAATTTGATACCATTCTTTCCCAACTCTGAACAGGAGAGGACTTCTCTGCTCTTATGTATGGTGTTCGGGAAACTAGGGGGGAACCCCCTCGTTGTGCAGCCTCTGTTAATGCCAATGCTGCAACATGTGCAACTTCATCGTCATTACCATTGACCCCTGACTTCAGGCTTCTTTTATGAGGCAAAACATAATTTTCCCTATCATATTTCTTATAAGAATAGGAAACTGGAATGCGAGGTGTCCTTTTCCCAACTGCACGAGGCTGATTACCTGATTAATTAACAACCATCAACAACCAAATCTACTACAGAATATATCACATATTATAAAAAGTATACTACAAAGTATGCTACAATTCAGTTTAATATAATAGTACTCAGACTTCAATTATTGAGTTTAACCAAGTTAAAGGGAAGCACTCAAGCTGCATCTTTGATGCTAATTAGCATGAATTAGAATGGAGGGGAGTTCAAAAAGAGTCTAGTTTAATTACTGGTACTGTATAATTTTAATCACTGTGGGCTTTCACACACAGGGGACATAAATCTTACAGAGGCAAAAGATAAATGAATATCATTCTTGAACACCAGATCAGAGTATCATACTAAATAAATAATTAATATAATCTAGATTTTCTGCAAACCAGTTTCTTTTTATAGCACTTAACATCTGCTGGACCACCACCTTATTAACAACAGACATATGGATAAATATTTGGCATAGTTATGAACTTCTAGCTCTTCAGTAAATTCCTTTAAAATAAAGTTAATCATTACGTTCCATCAGTACCAGAACAAAGTCCAAACACCTAAGGAAAGTACTTGCCTCTTTTGTAAGAAATCTTAATGTGATTACATTTAGTACAGAAGGGGGATCCTAGAATCAGTAAGCCTTTCTGTTAAAGAAGTGAAATTTAACAACGTCCACTTTCCACATGATTATTACTTTCCAGTTACATGGATTAAGAACATATATAACTTCTGGTCATACCAAAAAGAAACAAGTGGAAATTGGTGCCTTGGTGGAAAAGGAAATACAGACAAGATTTACAACATGAGCAAAAACAATATTGAAAAAAGAATCTATGAAAGGCATTTCACCATCAAAGCGTCTTCTCTTCAACAAAGAGAGGCAACCATCATTGGAGGAAATCGATTGAGACTGGACAGATTCTTTTGGTGCACTAAGTTGAACTTTTCCACGCTTTCGTTTCATAGATTTTCGAGATTCAGATGCTTCACTGCTCTCCCTTTCACTATCGCTCCCTTCCTGTCCATTTCGAGTCCACAACATTAAAATTCAGAGTTCATACTCAAAGGCAGTTAAACATATGACCCCAAAAATAATTACAAAGACAAATCAAACTCAGAAGTATTCCATCTCACCAAACATCAATCAATCTGTCTTAAATCTCAACAGACATAAAAATATATGCAAACTTAAATGTAAGTGTGAATTCAAGTTTGTAATGTCAGCATAGTTGCTGAGGATTATACTATACAGGAGGTCATGCAGCCTTGGCCAATAACTACGACAGATTTTTATGTTACTTTTATCATTATAGTTTTATGTTGTTTCAAAAAGCTGAAAATTCTTCCTCACCCAAAATGCTTTTTCACACCAAAAGCTGTTTTTGAGCTTCATCTATGTCAAAAGATTAAAGAGAAAAAATTCCCCAAAGCAAACAACAAATGTAAATTTGATACACCAATCCCAGATATATCAGACCTTACCAGCACATTATAGTGATCTGTCATCATTGCTATGAGGCCAACAACAGAAGCTGTCCCCTCAGGCAAAGATAGGTATGCCTGCAAATTAAAGGCAAATCAAATGAAAAAAAAAAGTATGATTTTAAACTTTAACAAAAAAACCTACACAACATTAATAAGTCAGCTTATGATAGAAAAAAATAGAAAATTGGCAAGCAAGCATGGACTGATGTATCTAAATTCTTTGAAACCTACAAAAATCTTTTTTTAAATAGAGCCTAAACATTACAAGTTGGTGGACTAACAACTTTTGCTTGATATTCAATAACTGGTCTGATTTTGAGATGGCAGAGAGAGAAGGAAAAAAAATAGGAAGAACAGAAGTCTGAGCTGAGAGAGATAGGAACAATGTCCTAGTGAAAAGAAAACCAACTTCCAGTCAAGGTCATGTACAATTCTACATTGTAGCCAAATCAGTTTTAAAAAGAAAACAACTAAGTTCCTAATAAAAGGCAGATTACAAACAGTATGGCTCATGTATCTAGTTAAAGAGTGAGCTATTATTTATGTACCCGATTCATACTGTAAAGTGCCTCTACCATTTCAGTGGATCTGTTACGTACAACAGCAGCCACCTGAAAATTTAAATAAATCAATGAGTGGAGGATATAATAAATAAAGTAATAACAGTTATGAATATAACGGTATGACAAAGAAAGAACGAATATGGTTGTCTAAAAATTGCCATCAAAACAAGCAGGATGGTAACAGCATAACAACAGAATCACACCTTCTTCCAGTCTTGCCCATACTTCCGGTATGCTTCATAAAATCGCTCCAGTTCCTCCTTGCTCCACTGAGATCCCAATTTATCTGACAACTTTTTCTTCTGTGCAAGGGCACAACAGACAGGATTTACAGAGTTAAGCTTTAACCCAAAAAGAAAGAGTTGTATGCATATAACATGGACTTCTGTGAAATGGTTCGTATCTATTTTAAAACCTATACCATTCTTTAAGCAAAACCCAAAAACTCCACATTATCATTATCAGTTAACAGCTGTTCTTAAAAAATGTTATCAACCAGGACAAAGAGCCATATTTGCACCTGCCCAGTGCTCTCCTAATTAAAAACCATAAATGCTATCAAACAAAGACGTACCCGTTGCTTATTTTTATTGAAGTTAACTCCTTCTTTCCCAGGAGAGACCTCATTTAAATTTGAAATCCTCTTATTCACACTTCTAGGTTTCCTTGTAGGGGCCATTAATCCGTCATCATCTGAACCCAAAAAGAATAGTCAATAACAAACAACAATATCACCTCAATTAAAATTCAGTTGTTGAACTGATCCACAATAAATAAGAAAAACCAAGAATAAAAAAACGTTAGTATATCTCTCGACAGACAATTACTTATAATTAAGGCTAAGGTCAGTGCACGTTCTTCAGTCTTCTTTCTTCCCGTTAACCCACCCGCAAGCCCCACCAGCCCCAGCAAAGCGCAAAGGCATCATTTAAAATTGTGGAATCCGTATCATACCTGAACACTTCCAAAATAATAAATAAACATCAAATTTAAGCATTTCAAAAATAATAATAATCAATCCCTTCGTCTTCGAAGCAGAAATGCTCAAAATCACATCGTGTTTTGCAATTGACTTTGAGCTCCGTATCAAATTATCCGGAATAAAAACCCCTTCAGCCTTGCCGCTTCCGCCAATAAAAATGCAAAGGACAAAGAACGCAGATTCAAATGCAAATTGAAGCATAAGTAAAGTAACACCATCTAGTACCAAACAGTTTCTTTTTTTTTTAAAGAAAAAACAGTATGATAGAAACAACATTGTAAGCTAAACCCATCAAGAGGTAACGAAAGGTCAATTTTTTTGCTAATATGGAAAAAACTCATTCTGAAGATCAGATAAATCAAGTTTCTCCACATTTAAACCCTAAATTACAGATCGGGTAGTAAAATTGAAACTTGGACTATTACCATTTGAAGGGTTTATCCGATCCACCCCGAAACATAGGAGTAAAAGAGAAGAGAATAGAATAGAAGTGGCTGGTTCTAAAGGGAGAAAGAGTTCTGAGAAAGACAGCGGTAGTAGAGAGAGAAGCAGAGAGGCGTTGCCGCGAAACTTGAATATAAGGTGATTTAGGCAATAAAAATGTTGTGTTTTACCGGTGCGTGCAAAGGGTGAATTTGGATTTAGATTCTGGGTTTAGGTTACTGAATTCTTTGCATTTATATTTTTTACATTTAAAATTCAAATAATTAAATTTTTATTTAATAATTTAAATTTTAATAAATATTAAATAATTTTTATTAATTTTTTAAAATATAAATCACTAAATTTTTATTTCACAATTCAAATTTTATTAACTTTTCTTACATTAGCAGAGGATGAAGACGGTCGCGAAGGGTATACACAGAGTGTGTCATGTACCCTACACGCATACATTTATGTAATATTGACGGCACAGATTGCGCCCCTCACCGAGGATCTGAACGTTTGACCGTATGTGATTATATTTGAAATTTTGGAAGAGCTTCTTGCAAGCGTTTCCAACAAAATATCACGTTTATGCGAAATTTTAACATTTTGAAATGCATATGGCAGAAAAAAAAAATATGAGAAATGCAATATATGATTTAACTTCCAACAAACTAATAACTGGTAGTTTTTTTTTAAAAAAATTATCATTCATTTTGGTTTATCTCATTACGTTTTGAAAAAACATTATTTATTGTTTTAAAAATAAATGTAAAATTATATATATAGCGATGTTTTATTATTGCCTCATTAATTTTAAAATGAAAAATAAAAAGTTCCTCTCAAAATTATGATGACGTAAAATTCTAATTGAGTTCCATGGTGGTGATTTATTTATTCTCTCTCTTCTTGGGATGTTTAAAAATAAGAAAAAATATTTGATACATTCATAATTTTAAATGAACTAGTACGTTTAGTTATAATATAATGATATAATTATAATATTATTGATATTATTACAAATATGCCCTAATATTATATCTGAGTATATTAGTACACTCAAAATTATAAGTACATCAAAGATGATACCTAAAAATAGATGTTGAACTATAATATGTTTTATTATATGATTTATAGAACAATATATTATTCTCATTATTATTATTATTATTATTATTATTATTATTATTATTATTATTATTATTATTATCATCATCATCATTATAATAATTATATAGTGAAAACATTAATTACATAAACACACATAGCAATGTATATTACTCATCCATAATGTGATCTTCTCAATATTAATTTTGTTAATTTTTTGTCAATTTTAGAGAAAAACATATTCATTATGTGTTTATCATTTTCCAAAATTAATAAAAAATTAATAGAAGGAAAATTGAAAAGATTTAGATTAAGGAAGAGTGAATTCTTTGGTGCAGTCCTAGTTACACTAGTGTATTGCAAGAACACCGAAGAAAGCATAACATTGACATGATATGTTGATTATATATCAACCCAAAATAATTTATTATATTTATATTTTACTTTAAATATTTTTTTAGACTTTATTTACAAACTTAAATTTTTTTAAAAAATTTTTATTTTACATGGCTTTACTTTTTATTTCATAGTAATCTCTGTAAAGATATTAATTTGTAAATTTGTTAACTCATCTTTATACTTTTTAAATTTTTAATAAATCCCTGAATTTCTAAGTACATCCTTATTTCGAATTTATACATTGATTTTTATGAAATTATTGAAAAATAAGGATTAAAAGAAATAATTTGAAATTTTCAAAATGAAATTTGAATTCATTAGTTAAATTTATAAGATATTTAAAATTAAAATATCAATACAATAAATTATTAAAATTTGATGTAACCTTATATTTTCTTTTTATATGTCGTGTGTATCAATACAATCACTTTTATACTTACATTAAAAAAATTTACTTTTGACATTATAATTGTGAAACTTTAAATGAGTACGACAACATTCTAGAAGTCAAATTTGGTTCAAATTATAAAAGCTGCACGTGAGATTTTTTTTTTTTTTCAAATGTACTAAGCTAATATCCACAAAATCACCACAAATAATTATAACTTAATACATAAACTGACTCGAAAATACATAACCGTACCGTACGACAGAAACAAACTAAGATGACACTATCATAGATATCTTGAGACTGTCTTTTATTAGCGTCTTTTTTTTTTCTTTCTTTCTTTTGGACAGATGTTTTTTATTAGTGTCAATACCGTTCCTTGCGGGACATCAAATCCGATACAATGATACCCAATAGCGGAAGCATATTTTGATTTCGTAAGTTGACGGAACTCTTTACATAGAATTAATAGCGGGAAAAAATAGTTAGTATACTGAAAAGTTGAAAGCTGGCGTATTAAACTATGCCACCCTTAATATTATCTTGTTATAGTTGTCACGAGATGAAAAAGATGAATAAATCTGTTATCAGAGTTCAAGAAAACTCCTTAGAACAACGATGAGAGAGAAATAAAATGCCTGAGTTAATTTTGTTTTTTGTTTTCATTTGAGATGAATGTTTGTCTTCATCTCTTAAATATAATACAGTGAGAGATGAACAATTAAGTTTTGTAGAATCTTCATTAATTAACACGTAAAAAATTTATTAAACGTACATATTTTTGAGTTTTACGACATATAACTCCGTAGACAACAATCGATGAATAGCAGTTCGGTTTGGCGCATTATAAAACAGAACTTTTATCAGCCCTTAGGCGCAGCACTATCATCATCAACTACCGCTCAGATCCATGAGTTAATAGACCGTTGTTTAATGCGCATAATGGAAACATATCAGTATGGATTAACCCAGCATTTTTATTCAGTAAATCACGAGAAGAGAAGCTGTTTTTTATTTGAATATTTTTGGTTGGCTACGCAAAATGGATAAATATAAATTTTGTGAATAAAATAAGTACCTCGTATACCAGGCACCTATGACGTAAATCTGACCATCAGTGATAATTACCCAAGGCTGAACGTCACAATTACAGCTCAGAACCACTCGACCATGCATTTTGGATAGAAGCCTTCACCTGCAGCAACATGGTTCATAGCTAGTAGTTCTTTCTGAACTTTCCGTCTCTCATAGAACACCGAACATGAAATTGATGTGCACCTTACGCCACTTTCCAGGAGCCTGTCCCCGCCTCCACAATGGTCACATATCTACAAGAGAGTACAAACATAGGTACCATCACAACAATATAAGAGACATATGTATGTATATATATACAAAACGTTGTAGGGATTTAAGGAGAGGAAAATTAGACAGATAAATGACATAGAGAAATCGCCACCACAAGGTGAATCAGCACTATACAGTGCTTTCAAGCTTCATTTATTTATGCATGATATAGCCCAAAAAAAGATGAGGCCGTGACTTACACAACAGCTACTGATTCCTTGTAACAAAAATGATACAAGTATTAACCAATAAACTTACAGCAACAAGATGCTGCATCTCTTGCTCCAACTTTGATGTTTTACTAATCACAGCTGTTGCCGCAGCCACTCCATTTTTAGAACACTGATTACATATATGGGCAGATGCCTGTACCAACCCGCCACACAGTATACAATGTTTTGACGAATAGTAAAAGTCAATTCTTGTTCGATGTAAATTTGGACCAAAGGGATGTTTTACACAGGCTTCCTTTACAGGACGGGGCATCTCTGAAAACCACTGGTTCAGGTCAGCGCCAACAAGCCCAAATACCCGCTGCAAAGCAGGTATTATTTGTTTATTAATGTAATACAAGTCATTTATTCTGAATGGAGAATCAACTGCCAAAACCTCCAATGGATCCACAACCATATCAACTAGGCGGGCTCCAGGCTCTCCATGGATTACAACATAAGGTACTCTCTCAGCATAACGTGGTTCTGCCCTAGGGTCAACCCTCATTGCCTTAGTGGCCACAATTGCAGCGGGAGGTAGGGATGAGGTCCTTGAACTGTAGCTACCCAAGCGAACCTCCTTAGCAAAGACAAAATCTTTAAGGGAGACTCTGCCTGAAAGAATTCTCTTCCACTGCCGTTGTAAATAAGTTTTCACCTGCAGGCAGAGGAAAACAAGGTGAATGACAGGAATCCAGGTTAAACAAATATTGTAACTTTTCAACTGAAGTATTCAGATCAATTACTTGAAATCTTGATGTTTCTTCGCATTTATTCTTACCAAAAAAATTTGCTATACAAAGAGGGTAAAAAAGGGAAATTGGAAGGTACAGATGATAGATTTTTCACCACGGCCATCTACATTAAGAAAACCTAGCAAAGTCTAGATGCATGATTAAAATCACCAAGTAATAGATTCTGCAGAAAGCATAGTAGGGTCAAATACATGACAATGGAACTATTCAGCATGTTCCCTTAAATTATAACAACAATATGAAATCAGCAAGTATTAATACCTCCAATAAATCCTGATGCTCAAAAAAGAGCCTCAAAGATTGTTCCATCATCTTTGCAACTGCCCCACATGTGTCCCTACGAACTGTCTCAATACCCTTAGCATCAAAAAGTGGCTCAATTTGATTGGGGCTTTCATAACTGTAACCAACATATCGCTTCTTTGTAAGGAGGAAACAAGGTTGATAAACTTTCTCCAACTTAAGGGTGACAGGACTAGGATTCATAGCAGTGACAGCAGATGCAATCTCACTCCCAATTTGGAAGCATTCTTTAATAGTGCGTCCTTTAAGGAGAACAAACATGCTGCAGGAAAATAGTCACTTTACAGAATTATCTCTTGATAGAATAAGGACAACCATGAAAGAGATAATAGCATTGTCAAGATTTAAAGCCACATGCCATCAATTTGTTCGTACAGAATTTCAGCAGTCTGTGCATCCCCTAATTAGTAAGGAAAATTATGGACAGCAAGGCATGGATGGAAAAGAGTCCAGAAGGAGGAGGACACATGATGGCTGTTAGTGAGAGTTTCTAGAAGTAATTAGGGAATGGTCAATAAAAGGGAGGGTCTGAGAGAGGAATATTTATGGAGAAATTAGAAGTTTTGGGTGGGAGATTGTTCGGAACCACAAGCCAAGGCAACTTGGGAGTCCCACATTGGGTGGAATACCACTTGGTGGGGGGGCTTATAAGACCTTTGGGCACCTTTTCCTCATGAGCTAACTTTTGAGGATAAATTTTACCCAAGGGTCTCTTCAAGTGGTATCAAAGCAGGTTCAATCCAGGGCAATGGCAGTGGTGGTTGGAGAGGAGCAAAAAGGGAGAGCCTCTAAAGGGGAGAAAGGCATGAGTACCAGCCGCCAGCACCGTGGATGTCACTGTTTAAGGTGGCGGAAATGTTAGGAACCACAAGTCAAGGCAACTTGGGAGTCCCACATCGGGTGGAATATCACTTGGTGGGGGGCTTATAAGACCTTTGAGCACCCTCTGCTCATGAGCTAACTTTTAGGAATGAGTTCTACCCAAGGGTCTCATCAGAGATCGATAGCATCATGAAAGCCTAGCACTTCTTTTTATAGCATTCCTTTTCTTATGTTCTGGTTTACTGTCTACTGCATTTGTTGCAGTGTTTATACTTCTATTTTTTGAGCTATCAGTCCACTGTTTCTGAGTGGAATAGGATATATAATATAGAACTTTCAACCAATTTTCCCTGGTCTTGTAAGGTGTGGGGAAAAAAGAATACAACACGAACAAACACAGAACATTTTCAAGGGTTTGCCAATAAAAAGATTTGATATTGTAATCAAGCATTTACATCAACTAAGAATCAACCCGCATAATTACGTCTGCACATGACAGAAATTAAACAACATAATAATGTAGGAGTGCAGGACAGAGGGGGTCATTTATTATAATGTATTTATTTCAAAAAAGGTTAATTTCATAGGGAATTTATAAAAATTTTTTGGTTCTTTCAAGTAGTTCTAAGATCATTAGGGTAAAATCACAGTGCCAGAAGGCTACTATATGGGTTAGGATTATTCTAGAAGAGTTCTTATCATTCATGTTCTATTATACCTCAACACAGTAGAACCAGGCAGAACTGTGGGTATTTTGCTAAGTTAAAACTTTATGGGGAATAATGGAGACTCTGCCAAGTGACAAGATCCTCTGGAAGTTTCAGTTTCAAAGTCTTCATACATGTGACTACAATGACTGTTTATAATAGCTCATACAGACCTCTCTAGAAGGCCACTAATAATCCAACTCCTATCAATTTGTTGCATAACCCTTTGAGAAATCATAGCCATCAAAGCTCACTGAAAGGTCACGTGCAAATCATGTGGCTTTATATATGACTTGGCATGAAACTAGGGGCTGGCACTTCAAATGATACTTAGAATATGACATAAACACAACAAATGAACAAACTCCTGACTGCTAAAAGCACAGACCCAATGGCTTAATGGGCTCGCATACACTAAGAAACTTTATAAGATACTCCTGCAAGATATTTTCTATTCTGTACTTAGGAAAAGTGCTTCATAAATAGGCTTCTATGACTAAATGCATTTAGCAGTCATTTTGCTATTTTGGGGATCCATAAGAGCCCCCGGTGGGGGACCAATTCAAGGGAGGGGGAGGGAGATGGAACCCCTAAACTAGCATGACCTATGGCAGTATGGCAGAGGGATACTAATGTGCTGCTAAGCGTGCAAAAATTAAGTGGTCATAATTTAATCAAGTAGCAGTCATATTTTAATTGCAGATCAGACAGGTTTCTTCTGTTTCTTTTTCAGCTACATTGGGAATGAACCTAGGACCTCTATCCAAATGCCATCCACACCAGCCACCTAGGACTAGGTGGCAAACTCCGTCTGTAATCTCTTGTTCCAATAGCAATCTCCTTCATTTCCTTAACCTAGTTAGTTAGCTAGCTAATGTCGTTGCTATCTTCTTGTCATTGCATGACCTCATAAAAATATAAGAAAACAACAATTTCAACCATGCAACCCATAATTTGCCATGCAGGATGAGAGAAGCAAGATATTATAGGAACGTTATGGGGCACCCTCCAAAGTTGATGTTCTTAAAGGTTGTTTTCATTTGTCAATAACTCAATTTTGCTCAACATCCAGGGTAGAGGTTGTTGGTGGGTTTCAGCAGTTTATGGCCCCACACATCCTAGGTTTAGGACTTAGTTCTGGGCCATGTCACTCTTTGTTCATGAGTTATGCAGCGCCTATTGATGCGTAGGAGGTGATTTTAATGTTGTTTGTTTTCCATTTGAAAAATTAGAGGGTTCTAGGATTACTGCTAGTATGAATGATTATTTCATCAAAGAATGTGATTTGAAAGATCTTCCCCTCTTGAATGCACAATTCACTTGGTATTTAGGGTGGTTTCCCATGTGGATTTACAAAGGGATTGTAAAGCTCTTTTTTGAGTTATTCAGTTTTTTTTTTCACTTTTTGGTATTTTGGAGTACTTCTTGTCCTCATTCCTTTCTAATGCTCCTTTCTTATCGTCAACAAAATTATTTTTTTTATCAAAGAAGTTATTGGAAATATTCACATCTGCAGCAAGTGAGCCATGAAATTAGAAATACTGCACACTAATACCTGTCAGTATCTCCATAAATGACTTTTGCATTCCACTTATCATGCAGATTTACATATGATATAGCCTTTTCCAGTGTACAACGGCCGCATTGAACAATACTATCTGCAAGCTCCGCACAAGGCATGCGACCACTAAATCCAGCAGCGGTATAGCCATATGTCACATTTGATATAAGCTTCAAAGCAAGCTGTCGTGCATTAAATATCTGAAAGGAAAATTGTAGTCCTTGTAAATTATGTTCTATATTATGCATATACAAGAACCATTTACAACCTCTTGCATAGTAGATGCAATCAAATCTATGAAATATAATACATACTTATACATAAGCTGACATAATTATACTTTCAAGATTAAATAATATGTTAAAAGCTGGGGCAATAAAAAATATAAAACTGAAAAAATAAATGACATTGCCGAAACATCATATATACTGAAGATTTAAGTCTATATGGCCTTTACTATGATAGAACAAAACTGTAAGACGTTAGTTGAACAAATTGAAATCAAATTTACATCCATACCCGCTGAAGAACTTGCTTTGAAGGAGCCAACTTCTTCATTGCTTGTTTCACCATAATCCTAGTTGATAAAATTTCTTCCAATAAGCGTGGTAATATACCTCGACGTACCTGTATGACAGTGATTAATATCACTTTATTCACTTCTTGAAAAGGAGTTTACCATCTTCATTGTACCAATAGAAATTCACATAACAGTTTGAAAGGGGATTGAAATAGAAATAATACATTGTTGACTTTGGGACAACAATCAGCCAAACAGAAACAAACCCCATATTTTTTAAAAAAAAGTTGTAGTTCTGTCAAGCATATGGTATTCGTTCAGGTCCTTTAATATCGAGTGAGTCCATAATACCTTAAACTGTACGACAAAATATTAATTAAGATTGTAGATTGTCTGTCAACACTACTCAATAGTCAACAGAGTACTAAAGATTGACAGAATCACCTTGGAAGGAACAAACATAACACCATTTGGAGTGAGCAAGATTTGATCTTTTAAATGCTGCAGAACATGTTGCTCTGGGGAAAATGAACTAACCCCAAGTGTGTTTGCCTTTGATGCCACAACTTTTCCAAGGCAGGTACAAAAGCAAAGGTTGTATGCAATTATCATGGAAGGATATAATGACTGAAAGTCAAATACAACAACAGGGTCTGAATAAAATCCTGACTCTGGTTCCATTACAAGGGGCAGGCACTCCATGGCAGGCTGAGAAGCAACCTAAATGAGACAGTGATGAGTTATTAGTTCCTTATAAACAAGTGAAGAAAGCAAAAATTGGATGATAACATAAAAATGTTTTTTTTTTTTTGATAAAATGGATTATAGATATATTCATTCTTAAATAATGTTCTCATACAAGCTTTATTCAAAGACTAATAATTGCTTGCAATCATGTTTTGTTTTTTTTTTTTTTTCCATTGTTTTGGCGGTTGGGGGGGGGGGGGGTTCTCACACACACACACAATGCCAAATAACTAGACAAGATCACAAAAATGACGTGGTTGCCAATAAAAGAAAAGAGCTCTGAGAGAAAAATGTAGCATAACATGGTCTCTGATAGATTCACACTAACATTTCTAATCACAGAACCATTAGGTATTCACAGATGGAAACAGTGAGAGTGGGATATTTTGTGGAAACCTGTTGATTCCCAGGAGAGATGGCAAGATAGTTTTGTATATGTGCCAACCTCAGAAACATGGATTCAACACGATATTGTGAACCTCTGGAGAGAACAGAAAAAAAATCTATGCCAAAGATACGAGCAAGTTCTGATGTTCGATTTACCTGCAGAAGCGAAACATCAGCACAGTCCAACAAGAACTATAGGAAGATTTAAAATCATAAACACAGAAAGAATAAAAAAACTCGGCAATATATATATAGCTTGGTCACTGCCAGTTGATGCATTGAAAACAAAAAAAATTGGAAGTGTAAATTATTACAGAACAAGAAGCTAGTTTTAATAAGGCTAATTAAGGAATCAAGGAACCATAAATTCACAAAAGTACATTCCTATGTCTACAATAGCCTACAATAGCCTGTGTTTGAACTGTGGAAAAAATAAACAAGGGAAAATTTTACTAACTAAATGTAGCATGGTCGTTGCCATCGAGAGAGCATAAGTGTGTCCTGAAGCATTCCCAACCAGGTTCTTAAATCCTATAGATCTCTAGAATCTCATTCTTCTGCAACCTTCCTTCAATTAACGAACTGGCAACCATTTAAGTCAAGAATTTCTATTAATTGTTTAACTAAATTTACACAATTCCACATTTACAGGTCACTGAAGCTTATTGGGTAATTGTTTTATTACCACAAGATAGAAGCCACTCTAGATGGAAATATCAAGCTTCATACATAGGCAGCAGAGACAGATTTCATTTGTCTGTAAATGATGTAGCATATAAACGGGGAAAGTATCCAGAGAAGAAGGCTCACAATGAAAAGCATTAAAAGTTTCACAGATACATAAATCTATTACCACAAAGTCCATTCTTTGGATAAAAGAAGAAAAGTTAGTATTTATTAGATAGGAAAGACAAAAAACAGAGGATGAAAATGAGGTGTCCTCCTTACCAATGACATTTGAAAAGAAAGAAAAAATAAATAAATTGTCAGGATGTCCATTAGCCTAAAAGAAATTAGCTTCTATATCTAGAGAGAAAAGTGTGTTATAGCAAACTTGTTTTGATACTCAAATGCACCAAGACAAACCTTGAAAAACATTCCTGTAAGAGAGTATCATCAAAATAGGCTATCCAATCTATGGGAACTAAAGACTCATAAAAGAAAATCCTCATCCATCCTGTTTGAGTCATTTGCTATCATACCATGTCAAGTTGGCTTAATATCTCAAGATTCAGCTTTGCTCTCTCAATAATATATTTGACACACCGATATCTTGTTTGTCCAGGACCACCAGAAAACCATTTTGTCAGCACCTTGTAGTGAATTGATGGAACTTTCCGCCTCAATACAGCTTCAGCTACAGCTTCAACTGAGTATAAATTGAGCTTAACTTCTCCACGGATCAGTCGCCACACATTAAGGACAATTCTGCCACCAACATGAACTCCACTGGCATGTGTTCGTCCCCATTCATCCTCAATTATTGAACTTTCTTGTACATCATCTGCACTAGATATATCAGGAATGACAGGTTCCAATATATCTTTCTCAGAAGTTCCAGTGTCTTCAGAAGCAATCCAAGACTCAGACGGAGTACGTGATAAACTATTAAGTAATCCTAACCCAAGATGTGAGGCCCTTTCTGCTAGAAAACCAAGAGAACCCCCTTGAATGTCCCAACCCATCAAAATATCTGGGTCAGATGAAGACACTATCTTGATTAATTTTTTTAGCAAGCACTTTTCATCAGTGAAGACCAACACCTTGCAGCCTGATAGACCGTCAAAATTTCTGTAAACAAATGAAGAATAAGCATGAATAACATTTTCCCTAACACATTCTAAGCTTGGAAATTGGGGCACAAAGGTTTGAAAGCACATAAAACCAGTCAGTAAAAATGGAGTAATTGGCCATGCAAAGTTATATCACCTTTACCGTACCTTTGACAAGGTTCAAGTTTACAATGCAAAAGGGCATGAACGTCAATAATAGTGTCACTATCATTTTGAAAACCAAGAGCTACAATGTTGATGGCATCAAACCGAGGATCAGGTAAAAGGTCTCCTCTTGATTCTGCAAGAACCTACCAGTGTTGCAGTCAAGTCAGATGCATGCATAACAAATTCACAACAGAGGTTCATTGGAAACTAACTATTTAAAAAAACCTGTAGTTCCAAAAGATAATTACAAGATAAAAAAATAGAAGAAAAAACCTTTTTGAACATACCTTCTCAACTTTTTTAAAACAAGTGACAAAAGCCAAATAGGATCGGCTTTTTTTTTTTTTAATGAAAAATAGAATATATACTTAAGCAAAAGATTATGATCACTTGATAAAAGCATAAATCTCATCAAGTAAGAAATACTATCCATATCCATAGGTTTTTAATAAATATCATTCAAATGTATAGGACAAGATCTTGGAAAAAGCACTATCTGTTATACCAGAGATGTGATAAACTACAAAAATTATGACCATAAAATATCTGACATTAATGAATAGAAACTATCATACAAACCAGTAATTGACAATATGGTTGGTTAGTGAGTTATCACTATCATCACATAGGCACAATCAGTAATAGGAGTGGTGATTTGATGCTTTTGCGGGTATTTAGATTCTAATTCTTAGTGTATGCTAGGGAAAAGTTGTTTGACTCCAAATACCTAGTATGAAGCCTTCAAAACAAAGTTTAACATGCAAATTCAAAAGACATCAATGAACTACACAAGACATAGGCATAATTTGCAGGCATAATAAAATCAAGAAAGTTCTATCTCTGATACCTCTATACTAAGTAATGTCAATTGCTGTCCATGACCAATACTTGCAGGGTCTCGAAATCCAATTTGACTTAGAGGAGTAGACCTTGATTTCCTGTCAGGGCCTGATATCTGAGAAATATCTTGTGAGCTATCCAAGCATGTTTTAACTCCTTTTATTTGTCCTACACTGACGCATGGAGGCATCTTTTCAGAATCAAAATCTTGGACCTGCTTAGAACTAAGATGAGTTCTGGTAGAACATTCAGGCAGATGCTTATCCTTTGCTTCAGTTTCTTGAAACATTTGATCTGGAAGTTAAACCCTATACCATAGTAAGCAGGCCAAAGAAGAACCAAATATATGCTTAATGATCTTTCAAAGAGTTTCAACAATCTCAATCCCAATCAATAAAGCTTTCAGATATGAAGGCACAGTAAGATTACTTTTTACTTTATTGAATTTCCAAGCATGTTTTAATTCCATTTATATGACATGCACATATGTTTTAATAGATACCTCTCTCATCACAAAATAGCCATCTCCGAACACTACACACAGAAGGAGGCAAAATTTTGGGTCTCAATAGGCACAGGTGAGAGCCATCATTTTGATAGTAAGTTGCAACACCCAAGACCTTTTTCCCTTCAGAATTAGGGGGGCTAATTGCAACATGCTTGTTCCAAGTTCCTATCTCTTTCTGGGAAACCCCTGCAGTAAAGAGACTAACATCACCCAGAGCTTTCACTTCAAGAAACAGACAAAAGCTTGTCAGACGTTCATCAAATGGCCAGCAGAAACAGGCTGGAGAACACACAATAAAAATGAACATACTAAAATCAAGTGTATTTACGTCATAAAAAGCCAAAGTTTAGAACATAAACTACAACTACTGTTGCTGTTGCTTCCAGGTTCAGTTAGTTCACCAAATTTTGAGGACAACAAAGAAGTAACATTTGAAAATGTTCTGTCTCCAGCACCAAGAGGAGACCATGAGTAAAAGGACAGCAGCAGCAAACTTTGCTACCCCATGAGTTTCTACCAAATACTAATAATCATAATCCTATTTACACACCCAGGTGGCTACTTCCACTAGCCATTTCCATGTTTCCTGTGCAAGTGCTAGATACTAAGCACTCAGAGAATGGTGGGTTCTATGCCCCAAAAACATATAACTAAGGCCTAAATGATAGTACATAAACTAGCACAATGGAGGATTTCTCGTTTGATAATAGGAATGAGATCGAATCGCAACGTTTCCAGAAAAAAAAGAAAGATACACAATACAGATATCAATGGAACCAGAACAATTGAGTTTAAGGCAAAGATACAACCTGAAATTTCATCACAACTTTTGTCATCCGAATGCAAATGGGAATTAGAGACAGCAGGCAAGAATGGATTACTTTCAGAATTCCCATCAGCCATGGCATGTGTCCTGCTAATGGTGAATTTCATGTGATTACCCACCATATCATTGACAATGGGTTCTGAGTCAATAGTCTCACAAAAACCCAAATTTTCTCTAGGTTTTTTCTCATCACTTTTCTCACATTGCAGTACTTGCATGCCATTTGCAGTATTCATGCCCACAGCATTCTCATAAGACTTACCCTTAAACTGACCATGTGCCTCATAGGATTTGCTTCCATGAGAACATTTATGTATGCAATTATCTTCGCCAGAAACTACATTCTCAATAGAAGACCTCTGTACACTACTAAAAGCTGCAAAGTCAATTCGCTGACAATTGTCAGGAGCTCTAACTTTATGTTCAGTATCAGTTACCAAAAGCTGATCATCAAAAAAGAGCTTGAATTTCTGGGCATAAGCATCAGAAGCTGCACTTTGTACATATGTTGGGCCAACCTTGAGCTTTTTACCACTGGAAGCCTCAGAGTAATAAGTAGAACAAGTAGAGTCAAACTTTTTAGGCTCATGGAGGCCCACTTCAGTACTCATCAGAGAAGAATCTCCATCTGAAGAGTTTATCAATGCTGCACATGTTTCCAGACCATCCATTTGAGGTAGAACAAAATTTTCATCTTTCAGCATACTAGCCTGTAGACAACTATCACTGCCAGCTACAAGGGGAAGTTTCCCTCGCACTAAATAATCATGATTGCTCATTTTAAGATCACAGTTCGTCTGGACTTCTGTGTCTCCATCATCAGTTTTCAGTGATTTCAAGCTCAGTTGCTTTTGCCAAAGGCGTGAGCTCTGTTTCTCATCCCTGTCTAACAAAAGCTTTCTTATTATGCCAGATCCACAGTCATCTTGCTCAACTCGGTGGCATCTCTTTCTCCTCATCAAATCCCGCACAGAGCAATTAGCCAATGTATGTACTTCTTTTAAATCTGACGCACCTTTATCCTCATTCTTTATATCACAGGCACTATTCTCCATCTCATTTCTGATCAAAACAGAATCTCCAGTTTCCCTTTCAAATGGATGGACAACATGTAAACTAGCATATTGAACATTCTTATGAGTCATGGAAAGTGGCAAAGATCCCCACACTTCATTCCTGTTATCTAAAGTACTTGTTTTAGTATTCTGCAGTATACAGTATTCAGACGCCCTTTTGGATTCACTTTTTTTGTCCACTGCAAATGAACTGCCATGTGGACTTGAAATCTCATCATCACCAGAACCATCAACTTGGGGAATCATGTTGTTTGATGAAGACTCAATAGGACGCTCAACATTTGAGGAAAAAGGCAGATTTTTCTTTGATGACTCCAACTCAAGTAGATCATCAATTGAATCTAGAATATCCTGACATTCCTTTTGGGACTCACTCTTGTAATCCATATTAGCTTTCTCCAGCACCTTATCAATTGTTGTAGCAGATAACAAGGGACTCAAAATAGTTTCATGAATAAGTTCATCATCAGAGTTGATATCCTCTGCAGCCTGAGAAGTTGCAAGCCACTTTAGGAGATTCAGTGTTTCCTTATCTGCAGCCTGGAAAACAGGAAATACAGATATGCAAGAGATACTTCAGAAACAGTTCACTTTTGAATAAACCCCATTGTGTAACAAAAAGAGAACCAATTATTAAATACTGCCATGATAAATCTAAAAGCCCATTAGCTCCATTGGGTTCTAATATTGTAGATATTGTTTACTCATTAATTCGAGGAAAGATAGTAAATTAAAAACACATACTATTTTTCTTAATTTCTTAGAAGGTTCTCATAAGAATTTTGATAACACTCTATTAAAAACAAGTAAATTGTTGGAAAAAAACTAAAAATATATGGAAAACATTACTTTCTATGGGCCTAGTCAAAGAAAATTTTTTCCATCATCTAAAAAATGATATAGTAACTTTAATCAACTTCAATTTCAGTGTCAAATAAACTATTCAATCATCCAGTCTTTTGTTTGGTTTTACTGAGGTGCACCATGAGCATAGCAAGATCTAGTTAGAATTTGCACTATTTTTGTGATTGAAATATAGTCAATCAGCATATGCATTACCAGATTTAGGAGATGGAAGGGTTTGGGAGGGGAAAAAGATGAAAAGTTAGCAATGAGTAATCCTTCTTTTTGGATCTTTCATTGGATCCTGGCTACATGCAGGACAACTGATCACTGGATACTCACAATTTGGAACATAAAGTGACATAACATGGCTTTTTTTAAGATGGAGGGAGTGGGAGGAAAAATATTTATAGGAATATAGGTAACAAGACAATGAATAAACATTAGAAGAATAGAAAACATAAATTCAAACAATCAAGGTAATAATAAACATGATACAATACAATAATATCCCAACCCCTGAAGAATGTTATCACTTATCGCATCAAACAAGTAAGAATATTCAGGAAATGTCAAGTTAATTTGTTATTCATTAAAAATAGGAAAAAAAAAATATTGCCTTTATGTCCAGTGTTCCAGTCATTCCAGACGATTGCATCTCATCAACAGTCAACAAGACATTTGCATCAGTCCATTCCTCATGCAATATGGCATCTTTGCAGAGTGAAGCTGGTGGCGATGCTGAGCCTATTATGTCTGTTTCTCTGCAACATTTTAAAAATTCTCCGCCAGTGATGTTTGTAGTAAGGTGTAAGACTAACCATATATCCCTCAGGTAATAATGGCTGCATACAAACCTTAATTCCTTCTCAGAGGGAGTAAAAGATGCAGAGGTTTCAGCTTCACTGCACAGTTCAAGAAATTTTTTCTCCAAATCAAGACCGGCAGAGAGATTTTTCATAACAATTTCTGGTAGTGGTTTGCCAGGATCAGAAGGCATAGTAGCCTCATAAATCCCAGTCTTTTCCTGCTGTTCCTGAAAAAACATAGTGCAATTAACTTAGCTCATTCTCAGATAGCATAACATGTAAAGTGAACAAATAGAAAGACAGATGGATATGTTACCTTCCAGATTGGCACAAGTGACTGAACCATTTGCACGTCTGAGCGGGTTTGTGAGAGGGATGAATACATTTTAAACTGCTGATTAAGAATCTCTGCAACACCAAATTATGTCAATAACTACGGCCCAAAAAAAAAAAAAAAAAAAGAACACTTGCATAAGATAAACTTGATACTTCAGTACATATGTGCATATGTGTGCTTGTGTTTGTGTCTCAGTATAGTTGGACAAACCATCTACAGAAGCATCTCCCTCCAGTTCACATGTGCTTTGACGTTTAGGGCAATGAGCCTCATGATTTGATGAGATGCCCAAGTCACTAGCAGGTTGCCACATCCAATCAGCTGGGATTATAGAAGATGTCCACATTGCTGACCCTAAACATGCATCACCATCTGGATCTGCCTAATTAAAAGATTATGTTATCAATTATAAATATTTGTATGACAGACAAATAAGAAACAATTTAGTAGGTAAAACAGAGAAAGGGTCTAGGGTGATTATGAAATTTTAGGACATACAGGTCAACTCACCACTGTCTGTGGACTATTGAAATTCAATTTCTTGTGGGAAGAATCTGGAATGGGGTGGCGGAACTTCATTTTTGACAGATGCAGATGACCCATGCCATACAAGTTATAGTCAACCTAACCAAGAAAAAAAAAAAAACTTATGTCTTAACAATTCCCTTCTTATTTTTATTCTTAACTAGTGAACAGAGAGTAAATATAATAGATTTAAGAGATTAAATTACAACCCCACAACCATAATTTCCTATTTTTAGTTAAAGTTTATATATTAGAGAAACCATATGACCAAACCCCTGCATGAGGCATATATATAAGCATAATAACATATATTACAACAATTAAGCACACAGCTTGCAAGACAGTTGCATTTTATTACAAACCCACCCAAGCTACTCCAGCCATATGAATAAGGAACGGCAAACATTGTATTGAGTTAATCAGATTTAGCAAGTGAGTACAGTCACATACATATGTATAGGTAAACCAGCAAATAGAACTAAAAGAGAAAATCACTCTATCATGTTCACTTACTACACTACAATACAATTAAGTTTGAATAGTTCATATGGAGGTGCATACCAGAAACTGAAGAATGAATGGAATATGTGATTCATAGGGCTGTAAGCTTTTGTCAAGAACAGCACCAGCCTGAAAAAGACATGTCATTATGAAAGCTTAATCTTCATTGCAATTGTATCAAACTAAATTTTTTTTTTCTCTCCAGAAATATTTTACTCTAATCAACTGTACCAATAGTAGATTAGATGCTCTAGAGACATCTTGTGGATAATATCTTAAAATTTGTCAAGGCTCCAATAATTCAAGCATGTTATCGTCTAAGCTTTTACATACCATGGGCATATCCATGCATGTGCAACTGTGCATGTGATAACTTATTACATAAGAAAAAAAGACAGAATAAAATATCAGGATACAGATATATCTTCACAAATAACTCCTCTGATGAATGATAACCATAAAATTTTCTTGCTCTTACGAGGCTGCAGCCATGTACATGTTGTCTTGTCAAACCTGGGCCACCTTTAAGCTGTACAAGTTGAATAAAAAGCTTGATAAATCCTCATTTGTAATATTACGACTATAGCTATGAACACATAATAGCATACATCAAAGAGCTCAAACTCAATCTAATTTGGTCAAGGATACCTTCAAGGCTTTCTCAAGAGAAGCAGATACCTTATATGTGTACGCATCTCCTATGCAATATCAAGAAAAAAGCATTCCAGGTATTAAGACACTAAACAAAATGTACAACATGTTTGAGGCATGAAGACTAAAGAAAATTCAACAAATTAAAGACAAAATGAAGTCCTGTATAACTTAAAATGCACTTCTCCAAAAAAAACCTAATTTTGAACTTTCTCTTACCTTCTTGATCTAGATGAAGAGGTATATCTGCACATGGCACATACATGTAGGGCAAAGCCTACAGGGCATAATATGGATATTTCAGCCATAATACGAAATATAAGATATAAAAAATTTTAACGACATTGAAATTTGAATAATATCAAAATTAAGAGAAAAAAAAAAAAAAAAAAGGTAACGCCAAATGACTATAGTTCTAAAAATGTATTTATAATATCAACAATGTTTACTGCCACTTGTATATATTGTTAATCACTGAATTTAAGAACCTCAGATCGTGATCATGCTTACCCGATGTATGTGCAAACAAGTTTTCTGCCCAGCTGGAGTAGAACCATATATTCTAACAACAGGAACCTCATTCACCTTCCCACCTTATATATTCACAAAAAGGGTAGAAGTAAAACTATATGAGCGAGAAAACATACTCTCAAAACATAAGTATCGTCGCCTCCGAAATGAAACTATAAAACACAATATTTTACTAGAGACATGAAATTATAGCATAATCATGAAAACTATGTAACTTTCAAATGCAGAAATAAACCCTAAATCGTCATTGGTTCTTAATAACATTGTAACAGATATTACTTGCTGCCTAAACTGGGCCATTCATTTCGCTTGAGCTTCCCTTAGGAGGCTCACGTTCTACTTTCTATGCAAATTGCATAGGACTATGTTACAAGTGAGTTAGAGTCACTAATACAAAAAACACGGTGCCGTTTTAGATAAATCTATTCCCGTACCATGGAAGCTACTGTAACAGATATCCAAGTCGGGGATCGGCGGCGCCATGTAGTAGTCGATGGACACAATCCGAACACTGAACATTTTCGAATCACACTGTGAGTCTGCCATTAAATCTTCTGCACCTCCTTTGCCAAATCACCAACGGGAAGGAGGAAGAAATATTATGCGTTTCTTTCGAACTCGAAAGAAGTTAACTTCTAAAGAGTGAGGGACAAGCGACTCCTAACCGCCTAATCGATTAATTAATTAATTAATTTTAAAAAAATTGTGCCTTTTTTTTGTCAATTTGTGCTTCTACAAAGACGATAAAAATTAAAAAGACGTTTCTTTTTTCTGGTATATCAAGAAGACGTATTTTTTCACTCGTTAAAATTTTCTTTTCTTTTTTTAGGTTGTCAATATGTAACATGTAACTTTGTTAAGAAAAATAATCAAAGAATTATATATTTTTAATTTTTATCAATTATTGGTTATCAAAATTATTAATTTTTTGTCTTTAATATATTCGACAAAAATTAAATGTGCAATTATGTAATTTTTATTTTATTTTTTATCAATATAATTTAATTCAATTGTTTAAATTGCATAGTTGCCTAAAATTTAAAAGCAACTTTTAAAAAGATAACATATAGTCAAGGTCATAGGTTTTTTGTTCATAAAATGATTAAATTTTTTTTTTCCAAAGCATCAATTTGTTGCGAACACACCAACAACAAATACAAAGTCTTCCGTAGCACATACAACATGAAAAAGTGCAAACAAAAAGTACCAAAACAGCGAAGGAAAAAAAAACGCATAACAACTTAAATGAATCCAATGTACAGGAAAATCTTAGATTAAGGTCAAAGCCATAAAATGTAGAGGTAATATAACCCAATCTACAGGACACATGCTGTTAACGGAAGATTTGGTTAGCCAATCAACGGTCCTATTTGCAGATCTATAATAGGAAATGGAAAAGACTTTGGCAAAGATCAACATTATCGTCTATTTTTGTTGTATAGCCCCCCATTCAACAGTCCACCACAGTGTAAAAGAAATTTCATCTGCAAATCTCAAGAAGGACCACGGTTGCACCACTAACAAGTATCCCTTGATAGACTATAAATGATCTCTTAACACACTCATAGTCACGTTCATGCTAAGTGTGAAGAATAACGAAGGTTTAGAAGACTTTATACATCATCAACTCTTTCATTAGATTCCATCCTCTGTGAATCATTTCACATGCCTTTACTGGTATTTTTTTTTTAAAAAAAGTCAGTAAATCAAGTCTTGCTATCATGCATGTTTCAAGCATTGCACCATTCTGTTCATTCCACACGAAGTATTTTTCTTCTCCATTATTCTTATGTAAGAATTTGGTAGAAGAGAGGAGCGGACGCGGAGGGAGGGAGACCGCGGATGCCATTCCAACCCCACCCTCCCCCCCAAAAAAAAGAAAATGATATATATAAATATATATATATATAATGTATATTATATTTAATTTAGATTTCAGTCCCTATGTACAATGTAAAATTTTAATTTGACCCCTTATCTTACTTACAAAATGTTAAATGACGACTTTTAAATAAAACAAAATTCAACTGTTCCTTTTAGACTTTTTCTAATGTATTTTTATGTTATGCTCTTTGTTTTTTTTATAGCTTTTTCAGGTTACTTCATTTTTACTTTAGTTATATCTCTCTACTTTCATTTACTTTTTAAGATTTTAATTTTCATTCTTTAATCTTTACTCAATCACATATATATACAAAACTTTATACGAAAATTTTAGCACTTAGCATCATCATTCACTCTTTACACTTTCATTTCATATTCTTCAATTCAATTCATTTTTTATTGTCTAAGTTTTGCTCATTTCTCAAATACTTTGGCTATTTGAAAATGTCTTCATTTCATTTTTCGGTGTCATAATTCATTAATTTTTGATTCATTGTTTCATGATTTATTTTTTGTTCATGCCTTAACTTTATAATGTGCAAAATTATAACATATCAGCATTTTACTAATGATTTTCTTTCCTATGTTGCCTATTTTGTTTAACCTCTTTGTTTAAGGATCAATTGCTTTACATATATATATATATATATATATATTTTCTTATTACGTGTACTTTTTATTTTATTAATAGTTAATGTTTTATCTACATTGTGACAATAAAATTGAAATATGAGTGTATCTATACAATGTTATTTGATGTTACATGATATTGACTTTGAATATATTTGAGTAACATGTATTATTTGATTAAATATCAATATTTTTTCATATAATATATTGGTGGTAAAAAAAGTTTGATATATATATATATATCAAATATTTTAATTAATCTTTCGCCCCCACATTTCAAATTCCTGACTCCACCACTAGAGAGAAGGGACTCGTATTGAAGATAGAAAGAAAAGAAGTGTAACTGCACTCTTTTAGAGAAACAAATCGAAACGAAAGGTGACAACAGAAAGGATACAAGCTGTAATCCCATCATCGTGATTTTAAATTTGCTCATATAGTTTGGAACTTCATCCTTTGCTCGAAAAAAGATAACTATCTTTATGTTTTTATGCTATCTGATACTACTTGAATTGAGTATGTTGAGATAATAAGAATTATCAATATTAAAAAAAAAAAAAGAGTATTAGCACATTGTTATAATGATTACATAGGTAGAAAAATACCACCAGCATAAGATGATAAACAACCTAGCAGAAAAATATTTTATTCCTATATATTGATCATTATATATGAACAGCTGCATATCAAACAACAGGGATAGAATAACAATTATATCATCTGGAGCCAAATGCGAAAAAAAATTTTAAGAACAAGTTCTTATCAGTGGGCTTGCTCTTGCCACTCAAAAAAAGTTTAGAACCAATTAACCTTACAAATGCATGCATAATGGGATAGCATTGTTCCAAATGTGAAGCCCTTAAAGCATGCAAGAACGACCTTCAGTATATGGGCAAAAATAAAAACTTGAAAAGAGAAAAAAAAAACAGAGTTACTAACAAGTTCAGCGACATAAACAAATTTAAAAGAAAAAAAAAAAGGAAATTACCATAAGCCCATAGATGCATCCAAACAAGTTGAACTTCTTGTCATTTGTCTTCTGAGACGCCAAGCTGGAGTGAAGATTCACCCAGCTTTAGGCTCCCTATGTGTAATCTTTTATTTTGTCTACAATTTTAACTAATGAGAGAAAGCGAGCGTTGACTGCGCCAGTTTTCCCATCTTAGCGCACCATAGAAGCAATGCCAAGAAGGGCAGTTACTCGACATGCTCTATCGAATGCCTCTTGATCAGTATTATCATCATCAAATGCATTGATGACGTCGATCAAATTCTTAACATGTAGCATCTTGTCTCTGACAAGCACCTCAACCAGCATCATACAATCCTCGTCAGTGGGATAGACGCTAGCAGTAACAACCAGTTTGCCGTCTATAGGCAAAACAGTAATGAAAAAAAAAAATTTTGAGACCAAAATATAAAGTATATTGGCCAATTTGCAATGCCCTAGTTTCAATGTCATAGATAGTGACTAGGGCCTGTAGAAGGGCCATGACGTTTGACACGTTTGAGTTGATCGCGAAAACGTTCTCCATACTAGAGCCCCGCAATCTCTCTTGTACTCGCAGTGAAAACCTGGCCCTATTATAATGGTGGCTCAGCTCCTTGAAATAATTCTTCGTTCGAATCTAAATGATGAACAAAAGATTAGAGACAACTTAAAAAAGTCATAAGTAATTTACACTTTCAAAAATATCGAACTTACTATTGGTTGCAGCTTCAAATTCCATCGTAACCGATATTTACCTTGCCTTCAATATTAACACACATAACTTAATAATGTTTCGAGACACGATCTCTCTTCCACAAAAACTTTGTCTAAAAAAGAAGGTTAGATCCATTAAAAAAATAAATAAACAGATAATTTCTCTCATTGTCCCAAAATAAAAATAAAAAAAAAGATAATTTATCTTCTGAGCAAAAAGAAAAAGTTAGAGTCCAAAGAATTAGCCCAAAACAACTAAAAATAGGGCAATGATGGAAAGCCGAACCCCTTACAAGTGATTGGAATTAGGAACATAATTAAGAACTAAGAATTAGATAAAAATCATCTTAGATTAAATAAAATTTATCTTAAGAGAGAGAGAGAGAGAAAGAGAGAAGGGAAGGTTGGAGTGAGTTGATAGAGCTAACCTGGAAGAGAGTATCACCAACTGGAGAAATAAACAAACTAACGGAGATAAGAATGAATGAACGAACGGAGAGAAGAACGAACGAATGAACCGAAGCGAAGGCCATTTCCAAAAAGTGGAGAAGAGCAGTGCAGAAGTGCAGAGGAGATGCCTAGGAGGGTAGATGAGAAACTCGTAGAGAGAAAACAGGTAAAAGTTTGAAAGGACGCAAAATGGCAAAGTTTAAAATTTAAGCCCAATGGACAACACGTGTATTTAAAGATAAAATTAATCTTAAAAGAATAATTTAATTTTAATAAATACAAATATTTTGAAATTTTAATTGTATATGATACTATTTGTATTAAAAATAATCTAAAATATTAATATGTCTTTATATAATAATTTTTTCCTAAAAAGCTTTAACCTTTATTTGGGAAAAAAAAAACCATTTGTATAACACATTTGGGACCATATGATACTATTTTGTTAAAAAAAAAAATTCTAAAACTAGTTTATTTTCCCATACATTGCATCACCCATAGAGAATATTAGTTTGTTTTACTATGTGCTAATACAGTTTAAATCAACAGTATTTGTAAGTGTTAGCAAAAACTTGAATTTAATATTTTATTGTGATATAAATAAAGTATAATAAATTGGAAAAAAAGTACATAAAATTAGTTTTGTAAGACTAGTGAGAGAGAAGTGACAACAATATATTCACTGGAAGGCACCACAAAGGATCTTCTTTGTTGTACAAAGTAGCTCCCATTGTTGTTTTTCATAAGAACTTTGGAATCTCATAAATTAATGGAACCACATTTAATTTTGTCTTTAATGTTGAATTATATATGACCATAGTGATCCAAATCGTTAAATAAACTATTCAACCATAAAGCATTTTTACTTGCTTTAATTTTAGACCAAGTTAATCTATATTTATAGTCCTTTATTAGAACATTTAAGATGTAGTTTGTTAATTAATTCATTCATTATTTTTCTTGTTGACTAAAAAATCTTCTACACTTTAAAGAATTTTTACTTTAAGAGGTGATTATTTAACTCATTAATTTTTTTGTTCACTCCAATGAATTCCTAAGCTTCAAAGAATTCTTGATTTGAGGGTGTTAATTAATTTATTAATTAATTACTTTATTATATTTCTCGTTGGTTCTAGAGAATTTATGCACTTAAAAGAATTCTTGATATATGTTTGGAAAACGTAAAGAGTTATTGCATAGGGAGATGTGGGTTTGATCAAATGAGGTTTCTCATCAATCAAACAAAGCTCTCACTTTAAAGGGAGCTTACTTTATATATATATAATAAATATTAATACATATTTTTGTAATATTCTTTTTCCAAAAGTTTAACTTTTATTTAAACCAAATACCTCATATAACACATTTGGGACCATCAATATAAAATTTTTACAACACACAATTTATGTTTAGGTGTAATATAATATATTATCCTTATATATATGATTAATAAATATAATTTTTTTACAAAACAATTATACTATAATTGATAATTTCAACTCGCCTTAGCATTGAGCATGTTGGAGATATTAGCAAAGGCTTGCAATAATGAAACCGGATTTGGTGAAGTCCAAAATTTAAATACAAATGAATTTGATAAAATTTGGATCATTAAATAAAAATTTAATGGTCCTAATTTTGAAAAGTATTTAGAAACCGTTTAATAATTATTAAAATCTAAACTATTTGATAAAATTTAAAGTTTTAGATTCTCTTAAATGCAATGAATTTATTCTCAAATGTAAAGAATGCAAATCCAAACTTATTTGAAACATTTTTAATGTTTAATTTGGTGTACAATGGAATTGTCAAGCCTAAACTTTAAGCCCGGTAAAGTATAGAGCATGTATAATGTCTTTAAAGTAGAAAGAGACATGGAGAAAAGAATGAGCGAATGGAAAGAGAAGAAGTGGCCACTATGCACTCTCCCATTTCTTATGTCACTTTATCACTACTTTAGAAGCACTTTACACTTTAGAAAATCCAAATCCAGGATCAAGGTCAGAAAGAGATGGCCTAATGGTGTAATTTGACCCAGAATATATCACTACATTTTGTATATGAAACAAAACTAATAACTCTGTTGGAATATTGAACTTAAATCTATGGCTTTACTTTGCACCTTTCTTTTATGGTATAAAATTTCCTAACATAATTGCTATTGATAACAAAAAGAACTCATTAGGTTTTTACTTTGATGTTTGCACTTTCTGATTTTGGTTAAAATGTTTTTATTGCATGTTTGTTTGTATTTTCCTTTTTTGGTTTTAAAATGTTGCTTATAGTCGTACTCACCAAGATCCTTTGTAATTTCTTTTTTTTTTTTGGGTAATGAATATCAAACCTTATTAGAAGACAATAAGGATGCACATGGTTCTTTCTCAAGTAGGTTATACATCATTTGTTATATATAATTGTAAGTTATGTTACATACATCGAATCAGACCTTTTTTCCTAGTCTACTAACTTGAGAATTCTAGGATTATATGGTTTTTTGTCTAGACTCATTATTTAGGTTGACTTAGATTTTCCAAGCAATGGTAGTCATCCTACAATTTAGCTAATTATCTTCCTTGCAGCTGACATGCCTTCATGTGTCACTATTGTTAGAAGTTGATTACAAAAAGGTTCTTATGGGTATATGATAGGCTAAGCCATAAGGAGTATGAATTTTTATGTTCATTATACATCTTCCATTTAGGTTATCATATTTTTTTAGTACGATTTCCTTAAGCCTCTTGAAACCCCTATTTACTTAGATTTACTTTAAAATGTCTTCACTACACTTTACTCAGCATTTGATTTCATAATTGCATATTGTAAGGACAGGATTTATATGGGAGAATATAATACAATCAATAAGAAAAGCAAAGTCTAATGATAAAGGTCTTGGTTGTATTCCAAAACAATGGTTGTTATGGTCATTTTTTATTAATAAAAGTCTAAACCATTGACTTTTCATCCAACACCCTATATTACTCAAACATAAATCTCATTTTCCAATGTTGTAATTTGTCACATAATGTATTACCATATCTTGTATATGAAATAAAACTAGTAACTCCGTTAAATACTCAACTTGAAACTATGGCTTTACTTTGTGCTTCCTTTTTATGGTATAAATTTTCCCTGCATAGTTGCTATTGATAACTAATAGAATTTGAAGAAATAAAGAAGTTTAACATTTTGCATCTTCATGGGAATAATTAGTTCTTTAACTCATTCTAGGGATAGGAAAGCATAACTGCTTCAGAAATGGATAGCTAAAGGTGGCATCATCCTAAGCTATACTGGTTGTTGAAGTTTATCTTTTTGAAAGCATATGAAAGATTAATGCATGGCTTGAGAAATTTGTCATGCATTGCAGGTAACACAAAGCATTAGTTTCTTATAATCTTTATCACATGTAATGAATAGTTATATATATTTGAGATCTTTTAGATATAACGGGAATTTATCTAAAGGTCAAGTGTTGAAATTCTTAGTGATGCACTAACAAGTTATATAGCGAATTTTAGGGTGGAAAAAGGTGAAGAAGCAGTTAAAAACTCTTCCTGGTATCTCAGCTAAACTTAAAGCTCATCAGGTTTTAACTTTAGTGTTTGCACTTTCAGATTTTAGTAAAAACATTTTTTATTGCATATTTATTTGCATTTTTACATTTTTGGCTTTAAAATGTTGCTTATGCTAGTGATCACTAAGATTCTCTATAATTTCTTTTTTTTTTTTTTTTGGTAATGAATATCATGTCTTATTAGAAGACAATAAAGGTGCACATAGTTCATTTTCAAATAGGTTATATATCATTTGCTTTACATAATTGTAAGTTATGTCTCGTACATTGAATCAAACCCTTTTTTTTTAAGTCCACTAACCTGTGAATTTATGGTTTTCTGTTTAGACTTATCATTTGGTTTGGCTTGGATTTGCCAAGCAATGGTAGTTATCCTTTAATTTGGCTAGGTATCTTCCTTGGAGCTGACATGCGTTTATGTGTTACTATTGCTAGAAATTGATTGCAAAAAGGTTCTTATTGTTATATGACATGCTAAGTCGTAAGGAGTATGAATTTTTAACTTCATTATACATTTTGCATTTTGGTTATCAAATTTTTATGGTACGATCTCCTTAAGCATCTTAAAACCCCTGTTTACCTAGATTTGCTTTAGAATGTCTTCGCTAATCTTTATATAGCACTCAATTTTATAATTGTGTATTATAGGGATAAGATTTATGTGAGAGAATATAATATAGTCAATAAGAAAAATGAAGTCTAGTGTTAAAGGTCTTGGTTGTATTCTGGCTCATACAATAGGTGTTATGGTCATTTTTCATTAATAAAAGTTTAACCATTGACTTTTTATCCAACAACCTAGATTACTTAAAAGTAAATCTCATTTTTCTAAGTACAATGTAAGGAAATCCAAACTTATTTGAAACATCATTAAGTTTAGGGTTTAGAGTTTAAAATTTAGGGTAGATTGAAATTGTTGTGCTTCTATTATTATCAAGTTCAATGAATTGTGTAGTTGGAAAATGTTGGTTTTTTTATTTAGAGTTTTTAATTTTTGATAGTAAATCCCCTCTAATTACTATAAGGGATTTCTCTCTTTTTAAAATTGAGGCAATTGGATCTAGATCCAGTGGCCCCAAATTTAAAGATTTTTTAAAAAATAAAAGTTAAATATTTTTTAAAATAAGATATATTAATACAAGATGATATTTTATTGGAGAAAAAACAAATTTAATTGCTTCTAATATCTTATATTCTATTCCACACATGTTATAGTATAGTTTTCTCTAATAAAATATAATTCCATATAATAAAGATATATAATACTAATATATCATGTTTGAAAAATATTTAATTGTTTTCAAAAAAGCCTTCACATTTGGGGCTATCACATGGATCAAAATGAATTTCTTACATTTGAAAATTTAAATGTTGGTAATGAATTTCTTATTGTTCATGCTGCCACATCGAAAACTACCAATGCTATTATTAATGATCATGGGAATAACCTATTTGCTATTATTGTTGGTAAGTCACGTGATGTATCAAACAAATAACAAATGGTTGTTGCTTTGCGTTATGTTAATAAGAAAGGAAGTAACATTGAGCATTTTTCTTGGTATAATGCATGTTAGTGATACAACAACTTTATCATTGACAATGGCAATTTAGGAATTATTTTTATAAATATATGCTAAGTATATCAAGCATTCATGGACAAGGTTATAATGGTACTAGTAACATGCAATGTGAATTTTATGGTTTTAAAAGTTTGATTTTGAAGGAAAATTCAACTGTATTTTACATGCATTGTTTTGCTCATCAATTACAACTTACATTAATAAACACTGCTAAGAATCACATTCAAGTTTCTTCTTTGTTTAATTTAGCATCTTCTTTGTTGAATGTTATTAGAGACTCTTACCAACAGTATAATATGCTTAATGAAAAACAAGTAGCTAAAGTTAGAGATGCATTGGAGAAAGGAGAAATTCCTAGTGGACAAAGCTTGAGTTAAGAAATTGGTCTTAAATAAGGTATTGATACTTGTTAAGGTTCACATTATTCAACTTGATAAATTAAATATTGATGTATTCTTTTGTAATTGATATGCTATAAATTATAAAGGAAGATGGGTCAAATGTATATCAGAGAGCTAATGCTAATGGTTTTTACATTTGTTACAAGATTTTGATTTTACATTCACATTACATTTGATAAAAATGTGTTGAGCATCTCAAATGAATTATCACAAGCATTGCAAAGGAAAAATTAAGATATCATAAATGCTATGAACTTGGTTAGTATTTTAAAACAACGATCACAAGCTATAAGAGATAGTGGATATGAGTCTTTATTGCATGAAGTAACTTTATTATACAATATGCATGATATTGGCATTCCTAATATAGATGAACCTTTTTCGTTTAAAGGTAAACCGAAACGTGAAGGTAAAGTTCAAAATATCACAATAGAATATCACTATCATGTTGAACTATTTTATACTATTGTGGACTTGCAACTTTAAGAATTGAATTATCAATTTATTGACACAAATACAAAATTGCTTCTATGTATGACTTGTTTGAATCCAACTGATCTATTCTCAACTTTTGATAAGAGCAAGTTGATTGAATTTGCAAGGTTTTATCCACATAAATTTTCTTTAACTGATTTGATGATGCTTGATAATCAACTTGAGACTTACATCATTAATATGCATAGAAGTGTTGAATTTGCATCTTTGAAAGGAATTAGTTATCTTGTAAAGAAGTTGATTGAAACTGGAAGACATGTTGTTTATTTATTAGTTTATCTATTGTTAAAGCTAACAACGATTTTACCTGTAGACACGCAACTGTAGAAAGAGCATTTTCAGCTATAAAGATTGTGAAAAATCGACTATGCAATTAAATGATAGATGTTATTGAGAAGGATGTTTTCAATAATATTGATAATAAGGTGATTATTGAACAATTTAAAAATATGAAATTGCGTAAAGGATAATTGTAAGGTATGAAATTTAGTGAACTTTTATGTGATTTAACATTTATGTATTCAGTTTAATATAATATTAGTTATTATCATTTAGTTACAATTCCTTTTTTTTTTGGAAAAGATATAACGTCCCTACTGACCCTCGGGTCTTAGCTTTGCCACTATAACAATGGACTATTTCTGACAAGCATCCATTTGAAGCTAGTTTGAGGTACTGAGTTGCAGTATTGAGTTACGGAAACATCAACATTAATATTTTTCTTCAAATAATATTTATTATAAATACTTAAATATTTGTATTGGAAAGTAGAAAAAGCTTTTTCTTCTAGATAAAAAATTAAAAATAAACATTTTTCTTAAAATGATATAAATATTTTACTATTTTTTGAATATTTATTACATAATAAAAAAAATGAGAAAACCATTTATTAATATTTATTATGAATAATTTAATAATTTTTATTAATCTTATCCTAAAAATAATTTTAAAAAATAAGAATTTAATGTTTTTGGTTAAAGGGCAAAACAAAGGCATTTTAGTCTTCTCATTCCATTATCATTCTCATTTCATCATTATTTTCGTCATACCAAACAAACTTTACAACTTCATTTTCCTTTCCATTCCCAACATACGAAATAGATTTTGGCATCCAAACTTTTCATTCAATTCCATTTCTTTCTCATTCTCTTTCTTATTCCCTTTCTCATCTATTTTCTTTTTACAAATCAAACAGGGCTTAATATCTTTCTTAATTATTTGATATTGGATTGCTATTAATTAGTTTTCAATGACAACTGTCCCTTTTTTCTTGCCCGAAATATACAGTTGTCCTCATTAAATGTGATAGAACAGGTAAATTAAGTCTATTTGACTTCACATCCGCAAGGTTAGTCCAATTTATGATCTCCACACATGCTTGCTTCAGCTCTTCTTCTTTTTCCTTTCCCCAAAGCTTAAAAATGGTGCATGTAGAAATAAAGACACGTTGAACTATTTATGTAGTGGTTTATGTGTTTGTCATGGTAGCCCTGATCGGCTTTTGTGATCTTGATGAAACATAGAATGGTTGTTCTTCTTTGGCCACTAGACATCAAAGCAGAACCCCCTCAGATCGTGCCTCCAAGTTTGGTGAGGCCTATTTTAGTAAAGCCCTTACCCCCTAAGCCTCTAATGCCTCAACCAGGCAAGTTCATCATCGAGATTGGAAGGCCATGTTGGAATTTGGGCTGGTCGAACTAGGGTTTTTTTATTAATCCTCTCATGTTGTCTCTTCTCATTTTTGATATGTTAGACATGATGGGAAAGTGATAGATACAAATGAGTGGCTCACTCTATCTATCTCTAACATATCAAAAAAAATGAGAAGAGGAAAAAAAAAAAAGATAATTAGTTTATTTTTGGCCATAGGTTGTATTTTTTTATTTCTTCCTTTTGGATAGGAATATTGGAAACTCTAAGAAATTAAAGTTATCAAGGGTGTTTTCCCTATGAATGAATGCTTGTTTCATGAAAAAATCACTATTTTTGAATTGTTTAATTGTTGATTTCACTTCTTTTTGCAAGATGATGATAAGGCTAAGCTAATAAATGATTTAGGATTCATATGCATCATTTTTGGAGTGGAACTATGCTAGGTTTTTGTGAGTAGAAATAGAAAAGAATATTAAAGAGCATTAAAGCACACAAAAAATTCAATGTCAGTTATTATGGCATTTCTGTGGCAAATCACATGGCAAAGTTTTGCAGAACCACACTTCAAGTGAAATGCACGTTTTGAGAAGAAAGAAGGATAACACATGATATAAAAGGATAAAGGTCTATTGAAAACCTAATTTTTTGGGTGGCTAGTACATGCAAGGACTAGATTTAGGTGAGAGGAGAAGCTTTAAGGCTAAAGAAGGAAGAAGGCATGAGTACAAGTGGTCGTCCTTGATTCTTTTCACTATGATAGCACAAACTTGTAAAAAAATTGGAGCTTTTCAAAAAAGAAAGAAGTTTGGTCACAAGAAGAAGAAGAGAAGACATTGAGTTTGGAAATTTATTTATTTTAATTAGTTATTAATCTTACTTCCTCTATTGTGTATCTAGCTATGGATGTTATTAGATTGATGATTATCATGAGAACCATAAGCTAATTTGTTGATTAGTTATAATTGTTTATTAACCCTAAGATTGTGGAATGTCTTAAATTGTTGGTACAATGTTAAGATGAATGCACTTTGTTTGATCAAGTTTAATATAATTTATCATGTTGTTTGTTGTTTGGTGACCAATAGATAGTAATTAACTTGAATTAGTTCTAAAAAGACAAATTAAAGTGAGACTTAGATTGGTTAATATGGTTTCTCCAGTTCATTGCAAGTATATAAGAATGTATAATTTGTCTCACGTAGCCCAACCAATTTTGAACTTAAATTTAACTTCTTTAAATTGACTTTTAATAACAATATGATAAACTACAATTTAAGAAGTTTAACATAGCAATTTGGAAGGATTATTATGCAAGTTTCATAATTAGGGCTGGCACCTGTATTTTGCTACAACAAATGCTATAACCATTTATAGCATACTGCAATTTAAGGGGAACTTGGCAATCTTAGCGCATTTAATACTTGAAATTTGATTAGTTTCCACTTTATTATACATTTGTAGTTATTTATTCATTATTTAGTTTCATCTTCGTATCACCAATTGAATTTATTTAATTGTATTGTTATAATTTCATAAAAAAATCCATATTTTTTTGTTTTTTTTTCTCTTGATCACTTGTTTTGACCAAGTCATTTTCTACTTGATTTCCAATGCTCAATACTCATGGGATAATATTTTCTTATTTTTTATATTACTTGTGCAATATGTATACTTGCGTGTACACTTCGTAGCACAACAAAAAAAATTTCTTTTTAATGTATGTAAATGATGAACTGCAAGATTTTTCTTGAAAAACCTACTTTTAGTGTTACAGGTAGGTTTTTCTGAAAAAAGCCTTTATATTTTGTTCAAATTGATCATGAAATACAAGTGTTGGTTTAAACTAAGCACTAGATTTAGTGTTATAAGTGGTTTTTCTGGAAAAGCTGTTCTATTTTGTTCAAACTGATCATGAAATAGAAGTGTTAGTTTGAAATAGGCCCTAGATTTTCTTCGACATAATGCTGCGGGTAAAACACACCGTTTTGCTTTGAATTTTTTTTCCTTTTACTAGTTCCGTATGGTGGTTTTCTAAACAAAACACTCCTACTGTGATACAGGGCAACCTGATTCATGACTACAATGCATCATGACATCAATGCATAGAAGGGATTGGGTTTCTGTAATATACATGTAGCCATGTTCTTGTGGAATCTCGAAAATTACAATAATTAAAGGGTGAGGTTAGATTTTCAATTTTAATGCAAATGCTCCAACAATGAAGGTAACTCAGTCATTAATGTTGCATCTATTGGTGCAGAATGTAGATAATAAGTTCAGCAAAAAAACAAAAAGACAAAAGGATAATTTAATCAATATTAAAAAAAATTGGTTTGCTTAGTTATACAGTATTTATGCTTATATTACCCCATCACAATCAAATTTATCCAGTGAGTCTACGTTCCACGAAAACAAGCTACCACAGTATTCAACCGGGCCCTGGCAATGAAAGTTGCATCATAGAATGTCTTTTGTTATCTTGGAGAAGACATAACAAAAAATAACCAGTTTCTCTTATGGTAATTTGTAAGTCATTCACTCTAATAATAATTTATGAGGAAGTTATTTATAAGAGAGTTCACTCATACTCACAGTGCCACAAAAATACATTAAAACCAAGTACAGTCGATTATGATCAATCTCAGGGAGCTTATAACATGGCCTTCGCGCTGAAATCATAGGGATGGTGCCCGAGCGCTCAGAAATTATTGCCCGCTACCCGGTTGAAATCATTGGATGTTGGTAGCTATATCTTCCACTCAATGCAGCAAACAATGAACAATGAGGATGGCTTGTGGTACCCCTCCTACCGCCATATGCAAGAAGGCTGGAGTACAATGGGAACTGGGGGAAGGAGTGCTCCCAGCACGACAGGAGCTGTCATTTACCTCACTGGGCGAACTGCAACGTCAACACAGTGTCTGCCCCAGATCCACTAGCTCTCAGGCAGCTGCACACCTAGTTACATCCTGGATGACTATGGCATGCAGACCTGGAAGACTGAAGAGGTTCAATGAATATCAGCTGCAGTGCAACCATGCTTTGGGTGACTTGATTAAGAAAGTTGCCCTGTTTCAAGAAGTCCCTATGGACACCTTCCCTGAGATGCCATCGTCCACATTTGAGAGCTCTAGCAGGGAGGAAGAGGAAGGCGAGGAGGCAGGCAAAGAGGAGAGCGGAGAGGACAATTCAGAGGGGACTGAGGACGAGGTTTAGAATAGGGAAGTCTCCTTTTATCTTTTCTTTAGTATTCGTAAGGCTGTTTTTGAAATTTTATCAACCAAATAGTGATTATAGAAGATCACCAACATATGTTTCAACTTTTTATATTTCTAGCCAATCATGAGGATGCCAACAATTAATAGCCAACTGAAGGATCATCATTCCAACTTCAATGCTTACTGCTTACCTCGTTTCTTTTGCTTTGCATCCAAAAGCTAATACTACTTTACCTGTTCAACTTGTATTGTAATTGTCGAAATTTTATTACCCATATAATGATTATAGAACAACTCCCAGATATGATTCAGATATTTAATTTTCCAACCAATCATGAGGAAGCCAACATATGCTGCCAGCTTAATAATTTCTTTTTCTCTGCATCCAAGAGCAAATACTAGTTGTTTAACTTGTGCAGTAGTTTTTCAAATTTTATTACCCATTTAGCGATTATAGAACGCCACAACGATATGTTTAAGATTTTTCAATTTTCTAACCAACTGTGAAGATACCAACTACTTGATAATCAAGCCAACAATAACTTTAAGCGTTTACCTCATTTTTTTTCATTCGCATCCAATAACTAATATTAATTTTTTGGGTCTAATTTATAAATTCAAAATATATTTCATTTTTTATAATTTTCAGACCAATTTTAGTGAATGGCAGGGATTAATATTCAAACGTTTGCTAAGTGTGGAAAATCTGTACTTGATGCCACCAAAAAGTGCCTAGGTTCTAGAAACAGAAAGTTTGAGCCTGGACACCACTTAAAAAGGTGTCCACGGTCCAATAGCTAAGCCAGACGCCATAGATAAAGTGCCCATGCTAATAAAAACAAAATTTTTGCACCCATGCGACAAATAAGAGACGTTCAGGCGATACAGACAAAGACCGCACCTTGGCGCCATTAAACATCGCCTGGGCATGAGAACATAGAGGTTGTGCCCAGGCAATGGAAAATAATGGCCTAGGCTTTAGAAACAGAAAGTCTCCGCCAAACACCTGGGCGCTAGAACCTTTAATTGGGCTAGGTATTTATGGACGATATCCTAAGAGTTATTTATTTTCTTGTAAAATTGGAAAAGTTAAATTTTATTGGGTTCTTACTCTCATAATAAAATTTACAATATGATTAAATTTTCAATATTAAATTACGAATGGCAAAGTACAAATCAAGAGGACGACAATATTGAGGGGATTTAGATCTGTGAAGATGAGTAGGCTTGCTCGGTATTCTATCGTATTTATATCATTATGCATGCAGTGATCTTCTGATCTCACTTCATGTTATATTCCAGCACCATGACTTAAAAAATAGCCAACCTCTTTTCCATATCTATGGTTTGGTACCAGGATTAAATATTTCAAAATTTCATAGGTCATTGTACCTTTCTTCGCCCCCTTGTTTGAGCAATGGTTTCATCTCTTCAGGTTCTGCCTTATTGCAGGTTTCAAGCATGTGAGCAATTCTGGATTTCAAAATAAAATAACAAAAATGAATATTATAATTCTATAAGTATTTGTGAATAATGAAATTTTCAGAAAAACCCTACACTTAAAAAATAATATCTCACCAAAATTTTAATAAAAAAATAAAGAGGTTTCCGTTTACCCTTTTAGTTTTTTCATTCTTTCACTTTATTTAATATCCACTTTCCCTAATTTTTAAAAAACTTCCCTATTTTATTTTTGATGTTTTCCAACTTGTCCTTTATATATGCATTATCACTTTCTCTACAATCTTCTTTTCATTCATTGCTTTACTTATTATTATGATTATCACCATCAACTATTGATAGATTTTTTAAAATTTATACTTAAAATCAATGTATAATTTATCAAAACTTAGTCAACGAGATACATCATATAAAATATGATTCATTAAAAAATTTTGCCCTTTTAAATGCATATTTTATTCTATTATGTTGCACACAGTTATAGCATATGTGCCATCGCGCCTACTGATTTAATTTGTCTTTTATTTATTTATTGTCAAGATGACAACATTTAGAGCCGGCTACAGCCTATTATAGCTAATGCAAACTCAAAGTGTTTACCTCATTTCAATATTACACACACATACATATATAATTTTATTAAAAAAATTATGTAAAAAATATAATATAACTAGTAAATCACACATGAATATATATATATATATATATATATATATGGATAAAAGTACTATTTTATTTGAAATTTTTGAAACAAAAAGTATGAGCCCAAGTGCTAGAAAATCATCACTGTAACGTAAAAAACATAAAGCATGTACCAAGGTACCAGCTAATCATCGCCCAAGTGTCCAGTAGGTTTGACAAAATTATATTAGAAATTGAATCCCTAATTTAGGACATTGATTCATAATTCTATAAGAGATCAAGTGGTCAATACAGGGTGACACCACAATGTGGGAAAGTCAACGTTTTAGGTTTATTTGCATATAAGTTTAAAACCATCAATTATTTGTCTCATTTTCTAAAGTCATATTATTTATTGTCAAATATTGAGTATTTGTTAATAGTAAATTTTTTAAAAATATATCCTAAATTAAAAAAATATCTTACAAAAATTTGAAAAATTTAAATAAAGAGGTTTCTTTTTACTCTTTATGTAGACTAAAATTTGAAAGATTAAATATCACTATTTATTCATTATTTATTTTAGTTTCCTCATTCTTTCACTTTATTTCAAATCCACTTTTTCTAATTTATAAAGATATTTTTGTTTTTTAGTCTTAATGTTTTCCAACTTGTCATTTGTATTGTATATGCATTATCACTAGCTCAACAATCATCTCTTATTAGTTTCATAAATTGCTTTACTTACTATTATTATTACCATAAACTATCAATATATGTTATTTATTTGTACTTAAAATCAATCTATAATTTATCAAAGGTTAGTCAATGAGATGCATCATATAAAATAGGATTCATTAAAATTTTTTACACTTTTTCTTGCACATTTTATCCTATTATTTTGCACATTTTATTCTATTATAATTTAGCAAGGTAGCTTCTTTTCCATTTCTCATATGTTATGTGTGTGTTTATATTTAGTGATTGCATAGTTGATGAAGTTTCATGCTTTATGTTGCTATGAGTTTATGTATGATGGTGTGATATCTTACATGGAGCCTTAGTGGCTAACAATTAATGTTATGTATGATGGCTTATAAGGTTTAAACATAATGATCATGGCCTAAATATGATATCTAATATGATATAGTCATGAACCAAAGTCAAAGGTGTCAACTTTAGCATGTGTGTCATAGTGTGAGTGGAATGTGAAGTGAGTTATTAGAATTTTTTTTTTTTGTCTCATATTATCTCTAACTAACTATTTTAGATAGATCTAGTAGGGATAAGTAAGAGGAAATAACCTCTTAGATCTTTTAGAGGAGCAAAGCCAAAAAAACTTGGTTGGAAGCTATGATATTCTAATATATGTAACAAGAATTTGAGGATCAAAGATATATTGTTATATAACTTTTAAAATATGACGATATAGCGTAAGACTTTCCTTGTATGTGTATAAACTCACACATGTATGAAGAAATGACTAACCAAGAGTTTAAGCAAATTTTAATATGTAATAGAAGGCTTATTGAAACATAAGAATGAGTGAATGAGGCCAAACTCAAATTTTGGTATGTTGAAACATATTTAGTCAAGTTTTATGAAGATATAATTCCATGAGAGAAGAGAAAATGTGAAAAATTAAATAGATAGACTCCAAAAATTAAGAACCATGGTAAATTGAATCTTAATATATCGAAGTTTTTTTGTACCAAATTTCACTATATTTTGAGTTCAGTGGCTGATGTTGTTGTATGCTTAAAGTATGAATAATGATACAAAAAAATTTTCTAATATGCATGATGTTAGGTCACACTTAAGGCACTAAATGGATGAATTTTGACTAAAATTTTATTGTAAGTCCCTGAGATAATAATAAAGTATTTTGGACATTTTTATATGATTTTGATTTCATTTAATTGGATTTTGGACCAAGTATCAAAAATAAATTTCTGGTTTTACATAATTTCATACAACCACGATCATAAATTTATTTGAGTAGACAAATGAACGAATCTTGAATTGAAATTTAGTGCACAATTAGCTATCATGTCATTCTAGTTTCTTGAAAAATTTCACAATTTTTAAAACTTCCTTGAATTTATTATGAATTTTCAAATTTGAAAAATTTATCAGATAAATAGTACCTCTCCAACCAAAAATTTTCTTTCCTATTTAGCTATCATCTCACCCTATTTCTTTCATTTTTATCACTTGATTGACTCCAATTTCTTATAAACATGTAGACTACTTGCCTAGAGGATGTTATGTATTATGATATGACAAATATCACCTCTTATAGTTCTGCCTTCTTGCAGGTTTCAAGCATGTGAGCAATGCTAAAGGAGATTATTAGGGCCTTTAGAGTTAGATAGGGGTTTATAATGGTCCCATTAGGTAGAGTTCAATTTTTGAGGCATTATACTTGTTGAGGGATTGAAATTAATTTAATACACTTAGTGCTGATTTTTTTTCTATAATCCCCACTCAAAAGATTAAAGGCGTGCATAACTCAAAACAACTGGGCCAAGCCAAGTCATGCACCTTCAAAAAACTGGGATTGAGTTCAAAATATAAACCCCAGTCTCGGGGCAAAGTATTAGCCCAACCTAACCTAACATATATATATTTAAAATTGTTTACTTTTTTTAATTTTTAAAATGATATTAATGGTAATTTTTTAAAAAAATAAATATTTTTTAATTTGTAATAAATATAAATAATCTTTATTAGTACAAGATATTAACAAAAATTTCTTCTTTTTTTTTTTCTAAAAAAATTCTAAATTCAAATTATTAAAAAAAAAAAAAACAACTTAGGTGAACTAGCCTGGTTATGGACTGGGTCAACCAAATGAGGTCTCGGGTCCAGGCCACTTTTTTGCCCCAATATATACCCTGGGCTAAGCCACGGGTTGGACCTCAACAAGCTATGTTCATCCCTACAAAAGATAAATGGTGTGAGAAGATTCCTCACTTCTTCATGGCTACCATGTAGAAGATGTCCAAGCTTTACTAATAAGATGTGTTGCCAAGGTGGAAGATGCCAAAATGTGTCTTGGCCTTTGTCTGAATGAATCTACCCCTCTCTCAAAGAAATGGATTTAATGAAGTTGTAAATCTGAATTGTTGAATGAAAATTAAATAATTTAAATTGTAAAAAATTATTAAAAATTATTTAACATTTGTAAAAATTTAAACCATAAGATGAAAATGTAATGGTTTATATCTCTGTTAATGTAAAGAATTTGGATTTTAAATGCAGATAATCCAAATCACACTCAGCCATATTTTTAACCAAAAAATTCCAAATTAAAATATTAAAAATAAATATTTTGCATCCATATTTTTAATTATTTTATTGATGGATCTGGGCTTTCCATCATTGTCCTAGTTTTGGCTCTGTTGGGCTAATTCATGTTTGGGCTCTATCCTCTAATTACTTATTTTTTAGCTCTTTTGGGCCAATTCATTTTTCGGGCTCTGTTATCTATTTATTCATATTTTTAGCTCATTTGGTTGGCACTCCCAATTTTCTCCCGAGTTTTCTCTCTCTCTCACATACACACACACACACACACACAGAACACGTCTCTTAACAGAAACTCCCCAATATAATCGAAAACCAGAAGGTCGAAACACCAATACCTATAAACAGTTTAAGGTATGAAGAACTGATGGATGTGCTGCCTAAGAAGAGACAATACACGAGTAATATTTGGTGAATCACCATTCGTGGCTACCAGAGCTCAAGCTTCAGGTGAATTACCATTCGTGGCTACCGGGGCTCAAGCTTCGGGTGAACTACTATCCAACTATGCATTCTATCACATTGTTATTTCCTATTTTGTTTCTCTGTATGATTGATCTGCATTTTCTTGTTTAAGGTTCAATAATAACTAGTTTATGTTCAGCCTAGTATTTGAACTAGATAGAGACCTTAAGCCATGTGTTTAAATTATATTATGCTTTTTAATGGATCTAGGCTTTCCGTCATTCTCCTGGTCTTGTAAGTTTTGGCTTTTTTTTTTTTTTTTCAACTAGGACTAGGCACATCAAAGCCTAATATTTTCCTTCCTTATGCATTACCTTCAAAAGACATGCCGCGTGTAGTTTGTTTTTTAAATTTTGTTTAATGTTAATTTCTTGGAAAATTTGTCATAACACATAAGTAATGACCCTTTAGGCACATTCCAAAATATTAATTTTTTCTTTCCCCAATTGCGAGCCACCAAGTTGCAGTGACTCATTCTTTTTCTTTGCATCCATTTTTCTAAATTACTTTTTTAATGGATATAGGCTTTCCATCATTCTCCTGGTTTTGGTTGTTTTATACTAATTCTTGTTTGGGCTTTATTATTTTTCTATCTATTTTTTATTTATTTTCCCTTCTCTATGCATTAACGTTCCTTTAGGCACATTCCATAATCTTAATTTTTTCTTTCCCTAAGTATGAGCCACCAAGTTGCAGTGACTCATTCATGTTCTCTGTGTCCATTTTTCTAATTCTTTTTTTAATGGATCTGGGCTTTTCCATCATTCTCATAGTTTTGACTATTTTGGGCTAATACTTGTTTGGGCTCCTATTATTTGTTTATATATATTTTTTAATGGGTCAATTCCAGTCCAAGTTGCAATGACTTTTAGCATTATTTTTTAATTTTTAAATCCATTTGTCATTATTAATGTGCCAGGTTTTTATTTTCCTTATATTTTTTAAGGGTACTATAATACTTGTGGACTTGGGACTTTAAATAAAATTATTTTAAAGGTCAAGAAAGAAATTTTCTTTGTGCATTGGTAGGAGAAATGTAAGGAAGATGATAGATTAAGAATAAAAGAAATTTAAATTAAGCAAAGGAAAAACAATACTAAGAGTTAAGAGTGAGTTAAATATAAATTTGATGATAATAAAATTTAAAAATGAGTCTAGCATCACTAGTCTTGCATGTCCTAAACATCCATAAACTTGCAAGTTCAAATCCTAGACGTCCACCTTTAAGGAAATCTAACACATATTTCCCCCAGGGAAATCACATAACCACCCCTATAATCTTTTAGGACATGTATGGTTGGTCCATGTTTGGTAAGATCATGTCAAGGGAATGGATTCCCTTGGTAATCCTCATTCCCAAATTGGATGGTGGGATTGTGAGGGTTTAGGGTTTAGGATTTAGAATGAATAGTTTTTGACAAAATTGCTTATCCCTATGCTCTCTCTCACCTATGACCGTCTCTCATCTGGCCTCCTTCCTCTATCTCTTCCACCTCCTTCGTCAACCATTGTTGTTGTCGCACTGTCATGTTGCTAGTTCTGTCATCGACAATAAAGGGAAGAGATTGATTGGAGAGGGAGGGAGGAGATTCAACCATCACTAGTGATACATGCGACATTCGATCAATACAAACGAAAGAAAGTGGGCGAAAGATGATGGAACCCATACTTGTCGTGGAGCCTCGCTATCTCCATCATTTTTGCCATAACTGCTGTCGTCATTGTTGTTGTGCCTGTCGTTGTTACTGTCGCCGTCGAAAAGAAGACCCTAAATCTGCAGACACAAGAAAAGATCAGAGACGAAGGAGAAAGGGCAAAAAATGATATAAAAAATTAAAGAATAATAATTAATAATATTATATAATTTCATAATAATTTTTTAATTTTCATAATAATAATAATACTTAATTTGTATTAATAATAAAAATTATTTTTTAAGAAATAATAATAATAATTATTTTCTATTAAATAATAAATTTTAATAATAATAATTTTTATTAAACAATAATAATTAATTTTCAAAAAGGTATTATGGTCAATTTCCTATTATTCTTACCCATTCCTACTCATTTTCTTAATATCATACCAAATGGCCTAATATTTCATTCCATCAAAACTTATTCTCATTCTTAAGCCCATTTTCATTCCCATTTGTTATGATTTCACTAACAAAACATACCCTAAACTTTTAATTATTTTTTCATGCCAAATCTTAAAATTTTTCCATTCCATTATATTTCCTTTTAAATATATTTTTAAATTTTTCCTTCAACAAAAAACACTTTTATAATTTTTTAATTTAAGAAAATAAGAAAAAGTAAGAGACCCAATCCAACCTGACCATTGACCAAGCATAGCACATGATATCAGAATACATTCCATTCTTGTATGTGTTAACCATACTTTTAGCTTTTATGACTATTCCATTTTTCATTATATAAAAATTAGTTTAAATAAATAAATAAAAAAAGCAATACTAAACTAGGTCGGGTCTTATATTACCTTAAAACCAGGTCCAACCTTGTCAAATATGTAATTTTTCTTAAATTGGCCTAGCCTAACCTGTCATGATGTGACTAGGGTGGGCTAGATTAGTTGAGTCAACTATGTTTATGTATTTAAGTCGTTATTTAATCATTCTATGAAAAAGATCCTCGTTCCATAGGTACCCTGATGAAATGAGGATTCCTACATATAAGGGAATTAGATAAGTTGATGGAATAGGTTGGACTTTCCTTTCTAGCATACCAAACATGCCAGCTAAAGGAATTCCACTCCCATTTCCTTTTCGTTAGTCACTTTTATTGCATACCAAATGTACTGTAAGTTTTTTTCTTCGTTGCCTTCTTGCATACATTCTTCCCTGAGCTAGGAGGCAATTTTGTTCTTCACCTTCTTTGCACGATTTTGGCCACCACTGCACATCACCAACAATTTCTCTAAATCTCCAACCACTTTCGACGGTTTTTCTAGCTAGGAACTTGAGAACGTGGTGTAAGGTTTCAAATCTCATTTTTTTCAAACATTAAGCATGATTGCAATAGGTAACTTTGAAATTTCCTTGCGCCTTTCACTTGTAGCATGATTCTCTTCCCCTTTTTTTTTTAAAGTTTAGCATCTGAAAATTTCCTCCAATTTCTGGAATTTCATTGAGAGCATTCTTCACAGTGACATTAGAGTTTGGGGATGAGCATTTTAGGTTGACTAGTAAGGATTTTTTTGGAAATTGATTGGTACCTTTGTTTTTTTTTTTATAAAATTTGTCCATTTCCCTCCAATTTTTCAAGATAACATCATGAAATTAGTCCTAATTGCTAATATGATATTTGGATGCGTTTTAGGGTTCTTATTCAAAACTTTTTGCTTGTTCACTGTTAATCCAGATTCAAGGAGGAAGGAGGAGTGGTTTTAAGGTTCTCAACAAGGGAGGTAAGCTTGTAAATGTAGATGTAAATTTTAGTAGAATTTTTTTTGTAGAGTTAGGAATAATTAAAGTATGATTATAAGAAAGTATGTTTGTTCTTGAATATATTTCTTGTGAAATAAGAATTTATGTTTTACATGAGTTTTAAGTGTTTAAACTTAAATGGTGAGAGTTCTTTTTGGAAGAGCAAGATGTAAAGTGATGATTGAGGGAAGTTGGAGAACTTTCAAATTTTAAGTTAAAATAATATGATTGATGTACAGTACATCCTTTCTGCTATTAGAAATATATGACTATAAATTGGTGCTAGAAAAATGGGACATTTATATTAAATTATTATTTAAAATAAGAATTTGCAAACTCGTGCATGTATTAAATTTTATACAGGTATACTTATATATTTGAGAAGATTACATGATAAGGTATTGGACATATTGTAGCAAATGGTAATGTGGTAGAATAATGGGAAAATATAAGGAAGATAAGTAGTACATTGTTGTTCAAATGTCATTATGGTAAGAATGAAATATAATAAATAAGTAATTAGATAGGAAAATAAGGACACTTCCTTAGTATGTGTAGGGTGGCATGTATTGGACTTTTGGTATTGACATAAGCAATTAGGGGAATAATAAAGCTTGTAATTAGTGAGATAGATTTTTTTACTCATCTTATAGTGATAGTATTTATATATAGAACCAAGAATGAGCAAAAGTAAGTTATTTGCAATAAGATCTTATTCAACAATTTGGATAACCATGATCATACATAATTCAAAATTAAAGGCAAAGTTAAATGTAATTTCATCAATTTTTAAGATTCTAAAGTTTTTCTAAAGAACAACAATAGAGTTGCTTTATATAACAAAGAATATCTCTTATGGTGGTATATTCCCCGTGAGTCCACTATTGTATTAAATTCATATTTTTCCTTGTGAGTCCCCGTGAGTCCACTGACAAATATTGTTGATTTAAAATGTATTAACATATAGTAAAATAGATTGCTTTCTCTAAGGCCAATGTAATTTGTGCAAAAATAAACTACTTTTAGATTATTTTTTATACAAAATACTATCATAGGGTCCCAAATGTGCTATATAAAGGGTTTTTTTTATTAAAATAAAGTTAAAATTTTTTAGGAAAAAATTATTATATAAAGACATATTATTCTTTTAGATGATTTAAAATACAAAATAGTATCATATACAATTAAAATTTCAAAATATTTGTATTTATTAAAATTAAATTATTCTTTTAAGATTTATTTTACCTATAAATATAGGCTATTGGGTGATCCAATGGCCCTGCGAAGATACACCACATGCTGTCCATAGGGCTTAAATTTTAAAATTTGCCTTTTTGTATTCCTCCAAGCTTTTTCGATTTTAAATTTTAAACTTTGCCGTTTTGTGTCCCTTCAAACTTTGCTTGTTTTCTCTCCAGAAGTTTCTCACCTACCCTCCTCAGCATCTCCTCTGCACTTCTGCATTACTCTTCTCTGCTCTTTGGAATTAGCCTTCGCTTCAGCTGGTTCATTCGTTCTTCTCTCCATACGTTTGTTAGTTCTTCTCTTCGTTCGTTGGTTCTTTTCTCTGGTTGGTAGTACTCTCTTCCAAGTCTGCTCTCTCAACTCACTCCAACCTTCCTTTCTCTCTTTCTCTCTCTCCTAAGATAAATTTTGTTTAATTTAAGATGAGTTTTATCTAATTCTCAGTTATTAATTATTTTCCTAATTGCAATCACTTGTAAGGGGTTGGGCTTTTCGTCATTGTCTTGTTTCTGGCTGTTTTAGGCTATTTCTTCTTCGGACTTTCTTTTTGCTCAAGAGAGAAATTATCTTTTTTTTCAGACAATGAGAGAGATTGTGAACAAAGTTTATTTATTTTTTAATGGATCTGACCTTCTTTTTTGGACAAAGTTTTTGTGGAAGAGAGATTGTGTCTTGAAACACTATTGAGTTTTGTGTGTTAATATTATAGGCGAGGTAAATATCGGTCGAGATGGAATCTGAAGCTGTAGTTTATGGTAAGTTCGATTTTTGTAGAAGTGTAAATTACTTATGATTTTTTTAGAAGTTGTCTCTTATCTTTTGTTCATTATTTGTATTTCAGATGAATAATTGTTCCGAGGAGCTAAGCCTCCATAATAATGTGGTCAGGCTTTCACTGTGAGTACAAGAGAGATTAGGGGGTTCTGGTTTTGAGAACATTTTCACGATCAACTCAAACGTGTCAAACATCATGGCCCTTCTGCAGGCCCTGGTAAGGTTGATTGGTTCTAAACGTTTTTTGAATGGCAAGAGCAAGGCCACTGATAAGAACTTGTTCTTAAAATTTTTTTCTCATTTAGCTCCAGTTGAGGTCATTTCTATTTTATCTTTATTGTCTAATATGCAATTGTTTTTATATAATGATCAATATACAGGAGGAAAATATTTTTCTACCAGGCTGTATATTATCCAATGCTAGTGGTATTTTTCTACCTATGTAATCATTATAACAATGTGCTAACACTCTTTTTTTTTTTTTTTAATATTGATAATTCTTATTATCTCGTTATCTCATTTTGAATATTAATAGTACAATTTGTTACCTACCTAATCCAAGTAGTATCAATAGTGTAAAAATATAAAGATAGTTATCCTTTTTCGAACAAAGGATAAAGCTCTAAAGTAATGGCAGAGCCAAGAATATTAAGTGAGGGGGGCCAAAAGATTAATATTTTATCAATCATACAATATATGAAACAAATTTATTATTTGATCAAATAATATATATGACCTAAATACATTTAGAGTCACTATTATAAAACATCAACCAATATAAGGTGTGTATACACCTTTTTTTTTTTTTTTTTTTTTAATTATAATGTGCTATGGGTTCAGTAAAAATGATAATATAAATAAATTAAACCAAATACATTTATTTTTTTCAAAATTTATTATTACAGTGTAGATAAAACATTAACTAATAATAAAAGAAAAAATATACATAATTGGAGAAAATCATTATATATTTAGCAACTATTCCTCAAACAAAGATGATAAGCCAAATAAGGAGTACTGTAGACAAAACCATTGGTAAGTTATAGATGCGTAGTAGTTTTTCTTATTTTCATGCTTAATGTCTTTGTTTTTTTATTACTTGATAAATTATTATATTAAATAATGAAACAAATGCATAAATTATAAAACTTTCAAACGACTAAAGTTTTTGAGAAATGTACAAAACTTTACGATAAAAAATGAACAAAATAAAAAAAGATTAAAGGTACAAAGTGTGATGAATGTTATATAATATTAAATTCTCTATTTAAAGTTATGGCTATACATGTGATTGAGTGAAGAGTGAAGAGTAAATGTTAGGTGTATAAAATAAATAGAAAAAAAAGAGACATAATTGAACTGAAGGTAAATAAAACAACTTAAAAAGATATTAGAAAAACAAATATCACATAAAAATATGTTGAAAATAACTAAAACGAAAATTTTTAATTTTTCTTTAAAAAAGTCAGCATTTAATATTTTAAAGTAATTAGAAGGGCCAAATGATAATTTTTTTCATTTATATGTCAGGGCTAAAAACTATATTATACTATATACATACATAAATAAGAGGAGATGGGTAGGGGGCCATGGCATCTGGAAGCCCCCTTCCCTCCGCCATTGCTCCAAAGAGTCTAAAACTCAATTTTCTTCTCCGCCTCTAGCCTCACTCAGAAGACCGATATATCAAGGAAGTGAAGTGGTAGTGTTATGTGTAAAATATAATTGTTGAACAATGGCGGTTGGTTTCTGTGTTTTGTTGGTTCCGTTAGTAGTTTGTTTCTGTTATTATGTTAGTTTGAGTTAGAAGTTATTATTGTAGCTGAGTTTGTTGCTGTAACTAGTGTCTTTGAACCACTAGTACATTGACATTCAGAATAATATGGAACGTGTGAAGGATTTTAGTCGAATTAGATGTTCTCTCTACTCCTCTGTACCACGTAGTCAGGGTTCTCCTCTTTTGGGCTCAAATGTATAGTCTTGAATGAATATTGGGCCTTGCATGCGTCCAAGTATTGGAACATTGTCTTTCCCTTCAAATCAATCTTACCCTCAAAGTTGAAGTAAACACCAAAATACTATTTTGGTCTCCGGTGTTTACCTTGCTCTTATTGTAATAGTTCCTCACTAAATATTAGCCTCGAAATAATCCCTCAAACGTAGAAAACGCTCCAGATTTGGTCCCTCTGTGACTCTAACATTAAAAAGTTACTGACCTGTATGGTGAAATGCTGAACTAAGATGCTTTTTGTTGATCTGCCACGTTTAATCGCCATCTCCATCACACATCACCAAAATCTGCGTAAATCTACGTTAGGGCTTTCCTCACCGTGAAATCCCTTAGAAGACCAGTGGAGGAGAAGAGCAGGGGAAAATTGCAAAAAACTCTCACGGGAAACAACGAGAACAACTCCTATTGAGTCAATATCTATCAAGAAATTGTGTAGGTGCTTCTAATCGCGTCTTGATGTTATGAGGAAGCCAAACTATTTTGTGATTGGCGGCTCTACATGGTTTATGCACATGCTTGGAGTTGAAAACCAGGGTTAGTATTTTTGTTGATGTAATTTGAAGATTGATTCTCGAAAATAGAAGGTCAATGGGACAACAACAATCCTTATCTAAGTTACAGTTGTGAGAATGGCTCTTATATTTTATAACAGTAGACATACTTTACGATAAAGAACTAAATCCATGACCATTATGATTTCTTCTCAAGAAATGGTTCGAGCATAGCAAACTTGGGGGTTTTTCATGGGAGGACCCTTTTCTCGGTGTTCCTGTTCTTCCACCCAAAAAGTAATCCAGAGGTCCCAATTTCCTCCTTCAAGTAGAGCCCTGCAGGGATGGATACATAGGACATATAGGCAGTCCTTAGGTTTTTAAAATTTTAATTTTTATATATAAATTTATTTTATATTTTTATTTAATTTTTGAATTTATAAAAATTTATTTCTTAAATTATAAAAGTTTGTTTCTTTGATTCAAATATTTAATAAGAAAAATTTTGTTTTCTTTTTAAATTAAATTCTAAATCCGTCCGTACTGCATAATTAGTAGTATTTTGCGACCCTTGGAATATGATGGGCTACCCAACATGGGGATTTTGACAACTAAATTTATTTATATTTTCTGCATCAACATAGAATAAAGAACAATGCAGACTCTTATCTCTCTTTCGGAATGTCAAACAACTTTTCATTCGAAAGCCAAATCATACATATATGTTACTTAAGAATTACCACACTTCCGGTATCGTTTCAAAAAATTAGGATAACTAAGAACCAGGATCTTTTTTAAATTGAAACACTGTTTGGAATCCCCATGCCAGTTAGTCCACCTTTACTGGTAGCATAAAGTAAAGTGTATGGCATCTTAACTGGCCCAACCCTATTTCTTAGTTTCTCATCATTATTCATTCTCATGATTCTCTCCTCAATTTCTGCCAGTCTCTTTCCGAACTTCTCAAAGGCCTCCAATGGCTCTGCCTCAGATGTCCAATTAAGAGTGTCTCTCTGTCCAAGATAAACCTCATCAGAAGAATGCCTGGACAGGATTTCTATTAGTGAAATACCAAGAACAGTTTGAAACTGTGATGTAATTGTTTTCAAGAAAAACTTCTCAGGGTTTGTCACAAGCTCATCATATTCTGGAGTTCCTTTTTCGGGCATGAACCGTCGGCTTAAAGTTGGGCGATTTGGGTTGTAGCCTGCATAAGGGTACTGTCCAAAGTTGATTGCAGCATGGAGAGCTGAAGCAATCCATATAATAATAGTGCAAGTTTCAATCAGCTCTTCACGAGTCTGCATTATAGGCCACCAAGGCTCATCTTTCTTGTCGCCATGACCAACCTCTCTTAATTCCTTCCACCAAGATTGGAGTTCTGAGTCATTACTAACTGTATCGTCTGTCTTGTAGTAAAAGAAGCAATATTCTTTGACCCATGTCTTGATAGCAAACCAAATTTCTAGTCCATCAACAGCATAAGGGTAATCCTCAATCAATAGTCGAATGCCATGGGGCGAATTTGGATCCTCAACTGCCATTCCTCTGAAAGAAGCAAAGACAGCAGTTTAAGACCATCAAAAGTTCTCTCAGCTTTTATTAGTTTGATTATATGTTTCCATATTTTTCGGAAGAACATGTAAAAATTTAATGCCAAATAACTTGAATTAAAACCATAAATCTTTGACAATTGCCTTGAGCTTGTAAGGTTCACCTCTTAAAAAGATCTGTAGGCAGTGCTTGATCAGGAAAAGCCCAATTCTTATAAATCACCGATGACATCTCCATAGAGTATTTGGATGGAAAAACTGTTGACTCAAGTATACCACCAGCATTGATGAGGATCTGCCGTGCAAATGCATTTATATTCATGGTGTCACGGAAGTGAGGATGCAATAATTTATGAATTGGGTGAAGCGTGCTAAGCTGCCTATTTGTAGCTATAACAAATGGCTCAATCACTGCATGAGTATTCAACCTGTGTCTCATATAAGGACGTCATTGGTTAATTTCAAAACTAGATTTACTACGTTTATGCATTTAGTTTATTTGTCAGAGTTATACCAGTGACTAACAAGCTGATGACGGCCTGAGTCATTCACTCCTACATAAGCTTTAGCAAGTTGCCAGATAGAATTTTCAACACCTTCTTCTGCAGGCATGTAAACTTTACTAATGGCACCATATTGATCTCCCTCAGGATTTGGCAAACTCAGTTCAATGGCCAGTGGCTTTAAAGTCCCGTTATCTTGCAAGAAAAGAATTGTCCGGCTGGAATAGGTTTTTGTGGAAGTAGCGTTTATCTTCCTCAAATATGGATACAGTGCATCATGGTGGTCTAATATGAACAACTTCTTTCTTCTAATTGCCTAACCAGCCGAATAAAAATCAATAGCTTTGTTAAAAACGTCATCACAGATTAAAAAAATGACATGGTGACTCTGACCACAAAGTTATTGTAAAATTCTTTTTGTAAAAATTGAATAAAATGTCTTTTTAGTCTCTCATTTATCACAAAATTTTTATTTTGATCTCACTTTTTGAAATATTTAAAATAGTCTATTATTCATTGAAAAAATGTTACCTTTATACCCCAATTTTTCAAAAAAAAAAAAGATTTAATCCCTTAAATTTAAAGTTCAGAATTTGGTAAAAAAATTGAATTTAATAATTTTATAAAAAGTAAAAAATTAAACGTGATATTTTTTAATTAGTAAAAAACTAAAATAACAATTTTTTAAATAAACAAAGGAACAAAAGTGTATTTTACTTCAAAAAATTATTGTGACGTGAAATACTACATTATATGTACCTTGAAACCTTACCTCATCAGCACTAAGCCCATCCATATTTGTCTCTAAATGTTCTTTGGTTATTGTACTATTTTGCTCGCCATAGACTTTAGGATCTAGCTTGCTCGCTGGTGGGAACTCCTGCCATTAATTTATGATAATTGTGAGGAGGGGGAAAAAAAACCTCAATTAGGCTATAGAGCCTATCCAATTAAAAAAAAGAAAACTCAACATCAATAACAAAAATCCTACTTTTCAGTTTGAATCCTATCACTTACAATCAAGTATTATCACTTAGGCTTACTTGGAGACATTGAATCATGACAGGATTTACACCAGCTAGCATCTCTCTTGCAAATTCTTCATCAGTCCTCCATGCAAACTTATCCTCTGCTCCAAATTAAGAGGACTACTATTAAATGGGAATGTTTTAGAAAATGCATGAGTTTCGTATGTTCTGGAATGCAAAACAATACATTAAGTTATCCATGTCTGTGTAAGTTGTCTAAGGGTCAAGAGTTAAACCTTTAATAACTTGAGGCGTGGGAAATTTGAGGAATGGTTCACCATCAGTTCTTAAAATTTCCTTGAGCATCTCTGCATGGATGTTATCCCTGATATCCTTGAGTATACCTTCAGGCACCTTAATCCCACCTTCATAGAGTTTAAACACATCTTCAAAACTGTCAAATTCACTGGGGGTGTCGTCAAATAGCGATTCAAGCTCAGGTTTGAGAACTTGAACTATGGATTTCAGTGCATAGGCAAGAAAATCCGCCATTTTCAAGTGACCAAATCTTTCATCCCTTGGCACATAGATGTTTAAGCTCATGGCAAGATTCAACCTACTCTCAGTACTTGGATCTGCTATGATTACAACAAATTAAGTTAACAGCACCACATTCAATAGTGAACTATGATATTTGCTTAAGCTAAATAGGGAGAGTTGAAGCTCATGACTAACTGAACCAGAAGCAAAACTAAATAGGCTATGATATTTTTAATATAATAACTGGGAAAAGGAAATCAATATTATGATTGCTTTCTGCACATGTTAGCCTTATCTCTGGAACAACAATAAAAAATAGACAATAAACAAAAAGTAGCAATGAGTGTCCGGATTAATTATCTATGCTGCCAATCATGTAAACATCCATACTTAAGAGCATTCTCATGTCTAAACGCAAAATAAAATTGATGGTACAGGAATCCTTTCCCTTTTATGAAGATATGTATTACTTCACATGTTGACATCCACAAACTGAAAAATAACCAAACCGGTGTTATAGTGGACATGTCATTTATGAAATTTCATATCATCATGACTCTAGTTAGTTTTTGAATGCTTCGAACACATAGGACAGAGAAATGACCTGATTTTTTTCCCTAAATTATTCAACAAAAATACACTTGAATGACTAGCAAAATAACAAGTTTAAATATCCTAACCTGACTTCGAGGGAGGTCTACCAGTTCTTCCCCTACGAGGGTAGGGATATTTGCTAGACCCACCAAGAACTGGACGAGCATAGTCCGGACCCTTGTCTGGATCACCTAAATCATTGTAGTATGCATAGTCATAGACCCTGTCCCATTCTCGGAGCTCCCTTCTTCCATCTCCTCTTAAATTCTCTAGTTCTTCTTCTCTGTACTTAAGTAGTGGCTCTGGTGTTTCACTTGGAAGGTATGTCTACAATATGTTGGTAATTATGTAGCATGTAGCATAAAGTTCAAAATCTCCTTCTATCAATTCTAAGAATGACTAAACTACAAGTTTGAAGTAATATTTTCGGAAGGTGTTGAAAATACTAAAAATCGCTCAAGGTGTTTGACTGCTTGATGTGTCTGTGCATTACCTTGTTGCTGAAGAAAATGCGGTCATCTTTATATTTTTTTGCAGGGTATACCCAAGAGTTGCAAACAAAGTGGATGTCACCTTGACCTGGAACATTTTCAAGTGTGAGAGTTCTGAGGTAGAACTCACTGTGATGATGATTCCTTATTAGAAATGCTCCTGGTGTTCCTATCTCCTCATCCCACTCAAATGTAACCCTAAATGCAGATTCACCAACAGTCAAGGGTGTGATAGTGGTAATCCAGTCTTTCAGATATGCAGGCTTCCCAAGTTTCCCTTTCAACTCATTTCCTACAAATATTAACATATAAATTGGACACTTCAAACTCTTAATTAATCATTTACAACCACTGGACTCATAGTTGAGTCTTGAGCACAAGAGAGAGTAGAGAACCATGTGAGAACGAACGATCCTGGTTCTATCGTTATTTTGGTGTGGGGTGATAGCACAATCATTACTCCTAAATATAAAAAATCTGATTAGGGTTTCAATTTAACTGAAGAGGAACTTCGTTGCTCGTGAATTCATTAACAACGAGTCACTGTTCTTGCCTTCCGTTTTATTGCCGTCGAATTGTTTGGTCGTGCATCTATGCTTCTGTTTCGTCATTTGAGTGAACATTACACTTATCTTTATGACGCTTCTTTCGGCACCTCATCAGGATCTGGACCTCACGTGCGCATTTTTACTTTTAATTTTGTTAAAATTTGACATATTTTTATTTTTTTAAATATACATTTTAATTTAATTAAAAACTTTCTAATGAAAATTATTTTTATAAAAATGTAAGAGAATATTAATTAAAAAACTAGATGTATCTAAGTTGGTTGAAAGTATTTAAATAAAATATAAACAATTTTTATTTTAGGAAACATAACTAAAATTATAATAAAAATTTTAAAATATTTGTTTAATTTACTATGAATTATTTGATACAACTTTAAAAGTGATTGCACTACAACAATAAAAGAAATATATGCAACAATATGAGAAATACACATGAGAATAACGTATCAGAATATATTGATTAAATATAAAATTAAACTAATTTAATATATTTATATTTTAATTCCAATATTTTATTTATGAACCCAATTTTAAAAATTTTTCAGTGTAGACCCTCTACCTCTTCATTTTCCAACATGTAAATTTATAAACTCACTTTATACTTTTCTTATCTTTCTAATAACTCTTAAAGTCTTTCATTTAATCCTTATTTTTAATATATAAATTAATTTTTAAGATGGAATAATCGAAAAAATAAAAAAAAATTTGGGTTAATAAATATAATTGAAAAATATTAAAGTCAAATTATAATATATTAAATTATTTTACATTAACATATCATTGATATATTTTCTTTTTATAGTATATCATATAATAATTACAGTCATACAACCACATTTGCACTTAAAAAAGAAACAGAACACAAGTTATCTTTTTATTGCCCTTTTACTATTTTAATGCAATATATATATAGATATAAACACAAATAGAGCTCTGTAAACCGGTTAATAAGAAGCATAAAGTATGGTAAAAGAGAAGGATCAGTTGCGTGGAATGGAGGATGAAGGAACTGAACTGACCAGGATCAACGTTAACTGCACTTATTAACTGGAGAGAAACCCGTTTACCCAGAAACTCATGAAGACGATCGAGGAAGGAGGCAGTGAAGTCGTTAAAGTCCAACACATTCTTCTTTATCAACACCACCCTCCCTTCAATGTGTTTGCGCTTGTTGCAGAAGCCGGTGAGCGCCTTGATGATCTTCTCACTCATTTCTTCCTTCTTCAAGTCACTTAATTTTTCCCAAATCAAAAGCAATCTCAAGTGCTTGTGGTATTGTGACTTATCCAATTTTCCGTGCGTATTTATGGACCCAAAAATGAACAGATGTGCCTATCTCTTCCATCCACCAATTAGAAGCTTCCACTTGTTCATGTATAACCCAAAGCCAACGCGGATTCATTTATTGTCCTGTTTCCGCCCCTCATTTTACTTCCAAGATAAATTGGTGTACGGCTTTGAAATTGGAACCACATGTGACTTAATTTCAAGTATCTCGTCTTTTCTTAAGCCTCTTAATTTCCCGCCGAATATCTTTTCCTTCTCTTCTGTCAACTCTCAAGCGCCTTGCACACTTCCTGTTACAAAGATTTGCAATATTTGCCATTTTGCAACTTCATGATATTGCTTTGATTATTCGCATATGATAGGTTATGCTGTGACGAGTGGACTTCCTGTAAAAGGGAATATAGAAATCTTGCCACTTACACACTTCCTCTTGTTTTTTTAATAAGATATTGAAGAATGAAATTTACAATTAGTGAGCTAGATACTGATGTGTAGGAAGTTGGCCCCCTCAATATTGATTCTTTGTCACTAAATTTAATTCATCAATATGTTAAGCTTAATTTATCTCATATATTCTGTATATTAGTATATTCTTCATTTAAAGAAAAATCGCTTGCACATTAGGAGTTACTAGTTCCCTTACAAGTGTATTTACAATGTGCAAAATTTAACAGTCTGGGCATCACATCTCTATGACTTTATAACCTAATTAGGTTTAGGGTTGTATCCTTGTTAGGTCACTGTTTTTTTTTGTCGCAATAATTAATTGGATTGTGCCTACTGCTACCAATGATTGTCTCTGTGATCTTATTAGCTAAAGACTTTTATCACACGTAACTGACCGGAAAAAAAGGACTTTAATCACACGTAACTCTCAACCACAAATTTCAACCCCACATGAAGGCCGTTGTAAGGGTAGGTTTGATTCATTGAATTATTAGTGGTGAGAATAAGAATGATTTTAGGAATGAAAATGAATTTTGATGGAATGAAATTTTAGGCTCATATATTATGTTTGATATGATATTAAAAAAATTGTGGGAATGAGAATGAAGGTTAGACAAATAAAGAAAATTATAATTTTTATTATCATTACAAATTGATTATTATGATAACAATTTTAAAATTATTATTAAAAATTAATTATAATTAATATATTCATTATTATTTTTAATCTTATAAAAATGTACTTTTATTTCTTCTTCCAGTATCATCTTCCTACGTCTTCTCTTCCTTCTCCAGGCACCAGTGTCTTCTATTCCTTCTTCGGCATCTCTTCTCTCCTTATATTTTCTTCCTAAAACATAATCTTCTTTTTCTCTCTCTCTCCACTTTCAAATCCATCAGCGACAACTTTCTCAGATCCACCACCGATGACTTTTTCATATCCATTGGTGGCGAAGCCGTGTGCCTCCACCTCTGCCGTCTTCTAGGAATGAAGGCCCACCAAACTCTAATCTTCATCTGAGCCACCATGAGAGAAACACCCATCAAGATGACAAGGAAGGACAAAACAAGGGAAAGGATGAAATGGTAATTCATTATCTCATTCCAGGGAATGCTTCCCATTCCATCTAGTGGCTGAGGGGTTGTTCACTCCCATATATGTGGGAATAAGCATTCCCTAAAGAATGAAACACCCATGTCAAAGTGCAAAACAAACATGGGAATTCCCATTCCCTCTCCCACTTTTAAATTCCATGAACCAAACATACCGTAAAAGTATACCAAGTTGCACTTCTTGCTTGTAGTCCATTTTAGAGTTTCCCATGCTGTAAATCGATATTGGCCATTCAATTCATCTAACGTCTCTCCTTCTGCCAAATGGTTTTGCTTTTTTGAAAAATCCCACCCTGGTGAAAAATGCTGCCACTTCAATCGGGTGAACGACTTCTTCCTCTAGACAGTGTAAGCATCTTTGCCCAAATTAACAAGGATCCTTCATAGAGCATGGAGCGTCCGCCGACTCATTCTTATCTTCTTCCTTTGAAATCATCTCTCTCATATGATCTTCTTCCTCCAAAATCGCACATGTCTTGGCCAATATTGATTTCACCCACTAGTTTGGGTTTTGAAGGCTAAGACTGATCTTGGTGTGGAGTTTCAAGGGTGTTGCTCTCCCAGCACTCTAAGCTCACCGGTGTCTCTACATGGCTATCAAGTGACCAAAAATATATTGCTGTCATTCATTACATGGTATGAAAGTTCACTGACTATCAAAATTTTAAGAAATTTTTAAATGTATTTAACAGTTTATTATATTGGTTATTCAATTTGATATTTTTTATTTCATTCCCAGACAAATATATAACTAAAATCAGATTATGAGCAATCAAGTCATATTAGTAGAATCGAAAGATTTATTTTTATGCGTGTGAATCACTTACAGACAACTTTTGTTGAACAACTTAACAAGTTGATACTCTCTTGAATGTTGATTCAACATGTTCTTTTTTTAGATAACTTTCAAAGTTGTCCCCACTCCCCAGCTATACTATACTAATTGGCTTAAAGTCTTATGGGTGTGTACTTCTACTGATTGTAGAAGTTCAAATTTTAAAAAGATGAATATATGGTTATAGCATTTGGATTTATGTCTAAAAGTGGCACTAGAGTATGCATTTATACAATCTTACTTGTGAACTGTGATCAGAAACATTGGAGATTCATTCCTTTACCATAGAAATCAAAATGCTTACACTATGCGCCAGTTGCATATTATCTTGTTTTTATTTGAATGATCTAAATTATATAGGCTTGGAAGGTAGAACTGGCTTTTTTCTTAAATCAAAATGCATACAATTTGAAATGTTCACTTGTCAAAGTTATCAGCAATACACAAGTTTGAATAATGGGACTTCACTTTTTTAAAAAAACAATGATTACTTGATAATCAGTAAACTAATGAGGCTATGATGATGAAGACATCAGAACTACATGTTTGTCAACCTCCATGGATGAAAATGCAGTACTCAACTAGAGACTAATATATTGCAAGGGATGAACTAATAGTTGATAAACCATTTTACTAATTTTATTTGGGCCACAGAAAAAAATTCATTGATGATAAGAAAGCTTGTGGATTTAAGTGCAAGACAAAAAGTGTTATTCTCTTGGTGCCCCCATAAAAAAGGAAAAAAGTAGGATATTTATTCCCTTCACATTTTAATCTTTGAACATGCTATTATTATGTGTATGCCTTTAAATTGTAATGTTTTAGGAATACATGTGCATGGTATATAAATAACCCTGTCTTTATGGCTCTGTAGCTTGGTTTCTTCACCATAGGTGGGTGTCATATATCGCTGCTTTTTTTTTTCTTTCTTTCTAATTGAACTTATATTCTTCTATCTTAAGGGGTAGAAATTGAAGATAATAAAATAAATAACAACAATAATAAGAAATTAACTGTATTTTTGTTCCTAGAGGCATTAGTTATGAACGGGCTATTAAATATGCCAACGACTTATATCTTTAAAATTTTCAAAGTTTGGTAACAATTTAAAAACTTTCAAAGTTAGGTGAAAAACTTTCAAAAGTTGGTGGTAAGTTTTTCAAAAGTTGTAGTAATTTGTCAAGGGTTGGTATATGCATAGAAGAAATATCTAGAATTATTGAATTAATTATTTGCTAGCATTATAAATAGAAGGATGTGATAATGGGAGTGTGTGACAAAGTGAGAAGTTGTATGAGTGTGTGAGAAGTGAAAAGGGTGTAGAGAGAAGTTTAGAGTACAATGTAGCTTTGGTAGTTATTGTAATATTGCGAAAAATAATAAAAAGTTCATTCAATTAAAGTCTCTATTCTTGCCTTTTGTATTCTACAAGTGGTATCAGAGCTTGTTAGAGTCTAGCTCTAATATGGTTTAGGCTTAGTTCAAATTTGGTCAACCGAGTCTCTAAGCTATGAGGTTCCTTTGTTTGAGTACGAGATCTAGGATTGTCGTACAAGGAGATTCTACTGAAATACAGTCAGGGACTATAAAGAAACTTTATTAGAAATCAAGCAAATTTGGTGTAAGTACAGAGCACTGTCAAAATTGTTATGACTGATATGTTGACAAATACATGCTTGCTTAAGAAGTTAAATAATAACAACTATCAAGTCTAGAGCGTAATAGTTGAACTTTATCAAGGAGGTTAGAATCATTAGAATCTTATTGATGAGATGAAGCGATTCCACCAACAAATTCAAATGAATTGAAGAAATAGTAAGTAAAAGCGAGAAATGCTCTTTACATATTAATTTTTACAATGGAACCACAATTCATTAGATATATTAAGGAAGCCAAGGCACAAAAAGAGGCATGTGATGTGCTTGCTACATTGTTCGTGAGGGTGAATGATACAAAGTTGTAGCGACTAGAGATTGAGCTTGTGTCAATTTGATAAAATGATATGCCGATAAGCAATATTTTTCAAACATAAAATATATTTGCATTGAGATTTCAAAATTAGATATGAAGAATGTCATTACCAACAAAAGAATTCGAAGAATTATTATTGTAGGATTAAACTAAAAGTATCATAGCCTTGTACTGCCATAAGATGTTGGGCCAAAGAACCAACTCTTGCAGAGTTGAAAAGTATACTAGCCAACTAAGGGGTTTTGGAATTACAAATGTCCAAAGCTTTTTTGAAAGATGAAGAAAAAGCTCTCTTTAGCAACCCAAAAGGCTAACAAAATGAGTCTAGCTGGAGAAAGAAAGGAGATAATAGAAAGCATCAAAATGGTTGCCAGAGAAAATGTCATGGGAGAGGCTTATATCAAGGGGTAACTCGCTTAAATCCACAAGACCCTGAATTAAAGGAGTGATGAAGAGACAATAGATGCTACAATTATGGCAGAAAGTGTCACTTTACTTGAAATTGTAGAGTACCTCACAAAGAAGGAAATGTTGTAACTAACACTATAGTGAAGAAGAATGGGACTTTTAAGTGTCATTTGCAACCACAAAAGAATTAAAAGAGATTGCATTGACTTATGTTGAAGAACCACAAGAAGACGTGGCGCTAGCAACAACAAGCGACAAATTTGTCAATTATGAAGAATATTATATTGTTAATTCCAAATGTTCTAATTATATAACAGGAGATAAAGAGAAGTTGTCAACAATGTCTAAATATAGAATAGGTCAAGTTGTTGTAATAACAAATGATTTAAGATTGTCAATAACCTATGTTGGCAGCATGGAAATTATTCCTCACTATAGTACAAAAAAAGTACATCTATAAAATGTTTACCATGTACCTGGAATGAAGAAAAATCTTCTATCAGTGTCATAACTTGCATCTGAAGACAACTATGTGGTGTTCAGGCTGAAGGATGTCAAGGTATATAGAAGTTTGGATCCAACTAGTGCACCAATTATGAAGGGCAATCATGTATAGTCTGTTCACATAATGTCAGCACAGACAACATATGTAGATAAGACAAGAAATAATGAGATAGCAGATTTATGGCATGAAAGGCTTGGCCATATCAGCTATCAATTATGAAGAAGGAAATGCTTAGAGAACTTCCACAGCTTAAAGTTTGAGACAATATAGTATGTGTAGAATGCCAATACAGTGAAACACATCAATTACCATATAAGGAGTCTAGTTTTAGAGCAAAGAAACTATTTGAACTAGTGAACTCTAATACTTTTGGACCAGTAAAACAAGCTTCTATCAGTAGATATTGGTACATGATCACATTCATTGATGACTACTCAAGGTACATATGGGTAGATTTTATGAAAGAGAAGGTTGAAGCATTTTCTATATTCAAGTTGTTCAATAAGAAAAATGAAAGGGAAGTTAGGCATAAAATTTTATGTCTATGTACCAACAATAGGAGAGAATATACATAAGAGGAATTTAATTAGTATTTACAACAAAACAAAATACGGCGATAGCTGACGTGCCTCGGAACACCTCAGCAAAATGTGGTTGCAGAAAGAAAGAATCAACGCTTGACATAAATTTGTCGAAGTGTGTTGCATGCCAAGAATGTATTACCATGATTCTAGGTGGAATGCATAAAGACTATTGTTCATATTACTAATAGGCTACCACAAGCAAAGCTTGATTTTATGTTGCCCTATGAGAAACTTTAGAACATCAAACCCACTGTGAGTCACTTCTGAGTGTTTAGTTGTATGTGTTATATTTTCATGCCTGACTATCAGCGTAGTAAGTTTGACAAGAAGATAGTTCAGTGTATATTTGTGGGTTATGATAATCAACAGAAATGTTGGAAATGTTGCGATCCAACCACTAGCAAATATTATACATCTTGCAATAAAGTATTTGATGAGGCATTATCCTGGTGGTCACTGCAAGCAACAAATCTTCCTTATTCAAGAGAGATTGAAAATACAAGAGAAATAAAATGAGCATAAAAGTGAAGTCAAGCTGATCTTTGAAGTCAAAGTGAAATCGATGATAGAAGATGATAGTTTAAGAGCCAAACGAAGTGAAAGGAGCCATTGGGAGACAAAAGTGCATGCAACACTGGAAGAAGAAAGACCAAGTCAATTGGAAGAAGAAAGACTAAGTCAATTTGAGGAGTAAGAAGATTAGAATGAAGAAGATATTCTTCAACCACAACAATTATGAAGATCAACAAGGCAAAGAAAACTGAACTTAAAGTATGCAAATGCAGTAGTGATTGAAGATGGAAGACATAATGAGCCAGCAATGTATGAAGAGGCGTCTAGTACGAAATAATGGAAGAAAGCTATGGAAGAAGAGATCAATGTGTTGAAACAGAACCAGATGTAGGAGTTAGTGCCAAAACCCAAAGATGTACAACCCATTTCATGCAAATGGGTGTATAAAGTAAAGACTTATCTTAACAAATTAATTGAAAGATACAAATCTCGGCTAGTGGCACGTGATTTTTCTTAGAGGTACAGATTTGACTATGAAGAAACGTTCAGTCCAGTGGCTAAAATTACCACTGTACTAGTATTATTAGCTCTCATTACGAAAAAGCCCTATAAGTTGTGGGAGATGGATGTGAAAAATGCATTTCTGCATGGAAAATTAGATCAGGAAATCTATATGAATCAACTAAGAGAATTTGAAGCAAAGCACAACATGATTATGTATGCAAGTGAGAAAAAGCTTTGTATGGGCTTAAATAAGCACCAAGAACATGTTATGAAAAAATTATTGAGTTTCTAATACAGAGTGGATATTTAGTAGTACCAGCAAATTCCAATCTGTTTGTAAAAGTTCGCAAAGACAAAGTGACTACAATCTTTGGCTTGGGATCAGGAGTAATATCTTGTTGAAGTAAAAGGCAACCTATAGTAGCTCTATCAAGCATAAAATCCGAATATAGAGCAACAACGACATTAGCACAAGAAACCACATGGATGATATAGTTACTAAGAGATTTAAATCAATTAGTAGAGTATCTAGTAGAATTATATTGTGACAACATATCAGTAATTTGCTTGGCAAAGAATCCAGTTTTCTTTGCTAGGATAAAGCATATGGAGGTACATTATCATTACATTCAAGAAAAAGTATTGCAAGGAGAAATTGACCTGAAGTACATTGACATAGATCATCAAGTTGTTGATATACTTACTAAAGGTTTAACAAAAGTCAAGTTTGAAGAATTTCGAAAGCAACTTGAAATGACTTCAAGAATAACAATACAAGAGATTAATCAGTGAGGGAGAGTATTAAATATGACATTGACATATCACTTTAAAAGTTTTCAAAGTTAGGTGAAAATCTTTCAAAAGTTGGTGGTAAATTTTTTAAAAGCTGATAGTAATTTGTCAAAGATTGGTAACCATCCTTAGAAAATATGCATGAAAGAAATCTTTAGAATTGTGGAATTAATGGTTTGTTAGCACTATAAATAGGGAGATATGATAATAGAAGTGTGTGGTAAAGTGAGAAGTTATATGAATGTGTGAGAAGTGAGAAGAGGTGTAGAGAGAAGTTTAAAGTGAAATGTGTCTTTGATAGTTATTGTGATTTTATGGAGAGCAATAAAAAGTTCTTTCAATTAAAGTCTTTATTCTTCTCTCTTATATTCTACATTGGCAAATGTGGGCTTACCTCAACCATGTATATGCATATGAATGGTACTTGTTGCATATGGGGAACTGGCTAAATACTAAAGCTGCATATACATTTGAATAGTTATTGAATACTGATTATGCAACATATACTAAATTGATCAAATATTGCTAGTTGAAACACTCATGAATAATTTATATTTGAATGCAGAATCTTGGGAAACCACAACATGCTATAATATTCGTAAACACATTCAAGGCTTGTGTTACATAGCTTATAAGTTTTAATTAAACTTGTTATGCAAAATTAGAATATGGTATTGCTGTATAATTAAAGCTCTGATTTGTTGCATTCATTTTATGAAATCTTAAGGTCTTGTGTTGTGCTATGTAAACTCAAAATCTTAGAGTTCGTATATTCAATATTGTTCATGGTGCAAACCTACAAAATGTAGAAATGGCCAGACATTGGAAAATTAAGCAACATGTAGTAAAATGCAAAGATTGGAAGTGAATTGAACCAAACTAAAGATAGTATTAGAAAATTTTTATGGTAGGAATAATCATTGTTTTTCGTATTAAATTTAAACTTGTAATACAAAAAAGAGTATTCAACTATTATGTATTTAGAAACACAAGAGCGTAATGTAGATAAAAAAAAAAATGTTAAGCTACATTGTACTTTCATTTACTTAGGAATATAAAAAATAGTTCATTGACCTCCTTGATTACTTCATTTTGTAAAAGCACTATATGTGATTAAAGTGATTGTATTGAAGTGCCAAATAAATCTTATATTACAGCTCCAAGAAACAACATCATAATTTGTTATAAGAAAATCAATATCATAAAGAAATAAATTATGAACTATGTTACCATTAATCTAGTAAAACTAAATTGATTGGATTGTTAGTGGTACTCAAAGGGTGCTGGCGGTGCTGAATAAGAAATTGCACATTGTACCTAACTTAATGTTTCAATATCCTTCAAGGCATGAATAAAATAAATAGTATGAAATCAAATAAGTACCCATGGAAAATATTGCGAGTATAAGCCTATATACATTAGTTGGCACGTCTTGTAAATGTGCAATAGTTGAAGCTCTCTTCTTTTAGATTGGAGTTTTACCCAAATTTTTCATGCATCTCTTATTTCTTATGCCTTTCTTAAATTAACACCTTCACTTACAGGTGCCAGTGTGTCGTTGAAAAATGTAGCACTTGCAATTGTGAGCCTTCCTTACTTGCATGATTCTTCCAAACCTTTATCTATAGTCATCCTTGTTGTATATTCACAATATTTTTGTATACGATGCTATTTTACTTATCAAAGTCAGAAATTGATTCTGCACAACTCTAATTTAATAAAGTTAGTATTTGGTCAATTTTTATTAAATCACATTGGATCAATGTTTTTTTATTTTATTTTGGCCAATAAGTATAACTGAACAAAATTATTTAACATAAATAAAATTTTTAATTGTGTTAATTCTTTATATACTTATACATTTAGACTTACTCGAGGCTAATTGGATGGACATTCAGTTTTGGGTTCATCACGCATTTGCACATTTCTTTCATGCTCTTTTCCAATGTAGCCATCGCTAATAACTCCACAACTTCAGTTTCGGCACGTAAGCGACGATTTATGGAACAACGAAACCTGTCAAGTTCAGAACATTATGTAATTATAATTTTTTTTAATGCCCTGTCATTAACAATCATTACTAATAATTTTATGCTTTTTATTGGTATATATACTCGCTTGTTATAATTTTAATATAAAAAACCAACATTATCATTAATTTTTATATTAAAATATGAAGTATGAAAGAAAATGTGAAGAAGAGAAGATCTAAAATAAAATAAATTGATTTCATGAATTTATTTATGTATCTTCTGATTGCATCAATGTAATTAATAAGAAATAAACACGTGAAAATAATATGTAAAAGTATATTGTCTGAATATTAACTTAAGAAATTTTCTATACACACACACACACATATATATTGTATTTTTAAATTTTTTTAAATAAAAAAATCTTGTTTCTAAATTTATCAACTGAATTCTTCTATTTCTTTTGTTTTTTTGGAGATAGTCTCCAAATTCTTTAATTTGTAAATTTGTCTACTCATCGGTTCAATGTTTTCTTATAATTTTTAAAATCTCTAGTCCCAAATGTAGTGACTGATATTTTTTTACAGAGTTATTAAAAGATAACAAAAATGGGAAATGTAAATTAATAAATTCAAAAATAAGATATTTTGAATCTATAAATAAATGTAAAAAATAGAAAAATTAAAATATAAATACAACAGATAATCTTAGATTAGTATTATATAAATATATATTGCAATCTGTCCTGCCATATAATAATTCACCAACACATGCGCTTTTAAAGATGCATAAAAAAAAATGTTTTTAAGTATTTTTTGCCATTGAAAAAAAACCAACCGCCAACTACACATCAACATTAAGTCCATAATAGAGGGGCATTCTAAAACGAAACCACTCAAGAAGGAACGTGAATTGATGGGCTTTTTTAGATCGTATGGCTCCAACCAAAACATTAAATGATTCTGATCTTATGCTGCATTATTTTTTTAATTTAAATGCTTAAAGTGTTTTCTTTTTTTAAAATTAACGAACTACGGGCAAGTGAATAACGTGTTCAGATTTATCTGGATGTGGTCTCATGAAAGCCATTCAATGCACATGTCAATAATTGCATGTACACGACACACTTCGTAAAAATAGACACAGTGACACGAGAATAAACGTCACGCGATGCATTTTGTCTTGACGTGGGCAGTTTTTTTTTTGTTGAAGTATCATGGGAATATGAAAATCGCGGGCTGCATCCACTTTTGATATCTGAGGGAAATATATATTTGTTGCCCCTAAAGTTTGAGTAAATTCTCAATGTAGTTCCTATATCTAGAAAATTTGCAATTAAACTCTCATAATTTACCAATATTAAGTGTAGTCTAAACTATTAGAATTATGTAAGTATTTTTTTAAAGTGAACTTATAATATATTATCTTTTTAATAATTTAAATTATGAGGACATAATCATAAATATTTAAAAATTAATTACTACATTAAAAAATGAGTGAATATATGTTATAAATGTTCAATAGAATATTTCATTTAAAAATGGATAAAGAATAATTTATGCAATTATAAAAGTTAAAAAGTATAAAATGGATGAAAAATGAAAGTGTAATTTTATAAGATGTAAAAATCAATTGTGATATGTATTAATTATATAATATATGCACTAAAAAAAAGGGAAAAAAGGTAATAGGAAATGAGAAGTTAAATATTGATAAAGGAAAATACATAAAGCATACATAGAGGTTCAGAATTTGAAGTTAAGAATATATAGACCAAGTAAAATATGATAATATCTATGGCAAAAAGGGGAAAAAAAAATGATAGAATTATTCATTATAACTTCAAGTACCACACGGAGGCCGTTATCTAAACCAGTGAGGTTGTTGTTACTATAGTTGATCTTCTTAATCTTGCACATTTTTATTCCCTTCATATTTTGCATGTTGGTCATGGCAGTGGTTTAGGCTAGTTAGTGGGAAATTCTAAGTCCTACTGTGGTGATTGAATAGAAGAAATAAGCTAGTTTGGAGTGTAGAACCCTAATTTTTCTTTATGGGAAAAGTCTCTAAATTTGAAAGATCATCCAACATACTCTGTATTGAATGCAAACGGATCATAAAATAATGTTGTAAGAGACCGAGAGCCCAATGTCATAGAAGGCAGTGTTAGGCAAATGTCTGATGATAACTCTTATGTGGCATATGGATACCTAGGTGGAGTGGGTGCATAGTATGATGAACTAACTTTTCCAAAATTGGTAAACTGTGATGAGGTGGAAAGGAAAATAGTCTGATACTAGTTCCTCTTAAATCTATTTACATTTATGGCTGGGAATAGGATGACAACTCAACCATTTTAATTTGTATAAAGGAAGATCCTGTCGTAGTATTGCCATCATCCTCGTCCTCTGGTGGATGAATAAGGTCCCTTGCTAACATGAAATAGTAACCTCTTTTACCCTTCTTGGGCTCTAGAATAGGCGACTTCGATAATTCACTTGCTTGGAGAACAGGTTAGGATATAGTCATGTTTCAGTACTTAACAAGGGCATGAATCATCATACGCTAGTCTCAGCTCATTGTATCTTTGAACTAGCCATAATCAAGGGTGAAGGGTCTTTAATACTAAGTTGACACAAGCCATTTGCCAAATTAGCTTGTGACACATGTGAAATGGTTAGTAATGTTATATTTGTGTTAAAGAAAAATGCAAATAAAGTAGGAGATAATGTAGCATAATTACCACAAAACCTTTGCCACTATTAACTAGATGAATGCATCTACGTGTGCATCTTCAATACCATCTCATATATTATGAATTTTGGTCTATAGGCCCCGGAGAGAAGTCAATGAGAGAGAAAGTGTGTTATGCTATAAATTTCACATAGTAATGAAAACGATGTAGTCTTAATACCAGTTTTTCTCTATTTATTCTTATTCAATTTTTTCACCATTTCCTTCCTTATTCAATTTCCTCTTTCCAATCTCTTTCTATATTAATGTTTATAGGTTGTTTATTCCATTTCATCTTAAATTTATATTACTATTATGTTAATGTTGTATTTATATTTTTCTAACATCTAATTATTTTCACTTTCTTGTATTTTCTAAATTTATAAAATTTCTTTTCATGATGCATTAAATTACCAAGTTGCTTGCATTCTTTTTTCTTTTTCCTAGTATTTTTTTTATATTTTTTTTTCCTCCATTTCCTTCTATTTACGAAATTTCAAATACTTTTTCTAATACTTTCACCTTTAAAACGTTTTTTAAATATATTTTTCACATTTTTTATGCTATATTTTGTAATTTATTTCTTCCATTTTTCTAGATTTTTTATTTTTTAAAATATTCCATTACATTCTCTCAAAGTATCTTATATTTTCCAATTACACATGTAACATGCATATAAAATAAATAAAATTTAAAAATTCAAAATTTTATTTCAATATTAAATAAAATTGTATTTATATTTTTGGAAATTTAAAATTTTATTTCATCCTTAAACTTACATTACTATTATTTAAAAATTCCTTTTCAGTATGCATTAATTTATCAAGTCATTTGCATTCTTTTTTTCCTAAAATTTTTGCTTTTCTTTTTTTTATTTTCCATTTCCTTCTATTTATGAAATTTCAAATATTCTTATTATTTTCTAATATTTTCACCTTTAAACATTTTTTCATACTTTTCACATTTTGTATTTTGTATTATCTAATTTATTTCTTCCATGTTCCTATATTTTCAATTTTTTTAAAAAAATTTTCATTATATACTCTCAAAGTATTTTATATTTTCCAACTACACCTGTAACATGCATATAAAATAAATAAATTTTAAATAAATCAAAATTTTATTTCAACATTAAATAAAATTGAACAGTCCATAAAATAAAAAAAATAACAAAAAGAAATTGAACATGGTATTTTCCACATACATGTAACATCCACATTACAAGGCTAAACAACTCATTACTAAAAACAACTTGGCAAACATCTTTTTTTAATTTTAAGTTCTGCACTCATGTTTCAATACCAATAACAATACATTCATAAAAAAAATTGCCAGACACAAATTGAACACAGTGTGACATGATGAAAGCAAACAAACCATTCGCATTCAACATTTGAAGCCACTGTTTAAACTGAATTAAGAATCTAAAAAACATACTAATTTGAATTCTGCAAAAGGATCACAAAAATTTCTTCCAACTGATATTGATACTGGGACCATCAACTCAGAAGATTTTGTGGGCCACCTACAGATGCAACCAAAAAAATCAACTTAGTATAAAAGTTTCTGTGGTACAAAAGTGAAGGAACCTTAAAATGTAAAAAGTTACCCGAATGTGAATATGAAATTTCTTTAGCTTCTGAACGGGCAAAATGGAAAAAGGGAAGAAGACAACGCTTTTATTTTTGGCAAAGGGGGCAAATTAGTAATTTTCACTTTTTTCATACCTTTTTTTTTTAAACCATTGCCTTACCTTCATAGTTCTTTCTCCTGGTGCCATGTGACGTTGGCATCTCCTTTACCAATCAAACAATGTCATGTAAAAATTTTTTTATTTATATAATGGTTAAATTGACTAGATAAATACTAAATGTGTGACTATCAGTCACACATTCAATAAGTCACAAGTATTTATTTTCTATGATCTTTAATAATTTTTAAAAATAATGGTGGCTTTGATGCTTTAATATACTTCACGTGTAATAATTTTTTTAATTAAAAAGTTAATGCATTGGAAGATTGCTAAACCTGTGTAGCATGTTTGGTTCATCACATTTTAATTCTCATGTTTATTTGCAGCCAACTGTACAGGAGAGGTGATAACTATGGGAATCCACTTTACCTCATTTGAGGCATTGCTCGTTCTAGAGATCTGCCAAAAGAATCATATGGGTTTTTATAGAATGAAACTTTTAGGACAAAAATGCCTCCGTATGCAAACAAAATATGCCAAAAATGCCCCCAATTTGTGATGCAAAACATTGTGATTTATAATAGCACGCGGACACTATTAAGAAAGATAAAAAAAGTTTGGCATGTATCTTGTCTAGTTAAAAAGCAAATTTTTTACATTGGTTCGGTTAAAAATATAGTTTTGTATCTAGTCTTGTCATTTTTTTCAACTTGCTTCCAATTTATTTTTAGGCCAAAATGCAAAAAACTCCTTTTGATTGGGAATATATTTTAATTTTTTTTAATAAAAACATTTTGATTATTTTGTTTTCTTCCTTTTCCTTTTTCAACATTTATCTGCCTATCAAACATTACAAAAATAATATTATTACATTTCTTTTCATAACTAACTAAATATAATAATAACCCTTTTAATTATATATTTTTCTTCTTATTCGCATCCTTTTGTATTTGTTTCCAGCAAGTAAAGCCCACGATATTATCAAATTAAAAGACAAAAACCATCTCCACGAAAAAAATGAGGACACAACATTCCTCGCAGTCAATGACTTGAAAGGATCGGACCGTCAAAAATCCTTTATTGATGCATGACTGCTCCTCTTTCTACCCCTGCTTATCGCTAGTTCGCTACTGCTTCCCCATGTCATCCATTGGCAAATGGAATTTCGAGAGATAAGAACAATTATACAAACGACAGCTGTCTATCAACTTTAGACGAGATGAGAACAAGATCACCAATATTCACGAATCCAGAAAAAAAAAAAAATCTGAAAATACAGGAGTAATAAAGCTGCAGAAAATATCTCAATAAGACACTGCATCGTCGTTTCAAGCCGAAGCAACTAGGTATTTATTGATTGCGAAGAGAGATAAATAAAATTCATCACTTAAATAAGCTTTATTTATACTGTATCTATTTTTTTCTTATTTTGACAAGAAATTAATAAAAAATTTTTGAGAGAATCTAAATTAATTAAAAGAAGCAAGAGAGTGTAAACTTTAACAGGAAGTTAGAAGGGGGCGTCGTGGAATTGGCAACCATATATAATTTCTTTTTAAATTTATTTATTATCCTCATGTAAGGTGTAATATTCACAAACATCATATTGTCATATTATAGTTTTAATATGTACAGATATGCAATAATAGAAGTCTATGAATATTTTGGTCGTCACCAACGGTGGCAATTTACCCTCGCATACTAGGAAATTGAGCAGCATTTGGGTATATCAAGATATCCAATGACGTATTAGGGTACAAAAGTTGTTGGAAATGGCTCACTTACAGCTTTAAGGAAGAACAAATATGGTAGTAGATTCACCATATGAGCTCTCTTCAATAAGAAGAAACTAGATGTATTGAAGAGTATTCAAGCGTTACCATTGCCGATCCCAATATGAACGTATTCAATTATCTATTAACCATTCCAAACGAGGGGTGAACCTAAATTTATATTCCAAGAATCAGTAAAGTCCTACTTGCCTCTCCCACTGGAGGTCCGCAGAAAATTCAGAAAGAGCAGCTCGAGGATTACCATTTGAAATAGACCAGTAATATTGAGCAGTCTCATCATCAACTTGCATGCTTCTCCTCAAAGAATCAATTACCCTTTTCTTGCCTTCGTCCAAGGAAATTCTGTTTGATAAATAACTACATCTACCGTCCGGTACATCCTCTGTATATATTACCGCTACTTCTCTTTTTGCATACACATCCAGCTCGATATAGCATGTTCTGTTAATAAGAACATCCGGGTTGCTTATAGGAATTAACAGCCTTTCCCTTGAGTATATCCCATGATCACTCATCATATTGTTAAGACGTTTTATGTCCATAACCTGTCAAAATAAAAAATTAGCCCAACCAAACAAAGAAAAGAGAAACTGCAATGGAGTTTGTTTCAACTGGCCAGCTCCTCATGGGGCTGCAAAAGAACACCAAAGAATTAAAAAAACAAAAAAAGCAGAATTCACACGGCCCCAAAAGGAGCTGCACTGTCCATTAGCCTTCTCAAGGTTTTTTATATACACACACATATACGCCGTTAACGAGGGAAGCCCATAGCAAGGAAAATAAAGTTTACAACAAAATAGTAAAAGAAAATAATCTTCGAACTATTAATACACTCAACCATAACTGGGCAATTGCTTTGTTTTAATCAAGAAGTAAACAGGAAGGACGGCAACCATTGCATTCAATGCATGCTAGTATGATTTATTTCAATTGTTTAATAGTAACAAATATACCGACTGATCATGAACTCCTTGATTTTTTTTTAAATCTCATTTCACTGCATGCAATGCTCATTCGAACTTTAAAATCAAGATTACATGAACTGCTCAACCCCATCGAGTGCTGATGTTTCACATATTTACCAGTTCATGTATTTCACAATACCAAACTAGAATAAGCATTAAATTGATCTAAATAAGTTTGTCGTCTATTCTTGACTATAAAGTTCTCAAAAAAACAAACAGAAGAAAACTAATATTGTGGGAGGGGATGGGTTTGTGGAGGGAAAGTGGTACTACCACTCTATGTGAATCAGATTAAGCAGCATAACGAAACAATATATTTCTTCAGTTCCATCCATGTATAAGATATATTAGCTAACTCAGAACCAGACTCCGCAAATCGTAATTCAGACATACCTGAACCGAGTATTTGACGGCAAGACTGGCAACGGTATCACCACGCACAATTCGATGTGAAATCGCAAATTTTCCCAAACCATTGTCTCTCCAAAAGCTTCCAGCCAGCGGATTTCCAACGACATCCTTCAACTTCCAAGGAGCCGTGAAAACTCTGGTTACAATATCCTTTTCGGAGGCGACCGAGTTCCAAAGTCGGCAGACGCATCTCGCCCGGGAGAGATCTGAAATAGTCAGTCTCTCGAAAATAATTCGAAGGATGTCCCTGCACGCAAGCACCAGGAAAACAGAATTCATCGGTGAAGTTATAGTGGAAGAGCCGAGAGAGCGGGAAGAACGGCCTAGGCTTTCTTCGGCGGACGACGACGAGCTCGAGGATAAATGAAAATTCATCAGATGTTTGCGAACGTAGACGTCGCCTTTATTGCAACAGCTATCCATTTGCGGAGTGCGAGCCTGAGAGGGATGGGAGACGATGACGATAGGATTTGGATCCCGTGCGGTAACTGGTCAGGGTTTTGGTCAGAGGGCGAATGTGGGGGCTATTCGGCTTTGGACCAATACAGTATAGGAAAGTTAAATAATTTCTTATCGGCTTTCGTATAAATTTTTCAATAAAAATGGACAATTTTTTTTTTAATAAGTGTAAAATTTATTTATTTTATCTATAAAAATATAAAATTATTAATGATTTAGCAGTTAATTTTTTGATTCATTTTCAATAATACTTAAAATTAAATAAAGAATTAGATATTATTATTTATATACTTATATTAAAATTTTTAATTAATGAGTGATACTAAAAATCTTTTCTACAATTCATTAACTCTCACTAATAACTCTCATTTTTTAATAAACTAAAGGAGTAAAGATATGTTAAAATAACTGTGTGTCAATCCCATCTTTTCAATTAAATTTTAGTAAACATTTTAATGTAATTATTATGTGTATTGATAATTTTGAGTACCTTAATGTATTCAATTATAATATATAAATATAATTATAATAATATTAATTAAAATAATAATAATATTATAATTATAATTAGATGTACTAACATATTTAAAATTATGATAACACCAACAATTTTACCTTCATAATATATAAAACAATATTAATATTTAAGATTGTTTTTCATACGAAAATTTTAAAAAATAAACAACTTTAATAATAAAAAGTTGTTCAACTCTATATTTTACGGTCAATTTATTTTCAAACGTTATGTTCCATTAATTATATAATTTTCTAGGCAACATTGTTTTCTAATTATTATATAATTATAAAATTTTGAGACTCGAGATGTTCAGTCATATATGTTTGTATAAATAAAACCTAACATTACTAGTTCAAAATCATATTAGTATAAATTTAATTCATATTTACGGAAGCCATTAGATCAACGAGGTCGTTTGCTAGATGTCAAATTGTAATAAGCCACTTAGCCAAACGGCAAACGTTGATGCTATTGCTCAAGCAGTTTGAATCCTCCAGGGATTGCGTCGTCCATGAACAAGGGGGCAGCAAACAAGATAGGATAGATGGCCTGTGCAAGTCCAAGCTGCAACTTGCACTTCTACCGTCCCTCAATACCAATTTCAACTTCAGCCACTCGCTGTTCCTTGTCTTTCTCAAACTCTATCTTTCGTGGTTACCATGGAATATCCCTTCACTGTGCGAGCTCAAGAATTTGTGCCAAGTTTGAGAAATTCCAAGGCGAACCTCCCCAAGACAGTCTTCAAGAGGCCGAACCTTCTTCTACAATAGAGAATTTCAAAGAGGAGGAAGATGACAGGTATTGGTTCTTCCAATTAGTTTACAAATTACAATTTAAGCATTTTAAATTCAGTTCGAATTTATGTTGTGTTAATTTCGTAGGCCAGTTATTAGAACTATATTTTTCCGTAGAACTCTATCTTCAGAATTTTGCGTGCTTTGCGTTTCTTCTGGGCCAAAGCCTTCTCAAGTAATTGAAGACACTGATAACTTCTATCAATTACGCTTCCTTTTCGCCATTTCTGATTATTTCTGTAATCTTGAGCCTCAATTTCATTCTGTCGAAAAATTTTCTAGCAGGCTTGATGTTCTGTATGTAAATTTCTTTTCTTTTTTGGGGCGGTTTCTAGATTATCATTACATATTTGTCTAAAGTGTCTTCCAGAAACTAATACATCATTTCATCGAGCTAACACTATTTGAAATCCACCAATTTTCTGACCCATTAATATGTTTTGCATGCTGTGTGGAACGTCCTGGCTGATGACAGTGACTGAGCTCTACTTGTTCAAGCATGGGCATTAAGTTTATCGTAAAGTGATATTACAGTTTAAAAATTTTTGAGAATGTTTTTACTGTCTTAATGATCAGTAGAGGTAAACTCTGCTCAAACTTATACTGTCTTTGTCTTATTGAGAACTTTACATGCATTTTAATTATCTCCAAAATGGCAAGGGCCAAGGCACTGAAAAGTCTCCTGCCCCGGCCCTGATAGTGTTGGGGTCAAGATGGTGACCCAGCTGGGTATATAGTTTTAGACTCAATTTTAATGTTTTAGAATTATAATTTTTGAGGTTGAAGGTGAAAATTAGAATTGACTTATTTTTTAATTCTGTGAATTTGAGGTATGGAATTGGAAATTCTAAAAGATAAACCAAATAAAAAAATTGCAATTATCAGGTTCAATTCCAATTCCAAACTCCAATTTCTGGTCCAGCTCTTGAGGCAAACGGGGCATAATAGTTTTCATCTCCTAATGCTGCAACAGTTAAGGAACTCTTCTGCTGATAAAAAAATTATTTTATATGTTTCTCTAATATTTGTGCACCTTTTAGAAAATTTTGAGTAATGCAATATATTCGCAGTTGTATGGGAATAGGAATTGCTGCAATGATTCTTTCACTTCTTGTAAGCCTTGAAGTTTGATCTACATTCCTATAGGTATCTGAAAGCTGTTGACTTTTTGCTTTCTCTTTCAGTTGCTTGCCTCCAGACTTGGAGGGTGCAGTGCGACAATCAAGTCAGGCCACTGCCCTTTTTGTGTCTTCAGGAGGGATGAGAGCTATAGTATGTGCTCAAGTTGATAATCTCATTCCTAAAATAGGATGCATTGTCTATGCTATTTTCAGGCCTACTTTCATATATAATATATTTTTAGTGAAAATTAATATTTGGACTATATGTGAAACCATTCTACTGCTGTACAGCATCTTTTCTGTAGGAGTATCGTTGCTGTCATTGGTATACCTTGGGTGAATCAAGGTAGGGTGACTTAAATCCATTTTGTTGATGACCTACTATAGTGTTCTGCAATCTTTTCTGAAGAGTCTAGCTATCTTTGCCAAGTTAAGATCAAGTACTTCCTTAGTTGTAATCTGTCTATGGTGACTAAAAGCAAGATGCTGCAACCAAATTTTTATTCAGGCTTCTTTGTGGATACCTGGGATGACTTAAGGTAGTGTGACTTGATACCGTTATGTGGAGGACATACTACGATATTTTGTAGTCTTTCTGAAGAGTCCAGCCATCTTATCCTTTCTATTTTATAAGATCAAGTACTTCCTTAATTTAACCTGTTTAAGGTGATCAAAACTAGGATGCTGTTTTCTTCTTGTTTCAATTCCGTTACTTTACATTTTGTTAAATCTCATGTAACTAAAATGCTTAAGCACGGGTAATTTAATCAAAATATAATTTAAGAAGATGTTGTCTCACATGTATGGTTTATCACACATAAGTTTTCAGTTGTTGACCCCCCTCCCCCATATCTCTCTTCAAGTGTGTGACCGTGTGAGTGAGTGAGTATTTGTTTGTCCTTCTCATTTACATTTTTTAAAACTTTTTACAGGTTGAACTTTTAATCCCGCAACTGCAATTTTTAGATGATGAAGGTGCACAGGTGGAACTGTGGGAATTGTCAAGGATTTTTTTGGACACACTTATTAAAGAAACAGAATGTCAGGTTAGTCAGATGGGTTAGAATGATTTGTAACATTTCAACTTATAAAGGATTCTCAGAATTCATCTTTTCCATAAAACCTCAAGGTCCAGTTGTAAAGTGATCTTGCCATTCCCTATCTCAGACCTACAAATACATTTTCCATAACGCAATTGCTTGTAGTATTGTTATTTTTAAATATCATAAAGAAAAAAATGCAATGAAAAAGAAAATTGTTTAGCCTTCGAAATCTCTTTTACATAAGGATCAATAGAAGCCATTCTTGTGTTGTAATTATTGCACTTCCTATTGCTGCACATTTTCTTTATGGTGCTTCAAAATAAAATCAATAGGTTGTTTCAATATGGGCGTTGATGCATTTGTTAAGTAAGTTGTGAACTTGGCTTTTGAATTTCATTAGCTTGTTTGTTAGAGGGTTAAAGCCATATTTCCAGATGCTGGGGCAGCTGCTCTTCTAAAATATCGGTGGAAGGATGCTGAATTTAGATTTGCAAGGTGACTGCCACTACATTAATTATTACTCTATATTTAATCCTTTCCTTTCCCATGCAAACATGATTAGTGTATACTTTTAGCCATTGGATTCTTGCTTCTGCGTTTACCTTGAGAACTTTGATGGCCATGCTGTCACAATTTCATTCATTATTTCGTGTAGTAATGGCCAAGCTACTGTTATACCGTGTACAATTTTCTGTTACCTTTATCCAGCTTAAGTGACCGGAGGCCTGTCGAGAGTGAAGATGAGATCGTGGTCATGGTTGTTCCTGATTATCAAATGTTAGAATATGTTGAGAGAATTGCATCTACTCTCTCAGATGATCCAGTACATTCTTGACCTCAGATCCTTCTATCTTCATTGCAATCATCCTATATACTGATCAATCTGATGCCTCATTAACATTTGATGGGGGAAGTAAAATTTGAAATTTTCTTCAATTCATGTCTGACCTTATTTTTAAAATTAGCAGTCTAGGTAGTAACAAGTTCTGACATCAGCTTCCCAGGTATGATGAATTGTGTGGTAAGTGGTGACAATAAATAACAAGGGATTTTCTCGAAATAAATAAATAAATAGCAAGGGATTTAGCATGCATGGTACTTCTCATATCATCTGTCATCCTTACAAATCACCATAGGCTGCAAGATAGCTTCATCCAACAATGCCATTTCAGCACCTTGCATTAAGTCTAGAAATTATTTGTCTAAGTATATATTTGCATAAAATCTCTGCATATATTTGCAGCCAAGACCCCTCATTATGTGGAATCCACGCCTGATCAGTGAGGATGTTGGGGTTGGAGTCAATGTTCGAAAGTTAAGACGCTACTTTTTAAGGTGTGACATTGAACCATTTCCTAATTATATGCTAGACAGTTTAGTTAATTTCAACTGATTTTTATAGATAGTATATGTCAACAGGGAGTTAGAGAAGTCTGCTCTCATCCATGTTATACCTGATATTTTTTCCCCCTCTAGTATCAGATGTAGCTTCTGTTTAATGACTGGTCATGGTAACTTTTTCAAACAACGTTGGCTGGCTTTAATTTTGCTTTGTTATGGTCTTTGGTGGCTTAAGTCGATGGCTTTTCAGTCTATTCTTATCCTCAATTTGTACCCCTTATAAATTATGATAAATGTTTGGGTAAATTACTCTTTCCTCTCCTGAGAAATATCTAAATTATGTAGCCCTTCCTCGTATTATAAAAACATACACAAACTACTATGAAGCTAAAATGTAATCAAAATACCTTAAAAAATAACACTATTATTTTTATAAAAAAATAACTTAATAGAAGTATATTTTTTAACTTTTATTTTGTAGTTATTTATTTAGTGTTAGAACCCATAAATTTAATTTATTCTAAGTCTAAAAATAAACTATTTTATAGTGGTTAAATACATATTCAATACACATTATATTACATAAATAATAGATAGAAATGTTTTAGTAAAAATAAGTATAATCATAGCTTATCTTTTGTTGCAAAAAAATTTAGTCTAGTGTCTATTTTGATTTCAAGGGAGGAGAGTATAGATTTTCAACATGGAGGGGAGAAGTGTTTAACTTTTACATTTCCCAGGAGAAGAAAGAATATTTTACTCTAAATGTTTTGTGCTAATTCTTTTTTCCAGGCCCCAACCTTACATTTTGTTACCCTCCTTCTAGGTAAAAATCATAATATCGTTAAATAAATAAATTTTGAAGTTCATCTTCAAGTCATTAATCTACCGTCTGTGTTTAGTTTCTTCGAAGAATTTCATTATTTTGATCCTATCAGTCTACTAAACTCGCATCATTTGTTGTACAGCACTTTCACGACTGTCTATTCCATGCGACCTCTACCATCTGGTGCAGTCTTCAGGTGCTATCCAGGGTAAGGTCCTTTGTTCCCCCCTCCCATATCCATGATTAACGCAAAGCCTAATGAGCCCTGGAGAGATGATGGCCAAAACTTACCATTAGTAATTAGTAATTCACTTTTTCTTTTAGCAGAGGAATATTAGGTATACTTATGTAGTTTCTAGATATTTTGGTCACCGGCATGATTAAGTTACAGGTTAGTTATTGGAATCACTGCTTTCCATGGAAATTTGAGATTAGAAATTCACAATCTTGGTCTAATACTATTTGATTTTTTGTTGGCATATATTCTCCCTCATTATTTCTAGGTAAAATTCAATCCATTTATGATTTGTTGTTTGAATCTTGTTTTACTGATCGCACTTAGATTGTGGAAAGTGTTCTATGATGACAAGGATAGGCCCAACAGATACTTACTAGCCAAGGAATTCATAAGTCGTCCTGATGCTGAAGAACTTGAGGTTAGTAGCTCCAATTATAGACTACTCTGTCAGATTATGTATAGGTAACCATTCTGTATACCTGGCCGTTTTTAGTTGGGATAATTGCTGAATTTGTTAATGAATAATTTGTGCTGATAACTAGTATTAAAATAATCATAATGAAATCGCCCTGAACCAGCGTCAAGGAAGTAAATAGAGGGTCACTTGCTTTTATTACTTCATTTCCCTAAAATCAATGTGATAATTTAATTGTACTTTTCTGATGGGTACTTCTACCTATATGGGGCAGATAATATTTGGTAGTGGGGAACAGAAGTCAGAGCAAGGCCAAAGTTTGCTTGACAAAGCGGCGGGCGTCTTCTCTTCCCTAAATCGGTTCATGAGGGCTATTTCATGATGATATTTCCTCCACTGCTATATATGATTCATGTCATCTGATATTTTTATTTCTTCACACTTGAAATCTAGAAACTTTGAAGCGCGCAGCACATGCTGAAATAGATTATAATTTATACATTGGCAATTCACTCTGGTGCTGTATGCCGTGGCAGTTAAACTGGCCGTGTCATGCCAATATTCTAAAAAGATTGTTTACAATCAAAATAATGTCCGCTGCAATTCCAACATGACAAAGTTTTAAGATTTTCAAGCACATTATCTTTTTGTTTAGTGTCAAAGTATACCTTTTCTACCTCTAGTTTACCTTTTAAACAATCACTTTTTTGTAATATAGAACTATATTTAAGGATAAGATACTAATTTATTTTAAAGTGAATTACGGACATTAAAATTATACAGTTCTTCCTTCTATTTAAAGAAATCTAATTTAATTTTGCAAATTTTTATTAAAGTACCTAAGAGAATACATTAGTTAAAAAATATATATCGAATAAAAGATTATTCCAAAAAACATTTAAATTAGATTAAAATAAAACAATTTTAATTTTAAAGAAAATTCACGGAAACACTCAATTTTAAAATTCTTATTATTTTAACAAAATTAAAGTAATTGAGCAATTTATTTATTATTTTATTATAAATCTGAATATCAAAATTAGCATTTAACTCCTAAAGCAGTAAAAATTAGTTTTTTGATTAAATAATTACTTTTCACAATAGTATTTAAAATTATATATACATACACATACATGTATAAGACAAATTAAATGAGATTAAAAGAGAATATGATCATTCTTAAATTACAAATTAATGATTAAAATTAATAGAAAATACTACTGCTATTCCTCCTACCTCACTACTATTCCCAGCAGTCTGGGAGACAACCGTCCTCGCTCACCAAGTTGCTGGATTGTTTATTTTTCTGGCCATACCACCAAGTTGGCAGTTCAGTCTAAGAACGCAAGCAAAACCAGATAGATAGGAAATGGTCTCATCTTTCCCCTCATTGCACTGACTGAAAAAGGAATGCACCAGAAGCACCAAGTAATATGGTCCTATCTGTGAATATACAATTTGCAAAGATAGGCACGAGAAAATACTAATACCATGAATTCCTAATCACTTATTTAAAGCTTACATACGTAAGAGTTGATCATCTCAAAAAGTTGCATGTAACACGCCTATAAGGCTTCATGGATGGTTTGCCCATGGTAATTCCATCCATGCAGAGTTACTCGAGGAGTGACACCTGGAGGGACCTCAAAAGATATTCTAATAGGCATGGCCTCCCCCGGCACCAGTGAAAAGTAGTTATCTGAGTAATGAACTGGGAGAATTCTAGTATCTTCCCCTTCTTTGTGTTCCCTCTTTGAAGCATGAATAGAAAAATGAAGGAAGAAAGCAACACCTGCATCATGCCCATTTACTTCAGCAACCCTCATTTCATCATTTTTCCCAGCAAGACTTCTGTATATCCTCTTAAACAAACCACCAACTTCCTGTTCTTTTCCAGTTCTTCCATTTACAATTTCCAGCGAATCCGTAATAAAGTTAACATCTCTTTGACTAGCTGTTGAACTGTGCTTTAAGGATAGAAGTTTAGAGTCCGGTCTTTTAGATGTGTTCTGCACATGCATTTGAATCTCATACGTGGACCCTTCAATGAAAACTTTCGATGTTATCTTGAGAGGTATCTTCTTCCTCTTATATGGCTCTAGTAGCTTGTAATCTCCACCAGAAAGATGCAACCAGTAAAAGTTTCTAGATATAATTCTATAATCTGATTTATTGTAAAGTTTAAGAAGAAGAAAGTAGACTGGTTTTGGATTTTTACTCTTCGGATACTTCATCTCGCCAACAGTCACTATTTTCTTTGGTGGCACAGGGGCAGTTTCATGAACTTTGTAGTATGGACATGTCCCTTCAAGATCCCATACTGAGGCCTCAATAGCTACATCAGACAATTCTTCAGATGTAGTATTAATGACCTGTTTAAGGCAGGGAAGGAAAAATGTTACAAAACTTTATATAGTAAATATATTTTATTCATAACTTAACCTTGTCATAAATTTGACAATTCCACCAGTGCGGTGACACATGTAATTTCTCCCACTCTTTGATTTTGGCTTCCTATCTTCAATTTTACTTCATAAGATTTAGACACAGGATATTTACAGTTCTGTTATCCCTAACTCATACGAAATATAACTTTAATAGAAAAACCCTACCTCTATAAAGTAAGTATCGAGATTGAGCTGTACATGAATTGGTTCTGCAGCACATCGACAGCCATAAAAACCTGCAGTTTGGTCAAGCAGATGGTCATAGAACTGACCTCTGAGACCAGTCCAAGGATTCTGTGTCTTCCAAATCAATACACCCGTATATTTGCTCCACATGCGAGAAGTCCATCCCTCTAGAATAGCTCTATATTGAATGTAGTTGACAAGTTGAGCCTGACATATTATAGCATAAAAGTAAAAAACATCAAATTCACCAGAAAAACAAAGACAGGAGCATGACAAATGCTAGCCTAAAAATAAAAAATTTCTCACTTTCATACAAAAATCATCAAGATCGTTGGGGGTGCCATAAAGTAGAATCTGATCATGAACCTTGGATGGTTTTGAATAAGGAAGGTATTTATGGTATTCCCATATGGGGTTTGGAACTTCTTCTACATAACCATCTGGAAGTTTCTTGAAGACTGGTATCTGCCATCCTTCTGGGGGCATTGTAGCTCTAATAGTAGCCGCAACTGGCATTCCAACATTACCAACCTCTGGATTGAATCCGTATTTGTAAAAATCATTTTTGAAAAAGTCTTCAGGATTTTGAATTTCATAAGGGCCATCAGTGAAGCTCCCATTTCCATCTGCAAACCCATCCCATAATGACCCTTGGATGTAAATGCGTGTACCATCAAGGTACTGGCTAGGATCCCTTGACATCAGGGATGAATCTTCCACAGAATTGCCATTTTCATTTACACTCTCAAAATAAGGATGAAGCCTCAGGTCATTTTTCAGAGCAGCATTTATATCATTGGGGGGAATTTGTTCATTTCCTCCCACCCAGAGGGCAAGACTGGGATGATTTCTTAAAAGCTTGACCGTGTCTCTTGCACAGAACAAGAAAAGGTCATGGTCAAGTGGGCCTTTTGGATTTGATACTGGGACACCTCGTCCGTCAACATCCCCAGTAATCCAGAACTCTTGCCAGACCTACAAGATTTAAATCAGCAGTACAATCAAATTTCAGAAAACCCCAGGGTCACTAATATAATATCTAAATAAAGAACCATAACAGTGATTAAACCAAGGCTGATCTGGTGAAGCTGTATAAGCCTCCGGCCCAGTGGAATCAACATTGTGCCTGGTCCAGCTATTGCAGCACTTAGAAAGTGCCTTCAGAACAAAAAAGTACATCCCAATATTATAACCAGCTGTTGTAATAATAAAATCTGAATGACAATCATTTTTAGGTTAATTTATGTAAATTAGGACGTAAGTTTTTTGTTAGTTAAAGTGTAAGAAAAATCCTTGGCCCCTCAATACTGAACCCAAAAATATTAATTAAATAACTAATAAATTTCAATCTAGGTGGAAATATCTAAGCCTGCTTGTTTATTGTGATTATGAAGTCAATGAGTAAAAGATAATATCGATGCCAAAATAATCAGAGGAAACAGAGCACAAACAACTCTGACAAGATCACAGCAGAAGAAGATCAATGCAATAAGTTTATAAAAAAATATAATGAGGGGGAAGGAATAAAGAGTAAGGATGCAGTAAAGCTTACCAGAATGCCATAATAGTCACAATAATTATAAAATTCTGGCCTCTCAGCCAGTCCACCACCCCAGCATCGAATCATGTTGAAATTCATGTCTGCATGAAACTTGATATCTGTATTATACCGCTTCTTTGAAAGCCTTAGTAGCCCATCTGACAATATCCAGTTACCCCCTCTGATAAAAATTGGTTCTCCATTCACTTTGAACAACCTGTGAAACAAGAAATATGCCACACAGCAAAGCTTAAATTGATTCTAAGAAGAAATAAGTATAAAAATGAGACCGTATGGGAAATCACCATACCTTCCACCAGTAGCACTATCGATATGGCTCTCAATATTGCGGAATCCAAAGTGATGTCTCCATGAATCAGATTCTCCATATCCTTTAACATCAATGTTAATAGTAACATTGTACAAAGATTGCTTCCCCATTCCATTGGGCCACCATAAATTGGGCTTGTAGAAGAAAAGCTGCCAATTTAGAGTTTCAAACCATAATAACTTCAATAAAAGCATTGAAACATGGAACCTTAATCTATGCAGAAAAGGATGCTTGGAAAGATTATCCAATCAAACAACAGGCATATTCACTTTGTTTTTATTTTGAACAGAGGCCATTAGCCAACAATCACTTGAGATAATTTATTATTATTATTATTTTCTGTGTTCTGTATTGCTTTGTTTCTTGGGATGATAGACATCAGCATAACCAGTAATTCAAGCACAAATTATATATGCCAATATCTAGGAAATTGCTAAAATATCTTAATTAAATCCCCCCCCTCCCCCCCCAAAAAAAATTAATACGCAAAGAAACATGAAACATTAAAGTTCCTAAAAATTTAGGGTATTCTGAAACTATAAATAATAAAATAACTGATATGCCAGAGGCCATCTGATCACAATACATGTATTCAGACAAACTTGACAGCTAACTCTTACAATTAGATATATATTTAACACAACCCTGCACAGGATATCGATATGACAATGACATGAGTCATGCAGAAAAGTCGGTACAAAATCTACCACACTACAGATAGACGGTAAGGTTATGAATTGAAAAACCATCTTCAGGGCACCCAAGTTGTTAATCAAGGTTCCTGGAATTATTGACTGAGTTGGCAGTAGACTAACATTTTGCAGTGATAGTAGAAAGAATATTATCAGTATCACCAACCTGAGGAAATGTATATTGCGACCGTGATTTAGCAGGAATTGAGACATGCTGAGACTGAAGATGCTCTACTAAGCAAATGCTATCCTCAAATTCTGCTGTAACTTGAATATTCAGAGAACACTCAGCAATCCACGCACTCTTGTTTTCTAACTCAATTGTGGTATGCAGATATACTCTCTTATAGTTGTCAAAAAATGATGACACCAAATGGGGATCAATTATTTTTACTGGCTGCAACAAAAACAGACACAAAAATAATTCCAGCAACGAATGGCAGAAAGCACAATCAATAATCAAGAAATCAACTAAAAGAATAGATAACTTGGTTTCTAGACTGCATGATCAAAACAAATCAATAGTGCAAATCTGATTTCTAGCTCATGTCTCTGCAGTAAGCTGGTTTTGTTTTCCATTCATCTCAGTGACTCATCAAAGTATATCTCATGAAATCAATTCCAAAAAATAGAAAATTAGATTTACACAGTTGGATCTGGAAGGTTCAGCAATATATCACCATGAATTACAGCTAAAATGATTGACATATAATAGTTTTATTTATTTCATAAATAAGTACATGAAATTGTGGAAGGGTGTGGAAGAGTAAAGAAAGGCTTCAATCATTGGTGCCAACAGCAAATCCTTAAGTACATAAGGAAAACAAAAACAAAAAAGAAAGAAACCAAAAATCCTTTGGTAGTGTGTTAGGAATAAAGCATTTCACACTCAACTCACCCCGGTAACTGAAATGGACACCTCATCCCATATTCCAGTATTCCTATCTCTGCAATCAAGATAGATACTTGCGTTAGAAATAATGTGGGAGTGAGTGAATCCCACAGGATCCCATTCCAATAATTAACCATATCTCAATACAAATGCCTACTGCCCAGTGGCTAGTACTCAATGAATAAAGACTCTGTTCCTTCAATCAGCAACAAGGAAAAGGATACAAATTAATGCTTTGATTCTTCTTAGATATAAAGATGATTAGAAGATTGATACCATGGTGGTAGATTTACAACCATGAAACTGGCCAGCCAAAAGAGACAAAGTTGGCATGATTTTTATACCAGCAATAGTTAAATAAAAAAGAATACATTATCCAGAACAGGAAACTAATTAGCCCATATGTATCCTAAGAGTAATAACAATGTCACCTTATAGGAGCCATCCAATCCCAGCCTTCAACATATTGCGTAGCCACATCTTTTCCAATCTACAAAAAGGCACAAAAGAACATGACTTAAATTTATGGAAAGCATGGGTTCCTTTCCTTTACTCTTCTATCATTCCCTAACTGATTCGAAAAGTTACCAAATACTTGGATTGATAATTGAATACATTCACAACAAGCAAATTAACAAAATAAAAAACATAAAATTAGTGACTCATATTAATGAAATTAATTATAACCTCATGATCGCCACCTTGTCCCCCTTCAGGGGGGATTTTCCCAGGATGATCCGGAGGGTGAACAAGAACAGCAAGCAGGTTACTACCATCGGGATGCAGAATATCAGTGACGTCAAGACAATGCCTACGAAACATTCCCTTTGGGAGGACCATTTGGTGGCCGTTTAAATATACATCAGCAGAGTAATTGATTCCACGGAAGTTGAGATCACAGTGCTGATTGGCTGACTGCAAAGGATCAATTAATTGGTTACGTCCATCACACTTGATGAAACTATTATCAAACCAGAAACCACCTTTTCTACAAAAGAGAAATTTTGTGTATTAGATGGCTTTCTAAGTTGACAAAAAATTCCAGACTTTTCAGCATCTTGTTCTCTTTTGGCTTTAAGAGGAAGAAAAGAAGGCCATAGTTCACCAATATAAGGGCAATATCAGAACAAAAACAAGATAGGAAAAACTAAAAAGAAAGGGCACCCAGAAATTAATTCGAATCGTGCCCCTTCGATGTTCATAATTGCATAATTTTAGAAAGCAGAATTCCTACCAGCTTACACTGAAACGTTGTAAAGAACCAGAATGTGTAATACTCTCTCCCAGCATCAGCAATATCTAAGATTGCTTCATTTTCCAGTCCATAAAAAGGATCGGGCACGACCTTGTTCTTCACCAATGTTGCGAGAACACTGTCAATGAAGGTCACTTAATAAGCAAAAATACAATTGAAACAAATAAAACCACCAGCTCCTAACATTTATCGCATAATGTATCACTAACAACGGAATCAATCCCAGAATGGAACTGAATAAAATCTCTAAGCTTTTAAGCATCAAAACGGAGAATAAGGATTCAACAATAGAAAGTAAAATGTGCATTCCAGGTCGACATGGACCACTGAAGAGGTAAAAGAGGGATTACGTTCCAGGCACGACGGCTTCAATCCACGGCGAAGTGGGACCAGTCGGAGGATGTGTTGTGGTGAGCTGAGTGCCAGTGAATTGGACCTCCATAGACCTAGCGGCGAGCCATCCCGAATCGAGGGTGGTCGTACCTATCTCCGCCGTAAGTGATGCCATGATTGCGTTTGGAAGGAAAACCCTAGATCTCGGAGACAAGCGACTGTCTGGCTCGCTAGAGATCAGAGTCCAAGAAGTCGTTCTCTCTTCCTCGTGCTGCTGTGGAAGTCTCCGTCCTATGTACTTCAACGGAAGAGACTTGCACCGACAGGAGAGATAAGAAAATTTTGAGAGCAAGGGGGCCCTTGGACACACGTGGAATTTGTCTATGCCACCGTGGCACTTGCTCACGCTCCTCCTTTATTACTGTGTTGTTCTATTGCGTACTTGCGGGGAGTCACGTGCTTACCGATGATTTGCCGCAAATTTTACCTGCCACCTTAGAAGGGTAATAATGAAGTGATGTAATTGATAATAATATTAAAACACATTATTAATGAACAACAAATACCTTAAATAATCAATTATTAACACACCGACATATTTTAATGCCTTTAAAAGATAAGTGTTGTGATCCATAAATTAAAAATACTTGACAAAATGGTAGTCTACATCAATGCGAAGACGACGTTCCTTACCACTAAAAACAAATTTGCATAGATGTAAAAGTGCTTTAATCAAATTTTACTTTGCAATAAACAAAATATTCCAAATGTTATAACTTTAATGTCTGTTATCATAATATTAATTCAAAAAAAATCTAGAAGGAGAATTTTGTAAAAAAAAAAAAAACATTTTTATGTAAAAAATTTAACTTTTATTTAATTAGTAATAAAGTAATGACATGTAAGAATGTCATATTCATTATTTTGATTACTTTTTTTTCACCAACATTTTTAAGGCATTAGTTAAAAATTATTTATTATATATAATAAATAAAATTTAATTAATAAAATTAATTTTTAAATTCTTATTATTATTGATAATGAGTACAATAAATAATTATAAATTAATTTTAATTATTTATTATTTATAATAAATCATTCTTAATTAATATTTTAAAATTCACTTGTTAACAAAATTTTTGTGATATATATACTTTCTAATATAAAATTCATAAACATGTTAATTTCTTTTAATTTTGGTTCTCCAGTAGCTTAATCATGGAATCCACCACATTAATTGCGATGCTCTAAAAAATGGCACCCAGCATGCATCTCTCTCCTAAAAATGATCTTTGTGATGTCATTTTTGCAAAAAGTTAAAAAGAATAGTGTGTTTGCGGCTAAATAATTGAAAGCCGTATCGCCGTTTATATTGGATTTTTCGTAGACTATATTCCAGGTCCATGTGACCCCACCTTTTCAGTTCTCACTGTTTCAATACGTATAATTAATGAAATGACTGACTTTGGACGGATTAGATTATACATATATTGATCCAGATTTCCTCTTTTTTTATCACTTAGCTTCCCAGGTGGAGCAGCGAAACCTGATAACTTCTGATGCAATAAGAAATGTTAATTACATGTAACTTTTATGTGAAATTTCTAAGAAATGGCTAAATATATCTTTAAAAACTAATATAAGATAATTTATTTTAAAAATTGTTATTCAAATGACAATTTTTTTTTTTTGCACTTTGATGATATTAAGGGATTCTACATTGTTTGAACTCGTTCTCTTCTATTTTATTTATTAAAGTTCCGTACCGCTTTGTAAAAGACAAGAAATTTTTTTGGCCAACAAAAGACGAGAAATTATGTGGACCTTAAACATACATAATTTTACTTTAACATGATTTAATTCTTAAATTAGAAAATAATTTCTGACTAAAATTTACCTGACTATCGATATCTACTTAAACTATCCTCAATAGTCACCAAATACGAAGAATTCCAACCAAACGAATCTGACTGCATTTTGCTAGTCTGCCGCTGCCCAATTCTCCTTAATTGGTTAACAAATAATTATCATTATGAAAAAAAACATCATTTTAGTCACTTGAATTATTATGTTAATTCCTCAATTGTTTTATTTTTAAAAATAATTTTTTACTAATTAAATATTATCATTTTTAATTTTTAATTTTTTAAATTATTATCATAATCTCTCTACCTATACTATATTAACCCACATGGAATGATCTAAATTGATTATTTTCAAGATATAGCTATCACATTTAACCCATTTTGATTTGGTGGGCTAGAACCCAACCAACAAAAAAATATTAATTTTTTTTTATAAAAAAAAAGCAATCCACAACAAAAATATCCAATCATCAACCTAAATATCTAATTCTAATTTTAAAAAATCTATTTATTTTGTCTACTATTGATTAAATATTGAATATATAAAGGCATTAGCAAGCATAAAAGTTACTTGAAATAGAAATATTAAATATTTCACAACAAAAACTTTATAAAACCTCTCAAGTAGGTCAACCCATCAAATTGGTCCATTTAACCTGTAGGTTAAGTTGGCCAAATTAATTTAACCTATTTATGTTCAAATAAGTTGAAAATATTAACCCAATCCATAAAAATGGTGAGTTAGATAGGCTAATTTTAATGAGTTAAACCCATTTTAACAAATCTATTAATGGGGGTCATTTTAAAAAAATAAAATGATAATTTAGTAATAAGTTAGGGATTAACATAATATTTCTCACAATTATTTTTTATCTCTTTTTTTTTTAACTAGTTATAACATAAAATTAGCTTGATAACAATAAAAAATTGTTATTGTACTTGAATTTTCATACGCCTTATAAATGTAAATTGATTTGAAAATTATTTTTTTACTTTGATATATATACACACACACACGCTGGACCTATAAGAGTAAATAGGTGCTTAAGATAAATTTATTTTATTTTATTTTTAAAAAATAATTATTTTCAAAAATGCTACTCAGGTGCTTAAAAAATTGTTTTCAAGTAAAGCAACTTAGTAACTGAATAATAAACTTAAGTGCTTAAAAAAACTTTTAATGATTTGAAGAAATCTCAGTCAAGACTATTTTGAAAGACAATAGAAAAAATACAACACATATAATTGATATTAATTCAAATAATTTCAATCCTACATCAAGTTTCATTCTATTAGAAAAGATTTTCACTAATATAGAGTTTTAACTTAGATAACCTCAAACACTTACACTTATGGGTCTTACAATACTTACCCTCAATATAAGGTTTAAGTTAACCTCAAACTATCATACTTTGGGCTTTCACTCAACTCACCCTCGACTGACTTTCACTCAGGAAAGATTTTGTAATAGTTAAATAAGTTATTTTAAGTGGAAAAAATATCTTTATATATTTTTATGATTTAGAGAAAGAAAGAAAATACACTTGAGGCAAGTATAAATTTTAAATAATTGCAGAGATGTTAGAATGAGGAAATTTAAGAAGACTTAAATATAAATTGAAGTAATATTATATTTGAGCTTGAGGATGGTACAAGTGACTAAGCCTCATCCCATCCATCCAATATTACCCTTGTTTGAATCTTCCCATGGCCAAATCTAAAGCAAGATTTTTTCCCATTCCCATCATCGTTTCGCCAAAAAATACGAATTTTTGGTAAATGTGTGTTTAGCACAATTTCAACACAAATTTGACTGGAATTGCTTCGTTTTCTTCAAATTTTTGTAGGGCATCACTTCTAAGGGGTATGCACTGATTAATCTCATAATTTAAGCTCTGAATCCAAAACCCTATTTCTACAATGCTCAGGGCTCGTTTTCTTTGAAAAATTAGTTGATTTTAGTGTGATATAATCAAAATAAGATTGGGCTTCACATCTAAAGTAAATTTTGTGCCTCTCTCTCTCTTAAATTCATTGGTCAATTAGATTCAGAATCAAAGAAACTACAAATTTGGTACTGTTTATATGTGATTGTGATATCATCAAATTGAGTTGAGACTTCATATTCTAAGTAATTTTCAAATCTTTCCCCTATAAAATCAGTGATCAATTTTGAATTTTAACTTCAGAATTGAAAAACCAAAATTTGGTTATATGTGTTAGTACTTGTAGGATGATGAAATTCAAAGTTTTTGGACTTTTCTAGCTTTATTATGCATCTAAGCGATAGATTAAAGGCAACGAGAGTTATCGTTCTGAGTGGTAAGTGGATTTCATAATTTTTCTTAATTTTCTTGGATTCTTATTAACATAAAAGGGAGGGAAAGTGCAATAAAAGTGACAATTATTATTGAAGAACTACTTTGGTTATGATTTGTATAAATTTCAAGCCATTGGATGAGATTGGCAACTTAAGAGCTTGGTTGAATGGATTAATTGACCCATTTTGGGCATGTTTAGGTCTTCTGAGTATTTACATAAATAATGATGCTTGGTAAGTGTGTTTAGTGTCATTCATAACTTGAGAGACTCTAATGTTCCTATGTTAACAATGGTTCTATTGATATGAGCTAATAATAGAGATATATTAAACTATGTATGCATGAATTTATTTCTAATTTGGGACTTAAAGACAATTAAATTCTCAATTGATTGAAATTATTTGAACTTATGGCCATAAGACCATTACCAAAACCTTGGAATATTTTTAGTGCAAAATATTGGTTTTGATTATTGGTGAAGGAATGAAAACTTTAAACTTATGGAGCATTTGGGTTCTCAGAGCATTTCCTAAGTGTATATATGTGTATCTGCTAGTTATGACAATTAAAATCGTTAAGGAGAATAATGGTGACGTTATAAAAAGGAAATAAAGTGCGGAAACAATTAAGAATGCCAATTTACTTGTAATTAGTTTAATGTGGGAATTGCCATTGTAATTTATTTAAGTTAAGATATGTCCTAGCATAGGACATTAAAAGTGTATCTCTTGTTTTTAGGATCATAGAAGTCGCACTATGTGTCTAGCAAGTAAAGAAGTGAATTGTGTAGGCTCTAACCATGTGAGTAGATAACATTAATTCCATGTATTTTTTTGATTTACGTAATTTCCATGTGAAAATAATTCTTATTGAATATTCCGACACCTTAGGACAGACTTCTTGGTATTTATAAGCTTCATCATTTCTGTATTATTTGAATGTTTAGTAAGCTCTAAATTTGATAAAATCTTATAAAGCATTTGACTAAATTTTCTAAATGATTGAATCACTCTAATTTTGGATTTATGAATCACTCTAAATTTACATTTTTGAATTACTCTAATTTTGTATTTCTGCAGTACTCTAATTCTATTATTATGAATTACTTTGTTTCGTAATTTTTAAAGTTTTAGATTTATGGATTACTTTGAATTAACAATTTTAAATTACACTGATTATGAGTTTCTAATTTATTGATTTTTTCACTTCTTTGTTTCACACCCTGAAGTATTATGATTTTATATTCATAAAATATTTTGATTATTTAATCATGAGACATCTAGATTCTGTATATATAAGGCACTTTGATTATGAGATTTTGAGTTACTTTATTTGTCTTTGTGAATAAGTTTGATTCAATATATTCTGAAATTTTGATTTTCTAATTATGAATATATGTCTATTAAAGAATTTTTTAAGAATGAATCCAAATTAGAACCCTATAGCTAACAACTATAGTTGTTAACTGAAGAGCACTACGATCTATATTTTGATATGACTAGGCATGTTACCGATATTATAATATTCTGTTTGAGGCCTAAAACCATTATTCATATTATTGTAAGCTTGAAGTTCGTGACTAATATCTTATATATTCTAATTATGTTAGCCTTGAACTAGTTTTGTTATTCTGAACTTCTGATAGTTCTGTTGGATATTTCCAAACATTCTGTTTTGATTTAGATATTCCCCAGCATTATGTTTTGATTTGAATATTCTCGAGCATTCTGTTTGATTACGATACTTAAATGTTTCAAATAAATTAATTCATTTTCGTTCAAGATTTGTTTATATTTTCATTTAGGATTTCATGTGAAGATTAACAAAATTTTTCTTCATTTTGGTACTGTAATTATTAAAAGTGTTTAGATTTGAATCTAACAAATGATTTGTGAAAATTTCTACCACACCTAATCTATCCATTCCATTGTGTAACTAATATTATCTGTTCACTGGGTTTTCACTCACCCTTTATTGTTTAATATTTTTTAGATAATAGTGTTATTCTATATCCCCACCTACAAACTAGGAGCTTAGTAAGTGTCTCCTTTGGTGAGCCTTGTATTTTTTGCAAAGGCAAGATCTCATTTGTTGTAAAGTATGTATTTATAATCTAATAACTCCCATGTACACAGGCAAATGGTCTCATTTTGTTAGTTGTTTATTATAAGCATTATTAAGAGCAGAGTTCTCCTCTCAGTTACATCAGGTTTCTTGTTGTAGATATTATGAGAGGTCCAAATTTAGGGGGAGATTCTGCTAAAATGTCTACATGCAATTGATTCTTTGGTAGGTATGAACATATTTTGTCTTAGTTTCATTTGTTAATAATTTTGTTTTCTCATATTGTAACTATATCTCTTAAGATGTCTTATAAGCTTACGAGAGGAGATTTATCTCATTCCCCGTGCCAGTCACATTTTTGTTCGTGGGGTGATGACAAATTTGAATAAGATATAATGATTTGAGGTACCCTTACAAAAAGGTTTACATTTAGACTCAATAAAGTTAGACTCTTGAAAGCTAAATTTAGGACTTGAACATAGGCACAGATGAATAACTTTAAGATAGCTCTTAGATGATTTTTTTTTTTTTTTCGGGGTTCAATTCTCTTTATTCTTTCCTTCTGTAGAGCCTTCTTTTATAGATCACAACTTGGATGACCGTTATATTTTGAAATGCAGCACAATTTAATGCAAATGAACGTTGGGTGCTGATATGGTTCAATTCGCTTTATTCTTTTATTTCATATGAGAGAAAGCCACTTTTCACAGGTCAACTCTTTCCTTCCCAAAAGATGATATCTTATTGTCGGAGAGAGTGAGAGAGGAAGAAGATAGACTTTTTCTGCAGGTCTGCTTCATCCTTTATTATCTTTCATTTTCTTTATCCATATCCCATAAAGATGTTGTGCAAATGAAGAGCAACCTTTATGCTTTTGCAGATGGAGTTGCTTTCAACCTTCTATAGTACTTTGACTATGCTTTTGAATAAAGGGGTTCCTTTGTCTTCCTTCTTTTTTATGTATCTGATTTTGGCCAAAAATGTGGCTTTGCAAATCTGCAACTTGTACTGAGATGTTTACTTGCATATTTTTTCCTCTTGTGAAAATTTTGGACCTCTAATCATAATTTTAATACTGGGGATTTAATAAAAATGGTTTAAGTTACATTTGGGCTTGGATATCATATGAGACAAAAACAATCTTTTGGGCTCTCTAAACAATTTGGCTTAAAGAGTTTCATTGAGCCAAGACTATATTTGGGCTAAGATAATTCCTCTTTTAACTCACATAATAAGTCAATGAGTTTGATCCAATATATTTGGGTCAAAATGATTCATTTTTAATAAACAAAATTTGGGTCTTTTATAAGATCTAAATAAGTTTGTTATCATCAAAGAGTTATTAGGCTTTTTGTGAAATCATTGTGCCAATATACATACATACATACATACATATATATATATATATATATATACATATTAATGCTCATCTAAATTTATATCTATTTTATAACATATATTATTTATTCTAGAGTATTGTGAAAAGAAAGTGTTAAGTTAATTATTATAGAGAAAAATTCACTTTAATTTTTCTTTTGTGTGCTAGTTGCGTACTAATTTGATCGAAACCAATTGCCTCATTCTACATAATGCTTCCTTCTAGGATCCTTAACCACACTCTTCCAATGCCCATTAGCCAAATTATCATTTCTAGCTCTAACCCTCCACTTCATCAATCGCTCATCCATTTTCTTCGTGAGCCCACAATATGATTGCAACTCCTTCGGCATGTTCTCGTACACCTGCCACCACCTCCTGTGAGCCCAATCACTTGCAAATACTTCGTGATCCTTCATGTCCCAATTACAATCATAATCTTTATAACACATCCACGGCTTCAAACCCAAATAATGTATGGCATACACATCTTTCAGCATCTCTTTCTTTCTATCCTTCCCTTGTTGTCGATAAATTTTCAAATGATTTAGCCTCGAAGGCAACCTATGCCACCACGTGAATATCTCATTCAGAAAGCCTTGATCGCCTCCGTTGTATGACTTCACTTTGAATCTTTTCCGCATCATATCATCGAACATGCACATGGACGGTTCGATTATCATCAACCCAGAATTGAAAAGCGAATAGTCATTTGGCGCGGCTGAGAGTTGAGGGAAAACGGAGAAGTCACGAATGTTCTTGAGGACCAATAGATCAGAATCTATGAATATGACTTTGTCATACTCTGTGAGTTGCCATAGTTGTAGCTTACTGTAGTTCCACCGATTATATGATTTCTTTTTGGCGAAGGGGCTTAGGATGCGTTGGATGCGCTTGATCTTCCATCCTGCAGCTTTAAGTCCTTTTATGGAATTGGGACCGATTGATTTATCAGCTAGGAGGATTAGGTCTGTGTAGGGTTTAAGGGTACTGTGTTTAAGGGTTTGAAGGATGCTTTGGGCTAAAGCTATGGCACCACAAACGTAAGCTTCTGAAGAGTGAAGGACTGTGGCATAGGCTACTATTGGGACACGTATGGTGGAATTGCGTTTCATTGGCGTTGACTGTGCCATATAAGGCCTCCATATCTCTTTACCTGCAAGAAAACCATGCGTGATTAACAAGTTGTTTCAATTCAATGGTTGGTATCGTGAAGAGAACCTAAATCCTGACTTCGAATGTTTAGAGAGAATAAATAATGCCCACTTTGAAATTGCCCCCGGAATTTTCACTCATTTGCCCTTTTGATTCTAAACTGCATATAAATGTTTAAATAATATCCAACCTCAGTTGTATATTTTGGAAATTTTTTAATACATCGGCAAAAATCTAATTATCGTAAAACCAAAAAGGATGACAATTAGCACGGAATATATGGTCTTTTTATCAATTACAAAAGTAAAATCATTACTTTCTGAATCTGTAAGAGGATTTTAAACCAGCGAGTGTGTGATTAGGTTGCCTATTAGAAGGAAACGTTTGAATTTGGAAATAGTGGGGGAAATCATTGACCTTTCTTAATCACCAACATGTATTTTGCTTTTAATGTTAACAACTATTCTTAATCAATAATAAATGACCCCAGAAATTGATGAACGGCCGAAAATGAAAAAATATGTATGGAAAACCATGGCAATAGTGGTCACTTATGGCGTTCCTATATTTGCATCATTCTGAGAACACTATATACTAAAAATGCAACCGTGAGAACACTATCTTGCCCATTCCTTTCTTAAGAGTGACGATAATTGATTCAATGAATCTAAAATACTATATAACTAAAAATGCAATAATTATTATATATAAATAATATTTTAATTAACATCGCGTACTTGATCGCTTAACTCTAATAATAGAGTCAATGTAATCAATAAATATTAATGGGTTAAATATTATTCTACATTATTTAGTAATTAATATTTGATGTTAATTATATCACCTTAATCATCCTAACTCATAAAGATTTGGTTGATCAACAAAAGACAAAAAATTACAAATTGCAAAAGACGCGAATTAAGGAAGGAAACTAGTGAAATTAAACCATACCTGTTTCTGCATAACTAGGAGCAATCTGACACGAACCAACAGGCATAAGCGTTACCTGCCTAAGCCTCCTTAACCGAGGCTTATACACCCAATACTCACCTTGATGCGTCAAAAGATCATCACATCTGAAAATCTCTACCATGGGACCGCAAGACCCAACGAATACAACAAACACCGTCCGATAAGAATCAAAATTCAACCACCCGCTCTCCACCGCCAGATTAGCCACCACCAAGTTTACTTGTAACCTAAACACATCCCTAATCCCAGCTTCCTTCTTCTCCCCACATGGAATTCTGGCCATCAACACATTCAAATCCCGGTAATTCTCCGGCGCCGCTGCCATCGGCATTCTCGGGCACTCCGGTGGGCCCCAATTCTGATCTTCATCAATCCACTCCGGGAAAAAGTCCTCCCATTTCAGATTCTCATCAACGTGATCAAAATTGACAGGTATGGTTTCTACTCGTCGAGGCAAATGTTCTAATAAGCTAGCATCGACTCTTTTGTCGATGTTAACAAGACCTACCTTGACCTTGTCGGTGTTTAGATGTTTTGCTATCAAATCAAACCAAGCGGGTTTTGTGTTTTCTTCCTCATGAAGTAAGCGGATGTCAACAGGAGGGGGTATCTGGGGCTTGAGTGAAAGCACAAAGAGAAGGAGGGGTAGGGAGATGAGAAGGAGAGAGACAACAAAAGGTTTTTGCATTGAAGACGAACGGGAAGGTGAGAGGGACTTCGAAGCCATTGGGTTGTCGAACTAATTCCCACAGCTTGTGATTGAGTAGTTTGAGGGGTTGAAGAATAGAGGTTTTAAATTTTGCTTTTTGCTTTTTGCTATTTTGTTTTGACCGGAGATGAAAAGTGGGCTCTGATGATGCGAGATTGCGTATGTATTCAAATATTTGGCATAAATGCACTTTTAGTCCCGTAAGTTTATTTAAGGCTTTGTGTCCATCCTTTTACTTTATTTAATTTTAATTTAGTCTATTAATTTTACTTTTTTCATTTAACTTTATTTGGCTTTCATTTGGTTCCTTAATTATATTTTATATTTCACATTTATTCTTTACTTTTATTTTATTTTACTTTGGCCTTAATTTTTGAAAGCTACTTAAATTTTTCTTCTCACCGTTCATTTTTTTTTATTTCATTTATATATTAATATACAAAAGCTCTATGAATTGTGGTAATTATTATTTTAAGATCCAATTATTGTCTTATTTTTTCACAAATTAAATTGATTGGTAATTTGTTTTAAATTTTGTTTTCTTCATTTTGGTATTCCTTACTCACTTTATTTTCTAGTGAACACAACTCTTAAGTCATATAAAGTTTAAATATTTAAATTATTTTAAATTGATAGTATTAGAGAACAAAATTTGAGAATTTTTTACAAATTAAAAATGAACAATGATAAAATTTAAGATAAAGTAAAATGATTAAATATGATTTAAAAATTTTAAAGGATGAAATTAAACTTAAATAAAAATTAAGAGAAAAAACTAGAATTAAATAAAATTAAGGAATAAAATTAAAATTTAAAGTAAAATTAAAGGATTAAATTAAAATTAAATGAAACTAAGGGATAAAAATGAAATCTTAAGTAACGTTTAAGGGATGAAGTGCATTTATGCCTAAATATTTAATGACATTTTGAATGGACATTTTGCATGGCGGCACGACGGAGTCCACACGCGCCAAGAGCCCACCCGGGCCCATGTCACAGCGCTATTGATTATTATTTTTGTTCGTTTGGCTTTTTCTTTTCTCGTCCTGCCTTACACATGTACGTAGCAGCTATTAAATTACGGATATTTCCTAACCCGACCCACCCAAAAAAAAAAAAGATTTAATTCTTCATTTGATCCCTGAACTTAATTAAACATTTCATGGGGGTCCAGTAATATTTTAAAATAATGCTTTAACTATCAAAACTGTTTCAAAGTAGTCATTGATCTGCCTAATTCCGTTAGGTGTTCAGTTTTCAAGACAGAGGGAGCTGGAAACAAGGAATCTTCACGACTCAGAATATAAAGCAACCTTAGCTTCGTCCATTATTCCTCTGCAAAAACTATTGCTCTTCTCTCTCGCTTCCATTTCCACATTTCTCTTTCTCACTTACCAATGACTATTGTTCGTGGCCTTTATGGTTAATATTTCAGTCAGGTCGTCTTCGCCAGAAGATGCCGTTTCTCTTGCTGTGCTTACTGCCAAAGATTGCAGGTAAGTGATGGTGGCTCCATGCTTTTGAAAGCTAGCTGTGAATGAGAGAAAGAGAGATGTAGTTTTGCAGAGGAAGAGATGGTAGAAGAGAGAGAAAAGAAGAAGAGGAGACGAAAAATAGAAGAAAATAGAGAGAGAGAGAGAGAGACCAATAAAAAAAGGATACTAAAAAAACTAATGAATCAACAACAAAAAGTCGAATGAGACGCCATATATGTGTTTAAGAATGAATGTCTAACGGAAATGGTAGAAGGATTACTTTGAAAGAGTTTTAAAAAGTTAAGGGATTTTTAAATACTTTTAAAAATAAGAATGAAAACAAAATTTTTTTAATTAGGTTAGGGGGATTGATGTTTTGTAAAAAAATATAAAAAAGGACAAACTATTGGGGAAGGTTTCAGATAATATATCAATTTTTATGTTCAACTAATACATATTAATTGTTCACCTAATACGTACTACTGAATGCACCGAAGCATCATACATTTACTTTGATCGGGATGGCAACCGAATTATAACTTTACTGTAATCAATTTAATATGTATCTTTTCAATTTCTTTTTTAATTAATTTGACAAAGAGATAAATAAGTAAATGAGATCTACTTGGATAATAAGTCTCACTCATCTTATATTTATTCTTTTATAAAATTGATAGAAGGTTCAGATTTTTTACTGTAGGATAATAATTGGAGTAATTATTACTCAAAATGTACGATTACCAAAATATTAACATCAAGATGCTATTTTAAATTATTTTTTATTTTAATTTAGAGCATTGCAGGCTTGTCCAAGCCACAATAATTGTTTTTTTTTTAATGTAGCGATTTGGCAAAAGAAGCAACTTGAAAAGTTACATCTTGTGCCTTAACACAAATAGGTGAGTTATGGCTTTGATGAAGCCACCAAAAAAAAGTTAATTTAGGTTGTCACAACTTATGAAATTAATTCTTTAAAATTTGAATTGGGTCGTGGCCTGACTCAAGCCACAACCCATAAAAAGATTTTTTTCAAATTGTAAATTAATAATTTAAAATTAATTAAAAAATTAAAAAATATTTTATTTTATTATTAAAAATAATTTTGTTGTCAAATAATTAAAAAAATAATTACTTAAAATTCATCAAAATTTAAAAACTAACCATATATCTTACTTTAGGGTGGGAACGATTTAAATATTAATTAGTAGAACATGAAATTAATATATTTCAAAACTCATAGACAGGAACACATATTTATACATAAACCATAAAGCATAACACAACATAAGCTAATTTGAAGTTCGTCGAGCTCATTGATGTGGAACTGGTAGTCACTACTTCCATAAGATGTTTTTCCTTTTTCATTGAACTTAAAATTAGCTTAGGTTGTGTTATGTTTTATGGTTTATGTATACATACGTGTTCATGTCTATGAGTGTTGAAATATATTAATTTCATGTTCTACTTATATATATTTATGTCATTCTCACCCTAAAGTAAAATACATGGTTAGTTTTTACATTTGATGAATTTTAAGTAATTATTTTTTTAATTATTTGATAACAAAATTATTTTAATAATAAAATAAAATATTTTTTTATTATTTTAATTACTTTACAATTTAGGAAAAAATCTTTTGATGGGTTGTGGCTTGAGCTAGGCCACAACCCAATTTGGATTAAAAATAAATAAAACCCAAATTAATTTTTTTCAAAAAAAGAAAAAAGGATTCTAGTTGTGGCTTCACTGGTGCTAAAAGTCACTTAGTTGCAGTTAGGCATAAGACACAACTCTCTAGGTTGAGTCTTTTATCAAACCGCTACATTAAAAAAAAAAAAAAGATTTGTTACGGCCTAGACAAGCCCATGACAATATGAATTAAAATAAAAAAATAATTGAAAATAGCATCTCGCTACTAATATTTTAGCGGCCGTGCATTTAGAGTAATAATTAATTCAATTATTGTACTATAGTAAAAAAATCCTAGAAAATTGGGAGGATTTAGACTTATATTTCAATTATATTGAGTTATAAGACCCAAAAAAATTAAAATTAAATACATATCTTTATATCTTTATTATTATGTTTTTAATTAATTTATTATAAATATATGATTATTGAATAATAATATAATAAATTTATTAGTTAATGCAAATTTTTATACTTATCTATAATAATCAATGACATGAAATGATTGAAAAACTATTTACCTATTATATTTCAATTGAAAAACAACTTACCACTTAAATGATGAATGCTGAGTTTGATGAATGATGACTATAAAGGAAGAACACTTTCTTCCTTCAAGCAGTTAAATGATGCATTTTGGGTTTTACATGAAATTTTGCGTTTGGTTTCTAACACTTTTTCACTTACATTATTTCATAAAGTGTCTTTTCTCTGTTTTAGGTTTTAAAATTTTAGAACAATTCCCCCTAAAATTTTTTCTATTCCCCTTCAACTTCAGCCTACGATATTTTTGTTATTTTTTAATTGGTTTAATGAAACAAACTAAAGAAACCAATGGACCCTTTTATTGTCAAATTGTCATCGAAATGTAAGGCTATGTTTGAAAGTATTTTAGAGGATGGAATGAAATGATCATAAATGGAATTACATGAAATGAAATGGAGTGGAGTGGAAGGGCAGGGATTAGTGTGTTGTTTAGGAGTTTTAATGAACGAAATGAATGACTCCTTTAATTTTTGTTTAGAAGTTACAATGAAGTTAATAAAATGGAATGACTCATAATTTTTTTATTAAATATTGCCCATATAAAATAAACACATTACTAATGATATTTTCATTGTTGAATTCATCATACATAATTATAACTGCAAGATTTTTTTTTGGGTTTTTCTTTTATGGCAATGAATTCATAAAATAAAAATTTAATGGAATTCATAAGAATTTTGTAGAATTTTATTATTAAATTGTCACTAAAAACTATATATTTATTATATTTTTAGTTAGGTTGACCACTGGATGAAAGTTAACAAAAAGATAATAAGAATATTGACATGTGATATTGAAAATCAAGATAAAAGCTATGAAAGTGATTAGGCTAGGAAATAACTAATATTACCTTTTAATTATGATAACAACGGCAATACACATGCAATTAAAATATCCATGATATATTCACCATGAGGAAAGACTTTGACATTGTCACTGTTCAACTACGGAAGAAGCGCGATAATGATGATGAAGGTAATTGACTTTTTCATTTGGTTGTAACTCATTATAATTAATAAGATAAGAGTATATTAGTGATTTAATTTTTTAGATCACTTTATTCCATCTTTGACCCCCAAAATTTGGAAGGACAACCAAACTTGAAGTTTTGGATAGCAAGGATGAGTTTTGGTGTCCCTTCTTTACCATCCTATTCCACCTTAAAAAAAATTATATAAACATGAGTACAACTCATTTTGGCTATTATACTCCTTATCACTCCCTCCTGAGCCATCTATCCAAACATAAAATTCTCAAATAGAGAATTTTGTAAGAGGACAAGTGGCTAATGACTTGAATTATAAAACCCATTCTTAAAGACATATTACATATGAGTGGCTAATGACTTATATACCATGTTATATTTTTCTTTCTATCAAATGTGAGACATATCAGGCTTTCACCCTTAAGAAGAAAATGAAAAAAATTTATGTCTACTTTATTTTCTACTTAAATATTATTCTTATCAAATTTACATGTCTAAAGGTATGTATTCAGATGACATTCAAGTTAGATGAGATTGCAAAGGATGTTGTATATTTCAAAAGGAACAAGATGCTTTTACATTTTCTCTCCTGGAAAAACGTAGGCCGACAAAGGTAACACATTAATATGGATTAATTTAATCAATCTTGAAAGAAACAAAATTCAGAAATTTGAATATGTAATTTATGCCATATATATAACAGGCTGAGAAATTTCAAAAGATACAATTTACAAAATCTACAATAGTTGGCCTTGAGAAAGCTAAGCTTGAATGTGAAGCTACTTGAGCTTGTCAGGACCAACGACATTCAGATGGAGTAAATGAATCTAATTAAAGTTCACTTGCAAAAATCTTCATCTTTAACCAGATGCATTCTTCCATATTGTGACTAACCTATAAAGCACAATTGCCAATCAAAATGTTATTGCAGTTGATCTAGAAAAATGAAACTTCTTACATGTCTCTCAGCATCCAGAACATTTGCTACAAGAATAAGAGACATGCTAATAAACAAGGATGACATTAGTAATATTTTGTTAAAAATCTACTGCAACATTTAAGGCCATGCCTATTTGCCCTATCATTTGTACAAAGATGGCTTTAAAAAGGCATAGCTTACTATACAATCATCCTTAAAGTTAACATATCATTGCCCAAATAAATTTAGACCATGTATAAAAACAGCCAAGATAAACTCTCCAAAATATCAAGTTTAAAACAACAAGTAATAAATTACTAGCAAAAAAAAAAACTAGTCAACTAATCAATTATTAATTATAACATCCTTACATAAATAACAACTAGTAAATGACTATAATATCCTTATAAAAAATTAATTATTTTATTGTTATTATTATAATGATCATTATTATTTTCAATTTTATAAAAAAACTTTATTTTCTCTTTCTCTTCATACAGAGCTCTTGATCTCTGATGGATTGTGGAATCCAATGATATCCCATAAGTATTCTAGGGGCCTAAGGGGCTTAAGATAACTTAAGGAAGAAGTGAGGGTGTTCCTCATGTAAGTGACTTGAATAACTAATTGTGTGTCCTAACTGGCAGGGAAATGAAGGAAAAAGGTTATAAGTTATATGGTGTAGTGTGCTCTGTGATAGATAAGAAAGAAATCATTAAGTGTGGGAGAGTCTTTAGCCTTTTAAATGCTAGAAATGGCTTGGTGGTACACTAAGATTATCTTTCTATTCTTTTCTTTCCTTTTGGTAATTTTAGCTCCTTAGTTAGTTGCATTCTAGTTCAAAAGCCCTGTTTCTCTCATATATTCGAATAATACTGCCTAAGCTACATTAATTTTGGTATCAGAGTTGTTTCGATTCACGAGATATGATTAGTACTACGATGGAGGCAAGACTTGATTCTTTGGAGTTAAATATTTCAGAGTTGACGACGGTGGTTGTTGTAGAGAGGAATGAGTACAAGGCAATTCAACTGACTTTCATGGAAATCCGTGAGCAATTAGCCACATGGAGAAGAATGAAGGAGAATTAGGAAGCAGTGATAGAAGTACTTTTGAGTAAGGAGGCAGACATTACTGATGGTAGCAGAAGGATAAGAGTAGAACCAGAGTCATTTTATGTAGCGGCGTGCTAGTATACAAAGAATGAGTTATGCCAATGTCATTTTCAGCAAAAAGACGGTAAGTATGACACACTAGTTGCTCTTAAGCAAAAGTCTGATATTCAAATTTTCATAGAAGAAGTTGAACACCTTTCAATTCCATTGGAAGGGATCGATGATGAAGTCTTCAATGATGGAATTGGCAAGTGATGCTTGGAAGTCTATACTCTAACTGCTTTCAGCCATGTACTTGAGAATCTAATGAGGAAGGTTGATGTGGATTCCAATAGTTAAGCAATACAGTTGGAATGTTTCTTTTCTGTTCACCACCTTCAATGATCTAGACCTTGGTAGGACATAAGTAGAAATAATATGAGCTAACACCCTATGATTAAATGAAAGTGCAATGGCATTCAATTGTTCTTTCTTGATTAAACTCGGTGCCTTTACCACTTATAACTGATGGGAAAATCAACTAGACAAGTAGTCTTGAAATACATATTATTTCCTTCAAAGATGGTCTTTTGAATATCTTTTGTGTCCTTTTCCTTAATTTTTATCCTTTTTTCCTCGAATTAAGGACTCCACAAAAAGTCCATAAGTCAATATCTTTAAATTTATATAAACTTCCTTACTAGATTATCATAAACAGACTCTTTTATGGTCAGCAGTAGTGTCCATCTAACAGTATCAATATATCATTTGAGAGTTCCATAGTTCAATTGCTCCAACCAATGAAAATCTACCATTCTTCCTTGAGCAATTCCCTTGTTTTTTTATAATCCAAAAAGGCAATAAACTTCATCTTTTTGCTTTTTTAATCTATCTACAACTCTCTTTCATTTACTTGCCCAAATGAGTTGAATGTCACCTTAATCCTTTGAGCTTTCAAAGTCAAAGAGAGTGAGACTCTGAGAAGAAGAATCCTATGTAGTGGATTTAGGCACATTTCCTTTCTTCTTAAGGGTTTGGGTTGCAGCAATTGTTTGTTCTTCAAGTCTTAGCCCTTCAGTTAGATTCTCAGTGCCTTGAGTTTCCTTAGAGACTTCATCTCCTACCTCACTTGTATCTTTAGCACCCTGAGAATTATCCTTTTCAATTACTACTGCTTCATTGGTTTTATCAATGGCTTGAGTTTTTTTTTTAGGCATTGTTTTCACCTTCTATGCCCTGATGTTCTTCTACAACCTTTATTTCTCTAAGTACAGAAGCAGTTGGTTCAAGTTCATGGAATGTCTCTCTTAATGCTCTTTGTGGGACTAGAGCAAACTGATTATGCCCTAACTCCACTTCCTCAGGAATCTCTTCAAGAACAATGAATAAGTGTCTTAGTTTTTCACTTGTCATTTTAGTTTGGCTTGGCAAAAATGGATTTTCTTAGGTTTTCCTCCTTCCTTGAAGATTATACTTCTTTATAGGGAAAGAATTCCTCATTCATGCTTTTCCTTTGCATTTTGCACTTAGTCTACATGCTTTCACAAATAAGGAAAATAGGTGTCTTTAAATTAAGAGAGTGCTTCAAGAGTTTGAGAGAAGGAAAGATAAATGACTAGTCAAGAATGTGGTGCTTTGGGAATTTGGAAAGACTTCTGATGACATAAAGGTGTGCGACAGTTGGAGAAAGAAAAGTAACTGTAGCATTTAATGTGACTTTTGGTGGGAAAATTTGATTTGTTCTAATATTCTGTTACTAACATGTGTATCTTTGATCTTATCTTGCTAACTTCATCACTTTAGTGCTATAAGTGATTGACTTTTCAAGTTCAATCATTGAACTATTCACACAACAATCAAAATACACAAATTCAAGTGTCTAAGTTCTAAACTTAGTGACTTAACAATCAATCATGGAAAGTTTAATTGCCTAAAAGCAAAACTCAAGCACTTCAAGATAAGCATACATCATAAAATAAACTCAAGTACCTAAGATTCAAATTCAAGTACCTAGGATATCAATTACTCAAAGGGTTTGTTGATAATATCGATTTCCATTTTGAGAGTAATGTACATGTCTTCGTTAAGTGGTTTTGTGAATATGCCTACAATTTAAGTATATGTTTTAATGTAGCAGACTTCAACATCTCCATGTTGCATATGATTTATTATGAAATAATGCTTTGTTTTAATGTGCTTAGTCCTTGAATGATGCACTAGATTTTTGCTTGAGTAGATTACACTTGTATTGTTATAGAGAATTGGAGTCTTGTGATAATATAAGGAATAATCTTTTAATTGTTGTTTTGTCCAAAGAAGTTGAGTGCAATAACTTTCTATTGCTATGTATTCAACTCCTATAATAGATGAGACAACAAATCTTTGCTTCTTACTGAACTATGAAATTAAGGCACTTCCAAGAAATTAACAGGTGCCATTAGTACCTTTTCTATCAGGTTTGTCACTTGTAAAGTCAGCATCTACATATCTTGCTAGATCTAAATTATTAGACTTTGGATACTATAACTCATACTCTTATGTGCCAACCACATATCTAAAAATTCTTTTTAAAGCAAGAAAATGATATTCCTTAGGGTTAGCTTGGAATCTTGCATATTTATACATACTAAACATTATGTCAAGCTTACTAGTTGTAAGATAAAGTAGGGACCTGATCAGACCTTGACACCTTTGTTGATCAAAATCTTTACCCTTTTCATCCTCATCTAAGGATGTAACTTAACTTATAGAAGTTTTCGTGGGTTTAGCATCTTCAAAGCCAAACTTCTTAAGCAATTCGTTAGTATACTTAGTTTGACATATGAAGTTGCCATATTTGGCTTATTTAAATTATAGTCTAAGAAAGAAGTTTAATTCACCCATCATGTTTATTTCAAATTCTCTCTGCATTAACTTTGAGAATTCCTTGCACATATTTTCGTTAGTGCTACCAAATATGATGTTATCAACATAAACCTAAACTAGTAGTGCATAATTGTGAACACCCCATCCCTAATTACTCAATTAATTGATACACCAATTAATTAATAATTAAGCAAATGAAAAAAAATAAAAAAATGACAAAACTTCAACTGACACTTTCAATTGGAGACAATTTAAAATTGAACATAAATAATGGGAGAAGATTAAATAAACTCAAAACTGAAAAAAAAAAAAAATTAGCTAATTAAAATAATTATAATAAATCAAAGAAAAATAATAAAAAAATAAAAAAATATATATGACAAAACAAAAATAGAAAATTAAATAAATAAAGATTAATTAACAATTAATGATAATAAAAATCAAAAAAGAAAAAAGTAATAAAGCTGCCACTTATCATGGAAGAAAGGAGGAGGACAGCAAGGTACTTTCACAAAAAAACCTCTGAAGCACTATTGGCTTGCAACCCTCTCTAAATCTCTGGCCCTCAGAGGCAGAATCTGGCTCCAATAGCAACTGCCAGCAGACAGAGGAGAAAGTGACAAGTCGAGCAGAGATAGAAAAGAAGAGTTTTCTGGTTTTGAGTTATAGAGGGAGAGCCTAAAAAAGTGGGGGAACCACCGGGGGGTACGAGTAGAGTGTTGGTAAAGAGAGAAAGAGTGAGGAGAGAGATTAAGAAAAGAGAGAGACCAAAAGACAAAGAGCTTGGGAAAAGAGATAGAAAGCAGATAGATCAAAAGAGAAGGCACGAAGAAGCCAAGAGAAAACAAAAGTTTAAGGAAGGGGGGCTTTGAATAGAAGAGAAAGGGAATGTGAGATAGAGAAGACATGGAAAACCAGAAAGAGAAAGAGAAGAGTATGAAAGTTATTCTCTGTCGAAAGCTGAAGCCTCAGAGGCAAAAACCCTACAGAAGCAAGGTAAGTTGCATGCACCATATAATGTTCTTTCTTCCCATGTCCAGATTGCGTTTATTGGTCCATACATAGCGTATTGTGTTTTTTTTTTTTTTTTTGGTTTGGTATTTAGTTATTATTTATTGTTACTTCATTTATTCATTTTATTTTTGTTATATCTTGGTTCCATAAGTAAGGTTTTATGAAGATCATCGTGTGAAAATATTATTCTCCTCGTGTGCTTGGGGTTGTGTGGGATTTTAATCTCTATAGATCCTGAAAATTAGTACCTACTTGTTCTAAATAATAATGAAGCAAAAATAAATACTTGAACATTTTCCATCACTTACAAGATTATCGTGTGAGAATATTGTTCTCCTCGAGTGCTTGGATCATGTGAGATTTTAATCTCTTTAGATCCCAAAAATTAATATATATTTGTTTAAAAAATAATAATAAGGCAAAAATAAATACTTTAATTAAATATTTTTCATTGTTTACGAAATTATCAGGTGAGAATATTGTTCTTCTCGTATGCTTGAGGTCGTGTGAGATTTTAATCTCTATAAACCCTGAAAATTAGTACATACTTGTTTTAAAATAATAATAACTATAATAATAATAATAATGATGATAAGGCAAAAATAAATATCTTAACTAAGCATTTTCTATTATTTACAAAATGATTAAGTTGGTGTTTTATAAAATTTAATTAATTAAAAATGCCATGTTAAACTTGGGTCTCCGTAGGCTTTGGGGAATTGATCTTATTAAAAATAAGATTAAAAGAATTCTAATATCAAAATCTATAAAAATCCATAAAAACAAAATCCTAAAAAAATTTCCAAATATCTTACTCCTTATTTTTGGGTTTCCGCATGAGATCATTCATCTCCTCAGGCACTTAGAAGTTAATTAGTAGAGACCGTGTGAGACCTTGAGTCACTTCAGGTTTCAAAAATTAACATTTAAAATATTGGGATGAATTAGTTAAAAATAGAAAGGTTTGTCCCACCTACTATGTAACTAAAAATCCTAAGAATATTTTCCCATTCTAGTTTTACTCTAAGTATTAAAATTCCAATTTCAAAGAATAAAAATTAATACAAAAATCATAAAATTCAAAAATTCAAAAAATATATATTTAGTCTTACTTCAAGTCTAGAGTGAATTCTAATTTTAAAAATAAAATGCAAAAATTAAAATTTCAGAAGTTATAATAATATTTTCCATTATAGTTTTACGCCAAGTTTAAAATAAATTCTAATTTCACGTAAAAAAAATACATACATAAAAATCATAAAAATGTATACAATATAAAAATCCTAAAAATCATCCTAATTTCAAATATAAATTCCAATTTTGAAAAAAAATAATAATAAAAAATTCAAAAATATTCCTTTCATTATAATTACATTTCAATTCTAAAAAATACAAACTCCCAAAAATCCTAAAAATCTCATCCTATAATCATTTCATTTAAATTTCAAAATAAAGATTAAAATTCTAAAAATGGAAAAAATTAAATAAAAAAGAGAGAAAAATGAAGAGGTCAAGAGAGCTAGATTAATCAAGTTGTTGTAAATTAAAACACATAAATCAAATTCCAATTCCGTTTGTTTACGAGAATCTGTTTAATTTGAACTCTCTTGTTCTCATCACAAAAATTACTAATCATTAACCAATAAACATGCCTTTTTGGTCGTATTACGTGGACTTTAATCCCTATCACGAGGTATGTAAGCCCTAGGCTTTCATCCTAGGTCAAGTCTGCCCTTTGGAAATATCTGTTCGTTTGCTTCCATTATCGTTGTTTTTGTCTTCTCTGTTTAGTGGGCATGTATGTCAATAAAGGGTAATTGAAATAAATTTAAGGCCATATTTTATTTTAACTAACTAGTTTAAGGTAACTATCTTTATAGACAGGTGTCGTAGGATGCCTAACAACTTTCCCACACTCAAATAGACTCTCAAACCCATCTCTGTTTGCGCAGACCATTTTACCTTGTTCTTTTTATTTTAAATTGGTTTCCCAAAGTTTTCCATTAAAAATTTTGATGGTGACTCCAAACAAATTGATTTTCAAGATTCGTTTTTGGGAATCAATTTAAACCACATTTTATTCATTCTCTTTACCGAAAGGTCGGTTACAACAATAATTGTCAATTTTCTTACACAAAGATTATAGTATTAACCATCCTTCTTAAAAAATTGTTTATAATGAGAAAACTACTCAACCTTTCATACCAAGCTCTTGAGGCTTGTTTTAACTCATATATTACCTTGGTAAGTAAAAGACATAGTTAAATAGTTTTTAATCTTGAAATCATGGAAGTTGTTTTACATACATTGCTTCATTAATATAACCATTTAATAATGCACTTTCAATATCCATTTGATATAATTTAAAATTCATGAATGCAACACAAGCAAATAACATTCGAATTGATTAAAGTCTAGCAACATGAGTAAAGATTTCTTCAAATTGAATACCTTTTTATTGTGTGAAACCTTAGGCTATAAGTCTAGCTTTTTTTCCACCACTTTGCCTTGCCCATTTAACTTGTTGCGAAATACCCATTTTATTACAATGACATATGTGTCTTTCGGTTTTTCAACAAGTTCCTAAACTTGATTTCTTTCAAACTGATTCAACTTTTCTTACATTGACTAAGTCTATCTTTCATCCTTAAAAGCTTTATTAATATTACTCGATTCAATTTAAGATATGAGAGTAAGATTGTTTACTTGTTTGAAAGATGATCTGGTTCTTAAGCCATCATTAGGATTGCCAAGTATATATTGTAAGGGCTAAAAACTTGAATGTTTCCTTTCTCTAGGTAAATTTATATCAGATCTTGTTTTGTCTATGTCCCTAGAGTCTTAGTTTCAGTAATTACTTGTGTAATTCAGGTGCTTAAGTTCATTATTCTGGTCATTGACTTCATCCTCAATTTGTACTTTTTCTTTCACTTGATCAGCACCTGTATTTGTAACTTATGGCAGTTGCTGAGGTTTAATTTCTTTATCTTGCACATCTTTATCACTTTGTGCATCATTTATTAAAGTAGGGTTAGATTTATCAGCCTTACTTGTTGTTGAATATCCCAGAAATATACCTTTATCACTTCTAGCATTAAATTTTCCTAAATTATCTTTTTTATTATTGCCTCTGAAACATTTACAACCAAAGGCATAAAAGTAACTTACATTGGCTTTCATTCCTTTCCAAAGCCTATAAGGATTTCTTTTAAGCATAGGTCTTATAAGGCATATATTTAAAGTAAAACTTGCCATGCTAATAGCTTTAGCTCAGAAGTATTTAGAAAGATTATTATCAATCAACATGATCCTTGCCATATGTTGTAAAGTTTTATTTTTCCATTCGATAACTCCATTTTGTACTAGAGTTCTTACTGTTGAAAAACTTTAGGTAAAACCATGTTCATTGGAAAAATTTACAAAAAGTTTATTTTTAAATTCTTCTCCATGATCACTTCTGATGCTAGAAATAAGATAAGTTTTTTCTCTTTAAATTCTTTTGAAAAATATTTCGAAATACTTAATTGCCTCATACTTGTAAGATAAAAAGATCACCCAAGTGAATCTTTAGAAGTCATTTATAATAACAAATGCATAGCTTTTACTACCAAAACTTGAAGTTTATGTTGGGCTAAAAAAACCCATATCCAAAAATTCCAAGACCCTTGAAGTTGAAACATTATTTTTTGCTTTAAAAGATGTCTTGGTTTGCTTGTCTAACTGACATGTATCATATAAATTGTCTTTTTCAAAATTAATTCTAGAGAGTCCTCTTACAAGATCTCTTTTTAATAATTTTGAAATAAGATGCATGCTCACATGTCTAAATTTCTTATGCCAAACCCATGGATCATTACATATGAAGGAAAGACAAGATATATATATATATATAATTGTTCTGGATTTAGTATATAAATGTCCTCTTGTCTTTGCCCCACAAATAGATCTTTGTCATTATTAGCTAGAGAGCATTGGCCAAATTCAAAACTTACCTTATACCCTTTATTGCAAAGTTGGTTAATGCTAAGCAAGTTATGTTTAAGTCTTTCAACAAGATAAACATCATCTATGTAACAATTTTACCCTTTTTTTATTATCACCAAGGGTTACCATTCCTCATTCTTCTGTTGTAAAGAAAATGAATTCTGATGAGTCCCTAGTCATTTATCTTAAACACCCAATATCTTAATATCATTTCCCTTTATGATATACTAGCAAAAATTTATTTGTTTTTAGGTACCAATTCTTTTTGGGTCTTTGAATGTTTGTTTCAAGTACTTTACTTGTGATTGAGCCTTTTTGAACCCACTTCTTATTTCCTTTTAATTTTGAATAGTAATAGCATGCATGTCCATACTTGTAACAATAATAGCATATGGTTGTATGTTTTAATTTTACGAAAAAATTCTTGTAGAATTTAGTATTGACTTGTTCATTATATCATATACCAATTTATCAAACATGCATTTTTTTTATCTCCTAAAAGCATATTTAGATATTTTTCTCCTTTGACTAATTTTGCTAATTCTTGAGTTAAAGTTTCTACTTGATTTTTAAGCCCCTTTTTTTTTTTTATGTTTAAGCACTTAATTTTCGTTTTCTAATGGCTAAAACTTCTCAATTTTAGCCTAGGTTAATTTTAGAATTAATGCTCTATTTTGCTTTTTGACTTAGTTCAATTAAGTTTGCAAATCATTTCTTTCTTCTTCAATTTTAATTTTTAACTGTGTAATTTCTTCATATTTTAAAAGTAATTTTTGAAAATTAGTTAAAAGTTCATCAAAGGTTTCTTTAAAATCATCAATAATGGGTTGAATTTTAACCTTATATGTGGCCATGAAGCATAGATTTACAATCTCCTATTTAATTTCTTCATCATCATCATTACTTCATATAGCTAAGCCCTTTCTCCTTACTAATGCTTTGTTTTACCATTCTTGACGTAGTGACATTTTGGCTTAACATATCTAGCTTTTCAGCATCCATAACATGTTATGACATTTTTGCTATATTCATCCTTCCTTGACTTCCTTTTATACAAGTTTTTGTATCTAGATGGTTGACCATCCCTTCTAGCATACATTTATTATTATTTTTTTTTTTTGAAAGCTGAGTAGTTCCTGTTGATCAATTTTGCTGAGATCATCATCATCGTCTAAATTATTTGTAGAGTTAATAGCTACCAATTCAATGCTCTGTTTTGTTTATCCACCAGCTTATGCCTTTTGAGATAAGTTTTCACCTAAGCAATGAGTATGCCTTTTATTCATCATACAACATTTCACAAACATTTTCACTTTTAATAGTGTCTACTTTAGATTGCTAAGATTTTGGCAAACTTCTTAGATATAACTTGTTCAAAGTCATCATAAGTCTTCCCAAGTGCCTACAAGTCATTGACTATTTTTGAGACTCTTGTGAACATTTCTTAAATTCCTTCATTTTCTTTCATTTGGAATAGTTCGAATTCATGAACTAACATATTGATTTTGGTCTCATTCACTTTGCTCATTCCTTCATGAGTGACTTCTAGTTTGTCCCACATATCTTTAGCAGTTTCATAACTGAAGATTTTGTCATATTCTTGTCCATTGATAGCACAATACAAATTGTTAATGGCTCGTGCATTTACTTAGACTAACTTGATATCTTCTTCTATTTAGTTTCTTTTGGGTATTGACATTACACCATCAACATGATAACGTCCCATACTGGATCGTTAGTTGCTTGAATGAATATCTTCATTCTTGCTTTCTAGTGTGTGTAGTGGCTCTAATTGAAGTAGGAAGGCCTAGTAGTAGAGTGACCTTCGATAAAGTAATCTTCTTCAACCTAATTGTTTATCATTTTTCCTGCAATAAAAAATAGGCGGGTCATTTCTCTATGTGGTTAAGCACTTGTTAGTAGAAATTACAGCTCTGCTACTAATTGATAGTGCACTTAAAAGGGGTGAGTAGATGCTTAAAAGAAACTAATTCGATTTTCTTTTTCAAAAATAATTATTTTCGAAAATGCTACTCAAGTGCTAGAGGTAAAAACTCATGTGCTTAAAAATTAATTTTCGAGTAAAGCAATTAGTGACTGAAGAATTAAACTCAGGTGCTTAAGAATAATATTCAATAACTTGAAGAAAATCTTAGTAACTAAGGCTATTTTGAAAAACAATAGAGAAAATAAGACACAAACAATTTATACTAGTTCAAACAATCTCAGTTTTACATGCAATCCCCTGGATTAAAAGAAATTCTCACTAATATAGAGTCTTAACGTGGATAACTTTTAACACCTATAGTGATAGATTTTACAGTGCTCACCCTCAACACAAAATTTAAGCTAACCTTAAAACTATCACATTTTGGGTTTTCACTCAACTCACCTTTAAGTAACTTTCACTTAGGAAAGATTTGAATAAGGTATAATGATTTGAGGTACCTTTACAAAAGGGCTTACAATTAGGTTCAATAAACTTAGGCTTTTAAAAGCCAAACTTAGAGACTTGAAACTAAGCATAGATGAACAACTTCAAGATAACTCTAATGATTTTTTTTGGTTGAATTCTCTTCATTCTTTCCTTCTGCAGAGCTTCCTTCTATATATCTCAACTTGATGACTATTATATTTTAGAACGTAGCACACTTTAATGCAAAGGAATGTTGGGTGCTGATATGGAGGAAGGAAGGCTTCAGATCTGATATGGTGGCTTACTTCCTTTGTTTTTCGATCTGCTATAAAGGACTCTGTATGCGTCTCTTTCGTAGAGCAACAATGGGGGTGTTTTCTACTTCATTTCAGATGAGAGAAAGCCAATTTTCACGTGTTAAATCTTTCCTTTCCAAGAGATGGCGTCATGTTGTCGAAGAGAGTAAGAGAGTAAGTGAGGAAGAAGATGAAGACTTTTTCTGCAGCTCTACTTCAGCCTTTTTGATCTTTTATTTTCTTTATCCTTATCCTATGAAGATGTTGTAGTGAAGCAGATGAAGAGCTACCTTTGTGCTTTTGCAGATGGAGTTTCTTTCTACCTTATGTAGTACTTTGACTATGCTTTTGAATAAAGGAGGTTCCTTTGTCTTCCTTTTTTTTTTTTTTCAGTATCTGATTTTGGTAAAAAAATGTGGCTTTGCAAATCTGTAACTTGTATCAAGATGTTTCCATACATATTTTGCCCTCTTGCGAGAATTTTGGACCTTCAATAGAAGTAATCAGAATTTTAATGCTTGGGCTTCCAATAAAAATGGTTTAGGTAGCATTTTGGCTTGAATATTATTGGAGACAAAAATAAACTTTTGGGCTCTCTTAAAAATTGGGCTTAAAGAGTTTTTTTCAACCAAGATCATAAATTTGGGCTAAGATAATTGTTCTTTGAGCTCACATAATTACCCAATGAGCTTGAGCCATTATATATGGGTCAAAATGATTTATTTTTAATAAATAAAATTTGGGGCTTTTATAAGATCCAAATGTGTTTGTTATGATCAAATTCTTATTGAGGTTTTTGTGAAGCCATCGGCCCAATATATATATATATATATATATGTAACATATATTAATGCTCATCTAAATTTATATCTTCTTTCTAACATATATAATTTATTCTTTAGTATTGTAAAAAGAAACTGTTAAATTTATTATTATAGAGAAAATTGACTTCAATTTTTCTCTCGAATGCTTGTTGGGTACTAATTTGATCGAAACCAATTGCCTCATTCTACATAATGCTTCCTTCTAGGATCCTTAACCACAATCTTCCAATGCCCATTAGCCAAATTATCATTTCTAGCTCTAACCCTCCACTTCATCAGTCTCTCATCCATTTTCTTCGTGAGCCCACAATAAGATTGCAACTCCTTCGGCATATTCTCGTACACCTGCCACCACCTCCGGTGAGCCCAATCACTTGCAAATACTTCGTGATCCTTCATGTCCCAATTACAATCATAATCTTTATAACACACCCACGGCTTCAAACCCAAATAATGTATGACATACACATCTTCCGGCATCTCTTTCTCTCTTTTTTTCGCTTGTTGTCGAGAAAATTTCAAACGATTTAGCCTCGAAGGCAACCTATGCCACCACGGGAATATCTCATTCAGAAAGCCTTGATCGCCTCCGTTGTATGACTTCACTTTGAATCTTTTCCGCATCATATCATCGAACATGCACAAGGACGGTTCGATTATCATCAACCCAGAATTGAAAAGCGAATGGTCATTTGGTGCGGCTGAGAGTTGAGGGAAAACGGAGAAGTCATGAATGTTCTTGAGGACTAATAGATCTGAATCCATGAATATGACTTTGTCATACTCTGTGAGTTGCCATAGTTGTAGCTTACTGTAGTTCCACTGATTATATGAGTTCTTTTTGGCGAAGGGGCTTAAGATGCGTTGGATGCGCTTGATCTTCCATCCTGCAGCTTTAAGGCCTCTTATGGAATGGGGCCCGATTGATTCATCAGCTAGGAGGATTAGGTCTGTGTAGGGTTTAAGGGTACTGTGTTTAAGGGTTTGGAGGATGCTTTGGGCTAAAGCTATGGCACCACAAACGTAGGCTTCTGAAGAGTGAAGGACGGTGGCATAGGCTACTCTTGGGACACGTATGGTGGAATTGCGTTCCATTGGCGTTGACTGTGCCATATAAGGCCTCCATATCTCTTTACCTGCAAGAAAATCATGGGTGATTAACAAGTGGTTTCAATTCAAAGGTTGGTATCGTGAAGAAGAGGAAAGAACCTAAATCCTGACTTGGAATGTTTAGAGAAAAGAAATAATGCCCACTTTGAAATTGCCCCACGAATTTTCACTCAAAACTGCGTACAAATGTTTAAATGATATCCAACCTCAGTTGTATATTTTGGAAAATTTTTAATGCATCCGCAAAAATGTAATTATCGTACCCAAAAAGGATGACAATTAGCACGGAATTAATGGTTATTTATGAATTACAAATAATAAAATCATTACTTTCTGAATCTGTGAGGGTATTTTAAACTAGCGAGTGTGTGATTAGGTTGACTATTAGAAGGAAATGTATGAATTTGGAATTAGTGGGAGAAATCATTGACTGTTCTTAATCACCAGCATGTATTTTGCTTTTAATGTTAATAACTATTCTTAATCAATAATAAATTACCCCAGAAATTGATGAACAGCCTAAAAAAAGAAAATGTATGGAAGACCTTGGCAATATAGTGGTCACTTATGGCGTTCCTATATTTGCATGACCGTGAGAACGCATCTCCCTTTGCCTTGCCCATTCCTTTCTTATGAGTGATAACATGAATCAATGAATCTAAAACACTATATAATTAAAAATGCAATAATGATTAATACTATATAACTTAAAATGCAATAATTATTATTTATAAATAATATTTTAATTAACCATTGCGTACTTAATCACTTAACTCTAATAATAGAGTCAATGTGATCTTTTTTAATCAATAAATGTTAATGGGTTAAATATTATTCTACATTTAGTAATTACTTTTCGATGTTAATTATATCACCTTAATCATCCTAACTCATAAAGATTTCGTTGATCTCAAAGGCGGGGGGAGGGGGGCATATGCCATCACCACCCCCCCCCCCCCCCAAAAAAATCGATCCAATGTATATATGTATATATATATATATTATAATGTATAAATTAGTTTTTGGCCACATATATAAGAGAAAAATTTTTAATTTGGTACCCAAATTCCTATATGTATATATATTATAGCGTGTAACTTAGATTTTGACCCCATATATAAAAGATAAGTTTTATTTGACTCCTCGCATTACTTACAAAATATTAAATGGTGACTTCATTTAATTTTAAATATTTAGTTACAGCTTTATGCATTTTATTTATTTTAAGCTTCTAACCTTCAATCTATAGTTTTAGCCGAGTTATATGTATATGCACAATTTTGAGTTGATTTAACACTTATCATTACTATTCATTGTTCACACCTTTATATCATGTTCTTAAGTTCAGTTTATTTTTTATTGTCTAAATTTATACATTTCTCAAATATTTTGACTATTTAAGAACACATTCATTTCATTTTTTTAGTATAATGATTTATTAATTTTTAATTTATTGCTTCATGGTTCATTTCTAATTCATGGTTAGTGCCTTTATTTTTTGTTCATACCTTCTTTTTATTTCGTGTAATACTACTGCCTATAGTATTTTATTAATAATTTTCTCTATTATATTATATAATTTGTTTAATCTTTTAGTTTAAATTGTTACATGTGTGTGTGTGTGTGTATATATGTATATAATAGTTTTCTCCTATTAGTACTTTATATTTTATTATTAGTTAATTTTTTATATATACTGTGATAATAAATTTTAAAAAAATGAGTGTGTTTGATTTAATTAATTTTTATTTTTATTTTAACTGAATCTTGAATATTGTAATTTAAAAAATGAGTATACATGCACAATATTATTTGTTGTTTGATTATATTAATTCTGAATATATTTAAAGGGTTTTGCTAACAGTGCCCTTAGGGTAATGGATCATTTATTACTTATGATAAATTAATCTTAACTAATAAAATTAGCCTGCTAATATTTATTATTATTCGTAAGTAGTATAATAAATTATCTTTGACTAATTTTATTAGTTAGGGATCATTTATTATTGATAATAGAACATTCTTAATCAATACCTTAAAAACACTTAACAAAATCCATATCTAAATAATATATATTGTTTAATTAACTATTAAATTTTTTTCGTATATTATGTTAGTCTTTAGTTGATTTTGGGCCCTAATGATAAATTGCTAGATCCCCAGGTTGATCAACAAAGGAAAAAAATGACAAAATGAAAAAGACGCGAACTAAGGAAAGAAACTAAAGTGAAATTAAACCATACCTGTTTCTGCATAACTAGGAGCAATCTGGCAGGAACCAACAGGCATAAGCGTTACCTGCTTGAGCCTCCTTAACTGAGGCTTAAACACCCAATACTCACCTTGATGCGTCAAAAGATCATCGCATCTGAAAATCTCTGCCATGGGACCACAAGTCCCAATGAACACAACAAACACCGTCCGATGAGAATCAGAATTCACCCACCCACTCTCCACCGCCAGATTAGCCACCACCAAGTTCACTTGTAACCTAAACACATCCCTAATCCCCGCTTCCTTCTTCTTCCCACATGGAACTCTGGCCACCACCACATTCAGATCCCGGTAATTCTCCGGCGCCGCTGCCATCGGCATTCTCGGGCACCTCGGTTGGCCCCAATGCTGATCTTCATCAATCCACCCCGGGAAAAAGTCCTCCCATTTTAGATTCTCATCAACATGATCAAAACTGACAGGTACGGTTTCTACTTGTGGAGGCAGATGTTCTAATAAGCTAGCATCAACTCTTTTGTCGATGTTAACGAGACCTACCTTAACCTTGTCGGTGTTTAGATGTTTTGCTATCAAATCAAACCAAGCGGGTTTTGTGTTTTCTTCCTCATGAAGTAAGCGGATGTCAACAGGAGGGGGTATCAGGGGCCTGAGTGAAAGCACAAAGAGAAGGAGGGGTAGGGAGATGAGAAGGAGAGAGACAACAAAAGGTTTTTGCTTTGAAGACGAACGAGAAGGTGAGAGGGACTTAGAAGCCATTGGGTTTTCGAACTAATTCCCACAGCTAGTGATTGAGTTTGAGGGGTTGATGGATGGAGGTTTTTTATTTTGGTTTTTGTTTTTTGGTTTTGACCGGAGATGAAAAGAGGGCTCTCATGATGCGAGATTGTGGACCAGAGATCCCTGCCGTAGTAGGACCGACAGATTTGGGGAGTACCATATAGCAATTGTGGGACTGACCCAATCAAATGGTCTCTGTTGTACAGCTCGGTCGACTGTACAATAAGAGATTTGAAGTGCAAAATTGTGTATGTACATATAAATATTTGGGCGCTTTTAATTTTATTTAAGATTTTATTTTTAATCTTTAGCTTTATTTAATTTTAATTTTGCTATTAATTTTATTTTAAATTTTATTTTTATCTTTTAACTATACTTGATTTATATTTGGCTCTTGATTTTATTTTAAGTTTTATTGCTTCTTCTTTAATTCATTTTATTCAATTTAGTCCCTTAACTATATGTTACATTTCACTTTTATCTTTTAAATTTTGTTTTATTATACTTTAGTTTTAATTTTCAAAAACTACTCAAATTTTCTTTTAACCTTTTATTTATTATTTCTTCAATTATCTATTGATATGCAAAAGTTCCATAAATTGTAATAATTATTATTTTAGGATTCAATTATTGTATTATTTTTTTGCAAACTAAATTATTTATACTTTTGAATTTGTTTAAATTTTTATTTTTTTATTTTGATATTTCTTACTTAATTTATTTTTTGGTGAACATAATTTTTAATTTATATAAAGCCTAAATAAAATTATTTTAAAATGATAATGTTAGAAAAAAAAATTAAGAAGTTTTTAATGAGATTTTGAATGTACATTTTGCATGGCGGCACGATGGAGTCCACAGGCGCCAAGAGCCCTTGCGCGCTTACGTCACAGCGCTATTGGTTGTTACTTTTTTCGTAGCTATAAAATTAGAGCTACTTCGAAAGTCCTAAACCCCACCCACCCAAAGAAAAGATTAAATTTTAATTTGATCCCTTTACTTAATTAAAATGTTCATGTGGGCCCAGTAATATTTTAAAGTATTGCTTTAACTATAAAAACTGTTTCAAAGTAGGCATTGATCTGTCTAATTCCGTTAGAAGTCCAGGTTTCGGACAGAGGGAGCTGGAAACAACGAATCTTCACGACTCCGAATGTAAAGCAAGCTTAACTTCGTCCATTATTCCTCTGTGAAAACTATAGCTCGTCTCTCTCGCTTCCATTTCCACATTTCTCTTTCTCACTTACCTTTAATGACTATTGTTCGTGGCCTGCGTGGTTTTTATTTCAGTCAGGTAGTCTTCACCAGAAGATGTTCGTTTCTTTTGCTGCGCTTGCTGCCAAAGATTGCAGGTAAGTGATGGTGGCTTCATGCTTTCGAAAGCTGGCTGTGGATAAGAGAAAGAAGAGAACGAGAAAGAGAAATGTAGTTTTTGCAGAGGAAGAGATGGTAGAAGAGAGAGAAGAGAAGAAGAGGAGACGAAAAATAGAAGAAAATATAGAGAGAGAGAGAGAGAAGGGACCAAAAAAAGAAAAGGGATACTAAAAAAATTAATGAATCAACAAACAACAAGTCGAATGAGACGCCATATACGTGTTTAACAAAATGTGTCTAACAAAAATGGAAGAAGGATTACTTTGAAAGAGTTTTTAAAAGTTGAGAGATTTTAAAAATGCTTTCGAAAATCAAGAATGAGAACAAATTTTTTAATTAGGTTAGGGGATAAGATTGATGTTTTGGAAAAATAAAATATAAAAAAGGACATACTATTGGTGAAGGGTTCAGATAATATATTAATTATTGTTTTAAACTAATACATGTATCTTGTTCACCTAATATATGCTACTGGATGCACCGGAGCGTCATACATTTACTTTGATCAGGATGGCAACCTAATTATAACTTTACTGTAATCAATTTAAAATGGATCTTTTCAATTTCTTTTCAATTAATTTTTTCTTAATTTGACAAAGAGATAAATAAATGAATGAGATCTACTTGAATAATAAATCTCACTCATTTTATGTTTATTATTTTATATAATTGACAAAAAATTGAGAGGATTTAGACTTGTATTTCAATTAGATTGAATTATAAGAAAAAAAAAAGAATTAAATATATTTCTTTATATCTTTATTATTATGTTCTTTGATTAATTCATTATAGATGTATGATTAACCAATAATAATATAATAAATTTATAATTTAATGTAAAAGTTTTATACTTATCTGTAATAATCAATTACATAAAATGATTGAAGAACTATATATCTATTAAATTTTAATTAAAAAACAACTTACCAAGACCTTCAAAAGTTTTTTTCTTCAAAAAAGTGCTAGGGGTTAAAGGATTAGGCAATTGTATTGTTGGTCCCATGGTTTCACATCTAAGTCTAATTTATGTTTAATGATAACAAACTTATTTTACTCTAAAAATTATTTTTAATGGAAAAATATTATTATCAAATATCCACATTATTTTGATCCAAGTATAAGCCAAAAATTTATCTTGGCCTAAACTTTATTTGAATTCTTTTTTTAAATTTGCAATGGCCTAAATATTGAAATAATACAAAATAAAATAATCTGGCCCAATTTATCCTTCATTGGCTTGTCCCAAATAAAACTACATGATACAAAATTTGAGTAGCCCAATTTTATTTCATCAACCCAAGCATTACAACATTGTCCAAATTGCTGTCCTAGCTTGCATCAGATGAAGACAAATAATAGTCACTCTTCAAAATATGGCAAGAATATATAAAGCTCTTACGGATGAAAGCTAGATCTAAGTTATGTAAGAAAAGCTAAATCAATTTGAAAGAAATCGAGTATCAAAGCTCATTGAAAAGCCTAAAGATGCATCTGTCATTGGAACAAAATGGATATTTCGCAACAAATTAAATGAAAAGGTAAAGTAGTAAGAAACAAGGCTATACTTGTGAACCAATGTTTCACATAACAAGAAGGTATTGACTTTAAGGAAACCTTTGATTTTGTTGCTAGATTTAAATCTATTTGAATGCTACTTACTTATGCTGCATCTATGAATTTTAAATTAAACCAAATGGATGTCAAAAGTGCATTCTTAAATGGTTACATTCATGAAGTGTTGTATGTAAAACAATCTTTACTATTTCAAGATGAAAAACTATCCAACCATGTCTTTAATCTTACTAAGGCACTTTATGGGTTGAAACAAGCCCTTTGAGTTTAGTATGAAAGGTTAACTAGCTTTTTCATTGAAAATAAATTTTCAAGAGGAATAATTGAGACTGCACTCTTTATTAAGAAAGTTATCAAAGATGCAATACTTGTTCAAGTTTATATTGACAACATCATATTTGGTAGTACTAATAAAAATATGTGCAAAGAATTCTCAAAGTTGATGCAGAGAGAATTTGAAATGAGCATGATTGGTGAATTGAATTTCTTTCTTAGATTACAAATTAAACAAGCCAAAAATGGCAGCATCATCTATCAAACTAAATACATTAAGGAGCTACTTAATAAGTTTAGCTTTGAAGATGTTAAACCCATGGGCACTTCTATGAGTCTGTCTACTTCCTTAGATAAAGATGAAAAGGGTAAGTATTTTTATCAACAAAGATATCGAGGTATGATCATATCCTTAATTTATCTTACTGTAAGTAGGCTTGACGTAATGTTTAGTGTATGCAAATGTGTTCAATTTCAAGCTGATCCTAAGGAATCTTATTTTGTTATCTTGAAAAGAATTTTTAAATATCTAGTTAGCACATAAGAATATGGACTCTAGTATCCAAGATCTAGCAATTTTGATCTAGTAGGATATGCAAATGCAAATTTTGTAGGTGACAAACTTGATTAAAAAAGTACTAGTAGGACCTGTCAGTTTCTTGAAAGTGCCTTAGTTTCATGGTTCAGTAAAAAGTAAAGATCAAGTGCCTTATGTACTGTATAAGTTGAATATATGATAGTAGGTAGTTATTGCACTCAACTCCTTTGGATGGAACAACAATTGGAGAATCATTCCTTACATTATAAGAATATTCCAATTTTCTGTGACAACACAAGTGCAATATGTTTAAGCAAAAATCCTGTGCATCACTTAAAAACTAAGCACATTGAGATAAAGAATCATTTCATGAGAGATCATGTGCAACATGGTGACGTTGAAGTCTGTTACATCAAAACTGAATATCAAGTTGTAGACATATTCACAAAACCACTCCATGAAGATAAGTACATCATTCTCATAAACGAAATTGGAATGATCGAAAAACCCTTCAATGTTTTTGAGTAAACAATATCTCAAGTACTTAAGTTTAAATCTTAGGCACTTGAATTGTGTTTGGTTATATGCTTGCTTTAAGGGACCTAAAGTTTAGTATCATGCAATTAATTTTCCTATATGTTACTTCTTATCTTAAACGCCTGAATTTTTTTATTGTTAAGGGCATCGTATGTTAAGTCACTGAGTTTTAAACTTAGACACTTAAATTTTTAGTTACTGCATGTTAATGGTTCAGTGACTAAACTTAAAAAGTTAGTCAATTGAGGCTCTAAGGAAATGATGTCAACAAGATATTACACATGTTGGTAGCGATGTGGGCAAAAGTCAAACTTTTCCCTCCAAAGATAGCATTAAATGTTGCAATTACCATTTTTCACTTTAACTGTTACACACTTATATTATTAGAAAAAATATTCAACTTCCAACATCCCTCATTTTGACCAAGTCTCTCATTCTTTCTCTCTTTCTCACTCTACATAACATAAAAGAAGTTTTTCTTTCTCTCAACAAAGAATCCTTTTTCCATTTTCATGAAAAATGCAAATAAGAAGCAAGAGTCAGGGGAAAGATGCCAATAAGGAAATCTATTATCCTATAAAGAGATGCACATGAAGAAGAAGAAAGAAAGCAGAAGGGACATCAGTTGCATAATCATAAGAGAAAAGCACCCCAGTAAAGCAAATGGAGGGCATTGCTGCAAAAATGTTGATCATCTTTCCCTTTAAGCATGCCTCTATAAGTGGCGAGGAAGAAGAGCATCATGATTTAACTACTCTCAAAGATATTCCTACAGAAGTAAGGAATAACCAAATAGCCCTTAACCTACAATAAACTCTTAAAGAAATATTCAAGGAACTAAAACCCACAACCTTTGTTCTGAAGGAGATGGAGTCTGGACATATGAATTAGGTCATTAAACTTATTACAACATCTAAAAGAAATCTGGGCTTTGAAAGGATGAATGAGTTATAACGAATGAAGAGGATGATGCTTAAAACAACATTGGCATAGACCCAATAATGGAAAGGGTTTTTAAGAAAACTCAGGTCTCAGAAGGTGAAAGTCAGACAGAGATGGAAACTTAGGGTACTCAGAATCAAACTTAGGGCCTAACACCTGAAGAAAGAACAGTGGATGCAACTTAAGCCCTTGACAAGAAAAGCAAAGCGACTAAACAATACTCTTCCTCACTGAGTCTTTCATTCTCTAAGTCTGATAGTGCTAAAGATGATAATATTCAACTCACTAGAGCACGAAAAAGGAAGAGTACTGTAGATAAATGAAGAAGTAAAAGGTTGAAGTCCATAGCCTCTATTGAAGCTCATGATAAGGAAGAAGAAGCTTTTAGTCCTACAGAGTTCTAGTCCAAAATGGAGAAGCACAAGATCCATAAATTATTTACACACAAAGAAATAACTTTGGGAAGGATGGTGGATTTTAAGAAATTTGAAGAGGCATTTTATGGATCTATTAATAATGATGTGGATGTAGTAAGATAAATTCCTTTATTGACCATCAATGAGGTAGCTTATAAGAGATTGGTAAGAAAATTATTCACCTACCTAAGAATTTTATCTGATGGCATTTTTGTTGAGTCACTGGTTAAAGGGAAGAGAATTGTTATTAGAGAAAAAGACATCAATTCTATCCTAGGAACAACGTTTGATGGAGATGATATGTATTTCTAAACTATTTAGCCTACTGATTTTGTTGTCAACTATGAAGATATGAAGAATACCATGGTTGAGGTTCTCAATTTGCTAAAAAGAGGATAGTTAAGCGTAATTGCACTACCTTTTCACCAGAGTTCTAGCTCACATTATCTCCACCACCATCCTACCATGGTCTTGCTCATCGGAAGTTGTAAATGGAAAGGAGACATTTTTGTTGTACTGTGTCACCACTGGTATCCACATAAACCGTACAAGGTGGATTCTAAAGTATATGACTGAGAGCAGCCAAAGTATGGACTTTTAGGCCTCATTGCCTTATGGAATGCTCTTGACCAAGATCTTCAAGGATAAGAAGATTAATCTCTCAAACTTGCCATTTAGAAAGGTCACTGTAAGGTACAATGCCGCCATTTTTGCTTCAATGAAGTTTAAATATGAAAATGGAAAATAGGTGAGAATTATCCCTATACCTTAGCCTTTAGTCCTTGAAAAGGAACCTCAAGCATTTCTAGCTGCACTTGCTGCATATGATTTAGTCCCTGAATCTGATCCTTAAGTGGCAGTACCTGAAGTATAGCCTCAGGCCCCTGAAGTCTTCATTTTGTTTAATAAGTCGGTGCTATAAAATGATGTGGCTGAACCTCAGATTTATGTGCCTGGCATTCTTGTGCCTGGTCTTCAGGTGAATGAATAGCCTATTCCAGAACATCTTCAATATAAACTTCCACTACTTGAACTAACTATTCTAACCCTTAAGCCTGTTGACATGCCTAAGAACATCCCTGTACTTGATCAAGCATATCAATCCCCTGACTTTGTAGCTCTAGCACCTCCAGCTATTGAGCCATAAAATGTCATGATGCTCTCTCAGGAAACTATGTTGGATAAGATCTAGGATTCACTCACTTCACTCCATCACAAAATTAACAATATTAAAGCTCACTTTGATCAGAGACTTGATCATGTCTTAGAAGAGGTTGCAGAAGTGAAGATAGATAATAATACCTTACTTGGGAAATTTAAGCCTCATGGTACTATTAGAAATATTCCATAGGAGATTATAGATCATAAGCAAGCATCACAAACTAAGAGCATTAAGGTTATTAAAAAAGTTCAAAAAATCAATGTAAGTGTTACTACTTCTGTTAACTCTATGATTCTGGAAGTCAGTCTTACAGGCAACATTTGTGAAACTATTTTAGGACTTCCCAAAAATCGCCAATGGTGATTTCTTGCTAATAGAGCCAGTTATGGCCTTTTCATTCCCATTGCCTCATAGTTGTTTTGCTATTGTCTCTTAGTGTGCAACTATTGTGTTGTTGTTTAGCTACCTAATGTCTGTGTCATTTATTAATAGTTGTTAGTATGATCTTCTTTCATAATAATGTGATTTTAACTGTGTTTGGTCTTTTGGTATTATACTATTTAGGATTATATTGGACTTACCAATTTTATCTATGTTGTCATTATCCTTATTTACTGCTATAATTGCTCTTCTTCTTATATTGATGTTTTTTTTTACTCTTTTGCTGATGTTAAAAAGAGGGGAGAACTAAGTTATTAATAAACTGATGAATTGATTTACTGTCAAATGAAGAATTTCTATTAAGTGGAAAGACTAAGGTACCTTAGTTTGAAACTTAAGTCCCTTGTCTTGAAATTTCACATAACTATTTTCAAGGTCCTTAACTAAGTTTTAAAGCACTGAATAATTTTCTTTCAAAAAATATTTTGGCATATTGCAAGAAAGAGTTTTTGAAAATCTGCTTCATGTAAAATTTGGGCAAAAAATTAGGTGGAGCTTTACACTGGAAAGTTAAAAGGGTTTTGTCCTCATAAAAAATGGAAGATTGTTGGCCTAATGGTTTCACATTTAGGCCCAATTGATGTTTGATAATAACAAACCTATTTTACTCTAAAAATTATTTTTAATGGACAAAATATTACTATTAAATATCTACATTATTTTGATCATGTATAAGCCGAAAATTTATCTTGGCTTAAAATTAATATGAAAACTTTTTAAAATTTGCAATGACCTGGATATTGAAAGAAATCAAAATAAAATAATCAGGCCCAAATTTTTCTTCATTTGCTTGGCCCAAATAAAACAACATGATACAAAAGTTAAATAGCCCAATTTTATTTGGTTAGCCCAAGCATTACAACATTGTCGAAAATGCTCTCTTAGCTTGTATTTGATGAAGACAAATAATAGGCTCTTTTCAAAAAGTCATCTGCACAAAGCTTGTATCAGAGACAAAGCAAAAGTTTTAGGCCAATGTTAGAGAATGCAAGGAGAAAAGCCATAAAGTACATGCTACAAACAAGAAAAGCAAGCTTTAACCACATTCAGAAAAACAAAGAGACAAGAAGGCTTTTTAGGTACATGAAAATAGCTTTAAGAACAAGCCAACAAAAATCATAAATGTTGGACAAGTAAACGGTGGCCAACAAACTACTTAAACTACCCTAATGACAAGCTTGCAGACATCTTTCATGGCAATACACTTTGAGCTCCTTATGTCTTTTTCTTCCAACATTCCAACAACAAATCCTCAAAGTACAAATCAACTATCAAAGAAGGACCCACCTTGTTGCTACTATTGCACGAACATACTAACTCAAATCTGACCATGGCAGCTCAAGGTGAAAAAGACAAGCATGGTGTCTGATCCACTCATTTTCATCCTTACTCAACAGCTACTTGCATTAAATGACTACAAATTTGAACTACAATGGTCAAGAGAGACATATCTATAAAAGGGAAAGCTCAAAAGATGAAGATAAGAATTGAGAATCAAACATAATATCATTTGAGAGAAAATCACATTATTTTTCATACTATGTTTAGTGCTAGATACCTGAGTTGGACTTTCAAGAACCTGAGATAGTAATCCCTTCTAAGGATAACCCAAATCATCCTATCTTGTTCAAATCTTTCCTAAGTGAAAGTCAGTTGAAGGCCAACCGAGTAAAAACCCATTTGTGATAGTTTGAAGAGAGTTTAAACTTTGTGTTGAAGGTGAGCACCGTAAAACCTGTTGGTGTAAATGTTTAGGGTTATCTAAGTAAAAACCCTATTATAGTTGAAAATTTCTTTCGGTAGAAAAGGACTGGATGTAGGACGATCATTGTCTGAACTAGAATAAATTGATTGTATTCTTTCTTCTCTTTACTATTTTCAAAAATACTTTCAGTCACTAAAATTTCTTTAAGTCAGTTAAAATTTCTTTTAAGTACCTGAGTTTCGATTTACAGTTACTAAATATGTTTATTCGAAAAATTAATTTCAAGTACCTAAGTTTTCACTTCAAACACCTAAACAGTATTCTCAATAAGAATTATTTTTGAAAAAGAAAAATTGTTCAAATTTTTCCTAACATCCACTTTAACTGCACTATTACTTTTGTTTTGCAATCACTCGTTGAGAAATTATTAGCATCCTTGCCAGTCACTTTTCTGCCTTAAGCCATGAGTTTGATGAATGATGACTATAAAGGAAGAATATTTTCTTTCTTCAACCAATTAAATGATGCATTGTGGGATTCACATGAAGTTTCCATCACTTTTTCATTTATACATTTTCATAAAATGCTATTTCTTTGTTTTAGGTTTTAAAATTCTAGAACAATTCCCCCTAAACTTTTTTTTATGTTCTCCTTCACCTTCAACTGATGATATTTTTATTATTTTTTTAATTCGTTTAATGAAAGAACTAAAGAAATCAACTGACCCTTATACTGTCAAATTCTCAACAAAATGTAAAGTTATTTAAAATAGAATCAAGATTCTCAAATATAGAATTTTATAAAGAGACAAGTGGCTAATGACTTGAATTATAAAAACCATTCTTAATGACTAGTTACATATGAGTGGCTAATGACATGTTATATTTTCCTTTCTATCAAATGTGAGAAATATCAGGCTTTCACCCTTAAGAACATGAAAAAAAATTATGTTTACATTATTTTCTACTTAAATATTATTCTCATCAAATTTACATGTCTAAAGGTATGTATTCAGACAACATTCAAGCTAGATGACATTGGGAAAAATGTTGTATATTTCAAAAGGGAGAGGATGCTTTTACATTTTTTTTCTGGGGAAAAACAGGCCAACAAAGGTAACACATTAATGTGGAGTAATTTAATTAAACTTGAAAGAAACAAAATTTAAAATTTGAATATGTAATTTATGCCGTATATATAACAAGCTGTGAAAATTTCAAAAGAGACTTTGCAAAATCTACAATAGCTGGCCTAGAGAAAGCTAAGCTTAGATCTGAAGTTGGCATGGCTTGCCAAGACTAGTGGCATTCAGATGGAGTAAATGAATCTAATTAAAGCTCACTCACAAAAATCTTCATCTTTTACCAGATGCATTCTTCCTTGCAGAATAGATACAATAAGCTGCCAGCCCAACTATAACCACTGTAGCTCTAACTGCAATGATGACATACAAACTTACTTAGGCACAAAAAATAAAATGCTTGAAGCATAAAAAAAAAGTTCTTTAAAACCAAACCAAAATAGATCATATTCTGTAGGAGGATGCAAACTCAAAAGAATGGCCAATTGACCATCAAAGTATTTAGGGCACCCATACAAGGTAAACTGTTTCATGCAATTACCCCACAAGGAAGCAGCCCTTTCGTGCATGAGACTTGGTAGCTCCATTTTTTTTTCCGTTTATTCATTGTCTAACTAATTCTTAGACTACAAACAACTTTTACCAAGTGAAACCCCTCAGAGCTAGATGGACACCAAGTTACCAGCAACTAAAAGAGAATAATAAAAGCAAGACTTACATAATGAGAGACAATATGAAGTCAAACAAATTTTATGGCTCAATTAGAATGGGTCAACCTGAACGGCATACCTAAAACCACTAATAGAGATCGATTTATTTACTGGTGGTACTGCTTACAACTTTTTCTAGCTTCGGTTTCTGGAATACTTATATGAGGGTGCTCAGCAGCAGTTAAATTTTAGCGAAACACATTGTTGAAATCCCCTAACTTTACACTAATTGGTATGGGAGGCTCTACTCCCATATTGTGACTAACCTACAAAGCACAATTGCTAATCAAAATGTCACTCTAGTTGATCTAGAAAAATGGGACTTGCATGTCTCTCAGCATCCAACGCATTTGTTACAAGAACAAGAGGCATACTAATCAACAAGGATGACATCAGTAATATTTTGATGAAAATTTGCTGTAGCACTCAGGGCCATGCCTATTCACCCCATCATTTACACAAAGATGACTTTAAAAACGCATAGCTAACTATACATTCATCCTTAAAGTTGACATATCATTGCCTAAATAAAATTAGACCATGTATAAACAAAGCCAAGATAAACTCTCTAAAATATCAAGTATAAAACTACAACTAGTAAATTACTGGCAAAAGAAAATCTATTCAATCAATTAATTATTAATTATAATATCCTTACAAAAATAACTAGTAAATGACTATAATATCCTTATAAAAAATTAATTATTATCTTTATTTAAAATAATTATTTTATAAAAAATAATAATTTTATTATCATTATAATGATCATTATTATTTTCAATTATATATATATAGAAAAAAAAAAACTATGTTTTCTCTTTCTCTTCACACAAAGCTCTCAATCTCTTATGAGCTCTGAAGTCCAATGATATCTTATGAGTATTCTAAGGGGCCCAAAGGGCTCAAGGTAGCTAAAAGGAAGGAGTGACGGTGTGCCTCATGTGAGTGACTTGAATAACTAATTGTGTATGCTGGTGGAGGAAATGAGAGAGAAAGGTTGGTGGTTATATGGTGTAGTGTGCTCTGTGATAGGTTAGGAAGAAATCAGTAAGTGAGAGAGAGTCTTTAGCCTCTCAAATGCTAGAGAAGGTTTAGTGGTACACTAGAAATTATCATTCTATTCTTTTATTTCATTTTGGTGTATTTCAAGTCCTTGGATAGTTGCATTCTAGTTCAGGAGCCTTGTTTTTCTAATATATTCGAATAACACTACCTGGGCCACATCAATTTTGGTATCAGAGTCGTTCCAACCAACGAGACACAGTTAATACTAAGATGGAGGCAAGACTTGATTCTCTAGAGCTAGGTATTTCGGAGTTATCAGTGGAGGTTGTTGCAAAAAGGAACGAGTACAAGGCAATTCAATTGACTCTCATGGAAATTCATGAGGAATTAGTTGAACTTTATGTATGGAGAAGAATGGAGGAGAACTAGGAAGCGATGGTGGAAGTACTTCAGAGTAAGGAGACAGATAATGCTAATGGCAATAGTGGGATAAGAGCTAAACTGGAGTTATTTGATGCAGCGGTATGCTGGCATACAGAGGAGTTGCACCAATGTCATTCTTAACAGAAAGGCGATGGGTATGACATGCTAGTCGCTCTTAAGTAGAAGTCTGATGTTTGGATTTTCGGCAACAAGGTTGAACTCTTTTCAATCCCATTGGAAGAGTCTTCAATGATGGAATTGGTAAGTCACTCGACATAATCGTAAAGGAAGTTGAAGAGAAGGAGGTTTTAGTCTTGGCAAATGCTCTAAGGGGTATCATACTTTTGCTCACCAATGAACAATCCAAGAGGAAGAAGAAACGCAAAGCAAATTGTAAATGTAGTCAATTACCTATGTTCATAATGTGAGTTGCAGAAACGATGACAAAAGGGTGTTAAGTAGTTGGATTTTGGATCAGGTCAAGGGAATTTAGTAGAGAAGAAGCCCAAAGCTGACTGAAAGAGGAGGGAATTTGGTTGGGTCCAATAGCTTCTCAAATCTAACCATTGGGTGGAACCTATCTTTTGTAGTATCTAGATACACAACCAAGTATCCATGGCTAAGTTGAGCCCATGAAGAGAATGGTGGTCTTATGCTAAACAGAACACAGAAGAATAGGCTACATGAGGGCATAAAAACACTATGCATGGATTGAACCAAATTCCACTTTTGAAAGAGAAAGGAAAGATGAAGATAACAAACCCAATATGCAAGTCTCCATCATTGACAACAAGCAATGGCTACATTCAAAGGATCCCACATACAGTGAATGTGCAATGTGAGGGACATATGTCTCTGAAGCTTGAACCCAAAGCAACGAAATGAACAGCAAGGAGGGTTAGGCGATATTTGGTCAAGACATATAATGAAGAAGCGCCTGAAATTATGTGGTCATAGGAGAAAGCAAAGGTGGTGCAATTTGCATCATTTCAGCTAATTTCTTGGTGTGCCCATTTTTGACAGAAAACAGGAAGGCTTGTGAAGTGGTTCTTGGTGGGGTGTATATTGAGGTTACTATTGTTCTTATAGAGCTGAAGTGTCTTGTTAGACCTCTAGTTATGTTAAGTATCAGAGATGGAGCTCGTTTATTTGACAGGTACACACCTATTATCCCTCAGTTAGCGTACTGATCATTGCAAATGTTTTACTGCTTATGGTGATGTTGTTAATGCCAACAAATGGGGTAATTAACTTGCGAAAGAGCCCTACATTGCTTTAACACTGTTTTTGCTAAGAATGGGTTATGTTGTTGAGGCACTTCAATTGCTAAGAATATTTATGAGATTAGAGATAAGTTTAGCAGTAAAAAGTTGTGCTTTCAAAGAGCTTGCCATTGTCCTCTTACCATAGGTAATAGCATGAGCATAGGATAGGATAACATTTCCCTCAATTTTCGGTTTGCAATGTTGAAAATCACTGTCATCAGTGTGGCTACCATTCTTTATTTGCTTGAGTTTGAAAGGAGGTTATTGTTAGGCATAACATTAGTATTGAATGATCTGCTTATAACTTTAGTAGCAATAGCACAGAGCTTGAAATCATTGGCTGGTGTGGGCATTGTTCTTGGAATACATGTGAATTGTTCCCACAGGAATGAATAAGATAGGTTAAACTCTCCTAGTACTGTCTCTCTTTTAAAAGTTGGAGGACTTACCTTTGCTTATTTGGCTGAATGTACTCCTTGTACACACTGGGCTATTGAATTTTGTCTTATGGCATATACAACATTGATAGAACAGTAATGCAAGAAGCTGTACAAGTATAAGGATTGTCAAAAGATCATTGTTGATGGACCATATAAGTTGACATTTACTAATGCAAAGGAGTTTCTGTATGAACACATAAAATCATCAATTGCCAACCACATGGGGGAAAACAAGTTAATAACATTGTAAAGTTGAGTTCTTTGTGAAAACCAGAGAAAAGCCCTTTAGCAGCTTTACATGAATATTGGAGCTAAGGAAAAATTAGCTACTTAAAGGATGATCAAATCTTGCCTAAAACCAAAGGACTACTACAGTTAATTTGGTGTTCTGTAACTGTTAAAGAAGACAAAGTCTTGCTAGAGTTTGAAGAATTATCATACCATTCAGCACAAGAACCTAAGTACTATGATGAAATAAATGAGTTCCTTCATGACAAATTTAGGGATGTTGGCTTTAATTCCTTGGGAAAGTAAGAACATGATCTTATTGGACAAATGCCGCCTATCATAACTTCTACTTCTCTCCTTGAGGGCAAGATGAAGCTTCAAGGGCTAAATAATGATAGACCCAAGTACTATGAGCCTAGACATAAGGAAGTTTATCAAAGGAGTAGGAAGAATGATGGCATGTTTCCATTGCACCTTGAGGACAGGGTGCGACTTGTTGGGGTGGGTAATGATAGGCCCTGGAGTCCAATGATATCCCATAAGTATTCCAAGGGCTTCAATGTTGTTGAGGGAAGGAATGAGGCTGTGCTTCATGTAAGTGACATGAATAACTAATCGTGTCCTAGTTGGCAGGGGAGAAAAGAGAGAAAGGTTGGTAGTTATATGGTGTAGTGTGCTCTGTGATGGGTAAGGAAGAAACCAGTAAGTGAGGGAGAGTCTCTAGCCTTTTAAATGCTAGAAAAGGCCTAGCGGTGCACTAGCTCCCTAGTTGCATTTCAGTTCAAAAGCCCTGATTTTCTAATATATTCGAATAATACTGCCTGGGCTACATTAGTTTCTTCACGGTGACAACTTGACAAAATCTCGACAAATCTCTCTCTAAAATGGTGATGGCGATGATGCTTCAATGAAAGAAAGACACCAAAGATGGAGTCCATTCACGACGTCTCTTCCTCTCTCTCTAAAATGACTTCTCTCTCATCCTTCTCTTCTCTCGACAACCAAGTCCATTCACAAAAAACATAGAATGATGCCAAAGTCTATTCATGCATCGACGATGATGGGAACTTGAAAGGTGATTAGAGAGGGTGGAAGAGTATGGAAGAGAATGATAAAAGTGCAAAAGAGTACATGTGCTTGCCATTCTTGGGAATAGATCCCATTCCTTTATATGTGTGATGCATTTCCTATTCCTATATGTATAGGAATCTATGAGCAACAATGTAACTAAACATAGGAATAGACCTATAGCTCGTTCTCATCCCCTCTCCCTCCTTTCAATTCTAGGAAGCAAACAGGCCCTAAGGATGTGTATGAAAACTTTTTAGGCCAAGAGAGAGGACTAACCAACCTAATAACTACTTAACTCTATAAAGTAACCACCACTAAACCAATCATAAACAAAACAAAATTGGCATCAGATGTTTTGAACCATAATCTGGTTGGTAGGTTGGTATTCAGAGGTAAGCCAAGCAAATACTCTAGAAAATATGCTGAAATCATATAAAAATTTCTGGAAAATAGCAAAACAGAGGCTGACTTTACTCAAAAACAAGAAATAATGCAGAAGGACAGAAAACACTCCATCTTTGAAGAAGCAAGATCTCTTCCCCACCCACTCTATAATATTTCCATACCCATTCCTCATTCTAGTCTCCCTTCTCACTAACCCTTCCCTAGCTAACTTCTTGAAACAAGCACAAACAGCCAATGCATATCCTATCCTCTCAATCCTTCTTCAGCCAAGCGTTGTTGTCTATGTGGCTTATGCAACCCTCCACATCACATCTTTCCCATACCCCTTGCTTATATATTCTAGCATATACTTAGGGCCCATCATATTCTTAATAACATTTACAGAAAATTAGTTAAACATTGATGAGATTAAGCATCTTATGCCACCAGTTTTTACTTTACTAGATAACTAGTATGGATAAGTGAAACCAATCCCTGATTTGCAAGGTCAACCTAATACCAAGAAAGATTTAAAAAGGACATCCAAAAGTTTAAAATGATTGTTCATCTAATTTATTTTTGAAGTATATTAGATTTCTTCTTTAGCCATCACCCTCACAAACTAGCGGAACAGTTACTGTACTAGGAATGAGATTAATCTTAATCTTACAATCACAGATGACATAAATGAACTTCGAAGCAAATATCCATAACAGTATTGCAATACTACTGTCTACAAAAATTGTGTTAAATAATACCAGTTTTTAGTTAGGTTAATTAAATATCATCATAAAGTCTAAATATACAGAGAAACAGACTACTACTTCTTAAAATTCACCTTGTCAAAGCTTTCCAACCCAAACAGTCAATAATTATAATACTTCCATTAATCAAATCAGAAAGCAATGTCACAAAAACAACAATATGCATAATCAATTATGTAAACAACCATGGAAAAGAAGGAGTCATTTAAAAATACCCTAGTTGACTCTTGTATGGCCATTGGAAATGAATCCAAATCATCTTTAGCTATAACAATAAGGCAAGGCACCTCAAAGCTAGTAACCTCACCATGACTAGCAATTTCCACTAGAAGTTTAGATGCTGTCTTCCAAGAAGACACATCAAACCTATAATTAATACCAGGTCAGCTCTTTATAACTAACCTTAGAAAATATGTAAAATAATTGTACACTCCTAATGACTATGACTGGGCATGATAATAAAAAGCATTGAGATAAAACGAACTCTTGTCATCATATTTTAGTTTGCATGAAAGTGAGAGTTAACATATTTGCCCATGTAAAAGAATCACTAAGCTGACAAATTTCATCTCATTATAACATTTAAATGGCACATAAGTTCTGACAATTTCCTGCTTCCAATGTATTTTCTGCTCTTTTTTAAGTCTTTTTAAATCTCATGGGAAAGAAACTGTGTCTTCAGAATAACAACGATAAGCAGGCCCCAATTTTATTTACATTAATAGATTAGGAAGCCATATTTAAATTATTTATTGACATAAGCACAACTTTAATGAGAACAGATTAAAGTAATGCTTAAGCAAATCAAAAATATCTGAACAACAACTCATTTTTAACATCTTATCAAGTTGTTTTCAATTAAAAGAGAGATTTTTCTAAGTGCATATGTTGCTAAATCATTGTCAAGTAAAAAATGCAACCTGGTAAAATTCAAACTAATACACAAAATTTTCCCCCCGGGGAGAGAGGGGGGGTTGGGGGGAACATATGGTACTTTGAGGCAGACTTTCTAGACTCTGCATCAAAACAAGCCGCTTAATAGATTTAAATATCCTATACTGATTATAAATTAATGTTGTGTTTAATGAACAAATCAAAGCTTTTTTCTGTGATTTTTATCTGATTATGGATCATCATAAAAAGAATATGTCTTCCATAACTACTACGGTATAATAATGTATATTAGTGGTACCCGTCATGAACAAAAACTGCTATTTCACAAGCAGCCAAAGACTCCTTATTGGACAATAGCTTTCTAACTCCATCTTCAGGAATCTCCCACAATACAAGATATTTTTTATTTCCCTGCAAACAAAATGATAAACATGCATGCTTTGAGAAGGATCATATGCCTAGGGAAACAAAAACGCATACAATAAAGAGTGAAGGTAAGAGTAAGATATACAATAAGCTAGAAGTAGCCAATTATTACAATGGTTACAGAGCATCAACTTTAAACAGAAAGATGTCACAATCATTTGTTGCATCCTCATTAAAAAAGGTGTTAATTACACAATCAAATCATCAAAAGCCTCTCCAGAAACTAATCAAAGAATTCGTGATATGGATACTATATGATGCCCAATATTAAACTCCTCTCACTGCATGCCATTAGCATTTCAATCCCTTCTAACTGCATATTTGTGTACTAGTAGGGTTTGCAGAGTGCAAGCATAAAAGTACACATGAGGACATGGAAAAGAAGGCATATTTTGTCCAGTAAACAGCAGCCATTGTAAATCAAACATTTACCATTGACATATCAACAACATTGACTGCATAACGATCCTCAGTGGTTGGACTGTAACTATCAGAATATGGTCTGCATTATCAATTCAACAACAATAAAGTTATCTGATACTCAAATTCTGGGGAAAAAAACACCAGTAAGCTCAAGGTAGCTTGACAAATTAAATCACCTTACAATAAAAGTATTCAGTAATGCAGATTTTCCAGCCTTCCTAGGTCCAAAAACAAAGCACTGCAAAACATTTCTTTCTGACTGTTGCTTCTTGCGATCTAAATGCCGCCTCCTGGTCACACGTATGGCAGATGATGGGTCACCAGCATAACCAATGTATATCAGATTCTCCACACTATAGGTTGGATTCAAGAGTGTCATGAGTGCCCACTGTCCAGAACAATAAAAATAAATATATATAAAAAAAACCAATAAATAAACAATGTAGAGATGCTATGTGCAAGAATAGGTACATTAATCAGATTTACATATATAACAGAAGGCAATGATTACCAAATTCAAGACAATAATCAAGCAACTCCAGTTCTGTTAGATCAATTTTATATGGAAAACAGAGATGAAACTCCCTAACGCCTTGCACTACTCTTCCACAAACATTATTCAGCAAGAAGGGAGATTGACACACCTCTGACAAAAAAGCATCAAGCGATAGTCCACCAAATACATTTTTCTCTGCAGCATCCTCGTATGGAGTTCCATTGCAGGGACTACAATAAGAAAAGTAACAGAAAAATACCAAACAATATTGACAAATCATTATTGGTTCAAAATTGAAAGTCTCAAAAAAGGAACTATATAAAATTAATAGCCACAACTAGGGTTTCTAAAGCTATTTAATAACAAACATGAGAATTGATAACTGTAGGTCAGTTCCTTGTCTCATGTATACATCTGAGAAAGAAAAAGAACACAGATAGACATATAAAGGGAAAGGAAAGGGAGAGCAATTTCATACAATATTATGAGAACATACAGACAAAGGATGAGACTGAAAAAGTTAAAGCAATCATGCATCCAGAAACAGCCATACAAGTGCCTACACTGGTTCTAAAATTAGAAATAAGAAATTGATCTCATGGCCAAATTAATGATAATGGTCTTTGACTCTGTTTTTATGGCTTGTAGAGTTGTTATTAAGTAGCTTCAAAATCAAATCAGCAAACTTATGACACATACCCAAAAATTTAGAACATCTGAACTCAGGTATTTACTAATAAAAGGAAATAAAGCAACCTGAGTTGTTGGTGGCTATATTATACAAACCCATGATGTAAGCATAAATTGTATGAGATTTTGTTATAAGAATTTTAGGTGAAGTGTGTGTGTGTGTGCCTTTCTCTCTCTATATATATAATATAAGTAAAAGAATTTTGTGAGAATTTTATTACTAGCCAATTATGAAGAAATAAAAAGATTAAACTAATATACAATTCCTAAAATTTCAAAATAAAAATGAAGCAAAATCTGAGTAGTACACTAATCATGTATTTAAGAAAAAAGGATAACTAATAACATATGGTAAATAAATATTGCTATGATATGAGACAAAAGAAAACAGATGATAACTTCATGTGAAATATTGGTCCCCACTAGCATCATAAGATTTCCAATATAGCATAAGATATCATGTGGGTTTATATTATCAGGTGGCATTCAATAACAAAACTAGACTTATAAATATAAAGTATCAAGAATTACATAAATATCAGTACTGGAAGTATACAAGTCAAACGCAGAAAACCCATTTCATTTCCCTGACATTTGTAATTTTTTATTGCTGACCTCAAACTATAATGTATTAATTAGATACCTCTAGGTTATTTGGGTTGCTTTCTGTTTACTTGCTTTCCTATTACAATATTAATATTATTTCTTATTTTTTAAAACTATAATTTCGATTAATTCAAAATTTTTTAATTGTATGAAAATGATTTTGAATATATTTATATATGTATATATATTTCACACAAGTTTTTTTGTTAAAATTAAATTTCCAGCTTCAAATTGATTAATCTTAAAAAAGATTTATACATGAGTTATTTAAGAATCTTTCATTTATGTATAGAATATTTGTTAACTTTAAAATTTAAAAATTATTATTTTTTATTTTCCAAATACATATTTAATACTTTCAATATTATATAATATATATATATATATTTATATATATATATATATTTATATATATATATATATATTTATATATATATATATATATATATACAAGGGTACGAAATAAAATTTTAACCCATATTTTCTGATTCATTATTATATTATAATTCAGAATATGGATCTTCACTGAGATTTAAGTCTAAAATCACTCCAATGAGTATGAATAATCTTACGATTAAGTTACTTTTACTATGTTAAAAAAATATAATAATAATTTATCAAGAAAAATAAGAACATAATTATAATCATTAAGAACATAATAATAATTTATCCCATTTTATAATAATAATTTTTCTACTCCTTCTATTCTAACCCATATTTTATTAAGAACATAATTATGTAGACATTAATTGATAAAAAATAATTTATCCGTAATTTTTTATTAAAGGCCCGGAGTCAGAAAATGGGATCAAACTGGGCCTCCACAGAGCTGGGCCCACTAAGGCTCCTCATCTACCTTTCAACTAGGAAAAAAAATGAATACTTGCTTGAGAGTCCAGATAAACATATAGCAAAGACAAATGAAAATACCGTCATTGGAAGACGAACGAAAATAAAACTCACGCGGGTGATTGGCGGAAGTGGGATCCGTGGGAGCAGAAGGACGAGGAAGGGGACGAAGCAAGATTTGCCAGGATGATGTCCGGAAACTATACTGCGATTGATAATCAAAAGGTTTCTGGATCCGTACCTGTGAGTGTACCTTCAAATTCCTCATCATCTTCCTTGATTCTCATCACTGTTTCGGTTTTAGATCTAATTCTTAAATCCTCGTATTATATTGCAGGCAGTTCCAGATCAAGGGCATGTCACCGTCAAGTTTGCAGGTACAACTGTTTTCTCTTGAATTTCATATCCGATTTACACCTATTAACTTTGGTTGCCGGGAAGGTGTCGAGGAGGGGAATAGGCCAGTTTACGTTGTCAGAGCTGCTGGAAACTTCTGATCTTCGATTGATGATGCATAGTCATTACCTAAATTTTTGCAGTAATGTTACAGTGATCCTATTGGACTCTTTCGGCAACACTTTAACTCAAACTTCTTGTTAGTTGAGCTCGCAAGACTATCTCTTATTGGGTTTAATTCAACATGATAATAGTTGCTTGACGTAGTCGTTGCTTGCTTGGATAATTTAATTCTTTTCGATCTTCATCGTTGGGGGTTTGATTTTACTATATTTGACAAAATTTTATATTTTAGATTCTGATCTTCAGACATTTCCTCCATCCGAAGCAACAGGGAAGATAACTGGTGCTTCCAGGCCTCCCCGTGATGCGGATGGTATGTGCTAGTCCTAATTTATGCGATTCATTTGCTTTTGTCTACTTATTATAATTATTCGCAAGATCATTGTTTACTCATAAGAGTCCACAGAAAGCCTGTTAATGTCAATACCAGAGGCTTTTTCATTTTTATTGAATATTGTCTAAGAAAAAATTATAAGCTTCCTAGTGATTGGTTTTTATTGGTACACCACTCCCTCCCTCTTTCATGGTGAGTTGTTTTTCTTCTTGATACATTTAATTTGTCTTTTACTTGGAATCTCATGTTGAGATTTGAGCTTGAGTGAGTGGGAATGTGTTGAATATAGTAGATCTCTAGCATTTTCATGTTTCTCGTTTTTTTCACTTGATGCAGATACGTTTTCAAAACCTGTATCTGGTTCTGAGGAACAACAGCAGAGTGGTTGGTTTCAGACTTTTACTATTGCTGCTTACAAACCATACTTCGATGTTGACACTGCAGACGTTGTAGAGAGGATTAAAGACTCGCTCTTTCCATTTAGAGGAACTTTCAATGAAAAAACTGCTAGCAGCCCTGATTTGTATGTTGATTATCTGGTAGCTCTTTTAATTTATTGGTAAAAAAATCCCAGTGTTTTAGTTTTGAACGTTTGCCCTTTATGATAATCATTTTTATGGACATGGATATCGTATTTGTGGCTTTGATTCCTTTGAATTTGCGGCTAGCGTAAATATGTTAATGTGATGGGATCAAAAGTCAGATATAAGACATGGATGGAGAGCTATCATACATGCATAGTTCTTTTATTTTTTTTGGGTGGTGGACGGTGGTTAGGTGTTTTCTTTGTCTAACATTTTATATGTTTTTGAAGTATATTTCTGAAACAAGTGTTTTTAATAATTGTGATGATTATCATCTCGTATAAACGCCATGGGTTACCTTTAATGATTGAGTCTCTATGTTGTGATTTGTAGGATTATTCTTATGTTCTTCAACATTGTTAGTTGGATCATTAAGTTATATGTTTAGGCATTAGTGCCTGAAGTAGATGACTTCATAACATTAGACTTATCCAGTTTGCAATAGGCAGTCTCAATTATTTGATAACACAGATTACATTGTTGCTTTTGCTAGCGCTTTATTTAACAATGTATTTCTTTTCATGTCTTAACTCTAACTTGATTGAGGTGTCATCTCTGGCCTGATTCCTTAGTGTGTACCACCAGCGATCCATGTAGTGAAACTTTTAGGTACTAATGCCAAGATCATCAGTGGGCTATATTTCTACGATTAAGGTTCCATTGGTGGATAAATGCTGTTATTATTGTCATATGAAAGCATGAATTTTGTGTTATTCTGCTGAGTGGCGGTCTGCAATTTTGATTTTCATTATAAATATACACAGGTATGGACCATTTTGGATATGCACCACATTAATATTTGTAGCAGCCTCAATTGGCACATTTGTCACATATATAGCACACAAGCTGAAGAAGGTGGAATGGAATTATGACATAAATCTGGTGACTTGGTCTGCTGGCTTGTTTTATGGCTATGTCACCATCGTTCCTCTTTGTCTGTATGTGATCCTCAAATACTTCTCTGCACCATCGGGCCTTGTCCAACTCTTCTGCCTCTATGGATATTCCCTGTTTGTTTTTATTCCGGCCCTGGTGAGTCACTTTTCTTCAATTTGTCTCCCTTTTAATTATGTTCAAACTCTGGCACTTTCATCTTTTGTATCCTCTACTTTTTTTTTATGCAGTGTATGTCAGTTGTGCCGTTGGAGATATTCAGATGGGTGATTGCAGGTGTGGCTGGGTTCATGTCAGCAACATTTGTGGCACTTAACCTTCGCGCCCATATCAAATCCGCAGGTGAAAGGTGGTTCTTGATTGTAGCTGGCATCTTTCTATTGCAGCTTGCTCTAGCCGTTGTCCTAAAGCTTTACCTCTTCACGGTATCAGTTTGAGAGGAAGTATTATCACCATGGTGAGAACAAAGTAAAGATAACGAAAGAAAAGTTTTTCATTTTTGGCGTTTAGAATTTCAATTCTAGTTTGTAGCTGAAATATAATTCACAGATTAAAGCTCTCATGTATTCTTTCATTTGTGGCAAGGTGTATATGTGTTCAGACAATTCATATTACTTTTACGAGGAACGACCATTATAGCTAATTATTAGATGAAGGGGTTGTTTTGAGATGTCCAGGTTGAGACATTATGATCAATTGTTGGGTTTGATAATTAGTTGTAAGAACAGAAACTACATCAGTTACTGAATAACTCATTTTGCGAGCGGGTAGCATTTTAGGGGCGAATAGTACCCAAATACAATATTTGTATATGATGGAACCCAAAAAAATATATGTAGGTTTAAAGTCTGCAATGACAAAAAAAAAGAGTTTTTTGGCAACCATTCACAACAACACACGCCACACTCAACACAGTCACAGCCCTGTGATCCAGGCGGCGCAGGAGACCAAGGACTCGGGAATTCCACTTCTCATAACTCCTAGCATTTGAGAGCTAGGTCTCTCCTCGATAATTCTTCAGAATTCTTCCTTTTGTGTTTGGCGTCGCCTCCCTGTCTACTTCCTCTCAACCCCACAACCCAAGTAATTATCACTAGTTTCCCCATCAAGTAATTGAGCCGGCCCAAATACACGGCTTGCTGGTCCATCAATACTCCTCTCAGCAAGTTGAACCTTGTCCTTAAGGTTAAAGGAGGGGAACTGAATAACAATGATTTTTGACTTTTCCTAAGTACTGTCACAATTTGGAAGTTCAGCCCACTTGATCAGAGCCTCATGTTGGCCATTGGTGAGGGTGAGAGTTTGAAGGACAGATTTAGGTTGAACTTGTAATTCCATATCTTCGGTCAAGGTGGTTGGAAGATCATAAATAGGTATAGTCTGATGGAGAGATTTCTTGAGCTGAGAAACATGAAACACCAGATGAATTCTGGTATTTTTAGGAAGTTTGAGGCAATATATTACTTCTTCAGTTCTGCCCCTCTTTTCTTCTTCCTGACGTAAGTCTTTATTGGGACTTGAGCAGGCCTAAATACACAGCCTGCTGGTCCATCAATACTCCTCTCAATAAGTTGAACCTTGTCCTTAAGGTTAAAGGAGGGCACTGAATAACAATGATTTTTTACTTTTCCCAAGTACTGTCATAATCTAGAAGGTCAGCCCACTTGATCAGAACCTCATGTTGGCCATCGGTGAGGGTGTGAGTTTGAAAGACAGATTTAGGCTGAACCTGTAATTTCATATCTTCAGTTAAGGCGACTGGAAGATCATAAATAAGTATAGTGTGATGGAGAGACTTCTTGAGCTGAGAAACATGAAACACCGGATGGATTCTGGTATTTTCAGGGAGTTTGAGGTGATATGCTACTTCTCCATACTTTTCTACAATCTCATAAGGTCTATAAAAATGGGAACTAAGCTTTTCATTGGGTTTGTTAGCCAGTGCCTTCATTTTGTAAGGTCTCAGCTTAAGATGAAGAAATTCTCCAATCTGAAAGTTGACTTCCTTGCGATGTTGATCAACCTGATTTTTATCCTCTCTTACACCAACACCAAATGGTCTTTTAATTCGGATAAGGACTTATTCCTTTTTTCTGATGTGTTCATTAACACCTTCAACTATGGAGTCTACATCCTCTAACCTAAGAAGAGTTGGTGGGTTGCGACCATAAAAAGCCTGAAAAGGAGTCGTTTCGAGGGAACGATTATAAATGGTGTTAAACGAATACTCTGCCCATGGCAGCCATTGAGACCAAATTTTTGGTTTATCACTTGCAAAAAACAACGTAAATAAGTTTCTAATCTTTGGTTAACAACTTTAGTTTGCCTATTTGTTTCTAGATGATACCCAAAACTATATTTTAGTGTGGCACCAATAGCTTTAAATAATTCCCTCCAAGACTGGCTAATGAAAACACAGTCTCGATATGAAACAATGGATTTGGGAAACCCATACAACCTAACTATTGCCTTAACAAATTCCCCTGAAACACCCTTAGCAGTGAAAGGGTGGCGTAAAGGAATAAAATGGGCATACTTGGTGAGTCTATCCACCACCACCATAATAGTGTCAAACCGGTTGGAGGTGGGAAGTCTAGTAATAAAATCCATGCTAAGGTCTTCCCACACCTATTGCGGCACAAGTATGGGTTGTAACAACCGACGAGGGTCAAGGCTTAATATTTATTTTTCAAACACACTTCGCACTTAGCCACATAATCTTGGACATCCTTCTTTGTCCCATCCCAATAAGCTATTTCTGACAACCGCTTGTAGGTGCGTAAATACCCTAAATGTCCTCCGATGGGGGAAGAATGGAATTCCTTTAATATGTCAGGAATTCTAGAGGATCCCTTAGGAATCACCAAATGACCTTTATGCATAAGACAACCATGGTTTAAGCAGTAATTTGAGCAAGACGTCTGCCTTATTAGGAGCTGATCAATGATAAGCGATAATTTGGTGTCTTGTTTTACTTTAGTGTCCCATTCCTCGAAGTCTCCTAGCACCCCAACTAAAAAATGCAGATATGTCATGTCCTCACTCCTTCTAAAAAGAGCATCCGCCATTTATTGTCTCTTCCAGCCTTGTACACAATTTCATAATCAAATCTCATAATCTTATAGACCCATTTCTACTATTCTAAATCCAAAACCTTTTGTTCTAACAAATATTTCAAGGTTTTTTAGTCAGTTTTGATTACAAAATGATGTCCAAGTAAATAATGCTACCATTTTTTAATAGCTAACCAAAAGCCATTAGTTGTCGCTCATACAACGATCGTTGTCTAGCCCAAGAAGACAATACTTGACTGTAATAAACAACTGGGTGTCCACCTTGTAATAACATAGCACCTATTCCAGCCAATGATGCATCAGTTTCTACTTCAAAGGTCTTTGAAAAATCAGGCATAGCCAAAATGGGCATAGTAGTCATAGCAATTTTGAACTGATCAAATGTTCGTTGTGCTCCATTACTCTACTTAAAAGCATCCTTCTTTAATAGATCTGTCAAGGGGGCATCAATTTTCCTATTGTTCTTCACAAATCAATAGTAATGCCCCATCAAATCCAAGAATCCCTTTAAGTCTTTAAGAGTAGTTGGAACGGGCCACTTAATTATATTTCTATGTTTGAAGGATCACACACCACCTGCTGAGATTATAAGTTCCAAATATTCAAGCTGAGATTGTCCAAAAACACATTTTTTTAAATACAGCACTAACTGATGCTTTTGTAATAGTTCCAAGGTCTTGTGCAAATAAAAAACATGAGTGGATAAATCTGAACTGTACACCAATGTCATAAAAAAAACACCAAAATAATCTTCTGTAAATATTCACAAAAGATGTCATTTATAAGGGACTGAAAAGTAAAAAGAGTGTTGGTCAACCCAAATGGCATTACTAGGAATTTGTAGTGGCCTTCATAAGTTCTAAATGTAGTTTTTCCTTCATCACCCTCGTTAATTCAAATTTGATGATACCCAGATTTCAAATCAAGTTTTGAGAAAATGGTAGCTCCCCCTAATTCATCTAACAGCTCATCAATGGCCGGGATAGGGAACTTATTTGGCATAGTAATCCGATTTAAAGCTCGATAGTCCACAAAGAACCGCTAGCTCCCATCCTTCTTCTTTACCAACAATATGGGGCTTGAATATGGACTGTTCCTAAGTCTAGTAGGCTACCAACATTTCCTTTATCAACTTCTCTATCTCATTTTTTTTATGATTAGGGGTATCGGTAAGGACGCAAGTTTGATGGAGAGTGTCCTTCCTTAATCATAATAGCATGATCATTGGACCTCCGTGGTGGGAAGTCCTTTTGCACAGTAGTAACCTTTGGAAATTTAGCCAACAACCCTTGGATTTCTTCCATTATCGCTAGTTCCTCCCTTTCCTCTACCCTTATTTCTCCAAATTCAATAAAGAACCCTTGGTGTCCTCTCTTAAGAGCATGCATCAATGCTTTAAGGGAAACCAAAGTCTTAGTTAAGGTCGGGTCACCTTTAATGCAGATCTCTCTTTCACCTTCTTTATACCTTATAGTTAGCTACTTCCAATTCATTTTGACTTTACCAAGAGATTCCAGCCATTCAATACCCATGACGACATCAACTTCATTAAGTTTAAAAGGGTAAAAGGATTATTTAACATCCACTCCCTGCATATGAACACTCACATCCTTGCATATGCCGTCACCTTTCATTCTATAGCCATCCCTCACTGTTATCTTATATCTGTGAGTTTTCTGGACTGGTATAAACAATTGCTCTACTAACTGGTTGGAGATAAAATTATGCGATGCCCCATTGTCTATTAAAACTAGCACTGCTTTGCCCTGCATCTACCCTTCCAGCTTCATAGTTTTGTCTTTAGTAATCCTAACTATTGATTTTAAGGACAATTACATTGGATTCCTAATATGATCTTCATCCATTTCAATATCACCTTTCTCGTCCAACCCTTCACTCAATTCAATCTCACTTTTCTCACCATTATCTTCAAAAAGGCTAATTACATTCAATTGTCGATCTTTACATTAATGATTTGGCCCAAACTTTTCATCACATTTAAAGTAAAGGCCAAACTTGTTGATATTTTTCTGTGAATTCCAAAATTAGTCATCTTCTTACAATGACTCTCATTTACATTTGTGTTGGAAGCCTGTTTACTCATTGTCCTTTTTGTCAACTTAAGAACCCCAAGGGTATAGTTGCTACATCTCTGACATCAGGCCCCTTTGTCATAGATTATGTGACTTGGGGCCTAGAATCGTGGCCAGTACTTACTCGTGAAAAGCTAGGTGTCATCCCATTCTATTTGGGAAAATTAATGGGTCTAGGCTGTACATTTCTCCCATTATTGTGGGCTTTCTCCTGAGTTCTATTCCTTTCTTGCATTCTTTGATCCCTGTCCATTACTTGTTTGAGAGTCTCAGACGGAAATATCCTTAATTCCACCCTGATTTCCTCTTTAAGCCTATTCAAAAATACCCCTATTAACACTTCAAAGGTGCTTCCTTCAAAGGTGCTGACAAGAATTCAAATTGCCCCCAAAATTCTTCATACTCGTTATCTTGCTTCAAAGACATGAGTCTTTCATACTCAGTTCTAGATTAAGATGAATGGAACCATGCAATCACCTCCTGCTTGAATTTAGTCTATATGTTCACTGGAGATCTCCCTTCCAACCATTGATACCAAGCTAGCGCCCTGCCCTCCAAACAAAGTGCCACTGCGACTAGCTTCTCCTCCTCAGCCACTGCATCAATAGAAAAGTATCTTTCCACCCTAAAGATCCACCCCATAACATCTTCACTAGAAAATAAGGGTAATTCCAATTTACGGCAATGGAAATTATCCTTGTTTAGAAATGATGTTGATCTAGCTGCACCACTTGCACCATTTTCAACCATCATGGGTGTGGTAGACCACTGGTGCTTTCCTTCCACTGGTCTTTCTTTCTCAACCGACTGAAGGTAAAAAGAAAATTTTTCCACAACCAATTTAATCTCAGTCAACCACTGCTTAATACTTACCATGTCCTGTTCCAAATTTCCAATTTTGCTCTCCATCCTCGTATTGACCATAGCCAACACGTTTGGGAACGTAAAACTCTAATACCAATTTGATGGAACCCATAAAAATATATATAAGCTTGAAGTCTACAATGACAGGAAGAAGAGTTTTACAACAACCACTCACAATGACAAAATAGGCCACAACACTTAACACACACTCATAGCCATCTTATCTAAGTGCAAAGGACTAAGGACTCAGGAACTGCACTTCTCAAAACTCCTAACATTCGAGAGCTAGGTCTCTCCACAATAATTCCCCAGAATTCGCCCTCTCTCATCACCTCCCTATCCATTTCCTCATAACCCCCACAACCTAAGTAATTGCCACCAACTTCCCCATCATGTGCATGGTAGTGGCTAGTAACTATTAGGCCTTCCCCCTAATTTTCCTTTTTGTCTCTATCTTCTTCTTCCTGACATAAGTCCTTACTAGGGCTTGAGCAAGCCTAAATACATGGCTCACCGGTTCATTAATATATAAAACTATTTACGTGGTTTTATGCAAGTTTAACTTGAAGAAGGTGTAATGTATGGTTTGGATTATATATAAAAGTCTAGTTGGTAATCAAATGTTGCAAGATTGATAACCAACTATGTATTTAAATTGATTTTTTAAGTAATTTAAATTTCAACACCCATTTGATGATCAAATTACTTGAGAACATGAAATATGTCTAATTGATTTCACTTTTGTTGAGAACATGAAATTTATGTCTAATTTATTTCACTCATTTATAGGCAACTGCTAGCTTCGGCACACGTCATTTTTTGAGGTACAAATGAGATTGATTAGATTTGACAGACCACATAATCGTTCTCACCACAAAACTTTGGTAACTTTGAAAGGCCGTCCAAAGCAATGAGTTTTGCGGCAATGAATTGAATGGAGCTCACGATCATAAGTCATAGTATCTATATTAAATAACAAAAATCTGACACAACTACTTAAGTTGAAATTGGTTGCAAATTTAAATATATATGAATTTTATAAAATTTAATAATTTAATTTTAAAAAATTGTTAAAATTATTTAATATTTATTAAAATTTAAACTATTGAAATGCAAATTCAATGATTCAAATAATATAGTAAATTTAAATTTTTAAATACAAAAAATCTAAATCCCTGAAATAAAGGATAGGCAAACCCAAGATATTGAAGGATTAAAAACCTGGCATAAAGTAGGCCAAAGGAAGAAACAAACTCCCTTTCGAAAATGGCGTTACTAGAATCCTAAGCCCAACAAAATGTAGCCTAAAACATGCTTTTTTAATCAAATAGGTTGGGTTTTCACAAGCAAATAGCTTAGTTTTGTGAAACATCTATATTGTATAATGCCAAGATATTTTTAAAAAGTAAATCAGGTACTGCTAGTCTTAGAAAACTTCATTGACCGAGTATGAAGAGGTTAAAATACTTTTAGGCTCTAAAGGCAAGAATGACCTTAATGACTTAAATCACTGTTATCTAAGCTTTTGAAAATTTGTATAATAAAAACATCGTATGTATCATATTTTTTTAGTGAAAAGAAATTTTTTGGGTCCAATTCCAAACATGGAAGACTATAATTTTTACACCGACCTGAAGAAGTTTTCGTTCACGTTATAAGAATATATAAAAGAAGTTCTCCCACGTCTGAAAACACTGCACTGGCAGAATGTGGAGGCGTTATAAATTATAATTTTGAGACTTAAAGGGTAAGATGCACAATGTAAAAACGACTAAAGGAAGAGTCAATTCTTAATCCGAAAATTGGGGTAGTATGAAGGACAGGATTAGGTTGAGCTTGGACTTATTAAGTGGTTCATTTGACTAATAGAGCACCGTTGTCTAACAATAAAGGGATTACTGGTTGGTTTCTATTAATGTCCACATTTCATTATTAATACAGAGACTCAAAAGTTCTGAAACGCCCTTTCATATCTGGTTTATTTACATCAAATTAGCCGTCTGCTGGGGCTTTCAAAAATGGTAAAAAATGAACCGTGATATTTTTGGGATATTGTCGGCTAATCTTTGATAGTTCAGCTGTTAGTTTAGAAAAATTATTGGGGTAATATAATAATGTAGGAGTTAGGTAATTTACAGAATATCTTAAATTTAGTCTTCCGTGCTGCTATATTTAAAAAAAATGATGAGATCAAATATTTAGGAGACAGGTAATCAGATTGGGACCCTTGAGGACAGGGCTTCACACTATAGTTATACTTGTGTGTTTGAACGAACATAAGCTCTGAGTTGATCAAAACCATTTGATTTTACTGACTAACGTAAGATATGCGCTTGACCGCTCGTTATGATGAATAAAATGATGGGTTTATGAATGGAAGTGTGAGAGAAAAAAAAAGGTTCACCTAAAAACCCCACATATTAAATACGTCTCACTCTGCCAATCTAACTAATATTTCCAACTTCAAATGCTTTTCTCGTGGAGAAGTTCTCACTCTTCTTAAGTCTACTCCGTTTACTTTCTCTCTCTCTTTCTCCTATGGTGTGTGCTTTATACAACCACTGCTAGACATCTTTAATTTTTCTATACCATCTTTGGGCCAAATAACCAAAAAGGAGGAGTATTTATGGTTGTTTAAGGTTGCGGGGAGGCCATGTCGATTTCAAGGACTCAAGTGGGGTGTTTTTTATTGATACTATTAAGTATTTCAGGTTTAAACCACAAGGTCTTGGAAGCTCGATACGTAAAAGAGGAACTGCAACATGTGCACAAATTTCAAGCATGGAGGAAAAGCTCAAGCAGTGAAATAGATGGAGGCTATTTCGCCACAGTTGATAGAAAAGTACCCTCTTCGCCTGACCCCATACACAACAGGTAGTTCTTCAATCTTCAGCTAGTGCAGAGTAGTACATAGAACATTGCTTCGCGTGGGATGACGTAAAAGCTAGTCTTCATAAGGCAAGTTTGAGTAGTAGAACTGTTCTTTTCTTTTAATCTCAAGTTATAAATAAAGCATGCATATGGTCTATTCGTTGTAATATTTCTTCCATATCGAACACTCCAAAAGCAGAATGTGTATACTGGATTTCAGATCTTTCAGCCATTTAAGTTAAAATGAAGATTAAGTAACCTTGCTGGTGAGTTTGACCCTATATATGGGTTTGTAGCTGAAATTATACATAATTTGTCTTGTGAAATTTTACTCTTCTATGGTTCCGTCTTGTTGTAAAAAGGTGATTTATCAATTCTAAAATTTGAGGTTCTTTATAAAATGTTGACGGAACCCAAGTCCAGTAGGTTGGGTAGAAGCTGATCCACATAGTAAATACTTTTCTATACTAAATTGTTGATGTAACTAAATTGAGAAGGACTAATTTGGCCGTGAAGCATGGAGGATCACTCCTTCATGCTGTTATCAGAATTATCCTTCTAGCAGAAATCTCATGCTCATACGACTTAGAGAACGGTCAAACCGACAAAGTTTTACTATCACGCGCCTCATAGGAAAATCAAGACAAAAAAAATAATTTGAGGTCTTTAAAAGATAGTTTTAAGTCTTTGTCCTAGATATCTTGTCAGTGACCATTCATTGTGATTTTTGTGAGGGCATGGGGCGACTGCAAATTGTGATGGTTGATAACAAATATATCTTGAATTATAATGGATAAATGCAAAAAGAAGAGTCAGTGACCAAAAAAAAAAGTCTATAAAGTTTACTTATTTTCTTTTTATCCACTTTTTATTTTTTTATCTCTTTCTTTTGGCCAATATTTTTTTTTAACTCTTTCAAATTGCATGCTTTACAATTCTCACTGAAGTAACATAAAATGCATACCCATATGCATTTACGCATGCAAAAATTCGTATCCTTGCTTGCACTAAAGTCATAAAAGAGCCTCGCAAAACCAATTACGAAACGGGGCCCAATATATGGTTAGATTGTGAAACAAGGATCAGCCCAAAATGCGAAACCTAGGGCTAACGTCTTGTCACTCGACCCTCCTTACATATTGCATAAATCTTTATTTGAAAGGATAGTCACAACAAGACTTTGTTGAATATTCTAGTCCCAATTCGCCAGACCCCTTCCCTCTTTTCAATCAGCTTCATAACAAAAGTCAATATAGACGCAGCTTGTTTAATTTGAACACGATTGAATGCCCTGCAAGACAGAAAGCACTGACTTCAGAATCCCACACCGTAGATTCAATCAATTAGCATTTTTGTTCGACATCAACATTTGAATTGAGCTTCTACGGCAAAGATTCCACCAAGCTGGCTTACTTTATACTCATATCCCATTACATGAACGGAGTCAATCCCTCAAGAAAGCTACTATTAAAAAGTATTTACAGGCAAACAATAAAACCTTAATCGATACTTCCGACTCAGAAAGAACGCAAAGCAAATCAATACGTTTTGCCACTCAAGCAAAACTAGCATATATCAACCAGAGTGAAATTCTCAAACACAACTAGCATATCACAAGGAACAGAGCAAATACAAGGATAGTTTTATAAATTAACATGTTACAAAATACGGTAATTATAATTTAGCAACAATTAGCTGAGAAGCCTCTACACAGTAGTTGCTAAAGATTTCTAGTTTGCAAAACAATCTGTATCCTTTCTGCACCAGAACGTGCATGGCTCAAACAGATCTTTCAAGTTCTTAGAGAAAACGTAGCAAACATAATGATAGGGAAGGTGGGAGCAGGTTGTGTAGAATATCACAAGCCTTTCATTTTTTCTACTAAATATCATTCATATTTAAAAGCAATTCAATCAGGCCTTTGATTTCTTCCCTTTGGCTTCGTTAGCAGGTTGGCTTTTGAAAGGTAGGAAAGTCTTTCCACCCATGAATGGTCTGAGGACTTCTGGTATCCCTACACCATCCTCCTTCTGGTAGTTCTCTAATATGCAGCAAATGGTCCTCTCAGTAGCTGTGAGTGTAGAGTTCAACAAGTGAACATATTGTTTCATCTGCTCATTGCTCTGCAACAACAAAAAAGTTGCAACAGTCCGACAGTCAAAATTCTGTAAGAATGTCTATTTATAGGGTTAAAGTGCAGTAATACGTCACTTGAAAGTAATTCCTGCCCCGCCTTAAGATAAGACAAAATCCCAACAGTTTGCTATGAGATGTGAAAGTTTCACTGCAGAATCTCTCCGTAATCACTTTTGATCAATTCCAAAATGCATGGGACAAATGACTAGTTCGCTATATAAAATTTTGAAGACTTGATGTTGGGAAAGTATGAGCTTAGACATCAGAATATACAATGAATCTTCAAAATTCTGATTTTTCAGACATCATATCTTTCTTTTTCACTTTTATTAGATAAATACCAACTTTTTTAGTAACAAATTCTTAAATAATGATAACCAGAGCAATCTTAGTTTATAATGACATTTGGCATAACCAACCTTCTTCTGCCCATATCGAATTTCTAATCTTCTGGCCTGATAGTCAGTACAGTTGGAACAGGAAACTAGCTCTCTATAGGCCTGAGATGCCGGAAACCATGCTTCTAGATCATACTTCTTTGCTGCAGCATCATTCAAAGCACCAGATACAATGGCAACAACTTGATATGGAATGTTTAACTGCAACCCATAAAATTCAATTTTACAACGTGAAATTAAGGGGGGAAAGAAAGTTGCCAATGTACACAGCAATTAAATACGAACAACAATATTTATTGGAAGTTTAAACTAATATAGAGGAATAATATTAAAACATATTCTAGCCACTTAATGAATAATGAGGAACAAAACGATACCGCCTTATAAAAATCTTCAGAGGTCTTCATCATTTCCTCATGCATATCCCAAGAATCATTGCCATTTGGGCTGGTAATGCAAAATTGCTCCACTTTCTCAAATTGATGAACTCGGAATATTCCTAGAGTATCTCGACCATGAGATCCAGCTTCCTTACGGAAGCATGATGAATAGCCAGCATATCTGCCAAAAGCAAATTTTTAACGCAAACATCAAAGCATTCTCTCAACTTAAATATGTGTTACAAAATTCATATTACCTTAATGGTAGCTGGAAAGGGTGGATCCAATCATCTAAATGATATGCACAAAGGGGCTGCTCTGCTGTTGCAATCAGATATTTATCATCTCCTTCACCAGTTACCTACATAACAACTCCTAAAATATGCTCAGGAGAAAGAATTATAAGCTTCAAACATTTTGCATGACACAATATAATGAAGGTATTGGCACTGAAAGATTAAGCATAGTAGTCAATCATACATACATACAATTATTTCACATCCTTAAGTCAATTAATTGAAATCTATATATACAGGCAGCACTACTATTTTTCCACCATCTACATTACCAAACTGAGCATTGGCAATAAAGAACAAAATTGAATCAACTTATGAAATTTACCTTGTAAAGTTCTTCATCAAATTGAGCTAATTGAGCACACTTGGACATTATATCTTTTCTCATAAAGAAAGGAGTATGCAATAAAGTGTATCCCTTTTTCTCCAAAAAATCAAGACCAAAGTTGATCAGAGCTTGATTAAGACGAACACCATCTCCTTTGAGATAGAATCCTCTACCTCCAGCTATATCAGCTCCTATATATATAAAGCAGCATGATATAAAGGACTAGGATTTATATGGAATGGTTGAAATGCAACAAATAGTTTTTCATGCACAAAAATGGAAATGACCAGAAAGGCTTCAATGGATAACAAAGTGTGAAGAAAGGGCACGTGTGACATGTAAATTACAACATTATATGTTGCTTATTAAGTGCCGTCTTAAAGCAAAATAAAAATATCACCTGAACACGATCGAAGTTCATACCTTTTTTTGTATCTGCTATTTCTAGAAGCTCAACTAGATCCACATGATTTCTTAGTTTAGGCTCCACTCTCTTCTCTCCCCATGATCTAATCACAGCATTGTTGGCCTAACATTAAAGACCTCGTGATATTAGGATAAGTATTGGCAGCGAGAATAAAAGCAACCAAGGAGCCAAACAACAAACCTCGTCATTGCTCACTCGAACTGAATCGTGCACGAGGTTCCCAATTGTTTCCAGTTTAGAATTCAGTTGGCTTAGAGTTTCCCGAACCTCAGCCTCTTTCTCTCCGATCAGTCTCTTAGTCTCCTCTGATTCACTGATGATCTTGGTTGCATCTTCACCGGCCTATGGTTCACAGACACAAATGGGAAAGAAACCAAAAAAGAACAGGAGAAAAAGGGAAGTACTTAGACATCCAGCGAGTAGCAGTAAGAAAATATCAATAAATTATAAACTTCAAAGTTCAAACAAATAGCGTCATAGATCCGAAAACTGCATAATGGTTGCATGATTTATACATTTTAAGAAAGTTAGCATCTATGAACAACAATCCACATTCCATATAAGCAAACAGAACCCAGAAGCGGTGCCTTTGCCTCCCGATAAATCATGAATACCTCTGGATATCCCTCTAATGTTATTCTTTACAAAATAGCAAACTAGAAAACTAGAATGCCAGTGCAGAATCCGAAAAATCGAAGAGGAGAACAGGAATTGAAATACTGACACGCTTAAGTTTAGAGATTTCCTTATTGATCTTGTTAAACTCTTTCCGGAGATTCTCGAGCTCAAATTGACCTGAGAAGGGTAGAATAGAATTGAGAGTGAAAAAAGAAGAGCGCAATGTGGTGATGGGTATGAATTGGAGTGAGGTAGAAGGACGAAGATATTACGCTTTCGCCATTCTTTGTCGAGATGGATGACCTCGTCGACTTGGTCGACGCTGGCAAAACGTCGACGTTGAGATTCGCGGATGAGTTCAGGGTTGTGGCCCTTTTCCTCTCTGAATAGATTGATGTCCAACATGCCTACGACGATTGCGTCTCAAACCTCAATGCAACAAGTCGGCGGCTTCTGGTCAAAAGTGTAGTGATACTACAGAGAATTGAAGAGGGTTTCCTGCAATTTCAAAGATAGAGGGAAATAAAACCTCATTTTAGACATCGCCAACTAAGAACTAATACAAGTCGCTCCCTCTCTGCTCGTCTTCTAAAAATAACAGGAAAAATTCATCAATTGGTTCCTGTATTTTACAATAGTTTTCAAAGTGGTCCCTATGTAGTCTTATTTTTTTTCAAATAACTTCTTATACTTTACAAAAGTTGTATCATTGGTCCTTGCTGTTATACCCACCTTCAACACCAATAAAAATTTGATGATGTGGAACAAAGAAGCTGACCTGGAACACACAAATTCTAATCAAGAAAAGAATAGATATGACAAGGATAATAGTATTCTAGCGTCGGCAAAAACCACAACTTGATCAGAGGATGATAGTAGGGAAAAGTTAATCTGACTGCGACCAAGAGGGAAAGATCTATCAAGCAAACAAACTAGTATTTTCATCAACGAAATCAAAAGCAGAGCAGATTTAGTTGCTACGAATCAGAATTCTCAGGTGGGTCTTTGATCGGAAATCACCGCCCACTTCCAAGCTAAATTATGTTTATATAACTATATGCTTGGTTTACACATAAGCTAAACTTCTGAAAATGTTAAAAAGATTGCAGTACTTGATAATCTTGGTACGTAATCCTTCCATATCCTCTAAGATTTTCAGTCTTTGCAAGTTTGTGGGGCAGATTTCTTATCCTGAAACAAAGGATTCGTTTTATTGTATAATATTTTACATGTTAATTATGTCATGTAAAAGATGTAACTTATTAGACGAATGGATTGGTACTTGATTGCACTTTTGTGATAGTAATAAAATTCCAAAGCACCATGTGAGATTTCAGGACTTGTTCTTTCTGTAGCTTCTGTTGTCACAGACATGGGATCTTTCCGAACAAAGGGAATTTGACCATGAATGACAAATTATTACAATTTTCACGTGAAGTGGGACAATGAGAAATGTTGATAAAATTTTATAAGAGTATGAAAAATTATTAAAATATGTAGATATAAGTATGAAGACATAAATATTATATGTCAAATTTTGAAATACTAAAAAGGATGAAAAGAAAAATTATTATACTAAAATTGAAATTGTGAATATGATATTAAAACAAAATGTTCAAATTAAAAAAAAATCATTTAGTCCTATTGTAATAGATTTATATTTCTGTGATAGAATTAATCCACCGAATCTTTAGTATATTGCTTAAGTCAAAACATAAAGGAGAAATTATTATTTGATTAAAATGAACCTTAGGAATCTAATGATTAGCATCAATGAAGTACAATAAAGCATAATAGTGTGAGGAAAATAAAGTTAAGAATAATTATGTTTGCCATGTATTACAAAAGTAATGTATCAAATTAAATTCAAATGAATTTTGTTAAGAGCTTTATCGTATAATAATTTATAGTGAAAAATATGAATTGAGGTATTGAAAATAATATAGATCTTTCCTCAATAATGATATAATACGAATTTAATAAAATCACAGGAGAAAATAAACCATAAGTTCATAAATATTTGACATGATTGATTAAGCTATCCTGAGTCAATAATGCAAAAGAAATTGAGAATTTACAAGAGTTTTTACTAAAAAACCTGGAGATTCTTTATTTGATGGAGTCTCCTATATTACTTGTTCTCTTGGCAAATTAGTTATTAAGTCATCACTAATTAAAGTTGTGATTATATTTATGATATATCTGACATATTTTTAATTGATAAATGAGTTCATTTATTCAATATTGATTATTGAAATATTCTATATAGATGCATTTTTAGAATGACCACAATATTTTTATCAATTTGCAACTTGAAATTTGTTTGATTGTATGTACACAATTTATAGACTATACAATGAGAAATTTTTTGTTGATAGTACTAGTAAAGTTAAATCCCAAATTTGATGATTGAAAGTTTATTGGAATACTAGTTGATAAGTCTAAATTGCCCATATTTTCACACTTTTATAGTCTAATAGAGTATTTGTTTAATACCTTCATTGATTTATTAGACTTATTTTTTTATGAACACAAAACTCTATTTTGAGAGCATACTCTATGCATCAAACTAATATGACATATTCAAAATGTCTCCCTTTAGTTTTTTGTTATGATTCAAATATTACCCATCTAAAGCTTTTGGATGTACAATTAATAATCTTGTTTGTTCACTCTAATGCACAAAGATGGGTGCACATTGGAGGTTAAGAAAATGTTAGAATAAACCTATAAAAGGAGATACATTTGAGGCATTATTTGCTCATTATCATTTAGTTATATAATTGTCTCAAAATTAAGGGGGAGAAGTAAAAGGCAACTGAAAAAAAATATTATGTAGTATGTATAAGTATATTGCAATCCTAACATACCATAAGTGAATATTAAATAAGTTTATTATGGAATTCAATTGAAAAGTATAACAAATAATCTGCCAAAGACATTTTTTAACCCAATTGAACTAATAAGATTACTTATCAATTGCAAATACTCAAATTATATTGGTTACCAGTTCCATTTAAAAAAAATAAAAAAAAAGCTTTTGTAAATGAAGAGGAATATATCATTTAAATGAACAAATTAAAGAGACAATTATTCCTAAAAAGACCTTTACATAATTAAATTTCTATAAGAGATTTAGGTACATGAAAGTAATAATATGAATATATTTGGATAAGTTATGTCATTACAAAAAAAAATATGGAACTTGAAAAGAAATAGTTGTCGACAACATTATAATATACTGTACAATATTACGAAAGTGAATTAAGTAAAGATTATGAATTATTGAGAAGCATTATATGAAAAATACTTGGTCAAAATAGAAGGATGGAATGACGTTGACATATGAAAGTCAATTGGAACTAATGTTCAAATACTTGAAGGTATAAAAGCAATGAGGTACAAATGATATTATGCGAAAATGAAATTAGAATGGTAAATCATGAACCATAGCAAAGTTTTTCACAAGACCTAGCATTTAGGTATAAGAATATATTATTTTATGGTGGATATAATTATTTAGTCTTAGAGTACATAAATTACATATTATGCATCTAACAAATGTAATCTCATGTTATTTATGAGAGTTATCACATGATAATATGCAAATGAAAATCCCTTAAAGATTTTAGATACTTGATGCATGGAATTCATGTTCTTGATGCACTAACTGAGGCATTTGTAAATCCAAGTAGTAAAATTTTCAAAAATAAATCATAAATAATTGTATTTGCCCATCCTTTCTAAAAGGAACTTGGAAATTGATTATTTGTTATTGGATATTAATTGATGGAATTCTAGAAGAATTTCTAAGGGTAATATATTATTTGAAATGAAAATTTCTAGAAAATAAAATTATGTTTTAACTTATTGATTGAGCATTTAACAGATAATTTTGCTTTCATCAATTTAAAAGCAACTTTATGTAGATTAAACACATTTATTAAGTACCTTAATGGTTATAAGATCGCTTGATATATATTAAGATACATCCAATTTTAAGAAGATGATGAAAAACTTCTTAATCCTGTATTACAATTTTTCATACTATTTGAAGCTCTAATATTTCTTGTTAATAATATGCAACCAAATATAGCATTTTCTACATGTTTTAGCAAGATTATGTTCCTCTACAACACAAAGATATTGAAATGATATTAAACATATATTTTGATATATTTAAAGGATTGTTGATATTGATTTATTTTGCTCAAATTTTTTAGACCTCTACTAACTGCCTATGTAGATGTAGATAATTATCTAATATACTTAAAATTTGATCCCAACAAGTTACTTTTATATGTGGAGTTATAGCTATATCATAAAACTCTCGGAAACAAATTTTAGCTACTTGTTTATATCGTACTAAATTGATTACAATATATGAGACAATTTGAACATGAGATTAGTTTAAATCAATGACCCAACATATTCAGAAAATGTAATTTTCCTTCAAAGTTTCCAACAAAACTATACGAAGTTAATGTAGCATGCAAAGCTCAACTAAAAAGAATGCATGTTAAAGGAAATATGACACAACAAATTTCATCAAAATTCAATTTTACTCATGATTTTTACTAGAATGGTCATATGCAATAGATTCATGCATGCGATAATCTAGTAGTAGGGCTTGGGAGACATTAAGTGATGTTATCATCAAGGTACTCTTTTTCTTTAACTAAAGTTTTGTCTTATTGAGATTTTCTTATTAATTATTTTTAACAAGCCAACTTATACGTAATATTGTATACTCTCTTTTTTTCATTATATTTTATCTTCTTAAATTTTTAGTGTAATTTTAATGAGACACATTATTTATTGATAGACATTCAAGATGAAGTATTATAAATAATTTAATAATATAAATGTCTATAATTTTTTGTATAAAGACTTCAAATGATCATTTTTTAAGTGATATTCCAATATCCTTTCTCGTGTTTATGGATGACTTTTGTATGACTCCTAATTAATTTGTATTACACCACTAAATTAATTTTAGTTATGTATATCAAATTTTCTTTTATAATAAAAGATTTATAAATAAAATCATACACTAAAGATGAAGTACTTAAATGAAAAATAACCTTCCGTCCACTATCCTCTCAATTTAACCCTTTTCTCTCTTCTATTTTCTATTAGTTTTATAACAAATACAATTTTGACAAATTTTACACTAGTGATGTTTGATATATACGATGCATTGACGATTAAAACCAACTGTCGAACTCTGCAAATAACAAAAATCATAGAACATTAAAAAACAAGACAATAATTTAGACTGACATGTAATACCAAAAAATTGGACTTTACAGATTAACCAGCGAAATTGTCCAGCAAAAGAAACAAAAAAAACCAATATAATTGGAGTATTCAACAATAGTTGGCGGTTTCACTCACAAGTTATAATTGAGTAATTTCGATATTGGAATTATGTTTTATTATTATTATCATAACAACGGGTTTCTTGTCTCTCAGTATTAATATATGAACATTCAAATCAGAAAATGAAAATACATTGACCATTAGAATGGACCGTGTCATTATCGCATGACAATCAAGCTTATTTTCATTATGACATCCAATTCTTAAGTTCACAAAGTTAAAAGAACCAAAAAAAAAAAAAGAAGGATGGCCTTTAGCCCACCAAGAAAAAAATGAAAAGAAAAAACCAGGACAAGAACAGGGGAAAGCAAACAAGAATTATTTGATGAGAGTAATAAGCGAAGTCAAAAGCAGGAGCAGCAGCACGTGTGGCTTGCATGCATCAGCAAGCAGAGAGGTAGCAGAAGAGAAATCGCCAGTGGAAGTGTTGGTGGCCAGAATAAGAACCATCCAGTCATTTTCAGAACCAACCCCTGCTTCTGTGTATTTGGAATCGTTCACATACTTGGCGTAGTGATCGGACTCTGTATAATTTGAAAGCAAGGCACTTCTGTCCAGTTTGGGGACACAAACAGGCATGACTACCCCATCAGTGGTACTGTTGATGTTGATCTTGCATTTCTTCACCAGGTCTTCGAACTTTGGAATTTTCTTGGTGCCACCACCAGGTCCTGGGATGTAGTCACTGGCGTTTTCACAAGGCTGGTCCTCTAGTTCTTCTGCGATCTCATCAGCTAAACAATATGCCTTCTGAGATTTCTCTAACTCAGCGATGCTCAGATTTTGTCTGTACTTGTTGATGTCGTCAAGTAGATCTTCCTCCTCGTCTGCAAGAGAAAATTAATATCACAGAAAGAAAGCAGTGGACTTTGATTCATTTTGGGTTGCTTACATTTTAGTGCATGGTATACATTACTAAAATGGTATATATGCAGAAAGATATAAAATAGCATGGAGATATTACCATCACACAGAACTGGACTAGAATGAAGGTAGAAAGCCAAGACACACACGAGAAGGAAGAGGGAGAGTTTGAAGGAGGCCATGCTTAGTTGGATTGACAAAGCGAAGATCCTTGTATGCTTATTTCATCTCAGCTCGTGTATATATATAGGAGAAAATAACAATAAAAAGAAATTACGAAGACTGATTTTCAATAGCAAAAAGCCAGGAAGGAATAATGAGAATAGTAGTATAGTGAAATAGTACGATATACAAGAGAAAGAAGAGATGAAAATATAATGACAGAACTGAAAACTTCCTTTTTGTGTTATTTACTGGCTTTTGATATGAAGGGGAAATTTTATGGCTTTAATTTTGAATGAAGTAAAATGGGTTTCGCCATCCTTCTTGGTTGATTCCTATGGTTGCTCAGAAATTGGAGATACTCCTCCCTCACTTTAATGGGTACCTTGCTTGGGCGCAGGAGGGGACTTCCACTTCATGATTCCCTTTGCTTCCAGGAAAAGTGTAACAGACAGCTAGACTCAACTGCTCAATTCTTTTTTCTTTTATCCTTTTTGGCCATACAACTGCTCAATTCCAAAAGTTCTCGCTTCATCTTTCTGTTGAAATGAACTTAATTGGCTGATATTTTGGTCCTGTTTTTCATACAAGCCTTATGGAATCTCAAGTGTCACGATAATTTATGTTGTTCCCCTTTTAGATCCTATTTTGGTAATTATAACTTCCATTAGGTGTTTAAACTACTGAATGAAGCAGAAAATCACAACCCGTGACAAGCGGATAATGTTATTCTCACCGTGTGAATGAAGAAGCATTTGATAATGAAAGGAAAAGATACAAGTGAGAAAAAAGGGGGCAGAGGGAAGAAATTATAATATATTAAACGAAAGAAAGAACTCAAAATGTAGCTAGCTAGTTGATCAGCAAAATTGTAAGCAGAAGAAGAGCATTGTAGATTTCAAAAAGGGAGGGGGGGGGGGGGGGGGAGAGGTGAAAAAAAAAGAACATTGTGGTGTCCCATAAAAGCATTAGCATTTAGGGAGCAGAGAAACTTTGTTAGAGTGTCTTAATAGGGAAGTATGAGCCATCAGTACTTGACTAAGATGCTTCTAGCAAACTTATCTAACGATAGTATTGGAAGAAAAGAAGCAGAAACAGATAGAACATGAAAACAAAATCGATCTGGGATTCAGGCATTGTGTGGCAGAACAGGAGAATAGTACAGCGCAGAGATGGAGAGATGTATGGGTGACAAGTATCAAGTTCTTATCCTTCAAAATGGCACCCATGAGATCCTCACCTATGTGAAATTCTTAATATTAGTTTCGGATAAAAAAGTGATGTCCAAGTTACTTTTGCCCAGAAAGTAAATCTGAACCTCACTCAAACACATTGCATGTAGATCTCGATCGTGATTTATTCAGTTTAACCTAGATAAATGACTGATTTATCCGACGAATCTGACCTCTTTTCATGTACAAATTAAATCCAGTTTAGTGTTTTAATGCCTGAATATTCGTGTACCAAAATTATGACGCTAATGAGCTCAATGCAAAAGTTGGCCCAGAGACGTGTCAGCTGCATGTGATCAATACGACACGTGGATTCCTCCTTCTGCCACCCATCTCCGCGTGGCATTTTGCAAATTCTTTATATTAGCCGTTCGGGAGGTAGTAGCACCACACCTGCGTATGTTTGCTCGCACACTGTTTTCTTCAAGATCCTTAGCAATCAGAGCTCTTTTCCTTCCTTTTTCCAAAACCAACTTGAAAACTCAATTTCCTACCACATCTCCATCAACCCAGTACAAGATCCTCCTCTCTGATCCCAAAAGCTTGTGTGTAAGAATGGCTTCCGGTGAACAAAAATTCCCCCCGCAAAAGCAGGACACACAGCCTGGAAAAGAACATGCCATGGACCCTGTGCCTCAATTCACAAGCCCCGATTACAAGCCATCGAATAAACTTCACGTATATATATACTAAAGATTTCTCACAAGTTTGTAAAATTTTCCTCTAGACTAACACTATTTTGTTGTGTGGTTTCAGGGGAAGATAGCAGTAATTACAGGGGGTGACTCAGGGATAGGACGAGCCGTGTGCAACTTGTTTGCCTTAGAGGGTGCCACTGTGGCCTTCACGTATGTGAAGGGACAGGAGGACAAGGACGCTAAGGACACGCTTGAGCTGATCAAGAAGGCTAAGGCTTCGGATGCGAAGGAGCCAATGGCAATACCTGTTGACTTGGGTTATGATGAAAATTGCAAGAAAGTGATGAATGAGGTTGTGAATGCGTATGGCAGGATTGACATCTTGATCAACAATGCAGCTGAGCAGTACGAGGCTGGATCAGTGGAGGAGATCGATGAGCAGAGGCTTGAGAGGGTGTTTAGAACCAATATGTTCTCTTATTTCTTCATGACCAGGTCATATAATATGGTTTTGACTATCTGAGTGATATACTCTTTGATTTGATTGAATTTTCTTAAAGAATTAATAACTGGGAACTGATGTTTGCCTATAGGCATGCCTTGAAGCACATGAAGGAAGGAAGCAGCATCATCAACACCACATCAGTGAATGCGTACAAAGGAAACGCGAAACTGCTGGATTACACATCAACTAAGGGTGCAATCGTGGCATTTACGAGGGGACTCTCGCTTGAACTGGCGAGCAAGAAAATAAGAGTGAATGGGGTTGCTCCTGGACCCATCTGGACTCCATTAATACCAGCCTCCTTCAAGGAGGAAGAAACTGCACAGTTTGGGGAGGAGGTGCCAATGAAGAGAGCTGGCCAGCCTATTGAGGTTGCTCCCTCTTATGTGTTCCTCGCTTGCAATCATTGCTCTTCTTACATCACTGGCCAAGTCCTCCATCCCAATGGTATTATGCTTCTAAATTCTTATTCTTAAGCATATGGGTAGTTACACCAGAGTTTAAATAGTCCTTTGTGTTCGTTTTCTAACAAACCATACATGCCTTTCTGCAGGTGGAACCATTGTGAATGCTTGAACGATAAGTGATACTTGGAATATGAAGTTTTTTGTGGCCGTCTGTTCTACATAGAGTTGTTTTCTGCAGTTTGGGGACATAGCAGTAGCATTGTAAAAGGTGTCAATATATATATATATATATATATAAACATGAAGCAAATAAGTTATATGTACTTTGTGGAAGTATACATACTTAGACATGTGGAATATCTAAGTCTGGTTTTGATCAAGTTTTGACGTAACGTGGAATCCTGGAAAATTAGAACATTTTATTACTTGGACGATAGCATTATTACTGAATTATATTTATATATGGTTAATATATCATGTCCTGGATCATTGACATTATATCAAGCAAACAGCGAATTGCTTACAACAACTAGATTGTTGGATTAATAAGTGGAAGGTTAGAAGTCTTTTAAATGTGAGACGTCTTAAAATATTTTTAAAATTTTAATTTCTGCCCTGTAAAATTTGTTTAGAGCCTCTGGCTTTTATAAGAGCCTATGTTAACGTTGATAAAAGTTTATTTTTTTCCTTCTTTTTTTTTTGGAAAAAAAAAAAGATGATGTAGTGCCCAAACTGTTAAAAAGAAATAGATTCAAATGAAACACAACCAACTGCAAATTATTTGGGTCGTTCACGCTGGGGCGACGCCGAAATTAAAAGAGCGTTTATTTAATTACAAGATTGTGAGGAGACGAAGAAAAGAAAATAATGCTTCATTCTTAAAGCAAGAATTAGCCTCAGTAGTCCTGAAAACCTCAGCATCTAGATGAATGCAAGTTTTTTTTTTTTAATCTATAATTTTTAATAACGTATTGCCCAAGCTTCATAATTTTTTTTTTCTTTTGAAGAGAAAATAATACATTTCCATTTCAGGATTTACACCTGATCGATAAATCATCCACCCTATTTCAGTGTCGGAACAATAGTTTGCATTCTTCTTTTAACTTAAATGCTGATTTAGATAACACATTATTTAAAGAGAAAAAAGAAGAAAAAAATACTAGCGTAATCCATGTCAACAGGAGTACATAGAAAATTTAATAAACTAAAAAAAAATTCATTTTAAGAGATTAATTTAAAATAATAAATAAAATTGAAAGATTGAATCAAGTTTAACTAGATTATTAACCATAACCACGGAGAAAAGGGATGACGTGAATTACTGAGAAGGTTTAAAAACTAAATAATACAGAAACCAAGGGACGGTGGTGTATACTACGAACTTCAATGATGCCCCGCCAACAAATCTTCAGGAAGTGGACGTAAGACGTAATGAAATTGAGAAACAACGACCAACTGCTTATAGATTAGTAACAAAATCACTTAGTAGAATATTATATCACAATAAGGCAATTGGACATTGTAAACAATAATTTAAAATTGGAAAAAAGAAGTTGATGCACAAGATGGTACAGAGAAGCATATGTTTTAATACTATTATTTGAAGATCAGATTCATTGGTGGTTGATGTCACGTCACTCCCTGAAAATAAGAAGAATCAGGATGGGACCCCAAAGCAAATCTCAACACCTTTCCCTCCAATTCCGGCAGTGAAACATTGGAACCCGCAAGACTCCAATTCAGAAATCACTTTGTCAACAACGGTTCCCGAAAGCACTATTGAGGAGTTGTCAAGGAAGAAGAAACATAAGAAACAGAGATTTAAGAATAGAAATCCGTTCGCAATTAACTTCCGAAGAAAATAATAACCAAAGGCGAAAAATATAAAAACAGGGGATCCTTAATCGTTCATACATATGACATCTGCTAAGCACAAAAACCTGGCAGCATGTTTCTCTCAGATGCAGTCAAATAATTTTCCCTCTCCTTTAGTGCTATAATTACCAAAGAGTTTACATACAGTTATAAAATTTTATGCAAAAGCGGTAAAGAAGAAAAAGGCCAAAAAGCAAGACATGATCTTAAAATTTTAGAAGTAAAAGGCGTTTAACAGTGAGGAAGACTGAGAAAGATGAAACGGTAATCTACAAGTTTGTGGCGCAGTTCTCCAGAAGGCGATCTTGTTAATATTGTGTGTGTACCTCTATGAGCGAGTGAGTAATATTTGTACCTAAGCACCTAGATTTGTCCATGTATATATACACAGTAACATGCTTATGTTTTACGAATCAAAATTCACCTTCTAGGGACATTCACTCTCGCGGAACGTACATACGCAATGCCACACATACAGGGCGATCACTTAAGCATAACCAAAATAATGGGAAGTCATCAATCAAGCGTAAAAGAAAAACTATAAAACAGAGAAACCGAAATAGGTCAGAAAACCTCAGAAGCACAAGACGAACAAGATTACTAGCGAGAAGGATACAGGACGGCAGCAGTGTCAGAACGCAGCCTCCACCACCAGCTCCTGTTAATTTGGAAGCCAACTTGTACTTCAGCGTTGTTCGAAGAACAGTTTCTATTGCGGCGTGACTAACCCCCATACATTGGAGCAAACCTTGATTCATTTCCATAAGCTCTTCTATCTTCCCTTCTTTCTCAGTAACAGAGAGGTCATCAGGCGTGGGTGACTGGATAATCAGAGTCAATTCCTTGCTGATAGAATCAACAGCACTGAACACAAAAGACATCGCATCTGGGTGCTTTAGTGTCCTCTCTGAAACGCCAGCCACCAATGCCTTTGTATTTCTCCCTACTTTGGTGTTAGTTATGAGCATTTTAAGTGGCATATTTGACTTCATATGTGTCAAGTTACCGGACCTGAAGCTGATCATATTGCCTGACAAGTGATAATACTAATTTTTTAGCCACTTGCAACAATCAATAGCAACTCCCTTGCCTTGAAAACAAGACAAGTGACAAGTGTGAGACCCTACAAGAAATGTAGACAAAAATACTGATGCGGTATTTCTCAAGTAAATACATGATAAATATAACATTTCAATTTAGTTCTTCTTCGCGCAAGGATAATATGGATCTCACGGACCTGCCACTGCTGTGTAATTTTCAATTCACTTGTACAAGTCAATAATCTATAAGAGCTGTTAGAACCTAAACTATCCTTCTACTGCTAAATAATCTACGATAATTCTAGCAAAGACTGCTGAGCCACCCACTAAATCCCACATGTTATATTCCAGTTCATTCTGGTCATATAGAAGTATTTTTGGTCAAGGACATGTAAAAGGTTCAAATAGAAGTCATTTATGGCAAGAAAACTCAGAAAAACAAATTTCAACAATGAATATCAAAAGTAGAATCTTCCAGCACAGCTATGCCTTACCATAAGTGCTTACTGTGTTGTCAATTCCAGATGGCTTCCCATGAATAATCTTCTCACCTTCAAAGGCCCATTTATTTACCAATTCAAGCTCCTTCTCCCCAAATAATAACCATCCTTGGTCATTCACATCCAAACTAACAGAATCAGTGCAAGCAAGCAGGGCAGCAGCCAGTGCCACACAGAACGCTGCTGATGAACCCAAGCCTGAACCCAGAGGAAGTTCAGAAGTAACCACCACTGTAGCAGGCTTAACTCTGCAACAGGAGAGGACAAAATCAGAACCACAGAGAGAGAAAAGACTCTAAAACTTAAAATTTGGATTCACACCGTTGAATAGATGAGTACAGCCAGAGAAAGGCTGAAACCCCAGAAGCAAGTCCAATTTTTGCCTCTGGAATATTCTGTTCATCAATTAGAGCTGCAATTGATTTGGCAGACTCCATGGAGCATGAGACAGGCGAAGAGGGTTGACCACCAGATTCAGGCAGTGCTTCTGCAATTCTACTAAGTGGCCAGGAAAATTCTAATTCCATGTCCTTGAGCTGGAGTTTCAGCATATCATCATTGTCTGTGAGGAAATAGGTAAAGTCAATGAGAATCCAGATTTGGAGACAATGCATTTCAATTCGTAGAATCGGTTACCCTATAAACAAAAAAGTGCAGTTACTTCTCCGTTGAAAAAACTGTAGTTACCTAATTTTTAAAGGAATACTGTTTGTAGGCTAGTTTTGAATAAATAACTGCATTCCTACAGAAATATCACATTGGATGCTTGAGCTGTGTAGCATCTCCCAAAATTCAATTTGCTGAGAGATTCTTCTTTTAATCATATTATATCAGCAACATTCTTCTAAACTAAAAAACAGTGGTATATTTTCTCAGTCTTTTCTACCCATATTCGGTACCATTCGGTTTATTTTATATCCTCTTAATATTTATTTGCTGTTGTCATGTTACTTCTTCTGCCTTTGGCTTGCCGCTCGCCCCTTCTCGAGTTTTCATCAAGCATAATATGCCTCAAATATGAAAGTAATAAAATGTAGGAAGACTTTTAGTTCGAACTTTGATATGTTCCAACTCCAACTCAACACTGACAAGGACTTCGGCGTAAGAAAGCTGAACTGTATCCACATTCCACATTCAATGCTTATTCGAAGTAAAAGAACGAAAAAGGATATGAAAAAGAGAAACTTTGTGGAAATAAGGCATAACAAAATGATTTTTCAATTCCATTAGTCAAAAATCAGAATGATGGGTACCCGTTGATCCTATCTCCATGAGCAACGCCAAAAATCATATTAGAGACATCCCCTTCTCAGTGTGCCTTTTAGCAATCTTTTCAGATTGCAATTGAGAGGGAGGAAAAAAAAAATTGGGGAACAACTGCACATTTGTCATCTTCAAAGGGAGCCATCTTGCAGAAAGTTTAACCGACCCAATTAAATAACAAAGATATTTAAACTCCAACGAATAGCAGCACCACACCACAATGCACATAATGCTCTCTCCAAGGAAAAATTCAATCAAATTGAATAGAGCTCAAAGGTTCAAGGAAATGATAAACAGCGAATAACCATTCCGCCAAACAGGATCCTGCTCCAAAATTCAAAGACACACTCGCACACAAAGGCAAGGGGAAAAAAGAGAGAGTACCGGAAGGGGTGGGGAAGCGGAGAGATACATAAGTGTACAAGTCAATGGAAGCGGCAACAGCAGTGGATCCATGCACCACAGCGTGTTCGCCGGAGAGTATGATCTTCCCCGGAGCTCTGGCTTTAACCTCCATATTCCGCTTTCCTCTCTGATCCGCTCAATCTCACTCTTTCACGGAATCCTTCTCCTCCGTCATATCGACGAGGCCGCCAGCAACGTTAAGATGGTTGTCCGAGGACGGACAACTTTTTTTTTAAATAAATTGGAATTTCTGAACTTCTCGTTCGAAGAATGGGTAATCCCACGCTAGTGGCGGGAGCGTGGAACAATTTCAACACTGAATGAGAAATCCGAGTAGGCCAATTGGACAGTGTTGTGTACGCAGGTAGTTGGTGGGTGTGATTTGAGCTAGAGCTTTTCGAGGTAGTGCTACAACAGTAGTGGGCTATCTGTTATTTGGACAGGTCAATAGCCCACGAGCCCAAGTACTCGTGGGCTATTCTAGACGCATGAGTAACACGTGTATTATATTTTCTTTTGCCTTCGCTTGCATCGGGTGTAGAGAGGCTGTTATACCAACTATATCGTTGACTATGATCTTGATTGCATTTATAGGCCCCTATAGGGGACCCACCTTGCAAGGCTACTTCATTGTTAATAGAATAAATATTTTAATAAAAATTAGTCCTAATTAATATTCAACTAGTTTTTTTTTTTTTTTTCCAAAAAACACACTCATCTTATTAAATCAAACCAAACATAGGTACGAGAAATGTTACCATGCTCAAGTATCATCTCTTTACACTTCTAAATAATCAGTCCGATTTAATATGCTCAAGATACAACTAATTAAATCAATACTACGGATCAATTTAATTTTTTTGAATTGGTTACGGCCTGAGAAGATTTTTATAATAATTCTTTTAATTTTAGAATAAATTGAAGTGCTCTACATTATTTGTAATATTTTTTTAAAAAAAGTTTTCATAAATTTTGGTAAAAAAAAGTAACTTAAAGTTTATATAAATTTTAAAAAAGAAAACCTTAATTCGTTCTACTTCTATCATGCGAATGTCCTAGATACTTGGTAGCATCAACGAAATTGCAAGTTTTGTCCAATTGAAAAGAATTTGACGAAAAACACAGAAGGAGAGAAGTACTATGTACTTGATCTTATAGAAGCGTTACGATATACACATAAAAACGTACCTGAGCTTGTTGTTGAAAAATCACTTGGGATCGGAGAATCCCTCTAATAATGTACTAATCTAATTAAATCACAATTAAAAAAAATGAGGAAAAACAATTTTATTTGTCATTTGATTGGATACCACTAAACATGTTAAAATCTGAAGCAATGAATATCTAACAATGGGGAATACAGAACAGAAAATTCCAATCGGTCGACCATGAGTTTGTTGCCAGAAATTCGAAGTCCAATTTCCTGATCGTGTTTAAGATCTCTTCTCTTCACAAAGTGCCTAAAAGGCTCAATTGAGTAAACAAACTCTTCCTTCGCCTTCTCCAAATCGTAACACGGAGTCTCCCTCATCGCTGCCATCTCTGGCCGCTTTTCACCCAAACACGGAATAGGATCAAACCAAAACGACTCTTTCTTCGCCATCTTCGCATTGTAAATTTCACAAGTGTCAGCATCATAAATTGAAATGTTCACAGGAACCCACGCCTCGAAAGCTTTACGACTAACCTCATTCATGTGTCCTAAAATGGATTCTTCAAACTCCTTGGATGCTGAGATCTTGAGGCTATCCCAACGGATATGATCAGCGCTAAGTTTGATTCTAAATGGCCATGCATCTCTGAGTTTCGGATTTTGTGTCTTATAGCTATGTGCTTCCTCTCCCCTGTTTCCATTGCCCACGCCAACCTTCAACATTTTCTCCACCACGAAATTGAAATGAAATGGTATGAAAAACCCACCGAAGACCATTCCCTGCTTTATATTGGGCATTCTTGTTTCGTCTTCGTTTGGATATGTTGGTGCATGTATGGATTTCCTCAAACCCATTCACGTTTAATTTCTCACCTTATGGAATTTTCCTTTTATTTTTGGGCAGTTATGGTATTCTGTACAAAAAGTCCGAAGAAAAAAAAAAAGAGCAGTAGTTTATTCTTTGAATAATTGAATTTGAATACCACGCTCACGCTCATCCGTCTAAACATTAAAGCATACATAATAATACAGTAACTACGTGATTACAGAAATGTGCAAGTAATAAACCCGCATACTATATATGTTTGAGGTTTTAACTTTCAAGGCTATAATTACTGAACTTCATATTCATATTCATTTTTAAACGTGCAATGATCCGCAACAGCTTTTTTTTTTTTTTTTTTAAATCAAATAATTATGTCAATGATGCAATGTGTAGATTCTAGTTAAACAGCTTAGCCTTATACTTAGACCTGTCTGGCAGCTCATTCATAGTGTGCTTCCACATTAGAATTTTCTGGCACAGTTTTCCTCTCCTTTTATAGCCACATAATGGATAGATAACCTGTTTCTTTCATCTTTATTCCCACTCGTTCTCACTTCATAGTCAAATATTGATACTGTTTGCTCACCAGTAATTTTCCCTTATATGTATATTATAGTTGGATTAGATTTCTTCCAACTTCGTTTCATATTAAGGTTCCTGGAAGGCATTAATGCATTTACTTTTCTATATTCATTAAATACTTCTTGTATTTTCTTAATCTAATACATTGATTACGAGAAATATGGTGCCCCTTGCAGATAAGCCAGTTGTCATTTGTGGGGAAGAATACAAGACCTTACAGCCGTCAATTTATCTGCGGCAACATCGCCACTAAATGTTCTTATTTTCATTTTATTTCTTGTGTTTACAATTTCCTATCAATTTTAGGTAAAATCTTTGTGTAACAGCATGACAATTGGCAGCTGAAATTACTGGAATCTTACCATTTCGAACCTCATATATATATATTTTTCTCCACTAAGAGACAAATAAGTCAGGATTGAATCATCACCGGGGATACTAGCATCAGTAGTTCAGGGTATGCCTGGCTTTGTCTTGATCAATTCAATAGCATGTTTTAAGAAACTCATTTAAATGACCATCTGTCTCCACATGTTATTGTACAAAAGTTATCTCGAAGGAATGAGGTAAATGTTGCTTTAAATAGTCACAATTATTGAGTTTCTCAGTAAAACAAAAATATCAAACGGTGTTTCAACGAACGAATCTCTTGAGTTGCTTTTGAAGCTTTATTTTGCACATATGCAGATCCTCGAGTTGTGACTTTACCATTTCAACGTCTGTCCTCATCATCTGTATCTCCTGGGCATTCAACCGTCCATTCTCTAAATCTTTGCTTACTCTGATGATCGTCTGAGTACTTGTTCTTCGGTAGTTCGATCTGTTACTTGTCATTGACCTTGTCATGTTTACTTGCTCCAAAAGCACAAATTTTGTTGTCAATTTCAAGGGCAGCCTCTCATTCTTCATCACATGCTGGCGTGCTTCTTGCGATAATCTATGGTACTCCAGAACCCTACACACGCTTGTTCGTTCTTCTTCTGTCAAATTTGGGTGTGCCTGCAAATTTGGATTAAGCCTCAGTTTTCAATTATAACCTGGAACCTGTGAAAAAGAAATTTAACAAATATTCATTCATACCTTAAGGTACATGTCAATGGCTCTATAGAGGTTGTCATCACAGTATCGAGCATTTTGTGGCAGAACTTCAACAAGTGATTGGAAGCTTTCTACTGTGAGCTTCTCATCCCTAGCAACTTGTGTTAGATATCCATCTACCAGCCTCCCAACAATATGGAACTTTGCTGCAGGATTAGTCAACATGGAAGAAACATAAAATTGTAATACCCTAAGTGCAACAGCTACATCGTACATAGAATCATTTGCTCCTCGATTCTTAACCAAGAGATCTTGAACACGACATTGCTCCAACATGAAAGCTATTCTTCTTTCTAGCACATTCAAAAACTCCGGGTTTATTTTCAGCATCACCCCTGCCTTGAGTAGGTAAAGCAAAAAATTGCAAGTGACTGAGTTTTCTTCTGTAGGAAGTATTCTAATTAAGCATTCAGTTGTTATTCTGTGTAACTGGTGGGTTATGTGTTTGGGAGTCACCTTGTCTAGTCCCAACGTGACTTGGGAAATCCATTTTGTGGTCCAATGTGCTATGCATGATCCTATCAGATCTGATCTCATTCCTCGTCTTTTAATGGACTGAATCACTTCGATGAAGTGATCTATTCGAAGGAGTGAGACATCTTCGAACCACCAGGTATTTTCTCTGTTTTCATGTTCTGAGCTATTGGTGTTTCTTGCTTGAGCATTCAAGTACTCTGCATATTCATAATCAAAACTGAATGCTTTTGGGTTTGTGCAGGCCTTCCAAGCTATGGCTTCTGTGCAGCGTTTCACAATGTCTAACTCCTTGGCCCAAGGGGAAATGGGCTCGCTACATTTAAGAATCTGAAATGTGTCTTTCCATGAAGATAACATCAGAAAGCTCAAAAAGGCTTCTGTCTTGGAAATGAGATTTCCTTTTTCAAGGTCGTCACTCATTTCCAAGAAGTGTGCAGCACAATAGAGTGGGGCGACATTGCTTGCTGTTATTTCAATTTTCCATCCATAACAGAACTTTACTACCAATTCAAAGGTTTTTGCACCTCCTGGAAGATTCTCTACTTGGATACTGAGGATATCACCTGCACTCTCTCCATTGCTTCTCCTCTGAAAGACAAGCCTATTCAAATATTCACTTCTTGAGACCATAGGAAGCTGGAAATCGAGAAAGGGTTTCGCAGTTAGAGGGGAGGGGTTTAAAAGCTCCTATATCTGGTAGATTAAAGCAAAATTTAAAGGGGAATGGATGATCGAAGCTAAATTAATCTACTTGTGATGCATACAGATCCAAGGAGTTGATTCAAATAATTTTTCTCATGATCAGACAGAAATATGACATTTGTTCTCTTTCTTGAAGGAAAGATGCAATAATTTTTCCAAACAATTCAAGGAGTGGTTTAGTTTAGTCCACCTTGTGTAAGTGAAAGCTGGAATCTCCAACTTTTATGATCAAATCAGTGGCTGAATTCGCCCGAGCAATCCTGCATCAAATATATGGGACACTCAGATGCGACACATACTTAACGGGTATAATAAGCACAAAAGGAGAATATCAGCAGAAGAATAAATGAAGACAGTTTCACCACTTTTTTCTTTTTTTGGGTGAGAGGGGAGGAGGGAGATTATTACCAGTTCTGGTTTCTTCGTTCAAAGGAATCAGCTGCCATAGGGACGTTGGCTGGTAAAATGACACATTGGTTACGCTTGCCACCAGATACTATCCCACCTGTGAGATTTTCTGTGTCAAAACTTCTTCGTCCCATGGTGGCCTTATCTTGCCCTGGAACCTGCAGCTTATGCTTTATCTTTCGTTGAAAAGCTTCGGTGACTAATTGTATTTGTAGAATAACAGATAGGAAGGTAGTATCATTCGCATAGTCATGCCCTGATTGTGTAGTAGTTATGAGGTCATTAAAAGGTTTGTTACCTTTTGCTATCAAATGTCATTGTAACCGCAGACAGATAGGAAGCAAGAGCATTGTAGGCAGTATTCCCCAATCTCATCCACTAATTTAAGAAATGCAAAGCCAACCCCTCTTCATCAGTGTCGCCTTCATCAATTATGACTTTGTGTTATACCACAAAAACACGTCCCAACCAGAGAAACCTGATTCTGGCCTCATGCTTGTTTGGTCAGGAAACCAGCAGACCTTGTTCCTGCAATTAATTTAATATATCTCTTTCTCGCTCTTAGTCTTGTGAATATGACAAAGCCAATTGCATTTTATGGCAGCAGAACGATCGGTATTAAAGTCGTGATCCGTACTGTATCAAAGTTTTGAAGATGAAGAATACATAATAAATGGGTTTATCCTTTTTCTTTTTTTTTTGGGCCTGAATTAATGGGTTTATCCAATGTAATACGAATATGATAAATGTGAAATAACTATAAATAAGGCTCCCTTTCTCTGGACGGTATATTAAGAATGTATGAACAGTTCAGATTTTATCATGTATCAATGTCGTGTCCTCGAAAAATATTTCTTAGACGAGGTAACAATGATAAATTGTAGGATACATTTTCACAAACACTTGGGGCGCATGATGCAAGATGGTACTTACCGCTAATGTGGTGACACTTAATCCCTGTAGGAGTCATCCAAATATATCCAGCCAGAAACATAAACGTAGACATGAATAACAGTAAGCTCTATCAATAATTCCATTTTCCAATTCGATACAAATATTTTCGGTCCAAATAAATATACATGATTGATATATGAAATAATTACGGTATCATTCTTAGTGTGCATAACAAAATAAAATTGTCATGTGTTGTTAATATATAAATTTATTAATTACTAAATATTAACTATATATAAATTTTTAAATTTACATATTAATTTATATAATTTTACTATTTTAAATATTAATTCAAAAAATAATAATGTGAAAATTATATAACTTCATAAAAAAATTATTTCAATTTAATATTATGTTCTCTCATTTTTGGGCCCAAAAGGTGTCGCTTCTAACGGTCACCACTCATGCGCGTTGCTCAGTCGTCACTCCTTCCGTATTCTTCTTCTTCTTGATCGTCTCCTTGTGTGAGCGAAAGGCGATATAGTAAAATGCTGATGCCCTGTAACTTCCGAAGCCAATGCCAACTCTTAGATCACCCAATCCTATCATACTCAATTACCAAAACGAATTGTAGTCTTCGCAATTCTATCTCTGTACCAAACCCTCCCCGTTTTCTCTCTTTGATCCGAACGCAACAACCAATTAAATGCGCCAGAAAGAGTAAAAGGCGAGGGGGCTCTCAACCATCAGGAAAATTGATGCTTGAACTGGCATCCTTGGTTGCATTGAGTCTTAAGATCGTACCGCAACCGTTAAATCTGCTTATCGGAGAATTCGCCCAAAGAGATGGAAATGGGGTTTTTCTGGAATTTTTGAATGCTCTCAGAGGAAGAGCTTTTTCTGGATGGAGAAGAAAAAGACAGACAAGTAGAAAATTATCGTGGTTCGTTTTAGTATTAATCTGTGGTCTAGGTCTGGTGTCATGGAAAATTTCAGTGTTAGACCTGTTTTTGAGGGTCGCGTGCTTTTGCCTTGTTGGACTTTCTATGATTCAGTTGTGGCGAAAGAAATCATTCAAGGAATGGATTTTTGGGTTTCTCCTTGGAATTGTTTTACTAAGTTCCAGACTGGGGAAAGAGGACGTGAAATTTTGGGTTGAGAGGCTTAGGATTCGTTCTCCAGTTGCGCAAACTGTAATAGGAAATAGAAGTAGAAATAAAAGATTGAGGGGAAAAGCATGGTAAGGCAATGAAACTATGGTATTTTCTTTGTCGATTCTGCTTCACAATTTAACATCTGCATTTCGTTTATACAATTAGACGATCATTGATATCTCCACACTGAACTATTTGATGTGTTCCTTTTTTGAATTAATGTGTTTCGTAATGTGATCGTGATTGTGTTTATCAATTGTCCTGATTTTAAAATGTTCACAACTGAGCTTAGTGACCTCAATGATGATCAGCATTTTATCTTGTACTTCATTAGCTAGTCATGTTTGGTCTGCCGTTGTGCAGTTAGCACTAGTGAACAGAAACTGTACAGTTTGCATCATCAATGATTCTTCCAATGATGTTTGATACAAATGAGCCATCAGTTATACAAATCAAGATGATTTCATATTCTTTGTTTTAAAGAAAATTTTCAATTCAAGTGCATTTTCGTAGAAAAGTTTTTTCAACTAAAAAAGAAGGCATATATCACACTAGCTCTCCTGATGGCAATTTCTTTTTTCTTTTTTTTTTCGGTCGGAATAAATTTTAGATGGCAGTTACTTCACATCACAACGTTGAAATGAAAGAACTCAAGACAGTTACTACAATCAAGCCCTGAAAATCCTGAGAATCAATAATATGTTCCACAACGAAGCTAAATTTTTAGAGTAAAACTTCTACTATACACCTGTAAATAACTAACACAATCTGAGTACAACAGAAGTAAACTGAAAAAACACCAGCTTGCCCTCTAAATAACTATTATACTCTGAGTACAACAGAAGTAAAGAGTAGCTTGTTTAGTGAAGGCAATATAAGTTTTCACTAGCACATATCTACAGAAACGAGATTAGTGGGTAAGCTATCAGCTACACTTTCTGATGACCTCTCTGCAACCTTTGAATCCGACATTCTCAACGCCACTGGAGTAGGCATCATCTGGCACAGACGGAACTATGATTTTTAATACTATAAGCAATGAGCATGATGATCATTTTAACTGGACAAATAAAGAAACACTAGGTCGACACTAAAGCTCTACTATTAGAGAGCCAAAGAAAAAAAAGATGTAGGTTCACTTAAGCATAGAATCTCTTGATTGAATGCTAAAAAGAGCATAAAACAAAGTGATCAAATAGAAAGCCCGGACCTGTTTAGTCCAAACGAAGAAAGAGTGTGTGGTTCTATATTATTTTATGTTATTTAAGAGATCTCAGAATGAAATTCTTAAGAGTTCCATATCTCCACAAAAGAAAGCAAGAAGGGTGAGGAGATCATTATACTGACTTCCCCGCATTCGGTGTGGTTTTCATCTAACAAGACAACTACTAATGAATAATGGCAATACTAAAATGCCAAAGACAACAACATATAATATGATCATATTTTCAAGAATCTAGTGCTAATAACTGATAAACTACAATTGGTTATTTCTGTCATTACGTGATATGAAGATTCCATAATCTGTATAAAATAATATTCTTTCAATAAGAAAGTAAAAACAAACAAGCAAAGAATTTATAACAGCAGAATCAAATATCACTATTATGTACTAAAATATTTGCCATAAAATTTAAGTCACAAACCTTGGACATAATTTTAATGAATGAAAGAGAGAGATCAAAGTTCACCTTAATTCCATGACAATATAATGATGTAGCAGCTAATGATCTGGAGATGATTGCTGTTGCTCTGGTTGCTGAGGCCACATTTGTTGTGCCATGTAGGGATGAGGTTGTTGAGCATATACAGTCGGGTCCATCACAGGCTTGCCCATTATGACACCAGCAGCACCGACTTGAGGCGCATGCTGCGGTGGCATATAGCAATAAGGAAGTGCATCAGCAGGCCCAGCAACTGGCATGGTTCCTCTAGGAATTGATGCAAGTACGTCATCTTTCAAGTCCTCCCGCGGCACAATATCTACCAAGAAATCAAAAATGTCAGTCCTCGTGATTGCTGCTGCGATATCATTTTTTTGGAGTGTTCTCCTTTTGTTTTCTTCTGTGTGGTTCCAAGAACGCAAGGTTAACTCCAAAATGAACATTTCACATGCCCTTGCAAATATAACAGGTGCCTCGGCCGATATCATCCTAACATCCTCGTCGGCTTTCATAATCTTCTTGATCCTTGCCAAGGGAAGGCTGTGGTTCTTGAAATCAGCTACCTTCTCAATTTCTTGGTATTGATTTGCCCAAAAGGATTGGAGTTGTTGCTGAAGTTGCTGCTGCTGTTGCTGATGAATATGCTGATAAGCAAGTTGATGTTGTCCCAGCTGAGCTCCAGCAGGCTGACCAGTAGATTGAATGGTCCCAACTGATGTAACGACAGAACCGGGTGCCCCAGATATTTGGTTTGACTGGTAAGGATTAGAACCATAAGGTAATTGAGCTCCACTACCAACAACCCCCATAGATGGGTTTGAGCTATGCCCTTGGTGATCCATTCTGTTCCCAATGAAAACAGCAAATCACCGCTTGCACTTTAGATGCTACAAAACAAAAAATCATCAATCGTTAAAGCAACTTTTCCACAGTAAACATACCATGAGTATTGTTACATATAGAAAATAGAACTGCAAAGAAAAAATGGGATTCAAATGATCCGCTTTCGATGTGATCCATATTCTTTAGCAATGTACACAAGTTCAGTGGAAAAAAGAAACAGACATCTGCATTTTTTTGTGTGCAATAGCAGTCGTAGCTTTTCTATGTAAACTTGCATTTCAAACCGAAGAATAGAGTTGACAAGATTTTGGCACAACAAAATGTCTCGTGAAATTAATACACAGCCAACAGTCTGTAGATAAAGAGCAGTATCTTCTACCAACAACCGACATGTCTTTCCCAACAACAATTTCAATTCAAGAAGCATCAAATCACCTGAGACAGCTTATCAGTTCAATTACATAGACAGAGATCCGTTCATTCTGAAACATCTCACTGTCAAATGTCCTCAATTTGTTGTTGAAAAAACCTTATGGATCATATAAATTTGAAGTACGCACCTAAGAGGTAAATATTCCAAGGGTTATGTTTATACATAGCGTCGACCTCGGGAGAATAACTATATTTCAAGCCTATGATTTTGATTCCTGGGATGTGCGTTCTGGAAAACTCTGTATGTAGAGAAGATGAATTCTTTGTTTATATACCCGTTCCATAGTGCGGAAAATAGGCTACCGGAAAACTAACCAAAGAATTAACAGAAAAAGAACAACAGCAAATGGGATCACGAATGCCCAGTAAAATTCACATGGCAAAAAAACAAAGCGCAAGTAAGTTCTATTCTATTAGCTAGGCCAAGAATTGGTACCTTCTACAACAGTCGATGCTCTGCTATGCAGTATCTAGGACCTGAAAAGAGAGAGAGCAAAAACAAAAAAAAGAGAAGGAAGAAAAGAATTATCAGAATATATGTATATATATATTTCCAAAGATCTATGCCATGTTAAGTACGCTGGCGCGGTTGTACGAATTTTCTTGTTCTGCGAAAGATATAAAATCTTATAGCGTACTAGCTAGGGTTTCAAACAGAAATATGAAAAACAGAGCTTTCTAGCTCTGGACGATTAATGGCGTTTTCTTGCAGCGAACCTGAAATTGGGAAGTACGAAAAAAGCTGTGTGATCGATTCTGACTTTCTTGTCAGAAGCTATCTAGTTTTTTTCACTTTTGTTGTTGTTTTGGTTTTTATTTATTGGCCCTATTACATTCAAAGGCATGTCTTTAGTAATTTGGAGACTTTTCAGTTATTGTTTACAAATAAAAAAATAATTTTTATTAACTTAATATATATTTTTAATTTAATATTAATAAAATATTATTATTTTTTACTGGAGATTCTCTAGGTATTAGGGAAAATCCGAACTCCATTCAAACTCCCAATTTAGTCTCTTGGAGATTTATTTTGCTGACGAATTTACCCTTATTAACTTGCTGGGCATTCCTTCGCAGTCCATAAGTGGCTATTTATCGTTTCATCCTAGAGTCTAGCATATGTACTAACAAATTGGTAAAATAAAAACGGAATTTGCTTACATAAGAAAATTATTTCTGAAAGGAAATTAAAAAACTGGCTATTCATGGTCTCCCGAGAAACTTAGCTTTCTCAGTTATACAGAGATAGATGTTGATGCCTGACTAGATTATCATAGAATTTATGGATTAATGACCCATTGACTCCTTCCCTGAAAAAGATGCCCCAAAGTAAAACAACGAACAAGTCATCAGTGAAATGATTATCAGTGGCGTTTTTCAACTCCCAGAGGCCGAAAGTTTTTACAAAGAAGCTTTTGCTGAAGGTCAATTCTTCATGTCCTCCAATGGTTGAGGGCACTTGTGCCTATGATATGGAACAATTTTATTGATCTACATGCCTGCAGATAAAAAGAAAAAAAAATTATAAAATTATAAAAGTACTTCAAAGTTTTGAGAAAATTGTATTTCAGTAAATGCTATTAGAATTTTTTCTTGTATTTTTGTTGAAAACTTCGACTGCTTTTTTTGTCAGAATTGTTGACCATATATCAGTTTGAGGTTCTAATTTTTTATATTTTTTACAACCTAGTTTTATAATTATATTTATACTACTTAGTTAATGTTATAATTTATAGACAGATAATATATGACATTATAAAATTTGATATAATCATCCAATTCAATTTATTTGTTTTTTTTTTTTAATTTTTGGCTTAAAATAGATTTTATTAACTAAGATTTTTGAAGTAGTTTGAAACTTTTAAATGTATTTTAAATAATTTGAAGTGGGAATTATGAGAAGGTAACATGGTAAATGTTAACATGTTGCTCAATATTTATTTTGAGTGTAAAACATGTCGTTACTGCATATTTTGTATATGAAAATTGTGGTACGAAAATAGCCTTCGTCTCTTATGAGTTTGTATACAGAAGACGAATACATCATTAATTATGTATACATATCTAATAAACATGTATTAGAATGAGATCACATTCAAAGTGTAACTATATGATGAATATTTTTATAAAAGTATTTACACCAACACTACATATGAAAAGATTTATATACCCAAAATAAAAGATTATGTGCAATTATTAGTTGTTTATTGTAAAACTCTTCAACATGATTATAATACGTAGAAAAATAAAATAATTGATCATAAGTAATCAATTAAAATATCCAATTGTTATTTAATTATTTCACAGGAATTTTTTTTTAATTTTAGTTTCCTTTTATTTAAATAGAAATAAATCAAACATGTACCAAAGCAAATTGCAAAAACAACACTAAACTATATATGATTATCAAGGGCATCTAATTTTTCTTTTGGTATAAATATAAATTAGAGGCGGATGAAAGAGAACAATAATGATTACAAGAGGGACTAAAGTGGTTGAGTTTTATTTTCAGCAATTTTTAAATTTTAAAAACTAATTATTTTATAAATTAGCAATTGATTTATGTTAGAAAATTTCTATTTATATCTTTTACACTAGCATATATAATAAATTTTCTTTATATAAATACTTACAATTTGTATCAAACTTATTTTTAAGTATAGAATTCAATTTTGAAAGAGAAACTGAAAATTTTTTAGTATTTAAACTATGAAAATTAGACTTTTTTTCAAATATTTGCAAGGCTTTCCAAAAAAATAGATGAAAAAAATAAATTAAGTTTGAAACTAAAATAAATAAAATGTATGGTCACATATAAATCTTATCAATATTAAACATTAACATATATAAAATATCCATTGTATTGTAAATACAAAGATTTTAGGTTGTGGTTTGTGATTTTTTTATTTCTCTTTTTTTAATGAATTAACAGATGACGTCATTTTGTTGGTTCAAACATCGATACCCTCAAATACCCAAGGTCACGGAAGAATTTACTTTTGCGGAAAGGAGAAGAGTATGCCATGTCCCTAGTAACTGCCTATTGATCACACGTCCAATGTTACATTCAATTAAAATTTATTTTTATTTTTATGTGAATAAGAATGAATTTGAGGATAAGAATGAATTTTAATTAAATGTAATCTTAGACATATATATTATGTCTAATATGATATTATAAAAATAAAAAAAATTTTAATTAAATTATTATAATATTCTTCTTGATAATTTAAAATAATTTTTTAAATTAGTGGCCGATTAAATCTGGTTAATTATGAGTCAGTCTATTTCCTAGTCTTATGTTTATTTTTAATAAAAAATTATAATTTAATTTTGGGTTTGAACCCACCGCCAGAGGAATATTCCGCCGAAAACCAAGAAGCGATGCAAAACCGGCGAAGAGACTACACCAGAGTCCATGGATGGGACGAAACAGCATGAAAAACGGCGAAACAATGAAGAAAATGAAAGAAATGATATGAACCAAGCAGCGTGACTGACAGAGAAGGAAACACTGACACGGGAGACAAGTAGATTTCACCAGAATCCATGGATCTAAAATGAGATCTCGAACGAATTGAGATATGTAGTGGAACGAAACGAGATCTGAAGCGAAACGCAACCCAACTAGGTAATCCTTGGATCTGGAACGAAACGCAATCGAAGCAAAACAAAGGAGACTTCATCGGTTTTGAGCGAGAGAGAGACGACCACGGATCTGGTAGAACGAAACGAGACAGAGGAGATATGGCAGCGAGAGAGAGACGATGGAGAGCCAGCAGCTAGAGAGACGGAGGAGATGATTGGGGAAGAGCGAGAGAGAGTAGAGAGACACATGGGTAATTTGGTAAAAAAAATCTCATTCCTAGGAAATGTTTAAATTCCCTCCACCCCATGAGGTATTCCACACACCCATTGGGGGAATGGGGATTGCTAAAGAATGAAATTCTCTTAGCAAACTTCCTACCAAACATGCCTCATGGATTGCTAAAGAATGAAATTCTCTCTTCTCCACCTCTCAACACCAGTAACCAAACATGCCTTAAGAAAAACCATTAAAACTCGTAATTATGATTGAAGTACTGAACTCAAAATTGTGTGCGTCTTCACTTCGCTATGGTTAACCTTATTTTTCACCCCACAGCATTAGTAACTCGTGCACAAAAATTGACCCAAGAAATTGGTTGGATTTTGCTGATCATTGAGCACCAGTTAAGCAATATTTATTAAAATCATTTATGGTAATAATTAATATTTTTAATTATTTTTTATAACATCTAATTAATAGTTTTTTTTAATTTTATTTTTAAAGTAATATTACTTTTTTTTTAAAAGACATAATCAATTTTTTGCATTTGTAAAAATTTACAATTAATCTTTAATAAATTTTTATATCTCTGTGCGTCTGAGTAATATTTTTATATTAATCTTAATATTTTATCAAATTTTATTTTAAAAGATTAATTTTAAAATAAGGAATTTTTAAAAAAAAAAACCAAAATTTAAAAATAATATGAAGATACTACTTAAGTGTATAGAGATATAAAAATTATTATAAATTAATTATAAAATTTTAAAAGTAAATTGACCATAGCTCTTAAAAAAATAAAAAATATTCATAAAAACAAAACCAAAATAATTATTAATTAAATACAATAAAAAGTAATGGAAAAACATTAATTACTACTGTCAACTTAATTTTAATTTACAAAACTAGTTAAAAACTAGACATGTGTACATGTCACCATGATGGCAATTTGAATGCTGTCCATTTCTTTTTTTTTCAAAATGACAATGTCAATTTTGAACAAAAAGACACAATGTGTGTGATCTCTTTCTGAAATTAAGACAACCAATTTCCTAATAAACTGAGAAAATCCTCCTGTGACGTCACATTAGTATTACTGGTAAAGATGTTTAAGCAACCACTTTCTCCTTGCTATTGCATCCATTGCCACAAACATCTTGGCCTTCCTTTCGTCTTCTAGGAGTACACAAGCCTCCAAGAAGAGCTCATCATCCAAGTCCGGTACAGTTTGAAGTGCAGCAACGATGTTTTCTATAGAGTTGTAGTCTTTTTCCTCTTCGTTTTTAATCGGGGTTTTGATCACTTTTGGCTTCTTCTCTTCCAAATCTTCTTGCCTCCCATCTTTCAAGGTTCGTTGAACTTTTCTAGATAATGAGGAAGTTGACACGGATTGAGATTTTCGCTTTTTCCTCTTAGATATTCTAAATTCCCTAGTATAAGATTGCAGGTCTCCCATGATCTCACCAGTCCCCAAACCAAAATAATTGTCACTGGTCTTTGATTTTATTTGCACACATCCTGGTCTTGTATTCTGGTTTAGATTCCCAACAATCAAGCACAAATCATTATAATTATCTAGGACAGTCTCTCCATATTCAATAGCAACTGGATGCTCCTGCAAAATGTCATTTATCAGAGGTAGCAAATTTATTTATCAGGGCTACTTACATATCAAATATCAAATTAATTAGATTTGTTCATTAGACAGTTGGCCTGTCAATAAAATGATTTCAGACTTTAAGAAATATAGTGATGAGCAGGTACATGTGCCCTGTGAATGGCATGTGTGCATACAAGTGAGAAGTAGGCATGTCGCAATTTAATACAAGTACCTTATCGCTATTATGTATATGGGGTCATTAATGAAGGAAAAGAAATTCACCTCAAAATATGACTCCCAAACTTCATTGGCTCTCACTGCATTCAGAATGTTGTCCCAGGCAATGCCATTCTGGTTAAGAAGATATGTCATATCCTTGAAAACCTTCACAAAACCCAAATATCGATCTTCAAGTGCATACTTGTCACAATGAAGTCCAAACTCTCTATTGAATGATGCGGTCATCCAGACCCAAGCTTTCTTACTGAATTTATCACGAGTCTTATTTCCTCTATTCAACTGCTCCAACAAAAGGCCAATCAGATAACGGTCCATGTTCACTGTCCAATCCATCCTCGATGAGACACTGCTACCAAGTGATTGGTTGTACTCCTCACCACCTACATATTGAAGTAGGCAGTCTACATTTTAACCCCAAGTGGCCAATATAAAATCTATCAAGGAAATTAAGTACTCCACGCATTTAAATTTCATTTTTCAGCCCTACCAGAAAAACCAACTTTCTCCCCCCAAAATAATTAAGTAGGCCTTGACAACATTGCCAAACTACATGCATAACACCAGTTGCAAGCTTAAATGCACACATGTTCATGCATTAGAATGAGAGGGAGAGGAAGTAGGCACGGAAGGAAAGATGTGAAATAATTACCAGTATTCAGGTCATCATCTCTAGCATGCCTAGATACACTAGAATAGCCTCGATTTCTGCCACAGTTGGTATTTCCATATATCAAAAACAAATCATTGAAATTTGGAAGAGTTCTATTGCGGTACATTTTCACATCAGGGTGTTCCTGCAAAAATGCATGTTAGCTGATAGGGACATTACTATATCCTCACTCACACACACACAAAAGTCAATAGGAAGGAGTACCTTCACATAAGCATCCCACAATCTGTCGTCAGCTATTATCATCTGCCACATTTCGTCCCATGCAAAACCATTCTGGTCAAGCAGAGCCTTCATATCATTGAAAGTTTCTCTCAAAACTATAAATTGACTTTTTAAGACATCTTTGTTATACTGGGACCCAAATTCTGCACTAAATTTTGTCACCAAATCCCTCCAGGCTATTTTATCCAATTTATAATCAACCATGCTTCCACTGTGCACTTCTTCTAACATCAAGTCAACAAAATATCGGTCCATCAACGGTGTCCAGTCACTTCTCCAGCGAGAATTTTGAATTTTTACACCTTCAAAAGGATTCATACAGAATAATGCAGACTGCAATGGAGAAAATATTGTTTTATTGTTTCAAAGATGTAACAGATTTGAATCCTCTAAAGTGCCAAACATGTAAAGTGTTTCTAAAGTAGAGAGAGACAAAGAGAGAAGAGAGAGTAGGTGGAAAAAGAAGAAGTGGGCTCCATACACACCCACTCGTTGTGTCACACACTATAACTCTAGAGGCACTTCACAGACTTTACGCTTTAGAGGATCCAATTTCGATGTTTATGATAGACCTAAAATCACTTAGTAAACAGCAACGAGTCAGCTTATCTGAGTTAGGCATCAGAAACAAAGGCAACAAGCTTGTCATACTGTACACTTACCAACACCATTATATGCAACATCTTGACCAGCTAAGTTGCATGCCAACTGAGGAGATGAATTTCCATAAATCAAGCATAGATCATTGTAATTTGGCATTCGTCTGTTTCTGTAATAATTTGCTTCAGGGTGCTCCTATATAGTCCAAGTTTAGACACTAATAATTGAAAGTCAAAAGTAAGATATAAAAGAAGAGAAATGCACCTTGATGTAAGCGTCCCAGACATCATCATGTGCTGTGACCATTTGCAGCGTTTCATCCCACAAGAACCCTCTCTGTTCAAGAAGATTTCTCATACCATGGTAGAACTTTTCCAAACACTTGCAACAGTTTTTCAAGAAATCTTTGTCAAAATGTACACCAAATCTTTCTTGGAACAATATTAAGATATCTTTCCATGCTTGACCATTGCGAGCACAATCAATCTTGTTTCCCCAGTGAACTTCCTGTAGCATCAGGTCAATGAGATAACGGTCCATTGAAGGTGTCCAATCTGTTCTCAAACAGGCACCGACTGCAGGGTCTTGGAAGTCCTCATTTCCTGCATACAGAAATAAATCAAGTCCACTTGAATCATATAATGAAGATCATTAAGAATGTATCTCATTATGATTAATTGTAATCTGCAATTGAGCATTTTCACAAGCATTTGCAAGACTTTCGCTGCTTCTCAGCCTGATATTTTATTGATCTTATTTAATCATGTACAAAACATGAGTTCTGATCACACTTATCAACAATAAATTGTCTGACTCTTTAGTGCTAAAAGAAGAGACATACCCATCATTAAATCTGTGCCACCACTGTTACGATCTACACTGCAAGCAAAGTGGCTGAATCTTCCCTCAGAAATTTCTTGGCCATATATCACACACAATTTGTGATAGATTGGGACAAACTTATTTCTGTAAGACACAGCATCAGGACGCACCTGCATTTATCTCACATAAATAATAACAGCACATGACAAAGAGCATCACAAACAAAATTTAACGTCTAGATTTCAGTTTACCTTGGCACAGGAGTTCCAGCTCCATTTATTGTCTTTAGCTGTTCCCATTTCTTGTTTCCCATCCCAAGAAAAGCCAGGCTGCTTGAGAAGAACTTGTAAGTCATTATAGTGCCTCCATAAATACTTGCATCTCGTCTTCAGAGCATCTTTTGTATAATGAGAACCAAATTTTGAATTGAACAAGGTGACCATCTCATTCCAAGCTTGGTGGGTGAAATCATGATTCATTTTATTTCCATCAAGCATCTGGTTAAGTAGCAAGTCAACAAAATAACAGTCCATGTGCGAGGTCCAATTTCCTCCCAAATATCCTTTGCCATCGGAGGGATGATACTCCTTTTCTTTGCCTACTTGCATCACTAGACCTAATTAAAGGAACTTACCCATCAAAACAGTTCTTGGTTTCAGAAAAACGTTAAGTTGTCTAAAATTTTTATGGGTTTCAAAATTTTGGAATCTAGCTACAGCCATCCAAATAGAAAAGTAAAACCTGAAAATCCAATTTCCAGGAAATCATAAAGGTTGAAATCTAAATATGTACCAGAAAAATTCCAATATTGGTTCCATATATGACATTAACCAAACAATTCAAAATATAATTATAAGCAATCAATGACCAATTCCTATGTGATAGAAAGGAAAAAAGAAAAATAAAAAGAAGTTCATCAGAAGTTATAAATGTAAGATGTCAACCTAAGTTCCTACCTTCCTGCAAGTGACTGCAATGTCCATTGCAAATAGAATTTCCATATATCAACCCCAAGTCTTGATAGTTGAGCAAGATCGTGTTCCTATACAAATTCGCATGTGGATGTGCCTACATAGTCACTTAATTGTAAAATCTAAAAGAGTTATACCTTCACGGTGTTAATAATAGTATACCTTGATGTAATTATCCCAAACATCATCATCAGCTACAATCCTTTGCTGCTTTTCATCCCAGGAGAAACCTTTTACTTCAAGTAGATCCTTCACCTCAGTATAGTAATTCCGAAGTTTCTCATAACGGTGCTTCAAGAAACTTTGGTTATATTGAGCATCAAATTTTTTGTTGAACAATTTATGCATAAACTTCCATGCTTTTCTGTTGAATGTATTATGGATCTTATTACCACTTTTAAGTTGCCCCAACATAAGCTTCAAAAAATAATAGTCCATTGCTAAAGTCCAATCAGTATTTGGACCCTCTCTAACAACTGGGGCAGGAGTGCTTGCAGCAAAACCTACAATTTGAAGTGCTAATCAGTCATCACCCAATTACAGCAGACAATGCCTCTCAAAATTTTTTTGCTTTTGGTTTCTCTCAGTATAGAAATTTAACCAAGAACAACAATTGTCCTAACTTTTTAATGCCAGAGAAAAAGGAAAAAGCATAAGTTATACTTGGTCTCACTTAACCTGCTAGTAGTTAGAGATCCACAATGTCCAAAAGAGTATATGTGCGAGACTACACTATGCTTCTTCATGGATCAGAGAAAGGAAAACAGGTTGGGGGATAGAGGAAATTTATAAAAATAAAAAAAAATAAAAATAAAAATAAAAAGAAGGCCCTAAGGCCAAGAGAATGTAGATATGTGAGCTAGAATGAGGATTTATATCTATGTTGAAAGGGTATTCTTTAGGAAGCAAATAAAGTTTAGTTATGGATAAAGAAGACTGAGTATGGCTGCAGGTGATGAACAGTCCTAGATAACATTACTCTATTTTCCTGTATTCCGAGTTATCTGTTCCGGAGGATCAATTCCATGAGCTCAATAAGTAGGAATTTTATGCTGAATAAGAGCTGTACAAAATCTCATGTAAGTTGGAATGTTGGGGCCCAGATAAAAGAGTCTCCCTTTAAACATCCAAAAGAGTGATATGCATCTTCAATGCTTATGAAAAATCATCAAAACAGTGGTCAGAATTCTATAAAATTATAGAAACAAACCAGTGTTCACTCCTTGAATATCATCATCAAAGTCTACATCATGACTTGACAAGCTATATCTTCCATCCGCACTTGCATGTGCATATATTAAGCACAAATTATTGATGTTCACCAGCACTTTATTTCTGTAAAATTGTGCATCGGGGTGTGCCTGCATACCTGCTAGTCAGTTTGAATAGCAACATGGTAAAGAATATATTGTGAGTGAAGAAGTGGTACACCTTTATATAGGCATCCCAGACATGATTACTAGCAATCACCATTTGTCTAGTTCCATCCCAAGAAAATCCATTTTGGTCGAGAAGATTCTTTATGTCATTGAACTGTGCCCACAAAGAATTGTAACGACTTTTGAGGACATTTATATCATAAGGAGATCCAAAGTTTGCATTAAACATGGCCAGCATTTCATTCCAGGCTTGTTTGTTGAAAGTATGGCCCATCCTGTTGCCCCTATGCACCTGATCCAACAATAGATCAATAAAATAGCTTTCCATTGCTGACGTCCAATTTGTCCTCAATCGGTCACTGCCTGTCGGTATCTGGCTGCCCATTCTCTAGTGCAATACAATTTATCAAAGATTATTAATTTTCTTTCTTGTTCTTATAGATATAGAATGAGTTGACCAGGTCACAAATCAGAGGCATATTTAGCTTGACATGTGTTTAAAGTTGGAATTACAGTCCACCTCAAATGCAATGCAATAAAGCATAACACCACAACATTCACTTAGTTCGGCATATACAAGACATGGCTATTCTGAATACTCCGAAATCTGCAAACCACGAGTTGAAGATGAACGTAAAATTAGCAAAAATTGTAGCGAAACCACTAAGAAGAAAGACCATATAATCAAAACGGTACCTAAAAGCTCACGACGTGGTTACCAAGAAACTGAAAATGACAGTATATCGTTCAATTTTACAGAAGACGCACAGCAATAAACTCAAGGAATTCAGCTCTAGTTACTAACACGAAGAAGCAGAATGGCAAAGAAAACACAAAAAATTGCGGTGAAATTCAACGAGTTAGCCCTCCTTTTAGTGGCAAAATAACCGTTAGCACATAAACTAGAAGATAATTACTCACATTTACGCCATCAAATTTATTAGGTTTCACATAACCGAAATAAGTAGTACAAGACTATATTTGTCTGGACTTAGCTCGAAGTTTAGATAACTAAGGGCTCCAAAACTTGTAATTCCGAGATTTATTACCAGAAATCCATTAGCTTTCTTGATATTCTCAGTGACCAAACAGCAATTTCATACGCAAAGCAGAATGAGCATGAGTAATTAGGATTGGGCACCTTCATTTGTGAGCAGCAGACAGACACAGGAGGCTTGACCTCCGTTTTGCTCCGTCGTCAATGACACTAATTCTTCGGTTGTCTATACAATCAGCAATATTGCAACCCTTCGCGAGCGTAGCCCCGAATTCATACGTTTCTTACAGCTTCAAAATAACCTCAAAGGGCGAAAAGCATATAAAAATATATGATGTACATGAAATTTCTCAGCAAATGTGTTTCAATTAACACCTGATCACATTCACACGGTAATTGATTTTGGTAACTTTTCAAAAGAAAATATTATAACATTTTGTGTGATTTAGAATAATTGAAGGGAATAAAAGAACATAAATATATTCAGAAATTCAGAGTAGAAGAGATCTCTAATTGCGGAAGTTTATTGATTTTTGTTTGTGATCACTGATCGACTGAGATACCCATAATGTATGGGGTGTATCTCAGGTTTTCATAGCCTAAATCCCCTCTCAAATGCAATTGTAGAATATTCACAGTTATTTTACTTAAAGTGTCTCAAGTCTCACTTTCTAATGAGTTATATCGATCGTACATTAGTCTAGTCTTATTTATAGAATAAGGTTTAGTAGTAATTCTTATAATTATTATTCTACCCTTATTTAATTGGCATCCCTTATGGGTGCACACAATATAATATCTTAACAAACTAACACCCTAAATATTATACGATATTTTAACATCTCCCACTCACACATAATGGGAGTGCTCAGACGCTCTAAACCCAAGAAAAATATTCGTGGTAAATCAAGAGAACACTTTATTTTTATAATTTGCAGTCGTTCATACAAGGAAAGTAGGTCGTGCGACTAACATACTATGAGAGCATCAATGCTGTACATCAGTTACAAATATATAGCCTTTCATAAAAAATGCACTTGCATGTAGATTATAAAGTATGCATGTACCCCAAATCATAAAAATCACATTTAAATATCTCTGAGTGATATCATCTATTACAATATCTTGTATTCACAATCATAACACACAAGTCATTACTGGTATACCGGTAAATACAAAATAATGAGATTCTCTTTATGATCTTCCTCTTCTCACGATCTTATTAACACAGACTTAGTTTGCTTTTCTAAACATATTCCGTCAGACTAAATCATTACTCATAGTCCTTAGGCAACACACTAAGATAGCAAACACCAAGCTATATCTCAAGTATCTAATTGAAGTCTAAGGATACAAATATAGAGCCAGCATAAAGGCTCAAGGGTTTCACACAATCATAAGTTGAGATTGCACTCATGTTAACCCATATGGTCAGCATTTGCACACATGGTATGAAACATGTGTTACAGCATTCCTCCTTTTCCCGTGGAATGTATGTCTATTTCACAAATAATGTTGTACAGATGATATTTTAGACACCATAAGTCTAAAATTGAGTTCCTAGATCTACACAATGTCTTAAACTCACATCTGGCAACTAAGGTAGACTAGAAATGATGAACTTATTTCATCAAATCAATTTTAATGACCCCGTGTCATTAATCAGATGACTTATATGATTTTATGTATAATTGCTCTCAAATTATCCTCTTAATAATTTCTGTTAAAATCTTGTCTCATTTTTAATGTCACAAAAACACTGAGGCGTTTACTTGTGTGAGAAGGCTAACCTTTTATCTACCCAACATACTCAATAATAAATAAGAATGTACACAACATTCAAATAGAGATATGTAAGCATAGAAATCAAACTTTATTGATTATTAAAGAACATTAAAACATCTCTGTCTGTGAACAATAAAATATACAAATGAAGATGCTAAATTTTACGCAATCCTAAAGACTTAATGTATCTCATAAACACATTTCTAGAAATCAGCTTGGTCAGCAGATCTGCCAGCATCTCATGCGTAGACATATACTTCACGTTCACAATCATACGTGCAACCATGTCCTTCATATAGTGATACTTGATATCTATGTGTTTGGTTTTGCAATGGTACTTTAGATCCTTGGTGTATGCAATCGCAGTCTCACTGTCACAGTACACTAATACTGGTTCAGTGTTTTCTGCTTTGCACAACATTTGATCCAAGAACCTTTTCAACCAAACAACCTCCTGGGCTGCTGAAGATAAGGCCACGAACTCTGTCTCTATCGTGGATAAGGATACACATGATTGTTTCTTACTACTCCATGATATGGCGCCATCATTGAGTAAAAAAACGTATCCTGAGGTAGACTTTCGCTCATCTAAGTCCCCTTTGTGATCAACATCAATGTATCCTTCCAATTATAGATCTCTGTTGCCTTGATAGTAGAACGCATAATCAACAGTCCCTTCAGATATCTTAAGATCCTTTTTACAGTTTCCTAATGTTTAGGACCTGGGTCGGTTTGATATTTACTCACCATGCCAACTACTTGACAGATATCAAGTCCAGTATACATTATAGCATACATTAGACAACCGATCGTATTTTTATATGGAGTTCGACTCATGTCGCTCTCTTTCCATGGGAGTCTTAGGACGCATTTTGGCACTCAAGGTTTAACTTGTACTTATAGGAATGTTAGGAAGGTTACAACTTTTCATACTAAAACATTCCAAAACCTTTTTAATGTAATTCTCTTGCGAGATATACAACTATTTCTTAGAACGGTTTCTTGAAATCTTAACTCTAAGAATATATACAGCTTCACTCATATCTTTCATCTCAAAGCAAGATGACAACCAGGTCTTTACCTCGTTGATAAGCTCCATATCATTTCCAGTTATGAGTATGTCATCAACATATAATGTCATAATCACATACTTGTCCTTAGATCTTTTGATATATACACAGTTGTCTTCACTCATCATAGTGAAACCACTAGAGATGACTGCATTATGAAAATAAATATACCACTGCTTCGAATATTGTTTAAGGCAATAGATAGACTTTAAAAGTCTACAAACTTTTTCTTATTGGCCCTTTTTACTGAAACCCTCAAATTGTTCTATATAAATTTCTTCATTTAATTCCCCATTGAAAAAGACAGTCTTTACATCCATTTGATGTAATTCAAAATCTAGACAAGCCACTATAGCTAGAAGTAAACGAACAGAGGTAAATCGTACAGTAGGAGAAAAAGTCTCCTCATAGTCAATTCCTTCCTGCTATGTATACCCTTTTGCTACTAGTCGAGCCTTAAATTTTTCAATCGTGTCATCAACTCTTTTCTTGATTTTGACAACCCACTTGTTTCCAATAGCCTTGCGTTCCCCTAGAAGATCAACAAGTTTCCAAACATTGTTAATTTTCATAAACTTCATTTCCTCTTCCATAGCTTTAGTCCATTTATCCTTAAAAGGGGTTAAAAAAGCCTCTTTCAAATTTCTCGGCTCATCTTCATTTTGCAAGAGCATTGTAAAAAGTTCACCACCTTCAATCTCATATCGACGATGATGAGTCTTTTTACGTGAACCACGTCTCAATTGTGATTCATTGAATCTTGTTTCATTGTTCCTATTTGGATTAATATTGCTCCCACTCGGATCTAGAACGTTGGTCTCACTCCTACTTGGAATGAGTTCCATTTGGTCACTCCCACTTGGAGCAACTGATTCAGGAACACTTCATTTGCATCAAATGATAAAGAAGGTTCCTAATGAGAAATTAATTCATCATTTACTATAATCCTCCCACTCGAATGAAGTGGTCCTAGTATGTTTGGATCCTCTATCTCAAATATGGATAGGTCTTGACCTACCTCACCTTTCTTAGGATATTCATTCTCTAAGAATGTGACATCTCTATATTCGAATTCAGTCACGCTCCCATTATCTTGCTGACCCATAAACACATAACCTTTTGAGGTTTCTGAATATCTAATAAAGATACTTTTCTTTCCTCTTGGGCCCAATTTCCCATACTTGTGAGAGGAATCATGTTTATAGGCAACACATCCCCAAAGTTTTAAAATACTTAGGTCAGACTTTCGTCTAGTCCATAACTCATATAGAGTGATTGCAACTGATTTTGTAGACACACAGTTAAGTACATAGGCTGCAAACATCAATACATCACCTCAATAGGTGATTGACAATTTAACTTGTGTCATCATGGACCTAACCATCTCAAGGAGCGTTCTAGTTCTTCTTTCCGCAACACCATTTTGTTGTGAAGTACTTGGAATAGTCAACTAATAAACTATCCCTTTCTTATCACATAATTCATTAAATTGAACCGACAAATATTCTTAGGGTCCATTTTGAAAAGCCTTAATTTTCTTGTCTAATTGATTCTCAACTAAGTTCATATAGTTTTTGAAGCAACTTAATGCTTCTGACTTATAAGAAATCAAATAGACATAATCGAAATGAGTATAATCATCAATGAATGTGATGAAATAATTTGCTCCGCGCCGGGCCCTAACATTCACAGGCCCACATATGTCAAAATGAACTGATTGCAGTGGAAAATCGACTCTAGTTGCTTTATCGAAGGGTTTTCTTGTAGATTTTCCAGCTAGACAAGATTCACAAGTAGAAAAATCTACTCATTCAATGCCGAGAAGCAAACCCTCTTTTACAAACTGTTACATTCTTTGCTGGCCAATACGACCAAATCTAGCATGCCATATAGTTACATCGTGATCATAATCATGAGTGAAGGCAAACATGAAAAAATTAACATTATTATTAATGTAAGATTCATCATCCAAATCTATAGATATAAAACCTCTGGTTACATAACCAAAACCATAAAAAACTAAGTCATTACTTAATTTAACACAATTGTCATGGAAATACAACTCATAGCCTAGCCTAAGTAAAACCAAAACTAAAATAACATTCCGACGAATTTGAGGCTCATAAAGGACATCATTAAGATCAAGTCTCAACCACCATGCAGGACTAACTTGCATGTTTCAATCCCTTTGACAACAACCTTAGTGTTGTTGCCCACATATATTCAAAATGCTCCATAAGGAACTCGCTAGAAGTTAACAAAGGCATCACGGTCACGCACTATGTGGTCTGTGGCTCCTGAGTCTACAATCCACATAAGACAAGATTCAGTAAGTATAATTGAGTTAGAAACACAAAGTTCACTAGCATAAGCAGTTTAGGTTACCTTTTTGAAAGGGTCAGGGCAATCACTCTCATAGTGTCCCTTCTTTTGGCAATTGAAGCACTTAACTTTTACCGTATTCACCTTTCGTTGCTTCATTTTGCCTTGCTGATTAATCTTTAGCTTTTTCTTAGGTTTAGCTAGTTTTTTATTCTTTCCCCAACTCTTTCTCTTTGAACTACGTCTTTCACCTAAAGTTGCCATGTGTAACTTAGGTATCGGCTTGGTTGATTCAAGCCTTTCTTCTTCGAGTTCGAGGTTTCTCTGGATATCTTCTAGAGTCGTGATTCTGTCATTGTGGGTGAGATGCATCTTCATATGCTCCCACGAACTAGGCAAAGAGCGAATGACAGCTTGGATCTGTTGCTCATCTGTTAAGACATTTCTAGCATCTTTCAGCTCAGCGATCATATTTGACATCAGCCTCAGATGTTTCCTCATTAAGTGTTCTGAGCGTTTCTTATATGAGTTAAATTTGATCGTTAAAGAACGTAATTTGGAAATGGACGTAGTTCCAAACCTCGTTCTCAAAGCATTCCAAAGCCCCATAGCATTTTGATGGTCCTTGAACTCCCTTAAGATGTCATCATTCATAGTGCTCAGCAACGTAATGTGAGTAGTGAAGTTCTTTTTCTTCCAACCGTCATAAGTTTCACGGTCCAACCTATGCTTGGCTGTGTTTCCAGCTTTTGGCTTTTCCATGACATTATTAAGAGTCTTAAAAGCCTCTTGCTCTTCCAGGAGATACTAGACTTTTGTACTCCAGATCTCATAATTGTCGCTGTTTAGCTTCAACCCTTTGTTGAGCTCAACGACGATACTTTTGAAAACCATAGTCATTCTTTTTATAAAAAGAAAGATAGACTTAAATTAGGATCATATAATTAAAAACACACAAGATTTAATGTTCACCATGCTTACAAATTATGACACTAAGTATCGTATGATTAAGCTAATTAACCCATATATAACTCGGAGTCAAAAGAGCACGAAGTGCCAATCATCGTCCTAAGGTTATATGCAAGGTGTAAATCAATGAATTCAAAACACAACTAATTGTCCTTATCATGCTACAAACAAATTGTAAGATTTTTCAAATGCTAAACAAATTAACATTTGTTAACTAACATGTTAAACTAATCAACACATAAATAAATCAAATTATATGAACATTCATTAAATAAACATGTTAAACTAATTAACATATTTAAATGCATAATGTTAACCTAATTAACATTATATGCCTAAATTTTCTATTAGAAGAAAATTAAAAAATGGTTAATTTAATTAACATAATAACAAGTAATCACATATTACATGACTGAAATCTATTGGGATTAAAAAATTAATTTTTCACCAAAAAATTAACTAGATTTATTTGGGGCTAAAATATAAATATATAATTTATATTTTTGAACATATATAGATGTTCATTAATTAGAGATTTAACAATTAGGCCTTTAATTATTATTTCTTGGATGGGCCACTTGCCCAATTAAAAAAATAAGGCCTAACTCAAAAAAAATTATCCCAAAAAAAATTTTAAAGGCCTTATTTTCTTCAAAATATTTTTAAAGGCTCAAAACAGTGAGCCTAGATCAAATTCTATAAGCCCATTAGAAGAATTAGGGTTTCAGATTAAAAATTTAGGGTTTCTGAAAATATTTTTTTTGAATTTAAAATATATATTTTAAATTTTATGAATTTTCGAATCATTGAGATTTTTGTTTGAATTTAACAAAAAGATTTCATCTTCTTCCCTGCTTCCCTCCTCTTCACCATCTTCCCTCTGCAGCTTACTTCTACTCCCTGCCGGTGACCTGTTTGTCAGCGACCACTGTCGCCTGCGACAGGTATGAGAAGGAGGGAAGTTATTGTCCTCACATTCAATAGTCGCAGAATTCCACACAGTTAAGTTTCTTCCATTCTAAAACCCCAATAGCGGGAAGCCAGCAACCACGTCACCGATGGCCATAACCAAAAAACGCAGAGTTTCTGCATTTATTTTCGAAAATCATCCTATGTCACCTGTGTGAAAAAAATGGAAAGCTTCTCCAAGAAGGTGGCTGGAACTGTTAAGCCTGGTGACACTCCTTCGACTGGCGGTGTCTGTAGTCACCGACGATGTGGTCACGGCACCCTTGAGCCTCTAAACAAAAAAATAAAAAATAAAAAAATTGAATCTTTCCCTCTTTTCATTGTTTTCACACAGGTCACGCAGGAAGTTTTTGAAAACCATTATTTTTTTCTAACCCTAATTAATTTAACCTTAAAGAAAATTTCAGATCCCAATAAAATATACTCATGATCAGAAAACCAGCCTACAGGCTATGATACCAATGAAGGGAATAAAAGAACATAAATATATTCAAAGATTTAGAGTAGAAGACTTACGTTGATCTTCTAATTGTGGAAACTTATTGATCTCTAGCTGGAATCACTGATCAAATAAGATACCCACTGTGTATTAGGTGTATCTCGAGTTTTCACAACCTAAATCCCCTCTCAAATGCGATTGCAGAATACTGACAGTTATTCTACTAAGAGCTTCTCAAGTCTCACTCTCTAATGAGTTATCTTGATCGTACACTAGTCTAGCCTTATTTATAGAAGGTTAGCTAGGGTTAGGGTTTAGTAGTAATTCTTATAATTACTATTTTACCCTTATTTAATGAGCACCCTTTATAGGTGCAAACAGTATAATATCTTAACAGATTAACGCCCTAGATATTATACGATATTCTAACAATAATTATGATAAATTCCACAAAATAATATTTTACTTTGTTCATTTTTCTTTATAAATTTATTAATTTAAAAGTATCTTTTTAGTTTAAAGAATATATTTAAAGTTTTTTTCCTTTATAAGTTTGCACTTCATAATTAATTCAAATAATGTACACAATTCATTCTAACAATAAATCACATCCACTTATAAGGAAATAATTCAATTAACGTTCAAATACCTTAATTATAATAAATAGGCCAAATTGTACCTTACCCTTCAATTTTGTAATCCTTTCAAAAACTAGGTAATAGGTCTTTAACTTAAAAATTTATGCAAATAAATATATCATCAATAAATTTTTTAATTAACTAATAAAGGAGTTAAATTAGAATTTAGTCTCTTAGCTTTATTTATTGTTTTAAAAATAATCCTTTTAAATTTAAAATATTTTAAAGTAATCTCTTAAGTTTCCAAAATATTCCATAAAAAAAAAAAAAATTTAAGTGAATTCCATTAAAACATTAACACCCTTAATTTAATGCTAGTGTATAAGCTACATATATTATTTTAAGTATAATTTAGAACACAATTTAGTATCCTATTAAATTTAACCAAAAATAAACCAAAAGAAAAAGAAAAAGAAAATGGACAGGCATATTTTGATCAACCTCTAATCGTTCATTATTGGTTTGTCAACTAACTTGTTAGTATTAGAAGATAGATTGAGCATTAAATCCACAATAATGTCAAAGAAGCCTCTCTTGTCAACCATACACCAAGCATTCTTGAGTGCAAAGTTAGCGTCATTCGCAACTACTAAAGAACTAGGCAACCTTAGTCGCAACCCCATTTCTCTAAAAACCTCATTTTGGTCCCTAACTCGTCCTTTCATTTCCATTTTAGTGCCCCACTTCTTTGAAAATCTAAATTAATACCTCATTCAGCTAAAAGTCACTTAAGTCACTCCTTTTGTTAGTTGCTTGTCAAATGACTACTTGTGTGTCCATTAAATATTGACGTGGAGCTCACTCTCTTGCCCATATCAGAATCCTCCTTGGTCTAAAACACCAATTTACACATCTTTGGATAACCATTTCATCTCTTAGGCTTTAGTTGAAATGCTCTCTGAACAACTTATTTTGTCTTTAGCTAAAATGTTCCTTTTAACGGCCATTATGAAAGTCTAGTCGTCCTGTCGTGCTGCCAATCGTAGTGTTCCCATGAAACAAACCCCAATTTCCATCACTAGACGAAGAAGACAATCCGTGGGTTGCTTGAGTAATCAATCCAAGGTGTGGGCTTTGGGTTTCATAGGTATGGAATTGTTATATAATAGTGGAGATATATTGATGCATTCCATTAATGGGTCAAAGGTCAGGTCATATGTAGCTAAAAAATGAATGCTTTGTCTGATATTTGGGTATTTGTAAATTGATTCCTCTTTTTATCCGATTCAATTCTTTTATGCCATTTCTATAATGCTCTATCAATATAACCACCATTGGCTATATTCTTTTTTTTTTTTTGTGATTGTGGTATTTGTTAAATATAGTAGTTGTGGTGGTGATTGAATAGTTAATATAACTACTATTTAAACATTGGACCACATATGTTAAGCATTGGACTAATAGTTAATATAAAAATACTTATTTGTGATTGTCATAGAACTCAAACTTATCTCTTAAACAATGTGTATTTAATCACCCTATCACCATTTTTAAATTATAGACTAATATTTTTAAGAGAGCAATAAGAGTTTTTGCTTTAGAACACTAGGTTAAATAAGGAATTAAGCACGTTTATACATTCAATGAAAAGATAAATATGAAGGGACGATAGCAAATTACTTTAGAATTTTTTAAGTCACCACATTTGTCTTCATTAGCTTTAGATTGTTTGTAGAGCTCAACTTTGTAGATATTAGAATTAAGTTATCTAATATGTAGGATATGAATTGGAAGAGAAAACAAAGTATAAAAGGAAGGTTTAGTAAGTTGTATCATATTTCTCGCTTTTCACCATCAGGTTAATAGTGTTTATATATAAAGAAAAATGGTTAACATCTAAGCTAAAGTTACTATGTCTATACAATTATTTGGTGACCCTACTATTTACATGTGTTACTTTACACCATACAAAGTTTGTACTCTTTAGCAAAATAGCAAAATGGTATAACATAAGCATGTGGGTCATATGGGATATTCTGTTGATTGGTTTCTTTAGTATTCACATGATCAATGCAGATGCACTAGTTAAATGAGTCAGTATTCCTTCATCCCCTTTTTAAGTTGGAGAGTGATAGTCAACCAATACCAATTTGGAAAGGAGTTAGTGGAATTGTTTAGTTGGTAATATCTTTGTGAATATGTCATCCTTCTGATGGGACAAAAAGACATGTAAAGGATGTATGAAACTAGCTTTAAAGTGATATCTGACAAGGTGACAACCAATCTCCAAATGTTTGGTATGCTCGTGAAAAACATGATTTACATAAATATGAATGGTTACTTGATTGTCACACCATATAAGGATGGGTAAAAAAACTGAAACAAAAAGGTCTTGATGTAAATAAGAAAGTCATTTGATTTCACATACGATAGTAGCAAAATACCAGTATTTAGCCTCAGCAGAGGATCAAGAAACTATTTGTTGCTTCTTTAACTTCCAAGAAATTAATGATTTGCCCTGGTAGACATAATATCCAGTAATGTTTTGTCTTGTATCAATGCAAAATGCCCTATTTGTATTACATAAACCTTCCAATGACAAATTAGATTTAACTGGATGAAAAAGCCTCGAAGAAGCCTTGGAGAAGGATAACTTTTCAAATATTTGAAAAGATGAATAATAGTATCCCAGTAAGTCTTACAAGGTGCATGCACAAACTGACTAAGCTGCTAAACGAAGTAGGTAATATCTGGTCGTATAAAATTAAGATAAAGAAGTCGCCTAATGATTCTTGGGTATTGTTCAAGATTTTGTAGATTTTCACGTTATTCAAAATGTAGTTTATGCATTTTACACAATGACAATTTGGTAAGCTTGGCACCAAATATACCAACATTTTTAAGCAATTCAAGAATGTATTTCTTTGGTTAATGGACATGCCAAAAGAAGATTTTACAATCTCGAGAGCTAGGAAATATTGAGTTTCACCAAGGTCCTTTTTGGTAAATTGATCATAAAGATAGTTCTTACCATTTTGGACTGTAGAGGTAAAGTTTCCAATGATTAAGAAATCATCCACATAAACTAGGAGAAGTAGAAAAACATCTTGTTATAAAAAAAAAAACAAACAAGCAATAACCGTGTGAAGATTGCTGGAATCCAAAGTTTTAAAGTTTACTTGCGAATTCAACATTCCGTTGTCGAGGAAACTGTTTAAGGCTATATAAGGAACGCTTTAAGCGACAAACTTGGCCTAGTAATGCCTTAAGATAGCCTTCTGGAGGATGCATGTAAACTTCCTCAATGAGAAAACCATGGAAGAAGGCATTATTGATGTCTAATTGAAAGAGGGGCCATCCATAAGCAGTTGTAAGGGCAAGGGTAACTCAAATAATGACAGATTTAACAGCAAGAAAAAAGTTTTCGGTATAGTCAATGCTTTCTACTTAGTTGTATCTCCTTGACACTAAACGTGCTTTATATCTGTCAATCTATCTATTAGGTTTTAGTTTCGCTCCATATGCCAATTTATAGCCAATGGGTTTATTACCTGGAGGTAAGAAGGTCAACTCCTAAGTTTGATCAAGCTTAAGTGCTTCAAGTTCGGAATTCATAGCATCCATATATTTTTTACAGTTTTTTGCTTAAAAATAAGAGGATAGTTCTTATATAAAAGACACTTGTGGTAAAGAAACCAATGTAAGATGGTAAGAAATAGGTGAGACATGAAAAAGGTATGTAGGTGGCATGTGTGGAGATAAATGTGTATTAAAGATGATGATGTAATATTACATCCACTATATATTCTTATAATGTCTAATTAGACATTGTGGTGTTAGGATAGTAGAAGAAGAGGCTCCAAATTGGTAAAGATAACAAGTGGAATTAAGAGTACTAAAGGAAGATATATCAGAATTAATAGGGTTTATAAGAATAGGATAACTAATAGTAATGTCAACCAATTGCTTTCTGTATGGAATAATGAATTCATGGAAAGTAACATCATGAGAAACAATTATTTGATTAGTGTTAAGATTGAAAAGTCTATATGCTTTGTGCCTTGATGCATATCCAAGAAATATGCATTTGGAAGCACAAGTAGAGAACTTGCTTTGTAGGTGCAAAACAAAGATAACAAAAAATCTGAAGGTGATCATAAGATAAAGATTTAGGGAAAAGAATTTCACATAGTGTTTTAAAATTAAAGAGCTTAGATGGGATTCGATTGATAAGATATGTTACAATAAGAATGGATTCTCCTTCAAATGAAGTTAATAGGCCAAACTAAAAAAACAAATAATAGGTTGCTTGAAGCAAATGTCGACATTTGCATTCAACTATCTCATTCTATTGTGGAGTATGTGGACAGGTCCTTCTGTGAATGATGTCCAAGTCAGAAAAACAAAGTTTTACAATTGGAATTAACAAATTTGGTACCATTATCACTTTGAATTTGTTTAACAAACACTTGAAATTAAGTGTTAATCATGTGGAAAAAATGTTTGATGGTGAAATAAGTTTGCATATTGTTTTAAAGTAAAAATGTCCATGTACTATGTGAAAAATCATCAACTATGGTAAGAAAATATTATATGTTTGTCACATGTTACACTTTGTAAGGTCCCTAGAGATCAATATGAAGCAAAGTAAAAGGAGTTTTTGTTTTTATTTGTTTAATAAGAAAGGGAAGTTTAGTTTGTTTAAACATAGGGCATATATCACATCAAAAAGTATGGTCAGTTTTAATGGAATAAGGAAGTGATACAAATTGTAATTTCTTATAAGAATAGTGTCTTAAGCGTTTGTGCAAAGTGGAAAGAAAATTATTATTATGATGAGTAGGATTATTACAAGTGGCCATTAAACTTGAAGTAGAAGATGAAGTAGTAAGAATATAAAGTTGTTTCGTTTGGTAACATCAAAGATGGTTTAAGTCTTCAGGTCTTGTAGTTAAGAGAAAGAAGTGAAAATTAGTCTTAAATTATATTGAAAAGCAAGCTAGTTGAGAGAAATTAAGTTGTATTTGAAAAAAGGTATGTGAAAAATATTGTGTAATGTAAGATAAGGATGAATATGCACACTTCCAATATGAGAAATTAGTTGAGCACTACCATTAGGAAAATGAATGAAGCCTTTCTTAAGAGGATGGATAACATTAAAAAAAATAAGATAAAGTGGGTGAAATGTGGTTTGTAACACCTATGTCCAATATCCAGCAAGCATCTTCCATATTATCAAGTAAAAAAAAAAAAAAAAAAGGCATGATAGGAGAAGGTACCTGTGAAACCAGATTGAGCATAGTTAATGTAAGTAGCAATCAATTCTTTACCTTTCATTATCTTAACTAGTTCAAGTCAAATTATCTCATTTATAGTAAAAGTGAAATCAGGTTTGAGAGCTGTAGTAGGTATTCCAATAAGTGTATTAGATTCATCAACACACATATTAACCACACATTTGGAATGTTTAGCTTTGTAATCCTTGTACCAATCTGAATAACCATGTTTCTTAAAACATGTATCAATGATGTGTCCTTTAAAATTGTACTAAGGGCATTTACAATTGGATTTTTTATCATCTTTACATTTACTAGTTGATTTAAGAGGTTTGCATGCATCTTTAGAAGCAAAAAGATGTAGATGTAATAAGCATGGCACTATTTTTAACAACATCAAGAAAAGTCATTGTTGTTTAACATTTAGAAGCATAGAATAAACTTTTTCACAAAGGATACATTAATATTATTTGACATTTAGTATGATTATATGAATCCTTTAATCCCATTAAAAACTACATGAGTTCACTATGTTTATGAAGATATAAGATAAATGTTGACACATCACAAGAATATTTACCACATTGGCAATTAGGGATATGTGAAATACTATTAAGTTCATTCCACAATTTGCTAAGTTTGTTAATGTAAAGAGAGAGTGAAGAATTGCCAAAGCTGGTTGAAATAATCTGTCTCTTAAGTTAGTATTTAAGGGGACCATTTGATTTGCCAAAAGTGTTTAAATTGTTCTAAAAGATCTATAACAGATGTAGAGTAAATGAAGCAATCATGATATTCTTTACTTAGTGAATTAATAACTAAGATATGACCATTGCATTATCATTCATCTAAGCCTGATACATATTTGATCAAGCAGTTGGCATACATACTGGGCCTGTCATAAAACCCAGCTTTTTTTTTTCTTGCAACAAAGGCAATGTACATGGATTTGCCCCATGTGTGGTAATTGGCCCATTAAAAAGAATGAAAACTAATGAAAGTCCTTGGTGATAAAAAATGTATAAGGTAAGATCTCCAATAAGAGCAAAACTTAAATCGGTAGAAATATAGGAGAAAAAGAAGAACCAAGCATAATGACAAAAAGGAATAAACGATAAGAGAAGAAAAGATCAGTGTCCTCTAATACCATAAAGAGAAAATAAAGTATAAAAGGATGGTTTAATAAGTTGTATCTTATTTCTCATTTTTCACCATCGGGTTAATAGTGTTTATATACAAAAAATGGTTAGTAGCTAAGCTAAAATTACAATGCGTATACAAATATTTGGTGACCCTACTATTTACACGTGTTACCCTATGCTATAAAAAGTATGCACACTTTAATTGTAGTAACCCAAAAATATATATGTATAGATTTTAATAATAACATTAGAAAAATAAGATATAATTTTATAGAATAAAATGAAAGCAGAAAATAGAATTTGGGGTACAAACTATAACTTTTACTTTTTAAGGACTAAAATGAAAAGAAAAATATTTTGATATATAAAAATATAATTTTAACCATTTCATAGTAAATTTTGGTAAAACACATTTTTGCATAGTAAATTCTCAACAAAAATATGTTTGGATACTATTTGCATAGTTTCAAATAGTAACTTGCATAGAAACTTAAAAATTTCTATAAATAGCACGAACATTTCTTAGTTTTTTGTTTCAAACTTAAGAGAAAATAAGAGAAAGAAAGGTCATGGAAGAAGTGTTCATATTTTAACTTGTGTGAGAGATAGCCTTGCAGATACATCTTTAATTGAGATTGTGCTGTATGAGTAGGGATCTCTACTATTGATTCATATCAGTGAATGCATAATTAGCGAAATAGTACTTTTCATTTTATAGAACATCTTTATTTTCTTGTCCAACTTTCAATTTCTTTATTTTTATATGGATTATATATATTTTTTCTAAACTAGTATTTTGAAAGTATTGATCTATTTTATACAACAAACTTCTGCATATTATGTACATGATGGTGGTAGAATAACATTGAATAGATTGAGTAGAATTAGGACACTAAAATGAAATTTAATAATACCTTTATGGAACTTTATAGACTTTGTACAAATAAAACTATGGTAGGTTATATCATCTAAATGACTAATTTAAATTTTATGAGTTCTTTAGCAAAATAATTCATCCCATAACTTATGAGATCTATGGTAGGATTATAACGCCTAATGGTCACTGGAATGTTGGGTTATTATATTCTCCTTGCTAGGAACATTTTGAAATTGAATCATGTTAAAGGCTCCTAAATCAATTTGGACTTAGAAAAGCAGAAACTAAATATACAGTAAACTTTAAAACATAAAGGGGATTCCAAACTATAAAAAGTATTATAATTATTATTACTATTATTTTTAAAAAACTAGACACTCATATAGGAATTATGATTTCCATATTTAACAATTGAGGTATAGATGTCATTGATCTGCAGGCTCTTAAGTGATCTAAATGCAAGTTCCATTTTAATCGTTTATATTAATGTCACTTATCTCCTAAACACTCAATTTTATTTTATCTTCAAGATTATTTTATTTAAATTACTATACAGTAGTAAATATGTTTAAATAAAAATTATTTATTTATGTATCATATATACACTATTCAATGGATTTTATAATTTAAAGAATTGATAGGAATTTATGAAAGAGTTGTTAGCGGGGGTAATGGCCTGGTGCATCTTGTTGAAATGAATTATTAAAACGTATACAAAAACAAAGATATGAGTATGAATTATTGAGATGTATCCAGCGAAGGGATAAGGATATGAGATATTGAAATGTATCCAGTGAAGATATACGAGTATGAATTATTAAGATGTATCAAGTGATGGGATATAGGTATGAGATATTGGGACGTATCCGGTAAACAAATACGAGTATGAATTATTAAGATGTATCCAATGAAGGGATACAGATATGAGATATTGAGACGTATTCAATGAAAGAATATGGGTATAATGGTCTTGGTTCTTTCCTTGATACCCGTCTCATATAAAGTTATAATGTTTAGAAATGATATTCTTATGTTATCAAAACTTGCTTTTTGTTAAAAATTCTAAAGTCTTTATTATTTCCTTTCTATTTGCTTTGTTATTTATTCACTTATTAAGTCAATGGTAGACTTACACCTCTCTCTTTAATAGTAAATGCTAGTAAAGATGCTCTGGAAATTTTCTTATTGTCCAGACCTTTTCGGTATGTCATTCTAAGTTAATCAAAGTGTACGTATGACTTCAAGGTGGTGGCTGCTATATGTTTGGTTGGTTGGGGTTTATAAATGTTGTGAAGTATTGTGAACCTTGTGTGGGCTATTTCTTTATTGTACTATATATAGTTTTTGAGACATTATCAAGTGGTCAAATTAATATCATTGTGAAATTGTTGAATTATACTTCAAAGTATGTTTAATGTGTTTTATCGATATGGAAAATATAAGAATGTTATTTTAGGCTGCCTGGGCTAAGTTAATTTAGCCTATGCGTTGGTCATGACTAATGAATTTGGGTCATGACACTAATAGAATAGTAAAACTGTACAATAGAAGTATGTGAGTCATGTGGATTATTCCGTTGATTTTTTGCTCTAGTATTCACGTGATTAATGTAACTACTCTTATTAAATAAGTGAGTATTGCTTCAAAAGTTGATATTTGGCTATGTATCTCAACCCTTTTTGGCCATTTAGTGAACTTAGAATATGAATAATGATATTTGATCCCATATATATGCACTTTCCATCCATTCCTTATTGTAAGCATAAATATATATGACTTTTTTTTTTTTAAAGCATGCTTGGTTTTCTAAGTCCTATGTATGTTTAATAAGATAACAAGATAATTAAGTCCTTTACTTTAGTTTCTTTCCAAAACTGGGTTGCCATTGATGATGAATTTGTACCCTTATTAAGATTTTATATAGAACAAAGGAGTTGTTCCTTTAGGCAATTCCTTGTTTAAACCTTTGACGCCTTCAAAGGAAATGATCAATAAATGAATCACAAATGCATTGGTCAATGTATAGTAAAAAAATCTAAAAGATCCACTATCATTCTCACAAGAATAATGAGCTATCAATTTTGTTCTTAACATTTTTTGCTTACTAAATATACAAATTATACAGAAGCATAGGTTAGTATGGTTATTTACTTATTTACTCTAGTGGCCCAAATAAACCAATCACTAGGAACAATTCAATAGTAATAAACAAAATAACTAAGTTAAACTATTATTTTAAAGGGCTTAAACTAAAAATAAAAGACTCAAGATACTACAATTGATTAAGTTAATCAGGAGTTGGAGTGAGAATAAATTAAGTTATCAAGTGTATTCTTAACTTGGTTCCATATAATTCAATTCTACTTCTAGAGAAATTATCTCATTAATAAAATAAGTTTAACCCTAGCAGTTATCCTAATGCTAGTTTCAATTCCACTTAAAGGTTTATCTCAATCATTTAAATGAAATCTTTCCTAGAATGCATTAACGTTAAGAGCTAAACTATCAAACACAATATACTTAGAGGTTGATCACAATCATCTCAGTAGAATTACATTACCTTAACCATTAGTGTCCCTTAAAAGTTGATCCTAATCATTTTGAAGAAAACTAATCCTAAGGTGCTTTAAGCCTTTGAAAATAATTAAGAATACAAGTATGAATATACCTAAAAGGTTGATCCTAATCATTTAAGGCACATTCTACTAAATTTTCAATGGGACATTTCATCAAACACCTCATAGGCACTTGATTTCATGACAAGAGATAATGAAAGAAATCAACAAAACATTCAATCCACTTGTAATCATATTAATTGACTAAAACATATAAAAGTCTCAAATAAGAAGCAATATACATTCATAAATCAACACATGATTACAAGATGAAAGAAATAATATTTCTTATCATATGTTGATGCAAAAAAATGAAATACCTACTCAGTGTTCACAAAAATCCATCACAATAATTAATAAGAATTTTAAATCTAAATCAAATTAAAGAAAAAAAGAGGAAAAAAATAAAACCAGAGAAGGATAAGTGTAGAAAGAGAACTCTATAAAAGAATCAATAAAGGTTTAGTCGAGGGAGGTCCAAAAAGACCAACCCCTAGCCTTTCTTTCCAAGAGAACACATTGGAAGCCGAAGAAAATGGACGATTTCCTTGCTTTCCTAGAGAGAATTTCAAACCTTAGCTCCTCTTCGACTCTCTTCCTTCTCAAAATAGCCATAACCCCTTTTTATAACCTTAAAAGCTGAAAAAAAAAAATAATGTTTCTTAAAAATTTATGTGCCTAGACGCCCAAGACAAAAACAACATGGAAGCCAAAATACAATTATGAGCATATAGGCACTCAAGGTTGGGTGCCTAAGCATCCAGATTAGTCTCCTAATATAGTTTCAGTATTTTGGCTATAACGTTGTGATCCAAAGTCAGAATTTAGCAAATTAATTCTTGTTCAAAAGCCCTCGACAAGTTTTACAACTTTGTATGACATGATCATCTTTAAATTTAGATGTTTATGGACATAAATCTTTCTCCCATAAGCCTCTAATCCCTTAATTTTATTATATCAAATCAATTTACTGCAAGAAGACAACCAAATAATGCAATCTATAAAATGCATAAAACTAGCATCAATTGGTCATTAATTCCAAATAATTTATCCAAAATACATGATAAATTCCTAGTAAAACATATACAAATTTGACACAATTGGAAACTTATTATATTCACTATATCCTCTAAACACCATGATTGACACCGCTTATATTTTTATGAAGAACTTAAATGTGATTAATGTCGTGGTTTTGGTCACAAAAATCTAAGGGTGATGCGAAAGAATCTTATGCCACAAAGGAAAACACGGACACCTACAATTCCAATTTAATCAAGCATGGTTTTTATTGGAGTGGAACCCCTTTACACCCATAAACAATATCAAATGTGTCTATATATAAATTGTACAATGAAGATTGAGGTCTCTGCCAGTGTCAGAGGCAAACTGGGGTTCATTTCATGGGAACATTACAATCGGCGGCACAATAGGACAACCAGACTTTCATGATGGCAACAGAGATGAGCATTTCATCTAAAGACTAAATGAATTGGTTTGGAACAGAGAGCATTTCAACCAAAGCCCAAGAGGCGAAATGGCAACAAAAGACACATTAGTGGATGTTTTAGGCCAATGAAAGGGTTTTAATTTGGTAAGGAGAGTACATGAGTTGGTTCCATGTCAGCATTTAGCAAAAAAATAAGCGGTTATTTAAAGGACAACTAACAGAGTGGCCAATTTAAGTGACTTTTGAAAGGGACTAATTTAGATTTTCGTAGGAGTAGAGGACCAAAATGTAATTTTCGTCAGCCTTTGTTCAATATCAGTTTTAGGCTCTTGAGCATGAGATTGGATCCTATCCTATGCTAATAGCACATGCGAGGCTCTTATATTGCAAAAGCAGCCAAATGACCGTGCTTTGCTTTTTTTTTTTTTTAATAATAAATATAGGTATATTAAAAATTAAAATTTAAGAAATTATCATGAAATATTTTTAAAAAAATTGTTAAATGTTTGTAATGTTAACATTTTAATTTTTAAACTTATATTATTATCATCTTAGCATATAAACTCGTATAGTGCTAATGATTTCTGTTGAAAAAAAATATATTATAAGATGTTGAATTTGCAAATACATCATTATTATTTTAGTATATAAATTAGTACTGTATATCTGACTGTTGATTATTAAAAGCTGTTCAATTTTTTAAATAAAATCTAAACACTAAAATAATATCTAATAAACAAAATCTAATATATTAATATTTTTTATACATTATAATAATTTTTTAAAAGTTTAATATATATTAAAATAAAAAAATAAAAACAAGATCCACTCATGTTCTAGCCAGAACAGAAGATAATCCAAGAAATATGTCCTAGATGGTGGGTTTTGGAGAAAGGCATCCACAATATTACCCATCACTGATGGTTCTTCCATGCCTTCCATTCATGGCCACCATCAGCGTATTTCCTGCAAGGATGGCCAAAGGTTAATAGGCATAACCATCCTTTTTATTTTTTTAGTGTTTAGGTTAAATATTAATTGAATCTCAAATTATTTTTTAAAATTATAACTAAACATATATGTGACTATAACATTACTATTAAAATTAATAATGTTAATATTTTAAAATATTTTACTGAATTTTATTTTATGAAATGAATTGAAAATTTAAAAAATTATTTTAAAATATTTTAAATTTAAGAGACCATTTTGATATAATAAATAAATCTAAAGGTCCAGGTTATTATTTTAACTTTAAATAAACACTCTAAACATAATCTCTTTTACAATTAACTACATTGAATTCTAAAATATGTATAAATCATCCCATTGAACTTTGAATCAAGTGTGAATTAATCTTGATTCGTCACAATTGGGCGAGTCAAATAACCTACTAACACGAGCACAAATCCTTTCCACTAACTAGAGGAGATCTCTTTGTGCAGTAGAGGGGAGTCATTTGGGCTCCAAATTTTTTTATAAAATATATTTTATTTAAATAAAAAAATTATTTTTTTTACTAAGATTAATATATTAAATGTTTTTTTATACAAACTAATATCTAGTTTTTAAAATATTAAATTATTTCTAATATCTTACAGTTTATTCTATATATTTCACAGTTCATTATGCTTAAATTAACATATCATTTTATATCAAAAAAATCATGTAAAACATCAATTTATTTTTATTTTAAAAAATACTTAATTTTTATTTATAAAAAAATATTTTTTATTAAAAAAAACTAGCACCATTAGATCATTAGATCTAAATCTAATAGTCTTAAGCCGTTACTACCAAAAATAATCCCCTCCATTAACTGTCTGTGAACCTAACAAAAAGATTTTTCTTAAATTTGAGGTTTCTAGTCAAATTTTGAGGGTCAAAAATATTGGGTATCATAACCTAATAAATATATACATTCACATCAGAAGCTTTTCTTTTCATCACATCTGCCAACACTCCCAATTTCATTTTGATTTCTCACAAGTTTCTTAAGAAATGATAGAGAGAGGAAAAAAAAATCTCGTTGCTTAATTTAATTACAAACACTTGTCGCCTAGAATAGGAGAGGAAATTGACGTCGTTATTCTGCTGAGGTGCCATATCCTAGTTAACCTAAAATGTTCTTATACACTGGAGTATCGTTCATGTCCAACCGTCCATATCACAGCTCGTGTGTGAAGCTCCAGATTGCGTCTTCCAGGGTAAAGATGTCACAGTAATGTAATTCATTTCAGCTTAACAGATTCAAAAAAATGTTCATTCCAACTAAAGGCACAGTCTGAAAACACTAGAATTTTTTTTTTTAATTTCTAAGTATTAAAGAGCTATTCATTTTCAATTTTTCCCAATCGTGATTTCTTATCCCTGTTTCTAGTTTTTTAAGCTGGGCTTCTATGTCCGTTATAGAAAAGGCTAAAGTTACAGCAATAACATTAGCAGTACACCCATAAAAACCCCTCATCTATATTCCTCAGGCAACCGGTAGCCAGGCATGACTATTTTGTCCGCAGACATTTTGCCAGTCTTAGGCATGACATGCCAGTGCAATGTCAAGTTGAATACTTTTCCGCGAAAATTGCTTCCCTGGCCATAAAAAATTGGGGAAATTAATTCTTGAGTGCTTAAGCAAATCATGCATAAAATTACAACCATGAAGTATAGTTTACCTGATCAATGAGTCGATACTTGTTTGAAGTATGTATTGAAAACTTCGCATGCTCTTTAGAAGGAACAATACCGTCCCAAAGGGATATCTATAACAAGGCATATCATGAGCTTAATCAACTCTCACCTGATTCAAGGAATTAGAAAGGGATTATATTGAAATAAAAGATGCAACCAGACTGATCAAGTCTCACCTGATTCAAGGAATTCTTAGGGGTTTCATATTCAGCAGCTAGAAATACAAAAACCTGCAAGCATATAATGAGGGGCAAAACTAGTAAGTCCCTAGACAGCTCTGAACATCTAGTTTCCAAATTTGTTAATTTGACAGAACTTAGGACCCTGCATGCGCACTACATACAAGTATGCAATCAAACAAACCAACGATTTTGCACCATTTGTAATTTTGTATACAACATAACACTACAAAGAATGACATGAATTAGAGGGGAAAAGCAACAGAACAAAACAGAATGAAAAAAGACATAAAAATAGCCAAGGCGCCTTTAACACTAGATCCCAGCCCACGGATTGGAAATCAAGTACCTAGGGTGGGCTTGGAAGAAATGCAGAAGAAGGGGAAATGTAGGAGAGCAATTTATATACTACATTAAGACATGCATTGCATCTCAAAACATTGTACATTTTCACTCCTCCCCGTCAATTCCTCCCATTCTCAGTAAGCATATGGGACTACATACACAAAAGAATCATTAGTGATTACAATAATTAATACAAATTCACGTCAATAACCTGTTTTGTGTTCCATGTGAAAAGAGATTGTAAGTCTGCTGATATATTCAGTGTCAAGCTGACCTGCAAGAATAAAAAGGCTTTTCATTTCAGGTTCATCTATGTAATAAAATGACATTTGAATATCAGAAGCCAAGTCATTATATTGAGGTGGTTTATGACACATCTATATATGATGTAGATCATACACATTACACAATCCAGAAATATGCATTTAACAACAGCTGATGGTTGTAAGAAAAAAAGAAACAAGGATCACTTTTCATGCCCATGTTTGTATGCATGTTTAGCATCTACAGTAAGTTGGCATAACTTATTTAGGTCACATTAAAAACATCCAAGATGTAGTGAGGATAAATTTCACCAGTGGCAACCACTGGTAAGATATCATATTAACAATCTAACTAAAAGACTAGGACCAGGTCCTACATATAGGTCTATGCAATCCTTCCAACCGAAAATGATTTCTTCAATTGCTGTGAAGCTCTATTCTTGGCATTATTTCACGAGTAATTCTACACCACATATGGTGCTGAAAGACCATGACAACATATACTCTTTCTCTTCAACTTTAATATAGATTCAGCAGATCAGTCATGGCCTCTATAACATCCAACAGAATTTATAAAATCAATGTTTACAAGCAAAGTTTGCAGTCCAAAACAGTTTAGAAAATTAATCTACCCAAGCTCTGCTATGCCCAAGGATCATATAGCCTTAACCAATGAAGCACGGATACGGCTGGGAGGCTCGCGTATCTGTATCGAATACGTATCTGATACAGATACGCGTACGGTACGCGAATTCGCGTATCAAAATGCGTCAAAACTTAGAGAAACATTTCGAAACGGGTCAAATCCGTTTCGAAACAGGTATGGTGCGTTTCGAAACGGATTCGAAACGCACGACTCATTTTATTTTGGCTTCTGCTTCATTTTCGTCTTCTCCGTTCTGTCATTTCCCTCTTCGCTGTTCTCTGCTTCGATTCGTCCAGTTCTCTCGCTCGTCAGTGTAGTGCTTCATTCTGACTGTATTGTCGCGGCTTTCCGGCGGTGTTTCGTGGTTGTCCAGCGCTTCATCGGTCAGTTTTTTTCTTTGCCGTTTTTTATTTTCGTTTTTGTTTGCCCTTGCCGTCGGCCAGTCATTCATTTCTGTTCTTCGTAGTTCCTTTCTGTTGCAGAATGTGTGTGTTTTTCGACTGCATAGTTGTTTTCCAATGGGTTGCTTCCTCTCTGTGCGTGTGTGTTTTGGCTGAAAGCTATAATCCGAGTACAGAGGTGATTTTTGCTTCATCTGTTTGTGTGTTTGTGCTGTAAGCTGTTCCTTTTCTCAGTTTCTGCTACGTGTTGATTATGAATCATAATTTATGATGCTGATGCTGATGCTACGTGCTGTTGCGTGTTGATTGTGTTGTGTATTTCTGTTGTTTAGGGATATGATCAGATGAAGCAATGCCTGTGTCTTCCTTTTCTGTTTTTCAATGTTGAAGTTACAATTTTTGAGCTCTAAATTGTGTGGTTTAATCTAAGTTGAAAAGAACCTTTGAGCTAATTATTTTTTAATATGTTGTTGGATTATGCTGTTGGATTTTATTTTTTGCTAAATTTATGTATTTATCATGACAATAGGTATCACATCTAGCTTGATATACAATTCAAATTGTTATATTATTAATGGCTTCAGGAGCATCTAGTAGTGCTACTGGCTCAACCTCTAAATACCGAGCAAGTAATGAACTTAAAAAAGAGTCAACTCCTTTGTGGGCTTATGTGACTATAGTTGACAGAAGTAGAGCAGGTGAAAATTTAGTTGTTGGCGGTGGAAATCGATATTGGAAGTGTAATTACTGCAACAATGAATATAATGGATCATATTCTAGAGTTAAGTGGCACTAGCTAAAGGTATCTGGTAAAGGGATTGTTGTGTGTTCTAAGGTTAATAGCAAATGTTTAGTTGAAATGAAAACTATGCAAGATGTGGCTAATAATTTGTCAAAACCAAAGCAAGTGCCATTACCACCACCAGCTTTGGGTTTATCTCCTTTAAACCCAGATGAAAGTATTGTAGTTGAAAGTCCATACAACCAGGGAAAAAGGAGAGCCGTGAGTGGTCTAGAAAGAGCCTTTAATAATGGAGCTAGGGAGAAATTGTGTGGAGAAATTGCAAGGATGTTTTATTCTGTTGGTTTATCATTTAATTTGGCACGTAATCCATATTATATTAGCTCATTTCAATATGCTGTAAATAATGTGATTGCTGGGTTTAAGCCTCCTGGTTATAATGCACTAAGAGGTCCTTTGTTGCAAAAAGAGAGGGCAAATGTTGAAAGGCTACTTGAACCAATCAAAGGAACTTGGAGTGAGAAGGGAGTGAGTATAGTAACAGATGGTTGAACTGATGCCCAACGACGACCATTAATAAATTTTATGGCTGTATCTGATGGAGGTCCTATTTTTCTTAAGGCTATTGATGGATCTAAGGAGTACAAAGATAAATATTATATAGCTAACTTGATGAAGCAAGTTGTTGAAGAGGTAAAACCTCAAAATGTTGTTCAAATTATAACTGACAATGCCCCAGTGTGCAAAGCTGCTGGTAAATTGGTTGAAGCTGAGTATCCACACATTTTTTGGACACCATGTGTTGTGCACACACTTAATCTTGCGTTGAAAAATATATGTGCTACAAATAACACAAAGGCAAATGAGGTTGTGTTTGAAGAATGTCGTTGGATTACACAAGTTATGGATGATGCCATTTTTATTAGAACTTTTATCATGAATCATTCCATGAGGTTGGCTATTTTCAATGAATTTGTGCCTTTGAAATTATTGGCTATTATTGAAACACGATTTGCTTCTACCGTTGTCATGCTCAAGAGGCTCAAACTCATAAAACGACCTCTCCAAACAATGGTAATCAATGAGGAATGGAGTACTTATAGAGATGATGATGTTGGAAAAGCAAATATGGTCAAAGAGTTCATTCTTGATGATTCTTGGTGGGATAAAATTGATTACATCATCTCTTTCACAAAGCCTATTTATGACATGCTTAGGTTTTGTGATACTGATAAGCCAACACTACATTTGGTCTATGATATGTGGGATTCAATGGTAGAAGAAGTGAAGGCATTTATATACAAACATGATAACAAAGAGCCTTATAAATATTCAAGGTTTTATGAAGTTGTATATGGGATTAAAATTAACCGTTGGACAAAGAGTTGCAGTCCACTTCATTGTCTTGCCCATTCATTGAATCCAAGGTATAATATTTGTATTGTTTTTAAATTTAATTTTGTGTGTTTAAACAAGTGACCTTGATATCATCTTTTATATATATAGGTATTACACTCCTCAGTGGCTTGAAGGAGCACCTAATAGAATTCCTCCACATAAGGATGAAGAAATTTCAACTGAGAGGACCAAATGTTTTGGCATATACTTTAGAGAACCAATGGAGAGAAAGATGATTCTTCGAGAATTTTCTAAATTTTGTGGAGCCTCCGAGGCATATTCATTATTTGATTCCTTACAAGATAGGTGGATTTTGGAACCTAAAGAGTGGTGGATGAATTATGGTTTTACAACCCCTATGCTTCAAAATCTTGCATTGAAGCTTCTTGGGCAACCATGTTCATCTTCTTGTTGTGAAAAAAACTGAAGCACCTACTCTTTCATTCACTCCCTTAAATGGAATAAGATAAATCCAAAAAGGGTTGAAGATTTAGTTTATGTGCATACTAATCTTCCTCTTTTATCAAGGAAGAGTGAAATGTATTTCAAGGGTCAAACTAAGATGTGGGATATTAATGGAGATCATTGGGAGTCATTTGATGGTGCTGGAAGCCTTCCGTAGATGAACCAGATTTGGAGCAAGAACTCATAGGAAATCATAGTGATGTTAATGAAAGTGAAGAAGATTAATTTAGTTTACTTTGTTTAATTATTTGTACTTTAATTTGTAATTGTAACTCTATTGACATCTTTTATAAAATATATATGGCTTGTTTCATTATTTTGTCTTGTTCATTTTTATGTGTTAATATATATATATATATATATTTATTTATTTATTTATTTATATTGCCGAACCCGTATCTTAAAATTTTGAAAATTGCTGTATCCTGCGTATCGTATCGCATCGTATCCGATACGCGTATCCGTATCGGTGCTTCATAGGCCTTAACTTACCCATATTTAAGTATTAAAAGCAAGATACAGATCTATCCTATCTTAATAGCCTCGACTGGTAACTACTTCTATGCAATGACGAAGGCTGGACATTGTTAATCTAATTGGCAGCTAAATGCATTGTGTTTCAAGAAGTTTTGTCATTTAGGTTACTATCACATATCACCAAAACTTTTCATGAACCTTTCTACTTAAAGGCTTTAAGCATGTTGTCTTTTCAACTAAATGCCAACAGGATTAATGTTCATGAAATACATTTGTTACACTTCCTTTTGCTGACCATCAAACAGTAAACTAACCGTTTGGACATGCCTCAGTCTACGTGAAAGGGGACAACCAAAGTGGAAAGGCCAACCACAGGGGTAGACTCATATACCTCAGCTGATATCAAATCCCAGTTTCCATGATTACTGAACTAATTATTTAGGTCATCATTCTCTAAACTATCAACTATTCAAGAAGGTTTTACTTGCTACTCCCTTGGGACATCCTGTCCTGAATGTCAGAGCACTTCAAAGTGGACTACTCCAAGTATAAACTATTTTATACTGCATACATATATGTTAAATTCAAGCCAATTGAAAAGAAAGAAAGCTAGGCGGGTCGCACAATTATATTAACATGCATTTATCATCCATTGCCACTCTCAACAAGGCAAACTTGTTCGTACCATGTCTAAACAATGACTGGCAAACTCCATAGATTTCCATAGTTGCTATATTACAAAACTAAAACCATGGTAAATAATTGAATAATAAATATCCGAAGCTAAAATCTTTATATTAAGTTTGTAAATATATGAAACGAAATTAAATACTATTATGCGCTAATCACGCATACGGAATGAAGAATCGACAGAAGTACTGCATACCCCTTAAAGCCTTAAACTAGCACATTACTTTAAATGAAAGAGAATTCCTAACTAACAGTCAAAAACAAAATTAGAAAAAAAAAAAAAAAAAACCTCGTCGTTCCCGTTAGGCTGCTTCTGAAACCAGTTGATGTTCAATACCTGCATCCGCATGTACCAACATAGACTACTCAAATCATATCGGGTTGAGCAATTGAAAACAGATAAAATACAGTGAATTACAGATCTGTAAAAGGGGAATTAATGGAAAAGAAAGAGAGAAAGAGAGTGACCTGGACTTTAGCTGATGGAGAGGGGTAGTTAAGGTTGTCAGATAGAGAGGCTATGGCGCAGATGAGGGCGAGAATAGTTACGGCAAAGGTTAGCAGAGCGTTAGCTCTGTAACCAAAAGAGTGCATTTTTGAAAAATTTTGAGGGTTTTCTCCTTAAGCTCATGCAATGGTCCGTCCGATGAACGAAATGGCGGAGGCAAGGAACAGTAACCTGAGACCCTGAAGGTTACATTCGCGATTTCCTGCGCTCATTGGATCTTACACGTGGCCTGGGCCCACCAAACTTGACTTTTCAAACTGACGCTTTGGTATTTAATTTTGACAAAATCACAATTATAAGTTTAAATATTTATTATATGTTTAAATTTATTCTAAAATATCTATAACTTAAAAATTTTATTTTATGTTTGTACCAAATAAAAAAATTTTATTTGAAAATAACTATTTTAGTTCTGTTAATTTGGTACTCTATCAATTTATATTGTTAATATATAAGGATGAATAAGGGTTCAGGCAAGTCATGCTTTTACAAAGTTTGAAATCTATTTTGATTTTTGATTATGTCTCATTTTAGAGACTTCCATAAGTGATCAGATTATATTCATATGTTATTTTTAAAATTTTTATTTTATGAAAAAAAAATTTATTAATAAAAACAAATTTTTTAAAGAGAAAATAAAAAAAATTTAAGATTTGAAATATATAAAAATAGAATAAAAAGAAAATTTAAGATTTGAAAGAAAAAAGTGATTACAATTTGAAAAAAATTGATGTTTTAAAATTATTTAAAATAAAATTTATTATAAATAAAATAAAAATATGATACTGGACCAAACAAAGTTAGGTCTTATATGACCTTAAGACTTGGTCAGTTCTAGGTGACCCAGCTTGATCCCATAAATATTACAAATTTTTTATTTTGATATAGTCTAACCTAAGTCAATATAACCAAATCATACTGGTTTGGTCAAACTAATTAAATTTATGAACATCTCTAATAATATAGTCTCTTTGAGATTTAAAAAAAAATTAAAACTTAGTTAAAAAATTATTGGCAAGTCTTAAGACAGTTATATGGCATATAATTTGTTGTCCTATTTTCAATCAAATTACTTTTTTTATAATTTTTATTACTTTTTTAGTAATTTAATTAGAATTAATACACAACATCAATTATCATGTAAGTACAACAAAGATGGTTAGGATTTCTACAAATCTTTTCAAAGTGGTTGATTACGAATGACTTGATTTTAATTTAATGAAAAATTATTTTTTATTATTATTGAATTTAAGAAAAATCATTTTAACATTATAAATTTATAAAAATTTAAATTGACTAAAGCAGTGAATAATTAAAATAATATTTTTTATTTTATTTTAAAGGACGAGCGTATTTGAAGGAGGAGACTCGAATATGTTATCTTTTCATGACATCTTTTTTAAATTTTAAATCTTTTATAATAATTCAGAATTTAAAATCATATAATATTTTAAATTTGTGATACTTGGCTATGATTCTCTCTTTCATTTCATATTCCGTTCTCTGTTCTTTCTCTATTTACTATTTTGTTCTATTTTTTTTTTTTTAGGCACTTCCAATCTGTTTTCCAATAACGTTTAATAATATTAAAAATAAGTCATTGAAATAATTGATTACATTAATCAAAGTAATATATACTTTATATTTTCGTCGTAAATTATGTCAAACTTAGAATATCTGTAATTTTGTGGTTTTCTTTAGAGTTTCTCTACCCCAGTTAGTCAAGGGACGTAGAATTGTGGATCTTGTGGAACAGGGAACCACTATATTTCAAGGGGAGAACTTGCGTTACTTCTATAGTTTCTTACTCTTCTAATTAGAATTTAATAAATATTATTTTTAAAAAAAATAATTCTCAAAGACTGGATCAATATTTGAATCTTTTCTTATAAAATATTATTATATTTAAAAAACTGAATGATTTTTAATATGATAAGTCATTAAACCACGTATCTTAATGTCTATTAATGTTCAACTTCCATGTCAATATTGTATTAGATTATATATTAAATAGATAACGAACTTGTAAAAGGAAAACGTATAAAATGTTAATACAAATTTTATGTATTATCATAATTATTTTTTTAAAAAGTTAACATTTGTTAAAATTTAAAAAGGAAGAAGAAGAAGTGCACGTCGCACTTCCGTACCTAACGCATCGATTTCTAGATTTTTGTCCCCAAAACCTTACGATAGCTTGATTTTCAATATGAATTATCAGTTTGTTAATTAGGTTTAGGATGACCAGCCGAGGGAATGAAATTTAAGGGGGAACATATAACCAGAGGTGACGGTTTATTTGGTTCATTCACCATTATTTTGATAATCAAGTACCACAAGTAGATGCTCAAATAACAGCATCAACATATACACTCAGGCTCTCAAGTAACAACATTCAGAGGGCCCCACGGGGAGGTGGTGACGTTGTAGTTAGCGCACTTAGTACCGCGCGACAGCAAGGAACAGCTAAAGCCGAGCTTGGAGCCAGCCAGATCGAACACAACAAGGTTGTCTTGCAATTGGCGTGCCCCTATTGCAATCGCAGCTTCAGGTTGCTGACCTCCATCCACAAACCCCAAACATGTCACCCCAGGCCTTGCCTCTACCAGCAAGTTCTCTCCCGATATACTCCAAACCGCTGCGGCCCTCTCCAACACTAGCTCCACGTTCGGAGCCTTGTTCATTTTCTTTGGGTCGAAACATAACCCAAATGGCGCCACTGCCTTCACCTGGGCTTGTTTTGGAATTTGGGTAGCATATACTTGAATGAGAGCTTGGAAGACTAAGTGGTGCAGAACTGTGTAAGGTGATGCGGTGGTGATTATAGTTCCTCCCAGACCGGTACTTTTTGTGAGGGATAGAAGAGATGGGCTCACCGGGACCACAACGTGGTTATTAACTTTTATAGCTGTGACTCGGATGTGGTACCTTCCTAGTGGGCTAACTGTGAGTGGGGTATAAACCAAATCGCGGGTAATGTCGAAGTTAGGACGCAGGAGATTTGGTTGTTCCCCGAAGAATATAACCCCGTTTGATCTTGAGTCGCCGGAGAGGCACATGCTGAATCTGCGTTGTAGCCCAAAGTGGGAAGAAAGTTGAAGTGGGAGAGAAATGGACTCGTGGCCCAGTCCAGCGACGCCTTCAACGTTACTGGGCAAGCCCTTCTGGAGTAAGAAGGAGGGTGCGCAAGCAAAGAGGAACTGAGGGACAGTGATCATTGGACCCTGTTTGGAGGGATGAGCTTGAATAGCGAGGATATCTTGAGCAAGCTCAGCGACGGCGGTTTGGAGAGTGACGGGGTTCATGGACATGAGGCCACAGGTGTTGTTGTGGCAGCCAGGCCTGGAAGCGGAGGTGCAAGAGTGGCAGAAGTGGGTGTTGGCTCGCGAGCATTGGGTTGAGTGGCAGAAGGGCGCGTTGTATGTGGAGGATAAGTAGTGTTGGTCACAGTTCACCCACAATAACTTGCCGTTAAGGTCCACCAGCACTGGGACCCGGACGAGAGGGGTTCGCTTGTGGATGTAGGCCCAGTGAAGACCCGAGGATGCATCTTGTTGCACCGGCAAAACCAGGAGACTTGGTTTGGGAGATTGGTAGGATGACTCGGAAAAGAAGAAGACAGAGATGAGGAGCAGAAAACGGAGGATGGAAGAAGCCATAGGAGGAAGTTTTCTGCGATCTGTGGGAAGATGGAAATGGAGATGGTGGATTTTAATAGAAGGACCAGTATTGGGTTGGAGAGTGAGTGGAGGACAGAAAGATGGATTTGGCAGTGTTGGGGAAAGAGTGTGGAACGTAAGTTTGGATTTGTTTGTAGGTGGGGAATTTCAAGGATAAAGATAGAGGTAAAGGGTGGTAAGAAAACAAAGGATTGGTGAGTGTGAAGGAGGGGGGGTACTTGGCAAGGAAGAAGATGCTTTAAGTTGCAATGCAGTTTTGCATCAGTTTCCCATAGAAGCCGTGTGGAGTTGGTGCATGCAGTGTCGCGTGGGGTTGTCTAAGTTGTAACTGACTTGGCTTTTGGATTGTTGCCAGCCTCGGGTTCATAGCACATTGTTTTGGCTTTGGATGGTTGCTACCACAAGAAAAAGAAATTACAATGCAGTCTCTGATTCCGTAATGTGAACCAAACAGTACCTCAACATTCCGCAGAGGCTGAAGAAGTAGTAGATATTCCCTTACGAATAATTTCATTTAAAAAAAGTGCAATTTACCACTTCATGAATACATTGTGGTGCAACATAATCACGTATCTTATTTGGTAGCAGATAAACAAAGAAAAAAAAATGGAATTGAAAATAGTGAATGAAAAGCATTTTCCCTTTGTGTAATAGAGAATGGAAGAGGTAGAAGAAGAACTAATTTTAATAAAATTATTTTTAATAGTTTTTACTTTTTTTTAAATAATTTTATTAGAATTAATATATCAAATTAGTTATCACACAAGTGTGTCAAAATTAACTATTTTTTTTTTGTGGGTCTAAATCCATTCTTATTTTATTTGTCTAAAGAGATAGAAATGAAAATAAGCAATGAAAAAACATTATATAAATATAATTAACTTTAAAAAATTATAAAAAAAATAATTTTACATCTTATACTCATCCATTTCTTTTTGTTGTTTCATAAAATCAAATGAAAGAATGAAAATGTCTTTTTTTACCACCATTTTGTCACGTAAATATATTAATTTTACTGAATTTCTTATTTTTGTCTCCTCGATAAGCATAAATTATGTATATTCATAATATTAAGATAATAAATAATTAATTATATCAACAAAATTTAATATAATATTAATAAATTGTAATAGTAAAATTAAATTAAAAATTGAACGGATAATTTTTCCTTTTCTTCTTCCAATATTAGTAAACAAAGGGTTAATGACGGAGTTTCTCTTTGAATTGACATCTGATATAGGCGAGTGGGAGAATGAATTGACTCTATCGTTTCTATTCCCCTTATAATCAGTTGTCTTCTGACATCCTGATAGAAGCCCGAGTTTGTTGGTTCATGGTATTAGAGCCCATTTATTATATTCTCCATGTCATTGATTCAAAAGCCCAAGCCCATATACTCCATCAAATTATGTCGGTGCTTTACATGCTTTTGCAGTGGTTGTGGCAGTGGAGGTGGAGGAAAGAGAAGGGAGATGAGGGTATTTTTGAGATTTTCTTTTCTTATATTTTTCAAATGTATGATATGGATAACAAAATAATTTTTATTTGTTGAGTAGAGCCAGATCAACAACTTTTGTTGGTATTTATGACAGCATTGATTATCAGGATAATACTGATAAGTTTTTAACAAATATGTGAAAATTAATCGCAAAAAATAAAATGCTGGACGAAATTGAAATTCAAATTAAATCTAAACGGCCAAAATTTTATCTGCAGGTGTCCATGTGGTTTATTAAGATCAGAATTATTCTCAAATTCCGTCAGGCCAAGGCTATTTGATTAAACTATATTATTGTTCTAAGTCAAGGAGACAAACAAAATGAGTAGCAACTGGCTTGAGAAAGCCAGAGTGTCTTCCCTTTGGATCACCTTTTCTTCTCTTTTATCTTTAATTCTTCCTCATACTTCCTCTGGGTTTTAACTAGAAAAGCCAATGCATCCCATTATTTCATACCAGATGCTTCCAGAAACCCATAAGTCTCTATATAATATTGCAGACAGTTTGATCTAAAGTTAATGGCGCGAGATATCAAAGCCAGAGGCATTATCATTAAAAATTGAGAAAAAGGCGCACTAAATTAAAAACAGTTCAAATGTGCTTTACTACTTTCTAAATTTACAGAAGGTTGAGAAGTGAAGTTGACAGGTCAGGAATCAGGATAAGCTTCGGGCCTCCTTTACCCATCATACCCACAATTAAACTGTACAAATAATCAAATTGCTCATAATCAATTATCAAAAGCATTTCTTTTTTTATCTTTAATAAAAGTTCCATCCAACATCAACAGGAGAACGAAAGCTTCAGAATAATAATCATAATTTATAGCAGGTGCATAATTGCACCCGCACTCTGCTGTAAGTATATTCAATAATGTCACCACACCTACATCAACATGTTCGTACTGTGAAAGCCATTTTTGGCCATTAGTGCTTACAGCTAGCCCATGGAATCTTAAAATTAACCTCGTTCCATTTTCGGAAGAACCATGTGATCGCCTGTCATAAAGTTTTTCTATACTTTGTCGCGCAGGACACGGAACAGGATAGGAACAACCATATGAGTAATAAATTATCCTAAATATTGCACATATCTAACAACACTAGGACAAAATTTCATGAAAGCCCTAAGAGAGAGACGTGGCAAAAAGAAACGCAAACAACACAAATACAAGGGGAACAAAACAAGCTCGCTAATTTACATTATAGTGCAGCTCTCAGTGTTCTCATCACTGAAGGCGTGGGTGACGGTATCAGGCCCGGGATAAATCGGCACCGGCGGCGGCGGTGGCATGTAAGGCCGACCATACATCATGGGCGGTGGCTGTGGGTACATACCGTTCAGATGTGGTTGAAATTGTTGATTGTGGTTCATCATCATAGCCATGTACTGCTGCTGCGGGTTATACTGAGGAGGAGGAGGTTGCATTTGCATCCCTTGGTAATACCCACCACCGTTCATCGCCGGTAGCCCTTGCACCGCCGCTATATTCCTCATCTGCTCCATTGAGCCCATATAGCCCATTGGATTTGGGCCCATCTGGCCCATGCTACTATTACCATTACCATTTCCTTTACTTTTGCCATTACCATTACTGCCTTTGCCTCCCTTGCCTCCTTGAGCATGATGAGGAATATCAAATTCATCCGAATAATAATCATCATCTATGTTATCCATTTCGTGGCCCTCGAATTTCCCTCCTCCCTTCTTTCCTTTTTTCCCTTGGTTATTTCCACCCACACCTCCTCCTTTATTCTTGTTTTTGTTTTTGTTTTTGTCACCTCCTTTTTGACCCAACCCTAGAAACCGACCTAGAAAACCCCCACTACTTTTGGTGTCCTTCTTATTACCTCCCCCACCGCCACCCTTGTTTTTTTTACCTCCATCTCCACCATTATTTTTCTTTCCTCCATGGCCATTTTTAGACTCCTTATTTCCACCTTTGCCCTTCATTTGCATTGCCGCCACAACATCCATGACGTCACCTTTATTGGCATTTATACCCCCCGCCCCTCCACCACTATTACCTTTATGCCCATTCATCATCTTGTTAGGCATAGGATGGGAATGGCCACGGCCATGACCCTGCTCTTCTTCATCCTCCTCGTCATCATAATCGTCGGAGTCGTCAAAGCCATCATCACTGGCATCAAAATCGTCCTCTGGTAGGTTGAACTTGACAGATTTGTGGTCCTTAGAGGGTTTATTTTGGGAGTGAGGCAGTTGAGCTTGACCAACCCCCTTGTGCTGGTCCTTTCCACCCTTGTGAGACTTATTGTCCTTTCCCCCTTTGCCATGTTGTTGATCAATTTGCAAGTTCTTGAACTGGTTAGTGGGAAACATCATGCCTCTCGGTCCACCCCATAGTTCAGCATGTTTGCCTGAACTTTTCAGCTTTTTTATCAGTTTACCTGGATCCACATTCCCTGACACTTCCACCCTCCCCTGCCCTGCATTTATGTTCACTGAATACACCCCTGTAAAAAAACACATGTTCAACAAAAATTAATAAGCCACCCACAAACTGCATCAAACAAACCATTTCCGACCCCTTACATAAAGTGGACTAAACTAACCAACAAAAATTGAAGCAGTTTAACTTGTAAAGGAGAAGAGGGGTATATATGTCAGTTGAATTAGCATTGGATTTGAAAAGGGAAAAACTAAATGGGGTTATGACAAGTATATACCATCGATTTTCTGAAGCAGTTTCCTCACTTTATGCTCGCAGCCATCACAGTGAATATTCACCTTGAGAACACAAGTCTGCATAAATCCGTTGACATGAGTGAAGATCGAGCACCCGAGGAAGCGTCCTAAGCAGGTTAACAATCAAGCACGAGAAATAAAATTAGTCAGAAATCGTACCTGAATTTTCAGCAGGTCTTGCTTGCTCATTCTCTCTCTGGTTCACGAACAGAAGGCGAGAGTAGTGAGAGAAGGAGAAGGAGAAGGTGTTGAGATATTTTTTAGAGGGCTCAAAGGCGGTTGGGAAGCATTAGACAACTTATCTCTTTTAGCCTTTGTTCCCTTCCTCGAGTATCCGTACAGCTTGCACACACTCACACGTACACACTAACAGAGAAAGTGTAATTGATGGAGGGAGAAGGCGGTCCCTGCAGCTGCAACCACCAGGGTTATAAACAGCTAAGAAGTAGGACTAGCTTTCTCTGCGAGTTGGCTTTAATGGCTTTTATGCTTTTGTTATATAAAAAGCTTGAAACTTTGAAGGTGTTTTACAGCTTAATTATGCCATTCTTGAACATAAATAATTGACGCAGCGCCTGACTTCTTATATTTATGTCCCAACTATGGACCGGGTCATTCAGCCCAGCTTCCTCCTCCCTGTGGCTTGGTCCCAGATCCACGTGCAGATTTTTTAATAGCCAGAGGAAATTTAAAATAGGAAAAAAAAAAAAAAGAGAAGTGACCTTTTTCTCAGTATTTTTTATTTTCCGTTCAAAACGTTAAAAAAATTTCTCCTTCTCGTGAATTGTGTCGATTAATGGGGGGAAAAAAAGAGAAAATAGTAATAAGTTGGAAATGAATGTATCCTACCGTCCAATCGTCCATGCGTGCAAGCAGATTGAGATGTTTAATTCTTCAAACGCATAATTGGGGTATGTTGATTTGTATTTTGACCCTATACTTGTTCCTAATCCTTCTTCATTTGACAAGTGAAATCTTGTTACATGCAAAGCTCTTTGAAGTAAAATATTGATTCATTAGCCTTTCTTTGCATTCATAAAAGGAGACGAAGTCCGATGATATGAATTTCGGCGGGTGTCGGAGAGATTTTGGGGAATGCTGATGCTAAAGCAATATAAAACTAGGGTAAACACGCATGTTGAAAGAAAAGGACAAATTGGGTGGGGTAAAATGTCATGATGATTATGTAAACTTGAACTAACTATTGCATTATAAATAAAAAATTCACAAATATCATAATTGCTAAAAGCAAGAAGCGCGAGGACATAGAACATTTTTTTAAAAAATTCTATAATATATAAATTATTACATCTGCAAGCTATACTTTTATAACTTAGATTGAATTAATATGAATCTCAAGATATATTTTATGAGATTGGATTAAAATTAAAATTATTTTTACCATGTAAAAATTTAATTTTTATCAAAATTAATTTTATAAGATATAAAATATTTATAAAAATATGAAGAATAAATAACTTTAAAATAATCCAAAATAAATATTAATTATTCAAAACTTTACCATAATTTAGTATATTTTAGATTTTGAGATATAATCAAATACTTAAAATTAAGTAACGTTTAAATAAGTACAAAAAATGAAAAAAAGTGTGAAAATATATTTATAAAAAATAGTATGAGACATGATTGTGTTAAAAGTAAAAATAAATGAATAAATATTTTGCCCAATCATATATATTATACTGTAATTTTTTTATTTAAACTAAAAGAATCAAAATATAAATTTTTGAATCCGTAAAAGTGTCAGGAAAAATTTTTAAGTTGTCCAAACATATACGTTTTCTAAAAAACTAGTGGCAAAAAAATCAAGTCTCAAAGATGGAACTTCAAGTTATGTTGAGACTTAAATTAGATCAATCTGAATTTAAAAAGTACATTGGAACTCATATTTAAAAAAAAAATTAATGCGAATAAAAAACAGCATTCAAATCTCATATTTGGATCACGAGTCGTATAAATACAACAACAAAAAATTAATTTTTTATTATTAATTTTTTTTTTTTCTCTGATCCGCTTTCCCAAATCCCCATCCCAATGGCTCTAACACGCATCAGTGGAGTCAAAATAATACACTGCACTCGAAGATTGAACACTGATGGAGGATCCTGTGGGAAATTGGCCGCTGCTTTTGCAGCCAAAATTATGTTTGTCTTCATCGAGAACTTAACCTGAATGAGGAATTGTTGCCTCCTTTTTCATTTCATGTTATCTTCTTTTTTTTTCTTTAAATATAATTTTCAAAATGAAAAGATGTAAATGGTGACAAAAAAAGCTCCCGCGAAAGGGAACACTCCCCCTAAAAAATCATCAGTCTATTTAAAAAGTTTTTGTACTGTATATATGTTTGCTTGGTATCTAGGCCTGCACTATCCATTTCTTGTTCTTTTCTCTCCAGTGCTTGATTATTCAACTTGTGCATGCTAATCTGATCTGCATTTGTGGTGGCTCTACAGCTAGTGGGCTATTTTTTTTATTACTTTAACGTCCGGTAAAATTTTATATTCATATATCATTAAAAAGGTTTTATTTGTGAAGGATGAAATTAAAATTAATATCTTCATCAGTCACTAAATTAAAAAAATTATAACCTAACTAGTAATAGAGATATATATAGAAGATTCGCGGATCCAAGGTTAGGCCAGGGAGCTAGCATCCACTGACATTCTTATATTTTAAAAATTATAATAATAATAATAATTAAACTACTCATATTATCTATGTGCACTTGAAACTCAACAATTATCCACCAGATTTTTAGTGTTGTTGAACTTAAACAATTAACCGAGAATGATTTAGTATGGGATGTTTGAATATGATTGATCCTTACACCTACAAAGAGACTAAACAATAACAGTGTTATTGAATAGATATTTCAACCTCCTCGATTGATTTAAAGTTTGACGTGATCGAGCTAGTGAGTTGATGAACTTGAGTTGGGTCTAGAATAAAAAGCTATGAAGAAGTGCTTCGAAAAATGACTTGTCAATGGGATGCCAACAAATCACACCATAGATATTATTAGAATACCGTCCAATATATATATATATATATGCACTTGACTATTGTTTTCATCATGGTAGCTATAGTTTCTCTTTTTGGGTGGCAATGAAACAGACTGCTAGCTCAAGTGGAGATAATAACATATGAAAGCAGCTCCCAAGTTGAAGTTTGGAAAATAAATATGTACAAGTAGAGAGCAAAACACGGCTTCTTTTGGACTCGAGCACAGTGGGATAGTTGATGAACATGAATATGAAGAGACCAAAGAATGGAGGGAAGGTGAAGGAAGTTAGGTAGAAGGTAAGTGTGAGGTAGAGAGTAGAGAGATTAAAGTTGGGAAGAATTTAGGGAGGTGCCCGTAAGTTGTTGATTTTGGAGACGAAAAGCAGAAAGAGAGAAGCGGACGGTGAGTGACGAGAGGGGTCCCTGCCTCATGAAAAGCATGAGCTAACCTGTGATGGAGGGACATGTGGTGCAGATGCAGAGCCATCTTATGGAGTCAAGCAGCTGAATTTGAGAGTTGTGGACCCCACAACACAAAGCCCGGCGACATTAATGGAGTTGTTGGACAATCACTTCAGTGGCATTTTGGACTAGGCTTCTGAAAGTGGATCCCAGACAAATGACAGCTTAATCATGGCCATGGATGATTATGAATCGTATACACACTAGGATTGCTACGTGCTAGCCTACCACTGGGGATTCAGAGCTACAATTTCACATTAGATTAGTTTGATTCAATTGTAGAATCTAATAACTTATAATACCCGGTGCTTTTAGATCGATGAATAGAAAAAAACCAGAGAGGAAGAGAGTTCTGGTACAAAAAACGAAGGTTTAGAAAATTTTCTTTTATAAAAGTAAATAATAATAAAATAATATATTTTTAATAAAATAAACTCTCTTTATCATGTTTTAATTAATAATTTAATAAGATAATTATAATCAATATTGATCTATAAATTAAGATTTTTATCTAATAGACTTATAGTTGATCTAACTCATCATAAATTATCTATATTATCAATAAGTACTCAATCTATTATTGGTTTAAATTAATATTAATTTTTTAATTAAAAATTATACAAAACTATTTTAATAATTAGACTAAATTTAATTCACAAATAATTTAGTTATTCAAATTATATCCTATTTGAATAGCATTAATCAATTACACCTAAATACATAAACGTGTGTATATACTAAACTATATCAAATTCAAAAAAAAATTATATAAAATTACTAAATCCAATAAGAAAACAAGTGATACTAATATTATTACAAACCAATTTCTAATATATGAATATAATGGATTACAAAATAATATCTTGGTGCCATATTACACCACGAATGCCCTTTAAGGACTCAGCTCATACTTCCACTAGATTAAGGTTTCGTCAAAATTCAACTAGACTCATATGAGTTACATGATTTGAATTACTTTCACGGGTAAGCTTTTGGTCAATTGATATGTAAACATGCATTCATCGTAAACGCAAACCATACGAGTCTAAGATAACGAAAATTCATAAGTGAAATTATGAATAAAGAACATTGAATCTAATAAGGAAAACAAATGCTCGCGAATTTTAATTCTGAATTATATCCAAATTTGGCATAACAAATAACATTGAATTTGATAGGGAAACAAATGTTATAAGTTCTAAAATACACAAAAAAAAAAAAGTTATTTTAAGAACACAAGTCAAACTTCCACTAAACCAAAAAACTAAAATTTCAATAAACCCAAGAGTCACATGATTCCAAAACTCTAACGGATTATACATAAGGTAGTTGTAAGCATCCATTTTGATACTTTGTAATAGAACAACTCCTTTAAAACATCACATAAATGTAACCAATAGTGAATTCACAATCATCAATACATAATGTATAATTTGAATCAGAGTATCTCACTATCTCAAATGATTTCGATTCTTTGAAAGTCAACATGTGACGTTTTATACTGTGAAGGTACTTCACAACTGTCTTTATAGTCATCCAATAATAATACCCATAATCACTTAGATATATGTAATAACCCAATTAATTAGGATAAATAACTCAACTAATGGTATATTTTTTTTGTTATGTGTATCGATATAACGAGATTGAGGCTGGCTCAGTGGTCAGGCTCCAGGCTGCATTTCCTCAGGTCGTGGGTTCGATACTGGAAAGCTAACCTCCCTTGTTCTTTTTTTTCTGACGCTGCCACGTATCCCCTCCTACAGCAAAATTACGGAATTGTCCCTAGCTTCAACATTTTGCACGACAACCACTGGAGGAACACGCAGAGAGGAAGGTTAGTGGAGTTGCAGCCGAGGAGCCACCGTGACCGTGCCTCAACCTCGTCGGAGCTGAGCCGCGTTCCCCCGAGCACCGCCAGCTGGTCACCAGTGAAACCTCGCCATTTTTCCGGCTGGAAACCGTCATTGCCGTCGCGGGAAGCAGTGGAAATCGCGGCCTTGGTTGGCCGTCGGTGAGCTGATTTTTCGGTAAGTCTTGGATGGGTTTTGTACCTTGCTTTTTGGCCGGCCATTTCCACCTGGGTTTGAGCTCGATTGGCCATCGGTGGGGCTGTTTTTCTGGTGGGATCCGAGGAGCTCGAACAATGGCGATTTTGGACAAATTTGGTACGTTTTTACCAATTTTCTCTTGAGATTGAGGTTAGAGGTAGCATTTCTGGCACTTATACAATGAATTTGAGCTCTAAAACCATGAATTTTGGTTGCTTGTAAGAAGAATGGCTAACAAGGACGAAAATGAAAATTTTTAAAAGTTTTGGGTTCTTGAGAAAATGGAAAAATGTTGACTTGTAATAGATTAAAATTGATTCTAGATTAACACTTTTAAGTTGGTGGGCATGAGAACTATGAATTGTCTTGAATTGCATTAGAATGGAGGCTAGGGTTTGAAATAAGGGACTAAAATAAAAATTTAGAAAATATGTGGGGCAAAAAATGTAAATTTGCCACAAGTTTGGGAAAGATAGAAATGGAGTTAAGGAGATCGAGGGTAGATCCTAAATTGGAATAATAAACCGGAAGATGATTAATTCCTGCGTGAACATTGGTGTAGGTGAATTGTAGGAGCGATTCCGAAACCTCAGGAGGGCAACGTATTGCTCGGGACAACCAAAGTCCAGGTGCGCAGATAGCACCCCCCTTAAAACTCTTACTATGCCCTACTTTGTCTTGCTCAGAAATGTTTTATGAGTATAATACAAATGTGGTTATGATTATACTTTATCGAACTCGAGGCTAGAATTAACGGTTTCGCTGGATATGTGGAATGGCCTTGTGTACACCGTTGAATCCATGTACAATTAGGGGTGATCGCTTAAATAGTCATTACTGAAAACACTAATGATTTCACGCATCTTTCCCATCTTTCTCCCGCATGCATATCTTAAATCCCTTTTCGTTGGAAGGACTGACGGATGATAAACCTTCATGAGATATGACTCACGCCTATTGGTTAGTTGCCCTCGAGGATTGTGTATCCTCACCTGTTGGTTAGCTGCCCTTGAGGATTGTGTATCCTTGCCTGTTAGTTAGTTACCCTCGAGGATTGAGTATCCTCGCCTGTTGGTTAGTTACCATCGAGGATTGAGTATCATCGCCTGTTGGTTAGTTACCATCGAGAATTGTGTATCCTCGCCTTTTGGTTAGTTACCCTCGAGGATTGAGTATCCTCGCCTGTTGGTTAGTTACCCTCGAGGATTGTGTATCCTCGCCTGTTGGTTAGTCGCCCTCGAGGATTGTGTATCCTCGTCTGTTGGTTCTTAGCAGTCTTCTCCCCGAATGATTTTCATAAGTTGATTGTTTCCCTGTGAATGGCTTCTTGATTTAATGTTTCAGAAAAGTGGGTTATTTAGCTCAATTATTAAATTGTAAGAAAACGGATTTAAACATTACTGTATTGTATTCAATTCTTGATTATGTTAAATTTCTGTTTATATATGAAATTGTTTATTGACTTGGGGTGCTATCTGCCGGAAAATTTTTTGTCCCAGATAGGGAGATCGACGACCTTCTGGAGCCGGTGGAGCACTGACGGGGAGCTATGGTGAGCCGCTTGGTTTGGGTGTGAGGCATATTCTTTTGTTTAGATGATGTTTATGGCAATATCTTTTTGGGATGTACATATTTAGACTGGGAGCCATTATTGTATATGGGGATTATTTTGTGACCACAGCTGAACCCGCCACATTTTGTCGCATGTTGTAAATTATTAGATTGGGCTGGTGGGAGCGGAGCTCCCCTATTTATGTATTGTCGTGCAGGACTTGTAGAAATTTCGGGATGTCCTATTTATTGGGGAGGTGCTGCCAAAATTTCTACAAGTTTCCTCGTTTTGTATTGAAATTCTCACTTTATATATTAAGGCAAATAGTATTCATAGGGATTGGAACAGTATGATAGTGATTGTCCTTTTAGGGTTAGGCTTGCAGGTCAGGGGAATTTTCTCGTGATCTGTGCCGGTCCCACTTCAGGGATTTCGAGGTGTGATAATATATATCAAACACACCAACAAGAAAAGTAATATCCAAACATGTGCATATATTATGCTACCAACAGTTGATACACAAAACTTTGTGCATTAAAGTCTTCTCATCATCAGTTTGGAACACAAAAATTTAAACAACTTATCACCATTCAATATAAATGTAGCATAAAGAGTGCAATAATACATATTAAATTTCTTTAGCACTTAATCAATATAAGTTGCCTGAAACAAGCTAAAATTGCCACGAGCTCTATCATAATGAAATTAAATTCGCAAAACAAAAAGTTTTACCTTGATCATTCATATCAAAGTGGTTGGATAAGTTGTGTTTATGTCTCATTTAGTAATCTCACAAAGTTAATGGCCAATAGGATATCATTCATATATAGCACATGGATCACAAAATTATTTCCCTTTTTACAAATAATAAATCCATCAAGTTGTTTCATATAGACATCTTTACGTATACTTGGGCATATATTATGCTACCAACAGCAGATACACAAAGCTTTGTGCATTAAAGTCTTCTCATCATTAGTTTGTAATGCAAAAATTTAAACAACTTATCACTACTCAATATAAGTGTAGCATAAGCAGTGCAAGAATACATATTAAATTTCTTTAACACTAGATCAATATAGGTTGCCTAAGACAAGCCAAAAATGTCATGAGCTCTATCACGATGAATTTGAATTCACGAAACAAGTTAAACTTTACCTGGATCATTCATATCAAAGTAGCTGGATAAGTTGTGTTTATGTCTCATTCAGTAATCTCACTAAGTTAATGGCCAACATGATATCATTCACATACAACACATGGATCACAAAATTATTTCCTTTTTTAGAAATAATAAATCCATCAAGCTGCTTCATATAAACATCCTTATGCAAGTTTTCATATGGAGATGTCGCTTCAACATCCATCTAATAATTCAGAAGTTCTCACTTATTATTGTTGTGTATAGAGGTAATTTTTTTCATTTATATCTTCTAGCTAACTAAATGAATTAGGACCCAACACAACTTCTTCAAAAAAGCTGGGTTCTGTGTCACTAGCAATGTCTAACTTAAATTCCTGCAATTATACAATATAATCATTTAGAATTATAGGCATACGGATCCTCAATGACCATCTCAATTTAACAATTTGTTCCTCTACACCAATTGCAGGAGATTCTAAGACTAAATTAACTAAATTCTCAATAGGAATGTCATATCTGCCAACATAAACAACAGTTGAAGGAGATGATGAAACTGACAAAGGTAACATAAGATTCTCATATACATATTGATAGCCCTAGAAAAGTCATTCCCACTATCCAAGTCACTATCAAGATAAAATGCTCTATAAGACTCAATAACTTTAACAGTGTGAGCAGAGCATTAAAATTTGCATCTTCTTAATCCAAAATAGTAGCCAATAATGAATCACCTGACGGTTCTTGAATCAAGTTTCTTAAGTTGTAAATTATAAGGTATCATCTCTATTTCACAAACCTCATACACCAAAATGCCTCCAATTAGGCTTCTTTCAAGTGAAAATTTCATACAAGGTCTTTTCAATTGATTTATTAATGAAGAGTGACTGATCAAACTTCTGACCATATCCATCAAAGTTTAATTCCTCCTCTCAACGAGTCCATTCAATTAATGCATGGTATACTGGGCTTCAACCTCATATTCTTGTGACAACATGGCAAATGATTCATGATTTCTACTTGTCTTCATATACCAGTCATAATATTCACCACCTCTATCAGATCAAACATATTATATTCCAACTTAACAACAGCTTTAAATGCTTTAAAGGCATCAATAGATTCAAACGCTTCATGCAAGAAATTCATCTACGGCAATAGGTGTTATAGGTCCACTAATATCTGTGTGGATCAAATCTAAAATATTCTTTGATCTATTTACCCTTTAGTTTGGGCTTTACCAGGATGTATTTACCTTAATATATGAAACATAGGATTCAAAATCTAAGAAATCTAAGTCATGTAATGTTCCCTGTCTGACCATCATTTCTTAATCTATTTCTAGAGATATGACTCAAACGTCAATGTCATAACATAAAAAATTTTTTGTATCGATTCTTCTGCGTTTGTATCCTATTATTGCATTAATAGATGCACAAGTGAAGAATCTAGACTGCATCATAGTGAAATAACATAATTCATTTGTAAAGGAAACAAACTCAACAATAACATAATTAAGGAAAATATCAATTCTTCCATTTCTTTGTCAATACCAGATAATCACGTCTGTTTAATGCAAAATTGGATATCAAATTCCTCATTGATAAAGATATGTAAAGTACATTACATAGAGTCAAAAAATATCCAAAATGCAAGTTTAAAATTAAAGTTCTTATATAACAAACTGCAATCAAACTTCCTTCCACTCCAAGGATGGTATTTTCCCTTTCATTTAGCCTCTTATTGTCTCTAAACCCCTTAATTCTCACACCTATTCTTCATCTTAAAGAAGTTAGAAATCTTATGGTCAAAACTTTTACAATAATAACATTCACTTTTGAATGATTTCTTCTTTGACCCTTATTATTTTTTATTGTTTTTCGTGGGTTCAAATAGTTTCTTACCATAGGCCTCGTCCTCACTTTCCTTTTTTTTTTCACCATCTTATTTCCAGCTTTGCTTGACGGACTGTGTAAAACGTAGTTTAATGATTGCATGTAAGAATTTGCCTTCTTTATTGACCCTTCCTCTTAAGTCACTATTGAAGTAATTTGATCAACAGTCCACTTAACCTTTTGGGAATTATAAGTGGTTCTGAGGACCTTATAATACTCAGTAGGAAGTGATTGGAGAACTCAATAAACCAAGTAGCTCTCACCCAAGTCCAAACCTTACTTTTATAAAAATAAATAATATTAAAATAATCATTTTCTATTTTTTTAATAAAATAAGCTCTCAATTTTATCTGCTCTTAATTAGTGATCTGATGAGATAATTATTGATCAATATTGAGTTGTAGGTTGGGATTTCTATCCAATTAGCTTATAGTTAATCCAACCCATCACAGATTATTACATAATCGACGATGACCTGATCTATTCTTGGTTTACATTAATATTGATTAATTGTTTTTAACAATTAAATTAATATTAATCCACAAATAATTTAAAATTATACCAAACTGCTTCAACTAATTTCAGGAAAAGAAAAACTTAGTCATATATAACTTGATCTCTCGTAAGATCCAAATCTCTGTAACGTTAACGAAAATGATCTGATAGAAACAGAACATCTCTGCTTGATTGAAATCCTAGCAAATGATTCAGTACCACTGAACATGCGAAACTTTCCTACATCAATATTTGAAATTCCATCCGATTTTGACATGACTTTAGTTTAAGAAGATGCCGCAAAACAAAGAGGAGAAGAAGAAATAATATATAGATATATATATATATATATATATATTTGCGCGCACACTCAGTTGATGCTGTGGTTATATATCACAGATCACTTGTATGCTTTCTCAATATTGATGAACGCAAGACAATTTATTGTAGTAAGAGATTTTTTGATTTTTTAAGTAAAAAATACAAATGATTAAATTTTTATTTAATAATTTAAGTCTATTATATTAAAATATTTAGACTGTTAAATTACCATCCAATAGTCTAGATTTATTAATAACAAAAAATTTCTTATACTGCATGAGATTCTAGTTCGGCCACGAATATTTGGCTGATAGAAATTAAAATATAGTTTCTTTAAGTATACGTTGCTTTTCCCCAATCTACTTGACATTGTTTTTTGATAATCAAATTATCATTTTTTTTTTGGTTTGGTAATCTGTTAAGGCTAATTTATGTAGTATTTCTTATTTTCTTGATTGTTGTGTTCATGATTTTGAGTGATAATTGGTTTAGGCAAAATAAAATTACGCACATGCTCAGGGGTTTCTGTGAGTTACCTCCTTTGTCTATAAACCCAGGCTTTGAATTTAAGGATTTACAGTTTGCAGTTTCACTGCATTGGGAACATCAAGCAGCCTCAATCATGGATTATTTGCTAATTTCAGCATGGAACTTGTACTGTTCTGTTCGTGAATTGTTTTCGTGATTACTCTTTTAGATTCAGTCCATAGTCTTGTTTACATATGGTTCATTTTTAATTTATACATTTTGGGTTCGCTTAAGGATCAAATCTAAGTAATTATATGTAGTAATATGTACACGATACTTATTTCCTGAATGAAAACCTTTGTTTGTATCTTTCATATTCCTTTTATATTGCAAACTGCACCAGAAAATTTAGCAGCAGTTAAAGCCTTAGTCAGCTCATGCATCTGATCCATCAATGTCAAATGAAAGCTAAGACTTCATCTGGTCGGGAAAGTTTCAGAACCCAAACTATTTGATCAACATTCCATGCAGTTTGGGTTGAGCTAATGAAATTAACAAAGCACTACATCATGCCTGTTAGATATCAACTTTTATAGACGCATCTTATTTAATTCAATTGTAAAGTCGTATGATGTTGAAAAATATTCTTTAAGCCTTAAAAATTAGATGGGATTGTTAATTCAATTCGTAAGGAACATTTTTAATTTCAATATTTTATTATTATAGTAGATATTGTAAGTGCAAAAAATAATCATACGTGGTAAAGAATAATTTAAAAATAATCACGCGGAATTATTTTATACACTTATAGTACTTATCATAAGAGGTTATTCATTTTGAAATATTTTGGATATGTATTTCTTTTGTATTTTTTTTCTTTGTTCTTTTATGTATTTGCTGTTTTTGGATTGCCTTGTGATAGGGAATCTCTTAAAAATATGGATAAGGATCAGTAATTCAAGTGAAATATTGGAGTGGCTTTAAAATGCTTCATGGTCACAGTTGAGGGGATAACTTTCCATGTTGGGACGGAATGCAAATAATGAATGACTTGATCCAATTTCATTTTTCTTACCCAATATTCATCGTCTAGAACTCTAATATTTTGGATTTCTGATATTTTCGAATATGTATACTGGAAATGATGTTTTCCGTTGGACTCAGTTAGGATGCATGTACTGGGCGTTTTCAACAGATACGAAAGCATATAATGAAAAAATAAGCAGATATCTGCCTATTGCTATTCCTGGATCCAGTGCTCACGGGTTATTTGACTGACAGACCATATTTTAATACTCATATCTTGTTTTTGTTTCTAGGTATTTGACCAATAAGATTGAGCCATGGTGGGATCATGGACTACCCTGGTTATGAATAAAGTTGTCAAAACGAGTTCGACCCACTAGTTCGAGTTCGTTTAACCAACCTAAAAAGTGAGTTGGGTTGAAGGGTCCCTTTAAGAACTTATTTAGTATACTTCTATCAATTCGACCTATTTAACTGTGTGAGTTAAACGAGCCAACTCGCAGGTTAAACGAGTTGCTCATTCTTATAAAAAAAATATTTTTTACTCACTCAATCTGGCACCCCAACACATTACACTTTCTTATTAAAAAAATTAATTATAATGTATGTGTTGTGTTATCTTTATTATTTTGTAATTTTCTAGATTTGAATATTTTGCTCATAATAATATTCTTATTATTAATGAATTATTGAATTATTAAATTACTCTACTTGTTTTAATCCGTTGAAACTTGTTTTTTATTTAGTTATTTTTTTTGTTTATTTAGATTGATATAGAAATTGATTGATTAACCAAAACATATGCTTAGAAAAAGCAACATTTGAATTTTTATAATTTTTTATTTTATTTTTATTTTTTTAATTTTGTAGTGGGTTAAACGGGTTAGCTTGCTTAATCTACCAGGTGGGGTGGGTTGAGAATTTCAACCCACCACCTTATGGTGGGTTAAGCAGGTTGACCCATTTAACCCACCAACTCGCGTGGGTTAGCTCAGGTAGATCGAATTGGCCCACTTTGACAGTTTTAACTATGAACACCTTTATTTGGGAAGTCTGCAGCGAGCCAACCTGGTTTATCTTCAACTATGTGGGCATTTGGCATAGGAGTCTAAAAAACAACTTCACTTCATTTGTTTTTTAAAAATTTCATTCGATCTCTGTAGTTGCAGAGCAAAGGTTTAAAATTGAAGTTGTGATCGCAATTATAATTGTATTGTTAAATCTGTGATTTGGTATGGCTATTACAGTGCGGGTTGCAACCACTGCAACTATGATTTAAAAGAAATTGCACGAAACAAAAACTTGGGATAAAAATTTTGATAAAATTATAAAATTAGTTGCATTGATACAATTATTATATAACAAAAAAAAACACACGTAAGAATGACATGTTTTGTTGATGGTATGTTAACTTAAAAAAATTTATTATTATTTTTATTTTAACCTAATTATTTTCAAATTTTACTTTTGAGCCCCAAATTCTTTTAAAATTTTCAATTTACTCCTACCACATTTTATTTTCAACAATTCACACGGAAATATTAGATTATAATTTTGTTATCTTACCCTTGTATTTTTCTTATTTTTCCAATAACTCCAAAATTTCCTAATTTTATTCTTTTTTTTTTCAATATATGAATTAATGTTTTGTGGGGTCACTAAAAAAAAAATAGATGGGATAAATTGAATTTTTTTAAAATTTGGGTTTATAAGTAAAATATAAAAATATTGGGGTTAAAATATAAATATAATAATTCATTTTGAATTAGCATACAATCAGCATATTTAAATATGTCATTACCATATGTATTCTCTTATATGTGTCATATAATAATTATATCGGTACAACTAATCTTATAGTTGTACCAAAGATGACACTAAAAAATGTATATAATTATTATAATTCACAAAACATATATAACTTCCATAATACATATTTTATACAAATATGTCAATATATATACATATATACTTAATTTTGAAAGTCAACGCATATGATATATAATTTATCTTGAATAATTAAATAATTATTAATGTTTTAATTTACAAAATTAATGATGTAATAACCTAAAAAAATGTATATATATATATATATATAATTTAATAATAAAAAATATACATAGTTAAAGATATATGATCTTCATAACAGTATAAATAATAATATAGCCTCTTAGTTAAACCCAAGATGATTTTAAGAGTAACATTAGAGAAATAAAATCGAACATTTAGGACATAAATGATAGGAGAAAATAATGTATAGGGTATAAATTATAATTTTAACATTTTTAATCAGGGACTATAATGAAAAAAATATTCTCTTAGATAACATTATAGTTTTAACTTTATAAAAAACTGTCGATAGAAAACGTGTGAAGTATCAGTCGAGACATATTGCATAGTATAGTGTAAATAGTAACTTGCATGGTACTAAATAGTAACTTAAAAACTTATATAAATAACACATACGTTCCTTAGTTTTCTCATTCGAAATTAAGAGAAAATAAGAGAAAGAGAGGTTATGGAAGAAGTGTTATGTGAAAAGCTCATATTTTAAATTGGGTTAAAGATAGATTTGTAGATACCTTTACAATCAAGATTGTGCTATGGGATCTTTACTATCGATCCCTATCGGTGAGTGTATAAATAGCAAAGTAGCATCTTTCATTTCACTTCATGATTATGTTTTTTTGTCTAATTTTCATTTTCCTTATTCCATGCTCTATGTCCTATAGGATAGACAAATCTATGATTTTCAAACTCTTCAACTATGTGTATATGTGATATAATGTGTATGGATGCATAATAAGACAATGATAAAAGATATTACTAAATTATATGAACTATTGCTATTGTGAAAGGCATATGGTATATGAGAATAGCTAAGTGAAGCTATATTATATAAATAAGGGAAAAAATATTATATGCAAGATGAATGTTAGAATACCATGTGTTGTAAAAAATGACATTCAAAATATCAATATTGTGTGCTAAGATAAGGTTGTGTTGAAATTATGAACTTTAATTATTTCTTTTACATTATTTTAAAATTTCGTGATGGTGTTTTATCTAAGTTTATCTTCTTTAGTTAACTTATTACTTACTTATCATTTTTAATCACTTATAATATTGTTACTTTCCTTTCATATAATTTGCTAATAATTATCTTTTTCTTTCATTACATCATTGAAACTATTTTTTTATTTATTTCCTTGTGGTAATTCATATGTTAAGTAGTATTTTATTTATTTACATAACTTATTTACATATTTATTTATATTCAATAGTTTTAATAATGTAAATGATGGATAGGAATTCAAATAAGAACTCGTATCCATTGGCGAGGGTAAAAGCATTGGTGCACCTTGTTGAGATTAATTATTAAGACACATCTAACAAAGGGATACAAGTATAAATTATAGAGACACATTCGGTAATAGAATATGGGTATGAAATGCTAAGATGTATTCAGTGTGGGATATAGGTTTTATATGCATGATGATCCTAGTTGTTTCCTTGATATCTACTTCATTCCAAATTATAAGGTTTAGAAATTGTGTTTTTATTATATCAAAACTTTATTCTTTACTTAAATACATGCTTGTTAAAAACTTTAAGGCTGCTATTGTCACACCCAAAATCCTAGAGTGGGACTAGTAAAAGATACGAGGAAATTCCTCAAACCTGCAAGCCTTACACTGAAGGGACATTCAATACCATGTCAAAACTAAACAATTTACACCATATGCAATATAAATTGCCTTAATATAAAATAAAGGGTTAATACAAAGTAAGGAGTTTTGTAGAAATTTTGGTAGAACCTCCCCAATAAATAGGATATCCCAAGATTTCTACAATATCCTGTAAGGCAATACAAACATATAGGAGAGGTTCACTCTTATCAGCACAGCCCAATATAGCATAAATACAATATACAACAATAGGGAAAGTTCAATTGTGGTCACTAAATTAACCCAAAATATAAAACAATGGCTATCATTCTAAATATATACATATAAAAAATAAGCCATGAATATCAAACTAATAAAAAAAGAATAGGTCCCACAATATCCCAAGCGGTGCTCACTAATAGAACTTCATGTCACTGCTCTGTTGCCTCCGGTAACTCGCATATCTCCTTATCTGAGACCAAATTTTTCGGCAGATAGCACCCAAAATTAGTAACAAATTTCATATATAAATTGAAATTAAAACTTGGTCAAGTGTTGAATGAAATGAAATAACATTTAAACTGCGAGTAATCACTATTACAAGTAAACAGTTTTAGATAAATAACACACTTTTCATAAGATTGAATTTAAAGTGCCATACACAATGAATCAACAAGTTTCTGAGGGTCATTTTAGGGGAAGGACTACTAAGGACCCATTCGATGTGGCACACAGCCACAAAAGAGCAAATCACAACAGGCGGGGATACATAATCCTCGAGGGCAAATAACCAACCGGCGTGAGGTCATAACTCACGAAAATTATCATTCATCGGTCCTTGTGTGATGGCCGTCACACGGGGTTAGCACCATCATTAACCCTGCTAGGTGGGTCATTACCTAGGTGCATCAAGGGCTAACAGTACTGTTGTTAGCAGTCAGTGTCTTATCTAGTCCTTCCAATGATAATGAAATTAAAACAAACATGCACAAGGGAATACAACTAGTATGCATGAAATCAATTTGTTTTTCAATAATGGTTTATCTAGCGGCTATTCATAACCATACGCATGATGTTTCTTAAAATTCATTTCCAAACCATACATAATGTTATCTAATGTATTAAGGAATTTCATCTACTTATCCTTTCAATTCTAATAAAGTTTAGTCATGCCAAAATTAAAATGATAATAAATAAAAATTTTCAAATAATGAAAAGTGAAACATAAAAAAAAGTATTGAGGAGTGCTATCTGCTCACTTAAGTGTCGTTAACTACTAGTAACTCAGTGTTTCCCTTGGTGACTATATCACTCTTACAAGCTACCTACGCCAATTGGAAAGCAAGAAATTACTCATCTTCCTTTTTATTACTAAAAAAAAACCCTAACTCATATTCCCTGATTCCATCACTAACTCTCCCAGAGTTTTTGTCAATTTACATTTACTACCCAAAAACCTTTATGAGTTTTCATTTTAATCCCTAATTCCATACCCTTGCCTTCAATCTAAAAAAAAAAACCATGATTAACAATAGGTTTTCATACCATACACCTTAAAATCGTTCTTATAAGATCAATTTGAACCCATTACAATGAGCTGTTTCATTATTTTCTTAAAACCCCAAAATTTAGAAACTTTTCAGTTTGGTCCTTGTCAAAACATCTCTCAAAAACTAGCCTAAAATCATGCTTCCAAAGCTGAAATTCAAAAATACTTCTCCTAACATCATTCTCAAGAAAAAAACCCATTACAATTTACCAAATCGGCTGAAAACGTCAATGTTTTTGGCTCTTCGGAAACCCACCGAAAAATAACACCACCGATGGCCAACGGAGCTCAACGCCAAGCAAAAAGTGACGGCAAGGAGGTGAGGAGTAAAACCTTTCCAAAATATGATGGAAAAAGTTACTCACCGAAGCTCCAATAAGCTTTGAAGCCTCAGTCCCTCCGCGACGGAAAGTCACGTTTCTCGCCGAAAACGCGACGGTTCTTGGCCAATGACAGGCCGACAACTTTCAAGGGGGCGAATCGTAGCTCCGACGAGGTGGAAGGGTCAACTCCGGTGAACTGTGAAGAATTCGAACTCTGTAGCTCGTTCACTATGTCGAGCTACCTAGGGAAGAAAAGAATGAAGCCAGAGGTGTTTTGGTCTTTTCACGTGGAAGGGGGATACGTGTCAGCTCCTAAAAAAACAAAGAGGTTAAGGAAGTCAAGTCTCGAACTCATGGCCTCTTAAATAAGCACCTTGAGCCTGACCACTGAGCCAGCTTCAATCTCATTATAAGGTTTCACTGGACAAAATAATAAACTTTAGCCAATTTTCATGCAAAATTTCTCTCCTTTAATTTCTCATTAGCTAACTTATTAATTATAATTTACTGCTTTAATTCTCCATTAATTGGGTCATTACAGCTATTGTTGTCCTTTTTGCTTTAAAATTTATGTACTCATTAAGTCAGTGATAGACTTACACATCCTTCTTTAATATTTTTTGGATCAGTAGGTGCTAGTGAAGCTACTTTAGGACTTACTTGATACCCATACTTCTTTTTGGTTTGTTGTTTGGAGATGGTTGCAGTATATGTCTAACTCTATGGTGATGACTACTAGATGTCAGGTTAACTTGAGATGTATAAACATTAAAAATGTTGTAATCCTTATGTAGGTTGTTTCCTTATGATGTTATATATATATATATATATATATATATATTGTGGCATTAGTAAGCTTGTATGGTAGTTTAAGATTATTGTGATGTTGTTGGGATATGTATAGTTGTACAATAATGGGACACACTAGAATTTTAAAGGAAGTGTTGCCGCAAATGGGGTAAAGGGAATATTTCACAAAAGATCACTCCTTGTCATTGCTCTGCACAATGGTAGAAGAATAACCATTGTAGCCTCCCCGTTAGTGATAATTCTTTTGATAACCTTGATGACTCACTATGATCTCTTTACCATTATAGTTACTGCCACAACCTAGTTGACCACTTTGATCTCCTTCTGTGCGTTGATGTTTATGGTGTTACTACATATTTCTGCTACCTCTGAATCTAGCTTCAAAGAGGCACTATTGACCAATCTTCATAAGAATCATACCATAGGTTGGGCACTAATCTGTATAAAAAATCTAGAAGCCAATGGATAAAGCACTTCATTTGCATGTCCTCAATTTACACTAAATGTGGAGCATACCGCAACAATTGAGTAAATAACACTACATATTCTCCAACAAGTTGGTCTTCTCTTTGTTTCAAGGTCTCAAACTCTTTAGCCATTGTGTCCCATACTGATTGAGGGAGGAATCTCTTCAAAAATAATTATGTGAATTTCTCCCCGTCACGACCTTAATTAAAAGGACGTGATCGGCATGGGGAACGAGGCATCCCTCGCCCTCATAAGCCTAACTGTCATATCAAAACTCTGACATATAAACAACATGCAGCATCTTCATCAAATAATCTAAATAGAATACCCAAAGATACACATATACCAAAAAAAAAGATCAATCACCTCTATGTAAAGATTTCAACAATCTCCTCAGAAATATGAACTTCCCAAAATTTCTATAATAAAAAACCTGATACACACCACAAGATCGAGAGCTTCGCTCATCCAATATATATGGACATATATAACAACCCATAACCAATAGATCAAAACAAAAGACCATTTGTCAGTATACAAGGGGAGCTACTAAATCAAAATACCAAATTTACAACTAAAAGAATAACTCTTGCCTTCGCAACAAGGCTCACCAAAGTCAAGAAAATGCTCGCAAGCTCCTACTCTGTAGTTGGGTATTATGAACCGATGCTGTGATCAAAAAAATATTAATAGCGTAGGGTGCATAAAAACTCAGTGAACAGATAATACTAATTAAACAAATGAAAAGGACAAACTAGTCATGGTAGAGCTTTTAAAGAAAAATCATTTTTTCCTTAAAACTATACATTTTCAAAGGCTGATATAAATTGTGCGGCATACGCAACAACCTAGAACTTCAATAAATGTCTTGATAATAAAATTACAACACCAATTTTGAATACAAATAAATCAGTACATTAGTAAGATAATAGTATTTCAAAACTAACAAAATGCATTAGAAACGTCTTACAAAACCATTAGATATTAAAACTAGAGCTAGCCTAAGACTAGTATAATTAGAACAAAACAAAAATTAGTCGCAAGCTTCAAGCTTGGAATATTATGAATAATGACCTTAGCCATCTAACAATGTGTCATAACGGTGAGATCATGCCCAATCATATTATAATACAAATCATAGTGCATTATAGCTAATGTCTACTGTCGTTAGTTACAAGGTTTTATTTGGATGCACCCCTTAAAAATATCTTTAACCTATATAAATTTGTACTTAAATATTAAAGCTTCAAAAACGCATAATCAAGCTTTTTCATAAAGAGAGATAAAGGTATTAGATTCCAGAATCATAACACTTTGTGTATACAAAATTAACCCCTTTATAATTAAAAACTAAATATCTCATTAATATAAAACCATAATACTTCTTAATATAACAAACAGTTCAAAAATTATGAACTTAAGAAATTCAGAAGTATTTTAATTAAGAAAACTGAAAACTTAAAAAAATTTGAAATTGGAAGTCATTAAATGCATTAATGCCAAAATTTCAAGGATTTAAAATTTTGTAAGCTAGCCCTATGACACAAAGAGAATAAAATAAAATGTTCAAAAATAGAGATTAAAAAACAGAAATATAGTATAATTAGGATTATCCAATCACTTGACAAAGCCCACACAGTTCACTCCCTTACCTACGGAGTAAAGTGCAACTGCTATTAACCTAAACACATTTAAATTCCATTACGGTACTTTATTCTTTTCCCTAAGGTCATCCATTGTTTGTTTTCATGATTTTAATGACCATATATTCACATATACAACACAATTACTTTGACCACCTAAATAGTCCATAAATTTACAGTTTCATCCTTACTAGTAGCTAACTTAATTAATTTACACTAAAATATTCCAATGTCTTTAACAATATCTTTATATTTAATGCAAGACATTGATGCTTCTTATTATTAAAATATAACATTAAACATATTTTCCAATCATAATTATTTTAATTGTAAATTTCAATACCATACTAGTCCTCAAATGGCTCAATCATTACCTCTTTTAATGCTTAAATTACCCAATATTACCCGTTTGATCAAAATTTATTTCATCAATAACCAAAGTAATTTATTTAGCAATTATAATAACTTTCAATGTGCTTTCATTAAATCTAAAATAATTTTAAGAAAATTCTCAAGTGACTTACCACTTTCAACGATAGTTCCTAACAACTCAACTTTTTCTCCTTGAGGTCTAGTGACACTAGAAAATGAAGGAACCTCCATACACAATCATTTAACAACTTAAACTCCTACCAAGAAAAGATAGGTTTTTAATTAAACAATCCAATCATCAATTTAACACTTAGAAAATGTTAGATACATACTTAACAAGCTCCAATTGCACAAAATTCCTTCAAATCAAGCTCTAATTGCACTTTTTAAGTTACTATTCATCCAACTCACGCAAAATGAGTTTTTCCTAAAGTCAGAGGCTAAAACTTGAAATTAAAAGCTAGAATTAAGGGGGAAAGGCACAAAATACATAATGTAAGTAAAACCCTAACTTGGATTGAAGAGATTTCACTTAAGTCATGCAATTTTTGAGTTATGTTCACTGTTCACATGTTTCTAAGGACAACCAAAAGGGAGCTTCGATTTCTATTGACATAACATGAAATTAAGCTCAGAAATCATAGAAGAATGGTTTAAAATTCCTAAATGAGCAAAACCCTTATAAAAAATGGAAGAAAAACTCAGTAATCAAGCTTGAATTCCTTTCACAAATGTGACTAACGTAGGGCTTCATTAGGGGGAAAAATCTAGCTAGAAAATACACCTTCTCTGGCCACTAGCATGACGGACAACGACGAATGAGGGTAGAGGAAACGTTGCCAGTGTGATTCGATGATGGGGAAAGGCAAAAGTTAAAATAAGGGAGAAAGTTTGTAGATGGGTGCAACAGGAAGAAGAAGAAAATGCAATAGGGGTACTTTAGTAATTTTATTACTTAGAGGATACGTGGCTATGCATAATGGATATTTGAATACAGGTTATTATGGTTGCATGGGTCAAGCTTAGCCACTTAAGCTAGCTATGGATTCATGAAATTTGCTACTTGAATTAATATAAAAGTTCTTTTAAATTTCCCATTTCTTCAATTAATTATATTGTTATATTTTTCCTTAATTGAATTTCTTCTTCCACTTAACTTATGTAAATATTTAGAAAATTATCACTCCCAGTTAAAATTTTTAAATGTAAAATTTTGGAATATTACACTCTCATTTTAAATTAGGTAAATCTTGAAGTCTTCCTTACATCATCGCGTTAGACCAAGTTTGGGCTCTTCCTAACATTCAGAATTATATTAACTCTACTGTTCTAGTTAAGGAACTCCTAAGCAATCTAATTGGGAAATAATGGAATTTTGTATATGAACCTCAATACCCCTCATTTGTAGACTTGGTTGTCTCCTAACAAGTCTAGCCTCTCGTTGAGGATCAGGGTTTACAAGATGTCCTGTACCCTATTATATCAAGCATCCTAGAAACTACATCGGCTACTATCCCATTTTCTTGCTTATTCTCAAGAAATACATCTTTAACCCTCTAACGACTTTATTTCTGTGACCACGTTCTAATCTACTGATAATTCTACGTTTAAGGCCTTTACCAACCCTACGCCCTCAACCTCTGGAAGCTGAAATGGTGTCACGAGGCAAGGTGGAAGCCTCATAATAAACAAACCTCTTAAGAGCTATCCACTTCCATAGTGGCATCTATTACCTGAGATATGTAATTCCAACTCAAAGTGATTATTCTAACAAGTTTTATAGCTACTTAAATATAGATGACACACATCCTATGGTTGAAGACTCAATGATGTGGATTTAGTAACAATAGCCTCCTGTATGTATGATGTGTTAGCAAATTATACAATTACATGCAAAATTCCATTACTTCCTAACTAGATCACTTGGGTGTTCCTTAACTGGAGTTGGTAGAATTCTAATAGTTAGGAATAAACCAGACTTTGTTTGAAACCATGACACAAGGAAAACCTTAAGATTCACCTCCTTAGGAATGAAAGGAAACTACGCAATTATTTTAAAGAGATTCCTCCTTCAATCAACAAGGGATGCAAAGGGTAGAGAGTTTGAGACCTTAAAGCAAATAGAATACTAGTTTATTAGGGAATATAAAGTTTTATTTACTCAATTGTTGCAGTATGCTCTATATTTAGTGCAAATTGAGGACATATGTGCAAAGCGCTTTGTCTATGGGCTTTTAGATTATTTATATATATCAATGGCCAAACCACGACATAATTTCTATGAAGATTTGGTCGATAGTGCAAAACTCTTTGAAGCTAAATTCAAAGGTAGCAAAAATATGCATGAACACCACAAACGGCAATGTACATAAGGTGATTAATATGGCTAAGTAGGTCACAGTGGTCAATACAGTGGTAGAGCAATCGTAGTTGCTCATCAAAGCTATTAAAGGAATTCTCACCAACAGTGAGGCAACAGTGGTCATTCTTCTAGCATTGTGTAGAGCAATGATAGAGGGTGATCATTAGGGATTCATTCCCTTTACCTTACTTGTAGTAGTATCTCCATTAAAATTTCAATGTTTCCCATTCTTGTATAACTATACATATCCTAACAACATCATAATAATCACAAACAACCATACCAGTTTACTAATGCCCAAATATATATATATATATATATATATATATTTAACATCTTAAGGAAATAGACTACATAAGGTTTACAACATTTCTTATGTTTATATATCTCAAAATTAACCTGACATTTAATAATTATCACCATGGAGTCAGACATATACTATAACAATCTCAAAATAGCAAACCAAAAAGAAGTCAGAGTATCAAGTAAGTCCTAAAGTAGCCTCACTAGCACTTATTGGGTATTAAGTAAGTCACATCCATCCTTTAAAATTATTCAAACTATTGAATATAAATAAATAATGTAAATAAGTTATGTGAATAAATAATATACTACTTAACATATTAAATACCACAAGTAAATAAATAAAAAAGAAATAGTTTCAATAATGCAAGGAAAGAAAAAGGTAATTATTAGCAAATTATAGGATTGGGAAGTAACAATATTACAAATGATTAAAAATGATAAGTGAATAATACATCAACTAAAGAAGATAATCTTTAGATAAAACACAACCTTATCTTAGCACACAATATTGATTTTCTGAATGCCATTTTTTACAACACATGGTATTCTAACATTTACCTTATATATAATATTTTTTCCTTAATTTATATAATATAACATTCACTTAGCTCTTCTCATGTACCACGTGCCTCTCACAATAACAATAGCTCATATAATTTAGTAATCTCATTTATCATTGTGTTATTATACATTCATACACATCATATCATATAATACGCACAGTTGAAAAGTTTGAAAATTATAGATTTGTCTCCCTTATTGGACACAGAGCAAGGAATAAGGAAAATGAAAGTTGGACAAGAAAACATAAACATGAAGTAAAATGAAGGACGATACTTTGTTATTTATACAATTACCAATAAGGATCAATAGTAGAGATTTCCTAATACAATCTGATTAAAGATGTATTTATAAAGCTACCTCTCACACAAGTTAAAATATGCACTTTCTACAAAACGTTTTTTCTAAGACCTCTCTTTCTCTTCTTTTATCTTAATTTCAAATTAAGAAAAAAAAAAAACATTTGTGCTATTTATAGAAGTTTTCAATTTACTATTTACTACTACTATTTAACACTATGTAAGTTACTACGTGATACTATGCAAGATGCCTGTGTCAACACTTAACGTGTTTTCTACTAACAGTTTTATAATAAATTAAAACTATAATTTTATTTGAGACAATATTTTTTTTTCATTTAAGTCCATGATAAAAATGTTAAAATTGTAATTTCTACCCCTAACATTATTTCCTCCTTTCATTTCAGTCTTTAAAATTATATTTTATTTCTCTAACATTACTCTTAAAATCATCTTGGGTTTAACTAGCGGGGTATACTATTATTTATATCCTTATAAAGATCATATATTTCTAACTACATATATTTTTAGGATATTACATAATATATATATACATATACATTTTTTTGTTATTACATATTAAATATAACTTTGATGTATCAAATAATCCTTCACTAAATTAATAATTTTTCAATAATTTAATGCATCTTTAATTATAATTATTGTGCATACTTGGAAACATAATATCACCATAACTTAATTGGTATATCTTTTCCTTTTTTGGTTGTTACAATTCTATCAACACTTTTTATTATTTCATTAACTAAGTTGACAAAATTAATAAATACCTACTTAATAATATTGATAATTAAAAAAGTTTTCAAATTTTAAACCTTGACAACATAGTTGTAAAATTATGTGGCTAATTTAATTTTAAATTATTAGCGTTAGAGTCATTAAATATAATTGTGAACGTTGTATAATTTATAGAAAATAATAAGTTCAATATCTCTTAGTACTCTTCTATTAAAATAAAGACGTTATATTTGACGTAATTATAAAATACATATATATATATATATATGCTATTTTTATACACTAATATCAAGTTTTTTAATTAATTAATAATATGTGGATAATTTTCTTAAAAAAAGAAACATGACTTAAAAGTGTTAAGATAATAATATGCTTTTGGTCCAAAAAACAAAGGAGTAAAATAATAACATGTTTAAAAATGAGAGTCAACAATATTTTTTCAAAAAGTCAATGAAGTATAAAACATTGTTTAAACGTTATCAACTAATTGAAAATTTTAATATAAGTAGATAAAGAAAAACATATAACCTTTGTTTTGTTGAAATTATTATGTGACGTATAAAAAAGATGTGATAGTAACATGTTAAAATATGTTGATTTTATATTAATTTAAAATAATTTTTTATATTGACATTTTAACTCTAATATTTTAGATTTTATTTGTGAATTTAAATTTTTTTTATAAAATGTCAATTTATTCTTTTTATTTTTTGTTTTTTTAATAACTTCATGAAATATTAGTTTGTAAATTGAAAATAAAAATAAAATTATTGAGTTATAGAATTATTGAAAAACTAAAGAAACTATATGAGTAAATTAATAAAAGTATAATTTAATATTTTTACGAATTACTGAAAATTAAATTTTTCTTAAAAAAATTAGATTTATAAATAAAATTTAAAAATAATAAACTCAAAATATAAATAAAATAAATTATTTTATAATCAATATAATATAACATATCATTAATACATATCTTCTTTCTAATGTGTAATATAGTAATTATATGTAGTAAAATTATTATTGTTCTGCAACACTGGCATTTTAAGTCGGGACCTTGTTGTTGTTCGCAAATTGCCTCCAATGGAAGCATCCGTCGGAGATTTTGCAGTAATCCCATTATAATCGCTCAATGCATCGAATGGCCATTAGGTTGCCACGTGGAAATTTATATTTTTTTTATTTGATTATACAGAAACGCAAGATTGTTCCTCTTTCTCTCCCCAGATGCAAAAACTGCAATATTGTTTCTCTTCTTCATTTAAAGCCGTAAACATGGACGTCTGGGAAGTCTTTCCTACAACAAAATAGATTTATAATGCCCTTTCTTAGCTTGTTTGAAATCATCATAAAAGTCTCACGCCCACATTCAGAGATTGTTTTCGCCAATTCATTCCCTTCATTTTTAGGCACTTTTAGAGTAGATATTGATCCGTTCATGATGCCTTTGCTACGATTCTTCTCACAAATAGGGTCTCATATATTTTTTTTCTTTTTATAAGGTCTTATATTTAGTGTGTTCATAATATTATTAAATTTAAAAATAATAATAATAAAATTATATCATTACATTATAATTAAATATACTAATATACTCAAAATTATTAATACATACCAAATTTTATCATTTCATAATCACCATCCTTTTCTTGCATACAAGAGTAACTCACAATGTATTGATATTAACTATATTCTGTTTCACAAATGCCTACTCTTTTCTTGCATACAAGAACGATGAATTCGGAACCCCTCCAGTAATAAGCGGGACCACCACCCTACAGCATGTTGCCGCCAGAAATAGAACCCCGTATTGTTTCTAGAAAATCTCCTAATTGTTTCAAAGCAACTAGAAAGGGATTCTTTAACCATAAAGAATTCAGTTCAAATGTAGGATACCTATCCAAAAGTTTTCGCAACTCAATCATGTATGATGGAATCATCAAAGATTTGACCTTTTCGAACTCTGTCTATAACTCACTATAGGCTCGAGAAACAAAGAGAAGATGTGTACGAACGAGATATCCAGCAACAAGAAGAAGGAAAAGGATTGAATAGAGAAACTCCTGAACATTTAGCGATCTCAGATGTGTCGATATCAATGGTGACTCATTATTTCGATGAATAATTTCTTCGGACAGAAGAAGATTATGTAAACACTTACTCGAAATTCCATTATTATTCATTGTTAATAAAGATAATAAATGCTTCTTTTTTTTCGCTTCTTTTTTTTTACTCCATAAAGATATTGAATGGAATGAGCTATTTTTTTTTCCATTGTAATTTTTAAAATTAACGTTTAAATATCCTTCAAAAACAAGTAAATAGATCCGAAACATATAAAATGCGGTTAATCCCGCTGTGGAACAAGCTATTATTGCGAAAATTGGTGAATACAACCAACTATCATTAAGAATTTCATCTTTGGACCAAAAACAGGCAAAGGGTGGAATACCACAAAGAGAAAGTGTACGCACTAAAAAAAGCAGTTTTTGTAATTGGCACATGTTTTGTTAAACCGCTCATAAGAACCATATTTTGACTTTTATCTAGAGAATATCCAACAATAGCTTCCATTGAATGAATAATGGATCCGGATCCTAAAAACAACAATGCTTTTGAATAAGCATGAGTAATCAAATGAAATACTGGAGGAAACTATTTCTCCTGTAGAATGAGAATTATTAAATTTAGATTCAATGGTCCTCAATTTTTGTACAAAATATACTTTTAAATATATATTTATATTTTAAATTTTTTTATAAAAAATTATACGTAGTTAAAAAATCAAAAAAATTGAATTATTTTTAACCTCTTACATTTTATTTTGTATATTCTAGAATCTATTTTTAACTATATATTATTATGTATAAAAAAATAATTTAAAATATTAAAAAAATATTTTTTTATAAAATAATTATTTTTTAATTTTAAAAAATATATTTTATACAAAAATTAAAAACTATTGGATTCATTAATGCAACAAACAGCCTCCTCCACGAGGGGATCCGCGCGCAAGAACGATACACACTGTGACTGCTAGCTACTACGTCTGCATTAGGAGAGAGAGAGGCTTGTGAGTTTGTAAATGGTGAAAGAGGAGGAGCAGCCATGTCTAAGAGAGAGGAAGAGGATCAATCTCGCATTTATGCATAATGAAAGTTTTTAAAAAAATTCCATGGCCATTTGATGCATCGAACGGTTATAATGGGACTATTGCATAATCTCTAGTGAATGCTTCTATTGGAGGAGATATGCGCCCTAGATGTTTCTTTAAAGGAGTATCATGACTTTTAAAGTAGATCTAATAAACGGATAATGTTTTTAAAAATTGGGCTTAATAATGCAGGCTTACGAAAAAAGTTTTTAATACGATATTTTTATTTAAATTTCGATCTATATTTGTTGAGTTCGCCTTATCAAATCAATTAAATTTTCTTAAATCATATTTAAATTAATTTATTATTTAAGATTTGAGATAAATAATATATTTAATTATTATTATATATAAGATCATATATATGAAGTTATAAATACAAATAAATTAATATATTAACATAAGTCTTTTAAATAAAATATATTAATTTTTATTTTTTTATTAAAATATTACATTACACTAAAGTTTTATTTATTAATAAGAGTATTTATTTAAGCTTAGATTAGACTTAAAAAAAAATGTAAGCCTAATCTATTTTTACAAATAAAATTTTTTTAATTGACTTTATTTTTGTTATGACTTTATTTTCTTTAAGTTGAATTTATTATATTGCGAATTTTTTAAATTAAGATCAAATCTATTTTAAAAGCACCAATGATACAATTATTATTCAAATCTTATTTTTGCATTGTATATTTAAGATAATTAAACATAGTTTATAATTGCATTCCCAAATCGTCCTGTTCCTTTTTTTATTTTATATTTAATATATATTATAATTTTAAAAATTAATATTATATATAAAAAATATTTATAATTAAAAAAATATTTTTTTTCAAAATTTTTTTTTTTATAAAAAATAAAAAAATGCAAAACGCAGCCACCAATTTCTCATTTCCAAAACATTCTCGCTCAGCCGTTTCAGCTTTCCACACCTTCACCTTTTCTTTTGTTTCTTTTGTCTTCGTTACTTTTCGCGTTTCGGTTTCTTCTTCCCCAATTCGATCTGCTTGTGTTTGCTTTCTTCTCAGTCTCTCTTCTTTTCGTCTCATATCTCCTACCCCCAAGTCCCGACCCCACCCAAACCCCAACCACGAAGACAAAGATGATGAGAAGTGAAGGACGTGATTCCTGGCAAAGATGAAGGCTTGAAGAGTAGAAACCGACATTGACCATCACCAGTTAAGGGCCTGCCCCGAGTGCTCCCCAAATGCTTTTTTGATTGGTTTCGTTTTATTGATTTCTTCATTGTGTTGCTCCTTTGCTCCTCTACTTGTTTGTTCTGAAATCAGGATTTTTAATTTATTTGATTTTTTTCTGGATTTAGTGTTAAAAAACGCAACAATATGGTATTGCGGCCACAGCACCGCTACATTTCGCCGCCACGGAGAGAGATGTGGATGCGGCCGCAATTTAGAACCATGTTGCAGACCATTTCATTGTCTCCTTATTATACTATAGTTCTACGATTATATTTATTCTCATAAAGATCGATTGCTTCTGTTGAAAAGATCTTTGCAAGATCTACACTTTGGTGAAGAGATCAACTAGTCTAAATGGAAGATCATGAGGGTGGTGATAAGACAAGAAGAGTTGTTTTTGTAACTGTAGGGACAACTTCTTTTGATGCTCTTGTGAAAGCAGTGGATTCTCCAACAGTCAAGCAAGAGTTATTAACAAAAGGATATACGCACCTACTCATTCAAATGGGTCGTGGGTCTTACGTTCCTACAAAGGTGGTTTTAAAACACTTTGCAGCAGTGCTTTTTCTTCCTCTTTGCTGTTTTTAATTCTGAACCAATATTAGGCAAAGATGTAAAGTTGAACTACTCTTACCTTCACATTTAAATAAATAAGTGATGCTATAACTTGAAATTTGGTACATTCAAGTGGTGAAGCGGAATTCAAAAGTTAAAGATGATAAAATTATTTGAGTACAAAGTTAGGAAATGATTTAACTTGGGGCCTTTTAAATGCTTTGCACATTATGTTTTTTTAATGCCCGTAAATTTGTGGAACACCTCAAATATATTAATACTTGATGGCTTAAAATTTTGGAGGGTACATCCCTCCAATTGATGTTACAGATGCTTTCTACTGAACTGAAGCTACTTTTAACAAAATTTTAAATTAAATTGTATTGGCAATAGCATATACTTCTCTTTTTAACTGAATTTTTTTAAGTTACTTTTTTTGTAGTCTGAAGGAGGTAGCTCATTGGCCGTAGACTATTTCACTTTTTCATCCAGCATTGCAGACCATCTCAAATCAGCTTCTCTTGTCATTAGTCATGCAGGTCATTATTATTATTATTATTATCTTTGTTCTTCACCTTTAATCTAATAATAGTATTATCAAATTTACACTAGTAATGCTGTTACTGTTTGCTCTTAGTGGCTATGATTTTATTCTTCTGTAGCTGTCGTGCTAATGTTCATTGGTTATATCTGATGCACGTTTCCCTAAAATAAAGTTGGATATGAAAACCATTTGGTAAGTGTTTTTGGGATTCATGTGTGCGATTCACCAGTGCTAGGGAGCAAAGAGGAAGAAAATGAAAATAAGAAATGAGTGGCCGCTGTCATCGCAGTCCGGTGAATTTGATTAGATTATCTGCTGACCAGAATGTGTATGATTTAAATGACAGAGGGGGTGTAACGAAGAAGGACAAATACAAATACTGAGCACTGCATAGGACTTAATAGCATGGAATTGACTTGCCTTATATTAGTAAATTAAAATATAGTAATTAAAATAGTTTATCATAATTGATATACTTTATGCTGGTTTAAGAATAACCATTGGATGTTAATTCCCTCCCTCCCTACCTTCCCTACCTTGGACTGCTCAAAGGGAAACTAATCGTTTTGTTCATAACAACTTGAGTGGAATTGTTCCTATTGCTAAACGTACCGCCCTTTTGTTTGTCTACGCCGAAACTCACTTTGGATTCTCTGCTGTCATGGTAGGGATGATGTAATTTTTTGAACTAAAAAAATGGCTGCGCATGGTCATTTTTAAAGGTATAAAAGTCACGGCATCCCCTACTGTTACAGCGAGGGATTTAGATTCAATTATGTCTGTCACTGTGCTTCATCATTAAACCTAAATTATGTCATGTGTTTACATGGTTTTTGATTTTGATTACTGTTACTTTATTTAATATTGTCAGATGCTTATTTAGTCCAACGCCCCATAATACCTGCCATGCATTTGATATTTCATCCCCCAAATGCTTTCTGTTATTTCTTTTTCTGAAAATCATGTTGGCAGGAATGAATAGAAAATTGACACCCGTTGAGGATATATCTATATTTCTATCAAACGAGGGGATTATGAAAACAAAATAAGAATGCATGACAAAATTGATGTTTCTTAAAATATTATATTTTTAAGGGCTTGTTTATACTGCAATGTTTCATTTAGAGGAATGTAACTGTTTTGACTCCATGCAGGGTCAGGCAGTATATTTGAGACGTTACGACTTGGTAAACCTTTAATTGTGGTCGTAAATGAAGATTTGATGGACAATCATCAAAGTGAACTTGCAGAAGAACTCGCTGACAGAAAACACTTGTATTGTGCTCGTCCTCAAACTCTCTATCAAACTGTAGCGGATATGGATTTAAATTCTCTCCTTCCGTACTCTCCAGGTGATGCCACACCAGTGGCAAAGCTCATAAATAGATTCCTCGGCTTTCCTGATGATTGACCAACTATAATTCGATTCATCTAAATTTTTAAAAGATATATAGAAGTGTAAAATTTAGTTACAAATTGTGACAAAGGAGTGGTTAAATGTTAAGTCACTGTGGCCAGTAGTTGAGTAGTTGATAGACCTTTGCGAAGGGATTTGAGTTTGTTGAAAAGCACTTGTAGGGACTGATAGTGAGGATACTCGTGGAAAATCGAAAGGAAAGACAATAATTGATTTGGACATATGTGGGCATTGTATGCAGTTCTGGGCTTCATGCGAGGTATGTATTCAATAGTGAAATTTAAACATGCTTTGCTTATAATTTCTTGGGTGCCGTGCACTTTCTGATTTAGGAACAAGCCTTGTGGTGATTCGTTCCTGAACATAACTAAAATTCTGTGTTTGTTGGTAAGTTTTTGCATAAAATCATTAACGTGTAATGGAAATGTCATGACATACCAAATTATGCGATGCTGATAACGAAGCTGGATTTCTTGATACATTTAGGGGCAGGTAGAGGATGCTATCTCCTTCTCTGTCTCTCTAACTCAGTCTCTCCAACTTGATACATTTATCTTCCTAAATGCAAGGTATCCATTGCACTGACACCTAAAAATTACATCTATTATCTTTCTTTATCGAATCCAAAAATGTGGCTGGGCTTATCCTAAGGGGCGATGTAAGATGTAAGATGGATATTGAGGTTACCGATGCAAAATGGTGTTATAATGGCTTGGTAGGTGATGAGAGCAAATGCCACATGGTACGTGTTTGATATGACATATTTGAGATACGAATTGAATCCGAAGCTTGAACTTGAATTACTTACATAACGCATCAAGCATTCAGTTGACGTGGTCCTACTCCAACTTAATACAGCTTGGTACCCGATACCAGCTTTTGACGGCCACATGACTAGTGTGACCCTCGGTCGGTCATTTTTATCATCTTTCACTTTAAGCAGTAAGGACCATAGTTATCACAGATAAGGATAATAAAAGGCATGGCCTATCTCTTGCAGATTTTGATGTTCTACTCGAGGCCTAATCAACCGTCACCCTCAAGTCATGAGGCAAATCGTCCGAGGAGGAAGAACAAGTATGAACTTCACATTCTAAAGGAAAAAAGAAACCTTGAGTAGAAATGAGCACTGAACAAAGTTATACATGTTATCCCAATACGTTGGTAGTTTTTGCTGCTTAGATTTGACAGCTATTGCAACATGCTTGTTCTGTCAGGAATAGCAAAGGCTTTGCTTTTCTGTGTCTTCTTGTGATGGAAGAGATTCGGTGTAGTTGTAGATGAGGAAAGACAAAGGAACGTTTGAGAAGAGAAGGAAGGGAAAGTAGCAATTGGTGATGTAAAGTGGTAGGTCGGGAAGAACCAATAGGGAAGTTCCCTTTGTTGAATGTATTCTTCCAGAGTCTGTCTTTTAAAAGGATTTCTTTTTAGCCTCAATTCTGAGACCTAGCTCGAGCCAACGAGTCATGAAGTGTATTAGCAACGGTTTGCGAGAGAATTTTCCTTCTTGTGAACCTATGACTAATTGAATGGACCTACAGATATAGTAATTAGTAAGTATAAAATAATCATTGCATTCGGTCAAAAATTAACTTGAAAATCAATTACTGCACCTAATAATTGGATGTGATCGGCAGGCATGACTAATTAGCCTGGACAGCTAGAAATGCTTGGATTCTTAGTGGCTTCCCTGAGTTCCACGCAGCTAACATGACTCTAAGCGCTAAAGCCATGGGAAAATGGCGTATTATGATTAAAATTTAGGGGAGTTTATTATATCTGGAATGCAGAATTTATTAACGTTGAAATTGACCAAACTCTATGAGAGACCCATCGTTGCTCCTGCAATTGCAACCTCCATCCCATCGACACTCGTTACTACCAATTTCGCTCGTGGCTGATGTTAACGTTTACGTATCTGCAACTTCAATCAAACCCTTTTTCCCCTTAGATTTCAAGCTATCATCAACCCCCAGGGATTCATTAACTTTGTAGATTGTTAGATGTACGGTTATTAGATTTACAGGATACATCTTTTTATGTGGATCCAACTATTATTAAAAAAAAGAATCATAGTCATATGGAAATAATGTGTCGAACAATTAGAATTAAAAAGTTACTATTTGGCTCACTTGAGTTTCTTTGTGAAGTTAATTGCAGTACATGTACAAGAGAGGTATTTTGTCCCGCCTTCAGAAATCTGAACCAAAGACAATGGATATAATAATAATAATAATAATAAATGGAGAGCAAACATGCACATGCTGAGCTTTAAGTGCTGATTTCTTGCCTGCTTCATAAGGTAACATATTATTGGTGGCGAGTATGACAATGCCATTTTGCTTGCTGGCACAGGCGCTAAGATAGTTCATTGGCGTTCCAATCGGGATACTCACCCAAGCGCACCAATGTTTATTTGATATAAAATTTATCAGAATGAGAAAAATACATTATATGCATTCTATAATAAGGACATTATTAGGATTTAGAAGGAAAAGCATCTGTGAAGTTAAAGGATGACGCAAAAGCTTCCAAGACTTTCTGATATAAAGAAAGAGACAATTCCAAGCAAAAAACAACACTAGAGACGAACAAAGTACACAAAACCACTTGGATAAGTTATTCACGAGAAAAGAGGGAGAGAGAGAAAGAGAGAGAATGGAAGAAGACCTCTTACTCCTTGCAAGAAGGAAAGCTCAGAACTAGCGATTACTAACTTGCACCTTCCTTTTTGTCCTAGAAACCAAACCGACCCACCTCTCTCACTCTCTCTCTCTTAACCCCAACTGCGAAATCCATCTCTTCTTTCTGGCTTTGGTCTTTGTGGTCATGGAAGTTAATAATACCATTAGTGTTTCTGCAGAATCACCTATTGTTGCCTCCAAGAACGATACCTACATACACCACCACTTATATTCAGAAGAGCATAACCATCATCACCATCACCATTTCCCCTCCAAAACCTTTCTCATAATCATCGTAACCCTCTCCTCCCTTATGCTCCTCTTTGCTATTTCTCTCATCATATTCATGCTCCGTCGCCTGAAATCATCCTCCAAGAATCCAACTACCAAGCGTAACACCGGAGTATTTCATGAAACAAGTAGCCGGTTCATCGCTTCAAAAACTTCGAGCTTCAACTCAAGCCCAGGTAACTTGTCTATGTTTATTAATGTTATCAACCTTCAAACACGTATTTAAATAATAGATTAATGTTGAGAAAAGTGCAGATGTGAGGGGAGGGTGTATTTATGGAGGAAATATGAGCAGAACAGCGGCACCTAAATTCAAAGGAGTGCAAGTATTCACATATAGGGAGCTAGAAGTGGCGACAGAGGGATTCAGTGAAGCAAATGTTATTGGGCATGGAGGATTTGGTTTCATGTACAGAGGAGTCCTGAGTGATGGCGCTTTGGCTGCAATTAAGTTGCTGCAAAGGGAAGGTAAGCAGGGGGAGCGTGCCTTCAGAATAGAGGTGAGGCCCTTCTTTTATTATCTCATCGTCTCTACTGGTACATTTAGTTTTCCTATTTGAATCTTTTTCTCACATAATTTAGTCTCTACAAGTTTTATACTCTCTATCTGTTAACTCCTGAAACATATATATTCAGGAACTAATTGACTAAAACATATATCTTTGACGAGAAAAAACATTTCCTCTTTCTGGTTTATTAGGTACACAATGTTTTAAACTTTTAATGTCTCTTTGTTCTTACTTGCTCCCTCTCTTTCTCTGTCTGTCTGTGTAACCGGGATCCCAGTTGCTTTCCTTTTATGTAATCCGGTTAGTTCAGACTCCAGAGAGATTGATTTTGTCTTTTTTTCAAGTCAAGGCTGCAGTTTACGTGAGGTAATCGAGAAAAAAAAAAAAAAGCAAGTCAAAACAAAGTTATTTTAATGCGAGAAAGGACCTACAGAAAGACAACCTTTGTATAACTTATTAAACCCAGGCTCCTTCTTTCGAGTATGCTGTTATCTCACAAGTCACAAATGTATAAGAAAACAAATTAGTAACCTTGACTCACGTAATGCTACTTCCAATTGCAATATTTTATCCTCCATAGATCTTTAATATAATAGTAGTGATGCAAATCCCCTCCTTATCTTTCTACCAGTCCATCCCTCCCATTTGCCACCTAACATTATGAGCACTATTCAAATGTCCTGCATATGGGTGTGAATATTAAATGCCATCTTATCCTCTGTTTTCATTGCAGGTGGATCTTCTAAGCCGCTTGCACTCTCCTTATTTAGTGGAGTTAATTGGGTATTGTGCTGACCAAAACCACAGGCTACTTGTATTTGAATATGTGGCCAATGGTACGCTACACCACCATCTTCACTCTACTCAGGATCAAGCTCAACCGTTGGATTGGTGGACTCGCATGAGGATAGCCCTTGATTGTGCCAGGGCCTTGGAGTTCCTGCATGAGCATGCGGCCACGCCTGTGATACACCGTGACTTCAAGTCTAACAATATCATACTGGATCAAAAGTTCCGTGCCAAGGTTTCTGACTTTGGGTTGGCCAAGATGGGCTCGAACAAGATCAATGGTCAGGTTTCCACTAGGGTTTTGGGGACCACTGGATATCTGGCACCAGAGTGAGTAAAGTGTAACCCCCCTATCATCTTCTCCACACCCAGTACAAAAATTGCACTGTTAAATAAAAGAATCGTGCAAATTAAATGGACACAGTCACAGTCTAGTCCCTATCATGCAAGCTGTCATTATTTTCTTTTAATACTGGGGATTTCTCGCAACGGCTATGAAATTTATTATTAAGATTTGCAATGTAGGTATGCATCCACAGGAAAGCTTACTACAAAGTCAGATGTATACAGCTACGGTGTGGTTCTTCTGGAGTTGCTAACGGGGCGTGTACCAGTCGATATTAAGCGGCCTCCTGGAGAACATGTCCTTGTCTCTTGGGTTAGTAATACGATTTTGGAGTAATTCCTTTGCATAGTATAGTATACATACATGACACCGTCCTTAAACTTCACAAATTGTCATATGTGTACTATATTGAACCGAAGATTTTTCATGATTTTGTCCAAACAAAACCAAAACAAAATGCTATGCCTGTAGGTGTACTTGTTATGTGGTAGGATTTGTAACTTATAGGTGGGTTGTTATTATTGATCAGGCTCTTCCGAAGTTAACTAACAGAGAAAAGGTTGTGGAAATGGTTGACCCAGCTCTACGTGGACAGTATTCCAAGAAGGATCTTGTTCAGGTCAATATCATTCATCAACTGTCACTTGAGGAGTGATAACGTTATCCCATTAACTAATTAATTGCCTTGTGCTACTTTTGGTTTATAGGTAGCTGCCATAGCAGCAATGTGCATACAGCCAGAAGCAGACTATAGGCCGCTAATGACGGATGTAGTACAATCACTAATACCACTAGTTAGAAACCCGTCATTTATTAGTTCATCTGGTTCATTGAGATTTCAAAAACATACATTAAGTCCAAGCCATTAGCAGCGGCAGCAGCAGGTGATTTCTGGGCTTAAATTGCAATATAGTTGAAGGCTAGCCAAGAGACTAATTTTGGAAGACTAAAGCTTGGCATGATTGGGTATCATCAAATTCCCCACTTTGATCAGAAGAATACGGTCAAACCTGCTCCCTTCAAGGCTTCCACAATGCAAAAAGAGGAAACAAAAAGCACAAAGGATAGGCAATTCATATTCTGTTTGAAGGACTAATAAAAGCAGCATCATTTGCATTTCGTCAGTCTACACAATATTTTTGATTCCACACCTTTTAGTTTCCTTTTATATTAATCCATCGACTGGAATGTGAACACAAATTGGCTTTGTAGTCATAAACTAAGATAGTACCAAATGTAGGGGAAAGAGGGTTTACAAACACAAACACACACACACACACCCATATAAAGCATGTCAAATTCTAGAATTCCTCTGCTGATCACATGGAAATCGAGTGGGCAGCATAATTGAGTCGAGTCAGTTTTTGTGTTTTTTGTTTTAGCATATAAAAACATACATCGAGTCATTCAACCCCTCGTTAGCATAATAATTTACATTTACCAAAAGTGAAAAAACTAATGCAGGCTGTACGGAATTATGCTAACTGGTTGGGATTCATTATACTACTGGCACTGGCTGCCTGCTAGTGGTTTCCTTGCAAGCTACCAAGCACACCAGAATGCGATCAGCTCATATCAAAGAGTAATTTTGAGAGAAGAAGCTGCAGCAACGTAATTGTGGCAGCAAGACTCAAAATCAATACATGGATGTTCGTTACCAGCTGGATGAACAAAGAACCAAAAGTCAGAATGCCGTTATATTAGAACGCAATTGGCTAGTCCTAATGCAGTCATTTTGAGTAAGCGTCCCGTTGGCCAATCAGTCATGCAAATTGAACTGAAGTTAGATTCAATATATACATATGGAAAAACTTTAGAAGTCTGCAATTGTTTATTTGCTGGCCTCTGCTCATGTGCGCATAACCACAAGCCAAATGAAGATATTAATATCATGGATCCCAAACATACTATTCACATGGCAGCAATTTCAATCCAAGCGTTTAGCCAACAAGTCACCACCATGGAGTTCTCACAATAGCTCGTTCAGCTCCTCCCCCACTTCCACGTCACCTGCATCTTCCCCACCATCGCCTCCTCCAATCCTTCCCATCATCCATTCACCTCACCTTCTTCTCATCAATCAACAATATTCCCTCTGCAGACTGCAGTTCCGCAGTTTCTCGGTCCCTTCTATCTCTCTGCAATGCCCTCAAAACGTTGCGTTTGGGTAGCAGTTGTGGAGAGAGAGAGAGAAGAAAGCTAGAGCAGATGATCCCATCTGCTTATGGGATTTGCAACCGTACCATGATGAGTATCCCAAGCAATGTCCGTCACATGCTGCCCATCTGTTGGACACCCAATTTCCATCTCCATTTCTGCTTCTTCTTCCAACTCATCCTCTTTCTCCCCTGCAAATTTATTACATAACAGGCCATGGCCATATATATACAAGCTCTAATAGATACACATAGTTAATCATCAACTCAACAAAATTTTGAGACAAGTTCCTGAAATCCTTCAGCAGCCTTTAATCCCGTGGACTATGTTAGACTTGGGAACCAGAAGCAGCCTGGGCAAGTTCTTCATGCTTTCCCCACACCAGCTCTCTGACTCCTTCTCCCCTATACATCCTTCTGTTCAGATGCAAATATAATATAAAACTACAGAGATATTATATAATCTCAATGACGTTATTTTGGAGTAATTATAAATAACAATTGTCGAACAGCAATTATAACAGCATCAAAATTAATAGTTTCTTCTTGATGGTTCAAATTATATTTCTCTTCCTCTTTGTCTGTTGATCTTCCCGAGTATCTTCAAGACTGATCAAGCTTTTCATTACGATCTTTTCCTTCAGTGCTCAAAACGATGCTCTCTTGCCAATGGGTTCTTGGTCAACACCTTCTTTGAAATGAAATAGGGCACAATACGAGCTCTGCAAAACGTGTTTCCATTCGAATGTGTTTGGGCATTGCAATTACGCTTATTTGACTTTCTTCTTTTTCTTGATTGCGGGAATATATAATCTGGCAATGGGATTGAGCTACACAGACCCTCATTGTCCAATGAGAAGATAGCCATGAGCGTCAGTTTGGAGGCGGAAGAGAGCGAGTGCACGGGTGTCATTCTAAGATAAACTCGAGATGTGAATCAGAGGAAAGCATTGGGTGTGCACGCTCCAACAGAAGCAGCATCCACATCAGCCAAACTAACAGTGTGAGGCTGGTTGGTAACGTTAGGGACTAAATGGTAAGAAGTTGAAAATATAAAGAGTGATTTGAAGAAAAATAAAGTAGAGATCAATTTTTTAATTGATATAAACTATAGAGACCAATTAACTAATTTTTCCTATATATATATATATATATATATTCACCCACACATTCGCAGGATTGTTCAAGAATTGACACAAAGATACACTAACATTTTGCCACATTTCACTGTGTAAACAAGCAGCATTTACCATATTGTTGCCAGTATCTACATTCAAACCAGCAGAACCCCACACTGAAACGTCTATCTACTCTTCTAAACCCGTACAGGCCCCAATCTAATATTCAAGTAAGAGAATGCCACTGCAACCACAAAATGGAGCCCAAACTGCCTCTAGACCTAAGAGAAATTCTAGACAGGCTTTACACACACAAAGCTTATAAATAATAATGTGAATTTCAAGAGACCCTCATGGACTTGGCCAAATTATTTACTCAACTTGCGGAAAACTTCTATGATTTTCTTTTATCAGCTTTTGATTCCATTACAACACTTGATTCTCCTTTCTCCACCCCTTCTGAAGTGCTGTTCTTTCTTCCAGCTATGCCAGCATATTTGGCAAAAGCTGCAGATAAGGCTGATTTGACAGTCAGTTCCGTTTCTTTCTTCCTACGCTTGCTAACATCATCTGAATCCTTATGTTTGTCTTCATTTAGGGAAGAAAGTTCAGCATCGTTCTGGGCTGAAGTGTTGGGACTACCTGGCTTGTTCTGGACAGACGTCTCTGGAATGGTTTGCCCGTTAGATTCCGCACGCTTGAAGGGCTCATGGAAAGTGTCAAACAAGCGCTTGACCTGATTAAAGGAAATGTACATAATATTCAGAGCTACTACATCAACAAGACTAAAATAGCCATTGCTTTTGGATGCCATTAGCAATTGTGAAATATGGCATCAAATCATACAATCACAGCAACAAGAAAATAAAAGGAAATCACTGTCCTGTCTCTCTTTTATCACTGGAAAAATACCTTGCGCTCTCCTATGCCAGGGCAGCGTGCTAGATCTTCCATGGATGCACCCATGATGTGAGATAGAGACTAAAATAACAACATTGACTTCATAAGATTATAATTATAAATAAACTCAATCATATATGTGTGTGTGCCAAAAAAATTAAATAAATAAATAAATTTACCCCAAATGTAGTACCAAGGGTGACTACATCAGTCTTGTTAACATGCCGTACTGTTGTAAGGGCATGAGTCAGCTACAGTTGAATGTAAGATAGCTTCAGCACAATCATTGATCATGCTGAAAAATCAATCAACAGAAAAGGTGCATCCAAAACACATTGCTTTTGTAGTAATATAACCAACTGGAACCATAATTAACGATTATCATTCCACAAATTGATTTATAGACCAGATACCATAAGAATATACCCGTGAGAGATAGTCTGTATCCATTTGACCTTGAATAATGTCAGCAGGCTTGTTTTCATACACTTTTATGGTCTCCAAGTAACGACCACATTCCTCCAGGCTATAGCAACAGCGGACAGGAAGTTTAATAAAATCAGACAGATGGAAGGAATTTTCCTGATTACTACTACTGGTAATAGTATTCAAATGCATGCTATAATAGTAAGGACCACATTACTCCAAACAATTGCAACAGCAGAATGGAAGGTTATAAAATCAAGTAACCAAGCTAGTTGCTATTACAGCTACTGTACTTCATTAGCATGCCACAATAATTCCAGACCCACTTGGCCGGTGCAGATTCTGCTTATAGTGTACATCTGTAATTGAGTCACTTAGACAAGAAAAATCAACTGCTAAGAAAGCAGCTTATATTAATATCTTTCATCAAGATGAAAGCACGAGTTTTCATCTTTATAAAAGATTCAATATTTAGCCCAAAAAAAATTGACTTAAGTAAAAAATTCTTTAATCAGATTTCACTAAGATATTCTTTAGACTGTAGTAAAAAATTAGCAGCACTATCGCAAGAGCTTAAATGACATTTTGAACATGTGTACTTCATATGCAGTTAGAATCAATGTCAATTGTACCTCCATCCACATAGAAGGGTACAATCATGCAGCAAAGCTGTTTTAGTAACTTCAAGTAGAGGCTTCACCACATCTTCCTGAAATCAATAGAAATAATGTGTACAATTTCTCTTACTTCGTGAAGAAAGTAAATCAGCTATGTTTAGATATCTAAATAGACCATTAGTAGACAAAAATAAAGACAGGCACTATTATTATTCTGAAGATGTATATAGCAGAGAACCTGACCACATCAACATGGCACAGAACTACACGGAGCTTGAATTTTTTCTGCAACTCCCTTATTCTGTAGTATAGGTAGTCCGGATGCAGAAGATGATACCGAAGACTGCAGAGGTAGATGCAAAATATTAAAAGCTAAAACCTTGAACAAATCTCACTTAGCAATGAAACTTTTCATATATTACATAGCCACACAGAAGACAACATCCAGAGAATTAGCATTTCTAAAAGAAAGATTATCCAGAAAAGAAAAAAGGAGTCCTTCAAAATGTTCCACACAAAATAGATTACTCACTTGATTGAATCACAAGATATGAATCTTGTTAATGATTATGAGAGATCCTAATTCGTAAACATTGTTACTAAACTTAATTTTATGCGTACTTAATTCATTGTATAACACATACACCAGGTAGGCTAAGAATCAAGACCACCTGGTTATTAGGTGATTGGTAATTTGATGTGAACAATAATAATCAAGTGCTTATCCTGACACTATTGACTATAAGTATGTACAAGTAAACTAAATGACATCCTCATTATCACCTGTAACATCTATAGAACAAGCATATTAACAAGAGAAGCAGAGACTAGAACCTGAGGTAGAGTGCACATGAGCTCTGCCCAAGCAAATAGTCACAGACAACATCAGCAAATGCCCACCTGACATTCCTAATATGTTTGAGCAATGGATTTCCCTTCTGCAAAAGGGAAAAGAAATATTTTCTTAGATTAAATATTGATGTTGGAATCATAAGACCAGTTTAATCACATCTAAAAATAGCATTAACATTCGTCAAAGATGAGTGAACTATTGCCCCTATATACAGGTTTAAGAAAAAGTTAATTTTGCTACATTTCTGTATAGGATAAGAACATATCACCTGTCTGTGGCTCACAAGGATTGCATTGCGACTTTGAGTAAGTTGGGAGGATGGTAATGTTGATACAGCTGCTGAAACAGTAGCAGAGGTAGATGTTGAAGATGGAGCGATTAATTGACTAGTTTGCCTGATCAGAACATAAATGGACTAAGAAACTTAAATTCATAGAGAAACAGAGAAAAAACGAAGTCCAAAGTTATAACTTTTTTAATACCATATTAACACGGTGAATGAGAAAAAATAAGTTAAAATTGCAATTTCAAAATCTCATAGTACTTAATTCTGTACAGTTCCTGGCTTTCTTGGGTTCAAAGCATAGAGGAAAAGAAAAGAGAGAAATGTTATCCTCTCGTTCATATATCAGAGACGGGAGAAATAAATTTGATTAATTACGCATCCAGATAGCTCATAAATTCGTATATCTAACGAAGGACAGAAGAAAGCACCAAAATGCAGAAATTAATCACAAAAATTAACCGATCCCATTTCTCAAAATAACATCTTTGAGTTACAAAACACATCCTAACGAAGAAAACAAGCATAGAGTACAAATAAAAGAAAGAGTGAGAAGCAGGAATAGAATGGGAGAATAAGTACCTCGAGGCAGTATAGTCAGAGGACTGAGAAGAGAGTGAAGGATTGGAAGCGGTGGTGGGAGGGGGAGAGTAGAACTCGGAGGATTTGAGGAACGAAAAAGCCTGAGAAAAGGTTTGAGAGGGAACGAAGAGGGAGGGCGGAGTGGATCTTGCCTGCGAACTTTCAAGAACTTCTTGATAGGATGGTATGGTTATCACTACGGAGCTCTTCTTATTGCCATTATTGCTTCCTTCTGTACTCTGTCGCTGTTCTCCCTTGTTCTCCATCGTCTTCCTCCCCAAACCCCACCTCTCTCTTGCACTCTTGTAGCCACCAAGGTCTCCGCCTTCGAGCCAATTGAGTTTAATTTTTTTTCCCAATACTTGGAGTATATCAAAGGCACATAGACCAAAGCCTCCACTTCCAATTTTGGGCCTCAAATCAAAGAAAAGTTGTTTTAGTGGGCCTGTACTGAAAAAGAGAATATTAAAACATTGAATATCTTATATGCCCAGTAGCTCAGTCAATAAAATTGACCAATTAGGCGGAGCTCGATACATCCCAAGCCTCCTTATCTTACCATTCACTTAATAAAAACATACAACTACAAACGGACACTTTAATATTTTTCACATTGCATCTCTCGAAGTTCATCATAGAGCGACCCTATTTACCCCCGATGCATTGACTTATTTATAATAATTTTCGTATCGCTTATGTTTACAAATTTTAACAAAGTTTGATATTCTTTACGCAGTCATGTTCAAATTTCCCCGACCAAACTTGTGACCACATGCAAAACCATGGGTCCAACTATTATGTCTGGATATGGCTCTTTCGTATCCCTCCCTTCCCTGCAAGTGTGGAGATGCAATCCACATAATAACCATATATATATGAAGCCTGCTTTTTGTACCGTGCAAGCTATATAACTCTCGGAGGTAATAGTATGTTATATTATTTATTTGTGTTATTATATACACATATAATCTTTTTTAATGTGGGACTTGAAACTCTGCCTACCAAGGAGGGCTTAAATATGATAAGATGTCACCACACTGTAAATTAAGCCGAGCATTCATATTTTTTTCTGACTAAACACTGAATACGAATGTTGTTGGAGGATCCTCGATCAACTGAGAAGCAATAGAGCACCCAACAAAGCACACAGTCATCGGACAATGTTTTAAAATATATACTTCGTTCAGCTAATTATCTGGAACTAGTAAGACGTTTTAAAATAAAAAGAGTTCTTATGACGTCAAATAAGTCATGTATATATTTTTTATTTTTTATTTTTATAATTTTAATTGGTTAGAATTTTTTAAATTTAAACAATAAGGCAATTATTATAATAGAGTTAATTAATTGAACAAAATTTTGAATTAAAAAATGATTACAATTATAGACAAAAGTTATTTTAAAAAAAAGCATAAAATGTTTCTTCAAATTCAAGGATGGAAAATGTTATGAAAAAATATTAACTAATCTAGAGACACTTATGTAACAATTAATTTGACATACTAGTCATAATAAAATTATTTTTTTAATGGATATTTTTTTTAAATAATTTTATTTAAATTAATATACTAAATCAGTTATCACATAAATATACCAATACCAACTAATATTTTCTCACTATTGACAAAGCAAGAAGAGATTCATTACTTTCCAATTTTCATTGGGCCTTTGTTTTCCTATGTCGTTTTTAGGGATATGAATTTTCTATAATTGAGAATTCAGAATTTTAATATTTGAGGTGTACGAAGGATTGAATTTTTATTTAATAATTCAAATTTTAATAAATATTAATCAATTTCTAATAATTTTCTTGAAATTTGACATCATTAAATTTTCATCAAACAATATAAATATTATTAAATTTACTAGCATGCAAAAGTTTTTACATTTGTAATTTTCTTCAACTAAATTAAATATCATAAAGTAGGAGAAAAGAAAAAGGAAATTATCTGAGAATTAAACTTGCAGTGATGTGCATGGCCACGTTCATACATGACAATCCTAACAGAAATCACGAGGGATAAGGATGATGAGCATTTCAAGTTGGTGGGGACCTAAATCTACCAATACCAACCCCAGTTGAGTGTGAAGGCCTCAAAGTTGAAACTCGCAAGCGTCTCCGTCTCTAATGGCAGACTATAAGACTTTTGGCATAGAAGAGTAGGCGGTGGACCAAATTATTCTGGAAGCTTCAAATGGAACAAACATTAAAGCAAATTTAATTGCTATATCCCGTGGTCCCAAGTCAACCATGGCAGCTTCAGAATATTAGCGTTATAATCAAGCTATGCCATTGCCAAACATATTTATACTTTTCCTATCAATTAGAAAGCAACCAAATTCCAAGCTGTTCTCTTCTAATGTGATTGTGAACCAACCAAACTCCTCCCTTATATCCATATATGTAGGTTCCTACCCACTCACAAATTCCTTCTTTTCCGCCACTTACAAAAAATTGGAATCATGTCTCCATCTCCTTCATCTTTTCATCACCAGTCACAGATTAATAAATACAAACAATTTTGATTCTTTACAAACAATACCATCATACATATGTGAATAAACCCTACTTATGGTCCATTTGCAATTGAATTTACCTCTTAGAATTAAGTATATCAATTTAAATTATCCAGAATGAATGGAATTTTGGAATAAAACTAAAGTAATACGCTAAGATCGTCATAGATTATATCAACGGTGCTTAGCTAGCAAAATACTAACCAATCTTTGAGAGGTAGAGGTAGTAGCATGCGCCTCATGCTTTCTTTATTTTTTTTATTTTTTTTCTCTCTATATGTTTGACTTCCTGTTTCAATTCAATATCTCTGATATATATATATATATATATATATATATTGAAAGATATCGAAATCAGTGCAGAACATTATATGGATTGTAAATAATTTTGAATGCTTTTGATTCGGACATTCGAAATTAGCAAGTCATAATAACGAGATTATCTAGGTGTCAAGCTTAATATAAAGAATATAATATACACATTTTACAAATTTTGATGCAAAAATAAAATCAGTTAAAAGAAAGAAAATGTTCGCAAAGTGTAGAAGAAGCAAAGGAACTGTTAAACCGAAGGGCGGATCGCATCCCCCGGCGGCGGCGTGATGGGTTGACCGGAGCTCCCTTCACCGGCGCTACCACTCGCCTTCGGGGATCTAATAGATGATGCCCTTATTAAGAACGGCGGCGCCATCGTGAAAACCCACCGGTCTGATTTAAATCCCCTGTCCAGCCTCCTCGAAAACCTGCCTCTACTACTGCCATCGCCACTGGTTCGATAGCCCCGTCTAGAACTACCTTCTCTGGGCAAGACCACCATGCTTGTCGCCCGATGCAGTTGCCGGTTTAGTATCTGCTTCCTCACTTCCACAGGCAATCTCAGGGTGAACCGTTCTGTGTCTTCACCCGGCTGAACCAAGGAATGGCCGGTCGAGTGTGACCGGGGAAACCGTCGTGGCCGACCCGATCGAGACCCTCGTGTGCGGTTTCGCTTCATGGACTGATTAAGGCAAAGAATTTCAGGCTGGGGAGGTTCTGGGTCAACCTCCGCACTGTGTTGTTGCTCGAATTGCGGTTCCACGGCGTCGTTTTGAGCTTCAACATCTGCGACGTCTTGGGCGATGATTGGAAGACCGTGGATGGACTGGTCAGGCTGGGGAACCAGGTTGGCTCGGCAAACGGGGCAGGTGGTATGGGAAGCCAACCACTCGTCGATGCATTCAGGGTGGAAGACGTGATCGCACTTGGGTATCAAACGCAGCTTTTCGGTGTCCTCGAACTCGCACAGGCAGACGGCGCATTCCAGAGCGCCTTTCCCTATCTTGTGAATCTTAACCTCCGAATATTCCAGAGTCGGAAACCTGTCGATGACGGCGGGATCAAGGCCACGTGGGGCGCCTCTGGAACGGCCGGCCGCAGGGCCGAGGCCGAGGGGGCGAACGCTGCCGGAGGGAGAATCGGCGCAGTGGCGTATGTAGATGGAGAAGAAGCACATGAGGAAAAGAGCGGCAATCAATATGACGATGATGATGGCCACGGAAGGGGTGAAGCTGTTGAGCTGGTCGGGTGGGGGTGGGCCATTATTATTATCACTGGGTGGGGGTTGTGCTACGGCGAGGAGGGGGAAGAGGAAGCAGAAACAGAAGCAGAGGGTAGCGATCCGCCTGGTCATGGTGAAATGGAAGGGGAGGACCCAGGCTTGGCATGAGAGAGTGATCGAACAGAGGATTGGAGAGAGAGTGAGGAGGGGGAGTTTATAAATGGAGAAAGGAGAGGCAGACAGAGTGGGAGAGAACGAAGAAGAGAGAGAAGGTGTGGCGGCGGTCTAGAGTGACGTCAGAGGTTGGTCGTAGACGGTGTGCAACGTGCTCCAATTTATTGCCATTGCGGACCAATGCAGCGGAAGCTTCCATCTTCCAATCAATTTCTGTATTTTACTTATTTATTTCTCACTGAATTATTACATACCCTATGCTCAATCTAACCATAATTAACTTTATAATATTTTTTTAAAACGAAACTAACTACACAATATTAGTAGAAAAATATTTTTATTCATTTTTATATTAATATATTTTTTATTAATTTTTATTTTCAATTTAATCATTTAAAGTTATTATTGGCCAAAATTTTTTTTAAAGTTATTACTTTTCCTTCATTGCTAATCAAAATGATATTTAGAGTGAGAAAACGTTCAAATTAATAAAAATAAATCAAAAGAAAAAAATTAATGAAGTACTAAATTAAAAAATAATAAAAAATGAATGAGTAAATTAAAAATAAAAACAAATAAAAAATTAAATTAAAAAATGAATAAGCGACGACATAAGTGTTTTATTTTAGTATTAAGTTCTAAAAAATTGTTATTCAATATATATATATATATATATATATATATTTGGATGGTAGGAAAAGATGAGTGATAGAAAATATTTAAGAATTAAATTGAATTTGGTTGAAATATAAGGACCCACCAATTTTGGGCACGGAAATCATTCTTATGCTGAGATCTCAAAACCAAAAGGGGAAATTAATTATTTGGTCTTAGTTTTCAACAATTTTAATGTGGTCCCTAAAGTTTAATGTTTTCAAATCACTCCCTAGAGTTATAAAAGTTTAAAAAATAACCCCTACCATTTAAAATCTATTTTGACACCGTTCATTTGATAATGAGTTGGCGGACGAAGATGACATAGAATATACAAATAACTGCTTATTTGGTTCTCGGGATCCACACAAGCAAATAAATAAATAAATAAATTTCTCTTAAACATAGGAGAGAACCCCAAATATCTTATGCATGTTCCCCTCTGCCTTCCAATTAATTAGAAATATGGATGTTCAATCAAATATGACACTTTGGTCTACTGAATCAATCAAATCGGTTGATGGAAAGTGGGTGGTTTACAGTCCAAAAAATTAGTGGATCAGTTGACAAGTAACTATTACAGTGCTCTTTTTGTTTGTCGCCACAATCTGCATTCAAATACTAGCTTACCATGCATAATTCTATGTTCGGTATTTACATTTCTTTTATGTCCAAATACTAAATTCATAGAAACGCAAACAAAATATGTAGCAACTCATCATTAAATGGATGGTGTCAAAACATATTTTAACTGGTAGGGGCTATTTTTCAAACTTTGGTAATTCTAAGGAGTGGTTTGAAAGAAAAAAAAAACTCTAGGGACCAACTTGAAATTGATAAAAACTATGAGGACCAAATGGTAAATTTTTCCAACACAATAAATAAATAAATAAAATAGTGACTTAGAGATTTATTGTCCAAGACGAGGTGTTGTGTCCTTAACTTTATCTTAATTTTAAATTTATAAAGTTTGATTTTCATTATAAGAAATAAATGATTGTATTTATGTCATGAGCTTTACGGACTCGTACAAAAATCCTACCTCCTTACATGATATTAGAGTCTTAATTTAAAAGAATATTCATAGTTCTTAGTGTACTAGTTCAAAATTTCTTCAAAAAGATAAATGGGTTATAGACTTTTGGAAACAAAGATTTTATTAGAAGTGACATAAGGTGGGAAAGTGACTCGGAACTCATCTGTACGATGCTCTAGAGGGGGAAACAAATCATATGATGGTTAAGTGGGATAAACCATCGTACGAGGTATGGGATTAGCTGGTGGAATTGCAAAGCATATTTAATTTAAAGAAGTTTGGCGTTAATTAATAGGCTGCACAAATTGTCGCAATCATTCACTTAAACACCATAATCTCTCAGACAAATGTATCGCCATATATGTGGTATGCAAATCTGGTTTCAGTTAGCATCTCCCATTTGGAGTGCTACAACAAAAAAGAAAACACACACACACACACACACACATATATATATGCATTGTTTTTAAAATATGTTTCTAAATATAAAAAACAGCCCTAATAGATATAACAGTTTTATATTTACCTTCTTTTGCTTAATTCATCCCCAGAAGAAAACTTTATGGGAGTTAATGTAATTTAAATAGAACATAATTTAATTAAGGATTTGGAAATGAAAGATAACGTACCAAAGTGTCATATTATATATAGTATACAAGTATATGTGATTTAGAGTCTTATCTTGTTTTGCTAATATATAGTAAAATCAAGGAACTAGTTGGACTGTGCGCAGCTGGACCGTTCCTTCCTCCGTTGAGATCTTCTAATAACCATTAATTTTATTTTTGTTTTGTTTTTTTCGTTTGTGTGTATATATATATATTTAATGATATCCTAGAGACTTTATAAATTTATATTGTTATTTCAGTTGTTTACTGACGATTGAAGAGTTCAATCCTTCATGATTCAGAGTTTGAATTTTAATTTGACTCTGCATCTATATGAGCTCACAATTTGTCTGAATTGTTATATAGTTTTTGTTTTGTTTTGATATTAAACATTTAGTTAAGTCTCAAACTATGAACTTAAGTTTGAAGATGTTTTTTTTGAATGGCTTTAGACTTCTCGCGCTAAAATTTAATATATTAAGTAAATTTTTAGGGGAAGAAGATATGTTTTATCATTTATGAGGGTAAAAATTGTGTTCTTTTTTCTTTTTTGTTGATGAATAGATTATGGAGCTTTTAATATATTAAAATTATAATAGTTATATAATAATTAACCTAGAATTTCTCTTTAAAACCAATATGTTTCGTTACAATCATTAAGGATTAAAAATGAAATTAAACAAAATAAAAAGAAATGGAGCAGAAATTTAATGTAAAATTAGAAGATTAAAGTTATGCTCTAGCCTTTATAGTATCAAAACTCAAAAGTTATTTTTCAAAGAAAAAAACACACATTTGCTACAAAAAAAAGTAAGTAGTCATACAAATGATTAGCAACAAATTATGCAGTATATTCGGAGTGATTATATTCAAACTGATCCAATCAATTCAACCTGACCTAATTATGTACCAAATTTAATTAGGTCAGATTTTGGGATTAGGCCACATTTACCTGGCCAGTAAAATTATTGTTTCAAGCTACTGATATAATCAATTCTATCTCGGCTCGATATGTAGAAAACTATGACTTCATGTGATGTTTTGTGTTATTTAATTTGATTTGGAATCGTTGAATTGTTGTGGTCAATAAAGGAAGTTGATTAATGGAGATAATTCAAATATCAAAATAAACTAAGGAGCCAACCAAACAAGCTTAGGGTCGAAACATCTAATTTAAAGTATAAGTTTGCGAAACAACTGCTCATAGTAAGTAATAAATTAGGATTTTGGTAAATAGTATCTTTTTGGTGCTAATTGAAGAGTAATAAATAATTTTAAAAATGATATATTTAATCTATTATCTGATAGCAACTTAAATTTTATAGTTATCAACCATTATTATTAAAGAATTAATAAAGTTGAAATTTCGTCTTCGATATTTGGTGTATAATTCAACTAGTTTTGCTTTGTTCTACAAAGTGGGCACAAATAGATGGAAAATCAGGACCACCTCGCGAAGCTGCTTCACCAATTGACCAGTCACCCCTCTATACACCCACACGTATAACGGAATTTTCTTCATTTTTTATGTCTTATTCTCATTTTCGTCTGTACATATAATCTCTCTAATGAAATAAATAAATGAAACAGACATAATAAGATGTTGCTTGGGATCTTCATATATATATATAATGTTGGTGGTCAATCAAATATGTCATAGAAATCTCAGGCTGCATTTCATTTCCACGTTGACTCAGTCAATCAAATAATTATGAAAACCTTCTTTAACCACGTCCTATAGACTTTCTGTTATTTTTTACCTTTCGATTTCACTTTCTGTTATCCGTAATCAATTTCAAACAGCTTGACTCCGCCCTCACTCAGTCATAACAATCGAACTCATGATTATTCTTGAGCTCTTCATTTCATTTTTCTCCTTTTATTAATTTCTCTGATTTCCAGAAGCATTAGGTGGCTACATGCCCCCTCCTTGTTATGTCATTCTATATTTTGACATTATACCATGCTTTCATTCATATTTACATTTTACGCCCCCACTATTATTCTCATGTCAAATAAATAAACCCAGAAAGAAAAAAACATGTCATAATCAACTAAAATGGTATCCAAATCCTCTCATATTGTAATATAAACATGAGGTCATATTCAATCATAATAAATTATTGAATAAAAATTTAATGATTTAAATTTATAAATTAAAAATATATTGTATGGAGTTATATTAATTTAATATAAATTTAATCCATTAAATTATCATCTAATAGTCTATTATAATTGAATATCATCTCTTATTTCCGCTACAACGTAATTATAATTGACATTATATCAGGCTTTCATTCATATTTACATTTTATGCTCCCCTATTATTCTCATGTCAAATAAATAAACCCAGAAAAAAAAATGTGTCATAATTCATTGGAATTGTCTCTTAATCCTCTCATATTATAGTATAAAGATGAAATTATATTCAATCATAGTGATTTATTGTATAGAAATTTAATAATTTAAATTTATAAATTAAAAATATAATTATATGAAATTATATTAATTTAATATAAATTTAGATTATTATATCACTATCTAACAATCTATTATGATTAAATATGATCTCATATTTCTATTATAACATAAAAAATTTAAATTGTTTGCAAATTACACGAAGAAGAAGCCCATTTCTGTTACTATACCGATCCACTACCGGCCTCTTCACATTGTGAAAGAAATCCAAGTTTAATTTGGGCCTACGTAGGCCCGGAATTGTAATCAAACTGTGGGCCTTAATTGTTGAATGAAATTCACATCCACTTAAAGTACGACGATTCATAACGACCTTGATTTTAGAATTTGACCCAAAAGGAAAAGAAAAAGAAAAGGACAAAAAGAAGATTGACCTTTCTGCCCACAAAATCAAATTTGGTAACGTGAAGTCTAACTTCGCTTGAAAAGTGGAGAAAAAATAAAAATAAAAAAACTAAGTTCGCATATGTACTCTCTATATAATTTATTTGGAGGTCATTCCAAATCTGGTAACATTTCCCTAAGAAATTTCTACTTGAAAATTATAATATCAAAACAGACTATGGATATAATGATTGTAAATTTTTAGTAATTTTTAAAAGTAGAGCCAGACGAATTAAGGATTGAATTTGGAAACCTTTTGTAAATAAATGTGAAGACGCAGGTTGAAGCGGTTTTGTGGATGCAAAAGGGTGGTTTTAATGGGAGCACACAGAATGGATTATTTATGGAGAAGTCAAATCAGGATATGGTTAAAGTCGGATTTAGGTGTGGTGAATTTAAAATTTTAAATATAGGTAAATTGGATAGCATTTGAATTATAAGATAAAAATTTAATAATATAAATTTTTAAAAATTATTTTATATATATTAAAACTTAAATTATTTAATAAAAATTTAATAATTTATATATTCTTAAATATAATAAATTTAAATTTTCAAATGTAGACTACTTAAAGCCCACTAATATTACGTCTGCCTTTTCGCTTAAACGAACTATGATCAACAACATATATTGCTGAATATGAAAGAATGAAAGAGACGGAGAGAGAGAGAAATGTAAAAGGATATTTTGAGAAGAAAAAGAGGGTCGGCAATGAATGTCAACTTCGTCTATATATATGGGCCCCAAACAAAGGAACGAGCAAGATGAGGAGTGGACACAAGAACCGCTAATTGCTTCCTCATTTAGCTCACTATACTTTGGAATTTTGTTTAGGTTCCAAGCAATAATTATTACCATCATATCACTATTACTTGTTACTTGCTATTAATTTAAATTATTTAATCAAACTTGATAAGTCTGTTCGTAAAAAATAAAATTAAAAATAAGGCTGGTAAAATAAACTAAATTTGGATTTTTTTAAAAATATGACATGAAATCAAAAAATTTAAATGAATATTTTTTTAATTAGAAAAAATTTATTATTTAAAAAAAATTTAATATAATATGACATTTTGGTAAAGAAATAAAAATTAATATATTTTATATAAAAAATTTATGTCAATATAATAATTTATTTGTATTTACAATTTTTTTATATATAATCTTACGAGTAATAATAACAATTAGCTATATTTTTTATCTCAAATCTTAAATAACAAATTGACTTACTCATGATTTAAAAAGCCTAATTAGCTAACCCAAAAAAATATGAATAAAATTTTAAATAAAAAAATCAATTAAAAAACAAATTCAGACTTTTTAAAGTTTGAATTCAAACTTGAATTTTAAAAATTTGACTTGATGATCAAGTATACTTGCTATGTTACAACTCCAATATTCTAATAAACCCACCCCCTTTTGAATCTAAAAATAGTTTGTACGGATTTTTAGCTATAAAAATTAGAATAAAATTTAATTCATTGAGGATTCTGGTAAATTTATCATTTTGGAGGAATCAATTATCTTGTTTGAAAATATCACTATACATAACAGCTCCGGGCGACTTAATTTTTTCTGTAAGATTATAGAAAGAAAAGATCTTGTATTCCATATTTATTATATATAATGTAATAGTCTTTGTGAACTCAGCTTTCTTATGTCAATTTTGCCATAGCTAAAATAAATATTACAAATTTTTTAATCTTATCCCTTTTATATTATTAGTGGTTTCTTTTCATGTTTCACCCATGTGAGAATCCCCACTTTTTTCTTGTTTGTTTTTTTCCTTATTGTTGGTTGATTATATAAATAAAGCCACGAGCTAGCTAGGAACTTTTCGTGTTGTATCGCTTTCAGTTTGTAAATAGAATTCTTTCTTTAATAGTTTATTTGCAATAAATTCATTTTTAGTACTAACTTCCTGGAAAACAGGAATTGTTCTGAGAAGACCGCTGATAAATTTGTGAAAAATTGGAAATAGCAGAAAAGATGTGTGGATTCCAATTCCAAAGAGTTCTTAATTTTCAAATTGAAATGTTCGCTATGAAATAATAAAATATGTTCATAATATAAACAGCCATCGCAGCAAGTACTCAGTACCCTTTTGTTTTTGTTTATTTATTTATTTTATCTAAGGGACTTGAGATGTCGGATTTTGCTGAGTTTATAAGGGTCTTGATCGTTCGTCACTATGAATGAGACCTATAGGCTGTACAGTACTTGAGAAAATGCTATTTTTCTAAAGAGGGGAAGTTTCTTAACTAGCGAAATTCGATGATGATGATGAATATGGAATGTTTATGTGGGGCTATATATATCGAGGGAATGGAAGAACTGTCTGGTTCGTGACTCTGACGAGTGAATTCGCAGGATGTTCCGGAACTCCTTATATCAGCTAATTCTTTAATGTTCTTTTCCAATTCATTTAGTCCCTCTAACTTCTCTAGCTTTTAATTTTCGATTGTTTTCATACGATGCCGAGACAACTGAAAATTCACGTCAAAATCTCTCTCTCTCTCTTTCTCTGTGTGTCTGTGTGTAGATATATATATATATCTATCCTATATGGTTCCATGGAAAACTTGTGACAGATGATCGAAATAGCAGAATAAGACTTGAGCATAGTGACACGAAAGTCTAAGGACAATTCCTAATAAACTCTCTTTAAGCCACCCAACCAATGAGAAAGATGAAAGAAACATTTCGTTTACGGAAAACGACGACATGCAGATAAAAAAAACTTCTAGACGACGTAACAGTGAGGCAAAGTGGGGGCCTGGGTTGATGGGGCAAGTGATATGAATGGGTCCCAAAGATATCGAAGATCGTCCAATCTTTGTTGTATTTATGAATTTTACTGAAACAGTAGTGTCGCAAAATATACGCATCTTTGATCAGAAATATCAAAGCGTGAGATATTGCGGAAGACACATGCACCCTCATAAATTTGTCGTTGTCAATGTCAAGGAGAGGTGAAGGTGAAGGAACGTATTTGTTTGTTTGGTTTCTGTGTTCCAAATAATGGAATCCACTTGTGCTGTGGGAGGGTGGTTTTCTCATCAGCCGCTGTTTTTCATTCCTCGCTAATGACTGCCCTGCTGGACGAGGGAAGTGTATTTTGTGATGTAGGGTGCAGCTACGTCACTAATGCTCCACGTGTCCGGTCCAAAATGATCCATCTAGGTGCTTTTGCAAATGCATCATGACAAAGTCCTTTATGTCCAATTCAACAGTCAACATCCAATCTCAAATCACTAAAAAGATATGTTTGTTTGCCCTAAGGCCCAACACTCTACCACTGCCTTTGCCTTATATATCCATGCATGCATGCTGCATTCTAGGGTTTTGGGTCTTGATTGGTTCACCTGTGGGGACGGTTTCACTTCACCTCCCAATCATATGATGCCACGTCGCATATTATTGGGTATTGGCCTACGGCCTTTCCCACGACGATGAATGTCTTGTAATTCCTTTTATCTATATATTTTACCTCTCATTCGTTTTCTGCCTGCAGCCTCCCTCTCCCTCTGGTTGTGAATATGTATTTTATTACAGAAACAAGCTGAGGAAATTTAATCTTTTTCTTTTTCTCATAAAAAAGCCCCCTCTCTCAGCATTGATTTCAACTTTCAAACAAGTATGGTTTCTTAGTTACTTGACATGATTTTTAAGATTGTTAGGTGCGGTAAGTGAAAACCAACAAGCTCGAACCTACCGGGTTTTTTTTGTAGCAACCTGTGGTCACAGTGAAATATGCATAATGAAACATCTTACGTTGATTACACAAATTGGCGATGTCAGTGTATAATTATGTTTTAGAAAACTGGAGGAAGTTTGCTAAGCATTAGCACCTGCAGATCCCAAAAGCCTTGAGAAGAATTGGATTGGAGGTGAATGAAATCATTATAATTAAATGGAGCTATTTGGGAATTCGGCTTAAAGAAGGCATGGGATTGTGGGCGGTCGTGAAAGAATTTGATTAATTAAGCTTTATGCTAGGGAAATGATTTTGCCTGTACCATTAGGATATACATTCGAGGAAGAAAGTGTTTGGCTTTTGGTATTGAATTTCTTCCTGAATTTGGCTTCTAAATTTGACCCATGTGGGCCTGGTTCATTGGTAGAACCCATGATTTTTTCGAAACTGTACAGTTTGAAATCCAATAAAATGTAGTCATTTATAATTTGTTATGTGGTGCACACCTAGCTAGTTATATCGATGTGTACCTATTTTCTACAAGTTAATTTAGAGGTGGATTAAGGGAATAAAGCATTGATTATGAGGACCCACCACAAGTTGTGCTTTCACATGATGAAAAGCGATATGTTTTTGTACCTCAGCTCTATCAAATACTTTTTTCTTCCACAGTTCCAGTGAAGTGGAAAAAAAGCAAGGAATTTTCTCCTTGTTCTTTTGAAGGTAGTGACAGCCCTGCTAGGTCCACCCCTTATTGTGATATAAGGATTATGCAGAGATCTATACTTGAGCACGCAATAGTTATACACTGCTCTTTCACTTTGGCTCTAGAAAGAATCTATTAATTTTCTACTTGAGCTCGCTTCTCCTAGAATTTTTATGTCCCGGCTGCGACGCTTCGTTTTCTTGCCCTCTGTGTGTATGTACAATGATTACCTCTGTATATATATATAGACACTCACACACATACACAAACAGCAATTAAATTGATGCATTAATTGAGACAGATGTTGCAATTTAATTATATTTGCTGGTTACGGCTGCTAATCACTGCTAGTAAGTTCTTTTTATAAAATATATATATGTATATGAAAAAATAGCTATAATATATACAATGTTTTGGAGATGGGCAATGTATAAGCATGCTTGAAGTCAGAATATACAACGGCCAGTAGACCACTTGAAGACAATAACATACTAACAAGATCCTGAAATTTTGGAACGCTATATATCAGTTTGGTTTAAGTAATTGATAAACTAAGCAAAAACGCGTAGGTATCTTATAAATTTAAATATACAGCCGATTAGTTTCGGGCAGAGCCCTACATGTATAAAAATATATATTTTAATTAAATGGAATTCGTTTCTTACAATAGTGTTTTGAACGTTAATCATGATATGTTAATGATGGTGGGTGAGCTGTTATACATTAGGATAGGATAGAAGTGATTAAATAACTGTTCTATCTTACAATGTAATTGGAGATTCCATAAGGGACAAAAGCTGCGTGTAGACCACTGGGTGGTGTGTGTTTCGTCCTTCTTCGGCAACAACAAAATCTGAATCCTTGACAATAAAACCCAGTTGTTTCCTTCCACACATTAATCTGATATATATAAATATATACATTACAGACAAATTTGCCGGTATCTTTAGCAAGATACGAATGAACCAAACCTTTTGTTTCAGTTTTCCAAATTATATATTCCTCCTATATATAAATTATACTAATTAAAAATATATTCTTAATTGTTAATTCTTACCGGGCAGACGCGGCATGCATGCACTTGTGCTCAAATTTATTCATGGGAAACCCTAACAAAACAAAACGAGAGTTCGTTCAGCATTAACTTGATAAGACGTGCATATGTAAAGTTGTGAACCAAATCGGTTGCCCCTTGCCAATGAAATTGCAGTTTGACTTGCAGAAAAAGATTAAATAAATGCATGTCCAATTAAGATTTTGTGTATAGCTAGAGATTGCTTCCATGCATAAATTCTAATTAATGACTTTACTTGTGAATTCAAGTCTTCGGCCGTGATCCAAACCGGCCTAAACCCTAATTAATTGTCATAGCCCTAACTACATCCACTTTTAATTAATTATAATCGTTATCTAGTGATTTACCTACTCAATATCTCCTATCTATGATCCTCCATTTGAATTTCTAATGGACAGAGATGTTGATCATGACTCCTTTAATGATATTCACCTTTTTTTTGCCCTAGTATGCCCTAGCATCACTAGCTAATTACACGTTAAGTAGGCGGGTTTTGATTCCTCTTCTAACATGCCCGTGTGTTAATTAATTGGATTTGAGCTATTAGAATCCTATGAATCTTCACAAAAATTAAAGTCATGGATGAATATAAATGTGGATTGAAAGTCTATAATAATGCTGACCATTCCGTTGAAGTAATATTACATGCTGATTTACGATGCCAGCGATGCCACTCTCTCAAATTTTCTATTGTTTTATGGCCAGAGTTTTAATTAATATCCATCATATTACCCTTCAGCAAAATGACAAGTATGACTTTGAATACACGGAATTAAAAAGCCACGAAATGAACAAATAAATATTGTCTTGAATTTTTAATTCAGACCATGTCGATCAATGTCTTTTAGTTTTTTGCTTGTGTGGCTGTGAACAATAAATACATAGGCATATATAGCCTATATATTATAAAGCTACAGCTTAATTATTGATTAATTAATTATTAACATTTTGCTCATCATCAGTATGTGCCCCCATTTATATATGTTTCCCTCTGATCAAATTAAGAAATGGAATAGATCAACTCCAAAAAATGGTTCTGTGACTTCTACAATAATCAATATTTCTCAAATAGTATATATATAACTCTTCTAAACCGCGTCAGTGCAGTGGCCTGGCCCGCATTATAGCTACAAGATAATTATTAGTACTTTGTGCTACCCACCAATACATGCTTATGGTCAAAAAAGCAAAGGAGACTCCTATTAACTTGCAAAATTTATTTTTAAAATATATAACGCAGTTTTTATATGTTTACAGTATGACTGAGCTTTTTAAAATTTCTTAATAAATGCACAAGAGTAATTTAGCCAAAAACCTTTTCATTTTGTTGGCAAGACAGACACGTCTACATATTGATGTACATTGCTCCTATGTTGTTGTTTTTATGCCTGAAAGCAGCCAGAATAATGCACGGAACTGTCTAGTAATAACAAGGGTTATTATGTCCAATAATTACAGTTCATGAATACAGCAGAGGCCCCCACAAAAAGGACAAAAGATGACAGGTTGCGTAATTTCTCATTCGCTACAGTACTTTTTGTTAGAAGCATCATAACCACATAGTCAATATCTGTGATGCTACACCTCACAAGATGCTTATATGATTTTTATGTACAATATATATAAATGTTATAGTGAAAAGGAAAATAAAAAATAACAGGTTCATGGGATTGAAGACTTCTTTTTCAACGTATCTTTTATGTAACATTGCTTTTGATTCATTCAATCGAGTGCCAGTTGGGTCTAACATTTATTTTAAAGGTTATTAGGTCAGCGAACATCAGCGATTTAAACTAGTAATATTAATTAATTGGGTGCAAGGTGGCAGGTTTTTTACTAAGTCAGAATCATTGCCCTCAAAATAAATTGGCATGTTTAAGTTAACTTGAAAATCAGATACATTTGAAGATCAACTCTAGTCAGCCAGTAATTAGCTGACAAAGTTCTGTAAGGCACTTTCACTTTGAGCTTTAAGTTTGACCCAAAATTTGTATTTTATCCAAAACGCTGAGAAAGTGGAAGCAGTTATTCGCAATAGTGCACATATTGTGAATCAATGTTGACTCGAGATAGTCAAAGAGAAAAGCATGTTGCACTTTTTTTTTATTAAATTTTTATACTGTTTTGATAATTTGAAGTAGGGATTTGAAAGATAGCTAGGATTTCACTATTTGGGAAGCTTCGATATAAATTGTTATGTTGGATTTGAAGCACATGGATTCTCTGCAAATATATTTGACCCCTAAAGTTCACTGTTACTGCTGCTCTCACTTTATTTATCTCTCTCGACAAAGTCCACCAGCTTTTTCTTTAGGGTTTGCAAGAATCTCTGTATATGTCAGCCTTAAATTTCTTTTTACGATCTGTGTTGCTTTGTACTTCCCAAATGAAATGACGAATCCCTTCCTCTCTTTGTCCTTGAGAGCCCTTCATCACAATATAAACAAGACTAGGGTATAGGAGACTGGGACCTAGCTTACTACCCATGTGCTCGCTCCACGTACATAAACTTAAGCTTGAATCTTTAGATTTTGTGAATATATACTTCAACTTGATCATGTTCTTTCAGTGCTCACTTCTAGCTATATGTTTTGAATTCTCATATTTCGTAGATACGCCAAATTAAAGCATTTTGAAGTGTAAGGGTATGTATATCATACCTAAATATTAAACAAACACATGCTAGAACTATATATCTATAATGTTACACTAAAACTGGTCGTGACAAAAAGTGAATTATATTATTATATCAATTCTATCAGAGTTTTGAGAATTATTCAGTTCGTAAAGTTGCAAATGTATAAGAATATTGACGTGCCATTGTTATGACTTCCATATAAGTTATTTCTTTTTATTGGACTTGTGACTCTCTGTTTCAACTCCCATCCTCCAACCAAATGATGAACTAGTTTCAGGCGGTATCATAATTATGTTTTCCAACATGAGTGATGATCTTATGATATATCAGAAATATTATATTTTTATGAAATCAACAATAATTAATATATATTATTAAATGTAGAATAATATTTTAGCTATTTTGATAGATTTATTAGCTTTTAAGAATATATATAACATCATCACTCTTTTAGAATTATTCGCATACTCAAATATTTGAAGGATTGGTCTAGAGGTTGAGAAAATATGTTCAACATATATTGATTATTCAGATATAAACTTTGAAGCTATCACTTTAAAAAGAAACTTATTTACTCAAACACACTAATCTGATATGAAATGTGAGGGGTGGGCACTGGGCACTTAAACTCGTAAGTTGAGCCACCTATAAGGAAATACTGAATTAATCTGTAATGTTCATCGGTAATTAGTTGCAACTATTCAAAGGGAAGCCTTTATAATTGAGTTACCATTTGTTTTGACAATATATTTGAATTTTGTGAATTTATATATTACAAAAATAAAATTATATTATCGGTGTTTTAAAAACACATGCGCATTTTGATATATAAAATTTTTCAGTCGGTGAATACATTTTCTCCGTATAAAGTCATGAGAGAGAAGAGTTCAGTACTCTGATTAATACGTATTACAATTTTAGTTTAATTATTATTCATGATTTATTATTATAATACGCCTAAAGCATTCAGAGGACGGTCAATCCTTCTCGCACTCTCTACAAATGCAAAAAAATCTCCTTTTTATTTGAGATCACTTTCAAATACTCACTTCAGATTTTTTAAAACTAAATTTTAAGTTGTTCATATTTTTATTTCAAGAAAATAATTATTTTAATCCCTTATTTTTTTGCCCCTAATGTCAATTTGGTCTTTCCAGTACTAAAATAGTTCATTAGAAATTTAATATCAGTCAAAATAGTCCTTTAAAAGAGTTATACTAACCTTAACGATGTAATATTTTTTTGTTAATGTTAAACTTATAAAGAACTATTTTGGTGTTTCAAATTTGTAAGGAATTAGATTGGTATAAAATAAAAAGTGAGAAACTAAAACAATATATTTATATTTTTATCTCTAAAAATAAATCTCATACTTTATTTCTATCTTACATAAGTTAATATAAATATCATATTACAATGGAGGAAAAGAATGAAACTTACTACATCAATTCAGTTATAAAGAAATGTGACGTAATATTTGAATTACTATTGTTAAAGAAAAAAATATGCGGGAAATTACATATTTTGTGGTGTGAAAGTTGAAAGAATTTAAATTGAAGAATGAAACATTTAACATTTTGACAGAACAGAAATCATATAATTGAAAAGAACTTTTTTTTTTCAAGAAAGAAAAATTAAATAACTAAAATAATAATACATATAAGATACACATTAATCAAATTGAATGTGCTGTTTGCGAGGTAGAGAACTTTAAACAATTTGTGCACTTTTTAACTTTCTTATAATTCTGCGTCTAATACATGGGGAGGCAGTTACATTTCACGTGCAAGAAGCACTGTGTAATTAGTATGGTAATGGCCTTTATAAGCCCAAATGACGCTGGGAAGAGGACCCAAGTCGGCTTCTTTCTGCTTTGTGCTTTGTAGGGCCTCCAGCTCAGAATCGTGGTCTGTGCATGCGGTCGCGCCAGCAATAGAGACAATCGGAGCCATGGTCCTAGAAGCAGTGGTCTATCCTCAAGACCCATTCTGCTATGGCGGCAAAGACCTCTACAATTTCAACTTCTTACCGCCCCCACCCAACTGGGACTACCAACACCAACAACAACACCAACACCAAGCTTCTCTTGATTTTCCCGAGAACCAAACACAAACTAGTTATGATTATCCTTATGCAGATTGGGATTGTTCGACCCCCTCATCGTTCTTACCCCACTCCTACTCCAGTGAAGCTCATCCCTCCTACCCTTCCTCCTCAGACACCAACAATGGCACCATTTCAATTCCAAGTGAACCCCACAATTTAGATACCTCAGTTTCCATGCCTGCTCGTCCCAAGAGGCGCCGAGCCAAAACCCGAAAGAATAAGGAAGAAATTGAGAACCAGAGAATGACTCACATTGCTGTGGAGCGCAATCGAAGAAAACAAATGAACGACTATCTGTCTGTTCTTCGCTCTTTGATGCCTGAATCCTATGTCCAGAGGGTACCTTCTTTCTTCCTGCAAGTTCGAAAGGCTTACTAATTCCTGGGTTTCTTGAATTGGGGATTGTATTGTGTTCTAATTGGTAATTGGATTGCAGGGTGACCAAGCTTCTATAATTGGAGGAGCAATTAATTTTGTAAAAGAGCTTGAGCAGAGGTTGCAATTTCTTGGTGCTCGGAAAGAAACACGAGGGAAAAGCAAATCAAAACCCTCCTCAAATTTGCCTTTTTCTGAGTTCTTCACATTTCCTCAGTACTCAACTGCCAGTTCTGCTTCTAGTGGGTGCGACAATAATTCTAGGGCTATGGGAGAGGGAATGGGTGAGGTGATTCAGTCTGGTGTTGCTGATATAGAGGTGACCATGGTGGAGAGCCATGCAAATCTCAAAATAAGATCCAAAAAGCGACCAAAGCAGCTCTTGAAGATAGTCTCTGGCTTGCATAGCATGCGTCTCACTATCTTGCACTTGAATGTTACAACCACTGGTGAAATTGTGCTCTATTCTCTGAGTGTTAAGGTATATATGGTTTTCACTTTTCAGGCCCTTATAGCACTTTCGGGGACTCTCTTCTTGGTTGTTTCTTTATGAGAAAAATTTAAATTGAACGTGTATAGAAAATTTCATGCAGGTAGAAGATGATTGCAAGCTGGGTTCAGTGGATGACATAGCCGCAGCCTTATTTCAAATGATGGATAGGATTCATCAGGAGACAATGTTGAACTAGGATCCCAACTTCAATTAATTGACTCAATTTTTTTTTTTAACCTTAAGACTTTATCAATGGGTATTATCTTTCTTCATTCTTCTTTTCGATGTTGAACTAAGGTGTAGTGTAGCTAATTATTGCAACTTCTGTTACTGTTTTGGTTGATGGGCTCCTTGGAGGAAGTTTTTGGTTAATTCTCCTCAATTCGTTATTATGTTTTCCGCCTTTTCCCCTCTTTCTTCTTCTTTCTTTCTTTTTTTTTTAATTTTTCTGTGCTGATGAGGGCGGAGGAGGTTGAAGCATATGGTGCTTGAGACATACATGAGTGTTTGGTCATTTCTGCCCACCCTCCTATAATAGTGGTAGGCCATGTCAATCTCAACCAGCAACCAAATTCTGAAGCTCAAATTCTGAATTTTGAAGAAAAGTTGATAATCGAAGATTTTAGGACTAGGAGGTATACAGTTGTCCATGAATGACTATGTTACCAAAATTATATTTAACCACTATCAGAGTTGATTTCTACAATGGTAAATTGACTTGGGCTAGCTTAATGATCATAGAAGTTGTTATGGAAAAATATAAATGAAAAAATGGACAAGAAAAAAAATTGAAAGCTTGCATTGTACACATATTCTGAATAAGATTGAAGACGAAATAAATACTGTCGCAAACTTGCAGCGAAAGATCAAATTAGGAGACCCGTCAGCTGTCTATGTCTAATTATGGAGATGTACGGGAAAGCTGCAATGAACAGTTTAGAAGGCCTAACCTTTCATCATTCTTATCATCATTATCCAAATGACTAATTGAATCCAGGAACTCAAGAATACATTTGTTGTACGTGTACGTGGAATTCTTTTTTTCACTTTCTGCCTCAACAATCATTTTATGACTATATTTAAAAAACACAAATGATTAGCACATTGAAGGTTAAAAAGTGGTCCCCTGTGGGGTTGTACGATGTTCATTGTTGAATCCCCAGGTTGAAAAATTTATTTGTTTTTGGTGCGCTTATCGAGTATCTTCAAGAGAAGATTGAAAAGAATAAAGCTGCATGTGCATTATTGTTAAAAGAGAAAAATAACTTATTTTAGGTTAATTTGCTGGTAGATTAAGAGGGAGGGTGAGTTGTGTAGGTGAAAAAGCTTTTTCCTTCATTGAGCTATAATTATGTGCTCAACTTTTTCATAGGCATTATTGTAGATTTGAGTTAGCTTGATGATTGCTTGAGTGAATTATTTTACCTTCCATACAGTAAACACTGAACCTAGATCTTATTCTATGACATTTGTCAAAGTTTAAACCTTGCTTTTTACCATTCTAGTTAAGTGAAAAATCTTTGATGGGGCATATCCAAAACATTCATACACAGTCCCCATTTTTAAGGATCTTTGTCACTTCATTTATATAAACTGACACAGCTCCAGAAAAGAAGCCAAAAGTTGCTAATATTTTTTTCCCGCGCAATTTGTAAATAACTGAAGTTTACAACTTCTTACAATAAAGGATAGAGTGATTTTGTAATATAATACATTATTTAAAAGCAAAAGTAGCAATAGCAAATAGGCATATATATATATATATATATATATAACAAGGTAAGTGATAAGATGATGATTATGCATGTGATTATATCCCTTGGGATTCAAAGCGTCCTTTGGAATATAAACTATAGGGTACCAATCTTCCCTTTTTTTTACTGTCAAATTTCACGTGAAGTCTAAAGGTCAGCGTCTGTTTGTACAGCCCACCAAAGTTATATATATATATATATTCATTGGTTATATTGTAGAACCTCCAGGGTGATATATATATATATATATTAGAAGAAGATTCCAATTCCTATACCTATTTGTTTTCTTCTTCTTGTTCTCTTGTAGGGGAACATGGCCTTCATTGATTCCAACTTAATTTTGCTCCCTTTCTCTTATATTATTTCATACTTTCCTTGTGATAAGGAAGAGGTTGAAGCTAAGTTTTTCTAGAGCCTAAGGAAATAGAGAACATACAAAAAGAGATGCGGGAGGATTAGGCTTATAAGGTTTTGTAGCATATAACGTAGAGTCCAACGCAGAGTTATATGAAGAAAACTATCAGGGAGAGACAGTGACTCGCTTTGATCGAATAGAATAAAGCAAAAGGAAATAAAGTGACTAGAAATACAATGACTATCACCCCAAAACAGGAAATGTAGTAAAGGAAATGATAGACACCAATTATTGAAGGAAACAAAGTGAATATACCCACCAATGTTGGTCCACATGTAATGAAAATGGCTTTCGTGAATGTCACAATATATACGCTTTTTAAAAGAAGGAATTAAAAAAATATAGTTTTTCCATTTGTTAATTAATATTTTAGGAATATGTTATGAATTACCGATAATTAATAAAAAATATAATGGGGGCAAAAGGATTTCGAATAGTTTGGACTTTGGAGGGTGAATAAGAGGAAGAAGTGTAACCTTCATGGGCCATGGCAAAGACTAATAGAGAAGTATGCTTGGCCCAAACATATCATTTTGTCACAATGGGGTGGTCATAGTTGGTCATTATAATTAAAAGACAACAATGACATAACGCTCCAAAGATTTTTTACATCGATGGTCTTCGACTCTTTCATTATATCTAAAAAGGTAATTCTAATTCCTTATTCTTATACCACAATTCTACGTTAATGTAAGCAAAAAGTTTACATAGTTGATCTCTTTGTGAAATTCAATTATATAATGTTCATGTTACAATTAAAAATAAGAAAGTGAAACAATAAAAATTAGGGACTTAGGAATGATAACATTTGTTGTCCCCAACATTAAATTACATTTCTGTATGGTAAGTAATAAAATTCATTCTGGGAAATTCATGATAAGAATTCCATATTTTGTGTAAGCAGCTCTAATTGATCCTTATAGACATTCATTAGTGAGAGCTTAAATATCAATTCAAGGTTTACAATCAGAGGTTGATTTTACAACACCCTTAAAGACTAAAAAAAAGAATTAAATGATTACAAAATAAGCATGTGCTATATTTGGCATTTGAGCTTGGGTAGGAAAGGCATTTTGTCTGGGAAAGGAGGGTCAGAATACTTTCCTGTGAGAATTTGGGATGCCACAAATAGATTTGCTGCCTCAGTGTAATGAATCCCATCCCAGTTCACATACTCAGTACTGTCAATGCAACCTTTTGCTGTAATGGTGGTCCCATTGACAACCTTTGTTTGCCCACAAGAAACTCGACTGTCATAGTTTAGTGGTGCACCTCCATATCCACAACAAGCCATAAGAGGTTGTTCAAACCCTGCAAGCAATAGTGAAACGAAGAACTTGATTATGCAGTACTGAGCCCAGTACGCTTGACACTATATGAAATGAATCATCAAGAGTAATTAACATGGCAAAACTGTATTATTATCTGGAGATACTAACCATATTTAGAATAGTTGGCAATGAGGTTTGATTTGATGGTGAAGATATCAACAAACGTGACATTTGCATCTGGATATTGGCCCTGCAATTTAGCACACACAGCGTGAAGTTGTAGGTTAAAGGCCTTAGCAGCTTGGTTGTGTGAACTAACGCATCCTAGTTCGTCAAGCTTTGATGGATCAGTTCCAAATCTGGCAATATTCTGAGCCAAGCATCCCAGAGGACCTGTGTTGTGTATCCAGAAATTCCTAGCCCCTTGGTCATACAGTTTCTAGCATACAAACAAAGGAAGAGTGAGCATTAGTTGTCTATGTTCATTTCTGTAAAAACTGTGCACATTACACTCTATTCTTCAAATTAAGCATAATTTTGAAAAAGATATAAAATTGAAGCCAATAATTCAATCTAGCAACGCAGCAATAAATTGTTGGACGAATGGCAATGACACCAACCTTTATTCCAGTTTCAAATTCTAATAGGATTGATGGGATTGAGGCAAGTATCTGGTCCAATGTTTTTGAATAAAATGCACCAGCAAGATCATTCTGGCCTATATCGAACATGTATAACCCTTTCTCGAAATAATCTTCCGATGGGACATATCTATCAAATTTCTTACCTAAACAGAGCAATGAGAATAGCTGCTACTAATTTAGTTATGCTGTTTAATCATACAAATAATGAAGATATCTAATCACTTAAAGCAATGTACCTTTAGCAAGCAAATCAAGAGCTCGAGCTTTGAATCGAAGAAATTGAGAGACTTGAATCCCAAACGAGAATGGGCTGATAGATGAGGCAGTGGCTGGAAGGATAGTTGATCCTGCTGCTGCAAAGTTGCAACCTTTTTGAAAATTTGGCACCCCCACTGAATCCAAATATGCATTTAGGAACGACAAGTCCATGGCATCCACTGCAATAATAAACCACAATCACATTATTGAAAGTTTTCTTTCAATTATGAGGATCGTGTCCATCAGGAAACGTTATTTGGAAGAACGAGATGCATTAAGGAGCAGAATCACATGCTGGTATGATACATCTAATTGTGTCGTTTAATTTCCAGATCTTGTTGCGATTACAGTTATTGTATGCAATAGGGATATAATAAGAACACTCTTAATTTATATAGTCAAGAATTCATTTTTATATTTTATGACTAATCCCATTAATGTTCTCATCTTTTTGGCATATTATAGAGCATTTATTTGACTCCATCTTTTTGTTAATACTCAAATAATGTTTTTGAAAAATATAAAGTTATATTTAATTATAATGTAATATTGAATGAAATTTTAATTTATTAAGAATGTTAACGGCACTTTTCAAGACTACTCAAATTCTTAGGACAACTATTGCATAATTACAAGAAGAGTCAACCCCAAGTCAACAAGGACAAGTTAGAACAGAAAAAAAGGCATAATGGTTATAGAATTGAAGTGAGGGTTAAAAAATTACTTAGGAAGTCGACTATGAGACGGCCATCACAGAACCTTCCAGAAGGGGTTTTAAAGAAAGTCTGACCATTGGGTAGGGGAGGTTGAAAGCCCATTCCAGCGGCGAGATCCCCTGTGTCCGAGTTTGAATCACCGAAGTTGAAAACTGCTGGGAAATTGAATTCAACCGAATTCCCCATTCCCAAACACATGCAGAACAAGAATATTTGAAAGGCAACAGTGTGGGAAGCCATGGCACTTGACCTTCAAATTTCAATGGTGGATACAGATTATAGCTTCATACACCCTGTCATGGAGAAAAATCAATTGCTCGGTGCCTATATATATGCACACCCGATGGGTTGCTTCAATTGAGCTAATGTTTTAAGTCCTAACAAAAAGGAATTGCTTGCTTTCGATCGCGGGAAAGCCAAACGCAAAACAACTTCTTTTCTTTTTTCTTTTTTTATTCCCTTTGGTTTGAATTCCGTTGGCACATACAAAGAGCAATTTTGCAGAAGCAAAGAGATGATTTGGGCTTGACGGGATGCATACTTGTGCGTGACTTGCAACTCCAAGGAATTGCATTGCTTCATCAGATTCTTAATCTGTAAAAGGAAAGACACGTAGTTAATAAGTCCCATTTTCTGGATTTTTCTGTTTATAATATAATGTTGGGAAAATCAACGCGATGACCGTGAAGCATACGGCTTTTGCCGAATTATCATTTTTTTACTTCGTTATTACAACTCACTAAATGATGAAACGTGGCACTTTATTAAGAGACAAAGATGTTTCCCTTTCTAAATCACATTTCAATAAATCGGCAAATTTTACTTTTGGCCTTATAATTTCACTTACTTTCTAATTTCATCATTATAATTCAGAAATTCGCAATTAAATCCATAGAATTTTATGAAATTTTAACAATAGATATTAAATTAAAATATTTGTAAATTTTAAAAAATTCAATTACAAATTTTTAAATTATAAAACCCAAATTAATAAATGAATGAAACTATAAACTTTTTCCTTGATAAATTATAGTTCCTTAGTTTGCCCCCCTCAGTTTTTTTGGCATCTATTCTATGCTTCCTCTTGGTATCTCTTTATCCAGTTGATGAATTATCTTATAGAAATTTTAGTTAAGCATAGTTAGTTTTTCTTTTATGTGAGTCACAAATGACACAACTTCTTGAAATTTATGTTCACCGGCTCCAAGTAGGTGCATATATGTTTTAGGCCTTATTTGGAATGTAAAAGAAAAATAGATAAGAAAGAGAACGAGAAATGAGTGGTATAAAATAAAAAAATTTTATGTTTAAATTTGTTTGGGTTGCTAGGAGTAAAAGGATAATGATGTTGCAAAATTTATTTGATATGATAGAAAGTAATAATAGAATGAAAATGATAACAAGTAAAAAAAATTAAAATATTTTTATGTCAAAAATATTAAATTAATATTTTATAAAATTATTTTTAGGATAGTCTTAATAAATAATTCAAAATATGTAAAAATATTAATATCATTTAAAGTCAAATATTGTATGGGGATAGAACGGTCAAAATGGATGAAATCTTTAGGGGTAAAACTGTCAAAATCTCAACATACATGAGCAATTATGGAATGCAAAGCACATGAACAACCACTCTTTCCGTTCATCCTCCCCTGCATTCTACTCTACCACGGGTTGAGGGAGTCATAATTCCAATGGCAAAGCACTCCATTGTATCAAACACCTTAAAAGTTTTTCTCTCTCTCCTTTTCGCTGTCCTTATCCTTCCTTTCAGTTATACCAAACATGCCTGACAAAAAACAACCCCATGCATCATTCTCTTATTCAGTTTTAAAAATTTGGATTTCTTACATTTTCTGCCTGTAAAATTTACTTACAGAAATCAGTAATTTTTTATAATCAAAATCAGTTATATCTAAAAAAATTACTCCAACAATCTATATTAAGCTAATTGTGTCTTTCTTTCACTGAACGGTAGAAAATTCTGACCTTAGTTTTTGGTCTTCACCCATATAATGCAATATAACATGTGAAAATTAAAAAAATGTTTTAGAGATAATTCTGATCAATAACTTGCAATTTTTATTGAAGGTAGTCCAAATTACTAAAAAAAAAAAAAAGAATAAAATTTAAATGGCTTAAAAGTCCATGAAAATAATTGAACTGAATCAACCTAGGCCAATGCAGAGAATGGATGACGCTGCTGGAGATTATTCGGCAGGATCTAGGGCCATTGGATCTAGATCCAATGGCTCCAAATTTAAGATATAAAAAAATTTAAAACATAAAATAAATATTTTTAAAAATAAAATATATTAAAATTTTTAATTCTATTGGAAATGATCTAGTCTCTCTAAATTATAATGTAATATATATAAAATAAATTATAAAATATTAAAAATCATTCTATTTGATCAAATGATTCATGATTTAATAGATATAAAAAATTTTTAAAATATAAAAAATATGATATATTAAAATTTTAAATTTTATTAATAATAATTTAATCTTTTTAAATTATATTATAAGATATGTAAAATAAATTATAAAATATTAAAAAAATTAAATAATAAAATAAAATATTATTTTTTAAAAAAATTAATTTTATATTTTAAATATGAAATCATTGAATCTAAATTCAATAATTTTATACATCACAAGTCAAGTGACCTATTTATATTTGGGCTTGGGCTTGGGCTTGGGCTTGGACTTCTTCCAGTTCGGCATCAGTACGTGTAGTTTATGAGATAATATATGATACTTGTATTCCTCTTCCTTTCTTATTGCGAGCATAATATCCATGCCCCTTTCATTAATATATCACCTTTTTAGCTTACTGTTACCCAATGCTACGACTCTCACTCAACCCAACACTAATATGATTTTAATGGTTTTCTCTATCCCCCTCTTCTCTTTGTGGGAAAGTGGAAATTAATACGAGCCAATATAGTCCACAAGGGAAAGAAATCGCTGACATCAGCCAAGCGTCATAAGAAGTAAGATGCGTTAAAAAAGTGGCTGAGTGATCATTAACCTATTCTCGCAATTAGATATATTGGTTGTGGACCATGCTTTTAAATTTGAAACATTCTTTAATTACATTTTGTTAATAAAGTAATAGCTTGCTACTCAAATATGTCTTATCTAGATTTTGTTGTGATAATTAATGGTTTATTGGTTGCTCCAAAGCACTATTTTGTCAAATCTGGGCCAATTTAAACGGGTTGGTTTTAATTTATTATGCTTAAACAAGTTGACATTTTTAAATCGGCCAACAAAAAGGATTAAAGAAGCCAGCTTGTTTGACCCTTTTAAAAAACAAACTAATTTTTTAACAGTAAATAATATTAATTGTAATAACAAGTATTTTTTTAAAATTTAAACAATTAAAACTAAACTTAAAACTCATAACAATTCCTTTAAGCTTTGATAACTAAACCAAAACAATTATTTATGTAACTCACGTATCATCAAACTATTGATACTAGAGTAAAATATGTAATGAAAATCTTCAAATTTGTTTCGAAAGAGCACTTAAATCATGGCAAATGGTTAGTAATTTTAACAAAAATTTAAATATAACCTTAATTCTTAAAATTATTAGAATTAATTAAAAAATAAAATTTAGTGGATTGACTCATTTAAATTAAAAGTTGTCAAGTATAGTTTGTAGATTAATAAAACGAGTCGGATTGAAATTCGTATTAATTGAGGTTATATATGAATAAACACATTGGATCCACCAAAATAATGGGTGACACACTACACAATAAGTTTGACTTGTTTCAACTGCCCTATTCCAAACCCGTAGGTTGTTGGCCCATGGGCTTAGCTTTACAATAAACTGATTAGATCTTCATTGAAATTAAAAGAGAATTGTCCCACAAGCATGCACGTTTTTCAAGACGAGGTACGCATTTTGCCATGGGATAAGCGTGTAGTGGGAGTATGATGTGGACAACGTCAAGTTACGCGTTTGTTTTACTCTTGTATTCAACAAGTAATACTTTGCGCACAACTTTATAAAGCCACTAATATTTTAAAACCAACATTGATCGCTCGTTTAAAATAAAAAAAAAATAGGCAAAGGATCTTTTCCAGAGAGCTTATAAAAGCCGATTAGATTTCAAGCTTTAACTTGTAAATCCTCAGTACGGGAAGGGGTTAATCAATCTCCTTCTACCTAGAACCAGATCACCAGTTTCATAACGTTATTTAGCAGATGGAGCAAAGACAAGTTCATCTTCAACCCATGGGCATGTGCTACAAGCTCTATCACTTCATCGTGAAAACCTTGGCTTCACAAACATTGAAGACGGTCACTCTGGGGCATCCTATGCACTATGGCTCGCCTCGTGTCGCCATTTCTAGCTCTAAGGCACACAAACTGGTGCAGAAGGAAACGCCATGTGGAGATGATCATACCTTACTCCCAAGTTCACCTCAAGCAAAAGCTCCCAAGAAAATGGTCGGCGTAAATGATGAGGAGGAGCAGATTTGTGCAAGTAAGAACAAGAAGAGAAGCTTATCCATTCCAGAATCAGATCCTCAAGAGCAAGAAGAAGATGAAGAAGAACCAAAGCCTCTGTGATCAATTCTGAAACCAGTTTGTAACTGTCTAATTTCAGATATGAAACTTAGAGATATAGTTTCGCTCGTGACTCGTAACAAACGTTGTGAAATAAGTGGCAGGCTAGTGTGATGGCACGTCGTAGTATTTTATAACCTGAAATCTGTGCGTGAATTAGTCTTTTATATATATATATATATAGGTATATAAACTGGTTTTCTATTTCTTCTCTTCCTCCCCGAACTGCTTCTGCATGAACTCTCTTTTTCTTTTTCTATATCCTCACTCAAAGTTTATCATAATTTTATTTGAGAGGAATTATGTCTTTAAAGTTAATAAATATCGGGCGGTTGCGTGTGAATCCCGTGTGGTTGTTCTCTCATGTCTTCCCATCGCATCACCTTACTTTAATACTTTAGCTTTGAATCTGTGAACTAAAAACAATTGTCCAGAGATCTGACTAGGAGAGAAGAGAGAGAAGTATGTCACTTATAGAAAATTCTTAGTAATATTTTCAGTCATTGAATTCAAATTTAATAACTTTTATGTTTAATAAATATAAAAAATTTTAAAATATAAAAATAAAAAAATATTTTATTTTATTATTAACAAATAAAATAATTTTTAATATTTTATAATTTATTTTATATATTTTACAATATAATTTTAAAAAATTAAATTATTTTTAGTATAATTTAAAATTTTAATATATTTTATTTTAATAAATATTTATTATTATATTTTAAAATTTTTTTTGTATATATTAAATCTAGAACTATTAGATTCGAATTTAATAATTTTAGATTTTATTAGAAAATCTCTAGTAATAATATTTTATTTTATTATTAAAATATAGAATAATTTTTAGTATTTTACAAAATAATTTTTAGTATTTAACAATTTATTTTACACATCTCATAATATAATTTAAATAGATTAAATTATTTTAAATAAAATTTAAAATTTTAATATATCTTATTTTTATTATTTTTATATTTTAAATTTTTTTTTATATCTATTAAATTTGGAAACCTCTAGATGTTACTGTCCAGGATCCAATCTTGTCACTTATGTAAGCAAGACCTATATCATCATTTCACCATAGAGGGGGTTTCTTAATTATGTTGTTGCTTGATAATTAATTATTTTTATTATAACTACTATTTTCCATAATTATTGATAAGGTGGTATATACATTTGAATGATAGTACATTTCTGTAATGATAAATTTAAATCAAAGTTAAATGCAAAAAAAATTTATCAATTACTTTGAAATGGATTTTTATGGATAATGAAGTTAATTATACGTGACTATTATATAATTTCATGAAGGACAAGAAAAAAAAATAAATCTTAAATCACGTTTTTTACAAGATTAAAATTCCAAAGTAATGATATATTGATTGATGTATCTTTAAATTTTAAAGGTGATTGATGTAAATTTTTTATTTATAATGTTAGAAATATTACAAAAATTATTAAAAATAGTAAGGCTATAAAGTAAATTTCAAAACTATCAAAATATCGTTTGATGTTACTTTAAACTTAAGTAGAATTCATTATAATTATTTGCGATGTAAAAAAATATAAATTCACTTCTTTTATTGTTTGTGAGTTGCAAATGGAAAGTAAATTAGAATAACAAGATCAAATGTGGATACTATTAAATTTAGCTTGTTTGACGCAATATATAAGGTTAAATTTTATAAGTTTATAAATTGCAAGCTACTTTATTGATGTTTAATATATTATAAAAGATCAATTTTAATTAATTAATTATACTTATAATGCGACTTATCACTATATTATTAATTAAATATATACTTTTTTTAATTAAACTTAATTGTATAATGGATCAATATACAAATATATTTTGATTATCTATGATCAGGCTTTTCTCTATCAATACCGATAGTGCATGATATTAAAGTTTTAGCACATCATACATTAATAAACCTTATCTCATGGAACGTATAGCGAACAGGCCTTTTATAGTTAAAGTTATATATGTGGGACAAGTATATAAAAAATATGAAATGAAATATTTATGGTCGGCAATTGTGGAGAGTGGGACGGTGGATTCAAATTAAACGCCTTCTCAATTCCCATTTTGTTGCATAAGACTTATTAGACTCCCTACTGGGCCCATTTCTTCATCATCACCACCACGACTATGTCGTGTTTCTTTCTCTTATCAATGTATCATACGTTGACTACACAAGGATTTGAATGTTTTTAATTTATAAAAAAAAATTCCTGGTTCTGTGATTCACATTTATATATTTTGACAAAAATTTTATTCGTTAATATGTATAAACACTGGTTTCAATTCTTTTGCCAATTTTCTCTTCTTGATTTTCGCTGACCCCCAAAAAATATATAGTTGTAATAGTAATTTTTCCGTATATTCACACGTGATTATTTCTCTTGTGAGAAAAAATTTTCAATCCTCATGATGGATATATAGTACTCGTAAATTGTTGAACTAGGATTCCAAGTTGAATTATTTGACTTTTTTTTTTATTCTTTTTCAACCTTAGGACCTTATCAATGGGTATTATCTTTCTTCATTCTTCTTCTCAAGGTTTAAATAAGGTGTAGTGTAGCTAATTATTGCAACTTATGTTGCTAGAGGTTTTGGATCAATGGTACTTCATTTTTGGAAAATAACTCATATTTCTTATATATACTTCTCTCACACTGGGGCGGTCATGATTTTAAAGTATAGCAATCGCAAAATGTTGCAAAAAAATTTTGGGTCCTGGGTCTTTGATTGTTTCATTATCTCTATGATGATTCTAATTTGTATGTACTTCTTTGAGACTAGCATCTAAGTTTGATGTGCTTAATGAGATGCAACTCAGAAAGACAATTCTCTCTTGTTTTTAGAGGTTTATTAGTCTTTGCCTTCGTCGTTCCTGTAGTACAATTTCACGCTAATAATTCAATTATATAATGTTAAGTTGTAACATGTTCGCGTTGCACATCTACAGTTGAGCATGAGAAAGTGGAAATATAAAGATCAAGAACTTCTGTATGGTGAACAATGGAATTCATTCTACCTTTCATTTTGCCAGATTCAGGATAAGAATTACACATACTCTTGTAAACTGATCTAATACTCAGATACATTCAATAACGAGAGCTTGAGGAGTGTCTATTCAAGATTTACAATCAGATGTTGATTTCACAACACCAGTAAAAAAAAAAATAAAAAAAAATCAAACAATTACAAGAACTAGCATGAGCTATATTTAGAACTTGAGCTTGAGAAGGAAAGGCATTTTGTTAGAAAAAGGAGGGTCAGAGTACTTTCCTGTGAGAATTTGGGACGCCACAAATAGATTTGCAGCCTCAGTGTAATGAATTCCATCCCAGTTCACATACTCGGTACTATCGGAGCAACCTGTTGCTGTAATGGCAGTCCCATTGACAACCTTTGTTTGTCCACAAGAAACTCGACTGTTATAGTTCAGTGGTGCACCTCCATACCCACAGCAAGCCATAAGAGGTTGTTCAAACCCTACAAGTAATAGTGAAATGAAGAACTTGATTATGCAGTACTGAGCCCAATACGTTTGACACTATATATGAAATGAATCATCAAGAGTAATTGACATGGCAAAACTGTATTATTATCTGGAGATACTAACCATATTTAGAATAGTTGGCAATGAGGTTTGATTTGATGGTGAGGATATCAACAAACGTGACATTTGCATCTGGATATTGGCCCTGCAATTTAGCACACACAGCGTGAAGTTGTAGGTTAAAGGCTTTAGCAGCTTGGTTGTGTGAACTAACGCATCCTAGCTCGTCAAGCTTTGATGGATCAGTTCCAAATTTGGCAATATTCTGAGCCAAGCATCCCAAAGGACCTGTGCTGTGTATCCAGAAATTCCTAGCCCCTTGGTCATATAGTTTCTAGCATGCAAAGAAAGGAAGAGTGAACATTCATTGGTTTTTGTTAAATTTTGTAAAACTGTGCACGTCAAACACTCTTTTTTTGAAATTAGCATAATTAAGGAACAATATAAAATAGAAGCAGATAAATTCAATCTGACAATGCATCAATGAATTGTTAGGCACAACGACACCTACCTTTATTCCTCTTTCAAATTCTAATAAAATTGATGGGATTGAGGCAAGTATCTGGTCCAACGTTTTTGAATAGAATGCCCCAGCAACATCATTCTGGCCTATATCAAACATGTATAATCCTTTCTCGAAATAATCTTCCGCTGGGACGTATTCATTAAATTTCTTACCTGAATAGAGGAATGTGATTAGCTGCTACTGATTTGGTTATGCTGTTTAATCAAACAAATACATTGAAGATATTTGATCACTCCAAACAAGATACCTTTAGCAAGCAATTCAAGCGCCCGAGCTTTGAATCGAAGAAATTGAGAGACTTGAATCCCAAACGAGAAAGGACAGACAGATGACGCAGTGGCTGGAAGAATAGTTGATCCTGCTGCTGCAAAGTTGGAACCTTTTTGAAAATTTGGCAACCCCATTGAATCCAAATATGCATTTAGGAATGGCAAGTCCATGGCATCCACTGCAATAATCAACCAAAATCTCATTAAACTATACTGATTAATCTCAGAAATAGCCAATCTACATGAAAACAGTGCGTGAGCATTTTAATGAGCAAGATCAGAACATTACTAAGGAAATCAATGATAAGACGGCCATCAGAATATCTCCCCGATGGTACTTGGAAGTAAGTCTGTCCATTGGGTGGGGAAAGGCTCTCAATTCCAGCAGCAATCAGGGCACCGGTATCAGAATTGGAGTCACCAAAGTTGAAAACTGCAGGAAAATCAAAGTGCATGCATTTTGTGAACGACACAGAGACAGAGATGAAGATGAGAATGCCAAGAATACAAGTGTTGGTCGCCATGGCTATTGAGCTTTGAGCATTTGCAAGGAGGGCTGTTGATGGGTCATAATTTTCGCTGGAAGTTTTTGCTTGTGTCTGAAACCACCTATTAATATAGTTTTCTGTGTGTGTGTTGGGTGAATCAATAGTTTCCGTTGGATGGTTGCTTTCAATTATGGGATCGTCAGCGAGAAGCGTTACTTGGAAGAATGAGGTGCATTAAGGAGCTTAGTCACTTGCTGGTGCGGTTGCGTTTGAATAACGTGTGGTGGTTCTGTCATGTCTTCCTCATATCAGATTGCATAACAAACTTTACTCGTGAATCTGTGAACTACAACTATTGTCACAATGTGATAGGAGAGAAGGGAGAATTATGTTACTTACGTAAGTAAGTGATATATCATCATTTCACCATAGACGGCAGAATTGTTTATTTGGGAAAAAGAGAGAGTGGGTCGTGGGTGGTATGAAAGGAAATGCTGACTAAGACATTAAATGGATATCAGCTAGCTGCTAAGGAGTTGATTACACCAAATTAATAATATGATCATTTTATTTTTAATATTTTAAACACTAGAAGATCTAAACATAATTTAAAGTTTTTAACCAGAAAGAAAATCCTATATTCTTTCTTATATTTGAAAAAAAAAACAAAAAAACAAAATTCAGCTTTCTTTCACATCGGAAGCCTACAAGGCTTTCTGGGCTTCAACCCAATCTAACCCCAGCAACGGGGTTGGGATTCAGTAAAATTTAAATACTTGTCATTGCAATTTGGGCTGAAACGAATTCTAAGCCAACCCAATAATTGTTCAAACCAAAAAAAAAAAATCAATTCGATATTTTATAAATTAAAAATTTTAAAATATTATTCATTTTTAAATTTTATTTTATTTTAATTCTCAACAAATTAAAAACCTCAAAATAATTTTTTATTTTTAAATTTAATCTCATTTCAAGTTTTTATAAATTAAAAGCTTTAAAATAATTATTATTTTATAAAATAGTCATTTACTGCTAAGATCTATCAAAGCTACTTTAAGTCAAATTTTAAAATATAAATAATTATTTTAAATTTTTTAATTTTTTAAACAGTAAATTAAACTTATATTTAGACTATTTTGAAGTTTTAATTCATCAAAGATAAAAATACGAGTAAATTTAAAAGTCGTTGAGAGGAAAATGGAATCTTTCTCCGCCCAAACAATTGGAATCTAATTCCGAAATATGAATGGTTCCTGTTTCATGTCGTGAATTGTTCTCTTTTTGGTTTTGTTAAGCCAATAAGGAAGACACATTTGTGAATCAGAGTTAGGGGTGAAGTACGGCACGGACGGTGTGCGAAGCTGAAGGCATAAACCCAAGGACACCGAAAGGACAAAAGAAGTCAAAATGGGTGTTGGCTGTTTCTCAAACTGCTCCCTCAACTCAATTTCTATCACTTCGATTCTCTCCTATGAATCGCAATCAAGGTCACTGTCGATCCTTAGTTGCCCAATTCATTTGTCCAAACCCTTCAAACTCAACCTCAAATCTCAACACTTACCACTTCTGCGTCTGAGGTGTGGGAACGCTCGAGAGATGGTGACTCCAGAACAAAGGGCCACCACCCCCATCTTGGATCATCATAGTATTGATCAACGATTGCTGCAGAAGATGGCTTATGATGCTCTTGTTTGGAGCTCTCTTCACGGGCTCGTTGTTGGTGATAAATCTGTGGAGGTCAGTCTACCATGCCTTATGCATTGTCGGTACCTTTAGTATGTTGATAGTATTCGATTGTTTGTTAGAACTAAAAGTAGTCAACTGATACGAATTTAATGTTATAGTAATCTTTTACTGGAGCCAATGGTCCCCCCTTCGTTAATCCTCTCTATGGTAGTATAATCTAAACTTAAGGGGCGATTGGCATTTTTCTTTTGTGGTGGCTAACAAGTTGGTAATCGAATTTGACGTCAACGTGTTTCTGAATCATAGAGATCAGGAAGCGTTCCCGGCGTTGGCTTGGTGCATGCGCCATTTGCCTTATTACCCACTTCATTCCCTGAAAGTCATTGGAAGCAAGCGTGTGACTTAGCCCCTATATTTAATGAACTTGTTGATCGCGTCAGTTTGGATGGAAATTTTCTGCAGGATTCCCTCTCCAGGTACACTTTGTAGTTTCTGTCTTATCTACATAGTGACTAAATCTGAATAATTGGGAGTTACTTTAATATGCACGTCAGTAAATAAACTTAAGATTAGGTTGCGCATTTTAAGTTTTTGTCCAGCTAGACTCTTTTTATGTTGTAGTATCAATAAGCGTTTTACTGTATCCACTGGTTCTGGCATTATTTTTCGACTTCCAATCGTTGAATACACTTACATTTGCTCGGCATGTGCATGACTTACATTTGTTCTGTGGTTGTATTAGCTACCTCAAAGCTTGGTATTTTTTACTTTTGTTTTCTCTTTGTTTATGTTTTCAATTTGATATTGTTGGCTTGTTCTTCATAATGCAGAACTAAGAAAGTGGATGAGTTTACCTCTAGACTTTTAGATATTCACTCCAAGATGCTAGAGATGAACAAAAAAGAGGTAAGTGCTGATTAGTGAGACATTTCAACCAAAATCAGAACGGGAAAAACAGTTGTAGTGGTAGCCTGTTAATTCAGGCTAGTTATGTAGTAAGCTAAAAAATTATGGCATTTTATTTTGATACAATCTTCAAATAGCATGTCATAAGAACACTTGTTAAGCTCATATTCTATGTCATGAGATACACAATGGAATTATTTTACTGTGCAAGTATTTCGTTAGTGATATGTTATGTGGAAAACAGTTATCCTATGTATAATATATTTAATTTAGTGATTGATCAGGAAGAGATGTAGATAGTGTTTCTATTGTTGGTTCAAATAGATATACTCATTATTTCTTTCTTCCTCTATTGCAATCTTTTTCATAGGAAATACGTTTGGGATTACATCGTTCAGATTATATGCTTGATGGGCAGACTGAATCACTTCTTCAAGTAGAGCTGAACACTATTTCATCTTCATTTGCTGGTCTTGGTAGCCTTGTGACTGAGCTTCATAGGTATGTGTTGCTATAAATCATGCGTATGGTTTGTTATTACAGATTTTCTAATATTACAATGAAGGCGTTGCCTTTCAATGCAACTGTGGGTATATGTAAGTAAACATCAGATACTGTCTTGGTAGATGTTTGTCAAAATTAATCTGGAGATCTCATATTTGATGCACAGATATTAATGCATGTTAATTGAGAATTAGATTATTCATATGATTTCTAAAGTACCATAAATTATAAATTATCATGAATAGGTATCTTTATATTAGTTGGTAATTTTCCAGGAGCATACTTTCTCACCATGGAAAATTGCTTGGACTAGATTCAGGAAGAGTTCCTGCCAATACTGCTGTCAGTCAGTTTACAGAGGCATTGGCTAAAGCTTGGTGTGAGTATAATAATCCCAGGTCAGTGTTTAGGAAGTTCTTCCTTGTTAGTTTTCTTCTTTTGCTGGTTTTGTTGCAATGCTATAATTTGTGAATAAGAATTTCTAATTGGTTTTGTACAGGGCTGTAATTTTGTTTGTGGTTCAGGCTGAAGAACGGAACATGTATGATCAGCATTGGCTTTCTTTAGTTTTGAGAGAAAGATATCCTTTTTTGAATAGTTGTTCAAATGAAAAGAATTTCATTTTTCCTCCTCTCTAGCTAAGTAAAGATTAATCCGGATGTTAGAGAAGTTATTATTATTCTTAACTTATTATGAAGTAACATAAACAATTATTTTCATTTTTCAGAAAATACATCCAAACTTAAATTTAAGTGCAAAAGATTTTACTAAACTTTTCTGAGTTCATTTCCTTAGCTTTTCAGCACACATCATATCACAACAATACGCAAAACATTGGCAGAAATTGATCAAGAAGGAGAACTGCTACCAGACGGAACATTTTCTTTGTACATACCATGAAGCCTTGAAACACCAAATATCCCTCTCTAAATATGAGACTTCATTTAATTTTGTTTCTGACTGTAGAAAAATATAATGTCATGTCATTGACAGGGACGGACAAGCAGTTGCAGTCATCTACTTTAGGGCTGGGTATACGCCACTTGACTATCCTACAGAGACGGTGAGCAACTGGACTGCAGTGCCCTGGTGCTAATTATAATTGTCCTATTTCCTTGTAGAAATATCTTTCACCTCCTAGTCCTAGTTGATTTGAACATCCTACTTTACATTGTGAACTGTTAACTAGCTGATATATTTTATCCCCCAGTATGACTTCGGTCACAACTGTATTTTTACTTACTAGTGTTAAGGGATATGAATATCAATTACACTTAAAATTTGATTAAGTGCTAACGAAACAATCAAGATTTGCATGACTAGGAGTGGTAGACCACATGTCAAATATAATCAGGCACTTACATACTTTAGTGTGCATTGGCAGCTAGTTGATATATTTGTGCCATCCTGCATCGATCCAAACAAATTGGAAAGCACACGTGCTTAGTCACAGCTTGCTATGCAGGAGATCCAAAACTAATTCTGAACTTAATCAGATTAGGATTAATTTTTGACAAATTTTGTTTACATGTTGAATCTTCTTGTGATAAACCCAAGTATAACATAGTATACAGGCCCTCCATATATAGGTTTTCATATGCAAAATTTATGGTTGATTGGTAAGATAGATGCTACATGATATCGTACTGTGAAAATTTTCTTCATTCTTAGGATGAGTATCACACATGGCGTAACCTTTAATTTCTTTGTGTCATACTTATTATTCCATGCATTATCTTCTACCCAAAAGTAATAATATGTTCCAGGTATAGTTACATTATCTTTTAATGAGTAAAACACCATTTTGGTTTTTTACTTATTAATTTATTCTCAATGTGGTCTTTCATTTCTTAGTCTATTCTCGATTTAGTTCCTTACTAATATAAATATTAGCACATTGAATTCAAATTTAGTTAAAATTGAGGGACAAAATGTGTTAGCTTTTAGACTATTAAAGGACCAAATTGAAAATGGATTGACAAGTAAGGGACCAAGTTGAGAATGAAAATCAATGAAGGATCAAATTGAAAATTAACTGATAAGTGAGGGACTAAAAGGATGTATTATTCATTTTTTTAATACAGAGAATCATTTCATCTGGAAAATGATTCTTTTTTTTTTTCTGTTTGGTACATCTTGCTCAACATGTAGGAATGGAGAGCTAGGCTAGTGATGGAACAATCTTCTGCCATCAAATGCCCATCAATATCTTATCATTTAGTTGGAACTAAGAAAATTCAACAGGAACTTGCAAAGCCCGATGTTCTTGAGAGGTATCTTGTAATTAACATTCTTCTGGTCCCCAATGCTGAAATTATCATCTAGACTTGAAAGCACTATAACCAGCCCACGGATATATAGTTAAGGAATAATTTATAATGAATAGTTGTGAATGATTTGCATATGAAGTTTAAAATGTATGTTTAATGTCTTAGAAACAAAAAGCTTGCAGATGGAATCATATATTATCTCTGATCTGCCCTCATACTTCTGATCAAAAAGTAACTAATGGATTTTTTATTTTTTTCTTTAAAGGAATGAGAAGTTTATACGTACCTCTTCAAAAGCTAAAGCACGATGTTTTCCCCTTTCATTTTATTTTAGAAAGCAGCTGTCTAAATTGACCAATGTGTATATTTTGGCTGATTACAGTTTGTTCTCACACTGATATCTCTTCCTAAATATTTGAGCATGTAAGCAGGTTCCTTGAAAGTAAAGATGACAGTGCCAAACTGCGCAAATGCTTTGCTGGATTGTGGAGTTTGGATGATTCAGACATTGCCAGAAAAGCAATCAAAAGGCCAGAGTTATTTGTAATGAAGCCCCAAAGAGAAGGAGGAGGTCTTACATTACCTAAACTTTACCGCAGCCTTCTATTCCTACTTTGTAAAGAAGATTTTAATGATAGAGATAGAGTAAAAACTACTTAATGAATTGTAATTACCTTACAGGAAACAATATCTACGGTGAAGCAGTGAGGGAATCTCTACTAAAATTGCAGAAAGCAGGATCCGAAGAGAATGCATCTTACATCCTCATGCAGAGGATATTTCCAACTAATTCTACAACATTTTTTATGCGTAATGGCTGTTGTCATAAGGATCAAACTCTGTCAGAACTTGGGATTTTTGGTACTTATCTAAGGTACATAGCTTGTCTAGATATGAATCAAAGTTCCATGCTTTCTCAAATTAGTAAAATGCTTGACATCCGTGAACTGGAATTTGCAGGAACAAGGACAAGGTCATCATAAATGACCAAAGTGGCTATTTGATGCGTACAAAAGTATCTTCGTCTGATGAAGGTGGGGTTGCAGCTGGTTTTGCAGTATTGGATAGTGTGTATCTCACTTGATAGAGCCAAACTCTCTAAGTTATCAGTGTGATCTAAAACATGTTGCAATTGATGGTTCACATGTAACATCTTATTTGTTCCTGATGATGTTAATTCTCTGCATCCATGAAATGGAGTGGTAGGTCCAGCTTGTTTTACTTCGATTGGGATCCTTGGGATTTTGTTTGATGGGTTAGCGCTGCTTCGATCTTTCGCTCTATAAAAATGGGCCTTGATTGTACTCAACTAACTCTTCTATCTAGCTAATAAGATTGTTGCACTGTTCCAAACTTTCTATTCCGATCAAAATGCAGTTTGATGGGAATTTTGTTGTTCAGATTATCACATTTTCCTGAGACGTGTTGGATAAAAGGAAATATGATAATAAGTGTATTCATAGAAAGAATAGACTTAAAAAAGTCAGGTGACTAGAGAGCATTGGCAATGTAGCAATTTCGTGTTGCCCTGTGAATTCCTACTGACTAATTTATCAAAAAATTGAAAGCAGAAAGTGACACAAATTGATGACACAATCTGATGTTGAGATCTGAGTAAAACAAAAATAATCAAAAGCAACACTTTAGTAAGAAGGCGTAGGAGAAGGAGACGGGGTTGAAATAATGAGGAGGACCTGCTGTAATTGCGTTACATCGAAGCTTAAGACTGTGGTGCCATTCCACCCATATTGACGAGCTCGTTTTTTCCATAATGCAGAAAGCTTGCGTTCTTTTCTGAGCTCTGCTTCAACCCTTTCCCTTGCTTCCTCGCAAGCTTTCACAGCGACATTGCACTTCTCAGCTTCTTTTTGATAATGTGGAAAGGCTTCTCTGGCATCCATTGTCAACTTTTTGGTGTGTTTAGATGTCTCATTAGCTACAATTTTCTGCAAGTGTAGCTCCTCATCCAGCAGGGTCGCTAGGTCCTTCTTCGTTTCCTCCTTCATAGCTGGATCGTCTTTCTCACAATCTGCAAATAAGTACAACAATAAGGAGAAAAATATATTACTTTTTTCCGCGCTCATAGCAAATAAAGGGATAATTTAATGAAGAAACGTAAGATTCTAGCACGATCAAATCGTTCACAACTGGTTTAGAATGAAACTCTAATTTAAAACTTCACAGAGAATCAGTTGAGTTTCAGGAAAACTCGTTATTGAGTTAAAATTAATGTCGAGCACTTTCATGATAGTGATAAGGTGCTGATTGGGTAGAGCGTTACAGCCATAAAAAATGATAAGCTAGCCAACTTTAGGCATAACATGATTGCCGGTAATACTAAGCAATCAAAACTTGAAAAATAATAAAATTGCAAAAAATTCATAAAACACTGCATGTTGAAGAGGATAACGAGCCTAATAGCAAAAAATTCGTAAAACTACCATTTTCCCGCTTCCTCTTCGGAAGATACTGGTTCTAAGATGCATGTATAAAGATAAAATTACCAAAAAGAGAAATTATAATCATCTACGTAAACAGAATCAATCCGCTAAATGCGGATGAACCTACATTACATTCGCTGAGATGGTAAGCAGTAAGTGAAAATTAGGACTGACCCACAGGAAGGAAGACGTATTCCGACGAAGGGCAGTGGCAATCACATGGAGGGCATAAGGATTGTAGAGATGAAGTGATCATCAAGCGCCAATGAGAGGGTGGTCCGACTGTGGATACAAGAAAACATGCACAAACCCACAGTAAAATCAACCTCAATGCACCATTGAGACGAACTCTATTCTCTGGTGGACCAGCCCTCAACACCCTCATTACCAACCAAACTCAACACTGACTTGATTCCAGATTATGTGACCAACTGACCCGGAAGCACAATCCACACTCCGTTTTGAAGATGAGAACGATTTAGTCTAACAAATTTGGAAACATCTGAAGGCCGAAGTTCTCCCCAGCGAGTGTCAATGTGTTAGCAAAAATGGAAAAAAAGCAGCATCACCAGTCAGGGAGCCTGAAAGAGTAAGAGAATTGACCATAAGACAATGATTGCGACCACTTTAGCGTCACGTAGGAACTCTTTAATATGGGATGGTGGGGGACAATCTCTACTTTGTTTTTTAGGGGAAAACAAAAGCGACCCAGATGGCCCAGATCCCGGGAAAGTTAGCCTCAAGATGGTGTTTTTATGGGAACCGCAAATGTGATTTGTGGCGAGCCAGAAAGCATAAATGAAGGACTCTATTACGAGAGTGAAGTCAGTTACGGCATTGTACTAATCAAGATTCAAGGAGGCTTCAATGATTGTGTTCGTTTAAATTTTTGATACTTCAGTAGCCTCACCCAATGGGGAGGTCGCTTGCCCTATCAAAGTGTAAATCGACTATTCAAGTTTATATATTGAATTGAAAAGCATGCGATGTTGCGTACTCAAGATCCTCGGCTCTAAATTTATAAACTTTGGGTTATCTTGTTAACAACTTTTTAAAATTCAGATTATTCAACTTTTATCTTACAATTTATATTTTCAATTTCAAAGATGTCACTTTGGTGTTAAACTAAGAGCGTACACATTTGATGGAATACACGTGCGATGCAGCTAAGCTCTTTTGCCCTCTCCAACGAAAAACACGAGAATATCTAGAATTCAGGTGGAGATTTTTTATATTTTTGTTTTTAATTCAATTAAGATAAATATATAATTTTTTAAAAAATAATAACATGATAAATATGTATTTTAACTAAAAATTATATAATTATCATGTTTCCGTTAGAAATCTTATATTTATTATGTTTAATTGAGGGACAAGATAATGATAAAGAAATAATTATATATAATTTTTTTAAAATATTAAAATCTTATTGTTTTCCTTAAAATCGATGTATTTGAATTTAAATATAGATTTTTTTTAATATATACACATTAATTAGTATAATATATTATTAGAAAAATCCAAATAACAACTTATGTTTTTTGAATTATATTAATTATAATTTAAAACGTTTTGTTATTGTCAAAAAATTTATGTAAATGAGTTTTAGTTCAAAAATATTATTTATTTTAGATTATTTCAATTAATTGAGTCCCAATTCAAAAATTTAAAGATTCAATAAAAATGATAATTTTTTATCCATTAAATATAGATGTTAAAATAAAAAATATTATACCTATTCATATTTATTCCATGATCTCAATTACTTGGACAGCAAATGAAAATGAACTTTTTTTTTTATTGTGAACTTTCGTATAAAATATTAATGACTCACAATTTTTATTATTAAAAAAATTACAAAAATTTTAAATATTTTAAATGAATAAGTAGTATAAAAAATAAGTGAAATTTAAAATATTATTTATTTATTATGTTAAATAATTAATAATTTATAATTTAAATACTTTAACAGGAAAAATTTTTAATCATTTTTATTTTATTGTCATAATAAAAAAGCGAGCGTGAATTTGCCGAGTGCCGACGACAACCTTGAATTCCATTTTATCTTTGTTTAAAAAAGACGACTCAACGAATACGGAGCATCGCGATCGATGCATAAAAGAAATTTCAATTATGGGGCTTTTTATAACAATTTTGTTGTCGCCCAATAAATTGGCTGAGGCAATTCTTGTTGCGTGGTTATTATTATTATAGATATAAAATTAGTTCTTATACTTTTTTTAAATAAAAAATTTATGTTTTCGCTTGCCGATTACACCTTCACTTGCGTATTAGCAGTGGCGTCTTTCGTTTTTTTTCTTGTATACCGAAAAATTTAACCAAATTAAACCATCAAATAATCCGTTAAAATATATTGACAATTCAGGTTTTAATCTTTTAGAACAATTAAAATTAAAATTTAAAATTATTTAAAATAATTTTATATGAGATAAATATCAAATTAATTTTTAACTTTTACACTTTGTGACAAATCAATCTCTCAAAATCTTATTTTATGTAAAATTAGTTATTTGTTAATACAAATGAAGAAACTAATTTGTATAATTTAAATTTATGAAAAATTAATTTTATATAAATTTAATTTATAAAAGATTAATTTGTCACAATTAATTTATGAAGAATTATATTATCACAAAGTGTAAAAATAAAAAACCAATTATGTACTTACTTAATTTTATATTAAACATGTTAAATGTATGATCTTCGAATGTAACTTTTCAAAAAGAAAAAAAATGACTAGTCCGGTTGATAGCATTATTTCTCAATAGTCACAATAAAAGACAAACAAAGGATATTAAACCAAAAAAAAAAAACATGAAGGGACAAATTTGTAATGCGAGAAGGGAGAGATGCGGCATGGATGCCTTATTATTTTTGTTTTATAATGTTGAGGCATGAAAATCATGTGGCGGTGGCGGAGGAGGATTTTAAGGCTCCCAAGAACCAGTGTGGTAATATTTTGTCGTGTAGCTCTATATTTTGAGAGTCCCACAGCCACGTCACGTACCTCAAAGCCAAGTCCAGTCTGAGATGAAAGAAAAACAATGGCTTTTGGGAAAGAACCAATAGAAGAAGAAAATGATGTTGACTAAAATGGGGAGATGGAGAGACAAAATAAGAAATTTAAATTTTGAGAAAAAAAAAAAAAAAAAAACAGGGGCTTATTATGGGAAAAAACAAGAGAGAGACGAAAAGAAGAATAAGCACCCCACCCAAACCCAATTATCCATAACAGAAGCCCGTGAGCCACGGGGGAACACTAACCAATGATCGCTTATGCAGTAATATTGAATTTTGATTCAATGGTTTACATATATATATATATATATATATATAATATTATTATATAAAAAATTGTGAACCGTTAAATTAAAACCTAATGATCCATGATAATATTGTAAAATCTGTAATACTAGGTAATTCTTTTCTTTTCTTTTTTTTCCCAAAAGTATGTATGCACTCCCCTCCAAACAACACAAATCTATTCTCATGAGCAACATTCAGAAAGAAAAAAAAATCTATGTAGCCATATTTTTTATGGCCAATATTAATGCTGTATGTTTACCTTTGCTTGCGTACGGAAAAATCACCCTAGCATTATATCATACACTCCCACCTCGCAACCAAAATGTGATAAAAATCAACTCGGAGGATTACAGATTGATCAATTCGCTTGTAAGGAATCAGATGTTTATGGATATAAAATTCATCCCTTTCGATGATGAGTGCAAATTCCAACATTGCAATCTTTGGATACCCACTGATAAGCTAAGCATACACAAGCAGCCAATCCCTAAAGAAAGTATAAATTTACTTCCTGTATTCCTACAATTGAAGATAAGTTCTCTAAAGCAGTTCGGTTGTAACAAGTACATAGCAATGAACAACTAATTGTCAAGTGAATGGTTGAAGGAGCACACGTCTGCAGGTATACTCAAAGAATCTGCTTCATCTTCTTTATGGGTATTGTCATCATCAGAGTCAGCAAGATGATCAAAGAATGCATCAAGGTACCAAGGGCAGTGATCATTCCAGGCACCCCTATTTGCCTGGGCACGCCATTTTTGGTCAGCTATCATGTCAGGGGAAAGCCCCCATTCCAACATTTCTTCGTCACTGTGATGGACTGCTAAGCTGTATTCGCCGCCACTTCCAAGCTGCATAACTCGGATATCACAGTTTTCAGGATTGTTTAAATGCTCAAATTGTTCAACTGTCCACTTGAACCACTTCATTAAAAAAATCCGTGATGTTAGCCCATGTGACACAATTACCAGATTCAGATCATGGGAACACTCGAGATGAAGCCTGTTCATGTGTATGTCCCTCCACAGAGATTCCAGGAAATCTGCAATTGAGATGAATAAGTACTTCCTCATCAGGGGGACATCTCAAAATCAATACCACATTTCTACGCAATAATAAAAAATGCATGTCTAAAAATGAAAGACTTCGTTAAGCATGCATAATCATAAAGGCCCAACGAGTCAATTTCCTTCCTTAAGTTGCAGGAATTAACACTTCTTCATTTCTTATAATGAACCAAACAAAAGGGAAAAAAGCCTGAATGATCTCTCTCCCTCAGACAATTTGTCCCACAGAAAAAAATTGAGTGGTTGTAAGATTTGAATTTATATCAAACATCAACAAGCATTTGCCAATGAAGCACATTTTAACCCAACATCATTGCCGCACAACAGATATTTAAGTCACTAGATATTATGGAACCACCAAAAGATCTACAGTTAAAATGCGCAATACATCGGGTTGTAAAACATTCACTGCGATCCCATAAAATGCAGGGCGAAAATATCATTATTCAATATCGAGTTTACGCTTTTGGAAACTAAGCTTCAGCCTAAAAGAACAGAAACCGGATCCAGATTTCCAGTTATGGTCCCCAAGTAAGACCGAAGTCAAAAGGTCAAGCGAAACGGGGCAAAAAACTCATCAGAGAATAGGAGAACAGTTGAGTGAACTTTCAGCATTATTAATTAAGGAGCACAATGTTCATAAGTTAATATTTCTTTGAAACCCTTATTTTTTTTGGCTTCATTGAAATGTCCCATTAGGGTGAATACGATTGGAAAACAATAATAATAAAAAAAAATTGCAAAAGGGGAGAAGAAACTACTCGAGACGCGATCGAAAACATCGGCGGCGGACTCCCCCTCCGGAAAGCGATAGTAGAACCTACCGAACCGTTCGCGTGTCTGCTTGATGGCAATCATCCTCTCTTTTACCTGAAAATTCCCAAAGTCTTGCTCTCTGACTCGACACTCCTCTCTGACACCAATTACCCTTTTCTTGGAGAAAGATCGACCAATCTCGCGAAGGGTTGATCGAGTGCGGTCATAGGGGGACACATAAAAGTAGACCCGCCAATTGGGAGAAGAGCCGTCGCCGGAAACAATCCGCCGCAATTTGGCTCCGGCTAGGCGGGCCTGCGTAATGCCTTGTGGGGTTAACTGAATCTCGTGGTCAGGGGTGGTGGTGTAGGCTGCAGTGTCGAGGTTGCCTTGAGACTCACCATGACGAACAAGTATTATTCTACTTGGAAGGATTGGCTTCTGATGCGGATGCATACCCTCACCCTCAATCTCCTTCACAACTTCCTATGCTGAATATGTGTTGATCGAAATCTAAGCTAATTACGGGTTATGGCTGTGTTTGCCTCACAACTGAATCAGCCTCAGCACACCTTCTTCCATACAGACGGGTTGAATTTAATTTATTTTGATATTCGGTTTCGCTTCAGACTTCGATTTTTCAAACCTTCTTTTGTACGCTTGAAGTAAAATAATAACTATTGACCAAAAAAAACAAAGTAAAATAATAACTGTGAAATTTTAATTTTTGTGATTTAAATTTATTTTTAAATTATTAATTTATCAGTCATTAATTGTTTTGCTTGTCAAAAAGTAAATAGTATAAAATAACTTATTCACCTAAAGAAAATATTATTATTTGGCTTTATAATTTTGACAAATTTTAATAATTTAAAATTTTATTATTGAGGCTTTATAATATATATATTTAATTCTTAACGTCAAAATTTATTAATATTTTGTTAATTTTTACTGAAATCTTGAAACGTTACATAAGTATAAATTTTTAATAATATATATATATATAATTAAGCAAAATTAACTTATATAAAATAAAATATTGAGAAAATATAATAATGTGAATTAAATTATTAGTTAATTATAGTATAAAGATCTAATTATATATTTTAAATTAATTATTGAATAAAATTATAAGAACAAATATATATATATATATATATATATTTTAAAGAAGAAGATAAATGTGAATTCCAAAATATATGACTGTGAAATGTTAAGAATCAAGGGCGTCATGAGGTGGAGAGCAGACATAATATGAACGGTAGGATGAAGTTGAACTAGCGTGTAACTTACAGAATAAGAATAATGGCTGTAGAAGTGGTGGCAACAAAGCTGTGAAGTAGAGAAAGAAGAAGAGGTCATTGGATAAGAAGATGCGAGACACGCCAACACAATCCATCCTCGGCGTATGTAACGTCAAAAGTTTCAACCTTTCAAGGTTGTCATATGTCAACAGCCAGTGGACGCCATTCACACCCATAAACGTGTACTGCTTACTAACCCCACCCTTTTGATTATTTAATTATTTTTATATAACAGCGAGGAGCATGAATTTGTCTACCAAAAATTTAGACAAATAGCGCCTTCCTTCAAATGGACCCATGGAGACGCGGGGAATCGAACCCCGTGCCTCTCGCATGCGAAGCGAGCGCTCTACCATATGAGCTACGTCCCCTTGTGCTTATTTCATTCCTAATCTAAAATGTTATTTACTTCTATTAATTATTATTTCTCAACCATTGTCCTATCTTGATCCCGTACATGACTTATCTTTCAATTAAATTTCTTTATTAAATTATCCTTTTAATTTAATTCTTCATTGATAGTAAATTTCTTAAATTATTCTCATATATAATTAAGTAGTTTCTAAAAATTAAATCATTACAAATAAAACTGTTATAGATTAAGTCTTTTTATTAATTTATTATTAATGAACCTAACAGTCATAATTGACGACTTATAAAAATATATTATATCTTATTTCATTTATTATATTCATTGATGGTAGATTGATGTAAGAATATATTATTAACAATTCGATGAATGAAAAAAATATTTATATATTAGGAATTATATTAATAATACAACAATGTAAAAGAATATATTAAAAAATTATTTACGAAAAAAAATAAGAATTTAATTAGACTTGGATATTTAAAATCCAAATTACATGTAAATTTGATAAATTTAAATTTTTAAATAAACATTAAAATATATATTAGTGTAAAAATATAATTATAATATTATTATTTTTAAGTTAATAATATTATAATTATATTCTTATATTATAAACAGACACACTAATATATTTAAAATTATGAGTGCATATAAAATAACATATAAATATAAATGCTTAAATATTAAGAATCCAAATATTCCATTAAAGCCCTCTACCGATTAAACTACCTGAGGGCCCAACGTCATCCTCACCCCAAAAGTATTACCGACTTAGATGTTGGAACCACCAACATTCTCATGCCCGAATCCCGTACTATTGTTTAAAGCCTATGAAGACTCTACACACTTGACACTAGTTCCACGTGGCTGGAAATCAACCCAGCCCAAAAATATGTGTCGGTCATTGAAAATAAACAATTTATCAGTGAATTTTTGTATAATTTAAAAAATTGAGCAATTTTATTTTGTCTTCATAAAATTCAAAATAATAATTAAAAACGTGAGCAATTATATCAATTTATGATCATTAATAACAAGATATTTAGATAAATTTTTCTTCAGATCAGCTAAACCCGAAACCAATTAGTGTGCGTAAAGTTCTATTATATACGCTGTGTAAACCAAAAAGAACACGCTAGTTTATTGACAAAAGCGAATGAGAAAAGCTTTCTATAAGGCTTTGAATGTCCTGTAGTGAAATATAAAATTATTTTATCTTGTTTGTTTTATAGAAAAATTATTCTATGGATTACTTTTTGGATTCCATTTATATATATATATGGCAAAGGATAGATAGTTGTTAATTGATGAGGTATTGATTGATCACGTCGTACACGCAATAATAGGAATGGTTAATACAATTACGTCACAAGATTGAAGTGGGGAAGAACAAAATCATTGGACTAAATGTAGATGCAACTCCCCATACAAATTTAAATTTGGGTCATAGCTTAAGGACATAGAAGCTATGATCCAAGATTAGGCCCAACTAAGATTAATTTTTCAACCTACATAACCAGATTCAAATTCATCCTATGTGAAGTTATTTTGCAATGTTGTGTGAACCCAAAGAAGATGCAGAGCAAGTTCAATTTATAGAATTAGATAAAAGAGTGGAAGCACATGGCGTCGATATGTCCGAGTGGTTAAGGAGACAGACTTGAAATCTGTTGGGCTTCGCCCGCGCAGGTTCGAACCCTGCTGTCGACGAAATTATATTGGTTTTTAAGTTCTTTTTTTTGAATTAAAAAAAAAAACAATTTTACCCATCAGACATTCAAGTCTGCCACATTTGTGACCGCATAATATAGATAAAACAGGTGGCCCTGCATCCTTGCGTTGAAAAAAATTGTAATTTGATTTTTTTTTCAAATTAAGTAAGTAGTTAAAAATTGTTGGAAACTCATGTGTTCGTATGTACTTTACTATAATATTTGATTATGTACTTATGATTTATGTATCTAAAGAAACATAATTCATGCACCTAAGTAAATGCGATTCATTTATTAAATTTTTAACAGTTCATGAAACCATTTCTTTATGTACTAAAGAATTGATGAAGCTAGTAGTGAGTTTTAGTCAAGTTCTCTTTTTGTACAAATTAATAGGTTATCCTTCTAACATAATGGATGTTTTATGCCAGAGAAAACATTGGCAAACTATGAACTATTTTAAGTTGTTCATATGATTAGGTATTCTTGATGCAAATATTGAAATTGCATACTCCAGGTTTATAAAAGTGGAATGCAACTTTGGATTTTAATCCTTTAAACTGTGATATGTTTTTAAAACTAGATAGAGATCGTGGGAATAGTGAGCCTCATACTCTCTCTCTTTTTTTTTTAATTTATTTATAGAGGTATTTTATAAACTATATAATTCTCGAACTAATTAAGTAACCTTTATATTTGTAAAAGTAAAAAGATCTAATGAAAATTTTACAATGAGAGAGAAAAGGAATGTTGGAGTAATTTTTTTAAGTGAAGTATATATAAAACACTTGAAAATAGTATATTTAGCAATTAATTAAGAATTGAAAATGTGAAATAAATTAACTTAATTCAAATTAAAAGAGAATATTAGAAATTGTAATTTAATATTTCATATGCCTTGACTAATAGTAATTATTTATATGTAATTGTGATTCATGTATTAAATATTTAATAAGTTTTATAAATTTAGTCTATTTATTAATTTAAAGGAAGTTCAGACAACTAAAATAAAAGAAAATTCAATACAAGTCATCTTTATTCCTAAAGGTTATTCTCCGTCCTCGTTCCAACAAAAATTAATGCAACCAAGCATCCACTTTTTGAGAAGCATGCTGGTTTTTTTTTTTTTTTTTTGGTTAAGGATGTTTCTAAAGTAACAGAAGACATGTAATTTTGGTAATTGATAAGCAAATATAGTACTACAGATGTTTCATATCCTATTCCTGGGTCAGATCTGTTTGACCTCTCCGGCTAAACTACAACGGTTATGTACAGAATATGCAGCGTCGACTTTGTGGCCTGGTGACACACACATGATCGATCACCACCTTTCAGCTCTACCCAACATTAACATTTCCAGTGCATTTTCAAATTAACAAACTAAAGAATTCATATTATTGTTAACATGAACTTGTCGGTTTCATCGATCCATTCATTGATCATGTCTATATCTCTCTTATCTCTCTCTCTCTCTCTCTATATATATAGATAAGGTGGTCACTTGATCACCAGTTCCACGTGAATCCTCCTGCTGCTGACGTCACATAATGCTGACTCCACATATCTGTAGGTGGTGGTGGTGGTGGTGATGCTTCCCATGATTCACCACTTCGTGACACCTCCTTATCCCTTCACTACTTCCCCCCATCGCTCTCCTCCACTCTTCACCTACCCTCTCGTCTTCTTCTTCTTCTTCTTCTGATCTCTCATCTCTAATTGCCTCTCTCATCTCCTCTTCTTGTGCTACTTCTTCTTCTTCTTCTTCTTCTTGTAGCTGGTCTTGTTCTTCTTCCTCATCCTCGTCATCTGGGTCGTCATCAGGGATTAGATGTAATCTCAGCCGTCCATCTTGTCGAGAAGCATGAATAATCTCGTGCCGATGAATTCTCACTTCCGTCAGCTCCAACCTGCCGTCCTTCCTCACCGGACGCAGAAAAAAGCTAGGCTGGCCATTCATATTTAACGACGTGAGCGGCGGCGGAAACCGCTTCTCCTTTTTGTGATTCCCAATCTTCCGCCAACAATCGTTAATATCGTCCTTATTATTATAATTGATCATTTCCTTGATTTCGTCAACTGGATCGTCCGCCCGCCTCTCGTCGGAGCTCTCGAACCCGAGACTCTCGGTGCAAGACGCCAACCCATCTACGAGCTCGTCCTCCTCTACTCCACCAATCTCTCTTTTGGCTGTGGGCTTCACCATCGCCGATTCTAGAACGTGCGGAAGCTTATTCCCGTCTTTAGCGGCGTCAATAAGCCCTAAACCGCCGGTGAATGAAGAAACGCGGTGGTGGCGAGAATGAAGATGAAACTTGTCGGTGGTGGTGGAGGGATCCAAAGTGGCGGAGAGGCCGACAAAAGAGTGTATGTTTTTCTTCAAAACGTTCATCATAGGTAAGACAAGAAGGCAAAGGAAATATTTCAGAAAGAAAATGATCATACGACATATAATATAACATAAGGGGAATAAGCTTATGCTTGGTTAAATATATAATATAAGTGTGGTTTCAAGATTTAAGGTTTGCGGCAATAATATAATTAATAATAATGGAGAGAAAAGAGAGAAGGGGGGTTTAATATATGTAGATAGGAGAGAGAAAGGGAAGAAATGAGAAGAGAGGAGTGGCCAAAGATAGAGAAAGAGAGGGGTACGGCGAAGAGAGTGGCAACTATAAACCAAAAAGGATTACAATCTACAAGAAATATAGAAGCTGAAGGAAGGCTTGGAAGTGAGAGAGTAAACGGTGCCGGGTCCCACGTATGACTCCGCCCTGATCGCCATTTTCCTTCCACTCTTTCTTCCTCATTTTCAAACGCATATATCACATCGATCCTCTTCGTCGTCTCTCTTATGTTTTTTCACTTTTTATTTTTCTATTCCAACAGACAAGTCATTTAATTACCTCTTTGTGTCGTTTTTAGTGGTGTGAGCCGTACGTTTTAGAGATGGATAAGGAACACCCTCTTGGGCGCCAAGTGTGGCTGTCTTTGGAGCGAAATACGAGAAAATCGGGGTCAATTGAATGTTGTATATCCATGCCTCTTCGATAACAGAGGATTGCTAATGCACCATCGATTTGGTCAAACAAATTAAGTCTGGAGTCAATTATTATTCATATCCAAAATCTTCCTTTTTATTTTATTATTTGTTGCATCCTATCTCAATCGCCATGTTTCATCTTTTATTCCCCGCAAAATAAATTGCTTTTAATCAATCATCATAATGGTTATTAAAACTTGTGCCACGTGATAAAATTAAGTGACTATAGATTTACATTTTTATCTATTTCGTTTTAAGAATTATGATTAGAATATAAAATCATGATTTCAATTATAATCTCATCAAGAATTAGAACATAAAATTTTAATTAATCCAATTTCAATTCCAATTTTATTGTTTGAATGAGTAATATTTTTTTTTAAAAAAAGTAGCATATATATTTTTAAATAACTTGTAATTTATAATTTATAGATATTAATTAACATAAATTTCATTATCATGAACAAAAATTTTGTACAAGATAAACAAATAGAAAAACTGAACACTTCCATAAGTTCTTAAAAATTACAAAGTAACTACATTACTTTTTAATTTGCATTAATATCCAAGATGTTTTTAATTGAGTAGGGGGAGCCTTAAAAGATTCACACTTTCTTTCATCACTTGTTAGGACGTCATAAATATGCAACAACTCAATTTCTTCTGTAACTTCAGGAAAGTTCTTCAAATATCTTAACACTTTTTTTTTTTTTTTGGAAATCTGATGCGTAAGGCTTGGATATGTATTAGCCATAAGGTTAGTAGTCTTTGCAAGTGATTCACTTGAAATAGAAAGAGGTCACTTAGATGAATTTGACATAAGCATTTATGTGTCATAAATTGAATCTATTATATGTATATTCTCATTGCTAATCGCTTCAACCCCAATTTCAACAGTATTACCCATAGCACAATCAACGACTTTTTGATCTAGATGCCATAAAAAAAATTTGAAAAAAGCCAAATGTCATAACATAAAAAGTATTACAACAGGATGTTATAATTTAGGGGGACTCGTAATAAATCAACCTGAGTCTATTATATTTTGGTGTCAGAAAGTGGAGATTCAACAATAATGTTTTCAAGTCTCCTTTAAAATATTTAAAAAATAAAAAGAAAGAAAATCATAGCAGTATGTTCCGATTCAATTGGAAAGAGAAAGTGGAGGATGGGGATTGAAAGCAAAGTATTGATAGGGAAAATTCTATTTGTGCTCCTTATAATTTCATTTAACTTTTACTTTGGTCCCAATAATTTAAAAATTTATAATTAATTATTTTAAACATGTTCACCAAATTTTAAAGGAATAAAAAGTGATAGGGCAATCTAAACATAGGACTAACATCCAATGTGTATTATATGTTATGGGATTTACATTTTTATTGACTAAATTTGTACTTATGATAAAATGATACAAATTTTCATATTTTCAATTGATTAATGACTATAAATTAACATATTTAATATATATTTTTGGCTTACTTAATCCAAACTTTATTTTAAGAAAATTGTACTTATTTAGAATAATTACTTATTATAATTACTTTTAATATTTATTATTTATCTTCTTAAGTATATATCTATTTTAATAATTTAACAATAAAAATATCTTTTAAAAATCTTAAAAAATACTTAACATTGATAAAATTATTTATTAAATGATTTTATTTAAAAAAATAAATTCTACATCACATACTTCATATAAAATTTCATTTGAAGAACAAGAAGCCCCAAGAAATATTGAAAATGTAATAAGTCCATATGCAAATGAAGAGTCTCATAAGATATTCAAGTACAAGTCTGCAATATTAGATGTGGGATCAATGCTATGGTTGTCTCTATCTCTCACTTTTTCTCTACATAGGTGCTATATGAATAAGGGAAAATTGCACTTTCAATTGCTATAGTTTATCCAATTTTTATGTTGATCCCTATTGTTTAAAATTTTTTAATTTGATCTTTATAGTTTAAAAATGTTTTAATTTAGTTATTGCTGTTAAAATTCTATTAAAATTTTGTTAAATTTTAATGATTCAATTAATTGTATAATATCTTAATATTTCGAATATATATAATTTATGCCAATAAAAGAGATAAAAAATAAATAATAAAATAAAATTAACTCACATATATGGCAAAATATTAATAAAAATATAATAACATGGATTAAATTAAAAGTTACTTAAAGTATGATGACTTAATTACAAATTTTTAAATTATAAGGACCAATTTAAAAGCTAAATAAAATTATAAGGACCACAAATAAATTTTCCCTATCAATAGCTTGATTTCAATCTTCGTTCCTCGCTTTCTCTCTGCAGTTTACAACATTACTATTTTGGTGGGTCAATCACTTTTATCTCTCCTACAAATCGGAATGTACTGCTCCCATTTTCTTTTCTTATACTTTTTAAAATATTTTAAGGGGACCGGAAACAATGTTTTGGAATCTGACACAAAAATAATGGACTCAAATTGATTTATTACGAGTTCCCTCAAACTATAGCATTATGTTATAATATTTTTTATATTATGGGATTTGATTCTTTTCAAATTTTTTTTTATGGCATCTAAATCAAAAAGTCCATGATCAATATCCACAAATGGCATGTAAGTCTTCTTAATTTTTAATTACTTTTCCTTTGAAATGATTCACATCAGGATGTACCTATAGATAAGTACATCCATTAAAAAAAAAAAAATCTATTAATTAACTATAGAAGTGTAAAAGAAATGTGAAAACTAGAAAGAATGGATTTTATTTAATTTCGCTTGATTTGCCCAAACCTCATTATCAACTATTTTCGTGTGCCACTCTCAATCCATTCAAAATCACTAGTATTAAGCATATCACTTACAACATCATAATACATATCTCAAGTTTTTACATTAATTTTTTATGGCATTTATAGCAGCAATATATGCAAGAACTCTCTAACCATTAGGTGAATTATTTCTCAAATTATGTTGGCCAATTAAAAAGTTAGTAAACACATAGTCCATAAGTGAAGTTCATTTCAAATAACTATACTTGATTTTGTCTTTGTTCTTGCAAGTCTTTCCTTTGTCCATAATTTGTTCTTATAAGTTTTAGGATGATTTTCATAGTTTGCTCATTCATTAAGATGATAACATTTAGAATGATAAAGTGCAAGAAATCTAGGACCATTAACATAACTAGCATCTACTAAATAGTAATTTTCTATAAAAAAAATTAATATATAATTCATTCCTTTAAAATCAAAATCACTAAAAATAATGTAAGTTTTGAAATGATACAATTAGGAGTTTCATATGGATATGTTCTTGTCATAATATTATGTAAAACTCTTGAGCGTGACGATAAACCTTCCTATCTATGTAATATATAAACAAACATTATATTGCGATCATAAACTCCCAATACATTGTAGTGATTTGTTGCTTCCTATTTTAAAATCCTCCTTGGTTTTCAAATGGATCAGTTAGTGAAATTGTGTTCTATCCAAAACTCTTAAGACAATTTTGTTACTTAAAAGAAAAAGGTTAAAGTGAGTCTTAATATTTAATATGTAGTTAAAATGTGTATAAATATTTTTTCCTACCTTAAACCACTTCTATTTGTCATCCTCTATGATTTGAGTTGTAGGAGTTGATAACTTGGTGTTACTTAAGGAAAGAATTGCTCCTAATACTTCACTAAATAGTCTACTAATGTTTCTATATAACATATATATAAGTACCTCGAAGGACTCTTGTTTTTTACCATGAGCCATAATAAGTAAAAGCATTGCAATAGACTCTTCCATTTTGACATGATAAGTATCATATAAACCAGTTTTCTCACGAAATGTTACAAAGGTCATGAAAAGATTGTTGTGAGACGTAACTAATTATAACAATTATTGTCACTTCCATCATATAATCCTTTGTTTTTCTAATTCATCATCTTTTTTCTCTCTGAACTTCCTCCCAGGGTATGAATTTAGTACTAGATCAAGAAGTTAATGCAACTACAATAGTAACAACTATTTCTAATATTATCTTTTTTTTCTTAACATGTTTGGTATTCATTACAATTGATGAGTTACTCTGTACCTGTGGCATCTAAAAAATGTGTCCAAATATATTACAGAATCGCGCCACACCAAACATAAATGTGTAAACTAAAATGAAAATAAGAATACTTCAAATAAAACTGCAAAAGGTAAAAGCATTGCTAGCCTTTATCTACTAGATAAGTAGGGGCATTTATGTAAAAATATTAATTAATTTTTTTTATAAAGGTAATATAGTCATTTGATTAATTTTTATTTTTATTCTCATTTATTTATTTTTAATATCATACCAAACACTATGAATCTAAGTTACTATTTCATCAAAATTAATTTTCATTGTTAAGCCTATTTTCATTTATTTCCATTCTCACCTTTCTAACAACTTATTAGGTCCTTAATTATCGGTGTACAAGCAACCCTAGGACATTTAGTAAGTGTTCACTATGCATTAATTTTCTGTTTATTCTCAAACCTAAAAATATCTACATATATTCAGCTTATCTAGTTTTGAAGTAATTTTATGCAACAAGTGACAAACTTTCATATACTAATTAATATCAGTTGTGTGTGTGTATTTCAGAGAGAGAGATGGACGTTATTTTCTTAAACTTAGAATATCAACAGGAAAGCATGAATATATTACTTTCAAAAATTATGAAACAAAAATCATAGTGCCGGGGAAAGTACAAATGCAAACACAAATAATAATGCTGAGGAAAACACAAACGCAGACCGAAAATTCAGGATAAAAAAAATTATGAAGATATTGCTTTCAAATATTATGAAACGCAAATCATGATGCTGGGGAAAACACAAATGCAAAAGCAAATCATAATCTGAAGAATACAAAAACACTGACACAAAAGTTAGGATAAAAAGAAAAGTACGAAGATATTGCTCTCAATTCTTGATGTCAAAGGAGCATTAAATAATAATTCATTAATAAAAATGCCAATATTATAAACATCTACCATTTTAAAAGTCCATCTTCCAATGCTCGATCTGGCGTTATAAAAGGAGTAAAAATAATATTTGATGAAAATTTTATAAACCATTACTGTTAAAAGTATAATAATTTTGTAAAGTTATTGTTATTTTGTGGTGTAACGATAAGGATTTTAAAGTATGAAGTTTTGTAAAGTGTCTTTAAAATAAAATAAAAAAATTTGGATAAAGAAATGAAGTAAATCCCATACATGTTTCTACTTATGTGTCATTCTCCCTCAGACATTTAACACTTTAAAAGATTCAAATACGTAAAAATTATGAATATATGTAAGAATGTTTTTTTCAACTGAAAAAAGAACTTAACATAAAATTACTAAAACAGCATACACTAGTTAGATATTAAATAAAAATAGTTTAGACATACAACTTAAGGACTCATCAAACGAACAGAGTATATTACAGGCAAAATTAAATTTAAAAATACATTTAAAATCACACGCTATATTTTTATTTGGTTACCAAGGCAGAGCGATTAATAAGGCTTTGTAATATAAAAAGCTTTTATTTATAGTTATTTCTTTATTTGCTTTTGGCTGTGGGAGCGGCCATCGAGGGACAAGTGAAGTATAATAAGTGAATAAGCTGAGAAGGGGCATGCAAGGGAATGAATATATATGATACCCCTGATATACTTATGTGCGGCTGATTTAATGTATTAATTTTAATAATATTATTTATTTAATAGTTTCACTCTTTTTTTAAAATAATTTTATTAAAAATGATATTCCAAGTAGCTGTTAAGTGTGACAAAGTTAGTGCAAGGCTTTGGTATGGATACAAAAGGACTAAGATTGCCAGCATTGGACGACGGATGCTGAAATGACATGTGATTGGAACTAAAACAGCGAGTGGCAAGTCCACTTCGACCGGATGCGATTCGGATTTGAAACAAATCGAACCCACTAATCACTCTGCCTCCACTTTTATTTTCATTTTTAACCCTTTCTGTTACGTAGTCCGAATATTTCAACAAAAAAGAATTCACTGATACGTGACGTGAATTTATTTTTTCACCTAGTCGAGGAAGATACGACAAGCACGTTATCAATTTAAAATATATGACAAATTAAGGCGGTGGAACTGGATGGGTTTGAGCAGTGTGGAACAAGTAGTGGGTGTGTACTATAGCCTCCTGTAAGAAGGTTTATGATTTGAAGGGGATCGAGTAGAGTACTGGGACGCATGTGTGTTTATTTGTAGGTACATTGATTTACTTAGGTAGCTACTGGGATGCGGCATATCCAATGCCTTTGCGTGCAGTGGGGAAGACGGTGAATAAGCAACTGGATAGAATACCAGCCACCAATGGCAAATAAATGATGACGGAGTAGTGATCGTCTCCTGCTCCGGGGAAGAAGCAATCCACCACTTGGCTGCTGCTAATTGCGAAGATCATGAACACCAACAGTGATCCCAACGCATGCACAAAATCTCTCCCTCTCACCTTGTACGTCGTATCTGATAACTTCTTTCTTACATCTTCCTCTACCTCCTCCTCCCTGTTGAACACATGCAGCCCCTTGCATGTCACAAACCCGTAGTACAGCTTCCCATCACTTCCCACATAGCTGTCAGTGAAAGACGACACGACGCAAGCAATGGCGCAGCAGACTATGGTGAATCCGACCATGTACTTGTTCATGCTCTCGCATTTCCCGCTGTTTGAGAGGGACGGCGCGATTGCTTGGAATGCCAGGACCGTCCCCGTCGGCAAAAGGTTCGCCAGATTTCCCGCCGTGTTAGCCAGTCGACCGCCAACCCGTCGTTTCAGATTTTTAGCACCCAGACCTGGTAGAGGGTTTCGTATGGCGTCAGTGAGAGTACTCTTCATCACTTGTGTTGGGTCTGGAGTGGTTTGTTGGGGTACTTCTGGTTCCTGTTGATCCTCACTTGGCACGGCAATTACATTCTGAAGATGGGATTGCTTCGCCTGTGGCCATGACTTTATTTGTTGTATAGACGTGCGCGGCTGATCCTGAGGGACGTAAACCACTTGGTTCAAGCTCCGGAATTGAGAAAGATGAGGTGGTTGTGGCGATGGATCCTGCAAAAATACCACTTCGATTGCGCAAGCTTCGTTACTTGACGCTGGAATTGATTGGTTCAATTGTGGCAATGAATTTGTATGTTGCTGCTGCTGAACCAGAGGGACATAAGCTGCCCGATTGAAGCTTGGTGGTAGAGGTTCTTGTTGTCGTGATGGGTCCAGGTCCGACACTAGTACCATATGGGTAGCGCCTGGTTCGTTTCCTGACAGTGGAACCGGAACTGATTGGTTTGTCGGCACAAACACTGGACGCATCACAAAGCCCTCAGGACATACGCGTGTAACAAGTGGTTCAACAGTACTACTGGGGACACCATGGTTTGTGGATGTCACTGGATTTTGCTGCACCACGCATGACATAGCTTCGGGGTTACTAAGGTTTTGGTTGATCTCATGGTTTGTCGATGGTTCAGCAGTAGCCATGGCCATCAGAGTTTGTTGGGGTGGGGATGAATTTGATTCGGCTGGCATGGGCATTGCCATTGGAAATAGGAGAAGGCTGAGAGATAATGCTGAGTTGCTGCACTGAATGATTGATTGGGTTATATAGAGATAACTTTTGCTGATCGAGATGATCGGCTGAAGTTAACGACAACAAATGCAGCATCAACCACCAGTACGTAGTGTGATGCCTTACGCATGTAATCCACCCAAATATGGAATCTTGGTCCACGTTGATAAAAGTATATCATACAGTAATTAGCTTGAGTCTTTAACGGAGAATTTGTACTAATTAATCTCTAATAAACGCAGAAAAGGGGTCTAAATATGCTGATTGGCGACTGATTCTGCTTCCCTTTTTACCATTTGTCACCTGCAATCATCGGTTATCTTCACGATAACTACAGCTCCAGCACAACTGGTGACATAAAGTATTGCTCCGTCGTTCTTTCAGATGGAGAAGAATTCTCATACTTTCATTTCGCATGCTGAAGTGGCACAGCACAATAGGGTTAGTTTCGAATATTTGCTTTTACCATGCGACTCGTACTAAAGCATAAGCATATATTTGGTGGATTTTGAAAACTATTTAATAAAAAAGTTTTCGATGCAATACATATCTTTATAACCTAATGTCTTGTGTGTGTTACCCGAGATTTATATATAACTAATTTATTAAGAAAATTAATTTTTAAAAAATCATTGAAAAAACTTGTACTAAACATAAGAATTTTATTTTCCCAATCATAATTTTCAGAAAAAATCTTGAGGAATCCGGTACCAAACACACATTTTAGATGGTGTGTGGTATGCGGAATCTTAATTTACCCGATAAGTACCCAGCTAGGCAATCTAAAGTTCTATATTCATCAATCAGATATTGAGACAATTGACAATTGACAAATAATGTGTTAAGTATCTTAATGAAAATCTAATTACGCAAAACTGATATCTTGCCATTGCGCAGAGGGAGGGAGGGAGGGAGAGCACATGTTCATCTCTCTGTTGATCTCACCACAATCACCATTCTAGCCTTCTTTAAACCATAGGGAAGCAGGAAGGCTCAAGCATGAATTTAATCACTATCCAAGGACTGACGTCCATATATTACAAATACATACGATAGTTTTGAGAAAAAAAAGAAAATAAACAAATGAGAAAGTGACGAATATAGACCTTGCAAAACCATAAGAAACAGAGATAACAGCTGAGCCCAAAGCAGAGGACTCCTTAATTGGCTTGATTCTACTTCTTTTTTTTTTTCTCCTTTTTTAATGCTTTTGTTGTAGCTTCCACTATTCGAATGTTTCGAGTGTTCATATAGATGATGAGTGAATGATGCTTGTATTTACTCCAAACTTGGACCACTTTGTCCCTGGCACCAAAATTGCAAGGGCAAGTTGTTTGGCCCAAGATTTTACTAACAAGTTATTTTGATGACACCAAAACTCTGAGTTTAATTTATAAAAAGCATTAAGTTAAACACAATTATTCAAGTCAAATAAAAATATAGCATTGAGTATTTAATTGTTTATAGAAACGTGTGACACGTTGAAACCAACAACTGGAGTTGGCGAGTGATGTGTACTAGATTGCCTCCAGTTATTCAGGGCTATTACCTAGCCTGCCTCTCCTTCCATGATTTCTCACTCCCTCTGCTCTTTTTTACAAGAGCAGGAAGAAGCAGGAAGTAACAATGGTGTATATATATATATATATATATATATATATATATATATATATATTTGTACTTAATGCAATTGTACATAAGTTTGATCCTTCAACTTTTTTTATTTCATAAATTGAGTCCTCTATTTAGTCAATGCAACTGTACTCAAGTAGGAGGACTGGAAAAGGGGCTTTATTCTATGCTTTTGTTGTCCCTGTTTCTCATCGCTGCGCGATTCTTTTCAGTTCGGTTTCTTTTCATCTCTTCTCTTTTCTTCTTCTTCTTCTTCTTCTTCTTCTTCTTCTTCTTCTTATCATTGTCATTATTATTCATGATTTATACATATTACGACAACAGTTACAGCATAAAATTTCAGTACGTAGTTGGCATTAATTTGGCCAATAGCTTGAATCCTGTCGTTCCGAAGACATGAACTCACGGAATCATGATGAACTGTTGATATTGAAGCCTACGACAATTCATACATAAAAGTAGATAAATGAAGCATAATTAGCTACGAACAGAAATCAGTGTGGGGGTGAATATTGAAGTTTGAATTGCTTCCAGAGTTCTGGCCTTTGTCTCTGGTACAAGCTTTGCCACGAACAAAACCGATGAACCACATGCACTTGCGTACATGAAAAACGTTGCTGCTCCAACCATTATTATTGTCATTATTAATATACCAAACATAAAAGGGCAATAAATGAAGAGGTTGGTAAGTACCTGATAAGCTCCATTCCGCCATAAGATTGTAAGTATAGGATATAATCCAAGAACATATCCAGTAGTTCATAGTTACCAAACTTCCTGCTGAACCTTTTATATTTATGGGATATATCTGATCATCATGCAAATTAACTCTTCTTTTTAGCATGGTATATACCAGCATCAGCAACTAATTAATATAACAAATCAAAAATTGATATTACAAACCTCTGACACTATCACCCATGGTACTCCTGCCATTCCTGCCTGGTAACTTACGCTGTACCCCTGAGTACATAACGAGTTCACTGCTTCACATTTTGGTTCATTCTTACTCATAATTAGAACTATAATAATTGCACTCATCAATATTACCAATACGCCAAGGAGGACCAAAGTGGGAGAGAACTTGTTGAATGAATGGATATGCTGCTCATAAGGGATGGTAAAGAGTTTTCAAAAGGAGATCAAGAAGAAAGAGTGATAGATGTTGTATGGGAAAATGGGGGAAGAAAGGAACCTGGAAACTAAAAGACAAGCCCACAAGGCAGCAACACAAGCACATCCCACTGGCTGACCACTGCAAACAGATATATTAATTAATGTCACGCATTTTTCAGCAATACCAAATTGGTACTTTCTTCATTCTGATCTCAGTCTCACCATTAGAAGAGGTCGTCTTCCAAATTTATCTGATAAAAATACACTTAAAGCTGCAGCAGGAACCTGTTAAAATGAATCAATTATCTCAACCTCTTCCTTACCAACTGATATGGGAGCAATACTGTAAGCATTTCAACAACCTGTAAGTATATATATAATATATATTTATATATATACCTGCACAATGGCAACCGCTATGGTTCCAATGCTACTAGAAAAGCCTATACATCAATCATACCAAACTGCATAATATCAGAGGGACATTATATCGTTGCATGAGAGTATAATTAATAGGATCTCTTTTGCTTTTGACTTAATTACCAGCTGCCTCAAATATTGAGCCAGCATAATAGGAAAATGCTTTGGGCCCTCCAAGTTGTTGCAGGCACAGTAAACCAAGTCCAACCTAAATCAAGTTCCAAGAAATTTAAGGAAAATCCAGACATGCCGAATTTAATTTCAAAGTTTCAGGTAATTTAGCCTTACAATCAGTGCACGGGCATATCTTGTTTGAAATATTTCTAAGAATCTAGCCTCCGAACGTTGTTCCACAGTTTCTGTAAAATTCTGTAAAACGAAATGCTACACCTTGTAAGAAAAAGAGCTCTTTTCAGCTTGTAAAACTAGAAATAGTTGATAATGAATCAAAACGTAGACATTGGGAGATGGTTACTCTGATCTCAGCTGCTTCTCCACATATGTCAGCGCTCTTTCCCCTAAGACGACGAAGTGAAGCTTCAAAATCATTTTTTTCACCAAATTTCGCCTGTATTTAATTTGTTGTGGGGATCGTCAGCCATTTCATATGCATAACATTTTACTTATTTTAAAGATCAGAAAATCACCACCCATCTGGGAGACTCTGGCGTGAAGATTAACCCCACGGCTTGCAATACACAGGGAATGGCACCTGAAAACATACATAAGCAGAATTAGAAACGTAATAAAAATGAAGATATGTGGCAAGATTAGAATGTTCAAAAACGCTGTGAAGAGACTGTATATGTATATATACCTATTAAAGCCAAAGTGCGCCACCTAATGACAATGCCCAAGAAATATACCAAAGAAATACCAGAACATAACAGCAACTGCATGCAGAATTTGAAAAAGCACATTGGGTTAGTTGAACGTACCACGTAGAGTCTTTTCTAATTAAGTTAACGTTTTTAAAAAATTAAGCAATTGTGGTAGTTTAAAGTTCAAAGAACTGCTACTTCTGTGATCAGCCAATATTGATTTTCAAATCCATAATTTTGTTTGTTGATTTTTACCTGATTTGCTGAAGTCGATAGCCCCCTAATATCCTTCGGTGTTATCTCTGCAATGTAAACTGGTACCTACAACGATAATGTTTGTGAAAATTTTGTGATGGACGGAAATTATCAAATAATTATTTGTAAATTTTACAATCTATATAATTTTCTAGGTAAGAATCCATGCGGATTCTGTTGGAAAAATAATGGCAGGGGATTCTTTTTGTAATTGGATGAATTTGTTTAGCATAAATCATTTTTGTGAAAATTTAATTTACCGTCTAAGTTTACTTGGGTGGTTACAGTTTTTTATAAAATAAACTTGGTAAGAAATTTATATTTAATTTCTTATTTTGCATTGATAAAGGCAGTCAGTAATTAGGAGAGAAATATAATTTTCAAATGTTGACATTTTATTCTTAAATAATATTTACTGGAGTATATTTACCAATGAATGTCACACAGTTTAATTAAATTAAATTTATGGACAAATAAAATTACCTGTAAATTATAAAAGAGACAACCTCGCCACAATAATCGTACAAATCGAAAAAAGCATATAAAATAGCATAATCGTATTCACTGGAGTTTATTTAATATCTCATTTGAATTAAACTGTATAATCTTACAAATAGTGAGTCACATCATGCCACTTCAATAAGTCGACAATTAATTACCACGAATGATATAACCCCTAGTGAAAATCCCGATAAGAGCCTTCCAATTGCTAGCCACCAAGAATCCTGCACAAGAAGCATTGAAATCTTTATTACTAACAAAAATTTAGTAGCAAAGAGTACACAATTTTTTTTTTAAAAAAAGAATAATTAAAGTGAAAGGAGAAAACCTTAGCAAATGCTATTGCTAGCCACCCGGCTGTGCTGAAAATATCAGCGAACCAAATGGCCTACTCTTGGCGCAACAGATTAGCATCAAATATAATTAAAATGATTAAATAAATAGAAATCATATATAGATAAAACGTTTATTAAGTGGAACATCTACATCTACATCTACTTACACCTCTTCGTCCAAACTGATCAGCCCCTTTCCAATTCACAACTGCACCTGTCAACCCTCCGATCGTCAACATTGAACCGAACACCGAGTACTGCAACCACCTCGTCATTGTACCAACCCATTTATATTTAAATAAAAATTTGTTTTGTAAATATTTTTGTGTGGCTTAATATTTTATTTTAAAAAAAAATTATTATTTTTTTCATCAAATTCACACTTATACAAAAATAAAAAATACTAACTTTTATATTGAATAAATTGTATAGATAACAAAACTCAATTTTTAAATATAAATTAGAAGTATGCAATTTCATTTAGTTATTTTGACTAGTTAATTTCATAGTTAGAAGTGAATTTAATTGGAATATTAAATTACCTGGGCTATGGATAGGCCCAAATCTTGCATGATCTCTGACTCTGTAGGCGACGAGAATCCCGCCTACAACAACCACCATGTCATTTCTCGTCTTAATCTAATTACTTTTTAATGAAAGAAGCTAGGCATCTTTTGTGTCTAATCCATCTTCTATCTGTTGCATATATTTTTGACATAACATGGAACCGCCTATAGAATATTTTAAAGCAAAGTTTTGGTGGGTGGGTATAATGAAATTTAGATATGTTGTTGTATGTATAAAAAGTAATTGTATGTAATTATTTTTATATTATATTTAATTGCCTGCGGCTATTATTTATACGCAGAGCACAAGTTGTAACGACAGAACATCCAAACTTGAGTATTGTGAGGTTGAAATTGAAACCATGCATGAAGATGATGGAACAAGTTAATAAAAAGAAGGAGTAATTACTCACAGCATAGCCCACGGAGAGGGAACCGCAGAGAGCAACCAAAGTGGAGAAGGCAAAAACAGTAGTAACCCTACTGGGCTCAACTGCATTCAGTTTTTCATCTTCACCAACCAGACATTCACTCACTTCTGCTCCGAGTTCCATGCCTGATCTTGATGCTTTACTCACCTTTTACACTTGGAGCTACTTACTTATTCTTCATATTTATGGAAAGACAAGAGTCTGAGAGTAAGGGTGGTAGATACGTGCACCATATCTGATTTATTGCTAATGTGCAGGCCAACCTGTTCTTTTGTAATCAGTCTATTATGTCTTCTTCTCGGCCACACAGTTATGTCCCATATTGCCCTACTTTGTACTCTTAGCCTTTATGATATATGGCCATCTTGCTTGACTTGTCTCTTTTCAGTAGGGCATGGATCCTCCACGGTTCAGTTAGGCTACACAGACTATCAATTTACTAATTATGCCTCCAGTCCACTCATCATTATGGTATGTTCCAAGAGATTGGAATAGCTAAGTGAGCACCTCTTCAACACTCTCATTTCTCTTAATTTCCAGTATCCCACGTTATTTCCGAATACCCTGTATGCAACTTTCCACCTATTATCTTTTTCTTGTTTTCATTTGTCTATTGCTTTTAGAATAAAATATATTTTTTAGTCACTACGTTATCATAATATTATTATTTTAATTTTTTATTTATTAAAAAATATTACTTAATCTCTTACTTTTCAAAAAACTTATTAAATATCTCGCCTTCTTTCTAATACTTTATGCAATTTTTTTCTGTTTATTTTTTATAATTTTTCTATTGATTTTATTTAATCCCGTCAAACCTGATAATTTCTTACAACTAAAACTTCTACAAATTTGATTGAGTAGTAATTCTTTCTAATTGTTTAGAGTTATTAAGAACATTCTTTAGTTTTAAAAATAGATGACATACTGTTACAGTAAGTGTTGTAGCTCATTCTTTAGGTTATTTTTGAGCATACACGATTAATTGTAAGCTATTTTTTATTTCATGCAGTTATAAGTTGCACTTACAATACTTGCTATAACAGCAAAAAAATTTGGACTCCCTAATTTTTTTGTCATTTAAAATACAATGTTAGTATTCTATAGCTAAATTTATTTTTCTGTTTTTTCCCGTATAATTACTAACCTAATTTAGTTTTTCATTAAATTCGCCTCTCATTTCATACGAAGCTCAGATGTTTAAAGCAGTGTAACAGCTAAGAACTGTGAAATAGTTTTTTTAGACAGAGAAGGTTAATTAAATTGACAAAATGAAATGAGAACATATCATACCTTCGAGTTTGGTTCATCTGCCAGACACTCATTCCTTCCGATGGATTTTGTTTTTGTTGTGGACCATGAAATTTGGTATCTTCCTTTGATCTTTAAAGTTTTAATTTTATACGTAATTTTAGTTTATAATTTTGATTTAATTTTTTAATTTATAAAAATTTATTTTCTTATATGGTAAGAATTTATCCTCTTAATATAAATTTTTTATTCATAGACTTGTCTCTTTTAAAATCAAATTCTAAATTCATGCAAGATCCTCTAACTAATCTATAAGCCTCCAATACATATTGCTTTGTCTTATAATCTAACTACAGAATACACTGCTCCTATCATTAATAATGTCTATGTAATCTGAATAATATTAACAATATCTAGTTTGATTTTGGATCCCCTACTATATAACTCTTTTGGCTGTGGACTCCACTTAATCTAACGGTCCTTGCTGTACAGCCATTTGATTGTGTAACAAGAATTCAAACTCTTTTGACTATGTAGCAAGGATTGTCAAATCATATTTTGTGAACTCTACTTAATTTAACGGTCTCTACTACACAGTCAATAAGTTATATAATAGGAGATCCAAACTCATCTAATTCAGTATTATCAATAACAGATGAGGTAAAAGCAGCGTGAAGCTTACATTTTACAAAATGAAATAAAAAGAAAGTCTAGAGTTATGTAGCAGCATACTTAATGTTATCATCAGCTTAAAAGAAAACAAAAAGATGTTTATATAGTCATATTAAGGGAAAAGTTGAAATGAATAATCGAAACACGCATGTCTAGAAATGCTAAAATGTCCAAAATGGATCTTTTACAATTTTTTTTTAATTTTAGAGATAGAGATAAAAAGGAGAAAGAGTGTATAAAACCTAGTTTTCTCTTTTTTATCCATTTTTTCTTTTTTCTTTATCTATCTCCAATTTCACAAAAGGATTTACACCAAAATCCATAAAGTATCCAAATTCTTAAAAAGTCTAGCCCAAAAAAAAAAAGTAGCATTCCTACATTTTAAAATTAATGTGATTATTAATGCATAAGTTTTTGCATGTCAATATATACTAGTAATTTACAATTTGCAATAAATTAATGATTTAGTTCTTGATGTTTTTGTTTTGGTCTTTTAATATCAAAACATTTCAATATAGTTTTTCAAAGATTATTCTCTTTCTAATTTGATCGTCTAAAAATCAAGTTTATGCATTTAGTTTCTTATATTTTTGTTAATTAAAAATGACCGTATCAATGACTTTTTAAAGGTGACGCTGTTCTTATTTCAGCAAGTTCATGAATGCTTTCTATATGAAGCAATTTGACTTCAAAAGAAAAAGTGTCCTGAACTAAATAATGATTATTGCAAATCTATGCTTCCTCGTGAAAAATAGAGATAAAACATTTATCTCCTGCAAGAGGATACAGATGAGAGTGTCAGAGTGGAGTGTCACGTCACCACGTTCAATTTGAATTTCTTCAACTTCTGTTGTGTTAATTTTTTATTAATTTTAAATAAAAAATATATAAATGTAGAGCATTATTTAAGTGAGTTTCATATTTTTAAATAATATTTCATATTAAATTAAATCTCATTCATTTTATATTTATCTTTTTTTTTTAATTGACAACAAATTTATGAACAAAAATTTATGAGAATCTAGATTATACCATGTCTAATTCTTATTATAGTGCTTTACAACACTCATTTTAACTTATTCTTGTTTGTTAAAATTATTTGTTCAATGGGAATTAAAAAAAAAAATGAAGCATAATTCTTCGTTTCATTTTGAATGAATTAATTTACTGCGTTTAAGACAAAAAAAACTTTGTTCGAGACAAGGGTTAGACATAATTCTTATTTTGAGAACCTAAAAAGCGGAAACGGTGACACAAACTTGTAGACAAAGGTTTGACTTTTCAATCTTTCTCCTGTCCAATATATACAAGAATTTAACAAATTTTCGTCTCACCAAATAGTATCATTTAATTCGAACATGGCTTTAATTTCATAACCAAGTCTTCAAATTTCTGAATGCATAATGTAGAATGTGCAAAAATTCATTCTTAAGATTAAATTGAATATGCATCCAATGTGGAGCAAAATTTAAAGTGTTGGGGTTGTCTGTAGCACTTGTGTTTTAAAATCCACCATTTCACGTGTGTTAAATATTTTGTATTCAATTTTTTATTATAAGTCTCTTTTAGCTTGAAATTTGAGTATGTATTTTACTTAAGTTTTTATTTATATTTTAGCATCAGACTTATTAAATCGATTAAATTTTTAAAGAATTATCATATTAATTTGTTATTTAAAATTTAAAATAAATAATAATAATAATTATTATATATAAAATTATATATAAAAAATTATAAATATAAATGAATTATTGATATGAATCATTTAAATAAAATATATTAATTTTTATTTTTTATCAAAATATTATATTACACTAAGTTTTTTTAAATAATAATTTTTTACTTATAAAAAAGTATTTATTGAAACTTTTCAAACTTATATCAAGTTTCAAAAAAAATTTGAACTCGACCCATTTTTACCGATCGAACTTTTTTAATCATATTTTATTTTTTTGATCCAAACTCATCAGGCCAAGATGAACTTTTTAAATTATAATAAGATATAATTAAAATATTAATTTTTAAGGTTTTGAGCCAATCTAGGGTTTAGTATCCTCCGTTGCAAAATATTGGCAACTATGGAAGAATAGATGAAATGTTTATTTTAATTTTTACTCTATCATTATTCATTGCCTTGGAAGGGAGATTGGTGCAAGAACAGAAAACAAAAAAATACTAAAACAATTACACCAAAGGAGGAAGGTTGTGGCAAAATAAAAAAAATAAAAAAAACACCTCCATTTTAATGCTCAGCAGAATATCTTGTTCTTTAGGTATTGCTGACAATCTCAACTCAAATTCAAATTTAAAGATCCTCACGATCACAATATTAAAATAAATTACAATATTTGACAACTAAGCGACAATTGAAAAATATTTTGTTACTTTTTCTTGAATAACTGTACAATAACGAATTTGAATATATTATTTTTGTTAAATTATCATTTTTTTCAATATTAAAATGTCATCATTAACTGTTATAAATGCTGTAATTGCGTCCATTACTTTTTTTTTAATCAACCTTACATTAAATTAAAGATTTAATTAGATAAATGTTTTTAGTAGTAAATGTAGAAGTAGTTGCAATGAAACGGAGCCAAATGCTCGTCTCACCAACGCATGCTTTTTATTTTAAATTATAATACTTACAGTTACAGTAAATATTGTAATTATTTTTTTATTGCGTGCGATTATTTTTAACGGTACAACACCTATTATAGTAGCAAGGGATTCAAATTATGTTGTTTCAACCAAATACAAAACCAAATATATGCAAGGGAGAAGTAAATAATATGATTTAGGAGTGGGTTGTTAATAGCAAATTACAATTAAGCGTCAATTGAAATTATTTTGTTACTTCTTCCTAAATAATAGTATAATAACAAACCAGAATATACTACTTTTGTTAAATTATCTATTTAATTATCAAAACGTTATGATTAACTGCCATAAATGTTGTAGTTGCCTTATTTATCTTGGTTTGTGTATTAACCTTACATTAAACTAAAGATTTAGGTAGATAAACAAAACATTAAGTTTAAGTACATTAATGCTTTTATGTAGTAAATATGAGCTTGTTCTTCTCAACACTAACAATGATGTAAAATGAATTTTTTTATTAAATGTTTTAAGTACCAAAATTCAACATGGCTTTACTTTCATAACCAAGTCTTCAAAATTCTAAATGCAAAATGTGAACAAAATTAAGATTAAATTAAATATACATTTAATGTCGACCAAAATTTAAAGTTTCTGGATTGTCTGTGGCACTTGTGCTTTAAAATGCACCATTTCATGTGTGTAACAATTTTTTTATTCAACTTTTTATTTTAAGCCTTTTCCCGATCATGTAGAGCATGTCTTTGAAGCAATTCTTTGAGAGCAAACTATAAAATTAGAATGTAGAAGCAATTGCAATGAAATGGCACCAATTTAGACCTAATCATCAGGCTAAATTTTTAAAAATTGAGCATAAATTTGAAAAAAAAATTTGAGCCAATTTTTTAATTAAAATTTTTTTAAATTATAATCAAGTATATTTTCTATTTAACATGTAAGATAAATAGTATAACTAATTTTTATTATTACTTGTAAGATTATATATAAATAAGTTGTTATATTAGCATAAATAATTTAGATAAGGAATTATTAATTTTTAATTATTTATTAATATATCATGTTACACAAAAAAAATTTTTAGTAATATTATTTTTAAAATAATATTAATTTAGACTTTTTAAATTGAGTTAAAACTCAACTTAATTTACAAAATAATTTTTTTAATTAAATTTTTTCAATTTAAGTTTTATATTTTAAAATTATACCTATCAAGCCGAACGAACTTTCTAAGTAAATAATATGATGTGGGAAAGGATCTTTAACAGCAAATTATAATTGCTTCTTCTCCTATGTTGAAAAATTAATTTTCAGGCCGCTAGGTTTTGAGCCAATCAAGTAGAGTCCAGTGTCCCTCCATTGCAGAATATTGGCAACCATTGAAGAAATATGTGAAATGTTTATTTTAATTTTTACTCTATCACTGTTAATTGCCTTCGCCAGAAATGGAAGCAACAGCAAAAATTGAAACATTTGTGCGTTACACCATTGAGGGGAGGTTGTAGCAAATTTATTTATTTTTTTAAATAAAAGGCATACATTTTAATGCACAACACATAGGGGTTGTTGAGATTCTCAACGCATATTTCAAGATACTCGTGGTCATAATATTAAAAGAAAGTAACACTATTCAACAACAAAGCAACAATTGAAAGTTACTTTGTTCCTTTTTCCTAAATAATGATAAAAAAAGTTTTGAAACATTTGTGCATTACACCAAAGAAGGAAGGTTGCTGCAAGAGGAAAATATGCATTCATTTCAATGCACAACACAATATGTTGTTCTTCAGGTGCTGTTGAGAATCTCAATACAAATTTATGAATACCTATGATCATAATATTAAAACAAATTAACAATATTCGACAGCTAAGTGACAATTGAAAATTTTTTTATTACTTTTTCCTAAATAACGGTATAATAACGAACTGAGATATACTATTTTTGTTCCCATTATTAAGATGTTGTGATTAACTGTTATAAATGTTGTAATTGCGTCATTTATCTTTGTTTTATGTATCAACCTTACATTAAACAAACTTCTTATAAACCAAAAAAAAAACAAAAATTATTTAGATAAATAAAACATTAAGTACATTAATGCTTTAAATTATAAACATGAACTTGTTCATCACACCTTCTAATGATTTATAAAATGAAATTTTTTTAATTAAATGGTTTAAGTAGCAACTATGAACTTCTTCTTACCCTATAATAATTCGTAAAATAATTGTTTTTGAAAAAGGATTTCAAAGTTACATTAAACTCAAAAAGTTTGTTAATCAAAATTTATAGAAAATGAATCTAAAAAAATAGTTGAATTATTTCACTATGTATAATTTTATCAAGTATTCTTAAAGGAACAAAATATTAAATCAAATATACTACGATCTATATTTATTTTTAAATAACTATATGTAGTCATGTTAACGCATGAGTATATGCGAGCTTTGTGCATGGCTTCATAGGTGTTCTCCATATGTTGCGTTGTATGTGATAATAGCTTAAGTCACGTGTAAAGTGCATTATTATTCTGTTATCACCTCATGTTCTGTAGAGAAAGGTCTTCATTTAACCAACTTGTGTATAAATGCATCATTATGTAATATTGTAAAGTAAGCCATTTGAAATATTCAATTCAATAGCTCTTCAGCATAATTTCTATCTTGGTATTAAAGCTTTCAATAGCTTGCGCTATGGCAGATCAGGGTTCATCTACACCTCTCTATGGCTCTTTCTCTATTCCTTCCTCCATTCCAACACCCAAACTTGCTTATCCTTTCAAGCCTACTTGGTCAAGTTGGACCACAGCAACTACCTGTTATGGTAGTCTGTCATTCTTTCGATCATTCGTGGCAATCGTCTTGAATGTTATATGCTTGGGAAGAAGCCTTGTCCTCCTTCATTCCTATATGATGGTGCAGATAGGAAGCTAAATCTAGAATACGATGAGTGGTTAATGTATGACTAGCTTTTACTTGGCTAGCTTTACAACACCATGAGAGTTGAAATTGCCTCTCAAATGCTTTATTGCTCTACTTCAGCTAATCTATGGCAAGCAGCAAAAGATCTCGTGAGGGCCCATACACATTCTCGTATTACGTTACTGAAAGGTGACTTTCAACATCTCTGGAAAGGCTCTTTGAAGATGGAAGACTACGTTTCCAAAATTAAATCCATCTCTGACAATTTAACTCTTGCCAGAAGCCCAATCACGTTAGATGATCATATAACTCAAGCTCTTGCTGGCTTAGAAGTTAAGTATAATCCGATCATTGTCTAGCTCTCCAATAAGGCCAACTTAACCTTGGTCAAGCTTCAGTCAGCTTTGCTCACGTTCCAAAGTCACCTTGAAGAACTATAAAGCTTCACTAATCTTAATCTTGGTCAATTGTTTGCAAACTACGCTTCCTCTAACTCTGACAAAAAGTCTTCGTTCCCAAATAATTCTTCAAATAATTTTTATCAAGGTCATGGTTGAGGCTCTGCTTAGACACGGTCTTGAGGAAGGAGCAGGGGTCGTGAATATCGTTACTCTAACACCAACAAACTCGTCTATTAGGTTTGTAGTCAGTATGGTCACATTGCTATAGAGTGTTTCTATAGGTTTGATAAAACCTATATGGGCAATTCTCTTGACCAGACTAAGTCTTAAGATGCTCATGCTGTAACTTTCTTCTCCTTTGTCGTTGCTTCGAACACTGGTGAGCATGCATGGTACATGGACAGTGGTTCTAACAAATATGTCATAAATGATCCTTCAGTCATCCAGTATCCTATGACTAATTCTAGTAAGATGACCCTTATTGTGGGTAATGGTGATTAGCTTACTATTAGTCAGCTTGGTTCCACCTCTTTTCCCTATCATGCATCATCTCCTTTAACTATGAGGAATGTTTTACACGTGTCCAATATAACTAAAAAATGTTTCTAGAATTGTTACTAACAATGATGTATTTGTGGAATTTCATGCTCACTACTGTGTCATAAAAGACAAACGAACAAGGAACCCTTTGCTTTACAGGACGTTTAAAGATCGACTCTACCAGATAGAAGAACTAGTTACTTCCAAAAAATAAATGTAGTGCTTATATTGCACAATTGTATGTTTATGAGTTAGAAAGTTGGCATAGATGCCTAGGACACCCATCTCACCGTGTTTTTAAATAGATTCTCCAACTTTGTAAATTTAATACTAAAGTGAAAGATGATGAGTTTTTTTGTTTTCTGTGAAGCTTGTCAATTAGGCAAGTCACATGCGTTGCCATTCATTCTCTCTTAATCTCAAGCTCTTCATCCCTTAGATTTAGTTCACACTGATATTTGGGGTCTCTCCCCCATTAATTCTATTTCTGGTTTTCGATATTATATCTTATTTTTGGATGATCATACTCGGTTTACTTGGATTTACCCTCTTAAAACTAAAAGAGATGCACTACATGCCTTTACACAATTTAAGACACTAGTAGAAAACCAATTTGACAGAAAGATTAAAGTATTTCAAAGTGATTAGGGTGGGGAATAAAAAAGCTTCACTTCTCTCACTTAGACTTCGGGTATACATTTCAAACACTATTGCCCACACACCTCTTCTTAAAATTGACACGCAAAAAGAAAACATCGACATGTTGTTGATCTAGGCTTAACACTTTTGGCCCAAGTTGGTATGCTACTATACTACTGGTGGGAAGCCTTCTAAACTTATGTCCACTTGATCAATAGGTTGCCGATTGTAACCCTTGAAGGACAGAGTCTTTACTTTGTTTTACACAAGGCTCAACCAGACTACAAGACTCTTAAAACCTTTGGTTGTGCCTATTATCCCTGTCTTAGGCCATTCAATCAACACAAGATGGCTTTTCATACACAGAAGAGTGTCTTTATAGGCTACAATACTGCATATAAGGAGTTTCGCTATCTTACTCCTACTGGGAAGATTTTACTCTCACGTCACATTGTCTTTAATGAGCTTGATTTTCCTTTCGGGTCTGGATTTCTTAATACTACTCCTACTATTATTGAATCACGAGATTGGCTTATATTTCTTCCTGTTAACTTAGCTCGAGCTCAGCCTACAACCCCTGATGAAGCTAGTAACAGAGGTGCTTCAGCCATTGTGGTTAACTTAGCACGAGAGAATAGGGAAGTAACCACCCCTAATCATTCCTTATTGCAGTCTTCTCCAGCTTTTTCTTCCAATAACAGTAGCACACATTCTACCCATGAAGAGCCTATTGTTAGCAATAATGACTCACACGTTGACTGGCCATCAACAAGGCATCCTATGATCATTAGAAGCAACGTTAGAATTTTTAAGCCTTGAGTACCCTTCACTGGAGTTTCACATCTCTCAAAGTGTTCAACAAAATAGTGTTGAACTTAGCTCAGTCAAAGAGGCTTTGAAATCCACATAGTGGAACTAGGCAATGCAGGCTAAGTTCGATGCTCTTCAGTGAAACAAAATGTGGACTCTAGTGCCTTATTGTAGTCAGAGGCATATTGTTGATTGCAAATGGGTATTCAAAATAAAGTTTAATGCTGATGGGGCAGTGCAGAGGCATAAAGCTCGGCTAGTAGCCAAGGGCTTTTAACAAAATCCTGAAATTGATTTCTATGAGACGTACAGCCTAGTTATCAAAGCCTCCACTATAAGGATTGTTTTAACTTTGGCTATAATGTTTGGATGAAAAATAAAATAGTTAGACGTAAATAATGCTTTTCTTAATGGGCAATTGCATGTGATTGTTTTTATGCATTAACCAGAGGGGTTCATTGAGGCTGAAAAACCAGAGCATGTGTGTAAATTATCCAAAGCTATCTATAGGTTAAGACATGCACCAAGAGCCTGGTATGATAACTTGTACAAGTCTCTAGTTCAATGAGGTTTTAAAAACACTAAAGCTGATAATTCACTCTTTGTCTTCAAAAGTGTGACGTCAAATGTGATAGTGTTAGTTTATGTAGACAACATCTTAGTCTGGCAATGACCAAACTTTGCTGCAGAAGTTCATTCAGAGACTTGATTCCTTATTCTCCTTCAAGGATCTTAGTAATTTGCACTATTTCTTAGGCATAGAAGCCTACAGAGATGATACGGGAATTTACCTTAGTCAAGGGAAATATGTATAAGATTTGTTAAAGAAGTTTGCTATGGATAGAGCCTCTCCCTAGCCTACACTGATGGTTATGGGAAGAAATTTCAGCATCATAGATGGTGAACCGTTGAAAGAGCCTTCAATTTATCGAATAGCAGTTAAAGCTCTTCAATATCTGACTAACACAAGACTTGATATAGCCTTCTCAGTTAACAAGTTAAGCCAGTTTTTGAGTACACCCACGTCAGTCCACTGGCAAGCAATAAAGAGGATACTCCATTATCTCAAAGGAACCATGGAAATGAGTCTACACATTAAGCCAACAACTAATATACAAGTCTCTGGATTTTCATATACAGACTAGGTTGTAAGCATTGATGACAGAAAATCCATGGGATGACACTGTATGTTCCTAGGAAATGGTCATCAACAAAATAGAGAATGGCTTCGAGGTCGAGTTCATAATATAAGTATCGTTCTTTAGCAAATCTCGTTGTCGAGATTTCATGGACACAATCGTTGTTAAAGGAATTGGGATTCAGCAAAATCTCAACACCTTTGGCATAGTGTGACAATATTAGCGCTAATGCGTTAGCAGTCAATCTTGTGTTTCATGCACAGTCAAAACATATAGAGATTGACGTGCATTTCATTTGGGATTGAGTTTTGGCCAAAGAAGTTCCAATTTGCTATGTTCCTTCAATCGATTAAATAGTTGATTGCTTGACAAAACCATTGATGCTTACACAATTCCAATTAATGTGAGACAAACTTAGGTTGGTGGTGTTCCCTTCTTGTTTAAGGGGGTGTTAGTGCATGAGTACGTGCGAGTTTTATGCATGGCTGTGCATGGCTTCATAGGTGTTCTCCACATGTTACGTTGTATGTGATAATAGCTTAGGTAAGTGCATTATTATTTTATTATTGCCTTCTGTGACAAGTGTTTTATAAAGAGAAGTTTTCATTTAACCAACTCGTGTATGAATGCATCATTCTATAATATTTTTTAGTCAAAATAATTTGTATGTGCAGCTATAATTACAGTAAGAAATTCAAATTGCAAATACTTCATATTGTACAATTAATTATATATATATATATATATATATTTTTTTTTTCCAAGCATTGTATTACAACCTATTGGCCCAAAAATAAGAGTTTCACTCTCCAACAGGTCAGGGTTAAGAAAAATCTCAAATATTTGAATTCTGTGTAACGATACAATCTGACTAGAAAACCGACGTTCGGATTTCAGACTATAAAAAGAAGAAAGACAAAAAAACATAAAACAACGTTGACTCATGGCTGACACGTTCCCTCGTTTCTCTGTCTGAAACGTCCGTACTTTCAGTGGAGGGTTCGAAAAAATGCGAGTTGATAGTTTTACCACCTGTCCAGATCCCTGTCGAGCTAAGCAGCGATTCTTACGGACTCTGGTAAGACACGGGGAGATACACAAAAAAATTGAAATAAACAAACAAAATCAAAATTCTCTTGAAAAATTTTCTCAGGCTGGTAGTGGGTGCTTGTTAATGGCAACTTTTTCGCATTTACTTTCTGGGTTTACAATCACTTGATTCTGTAACCCAGAAAATCAATGGCCTTATGAGTAGAAGATAAAATAAAAAAACCAAGACCTTTCCGTTTCCTAGGCGTCACCATACCAAGACCGTTCTATTTGTCGGTTTTTCTCTGCCTCATTGATCTCCTCCTTTGTTTTGTTTCTTTTGCAAGGTGCGAACTTTCATGGCGAATGGGGGTGACCAAAAAGTTGATGGTTTATGGTATGACTGTATTCTCCGTTATGTTCTATTATTTGGGTTTGTCTTTTTTACATGCAGCCTTTTTCTTCGGACGCTGATGGTTACGACATTGTGGATTTCGCAGATTCAGAGCATATGTTTAGGGCTGCGATACCATATATGACCAATGAGTTGTGACTTTACAAGTTCACATGAATGCTATTTATGATTCCGAAGCAAGAACTTTTGCATGTTTCTTAAGCATCTCTTTATCAAAATTTGGGAAGTTACCGACTCTTAGCTTCGGGTTGGCCATATATGGTATTCGCATGGTAGCCGAAGGGCATTGAAGAATCTGATGTACATCCTGTTTCGATTAGATTTTTGTGTAATTCATAACTTCCAGACCCACTTTCTCACTCGCCCAGTTTATAGCTTCATAATTTCAAAATTATATTTTCCAATTACATTATTGAGCTTTTGCTTGCATCTTGTGCGTTTTTGCTAGTTTATGTGATCAATAGCAGAGCAGGTGTATGTAATGGACCGAATTGTGTGTAATATTCTGTTAATTATGTTTTGTCACTTGTTCACACTTCTTAATCCTCTGCTCTGTGGACAACAGGAAACATACGTGCATGTTTACAATTGCAGGGATTGGTTGTTTTCCATTGTTAAAACTCGAAATTATGTGCTATGTAGGGATAGTAAAAAGGATTCTGCTAACAAAACAAAGACGGTCCCAGCGAATGATGCTTCTGTAGTCAAACATAAAAAACGAGGCTTTCTGTTTCGTTCCTCTGCTTCTGCCCAAGGTTCTTACATCCCAAATGATTAGACTTTTTTTCTGGGTCTTTGTCTGCGAATGAGCTTATCATTCTATTTTAATCCTGTGTTGTCAGACTTGAGACATTTTGATTTGGAGAAAGAGAAAGAAGATGATTCTTCTCCTAGAGGAGTGTTAGAAGCCTGCGTTCGGGACTTGGACTCTCTACAATCAACAGAAATGGAGACCCATTCATCAAAGTCCAAGGCACTTCTTAATTGGAGCAAATATTTCAAAAATTGGAAAAAGAGATCATTTAAGCGCCTAGCTTCGTTCCCTCCTATTAGTGTGCCAAGAATACCCAAAGGGAAAAGCAAAAGCACTAGAGAAAATCCTGTTCTGAGTAATATATACAACTTCAAGTCCTCGTTGGTGAATTTCAGACTCTCTGAACTGAGAAATGCAACCAACAATTTTAGTAATGGTCTGTATAGTCTGCTCCTGGATGTCAATCCTTTACTTTGTCCACTGCATAAGTCAAGCATACGTAACTTGATTGCAAAATTACTCATCTGAAAATTTGTGCTATCCAGATGGATGCTCTTACTGAAATTATTTTTACTTGTAGAAAATTTGATTGGAAGAGGCGGCTATTCTGAAGTTTACAGGGGTCGTCTCAAAGACGGGAGCCTAATAGCTGTAAAGAGACTGAGTAGAGGGACTCCAGACGAGCGGACTGACGACTTTCTATCTGAGCTTGGTATTATTGCTCATGTTGACCACCCTAATACTGCAAAGCTTATTGGATGTGATGCAGGAGGAATGCACCTTGTCTTCCAACTATCTCCATTGGGAAGCTTAGGATCTCTTCTTCACGGTTTGTACTTTGTTTCTAGTTAGCATTCTCCTTGTGTGTGAAATAGTGCTGTTTAGATAGATTTAGTCATTTACTCCTTACGATTTATGACATATTCCAGGTTCAAATAATAACAAATTAGCTTGGAGTAAAAGATATAAGATTGCTCTGGGCATTGCTGATGGCCTCCTCTACCTTCATGAGAGTTGTCACAGGCGTATCATTCATAGAGATATTAAGTCAGAGAATGTCCTGCTCACAGAAAATTTTGAGCCACAGGTACTCTTTATGTTTTATTCGAGAATATGATGAAAAACATTTTGTGCAGTATTACCTTGGTACTTCAAAAGGCTCCATGTACGCATTATTTGGCCTTGTAGTATATATAGGTCCAGGCCTGTTGAAGGTACTGCATAGCAGTTCCGTTTTTTCTAATACTTGTGCATGGCTATCTCTACAGATGTGATATGCCCATAATAAATGTCCATTTACAAAAAATGTTCGAGTGGCTACCTGTTTGTCTATTACAGATACACACAGACAGACACATATTAGGATTCATTGATACTGGGTAAATCAAACTCCACGGATCACCAGTGAATACTTTATAAGTTTTACATCGTGAACATCATGCTCTTATGATTTCACATAAGTCCATAATTGTTTTGTTGCCAGTCATATAAGTATAATCTTCAATCTTAGGAACATTGGGTCATTTTTGAAACTAGTGACTCTTTGGTTCGGTAGCTGTATTTTACTGTCATTCTGTTGACTTTTGAATGGCCAATGTGAAAGAGTGTCTCACGAAGTTACACCATCAAGGTAGCAACATGAACCATCGCTTTAATTGTCTAATTTATCAAACCCTGATTAGATGAGATTTTCTTCAGATTTGTGATTTTGGGCTGGCAAAGTGGTTACCCGAACAATGGACTCACCACAATGTATCAAAATTTGAAGGCACGTTTGGGTATGTAAATATGTAAAAAGTTTTACTACAGAGTTTGAGGTCATCATGATATGATATTCTTTCCTTCATTATCTGCTTGAAAGGTATTTTGCTCCTGAATATTTCATGCATGGCATAGTAGACGAGAAAACCGATGTCTATTCTTTTGGGGTTCTACTCTTGGAGCTTGTAACTGGCCGTCCAGCTGTGGATCAAATGCAGGAGAGTGTTGTGACATGGGTAAATTGTCTTCTCTAACGAGTGATATATTGTATCATTCTTATTGTCATTACGTGAGAGGCTTCCGCTCATGGTGATTTCTCATGTGTTGTAGGCAAAACCTTTGCTTGACGATAATAATGTTAAGGACCTTGTTGATCCTTCTCTTGGCAATGACTATGACCGAGACCAGATGGATCGTGTCGTTTTGACTGCATCTCTGTGCGTTGAGCACTCCCCTCTCTTACGTCCCTGCATGAGTCAGGCAAGTACACATAACCAAGAAAGTTGAGTTTCTATAACTGGTTCATTCAAATTCGCATCCTGCACTGTGGACATGGTCATGGACTCTGGAATCTGGAAGATACACGAGTTTTATTTAAATCCAAGTCAAAGAATGTCTATGTTAAAATTTCTCTTCCCTTCTCCTTTTCTCTCAATCCAATCATACCTAAGTTTTGAATAAAATTACATGGTTAAAGGTTTTGATTGTGGAATACTTTTTTTTTTCTCTCAATCTTGTTAGATGCTCATGAATCATAATTTAATTAGCTTGTGTGATGCTCATTAATCTTGATCATGCTTTTTCTGTTGGGCTCAGGCTGCAATACTGCTAAGAGGTGATGACTATGTCATGCAAACTACAAAAGAAAGCCGGAGGCCGTCTTTCCATAGAACTTACTCAGAAGAACTTCTGGATGCGCAGGAATACAACTCAACCAAATATCTAAATGATCTCAATCAACTTAAGCAGCTTGCCTTGGGATCTTAAGAGCTAAAATATCTCGTGTCAGCCTTTCATGGTTACTCTTTAAGAGTTAAGACAGACTTTTTACAGTGTTTTGAGTCCCTAGAAAATGTAGTGTTCTGTATATATGAATTATGAATATGCTACTCACATAACTACTGCATTCATAGGCAATTGAGTGCAGAAATATGTAGGTAGCATTACTCAGTTATTTATAGTTTAGTTAGCTATTGAAAGGGTTGTTCCTTCTCCTACAATTTAAACAAATTGCCGGAACCCAGCATCCAACTTGTAATTTTCTGATAGCGCCATCCGTCTCATCAACAGTTGGTACTGAATAATTCTACTTTGGGTGCATCTTTAAGTTGTTATCACAACTTGCACCTGGAACCTCTATTTGAATTTTTTAATGGTGCCCCATTAAGAGATTATTAGTTTATGTGGATATTTGCTCAATTTTCTCAACATGTCTGATAGAGATATGGGTATGGGTAGTATGAAATATCTGAAGTCTTATATCAGATAGTATAAAATATTTGGTAGGATACTTAAAAGGTGTGGTTCTTCCATTTTTCAAATTAGTTTTCGAAGATAGGTTCTTCACATTCCCTTAGAACCTATCAATTAGTATCAAAGCCTTCGTTGAGGGCCTCCTATGGGTTTTAAGGCTGAGTGAAGTGCCATAAAGTGTAACCATTGAGACGTTTCTTTTTTAGGGACAGGGCTATGATATTGGATTTGGGTAATTTGAAATGTTTAAAGTTTTACATTGAATAGTATGAGATGCTTAGTAAGGTATTTAAGGGGTGTAATTTTTCAATTTTATAAGCCATTTTTCAAGAGTATATTATTCACTCTCTCTTAGGTCTTATTCTATTATTATTCTATTATAAGTTTTTGTGGATACTTGCTGAATTTTCTTTACATATCTCAAATTTTCTTAAATTTTAAATGCATAAAATTCTTGAAAACTTGAAATATTAAAAAACGATTTTCTCACGATGCTTTGATTAGATTATGCACTGCAGTGCTATGGACATAGATGGACACTCTACCTTCAACTACGAAGTCAATATTTTCTTGGGGTTGGAAACAGAGATTCAAATTGTTAAGTAGCGCGCCCTAATCCCTTTTGGAAATCACCAGGTTGCCTAACCTGGCATGAAATGGTTTATAGATATAGGCAATATAATATTTTTGAAAGATCAACAGAGTTTGGAAGAAATTGTGAATAAATTATCTCCTAAACAGCCATTGGCAAATTGACATTCATCCTTGCCCCACCGTTGAAAAATGTCACCTTGACAGCTAAAGCAATTGTGATTTGATGTAGCCCACTATTGGCCCAGTAAGCTATTCCAATCAATATCAACATCCATAATATGAGAGGAAGAGATATTTAGATTTCTGGTGGCAACAGCTAAGGTGGCACATTGTGACACAGTCCAATTTTACCTATAAAGAACACCGACCCAAAAATTACTTTTACTCTTTCGGCCTTCTTTCGCAAGGTCCATAAATGTGATGAAACCATGCCTTTGGTATCATGAGCCAGATGTTCACTCCAAGACAACAGTCTAAAGTTGAATTTTGTGAAGGCAGCAAGAACACAGGTGCCTGGTTTTATCATTATTTTTCAGAGGAAAATTATTGAAGCTTGCGTTTTCCTACTAAAAATCATTTCTCATTTGACATAGAAATGCAACCATTGTAACATGCTTAGGCGACCCCTCTCTCCCATGGTGCTCTAAGAGACAGCTTGTGCTTACTAATACACGAGTACCTCCTTACTGTTCATAGATAGCCCCCCCTTAGATAACTAAGCTTCAGACACGTGTGCAAATGCACCCCAGGCCCCCAGAAGAATTTCACCTTCCACTGCATCAATAATTTCATGCACCTCCAGAGAAGGTTGGAACATTATACTGCAACAAATCACAATAATTGGGCGAAAAAGAAAGCACATTGAACACAAGAAGTTAAAAACTGAGCATGTAGACTAGAGCAACCTTTCCCCACCTCATCACGCCTAAAGAAAGAAAGAAAAATGAAAGTTGTAGGGCATATCCCACTGTAAATTGTCGCTTTTTTTTTTTTTTGGAGTTAATTGATGGAAGTTATTGACCCAATCAAACATCGACAAACTACAGCAATTGCAGCAGCGGTATCATATTCTTAATCCTTGGAATGATGGAAAGCATACGTGTAAATTGTGATGGGATAGGGATAAAGGAAGGGAGGAGGGTAGGTTAGATACGATAAAATTAGATATGCTCAGTGAATAACTTTGAAACTATCTTATACCATACCTAAACATTTTATTTGTATTTTGGGAGAGACAAAATCAGCCAAAAATATCATAAGATACTCGATGAAACAGTATTTCATGTCGTTTTGGGGTTATCCCCTTTGGAAGTTTGGGCTGATGACAATGTAATTAATTGGCCTCTCTTGAATGAGCAATGAAGCAAGTGGACTGTGTTGGTATGAAACATGACTGTTGCTCCATAATTGACGGCTTCAATTTGCCACCAAAGATCGAAGCTTAAGATCACCTTGAGATTTAATTATTATATATTCCTTTTTACCGCCGCAGCTGCATTAGAACAGGAAGCAATAATCTATATATATATATATAGACACACACCCACGCACATCAGAAGAGTGATTATTCAGAAGTCATATAGCCGTGACTCGCTTAAAATCTCGTTTTCGTATAATACACCACATGTGAGGCAAGCCTATTTGACATTCACCAAATCTCTATCTTGGGAAACAGTAATTGCCAGTCTAGAGAACAAAACTCGCAGTATCAGAACTTGGGGAAAGAAGAAAGACGAATTGAATATCCAAGATCTAAAGTGGGTGGTTCAAGTTTGAGAGAGCAACAATGGAAGGTGTGGCTCAGTTGCAGAGTCAGCTAGCTGATTATACCGCCTTCCTGTTTCAGGAGGTAAGTATGCTATGTTGTACGACTAATTAGCATTGCACATTATAAGAAGCATACAAGAGAAAGTTTAACAATTATGTTTCTTGTATTGTTGCATCTGTTTTCTGGTATGAAAAGGGCTTTCTGGATGAACAATTTAACCAGCTTCAGCAACTTCAAGATGAAAGCAACCCACGGTTTGTGGTTGAAGTAGTAACTCTCTTCTTCGAAGAAGCTGAGAGGCTTCTTGATGAGCTGGCAAAAGCACTGTAAGAACACATTTTTTCTGACACTAGAATCCCTTGATTTTATGCCTTTGAACCGAATGCTTTCTTTTTCTTTCTTCATTCATATATCTTTCTCAACTTCTTCATTCAATGATGATTAATATAAAACAGATGCCAGGAAAGCATTGATTTTAAAAGGGTGGATGCCCAAGTTCACCAGTTGAAGGGCAGTAGCTCCAGGTAATTTTTTTGTGACTAATTTCTCCATACCTGAAACATCAACGTGTTACTCAATTCAGGATGCTCCTCAAACAAACTAAAGGTGAAACCTTTCGACAGGCATAATTCAATAATTCTGTTGTATAAAGAGTGTTTTTCACGCCCTCTTCTCACGCCTTTAGATTTTGTTGTTAGACTGAAAAATATCATATTCGGGATTTATCTTGGCTGAAAATCGTTGTGTGCAAGTTTTCAATTGCTACTGGACTAATCTGATTGGGTTTAATGGGAAATACAGCATTGGAGCACAGAGAGTTCAGAAAATCTGCATTGCTTTCCGAAACTATTGTGAGGTGCAGAACGTTGAAGGGTGAGCTTTCTGCTTTGGTTATGAATCCTGCAAAATATCATGCACGTGGCCTAATTTTCTGTATGCTTGGTGATAAGAAAAGCCTTGGTAATTTATTCAGGTGTCTTTATAGCCTGCAACAAGTAAAACAAGAGTATTCCCTGGTGAAAAACAAGCTTGAAACTCTGTTCAAGGTGAGAGGATTAGGAGCATACCATGGGAAGAACTGCCAGGTTTTTCATTTCTCCTTCTAAGCTCTGGTGATGTTATCTCTCTAATTATCTGAATTGCAGATGGACCAACAGCTTTCAGTTGCAGATGGATCGGTTTCCATGCAGTAAGACCAAGAAGAAATATCATGTCCAATCTATAAACACAACTTCAAGCTTTTCTACTTTGTTTTTCGTTTTTTCCCCTTCATTCCCCCCTCTCCTCTTCTTTTTTCTAGTTTGCGTTGTATTTGAAATGGATTTATCAACTAAGCTAGAGAGTTGTTGTCATCTTGCACCATGCAGTTAAGCTTCTTTCAAGAATCTTTCAAACTAACCATGCCTTTTAAAATTGATAATTTCATAGCAAAACTACTGCACACATTGTTTTTTGTTGATAGAGCAGAATTGGAATGCAGGAAAATGTCACCCTGTTCAATTGGATTCGAACTTTAAAAAATCTTTAGTTTCTTGAGGTGTTAGAGATAAATTTAGTTTTCCCCTTCATTCATAAAACAAGAAAGTTTTGAAGTCTTGTTTCATGTATGGTCTCATATCCGAAAAAATAAGATTAAGAAAGGAATATATGAGTATATATATTTTTTAAATTCAATAAAAAAGACATATAAATAAATTTCCCTTCAGGCTTTCTAAACTCTCCAACCAAATAATCACACGAGTTACACATTATTACTTTCTTCGACATTGACATAGTCACAGGGGAACTACTCCACATACTTAGTATAGGTAAAACCAACGTGGATATTAATTAAAGATAAATTAATTCATAACCAATTATACTTAATATATGATAATATATTTTAAAATAAAAAAAGGGATGCTAAAAATTTAATATTTAATAATTAATCATTATTTTTCATTAATTAAATTATAATAAAAATTTGAAAGATTAAATTAAAAAGGATAAAAATTATCATAATAATAGTATAGATGATTCATTATTGTTCGGAAATGCTTCGGTGACGTGGACGGTGGACACCCCGGTTCTTTGAAAAACCAAAAAATAATGGCTCCAATATGTTCGAAAACGAAAAAGCAATTTCCCGCGAATCTCAAAATGGATGCCAGGTTGGCAATCCGTGTGATCCCGTATCCAACCAATCAGCGCGGAGTCTCAGGGCCTATACAATGCCATTCCGCGAACTCAACGCGGACGTGCTTCGAATTCTTGACACTTCGCATAATCTAGGGTTTAGGGTTTCGATCAGTTTGATCAGAGTCTGAGATGAGTTCCGCCGGCGGTACAACTAAGGGTGGCAGGGGCAAGCCCAAGGCCTCCAAGTCCGTGTCGAAGTCGCAGAAGGCGGGCCTTCAGTTTCCTGTTGGGAGGATCGCTCGCTTCCTCAAGGCTGGCAAGTATGCCGAGCGTGTTGGTGCTGGAGCTCCCGTCTACCTTTCTGCTGTTCTTGAGTATCTTGCTGCTGAGGTTTGTTTAAATTCGATTATCTGCTTCTATTTAGGGGTTGGGTGGATTTAGGTTTATAGTTATGATCAGTACCTATGATGCTTTTATCATCGGTTCTCATCGAAATCTTAGTTCGCGGTTTCTTTGGGGATGGGGTTTATCTTTGATCAAGCTTGGGTATTCATTGCTAATAATGGCGTGCGCTTTCAGGTGTTGGAACTTGCTGGGAACGCTGCCAGGGACAACAAGAAGAACCGTATTGTTCCAAGGCACATTCAGCTTGCAGTGAGGAATGATGAGGAGCTTAGCAAGCTATTGGGGTCCGTAACCATTGCAAATGGAGGTGTCTTACCTAATATCCACCAGACCTTGCTTCCTAAGAAGATGGGCAAAGATAAGGGCGAAATTGGATCTGCTTCGCAAGAGTTTTAGAATTTTCTAGGCTTCTTCAATTTCCCCTTTTATTATAGTTGTAAAGTACATGTTTGGGTGGTTTTCTTAATCTGCTAGAGGGGATATGTGATACTTATCTTCTGAACTGAGGCACAATGAATAGTTTGATCCTTTTGCAGCCTCTTGTCTGATTCTCAACTCTTTGGTTCGTTCGCCCTGTGGACTGTGGTATGACATGGTTCTCTATGTCTGATTAAACTTCTTAACATAACCAGAACGGGATATAAATGCGAAATGGTTTTCATTAGCATTGCTTCATGTCTTGACCGAATGTGATTTCGGAAGATTCATTAGGGTCTAGATTCCAATGTTGATGTAGTCTGCAAAGGGTAAATGCTTCTTTGCTCGATATTGTTTTGGTATGTCTTGATCCTTGATTTTGCATTTCCAAGTGATACTGCGAGTTCTACTACGAAACTACATCCTCCATGAGGAATGTACACCATCTCCAATATCCCTTAATGACAACATGCCCATCTGACTCTTGACTCATTGAGCATTAAAGAGTCATGAGCTGAATAGATTGGCAGAGAAACTTAGGCCTCAGCCTCAGATTATTCATTAAATCGTCTGCGTCGTGTGGTTGTCTCGTTAACTTGGACTAAATAGTAGTGGACTCGAACATGAAACTTGGCTGGTCAATTATTTCAATTTCATTGTTTGTCTTGCTTTCAACAGAAAGCGGGACTCTACATATATTCGTGTTAAAGCTGCAAAATTGATACAAGGCATTGCACGACATGTTTGCCAGAGGAGCCCTTGGTAGACTTCACTAAGAAGCAGAAGGCAGAGAGGCTATGCAGGAGCGCAAAACCCACATTGCTGAGCTGTTGAGGAAAAACGTTCCAAACTAATTCCTTTCTTTGAGATTGGTTTAAAGTCTTGTAATGATTTTGCACTTTTTTTAACATCTAATATAAAGTAGTTAATGAGACGAGAATTATTTTAAATTAAATGTAATTTTTTCATTCTTTTATAAAAAAGTTTTGAAATGATTTTATACTTTGAGAATTAATACTAAATGAGATTAATGAAAATTATTTTTAATTAATTTGTAAAAAATTGAAGAATTATTTTAAAATTTTTAGTTAATAAAAAATAAATTAAAATCGTTTAAAAGTTTTTTAATTTATAAATGACTAAAAGAAAATTGAATTGAAAACTAAGACCGAAACAGTAATTCTCTCCTTAAAGTAACCGTGCTTGAGAAACAATGTCGTTTCTTCGAATCTTATCATTTATATATTTTTCTATTTCTTAAATGAGTTGGGCAAGTGGTTACTGGTCATCTTTGCCATGTGGTCGAGAACGCGTGCTATAATGGCCGTCCAAACGCTGGGTCTGGAAAGTACTCTGATATTATATACTTGGGGTAATTTCCTCGTAAATAAACTGTCAAATGGGAGCTTTGATGCACTATGTGGGTACGACGGTCCCATGTCCCAAGCGACTGAAGTTTATGCCTTGTGCTTCAAGGGCCAGATGCTCCTCTGAAGTTGGGATTTCAAGGCGACAATTACTAGAGCAAGTAGACAAGGAGCTTGCTAATGGGGATGATAGAGCTGTACTCACACTTGTCAAGGATTTGCAGGGCAAGGCCGGTGGGCTTCGATGTTTCGGTGCAGCCAGGCAGGTTTTGTGCTTCCTGAATTTCTTCTTCTCAAGTTTCCTTTAGTTTTAATTAATCGTCCTGCTATGCATGAAGCTAACTCGTGTTAACTTCGCTGAAAGGGCTTGATCAAAACTTAAAGGGGAAGCTGCATTGTACAAAATTCGTTTTTCTCCTGCCCTGAGTACATATGAAAACAGCTGTCATCAGCAGTTTGGAAGAAGTTCTAATTAATCGTTGTGCTGGTTTTTTGGTTCAATCTATACAATGGTTTCTGTTCATTTTTTATTCAGTCTTCGGCTTCTTGCACAAACGTAGGTGGGAATAGGGGATATACATAGGGGCTTGTCATAGCTCTGTGTCTGCTAGATAATTTGATTTTATCAAAATCGGGTATAAGTTATAACCGTTTCACAATTATTAAGTCATATAACGCGGATTTTCCAATAATAATCAAGTTCTTTCCTTTTAACTGTGTAATATTTTTTTTTTTGGGTGGGTAATTGGGGCCAGAGGCCCATAGAATTTTTTGTTTCATCAACGTCGCACCATAGTGTCAAACCATGAAGTATTGCCAGGAAATATGGGGGTTTGCTTCATGCGTTAAGTAGTTATGCGTGTAGGTGCCTCAAAGACTATACACCCTGGATGAATTGACGTTGAATGGAATTGAAGCACCATCTCTTTTATCACCGGTGGATGTAACTCTTGGTTCTATAGAGAGAAATCTACAGATTGCTGCTCTTTTGGGAGGGCTTACTGCATGGAATGCCATTGGACTTACCCCACAACAAGTCTTCTATACTACGCTGGGATTGTTATTTCTATGGACACTAGACTCGGTAATAAACTTAAACTTCTAATGAAACTGATTCTTTTTTTTCCTTTCACTTTTAATTTGACTGGACAAATGAAGTGAAGCTCCTTTCTTATAGCCGATCGTTTCATATTTGATTGCATGTTCTTCTCAACATAAATATGGGTTTCCCTTTGTACAGAGAAGACATTGTTCTGTCTTTAAATTCTTACCTTATTTGAGATGATATAGTCCCATTGACCTATCTTGCATGGTGAAAATGTGGACAAAGTATAATATCTATCATTCATCAATTGTTCCTCAGACTATTCTTACATTCATGTTGGTTGACTCATAAGCTACTTAACTACTTACAGTGGAAAGATCCTCTCTTTCACCACCATGCTACAGTCTCATCAAATTGATTGTTTATAGGTCTCTTTCAATGGGGGTATTGGAAACTTGCTTCTTGATACAGTTGGGCATAACTTCAGTCAGAAATATCACAATAGGGTTATTCAAGTCAGATTCGCCTCCCCCTTATAATTTAAACAATTTACATAATTTTTTTTAGCATTAAATAACCCTCAATAATTTATTGTGCAGCATGAAGCTGGCCATTTCTTAATTGCTTATCTGGTAGGAATTCTTCCTAAGGGATATACACTCACTAGTTTGGATGCTTTGAAGAAGGAGGGATCTCTCAATATTCAAGCAGGGACTGCCTTTGTGGATTTTGAATTTGCTGAAGAAGTAGGTTGCATTATTTGTTCTTTTTATGCTGTGCTGCATTTACTTAAAAGGGGCCAAAGAAAGAGAGGGGGAGGGAAGTGATTAACTGGCTATGCAAACAGCTAATAGTAGTCCTAGTCATCTGGCTTTTGATCTCGCACTAAATCATTTGCTTGCTTGTCCTGCATTCTGTATTCCTGTGGACTGTATTGAGTTGACAACAATCTGTTAATTATTGGTGCTTTCCATGTCATGCAGGTTAATGCGGGAAAAGTATCAGCTACAGTATGCTACTGTCTTACTGACATCTAAATTTTCACTGCTCATAAGTTTGTTCCTTTGTTTGATGCTCTGCAAATATAATTACTCGATACTTGACGACACATTTTGATTCTGGGGTTTTATGTTGCTAGACATTGAACAAATTTTCATGTGTAGCCCTGGCTGGTGTTGCAACCGAGTATCTTATATATGGAATCGCTGAAGGAGGTCTGGATGACATAAGAAAGGTTTATTAACTTTTTCACGCACTAACCATTTTTGTCAACTCAAAAGGAAAATTCAGAGGGCATTGACATCACTAATAGGGTTTTTCTTTTAATCATGGTAGTTGGATTTATTGCTTAAGAGCCTGGGCTTCACACAGAAGAAAGCAGATTCTCAAGTCAGATGGTCTGTGCTAAATACAGTTTTGCTCTTGCGTCGACATGAAAGAGCTCGTGCTAAGCTTGCTGAAGCCATGTCCTTGGGAAAATCCATTGGGTCCTGCATTGACGTTATAGAGAGTTTCATTGATGTTTCAGATATCTGATTGAAACCGTGTCTGTATAAAAAGTTACAGCTGAAAGCAATTTCATTTAATTCAGTTTCTTCAATCGGGCACTTTTACAGGTTTTTTTGTGTGAATGGACATCTTTTTGTTTAAAGGGAAGGATAAGTGATGAATTGTGTTATACGAATGCATGTTAATCACTTGTCTAAATCAAAGTCCGTAAGATTTATGGAAGGTTCCAGCCAAGGAAACTAATCTTTCTTTGTTTTTTTTGGTTTTGATATACGTAACCTTTAACTAGAGCTACTGCTACATGACTACTTAGGCTCTTGCGGTATGTATCCTAGGCCATGTATAGTATTATTAAATGTTTTCACAGAACTGAGAAATTCATTGATAATTATTATATACATATTTAATGACTTGTGTATACTTTCCAAAGAACAGTTGTATCTGGTCATATTCCTTGCAATGGAAAAATATCAAGACGACAAGCTTATGATAAACAATTTTGAATTGGAGAAAATTTGATATATTTCTGTTATTTGTAAAATAATAATGATATTATAATTGTGTAAATTTTTCTAAACAAATATAAAATTTTTATCACCCAGTGTTCTATGACTAAATTTTTTAAGCTTTCTTCATATATATATATATATATATATATATTATATTTTTATTAGAGAAGGATACAAGAAGGTCATTAACTTTATTTCTTTTAATTTTATTAGGATTAATGGGAGGCAATTAGGGTTACACTTGTAATTAATGAATTTTTCTTAATTTCTTTACAATAAAAATCTCAAGTTGATCTTTATGCTTCAACTTTCATTAAAATCCTTTCCCCTTCCCTTAGGTATAATTTTACCTTTAATTTTTATTTATTTACTGTTCGGGGATTGAGGCAGGGATGCGGACGAGGAAGCGATTTCACCAGGTTGAGATTGGTCATAACACGCCTAAGTGCCGTGAGAAAGGCAAATTTGGAACTCTGGAAACGCGAAAAAAGTTGTAGTTGTGGTGGTGTGACTTGTGCGTAGACGTATCTCTGCGCGATGGCCGTACAGTGGGTATTGTTAGGCCATGGGTTGGTGACTCTGGTAGTAGTTGTCTCCTTCCTCTGCGGTCAATGGCCCATCTTTCAGGGCACTTTCATCGAGCGCCTTCACTATTTCATTACTTTCGGCGCTTACGATTACTTCCTGTACCTTCTTCTTCTCCAACTCCTCCCTCCTTCTCTCTTTTTTCATTCAATCTTTGCTTCAATTTGCTACACCCTTGCAGGCGTTTCGTTGGCGCTGTTTTTGGTTCTAATTGCACTGATGCTGTTCTTTCTGTGGAATATTACTGCTGCGATCGACCCAATCCTGTCTTACAGGTTAGTAAACCTACTTTAACCTCCGCGTGTCTGTCTCATTTTGGACCCAAAATTTGGAACAATTGGCTTGTTACTGTTTAGAGGGTTATTATTATTATGGTTTAGGGTTATTCGATTACTTACTATTGAGTTGGGGTTAGAACTTACTACTGTGACTTTGTTCAAATATTTGGTGGTATTATATTTAGAGGAACTTGGATTGATTCCGGATATTACAGAAATTTTATTTATCCGACTTTTGACAGTAGTGTTAAACGAGTTCTTTGGTTTAGCTGTTATATGTCTTAGCGTTGTAGTATGAATAAATCCTGCGTTTATCTCCTCTTGCTTGGGCCATTTGGGCATCAACAAAAAGAAGATAAAAGAACTAATTTCATTCAGATTCATGTAAGTTTGTATCGATGAATTGCTTCATGTAGTGTATAAAGGATGTAAAATTTTCTCATATGTTGGTCTTAATGTAGTCATTTCAGTTGTGCTACGTTTGGCGCTTTAATTCTTATTATAAATATTTTAGGATGAATAGCGTTCCAATATGGTGCAATTATGGAGTTTTAAATCCATTCTAGTTTGTTGGGCAGGCAGCTTACTTTTGTTTAATCACTGTGATAGAAACTCTACTCGATATAACTGTCAATCCCATTTAGTATCTCTGTAGTTCCTAAACTTTCCATTACATATGAGATGAAAATCAATGAGAGAATATACTTGAAAATGGTACCATATTAAATCATAGAACGATATGAAGGATTGATACAATTAAAGCAGCTGTAAAGATGTCAATGAGTTCAACCCTATTAACACCATAATCAATCTCTAATCCTCTTGGTTCTCTTAACAGAAAATGTATTAAAATGGTTTTGCACATGCTTCTTTCACTCCATATATGTGTACGCACACACACACACAGAACACTTAGCAGAGACTAGTCACTTTGCTTTTTCATTTGCTTAATTTATTGCTCTTGACATTCCCATCATTTAAGAATTACCTTAGGAACATATTTGTATTAGCATCAGCTTTATTAAAACATTGCTTTTGATAATACCTGTAGCTTGGAAGCTATTCTATATTCTGTAAAATCATTGCTCTGACTTTTCCTTTTAATATCAGCAAGTGAAGTTAAATTTAATTGGTAGCTGGATATTCATGTGTAAGTTGGTGATCATGGTTCTGTTGGTTGTCTGAACAAATTTCTGTCTGTTGCAGATTTTATATTTTGGCATAATCAGCCTAACATATTATTTTATTGCAAAATCGTCCTTTGTCTACATTCCTGGCTACTATTTAAGTGGAATTCACAGGTATTTCGCTTCGGAGCCAATACTTTTACTCTTTCAACTCTTTATGGTTATTACAGCTCTATTCTATCATGAATTTTGTTAGACATTATATGTTCTTTTAGGTACACAAGCTTGTTGGCAGTTGCTGTTGGAATTCTACTCTTTCTTCTGGCCAGCTTTTCTGATCCAGGAACGATAAATTCTGAGAATGTTTCTCATTATCTCTCTGCTTATCCATATGATAATATCATTTATGCAGGGAAAGAATGTTCAACTTGCAAAATTCAAAAGTGAGTTTTGTCTCTGTTGTATAGTATTTGCTGGTGTCTGATTAAGTTTATCTTTGAAATGATTTTAATTTTTTATGTAGACCTGCTAGGTCCAAGCACTGCAGCATATGTGACCGCTGTGTGGCGCGCTTTGACCATCACTGTGGATGGATGGTTAGGAATCTTAAAGTTTTCCCACTTTATGTGTCTTATAAAACATCTTTTCTCTTTGGATTTTACTAAATCTTATTTTACTTGTAGAATAATTGCATAGGGGAGAGAAACATGCGGTATTTCGTGGCTTTTCTTTTATGGTGAGTGCTAGATTTGGTTCATTAGAGCAGCAGTATGTTATAGTCAGCAATATGTATTCTTATATTCCTTGTACTCCATTATGTTTTGCTGCCCAACCTGCCCATCTATCTGCTGAGTGTGGCTTGGTATTGTTCTAGAAGATGACCTAAAATCCACTACGTAGATAACTCTGGAATTCACAAAAGAAATTTCGAATAATATTCATGGTGGAAAATATTAGTTGTATCTCATTTTAAACACACCGGTCCCTTTTAAATGCATGACTAAAAATGCTCAAAAACTTAACATAAAACTTAACATGAGTCTGTTGAAACAGATATTTTTGGAGGCATCTTTTAGTGCTATGTTAGAACTTTGTACATACTGAAACATCCTCTAATAATTTAACCAGCAGTTCAGAGTAGAGGACCTAAATTCTTTTAATTTTTCTGTACCAAGTTAATGGACTACTGTCTCTTGTACTGCTTCCAATTTCCAACACATTATAGACATGCATAATTTGATAAGCGAATTTTGGTGGTAGAAATTATCTTCATCTTCACTCCTTTTTTGGTGGTTTCTGCATGTTGGAAGGCAATTTAGAATTCAACATATCCATATTCATTTTCATTCTCTTTATTGATGTAATGCACATATTAGCTGACTTTGGTGTGTCGCTCTAACTGGCTCAGGTATTTCCTGAGTTGTGCCAATGACTTTTAAGAGAGTTTCCTTGATGCTTGCCCTTTCCTTGCCACTTCCTTTAGCTTTACTGTAGTGCCATATATGGTAAAAGTTATCCATTTTTCATCCTCAGTTCCCTTTATATTATGCGAATCTTTAGTGTCTTGTAGGCATTTCCTTCTATGCTTGTATGGAACTGTTGCCATTGGTTTGGTGCTTGCTGGAAGACTAAAGGAATTAAGAGTTGTATATATACTAACAGGTAACACTGATTTGCATGTAAGATCTTTTCTAAGAATGGTTGCTTCATATATTATTATTGAGATTTCTCTCATGTATATATATGTATTTTACAGTTTATTACGGAATAGATAATTCTTTTCTGGCCTTAGCTCCCCATGTTGTACAGGTGAGGGATTTGTTGTGTCTGTTTTATTCTCTCTCTATGTTACTCTTATATAGTGAATAACATGCTTTTGTTCCTAGTATAATGTCTAATAGTCTTCTGCTATCATACAGTGGTTGCTAGGATCGTACCACAACCTGATTCTTCTCGTGGTGTTCCTTGCAATTGTTGGAATGCTATTGGCTGGTTTTTTTGGTTACCATGCAAAGCTCTGCCTCAGCAATACTACCACTAATGAGGTCCTCTCTACCTCTGATCTTGCAATTTCATTTGTATACTATTTTGTCCCTTGGTAAATACTATATAATTAGGATTAGGAGACAGTAAGAGGCAAGGAACCATCTTTCTCCATGTGAAGAAATGTCCTTATAAAAGAAAGAAGATTACCTTTAAATAGTAGAGCTCAAAATGCATAGATGCTATTTATACAATTAGGTGTTGGAACAAATCCATACCATGTCATTAGAAAATCCGACCATAATTAGGATCTGAGTTGGCATGAATTTGAGATGATGTGAATTACAAGGATGTATGATGTAACTAAGAGGCATGTACATTCAAAAAAATTTGACTGTTTTGTTTGACATGGTCGGATTTTATTCTGTTTCAGCCTATGGGTTCTGCATTTTGTAGAATGGTACTCTTGTTAGGTAGGACTAAAGCATAAAATTGCATAAGAATATGGTTTAGGGTAGCTCACTGGCTTTATACAATCTTGTAATTGAATTTGAGAATTCAGAACCAACTTCCACTGTATCTAGGTGATTGTGTGGGAAGTCACGTCAGTTTTCATTAATTCATTTATTGTTCTCCTCGTTAGTGTGTTCGTTATTCCTTCTGCCTTAATTTTACATTTGATATCCTATTATTGCTCAGTTCAACCGAATCTTATACAGTGGCTTTGATGTTCTGACCTGTTGATACGGTGTTGAGTAAAAGTGATACTTCCCACAATCCATGCATTTACAAACCAGCATAGGTGGCTTCATCTGAATTTTCTTTTTCATGAATTATGTGAGGCCATCTAAATTCAAGTGGAGCCACTTGTGCTGTGTACAGTTTTTGTGAATGCAAGAGTGTCCAAGGAGTTTACAATATTTTATCATCAAACAAATGTTTGGTGGTCTGTATATCTGGAAAACTTAAATGCTGTCTATGGTGCTCCTGATGTCATGAAAGCTCAGATGAAACCATTGGTTTCTTTTGTGGATTACAGACCTTCAAGTGGCAAGAGTACAAGAGCTGGCAGAGGAAGCTAAATGAAGCAAAGGCCAGTGCTGCAGCCCTAAGAGCCAGTATAAGTGGAATGAGCAGCGATAGAAAGCCTTTGCTGAGCAAGTGGAGAGCTTTTTTTCGAAGGTCGCCTTTAGAAGATGTGGAAGTTGTCCAAAATAATATTTATGATAAAGGATTCATTCACAATGTTCTGGAGGTTATTTTCCCCCTTTCTTCAAGACGGTCATTTACACGAACCAATTTGAAGCTGGCCTGAGAGTGCTCCTAATGTACTTTTCTTTCTGGACAAAAAATTATTGAAGTCTTGGTGCCTAGCTGGTTCTATTTGTTGAGACACGAGTGGGTAGCATTTCTCAACAGCTCTTTACATAAAACTTGAAATCACTATGTAAAATCTGAAACTTTATTATAGTAATTTTCAATTCTCTTTAAAAGTAGTTCATGAATTTTTTCTTCTTGGCCACTGGAGTTCATCAATGGTTGCAGCATGATGATTAATGTTTGGTTAGAAGATTTTACTTCAATCTTTTTTTTTCCCGGTTTGGGTTGTCCTACTCTACTATAAGGCACAAATACAAGATAGTGAGATGCAATACTAAAATAACTACTAAGAAATATAAATTATGGTACCGTTGTGATGCATTAATATGAATTCATCAAGAATGAAATTGCTAATGTTCAACAATTTATAAAAAAACAACATAACCATTAGTTATTGCTTTTTAAGTCAGAATAATATTTTATAAAATTAGTAAATCATTTTGTACTTTCTTAAAATATTATTGCAAATACAAATTTGTTTTTCTGGTCTAACATGCAAAAGCAAATTTATTTAATTATTATTTTAATATAATAATTAAATAATTTATTTTTATTTAATTATTTAATTTTCAAACGTCACCTTTGTCTTTTATAGCTAACAATTATTAAGAACTGTTTCAGAGTGTTAAACATTAAAAGATCACTTTGAAATATTAAACAAAGTTGAGATTATTTCAAGATATTAAGTAAAATTAGAAGATGAACATACTATAAATTAAAGATTAAGGAATTAAATTTAAAAATAATTAAAAATTAAAAATAAAATAAAATAATTATTTAAAGCACTAGTTAAGTATTTTTATTTGTTTGGAATAGTTCAGGGAGGTACAAGTTTTTTTTTTGGGTCAATATACAAATACAAGTTAAAACTTAAATTTCACGTAAATTTGAAAGTAAAATATTATTTTAGTCCCTTATTAATTATAACATTATCATTTTGGTCCCTCACTTATTGTAATGTTTTAAATGTTTCCTTATTTATTAGAAAATGTCATATTTAGTCCCTACTTAAAAAAAAATTAGTCTCCTAAATTTAAGATTAAGAGTTTAATATAAGGGCTAAATGTTATATTTTTAAAAAGTGAGAGATCAAGTGTGATATTTTTTAATAAACAAAAAATTATTTTAAATATTTTAATAAATAAAAAATTAAGATAATAATTTTATGATGAATAAGAGGCCAAAAGCATATTGTTGTTGGCAAATTTTATGTTGGCCTGCCTTGATGTGTAATGAGCTCAACTTTATAACATAAAATAAATACAGGCCATTTATCCTATTACTACAGTGAAAACTATTATTTACTAATATCCTCTTCTGTCAAAATAATGCCTCATATACTAGAAATATACAACTATTTTGATATATTTGCCCCAGTTAAAAAACGTCATATGCAAATAACATGAGAGTAGAATTAAATTAGTCCTTTATTTTTACACTTTGTAATAATTTGATCCTATATAAAAAATTGTAACAAATTAGTCCCTCAAAAAATTTATTTTATGTAAAATTAATTTTTTGTTAATTTAAATAAAGAGATTAATTTTGTACAAATTTAAATTTATAAAAAATTAATTTTGTATAAATTTAAATTTATAATGAATAAATTTATTACAATTAAATTATGAAAAAATAATGGGCTCGGTGGAAGTGGGCCTAAGGTCCAACAGACTTATGTTAGGAGGAATGGCAAGAAAGGAATAGAAGCTCAAGAGGGAGTAAAAATAACTGATTGGACAGATGTCCAGGGGAGAGAGGGTGTGCTGTAATAGATTTTTGGGGGGGAGGGGGAGGAGATAATATGTGTGCTGGTAGGTGCGAAGTGGGAAGCGGCTTCACTCCCGTCATTTTCTCCAATAATTTTCTCCAGTGAGATTGCAACCGTTCGTCCCATCTGTGGTTGAGATAAAGCCACGTCATTGTCCCAAACGCACCGAATCCAGCTTTAAAAACTTGATGTTATTGGTAAGCTTGGTCTTCCTCGAATAACCTTGCTAAGGTCTTCCTTGGTTTGGCTTGAACTCAGATGGGCAAAAACATGAAGTAGAAGTATTTGTACCCAGTGAAGGCAAGCATATAGCATTAAGGAAACATTTGCCTTTGATTACAGACAGTTCCCAAATCGTATTCCAAACCTCAACCCACTGGTTTTGTCGCTCTGGGTAGTAGCTATAGATTCTGAGACTCTCATCATTGTCGAGAACCATTTTCCATGGCCGATCGTTGTTGTAATCACTGGTCATAAAAGAGTTACGTTTCATATTCATCTTGCCAGCGACGTCCATGCTCACAAATGGACTGAGGGTGTTATAGTATTGATCAGAGGTAGAATTGAGAATCAAATCCGTAGAATTGACAAATCTAAAAAGCCCATTATTGGAACGAAGCTCGATACCTGTTATGTTTTAGTTCAGGAGAATGGTGTTCGTTGGATTATCAAAGCTCTTTCAATCTTCGAAAGTCAAATTACTGTCATCCCGGAGAAGGAGTAATGTGGAATTGGAAGCTGATGAAGCGTTTACGACGAGAGTATTAATGACAAAAGAAGCAGAGCCATTGACCGGGAATAAGGGTTTGCAGACCATACGACGACTGCGTCATTTTAAGGGACATTGGGCAGGAGAAGAATTAAAAACAACCGTAGAACGACGTCATTTGGCGATGGGAGAAGGTCAAAAAAAAAAAAAAAATCCAAAACGCACTGTTTTGAGTAAGTCAAACAGTGCATTTTGGCTTCGTTGGGCGACATGGCGTGATCTCAGCGAAACGCAACGAACGGCTAAGATTTCATGGGAGAAAAACACTGCAGAAACTTACGGGAGGCGATCTGAATCCGTGGGAAGTGAGGAGGGGGGGAAGAAGTTGTGAGTAGAGGGAGAAAGCCCTCACCTCTCGAAAGTCATGGGAAGTTCTGGTTTTCTTGCATTTTCTTACTGGTTTGTTGTATCCAATCTTAAGCAGCTTATCATTTTATACATAAATAATATTACAAGAATCTTTCGGTTCCATCATTTTGGTATCAGAGTCGGTTCCAGTCGGGAAAGGTAGCAACGAGGATAGAGCAACGCGTAGAGTGGTAGGAGAAGAGTGTGGATGATGTTAACATGAAGCTAGCTGTGATGATAGACATTCTTAGAGGTTCTCACACGCAGTTGGATGAGTTGAAGGTGGCGATGAAAGCGACAGAGAAAGGGAAGGCTATCAAAAGGGGAAACTCTTCAGTAGCTGGAAATGTTGAGTTGAATAAGGCTGGAAATGTGGAGTCGACTAACATGGTGGTGTTATTAGAAAATGACGTAGGCAAATTCCAACGACTCGAATTGCCTCTGTTTTAGGTGATGACCCATATGGATGGATATTCCAAGTCGAGAGATACTTTATAATGAATTCCATGGCAAAAGAAGAAAAGCTAGAGGCTGTCGCGGTGAGTATGGAAGGTATCGTGTTGGGGTGGTTTCAATGGATGGAGGTACAAGACCTAGTGCAATCCTAGAAGAAGTTCAAACGTGAGGTAATTGGCCACTTCCACATGAAACAATTGGGAGATAAGTATGAGATACTTATGACGAACAAGCAGGAGGGTGTCGTAGCTGAGTATAAGGAGCAGTTTGAAAGGTTGTCAGCTCCCATGGTGGAAGCTTCGGATGAGTTTCTAATAAAGGCCTTTAAGTATGGTCTCAAGAAAGAAATAAGAGCAGAAATAAGAATGTTATAGCCAATTACATTAAATCGGTTGATAGAGATGGCGTTTCAGGTGAAGGAAAGGAATAACATGTTAGAGGCAGCAAAGGAAAAGAAGTTTTACAAAAGCACTCGTCTTATGTTAGACAAAAAATGGAGTGGGTTTAAAGGGAGTTTTCATAAATTAGTTACCCCAGTAGAAGTGAGTAAGGCAGCAGGGGGTGTTATCGGTCTGAAGGCTGGGGAGAATAAGACAGGAGAGGAAACCAAAAGAGGGGCTACTAACACTAGCTCTAATAATGTTACTAGACCCAGGAAGATGGAGGGACAACCCCGGAGGTTGACAGATGCAGAAATGGCGAGAAGGAGAGAATTGGGGTTGTGTTTTAAGTGTGAAGACAAGTACACCCCTGGGCATAGAAGCAAAAATAAGTCATTACAAGTTATGCTACTGTCAGAGAAGGAGGAGAAAATGGAAGGAGAGCAAGTTTTTGAAAAGGAAGAAAACACTGAGGTACCTATGGATTTATCAATGAATTCTATAGCAGGAATGGCTGGGCACTGAACAATGAAGTTAATAGAATTGTTGAGAGGAGAATCGGTGCTAATGTTGATTGATAGCAGGGCAACACATAATTTCTATCAACTAAACTGCTGAAGCTACTCAACAGTCCTTTGCAGGAGACCAAAACATATACCATCACTGTAGGTAATGGGTACCAGGTTAGGGTTAGGGGAGTGTGTCATAAAGTGGAGTTGGAGTTACAAAGGATCAAAATAGTTAAGGATTATTACTCATTTGACCTTGGAGAAGCCAATTTGGTGTTAGGTAATGATTAGTTAGAGTCATTAGGGTAGGCAAGAGTGAATTGGAGGTTGTTGACAATGAAGTTAAGGTCGGAAATGAATGAAGATGTTTAAAAGGGGATCCTACCTTGGTATGCACTTTGGTGTCTCTTAGCATGATTTTAAAGTTAGTAAAAGGAGGTGGAGAAGGATTCCACATTGAATTTGGATGGATGAGTTTGTAATAGTCCAATAATGAAGAGAATGCATTAGTACAGAAATTATTGGAGGAATTCTCATATGTTTGTGTTCCTTTGAAGGAATTACCACCTCATAGACCTATTGACCATTCTATTAACCTCAAAATTGATGCATAGCCACCAAACATTAGACCTTACAGAAATGCTCATTTTCAGAAAAATGAGATTTAGAAATTAGTCAAGGAGATGCTGGTAGCTAGAATAATTAGACCTAGTAAGAGCCATTTTTCTAGTTCGATGCTGTTGGTTAAGAAAAAATATGGGAGTTGGCATTTTTGTGTCGATTACCAGGCCCTAAACAAAGTGACAATGCTAGATAAATTTTTGATTCCAGCCATAGATGAGCTGTTGGATGAGCAACAATTTTCTCAGAGTTGGATTTGAAATTGGGGTACCACCAAATTCGGATGAAGGAGGAGATGAGGAAAAGATAGCCTTTAGGACCTACGAGAGTCAATATGAATTTTTGGTTAAGCCAACAAATGAACCTTCCACTTTCCAATCTTTAATGAATGAGATTTTTAAACCATATTTGAGGCAGTTTATTCTGGTATTTTTCAATGATATTTTGGTGTATAGTGTTGATGTAGCCTCTCATATGTTGTGCTTGAAACAGGCATTGGAGGAATTACACATATATAAGCTTCTAATCAATCTTAAGAAGTGTGTGTTTGTGTAGCCAAAATTAGAGTATCTTAGCCATATTATTTTAGCAGCAAGAGTTGAGGTCGATTCCTCTAAAATTGATGCTATGCTGTCATGGTCTACACCCAAATATCTCAAGGCTTTGCGAGAGTTCTTGGGGTTGACTGGATATTACCGGCATTTTGTTAGAAATTATGGGAAAATTGCAGCACCTTTAATTAGCCTCTTAAAAAAGGATGCCTTTAAGTGGTCCCCTGAAGCTTAACAAGCTTTTGAGGAACTGATGACAGCCATGACTTCATTGCCTGTCCTAGCCATACCAGATTTTACTATCCCTTTCGAGATTGAGACAGATGCTTCTAAGAAAGGCGTAGGGGTAGTGTTGATGTAAAAGGGGAAGTCCATTGCATATTTCAGTCAAATACTTTCTCCTAAGGCTCAACAGGCTTTGGTTTATCAAAGAGAACTTATGGCATTGGTTCTTGCCATTAAAAGGTGGAACCGTTACTTAATGAGACATCCATTTGTAGTCTGTATTGATCAAAAGGGCTTGAGGTTTATGTTGGAACAGAGGATAGTGGAACCCAATCAGCAGAAATGGGTGTCAAAGCTCATGGGGTATAAGTTTGAAGTTAACTATAAGCTGGGCAAGGAGAACTAAGTTGCTGATGCTCTATCAAGAAAACAAGGAGTTATGGAATTCAACAGTTATTCTTTGTGGCAATATCATGAGCTGGAAGATTTAGATGCCAAAGTCAAAAGGGATGCAAAGTTAAGAGAGATCATTTAGAATTTATTGGATGGAAAACAGGTGCAAATTAGGTATACCTTGAAACGTGGTGTCTGTTGTTTAATGGCAGATTGGTGATTCCCAAAGGGTCTCCACGCATTTCAGTTCTGATGAAGGAGTTTCACAACTCACCTTTAGGGGCCATTCCAAATATTTAAGAACTTATAAGCGTTTATCAAAAGTTGTCTCTGGGGAAGGAATAAAGACTGAAATTCAGAAATATGATGCAAAATGCCATGTTTGCCAGCAAAATAAATATAAAGCTATGCACTTGGCTAGACTTCTGCAAACTTTACCCATTCCCTAACAGGTTTGGGAGGACTTAAGCATGGATTTTGTAGTGGGCTTACCTAAATCTGATAAGTATGAGGTAATACTAGTAATGGTGGATAGGCTCACTAAATATGGCCATTTCATCCTACTTATACATCCTTTTACTGCCAAGACTCTTACAGATGTTTTTGTTAAAGAGGTAGTGAAACTACATGGGTTTCCTAAGTCCATAGTTTTAGACAAGGATAGGGTCTTTATAAGCCATTTTTGGAAAGAGCTATTTAAGCAAGCCGAAACATCTCTTAAGTACGATTCAAGTTACCACCCACCGATGGACAAGCAGACGGAAGTTGTGAATTGAAGTTTGGAAACCTACCTTTGCTGTTTTGTAGGCGACAAGCTTAAACAGTGGGTCCATTGGCTTCCATGGGCTGAATACTGGTTTAATACTTCCTATAATAGGTCTATGGGAGTTACACCATTCAAGGCTTTATATGGGAGAGATCCAATAGCACTATTCAAACTAGAGGATGTGGTGTCTAATGTGGAAGAAGTCAATGTTTCCATCAAAGATAGAAATGCAATGTTGGCAAAATTAAAAGAGCATTTGGAGTGAGCCTAGGAATATATGAAGTTGTATGCTGATAAGAAAAGGAAGGCAATAAGGTTTGAGGTGGGAGATTATGTGTACTTACGTATCAGTCTTCATAAACTTAAGTCACTGTCAAAGAGGATTAATGAGAAGCTTAGCCCCCAGTTTTATGGTCCCTTTAAGGTGATTAAACACTATGGGGAGGTGGCTTATCATCTCCAACTCCCTCCAACTGCTCGCATTCACCTAGTTTTCCATGCGTCTCAATTGAAACGTTCTCTTCATCCTGCCATTACTACTCAATTGCTTCCATCTTGTTTGATTGATGAACTGGAGCTTCAAGTGGAGCCAGAGCAAATTCAAAAAGCTAGAAAATTGATGAATGGTGATGTTGAGGTTCTGGTGTAATGGAAAGATCTTCCAGAATTCAAGTGCACTTGGGAGAATTATGATTTTATCAAAGGGCAGTTTCTTTCTTTCACCTTGAGGACGTGGTACTTGTTAAGGCGGAAAATGATGGGCTTAGGGGAAGTGGGCCTAAGGTCCAACAGACTTATACTAGGAGTAAAGGCAAGAAAGGAATAAAAGCTCAAGAGGGAAGGAAAATAACAGACTGGATAAGTGTCCAATGTTCTATAATAGATTTGGTTTTGGGGGGGGGGGGTGGTGTGTGGAAGAGAATATGTGCGCTAGCAGGTAGGAAGTGAGGAGGGGAGAAAGAAGTTGTGAGTAAAGGGAGAGAGCCCTGACCTCTCAAAAGTTCGGGGAAGTTTTGATTTTCTTGCATTTTTATACTAGTTTGCTATATCTGAGCTCAGGCAACTCACCATTTCATACATAAATAATACTATAAGAACCTTTTAGTTCTATCAAAAATTAAATTGTTACAAAGTATAAAAGTCATAGACCAATTATGTACGTTACTCCAAATGACATCCACGATGATGCTGGTACAAATTGACTTTTAGATAAAGTGTTCCTTAACCAAAGATTATTTTATGCTTTACCTCCGTAGTCCGAACAATGAATCGATCTTCCCAAGAAAGTTGGTCTGCACTCTAGCTCATAGTTTGACAACAAAAGCCCAGAACAACTGAATGATCAGAATCAAGCAAGGCAACCAAAATGCAGAGTCCCATAAAACACGGCAGACAAATTTGTTTAAACACGGTTATATATTAACAAAAGATATAATTACAAGTAGAATGTCTAGATCTCCCTGTATCTTTTTCGTCCAGGGACTGGAGACAGTAAGATTATCACAGAAGCTATACTGCATCGACAAAATTTGGACGCCAAGCCAGACACAAAATCTGGCAAGGTGTCTTGGCAGAACGCTGAGGAATTATGCACCTAAGTTGTAAGCCAAAGATGATCAAATGAAATTAATTAAACCGCAAAGAGTTAAAAACACACTTAAAAGACAATGTTCAGAAATTATTGAATTAATGCCCAACTGGGAAAGCATCCTCTTGAGACAACATAAACTATCCATTGCTTGGCGCTTGGGTTTTGGTCTAGTTGTAACCTTGGATGATTAGTGACGTCTACCTTCTTAAGACAACAAAATACAAACTTTTCATAGTTCTATCATCTTGCAAAACTTTGAGGAAGCCAGGTTCAAGCAAATTAGTGATCAAATAATATCAAGAAGATATACATTCACGAGGTCAGCATTCCTTCCATACAATAGGAGTACTTGACAATGACATCATAATAACTGAAACTCTCAACGTTCTTTCACACCATGACCTATAATTTGTGAGGAAACACTATCACCATAACCTTCATAAAATTTGCATCTGAGAGTCCCCAGTGGTTCGTCGGAAGCCCTCCTAATTAAAAAGTCAACAAATATTCTTACAGTCCAGAAAATTTAAGACAAGATCTCAAGGATATTAAAGCATTGTTTCACTAGATGCAAATGCTTCAACTTCCGCAAATGCGTTCACTCGAATTGCCATAAGCTGTTCAAGCTTTAATGCGGACCACAAATGAACCTGCTCAATGACAGTACAAAATAATAATCAGGGCAAATCATGCAACGAAGGCAAAATTTTCAGAGACAGATATATTAATACAAATTAATGAAAGACGTTAAAATTCCAAATCCAGCAGAATTGGTAATATAAATTGTGACTCTAAGTTTAGGATCCAAAGGATTTATTGAGAATCTTGATGCTGGAAACAGGAAATGCTCACTGAAAGATGCTTTCGTAAATAGCAAGATCAAAAGCAGACTAAATGAACCTCAACTTGAATGTCTGAGTAGGAGGGAAACGGATCTTGTTTGAACTTGCAGGGATTCTAGATATTTATAGGAGTCCTCTAGAAAGAAATGCACATATATTCTTTAATAATTTGTTCCATAAAGAAAAGACCCAAAGCCCACATCTAATCTTAGGTATAACTTTTCGACCAGGATTATCATCAAGCTGGACCTTATTTGACCGTCTCAATAACTATTTATTCACGCTTTACTCATTCAAAAGGTAATCAGTGACGACTAAAGAATGATTCATTTTCATCAATTTGTGAAAACTTATATAGGCAACCTTGAAAGGAATCTAGAACAAATAAAAGCAAAAAAGCAAGGCTTGATCATATCATTAAAAGTGATTTAAAATCTATATATAAAAACTAGTGATAAGCTCAAAAGGTATAAATTGAACATCCAGAGAACACTCATAATCAAAATAGTGCTTCTCTTTAACAAAATTCTTCTATCTGAGAGAGAGAGAGAGAGAGAGAGAGAGAGAGAGAGAATATAAAAGAAAATACTGCAAAGATCCATACATGCTGGAAGGTTAGATATATCTGCAGAAACTGCACAAGGAATTCCCAAGTTTGAAAGAGCTCCTCTAATGATCCCACATGGGAAATAAAGATGCATGCTCATTGCCTGTGCTGCCTTGGTTTCAGCTGCAATCACAGAATTATCTTCAGCTGAATTTCCATTATCAACTGATGGATCAATTGACATGTGTGCAAGCCAGCGAAATTTATTATCTTGCAACACAAAAGTACCCTGAAGAAAAAGCAAATACTATTTTAGTTGCAGCCAGTCAAAAATATATATAGCTCCTGTTGAGTTCAACTCTGTAACCAACCCTGTGGTTAGTCTTCAAGTTGTCAATCTGCTTCTTAAAGAGCTCGGACCAGAAATCCTTGCAGATGAACTTGATAGCCTCCAGATGATCACTGAACCGAGGCCGCTCCATGGTATACCTATACACAATTGTAGCCAAATCATAAAAATTACATACTAATTAATTAGAGTTATAAAGTAAATTGAATATAAAATCGTTACCATTTTAACCTACCAAATAATTAATATTACGACATGATGCTAAAAGTTTTTTATTTCCACATTTAATATTTATTGCTGCTCATCCTTTTTTAAGTCATTGCTTAGAGCTTCAATTTCTTTTCTTTTCCTTTTTTTAAGAAAAAAAAATGTTTTATCACCCTGTAACCCTAATGATAGTTGTAAAGACAGAAAGTCCATGACAAGACTTATAGAAAAGGCGGGTCAGGGCATGGAAACAGTCAAGATTTGCCTCTGCAGATGGATTTTAAACCATATTCTGCATTATTGATGCATCCTAACATTTTAAGAATCCAGAAATATATAAATCAACTACAAGAGCCTTGCACGCAATTGAAACTACATATTAAATGGATATAATGGAAATGGCTAGATACGACAAAAGAATTGCATTCATGAAACAAAAATTGACAGAACGAGCACTGATCAAATAATTGATAGGAAATATGTAGTCTGCAGACCAAAATTTTACTACAAGCAAATTGATTCAACTAAGCCTTAATTGCAACTATTAGGAGAGCTGTGCGCCTGTTGCTAACTTCCAACTAAATATAAGACACATCTAATCTGGTGGACTAATAAGTATTCCAAAACAATGAATACCAGATTACCGCATATTTTCTCTAAGAAATTTCATCATACAGATGTTCCTTGGATGAAAATAAGAGATCTATGAAACCAAAAGCTGTCACATTAGTGAGAAATGATGTGCTCAGGGTGAAGAAAAGAATAGAAAAAAAATATAATAGAGAGGAGATAATGACAATGATAATAGGTTTAGATGAAGACAGGAAGAGTAAACTGTAAACCTTTCAGAGAGCTGGTGACCGACTTGATATCCAATGGCCTCGATCCTGCGAGCGGCGAGCTCAGGTTTATTGGCGTAGAATCGATTGCAATAGGAAGCCACCATCTCCGTTAGTAGACTATCTACACAACTCTCAGACACTTCCCTTCCCATTTTCTCACTCTCTCTCTTTATCCTTTACTTTAACCGAACAGATACTCACTCTGATTTGCCACTTAAATTGCTTCCTCTTCTTCCGATCCAACCTCACCTACGCTGGAAAATTGGAGATTCTTTTTTACTTGTGTCGAAATTTTTCTGAGCGAGGCTGGGGGATACGGGATGCGAACAGGAAAGTACCAGGATCAGCATCCAAGTGGGCTTCAGCTTACGACCTTTAATGAGATCTAGAGTGTCGGCCCAAACTAGAAATAAGAAATAAGATCATCAAAATTTGTTAGATTCCATCACACAAAATTTGGGAAAAAAATTGTTAGGGAAATTTTTTTTTTATCATTTTAGTTTTATTTATTTATTTTTAATTTGGTTCCTATAATTTAAAAATTTATAATTAAGCCTTTAGAATATAAAAAAATTTTAATTTAGTTTCTATCATCATCATATTTTTATTAATATTTTATCATATATATATATATATAAGTTTATTTTATTTTATTTTTTATTTGTATTTTTTAAATTATTATAAATTGTACATTTTCTGAATGTTAAAACTTAAGATATTATACAATTTGGTAGGTCAACAAAAATTTAGAGAATATTAATATAGGGATTAAATTAAAACATTTACAAATTGTAAGGACCTAATTATAAATTTTTAAATCATAAAAATTAAATAAAAAGTTAAACGAACCGATAGGAACGTGTATGATTTTTCCAAGATTGTCAAAAGTAGATGATGAGCTCCCAGATATTGTCAATGATCCCATAGAATGGCCAACAAGGCAAACACACACAAAGAGTACATAATAATTTGATTAAAATATCATAAATTATCTTAAGCATATAAACAGTTAAAATAAGCGAGTGAAGCACTGTTATAGCAAGGGATGTTGTAATTGATTTAAAGATTATATTTTGATCACATGCAATTATTATTTATATTTATGATACTTATTGTAATAACAAGTAATTAAGACTTTAATAATAAACAATAAAAACTTGATATTCATACCAAAACAATAACCCCATAAATTAATATTTTTCTATATTTTTTATAATTTAAAATTATTCATTACATTTCAAAGTTTTTTTGTTTATTAAAAATTTATAATTAGTCATGCAGTAAATTGGTTCGATTTTATCAACAAATAAATAAATTAATTAGCTGATTGTGTCTGACTGAACCTCAGTTTTCTATATTATGGTTAATTTGATATTAATCATTTGACTTACATCTTAATCCTTTTTCCTTTCACCATCTCCCAAAATCAAAGTCCTTTATTTCCAACGAAAAAAACACCCTTAAACATTTTGATTGACGATTCGAAAATGTTGCCGTGATTCTTTGCCCTTTGGTTAACACTACTCAACATTTGGCACAAAAAGCAAAGAGCTAATTGGTAGTAAGGTTTCCATCTCCAGGAAAACCGTGAAATAAATCTATGAAAGGGAAAAAACAAGCAAAATGACGCCCAGTATACTGATGTGGCCCATTACCATTCCCCATCACCCCCCCCCCCCCCCCCAACAAGATAAAAACAAACCAATATCACCCACGTTTCTCATATTTTCCTTTTTCATTATATAAAGTAGAGACTCCATTACAGCTGGTGATAGTTCCTGCTTGTGCCACCAATTAATAGTACTGCCGCAGCAGCACTAAGCAAAACCAATCCCAGGGAGTGTGATGCCACCTCATGTAACTCGTAACAGTTTCCACTAATCACAGGAGTCATGTACCTCATTGCTATATATATATATATGTGTGTGTGTGTGTGTGTGTGTGTTTCCTTTACAATCTATTCAATTGGGTATTTGCACGTACACAAGCTATGACATTGATAATTTTGGACTAGATAGGTTATAATACCATAACTGGTCACCTAGTGTTAAGAGTTTAAACCCTCCAATGTACCGAAAAATATGATCATCACTGAACCTCACATTTATAGATATAAAACGGAACTATGCCTAAGCTTCTGCTACTAACACTCAAAGCAATTCAAAACGTTAGCAGCTGCATGAACATTATGCCAAGTATCAAGAGTGTGAAAGGTATCCAAGGAAGATACTGATAAGTGCCACCACAAAGACACATAAAAGGGGGAACCCAACTTGAACTTTTTGTGAACTTCTCTTACTCAGATCTGCCTGCAAATACAAAATAAGCCAGCTTATCAATCGGTATATGAAATATACTCAAGTCCTACACTAAGGATAAGGAGGTACCCCTTTCCAACATCTCTTCTTACCCATAACAAAGAACAAGAAAATGGAAACAGATTAAAAATTCAAGCTCAAGCATGCCAAACTGGGAAGAACTCTAAAAAAAGTAGCAGAGAACGATGATAAGTAATCTGTTTATCGTATAGGGCCTTAGCAAGCATTATAAAGACAGCCAATTGCCACTTCTATTCATTTTCGAACAACAAACTCAACTTTTTCAACACAGTAATATAAAAAGGCAGTTCTGGCTAGGAGACCTAGCTCCCTCCCTCTAAAGGGGAAAACAAAAAAAAAAACACTTAACGGTCATCCTTAAGCTTACTATTTTTTCTTGCAGGATTTTAGTCTCTAGAATGCTTAGCCTCCTCTCCTCTGTTAGCTTTGATATTGTCACTCCAGCCTGCAAACAACGACAGAAACTTGATCATTAACATAGTTGGATCAAGTTCAACACATACTGGAATACAACTCAAGAGCCACTATCACAAACATCCATTCAAACTAAGTATGAAACACGTCTTACCGGAGCTTCAACCTTTTGTTTACCATCTAGTCAAATAAAAGGGATGGAGAAATCAAACTACATATGTATCAATAAAGATAATTAATATCATTATAATCATGCCAAAGTCTGAAAACCAAATAATATAAACATAAGGATCAACAATAACGAACAATAAGGGGGGAGGGGTCTAAATATCATTTGAACTCATCTACCTACCAAAAATGGAAAATAGAAGAAATCACAGACTGAAAAATGCCATAACGAGGCATTAATAAACAAATTCTTATTATGGTTGCAGGAAAAGCTCACATAGTCTAATGCTTTAATATAAAATGCTTAGGAAACCATAAAAGCATATATATAATATAAGCAGATAAAATATTTAACAACAGAAATGTGAAATGCCTGACCTCGTTAAGCTTCGACTCAAGTTTATCTAGTTTAAGCTTCACCTCTTCAATAGCTTTCATTAATTTTAGATCCTCTACACTCTTTGATTTATTTAACTCGGCTTCTTTTTCTGCCTTCAATTCCTCTACATCCTTTACAGTGTTGAACTCCACATCTTTTGACACTTTTAATTCTGTTATTTCTGGTTTTAGTTCCTCCACATCCTTCATAGTTTTTAACCCCACATCTTCTGCTGGATTCAACTCAATGTTCTTTTCATGCTTTAACTCCTCATTAACCATCCTATGCTCTGCATTCTGAACAACCTGACATGCACATGATAGCAATGACACCGTCAAGAAGGAAACTAGAAAGATATTCCATTAGAATTAATAGACAACCAAATTTCAAGAGTCTAAAACGTTTGTTAATCAAACATTAAACCACATGTAATTACTAACAAACTCTTGAGCTATGTAACTGAAAAATTGAATGAATTTCTCAAGAACACTGCTTAGATGAGACAGAGGTGAAGGAGGGTAAACAAAGTAGTCCCAAAAATCAATGTATTTTTCTCTAACCGTGGGTTCTGGGGCAAGGATTTCCTCTCTGCCAAATATTTGATCTTTTTCATAAACAGGGACATTCTTATAGTCTCCATAGATGGGAGATATTTCTGGAGAAGAGGTAGGACTGATCAACACCACTTTCAGCTTGTTTTCTATAATATATTTGTTGTTATCTTTGGCAAACTGTCAATTGCAAATAGAGTTAGAAAAATAGACGTTAAGTACAAAACCACAACATAAGACATAAACATACCAAGCTAGAAGTAATATCTTCAGTAGTTGTTAAGACAGGAACAATTATGCTCTGGATTAAGAACTTGTCTTTGCACACCATATCTGCTGGTACAACCTTTTGAGCTTGCATTATGACTGGTTTGATGCAATAGTTAAAGTAAAAAAGATTCAATTTAGGGAGAGAAAAGTACGAAAGAAAGAAGCTGGACCAGATTCCAAATTTTGTGCACAATTATACATTAAAACATGCAAGCATGAACATGTTCTTCACCATCACACTCAAACCTCAGAACTTGTATGCCTGACTGCCTGTGTAAATTTCAACTGGAAATCTATAGAAAAAATAGAGATGGATTCCTTTTATCTTCTTCTTCTGGCCAGATACTTTGTTAAGAATCCAAATGAGACCCCCTGACAATTTTGTGCACTGCGTGCTGCCATGATCATCAACTTCATTCTCTCTCATGGACAAACACAAACATAGGCAGTTGTCACTTCTGTTTTCTCTACAGTTCACATGTACACACTCCTGAAGGTTTTCATTTGATGCTTGCATTTGTTGACTGACATTGGACATAATAAGCTTTTGGATCATCTTTCTTATATCTCAAATAAAATCTTATTAAGACCCCATGTCTTTGATTTGTATGCCACAGACCTAGCAAGAAACATTAGTGCTCTAATCCTCCATGATATATCATGACGTATTTTCTAAAACCTACAATTAAGTACTTTGTGATATGAATTCAAGATGAAGTGTGTATTCATCTCCTACGGTTGTTATTGGACAACTGATATTTGTGAAGACAAAATTCCACTCCCAAATTACGTTGAGATGAAAATTTTCATTGGGAAATCAAGCTTTCAATGTTTCGTTAAGTTTGGACCAAGCCTATATTTAATTGAAAAGTGAATAGAGAAAACTCTCAACAACGATCAAAACACGATTGTAATTCTAGCATGAAGAGCCAAATTCATTTACAAATAGCATCGATCCAAAAATCAATCCGACATAAAAAACTAATTATTTAAGGGTATTAATTTTTCCTGTGATGTTATTGCAATAATGAATTACAAATACCTCTTTCTAAATCAAACCAGAACTGAATCATCCAACTAAACCTATAAGAATCCATTCTACACTGACTAAATGTTATTAAACAATAATAAGTAATAACAATAACAACTCAACACACAAACGATAAACTATACCTATGAATTCACACGTAGATTTTGGCGTAAGAACTCCAACATTTGGCCGCACTGAATATTTGTTAGGTGCTGTCGTCTTGACCTGCAAATATTAAATCTGTTTAGCTGTGAAGCATTCTACCTTTAATTACAAGAAAGTCCTTATCAACAATGAGAATCTTAAGGAGTGGAGGTAAAAGTAAGGTGCTTGGACCTTGAAAGCGACATGGTAGGTGGTTTTATTAGTCAACTGAATTGAGCATGAACTTTGCTTTTTTAGTTCAACTACAAAGGCAAAATATTGAGGCATGTCAGTCAATTGATCATATAATTAGAAATTACAAATGAATGACTGAACAGACAAAAAAATCATGAACTTAATTACCTATATTCAAGTTTAAAAAATAAAAGAAATGTATCAGATCATAGAAGCCATTATCAGGAACAAGTAAAAATTGTCAAGACGTAAGAGCGTCTGCTGGAAAAAAGAAAGGTAAAATCTGAATTTTTGATTCTGGTTCCTCTCAGTTACCAATAACATTGCATAAGAAACAGAATAAATTATTTTTCCCAACTTAATATTTTAATTGGAATTTGAGACTTGAAATTAAATACTTACAGCATAAAAATAATACGAACCTGATATGAAAAACAAACAATTCTAGAAAGAATGATCACGAACTACTAATTAATCATCTACTCACACAAAAATTTCAGTTCCTTCGGTTCGATTTCGATAAGTTCATCGTTCATGACTACTGCTCAGCAATATCCAGATTCGAAGACAATCCAGTCAGCACCCAAAGCTAATAGTTGAATTCCCACGCCTTTCAATCAGCATATCATAAACAATGAGGTAAATTGTAATGAACACCCAACTTGCCAAACGCCAAAAGTTGTACACTGAAATTTGTTCGTCTATAATCAACAACAGATTCTCTCCACAACTCAAATCCTCTACAGAGGAGAGGGGGGAGCAACACTATCAAGAAACGAGAGAGAGAGAGAGAGAGAGAGAGAGAGAGAGAAAGAATGGTCCTCTGAAAAGCCAATTTAAGAGAGTTCTCAGTGAGGCGAAAGACTGAGTGAAACGACAAGTTCGAACTTCAAACGAGAAGTCAAGTCGCCCCAGGCTAAACGAGTCAACTAGCGAGACTAATACGCTTAGAAAACGAAAATAAATCAAGGATCATTGATGAAGTCCTCAAATTCAGCGACATGACATATAAAACTCGGGTTTCGACTCATTTTCCAAGAGGAATCATCGGGAAGCTAGCAGATGATAGCAATAACGACTGTGTTTAAACTTCATAGAACTCACCGGTTCCCACGCGGAAATATAGGAATAGAATCGAACGAAAATGGAGTATGTGTGCAAGTAAGAAAAGAAAATGAATTTTGTAATTGGAACTTCTTCTTTTTAATAGAAAAATACCGTGATCGACCACCGGAGACAACAGAAAGGGGAAAAGAAACTGGAAGACGATTTGGTAGTCTAAGAAGCAGAGTAGTTGATGTGTGGATTATTGGCGAGGGCAGAAAATGTGACGATGAATAAAGAAAATGTAGAGTGGAAAGTAGCAATAGAAAGCAAACGTAAAGAGAGATGCTTTATTTGTTTTCGCTGCGTGTTGTACCGTTGGCTCCGCTTTCCTTTTTTGCATTACGATTTCGCCCCTCTCACCGAGCACCACGGAGCAACTAGCAAACGAAAGCGACGTCCGGATCACATTGATTATACCGAATACCGGCCTTTTACCGACACTAAGCCGGTTTCGTTTTGATGGCTCGGCGCAACGACTATACCGTTCTTAACCCAAATATGAATTTGAATAACAAAACCAGCAATGCTATTAATTTTTTATTTCTAATAAATAAAAACAGAGGCTAGTTTTCAGCTAAAATTCTATCAGTATATAACATTAATAATACAACATAATAATTTTTCAGAAAAAGGCAGATTTTAAATCCTTGGATTATTCTAAAATGGGTGTATCAATTTTAAAATTAAAAAAAAATATTCTCACAAACTTTATAAGTAATAAAATATTTTCCTCAACACCAAACACCAAAATGTTCTTTTATAAAGTTAAAATACAATCTCTCCCATTCTATACAAATTATTTATTCGCGTATAATAACAAACTAAAAATTGATTTCTTTTATTTAGCGATAGCACTGGCCATCAGCCAAGTCATTGGCGCGGCGAGTATGGCAGACTCGGTAGCGGATTCAGGGGTACAAATTTCTCCGTATTCATTTTTTTTTTTTTTTTGGGTTATAAAATGTCAGGGACGGTGCTTGACTCGTGGGGCTGTCCATTTCTTACAATATTATTTTCTAAGGTAATACCAAATTCGACGTATGAACGCACGATTTTGTTTATCATTGAAAACGACGTGTGATTTTACTCCCAAACCAACTCCATGGATCCAGTGACGTTTGCGGCAATCTCCGATTGATGTTGCCTTCTCATATGCAATGTTTTTTATAAAGAAAATTTTAGTGTTCACTTTGAACCTTTTATATATAAAAATTCAATTGTTAGCATCATCATCACTTTAATATATATATATATATATATATATATATATATACTTTCTCAAATAATCAACCATATCAAAATTATTTTTATTTAATTTTGGTAGGTATAATACAATTTTTTTTTAATATGCCACAATCGGCACCACATGCCACAAAAACGGGAGAAATTAAAGTTGAAAGGGTGGCGTATAAGATTCATATTTTAGAAAAAAAAAAATGCAACAATGGATTCTGAAAAATAATTTAAAAACTTCGTATATCTTTTGCAAACTATAAATCTATCCAATTGACTTATTTTTTTGTCTTGACATGTGAATAAAGTCAATCCAACCACCAAGTAATGCTAAGGAGAGAGACTTTGTCCACCATTAATTGCTCTTTTTATGGTACGTATTTAATTAGCTGTATACATATGAGAGGCAGAAAAAGCTTTAAAAGAGATAGAAATAGAAAGAAAAATTAAAAGCTCAAGATCCCATCCTTCACCATTGTTCATTAGTCTAGCCACATGGTAAGCTACTTGGTTATGGTCCCTTTTAATACAGGAGATAGAAAAATCTTCCGGAGCGTCGCGCCTTTTTAACCATTTTTGGATTCAATATTGTCAAAGTCGTAATTTCTGATCAGTGTAAATTTAAATTGAGTAACTAATTAAACAGTGTTTTTTAAAATTCAAGGCACCCATATAACAAGGTTTAAATAAATCATCTAACAACATCCAATCGTTAAATAAATAAATTATTATATATAATTTCCCTAAATAGCATATATATACTCTTTGATGAATGATGCCTTTACTTTATACTTCTGTCAGATCTACATTTTATAAAATATGCAGAGTAACAGGGATTTTATTTTACTCTTTATTGCAAACTTTACAAGTTTAATTATCTAAAGTGAAGGCACTTTTGAGAATGAAAATATGGCGGGTGCCTCCTCTTTACTTTTCAGACGAAATTGAAACTAACTCCTAAGTCATTAACTAAAACCTGCCATAGTTTGGTCATGACAACTTGCACGTGCATAATCGCATCATAATCACCCATATCGAATAATTTGTCTCTTACCTAGCACATATAAAACCAAAAAAATGAAAAAAAAAAAAAAAGAGTGTCTTTTTGTTTTCTTTATGCTCATGGAATAATTATTTCAACAAGAGTCCAGAGACGTGAGACATAAACCATTTTACCAAAAGGCGGCAAACTTTTATCTTTTCGTAATTAAAATTCAGGCATGGAATCAGGTTCACTCCAGAGCCGCTTCTTCATTTCATTTTGTAATTTCACTTTTAGAACTAATAGAAACGACGTTATGCACACGTGGTTATGTTTCTGTTTAATTTTAGTCTTTTAAATATTCTTAAATGAAAAAGAAGAAAAAAAAAAAACTGTAATAGCCGGTTATGTAATAGATAACTAAACCCATCTAATGTATTCGTGTCGAGATTCCATCCCGATTATTTCAGGAACGGAATTATGTATTAAAACATTCCCTATACATTGGTTCTTATCATTATGGCAGATGGTGTAAATGTATATAACAAGCTTTATAATATAAACACATTTTGGTGCCCATGATCATCAACAAACTTAGTTTTTGTCTAGAGTTTAAAAAATATAATAAAGTGGTCATTAATAAAATAAATAAAATGAAATGTTTTATTACTTATTTTTTTAATATTAACTTTTATAATATAAACATATTACTAATAATTTAATTCTTGTTTGATATATGATTTAAGATATATTAAGTCATTCCTTTTTATTATCGATCCATTAGGTTATGAAATAAAGTGTTCATTAATTAAATGATATAGAATGAAATAAAATAGAGTAAAATGACTTGAATAAATATATTATTTAAAAATTTTAATAAAAAATAAATAAAAATTTATTAATTTTGTTTAAAAATTACAATAAAATGAATTAAATTGAATGACTCATTAATTATTTTTTTTAATATTGCCTCATATAATATAAACACATGATTAATAATTTTGTCATTATCCATTATATAATGTTACATTATTATCTTATTCATATTTATTTATTTTTATTTACTAATTATGTTGTCCCTTTTTTCAGTCTAATATATTTATTATAAAATATCTATATTACTTTAAAAATTTTACAAGACAAACTTAAAAGGCAAAAAAAAAAAAAAATTGACAAAAAAATAAAACAAAAATTGAAACTAATATATATTATAGATTTTTTTCTGTTTTATTTTGAAATGATAAATAAAAAAAGAGAGAGAGATCGTGATCATAATAATAAAAATTAAATAAAGTTATAACAATTAAAATAATCCTCTATAGATTATAGGTATATTAATAATAAGGCTTGAGTATATTAATAATTTAATTTTTTAAATTACTCAATTTTATCATTGACCCCAATTTAGAAGAACATTAAAATTGAAGTTTAAAATAAAAAGTTTTAATACTATTTCTTTGCTATCCAATTCCATTTAAAAAAATTCAAAAATAAATCTAACACATTTTGACTATTATATTTTTTTTGATATTTTCTCTCTAACCATCCATCAGAACATAGTATTAATTTAGTTAAAAAAAAAATGACATTCTAAATGGCAAACCCTTATTTATATTAATTTGACTTTGCTTGCAATTTTATCTTAAACCTTTCATCCAAATATAACCGACATAAATTAATTTTGTCTTTTTAGCTAAAAATAGGTCAAGTCTAATATGCTTAACAAACAATAACAATCTTTCAATGAGACGTCTTCCATCCAACCGAAACTCTTCTCCCCTTATAAGTAAACGGATCGAAATTAAGTTTCAGTATTAATAACTTGAAAAATAAAATAATAGGGACAATTAGCATGTCGTTATCAGGGTATCAAGATAATTTAAGAAGGCAGAAGACGAAAGAAACCCGAAAAGATAGTTGAGAAAGCCAACAAGGAATGGACCACACGTAAAACCACTTCGTACGGACCTCTCCTAATCTCACCAAGCTACCATTCTTCCATCACCTAGCCCCACAAACGAAGCAAAACAGTGAAATAGACTGTGTAACTGCCATCATGTCCCACTCGTGAATAGATTATTTCTAGTAATTGGAGAATGGAAATGAATAAAAAAAATTATTTTTTATTAATTTAATGTATTTTTATTAAATTAATATTAATAAAATATTATTTTTTTATATTATTTAATTACTAAAGATTCTCCTAAAGAAAATCCGAGCTTTATGAGACTCACTACAACTCAGCCAAACGTCGACCAGTCGCATTAATTGCTGTGTCACGCGGATAATATTCAGTTGCGTGAAGCACCCTAATTCAACTAACCCTAACCCCCTTCCTATCTTAGTATCTAACTCACACGTACGTACTGTGCGTCTTTTACTTATTTAAATAAGATTTAACACAATGAATAAGTGTAACATATAAATTACACCCACGTCATCGTCTTTGTATTGCTGCGAAACTTTTTTTTTTTTAATACAGAATATTTGTACAATATGAAATGATAGAATAAAAAACTATATATATATATATATATATATATATATATAGTTAACATATTCACGAGTTGTTCAATTAACAGTATTTTTCAATTTTAATCAAATAATTAAATCTGTGCAATAATTTCACAATATGAAGTAACATGGTCTATAATTACATCATTTATAGTATGTGGCGACATGTTATATGCACAATACCCTACTTGACCACACATGCATATGAAAAAATTAGAGTATATTACGCATATTTCCCTTGAATTTTATTGAAATCACACAAATCTCCCATCCATTAAATATTCATTTTAGTTTAATTATACTTGAATACTAAAATATCCTCCATAAAAATGCAAGAGGATATTTAGTTTTTAAAAAATATGTAATAAGGTTAATGAAGGACATTTTAGTCATAAAAAAGTAAAATTGGATTAAAGTACAGTATAATTTTTCTTTTTTGGTTTTAAGGGAAGTCTGTGTATTTTTTTGAAAATTAAAAGGAAATTTGCGTAATTTTGAAAAAAGTCAAGATAATAGTATGTACCTGTTCAAAAAAGAAAAAAAGATAATAGTATGAAAGTTACCTTTCATATATATATCATTATCTATGAATAAAATAATGGTTAAATAAATAACTTATGTTTGGCCAAAAAACAACGAATTGTTAGATTTGAAATTAAAATTTGTATATGAATTATATGATAAAAAGATAAAATTTGATTAATTTAAAAGATGGATGAACAATGTTATCTATTAAAACTTCTATAAAATAAAAAAAAATTAGAAGAAAATTAAAGCCAAAAAAACTTTAACGGAATAAAAACTTGTATTCGTTTCTACCAAAAAGAACTTTTACTAATTATGTTGCTTTCGAGGGGCTTGAACTAATGTTTAGTTGTCCTACCCCTATTACACATATCTTTCGTACAACTAGGACCTTTTGGGCTATATGGCCCAAATCCAATACCTCTTTCCCTCGCCAACTCTTTGAGTGATTCTCTTATAATGTACATTTTTCTTGGCCCAGAAAGTGTCATATCATAAGACATTCAGATTCTTTTACAAGGATAATTTTTAAGCCCACTTTGAAAACTGTTTACTCGGTCAACAGACAGGTGGCGATTTCTTCATTTTATTCTAAAACGTCCTCCTGGCTTCACACTCTTCGCGTTCTCCATCACTTTCTCTTGCGCTCTTTTCTCTCTTCCGCGTCTTTGTGCCTCCGGAGCAGCCCGATGGCGACAAATACACTTACGGGAGCATCAGTCTCCATGCGGTCTCGATTTCCTCAGTTGGAGCAGAGTCTGGTTTGTTTTATTTCCCATCTCGATCCTGTGCTACTGTGTGTGTTTCATTTTTCTTCCATACACCATAGATGATTCTTTCAGTTGTTCCACATGCTATCTTTGTTTATTTATTTATATTTATATATTTCTTTTTTCTTCTTACGTAGATGTTATTCTGCATGGGTTGTGCAATCTTTTTATTAGAAGGAGATATGATATTTCGTGATATAGGTTATAGCTTTTATTTGGAGATTTTGATCTGATTCATTTAGGGAGTTTTTGGTAAAGTTGGAAATGGGAATGTGGAAAACGGAGGAAGGGAATCTGATACATGGAACCAGAAACCTATCAATATCTCATCTTTATTCTTCCATTTTCCGGCTTCTTGTTTTCTCATCTAGAATGCACACCCTTAGCCTGCCTTGTCACTAGTTGTATAGCTGCACAATGCATTACGTAGATATGTCCATCCTGCAGCAAGCTTCTTGTTTTCCTTATGTTCATAGAATGATAATCAGGAAGTCGAATAATAATTAGCTTCCTCTGCTTGAAAAATTATATTGTCAATTTCTACCAGTTTTGTCAAAGATGACTAATGAAAGCCAAGACTTTCAAGTATTCTTTTCAAGTATTCGGATATCATTAACATTATCTATACATCCTTGCTCTATCATATTACTTGCATGTGTTTTGCTCTTGTGAGCTATGTAGAAAAATATACGTGAAGTTTCACATATTGAAACCCCATAATTTTCGGACCACTTAAGGAGGTTGTTGCCTACTTGCTAGTAACAAGCTGAACGTTGCTAACATTTAAGAAGAGGGCAACGGGTTACAAGTGACACTACGGAAGCATTGATAGTGTCTTGGAATTGTGTTTTCGTGTTTGATTATGGTGATTATTATTCTATAGTGAAGTTCTTATGAATGCGTATGTTGAACAGGTATATAATTCAATTTCTGGGAGAAGCAACCTTTCTTTTAGCTGGCAGCCACACTCAGTTCGCCTTAGAGTATCCTGCAGTGTATGTAGTGCTTCGACCTTCTTCTAGAGATTGTACCTTTGGCTTTACGTGGACACCAATTTACTTGATGTTAAACTTTTTAAACTGTAGTTATGGGAATCTTGGATTGCAGATGTTAAACTTCTTAAAACTATAGTTATAGGAATCTTGGATTGCATGTAATGAGACTTAGTTTATAACAAGAGTGTTTGCAGTCTAACATTTAGAAGCTGACATAATTATCTTTTGACAGAAATTTTGGAGTGAAAGATAACACGGTAAACATATGAATTTTGACTTATTCTTGCTCAATCATCCCTCGTTATGACATGGAGGCTATAGCGACCTATCAATATAGATTGAAGATGGACTGTACTGAAAAAATTCCTATGTCTGGAAATTATTTGTACTACTACAAGTTTCACGCTGATCTTAGGCTGAGAATGTCTATATCCTTTTTATCAGAATATGTAAATTAAATTTTCTGCATTCTGATACCCTGTTTTAAATAAAGTTTCTAGAGGGTATTTTGATGATCACTGTATGTTGACTTGTTAATGCATGTGTAATTTGAAAAAAATATTTCATCTATCTAATTATAGTAATGATTGATTTTAGCTACTAGCATCAGTCAATTGCAGGCTTTCTGTGTGAATATACGCTCTGTCCCCCTCCTCCACTCTTCCACATGTAATGGATATTGAATCTCAGGACTCCTCTCTCTCCCTCTCCCTCTCTATCAATCTGAATGTTGTTATCATGCTTATTTTGAATTTCTTGAGCAGGCTAAACCAGAGACAATAGACAAGGTGTGCAAAATAGTGAAGAAGCAGCTAGCTTTACCGGATGATTCTAATGTTACTGGCGAGTCAAAATTTACTGCTCTTGGTGCTGATTCCCTTGACACGGTAATCAGAACAACTTGTGAACTTTTAACATGCTGCTATTTAGTACTCGAACAAATTTTATGACTGTAATAATGGAATAAGTTGTTGTCAACTCAATTTACATCCGTTGTCCTTTAGGTTGAGATCGTGATGGGACTTGAGGAGGAGTTTGGTATCAGCGTGGAAGAGGATAGTGCACAGAGCATTACAACAGTTCAGGAAGCTGCAGATCTTATTGAGGAGATCATTAAGAAGCAAAGTCCTTAGAGTGATCGATATTCGTAGTGTGGGATAATTTGAAGTTTAGAGTTTTCTAGTTGTGAATTCTGCTATTGCTTTGTTTCTCGGGGGTAAAATTGATAATAAACAAGCCTTATTTAGATCATGAAACTGCTTTTGTGCATAAGGAAAGGGATTTAATAGATTTGTGTTAGTCTTAGTGGTATCTTATGTTGGTTTTATTGAGCAGTGAGAACTGGCCATTGCAGCAATAGCTGCAGTGTGAGCGAGGAACCTGAAAATAATATCAACTCAGATCAGAAGTGTTTCTAGTTAAGTATTGTCTGCCTTTTGGAGTTAGGGTATGTTTGAATTGATGGTTTGGGAAAGATGGATAAAGTGAGTTGACAATTATTTGGAAGTTTATTTTTGGATAGAATGAAATAGTAAATGGGAATTTTCAAGACCTCTTTCCTTTTTATTTCGGAGTTTATAATCATTGACTCTCAAAATTGAAAAGTCAAGGATAAAATAAATCTTTATAAATAAATTATAAGTTTATTTTCGCTAATTTAGAGTATAAACAAGTGCAAACAACTTTAATATATTTTATTAATTTTAAATAACTTTTAAATAAGGGTTGAAAGAATTTTTTCTTTCTTAGTATAGTTACTAAACGATAGAAGGGCTAGTAACCAATCGTTCCAATATAATGTATTTCAGTCAACTATTAATTATTTTATTTCGTTCTCTCCCTAACTAGGACTTGTCTAATTCATCCCAAAACAAAGGTTAGTCACTCAGAAAAGCAACAACTTATAACAAAAAAGAATAAGAAAATTTAATTGTACATGTTTTTTTTATAAAACATCTCTTGGCGTATGGATGGGCTACATGGCAGGCGATTATTTTTTAAGAAAAATAGATAAGCTGAAAGCATTGGCACACTTTAAATCATTGGAGGGCAAAGTGCAAACTACACGTAAATTAACTGACGTTTATCCCTTTCATGTTCAACAAAGAAGGACCATGATAATTACTGCCAACCAACACTGACACATCATGCTCCTTTGAGCCAGTGGTCTTGAAGAGAAGGGCAGTCAGTCGATACTCAACATTAACAACAGTCGAAATGCGGTCAAAGATCTTGTAATCTGATATGTGCACATATTTACTTTTATTTACAATACGTCGCACCGGATGTCTTGCAATTATTACATCGATGCTACATTTATTCAAAATAGTTGATGACACATCATTCCCAACCTGCATTAAAGAAACCAGCATCTTTCATCTCAGAGTAATACACATTCTCCAAATTTATATCTTCCTCCTGTAAAATTGACAATAAGAACAATCAGTCATATCCATTATCAATATAACAAGGAAGAATGTCTTTGTTTATGAAAGGTAGAGGCTTGGAAAATAAAAACTGAATTGAGGTCGTCGAGTAAAGGACAAAACCTGGAAAAAGTCCGCTAGGAATGTTATATACAGAAGAGGAAGATAAAAGGCGTGGTAACAGACAACAGTAGCACTATACAACCTGTGAACAAAAATAAACACAAAGCTTTAGCGGAAAATACCAAAGAAAATGGCTTACAAGAATTGTTTTCTGCTCAGCGTCAGTAGAATCTAACCAGAAACTGAAACCGAAAGCAGCACCAGTTCCAGTAAGGCCACAAGCAAACAATGCAATTGCATTCAAGATGAACATGATAGTCACGTACTTGTAAAATGCAGGTCTTGCTGCAGAAAAGGAAAGGAAATGAAGCAATCATGACGTTAAATACATATATGATGTACCAATCCACACGTGACTTACCAGGTAACCTTTCCCTCCACCTGGAATGATACATGAACAATATGAAGCCATACACAGCAGTGAGCAACAGCTTGTGGACAACCCACAAGTTCCACTTCAAGGGATGGGTATGGTCATTGCTATCGATGAACAAAGGGATCCCGAGTCCAAATAGATAAATAGCCTGGAAAGGAAACATGTGCAATGGTTTATCTCTATTCTCTAACATGATGCAATACCAGATTTATGTTGTAGTTCCAATAGGAAAATAAACAATAAGTAACAATCCACAATCTTTTTCATAGATTCACATTTAAATAGTAAAACATGACTAAATGAACAGTTGCTCATGTGGCATTGCTAATTTCTTTGTCAAGAGAAGCACTTATGTGAGAATGACACAAAAAAGGCAAAAGCAATTTAGCTCAAATGTATATTTAAATTTTACTTCCAGCAAAGCTCCAAGTACCTGCCTCTCTTCCCCAGGCCAAAAAAAAAAAATCCACTATCCCATAGAAGTGTTTTTGTTTATAAGCCAAACAACATATGAAATACCAAAAGAGAGCACATCAGCACAGGCCCTAAGCGGGCTACAACAGAGCACTGTTTGAAGGAAAACAGAGTTCGCATTTTTCCTCCCAGTGTTGGTCCCATATAAATACAAAATTACAAGTAGGACAAAAAAGGCTTCTGGGGAAAATCAATGAATTACCTTTAACAATATATCCAAACCAACAATGACCCCTGAGATACCAAAAGTCCGTGTCAATGCTTCTAAGCCACTTGCATTATTTCCCTGAAGTAAAAAGGCCAGCAAGCTAACTTCTAGGAATAGCATTGCAGATGTAGTAAACAAGGACAATAAGTTCCATGCCAGCTCTTTTGCATGAGTGCACTCCCATGCCTAACACAAGAAATATTGAAGCAGAGTAAACACTCAAGTATCATGGTGGTACCAATACTAGTAAAAGAGAAGCATTATACAAATCAAAGTCCACTGCAAGTACCATCTAAAATAATATGATATAGTGGTGCTCTAGTAACAATCTCTATAAACTAAAGTAGCAGAATGTCACGAACTTGTTCTCTTAACAAGCTCACGTGTGACCTTAGCTCCTTTCCACCCCTCGCAATAGCTAAATCAGCCTACCTCAATGAACTAGAATGACAAGGAAAAGAAGAAAGAAGACAAGAGAGCTCTTTGGAATGCTTAAAGCTTGGATGATTTACAAATGAGAATCCTACCCTTATTTATACACCTTCACCTCCTCAATGGACGATGGTAATCAATTCGATCTAATAGTGGAAATTGGTTTTGTAGTACCCTCCACTACAATATCTATAGCTTAGAATATCTACAAGAATATACCTGAAATATTCACAAGAATATTAAGGGAATATCCATAAGAATATCCACGAAATATTCACACTTCTCTATACTATTCTATGTACAAGAGTATGTAATCCTTAGGTTCTGATGCCAAAACAAAAAGTCGTGCCATTCTCTCCCACCTAATTTGGCGACGTCCTCATTGCCTCGTGCGTTCTGAGTTGATCTCGGAACTGTCACAAGTTTTCCTCAGATTCCCATGTTGCTTTTGACTCAGGTAGCCCCTTCCATTTGATTAAATAGTGGGTTTGGCATGGAACGCCCCGTTTACGCACCTCTTGTGTCGCGAGCACCTCTTTAATCTCCTTATCATAAGATTTAGTAACCACGGGTGGTGCTCGATATGATAACCCTAGACTTGGGTCTTCCTCGTCCTTACGATATGGCTTAAGCATACTTACGTGAAATACTAGATGAATCTTCAAAGAGCTAGGTAGGTCAAGTTTATAAGATACTTCACCTACCTTAGCGATAACCAAGAACAATCCTTCATATTTCTAGACCAAGCCCTTATGCAAGCTATTTAGTACCTTGAATTGTTGAGGAAGAAGCTTCACAAAGACTAAGTCATTGACAGTGTACTCCTTTGGCCGTCCTTTCTTGTTCGTCCATTTCTTCATGCGTTTGCGAGCCTTTTCTAAGCACGAATGAGCTAGGTTGACATGTTATTCCTAAGACTTAGCCATCTTGAGCGCTCCCGGACTCTTTCCTTCTTGGAGTGGTGTGGCCAACATGTGCGGGGTTAGTGGTTATTGTCTAGTAGCAAGTTCAAATGGATTTCGCCCTGCAGCTTCATTACGCTATAAGTTGTAGGAGAATTGGGCTACATCCAAAAGTTTGGCCCAATCTCGCTTATTGGCACTCACAAAGTGCCGTAAATAGCACTCTAGTAATGCATTCACTTTTTCAGTTTGCCCATCGATTAAGGGGTGAAAGCTTGTAGAGAAGTTAAGGTCCGTCCCGAACAACTTGAACAACTCCGTCCAAAGTCACCTAGTAAAGCAAGGGTCTCTGTCACTCACAATGCTCCTTGGCAGCCCCCAATATTTAACTATGTTCTTAAAGAATCCCCGTGATGCTTCCTCCGCTGTGCAATCCTTTGAGCATGGGATGAATGTCCCATATTTAGAGAATTGGTCTACCACTACCATGATAAACCCAAATCCCTTAGACATTGGTAAGGCACTGATGAAGTCCAAGGTAAGGGAGTCCCATGGTCGTTCGAGGATGGGCAGTGGCTTTAACAACCCTGCAGCTTACTTGTTCTCCACCTTGTCTTGTTGGCACACAAGATAAGTCTTCATATAAAGTTCCACACTGTCCTACATCTGTGGCCAATAGTATTGTGCGTTTTTTACCAGGATGGCTAGCCCACTTTGTATCATGGCACTCTTTGATAAGGTCCCTTCGAAGACTCCCCCATTTCGGAACGTAGAGGCATTGTCCCTTCTTGTAGAGTAGACTGTCTTCTACCTAAAATCGTTGTGTCTTGCCGTCTGTGGCCAACTTCATTAACTCCTTGGCCATTAAGTCATGCTCAAGTCCCTCCTTGATGCGTGCAATCATGTCCTCTCTGGCCTGGCTAATGGCTGTGAACTCGGCCTTTCTTCTGAGTGCATCGGCCGCCACGTTGGCTTTACGTGGCTTATACTCCAAAGAATAGTCAAACTCTACCAAGAAGTCTTGCTACCTGGCTTGCTTGGGTGACAACTTCTATTGAGTTTGGAAATAGCTTGTTGCCACATTGTTTGTCTTAATAATGAAGTGTGCCCCTAGTAGATAATGTCTCCACACATGCAAGCAATGGACCATAGCCGTCATCTCTTTTTCTTCCACGATGTAGCGTCGCTCCGTCTCATTCAATTTTTGGCTCTTGAACGCAATTGGGCATGATTCTTGGATCAATACTCCCCTAATAGCAAAATCAGATGCATCAGTGTGCACCTCGAATGGTTTGCTAAAGTCTAGTAGGGCAAGATCAGTGTCTTGGCTAACTGCAGCGTTCAAGTCCTCAAAAGCCTCTTGACATAAGTCAAACCACTCCCATACTCTTCCCTTTTTTTGAGTAGGTCAGTTAATGGTGCTGCCCTCTTCGAATATCCCTCGATGAACCGTTGGTAATAATTTACTAGACCAAGGAAAGATCATAGCTCCATTACCTTGGTTGGTGTTCCCCACTCCAAAATTGCCTTTACCTTGACTAAGTCCATCCTTAGCTTCCTATGTCCAATGATATGCCCCAGGAAATGCACTTCTTTCCTGGCGAATGTGCACTTTTCCCTCTTGACGAAGAGCTCATTCTCTCAAAGTACTTGGAAAACGATTTGTGAGTGCTTAACATGCTCTTCCATCAAATCACTATAGACCACGATGTCGTCCAAGTATACCACCATGAATCAATCCAAGTATGGTTGAAAGATCTTGTTCATGAGTGTGCAAAACGTCACTAGGGCATTGGTCAATCTGAATGGCATGACTAGCCACTCGAATGAACCATTGCGGGTGACGCATGCCATTTTTGGTTCATCTCCTTCTACAATGCGAACTTGATAGTAGCCCTTTTGCAAGTCCATCTTTAAGTATATCTTGGCTCCACCAAGTCTGTCAAAAAGATCGGCAATCAAAGGAATAGGGTAGCGATTCTTGATGGTTACCTTATTGAGCGCTTAGTTGTCCACACACATTCGTAATGACCCATCTTGCTTCTTTTGGAAAAGAAGCAGTGCGCCATAAGGTGCCTTCGACGATCTCATCTTCCTTATCTTCAACAACTCGTTAAGTTGGTGGCAAAGCTCCTCGAGCTCACTTGGGGACATACGGTAAGGTGCCATGGCAGGTGGTTTGGCACTAGGTTCCAACTTGATCTTATGATCCACCTCCTTCCTAAATGGTAACTTTTAGGGCGGCTTTGCGAGCATCACATCCTTGTTCTCCTCTAGGATAACTTGAATGATTGGTGGCACATCCTTCTGCCCCTCCGACTCATTGTCTACCTCAAGAATGGCTAAGAATATTGATTCTTCTCTCTTCACCCCTTTGGCTAGTTGCATAGTCAACAATTACTTAGCTTCCCAAACTTGATCATTGGGCGTCTCCATTGTCAGAATCATGCACGGTGACCCTTTTTCAAGTATGCACACCGTACTAAAGGATGGTATAGGGATAGTGACTACCTGTCTCAAGAAGTCCATCCCTATTATGACTTTGAAATCATCCATTGGTGCTATTTTAATCCACTTGGTCCTTCTAAGTGCCTAAGCGTAGATCCACCCCTCGTGCTACACCATTAAGGGGTTAGGCTTTGGCATTGACGATCTTTAGCCAACCTTCGCCCATCGTCCATTGAAGACCAAGCCTTTTAGCCTCCTCCTCTGTCACAAAGTTTTGAGTTGCCCACGTATCAATCAATGCCCTTGTTGGTTTCCCATTTATACATGCCTCGACAAACATGAGTCATTTTCTTGACGTCATTGGCATTGGCTTGGCCTTGAGAGCATTGAGGATTTAGAGGGATCCCATCATGCTTGCCTCCTTTTCACGAGCCTCAGCTTCTTGTTGCTCCAGTAATGCCAACAAAGAACCAAGCTTGGGACAATCCCTTATTACGTGTGGTCTTTTGCACACGAAGCACTCACCTTTTGGCACAAAGGACTTCTTTTTCGCCTCGAACTAGTCTCGGTCCAAGCTCTTCTTTCCTCCCTTGAATGGAGGCTTGCATTGGTTGTTTCTCCCCATAGCCTCATGTCTCTCTCCCCCACTTTTAGCCAAGTTCTTATCGTTCTTCTTTGATGCATCCACTTGGCCTTAGTGATAGAAGTTTGTTCATCAACTGGTCGGATGTTTCTTCTTTGTACTTCCTGCTTAGCCCAACTTTGCAACCCATTTACGAAGTAGAAGAGTAGATCTTCTTGGGACAAGTTGGGAATTTGAAGCATGAGGGTTGTAAATTCTTTTATATAGTCGTAGATCGTACCTCGTTGCCTCAACTCCCTCAGCTTCTTTTGTGCCTCGAAGACGACATTCTCTGGGTAGAAATGCCATTTAAGGTCCTTCTTGTAGTCCTCCCATGTATCGATCTGAACAATGCCTCGCTCTATATTGGCATGCCTCCTTCGCCACCATAGCATTATTGTGTTGGCAAGGTAGGAAGTGGTGATCTTGATCTTTGATGTCTCATCCGTTAGGTTTAGATTGTCGAAGTATTGCTCCCATGGAACTTTGTTGGCTTCGAGTAGTCTACCTTGGACAAATGGTTAGAGGTGATTGTCGCTCCTCTATTAGCAGCAGCCTTCTTGTATAACGCCAAGTCTTCTTGCATCCCCTCGATGCTAGCTTACAAGACTTGGATAGCATCTATCACCTTGGTCTCCAATTGGATGAACTGTGACTCCACGTCTCCCACGTCATCCTTGACCTTGTCTGGTTGCTCAAACATATGGTTCTCCAACAAAGCAGCATCATTCTTAACCCTCTCGAGCTTTTCTCCAAGCTCCCCTACGATTTGTTCCAAAACAACATGCTCACGAGCCTTACTTTGGTCACACTTCTTCATACCGCCTTGGTAGGCAGGGACAACTTCCCTTCCACGCTTCTTGGTAACGAACGAAGTGGTACCCTCAACGTTTCCAGCCATGCTCACAAGTGTGTACAACACCAAACCGAACCATGCTCTGATACCACGTGTCATGGACTTGTTCCTTTAACAAGCCCACCTGCAGCCTTAGTTCTTTTCCACCCCTCGCGGTAGTTAAGTCCTACTTCAACAAACTAGAATGGCAAGTAAAAGAAGAGAGAAGACAAAAGAGCTCTTTGGAATGTTTAGAACTCTTTAAATGCTTAAAGCTTAGATGATTTACAAATGAGAATCCTACCCCTATTTGTACACTTCTACCTCCTTAATAAACGGTGATGATCAATTCAATCTAATGGTAGAGATTGGTTTTATAGAACCCTCCATTAAGATATCTATGGCCTAAAATATCTACAAAAATATTCATAGAATATCCACAAAAATATACCTAGAATGTTCACAAGAATATCTAGAGAATATCTATAAAAATATCTACAAAATATTCACACTTCTCTATTCTATTTTATGTACAAGAATATATAATCCTCGAGTTCAAATACCAAAACGAAAAGGCCGTGACAACAAGCTCTTATAATAATCTATTTAAACTAAGTTAACAAAAAAGTCAGAACAAGAAGCGAACAAAGAATATCCAATCCCATTAATTTTGGCAAATAACATCATGATTTACAAGCACATAATAAAGTATGCAAGAAATTAAATCTATATTAGCATTTAAAGAATGTTATGCAGTTAGTGTCTCATAATTTTATTCCTTGATATTCTCCAAAACTATGATCCTACGACATGCTCAAAATAATTCTTTTAACCACATACGAGAGATTCTCACAGTACTAAATTTTAAGACTAATTAAACGATTATGCGTTGATTTGAAGAAGGGAAAGAGCAACAGGAAGATTTCTTTTACAGCCAGATATACTTCTTTTAGAATGGTTATAGAGGTTGAAAGGCAAGAGGCATGCTGTTAATTCTAGTAAGATAGCGCATTTGGCATAAATTCTCAGTCACCGTTTTTTAAGAATGCCTTGTAAAGTCCACCAGCAACATATCCGCACACGAAGAGGAAATTCAAGTTCATCAGTGGTGCTCGTGAAGGGGCAGCTACACAAGACCTAACAACAAACTCTTCAAGTAGACTAGCCATGTATATCACTGTTGGCCAGGCCAAGTAAACCACTAAATCATCATAGTGATGTCTAGATTATAACAAGAAACCTAAAAAGAATCTCTTCATTTTTATTTTAAAGGAATCACATCAAAATTTGGATGAAAAACTGTTTCCCCTGCATCTATGAGAAACCATAGAGCAAATGAACCATGTAACCATTAAATTTCAAGAACGAACCTGGAGAATGCACCAAGTAAGATTGAGCACGCTGGCAAGCCAAAGGCATACGTAATACGATGTTATAATATAAGAGCGGCCTCGCGAAAGCTTCGCAAGACTCTGCTTGGCTTGCACAGCCAAGTACAAGACGAAAAGAAATGAGGCTGTGATCAAGGCTGCGTTATGCCAGAAGCCATGACACTCGAGAAGCCAATTGTAGAATCTGGGGTCGGAATTCTCTGATAATACTGTGCTAGAATTTGACCCTTGCGTTAGCACTGACTGTGGAAGCATCTCTTTGAAAGCTAGCTCTCTAGTCAAAGACTCAAAGGGAAGCTGGCGCATTGAATTGAAAGTATGAAAAGGAAATTAATTTATCGGAATCACGGTGGAAAACCCTAAATCCTGATTTGAATTGAAGAGAACTGCGAAAAGAGTAAACGTGGACGAGCGGATATAACAGAAATAAGATCAATTTTTGATTTGCACGGTCTATGAAGGAGTTACAACCTTTCAACCATGGAAAAGAACATGATGAAATGCATATCTGCGGCAGGTATGCCGGTATTTTATTGGACTTTTTTTCTTTTGGACGAACTACAATTATGCAATTTTTAGTGAAATTAATATGACACATAAATAAAAATTTTAATTATAAGGAATTAAATTTTTAAATATGAATGTATAGAAATAAATAAAATAAGAAATTAATATTATCTACCATTTCCAACATACTTTTTTATATTTATAATGATATTATTTATTGTTTCTTAGTATAACAAATCTTATAATATTTATACAACATAAAATATTATCTAAAAGAAGAAAACAATATTTTGAATTTTTTTAAATGAGATCTTTTTGAATTTAATCTCATATATATAAAATTATTATTATTATTTAAAATATGTTAATTTTAAAAATATGATGTCATTATTAGTAACCATTTTATTTGTAATGAAATAAATTTAAACAATTATTTATATGTGAGGTCTAAAATAAAAAGATATTTTATTTGTGGAGTGCTAAATTAAAAAATGTCATATCTTTAAGGTATAAAAATAGAGTTTCATTGGTTATTTAAAATAATATCTTAGAATAGTTTCATCATTTATATGATACTGTTGTATTAAATATTAATATAATAAACATAGATATATTGAGAACGTATTTAATTTGATGATTGAATAACTAAAAAGTTTGTTTACTCACTAAAATGTATATTTGCCTAATATTAGTGTTTGAGTTCAAAACTACATGTGTCTTTTAAGTAATTATTTACTTATTAGTGAGAAAATATTTTAATATTAAATATACTACATTGTCAAAATTTACTTTTCAGATAAATATCCCAAAACATAAATCACAATAATCAAATTTTAATTTTGACCAAAATCAAATTTACAAATTAAATTAGCACAACTTCAATAACATGCATATACGTATCAAAAGTCAAAGTAATACTTAGATAGCAAAATTAAAATGAAGTTGTATTTTTTCTAACATGCCGTGATACTTAAACCATGGCTAATATAAGCGTCGACATCCAGTTATACATATCAAAGGTGACGAGTTTTGCAAATTGCAAGTGATAAACCGAAGACCGTGTTAAATTAATTAAACAACAAAACAAAAATTAGAGAAGAAACAGGTAGATATAAGGGCTGCCTCGTTCGCATACAAAAAAACAACAAAATTGGGCCGTGAGGCCCATGAATCACAGGAAGTTCGGAGACCGTTACAGTTTTCGAACAATTCGTGGCTTTGTCCACGTCACAACCTTCGGCTTCGTGTTCTATTCTTTCACTCCCCTGTCCCCATGCCTTAACGAACGGATCCTTCAAGCCTCCACGATTGCAGGGCACTAAAAAACTCCTTTATCACCATTTTATTCTTTGCAAATTTATTTTAATCTAAATAATTCATTCTTCAATCATTTCTTCCCCTCCATCTTTTTCCATCTGGAAATGGTTATTCGGAGGATATCATTGAATTCGTCCGGTTCTTGAACTATTTATGTAATTTTTGTGGATTTTTTCTTCAGTAAATTACATTTTGATTTTGAAATCTATTGCGAAAATGGAAGATTAATCTCATCGCCGGCTCAATTAGGATGAAATAATTTGAAGTAACTCTTTCTTAATCCGTCACCGGTATGTTACACAAAATTTATTCTGTTTCGTCGTATGCTATTTCTGCTTGATTCGTGATCCGAGATCGCTGTTTCATTTTTGTTTTCGTAGATGGATCGGACGAGAATGTACGATAGGCAGAGGAGCAACACAGGCTCGCCGAAGGCGCCAACGTCGCCGACGATATCGCCGGTGAACCGCCATGCACGCGCAGGTTCCGCTGGGGCGCTCAATATGCGGAGAGGACCGAACAATGCCGCCAAAGCTGCAGCTCAGAGGCTTGCACAGGTTATGGCACACCAGTCAGGCGACGACGAGGACGACGATGACGACCTTTCTCTTGACTATGCTGCGATTAGTGGCAATGGAAGCATTGGACTTGGAGGCACTGGAAGAGCGACGCCTGCGCGTGCTTCAATGGTAATTGCCTTCATGCCTTTCCAGTCGAAATCACCTTTACTTCATTTTGCTCATTCTGCTCCTCTTAAATGTCATGAAACTACTTGAAAGTTGAAAGCTAAAGCTTCCATGTTGCTTTACCTAGGCTGTTCGGCCTCTTCAAGAACAATCTACATCTGCAAGAACGCGGATGCCAACGGTAATTGACTTCTTCGTATTCGAGATAATTGAATTCTCTTTTAACATGTTAAGCTAATTTTTGAAACTCTGATGTTGTTTCTATTAGGCAATTCGGACTGTTCATACTAATAACGAACAAACTGCAGCTGCTGCAAGACCGCGGTCCCCAATGGTAATTGACTTAAATTCTTCCCGTGGCCTTCAAGATAATTGGCTTCTCTTTGAATGATAAGACAACCTAATAATGCATGCTTGCTTTCTTTATTTTTTTCTTTTGATCTAAAATAATTCATGCTTACTTGAAACTTTGATGTCGTTTTTAATTAGTCAGTTCGTACTGCTGCGGCAGCCCAAGAGCAACCTCCATCCGCGAAAGCCATATCAGGAGGTCGATCATCTCTCCCAGCTGTAAATACTCCGGAGCAACCGTTACCTCCTGTAGTCACGTCGGTGCGATCAGCCATCCCTGGCCATTTCGGGGAGCAAGTATCAACTACTCATACAGTATCAGCGAGCCGAGCTCTGGAATTGTCTCCCTCTGCTCGTACTATAATAGTTACTCGGTCACCTCAACCCAGCGCTATGAATGACCAATCACCGTCTGCTCGTGCTGCAGCTGCCCCTGCTCGTCCCAATGCGGCACCTAAATCTGTTCCCATAGTACCTCCTGCTGTCCCTATAACACTCAGGCAAACCTCTTCTGGTATTCCTCCAGAGGCCACTCAGGAAATTAGAAGAGACAAGAGGTATGCTGGTGTCCTTTATGGTTACAAGTCCCGTCTCTTAAACCCTATAATCCTAAACCCTTCTCTTAAAACATGTTTGCATAATCTTTTCCATCTTTTGTCAATCTGTTTACTTATCATTCTACTATTCATTAAAAAAAATTCGTCGTTTCGAGTTAGGAATGACATTGAGATTCAACGATTAATCTCAAATTTTCAATGCGTATGCTCTATGTCTAATCCTCTGCACTTCTGGTGAATACATAGACTGTCACTTGATTTAGGGAGTATGAACTTGAGAGATGGTATGATCAATCGACGTCCGCCCTCTTCTACTACTGCTCTTGAAGATGAGGTAGGACACTCGAGCAAAATAATATACACACTCTTGATAGCTTAGCAGTTCTAAGTTGTTTTGTTTAAATGTCACTCACTAATAAATCAACATCATGTCCTTCTGCTTCTCCTCCCCACCACTTTCCTCAATTTTAATAAACTTGCAGTTGTATAGCTTCTACTGGCTTGTCCTTGTGCGACTTCTATATCTTTTTTTTTTAAAAGACTCTACTAATCATATATGAATTTCATTGCAGCTGGATATGCTACAAGAAGAAAATGAAAGTTTGCTTGAGAAGGTAATACAATACACAGACCGAGTTATTCATCTCCTTAGTTTTTGAGATCCTAGCTGTGCAATTTAATTGTGGATCGTAAAAGAAAGAGTTATATGGCTTATACGTCACTTCTGTTGTCTAGCTTTCTTCAGCGGATATTTGCCAATAGTCTGATATAGTGTCCTTTTAGATTTAGACATAATATCGTGTTCGATGTTATCAACGTGGGGTTGTTGTGTGAGACTGCTGCTTTGTCAATATAGTGAAGTGATGATAATGTGTGATATTGGCTTCAAATGCAGAGTTTTATGTGAAAAATATTTCCTTGTTATATACATGTTTTACGGGCACTCCTTTTTTATGTGTATCCCCAGCTTCGACTTGCGGAGGAGAGGTGTGAGGAAGTTGAATCAAGGGCTCGGCAGCTAGAGCAACAGGTAATTTTTCTCATGGAACAGTTGGACTGTGCATGTGCTGTTTGAATCATGTTTGTTCATTTACTGATCTAACTGACAAGTATACAAGTGATGTCTGTTGGCCACCGAAGCTCATGTAATCAGAGGTTTTGGAACTAAATAGATGATGAGTACAAAATCAGTTGTTGAAACTCGAAAGATTTGGTTTAGAATGTCCTTTATTGCTACAACTTCTCCATATTATTATACTGGAACGAAGATAAAATGGCATATTAATTGACAAATTTAATTTTGTCTGAAGTTTAGTTTTAATATGTTATTAGTGTTCAAAATGTGTCCAATCCTGTTCTCAATGACTTTAGTTGCAATGACATAGGTCGGGGTGAAATTCCGTTTGTTGAGATAGGAGAACACCAGGCCTAATTTTTTCTTTTCATATGCTTTTCTATAGGTTGCTCATCTGGGAGATAATCTTGGAGAAGGTGTAAGTTTAGAGGCCCGCCTTTTAAGCAGGCAAGTTTAGTCTTGACACAAGCGTTGCTTGATTAAAATTGAAAGTAAATTACACTAATTTTTTATGTTTATTTAAATTTTATTTAATATTTTATTTTTAAAATAATATGTAGTATTTATATATATTAAAAAATTTTAATTTAATTTAATTTATGTTTATAAAATTAAGCTTTTCACAATATTAAAACTGTAATTTTAATTTTAATATCATGGTAAAAATAATTAATAAATTTATTCTCTTTTGAATGGGATACATATTGAATAAAAATGTTAACTTTATTGTTATAAAATAAATTGAATTCAAAGTTAAGAGAAATTAGTTTAATATAAAGTAAAATCTTTAGTACATTTATAATTTTAAATATATTAAGTTATAATATAGTTACATAATTATAATATTATTATTTTTTAAATTGATATTATTACAATTATATCTTTATATTATGATTGAATATATTAGTATATTCAAAATTATGAATATGCCTAAAATTAATTGTTAATGTAATTATATCTAGATGCCTTATGATTTTTGGCTTGATGTTCATTCCACCAAGACATGTCACAAAATATTAACATACATTGTTTTTTTACTTTTATTTAACTCTTCGGTTGGTAATTCTTTATAAAGGTTGTCTATTTTACGATTCATTCTTTCGGGCATAAAAAAAAATATTGAAGGAAATATCATTGGCAAGTTAAGGATGGTGAATCTATTTTTCTATCCAAAAAAAAAAAAAAAACTCATCAACTGCTGTAAACAGGTTAACCGATGTTAATAGTAAACAATGATCAAGCTTAGAGGTGGAGGAAGGAGAGCAGCATATCTCGTGACCCCCCAAAATCTATCTAATGTGTGTGTGTATATATAAAAATTATATTATATGGTGTGTAATTAGATTTTGGCCCTATATATAAAAAAAAAAATTTTAATTTGTCCTCGCCAAATTCTTATATGTATATATATTATAACGCGCAATTTAGATTTTAACCTTCTATATGAAAGATAATTTTTATTTGATTCCTCATATTACTTACAAAATATTAAACAGTGACTTTCAAATAAAAAAAATTCAACTTTTCTTTTTAAATTTTTTAATGTGCTTTTATGCTCTATTCTTTACTTATTTAGATTTTTTTTAAGTCTTCATTTAATTCTAAATATCCAGTCATAACTTTTTATTTTTCATTTATTTTAAGTATTTAACCTTCAATTTATAATTTTTACTATGCATATGCACAATTTTAGATAGATTTAACACTCAATATTATATTCATGCTTTACACCTTCACATCATGTTTCAGTTCATTTTTTATTGTTTAGGTTTTATATCTTTCTCAAATACTTTAATTGTTTTGAAATGTATTCATTTCATTATTTTAGTATAATAATTTATTAAATTTTTATTCATTATTTCGTAGTTCATTTCTAATTCATGTCTAATATCTTCATTTTTTGTTAATAACTTCTCTTCATTGTATGCAAACTTACTACTTATACGTACCTTATTAAGAATTTTATCTACTATATAACATAATTTGTTTAATGTCTTAGTTTAAAAGATTAGTTGTTACGACTATGTGTATGTGTGTGTATATATATATATATATATTATATAATAGTTTTTTCTTATTGCTTATACTTTATATTTTATTATTAGTTAATATTTTACTTATATTGTAATAATAATTTTTTTTTAAAAATGAGTGTGTTTGATTTAATTATTTTATATTTTTATTTTTATTGAATCTTGAATCTTGTAATTAAAAAATTGAGTGTACGTGCACTATATTTTTTGTTATTTAATGATATTAATTCTAAATACATTAAATAATATATGTTATTTGATTAACTTTTAATTTTTTTTATATAATATGTTAGTGTTTAGTTGATCATTGACCCCTAAAAATAAATTGCTGGCTCTTATCAAGCTAATTGTCATTTTTAAGAACATAAGATTGCAATTTGAATTTGCTCAAGATTACAAACAGGCAAGTTCAATTTCCATTTTTTTTTGGTTGCTTTGGTTGTATTCTAACCTGTGTTATTCGTTTTGTACTTCAGAAAGGAGGCAGCGCTGCAGCAAAGAGAGGTTTGTTGTCTCATTTCCTCTTTTATCCAGTTGCTTTTAGCTTCTACAGTCCGCAAAGAGAGGCTTCTATTCCTCGTAGTTATACATTGATTCCCGGCAAAGAATTCTTCTGAAAAAATCTCACGGGGACTTAATACACGCTCTCATCTGTTGCTTTATTAAAACAAAAATAGTGTCTTATATAAGTTATTTAGTTTATATTCCGTTGTATTCTTACCTGATCCAACAAAAAACTCAGAAAAGGCGGGAATTTTTTTTCCTTTCTTTTCTTGAAAAGAAAATAAGTCACTGCGCCACATCCGAGTTTCCTCAAAATTGTGGTTAGGCAATTAAATTATGATCATTATTTCCATTTTCAGGCTGCTCTGAGGGTTGCTGCACAAATTCAGGGAGGTACAACTCCAGACGTTGCAGCCCTTCGGGCGGAAGCTGAGGTATCCAGCACCTTTATCTTGTACGTTTTATAGTTTTCTCGTAAACTCTTCTGCCATTTATTCACGGTAACATCTTGTTTACGCAATGTAATTTACTTTCATTGGATTTTCGATTAGATTGCAAGGGAGGAGGCAACATCTGCATTAGAGCAGCTACAAGAAACTGAGAGCGAATTAAAATCTCTGCGGCTTTTGACTCAACGAATGATACTTACCCCAGAAGAAATGGTTAGCGTAATCAGATGACTAACTTTTCATTACTATTTCTTCTATCACTTCAGTTTTATGATTTTTATTTGTGTCTCTTAGGATGAGGTTATTTTAAAGAGATGCTGGCTTGCTCGTTATTGGGGTTTATGCGTTCGACATGGTAAAGTCATCTTATTTTTGTTCATATATTTTTCACTGTAGTTGTCTTTCTTACTTATGTATCTTTCGAAACCAAATCCTTCCCCAGCTTAAATTGGAAACGTCTCGGCTCAGCGTTTACAGATGTAGTCATTGCTTTTCATAATGTCTGCGAAATTATATGCGTATGAGCGTGAATGATTCTTATGGCAGAGAAGGTGTTAATCAGTATTTTATGCTCAATGTTCAGATGAACAAACCAAGTAGCAATAATTATTCTCAATCCAGATTATTGTAGTTATATACGTCATTAATGGGGCTCAGAAGTAATCTTTACTTTATATGAGACTTAGTAAGTCAATCTAGTTTTGAGAAGTCATACTGCTGTCATAATGGTTGAACAATTAGATATTATCACATGAATCTGAAAAAATAACGCGTAGCAGAGCCAACCATAGATCGAAACTAGAAAATTTTTTCTGATATGTGCAAAACCAGCAAAGCCGCTGGCTTTTTCTATTTTTAGTTTGTACTTGGAATGAAATTTCTCATATCTTCTGTTAATTTATTGTCCAAACGTTTATTTGGGGACAGGAGTCAAATTCAGTTGATTTGAATTATTGTGTAGTTGTGGCTTTAATTTTTCTTGGAACTTTTTGAAATATAATTGATCAATTCGCTCTAGGATTACTTTGAAGTAATACTTTTAATTAACAAAAGATCGAAAACAAAAATTATATTCCATTGAGGGCACTGAAATATTTAGCAGGCGTTTATGGCGACATTGCTGGAGCAAGATTTAAATTCTGGTCTTCATTTGCCCCAGATCCTGTTGAAGTTGTATTAGCCGCCGGACAGAAAGCTAAAATGGAGACGGGTATATTTACTTCAGGGGATTTGTTTGTCTTTCTCTCTTTTTGTTAGTTGTTGTTCATTTCTATATTTATTTTTCTCATTTTTCTGATATATTAGTTATTATTTTTATTTACCTTTTGACAGTTAGGTTGGGTTATTAACTTTTTTAAAATTTTCGCACTAAACTGCAGAAAATGATGATATAGCAGATAATCCACGTGACCTGAATGAGATTTCTGGAGAGGGAAATATTGAAAACATGCTTTTTGTTGAGCAAGGGTTGCGGGAACTGGCTTCGTTGAGGGTATGTTTGGAACCAATCTATTAAAAATTCAATTGGAATTTTAGTAGTAAGTTAACTTGAAGAGGCATTGGTGGACTTAGGATCTATTGTATTTGCAAATACTACTTAATAGGTATAAACCTTTATAACATTGTTTTGGTCCCGTAAGTTGTAGTCATTTTTGTTATCTTTATTCACCCTTATTGATAGAAGACAACTATAAATTAATTATATTAATTATATTGGTGTTTTCATTAAAATATGTATTTATTATCCAGTCATGATATATGTTTAGGGTTTAAAATTTATGTATTCAAATACGTTCATCAGTTCATATATGTATAGACAATGAATAAATATTATTAAAGTGCATTTGCAATTAGTTATCCTAAGCATTGCAATTAATTCATTAAACTTATATTAATTATATAGGTGTTATCTTTCTTCATAAATATTATTTCTAATTATATCAATTGAGTTATTATCTAAATAGTTGTTATTTTATTGTTTTACAAACTTTATGCTTATTTAAATTATATACTAAATCTAACACTAAAAGTTTTCCTATCAAACAATACCTGTGTATCGCACAAGATTCAAGCTAGTTATAAAAAATTCAATTGGAATTTTAGTAATGAGTTAAATTGAACTATTCTAGTTAATTAAATTTTGTGTTTGGAATAAATATTAAATTTAATAGAATTCAATCAAATTTAATTTCTTGGATTTTTATTTATATGGTTAATTTACAATAATATCATTTCCTAATATTTATCAATGAAAAAAAGATAAGGATGACTTTTTGTTACCAAATCAATTCTTGATGTTGATATTTTATCAATTTTGGTGGAATTTGAAATTTACAGTGAATCCCACATTATATATGGTCTTTAATTACATTCCAAACAAAGTTAAATTAAAATTTAATGGGGTTGAATTCTTAAATTTTGATTGTTCCACACACACTCTCAAGGTTTATGTCACACCCTAATATTAAGATGTCTAAGGATTCCATTATTGAGTACATTTCTTAAAATTGATTAGAGGCGATTTGCAGTGAGTGGAGGCCTCCGGGAAATTGTACACAGCATCTCATTTGAGTTTAATATATCTTTCTTTTCTGAGAATGGGACCTTAGAGCTACCTCTTCCCCTGGTCTTGTTCCGTTATATGTTATATCTGTCACAATAGATTATACTAGTCAGAATGCAATTCTTTTTGTTTAGACTTCTCGCTATTTAAACTTTTCTTGGATTTATTCTAGTTATGTTCATTTATCAACATGCTATTGTGAGAATAACAGACTGAAGACTCGTGATGTAAAGCAGCATATTCTTTATTTTTTGCAGCGGCTATTGGTTACCGGAAATTTCTTTTGTTATTAGCTTTCTTTTTCTGATTATTTAAGGTAGAAGAAGCCTTGGCATTTGCAATGGCTCAACAAAAGCGACCTAATTTATTGAAATCTGGCTTTTCAGGTATGTAGTTCCATGATTCATACGCTAATTGCAAAAGCGGTTTTTATCTCTCATTTGGCATATGCATTCTGAATTTTGAGTGACCAGAGAAAAAGAAGCGTGTTATGAAGAAGTTTGATTTTTGAGTGATTCAAATTATTTTCTTTGGAAGAAATCTTGTTTTGTCACAAACACACAATTTTGTGACACACACACACACACACACACAAGTTGTTTCTCTTTTATTTGTAATATATTTCAGAAAATTTGTGGAGTTTGGCTCTGACATTTTTTCTCCTTTTGTCTTAATCATCGGCATAGATGTCACAAAACTACCCGTGGAAGGGCATTTTGATGCATATGGTAAGTTTATTGCATTGCACTTCACAGTTTCTATGATTGCATATTAAATAATTAAAACTTGAAATGAGCCACCAGTGGTGGTTTAATATTACCCGTTAGTTTGATATCAAAAAAATTATCACGACAACTTTGTTTTGCGACTCGTCAACTACGAGTAGAAAGGCCCATGGCAGTTTTTATTTATTCTTTTAAGTATTTTTATGCAGTCCTTGCCTTCGAGTCTACTTATAATTGTTACGCACCAACTAACATGTTGTTGGCTTGTCCAGCTTCACATGGGCAATATTGTTAGACTTCCAATGACATTCTAAAGAAATCATTTTCTTCTGTTTTGATGATGTACATATCATTTAAGAGAAATCATTTGCTTTCAGAATTGAGCCAGGACGAGGCTGAAGACGTGTCTTTTAAGCAGGTACATATATAACAATGCTTTCGGTGTTAATTCATTCTGGTCCTCAAGCCAATGTATTTCTTCTATATATTTAATCCTTGAAACAGAATATATTCTATATCCTTGTTCTTGGAAAGGGGAATATACGTTAGGCCACCTATTCAGGCTTTCCTTTTGATCTGGATTATTTGGTAATTACAATCTCATAAGAATACTAGAATTAAGACCACAACTAGAAGACTGACTTCATTGTGTTTCAATGGGGACAATCAAATAAGCAAGATTTTAAATGTCAGGTTACAACATCTGCTATTTTTTAGACTTGAGATTGCCCCGGAGAGGGGCGGCGAGACAAAGAAAGTAAATAAGTGTTTCTGCAGTGTTAATCAGAGGAAAACGTAGGGAAACAGTTATTTCGAAATTGAAATTTGTTGCTATTGTCATATGTAGTTGATGAGTAATAATTATAAAGTCTTCTTTTCTTGGGGTTGGTTGAGATTTAAGAAACATATCAGTTTTCAGTACTTGGAAAATTCCTGGACCTTTTTTGTATGTCGTGTCCGCATCAGCGGCACCTAGTCTCCCTTCAATTCTTCTATGTAATGTTTTTCCAGGCTTGGCTAACATACATTTGGAGGAGAGCTAAGAAGCATGGGATAGAACCAGACATAGCAGATGAGCGTTTGCAGTACTGGATTAATCATGAGGCAAACACTTCGCATGATGCAGTCAATGGTACACTCTCTCTCTTTCATCACATGCATTATGGGACTTTATTTGCAAATCTCGAGTATTATGGTGATTTAGTTCCAACCATATTCGTCGTTGGGTGCAAATTAAGATTTTCCTTCCATGGTTTTGCCTTCTGTAGCCTCTGTTAATGCCTTGTTTGTGATTCCATTTAAATTATATACCCCTCTATGGCAATGTCTTCTGTTTCAAGGATCCAATAGTAGAAGAATAACTGCGATCTACTTCCGTAAAAAATTGATTATATTCGGCCAACCTTATTATAGGCTATGCATAATAGAAGACATGCCATGTATTAGAAGACTGGTATAGGTAAATTTTTAAGTATTTATCATTGCTTCATGGTGGAATATAAACTTCAGGAAATTTATCACTTCTGCAGTTGAACGTGGCTTGGCAGAGATCAAGAGGTTGGGCATTGAAACACAGTTATGGGAAGAATCTCGCAAGGAGCTGGAGCTAAACATTAGATTAAGTCGTTCTGACTTTTGATTTCGACAATTGAAATTGCTTGTTCCATAGATCCCTGTTTTCGAACACTATAGTTCCTTTCATCTAATGTGATTGAAGTTGAACATATCTTCAGCCATTGATGTAATATATCAGAAGTCTAGAAAAATGCATCATTCAATTAGGCACATCCCATGTCGTTATTCGCGCTTAAAACTACCAATTTAATTTGACGATTCTACCTAGACATGGTACAAGAACCGGTATGCACCAGTTTATGTGAAGACAACTAAGAAACAAAGTCACTTGGTGAGTTTAGATTTTATCCTAAATCATAAAATCCTCCTCTGTAAATAATAATAGTCAACAAAAGAGAACTTTTAGAAAGTTAGGGTAAATTACTTTTTCTTTGTAGAGATGTTTACATTATATTCCTCCTTCTCTTTTAAAATTATACCCTAAACATTTCTTAAAATAGAAAAATAATTAAAGTATCTTAAAATATATTGATTTTTGTATAAAAATAATTTAATAAGATTATTTTTTTATGTTTTTGTTTTAATATTATCTATTTTGGGTTAAAAACTATAATATCAATTTATTTTAAATTTTAAAAAGTGACATTTATATGGACTAAATATACATTTAATATTCATTATAATATATTAGTAATAAATATATAGATATTTTGGCCAAAATAAATATAACTATGACTTACCTTTTTATTGTAAGAGAAATTTATAATATGTATTTTATTTTAAGAAAAAATAATATAATTTTTTAGAATAAAAAAGAATATCATTTATTTAAATATTTCTTTAAAAATAATAATTTATTTAAAACTTAATAGCTGATGTAGTGAACAGATGCCAAATTACTGGGAATTGTTGTCTGATTACTCATACGGGCTTCCAGCACACACGAATCATAATTTATCAGGACTAATTGGTAGGAATTCAAATGTCTGGATAGATGTATGACGCAGACCGAGTCTCAATTTTCCAACGTCTGTTCTTTAGAAAATAGGAACCATACATCTTTTCAAAGAATAGCGTCATATAGTTTTATAAAAAAAAAAATCTGGTAAACGTGGATATAGAAATTTGATAATGAATATTGAATAGAGACATCTAGATAATTATGGATGTAGTCAAGTTCTACAAGCTGGCAGTTCATTATTATAAAATAATTCATTTATTTATTATATAATTATTATTGAAGCTCCCTTTGTTTTAATGAGTTATATTCCCTTCGTTTAAAATTGAAGTATTCGTCATCTTCAAATAAATTAAAAAAATACAAATATCTTTGGTTTGATAAAAATATTATTATATTTAGGTGAATTATTTTTTTCTTAATGCAATTAAATTACATATCTATCTTTTTTTATTATAAAAAATATAATTAAACTTTTCTGGAAGCAAAAACATATTCAAAATTTCTTAAAAGATAATAATGATTTCTTTTATTAAAATTATAAATTATTGAAAATCTATATTTTAAATTCCATTTTAATGTTATATATTTTGTACTTAAAATTATAAATTTATTTTATTTTAAAATCAAGGATTTAAATATTATTTACTTATTTATGTATTTATTTAATGTTTATTATGTTATATAAATAATAAATATAAAAATTTTTTAGTTTAAATAAATGTATTTTATAGTCACTTAGTCCCTTTTTTTTATTTTTAAAGGTGTAGTTGTTTACAATATACAATAAAATTTCACATAATGTTATTATTTTAAAATGGCTATTTTAAATTTTAACACAAAATAAATAAATTTAAAATAATATTATTTTTCATTGTCTTATTTTGATAATTTTTAACTTATTTTCACATAAAAGTGTTGTCTTTATTTGTTTAAAGAGTATTTAATTCGTCGATAAATAAATTTAAAAATCTTTTATATGCCAAAACATAACTTTACCTTATAAATAATTTTATTCAATTTGATGTTTCATTTTTTTGTTCAGTTTTTAAGATTTTTGTTTGTTAAAAATAAAAAAATTTGTTTTTATGTCAAATGAAATGATAGCCTAACATTTTAATACATTTCACCAAAATTATGACCAAAAATCATTTTAAAAAACAGACACGCTGTTTGTTGGCATGAATTACTATTATTATTTTACTTTCCAGCCTCAAAATAGAGTACGGCATGACTCATGCGAAAAATACTTCAAGCTGGTTAAGTGGTTACTAGCGAGCTACTAGTTAGCTGTGGGTCCGGGTCTCACAATTCTGATATTACCGTTTTACCCTTCAGGCCAGATGGCAACAGCATGGGTGATGATAGCCATGATGGTAAGTGAAAGACCATTGATGCTTCATTACCTCTTTGCGGTGCTTCGACTATAAATAAAGCTGGTGACCAGATTCCAGATTGTTCCTTGACTTTGCCCTGCGTCTCCTATTTTCTCTGGTACTTCATTTGGGGGTGGACTGAGGTAAGCTTGCCAATCTGTCTTTTTGTTTCGGTTCTTGAGAAGAGAAATAAGGTCCGATATTGCTTTCGATCTGTTTTATTTTTTTTTTTTTTTCGCTTTTTGCTCATTTGATTACTGCGGAAGAACATCAAATTTCCTTTTTAGCTTTTATCAATTTCTTTATTTTAATTCCTCTGCTTGTCGCAGATATCTGTTTCTGTCTTATGATTCTGTGTGGCAAATCAAATTGGCATGTGCTTGATCGCTAGTGAATTAGGATTTTTTTTAAAACCACACGCTAAGTGATTTCTCATTTTGTTTATGATCAGTGTGCTTATCATTTGTCCTAGACTTTGATCTTCATCTTTTTTATTTTTTTTCTTTTAAATTATTGTTACTTCGGGTGGGAGACGTATGAGAAGAAATGATGCGAAAATTAGAAAAGAATTAAAAAAAAAATAAAGTAGTTTTCTTAATGGCTGGAAGAAGAGTTCCGTGAAGGTCGCCAAAATGCTGTTGAAGGAAGTTCTTCTTTAGCCTTTAGGACCAGTGAAGGCTGAAACCTTTGAGTTGCGCAAATTTTTTTTTTTTATAATTTGTGTTTATTTTTGTTTCTTGAACCTGTAGAAGAATGAATAACTGGAGAAATTGGCTGGCATGTAATAATTGTTATTTGCAATTTAGTGTATCTCAAATTTTGCATGTCAGGATGATTATCATTTTCTATTCTGCAGCGCACAAACTGGCGTTCTGTAGCTAATCAATATATTATAGGAGTGGCATTATTATCAACTACTCTGCAACTTTTAACTGGAAGTAAAGTTGTAGTTCAACTGTTTTTAGGTACATGAGTACTAATATCCATCTAAGTAATTGATTCCTATTCAGAATTGATGAACAATGTAGAGTTTGCGTGGTCTACTGTTTGTGTTCCATTATACATAGATTGGCATGGAAGCAACGTGTATTTCGTTGAAAAATTTGTATTATTTTAGATCTCTATTCTTCTCTCTCTTTCTTTTCTCTGTTAAGAAGCTTGCATGTGTCGTCATTTGTACTTGTGCTAATTGGCTGTTCGACTCTTATTCAGATCACATTTAACGATGGTGAAGGCTGTGGCAGTTCTAAGCAGCAGTGAGGGTGTCACCGGAACTATCAACTTCAGCCAGGAAGGGAATGGTAAGTTAAATTGGCACTATATCTTCCAGAAGATTACTTTTATTTTTTCCTGTATTAATTGAATACCTTATATTGTGAATTGTACAGGTCCAACCACTGTAACTGGAAGTCTTGCTGGTCTTAAGCCTGGGCTCCATGGATTTCATGTTCACGCCCTTGGCGACACCACAAATGGTTGCATGTCAACTGGTATAGTTTTGTTGACAAATATCTTTATCGTTTTTTATATTATGAACCAGTGAGATGGAACATTTGTCTAAGAGTTAAGATATTGTTTGCTTCTTTAAATTTTTAATCTTCATATTTCTTCTTTTTGTTCTCACTAATATCCTAGCAGAATGAAGTTTCCTAAGCGGCTAAATTATAACATTTTATCACTTAGTAACACTATGGGGCTCTATTATGCTTACTTCAGGACCACATTTTAATCCTGCTGGCAAGGAGCATGGTGCCCCTGAGGATGAGAACCGTCATGCTGGTGATCTGGGAAATGTTAATGTTGGTGATGACGGTATGCTTGATTCTTTTACCCATTTTCTTTTCTTTCTGGTGACTTTACATCTGAAAAGAATTCATACATTTTGCCTATATAGCCTAATGCTTATATGGTCCTTAACAATGTTTTGATCTCATTGTATTATTCAGGAACTGTTAACTTCACTATTACTGACAATCAGGTTTGTGATTCATATCCTTTTCACTTCTCTGATGATTTCTCCGAGAGTTAGTATAGTATGACCTTAATATTAATTTTGAAATTTGAATAAGTTGATTTATGTTTGCAGATTCCTCTTAGTGGACCAAATTCCATCATAGGAAGGGCTGTTGTTGTCCATGCAGATCCTGATGATCTTGGGAAAGGTACTTGACAATATTTTGTGCTTTTTAATATAGATGACCTCTAATAATAATGAGCCATTGATGTTTCTGTGGATTGAACAAGGAGAAATGAGTAGGCGCATCTCTTTTTGCTCAATCTCTTCCAAAATCAGAGACATTTGTCCCAAACTAGTTATATTTTCATGACTTCTATCTAGTTTGTTGGGTGCTATGGATTTATCTGGAAAGTATGCTGATTTTAGGCTCATGAATTGGTCTTTTGTTTCACCAACTAGTGTATCGGAACTGCTATTTGTTACATTGGAAAGTATTCTGTTGTATTTTATGTTTCTTACTCTGTTAATATACTGTGTTCTATATCCAGGTGGCCATGAACTTAGCAAAAGTACCGGAAATGCTGGCGGCAGAGTAGCTTGTGGTAAGTAAAGTCATCTAAACCACAATTTATTGAACACTAATCTCTAGCATGCCGTCTACTATCAAAATTTTATACTTGGTTACTGCCAATTGAAAAGAAAATTATACTTGGTTGTGATGCTACAAATCTAGGTCAAAAGAAAGACCATTTAGAGAGTTTGTCAACTGCCAGATATAGGTTAACAACCATTTTCAAATTATCTATAATACAAATCTTCTGTGGTACTGTGTTTCAGGCTTGTAGACTTTGTTTTTTCATTGTATCTTGGACTGAAGCCATGCAATTTCTTCTCCAATTATTTATTCTGTGTTGTCTGCTTATATTGATTGAAGTGCTCTCTTCTTTGGCTTTGTTCGCATAGGTATTATTGGTTTGCAAGGATGAACCACCACTTTCAACCCCTGGGTAACGTGAAGTTTGGTGCAGCGTGATCGTGTGAAGAAGCTTTGGAACTCTTAAGGAATAAACTCTTGAAATCTGAAATTGGTTTTGTTTCTTTGGAACTCTAATGCTTAGTCAAGCTGTTACTTGTGACGCTTTTGGTTCGTTTAGAGTCGTTGGCTTGTGTTATCGATGAATGCAGCATAATCTGGAGAAATAAAATGATATTTTAATAATTATATGAAAGTGTTTTTCCTTCTGTTTTAATTTTATCCAAGGTAGAACAACCTTTGAACACTAGCAGGGCTTACTCGAGTAAGCCGCTCCCAAGGGAAGATTTTTTTTATTCTTTTAAGATTTATTATTATGGTATTAGCTAATGAAATCACAAAGACGGAGGTCGACATTCGCAGGCGAGTTCACATATTGCTAGTGGATGCTACCGTGTTGGTATTTTTATCAGATGGGTAGTTATATTCAGAACGATAATATTTGTTGCAAGCTTCCATTGCCTTAATTTAAGATCGATGAACAACTCGCAGAATGTGCATTAACACTTCACGGAAATAGCTAATTTATTTGCATTTAGCTATAGGGGCAGAGAACAAAGTCTCTTGGTTCCGATTACAGTACTCTCGGAATTTGTTCTAAAATGCTGTAACGGAATACTGGTCCACTGCACTCTCCCAATCTTTTCTTCACCGGATTCCGAGTCCGTTGCTCGGCTGCTTCCTCGCCTCTTCGCCTATTTTTTCTTTTGTTAACAATTTTTTAGGGAGCTCATCTGAGATTGGGTTATGTGGGCAGGCATTTGGCGTTTGGGTTAAACACTACGTTTAGTTCACGACGTTCAAATTTACTGGGAAGAAAATAGCTGAGGGGCATTTCTTCGAAATTTTCGAGTCTTCATTATCTTCCGGTGCTTCTTTACTAGCAGCAATATTTCATCTCAACATCGTTCTATGGTTATAGGCCTGAAACACAGGTGACTAAGCTGGAATGACTATGGCATCAACTTTGTGATGCCGCAACTTGCAGGCATCAATTTTGCAAATTCAGCGACTGTAACCGTTCAGACCCAGTATGCCATGTTTACATTTTATCAAATGCGTGAGGGCATTTGAACCAAGCAGACTGCAAATTCCCCTTCCTCTCGCTAGAAGCATCAAGCACGAGCTGCACATTATAATTTGGCGCGTGCATTAATCTCAAATTTAGTAAATTTTATGATAAAAAATAGGTAAAAGAACACACTTTATAATTACTTAGCTTGAAGGGAGACACAGAAAGTATAATTATTTAGCTTGAAAGAAGACTTACAGAGAGGACCTATGGTACACTACACAGCGTTCTTGCTACAAAATACATATTAAAATTTCTATTCGTGGTTCATGATATGCTTGAAATCCAAAGAATAGAATTTACAGAGCTTGTTCTACATTTTAAGTACTACTCTGGGTTTCTTCTCAACGCCACTGATGATGACCATTGCTTACAGTTGGTGAGCCAGGATCAACAGGAACAAAACCCCGGCCACCAAAAACCGGACGCATGAATGCATCATCAAACTTACGCCAATAGCGATGAACAGTGTGTGTTGGAGTGGTTAGTAATGCACGAATGCTGCTTGGACGATTCATATGATGGCCATCAAGATCAGCTTCAGAATCTTGGGCAGCTCCAAGAAATGACACAGTTAATGATTTTGGAGTAGATGAATCTGCCGTAGTCATGCTGACTGTGTGTTTAGGGTGAGGCAGCAAACATCTTATGAGTGGCTTAGTCATCAAACCAAACACCTGAAATTTTTTTAATTAAGATGCGTCAGTACCATCTCTAAAGAAATTTTTATTTGATATTTAACCACATATCTGATTTGTATAAGACCTGAAATATTAATTGTAGTTGTGAGGCGAAAGTGTAGAAGTCATGCAGATTGACAAAATAGGGCCCACTTTGTTCAGATCATAGGTGCAAACATTACAGCAGTAACTTCATTCACTACTACTATATGAGGAGACCGATGTACTTATTAAGTGGCAAAATCAGGCTACTAAATTACAAATTTGATATTCTGTAACACGATATTATGGTTGACCTCAAACAATTGACACATCGCAAAAGTAAAGATCAGTGAAATTTGTATAAGATGTCAAAAACCATGAAGAAGCAAATGTCTTACCACAGTGCTGACAAGCACAACAGTAATGGTGCTGGTGATCATGATTGCATTGGACCGCTGCTGAGTATGCCCTGACATGGTGAACTGCGTTTTGAAAGAGTATCATTTTTGCAATAATTAGAATCTAAATAAACGAGTCATAAATCTAATAATATGAATTGATGGCTAAATCGGAAATAGTTTTAAATCGTAATAATTTACAAATTGAATCTTACGATTTGTAAACAAGTAACAAAACCAATAATATGAATCAATAGCTGAATTAACTATGAATTATATGATTCAAGCCAATATAGTAGAATAGCATGACTTTACAATTATCAATGAATTATTCAAAATTATTTCAAGAATTAATTACGTACAAATCATATGGTGTAAGCTTCTCTATAACTTATCTTGAGTATATTACGCATATTATAAAGATATGTATATGTCATATTTTATATTTCAAATTATTTTTTATTTGTTACTGAATTTTATGATTTTATACATTATACAATTCATGATTCAAAAATATGTTTTCTAATTATGATAAATTTTTCCCTACCTGATTATAGGCAAGAGCCATTGAAACAGCACCTCTCATGAGGCCAGCCCACCAAATGATCACCTACAAGAAGAAACCGTCAACATAACTTGGTAGACCAGGAAATCCAGAAAAACGATATACATTAGTTACAGAAATGAAGCCATACTTGCTGCCGGAAGGAAATCTTCTCGTTCGGTGACTTCTTAGCCAAGTTAATTAAGAACGATAAGGGAAAAACAAAAGCTGCTCTTCCAGCTAGTACCAGACCCAGCAACACTGAACTCACTGCTACTGATGTTCCAGGGCTGCAGAAGAAAGAAACATCGCGGGGCACATATTTATATCCTTTCTAAAAGACAAGAAGGTTTTATTGAGAGAAAAGAAAGATTAAAGAGTGGATGTGATAGGAGCCACAGTAATTCTAGAATTTAGAGCAAACAGAACAGGAAAAAAATTAGAAGGATAAGTGCCAAAATCTGAAACATCCAAACAGTCTTGGATGGAGGGGACTAATCTCCAGAAACTGAGATAATTTATTCTATCATAATCTTCTTACCCCACATGCCTTCCTTATTCATAATACAATATATATATTTCCTACAACTTCCAAGCAGTTAAGTGGAAGTTACATAACTAACTATAAGTGGTTATCATCAAAATAATCCACTGATGCATAGTTACAGACATTGACATAAATAATTAAAAGATAAAGTCCATAACTGACAGACATAAGTACCAATAACTGACTCAATAATCTGACTCTGAAAATCTTTATCCATTCCTGCCTTTCTCACATATGTTGTCTACATGTGTTTTCCTTTATTTTATTTTATTTTTACTTGAATAAACTTTCAGAGGAACAAATGGGATCCTTTCAGTATTTTCCTCCTGGGAATTTCCTTGCCTTTGTCTCAGCTACTAGTACCCACAGTGGCAGCCACAGGGAATGGTCCCCGGCGTTTGCTTTGATGGCTGTCACTTCAGTGGCCAACCCATCTAACAAATTCCAGAACTTACGAAATAAAAAGATGAAAACAAGGCGAATAAAAATGCTAAAGGGTTGAATGCCATAATCTAAAACACCAACACATCTAAAGCATCAAGGCAAGAAGCAATTGAGGAAATCTGGTTGGCTAGAATTTCTAGGTTAATGGACGGGACAGAGGAAGGAATGGAGAGTAAAGGTTTAGCAGAAGTTCGAAAATGGAAGGGGAAGGGATTGAATGTTCAGGAGGTCGAGCAGAACAGGTAGAACCATGATGAATCAGAGGCTCTGATACCAAAATGATAGGAGCCACAGTAATTCTAGAATTAAGAGCAAACAGAACACAAAAAGATAAAAGGATGAGTGCCAGAATCTGAAATACCCAGACAGTCCTGTATGGAGGATACTAATCTCCAGAAACTGAGATAATTTATTCCATCATAATCTTCTTACCTCACATGCCTTCCTTATTCAGAATACAATATATATTTCCCACAACTTCCAGGCAGTCAAATGAAGTTACGTTATTGACCATAGGTGGTTATCATCAGAATAACCCAATGATATATAGTTATAGACACTGACATAAATAAGTAAAAGATAAAATCCATAACTGACAGACATAACTACCAATAACTGACTCAATAATCTGACTCTGAAAATCTTTATCCATTCCTGCCTTTATCACACATCTTATCTACATGTGTTTTCCTTTCTTTTCTTTTCTTTTTTCCCTTGAGTAAACTTTCAGAGGAACATATGGGATCCTATCAGGATGATAAGATGTCCACAACCACAAGCAGAAAACTTAGAGAATAAAAATAAGGCAGGATGAAGAGCTCTTTTGGGAAAAGAAAAAAATCTTTAAATAAGATGTCAGCATCAGGTAATACACGGAACCAGTAATTATAACATGGGTAGTTTCAATATAACAGTTACATAGTTACATTTGTCAAAGTAGAGTTATGGCATTAAAAATGTTTCTTCTTTTTTTAAGAAAAAAATAAAAAAGAAAGGGCCAGTATGTAAATGACCATTGGTTATGAGAGAACATAAGAGCATACCTATCACTGACAAATCTCCACTTCTCAATGTCCAAGGCATCCATACCAACATAAAGAAACAAGAAAGTCTCAGCAACAAACGACAATGTTGCAAAAGCATGCCTGTGATAGTCCGTGAAAAATATATAGTTAGATGGATTTAGATTCTCTCATGTGACGCCAGAGTTTTTTCATGAGAGGCACACACACAATAATTAATTATAAAAGGACAACAAATATTGTGTTTCTCTTTCCGCACGACCATCACGGCATATGACAAGATCCAAATCCATAGTTAGACATTCACATGAATAGAATTGGAGGGTATTGCTACCTCAAAAAAATTCATATAGCTTGAGAAAATAAGTTAAGAAAACATACTTGGTAGTCACTCTTGAGCTCTCAGTCACATTATGCCAAGTATAATGTGACATCACAATCCCGCAAAAGAATACAGTGAGAATGCCACTCAGATAGCATAACTGTAGAAGGCATATCACTAATATCAACGTCAAAATTATATAGATTTAAAGGTTAAGGAAGACAGCCTCCAGCAACACACTTGTAAAATTCTTGAAATCTTACTTCAGCCAGCATGTATGAAAGGTATGCCATTAGCATCATAAGAGCAACTTCTCGATCTGTTGAGTGCCTGGAGTTTGGGAGAAATTTGATGAACCTCAGTTAAAGACAGTTACATGACATGTCGCAAATATTCACTCAAGATTAATATGCATACAATGCATACAGGTGCAGACACTCACACACTGACTGATAGCAATAAAATAAGTACATGGCTAACAAACAGAGAAGTGGAGTCACTTACACATCACACACAAGTGGCTCTAGACTCGTGCTCCTCTGTTCGTTAGCCATATTCATATTCCTAAACCCTAAACTAGCCAGTGTCTTTTAATTAAACCAAATTCCTGTAGGTATAAAATCCCACATTGCTAATAATAAGACAAAGAAATTTCATCTTCAACTAAAAGTTCTTGATGAGACTATTTGTTTAAATTTGTTCCTGTTATGTGGTATGAAATCATTAAAAGTGAACAAAAAATATATCTAGAACTAGTTAATCAATGAAACCTTTTAACACTGGCTTCAAGCTATAATGAACCAATTAAACAATCAAATTTGGTGCAGTTTTATCTCCAACTTTGGACTTGCGACATTGATAAATTGATCCAATAGGACTAGTTTATAGCAATATTAGATTGTTCACTATGTTGTTTTACAATGGATAAAACATACACAAAATAAGTCAACGAAATATTACAACTGCATAACATATAATGGCAACAATCCTGTCACAATGATACCTGCCAATATACAGCTTCTTAATGATGTAAGCACTAAGCAGACCAGCCTGCACAGTGATAGAAATATGTTAGACCATGGAAACAAACCACATGAAACATCAACATGGCCGGAGCACGAGCGAATTTGAGGGGACAAGACAGTTACCAAAACTCCAAGCATTGTGCTTGTAATAAACAAATACAGGAAGTTGCCCAGAAAATGCAGTGCAGTTATGTGGTCAATATGGTTGAGGTCAAAGCTATGGATTGCGTTGAAAAGCACAATTGATGTAGCATCATTGACAACACCCTCCCCGAATACAAGACTGTAGAGTAAAGGAGTCTCATCCTGATTTAGCACCTGCATCATCATTTATAAGTTCAATATTTAGCATTTCAACCTTAGTTGCTAGGAAGATTGCAAGAAATATATTGCTCCAAACCTGCAATGTGCACACAGAATCTGTTGCAGCAAATATTGCACCAATGGCTGAAAATTTTTGAAACATAGTGAATCAGAAACAGAATGATGAGTGCAAAATAGTGGAGATTAGGAGAATGGCAAGTATAATACCAAGATACTCTCCCATATCCAGTGAACCAATATTCATCCTTTTAAATGCTTGCGTAACACCTGCAAACATGCATCAAATATCTTATTCTCAGAGAGTTTTTATTACAACCAGAAATTTCAATCTAAGAAATATAGTTTATAGCAAACTAAAACCCCTGCTAAAAACAGAAATCCATATAGAGGCAAGACATACCCAAAGTTATGACGATACAAGATATTATTGTACCAACAGCACCAAACAGCGTGATGGTAATGAAGTTTTTGAAAAACTGCTTCTTTTTCACCTGAAATCTGGAATAGAGTGCAGAGAAGAAATTTGTAACAAAAGTCACAATTGCAAATTCAAAATAAAAACTGAATCCTGGGCAGACAGATATCTTTGCGGTCTTCTGCTTGGTTCAACCAGCAGAATATTAAAAGGAGGAGGAAATGATATGATTCTGAAGTATTTCACAAGTCACAATATGTTCATTCTTCATGTTCATGTCTTGGCCTTTGGGTAAACAGATTACCTCACTTAGCCACATTAAAATATAAATAAGAAAGATTATATACTCCAAGTGATTTGCAATGAAGAGCCAAGAAGACCAAGTAGAATTAAATTTGTATGTTTTATGTCGTTCAATATCATAAAAATCGCAAAGGAGTGAAGTCCACGAAGTAAAGATTCAATAATCTTACATATAAGCTAGTAAACAGAGTAATAATACTACCAGCCAATTTTCAAACATCTGTACTTCAAGGATGCCATATGTTTCTAAAGATTTCTCTGCCACCAGTTATGTAACATTTAGTTATGCCTTATTCTTAATGAGCACAACTGTTAATCACAAAGACATAAATTTAGATGCCACTAAAAATCTCATAAAGGTTATGCTGAAAGACATTATTTTAAAATACAACACCATAAAGATGTACATTATTTATTAGCTACAATATACTATAAAACCATTTATGGGCCTGCAGATCACTTTCAGATTATCACATTTGAATGTCCGCGGACAACTATTCATTTTGTCACCACAGTATGGTTCAGAATGAGCTGACTCATCACAATGACAATTGCAGAGTCAAACATCAATTCCTAATTTGGATAGATAGATGGTACAAAAGTTTACCCGGCATTAAATATAATAGGTGGCAGAAGGTATATAAAGAAAATATCTTCACTGAAAACAAGAAGATGCGAGCTTCTGCCTCCACTAAACAGCAAAATAACTACACCCGTGCAAAGACCCTGGAATCCATATGAAACATATTGATTATTCAGTACAAAGTAAACAAGAATAAGGAAAAACCACACCCATTATTGCTCAAACTGGGCTCTCTATACGTATCCATCATTGCTTTATTCAAATGAGCCTTTCGGGGTGTGGCAGAGCCATAATACCATTTGGTATAAAAGTCATTTTCTTTATATAATAAATATATTGGCACACACGGTATAGAGAAGCTAACACTTACAATCAAAAGCGCAGTGATTGATTCATTCATCCACCGATTCTCCTCAAGAAGATGGCCAATCACAATACAAGCACAGAGGAGTGCCACAAATAGGTTCATAGAGACGACCGAGGCATGATCAGAAGTGGATAGCATTTGCAATTTTGAAAGAACAGAACTTAATTCAAAAGCCATTTGTTCACCTCAATAAAAAACAATTACAGACCAAGGGTGTGTAAAGACTAGATTATGGCTGAGTTACAAACTTCAAAATCACTTTAGAACTTAAAAAATCTTCATATTTATGTCCCCAAGCTGTACATATTAAGAACCTTCCGATCTTATTAGCGAGGGAATCTCTGCAAGAGCAAGAAAAATTAAATTAAATTGGCGATAACCAAGAGAAAAACTAAAAGCCAGGACCCACTTTGTAACATGTTTCTCCTTCAAAAATCAGAAAGAACACCATTTTAGTAAGATGAAAACAAATAAAATCCTAAAAGAGAAAATAGGCGAACAAACTTTTCGAAAGTGCACAAACGCTGGCATGCTAACATTTATCATTTAATAAAAGCAAATGGATCACAAATCGAAATGAAAACCAAGTCGTCGCAACGTGCCAAAAATAAACCAGAAGCACAAGGGAAGAACCAGCAAGATATCAAAGTGTAGAAACTAAAGTTCGGTAACTATAGGAACGATAAAATTAAGATACGCAGTTTAAGTGAGGTTCATTCTTTAGCCTTATCATAATAAGCGACTGCTACAGAAAATTGAAATCCGCTTAATATGTCATAAAACAAAGGGGGAAAAAGGTTGGACACAATAGTTCACCTACGTAGCTGAATAAATTACAGCAAACTCACCAAAACGATTTCTGCTAGCATTCAAATGAAGGCCATCGTAGAAAGCTTCGAATTTCTTCACTTTTTTTCCTTTTTCTTTTTTCAGGAAACAATGAAACCGAGTCAATAGAATTGAAACAGAGGAAACTGACTAACAAGTCTCTGCTTCAATTCCTCCAAAACTCGAAGGCTTTCTGCTATCTATGATGCCCAATTCAAAGAACACGAGCTCCAGTAAGCGACTGAGCGGTTCAACAAAGCACAAAGGCTGGTTAAAGATTCAATGTGAAGCACAGCGGAGGTGGTTGGAAAATAAAAGGTCTTCTATTTCTTTTCTTTTCCTTCGTCTAGATATTTTCGCTTCGAGTAAACAATTAATACTCAGGGGTTCAAAGCTCTGGAGATACAGAGATATGGAAACAATCGTTGAGATGGAGACGCGAGTAAGGGAAATAAAAGAAGTGAGAAAACCGTGAGGAGCGGAACAGAGACAGAGACAGATCAGAAAGGAACAGTAAAATAGATCATTATCGTTTAATCGAGATTTGGCTTTAAATCATGTGGCGTGGGAGTTGCCACAGCAGATTTTCCTTTCATTGCAGGAGAAGATTTCGTTTTTTTCATTAAGGGAGAGGAATATAATTAGCATTAACAGGGCAGCCAATTTGGAAAAAATAGAAAATATATTTATATGCATGGTGATTTAGTGTATATGAATTTTCTTCATCATTCTACCCGGCAGTTATATTTTTACGCCGGAATTCAGGCAACTTTTATAAGTGGAGTAACAGATATTATCAGAATAACATACACTATTGGTGCATGCTTGTTATAAAATTACTATTTTAATTCTTTGTTTATTTAATTATTTAAAATCATTTTTACTCATTCAAAAATATTAATTTGATCTTTCACTTTTAAAAAATATCAAATTTAAAAATTTAGAATTTGAGATTTGATTAAGAAATTAAATTTGATAATTTTTTTTAAAATAAAAAATTAAGTGTGATATTTTTTTTATAAATGATGAACTATTTTAAATACTTTAATGAGTGACATATTAAAATAACACAATTATAATAAATAAAAGATAAAAAAAAATATTTTTTCAATGTTATAGTTCTTCATATGATTTTAACTTGCATCAAAAAATAAATATTTGTATGCCAATTATTGAATTACATCTCAATTTAAAATATTATTGTATAAATTAATCATTTCCTATATTTCATACAAAATTTTGTATAAAATTTAAAGATTTCAATAAAAATCTATAAATTTAAAATATATATATATATATATATATAATAAAGAATCTTAAATTTTAACATTGTTTTAATAGATTTATGAACCATTTTTTTAACTCACAAAAATTGTAATCTTGTCTTAAAAATTTTTATTATGTATTTTAAAAGTGAATATTTCCCAAAACAAAATATTTTTAAATTTTAAAATAATGTATAATTAAATATTTTAAAATTATAATTCTTAATTAAAAAATATTAACTAAGGTATCACGGAGTTTCGCTTTTTACCTTACCAAATAGATCAAGAATTAGGATATTCAAAGTATCCAAAGTATACAAGACTACTATTGACTTTCAACTTATTCGTTCTAAATTAAATTTAAAGATGGAAGAATTCGAAGCCATCGGAATCACAACAAAAAATTAAAAAGAAGTAAAGATTCGATCTATGCTTGTTTTAAGTGCGTGGATGCGACATGCACACCATTCTCTGCATTATTATCTTTATAAAAGGCACATGATTCAGTGTTTATAAACGGACGTCTCATGAGCCTAATCCTCTCACCCATCAGTCCGCCACTCACGGGGATCAACATTTCACTAATTTTTTCCCCCAAACTTTTTTCAGAGCAATACTTCTTTCAACAAAAACAGCCTTTGTTTTTATTATTATTAGAGGAATATATATCAGTGGACTGATTCAAAACAAATACTGCAAACTAAAAAATTCATCGTATCAAGCCCCTTGGATCAAGATTTACATGGCCAATTTCGGATTTCAGATTTTGATAGCCCGTGAATCCACCAAACTAAAATTATTTATTTTTAAATAAATATTTATATTATGATAATAATTAGTAGTGTCAGTCACATGGATTGACAATTTCAATGACTAAAAACAATGAAAAACAATGCACAAAAGAATTTAAAAAGTTAGAGATTTTATCAAATTAAAAACAACATTAATAATAACTAAACAAAAAAGAAGTAAATTTAGAATAAGTAATTTAGATTTAAAGCAAGTTAAAATAGAAAAAAACTTTAATAAAAAATAAGCTTCTAACTAAGAGAGATTGTGTATAATTTTTTAAAATTGATCATAGGTGTAGGCATCACTCTAAATAAATTTCTCTTATTTCTTTTTAAATGACTATAATTGTTAAAAAATTATAGTAATCTGGGTTTTTTTTTTAACTATGTTAGTTAAGAAAAATTTTTAACTTAATCTTTAATTGATCAACAATCCTAAGTAAGTACTTATAATTTAATTGACCAATTGTTTTAATAACAAAAAATCATTATTTTTAATTTACTAAAATATGAATCATGTTCAATAAATCATCATTCACATTACATTAATACAGAAGAAAGTGTTTAACAATTTCTATACTAATTTTTCAACTTGTTTTGATCAAAATAAATAATTATGAATTTACCTCAACCAATTTGAAAACAATCAATTATGGGTAAAATAAATAATAGATCCAAATTATTCATTCACTCACAATGAAACAATTAAAATGTGACTGTAAACAACTAAAAAGAAAATAAGAGAAAAGAAATTTAAGATAGTTTTACAATATTAAATAAATCATACAAAATCCAATAGTTATAATATAAAATTTAGTTATTAATAATTGTCAACCTCAAAAATTCGTGTTGAAATTTCATATACACGAAGAATAATAAGAATAACCTATATCTAATGCATAAAAAAAAGAAGATAATGGCCTAATAACTAAAATATTTTTATTTTCCTAAATTTCCACTAATTTTCTTTAATATGAACATGAAAATTACTTTCCAATATCTATTTTAAAACTTCCTATACTCTTTACTACATTTTTCAATGATGAAGAAAAAAGATTTTGTCCGAGATACTACGCTATCCAGTTTTATTTTTAAAATCAACATTTTTAATTATGTCGTATTTTTTTTAAATTCAACTTACTTGTAATGTAAGTTTTATCCGTGCCTTATTTTAATTTAAATTTTAATAAAATCACATATTTAACTTAAAATTAAAAAGAATAAATATAAATAATTTTATTAGGAAAATACTAAAGCTATAATCCAAATAAAACTAAGAACATATCAGTATTACGACCTAACATATTTCTCTTTCTCTGCAGGAGTAAACAGACAAATAGTAACTGCCAGTATTTTTAGTTGCACGATAGTTAGATAAACGACTACGGACAAGGGTTACCTCGCTGTAATGGAATAAAAGCCATGCTTAGCGTGCACGCATAAACATGCGTTCGTTCTTTGGTTTATTTTTATAAAAAATGGTTTATAATTTTTTTTAATACGGTCTTATATTATAAATGGATAATTCATCAATTAATTTTTTTTTTAAATGTCATGAAGCAAAAGCCCTAATTAATTCTGAATAGATAGTCTGTAAAATCATATTTCAAAACTGAACTTTTTGTTTATATATACATACAAGTTGAATGAATAATATCCGCTCATTATTTCTTTATGAATAACAATACTGAAGATTAAACCTGAATTATTTTATTTTTAATAATTTACCAATGTTTTACATTCTACTTTACTGTAGTTTTTGGAAGTCAGTTAAACTAAGGATTAGATTTCAATAGAATTTAAATTGTTAAGTTTTTCAATTAACATATAATAAATCAATAAATAATAACATAACAAGTACATAATTTAATTTGAAAATAAAGTTATTTAAAATAATTATATCATAATATAATTACGTATGTGTTAGATTTTAATAAAAAAATAAAAAATAAAAAATATTATCTATAAATTATTTTCTGGAACTAATTACTTATGATGCCTCACATTTCGAGAACAGATTCTCTCTAATTACAGGAAAGAATTATGTCTCTTGTAATTGATTGGGCCCCAAATATAAAGATATTTTTTAAAAGATAAAAATTAAGTATTTTGAAAAACAAAAGATATTAACAATTTATATTTTTATTATATAAAATACTATTTTATTTAAAAATATAAAAATAAATCTATAAAATATAAATCTAAAATATTAATATATGAAAAATACATAATTTTCATTTTTTTTGAAAAGATCTCAGCATTTGATTATTAAATCTAAATCCAACAACTCAGAAAAAATGGTACTTCCAATAGGAGGCAATTCGATCTCCACAACATTTCACCGTGTTTTTGGGCGTATAAAAAACAACAATTCCGGAGGCCCGCTATAGGATCCAGCCCAAACTAAGAAGGAGGAAAACGGTAATTCACAATGGCTGCGTTCTGCGTGGGCGTAGGGCTCAAGTTTCCTGCGGAAAAGAGAAAATTAAGATCAGACTGCGTCTGTTCGCTAATCACTACCCAGAAGGCTGCGAGCAGCTGCGCCATAGGACCTATCAATTTTTTGGGTTTTAGATTTTCTTTTGTTGCTTCCTTTTTTTTTTTTTTTTTTGAAATTTCACTGTGAGTGCGAGTGGCTCTGAGGAAGAAGTGGGAGAAGGATATGGGTGCACAGAAGAAAAGTGCGGTGAAGGTTTCGGAGGAGGCTGAGGAATTGGCTCGCGTCCCCTTGCAAGCAATCCTCTTGGCTGACAGTTTTACTACCAAGTTCAGACCTATCACTCTCGAACGCCCCAAAGTACTTTCGTCCCTCAAATAAACTTGAACATTCTTGCTGCAGTATTCATAATCTAACTCAGCGGTTTGTTCTTTTCCTGTTATTCGAATTTTAAGGTTCTATTACCTCTCGTGAATGTTCCCATGATAAATTACACATTGGCGTGGCTCGAATCAGCTGGTGTTGAAGAGGTTTTTGTTTTCTGCTGTGCTCATTCTAAGCAAGTTATTTCTTATTTGAAGAAATCTGAGTGGCTCTCCCAACCAAATTTTACCGTCACAATGATAGAGTCGCATCATTCCGTTAGTGCCGGAGATGCTTTGCGCCTAATATATGAGCGCAATGTGGTATGCCTTCTCTTTATCTTCTACGTTCTTATTGGTATTACTTAAGAGGGTTTCTGCTCTCTGTTTGTTAGATATTCGAAGGATAAGTTCAGAAAGTTTAGAAACTGTGCTAGTTCGTATTATTATTACTTAGTGCTTAATTAAGAATATCACTACTGTTGTCTTCATAGTAAGTGTTAAGAGTCTTTTTTTTGGGGCCGGAGTACTCATTGAGACCAAGTTTGATAGAGTAACTTAATTTTTTTGCGGTATCGTTTGCTGTTTTTTAGATACATGGAGATTTTGTCCTGATCAGTGGAGATACGGTAAGCAACATGCCACTTACCCAGGCACTTCAGGAGCACAAAGAAAGAAGGAAGAAAGATAGTGATGCCATAATGACCATGGTCATTAAACGATCAAAACCTCATCCAGCTACTCATCAATCTCGACTTGGTACTGATGAACTTTTCATGGCCATTGATCCTAATACCAAGCAACTTTTGTACTATGAGGATAAGGCAGACCATTCCAAAGGGACTCTACTTCTTGATAAATCATTGCTCCTGGATAATCCTTCCATCTCTCTGCACCATGACAAGCAGGTTCAAGCCTTTCCTTAATGCATTTATGGTTTATTTTGGGATTTAACCAAAAGAGGAATTGAGTTTCTCATAGTTGTTCAAAAAGCATAAGAAACTATTTCAAGTAGCTTTCAGCTTTAGTCATGACCATGGCCAAAATATTGCAGGAAATGCTGCATTTTGTGATCATCAGTGATTTTTACCTCATTTATTGTGTTGTACTAAATAATGATCTATTGATTTTCCATCGACTGATGTCTTAGTCTATCTCTATAGTCAGTTGATATGTTAATATACTCCATCTACACTCTGGAAATTATTCCATGGTCTGAATTCTATCTATTAAATATTCCTGTGCTCAATAATGTCTTTCCTGCAGGATTGTTACATTGACATCTGCTCACCAGAGGTTCTTAGCCTATTTACTGACAATTTTGACTACCAACATTTACGGCGTCATTTTGTCAAGGGATTGCTTGTTGACGATGTAATTTCCTCTTCCATACTCTAACTTAGGTCAATTTATTTTGTATCACTTTAATTTTTACTTATAGTGTTCCTTGTTTCTAACTCTTGGTGTTTGCATGCCTACTTATCTTTATGAAGTTCTTACTTTAATGGAAGAAATGCACTACATTGTTATTAATCACTTATGCAGCTTCAATAGTTCTTCAGAGGATGTTGTTGATATTGATGTTATCTTTATTTTTAATGATTTGATGAACATTACGTACATATCCTTTTTGTTTGGAAGGTTTCAAATTCTTGGTCTGGGGCTTGCTGGATAAGTCTGCCAAACTTCACAGATATATATTAAAAAAGTTTCAGAACAATTATTGGTTATAGAAGTTATCTGCACTGAAAATTGTTTTAGCTTGGTTCAATTTTTAGTTGCTACTGAAAGAAGTATGCTTCTTTTCATTGATATTGTTTCTAAAGAAAGAGGTGTGGGCAATACTGTTACTGTTGGAGAGGGAGGGGGTTATATCTACCACGAACATATAAAATATGTTAATCTTTCAGAACAATTATTTTCTTCATTGTTTTATTTGAAACCTTTATAGTGTACTTCAATAATATCATATTGGATTCTTTTGCATCTCTTGTTTTTGGTATGAAAAATGCATCTGAATCATTTTCCATACTGCCAGTCATCTTTCCCATTTGTTGTACAAGCTGGCCATTATATATTTTTACATGTTCTATGGCACATACACTCTTCATATAGCATTCTATAGTACATCCCTTTTCATAACTGTATATATCTTTCAGATCATGGGATACAAGATTTTTACTCATGAAATTCACTCAAGTTATGCTGCAAGGATTGATAATTTCCGAAGCTATGACACTGTCAGCAAGGATATAATTCATAGATGGACATATCCATTGGTGCCAGATGTTAAGTTTTTTGGTAATTCTGCTACTAAACTTGAAAGACAAGGAATGTATCGGGCATCAGGTAAAGGATGAGAGTTTGTAAGTGTGTTGGCTAATGATGATGTTATAATATGATAATATGGTGCGCTTGTCTTTTGATACTGGTATTAAAGTTTGATCAGCGATCATGATAATACTCTAGTAATATTGATACCTCCTCAAATATCAACCATTTTAGTCTTTAAGTTTAAACCATAAGCTCAGTTCATGTTAACCACTTGTGAAAAATATTTGTTTCAAATCATATGCAACTTAAATGATGGGCGGTTAATTTTAGTATGGTTAACATGGAACTGAATTTCGTTGATCAAAATAAATGTTGAAATATTAGAAGTGGTATCAACATTACATGAAGTAGTAGGGGTATTGGAGGTGCGATCAAGTTTGCTAGTTTGATGTACCTTGTTATTTATTTCATGCAAGCTTAACCTTTTTTTGAATAATAATGTTCTTTTTTTCAAGATTGTTGATTCATAAGTTGTAATTTTTACCCGACTTTCCTTCTTGTATTTATTATACTTTTTTTCCAAATAATTCCCTTTGTGATTTAATGAATTCTTTTCTCCCCTTTCAGAAATATCTCAATCGCATTCTGCAGTTATTGGCCCATTTACTGTCATAGGATTTGGCACCAAAATTGGGGATAACACTAAAATTTCAAATTCGGTTATTGGAGAAGGATGTACAATTGGGGCAAATGTTCAGATAGAGGGATCCTATATATGGGACAATGTCACCATTGAAGATGCTTGTAAACTTAGGCATGCAATAGTATGTGATGGGGTGACTATAAAATTGGGAGCTGTTCTGGAACCTGGTGTGGTTTTGTCTTTCAAGGTGTGCATCTTTGAGCCATCTATAACATTTGAGCAGCCAGACTCTCGTCCTTTTTGTTTCTCATATGATTGGGCTTGTTTCAAAACTGTTTGGCATCACTGGATAGTTATGTTCTCATGAAATTATATTATCATGATGTTGTCAAATAAAGACTTTATTTGATGCTTGAGGTTCTATAACATTGGTTTGCAGGCTTCTAGCATTCTAAGAATCTACAAACTGGCATATTGGTTTGCTTCTTGGTTTGTTTAGTGTGTTATCAGAGAGTAGGGATGACCAAAATATCCATACCTGCAATATGGGAATATAGAGCATTCATCTTTTGTCAATTACAGCTTTTGATGGTTTCAGGAATTTTATGCTTCCAGGTTGTAATTGGGCGAGAATTTGTTGTTCCTCCATACTCAAAAGTATCTTTATTTCAGCAACCAGTTGAGGAAGATAGTGACGAGGAGCTGGAATATGCTGATAGTACTGGTGGTATTGTTAACTTTTCATGAAACTTCTTACTTAACTGTAATTATTCAACCTTTTTGGTTATTAATCCTATTACAACTGCATGACATGAAATCTGTGGTTGACATTTTAGCATGAAATTCTAACTTAGCTTCTCATTTTAAAATATTTCTTATGCCTACTTAGTATTTTACTTATTCCTGAAACCGTGCCATTGACAAGACATCAGTGTGTAATGTGCAATTTTAGAGGTAACGGTGGCTATGTGAAACCTGAAATCTCCTTGGAAGTACGATTACTTTTGAAGTGGCTGTTCCAGACAATAGAGATGTTCTTATGCTTTGTACTCCACTTCTATTGAATATTTAATAGGCAATAGAAAATGTGACATTACTGGTGTATAAAACTTTGCCTGCAATAAACAAAATAATTAGACGTTGATAATTTTTTTTCCAAGAATTTTATATGTCTTTCAATCTTCCAATTTTGATACCTTTCTATGCTTCAGATGGGTATGATAAAATTTGTTACTATTTCTTTGAAATGTCTCAACATTTCTTTAATCAAGAAAATTTGTGATGCTGATGCTTTATTGCACATTGAATCTTCAATATATGTATATTTTCAGGGATCTAAATTTGAATGCCATTTCATTTAATGTCTATTAAAGCTTTATTGTTTGTGCAACACGGGCATCATTGTACTTGTAGCTTTTTAAAAAACTATCATTTCTATAGTTCTTGTAGGAATGAAAAGCCAATATGTTTAGAAATTAACTTGATTAAATTCTTGACAAACATTTTCTTCTAAAAAATATTTCTAGAGAAATCTTAATCATTTTACTTTCTTCTACTTTCAAGATGCTTTTTTACATCAGTATTAGTTATTTGCATGCAGCAATCACAAGCACAGTGGATAAGCATGACATAGAGGCTGCAGCGCAATTATTGGAGACACAATCTTGGTCTGCATCAGAGGTTTGTTCCTAAAGGCTTTTCACTATACTGCATCCACCAATTGTGTCAAGTATGTCTCAACTTATTTTGGGGAGGTGTTGAAGATTTAGCTTAGATGCATGCAGTTATATGAATCAATTACTAGAATTTGTGACTAAATATTGTAATTAAAACGTCAGTGTAAGAACATGCTTGAGAATTAATCTTGGCATCTTAATCTGTATCTTCATCACATCAGTGCTTTAGTTTTCATAATGTATAACTAATTTAATGGTCGACCTAAGTTTAATTAGTGAATTGAAAGTAATTTCAAGATGTGTGCCACTGCTAGTCATCACACTAGCGCTTACCAACAGCATCTGCGATTTATTGCCGCTAAACCCTGCAGCTGATGCAATTGTCACCACAGCAGATGTGGAGAAAATAGCAAAAGAACAGAATTAGGGTGCATAGGAATGACTGTAGTTGCAACAACTAAATATGGTTTTAGGATCTAGAAACCTCTTCAAGCTGAATTTATGATGACTCGCTGGATTTATGGGCAGGAATTTCTTTAGCTGCCAACTTACTGAAGCTTATCGTCACTATAATCCATCTCTTTTTGCATGGGATTGTGACATGATCACTGTCATTTCCTTGCTTGAAGAGTCTATAGATGAAGCTGATAATTTTGTTCATTTTAAGTTTTCATATGAGAGATTTACCTCTCCATGTAACCGAAAAATAAAATTCTTACATCTACTATATTTAGATATACTATATTTTCTTTGATGTTTCTAGTATTTATTATGGTAAAGTGTATGAAAAATGTATATGGAAGCTAGAGTCAAGGCCACCCCAAGCAACTTGGTGATTTATTTTTGTTCCTTGGAGAAATCTATTCAGATTGTGATTATGATAGTGGCAGATGCATCATGCAGTTGAATTTTTATGTCTTGTAGCATAAGATTTGGTTAATCCGGAATCTTTGTAATTTGAAATTCTGTGTTTCTTATTACATTTTGTTTTGCTGATCAGTTAGGTGTGGGTGGGGCTGGTTATGTTTGGCCAAAATGTGAAGGAGGCCATGAGGATGAATGGGGGCATTCAGTGGCTCCTATTCCTGCAGATAAAATTTCTGAGGCAATAAAAGTTTTAGATGATGATCTGGAGTTGTCTCTTGATGGCAGTAATCTTCCACCTTCTGGAGAGCTGAAACCTGATTCTTATGATTCTGATGATGATATTGAAGATTCCAGAGATGACTCATACTTTGAGAAAGAGGTGAGACTTCACCTGTAAACTTGTATTTATGATTCAAGCATTTTGCAGATACCAGAGTTTAAATGGATTATTGCAATTTGCAGGTTGAAGCAACTTTCCTCAGGGCTGTGCATGAAAACATAAAAGAAGACCATGTGATATTAGAAGTAAATTCTTTGAGGTATGTTCTGTATGTACTCTTTATTATCCATTTGTAAACCTGAAGGAGTTGTGTTCTACTTCATCTGATATTTTGATTCAATTGTCAAAATAGTTTTTTTGTCTGGTATTTTTCCTCCTTTAGGAGTTCAGAAAATAACATAAATTTGAAAGCGATAGACCTATATTTCAAATTTGTTTGCTTATGGTGGATGCAGCGGCACATAATTGTGACAAATGATTTTTGAATTTCTTTCAGTTTTGTTTCCCATTTCCTCTTTGGTTTCTCTTAGCTTCTCATATTATCTGTTTATCTTGAACATTGAAGGTACTTTGTATTCCTATCCGTTTCCTGTCCTCCTCTTGTTCATCCTCTTGTTTAATATATATGTGGTCTCTCGATAAAAGCTTTTTTCCAGTTTTTATTTTTATTTTTAATTTTTGGCTACTGCTAATTGAGAAATTGGAATTCGAGACTGACATTGATCTGTTGTAACATAAAATATGAACCTGTAAATTGTGCATAAATGCTAAACAAAGGAGTCAACAGGTCTGGTAGTTTTGCATTACCCAATGAGACTGCTCTGATTCTGTAAATCTGTAAAATATATGCTTGAGTTTTGCCACCAGTGTTCTCAACATATGCTTGAATTTTTTTCCCTTTTATGATGGCTTGTTAAATTCAGTGAGGATTATAGTCATGTTAGCTTTCATTACATGGCAGGTTGTCATACAATAAGGTAGCAGCTGATTGTGCTGGAGCTTTATTTCATGCTATTATGAAATACACACTAGACACCCCCCATAGTTCAGCTGGTGAGATTCCTCTATTGCTACTTTTTTTTTTTCAATTAAAATTTCCCAATTATATCTTTAATAGGCATTGCTTCCTTGTCAATAAAGGAGAAAAATCACAATTTGGTCCGCCATGTATTGCCTCAGTGACAAAATTGGTCCTATATGAATTTCGAACGATAAAATGGTTCCCCAGGAATTGATCAGTAAGCAAAAGTAGTCCTTTTATGGAGGACAATTTTGTCCCACAGAAATTGATGAGTAGACTACTTTTACTTACTAATCAATTCTTGAGGGACCATTTCACACCAAATTTGTGGAGGACCAATTTGTCACTAAGGCAAAACGTGAGGGACCAAATTGGTCTTTTTCTCTCAAATAAAGTAATTGCTAAACTTGAGTTTAGAAAATATTATTCTACTTAGAAAACCTGGCATCTTGATCTTGTTCTAGACACTGAATAACAGAATCTGCAGAATTATAAGGATATTGTGGGATACAGAATTTCTGGATTTTAAAATTTTATGACACTAAATTATATGCAGTGTTTTGATGTTGACATCTGTAGTTGGAACTGTGGAAGAATAAGCTAATATATTTCCCTATAGTCTCAATGAGTGATACCTATATGATTGGTGACCTTTTTTGCTGCCATGAATGAATAGCGACTTGATGGATTGTATTTTACTAGCATGTCTTGCTTATTTGTTCCAACGTTTTTTGACTTTTTACAGGTGAATGACTATGTTCTATAATTAAAGTGGCAGTTGTTTTCATGTTCTATATGTTGCTTAATGTTGTTTGGTATTAAATGTTTCCAGGTAGCTTGGTTCAGACCGTTGAGGGTATACTTACAACATGGAATAAGCTTCTAACGTCCTACCTGGCTGATATTGATGAGCAGGTCTGCATCTGTTGGCTTTCCCCCCTTCCTTGTTAAAGTTCTCCATCTTGTCTTTTAATTAGAATATTTTCTGACTACTTGCATTGTTCTTCTTATTTCTTTAATTCCAAGCCGTTATAAAGAATTTGCTGTTTGGGTTGTGTTTTTATCTTTATCCAATGCTGATTAATAAGGCCTCAGGAAAAGAATTTATTTTACAACAATGAACCTTCAATTCTGTTTTCCTTCTGCACGATTGGTAGCTTTCTTCTATATTAATTGACTTTATTAGTATAAATGGTGTGTTTATTTTAAATCCGTACCTGAGATTGGACTATCTCAACTGTCAGTTTCTTCTCTCTGCTGCAGGAAGAAAGGAAATTCTTTACCTCTTGGATTCCTTGCTGAGCATTCTTTTAACCTAGTCATTAGTTTTATTTGATGCCTACATTTTGATGCCCTAATCAGAATATTAAAAGATATCTGACTGCCGCCAGCATGGTAGCACTTAATTTGCCATACATTTACGATGGTGCTGTGGGAGAACTCTCCATTATCTTTTTTTGCTTCTTAAGGCAATAGTTTAAAATATAGTTGTAGCCATTTACATAGTGATGAATAATCAGAAGCCCATTGTTTTGATGGTCTGCCCGCTCCTTATTTGTTATTCCTGCTTCAGATTGAAGTGATACTAAAGTTTGAGGAAATGTGCTTGGAATCTGCTAAGGAGTTTGCTCCATTGTTCACAAAGGTATGATTATCAATTTTAGTTAGGATTTTGTTTTTGTCTGTTTGGATGCACATCAGAAAAGAAAACTGTAATAGTGCATTGAACTCTTATAGTGTCGTATATAGCCTTTAATTATTCTGATATAGATATTTCTTTGGTTCCATGAATTATAATTTATAAAGCTTCCTCCTTATAGAAGATGAAGTAAATTAACCTGTTAATTTATACAATGCCATCCTGTCTAAGTCCTCTCATGTTAGTAATGCTAACATGGAGACAGAGGGAAAGGTTACTGGAATATTTTATTCTCTCGCATGCATGCGTATTTGACTAGCTGTGTTGGAGGCAACGAATATGAGATATTGGGATTGGTACAAGTTTATAATCCTGGCTTCTCCTCGCTGCTTACATGTAACATAATTGAAGTTAATTGTTCCACATGCTGTCACCACATGGCTGCTTTTCTATTTTGTTCTTTTTCGTTATGCCATCTTTTTTCTTTTTTCTATTTCTTTTACAGATTTTGAGTATTATGTATGAAAAAGATATCATACAAGAAGATGCTATTTTAAGTTGGGAAGACGAGAAGAGAGACGCAGACGAGTCAGATAAAGTTTTTGTCAAGCAGGCCCAGACATTTATTCAAGTTAATATCTCTATTAATTATATGTTCAACTTGTGCATTTACATGTGTTCATATCCTGCAGTTAACCTTAGTTTTTATTGTTTTTTGTTTTTGAAATGAAATATCTAAACTTCTCATGGTTTGTTCCAGTGGTTAAGAGAGGCCCCCGAAGAAGATGATGATGAGGAAGAATAGGAAGGGTTTAATCCATATGGCCTATTTTTTTTGCAGGGCTAAGTATTCTGTAAACTATGTAGTGTTTGTGAACATCGAACATTTATCAACATCCTGGGCACTAGAGGTGATTTTGTGCATTCATCCGCCTTGGAATTGGAATGAACAATCACTTTGATTTTTTCTATGTTGTACCTTGTGATTTGTCAGTTTTATCCACAGCGGTCGAAGTAATATGAAGTTGGTTATTATATTGGTAAATTGCACTGCATTTGTTGTATATTAAATATAATCTATAGTATCAATTTTTTCGAACGGCGTTTTTAAATTATTAGTGTGCTGAATTTCAGATTCAAAATTGATATAGTTATCTAATAGCGATGAACATGTAATAGTATACGGAGTTGCATCTAGAGTTTCACCATTTTAACAAGGTAGGCTAATGTAATACGCAGCCAACCGGGAAGAAATGAAACTTTAACTCTTGGTATATACTGTAATTTGAAACTTAGATTAGAAAGAAAAATGACCTATTGAGAAGGCAACAGCTTCTTAACATCCATATAAGCGGACCCTATGACAGTCCCTCTCCTTCGCATTGCCATTCACAGGCATGTGAAACTTAAGTAGATACTAGCGATCTATGCGTCTTAACACTGAACATTTGGGAGAATCTCACAAATGTTAAGTAACCCCAAAGTACGAAGCTAGTGATAGAACTTGAATGCTGTAATGCAAGGCTCACAAGATGGTTTGATGGCTCGCCATTGCTCCGCTAATTGCTGGGTTTTTATCCAGAACTTGCATACCCATTGCGTTGGACAAAAACCAACGTCGATATAGAAGTTGGGAATTTCATTCTTTTCCTACTCATCTAAAATTTTGATAATGCCTTAACTACTACTGTAAATAAAAGCTTTTCTGATCAAAATCCCAATTTAATGCGTCATATGATGCGCAGCACAAAGTCCAAAAGAAAGGAGTTTGGAATATCCGGTTAAATTTTTGGCGCCAAATCAATGCATACGTGTATGGCCTGGTCCTGTACTTGCTTTTGTATTTTTTTAAAAAATAAAAATTTAAAAACAGAGAAAAAATTAAATTCCAAACCAAATCCTTGTTCATCTGGTATCGAAAAATACACTAGATCTAAATCCAGAAGAATAGTGGTGTTTTTGAACTCCTAGTTCTGCTGCCTACCTTTTAACACAATATATCAACATTTCTGCGAACATCTTCCTTATATTGGTGCTGTTGTTAAATTCTAGTCTTCTAATTCTAACATGCAACATTTAATTCGCTGAGTAACTCATAACACAATTACAAGTATTAAAAGTCCTCATTTGGCTTATTTGGTATACCAATAGACAAGTTTTATTGTAAGGATAAAATTCAAAATCAACGATATCGCAGAGCAACTCCAAGAATAATTTATTTAATACATGACAGACATAACATTTGGTGGAATGCCTTTCTGAACAGCATTTATAAAATAAAGAAGCTAGAGGTGGTCTTGTTATTGAGATTCTCTAAAACCCAGCAAACAGAATAACAAGATCAGAAAGGAGGTCCGGGGGGTCCAGGAGGTCCGCCAAACAAGGGTCCACAGCAGCTCTCGAACAGGCAGCAGCAGCATAGTACGTAGAAACTGCAAACAAATTGAAGTTTTAAGCCACAAGGATTAGTATCCGCCTCAACTTCTTAAAATATCATACTTCACTTGTCTTTAACTTCATTATGTGCCTGTGCCACTAAACTTCTGCACCCAGAAATGGAGCTAAAATCTTTCGACTAAATTCATGATTACTTTTCTATTAATTCACTTTTTAGAAGGATAAAAGAAAAGAGAAAAAAAATTGATCCTCTAGTACGTATCTAATAGTTCAAGAAAGAGATCACAGAACTCACCAGGAAGAGAAAAGGCGACATATACCGTTACAGAGAGCGCCGAAGCATCCGCATGGCCCGGGCGGGCCGGGAGGCGGTGGACCCCAAGGTGGAGGCATTTCTGTCTTCTCTTTTTTCCTCTTTCACAGTGAACGCAGGTGGCCTTTTCCCAGATTTATATGGATTGAGAAATCCAGAAACCTTAATCCATAAGAATTCGTGAACCTTCTCTGACTAGTAAGTGAAACTTCTGTTGGGACAACACAACTTTTGACATGTCGTTAGTCTCAGCTTCAACGACCATTCTTCAACCTAAGATTCAACATATAGCGAGTCCCTACATATACATATATATATATATACACACACACACACACACACACACACACATATATATATATATATATATCTAACTTCCTTCTTTCCCATTTTCCTTTTAAAAGCAATTTCACATTGTTTTATTCACGCTATTGGCTAATTAATGTGAATGCTGTTATATTACAACCAGTGGAGGGCCTTCCATTTCATGCGCCAATAAATTGATAAGGGGATGAATTAAGGGAGGTTCATTCAAAAGAAAATGAGTTGAGTTGCGAGAAATTTTCTTGATGGATTTAAATCTCACATGTCAATTCAACAATGACTAATTCGTTTTGTTAAATCATATTCTATTTTTTTTTTTTTTTAACTTTTTATATGACCTTTCAAGTTATATTAGGGGCCAAAATCTCTTCCGGGGATTATCAAATTATGAGGGAAAATGTAAAAAGTTGGATTTAGTCTGTGAAACTTTATTCCTATCTGAATTTGGTTTTTAAAATTTTGTCCACCAATTAAAAACAATTCATTGTGTTAGTGAAGTAGTGTCAGATTCACTTAAAAAACTAATTTATGTGATGTAAACAAGAGCATACATAATAGTTAACTGCTAATATAGACTTAGTTAATAATCATTTCTTAAAGTGTTATTTTGCCTCATTTCTTAAAGTGCACCTAAATCCAACAATATGATAAAAATCAAGAAAAATAATACTGTTTGGGAAAATAATGTTGATTTTTTTTTTTGGCCCAAAGAAAATTATGTTAAAATAGTTGGATGACTCCAAATTATCACATTTATGTAGGCTTCTCATTTCATTATGTTTGCTGGTTTATCAACCGATGGTAACTTTGACAAAATTAAATTAAGAGAAGAGTATTGTCTCAAATAATATGAACAATTTAAACTTTGATGGATTTAATTTGTTTCAAATGCCCCCTTGGCAAAGCAGGAAGTCATAATTTTATTAGTTTCCATGGTATGATTCACCAAGAAATTTTTCCATTCATTATTGTTGGCATCAGATGCTTGGATTTGTAGAATAGCATCATCATCATCATCATCATGAAAAAGAAATGGAAAACAAATAATAAATTCAAGCGGAGGGTCACAATTACTTAATCATTACGTCATCAATTATATAAACTGCCCGTAAGACATGATATTACAAACCAAGATAAATGCCCTCCATATGGCAGATCTGTGGTTATTATTACAAAGCACAAAAGAACCAATCTCTTGTTTTCCTCCGAGAGATGAAGCAAACTCGGCTCAAAAGGAAATAGGGAAATCAGTAACAGCTCATGGAGGCCCAGGTGGACCGGGAGGCCCAGGAGGCCCAATTGGACCTCCAAAGCAGTCTCGTAGCAGCCAGCAGCAGCACAAAAAGTTTACGCTGTCAAGTATCCGCGAAAACATAAGCAGCAAAATCAGCATTCGCAGATGCTAAACAATTAAGGAAAAACGTATATTCATTAAAAAAAATTTAGAAAACTATATTTTTCGCATATCCTTTTTTCTTTGTTTTGTTTATACCGTACGTGAGCCAATGTAAATAAAATAAGTAAAGCACGCCCAACGAACGGAAAACCGAGAAGCAGACCTTTTTTTTTTTTTTTTTGCTCAAGAAAAGCATACATTTTGAAAACAAATGAAAACTGTAAAATTATCTTTTTTTTTTTTAAAAAAAAGGGAATACAGAGCCCATGGTCAAAAACTACTTACCAAGAACCGATGACATCACAGAATCCACCGAAAAAGCCTGGGCCTGGTTGGGGTGGACCCCATCCAGGCGGGCCTCCTGGGCCTGGACCACCGGGCCCCATTACTGTGGATTAATATTCAAAGTGAAATCACAGAAGGATAGCTCAGAACGTTTGCGAAGAGCAACGTCTTCCTGCGTATGAAGCACACAGAGAGATGGAATCTCAGTTGCTTCGGATTTATAGAACCTCCAGAGAGAATTTTGCTTAGCCTAGAAGCATCTAATTATCTACATGTTCACATACTTTCTTCTCTCAACTGCTCTTCCACTCCAACCTACCATTCAAACTAGCGTGAGTTTCGAAAGTTCTTGCCTTTTTTTTTTTTTTTGTTTTTTCTGTTTCACGGATTCCATGGTAGACATGTGAGGTTCCATCCCATTGCCCAGGCTTCTATTAGTTCGACATTTAGAAGAAAAAATGGAAAAATGACGATTCTTAATTTAGAAAAACAAATATTTCAAGTTCAAATCTCATCGAGAGACTAGACTGAAATTAACAGGCACAGCAAGAGATTCCTAATTTCAAATGGATAAAATTTCCCGCGTGTGTGTTCACATTGGCATGTTGTGGCAGGAAGAATTTGACGACGGCAACGGCATTATATTGGCATAGTAGTGTTGGCACAACCAACAAATTTGTCTTTTCAGTAGAAAAAAATTGCACTTATTTTATTTTTTTACTACAAAATAAAAACAACTTTCATGCTTATAACATTATTTTGGTCCTTGGTTTGTAAATTTAATTTTATTCTAATTTTTTACAAATTAAAAGTATTAAAATAATCATTCATTTTTTAATATAGTCTGATAACTATAAGAAATTAAAAGTATTCAAGTCTTTCTTTCCTAGTTTTATCATACTTTGGTTCTTAATTTTTTTTTTTTTTATGCATGGATGTATTGTTAGTCTAAACAATGGACTTAGGAAGAGAAAATTGCATAAAAAATGAGAAAAATGATGTTTAGTGTGGTCATTATTCATTTGTAGGTAATAGGAAGTGCAATTTTCAAAGCCAAAATTTTTATTCATTGTCGTGACAAGGCTACAACAATTATAGTGACAAAATCCTATGCTGACTTAGATTATTGAAATGCACGTTTTGAGCTTGTGAGAAGTAGGCTAAGTGGCACATGACTACTAAATAGAGGTTGATGGAACTTTAATGGAAGAAGAGGTACAAAGGAGTGAAGAAAGGAGGCAGTGAAAGATATACAAGATAGGTAGTAAACAAGAAATTACATTGATATCTAATTTGAGGGACTTTTCTTCAACTTTCTGATAGCAGCAAAGGGAATATTGGTAGTAGAAGAGGAAGATCAAGTTGAAAGAGAAGAAGACCGATTAGAGGAGCTAGAGTTTGACAGTTAATTTCATTATTATTAATCTTTATTCCAATTTTTAATTATACTAGCCATGGATAGTTTGAAGACTATATTGATTTTTATTATTATGAACTAAATTTTCTTAGCTAAAATTGTTATTTGAACCTGAATTTACACAATCCTTTGAGTTATTGTTATTATATTTAATGAATTGCATTAGTGTTTAATCAAACTTGTTATGAATGATTATGCTATTTGTTGATTGGCTACCAATAGATAGTAAATTAGCTTGAACTGGTGTTGGAAAGTTCAATTCAAGTGAAATATAGCTTGATTAGTGCGAGTTCTTCAAGTAATTTGAGGATTTACATCTATGTAAGAACACATAGGTTGTCTCACATAACCCATTCAATATTAAGCTTAAATTTGACTTCTAGAATTTAGGTTCTTATAAGAATGTGTTAATTGCAAATTAAGGAAGTCAACATAGCAATTTTGGAGAAAATTCTATGCAATTTGTTATTAGGGTTAACACTAAATTTTATTGCAATGTTGTTATAACATTGCTGTGACAACGATAAACGGAGTGTAAATAAAAGGGAAAATAACAATCTTAGCACTTTTTTTGATTTGAAGTTGTTGATTTCTCTCTGTTATTATCTCTTTCCTTAGCTGTTGAGTTCTATTTCTAATTTCACTAGTTAATTTGATTTGTTTAGATTAGTTATATATTTAAACTCCCATGAGTTGATATTGTTACTTTTTATTCATTTTATTTTAATCAAGTTAATTAGCATTAGATTTTAATACTCAATTCTTATGAGACGATACTTTCTCACTATTGTATTACTTGAGCAATTTGGTGCACTTGCCAATTTGACCAACATTTTAGTTCTCTACAAATTGAAAGTGGTTAAATAATCCTTCATTTTTTAAGATTTGATTGAAAATAGGCCTCTTGAATGTCATTTAAAGAAGTACTACTTTAGGTTAAATTTTGAAAAATTGAAGACTATTTTGAGATTTTCAATTTGTGGAATAGCAAAACGAGACTAAGTTCAAAAGTGAAACTATTTTGAGACTTTTAATTTGTAAAGTATGTTAGATACATTTGTTGGAGAAAGTATATTTTTAATGATCACAAACTCTCCATGTAAGTTATTCATTGTGAGCAATAGGTTCTAGATGTTTTTCTTTGAATACTTCTCTCTAAGAACTTGTTGTAAGCAATATTAAGCTAATAGAATATTTCGTTAAGCACTTATGGTCTTTGTTTTAAGTCCTACATGTTAAACTGGTTAATTTTGGGAACTCTGAAAGGTTTCCAATTGACAAGCAGTAGCTAGCAGTTTGCGCCAAGTCTGATGCCAGTCTCTATCTTAGTCGATTGAAGTGTTTTAGAAAGGTTTTAGTCCTCTATGCCCTGTCGATTAGTGTGGCTCTGTGTTGCCCTAATCAACTGCTAGCTTGGGCTTTAGTCTGTTGGGAACACTTTGTGATTCCTTCAACCAATAGTCTACTAGCCACCCTAGTTAAAACCCAGTGAGTTGCTAACCTTAGGATAATTTGACAGGGAGTTCTCTGTAAGCAACTAATCAAATGGTCACTTGTCAGCAGTCAACTATCAGGTTCAGTTTTGATTTTTGAACTAAGATATAAAGGGACTAGTCAACTGGCATTAGTAGACTGACACAATGGTAGAAAAATTATTGTTACTTTTTAGCAGTTATTTTTGTAAAAATTGACTTCCTTTTTATCTCTAACAGATCTTTTAAATAGGGTTGCATAAAAACTTGAAGACCCAGTGAACTCAACCCAAGTTGGTCAATTCGAGTCAGGCCAAAAGGAGAGGGATGGGCGAATTGGAGAAAAGAACGAAGGGGAGAGGTACTCGGTGGGGCCAAGTCTAAGGCAAGGGGAAAGGTTGAGTTGCGCGGCCTAGGGTTTCTTAATATAATATAATATATATATATATTATTTTTTTATTTTTTAATTGTAAATTTGATTTCAGATGTCAGAAAACTATCATCTCAGTCACTTTGTCTCTCTTGACAGGCGCTCTCATCTCTCAAATTCCCTCGCTTGCTGTTCTTTCACTTATTTTGGTTTAAATTGATTACTCACCTTTTGAACTCTATTCATCATCACACAAAAAGGAGCTATTCACTATGGTCCTGGGCGTTCGCCCTGAGAAGTTCCTAAAGAATAGCTCGTAAAAGCCCAAAATCCTTAACTCAAACACAACAATATCGAAGTCTTATTCTACTAAATAATAAAGAGTAAGTGAAGAGATAATATTTTGCTACTTTTGAATTCTGTAATAAAGTCACAGGCTCTAACTTCTGACAAACAATACTAGACACAAACCTAATTGCTATTTGCCCAAGTTCGTTCATTGTCACTCGAAGAGGAACGTTCATCTCTTTCCTTTGTTGCTCTCTCTCTCTTAATATGTGGTCATGGCCGTTGATTGTGCCTACTGGTATGTTGAAGTTTGAGCTTAAATATAAGGTAACCTAAAGTATTTTCTTTCTGTTTTCTATGATAGGGGTTGCCGTCATAAATCTAAATGTAAGATTATTCTTGTTTAAAGTAAAGTTGTTCCTTTTGAGTATTAATGTGGACTTACTTCACATATAAAATTAGCATCTATCCTTGGTTTGGTAAATTTGTGATAAAATAGTTTTAATAATGAGTTTAGTGATGGTAAATCTTTAGTGAGTTTTTGCCTATATTTATGGTAATGGTTGGTTTAATGGACATTGCTATACATATCCATATATTCTTGTCATTAATTTCTTCATTTTTGTCCAAAGCTTTTAGGAATCAGTGTTCATTTAGTTCATCATCTTTTTCTAAATGCATTCTGTTCTTGAATTTGATTTTTTTTTTTCCTAATTGCAAAATGTTACCGTAAAAATTAGCAAAGTGATTGTTGAATGGTTTCCTTAAAAATAGCAAGGAGTTGATATTTTTATGATCATGGCTTTATTGATGGTTAAATATATTGGCTGAAATTAGATATCATAGCAGTCTTTAATATTCTTAACCCTATGAAGCACACATTATCTTATTAATTGACTAAATGGATGCAAGTAGTCAACAATCCCCAAGACAAGGCCAATCCCATGCCAACAACATGCCTACCTCCAGCCTAAATCCTGTAGCTACAAATGTTAAGAACACCATAGCTTTTGCATCTACATCTGTTGTAGAGTCTACTGCGACAAGTGAAAAGAGAAAACTTCCTCCAAGAAAGTCTGATGTGTGGGATCATTTTATAAAACTTTTATTAAAATGGACCAAAAGGGAGGTTCGAGCTACCTATAACTACTGTGGGGCTTCATATGCTTATGAGCCTAACAACTATGACATGAACTCACTAAAAAATCTAGCAAGATGTCAAAGCATCCAAATAAGGCTCAAGAGAGATTCCAATCTATGTTAGCCTCTCTTACCCCACCACGAGTATCTTAGTCAAGAATGTTGGTCCTATACATATGAAATACTGATGAGTGTCGAAAATTTATAGCTAAATATGTGATATGTGATGAGGTACCATTTTAGGTTGTAGAAAGGCATTGGTTTAGAAGTTTATGCAATCAACTAGAACCTAGATTTCTTGTTCCCTTAAGAATGACTGTTGCCAGAGATGGTTACAAAATCTATCTTTAGGAAGCTAAGAATCTCAAAGATTTCTTGAAGAAATCATGTAACCGTATTTGTCTAACAATATATACTTTGACATCAGTGCAAAACTTCAACTATATGTGTCTCACAGATCATTTCATTAATATGCAATGGAGGTTGCAAAAGCATATCTTAAATCTTTGTCCAATTGAAAATCATAGGGGTGACAGCAAAGGAAAAACCATTGAGAAGTGTCTATTGAGGTGAGGGATTGAAAAAGTGTTCACATTGATGGTTGAAAATGCAAGCTTTAATGACACAATAGTTATGTATTTGAAAAAATGTATGAAAAGTTGAAATGGTTTAGTCTATAGGGGAAATTTTCTACATGTGAGGTGTTGTGCACATATGATAAACTTGATTGTAAACGATGGGTTATAGGATTTGCATGATTTTATTGCTACTATTCGTGTGCACCCAATATTGGCTAACCCCTTAAAAACCTAAGTTTGATGATCGTGACTTTGATCAGTTTGGAAAAATTGAAAGTGCTACATCTGGTAAGCTCTAAGTTAGATAAATTCAAAAGTTTTTCTTTTTATTGTCATGTTTTCATTCTAATATCATTTTGTTTGATTTGTATAGATGTTTCTGAACATTCAAGCATCACCTGAGATGTTATGAACACTTAATAATGTTTAATGTTTTGTTTGATTTGTAGTATATGATTGAATGATTATCTATGATGGAATTTAGATGTTATGTTTAATGCTTAGCATGTAACTACTTTCTAGTTATCCTATTTTTGTTCTCTTGTTTATGTTATGAAGGATGTAACAAGACATGTTGTTTATTTGAAATTTGTTGCTTATCTAACGTAGTAATGCAATATATTGGTTGTTTTTAAATTTATATGTTAGTTGTAGTTCTTGTGTATCAGACTATATGTCAAAGGTTCAATCCTTGGATACAAAAGGTACAACTTTTTGTCTCTTGTGTATCAATATATTGGTTGTTCATTTGATATATTGTTCTTCATCTAATAGCATATGCATGCATATTTTGCTTACTTTTGCCTTTATTCCTTAGGCATGCCCATCAATGATCTTTACTTAAGCTGATCATGTTATATATTTTGGATGTGTGTTATTATCTTTACCATAATAAAAGGTTGCAACTGACTGTTTACTATTGTGATATATATTCTTGTATTCTCATGGAAATTGATATAATTTCAAAAGTTGCATGCAAGATATTGATGCTAAATTACTTTATTTCTGTCAGAATCAAGGAAAATGCAGCTTGATTCCTGTAGCAGAGATTTAAACAAAAGTGGATAATTTAGGTCTAAAGACACTTATTGGAGTGCTTGCTATATGATACTTATTTTGTTTTGTCCCTTTGCAAATGTTCTTTCTTTTAAAGGTGTTACTTGTCAATTTCTATGCAGTTGATGCCCTTTGTCTACTATTATAGCCTCTTCACTTGGAAAACTTTAGCAATTTGCATATTTGAGGTAATTTCTTGTCTTTTCCATCAACTAAGATTGCCCTTCCTTTGCCTTGTTGACTTAAATCTTTTCATCAGACAAAGGTTATTTCAGCAAAGTATGTCATGAGGGTAGATGATGATGCATTTGTTCGTGTGGATGAAGTGCTAACTTCTTTGAATCAGATAAATAGATCTCATGGGTTGCTTTACTTATGCTGTTAAATATTTTTAGTTTCCTATTACTAGCTTATACTACATTAACCTAAGTTTGTTCATTGCTAATTGAAATAAAAATTATAGTGAATATATTGCCTTTGGTAAGATAGAAACTTGATCAGTCTCTTATTAACGATGGATGGGTGCATCTCTGTGTTTTGCTGTATTCTTTTTGTTCAGTGACAAACTACATATTAGCTTATATTGTCAAAAATTGATGAAAACTTCTCTTTTTTGAACTTTAAAATTGGTCTAAAATATCCTGGAGCAGATATTTGTTCTAATAGAGAATGCTTATTATACATTTTTTTAGTAGACAATGCTTATTATATTATTCATGAATCATGTTCATTTCTATTGAACCAAAGGCATCACCCTCAAACAATATTTGGGAGTCTCTGACAATCCTAACAAGCAAATGCAACATTAAATATAAAGGTGCTATCAACCCATAAGAGAATCAACACAAAGGTTGTGTGAAATTTAAAAGAAAATTAGTTTTTTTTATTATTTTAAATTGATGTTAAAAACTTCATGTACCTAGCTCGGTGTGGTTGTCAGGTCTTCTAGGCTGGGCCACAAGGACCAGGGCAAATTTTTTAGTCCTGTCTTGCTTTTGAGCCTTGGGTCCAATTGTGGCCCAGCCTCACTCAACAGTTATGGAACCCTTATCTTAAATCATGTGATATAAATATGTGACCTATAGAGCCTGAAAAGATACATGAACATTCTTAAGTGTTTCTATCATTGGAATTTTTTTTTTTTCAACTCTTTTTGGCATTAATGCTTTATTGTTCAACATACTCTATTTTTGAAAGACCTTTTTTTAGTATAACTTTTTCTTTTAAGAGTGTAATTTCAAGGAGCATATTCCTTAACGAAAATAAGCTAGGATTAGGATGAGGGAAAGTTTTTTTGCAATTATTGTATTATATCTGATATAATAAAAAATTCTAAGAAATTGTGGAAATTAAATGTAAGTTTGACAAGATAAATACTTATGCTATTTTTTCTTTTTTGCTCCTTTAATATTCTGTATTTAAAACTTTAAAACATATATTCCATTTTCCAGTTGGTTCAGATTTGAAAATTCTATAAAAAGTTTTTAAATTTAAAAATTTTCTTTCATATCTAATTTACCTCTTCTTGAATGATAGTTTTGAACAACAAACGACCAAAATAAAACTAAGAAAATTAAAGACCAAAATAGAACTTCTCGAATTGTACCATTGATTAGTGTCTAGAATATTAGAGCAAAATTTTGTACCGAGCAGAAAGATTTCGTTAAAACAACTTCTACTTCGCGACTGCTGTAAGCCATTTTTAGCCGAACTCAAAATCTGCTTTAAAGTATCCTCACAAGCCGTCAGTATTCTGTAGTGTTTGAGGCCAACAAGGTCTAGGCGACCTCAAATCGTCACTCTTCATCTAAGCGACTTTAATGCTACATATCTTACTCTCAGGAAACGGAGGCACAACAATAGCTTGACAATTTGTTACAATGATCAACAAATTAGATAGAATCCAGATATTAACACAACGATCTCACTAAAGAACAAAGAAATAAAGTCACAATGTACACTGTAGAGTAATTCTTTAATCATACCAACAAATTGGGCAGAACAATATTCCTTATCATCATAGAAACCAATATATAATAAAAAAATTTGAAAAAAGAAATTTGAGGTCACAAAAATTAGAAAAAAAAATACCCTTGCACTTTAAGACTCAGGAAGCAGGCCAGCGAACAGGCAGATTTAAGATCACTTGCGCAGCAGTTGGACTCCACCGAAAAATGTGGTGGCAGAGGCAGGGGAATTTCTTGAATATTCTCTCTATATATGAATGTAGTGAATGACTAGGCTTTGGTTTTCTTTCCTTTAACCTTATCCTTGAGGGATACTGTGTGTGGTCTCGATAAATCCAATGTATCAGCTGCAGTGTGTTTCTTCTTCTTCTTTGGTGCATCAATGGTAGCAGTATTACCTATGGGACCTGACCAAGCTTGGAATGGTTCCTTTGAATAAGTGAAAGAGGTTGAACTGAAAGCGACATCAGGAGGAACAATGTCTGGATCTATATGATTTGAAGCACCCAAAGGGTACCCAAGTTGTCCATCTTGATGTGGTGGAGGAAACTTTTCGCTCTTGCTCTTAGCATTTGCGTGACTGATTAGACGCCTTCTCTGTTACAGACAGAATCATAGCAACAAATTTGATCAATCGCTATTCATAAGCATGCACATGGGCAATGTCCTCTCTCCCACACATGCTGATATTTACCAATAATATCATAATAAAAAATTCAGAATCAATAGAATTGATGAGTAATAAGTGGGGAAAGAGAGAGAGGATGCTAATCACAGGGTCCACAATTTTATTTTCCTTATCTAGTCTACTTGTACTTCTTAAGATAAAAGTTGAGCAGAAAAGCTCAATAATATACTTGTTAGATGCCACTTCCAGTTCGGAAACAATCCACTATGAGAAAAATCAAGAAAGTAGTGTTCTCCCTACTTAATTTCAGTCACTTCATTTAATTATGCATTCTTGGAGAGTATAATATTCTCAGATTCTGTCTATGCACGGCTACACAACAAAAGCATCAAACATGTAATTGGGGAAAAGAAGGAATTGTTTGGACATACATCAATGTTAGATTGAAGCTCTGCATTGGCTTCAGGGGCAGCAAAAGCTTTAGCACGTTCACGAGTTCGTGGTTTCTTTACACCATCAGCCTGAGCTTTGCTTGTGGCTCTTATTCTGAACATCCATATTGAAAAATTATCCAAGAGTTGATCAAACATAATACCATGACTACATCATAACTAGCAGACATTGACCACCAAAAAAAAAAAAAAAAACACTACAATTTTTGCATACTGATTCTATAAATTTCTCATCATGTCTGGTGGGAGTATATAAGCATTACACATAGTGGGATCCCCTCCATCCACTCACCACCTAGTTACAGCATAGGAAAATGTAGTTTACCATATATGAAGATATCAAACTTAAGAGTATGCATACCTCCTTGCTTCATCATCCCGTCGTTTAGCATCCATTTCCTTGCTTGGGGGATATTTTGGAAGACTAGAAGGATCACAAGCATAAGGTTCTGTGGTGAAGAACTGCAAAACAATAGGGCAAACAAGCAAAATGAAGTTATATAAGTTTGATTTACTCATCAAGGATGATACTTAAGCCAGATTCATATGCCTATAACATAGAAATTAATTCTGAAATGTCAATATACTTTACAGCATCTTTGTGAATCATGCCAACCATATAATGTAGGCACAATGTTAACTTCTAATTTCAAGGAATACATAACAGAACGAATTGACCTCCACAGTAATCCAGACACCCACCATGTTAGTATCAGATAGAATTTGCTAATCCTATTTCAGCGTGGAATTCATATTCCAACATAGGCATAGCTCAAAAATTCAGAAAAACTGGCTGATACAGAATGAAAATAATTTTTCTCTTATGGAAAACATTCAAGATTTGATAATTCTCTAGCATCAGGTTCTTGACATTCAAGCGCATTGTCTGTAGGAGTTATCCGAGACAAGAATTTCAAGAACGAGACTCATTACTGATCATTTATCAACCTCATAAATCACAAGATCTACAAGCAATGATTGCAATTAAAGATCACACTGCCTAATAATTTTTTTCTTTTGGATTAATTACTCCCTCATCCCTTGAAAGATGTGTAAATTACACAATCATCTATTCTATTATGTAAATATATACAAACTCTCTTGAAACTAAATACGATCAATATGCCCTCAAGAATAATACTAGTTTCTTCTATTGAAATTAAAAATATTTTTAAACTCTTATTTCAATTTTTCCTTTAAACCATAAATTTAATTTGTTCTAAATTAAAATTTGATTATTTTTATATTGTTCAAATACATGTTTAATAGTTTTTATTATATAAATAATAGATATAAAGATATTTTGGTCAAATAGGTACCATTGTAGCTTATCGTTTACAGGAATATCAATTTAGTGCATCTTCTGCTTTTAGAGGAGAGAGGAGTAATGTTTCAAAATTAGAGAATAAGGCTATGTAAGAGGAGAGAGTAGTTTATTCATTTTTTTTCCCCCTTCGAATGCACCAATAATTTCACATTGAACAAAAATTCATATCTCTTTAATATGTGGCATGGAATCACAATATCAACAGGGCAGTACAAAATCTGTGAATGCCAAGCCAGTGTTTTATTGACAAGAAGATCAACCCACCTCACTCTTTAAAGCATCTGAGGCAGTCTTCCGCTCTGCTGGATCGATGGTAAGAAGGGTATCAATAAGAGGCAGTGCAGAAGGAGGAAAATCTTTAAATGTCTCTCTTATGCACCTCTTGTATGGCTCTCGGGGTTTAAACAAGGTAGCATTAGGCAACTTTGATTTCTTCCAATACTCATCAGAAGGTGAACCACATAGTTTGTATATCTTATGCAGTTGCTCCACCTAAGTAAGAATTCAAGAAAAGGATCAGAAAGGGTGTGAAAGATGGCCATCACACATTTTTCCATGATGCACTGAAAATGCAATGAAAATGGCTAATACCCAGCAAAATAAAATGCATATGCCAATGTATCCTGAATGCAATACAATTTTCAACAATCTATGAAAGGTATATTAGAGCTGAGCATAATACCACTAAACAAGGTGATGCTCTCAAATAAACAGAAATTTTGTAGGCATTACAATACGCTAGTTATTATTCCACATTCCCTGATTAAACAACTGAAGCCAATTACTATTTTTTTCTCTATGACAACTATTACCTCTAACTTCACACGAATGCTGATTAGTGATCAACCTTCTGCATTCAGAGCATATAAGACTTTATTTAACATTAATTCACTACTACTAAGTGGTCTGGGTAACCACTGAATGTAAAACAGTCACTCAGTCAGATTATAGAAATCATATGAGAGAGAAGTAATGAACATTGAAAATTACTAATGTTCCCACATCTACTATGACAAAAGGTTTCTAGGTTACCTCTGTACGACCAGGCATTATTGGCTTCCCAGCCAATAACTCTCCTAAAATACAACCTGCACTCCAGAGGTCCACACCCACACCATAATCTGTGGCACCAAGAAGCAACTCAGGAGGTCGGTACCATAGGGTAACTACACGACTAGTCATGGGATGCTTGTGGTTTGGATCAAAGATTGAAGCTAGTCCAAAGTCAGCAATCTTAAGTATTCCACCATCATCAATAAGAAGATTTGATCCTTTAATATCACGGTGAAGTACATGCCGTTTATGACAGTGCTCAATTCCAGAAAGTAGTTGATGCATGTAACATTTGACCTGCAAAGGAGACACAGAATTTTAAGACATCAAATATCACCAGTTCAATAGAATATTTACTGATGGATGTCTAATTATATCTCAAACTTTCAAGGCAAACCTGATCTAACCTGAGGCTCTGTGAACTTGATTCCCGGGCTTGCAGCAAGTCCAGCTAAATCATGCACCATGTAATCAAATACCAGATACAAACTGCATGACATCCTTGATGTAACTAAACCCTCCAACTTTACAACATTAGGATGGTCCAATCTTCTCAGAATAAGAATTTCTCTAGCCATGAATTTTACACTCTCAGGCTCCAAATTGTCAAATCGAACCTTCTTTAGTGCAACAATTTTACCCGTCAACATGTCTTTAGCCTTGTAAACATTACTATACGTTCCTTGGCCAATCTAAATGAAAGGAAAATCATTAAAAGAAGTAAAGTAAGAGAGGAACTATAGCTAAAACCAAATGAGAGATTGCACAAATTGATCACTGATCAGTAACAAATGGAGTTTTGGCAATACCATCTCCATCAACAAAAAGTAGTACAAACCTACCTTATCAATTTTCTCAAATGTGTCAGCCTTTCGGGGAATCCATCCATTAAGTGCTTCACCACAAACAGCCGTAAGCCAGGGTGGCCATCCAGCTGCTACTTGCTCCCCTCGCAAATGTTTGGGAGGATTACTTAGCCTCGGGTTTGGCTTTGATCTTCTTCTTTCGCCCCTAGGCCGTTGGGCCTGGATCCCTTCATCATCACTGCCCTTCTCTTCCTTTTGGTTCCCACCGTTCTGAGCCGACGCTTCATCTACCTTCCTCTTGGATTCGGTACTCAAATTCTTCTCCTCTTTCGCCTCAGAAATTATTCCCGATGTTACTTCTCGACTAATCACACACCCCATTTCTTGAATCTAAGCGTCATCTCTTGACATGGTCTATCTATTGGCTACTTGCAATTATCAATAAAATCACTGCAATCCAATCAGAAACACAAGCATAAAAATGTAGATAAATACCTCTATACTTTATCCTTGACTATGTGATCCTTCAATAAACGAAACCATCTAGCGAATGTGCTAAAATATGCATCGTATGATGAGCAGAACTTGAAATCTAAAAGTAAACTTTCAAGGTTTAATGGTCAATGAGCCACAAGAAACCAGGAAATTTGGAATTGAGTTGAGTCAAAGGTAGCAAGATTCAGTTGGTGTCAAAGTGATCTGGATTAATAGACGGAAAGTGAAAACGAAAGATTTTTAGATAAGGAATTTGACGGGTTAAGAAAGAAAAAGGGGCCCAAGAAAAATACAAAAACAAAAGGAAAGATTTTGATGCATCAAAGATGAGAGTCTTACAGTAATTGAAACAGAGGATGTGTTAGGCGGGATTGTTGTCGCTTAATAGAAAGAGCTTCGTTTGTTGCTGTCTGGTCCTTGTACTGTTCGGTCTTCTGCCGTCTCTCCTGGGTCTCAAACTAGGGAAGGAATATAGAGCGAGGAGCAGATCTTCCCATTTTCACCCAAAGTCAAAGCCCCAAATCTCTCCTTTACAAAACCATAATCATATGCATTCATATTCGCTAAATTCACGGGCATTTTATTGCCCACTGTTTCGAAAGGCACGGGTAATAAGTCCATAATTTTCAGCATCTCTATGGGGCATTTGTACACCCTTTTATCGCGTTAGGGGAAAATTAACCAACATTGAGAACCTCCTTTTTCTTGGGCCGGAATTGAGAACTTGTTTAGAGTTCTCAATAATGGAATGACTTTTTCATATTCCCTTTGAACTTTTTCGGTGTCTATATAACTCCTTAAACCAGTATTTATTATTATTATCGTTCCTTACTATATATCCTTGTCCTGTTCTTATTTGGGTTTATTAGTATTATTTGAATTGCAATTTTTTTAAGCAATCACTTGGGATTAAGTTATTTTTTCAGTAACCTTATTAATAAAAGTTCAAAGTTTGTTGGCCAAAAAATAAATAAAAGTTCAAAGTTTCGAAATCATCAAGACTGTCACTTGTCGTTTTCTATTTGTCTTTTTTTATTTTTGTGCAACTGGTTTAAACTATTAAAATCAATTATCACTTGATTAAATCTTCAGTTTATTCATAATTTTTTATTGCACCAATTTATTTCATCACCTATCCAAATGTGCAATTGCATAGCAAATCACCTAACAATGGAATTCGAATCAGGCGCAAATCAGAATCCAGAGGTTTACTTCCCGAGTTTTAGTTCTCACTCCTTAATCTATCCAATTGCACAGCAACTATCCAACTAACTGCTCGGTACATAATAAAAATTAGGCAATTTTTTTCCATTAACTGTTGAAACAAGTATCTTGTGAGACAAAGGAAACTGTGAACGCCTTCACATCATACAAGAATCTATAATTAACCTGCTGAAACGCTCCAAGGAGGCTCGGCCCTTCGTCATCATCAAGAGGCATCACAGCTAAACAGAACATATCATTCTCATCAAAATTTTGAAAGACTGCGCTGGGATCGAGCACCAAGTCTGCACCTCCTTCAAAATGGTACGTCATGGAAGGGTTGGGGTAACTCTGACTCGTCTCTTTCGTATAGCAAATGTCATATGGTACAGTCTGCCCCGTTATAGGATTCTTTCCATGCTGATTAAAATACTCATATATCCCATCCTTCACCACATTGTAAGCACTTTTAACCAAAAACGAAGGCCCACTACCCGTATCAAAGGCAAATCCTCCACTTCTGTCTGGCTTCATGGCGAACAGGGAAGGGTCTATGGACAGCAAGTTTCCATTCAAGTTGATTCCTGTGCAAGACACGTAATATCTTGGCAGACCTCGAGGTAGCAACTGCATGGTCTTAATGTCCCCGCTTAATTGTGCGTCATTTCCAAAGTGTAAATAACTATAGGGATCCTCATGAACGGTCCAAGAGACTAAGCAGTAAGAAAAACGTAAATTGGTTGCTGGCTCTAATTGACTAAGCAATGATCTTGCCCCTGCTCCCATACCAAATATTCCTGCTATTGCATTAGAGGGTCCTAATGGTCCACCAAACATTATCCCTTGATTGTCGAATCCACATCCAAAAACGACATTTTGGAAGCTTATGAATCCCTCATTGTCGGGAAAAGTGAAGTTTTCAGCGGAAAGAATGCCTCTGGTCAAGGCACCACCAGTGTATTGATTGACATAGAGACACAAGTTTCCGTTGCAGATTCTGGGATTACAGAGTGGATGGTCACATGAGACAGCCTTGTAAGTTCGGGATTCGTGATAATTGAAATTGCCCCCGCTGAGTGGGAAACAGTTGACGCATCCATCACATTGAAACCAGGTATCGTCGGAGCCAGAGTCAAGCAACAAGTAAGGTGAGTACGGGGCTGTGCCCACTATTACTTGAACAATGTAGAGACTAGTGTATATACGCAAAACATAAGGCTTCAGAGTTTCAGGAGTTGCAGCCATGGATCTGAAGTACAGGGCACGAGCTTTCGAGAGTTGAACAAATCGTTCATGCTTTTCAACTAGAGTAAGATTCCTTGGGAAAAGGGCCGAATCGATTTTGAATCTAGGGATGATTTTGAGTGTGAATCCGCTGCTGCTAGCGATGGCATGGATGAGGAGGGCGATTAGAAAGGTGATTCTCGCAGCCATTTTGTTGTCTCTCGTAATGTAAGCGAGCTACTACGCAATGGGGAGACTCTGAGGCTGAAGCATACATAAATATATGAAGGCAAGTGAATGTAAATGCGCGTGCATTAATAACGCCTTGATTATATTAATAAATGAGGAACTTAACATACAAGTCTTGTAATTACTACTCCGGTGTACAATTAATTTAGAGTCTTATTTGTACAAGCAAGCACTGTATTATATTCAATTTTTTTTCGAGTTTAACCCTAATGAATTTTTTTAGATTTGCAAAGAGTTGATTATATTATATTATTTATCATGTATCTCTCATGAGAGTCCGTAATATATACTATTTTAATAATTTTTTGTATTCATTGAGTCAAAATCTGCGGTTACCAAGTTTCGCGTAGTCTGTAGGTATTAGCAAAGTATGGAGAAAAGAAGTGAGAGATAATCTGAGGCAAAAAGAGGCTGGCCATAACAAAACAGAAAGAGAAAAGAAAAAAAAGGGAGAAACGTCGTGAGCTCTGCGGATTTTTGGGCTTAGGCCTCTTTGTTCCACTCCTTCCGAGAAAAAGAAAACCTAATAATATTCAATATATTTGGTGAAAACTGTTACTTATTAAGTAACTTTCCATTGGGATGCTTTTGAATTAATTTTTTCAACTAAATATATAACAATTTAAGCAACTTTCCTCTATAGGTTTATTTGAGTATTTTTTTGAGATTAGACTTAAACATTATTACTTATATCTTTATTTTTTATAAAATATTTTTATTATTAAAATTTTAAATTAACGCATAATAAGTTTGTAGTTAACTAACCATAATATAAAATATATAATACAATTTAAAAACCATAAAATTATTTACAATAATTGAGCATCGTAGTAAAATTAAAAATATTATATACTTAACATGTTTTAATTAAAAATGATATTATAAAAATATAAAAAGGCGCATATAAATTTTTTTTTTCCCCGTTCTTTATGTGGGTGCTATCCGGTCTTTCACTGATTGAAGAAAATAATACATTCTCTTATTTTTAACAAACTATATTATTTCTTACTAAAAAAAGAAAAGTATTTCTGAGATAGATTAAATGTTAACTTAAAAGAATCAAGAGAATGACTACGTAACATTGATGCCTTGGAAAACACTCTCCATTGCTTCAGGAAAATTTTGTAGTTAAAGTTCTCATAAGAGATATTAAATAAAGGAAAATAGTTTTACCTAATAAAGGATTTACAAAACAAGGAGAGTTTGAGTTTCGTTGGATCGAGAACGATATTTATTTTTTAATGTTTCTATGAAATGAACTCAAGTTTACTATAAATTTTAATTATGATATAATAACTAATACATATATAAAAAATATTATTTATCCATTCACTTAGATTTAATTACTATAATTATATTTATTAATTACATGAAATCAACTCAAATCCAGCAATATGATTGATAATGATAATTTTAACATGACGTTATAATGAGAGGTAATCATCGATTAAATTCCGATTATCATCACTGAGCTATAATTATTTAATATTTTCAATTAAAAAGTATAACTTATTATCATTAATTAACAGCACTTCCGTAATAACTCAGCCTACGACATCTGATACGGCAGGACCCGCCCTTAATAATGACGACAGAAGCACCGGCGTTTCAGGAAAACGGTTTTGGACCAACGAATTAGCAGCAAAAGAAATATTTGTGCATTATTTGGCTCCAGCATTGTAAACGGTAAAGATAAAGAGAAAGTTAAGATGTAATTTTTTCTTCGTTTTTATCTAACATTAATTATAAAAATCATTTAATCAATTATAATTTATCAGATTTTGAAAACTTATAAATCTTTACATGTCATAAAATTTATGTGTGAGTTATAAATTAAAAGAGAACACGTAATATCTATTTATAGACAAAGATAAAAATTAGTATCCAAATAAATATTTATAATCAAATAACAATAATAATTATCTAATAATCATTTATTATGCAATAATTCCAAATATCAAATTTTAAATTATCAGATAATCTACGAACCACTCTTATTAGGTGGTTAGTTACAAATAAATATAAAGAAACTACTTCTCAGTTAACTAATTAAAAATTATCTCATTTAATTATTTATTTAATCAATAAATTACCTAATTAATATCACTTGTGCCAACTTAAGTATTACATTCTTCCACTTAGCTCATGTGATGTTGGCTTATGGTCAAATAAATTATAATACACATAGAAATTACTAATTTTTCATACATTAATTACATAATTCATTATAGATAAGGATAAAAAACTAATATGAGTCATAACGGTTGTATATTGTTTATTTGACACACTTCCTTCTATGTACTATAACATTAGTTTTCCTTACTATGACATATAGGTGAAGAGTGCATAATTGGTCTAACATTATGTTTGTAACAAAGTCAAAACCTATTATCACCATTATAATCATTTATGTATAGAATACTTAATTAACAAGTAAATTAGAAACATATGTATTAAAGAGCTCACAGTGTCAAAATACAATGCTTTAATAATGTTTAACAACTCTTATTATCAATAATCCCTATATTTGTGTCATGATATTTAAATGTCTTGGGTTGCAACCCTTTTGTTAAAGGGTTGGTGCTAATATGTTCTATTGACACTGTATGTCATGAACTTTTTCTTTAACGGCAAAATATTTTAATTTCATATACTTCACAACTTGAAATACTTTTCATCCTTAAATGAAGATAGTTGCGAAATTATTGCAATAAATTTTTAGAACTTGGAATTATCGACATTTAGCAATACTATTGATAATTCCAAGTCCTAAAATAAAGTTATCGCAGTTATAAATCATGAATAGTGTTTTCAAAGCTTGTCACAAACTCATTTTTCATTAGATGACCTTTACAACCAATAATACAAGTGGATTTCATTGTATCTACCGAGTGGAATCTAAATATCCATACAAGAATACGATCTTTAACTCTTTGCAAGTATCTAAAAACTTTCTTTGTATACATTAGACCCAGTAATAACATATCCATAAGAAATTCATTAGCAGCATACAAGATATTATCAACATACAAAATTAGAGAATATAAATTTACTCGCACTGACCTTCAAATATATACACCAATCGAAAGTTTTTCTTCAAATCTAAAGTTAACAACAATATCATTGAACTTGAGAGACCATTTCTTAGAAGCTTGTTTAAGTTTATATATTGATTTCTTTAGTTTATACACCATGTGTTCTTTTCCTTCAACTGAAAATCCCATTAGTTGATCCATGTAAACTTCTTCCTCTAAGTTTCGATTGAGAAACATAGTTTGCATATCCATTTGATGTAGCTCTAAATTATAATGAGCTACCAATGCCATGATAATTATGAAAGAGTCCCTTTTAAAGACGGGTGAAATGTCTCCTTACAGTCAACATTGATTTTTGAGTAAAACCTTTGGCAACAAGCCTGACCTTATAACATTTAAGGTTTCCATGAGAGTCACGTTAGGTTTTAAAGACCCATTTGCATCTGACTCTCTTGCAACCTTTATGCAACTTTACAAGGCCTCAAACATTATTATGTTCCATAGATTTTAACTCTTCTTTCATGGCATCTAACCATTTATTAGCGTTATTAATGGCCTGTGAAATTGAAATTGGATTATTATTTATTCTTAAGTCATCCTTTAACTTTTGTAGATTTGCCATATAATCTTTAGAGATAGCTAGTCTTCTTTTCCTTGGGATCATTTTAATACTACTTCTTGTGGCTCATTTACTACAGGTTCATTGTGAACAATGAGAACATTAATTTGTTCTTTTTCTTCATTATTTTATGGTTTAATAATTTTGAGGAACTACTATCACACCGTAATACTACATAACATTCTCTAGGTCAATAGTCTAAGTGGTCACAAGAAATTGAAGTCAATCAAGGGATAAAAATAAAGGAAACTTGGTGGGAAGGTGGCAGAATAGGAAGATAATTTCTAATTTAGTGGTACTGTTCATACGGTAAATTTTCCAACTTTGGAAATTCATAATTTATTCAAGAAAGTTCCAAAAATTGTGAAGTTTTTTTAGGAAATTAGAATAATCCATAATCGTGACTGTATAGAATTATGCAGATTGAGAATTGTATTTTAAATATTTGGTATAAAATCCCCACAAATGAAATCCGAATGACATCAAACTTTTTAGAATACTTCATTAGTATCTTAAGGGCTTGCAAATAACATTTCATCCCAAAATTCATCCATTTTGTCCCTCAAGTGTCACCCAATATCATGCATATTTAAAAACTATGCTACATAATTCTTCATACTTTAAGCATGCAAACAAGGCAGCTACTTAACTCAAAATTTGATAAAATTTGGTACAGATAAACATTGATATATTAAAATTCAATATACTAAAGATCTTGCTTTTTGGAGTCCATTTACTTAATGTTTCACATTTTTTCTTCTCTCATCAAATTCTATGTTCATAAAACTTGACTAAATGGGTTTCAACATACCAAAATTTGAATTTGACCTTATTCACTCATACTTATACTTAAAAAATCCTTCTATTACATATTAAAATTAGCTCAAACTCTTAGTTTGACATTTCTTCATGCATGTGGGAATTTGTACACATACAAAGAAAGTCTTGTGCTATATCATCATATTTTTTAAGTTACATGACAATATATCTTTGATCTTTGAATTCTTGTTACATGCATGAAAATATCATACCTTCCAACTAACCAAGCTTTTTAGCTTTGCTTTTCTAAAAGATCTAAGAGGTTATTTTCTTTTGCTTATCCTTACTAGATCCACCTGAAATGGTTAGTTAGTGATATCATGAGACAAAAAAATCCTAATAGCTTACTTCACATTCCACACACATTATGAGACACATGAGCAAATAAATGCACACATCATTATAACATGAACATAGATCATGGAATTTTGCAAGATTTGACACCTTTGACTTTGATTAATGACCATACATATTCAATATCACAATTAGGGTAGGATTGTCATGTTCAAACCCTGTAAGCCATCATACATGATATCAATTGTGAGCCACTAAAGCTCTATGTGAGATCTCACACCATCATATATCAACTCATAGCAACATAAAACATAAAAATTCATCAAGTATGCAATTATGAAGTATAAGCACACACATAGCATATAAGGAATAGAGAAAGAGCTACCTTATTACTTTAAACTAATTTCTTTCTTGATTTCCTTTGCAATGACAATATTTCTTCTTTAAACTTAATTATTAATATTTTTTTTTGACAATAACCAATTTCTATACACATAAGATTCATTACTATTACGTTGAAATGCTTTGACCATACTTACTTTTCCATGTAACATTCTAAATTGCATCAGAAATTACTTAGAAATATATCTTATTGCATTACTAAGTGTCAACAGACTAAATACCCATTTGGCAACTTGGTTTTACTTTGGAACTCCACTTTCTAGCTATAATTTCACCTAGGTCATGAAGAGAAATTTGTTCACCTAAGTCTCTAGATTACAAATATAGTGAGAAAGAGCTAAAACTTTATGGTCTTGGCTATGAAGGATCTATTTCAACTTGAAATTTCTACAAAATATTTAAAAAATTCATATACTTGTTCTTGCTTCACTTTTCTCTACTTGAATTCACCAAATCCTTCATTGCATCTTGGCTGAAATCCACTATAGGAGAAAATATTAGGATAATTAGATAGCTCTAAGTGAGCTTTATAACTTTTCCTTCTACCATAAGTGCAAAAAGTGAGGACATTACCTTGAAAAATCCACTTATATGTTTCTCTCTCTTTTACTATTTTTTCCACCATTTTTGCACCTTATTTTCCTTTCTTGGTCATGCATATAATTGAAAAGATGGTGAGGTGTCCCTTTGTCCCTCACTTGGCTCAAGGGTGGATGGAAAAGTTAAATAAAAAAATCATTTGGGGAAAATTAGATATTTTATTCTTCATTCACACTTTTGTCTCCTTTAGTGGCATTTTCTAATATAAAATTGTACAAAATTCCCTAATCATGATTTTTGTATCATCTAATAGTTTTAAATTTAATTTTCAACATGTCTTGCAAATTTGTAAAAATTACACTTTTACCCTTATTTATACTAAAACTATTTAAGTAGGTTCTTCTGGCTTTTCAATTTAGTCCTTCCCTCTTTAATTGGTTTAATAATTATCTTAACAATGTAAGTTTGTACCTATTATTGAACAAGAGTTATTATTTAGGATGTTTTAGGAACTCAGAATGGTCATATCTTGTTTTAAAAGCTATTTTATGAATGTTTTTCACTTTGACTCTCAATTGATGATACCCTAATCTTTGGTCTATCTTAGAAAACACTAAAGATCCTACTAACTAATCAAGGAGATCATCAATTCTCAGTAATGGGTATTTATTATTTATGGTTATCTTGTTCAATTCCCTATAATCAATGCATAACCTTAAACTCCAATCTTTCTTCTTTATAAAGAGAACAATAACACTTTATAGAGAGACACTAGGCTAAATAAATCCCTTTTCCAAAAGTTCTTCTATTTTCATTTTGAGTTTGATTAACTTTATGGGTGTCATTCTATAAGGTGCCTTGGAAATAGGTCCCACCCTAGGTACTATATCAATTGCAAATTCTATTTCCTTTTCAGGGGGTATGCCACTCACCTTAGTAGGAAAAATTTCAGGGAATTCTATTATAATTGGTATTTCATTTATTCCCTCTTCTACTTTGACTTCCATTAAGAAAAATACAAAGAATCCCTGACACCTTTTTCTTAAGCATTTCTCAGCTTGGGAGGAAGACATAAAGCCAAGCTCAAACTTAATGCACGATGTAGACCCACAATTAGGAATATAAATGGTTTTATTGGTGCAATTAAGTGTGACATTATGGGCAATCATCCAATTCATACCAATAATAACATTAAGTTCATGGAAAGGCATAGCAATCAAATTTAGAAAGGTAGAACAATGATTAAATTGGATGATACAATTCAAACACACATCGAAAGTCATAACTTTGGTTCCAATAGAAGTAGAGATAGAGAAGTCATATGGCGAAGTATCAATATGTAGCGCTATCTTCTTGGCATAATCATATGATATGAATGGGTGGCTAGCACTTGAATCAAATGTTGCATTTACAAGATTATCATTAATTTTAATATTGCCTTGGATCATAGAAGGATATAGGCTAGCCTCTTATTGTGTTAAGGCATATACTTTCCCTTGGGTCTGTGATTTGGAAGGGGAAACTACTTCCTTTTGCTGAGGGCAATCTCTAGTCAAATGGTCTGGCTTTCCATATCTGTAACATACACATTGCCCTACTAAACATAGCCTAAAGCTATGATTCTTGCCACATGAAGGATAAGTGGGGTTCTGGAAGCTTTCCTGTGTGTTAGGCATCCTCTTTTTTCCCTTAAATTTTTCTCTTCTATATCATAACCCTTTTTTATTACCTTTGACATAACTTTCTTCCTCTCTTATTCTCTTCAATTCAGGGGAAGCTTTAGGCTTGGACTTTATTATATTTTTTTGATTTTTTTCTATCACTCTTGCCACTTGAACTAACTTATTAAAAACTCTGATTTATTGGGGTGATAAATCTATCTCTAATCTCTGGTTTAAACCACATCTCAAGCTTTTCAGCCTTCCATACCTCATTATCAAATTTCTTCAAATAAGAGGAGTACCTATAAAGTTCAATAAACTTGGCCATATATGCATCAACTGATATGTCTCCATCCTTTTGTTTAAATTTATAAATTTTGTTTCCTTTTCATATATGATAGACCTAGGAAAATATTTTTCATAGAATTCTTTTACAAAGCTTTCCCAAGTCACTAGTATATTTCTTACCTATGAAACATACTTTGTCTTTATAACCAATGTTCAACTTCTTTGGTAAACATAAAGGTAGATAGAACCACTTTTTAATGATCAATAACCTTTAAAATCCCAAATATCTTCTCTATTTGCATGGACCATGCTTTTGCCTTTTAAACATTGAACACCCCATTGAATTTAAGAGGATTATATTTCTTGAATTGACTAAGAGATCATGTAATGGTGAGTCATGATTGATTTACTGGATGTGGAAGGGCTTGTGGTTATTCCTAAGATATTGGCGGAAGTGGAGTAGCTTCAGGTGGATTGTCTTATTTACCTTCTACTATTACAGTACTCCCTTGCTATTGCATACTTTTCTTCACTCTTTCTTATTCTCATTTAGCTAGGAGTTCTTGTAACTACTAAATTGTTTATTATTAATCTATCTTAGCTGTAAGAGTCTGTAAAGTAGCTACCACTGATCTATAGGGTTGGTTGTTTCCTTACCTTTTCTTTTAGTGTTCACCTTTGTTTGCTTGTTTCCTTGCTAAAACATTGACAGATTTCAATTTTTCAACCACCACATGTAACATTTAATAGCTTAACTAACTCATTACGAAGAAATGTATTCATTCCTTATGTCAAGACATATTATTGAAACAATAAGATACTTGAAGAACTAAGGTTTTTTTTTTTTTTTTAGCCAAGCGCCTAGATCAAGCTCTAATACTAAGATGTGTCATACCTTAATACATAACATCTTCTAGGTAAGTAGTTCAAATGTTCACAAGAAATTAAAGTCAATCAAGTGATAAAAATGAAAGAAACTTAGTGGGAAGATAGCTGAATAGGAAAGACAATTTCTAATTCGGTGGTATTGTTCATATGATAAATTTGCCAACTTTGGAAATTCATAATTTATTCAAGTTATAAAAATTGTGAACTTTTTCATAAAACTATAACTAATTGCTTACCAAATTTTAGTTTAAAATTCATTCTTTCATCTCTTCTAATAAATCCATAATCATGATTGTATGAAATTATGTAGAACTAGAATTTTATTTCAGATATTTAGTGTAAAATTAAACATTTTACCTCTAATTCATACTTTTGTACCCTTTAGTGGAATTTTCTAATATAAAATTGCATAAAATTCCCTAATCATAATTTTTAGATCCGCTGATAGTTCTAAATTTAATTTTCAACATGCCTTGCAACTTTGCAAAAATTACATTTTACTCTTGTTTATACCAACACTTTTCAATTAGGTTCTTTTGACTTTTCAATTTGGTCCTTCCCTCTTTTATTGGTTTAATTATTATCTTAACAAGGTAAGTTTGTATCTATTACTGAATAAGAGTTGTCATTTGGGATGTTACAACAACTACTTTAGAAGAATTACAAATTAATAGAATTTACATTCTTATTTCATTAATTTTCACATTTTGTGGAACTCCATTCCCACTAGTTTCACCATTTTTAATGAACCAGACTTTTCCAGTTTTAACAATTCTTGTGCTATAGTTAGGACAATAAAATATTTGCCCCTTAGATTTTTTCGGATCACCAATGAAATCTCCACCAATTGTTCTTGCATCCAGTTTCTTTTCTTCTGGGTTGTCTACTTTTAATTTTGCTTGGCAACCCTAAACATGCATGTGCATTAAATTGGGTGTCTTAACAGTCCAAAGTTCAAAAGATGTCTTCAAAATTGTCTTACTAGGAACTCTATTCAACAAATACATGATAGTTTTCAAAGTATACATCCACAATAAGACGGGTAAAGATGAATTACAAGTCATACTCCTAACAATATCCATTATTGTTCTATTACGCTTTTTCTAATACACCATTTTATTGTGGTATACTTGGCATTGTATATTGAGCACATATACTGTGTTTCTGAAGAAATTTAGCAAATGGGCCTAGATGTTATCAAGTTTCATCATATCTTCCATAATACTTATCACTTCTATCTGATCGTATAATTTTTATTTTTTGATCCAATTATCTTTCAACTTCATTTATGAATATTTCAGAGGCATTCACTGCTTGAGATTTCTTATGCAGTAGATAAACATATCCATAACATGAATAATTATCAGTAAAGGTGATGAAGTACTTTTCTTTATTGAAAGAATTGACATAAAAAGGGCCTATATATAATGGTGTGTATAATCTTAAGAAGTTGTGTGCTTATTGTAGCTCCTTTCTTTGTGTGTTTTGTTTCATTCCTTTTGTACAATCTACATAAATATGTAGATCAATAAAATCTAAATTTGGAAGGATATCATTCTTTACTAATCTTTCCAGTTTTTCTATGGAAATATGGCCTGAAGGCCTATGCTACAACTTAGCGAAACATTCATTCACTAAACCATGTTTAGTACTAATATTATGATGCCAGGTTAAAAGTGATTCAACATAAGAACTATTAAGATTTAACTTGTATAATCCATTATAGAGAATACCAGAGCCCATAATACAGTTATACATAAACAAACTTAAACATTCGTTACCAAAATTAACAGAATATCTAGTAATATTAAGTTTAGACAATGGAACAAAATTCCCAAAGATAATAGGTACATAACAAGCATCAAATAAGTCTAAATGATGTTTAGTGTCTAGGACTTTTTTGGAGCTTTCATTCTATTTTAATGAAGATAAACTTCTCATTCGTGATTATGGTTTGAATTGTAAGGAATCCTTACATCGTATTAGAAATAGTTATACATCTTGAGTCAATCTACAAAACATTATGAGGAAATTTAGTTAAATTTGATTCGAAACATATCTAAGCATTAATCTTACCTTTCTTTTCAAATTAAGCTTTACCTTTCAAACAATCCTTTTCAGAAATGTCCAAACTTCTTGCATGATATTTGTCATTCTTTTGTTTGCTCTTGTGGATTTAACAAAAGGACTCATTTAGCTTCAGTGATCCTTTATACTTGTTATGTTTCTTTCCTTTCTTCTTTTTAGTTTCTTAATTGTTCACATAATGAATAGAATAATTTCCTTGATTCTTTAAGTCTTGTGTCCTCTTAAACTAACACATTATGCAATGCATGCACATTCTATTTATCTTTTATGGTATTATAGTTCATTTGGAAAGGGTTATGCTCAAACAGTAATGAATTAATAATAAATTGTACAAGGAAATTCTCATCCACATTTATTCTCGATGACTTAAATCTTGCTGCTATATTTGTCATCTCAATGGCATGTTCATGCATGATATGTGAACCATCAAATTTCATGATGATTAAGGTATCCATTAATATCCTAACAAGAGACTTGTCTATTGTTTAGGAACGTTCTTCCATAAATTTCAAACTTTTTATAGCACTTTCAATTTTTGGAACAACTTATTTAATACTATTGATTATACTCATTTGCAAAAACATTAAGCTTAAGCTATTTGTCCTTTCCTAATTCTTATAATAGGCTTTCTTTTCATTGCTATTAGAATCAATAATAGCAATAAATCGATCAACCTAGAGTGTCAAATTAAGATCTAATACACCAAGGTGAAATTAGATTTGTTTGTTCCAGTTAAAAAAATTTAACTCATCAAAATTGGGAAAAACAAAACGTGCAAATACAACAAATTAGAAATAGATATTGCAAGAAATAATATGCCTAACATTGATGCCTTGAGTCATATTATATAGATTTAGAAAACAATTCATTTAACAACCATTTGCATATTAATGTTCACCTTTGGGTGATACACTGATATACAACTATAAAACGTAATTGATGCTAAATTTCAATTTTTTATAATTAGCAATTATATATACTTTAATAAGAGATATTTGCTATATTTGGATATCTTAAACAGGTCTAACTAAGTATATAAATTAACTACATTCATGTTCATAATTATAAAATAACTAATCAAACTTTGGGTGATCCTTAAGTATTTTACCATCAATAAACTTCAATATACCCATAAAATAACAATCATTAGATCTTTCATAGTATCACATAATTATGGGTATCTAAATTTTATTTAATTTGACATTTATTAAAACTTTTTAATTTGGCCACTTTGGTGACTAACATATTATCCATATTATAGATACCAAAATAAATCAATACTATAAAATTTGATAAATATCAAATTTTATAACTCAGTCATTTGATAACTAATAAGTCATCCATATAATATACACAAATGTAGCAATTTAAAATAAAACTTAATTTAAATGCTACACAATATTAATGTATCAACAAACAATGTACATAACTTAATTTGTCATATACAGCTGTTGAAAATTCAAACATGGCATGAGTTTTTCATTAATGCAGCGAACATAAATTTCTAAAACTTTATAGTTGATGAAAAAAATAATTCTTTAATTGGACATCATGAACTATTAAATTTATGAAATATTCTAATTTTATTTTTTAAAAATTAAAATTTATCATTAGAAGATTAAATTTCTTAATGGAAAATTATGAGTTCCTAAATTTAGGTTTTAATATCACATGTAAGTTTTTTTAATTTTTATCTAAACCTAATGATAGAAATCATCAATCAATTATAGTTTATTAGATCTTGGAAACTCATAAATTTTCACATGTCATATAATATACAATATTATCAATTTAGAAAAGAATTTATACCTCCATCGTTCAATTGGCGTAGATCCTTGAATTCCTAAAACTTAGAAGAGAAGTTTGAGAGAGGAAAAATTGTATTTCTATCTCTTAGTCTCTCTTAATTTATGCATGCGGTAGTGATAGATTAGGAGTGAATACGTAATCTCTATTTATAGACAGAGATAGATACCAGTTTTTAAATGAACATTTATTATCAAATAATGATCATGATTATTTGATAACTATTTATTTTTTAATAATTTCAAATTTCAAATTTCATATTACCATATATTCTATTAACCACTCCCATTAAGTGGTTAATTACAAATAAACATGAGAAAACTACTTTTCAATTAACTAATTAGAAATTAGCTTATTTAATTATTTATTTAACCAATTAATCACTTAATCAATATCACTTAATATCACTTGAGCCAACTAAGTTTTACACTTCTAATTATGAAGAGATTGGGCTTCATTTCACTAGATATATCTTAACATCATTATTTTATATTCCATGTGGTTTATCGCATGGATTAATATTTTATCTATGGGTATGGGGCTCATCTTGCGCCCTGCCAGAGTAACATTAGGTAACTTGGAATGAGCTTTGCTTCTTTTGAAATGGTGGTCTTCCGTAAGCATTACTTCCAAGACATGCATACAATTTGACAGGGGCTCATAAAATTCCTTTGTTGAAAATATTTTCTCTTGAAAAGATAGTGTAGATGCTTTGACATCATACAATATAAGAACCGATAATAATTTATTTAGTAACATGGGCATATCATACACCATCTAACATCTTATAGTATCACTGATGCAAGAGGCTGGCTTTGGTTCGCACAGCTTTCCTCTCTAACACCAGGTAGTTACGTACGCCATGTTGGCAAAACAGAAAGGAAGAAACAGACATAACCTGCAGATAAACCCCAAGTCATCTTAGAAAATTTATTGTATAGATGCCACGGCGTAGATAGGATCCTTACGTAAACCTAACATGAACGTGTTACATTTGGATCGTTACATGTACGAGTACACAAGAAATTTTTGACGACTTTAAATTATTGAAATTAAAGTACCCAAGAAACACACAATATTAATCGTTCACCATTAATAGATTCATATTTGCGTGGAGTTGGTTATCGGACTCTGGCTCCATTATACTAGTTCTGAGCCTGCCAACTGTCGATGGTAGAGGTTGGTCGTGAAGGCTGGTTGTTTCCATATCGCTTTTGATCGTTCCTCCTGTCAATAGTTTCTATTATTAAAAACTGTGGGTGGTGAAGGGCGTGGCCCTGATTTAAAGTTGATGTTCCCATACCGCCTTGTAGCGTCCGAGGTGTCCACGGGTTCTCTGTAATAGGAGTCATCTTTTTCTCTGTAGTAGGTGTCATCTTTGCGTGGCGTCGTACTCAAAATTTTATTCTTTGACATTAGCCTCTCAGCTTGCCTCGCTAGCTCCACGGCCTTGTCGACTTTACCTGGCTCACGAACATGAGAACCACCTGTACCCGGTGGCTCTGCCCATATGGAGGGGTTTGGCCTACCTGCCCCATAATAGCTCTCATCTTTTGCCCTTCCTTTGCTGCTATGGTCACCATAGCCATTAGACGACACCTTTGCAGCTTCCTTCAATAGCCCCACGGCCTTTCCAATATCGTTGGTTGGCTCACTCAGTTGGGTCCCGTTTCTGGGTGGTGCAGTCCAATTAGGCCTGGACCACCCACTGCCATAGTTTCTGTTTGGTTCCAAGGAACCGTAGTTCTCTGCTGCTGGATGATACCTATCATATTTGTCGTTTCGTCCAATCGGCTTGTATCGTTCTTTGTCGTTGTAGTTACCATAGTCACCGTAGCCGTTCCCATAATTGCTGTCGTTTCGAACGGGACTGCTATCTGGGGTGAACCTAGGTGGTCGGCTAGCTTCATTCTGGACCTTTGTTAGGAAGTCATCGACTTTCGGTGGGCGACTATGGACGGGGCTTGTCTGCCTTTGCCAATATTCATCATCATATCTTGGTGGGTAAGCCTTCGTTGGAGAGCCATAATGGCTGTAGTCATCACCATATGGTTTGGTAGCAACCGGTACTACTATTTTTCTGGTGACATAGCCTTCTGCACTACGGTTGGAGTTGGGGACGAAAGGAACAAAGGGCCTTCTTGTTGCAGGCCCCGATGGATCCTCTGTCCTTGATCCTACAGGGTTGTAGGTCGATTTGGTCTGGTACGAGTAACCATACCCTTCCATGGCTTCACACTACTGAATTCTCACACTCACTTTACCCTCTCTTTTTATTACAGGAGCTCTGTTAATCTAAAAGCTCACCCGACGTCTCCTATATATAGAAAATGACTAGACCTTAGAACTCAATGCCCCCCTCTCCCTACTCTGTTTCTCCCCTGCCTCCGCCTAAAAACGACGATTCAAGTGAGGGTGCTCTAGAGAACCGTATGCTAACCACTTTATGCAAAATCTACACAGATATGGATTCTATTCACGTTCTTACTGTGATAGACAAATAGAATCGAATTCCGTCCATAAGTGGAGGGAGAGATATAGAAGTTGTTTTCATGTGGGTTAGCATGGGTTCATTCGTTGATGTTAGTATCCGACGTCAATAGAACAAATAAAGTGGCCAAGAATCTACAGAAGTATGCGAGACAAAGGAGTAATAGCGGTGGAAATTGGAATATAGCAACTATTAACTAACGGTACTGTTTCTATCTGTTATTTTCCACAGACGAGCATGATTGGTTCTCCCCTTTTGTTCTGTAATCCACCCAAGTTCGGCTCATATTCTGCTTACTTAATGACAGCCATCCCCATTTCATTCACGACCACTTAAATCTCTCGTATGTTGCTGTTTGGGAATTTATCTTTTTCCTTTTCTTGTCTCCCAATCAATGTCCACCAAATAGAAATCACAATACTATTCTCATTCATCAACAGCCCTCAGAATGATGGATTTAAGACTGATTATCAGGTCTAAACCAATTGTTGATCAAGTACATAATTTCCCTTCCACATAATTATAATGACGTTAATATATCTATGTTCAACATTTTTCAGGGGTTAAAAGCTGGAGTGTCAGGTGGATAAATAGCCTGATACAATTTTCTATCAATCAAGTTCCTGTAAGGATCTTCCTCCCTCTTCTTGATCAAGTAATTTATATTGTTCTCAACTTCGGACTTAATCTGCTGGTATACTTCTTCCGCATTCTTTTTGTCTCTTAGCATCTTCTCCCTCCCTTTCGTTCTTATTGGTTTCCCAAATAGATAGTAAAATCGACCTGGCAATTTGGGAAAAAGCAACGGAATAGCCAGGTCTTCGTTCGCCACCTCTCCTAATGAACTATCTCTACAAATCAACAAACACGAGTAGCTTGTAAAAATATAACAAGTCCACACTTCAACAACGAAATTAGTTTTGCTATATAAACCAGGAAAAAAAAGTAACATACAATTATTACAGATGGGAGAAAGTTTACCGAATCTTAACGACTTGAGAAGTAACACTTCTGAAGAAATCATTGACTATGGGAATTTTCATTAGGTCGTTGTTGTCAAGTACCATCTGTGATACATCCAAAGCAATAGCAGAATGAGGTATTATGGCTCAAAAGTAAAAGAATATGTAGAGAGAAGAAGAAAAACCTACTTCAGTTATATCATCTTCGCCTACAGCTCCAAATGGCACAATTGTGGCGCCAAAATGTGCTGCCATTCTCACAAATTCCTGTCTATTTGGCCAAATTAACTTATATTTTTCCCCCTGCCAATTATAGGGAAGCACAGTAAGCGCGGATCTTGAGTTTGGATTAACATAATGATTCAAAAGACATTAATGATATTGTTAGAAAAGAAAGTAGCAGAGACGAAACAAGGGAAGTTGATGCACCTTAAAATGGAGGGCCTCTCGTACACCACCAGGATATAGGAGAACGTGTGATTTTCTTGAAAGTAAATTATAAAGATTGCTTCCTGAAACAGGAACCCCACCAAATACCTTGAGCCAATCAAACACACTAAACTCGGAAAATAAACTCCCCAAATCTTCTGAAAACATCTGGGTATGGGACACCCCACGAATCAAAATACCCTTCTGACTTAAAAATTCACCCCCAAGCGAGAAAATCTCTGCGCCTAATAAATTGTGATAACCAACCAATAGGACAGGACCTTCGTCTGGAACACCACCAAGACCTTTCACAATCTTTCCATCCTCCATAGTTGAGAACATCACAGAACCTATGAGAGAACAATAAAACCTACCATCCAGGTGATCAGTATATCAGCTTTCAACCCATGATTCGCACTCCTTTGGAAAAAAGAAGCAAGCTAAACAAGTTGTTAAAGAACACCATGCAAGTAAAACAAATTGAGTCTGCAGCCAAAACTTAATACATGGCAAACCTAGAAGGCGATGAGAAGGAAAAGCAAGAATTATGATAATTGCCTAAACAAAATTACCCAATTATTTCATCTCTTGCATAACTGAATTCTGTCATACTGGGAGGAATGAAATCCATGGTCAGACAAAGACTCCTTGAACGACGGTACATGCAAGTTCCCCTGATTATTGTCAGTAAACCAATACCATCTTCCTGCACCACCATGCACATAATACAATAAATCAACCAACAGAAAGTTGTTATCACAGAGGACTATGTAAGCATTAAACGCCCCAATTGTACTGTTCAAACAGATTCGCGTAACAGAGAGGCACGGATGGATCGTTGACTTGACTTACTTAGGTTGTGTGTCTATGTAGTCATAAATTAAATCAAATACAAGGGCAATACAAATAGTACAAGCGCAGCTCACTGATCATCAAAATATTAATTTTAACCTGACTGTCACACACTCGACCATTTTAACACAATGAAAATATATATTGCAGTAGAAGTTCTATTGACATTAAACCACTTTAAAAGCAATAAACATATCACAAATTGAAAGAAACTACATGTAAAATTTATTTTCCTAGAATACGACAGGTGATGGGGCACAACAGAATCTACTAGTGGTGATTAGGAAAAATGACTAAATCACTAATGATTGTAAAAACAATTAGATTAGAAGAAGAGTAAACATATACAAAGAAGTTTCAGTGACATCTGATGAACCCAAAGCAAAAAATGGAAGACAAAATGCTGCATCTTGAAGAAAACCAGTCGTTGGGTAGGAGAAGAATAAAAATAGAACAAAAGGAAGCAGAACTGTTCATTGAACACTCTGATTTACGATCATTTGGATTGACTGTAATTAGATAGGGCCAAAACAATATGATTCAGCACGTAATATATATATCACCAAGTCTTCACTCTTCCTACTACAAAGGAATCTCTATGAAGATAGATACAACTGTATATTTAATTTACGCACCAAAAGAAGAGCATGCCCTTTTTCCTCAAAGTGACGGACTTTGCACTTCTGCAATGATCTGACGAGTCTTTCAGCTTCATTTTTGCTGGGAAGCATGTTATCCTTGCCACTACAATGCAATATTCTATCAATCTCAATCCGAACCAGAAAAAAAAAAAAAAAAACTTTGTACTCTTAACATTTGACAAGCAGAAAAATTACATAGCTAGTAAAAATGGCTTGGGGAACACATTTTGTAATGCTGAGATTTAATAAAACACCAATCAGCCCAGTAAGAAAACAACTGAGATTATAATGCGTATAGAGAAATGACATGAAAAATAGGAAGAATGAGAACCTAGCTAGCACGAGAACTTCAGCCTTAACAGCATGAAGCCGTGAATTAGCATATGCAGCAGCTGATTTAAGAAGTTTCAGCTTCCAAATAAGAGTGTCCTTGGGTAAAATGTTCGCCAGCTCCTGACAATACATCACACTAGGTAAAATACATAATAGTATTTCAGTATAATACTGCACTATGATCATCTATGAGGTATGTCCGTGATACAAGCTTGATTTTCTTGTCAAGTAACTAAAAATAAGATAAAATATAGCCTAGAATAGGACCCTCAAACAATTTAACAAAGATTATAAGAATATGGACAGAATATTAAACAATACTTACCAGAATACATGGCAGCAACAAAGTAAGGTTGCGAGACAAATATTCAATTTTCTTTGATGGCGGAAGCTTTCTATGGATATTGACTGTTGCCAAATTCACTGGATCACCTGATGGCATGAAATTATATAACAATAATTATGAACGATGCTGACCAGATTTCTAGAATTCTATTGTGCCCTAATCCAAACTCAGAACAGATTGGATACATTCATTAATAGAAGTGCTTTTTAAGTACTAACTGACCAATGAGAAGTGAACATAAGGAAATTTACTCGTAATAGAACTAAGAAGAAAAGGAACAGTAAGTTGGAGTTCATCAGGCCAAGCCTCCAAGATGGGTATCAAAGGTTGCAATTGTGATCTGCCAAATGACGTACCTAAGGTCCAGCCAAAGCCATATCATCGTATTTCAGTACCGAACAAAAGCATGAACAAGTTTGACAAGATGGGCAGAGTAATACAGCATATTCATAGGGTCACCTGGATTGATTAATATCAGCACTAAATCAAGTGTTGGATTACGGGCAGCAACAGCAAGTGCTAGACATGCTCCAAATGAATCTCCCACCAAATATATTGGCTTCTTTGGAGACGAAGCATGCTCAACCAGAACTGTTTCTTCAACTAGTTTTACCAGTCCTTCATGTAATTAACGAAGGAATTTCCAGCTAAGTGCCCATGATAATAACAACCACCATGGCTTGCACATTAAATACATCGACAACCAAAAAAAAAAGAGTCAAAAAGTATACTTTAAATGACAAATACCTTCCACTGGTGTTCGATCATGAACAGGAATATGCAAGGAACGAACTTCGAAAGCCCTGTATTGAAGAAACTAAAGGTAAAAATGGAGGGGAAAAAACTTAATGAAAGTGAACAAAATAAATTTTCTGTTGTCTCTCGGAAGATTAAATTTTGCCAGTAATCCTCAAATAAAACTTTCTGATGGGAAAATTAAAGACCATCATCGCTTTGAATAATACTCTGGATTTATGATGTCCAAAGTCTTGGTTTAAACCCTGCAGACTTGACATGCTCTAAAAGAGAAGAATGACTATTTAGAGTTGTATTGTTTGATGCTAGTTTTGGGAGATATGATTAATACAACGTACTTGCCAAGAGCTTTATGGTGTAAAATAAGGCCCAATCCAGTTCCATCTATCCCTGCACGCATTGAATTTTAGCAATTTGGACGAAAAAACAAAATGAGAACTATATCAATTCTTAAATTGTACATGCACGTTTTACGTATAACATTGAAAAACAGACCATCATGACTGGAAATTGAATATAAATTAAACATCTTACTTCTTCCTGGAAAACTCAGAAAATTATCTAGATAAATTTCTTACATCACAGATGCCTAAGAGTCAAAATTAAGTGATTAACTAGTCTGCAATAAATCTAAGCACAAAGAAATAATTACCTGGTAAAAATAAAAGAGTGGGAGAATCCTCAAGAGGACTCCCACATTCAATTGGGCAAAACCAGCGTGGTGGCCCACCGTCTGACATGTTCATCGCCTTGGCAGCATCAAAGTAATCTTGCACCGTCTGTGACCCATACCCATCGTCCCAAAGCGCTGCTAATTCTTCAATATGGGTATTCTTTGTCTTCTCTTCAAATCTACACCCCAGCCTTCCATTCCCGTCTTCAATTAAACCATCATTGTTGTTTCTCTCAACAGTCATAGAAACTTCACCTTCCAAGCCCCGAGATTGAACTCGACAACGATGCTTGATCCCCGACTTTATTCCAGAAAACGGTGATACCACAATTCCCATTGCTGATGCCATGACATCTACGGTTCAAAGGTTGCAGCTTTTTACAATATTAAAAAGGCTTTACTTGAACTAGTGCTTTATAAGGGCTTAATAAAAGTTTTTGTTTTCTTTTTTCAGTGGAAGTTCCCTAAACTACTCTAACTGATCGTCACACACAATACATGTTTAGCTCAAGATACACAAAAGAACAGAGAGTGTCTAACGGAAGTGAAATTGCAGCAAACACCGACGTATGAGGAAACGTTTGTTGTTTTGGCATGTCTGCAAAAACAACTAAAGATTCTGTTAAACTCAAAAGGTTAAAGATTAAGTGATGTTTGAAGAGAATGAATGTGGAAAAACAGCAAGTTTGCGCTGGCCCCATGGTGTGGAGACGACTGGGTCCTGGAACATAGCATGAGGTGGAAATGGATTCACCAAACGTAAGTCAGAAAGAATGATTTTGCTTATTGGAACATGCCTGAGCAATTTAGGTTCCCGCATTTCTTAAAATAATATAGCCTTCCAACAGTTAATACGAAAAGAGTTAATATAGAAAGAAAAGTATGATTTAATAGTTTAGATTAATTTTAATAATAGTATAAAATAAAAAATTATGAATTTTATATACACACAATTTAAAATTTTAATTTAACAATTTAAAATTTAAAAGTACAATAACCACCAGCTAATAAATGTACGAAATCCATTGATTCACTCTCTGAGTCTTTCCTCTCCCTCTCACCTGCGCACTGAAATGATCGGGAATGCAGGCGTCTATTCTTCATATGCCCATGATTATTTCAAGCACGAATTCCATGTGCAGTTTGCACAGCGTGCTGCCTTCTTTTTCTGTTTTTTTCTTGTTAGTCAACTTTTTTTTGGACTTATTGTAGTTAATAATTATATAATAAATAAATAATTTTATACTCTATTAATTTAAATATAATTTAGCACAGTGTAAAATTAATTACTTATTTATCTTGATTTTCTATTATTAGTACTACATAGTTTATATATATATATATATATATATATTAACGTTAATACTACGTAGTTAAAAGAAGGTAAATAAAAAATAATTACTAACCTTTTTGCATAGTAATAATATAAATTTAAACAAAAATAATAATCAAACTATATTATTAATTGTGAAGGATCCAAATTAAATCAATAACTAATTTTATGTTTTACCAGTTTGGATAAATTTGTAGAGCTTAAATTTAGTTGTTCATTATTTACTTATTATATATTAAAAGTATAAATTTGATTCATAAAAATAAAATAAATTATGAAAAAAGGTATGAGTAGGTTGAGCAATTTGCACAGGCAAAAAATTTCTATGAACTTAACTTAATTATTTCTAATAAATTCAATTTTAAAAAGATTATAAAATTTTGAAACTGATCATACGTGGAATAAAGCGCTCTCACAAATTATCAGACAAAAGTAGGATGCATTTTGAAGAGATGAGCTTTTACATCAAAATGGTGCAACTTCCCTCGACATGAGTCCAACGAGCAATCCAATCTTCTAGACACTTAAAAAGCATGAAGGAATGTGACATGAATTTGTTGAATGTCCATGAAGAATTAAAATTTTGGGTATTTTATTTCATCCTTCTTCTTTTTCTTCTTTTGAATACAATGTGAAATTGGAGACTCTACTTTTCAATGCTCTGAAAATTTACACGATCACAATAACATCTGCAACTATTATAACAATAAAGTCTGGACCTTGATGAGCCAACAAAAACCAACTCTATATACTTTACAACCCCGACAAGGTACAATAACGGTTGGAAGTTGGGCCAAGAACGATGAATATTGAGTCTAAATCAAATATTGATCAAGTACATAAATTTCCTTCCATATAATTTTGATGACGTTAACATTTTTCAGGGGTTAAAAGCCTGGTAAAATTTTCTATCAAAAAAGTTCCTGTATGGATGTTTTTCTCTCTTCTTGATCAAGTAATTTAAATGGCTCTCGATTTCAGGCTTAAATTGCTCGTACATTTGTTCAGCATTCTTTTTGTCGTTTAGCATCTTCTCCATGCCTTTTGTTCTTATGGGTTTCCCAAATAGATAGTAGAAACGACCTGGCATCTAGGGCAAAAGCAACGGAAGATACAGGTTTTGGTTTGCTACCTCCCCACTTGACTCGTCTCTGCAAATGTACACGCACGAGTAGCTTGTAAGTAAAAACATATAATTATGCCCCAATCTTACTGTTTTATGGTTTTACTGGAGAAGGTGCGCAAGTGTTGGCGCGTGCCGTCACACTGGGGTCAAATGAATTTCAAAATTTTAAAATTAGCTTCACTCATCTTGATTTAAATTATAGTAATTTTTTTTTAAATATGATTAGAGTATATATATATATTCAATTATAGAATATGATACATGAATAAAAAATATAAAAAAATTAAGTTAATCGATGATCTGACCTGATGAAAATGATATAATAACTATGTGTACTGTTTGAGTCAAAATATTTCAACTTTCAATACTTAAGAGTGTCTCAGAGTGTTTGACGGCCAAAGAAAATGACCTTGAAATTAGTGTGTCAAATTATGGTTTTAGTATGTCATTTATAGAGTTTTATTTTAATAATATAATAATTAATATTATTAAAATAAAATCCTTTAGAATCTATAAAATGATTTCTTATTTAATTAATTAAAAATCAGTCTATTAAATCTCTTTTTGAATAATAGTATCATATTAGTAGCCTGACAGGATGATTACTAATGCTCTTGGACTGTAAATTGAGTTTCTACCCAATGAACTTGTGAATAATCAAACTCATCATTGATTATTCACAAATAAAATAAAAGTTCATCATAGTTTACAAATTATAATATTAATTGTCTAATTAATAATAACAAAATATTAATCAAATAGAATAATTAATGTTAATCTATAAAATATCAAAATTATTCTAAGATTTACTATATACGAACAATTACCGAATCTTGACAACTCCGCGATTAGCGATTCTGATCACATCATTGATAATGGGAATCTTTAAAAGGTCTTTGTAGTCGAGCACCATCTGTAATATCTAAAGAAGTAACAGGTGTTAAGGCTGATAAGTGAAAGAAACTATTAAAGGAAAAGAAAACTTACTTCAGCCATATCATCTTCACCTATAGCTCCAAATGGTACGTGTGTAGCCCCAAAACGTGCTGCCATTCTCATAAATTCTTGTATATTTGGCCAAATCAACTTGTATTTTTCACCCTGCCAATTATGGGGAAGCATAGGAAGAACGGATCTTAAATTCAGACAAGCATAATTAATTAAGACTTCATGGAAACATCTATTCATCCACAATCTTTTTCGTTATAGTAGCAGATAAGCTTAGATTCCTTGTTGGAAACACAACTTACTGGACAACATTAATCACAATGCACAAGAAGACGATGAATTTGGAAAAGAATGAAGCACAGATGATAATACACCTTATTATGGGGAGACTCTCGTGCACCACCAGGATATAGAAGAACATGTGATTTTGTTGAAAGCATTTTATAAAGATTGCTTCCTGAAGCAGAAACCCCACCTAGTACCTTCAACCAATCAACTATGCTGAAAGTGGAACCGGTCAGACTCTCAATCGTCTCTAGTCCCTTAAACGTTCTGAGGATGGGCTATGCCACGAACCATAATACCCTTCTCAGCTAAAAACTCTTCAATAATTGACACTATCTCTAACCCAAATAACATGTGATAACCAACCAATAGCATAGGACCTTCGTCTGGCACACCACCCAGACCCCTCACAATCTTTCCATCCTCCATTGTTGAGAATATCGCAGAACCTACCACATAACGAAGTAACCTGCCATCCATGTGATCAGTTCGTCAGCTTTAAACGCATGAAAAGTTGTTAGAAAATCGAAGAAAAGTTAATGACAAGGAAAAGCCAAAAGTATGATAATTGTCAAATTTGATTACCCAAATAATTGTACTTGTTAGAATATCGTATAATATATAGGGAATAAGTCTGTTAAGATATTATACTATATGTACTCATAAGAGTATTTATTAAATAAGGGTAAAATAGTAATTATAAGAATTATTACTAAACCCTAACCCTAGTTAGCCTTCTATAAATAGGGTTAGACTAGTGTAACAACTTATTAGAAAGTGAGAATTGAGACGCTATGAGTAGAATACTTGTAAGTATTTTGCAATCACATTCGAGAGGGGATTTAAGCTGTGAAAACTTGAAATACACCTAATATACTGTGAGTATCTTATTCGATCAGTGATTCTAATTAGATATTAATAAGCTTCCGCAATTAAGATATTAATGTAAGTCTCCTACCTGAATCTCTGAATTTCTATTTGTGTTCATTAATTCCCTTAAGTTCTTTTGCATAGTTGAATTTTGACATACTAGGAGGAATGAAATCTGTGACCAAATCAAGACTTCTTGAACGACGGTACTTGCAAGTCCCTTTGATAATTGTCAGCAAACCAGGACCATCTTCCTACACCATCATGCACATAATACAATAAACCAACCAACAGAGGTCTATATAAGCATTATTAGATGTCTTACTACTATTGTTATAACTAAGAACAGAACAGTCACAAGGGCTATCCAGATTCATCCCAAATCGAACTGTACCATAAAACTGATCATAGCAGCTCAACAGCGTATCATGTCATTTTATTTGCATTTCGTTTCATGGATAAGTACTTCACTTCAAATATTCATGAGTTTGATCACTTCAAGACCTTGAAAGGCTTCAAAATAGATAATTTCATCAAGCACTGTAAAACATTTCTACAGTACAAGGTCCGTTGTGTTGACATTAAAACTTCTGAAATTGATGAAACTACATATACAATTTAATTTACTTGAATATAATAAATGTTGGGACAGGGGAAGAATAATATTATAACAAAAGGAAGCAGGCCTTTTCATTGAACTCTTTGAATCATTATCATTTGGTTTACGTTAAACTAGATGGAGCCAGAACAATTTTAAGTCTTCATACTACAGGCAGCTATAGCATGTAAAGATGATTCTAGAAGATTAATGAAGATAGTTACAAATTGGTATATTTTAATTTCAATTACCAGTAGAAGGTATGCCCCCTTTCCTCGAGTCTTTTAGCTTCATCTCGACTGGGAAGCATGTTATCCTCGCCACTAGAATGCAAAACCATGTCAATCTCTATTCTCAGCAACCAATCAAGGACAACGACTTTAAAGCAACTTATATGAAACACCCAGGGTCCAGAAAATGGAGTGATCCAAATAAAGATAAGAAAACAAAAAAAAAAAAAACACCACTTACTACTTTTTAACATTTGACAAGCACAAAAACTATGTGGCTAGTATGGATGGTGTGGAGAGATAGACACATTTTCTAGAGCAGAGAATCAATGAAACACTATCCAATGCAGACAGAAAACAAATAAAATCATAGTGGGAAGAGAGACATGACATGAAATATGGAAAGAATGAGAACCTACCTAGCCCTAGTACTTCAGCCTTGACAGAATGGAGCCGTGAATTAGTATACGCTGATTTAAGAAGTTTCAGCTTCCACACAAGAGTGTTTTCAATATAGTACTTGTGAATTTTCAAGAATTTGTCTGGTGAATAAAGCACGAGGAAAAAAACAGGACAACATCAAGAGAAAGGGGGATGCTTAGACTAATCACACACTTTGTCCATCTCACAATATACAAGCAACTATGAGACCAAAAACTATGATTTAATTCAGTGGCTAGTTGAACCATCTTTTTGACAAATCAGTTCATGCTCCAACACCCCCCTTCCCTCGAAAGGGAAAAAAATATATCATAGAAATTTATAAAGAAATTATTGTGTGTTCTCATTTCTGTAGTACCCACGAGGGAATACAGCTTTTTTTTTTTTTTTTTCTCAAAGAAATCCTTAGTATAATGATGAACATAAAGGTGAAAGAAGGACCATTAAAATTCAAGTGTAACAATAATCTATGAGATAAATTCGTGATACAAGGTTGATTTTCTTGTCAAGTGACCAGAGATTAAATAAAAGAAATACAAGTAAATTTCTTATATTTTTGTTATGGCCTTCCCTAGTAAGTTATCTTCATAAAACATACCCATATTAGCAAAAATGATGAGAAGAGACAGAACAGAAAACAACACTTACAAGGAAGACATGGGAGCAACGAAGTAAGGTTGCGAGAAAATTGTTCAATTTTCTTTGTGGGTGGAAGATTTGCTTGGATATCGACCGTTGCCATTTCATTGGATCACCTGATGCCATGAGATTATATAACAATTATCAAGACCAAGGGTAAACATATTCCTAGTGAATCAACTACTAGTTGGAATATTTTTAAAATGAAGATATATGTTTTGAAAAGTCTTATTCTCGTATAAATTAATAAAGTTATATGAAGAGTTGTGTAGAAAGTTACAATACTAAAAGACACTAAGGTTGTGTCTCTTTGTTTCTAAAGACATATATAGAAAGGTATGGTAACCACTACTTTGTGATAGATGCATTGTTTTAAGGAAACCTTATATACTAAAAAAGTGTAACTTTTTATTAAAAAACTATTTAAGTTATGTTAGTTCATGAACTAATATATGGTTATGACTTTTAATCAAAGAGGTATTGCTCCAAGAGACATTTCTTCAAAGCATCAATACATGGTCTATATAAATCCCTCACCATCACTCCATTCGGCATATCCTCTATAACCTCTGTGATGCTCTCTTCGATGTTTATGAAGATTCAACTTCTGCAAAAGATTTTTGGGATAAACTTGAGGCAAAGTAAATGCAAAAGGACACAACAAGTAAGAAATTTCTTATCACTCGTTTTAATACTTATAAGATGATTGATGGAAAGTCTATTATGGAACAAATACATGAAATTGAATATATTTTGAACAATTTCAAACAACATAACATGCATATGGATGAGTCTATTATTGTCTCCTCATTTAAAAAAGGAATACAGAAAGTAAGATGTAGAAAAAGAAACTAATGCTCATGAGAAGGTACATGTGGTGGAGGAAAGGCAGTCCCACAAGATCTCAAAGAAAAGAGAAAAGAACAAAGACAAATATGAGGCATATAATGGTTACAAGAACAAGTAAAAGAAAGGTAATTGTTTCTTTTGTGGAAGGGCTGACCATTTCAAGAATGAATGTCGTTTCCTTGAAAAGAAGAAAGAGAAAGAAAATAAGTCATCTATAAAACAAGACATATTTATGGCTGTAATTTTTGAGATCCACCTAGTTGACAATGATGAATCATGGTGGGTGAACTCAGGTGCAACACACCATGTGTGCAAAAACAAAAACTTCTTCAAAACATTAAAGGAGGAAGATGGAGATGTGCTTTACATGGGAAATGCTTCAAGTGTCCAAGTCAAGGGCAAAGAGATTATGGAAATTAAATTCCCTTCTGGGAAAACTTGTACTTTAAGAGATGTTTATTATGTACCAGAAGTTTAGAAGAATTTAATTTCTGTACCTTTACTTAATAAGTTTAGGTTAAGTCTGTATTTGAAGGAGACAAGTTTGTTCTCACTAAGATTGGAACATTTATAAGTCAAGATTATTTCTATGAGAACATGTTTAAGTGTAATGTTGTTAAAATTAATAATAACATTTACAATTTTTCATATATTGTTGAATCTTGTGATTTGTGGCATTATCATTTGGATCATATTATTTTGGAAAATTGAATGATATGATAACGCTTGAATTGATGGAAAGATTGCTATTAATTATGGGTCTTGTACTACTTTCATGTTGATTAAAATAACAAGAAAACCTTTTCTTAAAGTAGAAAGAAGTTTTAAAATATTAGAATTGATTCATTATGATATTTGTGATTTGCATGGTTGGCCTACTTTGAGTGGTAAAAAGTATTTTGTAACTTTCATTGATGATTGCACTAGATAATATTATGTTTATTTAATGCACCTCAGATGAAGTCTTAGATAAATTTAAGATATTTAAAACTGAAGTAGAAATTCAATATGAAACTTTTGTTAAATGTTTAAGGATAGATAAAAGGGGAGAATATTATGATTAAAATTATATTGAGTTACTTTGTATAATACATCAAGTAACTGCCCTTTATTCCTTACAACAAAATGATATAACAGAAAGAAAAAATAGGGTCTAAGTTGAAATGGTTAATGCCATGTTATTTTATTTTGGTTTAACAAATGGATATTGGGATGAGGCATTACTAACTGCATGTCATATATTAAACAAAGTTCTTAATAAAAGGAACAAGATAAACCCATATAAACTATGGAAGAAAAGAAAACCTAATTTTAATTATTTTAGAGTTTGGGGATACAGGGCAATAATTAAAGCTCCATAACCTAAAAAGAAGAAATTAGGTGAAAAAGGAATTGAGTGCATCTTCTTGGGATATGCTAAAAATAGTAAGGCATATCGATTTTTGGTTATTGAACTAAATGATTCATATCCTGTCAATAAAATAATGGAATTAAGGGATGCAAATTTTTAAGAAGAAAGGTTTGACTCAATCGTTAATCCCAATGACATTTCTTATTCCAATAAAAAGTTAAATCAATAGAATAATGTTTCTAGTGATAATGACTTAAAAGAAATAGAACTTAGAAGAAGTAAAGGGGCTAGAAAAGCAAAAACCTATGGTTCAAATTTCTTCATGTTTTTGTTGAAGGGACTAGAAAAGAGATTGAAAATTATTCACCTTTTTGTTTTAATTTAAAAAATGACCTTGAAACATTTGAAGAGGCTATGAAGTATCAAAAAGCACCATTTTGGAAAGAAGCTATACAAGATGAAATAGATTCAATAATGGGAAATAAAACTTGGAAACTAGTAAACCTCCCACCTGGTTCTAAACTCATTGGTTGTAAATGGATTTTTAAAAAGAAATTAAAAATAGATGGATCTATAGATAAATCTAAAGTTCGGTTAGTTGCTAAAGGATTTATGCAAAAGAAAGGGATAGACTATTTTGATACATATGCACTGGTTGCAAAAATTTCCACTATTAGAGTGCTTATAGCACTTGTTTCCATATACAATCTTGTTATCCATTAAATGGATGTTAAAACAGCTTTCTTTAATAGAGAGTTAGAAAAAGAGGTGTATTTGACACAATCTAAAAGGTTTGTGGTTTTTAGTCAAGAATATAAGGTGTGTAGATTAATTAAGTCTCTTTATGGACTTAAGTAAGCCCCAAAGCAATGACCAAAAAAAAAATTTGATGAAGGAGTTCTAGTAAATGGTTATAAAATCAATGAATTTGACAAATGTATTTATAGTAAGTTTCATAATGAAAAAGGTGTCATAATTTGTTTGTATGTAGATGACATGTTAATTTTTGGCACTGATTTGCATGAAGTAAACAAAACAGAGAAATTCTTATATAAAAACTGACATGAAAAATATCGGAGAAGTAGATGTCATACTAGGAATCAAGATCATTGGGGACAACAATTATCTTGGTCTTTCGCAATCTCATTACATTTAGAAAATACTAAAGAAATTTGATTGTTTTTATTATTGTCATTTTTCTACTCTATTTGATTCTAGTATGAAGTTAGTACTAAATAAAGGATGTCTTGTGAGACAATTTGATTATTCAAAAGTAATTAGATGTTTGATGTATACTATGACATGTACAAGGCCAGATATAACATGCTATGGGAAGATTAAATGGATACACAAGCAATACAAGTAAGAATCACTTATATGTTGTGGATAAAGTATTAAGGTACTTGAATGGAACAATTAGCCATAGTTTGACCTATAGCGGTAATCATTCAAAACTACAAGGATATACAGATGCTAATTGGATAAGTTACTAAGATGATCATGCTTTCACAAGTGGATTGGTCTACATTTTAGGTAAGGGTATTGTTTCTTAGGGATCTAAGAAACATACCAGTATTGTAGACTTTACCACAGACTCTGAGTTTACAGCATTTGCTGCAAGTAGCAAGGAAGTTGAGTGGCTTGGAAACTTGTTACTTTACATTCTTATATGGCCCAAGCCAATGACACTAACATCTATCCATTGTGATAGTTAGTCTTCTCTTTCAAGTGCTTATAGCCAAGTTTATAATAGAAAGTTGCAACATATTGGATTAAGACATAACTTTGTGAAGGACTTGATAATGAATGGAGTAATCTCCATAAGTTATATAAGATCTGAATTGAATTTTGCAGATTCTTTGACGAAAGGTCTGACAAGGAATATGATATTAAAAACATTAAAAGGGATAAGATTCAAGCCCTATAAACTTTGATCACTAATAGTGGAAACTTAACTTACATTTGACCATCATATCAAGTCTTGAGTTCAATGGTGAAAGTACGCTATTAGAATGATTGCAAGTACTTGTCATTTTTAATACATCCCAAGGTTGAAAAATACTTGGTAACCATGAGATTAAACGGGGAATGGTTGAACTTTAATTTGGCTCTTAATAGACTTGTATGCATATATTTGTTAGATAATTGATCATGGTGGTGCTCTTGATTGAGTCTACCTATATGAGAGTGAAGTGGGATCGCTTTTAAAAGTCTAAGGGCTTGACTCTGAAATCTCTAATGAAAAGGATACGAACACAAGGCCATAAAATTGTCAATTTAAGTGGTATACAATGGTCTAAGATCTTATGCGTAAGTTATGCACAACTGTTCACATGGGATAATTGGTTTAAAGCTTAGCCTACCATATTATTTCGAATGGGTGAAACCCTATCTTACATAAGTAAAGTTTCAAATCATTGAGATACCTTCATTGAAAACATAAGATTTCTTAAGTGATAAGAGTTTAGGTTCATTTTAAAATTGGTGGGGGATTCTTGGAATATTTTTAAAATGAAGAGATGTATTTTGAAAAGTCATATCCTTATATAAATTAATAAATTTATATGAAGGGTTGTGTAGAGAGTTACAACACTAAAAGATACTAATGTTATGTCTTTTTTGTTTTTAAAGATATCTATAGAAATGTGTGGTAACTACTAATTTGTGAAAAGATGTATTATTTTAAGGAAACTTTATATACTAAAAAAGGTGTAACTCTTTATAAAAAAAAAATATTTAAGTTATGTTGGTTCATGAACTAATGTATGATTGTGACTTTTAATTGAAGAAGTATTGCTTTAAGAGATACCTCTTTAAGGCATCACTTCATGGTTTATATAAACCCCTCACCATCACTCTATTTTGGACACACAAAGACAAAATATACAACAACTTTAAATTTATTGCCTTTGTCTTTAAGTGCACGCAAAGAAAAAGTTAAATTATTACTTTGTAAGGACTATTATTATCTTGGTTTAAGTATTGAGAATACAATTCATACTCAAATGTCTTTATTATATCTTGCAAGAAATTTGTTAGTCAACCCAACTTGCACCCAATAAGATAGGGGTGAATTAAGCCTAAAAAATAGTGTTGCCCATGCCTTGAAGACATCGTGCACTACTTTCTTATTTATTTTGTTTCCTTTTAAACTTCAGATAACCATTCCCACCAAAACTAGTTGAGGAAGTGAATACATTGAAATTTACCCATAATAAAACTGAAAAGAAAGGAAGTGTGACTTGGAGTTCATCAGGCCATGCCTCCGACATAAAAATCAAAGGTTGCAATCGAGACCTACCAAATGATGTACCTGAAGTCCATTTTAAACCTACCTAGTCAGATTTCAGTATCAAACATAACAAAAACATGAACGAATTGACAAGATGGAAAGTGTTCCATAGGGTCACCTGGATTGACTAATACGAGCACTAAATCAAGTGGTTACGGGCAGCAACAGCAAGTGATAGGCATGCTCCAAATGACTCTCCCTCTAAATAAATTGGCTTCTCTGGACACAAATTATGCTCAACCTGAACTGCTTCTTCAACAAATTTCACCAATCCTTCATGTAATTAACAAAGGTATATAAGAATGTAATTATGGCTCGCAGATTCAAGGAAGCAATGCCGTTACAAGCAAGTATTAAAATGATGCATCATTTAAGTACATCATCAACAACAAACTCGACAAAAATCATACTTGAAATGACGAATACCTTCCAGTGGTGTTCGATCCTGGGCAGGAATATGCATGCAACGAACTTTGAATGCCCTGTATTGAAGAAAGTAAGGGTAAAAAGAGCCAGGGAAAGAAAAATGTTAATATTGGGGCTTTTCTCTCCAAGATTAGATTATGCCAATAAAACATTCAACAAAAACTTTTTAATGGGTACACCGGCTTTGCAATGTTAGATGTCTTGGTTTAATCCTCTCCAGACTTGACATGTAAAGAAACTCATTTTAAAAATATGATTAATGCAACGTACTTCCCAAGAACTTTGTGGTGGAGCATGAGACCCAATCCTGTTCCATCAATCCCTGGACGCAATGAAATATAGCAATGTTAGAACTGTGCATGTACATTTTCCTTCCGATATTAGAAAAATGACAATTTTTTTTATCTTGACCAGAGGTTAAAGGGTAAAAAAAAAAAAAAAAGAACAAAATTTTAAGTGTTTGTAATTAGTTCTTGATTATACCCCTCTCTCTATTATTAAAATGTATGCTAATTTCTCTGGAAATCAATATATGATCAAAAATATTATCTTTCTATTGAAACTAAACATATTGAACAATGTTATTCTTAAATTTTTATTTTCAATATTATTTATTTTATATTTATAAGTGTAATTTATTATAAAATTCTATAAAATGTATAATGATTCTTATGTTAATTTATTATAAATATTTTCAAAAGAATCTTTTGTAGGTTTTTCTTTTTTAATAATTATTTATTTGTTCATCTAGCATTTTTAAATTTTATTAAATTTTGAAAAGTCAATTAAATACATATTACCATATTTAAATTAATATATAAATATATTTAAAATGAGTGGGTGATAATCGTAAACCCCTAAAAATATATATAATAATTTAAGTATAATTAGTGAAAATAAATATAATTATAGCTTATTCTTTTGAATTCCAATGAGATCTGTACATATTTTTCTAATAAAATATATATCTAAAAAGTATTTTGCCTTTAAAAAAAATCCTGAAAGTGTATATATTTTTATCCTTTTAAAATATACTCCATCCATCATAAATGGAGGTAGGATACGAAAAAAAAAATCAAAGGAACGACTCACTCGTTCCTTGAAAAACAGAGAAATGAAGATTTATTTTGATATTTTTAATCAATAAAATAATGATCTGAAAATGAATCTATTAACCAAATTACTCAACCTCTTCAAAGAATACCGAATAAAATTGTGCATAACTAGTTTAGTTTGCACTCTCTTTAAGCAGTAGCATAAAGAAATGATTACCAGGTAGATATAAAAGAGTGGGAGAATCTTTGAGAGGACTCCCACAATCAACAGGGGCAAAACCAGCGTGGTGGCCCTCAATCACACACATTCATCTCCTTCGCTGCTCCAAAGTAATCTTGCACAGTCCGAGTCCCATACCCATCGTCCCAAAGGGCTTCTATTTCTTCAAATTTGGTACTACTTGTCTTCTCTTTAACTCTACTCCCCAACCTTCCATTCCCTTCTTCCATTAAACCATCGTTTTTGTTTCTCTCAACAATATTCACAGCTGCTTCACCTTCCAAACTCCGAACTTGGACTCGACACCGATGCTTCAACTTCATCCCCAAGTTCATCGCACAAAACGGTGAAACCACAATTCCTGTTATCGAGGCCATGGCTTCTTCGGCTGAAAGGTCACAGCTTTTTACAATGTGAAAGAGCTGTACATGAGCTACCACTTCATAAGAGCTTTAAGAAAACTGTCTTTTCTCAGTGTAAGCTCTAAATTTCTCTAACTGAACAGACATGATATATGTCTAACTCAAAATATACAAAAGAACAGAAAGTGACCCATAGAAAGTGAAATTGCTGCATAATCCAAGTTCAAACGGAAAAGACTGTGGAGTCACAAATGATCGGTCTGTCATTTTAAAGAAGCATTCGTGGCTTTGGCTTCGGCAAGTCTGCAAAAAACGCAATAAATTCACGTCAACTCAAAAAGGAAAAGATTGAATGTTATTCGTAAAATGTATAGGAAAAACGGTTACTTTCTGTGGCCCACTCTTTATGTATGAACACAACTGGATTCTGGACTTTAGGATGATGTAATGTAAAAATAATTCCACTCAAGTTGAATGTCATGCAAAAGGAAGTGAGAAAAGAAAGAGCAAGTAAAAATGGCAAAACTGCATTTCATAAATTTTACTTTCCTTGTATCTCAGTACATTTGATTATGTAAAAACGGATCATCCTGATGTAAATAAGAACGATTTTGTTTATTGTAACATCACCCCTTATCCATAACTTTTTCCAATTCTTTCTCTTTTGAATGGCCATTCCATTCGCTCCGACCTTTGCACCTGTATGATTGGGAAAGTGGGTGCGCATTCTTTTCATATGAAAACGAAATTGAGCTGAAACCCAAAATATCAAGCCCCACATCGTGTTCAAATTCTGTTGCTCAATTTAGATGATCAGGTAGAAGTGAAAAATTGTTAAATAAAAAATATGGAGAATGAATATTGGTAAATCCATAGATATTAACGAATATTTTTTTCATCAAAAAGAAATCACTCTCTATTTTACTCTTTGAAATGCTTTTTGCAATTGTAATAAAAGTCACGACCTGTTCATAGCCATTCATCCTTTCACAAGTTGAGTCACCTCTCCCGCACCCAAATCTTGAAAGTAATTTCTTGATATATGAAACAACACGGACGAGGCAGCATTACTTAACAACATTTATTTTGGTTAAAACTACTGCTTTAGCCACTGGACATGTTTTTCATGTTTATTTGTTTTTTACCAAGTTAAATAGGTTGTTTCCTATTTCCTAGGAATTTGTTTCCTAAAATTGTGTAGTTAAGATTTTTTATATCTCCTTATTAGAAAGTTGAGTTTTTTATTATCTTTTTTGTTTTTGCAATAGTATAAATATAAGTTTGATGAATCAATAAAATTAATCACTTCAGCTGCTATATCTCTATTTTTCTATAAAATTACTTACAATTGGTATTGGATATTTCTTCTTGAGGGACCTATGAGTTGAGAGCTACCACACATGTCAAGCATGAAAGAAAACTCAAATTTCTCAGCTTTAGTATCTCCAATCTTCAGTGGAGAAAATTGTAAGCAATGGGTTGTGAGGATGGAAACCTATTTAGAAGCTATTGATCTATGGGATGCTGTTGAGGAAGGCTATAAAGTTCCTCCATTAATTAGCAACCCAACAATGGCTTAAACCAAGAATCACAAGGGCAGAAAAACTAGAAAGTCCAAGGTAAAGGTATGTCTATTTGCAGCAACTTCACAAAAAAATTTCACTCGTATAATGTCTCTCAAATTATCTCAAGGCTAAATATGAAGGAGATGATTGAATCAAAGACATGAAGATGTTGAATCTCATTAGAGACTTTGAGCTACAGAAGATGAAGGAGACGGAAACCATCAAGGAGTACTCCGACAAATTTTTGGGCATTGCTAACAGAGAAAGATTGCTCAGCTCTGAGTTTAAAGACTTGTATTGTTGAGAAAATTCTAGTTACTGTACTTGAAAGATTTGAAGCTACCATAACCACCTTGGAAAGTACCTAGGATCTGTCCAAAATTACCTTGGCAGAGTTATTGAATTATTTGTAGTCACAAGAACAAAGAAGAGTTATGAGAGATGAAGGGGTTAAAGTAGGAGCCTTAGCAGCCAAACATGAAGATGGTGGAAGATACAAAAAGGAGCAAAATAAGGAAAACCAGCTAACAAATGCAAAAGCCGCTACATGGAACAATAAAAGTAAAGCAAGAATCTCTATGGGAAATTTTCCTATTTGCAAGCATTGCGACAAGTCCAAGCACTCGCCATACAAGTGTTGGAAAAGGCCTAACGCTATATGCAGTAAATGCAACCAATCTAAACACAAAGCAATCATATGCAAGAATAAAACGCAATAATAAAATGTAGATACACAGGCTGCAAATGAAGAGGAGGATCAGTTTTTTTGTTGTAAGGAGTTTATCAAGTGGTGTTTCAAGTTAATGTTGGCTGATTGACAGCGGATGAACAAATCACATAACTTATGACAGGGAACTCTTTAAAGAATTGAAGCCTATTAGAATTACAAGGGTCAAGATAGGTCATGGTAGGCATATTTCTATCAAAGGAATGGGAACCATTGCAATCGAGACACATTTAGGTACTAAAATAATTTTCTATGTGCTTTATGTAGTTAACTTGGACCAAAACTTGTTAAGTGTTGGCTAGCTAATGGAAAAGGGCTACAAAGTGCATTTTGAAGACAAACATTGCTTGATCAAGGATGCGACAGGACAAGACTTGTTCAAAGTCAAAATGAGAGGCAAGAGTTTCTCTTTAAATCCATTTGAAAAGGAGTAGGTAATGTTTTTAGCAAAAGAAAGTGTAGTTGAGTTACGATATAAAAGGCATGGGCATTTCCACTATCAAGGGCTGCTCAAAATGCAAAAATTGAAAATGGTGGATAATTTACCTTATTTGGAAGTGAATTTAGAAGATTGTTTTGCTTGCTGATATGGCAAACAAAGCAAACTTCTTTCTAATGGTGACTTGGAAAGCCAAAAGAAAACTGCAACTAGTTCATACTGATGTTAGAGGACCCCAAAGTACTCTTTCACCTAAAGCTAGTCACTACTACATTATTTTTATTGATGATCTAACCCAGATGTGCTGGAATTATTCTTTAAAGTTTAAGTCACAAGTCAGCAACATCTTATGGAAATTCAAAGCAAAAGTGGAGAATGAAAGCAGCTATAAAATTCAAATTTTAAGATCTAACAATGGTAAAAAGTATACATCTCATCAATTTAATCAATTTTGTAAGGTAGTAGGGATTCTACATCAATTTACAGCTTCATATATTCCATAACAAAATGGAGTTAGTGAAAGGATAAATAGATTCATTATAGAGATGACCACATGCATGTTGCACTAAAAAAATTTGCCCAAGAAATTTGGGGCAAAGGTAGCAAAAATATATGTGTTTTTGCAAAATCAACTTCTTACAAAGGTTGTGAACGATTAAATTCCTTTTGAAGCATGGTATAGGTACAAACCTCCATTACATTATTTTTTAAAGTGTTTAGTTGTCTTTGTTTTACCTATGTTCCCCAGGTTAAACAAGATAAACTAGACAAAAAGGTGGTCCTAGACATTTTTATTAGATATAGTGTTGCTTCTAACACTAGAAATTGAGAAGATAGTAATCATTAGAGATGTCACATCATGGAAGGTGAAGAATGTGATTAGAAGGACCTAAATTTTTTTCTTTCAAAAAACAAGCTATAGTTAGATGAAAGGGAGGATGATCCACCAATCAAAGGTACTCAATTGCTCTCTGATATATATATATATATATATATATATATTGCAATGTTGCTATGTGTGAGCCTGCAGATCATGAAGAAGCTCTTAAAGACCCAAAATGGAGAAATACGATTAAGGAGGAGCTGTCCATGATCGAGAAAAATGGTACATGGGAGCTTGTGAATAAACTCATAATAAAAAGGTGATTAGGGTCAAATGGGTGTTTAGAACTGAGCAAAATGCAAAAGGTTCAGTAAACAAGTACAAAACAAGGTTTATAGTAAAGGGGTACACATAAATTTTCAATGTTTGTTATTCTGATACCTTTGCACCAGTTGCCAGACTCGACACAATCAGATTGCTCTTTGCAATTTTCACACAATTTGGCTAGAAAGTGCATTAAATGAATGTCAAATCAGCATTCCTTAATGGAATTCTTGAAGAAGAAATCTATGCCTAGCAACCTGAAGGTTTTGTTGTGGAAAGAAAAGAAGACAAAGTTTATAGACGCATAAAGCACTTTATGGGCTTAAACAGGCACCTAAGGCCTGGTATATTTGAATAGATTATTATTTACTTGGCCTTTTGATTACAGGTAGCAATGCAAAGCTTATTGATGAATTAAAGCTAGACATGATGCATGCTTTTAAGATGACAGATCTCAGTTTGATGACTTATTTCCTTGGTATGGAGATCAAGCAAGGAAGTAATGTAAGTCTTCATTTGCCAAAAGAAGTATGCAAAAGAGATTCTCAAAAAGTTTGTTTTGGAAGTATGCAAGGAAATGAGCACTCCCATGAGCCAAAAAGAGAAGTTGACTAAGGATGATGTAGCTAAAAAAAAGGATGAAACATATTTTAGAAGCTATGTTGGATGCTTGATGCATCTTATAGTTACAACACCTGATATTCAATATGCTATAAGTATTTTATCAAGATTTATGCATTATGCAAGTGAGATACATTTGAAGCAACAAAAAGGTCATTAGGTACATCAAAGGCACCATTAACTATGGAATTAAGTTCCAGAAGAGTCAACATATGAAACTGATTGGGTACTTTAACGATGATTGGGGCAGATCTTTGGATGACATGAAAAGTATCTTAGGGTATTGTTTCAATCTTGGCTCAGAAATTTTCTCATAGTGTTTAAAAAAGCAAGAGATAGTTGTTCAATCTATTGTGGAGGCAGAGTTCGTGGCAGCAATAGAAACTGTAAATCAAGCATTATGGTTGAGGAAAATACTAACTAATTTGCAAATAGAACAAGTAAAAGGCATTGAAGTGTCTGTGGACAATCAAACTGCAATAACAATTTCTCACAATCTTGTGTTCCATGGGAAAACAAAGCATTTTAATATTAAGTTTTTCCTCCTAAAGGAGACATAAAAAGATGATGATGTAATCTTTTCTATTGCAAAACTGATGAACAACTTGCTAATATTTTTACAAAGTCTTTATTAGCCAGCAAATTTGTCTTTCTTCGACAAAAACTTGGAGTTTGAAGTTCCTAAAGCAAGGAGGAGTTTTAAAATTACTGCCTTAGCCAATGCACATGTTTTTCATGTTTATTTGTCTTTTGCTAAGTCAAATAAGTTGTTTCCTATTTCTCAGAAATTTGTTAGTAGCATAAATCTAAGTTCGATGAATCACTAAAATTATTTACTTCAACGGCTATATCTCCATTTTTCTTTAAAATTAATTACAATTTTTTATGCCAAAACTAAGGATTTTTTTTTTCTTCTGTTCTACAAGATTTTACATAATCTTAATTTAGTATAAATTAGCATACTAAATTTAATAAACATCATATATGTGTATATATTAAATATATTTCTAATAAATTGTAATATGGACATGATTATTTTATTAACTTAATTAATTAATTTGTATTAAATATAATTTGTAGGAAAAAATGGAAACAGAAAGCCCAAATTATAAGAGGACCGAACGTGGGGGAAAAGAGGCTTCCGCTAATTATCAGCTAACAATCATATACATCTCAAATGAAAGGAGCTCACTAGTGGTGTGAGTCCAATCGAGCAATCCAATCTTCTAGAATACTTCAAGAACGATTTACAAATCTTTACCAAAGAACATAAAAAAACATGCAAAGACATACTGGTATTAAATCATAAAAAATAATGCTTGGATATGGATTTAATAAACTTATTCAAATTTTTTTTTTTTAATTTTCTAAAGTGCTAACCCATAGAAATAAGCGACAGAACTGGCATATTTCCATGTCACATCACCGAGAAAATAAGCCAACCGACCTGATCCCCACAAAATGACACAGACCAAGTTCAAACAGGCATTCCACTGCAATGACAACGAAGCAATATAGAAATATATAATTAGTACCACTGGTAGCAGCACCCCAGATGAATTTTTGGCGTACTTCTGCGGTTTCCAAATACACATTTCCTGATTCAGCAAATATATACATAAATGATGAAACATAAACCAGTTGGCAACAACTAAGAAAGGGAGACCCAATATTGAAATCTGGCTTCAACTAGAACCCTGATTAATACTTCAGCACTACTAGGATTGGCGTGGGAATAAGAACAAGAGTCAAGAAAAGAGCGTGCAGGAAAGAGTCCGGATATCATGTTTCTAATTTGGATCAAATAATAATAATATTATTACAAGATTTAAAAAATAACAGATAAACAAAAGAAGTAGAGCAATGAAGATGTATGCACCTACAGAACAGAATTCCTATGGTTAGATATTGAACGCAGAACTCAAATGTACAATGATTTCGATGTCATCTCCCAATTGATTGACTATCTAATTCCTGTAAAACATCCCAATATGCCAGTATAATCCCCCACTGATTGAGTCTGCAGCCAAAACTTGATACATGGCAAACCTAGAAGGCGATGAGAAGGAAAAGCAAGAATTATGATAATTGTCTAATCCAAATTACCCAATTATTTCATCTCTTGAATAATTGAATTCTGTCATACTGGGAAGAATGAAATCCATGGCCAAACAATGACTCCTTGAACGACGGTACATGCAAGTTCCCTTGATTATTGTCAGTAAACCAGTACCATCTTCCTGCACCACCATGCACATAATACAATAAATCAACCAACAGAAAGTTGTTATCACAGAGGACTATATAAGCATTAAACGCCCCAATTTTACTGTTCAAACAGATTCGCATAACAGTCACAAAGGCTATTTAAGTTCATCCCTTAACCTACTGTGACATATAACACATTACAGCAGCCCAACAGCATATCTTTTTATTTGCCTGTCGTTTCATGGAGAAGTACTGTACTCCAATTTTAATGAGTTTAATCACTTCAATATCTTGAAAGGCATATAAAGAGATGATTTCATAAAACGGTGTGTTGAAATCTGTCAGTGAGTGAAAGAAGGGGAGAGAAGAGAGAGAGCCAGAGAGGCACGGATGGATCATTGACTTGACTTACTCAGCTTGTGTGTCTATGTGGAGTCATAAATTAAATCAAATACAAGGGCAATACAAATAGTACAAGCGCAGCTCCCTGATCATCAAAATATTAATTTTAACCTGACTGTCACACACTCGACCATTTTAACACAATGAAAATATATATTGCAGTAGAAGTTCTATTGACATTAAACCACTTGAAAAGCAATAAACATAGCACAAATTGAAAGAAATCACTTGAAAATAGGAAGAATGAGAACCTAGCTTGCACGAGAAATTCAGCCTTAACAGCATGGAGCCGTGAATTAGCATATGCAGCAGCTGATTTAAGAAGTTTCAGCTTCCAAATAAGAGTGTCCTTGGGTAAAATGTTCGCCAACTCCTGACAATACATCACACTAAGTAAAATACATAACAGCATTTCAGTATAATACTGCACTATACTAATTTTCAAAATTTTATACGGAAAGTAGAGCAAGGAAAAAAATATACTGCAACATGGACAGAATATTAAACAGTACTTACCGTAATAGATGGCAGCAACAAAGTAAGGTTGCGAGACAAATATTCAATTTTCTTCGATGGCGGAAGCTTACTATGGATATTGACTGTTGCCAAATTCACTGGATCACCTGATGGCATGAAATTATATAACAATAATCATGAACGATGCTGACCAGATTTCTAGAATACTATTGTGCCCTAATCCAAACTCAGAACAGATTACATGCATTCTTTAATAAAAGTGCATTTGAAGTACTAACTGACCAATGAGAAGTGAACATAAGGAAATTTACTCGTAATAAAACTAAGAAGAAAAGGAACAGTAAGTTGGAGCCCATCAGGCCAAGCCTCCAAGATGGGTACCAAAGGTTGCAATTGTGATCTGCCAAATGATGTACCTAAGGTCCAGCCAAAGCCAAATCATCGGATTTCTGTACCAAACAAAAGCATGAACATGTTTGACAAGATCGGCAGAGTAATACAGCATATTCATACGGTGACTGGATTGATTAATATCAGCACTAAATCAAGTGTTGGATTACGAGCGGCAACAGCAAGTGCTAGACATGCTCCAAATGAATCTCCCACCAAATATATTGGCTTCTTTGGATACGAAGCATGCTCAACCAGAACTGTTTCTTCAACTAGTTTTACCAGTCCTTCATATAATTGACAAAGGAAGATAAAAGAAGTAAGTTCCAGCTAAGTGCCCATGATAATAACAACCACCATGACTTGCACATTAAATACATCGACAACAAAAAAATGTCAAAAAGTATACTTTAAATGACAACTACCTTCCACTGGTGTTCGATATTGAACAGGAATATGCAAGGAACGAACTTCGAAAACCAGGTAAGAATGGAGGGGAAAAAACTTAATGAAAGTGAACAAAATAAATTTTCTATTGTCTCTCGGAAGATTAAATTTTGCCAGTAACCTTCAAATAAAACTTTCTGATGGGAAAATTAAAGACCGTCGTGGCTTTGAATAATACTTTGGATTTATAGTGACCGAAGTCTTGGTTTAAACCCTGCATAATTGACATGCTCTAAAAGAAAAGAATGACTATTTAAAGTTGTATTGTTTGATACTAGTTTTGGGAGATATGATTAACCCAACGTACTTGCCAAGACCGTTATGGTGCAAAATAAGGCCCAATCCAGTTCCATCTATCCTTGCACGAATTGAATTTTAGCAATTTGCACCAAACAACAAAATGAGAACTAAATCAATTCTTAAATTGTACATGCATGTTTTACGTATAATATATTAAATATGCCACCAACTTATCTCTTTAAGAATTTTAAAGTTTGATAAAATCTTTTAAAGTTTGATAACAACTTTAAGAATTTAAAAGTTAGGTGAAAATCTTTCAAAAGTTAATAGTAAATTCTTCAAAAGTTAGTAGTAATTTGTCAAGGGTTAGTAACTATTCTTCGAAAATATGCACAGAAGAAATCTATAGAATTGTTGAATTAATGGTTTGCTAGTACTATAAATAACGGGATGTGATAATGGAAGTGTGTGGCAAAGTAAGAAGTTGTATGAGTGTGAGAGAAGTGAGAAGAGGTATAGAGAGAAGTTTAGAATGAAATGTATTTTTGGTAGTTATTATAATATTGTGGAGAGCAGAGCAATAAATAGTTCTTTCAATTAAAGTCCTTATTCTTGTTTCTTGTATTCTACAAGTGGTATCAAAGCCTGTTAGAATTCAGCTTTAATTTGGTTCGGGCTTAGTTCGAGTCTTGTCAACTGAATATCCAAGCTAAGAGGTTCCTTTGTTTGAGTACAAGATCTAGGATCATCGTACAAGGAGATTATGCAAAATACAGTCAGGGACTGTAAAGAACTCCATTAGGAATCAAGTAAACTTAGTGTAAGTGGACACTGCCAAAGTCGCTATGGCTAATATGTTGATGAATATATGTTTGGTTGAGAACTTAAATAATGACAATTATCAGGTCTAGAGCACCGTGGTTGAACTTTATCTAAGAGGTCAGAATCTGTAAGACCTTATTGACGGAGATGAAGCGATTCCACTAACAAATTCAAATGAATTGAAGAAATGACATGTAAGAGCTAGAAAGGCTCTTTACATATTAATTTCTACGGTGAAATCACAATTCGTTAGATACTTAAAGAAGCCAAGATACCAAAAAAGACATGGGATGCACTTGTTACACTGTTTGTGAGGGCGAATTATGCAAAGTTGCAGTGACTAGAGAACAAACTTGTGTCAATTTGGCAAAATAATATGCCAGTAAGCGAATATTTTTCAAAAATCAAATCTATATGCACTAAGATTTCAAAATTAGATCCAGAGAATGCTATTACCAAAACAAAAATGCAGAGAATTATTATCGTGAAATTAAACGCAAAGTATCATAGTCTTGTCACTGCCACAAGAGGCTGGGTCAATTAACCAACTCTAGTAGAGTTGGAAAGTATACTAGCTAAACAGGAGGCTTTGGATTCACAAATGTCTAAAGCTTCTTTAAAAGACGAAGAAAAAACTCTCTTTAGCAAACAGAAAGGCTAACAAGAGGAATCTAGCTGGAGAAAGAAAGGAGATAATAGAAGACATTAAAATGGTTAACAGAGAAACCGTCGTGGGAGAGACTCATGTTGAAAGGGAGCTCGCCCAAATCCACAAGACCTTGAATTAAAGAAGAAGCAATGAAGTGACAACAGATAATACAATTATGGTAGAAAAGGTCACTTTGCTAGAAATTACAGACTACCTCGCGAAGAAGGAAATGCTACAACTGAACACTATAGTGACAAAGAATGAGACTTTCAAGCATGCTTTGCAGTCACAAAAGAATCAGAAGAGATTGCATTAACTTGTTTTGAAGAACCACAGGAAGATGTGGCACTGGAAACATTAAGTGACAAATTTGTCAACTACGAGGAAGACTGGATTGTTGATTTCGGATGTTATAACCATATGACAGAAGATAAAGAGAAGTTGTCAACAATGTCTGAATATAGAGGAGGTCGAGTTGTTATAATAGCAAACAATTCAAGATTGTCAATAACTCATGTTGGCAGTACAGAAGTTAACCCCTGCCATAGTAGAGGGAAAGTACATTTACAAAATGTTTACCATATACCAGGAATGAAAAGAAATCTCCTATCAGTGTCACAACTTGCATATGAAGGCAACTATGTGGTGTTTGAACCAAAGGATGTGAAGGTATATAGAAGTCTGGATCCAACTAGTGTACCAATTATGGAGGACAAGTGTGTAGAGTATGTCTACGTAATGTCAGTACAGACAGCATATGTAGATAAGACGAGAAGAAATGAGACAAAAAATTTGTGGCATGCAAGGCTTGGCCATGTTAGCTATCATAACCAAAAGTTAATAATAAGAAAGAAATGCTTAGAAAACTTCCGTAGCTTGAAATTTGAGACGATATAGTTTGTGTGGGATGCCAGTATGGTAAGGCATATCAATTACCATATGAGGAGTCTAGTTTCAGAGTTAATAAACTATTTAAACTAGTGCACTCTGATGTTTTTAAACCAATAAAGCAAACCTCTATCAGTGGGTATCGGTACATGATCACATTCATTGATGACTATTTAAGGTACGTATTGGTAGATTTTATGAAAGAAAAGTCAAAAATATTTTATAGATTCAAGTTGTTTAAAAAGAAAAATGAAATGGAAGTTGCGTATAAACTTTTGTGCCTACATTGAGAACATACATATAAGGAATTTGATGAGTATCTGCAATAGAATAAAATACGGCAATAGTTGACATGCCCTGGAACACCTCAACAAAATGGGGTTGCAGAAAGAAAGAATCAACAGTTGGCAAAAATTTGTTGAAACATGTTGCATGCTAAGAATGTACCACTACGTTTCTAGGCGGAATGTATGAAGACTGCCATTTTTATTATTAATAGGCTACCACAAGCAAAGCTTGATTTTATGTCGCGCTACGAGAAGCTCTAGAATATCAAACCTATCGTAAGTCACTTTTGAGTGTTTGGTTATGTGTGTTATGTTTTCACGTCTGACCATCACGTAGTAAGATTGACAAGAAGGCAACTCGGTGTATATTTGTGGGTTATGATAATCAATAAAAAGGTTAGAAATGCTGTGATCCAACCACTGGCAAATGTTATAATCTCGCAATATAGTATTCGATGAGGCATCATCATGGTAGTCACCGCAAGCAACAAATCTTTCTGATTCAAGGGAGATTGAAGAAAAATTATATGAGAAATTAAATGAGCATGAAAGTAAAGTCCAACCAATCTCTAAGCCAAACGAAGTGAAAGAATCCCTTGGAAGACAGGAGTGCATGCAACACCAAAAGAAGAAAGACTAAGTCAACTTGAGGAGTAAGAAGATACAACAATGATTGAAGATGGGAGACATAATGAGCCAGCAACGTATGAAGAGGCGTCTAGTACTAAAGAATAGAAAAAAGCTATGATAGAAAAGAACAACGCTTTGAAATAGAATTAGATATGGGAGTGGGTGCCAAAACCCAAAGATGTATAAACCATTTCATGCAAATGGGTGTATAAAGTAAAGGCTCGTCCTGATGGATTAGTTGAAATATACAAAGCTTGGCTAGTGGCACGTGATTTTTCCTAGATGGATGTGAAGAATGCATTTCTACATGGAGAATTAGATCGAGAAATCTATATGAATCAATCAAGAAGATTTGATAGCAAAGCTCATCCTGATTATGTATGTAAGTTAAAGAAAGTTTTGTATAGCTTAAGCAAGCACTAAGAGCATGGTATGGACAAATTGCTAAATTCCTAATATAGAATGGAAATTCAATAACACTAGCAAATTCAAATGTGTTTGTAAGAGTTTGCGAAGACAAAATGACAATAGTCTTAGTGTATGTAGATGATTTAATCATCATTGGAGATGATAAGATTGAAATTCATCAAATTAGAGTCAATCTAATAGTATACTTTCAAATGAAAGATCTTGTAGAACTGAGACATTTTCTAAGACTTGAAATTGAATGGAGTAGAGAAGGATTATTTTTGTGTCAGCTGAATTATGCCAAAGATCTTCTATAGAAGTTTAGAATGCTAGATTGTAAACCTATCTCGACTCCGATGGAAGCAAATGCATGATTTTGCTCAATTAAGGGAAATGACTTAGAAGATGTCATTATGTACAAACAATTGGTGGGAAGTATGATATACTCAATTATGACTCGTCCAGATATTTCCCATGCAGTTGGAGTAATGAGTCGATTTATGCAACATCCCAAAAAACCACATTTAGAAGCAGTGCAATGCATTTTGAGGTATGGTAAAGGTACGCTAGATTATGGGATATTCTACAAGAAAAGATTAAAAGCATATTGTGATGTTAATTATGCTGGTGATCATGACATGCATCGTTCAACTACTGGTTATGCATTTAGCTTGGGATCAGAAGTAATATCTTAGTGCAATAAAAGACAATCTATAGTAACTCTATCAAGCACTGAATTCAAATACAGAGCAACAATAATATCAGCATAAGAAAGCATGTGGCTAATACAATTACTAGGAGATTTAAATCAATTAGTGGAGTATCCAGTAGAATTATATTGTGACAAAATATTAGCAATTTGCTTAGCAGAGAATCCAATTTTTTATGCTAAGACAAAGCATGTGGAGGTACATTATCATTACATTCAAGAAAAAGTGTTGCAAGGAGAAATTAACCTGAAGTATATTGATACAGATCATCAAGTTGTTGATATACTTACCAAAGGTTTAAATAAAATCAAGTTTAAAGAATTTTGAAAGCAACTTAGAATGACTTCAAGAATAACAATACAAGAGATTAGTCAGAGGAGTATTAAATATGCTACCAACTTAGCTCTTTAAGAATTTTAAAGTTTGGTAACAACTTTAAAAATTTCAAAGTTAGGTGAAAATCTTTCAAAAGTTAGTGGTAAGTTTTTCAAAAGTTGGTAGTAATTTGTCAAGAGTTGGTAACCATCTTTGGAAAAAATGCATAGAAGAAATCTCTAGAATTGTTGAATTAATAATTTGCTAGCATTATAAATAAGGAAATATGATAATGGGAGTGTGTGACAAAGTAAGAAGTTGTATGAGTATGTGAGAAGTGAGAAGAGGTATAGAGAGAAGTTTAGAGTAAAATGTATCTTTGGTAGTTATTGTAATATTGCAGAAAGCAGTAAATAGTTCTTTCAATTAAAGTCTCTAATCTTACCTCTTGTATTCTATATAATATTGAAAAATTGACTATTATAACTGGAAATTGAATATAAATTAAACACTTCACTCCTTCCTTGAAAACTCAGAAAATTATACAGATAAATTTCATACATCACATATGCCTAAGAGTCAAAATTAAGTAATATACTAGTCTGCTATAAATCAAAGCAGAAAGAAATAATTACCTGGTAAAAATAAGGAGTGAGGCAATCCTTAATAGGACTCCCACATTCAACTAGGCAAGATCAGCGTGGTGGCCTACCATTTGACTTGTTCATCGCCTTGGCGACATCAAAGTAATCTTGTATAGTCTGTGTCCTATACCCATTGTCCCAAAGTGCAGCTAATTCTTCAATATCGGTATTCTTTGTCTTCTCTTCAACTCTACACCCCAACATTCCATTCCTATTTTCAATTAAACCATCATTCTTGTTTCTCTCAAATGGTGAAAGATTGAATTACATTTGAAAAGAATGAATATGGAAAAATAGTTTGTGTGGCCTTATGGTGTGGAGATGATTGGGTCCTAGAATATAACATCAAGTAGAAATAGATTTACCAAATGTAAATGAGAAAGAATGATTTGCTTATTGGAACATTTCTATTAGCCTTTCCTCTGGGCTTCGATTTCCTCCTGTAATAAGAATTTCATGTAATTTGATGTGAGTTGTCCTATTGATCCATTAGCCTTGCACTCATTATGTCGCCTCTTTGTAACTCAAAACGCACCATTTCATATAAATAAAATGGTGCATTTTAAAGCTTGTAGTTATTTTAAAACTAGAGTTTTAAAATGAAGACATTTTACTTAGTAAGCGTTTTTTTTTTTAAAACATGAAATTAAAAATGGCGTCATTTAGGCGAAAGGGATGAGACCTTCTTCTTCTTTGGATACACATTGTTGTTCTACCGCATATTCAAGTTTTGGAGTATGAACCCTAGCTTTGTCATTCTCTTCCTCCATTGATATCCTCACACAGCTTCGATGGGGAATCGTTATTCCTCTCATTCTTCTTTCTCTATTGATTTCAAATTTTGGAATACCATAACTTAAGGGTTGGATTGAGATTTATGTCTAGTGCAATTTATTGACAAAAATCTTTTGATATGTCAATTTTAGCGTATGCTTTAGAATATATGAATTTCTGATGATTTACGACAGTTTGATGGAGATTTCAATTTAATGAACTCAGCAGCCCAAATTTTAATGTTTAATAACAAGTTAATGAGCATAGATTGAAATGAAAGCAAGCACCCTTATTTACCACTTTTTGAACATAGAATAAGCATTTAGAGCTTTATTCAATTCATTAAAGAGTGAATCAAAGTCCAATGTTAAAATTGCTTCAATTTTAGGCCTTATGTTCATGATTTATGAGTGTGTTTTTCATGTTTATGGGATGTAATGAGAAAGGATGGATGAAAAGTCTCAAATGAATAGATTTATAGGTAAAAATTTTGGATTTTATGCCCAAAAATATGTCCTTGATGGATTTGTAGTACTGTGGAACAGTAGGTTGTGGGATGGTAGAAATTTACATCAAACAGTGTGAATCCAAGGAAGAAGAAGATTTCACTCCCTCCGTAGCTTCATGTTTTTTTTTTTTTTTCTTAAAAAAGCCAACAAAGTAGAACCACGTCGTTTTAAAACTCTAATTTTAAAAATAATAAAAGTCTCAAAATATATCGTTTCATTTAAATAAAACAATTTTTTTTTAGTTATTAGGAGGTGACGTGATGAATGCATAGTCAATGGATCAATCAGACGGCTCGCATCAAATTACATCATATTCTCCAATAAAATGCTCTACTAGCGAACATTTGAACTCCTTTCATCTACCTCTCGCATGTGCACTCAAATGATTAGAATTGCATGTGTCTATTCTTTTTCATATGAACGTGATTATACCAAGCATGAATTCCATGTGCAGTAGGAAGTACAGGAAATCCAAGCCGTTTTGCACAGCGTGCTGCCTTTTTTTTCTGTTTTTTTAATTTGGTTTTTTTATTTTTATTTTTTTCATTTTTTGTAAGTCAACTTTATAACAAGTTAATAATTATATAATAAATAATTAATCGTATACTCTATAGTTTAAATATAATTTGGCATAGTGTAAAATTAATTATTTATTTTTCTTGATCTTCTATAATTAGTACTACTTAGTTAAAAGAAGGTAAATAAAAAAATCACTGACCTTTTTGCGTAGTAATAATATAAATTTGAACAAAAATAATAATCAAATAATCTTATTAATTGCAAAGGGTCCAAATTAAATCAATAACTAATTTTATGTTTTACCAGTTTAGATAAATTTGTAGAGTTTAGATTTAGTTGTTCATTATTTAGGTTATACTTTTATATATTAATAGTATAACTTTGATTCATAAAATTTAAATAAATTATGGAAAAGCAATTTGCACAGCAAGAAAATTTTTATGAACTTAAATTAATGAATTTTATACATAAAGTCCGACAAATAGTTCAATCTTCTAGACACTTAAAAATAATGAAGGAATGTGATATAAATACGTTGATTTTTATGAAGAATTAAAAATTTTAGATATTTCATTTCATCCTTCTTTTATGCCTTAATACAACGTAAATTGGAGACTTTACTTTTCAATGCTTTGAAAATTTACACAATCACAATAAAATCTGCAACTATTATAATCATAAAGTCTGTGGACCTTGATGAGCCAACAAAACCAACTGTATATACTTTACAACCCAGACGAGGTACAATAATGATTCGACGTTGGGCCAAGAACGATGAATAGAGTCTAAATCAAATATTGATCAAGTACATAAATTTCCTTATAATTATGATGACGGTAACATTTTTCAGGGGTTAAAAGCTGGGGGGTCAGAAGGATGAATAGCCTGGTGAAATTTTCTATCAAAAAAGTTCCTGTATGGATCTTCCTCTCTCTTCTTGATCAAGTAATTCAAATGGCTCTCGATTTCAGACTTAACATGCTCGTACATTTGTTCAGCATTCTTTTTGTTATTTAGCATCTTCTCCATGCCTTTCGTTCTTATGGGTTTTCCAAATAGATAGTAAAACCGACCTGGCATCTTGGGCATAAGCACCGGAAGATACATGTTCTGGTTTGCTACCTCCCCACTTGACTCGTCTCTGCAAATGAACACACACGAGTAGCTTGTAAGTAAAAACATATAATTATGTCCAAAATCTTACTGTTTTATGGTTTATACTATATATGAACTATTACCGAATCTTGACAACTTCACTAGTAGCGATTCTGATTATATCATTGATAATGGGAATCTTTTTAAGGTCTTTGTAGTCGAGCACCATCTGTAATATCCAAAGCAGTAACAAAATGAGGTGTTATGGCTGAAAAGTAAAAGAAACTATTAGAGGAAAAGAAAACATACTTCAGCCATATCGTCTTCGCCTACAACTCCAAATGGTACAATTGTAGCCCCGAAACGTGCTGCCATTCTCACAAATTCCTGTCTATTTGGCCAAATCAACTTATATTTTTCATCCTGCCAATTATGAGGAAGCACAGAAAAAATGGATCCTAAATTCAGACAAGCATAATTAATTACGACTGCATGGAAACATCAACTCATCCACAATCTTCTTCGTTATGGAGGCAGAAAGCTTATATACCTTGTTAGAAACACAAAACTTACTGGACAAAATTAATCACAATGCACAAGAAGACGATGTATTGGAAAAGAATGAAGCACTATCATACACCTTATTATGGAGAGCCTCTCGCGCACCACCAGGATATAGAAGAACATGTGATTTTGTTGAAAGCAATTTATAAAGATTGCTTCCTGAAGCAGAAACCCCACCTAGTACCTTTACCCAATCAAGCATGCTGAAAGTGGAACCGATCAGACTCTCAATCTTCTCTAGTCCCATAAACAGCTGAGGATGGGCTATGCCACGAACCATTATACCCTTCTCAGCTAAAAACTCTTCAATAATTGACTCTATCTCTGACCCAAATAACATGTGATAACCAACCAATAACACAGGACCTTCGTCTGGCACACCACCCAGACCCCTCACAATCTTTCCATCCTCCATTGTTGAGAACAACGCAGAACCTGTCACAAAACGAAGTGACCTGCCATCCATGTGATCGGTTCGTCAGCTTTGAACGCATAATTCTGATTTCTTTGGGAAAAAGGGAGCAACCTAGACAAATTTTTATAAAACCAAAGAAAAAGTTGATGACAAGGAACAGCCAGAAGTATGATAATTGGCGAATTTGATTACCCAACTATTTGTTTTGCATAGTTGAATTCTGACATACTGGGAGGAATGAAATCCGTGGCCAAATCAAGACTTCTTGAACGACGGTACTTGCAAGTCCCTTTGATTATTGTCAGCAAACCAGGACCATCTTCCTGCACCATCATGCACATAATACAATAAATCAACCAACAGAGGTCTATATAAGCATTATTAGATGTCTCACTAATACTGTTATAACTAAGAACAGTTACATGGGCTATTCAGGTTCATCCCGAAACGAATTGTACCATAAAAAAGATTATAGCAGCTCAACAGCGTATCGTATCATATTCATTTGCATTTTGTCATGAATAAGTACTGCATTTCAAATATTCATGAGTTTGATCACTTCAAGACCTTGAAAGGCTTCAAAAGAGATACTTTCATAAAAAATTGTAAAACGTTTCTACAGTTCAAGGTCTGTCGTGTTGACATTAAAACTTTCTAAAAGCAGTAAAAGTACACATCACCAACTGAAGAAACTACATATACAATTTAATTTACTTGAATATAATAAATATTGGGACAGGGGAAGAATAATATTATAACAAAAGGAAGCATGCCTTTTCATTGAACTCTTTGAATCACCATCATTTCGTTTACGTTAAACTAGATGGAGCCAGAACAATTTTAAATCTTCATACTACAAGCAGCTATAGCGTCTAAAGATGATTCTAGAAGATTAATGAAGATATTTACAAATGGATATATTTTAATTTCAATTACCAGTAGAAGGGTATGCCCCCTTCCTTCGAAGTAACGAACTTTGCAGTTTTTCAAAGAGCTCGCAAGTCTTTTAGCTTCATCTCGACTGGGAAGCATATTATCCTTGCCACTAGAATGCAAAACCATGTCAATCTCTATTCTCAGCAACCAATGAAGAACAACGACTTTAAAGCAACTTGTTAGGTTCTTATCTGAAACAACAAGGGTCTGGAAAATAGAGTGATCCAAATAAAGAACAAAAAAAGAACACCACTTGGTACTAGTACCATTTGACGAGCAGAAAAATTACGTGGCTTGTATGGATGGTGTGGAGAGATAGACACATTCTCTAAAGCAGAGAATCAATAAAACACTAAAATCACAGTGAGAAGAGAGAAATGACATGAAATATGGAAAGAATGAGAACCTAGCTAGCACGAGTACTTCAGCCTTAACAGAATGGAGCCGTGAATTGGCATACGCAGCAGCTGATTTAAGGAGTTTCAGCTTCCACACAAGAGTGTCCTTAGGTAGAATTTTGGCCAGCTCCTGACAATATATAATAGCATTACAAAATAGTACTTGTGAATTTTCAAGAATTTGTTTGGTGAATAAAGCACGAGAAAAAAAAAAAAAAAAAAAAACAGGACAACATCCAAAGAAAGAGGGATGCTTAGACTAATCACAACATGTCCTTCTCACAATTTACAAGCAACTATGAGACCTAAAGAACTGCGATTTAATTGAGTGGTTAGTTGAACCATCATTGTGACAGATCTGTTCATGATCCAACACCCCGCTCCCTCAAAAACATATTCATAGAAATTCATGAAGAAATTATGTTGTTCTTCTTTTTGTATTATCCATGAAGGAATAAAGCTTTTATTATTTTTTTCAAAGAAATCCCTATTATAATGATGAACATAAAGATGAAAGATGAGCCATTAAAGAAAATCTGAGACAAATCCGTGATACAAGCTTGAGTTTCTTGTCAAAGTTGTCTTCATAAAACATACCCATATTAACCAAGATGATGAGAAGAGACAGAATAAGAAACAATACTTACAGGAAGACATGGGAGCAACGAAGTAAGGTTGCGAGAGAATTGTTCGATTTTCTTCGTAGGCGGAAGCTCAGCTTGGATATTGACTGTTGCCATTTTCACTGGATCACCTGATGCCATGAGATTATATAACAATTATCAGGAACAAGGGTAAGCATATTCCTAGTGAATCAACTAATTGAGGAGGTGAATACATAGAAATTTACCCATAATAAAACTGAAAAGAAAGGGAAGTGTGACTTGGAGTTCGTCAGGCCATGCCTCCAATATAGGTATCAAAGGTTGCAATTGTGATCTGCCAATTGATGTACCTGAGGTCCATTCCGAACCCACATTGTCAGATTTCAGTATCAAATAGAACAAATTGACAAGAGAAGTGTTCCAGAGGATCACCTGGATTCACTAATATGAGCACTAAATCAAGTGTTGGATTACGAGCAGCAACAGCAAGTGCTAGGCATGCTCCAAATGACTCTCCCACTAAATAAATTGGCTTCTTCGGACACAAATTATGCTCAACCTGAACTGCTTCTTCAACAAATTTCACCAATCCTTCATGGAATAAACAAAGGAATACAATAATGTAATTCCAGCTAAGTGCGCCCATAACAGTAACAATCACCATGGCTTGCAGATTCAAGGAAACAATGCCGTTCCAAACAAGTATCAAAATGATGCATCATTTAAGTACATCAACAACAAGAAACTTGACAAAAATCATACTTGAAATGACAAATACCTTCCAGTGGTGTTCGATCATGGACAGGAATATGCAGGCAACGAACTTTGAATGCCCTGTGTTGAAGAAAGTAAGGGTAAAAAGAGCCAGGGATTAAAAAAATTTATTATAGGGGCTTTTCTCTCTAAGATTAGACATTGCCAATAAAACATTCAACAAAAACTTTTTAATGGGTACACTGGATTTGCAATGTCAGAGGTCTTGGTTTAATCCTCTCCGGACTACACATGTTCTGAAAGAAATTCATTATAAAAATATGATTAATGCAACGTACTTCCCAAGAGCTTTATGGTGCAACATGAGACCCAATCCTGTTCCATCAATCCCTGCACCCATTGAAATTTAGCAATGTTAAAAGTGTACATGTACAATTTCCTTCCAATATTAAGAAAAGGACTTTAAGTTTTTTAATTGAAGCATAATATATGAAGGAAATTTTTTAAAATAACCAGTCATAAAAGAATGAAAAATTAACTCACATTTTTTAAGAAATACCTTAATCATACCCCCTCTTTACTGTTGAAATATATGCTAATTTCTCTGGAAATCAACATATAATCAATAGAATTATCTTTTTATTAAAAGCAAAACTTATTGAAAAATGTTATTCTTAAAAATTTATTTTCAATATTATTTATTTTATATTTATTATAAAATACTATAACATTTAAAATAATTCTTATGTTAATATATATATATATATATATATTGCATACACATATTGGTATAGAAATTAAATATTAGTAATCATTTTTTAATTCTTAAATATTTTCAAAAGAATATTTTGTAAGTTTTTGTCTTTTTTGATAATTATTTATTTGTTTATCTAGCAGTTTTTAATTTTATTGAATTTAAAAAAACAATTAAATACATATTAACATATTTAAATTAATATATAATTAAATTTAAAATGAGTTGGCAATAATTGTAAAAACCCTAAAAATATATATAATAATATAAATATAAATATAGCTTATTCTATTTACTTCAAATGAGGTCTATACAAACATAATAAGAATAGCTCAATAATAAGATTTTTTGCGCTAATCTAAATGGTCTTAGACTCAAATCATATTATAGACAAATACTATAAATTATAATGTAATAATAAATAAAAAAATGAGGTTTGTACATATTTTTATAATAAAAATTATATATAAAAAAGTATTTTGCCTTTGAAAAATCCTGTAGTTGTATAGAATTTTACCCCTTTAAGGCATACTCCATCGTAATAGAGGTTGGATACGGGGAAAAAGAATGAAAGGAACGACTGACTCGTTCCTTAAAAACAAAGAAATGAAGATTTATTTTGATATTTTTAATTAATGAAATAAAAATATAAAAAAGGTCTAATAATCAAAATGCTTAGCCTCTTCAAAGAATGTTGAATAAAATTGTGCATGACTAATTGAGTTTGCACTATCTTCGAGCAGTAGCATAAAGAAATGATTACCAGGTAGAAATAGAAGAGTGGGAGAATCTTTGAGAGGACTCCCACAATCAACAGGGCAAAACCAGCGTGGTGGCCCTCCATCATACACATTCATCTCCTTCGCTGCTTTAAAGTAATCTTGCACAGTCCGAGTCCCATACCCATCGTCCCAAAGGGCTTCTATTTCTTCAAATTTGGTACTACGTGTCTTCTCTTTAACTCTACTCCCCAACCTTCCATTCCCTTCTTCCATTAAACCATCGTTTTTGTTTCTCTCAACAATATTCACAGCTGCTTCACCTTCCAAACTCCGAACTTGGACTCGACACCGATGCTTCAACTTCATCCCCAAGTTCATCGCACAAAACGGTGAAACCACAATTCCTGTTATCGAGGCCATGGCTTCTTCGGCTGAAAGGTTACAGCTTTTTACAATGTGAAAGAGCTGTACATGAACTACCACTTCATAAGAGCTTTAAGAAAACTGTCTTTTCTCAGTGGAAGCTCCCTAAATCACTCTAACTGAACAGTCACGCGATATATGTTTAGCTCAAAATATACAAAAGGACAGAAAGTGACCCATAGGAAGTGAAATTGCTGCATAATTCAAATGGAAAAGACTGTGGAGTCACGAATGATTGGTCTGTCATTTTAAGGAAGCATTTGTTGCTTCAGCAAGTCTGCAACAACAGCAATAAATTCACGTCAACTCAAAAAAGAAAAGATTGAATGTTATTCGTAAAATGCATAGGAAAAACGGTACTTTCTGTGGCCTCTAACTCTTTATGTATGAATACAACTGGATCCTGGAATTTAGGGTGACGTAATGTAAAAAGAAATCCACTCAAGTTGAATGTCATGGAAAAAGAAGCCAGAAAAGAAAGAGCAAGAAAAAATGGCAAAAATGCATTTCATAAATTTTACTCTCCTTGTATCTCGTTACATTTTGCTATGTAAGAATGGATTCACACGACGTAAATAAGAACGGTTTGTTTATTTTAACATTACACCCTGCCCGTTGCTTTTTCCAATTTATTCTCTCTTGAATGGCCGTTTCGTTCACACCGATCTGTGCACTCGTCTGATTGGAAAAGTGGGCGCGCATTCTTTTTAATATGAAAACTAAATTGAATTGAAACCCAAAATGTCAAGCCCCACATCGTGTTCAAATTCTGTTGCTCAATTTAGATGATCAGGTAGAAGTGAAAAATCGTTAAATAAAAAATATGGAGAATTAATATTGGTAAATCTATAGATATTAACGAATACTTTTTTCATCGAAAAGTATTCGCTCTCTATTTTATTTTTTGAAATGCTTTTTGCAATTATAATAAAATTCACGACCTGTTCATAGCCGTTCATCCTCTCACTAGTTGAGTCACCTCTCCCGCGCCCAAATCTTGAAAGTAATTTCTTGATATATGAAACAAAACGGACGAGGCAGCATTCCTTGACAACATTTCTTTATTTTTTATGTGAAAACTGAGGAATTTTTTTTTTCTTCTGTTAAGAAAAGAACTACAAGATTTTACATGATCTTAATCTAGTATAAATTAGCATACTAAATTTAATAAACATCAGATATGGGTATATATTAAATATATTTCTAATAAATTGTAATATGGACATGATTATTTTATTAACTTGATTAATTAATTTCTATTAAATATAATTTGTAGGAAAAAATGGAAGCTGAAATCCCAAACTATAAGAGAACCGACCGGGGCAAAACAGGCTCCCACTAATCATCAGCTAAAAATCATATACATCTCAAATGACAGGAGCTCGCGAGTGGCGTGAGTCCAGTCAAGCAATCCAATCTTCTAGAATACTTCAAGAACGATTAACATATGTTTACCAAATAACGGAAAAATACATGCAGAGACATTAAATCATAAAAAATAGTGTTTGGATATGGATTTAATAAACTTATTCAAAGTTTTTTAAAAAAAATTTCCAAAGTGCTAACCCATAGAAATAAGCTACAGAATTGGCATTTTTCCATGTCGCATCACCTAGAAAATAAGCCAACCGACCTGACCCCCACAAAATGACACAGACCAAGTTCAAACAGGCATTCCACCGCAATGACAACGAAGCAAAATAGAAATATATAATTAGTACCACAGGTAGCAGCACCCTCAGATGAATTTTTGGCGTATTTCTGCAGTTTCCAAATACACATTTCCTCATTCAGCAAATATATACATAAACGATGAAACATAGACCAGCTGGCAACAACTAGGAAAGTGAGACCCAATATAGAAATCTGGCTTCAACTAGGACCCCGATTAACACTTCAGCACTATTAGGATTGGCGTGGGAATAAGAACAAGAGTCAAGAAAAGAGCGTGCAGGAAAGAATCTGAATATCATGTTTCTAATTTGGATCAAATAATAATAATATTATTTGCAATCTACAAGATTTAAAAAATAACATATAAACAAAAGAAGTAGAGCAATGAAGATACACCTACAGAACAGAATTCCTATGGCTAGATATTGAACGCACAATTCAAATGTACAATGATTTCGATGCCATCTCCAAATTGATTGACTATCTAATTCCTGTAAAGCATCCCAATAGACCAGTATAATCCCCCACTTTTTCTCGACAGAGTCAAAAAGAATAAACCTTCATCTTGCCAGGAGAGGCCCATTACTCTGCCTTGTCCAGTGTACTTGTGCAAGCAAGATAAAATTCAAAATTTTATCCAAGCAGGTTTGGAGAATGCCAGCAGATTCGGTGCTCAATGAGACTTTCAGAACTTACAACTTCCTTATAATACCACCGATCAACACAAGCACTCCGAGAAGAATCAATGCTCTGAAGTATTTTACACGATCACAGGAAAACCTGCAAAATATTAAAACCAACAAAATCTGTTGACCTTGCTGAGACAACAAAAATCAATGAAAAAATTACTATTTTGGTCCTTCGCAATTTGACCGTCTCAATTGGTCCTCCAATTTTGCCCCATCTCAAAATGATAATTCACAATTTTCAATATTAAGAAAAGTGGTCCCTGACTAAATTGGATGGTTATCTAAAAGATACCTAACAAAGAGACTAATTTTCTTAACGTTTAAAAATATAGAGGATCATTTTAAGACAAAGCAAATATGGAGGACTAAATTGAAATAAGATCAAAATGTGAAGGATGAAAATGATATTTTATTCAAAAAGCAATTGCATAGTTTTCGCACCTAAGAATTTGAGCATGACAACCCGTGAGTAATTTTTGATGAAGCTTAAATCGGGAAATAAAAAACCAAAAAGTTACATATGTTATACATCCACAGCTATTAAGTTATTAGCAATACGAATAGCTTTCATCTAGGAATTAAAATTCAGTAATATCATTTTCACAGAATTCTGGAGAGAAAAATTTTAGCAGCCTAGCCAAACACCTATCCTTGAAGCCTTGTCGATTTGGGGAGCACTAATATCAACTGAATTAGAAATACCATTGATACACTTTATTTTAAAAAGAAAAAGATAAATTACTCTTCCCTCTACTACACGGCTGTCCTCTTTAATATGAAAATATATACAAACCTCCCTCAGTCAAAAAATAACTAAACGATCCTCAAAATAATTTGAATTTCTTTTATTTCAAAATATAACATTATGAATATATTTTTTAGATTTTTATCCCAATACCATTTTTTTTGCGTTAAAACCATAAATTTAATTTATACTTGATTTAAAAAGTAACTTTTTTATATTGATCAAATATAAATTTAATAAATAATACTTGTTATATGAAATAAGTAATAAATATAAGAGTATTTTGATTAAGATAAATGTAATTGCCACAGGGAGAGTGTAGCATATTTTTTTTATTTCAGGGGACGAAAGTGTCATATTTCAAAATAGAAGGAAAGGCTTGTACCTTGGGCATCTCCTGGGGGAGGGGAGAGTAACTTACCTTAAACAAATGCATGAATAAAAGCTATAGAAGTATAGAGCTACTGAAACCAACTTGTAACAGACAAAGCTAAACAAAGATCATGGCGCTACACCCACCTTTTCGCATAATCAATCTGCAGTCACCTGCCTTGAACCACTCTGTAATTAAGGACCAGATCGTCCACTTTCTTCCACACATAAGCACGCACTGTGGCTAAGCTCATTTCAGGAGACAAGACCTGGAAATATATGACCACAAATAAGTAGGTAAACAATATAATAAAACTACAGATGAAATTCAATAATTGTTGTCTATTATAAGACTTGAATATATTTATCTAGGGTAAGTTACGAGCATTTAATCTCTGAAATTGACATTTCTAATTGAAAGCATAGCATATTATTCCCAAGCGCATTGTTCTTTCAAGTATTGGTTTCAGGAGGAATGTGTCTGAATTGAGTAGGCCAAGTAGGCAAAACAAAGCTGACTTGCTCAATTTCAGCATCTTAAGAAACGGTATTCTATACACTGTCAAGAGACTGCATCAAAAAGAACATATAAGCTTGCCTGATTGTTGCACAATATTTCAATAGAAGGTTTTAGCTTTTGCCAAGACTTCAATCCAGATCGGAAAGATCCATCCCCAACTGCAAGGCCAGAGGCAAAACTCCCTTCGGCACTTACATTATCCAATGGTTTGTCAAGGACCATCTTTTCTATTACATAATTAATAACCTAGATCAACAAAAAATAATAATAATAATGAGAAGCTCGGTTGATTATTTTGAAACACAGCATCTAAGGGAGAGAAATTCAGGATGAGTACAGATTCAATCTAAGAATTAGTGAAGAAAAACTGTCATTGCAAAACAGAAAAGCTAAGAATTCATGCCATAATTTAATCAATCCTCCATGTCTCCCCAGCCCATCACTTCAGCCCCTACATTAGGATATCAAATAACCATTGTTCCTCATATAGCCTTTCTCCCACATAAAATGTCTCGATAATAAATTATATGAACAGAAATGAAACATTAAACATACAGGAAAAAAACCTACAATTTTGCATCTCATAGTCATCAACCATCAAAACTTAATAGATTGGCTTCAGAATGCATGCCTTTGATAACAAAAATCTGAATATCTAATCCTCTCTCTTATTTGTTCAGTACATACAATGTTTAAATAAATGGCCATTAAGGCTTAATTCATTTAACAAGGAATTAAATGGGAGAACAGTATAATGTAAAGGAGAAAAACATTTCTCTAATTATAGCTACTCACTTTCAGTCACGGATACCATGTAAAACTACAGAAAAAAAAAAAACACCTAGCAGAAGAAAATAAAGCCGCAAGCAGAAAAAATTGTTGTGGCGAGATTTTCAAACATCGGGTAGGTTAAGTATACCCCCTAACAATATAATGGTAGCCTTGGACGCTAAAACAATTCAATACTTCATAAGTAAAGGTGCATCACAATGCTCTCTTCCTGTAGAGCATTTCTTTTAATATAGAGATGGTCATTTCTGGAAATGGGAAACAAGGAAGGACCTCTATAAAGAAAGCACATCTGACTTTTCATTCATAAAATAATTATTTCCCAACTGTCAGTTACTATAAGTACCAAAACTTACTTTGTGAATTCTCAATATACGTGGAGCACTTAGTTTTCCTTGCGTAAGGATCTGGACAGTGGAACCTTCACATGGATGCAAAAAGAAACTGCATCTGTATAGGTTATTACAAAAGAATCTATATAAGGAAATATTATATAACTGGTTTAAAAGCAAATTATAATCATGAAGTGTTCCAGAATAATAGGATTGTCATCCTAAGTAAGAAACTGAAATCCATAGACACAGCTTCATTTGGTTTCTACATCTAAAAAAATATAATCAATCCATTCTTTTCATGACAAAAACCAAAAAGTTCGGAAGTACAAAAAATGCTTAAGAAAGTACAATCAGTAAATGTGAAAACAGGCAGCAGGTGTCACTGCTGCACCATGTAGCTCTGTAAAATCAACTTATTCTGAAAACAAGGACAACAGTAAATATAAATAATCAGAATATATTTAAGATACGACTTTGAGCAATTAAAAAGGTTGATAATAATAATAATAATAGATTCAGCACTGCATCAGCCAACTAAGTATGCACATTTTAGATTTTCATAAGCTTGGTTTCTTCCTATGAACCACAACCGTAGGTAAGATGCAACCACTACAATAAAAAAATAAAAATGCAGAAGAAGGACAAAAGTTATTTAGTATTTTCTCTGAGAAGGCAAAAAATACACAGTACAGACACCACCAGGGGAAGTCCTAGAAAGAAAGAAAAAAAAATGCGGAGAAAGGCAAAAAGTTACTTAGTATTTTCTCTGGGAGGTAAACGATTATTCAATACACAGTCCAGACACCAGCAGGGGAAGTCTTTCTCATCCTCAGTTCCATCTAAATCAGTAATCTTTTTCCTCCATGGACCTCCATGAGTGCCCTCAGTAATAATGGATGGAGGGGAAACAACTGAAAATTCAAACGGTGGATAAACCATAGCATCATTCTCATTACTACCATCAACCTCAATTCTTGAATGGGTAAGACTTCTTGCAGTAGTATCCTTTCCAGGTAATAATTCCCCATTAGCTTGGGACCCCACTCTTTGCTTTCTTTTCACCAACCAATGAGCCAAGAGCCCTTTAAGGGTTTCTCGAGCCAAATTAACCTTCAGAAATACAACAAGCCTCATTAATTGCTTTTAGCACATTCATTAAACAAAAAGACATTAATTTTGGATAGTCGATAGGAAACTCTTGTAAGCTTCCTCATGATGCCATTGGATGCTTTAGATATAAATACATTAGAGGACTAAGAAAAAGGACAAGAGAAACCTACTTTTGGATATTGTAGAAGTATAAAATAAAACTTGGCAAATGTCAGCCACATACAAATATCTTCACAATAAAAATTTAATATTCAAGAGTGTCTCATTTCTAACTTTATATTCACTCTGATACTGTAATTGTTTTCAGGACTGAAGGTTCATAATTCAAGTCCCAATTAGAGCTAAAATTGACCAGATAAAAAATCCTTAAAAATAAAACTTTAAAAATTCAAAGTCACGTTTTTCAATTCTATCTATATAATTACACTATATTACTTAATTATCTTCATATTCATCTCTTTTTAAGAAAAAAATTAGCAATTGAAATTAGAAATAAAAAATAGAAAGAAAGAAAGAAAGAAAGAAACATGAGCATTTAGGTGCAATAACCACAAAATTTAACAATTAAAAGGGAAAAAAATTGAAGCTTTTGGGTGGGGTAGAGGTGTAAGGTAGGTAGTGCAGTTCGTATTACATAATAAGACAGAAAGAAAAAAAGCTTAGGCAGGAAAAAAGCTGCAGTAACCCCCAGCTTTCTTACAATAATAGATAAATAGATGGACAGATAGACATACTAGGAGCAAAATCCCCAAAGGAAGCAATCTTAACAATAAAAATTTGGGCAGGTGAATTGATTATGACTATAGGTCCATTTACCTTGTCATCTTCAGGCTTGTTGGCAATGTTAAGGTCTGCTGAATACATCTCCGCAGAAAAGCATTGGGGAGTGTCCATATGGATGGACAAACTTCCAAGCCTGGTATCCACCGTGAACCATGCAGGAATGCTAACCTAAGGCAGTGTAGAAAGAAAATAAAAATCAGCCAGAACTAACAAGCTCAATTAATCGTTTATGACTTTATCTTGTCTTTTAAAAAAACCATTGATATTAATAAAAATGATTGTGATAATGTAGTCAATCAGTAATCATACCATCTCAAACAGCTCTTCCTTAACCTCCTCAAATGGAACCTAAAAAGTTCAAGCAAGCCTTATTACTGAAATTTGGAAATACTAATAAGCAAAAGAACTAAGCTACTTTCCCAAAAGACAAGATTTCCATTCAAGTTTTTGCATTATTCTAACTAGATACAGCAAAAAGTTCAAATTATGCTCACCTTTCCATAATCTTTTATCACAACACCTCTTGTAATCTCCCACAGCTTCACTGAACCAGCAGTATCCTATAAAGAGAGCCATTTATCAGTTCATAAGATTACAGACATAAAAGTTGCAATTAAGCAGCAAAATAGATAAGAACTCGGTTAGATACACATTTCATAATTAACAAATACAGAAATCATCATGATTACCTTTGTAAGGACATGCCTCCTATTATTGAGAACTTCATGCTGCACTATTCCCGGGGCACCAGGAATAGTTAGGGTTGGTTTTTTATATACAGGTACCTATGAACATGAAGATTTTGGCAACAAAACGGATCAGCACTCCATTACAGAAAAAATTAAAAGAAGATTTATCTTCTAAGAAACCATGGGAAAGCAAATCCCATCATCCCCAAATAGTACACAACTGGTATTATGAACTCCCATAGCAATACTACTTCATTGATACAGTAATATTATCATAAATTGTAAAGTAGAACTTATGAGAAAAAAATGTAACATACAGGGGTAGATCCTTCCAGAGACACCCTTGCCCTAGAAAAGGACAAGTTCCCAGCTAAGAATGAATTGCCTCTTTGGAAAATCTTCTGAGGATAACATCCTTCCGCAGGCCACCTGTGAACTGAAGAATCCGTTGATGCAACCCATATACTATCATCGTGCAAAGCCAATTGCAAAATAGGGTTTTCGCCTGTGCAAAGCAAAAGACTCTCTCTCGTTTGCAAGTCTGTCAAGTATAACTGCAGGTATAAAAGAATAGGGCATCAAAAAGATAAGTTAGCAAATTAGACAGAGGATATTACATAAAGTCAAGCAACCTTGATAAATTAACATCAATACTATTTTCAAAGAAAAGCTGCACTCACTGAGAGGTCCCTCCCACCACTATAAACATGACTAAATGATGGAGTGCTGGCCAGTGCCCACACAGAATCTGTATGAACTGCATAAGAATGCACACAACGCTGCTGACCAAGATCCCAGAGTCTATGAAGAGAGCAGTGCGATTAGTCAACCATACAATGCCAATCAAAGTGCTTGTAACATCATATGTGAACATTACCCTATCTTCTTTTATATTATTGTTTGGGAAAAAAAAATATTACCTTATCATAGAGTCAGATGACCCTGACAAACAAAACCTGCAATGAATGTTCAAAGTATCTCAGATGACTAGTAGTAAAGATTATTAATTTCGATCTGAAAACTTTATTTGACAAGAAGATGCATTGCTGTATAGTGTATACAATGATGAAGACGACCAAACTGCCTTTAGTTCTTCGCATTAATGACCACACATTGCAATCTGTTGTGACATTTCCTATGGATATAATGTCATCTATGTCATCGTTATTTGTAAGTTGCTGGAACATATAGATAGGGATGAATTTCATGAAGCAATTAAAAATACAAAAGCAAGTTTCAAACTCAAACATTTGTAAACACTACTTTTCAGTAGTAGAAGGTATACTCAGCATACAAGGGAAGGGAAATAGGAATTAAATTACAAATATGAACTGAAAATTTCATCCTAAATTTCCACTCAATAAACCTGCCAGTAGAATCCAAAAGCAGAGCCCTAATGTTATCTGTATGCCCTCTTAGCTTCATAGTCTTTGATCCAGATCTTGGGTCCCAAACACGCACAACCTAAAGATACATGGAAAGCAGAAAAGATCATGTTCTTAAGGTCAAAGACAATATCCCACAAGCTAGCTAATGAAGCAAGTTATAACTTACAAGAGGGGCCTCACCAAGTCAGAGCAAAAAAATGAAAATCAATGCCATATTCTACCTTTTCTGTGCCACCAGAGACAAGAAGGGTTCCACCTTCATTCATTGCTAATGCATAAACAGACTCCTTATGGCCTTTGGCAGCAATTGGAATGTACCCTTGACACTGAGTAGTGTGTGAGGAAATACTGTTGCTGGAGCTGATGGTACGTAAGCCTGTAACTGGTAGTGCGTTGACAGAACCATTGACACCATTTGAACAATCATCATCCATAGCATCATGGTGCTTTGAGATTGGAGCAATAGAAGCTTCAAGATCCCATATAAAAACCTCGCCACCCAGCCCACCAGAGGCAACTATATTGCTCTAAAATGCACAACACTATAAAAGGATTAGAAAATGAATTTGATAAATATACAAAATTTTTCATTTAATCAAAACTATCTATAAGATTTGATGTGGTTCATATAAAGCATAAAATTGAACACTTTTCCTCTTTTGATGTACTTAATAACTGGATTTAACAAAGAATGTCTGAATACATTACATTTTTCTCTGCCGCTGCAAGGCAAGTAACATAATCAGAGTGTTGACTGAGAGTCCTAGTACAAGCTTCATCAGACAAGGCATCCCAAGTCTAGCACCCCAGAGGAAAAAAATTAAAAAAAAAAAAAAGAGTGAAGATAATTATATATTTATTGGCGCCAATGCAGAAGAGTAGAATTGATTAGAACAAGTATAGACTAACGCTCAACAAACCTTAAGGGTTGTATCTGAAGAACAAGAAACAAGTGTACTATTACCCACAATAACAGCATCATTAACCTGCAAGGAGCAAAATCAACTTACAAATATAAATATATATATATATATATATATATATATATATATATATTCCAGGGAACTTATGCATGAATTACAGACTCTGCATGGGATTCATGTTTCATGAGCATGATAACATCATTATTTCCATTCCCCATTGATGTTGCATGCAAAATTTAAAGCTTGTGGTACAATGTTTGGAAAGTTTGTTTGTATAAACAGAACAAATCAAGGCCCGGGGGATTGACAGCTTGGACTTGAACATGAAGGGTTGGCTTGCAAAACCTAGCAGCCCAAAATATGTGCAACATAGTATGATTAGACAAAATCAATATTTTAAAGGTGAGTATGGCCAAGGGACACTTCAAACGACTAGGCTTTTCTAAATAAGAGACAGTAACATGATGGAAAGATGGCCTCAGGAGAAGTTAAAGCATTCAGTGCGCATAAAACTTGCCTCAGGCTGCACCTTAATCAAAGTATCAGTAGTCAATCAAATCTTAATGGTATTCTAAAATTGTTTATTACAAGAGAAATTAAGGCCTTTCCAAGCCTTTTTTTTCTTCTCATCCAATCTTTACAATGTTTTCTTATTAGAGAACTTAATACCAAGACCAAACAACAATGACAATTACTAAGTACAAACATGAATGTTTCATCAAAAAATACAAAATAAAATAAAAATTGTATATCAATATTCAGCAATCACCCACCTCCATCGCAGACGAAGACTGAAGAAATATAATATTTATCACAATTTTACATCACTTCAAGTCCCAAATACTACAAGTAACAATCTGAAGAATAAGAAATATTTTGTCCATTGCATAGTTTACAACTTTCCTATCTCACAACTTTGGACCAAACCATTGAGGTTGGACATTTAAGTAAATAAATGCCTGGATAATTAACCGAAATCCCCTAAACTACCCCTTCAAGAAAAAGCAAAAAATTCACTGCAGATAAAGCAATTATTAAATAACTTCTGTAAATAAACAGTTATGTGTTCCCAAAGATTGATAAATCATTTTGTAACCTAACAAATGGAGCAGGGGAAATTAAACAAATAAATAAAGCTGTTACCCAATCAACATGAGACTCGAAGGTAGCAGAACATGTTGCTGCATCCTCAGCCAGTGCCCATCGTTTTAGTGTGCCATCACGGCTCCCAGTGAAGAGATAATCAGACTCAGTGCCACCAGATACAGAAGACTTAAGTACAGCCAAACAATTTATGCCTGCACAATGCTGCAGAAAAGGAACTAATTTCAAACAAAGATGGACAGAGCAACTTAGACGAATTTTAAATGAGTTCCCAGCCAAAATTTACAAGTGATGCATAAGGCTTCCTATCGAAGCAAAATGCTAAGTACCTAGCAAAAGGGAGATTGGAGTTAGATATAAAGAAATAAATTTACACCATTGAAGGGCTACTATTATATAATAGAGAATGCAATCATTATCAACTTCCAACTAGATGAATCAAAACAATATGCATGTATTATTTTTAAGAATAACCTAATCAGGTCTCAAGTTATTGATAGACAGGCTTTGACATATTTGTGAAACAATATGTTTGACATTTGAAGGGTTCATCACACAAACTAAAAGAAACAACCAGTACACTTAGATGCTTTGCTGAAACAAATAAGATGAAGAAATAATAAATTCACCTTTGTGTCATCAGAATCACTCAAAACATATGTTAATCTCTTCTCCTTACGAGACCGAGTTGAATTGTTTGTGTTTCCCGCACTACCCACACGGTGCATTGCAGAAACTATGACAGTACAGAATTCTCATAGCATCAATAGAATATAAAGGAGTTAACTAAAGAAAATGCAAAGGAGGTATACAAGATAATGATGTGATTCAGCCATACATAGATCACATGCACGAAACAAATATTAGATAATTTGAGCACAATCTAAAGTAAATTAGCAAGATATAAAAGTGGTCATCTCAATTTTACAAGCCTTACACTTCTAATAACTCATTAATCCTCAGATAAACCCATCACAATAAACCCAATAACAAGATTTCAAAAATCAGAATCAGAAACAACACAACATCTGTCTCCACCAATATAAGGTGAAATCCACCCTCTTACCACAAAAAGAATAAATTAATAATATACTATCGAATCCACAGACAATAATTGAATGTTGACTTTTTGTTCATAGGTCTTAATAATTCATCAGGAAAATATAAAAAATGGCAATTAAGGGGCATTTCGAACTGTTCAAAAGAAAAACTTTTGCCAATGGAGATTATAGCCTCTCTTGAAAAGAAGGTTCATACTAGACAGTATCCAGGGTCAGGAACTCTCAAACTCATTATTGATGAGGTATCCAACTACTTTTAAGAAACCCAATTTAATAAAGTATTTGGCAGTTGGCAAAACCCAGGCCAGGAGCTTTTAAGCCATGTAAACCCAGTACAAATATTTCTCCATGAGGGTTGCGGAGTATAATCCAATGTTTCTTCAACATCTAATTGCAAAAAATTTTATTGAACTTAATGAATGTCTAGTTTTCTGTAGCCTTTAAATACAAAATAACAAATCTAATGCTAAATTTGTGCTTTTAATTTGAGCCTTGTAGACACATGACCTTCAGTAAACTGCAGGAAACTTGACCAATATAACCTAACCTCATATAAGACCCAATGACGTTTAAATGCCGACAGTATTAACATAAAAATGAGACAACCCCTATAAAACTTCAAAAACTACATTGAACAACGAAGACCTAAACAATATACTGAAAATCTCCTGAGCATAATGTTTACACAACCTAGCCTATGTTCTGCCCAGTGCCCTGGACAATTCCTTCAGTCATTCAAAAGACTAATTTCTCATTATCTGAATCATTTGATTCTAAAATCTTCCGTTTCAGACCTTTCACCTGTTTTGTTTATTAAAATCATGCCATGGTTAACATTAGCGTCAGCCCACACTCATTCTTCCCACAATGTTCGAATAATCAATCAAAGCATATAAAGCACATCGAATTTATTGTGGACCAAAAGTGATTTAAACAAAAACCTCAATCTTCGAAAATAAACCTAGAAGAGACAGCAGATTGAACGTCTGAGGCAATCGTATACCTGAAACCATTCTCATAAACACGACAACCACGAACAGAGACAACGGCCCACAAAAAAAGACCGCCACCAAAAATTACTAAGCCGATCATAAGGTTAAGCATTTTAAGGCGCTAGGAGGCAGAACCAAACGTATTGTAAGATGCAGAAAGTTATTATGGAATAGAAACCGAACAAAGAAAAAGAGGATTTAAAATCAAATTAAAGAAGGAGAAAATGGAAAAGTGGAACAAATGGTGAGGTCCTAACCTTGATCAGTAAGAATTTGAAGCTCCCTTGAGCTTGTCTCCTCCCACTGCCGAAGTTTCGATTGTAGAGAGAGGTTTTTCCGAAGAGAGAAAGGAGAGTGAACATGAGCGTAAATGTGCTTCGATTTTATTGCGGCAGGTCCTTTGACTGGGTTCATGTTTTTCAATCGAGGACAGTATCGTCTTTACACATCAAGGATAAACTAGTAACTACAGAGTGGAAATCGTAACTGTACATTACGGTTTGCGTTAATTTTTCCGCATTCGCTTGGGATGACCGTCCGATTGCCAGATGACGCTCTTTGAGGAAGCAGGTATCGCAATCCGCGTTAGCAATTATGTGGCGGTAACAAACAACGCAGTTTGTTCCTACTTTCCTATTTCATGCGCTTTAAGATTAATGTGAGGTAATTGATAATATAAACGTTATTAATACTTTGTTATTAGTCTAAATCTTAATTACAATATTTATTTTTGCAACTTTATCCACTCAACTGTTCAAATTTTCTAACATAGTCTTTGATATTTTTTTAATTTGTAATATTTATTTATAAAGAGATTTAATTACAATCATAATATCTCATGAGACTATGCTCAATTGCTGTCACTTACCGTTCAAACTGCAAGCTAGTAGTGTGCATAAGTCAGCTTTAAAGCATTTTAACAATGTTGCTTATTAATTTGGCCATATACCAATAGCTTAAACTGGATGTGGAAATGCTCTTCAATGCATCTCATTGTAAATTGATATTTATAAGCGAAAGCAATTGACAAAGGAAAAAGAAAAACGATGGAATAGACTTTGAATTTTTTTAACTTTTTTTGTTAATTTAAAAAAATTACTGAGTGAGTGAAACTCATTAGAGTAAATTTTATATATTCAAGTAAATTTCATTCACTTTATTTTTATTTTTAAAAAGTAATAATAATAAATTCACACATAAAAAATTATTACCAAACCATACTTTGAATTAGAGAAGTTTATGATAGACTATGGAAGTTTTAAGCTGCTACCGGCATTAACTTTTTCGATCGATCTGATTATCTACTTTTTCCTTGATTGAGGTCTTTTTACATAAATCTTAACGTGGTTGCACGTGGATGTGGTGTTTGTTGGCCGGATGGTCAAATGAAGTTTAAGACTAATCCAATGAATCCGTTACGGTACTGTTCAAAAAAATGAAACCGTTACGGAGAAAAAAAAAAAAAAAAGAGAAAGAAAGAAAGGCTAAACTTGAAATTTGCCCAATTACATGAAAGGAAACGATATTTCCGTTGGGCCGTGGGACTATAATATAATTACGGACTCGGATTCCGAAACTCTTCAATTTTTTTTTTGGGAAAAATTATACTTTCAGATATTACAGTTTCATTTATTTATAAGTTGATTTTTATAGTTTAAATTTTTTTAGTTAGATCCTTAAAGTTTATAAATATTTTAGTCCTAACTGGTTAAAATTTTATTAATATTCCATAAAATTTTGTTGATGTAACTAATTGTATAATACTTAAAAAATGTTTAATATATACTAAAAGAGATAAAAATACATAACAAAATAAAATTTACTCACATATATAGATGAGAAAATATTGTTAAAAATATAATGACATGGATTGAATTGAAACATTATTTCAATCCTAAAGTTTTAATTACAAATATTAATATAATAAGGACCAACAAAAATTAAGTAAAATTATAATGACCAATAGTATAATTTTTCTATTTTTATTAGAGAAAAATATCATTTTGCTTCTTCGCTTTTGACTTTAATATTAATTTGATCCTTAAAAGATAAAATATATCAAAATGATTCTCTAGAAATAGAACCCTTCCAAAAATAAAAGTCCTCTCTCACCATAAGAGAGATCATATTAATTCACTTTTTCATTTTTAATGATTATTTTAATATTTTTTATATTTAAAAGACCAAATTAATTTTAAAACTAGAAGTAAGAGAATAAAATTACATTCTTCTAGTATTTTTTTTTTTTTTAAGTATATAAGCTTCTTTGAAAAGCCAAGATTTTGGTACATATATTTTTAGTTAAAAAAATAATTATATAATCTGATATACAATCAGTATAAGAAAAATGCAATCTAGTTAAGAAAAGTAAAAAAAATAAATTAAGAGCTTTTGCGAATTTTAAGAGCACATGTAAGTGTATGTATTATAAACAAGTAGTAAATAAGACTGTTCCCATATAGATCAAATTTTAAGTTAAATTAACCATACATTATTACACCTCTAATAAAAGTAACGAAAACAAAGTTGAATGAAATTAAAAGAAATCATAAAAATGAAAAGAAAATGATTGCAAATTACTTTGTATAGATTTAATAGAGAAATATCAAGGTCTCTAATTTCCACTAAGTCCTTTTCATTAAACAAAATCCACCACCTCTATTCTCTTATCATGAGTACTTGCCTAGAGTTCATAAATATTCATATGGTTCTTCCAAATCTCATATGAATATAACTATTAGATCAATTTCCTACATTCCTATAGTAAATTGCTCTTTAATTGCAATTTAAGTCCCAACAGTAAATTGATTACCTATGGCAATTAGGCATATTTCTATCCTAATTACAAATTAACAATTATAAGTTAATCATAAGTTGTATCAATTGGTTCTAAGTTTAAGCTTCATCATCCAAATTCCACCTAAACTAATATATCAATTTCACAATTGGTCAAATCATGAAAAGCATTACAATCAAATTGACACAAGTAACCAATACTAAATGATAAAGGAATTACATGAAATTCATCCAAAATAAAAACCTAAGGTTCCATTAGATCCCTATAAAAGAAAATTAGTTCAACATGAGTGCAACGACAATCATACTAAGAGTAAGAACGAATAACTAATTCATTAAGGAAAATAGTCAAGAGATGGAGGGCAGAAGAAAATTCCTTTTAAAAGCAATTCTAAACCCTTAATCTTCTTCCTTTTTCTTGAGATTTGGCTCTTCGAGTGTTCTGTGCTCTTCGACAGCTACTTCTCTCCCATTTAATTTTTCACACCTTCTTTTGTATTTTAGGGTTCCACTTGAGCTTGGCCTTCTCCAATTTCAAATTTACGTGTTTTGGGCTTTTCTTTAATGCCTGGACATCCAAGTAAGTTTTCATAGACACTCGGGAAGCATTACATCCACAAGCCCAACTTTTTCAATGCCTCCATTTTGCTAGTGGGGCATCAGTGTGATTTTCTAGGTTATCCAGATACTTCTCTTCCATTTGCTCTATCTTTTGTTTTTTCCTCTACTTTTTGATATAATCATTTAACCTATTACTCCTTCTTCATATTCCTTTATACCGCAGACTTAAAACACAAACAAAACCTATAAAATAAGAAAAAAACCAAAATACACCAAAAGTGAACTTGTTCAAGTTAAACTAACAAAAGCAATATTAAAGCCAAAAAAATACCCTAACTTAAGCTAAAATCTAGAATATTGATCAAATTGTACCTAAAAGATGACTCTATTTAAAAGAGTCATCACACCCCTTAACTTAACAATAGGACTGGAATATAACAAAAACATAGAAACAAAACTAGAAAAGGAAAAAGAAAAAGATAACGAACTTCCTAAAAGAACTAGTTGACATCCATACCATTATTGGCTTCCACTTAATTGAGTGGTAAAATGAATTCTCCTTGAGGTTCGAATAGGGAAGGTAAAGTATTAGAAGACTTGAAAGGTCCACACCATAGTAAGTAGTCATGTGAAGGGCGACATTTCCTATATATTGACAAACTTGAGTCGAAGATATGCATACTGCTTGCAAATGTCTTTTAAGTGAACAATTGGCTGTGCCACTTCCAGTTGTTCATGAGATTCCACCAGGTGACTGTAAGAAGTTATATAATTTTTGTTTCCTTTTTCAAATTTAAGATGCCTTTGCCAAATGTCTAGGTATTGGCATCCGAAGATCTCCTCTATCAAAATATGTTGTATGCTTCAAACTTTAGTTCATTTTGCTTCTCCAAGCCTTTTTATTTTTACCCTAAAACACTCATTAAAATCAAAATAAAACAAAATAAAAATGAGGAACAAAACACTAAAAAAACATAAAAAAAATATGGACTAAAAATTAAAGAGCATGGAAGAGAAGTGTAGAAACTTAGGTTGCCTCCCAAAAAGTGCCTTTTTTTAAAGTCTTTGGTTAGACTTTCTCTATTCTTATAAGCATCTTGAAGTGCAATAGAGGAGATTTTTTTATCAATTTCTCTTCCCAAATATGGCTTAAAAGCACCATAAGGAAAATCTTCTAACACTCTAGAAATAAGCTTACTTGGAAAAAATTTAAGCCTTGATTTCAAAAGATGAGCCTGAGTTTCCAAGATCAAATGGCTTTTCTACAATTAAATTTTTATTGTGCCACTTCTTATTTTTTTCTTTTATAAATTCTCACACTCTTGTAACCCTAAAATCTAAACACATTAAGTTTACTCAATTGGTAAGACATTTCTCATCAATTGCCTTAAAGTCAAAGTTCAACTTTTTGAACGTCCCAAAAGCTTTATTTTCTAACTTAGCTGGTGAATAACAATATTTACCATAGACCACTTGATATAGGGGTGAAAGACCATTATCTAAATCCAATGGCTCTATAATTGGTAGCTTTGTCGCTTTGGACTTTTTTCGCATCTCAAATATCTATTTATATTTTTTATAGGTCAATAAAGTGGTTAATGTCATTCTGCATTCATCAATCATAGCTAAACTTGTTGCTTTTGAAAAGTCAATATGACAAGACTTGTTCACATTATCACCAAAAACTTGTTCAATGGTTCTCAATGAAAAGCATTCTTCATAGTCATCTGAAAACTTCATTGCTAAAAAGACTTTGAAGGTTACATGCTCATCTTGTGCTCAAATTGTCAATTCCCCTTTTTGAACATCAATAAGAGCACATCTAGTTGCCAAGAAAGCTCTACTAAAGATTATAGGCAATTGTTCATCTTTATTAATCTAACATAACAAAATCTACAGGAAGATGAATTTGTCTACCTTTACTGATACATCTTCCATTATCCCATGCAAAAATACATAAGATCAATAAGCTAATTGCAATCTAACTAAAGCTGGAGTAACAAAATCAATCTTAAGCTTCTTATAGACAAATAAGGGCATTAAATTAACGTTTGCACCTAAGTTATAAAGAGCCTTTCTAAATGTTTGAGTACCAATTGTACATGGAAGCATAAAGCTACCTGGATCTTAAAGCTTAAGAGGAAGTTTTTTTTGGAGAATCACGCTACACTCTTTGATTAAAGCCACAATCTCATATTCCTCAAGACGCTTCTTATTAATAAATTTTGCATAATTGGGTATTTGCTTCAAAGCTTCAACAAATGGTATAATAATGGTTAATTTATTGAACACATATAGAAATTTTCTAAATTGCATATCTTGCTTTTATCTTTAAAGATGTTAAGGACAAGGTGGGGGGATATTCTCTTATTCAGCATAGTTTATTGTTTCTTCTTTCTTTGTGTTCGCATTAGCTTCCTTTTCAATAGTAGACTCTTCTAAATCACCAAGAACTATAAGCTTTTCTGGTTTAACTTCTGTAACTTTCTTAATTCAATTTTAACCACCTTTCCAGTCCTTATTGTGATTGCATTACATTGTTATCTATTTCCCTTCCTAAAATTTGCTTTAGTGTTGCTTGGTAAAGCTCTTTGTGTATGATTATTCAAAGTTTCATATATGTGGCTCATTTGAACTTCTAAAGCTCTAATTAAAATAATGTTACTTTGCAAAATTGTGTCATTCTTCTGCATGTTCTGAACTAACAATTCTTCTATTAATGGCTTGATTTTTATAGTTGATTGGTTAGATGTCTAAGAAGAGTTACCTAACACCTCAGGAGCATTCTAATTACCTTGAAGTCTTAGGGCAAAATTACCCTAGAAGGAACATTTGCATTTTGAATATTGCTCCTTGAAAAATTATGATAGTTTCTGGATTGTAAGATTTATAAGGGATTATTTTGTTGTTTGTTGGGCTTCGCACATAATTTATGGCTTCAGAAGATTGTGCATCATGGTACAATAATGGACATTGATTGCTCCAATGCACTTCACCACAGTGGTCACAAAACACCCTAACATTATTTACTTGTTGCAATGGTTGAGCTTGGCAATTTAGACTAGTTTTCGTTTTATCTAATATCTTCTTCATTACCTCTAACTAAATAGTTAATTAAGGAAACAATGTTGTCATATGATTAACTTTATAAATCTGAGCAGACTTGTTAAAGATTTCTCTCTCATTAGTCATCATCCTGTTTGATGTCACATCTTCCAATATTGCAAAAGCATCCTCTGGATAGTGGTTCAATATAGACCTTTTAGCTACGACATCCACTTGGGAAGCCTATTGTAGAAAATTCTAATTTCCTATTTGTCAATTAATCCATGGTGTGGGTAATTTATCAAAAGGTCTTTAAACCACTCATAGGCTTCATGTAATGATTTTGTGTCAGATTGTTGAAAGTTTTGTAAATTCTTAACCATCTATTTAGTCTTAGCAAGTGAAAAATACTTGCTAAGAAACTTTTCTACCAATTGATTCCATGTAGTGATTAAATTATAAAGGAAAAATATCCAATAACTCTCTAGCATTACTATCCAAAGTTTTGGGGAAAATCCTAAGCCTAATAGGTTCTGGTAAGCCTAATAGTTTATGGTGATACCTCAGTGACAACAAAATCTTCAACAATTTCTATAAAATTCTTGAGGTTTGCATTAGGGTCTTCAAAAGGTAACCAATGAAATTGGTTCTCTTTAAAAGCTTGGTGGGTAATAGTATGCATATGGAAGTTAGCTTGTCCAAGTGGTGGTTTAACAATGCTAGAGTGAATGTCAATATATTTAGGCAAAATATAGTCTATAATCAACATTAGCATTATTTTCAACCATATTTGACAATTTCTTGCCCCTTGATTATTCTTAATCTAAGGTGGATTAACGTTATCATTTTGTTAGTGCTAGTTTGCATTATTAGTCATCTAATAATTTAAGGATCTTACCACCTTAACTTGTTTTTTTGTCTTTCTTACAAATCTTCTCTATTTCAAGATTGTATGGATTAAGGTTAACTGAACTCAAACTGCACATGCAATGACATTCACCTGCCAAAAAAAAGAAGAAGAAGAAGAAGAAGTAAACCTAAATTATTTATAAAAATAATGTAAAATATGATGAATCCAAAATTAGTCCTTAGCAACGATGCCAAGAACTTGTTGCAAATTTTAAGTGCACACGCAAGTGCATGTATCATAAACAAGTAGTAAATAATATCATTCCCACGTAGACTAAATTTTAAGTTAAATCAATACTACACTATTTTACCCCTAATCGAAGTGACTAAAACAAAGTTGAATAAAATTAAAGAAAATAATAAAAATGAAAAGAAAACAATTACATAATACTTTATAAAGATTCAGTGAAAGAAGATCTTGGTCTCTAATTTTCCCCTAAGTCCTTTTTATTAATGAAATCCATCATCTTTATTTTATTATCTTGAGTACTATCCTAGTTCATAAATATCATATGGTTTTTACAAATCTCATATGAATCTAACTATTAGATCAATTTCATATATTCTTATGGTAAATTCCTTTCTAATTGCAACTTTGAGTCACAACCCTAAATTGGCTACCTATGGTAATTAGGTATATTCCTATCCTGATTACAAAGAAATAATTATAAACTAATCATAGGTTGTATCAATTGCTTCTAAGTTTAAATTTCCTCTTCCAAGCTCCACCTAAACTAATATTTTAATTTCACAATAGCCAAATTATGAAAAACATTAAAATCAAAATGATACAAATACTCAAATAAAAAAAAAAAAAAAAAAAAGATAAAGGAATTACATGAAATTCATTTAAAATAAAAGCTTAGAGTGCTATTAGATCCTTAGAAAAGAAAATTAGCAAAACATATATGCATTGGCAACCATTCTAAGAGTGAAGAAAAAATCCTAGATTAATAAAGAAAAGAAGTAAAGAGATGGAAGAAAGGGGGAAAAAAACTCCTTTTAAAAGCAATCTTAAACCCTCAATCTTCACCCCTTTTCTTAAGAATCAGCTTTTCATCAGTTTTACGCTTTTTGACTGTTGCCTCTCTCCCATTTAATTTTTCGCACCTCCCTCTATATTTTAAGGTTCCACTCAGGCTTAGACTTCTCCAATTTTGAATCTATGTGTTTAAAGCTTTTCTTTAATGCTTAGACGTCCGAATAAGTTTTCATGAACACATGGGAAGCATTTTATCCACAAGTCCAACCTTCTTAACAATATTTTCATTTTGCTAGCTAAACATATGTGTGATTTTCCCAATTATCTGGATGCTTCTCTACCACTTGCTCTATCTTTTGCCTTTTTCTTTACTTTTTGATATAGTCATTTATCATATTACTCCTTCTTTAATTTCCTTTATCTCGAAGATTCAAAACATGAACAAAACCTACTAGAAAAAAAACATAAATACATCAAAAGTGAACTTGTTCAAGTTAAACTAACAAAAAACAATACTAAAGCTAAAAGCTACTTAAGCTTAAGCTAGAATCTAAAATATCAACCAAACTGTACCTAAAGATGACTCTATTTCAAAGAGTCATTAATATGACATTAATATTTTCTCTCAAATTGGATAATATAGGCTAAATAAACAAAATAGGTTTCAAAGTGTTGAAAGAACTCTAATAAACTATAATTGAAAAGACAAAAAACATGTTCAAATAAAATAACTCCATAATGGAAACTACATTGTAGCACTCTCATGAGAAAACAATACTACATTTCATAGCACATATATATTGAATATTTCAAATTGATGGAATATTTTTAAGAGGCTTGCTCAGGGGAGGCTTTACATGTATAATGGATTTATAAAAGAAAAATTGTTGTATGGATTAAGATATAACCAATGTGGGGTTTATACAGTCACTGGCTAAACTAATGAGAAAAAGATAAAGTAATACTAAATTTAAAAAATAAAATTAGATAAGTAAAACTTCTTAATTATGTGTTATCAATTTTCTGGAAAACACATTATACATAAAAAAAAAAAATTGTTCAAAACACCTAATTATATTATGATAAGTTATAAAACTATGTTGGTCCCAACAAAAAAAAAAAGAGCTATAAAAATTGTACGTCATGTTTTTATTACAAAAATTAATTTTCCTTTTAAAAACACCTAAAAATTACATGTAAGTTTTGTCCATCCAAGCACTAAGTTAAAATCTAACAAGCATGGTGATCAACTAGAGCATGGAACAATAGATGAAGGCATTCTTAAGGAAAGAGGTTATTGAGAACATTTACTAAATTTAAAAGGCAAGAAATGCTTTTCAAATGATTTAATAAAGTAAAATTATACATTTGGTCCATATAATTTCAATCAATTCTTAATTTAGCCATTGTAAAATTTTGTCCCTATAATTCAAATCATACAAGTATTTTTATTATATTTTGTTAACTAACTAATTGTATAATTTCTTAATACTCTAAATATATAATTTATGTTAATAACAGAAGTAAAATTAGGTAATGAAATAAAATCAACCCATGTATAGCAAAATATTGGCAAAATTGGAGTAATATGGACTAAATTATAAATCATTTATATTATATGGAATTAATTATAAATTTTAAATATATAAGGACTAAATTAAAAATTGCCCAAAATTATAAGGACCATATGTAAATATTTTCTTTTAACAATATTGGCTATAGCCCCATCCAAAAGCAAAGCAAGTTAAGTCCAATTTATTAACATAATTCTCAACTTGAGTGACTCTGCTATTTGCTTGCTAGTAGTTGTTCTAATGGTGGTGTAACTTCTCTTTTTGTTATCTCCTTTCCTTTGTATTGCATGAATAATTTTATGATTATCTTGCTCTTTCCTTTACCTCTAGCCACTACTTTACTTGTTGATGTTGACATTAGGGTTTCTATTAATTTTATAGTATTCTTATTGCTTTATGCAAAGGGTTTTTATTTCTCTGCTCGATACTCTACTACTTGTTAGGTTCTGTGGAAGTTAGCTTCTTTTGTTAGGGTGCTGGTTGGTTTCTATCAATACTTAATGGATTATGGTATATTATCTCTTAGTCATAGTTCATCAAGCAATGGATTATTGCTAGAGGTGTTAGTTAGTCCAACAACAATTCTGATGAAAATGTTGCGCCTAATTTCTTAGAAATACAGTCACTTGGAAACTTTGATTTCTTGAAAATACAATCTCCTAGAAACTTTGATTTCTAGCTATAACCTTAATACTATTTCACATTCATATAATGTGTGGAAAACTTATCTTATTGGAGCTTTAACTGACGATAAACATTCCTCTTCATCGACTTGATTTAACTCTTTATTGGGCATAGCACTTGAGGGGAGAATTCAGTTATTGGAAGGGAAAAGAATCTCTGTCATTAAATTTGATACTATGATATGGAATTTATAATAAAAAATGTACTATGGGCAGTTCTTAATTCTTTCTTTATTTTGAATCAATGGTGTCTTAATCTGGTCCTCAAAGATCTTCAAATTAGAAAGTTTACTGTGTAAGTTTAGTTATGAGAGTTTCCTTTAGAATTTTTAACAAAAAATGTAGTTGAAACTTCGGTAAACATGGTAGGCGACATAGTTAAAGTTAACAGCTTGCCTATTTATACCAAAAGCATTAGGTTCATACATGCTTGTGTTTTTTTAGATCCATCTTTTCCCTTTCTTTCAACAGCTCTACTTCATTTTAACAATTGTATTTTAGTCTAGCGCAAATATAGATACAAAAGGATCATCAAAATTTGTAAAAAATGTGCTAGAATTGGGCATATAGCTAAAGATTGTGCATAGACATTGGAACAAGTTCTTAAAGGGTATCTCAAAGCTCGAATTAACAAGAAATTTAATATATATTTTGTGCAGGATTTTAGGTTTCCTTCAGTAGTAGATGAAACTATAGCTTTTTAAAGGAAAAGATCTTTCTATAATACCAATAAAATTAGATGGACAGAAACAATTTAAGGGCATTTTCATTTTCTCTATGACAAGGCAATTTAAGCCTATGATTTACATGGCCAGATATTTGTTCAACAAAAGAACATATATAGTGCTTGCTTATACTTTTTCTCCTCAAACTCATCCATCAACCAAGATAAAGACTCATTTGACAACCTTTGCTACTTCTTTATTGACAATTTTATTAATGATTTGTCTAGTGAACATGGAGATGAAGACATCATTCTAAGTTATATGCCTCTTCTCGATAACCCTACAGCTAATGAAGTATAAAACACTGCTTTTCATGAATGTGATCATGTTCAATCTTTGCATTATAATGTCTATTATTAAGTTTTCTTGGATCTTGAATTAATGAATATAAATGAACCATATTAAGGGAACAATGCTAATGAGTTTTATTTTGCCCTTAATATTGATATGCAAAAAAGTGCTCATGACACCTTTAATACAATGAAGTGTTTTTAACCTTTTGTATACCTTTTTAATACTAATTTAGCTGGCCCCTTTGATGTTAGTACCCCTTACTTGAATCACATGACTATAAAATACTTTAATGCAAGGAATCTCATGTCTAACATGGTTGTAAAGAACTTTTTGCCAATAGGATTAGAATCTGAGGACGACTTCAAATGCTTTGACTCATGTTTCATTTTTTTCTTTGTCAACTATCAAGAGTTCTTTAATGACCATCAATAATGAGGATCAACTTGTTGATTTTCTAAAATTGTTAAAGCGTGGAGCTTTATTTTATCAACCACTTTCAATGTCATCATTCAAAGTTTGTTCTTACATGCTTCAATTAGAGAACCTATCCCTTTTATCAACAACACCTTTGTCTCTTTACTCCTGATTAAGTCAATTTGTCTTATATATGAAGAATTATGCTTCAATGTGGGCTTAGTGATCAACTTCTTAAAACAAAAATCCAGTTCATGGCTCTTATGGCCCAATGATTTCCCTGAGCAAGACATCTTATGAGTTTGTCCATATTTTGTTTTTCTTCCAATATATATGGACAAAATTGTTTGGGCTCTTACTAATAAATTTTTTAGCCTTATATATATCTTTATTGGGCTTCACATTTATTAATCCAGTATCTTATTTAGTCCTGGAAACTAATGCTAAACATAATTAGGCTCAGTTCCTTTTATTTGGATATCGATTATTCTTAACAAGAGACTAGGAGATTTTTATCAGGCTAAATGGGTCAATTTATTACAATTCAATCTATAATATTGATTTGAAATGCAAAAACTTGCCCACAAAGAAGATTTACGATTGCTAAATAAGAAAAGGAAAAGATGAAGTAACTCATAAACCTATCATAAAAAGAAAATTAAGTCTATGTAGCCTACTCTTAAAGTTATAGCTAAGACTACTGAAAAAGATGAATATGATGTCTTGTCTGAAACTAAGCTTTTTATACAAAGTAATAAATAAAATTACCTCCTTTGACTATTTATATGTCTTTGGTTTTGATCCTTATGGGAGAAGTGATGGAATGATTTTAGCATGGAACAATTTATTTAGTATAACTATTATTGATAGCAACACTCATTGGATCCATATTTGTATCACTGATCTAAAAGGAAATAAGTGTTTTATTACATGTACATATGGTTATTGTCGTAATCGACCTTTCGGTAGAAGGACTAAAAAAGATAGGAGAATTGATTCTTAAAATGAATCTTGAAAATCAATTTATTGGAGTTGCCACTAAAATTTTTAATAGAAAACTTTGGAAAACCAATTTAACAAAAAGAAAAGGCAAAGTGGTATGTGAAAACATAAATGAGTTTGAGAGTCTATTTGAGTGTGGAAAGATGTTAGGCATCCTACAACACCTGTCCATGAGGACGGTTACCTTAAACTAGTTAAATGAAATATAATATGGCCTTAAATCTATCTTAATTACCTTTTTATTGACATACATGCTCGTTAAACAGAGAAGACAAAAATAACAATAATGAAAGCAAACAAATAGATATTTACAAAGGGTGGACTTGAATTAGGATGAAAGCTTAGGACCTATGTACCTTGTAATAGGGATCAAAGTCCACGTAGTTCGTCTAGAAAGGTGTGTTTGTTGGTTAGTGATTTTTAATTTTTGTAAAAAGAATAGGAGAGTTTAAATTAAACAAATTTTTGTTAAGAAAATGAGATTGGAGTTTGATTTATGTGTTTAAATTTATGAAATCCTAATTGATCCAACTCTCTTGCTCTCTTTATTTTCTCTCCTTTTGATTGTTTCATTTATTTCAAAATTTTAGTTTTTATTTTGAAATTCAAATGAAATGATAATGGAAAAGAACCTTGGGATTTTTGAATTTATATTTTTTGGACTTTTTATTTTGTTTTAATTTTGAAAATGAGGTTATACTGAAAAAGCATTTTTAGGAATTTTAATTGTATATAATAGGTAAAAATAAACCATTTTTTTTGTTGTTGTTGTTTCATCTTTGTATTTTGAATATGGACATTAAATTTTAAGGCTTGAGGAGACTAAGGATCTCACACAGCCTCTACTAATTTATTCACAAGCGCTTGATGAGATTAACGTCTCACACAACTATTTGAAACACGAAAGAAATTATTTATGGTTTTTATTTTTGTTTTTGGGATTTTTGAATTATGTTTTGTTTTGGGATTTTTTAAGTTAGAATTTTTATTTAAAATGAAGTGAAATGATAATGGAATAATGTTTTAGGATTTTTTGAATTTATCTGTTTTGGATTCATGAAATTAGAATTTTTATTTTAATTCTCCAAAATAAATGAAATCATGAAGGAAGAGAAAAAAAAAAAGAGCAAAACTAAATAATTATATTTTTTGGAAATTATTCTAATTTTGTATTTTTGCAAAAAAAACATATGTTAACTTTCAAAGCATGAGGAGATTAAAGATCTCATACGGCCCTTATCGATTTACTTTTAAGTGCTTGAAGAGAATAACGATCTCAGATGACAACTCAAAAATAGCAAAAATCAAAAAATAAAAAGGCAGAGGAGATCATTTTTGTAAATTACATTGTTTTAATCAATTAATTTATTTCTTATTTATTGTAACATAGTTATGTATTAACTTTCGAAGTATAAAGAGACTAATAATCTCATATGGTTTCTACTGGTTAATTTTCAAGTGCTTAGAAGATTAATGGTCTCACACGGTTACATCTAAAAAAAAATGAAATAACATAAAGTAGGATAAACTAAATATAAAAATATGCCACATTCTAATAACATTATTCAATTTAAAATCACATCACACTAAAAGAAAGCTATGCATGTTCTTTATGTCTTTTTTATTATGAAATTTTATCTAAAAAGAAAATTTTTATTATTCCCTATACACTACGTCCCATCATTGGTCAAGTAAATTCTCCTTTTATATTTCCAATCACTTTATAAAGAGACCGACTTAAACTTATATCAGACACACCATTTGCTTATTATTTTTTTATGCCAAATATAATGAATTTCAAGAAAACCAATAAAAATGGAAAGTAATCTCCATTGGCTCAGGCATACAATTTCATGGACAAACATGTAAAACCTCATATCTCCATGCCACGTTATAGTAAAACAAACAAAATCTATATACTAAACCAGATCTTGTTTCTAAATATCAACGTCACACATGGACAAATTAACTTCAAAAGCTTCTGAACCTCTATATGACCATTGCTCCCAATCGAACATGTTTATGCTCTGTGGAAGTGAAATACACAGGTGCGTGATAAATCAAAGGATATTGCACCTAACAAAGTCATCAAAGCATGCATAATAATAATAATATTAAATACCTCCTTGTTTGCCTTTGTTTAGCTCTGTTCGATGATGCAAGGAAAAAAAAAAAATAGAACTCTTCCCAAAAAAAAAATAGAACTCTTCCTTTTTATCTTTTCTTCCTTTGTTATCTTCCATTTTGGTCTCTTGGTTCTCTCTTGCTCGAGCCTCTTTATTGCCACTTTATCTCTAGTTTTCAATAGAGAACACAAAGGTATAGTAGCTTCTTTCCTCTCCTTCTCCTTCACTTTCTTCTTCTTTCAAACATTCCCTTCTTCTCCCAGCTCTTTCCTTTTTTCCGTGTTCCTTCTTTATTCTTGGTGTCATGGTCCAGAGCTCATTTTTTCCTCTTGAATTCACTCAGCCTCTCTTTGTCTTCCCCTCCGTTCTCTACTTTTTTTCTTTTACTTAAGTTTTTTTCTTTGTTTATGTTCTCCTCTCTGTTTCCTTTTAGCGTCGTCCCGTTGCTTTCTCTCCACCTCGTCTTTCCCTCCTCAAAGCTCTTATACTTGCATTCCTCCAACTCTCTTTTGCTTCTTTAGTTAAGCAGTGTTGCGCCTCTATTCTTATTCGGAAGAACAAAGGTATCTTGGTTCTCTCACACTTTCTGTTTTATCTCAGTCGTTCTTTCCTTCTCTCTGGCTCCCATAGTTTTTGAAGCTCTCCCTTTTTCTTTTCAGCTTTCTTTATTCCAACTCCAACCTCTTTGTTTTTTTCTTAACCTTGACTCTCACTCTTTCCCTTCTATTCTCTTCAGTTCTCTGCTTTCACTATGCTCTCCCTTCTCCTTTATTTCCCTATTTCTTTATGTTGAAAGAGTTACATTTTATAGGACCCTGAACAAAGCACATTGGTTTCCTTTGAACTCACCTCCCTACCTCGATTTTTCTTACTCCTATCACTTTTATTGTGTAGTGGCAAGGAGTGCTTCAGTCTACCCTTGTTTCTCATACATCCCTTTCTCTACCATTCACTCATCCCTCTCATTGCCATCCTTGAGCCTCCTATTAGACAAAGAGGTCAAAAGTCAACACTAATAACCCCCCAAGGTTTTCCATATCCGTTCAACTTTCCTAATGAAGGCTGAAGGAATATTTTTTTTTTTTTATATACCTCTTCCATGCTGTCATTGAGTAGGCTGTTGCGCAAAGATGTAAGTATGACAAAGAGTAAGGTGATGGTCACTTGGTAGCATTCCTTTCTGATACAATTCTCGGGCAGTGAAGATGAATAGTAGGGAGCACTATTAATTCGACCTTTAGCTTATTCATTAGCTCCATTTCTTATAGTTTGACAAATTGCCTTTTAAGTTTTTTTTTTAATTTGCCTAAAGCTTCACTTTTTTAATTTTCTTTTTCCTATTTTGGATTTTTGCTTTGTTTTCCTATTTTTGTTTGTTATTTTATTTATCTTATTTTCTGATTTTTTTAGTTTTTGTTTCATATTTTTTATCTTTTATTTTGTGACTCACTTATTTGCTTAATTAATGAATTAACTAATTGATTAATTATTTAATCATTAATTTTTATTCTTATTTTGTTTTGGGATGAAGTGTTCACAATTATCCTAAACTTACACATAAGAAATGACAATGGGAATAGTTGTTAATACCATAATTTGTATAAATGATCTATGACTACTTTTTAGTGACTTCAATGAAGTTCATATGGCTAGAGACAAATTTAGTAACTACATAACTATGCCAAGTGCACAAGAGTTTATTAGACCATTATGCTCTCATTGATATTCTTCCTCAGGGACGATGTTTTTCTTACTCTAATAACAAATAGGGGCATGACTTAGTATGGGAAAGGCTTGATAAGGCATTTTACAATAGTAAATGGTTTGAAATGTTCTCACGTACTCATTTCAAAAGACTTCTTCTTGTAACATGAGACCATTCACCTCCCATTCTCTTCTTTAATTGTTAGGAATTAATGAACCCTATAATTAATAGATTTCATATATTTTGGTCCAAATTTCCACATTGCAATGAGGTGATCAATGATGTTTGGCCTTAATCTTTTATAGGTTCTGTAAGTTTTATCATGTACAAGAAATTGCACTCAATTTTGTCTTCCCTTAAGCATTGGAATTCTCTAACAATTAGTAAGATACTTCATAAGATTAACTTGCTTAAACTGAAATTGCATAAATGGCAAGAACACTTACCATATGAAGAAGCAGTTCAGATGAAAAAATTTGTTAAGGAACAATTAGGATTTTATTATGACTGTGCAGAGATTTTATGGGTACAAAAAGCAAGATAGACTTAGTCCATCCAGGGAGATCAAAATGCAACAATATTTTCACACATTGGCTTTAAAACACAAAGTTGCTAATTTTATCTTTTCATTTAAAAATGACTAGGGTGAATGGGTTGAAGGTCAAAAGCATATGGAAGATGTAGCTTAGAATTATTTCATCTCTATTTACAATACTGAAGAACAAACCTAAATGGAAGTTATCAAGAATCTACTTCGAGACATGCATCTTCTAACTTTCACTTCTAAACACATTGAGCTACTCCAAAAGGATTTCTCTGAATAAGAAATTAGAAATTCAATTTTTTATCTCTCTTCAGATAATGGGCCAAGATCTGATGGATTTATAGCAAGGCTTTTTCTAACTTTTTAGAACATTGTTAGTTATGATGTTTTCAAAATGGCTTTATCCTTCTTTCACAATGGTTTCATTCTTAAGAGCCTTAATCATACTTATATGATTTTCATACCCAAAATGGAGCAGCTTAAAACTATCAAAGACTTTTGACTAATATCACTTTGTAAAGTTGCTTACAAAATTAATTCAAAGGTTCTCTATAATCATTTAAGCAATATTTTAGATGATCTCATTGCTCTAAATCAAAGTGATTTTGTTAAAGTTCATCTTATTTCAGACAACATATTGCTTACCTCAGAGATCATGCATAAATTGCATCATCCTAATGGTAAGAAGAAAATATGTTATGCTTTAAAATTGGATATTTCTAAAGTTTTTGATATAATTTCCTAGGATTTCCTTTAAGTTGTTCTCCAGTGTATGAATTTCCTAACGACTCAGATTTAGTAGATCATGTAATGTGTCAATATAATATCTTACTAGGTTGTTGTCAATGTTTCCCCTTATAAGGTTTTTTTACCCTAAACAAGGGCTTTGACAAGGTGATTATCTTTCTTCACTCTTATATATTACATGTTCTAATGCTCTTTCTATCCTCATTTTTAACAAAAATGTAGGACAAGAAATGGTAGAAATGTTGAACCAATCTCGCATCTGATGTATGCATATTGCATTATTTTATTATTTAAAGCTAATACAAATGTCTTTGAGGTGGTTAAAGCTATGGTAAACCTCTTTTGTAACATTTTGAGACACAATAGTAATCTTAATGAAACTTTATTGGTCTTTCGTCCAAATACACCTAATCTTTTTAAGAGATTATTAGCTGGCATTTTTAAAATTAAATATCCAAGTTGGTTAGGTAAATATCTGGGGGCTTGGGTTAACTCTAATAAACATAAATCTAGATTTTCCAAGATCTAGTCAATAAAATTGACAAGCTTACTATCTGGAAATCTAAGTTACTCTTTCATGTAGGCAAATTAACTCTGATTAAATCATTTAACATCATTTATCATTTACCCACTCATTATCTTCCAAAAAAATATTACTTATTGATTGATACAAGAATGACAAATTTCTTCTGGGGTTCCTCTATTAATTCCCACATAATACATCTTGCTAGGTGGTCCACCCTTTGTAGGAATAAAAATGCTAAGGCACTTGGTATTAAATCAATACAACCCTTTAATTTCTCACTTTTAACTATACACATTTAGAGAAAACTTAAAAAACTCTTCCTTTTTTGCTTAAGTTATATGGGAGAAATATTGTCACTCATCCTTTCAACTAGTTCTCATTAGTAGGTCTACTTTTTCTAGGATGTGGAAGGGAATTTTGAAATCATATGACATCATTACACAAAAACTTAGTTGGCAATTTGGTAAACGAACGAGAATCCAATTAATCACCCACATTAGTGGCCCACATAGCCAGGTTAGACCTCAAATGTTCAAAGGTCTCTAAACTTATTTTGCATTATTAATTATCATAGCATAAGTGTTTGGTTCGCCAATTATACACCAATGACGCTACTAAGTTAATTCTAGTATTTATGTTATGAAAGATGGTTACAAAATCATTACTTCAAATTCTCACCAAGGTCTTAATATTGGCTTCACACATTGGAAAAAACTCTATTATCTTAAGCTTCCACATAGAATTATTTTTTTTACCTAGCACGTGTTGCATAAAGCCCTATCTCTTGGAGATATTCTCAATCAACACCTTATCCCTATTGATTCATTATGTTGGTTATGTCATAGTGTTAATGAGCCGATTAATCATATATTTATTACATGCACTTCGCTATAACAGTTTGGTTTGCTTCCCCATTCTCATTTTGAATAGATATTTTAAAATTCAGATATTAATGTGTGGCTTGAAACTTGGTTCAAACAAATGAAAAGTTTGACTAGTGACTCTGAGTATTTCACAATCTACATTTTAGTGACCTTTTATGTAATCTAGTACACTCATAACAATATTATGCATTAAAGTGAGCGACCATGTCATTTTAAAGTTCACTACACTATTAGAAGACTGATCAATGTGAACCATCTTGCTTTTTCATGTAAGAAACCCAAACCTCCTCAAAAACATTTTCCTCATCTTATAGTAAACTTTCCTCTAAACAATGGTTGGCTTATTATAACTTGAACAAGCAAAGGAGCGCAGCGAGCCAGGAACTTCACTACTTCTTAATTCATTTGGCTCTAAAACAATTTTGTTCAACTTTGGAATTTTTGTAACATGGTAGATGTTGACAAGAAAATTTTCTATCTCTAATCTGTGCATGATCTTTTCCTTTGGCTCCTTAATTCTAACCTTAACGCTGATCCAAGGGTGACCTCTATGCAATTATTCCTCTCTATTATTCACTTGTGGAATTTCATCGATCACCAATACAAGAATACTAACTTAGCTAGAATATTGAAGCAAGATATTTGCAATCTGGGTTGCAATGTTCTTCATATGCATTTCAGAATCATTCCAAAGAATCTTAAAATGCTCATTAGCTAATTTACTCACTCTCTCTCTTGTAATATCTATCATAATTTTGTTTAGCTAATTTTGCTTTGACATGTTTATCAAAAAAACAAAGCAAGTTATGTTCATATTACCAATTCATCAAACTTTGAGGCCGTTGTATAGATTAGCTCGTTGGTATCTACAATCCATCCCATGTCTACCTTTATAATTTAAGCATACTTAATCTTATCTTTCATTTCAAGACAATGTCAAATCTGCCATGTCAAAGATACTAACAACCAACTTGACATCTTTATTAATAATAAATCAAAGGGAAGCTTATTTTCATTCATTACTAAAACCATAATTATTCAAATTTTTTTACTACACAAATTAGATAACCTCTGTAATGTTCGCCTTCTCCAACTACAATACTTATTATGATATAAACCAAAATGAGAACCATGAATTTCATTACATGGCAATTAGGCAAGATTGTAATATATAAATAAGGGGAAAATTAATCATGTGGTTGCACACCACAGAAAAGAAATTTTTTATTTCTAAAATATTTCACATCTTATTTTTATTTGTTAACGCTAAGGTTCAATGTTACAAGTTTTGATGATGACAAAAATGTAACAAATGAGTTAGACATATAGTATCAACGTGTGCTTAATTGATTAATCATTAACATGCAGTACTTTATACTTGAATCATCCCTTATATGAGATATACATACTCATATTATATTCCATAAGCTCTAATATTATAGACAATTAAAGTTAGATATTTATAAGAATCTCATTTGTATGGTAAAAAATATTTACATTCTACTAATTGTTATTAAAATATGCATATTGGGATATATGAATTTGACCAAATATTTAGCTTGTAAGTTGAACTAATTATCATAGACTCATTATTATTTTGTTAAATTTGTTTGGACTTACATTTATTAGCCCAATACATTTTGATTCTCAAAATATATGTTTGGGCCAAAACGATAAGAAAGATATGGATTTTAATGGAGTTATTTTTAGACCTTGGATCACTATTTTTATCATATATCACAAATTAGAGGGAATTTTGAAATGAAACTTATTGCATATGAAAATAGACTTAAATATATTTCTAGTCATATATAACATGCTTACAATAGAGTTGAAATCTAGAAGTTATGATTATCAAAATTTTAGGTATGGATATCACACTTTTTTCTTACCTCTAATCACAATTTTAACAATATCTCACCAACCGGTAAGAATTTTAAATGAGTTTTGTTTCATAGGAAACTAGACTCACACATATTTCCAATCGTATATCACATGCTTAAAATTGATTTAAATTAAAGGAGTTATGAATGTCTAAATTTGTGGTTTTGTATATCAATATATTATTTAACCTTTTGTCACTCTTTCAACAATATCTTAACAACCAAATTGAATTTTGTAATAAAACTTGTTAGAATAGAAAACAAACTTACAGAACTTTTTGGTAATATATAATTTGTTTAAAATGAAGTTGAAATTGAGGATCTATGAACATCTAAAGTTGTGGCTATGGAATAGAGGATGACCATAAAGTCAACAAATGGAGCTACTTACTTCCAACAATCAAGTTGTACAAGTTTGAATTTCTCATTGGCTCCAAATGATTTTCTTACTTTTTTGGCCTATAAATACTTGTCTTAAGAGCTCAGAAATCATAAGAAACAAAGTGAAAAAAATCTTAAGTGATTCATACTTTTAAATATCTCTATTCTTATTAGTAAGCTTCATTTGTGTTATTTGTCCTTTTGAGAGTTTTTTTATGAGTATTTTCTTCATAAAAAGATTTTTTATTTTAAGGAAAGATATTCCTTGAGGAGAGATTAAATTCAAGGAAAGGTTTTCTTATAAGAGAGTTTGGTTTTAGGGTGAGCATTCTCAAAGATTTTTAATGGATTGTAAGTTAATGAAAAATCTCAAGTATTTGTTTGGGGAATGGACGTAAGCTTAGGTTGAAACCAAACCAAGATAAGTTCTATTTGCATTCTTTCTTCCCTTACTCTCTTGTTGTTGCACTTTAATTGTGTTATTTATTGTTTTTCATACTTATATATTAAGAGTCATTTTATATCAAGCTTTCAATTTGCGAAAAAATTTTTATTTTTATCTTAAATTTTTATAAACACCCAATTCACCTTCTCTTGGGTGCTAACCTTTTTCAACATTATTATTTAATATTGAAGATACATTGAGAGGGATTAATAAATGTTTTGTGCTAAATGAATTTTAATACAAATTAGTTAAAAATATGAAAATTGTTATACAGAAACAAAACTAGAATAGTAAATTGAAACAAAGCTTTATATGTTAGAAGTTTAGTTATCATCGATTGAATCTAATTTATTATAACTAAAATTTTCTTTTCATTAACTAAAACATACCAATTAACAAAATAAATATTGTTAAGTTGTAGTGGACTGAAACTTAATTATAATTTATTATAACAAAGTTTAAAGTTTAGGATTAAGCTGACCTAAACCCTAAATAAAGTCTCCAATAATTGAAAATTTCTTTTAATTGATATAAACTTATCATATGAACAAAATGGAAGCAAGTTTCAATTGATTGAAAAATCAAAATAATGTGTTAAAAGTGCAAAAACAACAAAAATAGAAGAGAAGGAAAACACTAATGTTGTGGTACAAATGCTTTTGTCCAACCTTTAATACTTTTCACCTCAAAGAAGTTTTCTTCAATGATATTTAGCAACAAAATACAAGAAAGAATAGTTTTCCATACTCAATACCAACGAATATTAAGGGTGTGTTTGATATACAAAAAAAGAGTTTATGGAAATGGAATGAAATAGGAAATTTTTTTAGATGAGATGTTTAGTGTGCAAAATGAAATTTTCAAATATTTCTCATAAGAGAAAAACTCCCTCAAATATGGTAATCAACATTTTTTTCATGGGACCTATGGGATGGGGAAGCTTTATATGGAATGAATGTTTTAAGGATAAATATAACGTAAAAATTTTTTTTGGTTTATTAATGGTGTTATTGGGGTATTTCAAACATTAACCTCACTTTATTTTCTAAGCAATTTTATACAAAATATAATTTTTTTTTCTCAAAATCTATTCCATTCGTTTGAATACCAAACATACTTCCATGACTGATTTTTATTACTTTCCATTCCATTCATTATTCCTTTATCTATTCTCACAAAATTCATTCCTGCATATCAAATGTGGCTTAAATAAGCTCACTTATAACTATACAGCCCCTCAAGTTTTGCAAAAGCTCACACAAAACTTAAGTTCACAATGGATTTTTATTCAAGTTACCCTTAACAAAGATTTACATTGACGAATAAATTGGTCTTACTTCCTCATAATAAGGGATTACAATATAGGATCTAATTGGTAACTTTTAGAAACATAATAAAAACTATAAAATAAACTTAAAAGATAAAGATAAATAAAGTATGCTCGTTATTTTTTTTTTTTTCAATTTTTTTTATGTATTCTTCATCATTCCTTGCTTGCTTATATATGTGGAAGGGCAAGCTACCATTATATATATGTCGAAACAACTCTCTCTTTTAATTTAAACATTACAATATCAACTCATTTGCAACTAGAGATATCAACTAGTTCAAAGCTTCTCTTTCTCTGTTTTGTAGAGAAGATTTACTTTTTGCTTTTTGTTTGTAATATTAATGTAATAATTGCTAAAAAAAAATATGTGAGAACAAGTTGAATGACGTATTGAGCTTTCCTTTTAAAAATCAATACAAGAGAGGAAAAAGAGATAAATTGTGTAAGCATTTGCACAAAAATGAAAATTTGCTTTTGTTTAGTGCTTTCTACTTTCTCTTTTATTTTTTACATTTGACTCTTGTTTTGTTTTGCATAGTTATGAAAAAGAGCAAATATTTATTTGAATACAACTATCCATTTTGGTTTGAAAAGAGACATAGTGACATTAAAGTATGCATTATGTGTCATATAATATGTAGTTTTGTATAGTGTGAGTTATTGAATCAGTAATAACATTATGTGATTATTATAAATTATTTTAATGTAATGACATACAATGCACTATACCATATGTTATACAACACATAATCCATGGGTTCTTATTTTTGTTCGTTAAAAAAAAAAAATTGAACTTCAAAATGATATTTTGGATCAAGTTAAAATGGACCAAATAAGACTATTAGAATTTTGTAATATTGTTTTTTCAAATTATTGTTTATTTAACTATTCCATTTCTTGCATATTGAAAAAGGGAAAAAGTGATAGTACTTTTAACATAACATATGATTTTTTTATTGAAGTTGGCTGTCGAAACTATAACCATTGCAAATTGTGTTCTATTATTCAATTACTGATTTAGTAGTTCATATAGGGCATTACTTATTCTCACTTTCGGGCAGAAATAGCTTCAGAGACGCCCAAGTTTTTCTAACTTTAAATTTAGAGAAGGGTCTCATTAACCTTGACTTCGATGGATTTGCGAATAATCTAAAAAAGCAAAAAAATTCTCTCCTTATGAGTGCTCTCTCTCTGTGAAAGTTCTTTCTCCCGATACCATTGTATTCTAGTAGTGTGGTAGGGGATAATATCTTATTGGAAACTTTCCTTGGACGTTTCACTAGAATTGCCAAATACATCCTAAAGGAAACTTACAAGAAGATGTTATCGTTAATCTTGACTAGATTGATGCAAGAAGCGTAGGAGTAGGCAACTATGTACTATTCGAGGTGTGATACCGAAAAGCTGGAATGCTAAGGCGAAAATAACTATCTCAAAGGTTTTTACCAATACAATGATCTTTAATTTTGATATGAAGAGTGACTATGATAGAGTAAGAAGAGATGGACCTTAGTCAATAATAGGAGCTTTACTGGTTTTGGAGCCATGGGACCTTTATCTATCTATTGAAAGGGTGAAATTTTATATATGCCCTTTTTGGATTCAGTTATAGGGATCCCCAAAGAAGGTTTATTAATAAGAAATCTCATAAAAAATGGGAGTATGATGGGCCAAGTGGTGGCATATGAAGATCCGATTCTAGATAGGATTGTTACTCGCTCATTCGTTCGTCTGCGTGTTATCATAAATTTGGAACATCCTCTAATTGTAAGTTTTTAGAATCCAAGGCTTGAAATGAATAAAATTTGGGTCCCTATACGCATTGAAATGAATAAAATTTGGGTCCCTGTAAAGCGGTATTGGCATCTTGTAACTCAATGTTGGTTACCTCTTGCCTTTGATTTGAAGTGTTTAACTGTCCTCGGATAATAGCCAACTCAAATTATACGTCAACCTTGAGTATGTATTGTGTCCATAAGTGTGAACATTTGTGTTTGATTGTTAAGCATGGAGCTCAAAATCTGAAATGGGTTTAGAAAAAAAGTACCAATTGTAGATGAGGATGGTCTAGCTGGAATGTTAGAAGAAGAATGAAGGGCTGGTGCTTCATAGATATCAAATGTTGCTGGAGCAGTTGGTGATGGAGGTGCCTCAATGTCAGTCATCCTTATCCACCTTTTATGCACAAATTTATATTTCATCAACTTGAAGGAAGATGCATTATAAGTGGCTGAAATTCTTTTGTAAGGATGATAGTCTAAGTCCACTCCTTGATCCCTAAAAAGTCTAGAAAGAAACATTCCATATAAGAGGCTAGATGATGGATCTAAATAGGTGTTACTTTCTAACATGTATTATAGGATCCTATATTGAATGTTAATGGGCTTCTAAACATGTAAACAAAATAACAGAAGTAATTCCCTTTTGTTGAGTACTTCTAAAGAACTAATTCGTGGAAGTACACAAGTAGCAATCATATGTGCTTGCACTCTTTCCTTAAAAGGAAAGGCTAGTCCATTTAACTTTGTTCCTTGGAGAAACTCATTCCTTTCAACTAATTGATTCTTAACTTCCTTTAAAGTGAAATTAAAGTTCTTAGGACATTTGCTTTTGAAAAAAACTTGTCTTCGGCCTCAAAATTGTGTACTCCATCAACTAAGGACTCTAGAGTGGAACCATAAACCATAACAGATAAATTTGTATAAAACTTCCTAACCAAATCCTCATTCACAAGTTTTGATAGAGTGAAGATAAGAGACCAACCTAGGTTTTTTATCTTAAGTTCTACTGGAACTTGTAAATTACTAAGATTTTCAAAAGACACAGTTCGTCCAGATGCAATAGGTTTTAAGGAAAAGTACTGCCTATATCTGACTTCATGTTCAGTAGACTGAAAATGCATTAAAACATGAAAAGAAGACGAGATACCTTTTCCTTTAGAGCTTCTTGGTTGATAAGAAAATACAAGACTCTTGACTTTTTCTTTGACTATTGTACTTCTAGTAACCCAAGAAAGCAAAGGAGGAGAGACATTCATTGGGGTTTCCTTAGCCATAAGGGTTTCTTCAATAGTAATAGGGCTCATTTCTTTTTCATGTGAGGAAGATGGAAGCACAGGGCACCTTTTTCCTTTGAAGGACACCATTTTTTAAGGAGCCTGAGGTTCGAGTTCCACCAGTAGAGTGTTTTCTATGACTGGATGAGGTTGCTCTTCGATGGTGGCCGATGGAGGCTGTTGGGTCACGGTTGGAGGAGCTCATCATGAAGATTGGCGATAAGAGAATGTATTCAAAGCTTCCATAGATACTGGTGAGTGAGGAGACGTGAGATAGAGAACATCGATAGAGAGAATTAGAAAGCCGAGATGGATAGCTTAATGTTCTCCTCAGGGCACAAATGTGACAATGAGAATGAGTGAGAGAAAACTTGCCTTTTGTTTCTCAAACAAATCTAATAACTGCCCCTAACCAATGTGAACTTATGTGTTTGTAGATAGTGGTTCCTAAGAAACAACTATAATAGTAACTGTCATGATGATAGAAGGAAGGCTAATGACTTCTGACTGATTTGACTTGTAAGAGTTGTGATCATAAAGCACACCGTTTTAGGTCACCCAATTAGATTGACATTTTTGTCCCCAGATAAAATTCAGTTAATTCAAAATAATATAGTAAAATAAATTTAGAATAGTTAACTGAAAATATTACAGTTGACTATTTTTCTAAACTTTAGTTAGCTTAAAAAATTTATAGTTAACTGTGTTTCTAATTTTAAGTTAATTGAAAATTTTCCAATTGACTATTTTATGAAATTTTGGTTAACTAAGAACTTTTAGTCAATGGAAAAGATAAAAATATAGCTAATTGAAAAATTTATAGTTTATTATAAAAGTATAGAAAAACTTATTTTTCATACAATGCAATTATTCCAAGTTCACAACGAAGAAATTTAAGCCTGTCTTCATGTATAGGCTTAGTGAAGATATCAGCAAGTTGATGTTCAATTTGAACATATTTTACCTTAACGTTTCATTGTTGTACATGATCTCGAATAAAGTGATGACAGACCTCAATGTGTTTTGTTCTTGAGTGATAGACAAGGTTCTTTGTGAGGCATATAGCACTTGTATTCTCGCAATATATAAGGATTTATGAGAAGGATAGTGAGTAATCTTCAAGTTGTTGCTTCATCCATAAGAGTTAAGTGTAGCAACTACCAAGAGCCATATATTCAGCTTCAGTGGTGGATAGTGCTAATGAGGTTTGCTTTTTGTTAAACCAAGAGACTAAGGTTTTACTAAGCATTTGACAAGTTCCACTAGTGCTCTTTCTATCTAATTTGTCCCCTACAAAATCAAAATCTACATATCCAACTAATTTAAAGCTATTAGTTGTAAGATACCATAAGTCATGATCTTGAGTTCCTACTAAATATCTAAATACTCTTTTAATTGCAACAAAGTGTGATTCTTTAAAACTAGTTTGATATCTAGCATATTTGCAGACACTACTCGTTATATCAGGATGACTAATAGTAAGATAGAGAAGTGAACCAATCATACCTCTATACATTTTTTAGTCAAAGGCCTTACCATTCTCATCCTTGTCCAAGTGGGTTGAAGGATTCATGGGAGTTCCCATATGTTTGCATTTTCAAACTTGAATATTTGAAGCAACTCTTTTGTGTACTTTGTTTGACTAATGAAATTCCCTTTATTGGTTTGCTTTATTTGAAGACCAAGGAAAAAGGTAGTCTCACCCATCATGCTCATCTCAAATTCACTTTGCATAAGTTTAGAAAATTCCTTGCACAAATCATCATTAGTATTTCCAAAAATAATGTCATTAACATAGACTTGTACAAGTACAGTTTCATTGTTAGCTTTTCTAATAAACAAAGTAGTGTCAACATTTCCTCTTTTAAAATTATTTTAGATAAGAAAATTGTTTAACTTTTTATACCAAGCTCTAGTTGTTTGCTTTAGGCCATAAAGAGCCTTTGAAAGCTTATACATATGGTTAGGTAATTTTTCATTTTCAAACCTAGAAGGTTGTTTAACATATATTTCTTCATTTATGAAACCGTTCAAAAAGGCTATCTTGACATCCATTTGATATAATTTAAAATTCATGTGAAAAGCATAAGCAAGCAACATTCTAATAGATTCTAATCTAACAACAGGAGCATAAGTTTCATCATAGTCTATACCTTCTTGTTGAATGTATCCTTGAGCCACTAGATGAGCATTGTTTCTAATCATTTTTCCTTGTTCATCCACCTTGTTTCTAAATATCCATTTTATTCCAATTATAGAAGCATATTTTTGTTTTTCAACAAGAGTCTATACTTCATTTTGTTTAAATTGATTTAGCTCCTCTTGCATAGCTAGGATCCATCCTTTATCATTTAGTGCCTCATCTATTGTTTTTTGCTTTATTTGTGATATAAGAGCCAAATTGTTATTTTACTTGAAAGATTATTTGGTACTTAGTCCTTCATGTGGATTTCCAAAATGAATTGCATAGGATAGGTGGGTAAATGTTTCCATTCTCTTAGAAGTCTTTTTTGTTATGGATTTTTTCAGTTGACTACGTTCATTTTCCAATTGACTGAAGTTTCGATCAGTAGGAATATTCTAATTGGAATTCAGTTAACTGTGTTCATTTTATAGTTGACTGAAATTTTGATTAGTTGGAGTATTTTAATTTCCTTTCGAATCTGACACCTTTTCTTGATTCTCCTAACTTTGGTGTGGGACAGAGATGGATATAGTCTCTTCTTCATCATCTATGACTATAAATTTCTAAGAAATTGCGTTAAAGTCATCAAATATCACATGTATAGATTCCTCTACAACTAGTGTACGTTTGTTGTAAACTCTTATGCTTTACTAGAGGTAGAATACCCTAGAAAAATACCCACATCATTGCGAGTATCAAAATTTCCAAGGTTATTTTTAACATTATTGTAAATGAAACACTTACAACCAAAAGCATGAAAATAGCTAATATTAGGTTTTCTTCCCTTCCAAAGCTCATAGGGTGTTTTCATGAGAATAGGCCTAATTAAGCAACCATTCAAAATGTCACAAGCAGTATTTATGGCCTCCGTCCAAAAGTATTTAGAAAGATCATTATCAATAAGCATGGTTCTTGCCATATTATGTAAAGTTCTATTCTTCCTTTCTACCACACCATTTTGTTGTAGAGTTCTAGGAGAAAAGAAGTTATCGTTAAATTCATGCTCATTACAGAAATTTTCAAAAAGTTTGTTTTCAAATTTACCACTATGATCACGCCTAATACTTGATATCAAATACCCTTGTTCCTTTTAAACTTGCTTGCAAAACATTTCAAAGAATTTGAAAATTTCATCCTTATAACTTAGAAAGTATACTTAACTATATCTTGAATAGTCATCAATGATAACAAAAGTATAATTCTTTCCCCCAAAATTTTGAGTTTGAGTAAGTCCAAACAAGTCCATGTGTAATAATTGGAGAGGTTTAAAAGTAGAGATACCTTCTTTTGGTTTGAAAAATGACTTAGTTTGATTACTAAGTTGACAGGCATCATATATATGATCTTTTTCAAAGTTTAATTTTGGAAGACCTTTAACAAGTAAAGTTTAGAAAGTTTTGAAATGAGATGCATGCTTACATGACCGAGTCTTCTATGCCATACCTAAGAGTAATTACAAATGGATGAAAGACATGTAACATTTTTTGTAGATAAATTTTCTAGGTTTAAGATGTAAATGTTCTCATGTCTTTGACCAACAAAAAAAGCTTTGTCACCATTGAAGACTCTACAATGAAGTGATTCAAACATTACTTTATAGCCTTTGTCACATAATTGACTTATGATAAGAAGATTATGCTTGAGTCCTTCTATTAGATATACATTTTCTATACAGCAATCAGGAAATAATTGTACCTTACCTATATCAACAATTTTACTTTTACTATTATCTCCAAAAGTGACCAATTCTCTATCCTTTATTGATATGGATACAAACTTAGATGGGTCACTTGTCATATGCCTTAAGCAGCCATTGTCTACGAACCATTGATTTCTAGAAATTCTTCCTTTAAGACAAACTTACAGAGAAATTCACTTTGTTTTAGGTACCCAAACTTGCTTGGGTCCTTTCTTATTAGTATAGGCAGTTAAGATGCCTTTGGGAATCTATATCCTGTTATCTTTGTGATTTTTACATTTATAGCAAGCATGTCCTCTTCTTTGACAGTATAGACAAACATCATTTGAAGAAGATTTTACAAAGAAATTTCTGTTTAATTTTATAGAGTTATTTTTATCATAACCAAGACCAGATTTGTCAAAGATACATTTCTATTTTCCTAAAATCATATTTAATTTTTCTTCTCCTTTGATAAAGTTTGTCAGGTCTTTAGTTAATGTAGAGACTTTAAGTTACAAATCCTTATTTTCACTTAAAACCTTTTCATACTTAGTTTTTAGAGTTTGAAAATTTGTCTCAAACATTTGTTTTTCTTGTTCCAAATCTCTATATTTAAAAAATAATTTCTTAAAGTCATCAAACATTTCATTTAAAGTATTTTGTAATTCTTTTTTAGAGAGATCATCAATTACTTTACTTTTGGCTATGGCCATGAAGCATAGGTTGGCTATAGTCTGCTCTAGCTCCTCTTCATCTTCATCTTCATCATTATCACTCCAAGCAATAAGTGTTCTTCTTCTATTTGATGTTTTACTGAATTTCTTCTTTAGGAAGGGATAATCAGAACATATGTGGCCATTTCTTCCACATTTATAGCAAGTTATGATATTTTTCCTATGATCTTCTTTTCTTGGAAAGTTCCTTTTATTCTTCAAGAGCTTGCCTTTTTGTCTACCACATTTCTCAAATTTCTTTGAGAAGAAGGTTAAGTCTTGTAGGTCTATTTCACTTTCATCATCTTCTTACTGTTCAAAGGTTGCTATAGCTTTCAATGCCATATTTCTTTCCCTTTTGAGCTCATAGTATTTGAGGTGATTGTTTTGGTAAGCTATAAGAATTCCTCTTAACTCATCATATGCTAACTCTTTAAACCTTAAGCTACTCTCAATGTTATGCACTTTGGATTTCTAACTTTTCGGGAGAGACCTTAGCACTCTCTTTACTGTTTCATGACTGGTGTAGGATTGTCCAAGTAGTTTTAGTTGACCCAAAAATTTGGAGAATCAATTGAACATAGCTTTTATGTCCTCATTTTCCTTCGTTTCAAACTGTTCCAATTAGTATTGCAAAATACCTATCTTGGAATCTTTCACATTTGTTGTTCCTTCCTATGTGATTTCTACTTTGTCCCACATCTCTTTTGCTGTATCACAGGTTGAAATCTTGTCATATTCTTCACCACTGAAAGCACAATAGAGAATGTTTAAAACTCTAGCATTAGCCTAAATTATCTTGATTTCATCATCATCTTACTCCTATTCAGGTTTGAGTTCCCTATTTTTTATTTTGGAAAATTTTAGACCTTGCTCAATGACTTTCCAAACTAGGTAATCTGTGGCTTATATGAAAATCTTCATGTTGTCTTTCAAGGGTATATAATAATTTCCATTAAAGTAGGGTAGCCTTGTGGTTAAGTGCCCTTCAGTGAAATAAGCTCACTCAAGGTGTTGTGAAGTCATTTTCTGCAAAATGGATATTTTCTCCTGGCTGTAAAGCACAGATCAAGTGAGACCATAGCTCTGATACCAATTAAAAATGCACTTAAAGGGAGATTGAATAGGTGCTTTTGAAAATTTTGCTTAAATTTTGTTTTTAAAATTATAGTTAACTGAAAAATTTTTAATTAATTATAAACCATAATAAATAGTTAACTGTGATAAAATATAGTTAATTGAGTCTTTCAGCAATTTGTTCATTCTATCAAGTAGAAAGAAAGTTAACTACAAATATTTTAGTAAACTTGTTACTTGAAGAGAAAAGACACGTTTAATAAACTAGTTAACTGTAAGATATGCAGTTGATCGTAAATATTTCAAGAATGCAATGATCAAGGATAAAGTATCAAACACGATGATTTATCCTGATTCAGCCAAGAACAATGCCTACTTCCAATTCCCTTGACTCATTCAAGGGATTTTCCACTAAGAATGAAACTTTTTATAATTTTACAAAGTTTTCATGTGATCACTCTCTAAACACAATGTTTTCAAACTTAACCTCAAACTAACTAGAGTACCTCACTTTAACACACTCCACTTCTCTACTGAGACAGAGGCTCAAAACCAGTAACTAAATATAAGATTTATGAACTCTTATAAAATGAGTTTTCACTAACGGCTCACAAAGTGCTATGATAAGTAGATAAACCATAAACTTAATTTAAAGAGGAAAACGTTTGAATGTTACCGATCTATCACTCTCCCTTTTAAACAACAAGGATAGCATATATATATATATATATATATAGTTTTCCAAAAACTAATCATTAGAGAACAATAAATGCTGCAAATCTCCATGATTGAGGAGATGATTGGGTTTTTCTTTGTTTAACTACCATGAAATATGGGTTCCAACTCTAGGAAGTACAATTTTTCTTAAAAAGTTGATAATGTCATTAATAATTGTTTTTGTTGACAGCTTCAAGAGAAAAAGAAAATGCGGAGTAAATGGATGAGAAACTATTAGAATAAAGCTAAGACTTATCCCTTTTATATAGCCTTCACGTGTTATATGTTAGAGAGAGAGAGAGTCATGAACTGTCTTCCACTTGTTAAAAATTTCAGATAAGGAATATATGTCTTAAATCTTGAAGATTTCTTTATTTTAATAATGGGAGCTGAGTTTTTTTTACATTTAGTTTGTCATAAATGAAATTTGGATTTGGGCCAATCATTTTTGGACCAACAACTGCAATTTGAAAGTGAAATCACTAGAACACTTGCTCCTTCTATGTGCATGGGTGAAAATGGTTTGGTTTTCCTCAATTTTATCTCTTAGAATCGATGAAAATTCAATTAGCCGCTTCGATAAATGGCTGCAGGTGTATTTTTGCGAAAGGGACGTGGAAGATCAAGTAAAATCGTTAATAGCCATGACATGTTGGTTCATTTGGAAGTCCCGTCATTCCTGGTGTTTCGAGCATAATATGCCAGATCCTATGATTACAATGCAGAAGGCGAACTGTGCTTGCTTTGAGTTTCTCGCAGCAAATGCACGTGCAGTAGATCCCCTCAATGACACACAATCTTCGACCCCTCAAATACATTGCTCTCCTCTGAAACTCGGGTATCTAAAAATGAATGTGGATGGGAATTGGAAGAATGGATCAGCTGGTGGAATTGGTATCCTTATCAAAGATAATCAGGGCTCGGTATTAGAAATGAACTGTTTAAGAAGAAATTTCCAATGTGCCTTTGAAGCAAAAGTGCAAGCTATCATTATGGGATTGAAAATGGCGCTTGATCTAGAGGTCAAGAAAATAGAAGTGGAATCAGATTGTTAAAGCCTTGTAAAGGCTGTAAATGACCCTGTCACATGCCCAGACTGGAGGTTTACTCCCTTAATTCATGATGCTATTGATCTGAAGAGGAAGTTTGAATCATGTCCAGTAACCTGGATCCCAAGGTCAGCCAACCAAGCTTCTGATTGGCTTGCTAGGCAGGCCGTTATAGGGATGTGCCTCTACAGTTGGGTTATTAGCCCTCCATCCCCACTGCTGAATATTATCCACTATGATACTAGGTCATGTCGCACTAGAGTAGGTTAGCTTCTGGGTTATTTCCAGTACATTTAGTGGTTAGTTTGTTTAGAATATTAGCTTCACATTTCTGTTAATGCTTTCTGTTTCGTCTTTCTTTAGCTGTAGTTTTTTTCATTTCCTCTGCTAGGAGTTTATTGTAATTGCCGCTTGGCTTGTTTTCAGTATTATTCATCTCTGTTGTCCCAAAAAAAAAAACCCGTCATGGTTTTCTCACTGTACGAATTCGTTCTTTTTTTTTTTAATAACTTTTCTTGGAACATATTAAAAATATATATCACAAAGCCGAGGTTCTAAAGGATACATCTGTGTACGTATTAGTAATCATTAAAATTCCGCAATGATTTAAACAGACACTGAAAATATTATTGACATGAAAATTTTCAGAGTAAAATTTCAGCGTACAGTGAAACTTCACAGCTTGCAGGGGTACAAGCCAAGTAGCCAGCGCGACACCCCGGAGATGCGCCGCTTAAAAAGACGACATTCTTCTTACTAGATTCATTTTCCTTTCCACCAAAACGACAGGCTTAAATTAATTTGCACATTAAAACAAGATGCCTCTCAGCCTCGAAACGCTGTCGTTGATATAGAATCAAGATCCTCACCGACCCCGATCTAGAGCCTGCCTTGCGATTGCTAGACTCTCACGCTGGGCTTGACAACATAGAGATAGTCATAGATGGCACTATTCGCGTCGCCGGCGACGTCGAAGGGCATTGTGGTAACAGTGCCGGTTCTGGTTCTCTCTGCTTTAGTGGCCGCTGTTTTTCTCTTCTTTCTCTTGTCAACTCTCTCTTCTTGCTCTTGCCCTTCGGCTGCCAGCACCCCTGTCTCCAGTAGTAACGGTGTCGGTAATGGCGTCGCCAAGACTGGCAGTGGCACTATTCCCTTGTCGACGACGAAGGAGGATGTGGAGTGGGTAAAAGATCAGATCCGATCGAATGGGCTTCATATGCATGACAATGTGCTCCGCAAGGGCATTAACCCTCGCACTAGGGCTCAGCAACTCGAGGATCTTAGACAGTAAGACCTAATTTCCGAATATGTCTGCATATATTGGGTGACATAGTTTTCGTATGTCTTAATACATCTCTTTCTTTAGGAATTTCAAGGATTGGTTCTATAATTTGTAGAGCATCATTAGTTTGCGTATACATTTTTCTTTTTGCAACAAAAGGTACTACGCACAGGCAAACAATAAAGCGTCCGAGAAACAATAGAAGGATAAAAAATGTCAAATTTCTCGTGGAACTCAATCAACTATTAAACGTTAGGTGATCCTCCTCTAACAATGGCTGCCCCGTTCTCGTCTGAAATTAATCTTAGCCTTCGTCTGAGATACCTCTTGATCCATAGGAGCTCCTTTGTTTGTTAGCTCTATTCGTATTCCTATCTGCAGATGTCTTTGATAGTCGTTCATCATACATTGTTTCAAAAGAAAGTTCTAGCTTGCAAGGGAGAATTGAGATAAAGGAATATCTGAATCATTTCTCTAAATATTGTCCTCGTGATGCTAAGCTTTAAAGTTAAACTGAATTTAGGCTGCATGATTTTTGTTAAATTGTTTTTGTGAAGATGTATTTAAGATTGGCCCCTCTTTCTTTTGTTTTTTGGTGTTTTTCCACCCATTTTCAACAAGCAATTATGTAACATATAGTTCCTTTCTTTCTGATGTTGGTTTGTGATTGGCAAGGTGCAGAAATGAGCTGTTTGATAGCAAATAATGGCAGGCTTTGTTTTAATTAAACACCACAAAGCACGTACTTCAAACGTATATACTGTTTCTATTTAGGTTGATGCACATTTTCACTCCAGCACTTTATAAAATAAACTCCATATATATATATATATATATATTTATTTATTTATCATGATTCTTTTTACTTAAGAAATGTTGTCTTCTCTGTCTTTTATGATACCAATTCAAGGACCTCAAAGTATTGTTTCTGCTAAGTTAACGGTCCACGATGCATTTGGCTGCAAATGTTCAGTCCAGTTTGTCTGAAATGAATGCCCTGTAGGGTATCTGATGTAGTATTTCTGCTATGTACAGATTTAAGGGCATATCACATTATGAGGGACCTGAATTAGATAACCACACTGCACTGCCTTGCCCTGGGGAGCTAATGGTTGAAGAGCACCATAGCAACTATGGTGAACCCTGGGCAGGTGGAAGAGACGTGTTTGAATTTCTTGCTCAGTCCTCTCAACTCAAACCAGACTCACGTGTCTTAGAGATAGGTTGTGGCACTCTCCGAGTTGGCTTGCATTTTATACGGTTTTTAAATCCTGGACACTTTCACTGCCTTGAAAAGGATGAGCTCTCCCTTATGGCTGCATTTAGGTATGAGCTTCCCTCCCAAGGCCTCCTATCTAAACGCCCTTTGATTGTGAAGGGGGAGGACATGGATTTCAGCAAGTTTGGCTCTGGAGTTATGTATGATTTGATTTATGCTAGTGCTGTATTCCTTCACATGCCTGATAAGCTCGTTTGGGTTGGACTGGAGAGGTTAGCTACTAGATTGAAACCTTATGAAGGACGAATCTTTGTATCACATAATATAAAGTTCTGTTCACGACTGGGAGGAGAAGAATGCACAAAGAAGCTCATGAATTTGGGGCTTGAGTATCTAGGGAAGCATACTCATGATAGTTTGCTATTTAATCACTACGAGATATGGTTTGAATTTAGGCGGTCCAAGGCATAATTTTGACAGAAGCATGAGAAGTAGCTCCCAATGGCCTCAGTGCACGCAAGTGCTTTTGCTTTGAATGCGATTTATTGGACAACTCAAGGATACGTTGGCTTGGAGAGTGAAGAGGTGACATATTCTTTTGTCAGTGGTAATTAAATTTGCTGGCAATTTGACTCTGTTTTGCTTGCTCGTAGATAGAGAAGGATCATTTGTGATTTTGATGAAAGACTAGACGGAAATCAAGGAGACTTGAGTTATATATTGGTATCATATGGGGGAAAGCCTAGCTTAATCCTTTTTTTTTTTAAAAAAAATTATTATCTTATTCTAGTTTAAGCTTGATATAATAGATGCATTTTAGCTTTCATTATATTTTGCAACTGATTGTTGTTTTAGCAAATGCTATGTAGTATATAATCTAAATTGCCTACTGTAGTGAAAATTGAAATAGTTAAATCTGTCAACTTATCTCAGCTTGTATAACGCTTCTCCTTTCTCCCTCGTTCTCTTTGATGCCGTGGTACGGGTATCAGCTCCTCTTCGTACTGCACTTGCGACTTGTGAGGTTTAGTTTTCTTGACATTTCCTGTCAATTGTATTATTCCTTCCGAGTATGAAATGGACTGAGAACCACAAAATCTTGTATGTAGGTTGGAAAATAAGCCTTTTTTTTAAGTATAGTCAATAAAGTATAGTAATGCAAATATACTTTGGATTTTATATAATCATCTAATCATTTTGTTTTAGAAACCCTACTGTTTGCAAGCAACCACATTTTTTTTAAAGTTGTGTAATCTGTAAAAGTTGTTTTCAGATACCTCAAAATTACAGTAGTAACGCTTGATAAATGAATACTTAAATTTTAAAGCGCAAATGTTCTATAAATTCGTGATGATACATTGAATTTAAAATATTCAAATCATGTGTATATATGTCATTCAAACTTCTATAGCAAAAGGATAATTATTTAATTCTATACTGGATGTTTTATTTTTATTTCTTAATCTTATTTTGCTCTTCTTAAACTTTAAAAGATTAGTCAAATATTTTATTTTCTTCTAAAACAATCGAAATAAAAATATTTCATATTAAAGTCTTGTTGACTTTTCTCTAGTAACTTGAGTCACCAAAATGCCACATAAAACTTGTCTATCAAGCAATTTGGTAATAATAGGAAGAAAGAATTTGAATAGTTTTTGTAAAACTATATAATGATCATAATAAAAAAAAAAATTCTGAAGATAATAATAAAAAAAATTATTGATTAAGAGTAAAACTTAAAAGCTGAACTTAAAAAAATTAAATTGAAATGAAGTAAACTCGTAAAATGATAGCGACATCTAAAATGAAATTCAGAGTAGTAGTGCATTACAGTCAAATTTTATGAGTACATTATATTCATCAAACAGGAACTGCAGTCGCAGTCGGCGCACGTGCATGCCATTTGGAGCAAACAAACGACACCGTTGCCTGATGGAAAATTGAACGCATAGTATTTGAGGGTGAAGAAACTCAAGGTCGAACAAGTCGCAAAGGCTGGTGAATCAACGATGGCTGGAGTTCGCATCTTAAGCAAGTCACAGTCCCGCTCAATCTTCTCCACAGCGCAGGTCCAGGGCTCCTGGATGGAGAGGGTTATGGGCGTCTTCACCGGCAAGAAGACCACCACTGACTCCGAGGAATCCGAAGTTAGCTCCGATTCATTCACGCTCCTCCGTGAGTTCCTTCTGCCTTTTTAGCTCTTGTCCGTGCGAACACGTTTTTTCTTATGCTATCTTACGTGATTCATGATCACAGATTATTGATAGAAATCCTTCCTGCAACTTTATGATTTTGTTCCTTTCCTGAAGGCTTTGCGGATGAAATGAAGAAAGCTAGAAGAGTGGGGGCGTTCAAGCAGTATATAGTTGGTCGAAGCAGTGAAGCGACCTTTGCTGATGCGTTCGAGAAACAGGAAGCGATAATTCGATATTTAGGGGGTTTTGACCCCACAGGAGAGGTTCTTTCTTTTCCTTTCCTGTATATGTTATCATAGGGACCGTGAGTCTATGCGTCTGTGCTTATACTTGAAGCACTCAAATTGTATTAATAGGAGATTATGCTTTGAATTTCAAATTTTTCTCTTGGATTTTAGATGTCAGTCATCTTAGCAGGTGCGTGGTTATATTGTCGTTGTTTTGAATTACTAATTTGCTAAAATACGGTAGTAAATCTGATAATTGATATTAGGCCTTCAGGAAAGCAGCCATAGTCATACTACTCATGAAACTCATTGCCTGAAACTTAAACAATCCTTTTCGGAGTGCATCTATCACTTGCTTCTCACTTCCTTGCAGGGCATATCTGGGATGGCCCTCGCCCCAAATATCAATTTTTTAACTTTTGGCGCTATCTAATTGTCTTATCTGATTGAAATTTGTTGGCTTAATGAATTTCTGCATTGATTGTTTATTTATCTAAACCCATTTTTACTAGATATATTTCCTGATTGTGACCTTATATTTTGTCATTTTCAGAACCTCCAGAACGTTCAAAAACAAGAAGCAGCAAAGCATTGTAATTGCACAATTGCTGATGTAGAGTATGCATTTGCAAAGTTTACTTGGGCTAAAGAAGCGCAAAAGAAGATAGAGAAGCTAAAGGAAGAAGGAAAACCAATGCCAAAAAGCATTGCTGAGGTAGTATAACTCATAGTTTACTACAGTCTCATGCCCCTAACATAAAGAAACATTAAGACCTTTGGTGTGTTTTTGTGTGCACATTGTGGTTATAATTGTCGGTATGAATATTCTGCTGTACAAAATTGGCCACAAAAAGATGCATGATTTAGATATGTTTCTAATCCAAATGAGGATCCAGTTTTTTGTTTATTAACTTAACTCCAGTATGTGTGAGAGTATTTTTAGAGATGAACTAGTTTGCTGTGTCAAAATTTTAATGTAAATGATTTTCCTGTTGCTATTATTGATGCTGATTTTTGAGTATATCCAAATTTGTATTTTATGTTCTCTAGGTGCAAAAGCTGGTGGGTTCAACTCCATTGGATTTAGCTAGGTCTAATCTGGCTAAAAGTCGACAAATTAGTAGGAATGCACTCTGTCCATGTGGTTCCAAGAAGAGATACAAACGGTAATTTTGCTCTGTTTTCAAATTCTCTGTATGTTAGAGGGTTATTTAAAGTTACATATATCATCATTCTCTGACAAAATCAAAGACTGACTGAAATGAGGTTGTGAATTTGTGAGTCCAAATGAAGATTTCATCCCTGGTAGTTGTTACTCCTAAACCCTTGATATTTGATTGACTGCCTTACACGTTAATTAAATTCAAGTTATTCAACTAATTGCACTGAATGATCTAGCTATATATGGCTAAGCAAACAATTTGCACAACTCCTTCCTTACCTGTAGATGACCATCTTTCTTTTTCCTATCTGGTGTGTATTTTTCTTATTTCCCTACGTATTTGTATTCATATTATTTCTGGAAGCTTAGTTTTGTACTGGCTTAGGGAATCATAATAAAAATGGGAATTTGGTGTTTGAATATGCATTTTAGAGTGTAAAATCTGTTTTGTCTTGCGATTGTAGATGGCAATCTTTGTTTTTTTTTCAATTATTTAATTTTCTTTTCTAATGAAAGATAAACTCTGATGCTTTTGATTCAATGTGAACAGATTTTCAAAATTGATCAGCTTGTACTTCTCTATACTTTTTATCAATGCAGATGCTGCGGAAAGGATTGAAGTAATATAGAAGTTACATGTTAAACAATAGAGGGAGCGGGACTCCAAGTTTTGGCTGTTAAGAAAGGCGCCCACAAATGGCAGTATCAATCTGTGGTCATTCTCTGGTTTATCTGGTTCAGTTGGACAAGCTACCCGATGCACAATACTGCCAGCACGCTCGCAGTAAGCTGATGCTACGATGGGATCTTTCACTTCGTTGCTTGCGCTTATTTATTTTTCTAATTTGTTGAGGCCCACAGATGTGGTTATGAATAATTTTTTCATTTTTTTGGCCAAGGATGCAGTTATGAATTGACAGATCGCAATTTCGTTTAGTTGATAAGTAGTTGCCTTCTTTCCTCTACTTTCACCCCAAAAGCATTCAGAAAAACACATTGATTTTTTTGCTATCTGGGGGAAAGGGGGGGGAGGGTGAGGGGTAAATTCTTGTCTTTTTGCATGACACTGGTATTCACAGTGTCTTTTCCAACACAACTGCCTGATAGCCTTGTGAAGATTTATGTTCTTTGTTTCGGTGGGAATGTCCGTGGGGGATAAGTAAGAGAGATCAAATGACAATTTAGACTCATTTTACTAAATTGGGTTCCCTCTTTCTCTTATAGTTATTGAAGTTCTCAACTTCTCGGTTTCTGTGTTCTTACATGATATTGAAATCTGAAAGGATTTTTATCGGTAGCCTCACCTTTTGATTGCTCCTCAGTTTGATTACTGGTTCATAGTCGCACATTCTCTTTTATTTCCAAGTTTTGTTGCCAAAGTATGTAGTTTCTTTTGCAGTACTTTTTCCATCAGTTTTTATACGATTCTGAGGATATTTTATCTAACTGGGAAAACATTTCCAGTATCGAAACAGTAATATGCTTAGTTTAATTCTTTCAATCCGAAGGGCTATTTGTCTCTGTTGGAATGGGAAGAGCGAAGTATGTTTGATATTATGGGAAAGTCGTCTTCTGCTTGCATTTTCATACATTGCATGAAGATATTTGAACTAGCAAAAGGTTTTTTTCCATTCTCACAGGTTATAACAATACACTAACTTGTTTCCTTAAATTGAGCTTCAACCATACAACTGACATCAAAGTACAATATTGCTATAGGGACATATAACAAAGACATCTATTCTAATCATTTATAGCTAGCTTTGTCACTCCAACAGTCTTCGATTTCAGTTTTGGCCTGGGTAATCTCAATTCTCATTTAGCTTTAATATTTTACGTTTAATGAGCTTGGTAAACTCATGGCTCTTCTGTTGGTGGTACTTGTAGCATTAGTGTTGAAATTTAGCTGTTCTCAATTCTCATTAGTTCTTGGAATTTCTTTTACTTTATTTTTGGTACATCTAATCCTCTGCTTTCTTAAAATTTATCCAGCCATATAATTTTCAAGATAATGCTAGTCCATATATGAATCTCCTCTACCGGTTGGCATTTAATGAGGTCAGAGTATTTGGAAGCTTTTGCTTATAAAATCCACCAATAGTTCAATGGACACAATCGAAAAGGAAAATTGAGATGATGAGTATTCTGTCATAGGAGGAAAGTGCCAAATTGGATATATTGATTACAACGAGGATGAATTTGTATATTGTAATGATCTAAATGAGGAAGATCCAGTTATTATATCTACACCATTTCGATTAATAAATGGGATGCCTCAATCTGTACTGATTGGAACCACTTCTAAATGTGCAATCAGCATAAAGAACACCACGAGAGTGACCCAGTAGAACTCTGGGGTGTCAACATTTTTAGCTCTAATCATGCAGACTCATTTACATTGTGATGGGCCGAAGAGGCCTATCATATCGAAAGTCTATACAAGAAGGAATAGGAGGTTTGTTGTGAAAGAGGAGTTTCAAAAGAAGCCTAGTGAGTTTGAGGTGGCAGTGGCCGGTAATAACTAACTAAGGGATAGCGTGTGTTGTATGGTTAGGTTATTACAGAGAGGTTATATGGTCAACTTAGGGGGAGAATGGGAGGTGAGTAGAATTTGGCAAAAAGGGAGAGACTCTAGCCTCTCAAAAGCTAAAGGTACATCTATGTGTGTTGAGTGGTGTAGTTCTAGTTTGTTTCCTTGGTTCCTTGACTAGATCCATTCCTTTCAAGGTGTCATTCCTCTGTTATTTCGTTGAATAATACAAGGGGATCCCATCATTTTGGTATAAGAACAGTTTCGATCTTCGGGATATGGTCAATACCAAAATGGAAGCACGGCTTGATTCATTGGAAAAGATTGTATCGGAGTTGTCTGCTGAGGTGGTGGCATTATGAGATGAGAGGAGAGCAATTCAGTTAACTTTCATAGAGCTTCGTGATGAGTTGGCCAAATTTCGTTCATGGCGACAGAGGAACGAGGCAAGGCGGTGGTTGAAGTTGCTACAGCATAGCTAGCTGAGGTTTTGAATAGGAGTGCTAGCAAGAACAAACCCAAGCCTATCAATAGTGATACCTGTTTGTGTTGTCGTTTGGAACTCCCACTTTTTTCTGGTGATGATCCTATCGAGTGGCTTTATTCAAGGTTGAACATTACTTTGCAGTCAACAAGGTGATGCCAGAGTAACATTTGGATGCCATCGCAATCAGTTTGGATGGTAAAGCACTCAATTGGCTTCAATGAATGGAGAAGCATGCACTTTCAATTCATGGATTCACTTCAAGGACGAGGTATTACATCAATTCCATTCTCAACAGAAAGGCGATGTGTTTGAATGTCGGCTACTCTGAAGCGGGAGACGACGGTGCTTGACTTTTGAGAACGATTTGAGTTGTTTTTATCACCATTAGAAGGTGTTAGTGACGAGGTACTTATGGGGATGTTTAATTGTGGATTATTTGAGGAGATACAAGCTGAAGTACATCTCATGCAGCCTAGGACATTAACCAAGTTAGTAAATCTAGCTCAGCAGATTGAGGACCATAATTTGGCCTTGGAGAAATGTCGTGAGGCAAAGTTTAGTCATGGCTATCATAATACGTTGATGTCTCGATGGTTTGGGGGGCATTCCACTTATAGTAAACCTTTGCTGCCCAGTGAACCTACAAAGTCAGTAGCTGGTACAGGGGTGGGAAAGAGAGCAAACACTTAATCTTCTGATGATACAAAAGGTAACATTTCGATAACTTATATTTCGTCCTCTAAAACTGCTTCATCTGGTAATACTATAAGATTCTTTGAGGCTGAGGGTAATAAGAGACGTGAGTTAGGCTTGTGTTTCAAATGCGATGAAAAATTTGGCCCTAATCATTGTTGTAAGAATAAGTAACTTAAGATGATTATCTTATCGAAGCACGACGAAGGGGAGGAGGAAGAGTGTCCACCTGTTCTTGACAAGGAAAGAGACGATTATGAGAAACAGATGGCTTCCATGACATTATCATTAAATTCCATCGTAGGACTTCCTGGCCATAAGACCATGACGTTAGTAGGCAAGTTGAAAGATGATGAAGTGTTGGTGTTGGTCGATAGCGGAGCCACGTATAATTTCATCTCCCTTCCAGTGGTACAACGACTGGGTTTATTGACGGAGCAAACAGCGCCATATCATATCACACTAAGTGATGGGCGTGCTGTCATGTAATCTAGAGTATACTGAGGAGTTCAACTCTCTCTTCAAGAGTTGACAATGATACAGTTATTTTATCCCTTTAAGATGGGTCATACTGATGTTTTACTTGGTGTTGAGTGGCGAGAAAGTCTAAGGGAAGTTCGAATCAATTGGGGACAGCTTACTATGAAAGTTAGAGCAGCAGGTAAGTGGTTTTGTTTACAAGATGACCCCACCTTATCTTGGATAATGACCTCTTTGAAAGTTGTTATGAAGACAATTCACAAGGAGAAACAGCGCATTTTGATTGAATTCATGGGGGCTACTGTTTCACCAGATCCCATTACACCAGTGTCATCTAAAATCTCCAATTTATTGGAATAATTTAAGACCATTAGCGAGCCTTTTACATAGTTGCCCTCGATGAGACACAGAGATCATCCCATAGTATTGAAAAAGGGTAGCCAACCACCTAATATAAGGCCATATCGATATGCATACTCAGAGAAATCAGATATTGAAAAAATGGTGAAAGAGATGTTGCAGGCAGGCATAATTAGGCTAAGCACTAGCCCATTTTCCAGTCCTATTTTACAGATGAAGAAGAAACATGGAAGCTGGTGATTTTGTATCGATTATGGGGCCTTAAACAAGGTCACTATACCTGACAAATTCTCCATCCCAGCCATTGATGAATTACTCGATGAATTATAAGGGCTGCAGTTTTCACCAAATTGCATTTAAAGTCTAGGAACCATCAGATAAGGGTGAAGGATGAAGATAAGGCTAAAACAGCTTTTCGTACACACAAAGGGCATTATGAGTTCCTTGTAATGCCATTTGGACTCACTAGTGGCCCTTCTACTTTGCAAAGCCTTATGAATGACATCTTCAAAGAATATGTTCACAAATTCATACTCATATTCTTTGATGACATCTTAATTTACAGCCTTGACTTCTCAACTTACTTGACTCATTTACGAATTGCATTTGAGGTATTGAGGAAGCATTAGTTGGTAATTAGTACAAAGAAGTGTGTTTTTGGGCAACCCAAACTAAAGTACTTAGGTATATTATTTCTGCAGCGGGAGTCCAGGCTGATCCAACAAAGATTCAATCTATGGTGCAGTGGCCTATCCCAAAATCCTTGAAAGCTCTACAAGGATTCTTGGGTTTAATGGGGTACTATCATCGTTTTGTGCGGAATTATGGAAAAATAACAGCTCCACTCACTCAACTGTAGTGTAAGAATGCTTTTAAGTGGGGGGAAGAAGCTTAAAATGCATTTTAGACTTTGAAGACAACTATGACTTCAGTTCCAGTGCTAGCTATGCCCAATTTCAATTTACCATTTGAATTGGAGGCCGATGCTTCAGGTTTTGGAGTGGGTGTTATCCTCATGCAACAAGGACACCAAATTGCATACTATAGTCAAGCACTTTCCATGAAGGCCCAACAATGTTCAGTCTATGAAAGAGAGCTGATGGCCATTGTCATGACTGTTAAAAGATGGCAACATAATTTACGAGGCTATGAGTTTGTTGTTCAGACTGACCAATGAACATTGAAGTACCTATTGGAGCAGCGATTATTGGAACTAGATTAACATCGATGGGTTTCGAAATTAATGTGGTATAATTTTGAGATAGCTTACAATGCAGAAAAGGAGAATGGTGCAGCAGATGCACTCTTCAGATGTGTGGGGGATATGGCTCTTCAGGCTGTCTGTCATCCAATTGACAGATTTGGAATTGTTAGATCAAGAAGTTCAAAATGATGAGAAGTTACGAGATATTGTGCAGAAGTTAATTGCTGGACAAAAAGCTTCTTCGGGGTACACATTGAAGAAAGGATGCTTATTTTATAACAACAAAATGGTGCTGCCCAAGTCATCTTCTCGAGTGTCAGTGTTGATAAAGGAGTTTCATGATTCTCCCATAGGTGGCCACTTGGGTTATCTTTGCACATACAAAAGGTTGGTTGATATAGTCTACAGGGAAGGCATGAAACGTGACATCCAAACATATGTAGCTCAATGTGATGTATGCCAATGCAATAAGTACGAAGCCCTTAGTCCAACTGGGCTCTTGTAGCCTCTTCCCATTCCATAGCAGGTTTAGGAAGACATAAGCATTGACTTTATCACTGGCTTACCACGCTCTTCTCATTATGACACTATCATGGTAACTGTTGATCGCCTTGCTAAATATAGCCATTTTTTATTTTGTTGGCTCATCTTTTTGACACAAAAGATGTTGCTGAGTTATTTACCAAAGAAGTTGTTAAACTTCATGGTTTTCCCCGCTCCATTTTATCGGACAAGGACCAAATTTTTATGATTCAATTTTGGATTGAGCTCTTCAAAATGGTAGATACCACATTGAGTTATAGTTCCAACTATCGTCCACAATCTGTTGGCCAAATTGAAGTTGTGAACCGTAGCTTGGAGACCGATCTGCGTCGCTTTGTTAGAGATAAACATAAGTATTAGAGTATATGGTTGTCTTAGGCTGAATTTTGGCTTAATACCACCTATAATAGATCTTCCGAAATGACTCCATTTAAAGCCTTATATGGTAGAGACCCCCGTTTTTAGTTTTTTAGTGGCAAGAGGATTCTTCTAATATAGAGAAAGTTAATGTTCAGATGCGAGATCGTAACCTTGTTATAATGAAGTCAAAAGACAATTTAGAACGGGCTCAAGAATACATGAAGAAATGGGTTGATGTGCAATGAAGGGCTTTGAGTTTTAAGGTGGGGGATTATGTGTATCTCAAGCTGCAGCCTTACAAAATGAGATCCTTAGCTAAACACCTATGTGAAAAGCTCACCCATAAATTCTATGGTCTTTATAAGATCCTTGAGAGGATAGGACAAGTAGCTTATCGTTTAGAGTTCCCTTCAACCGCCAAGATACATAATGTTTTCCATATCTCTCAACTGAAGAAATCATTATAGCCCACTGTCCAAAGCCAACAAATACCTCCAATGTTGATGGATGATATGGAATTTAGGGTTTATCCAAAAGATGTTGAGAAGTGTCAAACCCTTATTAATGGGCAGTTCTAAGACCTAATCAAGTGGAGAGACCTACCAGCATGACAGTACTTAGGAATTTTACGATGTTACCAAACAATAGGTCCCATATTTTGATCTTGAGGACAAGGTCAAACTCATCATATCAAAAGTCTATACAAGAAAGAATAGGAGACCTATTGTGATAGAGGAGGTTCAAAAGAAGCTTTGTGAGGTTGAGGTGGTAATGGCCGGTAATAACTAACTGAGGGATAGCATGTGTTGTATGGTTGGGTTGTTATAGGGAGGTTTTATGGTCAGCTTAGGGGAAGAGTGGGAGGTGAGAAGAATCTAGGCAAAAGGGGAGAGACTCCAGCCTCTCGAAAGCTAGAGGTACATCTGTGTTTGTTGAGTGGTGTAGTTCTAGTTTGTTTCCTTGGTCCCCTAACTGGATCCATTCCTTTCAGTGTCATTCCTCTATTATTTTGTTGAATAATACAAGGGGGTCCCATCACATTGTCTCTAATAAAACCACCTAGTCGTGGCTTCGTAGAGGCATTTTACATAGTGGATAAAGTACTACCACCACAGGAGACTTTGACCATTTGCAATGGAGATAGGAATGCACACATCCATTTTGTACTTTGATGTGGATGACATGAGGGTTGAACGTGTCATTTTTTTTGTTGGTGGAAGACAAGTTGTCTATGTCTCTTGCTGCTAACAAGCCATATGCTAAATTTCCCAAAAGGAAACAATTAGCTAGGGATGAGTGTCTGAATTTCTCACATTCTTCGAGGTCCAGAGAAATACGAAGTAGGTATAAACTCCCTGAATTTGAGATTCCTCTTAGTGTTAGGATGTTACTGGAGAACAAGCAACTTCCTGGAGTTCTTTCTAAAGGCTTAACAAGGGAAAATTATTTCATGTACTTCAATACGTTATTAATCATGGAAGAACTAAATGAGGAGGTAATTATGAACTCTTCCAAGGTTAAGTATCACTTATTAGTTATAACATTTTGTTATGTGCTGGGTATATATATTCTATTGTCACTTTCATTGGCTTAGAACGCAATAAGATGTTATGATATGGAGGGTGTCTCCATGAGGAGGAAGGGAATTCACTTGCTAGCTCTTGAGGCCCCCGGGCTTGCAGAGAGAAGGCTTTCTCTTGCGCATGGTGATAAAGTTTATGTGATGCTTACCTCTGGAAGTAAAAATGAGGGGATTTCTTGTGAGGTTGGTTCCGTATCACAAATGTTGTCTATCTTATGCAATGGATGGTGGTGCATCATATTTTTTAACTTGCTGCTTTATAGGTTTACCTAGCAACTCCTGGATGCATAGTTTACATCCTTTTTACAATATGGTATCAATGAGACAATATATTAGCTTTATCAGTTGTTTTGAGTCCTAAACTACCGTCTGCCACTAATATGTCTTGTTTTTTAGGGATATATCTATCGTGCTGAGGCTGATGAAGTGATCTTCAGATTTCCCAATGAACTCCACACCAGTCTCCGAAATAGGAACTTGTATAATATAAAGTTCGCCTACAGTAGGATAAACATGTTGAGGATGTATCATGGATGGTACAGATACAAATGAGTCTGATATAGGGGTAATTACTCCTTATCTCCAGCAAGTTGTGACGTACTAGAAAGCTGGGATCTGCTGGATGTTAAGCTTGGGAGTGTTGAACAGTTTCAGGGACAAGAGGGGAAGTCATCATTGCATCTACTGTTCGATCTACATCCAAACATAAATTGGACAAAACTTACGGTGTGGGATCTCTTAGCAATCCAAGGAGATTCAATGTTGCAATTACACGTGCTAAATCACTGCTTATAGTAGTTGGGAATCCACATGTCATTTGTAAGGTAAGACAGGCATAATCTATCAGGTTAGTTTAACCGAATTGAATTTAACATAACGTGAGCATTAATCTTTGAGACACGTAAAACTTGCTAACATAAATATAAAACTGAAAAAACAGATATTGGTATCAAATCATAGTAAATAAAAAGATTGTGATTGGGATAACATTTATGTTTGGATTACATGCTGGAACTTAATGACAGGGTTGATTATCTTCCCATATTTGGAAGATCTTCAGTATATGCTGTTCTTCATCCTACGCAGTTAGCTGACGAAAAAATACAGTTAACATTTTTATTCTTTGAAGATACCTTTCTGAATTTGTTCAATTTATTGCAATGAAACTTGTACTTCAACACATAGGGCCAACAACCCAACATAAAGGACCAAAAATGGCAGGAAATTTGGCATATGAGAAGTGAAACAGTCAGTTAGGATAGCTAAAGTAGTATGACACGGTGCTTTTGAAACTTGTAATAAATTATGTGCCCCTAGTCTGACGTTTCGACACCTTTTTGGTTTGCATACTAAGTGGTCTTTATCTACTGCAGAGCCCTTACTGGGACAAGCTTTTGAGGCTTTGCACTGACAATAACTCTTACCTGGGTTGTCCTCTTCATTGTCTAGAAGAAGAATCAATTTCTGTGGAGAATCTAAAGTTATAAATCAGAGGTAGATGCCCTTTGTTTGCTCAAGCAAGGGATTACACAGATTCTTAGAAGTGGTTGTTGAATCAATGGATAGTTAAATGCTCTCTATTGTCCGGAACATGGTTTTATGGATTGCTTGGAAGGAATAAACTAACAACACTTTCGTTCATATGCAACTTACGTTGGATTTATGAAAATTTGACACTTAGTGGTTTATTGCAGATTAAATAAACACAACTAGATATCGCTTTATGTATTGTTGTGACTCTGAATATAATTGGCTTAAAGAGTTCAACAATACCATGTCGATAGACGGCGACCATTACAGTATCTCAATAGCCTCACATAATATAATCTATATGCAGATCGGCAGACATGCGGTCAATGGGAGAAGGAGATGATGAAGGCCTATGCCTAGCTTGATAATTTTCGTTGCATTTGAGAGGTGTACTCTCCTCGAATAGAAGAGAGCCCACATTATAATTTGTCAAAGTGAGGGCTTGCGTATGCGCGGCACCTCCAATAGTCTTATTCTTGGTTCGTAATATTTTCGACGAAAAATCTGGTTTAGAGGTTTTATATATATATATATATATATATCGTGTCCTTGAAAAGCATGGGTTGGGAAGTTTCGTTACCCTTGCCTTGTATTTGACTGACCATTAGTTTATTCGAAAAACTATGTTGAGGATTCAATCTGTGGTTTAGCACGCTATATATTATCTACATGAGAAGCAACAAATGGTGGGAACAATAATGGCAATTGATATATGTAGGATCTCCCTGCGGCGATTCAAGTTAAGCGACGTCGACGACTTCTTGTTATGGGCCGGAGATGACCAAGTGACTCAGAACCTACGATGGAAGACTTGTGGTTCCAAGGAAGAGGCCTTGGCTTTCCTCAGAGATGTTTGCATCCCTCATCCGTGGCGGCGCTCTATATGCCTCGATGACCATTCGATCGGCTTTGTTTCCGTTTTTCCATGGTCAGGTGATGACAGGTGTAAGGCAGATATTGGGTACGCTGTGGCAGCCAAGTACTGGGGTCAAGGGATCGCCACAATCGCACTGAAGATTGCTGTGTCACAAGTGTTGAAGGACTTGCCCCATTTGCTAAGGTTACAAGCTTTTACGTTTGTGGAGAACAAGGCTTCTCAGAGGGTCTTGGAAAAGGCTGGGTTCCAAAGAGAGGGCCTGCTCAGAAAGTACTCTTATATCAAGGGCAACCTTAAGGATCTTGTTATCTTCAGTTTTTTGTCTACAGATAATCCTTCCCCAAACTAGTTATCAATTATTGGTAATCATCCACCAAACCCCTCAATAAAATAAAACAAGGTTCTGTTAGTCATGGTTAGCTTTGTTTAGTCTGTTACATGAATTTCCCTTATTTGTCGGTCTTATTCCGGTAGATATGGCGGGGTACATTATCCCTGTGAAATTGTCTTGTAATCTAGCATTATCCCAAAATTTTTTTAAAAAAATTTATATGACCTGGCCTGTGCCTATTGGCTGTCATTGCTGTATTACGTCTTACATAAATATAATTTGTCCTACAAGTACTAATTAATATTTATCATCTCTTCGGGTGATTTGATTTATTAATGCTGCGGCCGGCCCTCCAATCATCTGCAAGGTCACTAATGCGTCTATTCTCTTCATGGGTAGTCATCGGTTTGTTACTTTCTTATGAACAGGAAAGAACACCCCTTCACCGTTTATAGACATAGTTATAAAGAAAAAAAAAATTACATAGGTCATTTATTATTATATTCTGCAATAATTTTGTAACAAATTAATTTTTAACAAAGTTTTATTTTATTCAAAATTTATTTCTTATTAATTTAAATAAAAAAATTAATTTTATATAAATTTAAATTTATAAGAGATTAATTTATCATTTAAAAATATTACCAAAGTTTATTAAAATGCTGTAACAACCACAAGGTTATGCTTAAACTACGTGCTACTTCACACGAGGCAATAACCAAACCGCCTTTATTTTTTATTTTTGGATGAACAGACAAGTACACATTAGAGCCTTTGAGTAAGTTTATACGATTGATGGGATTATAGAAAAATGGTTTATTGGAACGGCGGTCCATATGATAATTATTTTATTTATTAACTTTAAACAGTCTAACCACATATTTAAGTCAACAGTCCAGCCAACACCAATCACATGAACAATGCTTTGGTACGTCGGGTACAGACATTTCAATTGAAATGAATTTTCTACATTTTCTTATGATGCATTTATTGTATATCTTTAATTTAAATTGTTAAATTAAAATCTTGAATTTTATACATTTCTTTCTATATTAATTATATTTCTTAAAATATTGCGCGCGACTTCTCCTTATTGTAGTTTCAATAATTTATTCGCTCCGCCAAAAAGTTAAAATATTCGTTGGGCCTTGACAAATTTGTTTGTCGTATTGATTAATCTATTGAAGATTTCCTCGAGTACAATGTTGGATCTTCCATACCTAGCAGGCGTGTTTAGCCACAACTCTTCAGTTTCACACATGGAGATTGATCTGTCAAAAATCTCACTTCGACCTTTAAAGCTCAGCGACGCGGAGGGCGTCATGTTGTGGAAAGGTGATGAGCAAGTGACACAAAAGACCGGACTAGAGACTTGTAGTTCCATGGAAGAGGCTTTGACTTTCATCAGAGATGTATGCATTCCTCACCCATGGTATCGCTCTATATGCATCCATAACCGTTCGATTGGGTTTATTTCTGTGTCTCCTGGGTCAGATGTTCACAGGTGTAGGGCAGAGATGGGGTATGCCATTGCTGCAAGATATTGGTGTAGAGGGATAACTTCCAAGGCTGTGAAGATTGCCCTATCACAAGTCTTCAAGGACTTGCCTGATTTGGTAAGGTTGCAGGCTTTTGCAGCAGTAGAGAATAAGGCTTCTCAGAGGGTCTTGGAAAAGGCTGGGTTTCTGAAGGAGGGCTTGTTTAGAAAGTATGCTTATCTGAGGGGGATAATCATGGATGTGGTATTTTTAGTTTTGTCAACGATACTCTTCCTCCACACTAATAAGCAGTTCAAACTTCATACCTCGACGTCAGGGCTTAGTGATAATCTATCCTCTACTTCCATGGTATTTTTAACTTGTGAGACGTTGCAATATGAAGTATATGTAACCGGCTTTCATGTTAGTTTCTGTCTCACAATAAAGAAAAAGACATAAAGGCAGTGACGAATATAATTTCTCCTTAGTTTCTATGAGAAATTCACTTACAATTCTGTATTTGTAATACAAGACTAGCGACTCGTGAGGCCCTTTGATACTTTTAACATATTTGTATGATTCAGAGGAGAGGAGGATTGAAAATTCAAGATTATAGTCAGCCTCAATAAACTTTAGTATGTACTATTAAAAGCCAGTCGGCCGAGTATGGACCTAAACGTCAATAATAGTATATGACTTGTGTAGAATTCAACTTGTTTGGTTAAGTTTGATGACGACCGATAAAGTCCATGTGTAGATGCTATAGCAAAGAAACAGAATTGTTTGCTCGTTCGAAGAACTCATACTTCCCTTTCCAATCCATAGAAAACAAGTAGTTTACTGCACTGGCAGCTGAACGCCATGGCTCCAAGTTAGTCCCACATCGTTCTCATTTACATGTGTTACGCTTGCGGGCATTCTTTAAATGAGGAGTAAATGGCCTAATAAAACACCTGCTTGGAGAGAGTCAGTGTGGTTAATTAAACCACAATTACAATAAAAATTTGTTTTATAAAAATTGTTTTATTTGGTGTTTATTTTTTTAATTTTTTGGTTTTTTAAACTTCTAATGGAAAAAATTTTAGAATATGAATTATAATCATTTAGAATCACGTTGGATTGAAATTAATTTTAAAAATTAAATTCATCCAAAATTAATTTTATCTATTTTTCCCAATGGAAGAACCTACATCATAATTTGTGGTAGTTGGGTCTGCGGTCAATAACCAAACGTATTACTGAAAGTTCATTGTTCTATAATTAGATCACCATGTGTCATAATTATAGTCTGATATGCTCTGCGTAAAATCTGCACCTCTGAAAATAAGATAAGACTTGTTTTTGAGAATCGGTAGTTTGCATATGTAAGTTTTGGCTCATTGGTGAAATATGAACAGATATACAAAATGGTTCTGCAGTCGCTTGAGCTGCAGCACAATTTACATGTTCCTCAATACAAACATTTGCCGTACAAGATTTGGTGGGATCTTTATTTTTCTTTTTCCTTTAATACTCTAATATTCACAGAAGTAAACTATGCAGAAAGCCTCCTTATCCACACTTGAGAAATTGAGACAATTCAAGGGGTAGAATTTACAGAAATCTCCTGTGGCAGAGGTGAAGCCAGCTGGTCTTGATGAGATGGTATAACTAGACGCTGCAGGGGTTTTAGCGCTACTGCAAGTTGTGCAAATGAGGGCCGCATATTGGGATCCCTGGGGAAGAAAAGGGTCATCAATCGCAAATTTTAGCTTAATGTTATGCAAATTTTCAATGTAGTAAAAAGGATTAAGATAAATTAAACTTAAAATTTGAGTATGCTTACTGTTGCCAACATTCCCAGATAATTCTTGCAACTAAAGGATCAACTTCCTTGGGGATATCTAGCCGACGATTTTGGAAACCTACAGCACCAACAACTTGCATAGGATTCATCCCACTCCAAGGCAGCTTTAGAGTGGCAAGCTCCCATAGGATGACTCCAAAACTGTATACGTCACACCTGTACATTTAACATCATGCTTGTCAATAAAGATAACTTCAGCAGCCTTGTTTGCCAAGCCTTAAGCCAGAGGATGTACAAAATATGAATTGGTGGTGGTAATATCCATTGATGGACTAGAGCAGTCAGAACTCAGAACTACTATTAAGTTTATTGCTCTGCTAAAATCGGGTATGTGTAGGGCAATTTCATATTTTCAACAACTAAATAGTCATTTCATTAAGGGTTATTGAATAGTCAATCAATCAATGGCATAAAATCCTCTTTTTATATCGAAACAAGTAATTTTATCAAATTCTTGAAAACTTTCCAAAAGATTATTTCAGGAGCAAAACCCAAAAAAAAAATAAAAAACCCCTTTCACCTGCCAAGATACATGGTAAAACAGGCCTAGCAGAACCTAATTACTTAATTAGCATCAGAAAATTACACCACAGGAGAGTAGCTGTGACTAGCTGCTTAGAGACATTTAAAAAATTTTAAACCAAAATAATAGCAATATTTGTCCACACTTCTGGTGACTCAACTAAAGAATTAGGAACTGATGAAGGACACAATGATCATGGAAATTAAATATAAAACCTTTACTGAAAGCTGAAAAATACACAATAAAGGTTTTATAAAGAAGAACTCACTTCTCATTTGAGGGCTCATTGCGAAGAACTTCAGGAGCCATCCATTCAGGCTAACATGTTGAATCAAACTCAAGTCAGGGTTGAACATAGAGAATGCAGATAAATAAACGACCATCTCGCATAATGCATAATTATTTTAAATTCTCACCGTTCCAGCAGTTGACTTGGATGACAAAAATGTGTTGTGCTTCAGTCGTGACAACCCAAAATCACATACCTGAAGAAACATTTAAAATTAGAGTAGGCGTTCTCTTCTCAAAAAACAAAAAAAAAAAAAAAACAAAAAAGAGTAGGCTTTCAAAGTTTCTTCCCATATTTGACAGGTCATCAACCAAGCTGATTTCATTAAACTAACAAATATATAATTTATTGAGCAAAAAAGAATTCAGGAGCAGGTATAAATGAAAAAAATTGACAAGGCACATTGATAATACATCAAGTTTCAATATATACCTTGACATTCCAATTGTTATCAACCAAAAGATTTGGTGACTTGAGATCTCGGTGAACAATAGTAGGTGTGCTGGTGTGTAAACAATTCATACCCCTTGCCTGCAAATTAGAGGAATCTAAAATTGAAAGATAACCAATGCAATAGATAAATAAAAAGGATAAAGTTCATTATTTCATACCACATCCAGAGCCATTTTAATCCTGCGCTTCTCATCAATCTGACAATTAGGACGATGAAGAATTCGGTACAGGCTTCCCCTGTAAAATGCAACATCAATGACACCAGTGCTAAAAAAGTGAAATGAGTAACCTGAAACTGTGCACCTCTTCCCACAATTTGCTAGAATTGTAGTGACCAACACAGATGTTAAGCAAGTGCCACTATTGTCCTTTAGCTTTCGAAACTACAGGGGCCATAATTTTATGTGACAATTTACCTCGGAAGAAATTCTGTAATGATTGAGAGATTGGGAGGACGAGTAACAGCACCCATAAAAAGAACAACATTTGGATGACGCAGCCTCCGCATTATCCGTACCTTACAAAACATAGATGGAAAATGGATTAGCTTTTTGGCCTTAATTAAACAACAATGGTGGACCTTACCCATATAACCACTACGTTCATTATGTTCTTATGACTTATCAACCATGGTCTAAACTAAAAGGTCATTTGATCCATCATTTGCCCAGTCTACTGTTTAAGTTGAAAATAAATTTTAACCAGCAAAGTAGGCAGACTGACCAGAGTCAGATCAAATACGCATTGGGCATCATAATTTTCAGCCTCCTACAGAGTTTTATGGATGAAATCCTCTGGACAAATTGGGAACCAAGAAAACAAAGGTAGTAGGTGAGTAGACCGTGTACATTATCACCATCAGAACTAGCTTAATTAATCTCCAACCTTTTTCCACTGAAGCCCACCCTAAATTAGATGCTTCCCTCTAAAAAATTATCATTTAGATTATCACTTACAGCGGTTGGATGATTTTTTTTTTTTAAAAAAAAAGGAAGCTAACTTAATACTTACTTCTCTTTTGAATTCAGCCAAGGCAGCACCTGAAAAATCCTGATCCAAAAACTTCTTCACAGCAACCTCCTGATAGTTCAATAAAACATCGGTCAGAAGATAAGACACTGAGGCCACCAAAGCTGGTTGAGATTGGACCATAAGGACAGCATCTTTATATTATATAGAATACCCAATACTTAACCTATATATCCTTATAGACATCTCCCAGTTCAATATACAAAGAAGAATCTACCTAGTCAAGTGCACAAAGCAATTATAGTACTCACCGTGCCATTCCAGTCAGCTTGGTATACCTCGCCATATGATCCTGTTAAAAAAAGGCATGAACATAAAATTGGGAAAAAAAAACTCAGAAGCAGCATAGAAATAAGAAACTCACACACTAAAAAAATCAATAAAATTATTTCGAATCCTTGCAAAGTAATACCATAAGTGAAATAAGCGCTTTTGAGAGGTTAGAGGAGCTCACCACAACCATACGACCATGCTTGCAAGAGTAGAACTAAATCACCATTTTGAAAGTCACATGATCACATAAAAAGTCAAGTGACCTACTGAGTAAATATAGGTTATCCAATGGTTGATTTGCAATTGTGGTGAACTCCTCTTGCACTAAACAGCACCACATCAACCTCCCAGGGAATAATGACATTCCAGCAAGAAAATAAAAACAAGTTATTCACATTACCTAGACCAATTCTTTCACCAAGAACCAGATCCTCCCATGGAATTTCACATTCACCCACATCAGCATCATCCAATATTTGGTCAACCCTGTTTGTGATGGGATCAATAGATGAGCTAGGACTCTCTGGATCCTTTAATTTCAAATTGCTCCCCATGAATCTGTCATGATTGTATTTTCTCTGGTCATAAAATCCAAATTCATTGTTTTCCTGTTCTTTAACCACATCTACCTTGTTATCTTGAGATTTTTCTACATTCCCTCTATTCCATTCAGCATTGAAATCTTCAGTTCTGTTCAGATCACTTGAACTAGACGCTGATACTGTACCAGTAACTTGCATCAAACGTTGAGTATCCTTATCTCTATTCATATTTGAATAGTATGATGAGTTGGAACCATTGAGATCAACCTTTTCTGATATGGAAGAACTATTGGAAGATAATAAGGAAGGGTTATATTCATTAGGATTACGGTTAATCTTCCTGGGGACTTCATTGTAGGCATAACGATTCTTCCACATCAAAGGTACCGGGGGTCGACCAGAAACAGGGTTTTCTTTTGTACTACGAAGCTCAGGAGCTTTGTTTTCTACAGGTTTGTTATGTACAGCAGTCTTACCTGTTCCTTTTATCTGGAATGGATTAAGATCCGCGAAAAGGCTCCTAGAGTCATCTAGGCTACTCTGACCATATGGTACAACATTGACATTCAATCTTGTCCCATCACCAACAGCATTCAATCCACGAGTCCCTTTGTACAGACAACCACCAGCTAATGGTGCAAAATTTTCCGGTTGGCTAGGAGTCACTTTATTAGGCACTTTGGAAGGACCAACACCAGTATCTCCACTCAAAGACAAGTTTGAAGACATGTAATCAGACTTCTCAAAATATGGTTTTACATTCAAGGGTGGCAAACCACCTCTAATCATGGAACTCTGACTACTGCCTTCACCATTAGATGGCATTGGTCTTGAGTAAGAGAATCCAGTTTCCTTTGTGGATTGAAAGCTTGACAAACTCTCGGAATTGAATGGCTTAAAGGAAGGATCCTTTGCATTAAAATTATCAGTTGGAATAAGTGTACCAGGAGCAGCCATGAGATCAACCAAAAACTCCCTGAAAGCAGAGCAGGACATAAGTACCACAAAGAACAAGAACAACTGCCAAAACACCAATACATATTAATGAAGATAGACAACAGCCCACCATTAAATAACAACACATATACCTGTTCATGCACGCCAAAATCTACAGCAAGAAATAAATTTAGAAATCAAAGAATAACAAAAGAAAAGTAACCTTTCATCCTCCAGCTTTATAATGTTGACAGCATCATCCTCAACACCAGTGTAATGACTACCTTTTACCAGTCTACAAGGCATCTTGATATTATCAGCTAATACCTACATGCACAGAAACAAATTATATTATGCAGTAAGCAAGTCAAAAAGTGGGATCTTCAAAGATCTCGGTAAGATTTATACTGAAACATAATATGATCATCTAGGACCCAAAAGCACTGAATAATTTAGAATATATATCCTCAATAATAGACCAGGAATAATGTTACCAGAAATAATAATGAGCTTATCTAACCTAAAAATTGATTATGCAAGCTAACTTTATTTGACAGAACTTTCTCACTTTGGGCTAGCAGGTAAAATTTACTCAGTTTGATTTCTATAAGTAAATAACATAATTTAATTTAAGTGTCATCTTCGGTGCACTCACAATTTTGAATATACTAATACACTTAGTTATAATGTAGGAACAATTATATCCATACATTATAATTGGGTGTACTGATGCATTCAAAATTATGAGTGCACCAAAGATTTTATTTTTTAATTTATTATGGATTTTAATCAAATTCATGATTGTTTTCTTTTACAAACTGTTCTAGACAGCTTAAAAAGTAATCAGATATCATGCTCAATAAAATTCAATAATTTACATATGCCACATATTTGCAATGATGATGACCAGACTATAGAAGGGTATATCACCTAATATCAAATTACGGTCTAAAAGAATTTGATCACTAACAACAGCCAAAATGCTGACCTTGAAAAGCAAAGCACGATGTCTGGATAGCCCAACATTTATGGACCCAAGAGGTAACACACTGATGTGAAGAGATGTCCGTAGCTCTGTACTTCTTTCCGTCCATCTTGCTAATATAATATTAGCATCCTTTACAGGACCACCCATATGCCCTGTTACAAGCTCAGCCAGTCTTTGTACCAAAACACCAACCTCAGTGACAGGGCAGTCTAATGCTACACAATGCGCAATTTGCACCAACTCTTCCAAGGCAGGATCAATTGTTCGATTCACTATGACAACTTCAAAGGTTGAGTTTCCAGGGTTTGCTTCAAGTTCTGTCAGAGACGGCATCTTTCCTTGCATTGCTGAATCAGTAAAAAGCCCATATACATCATAAAAACCGTCTACTACTTTCTCCCCATAGTCAAGCACATTGTATTCCTGTTCAAGAGATAGTAGTAAGAAAAACCAGATGAGCAGTATATGTAGAGGGGGAAAACATCAATGGAGACAAAACCAAGTAGCCAGCATTCTATGTTCACCAATTACACTTTAGTTTGCTCAATCAACAGTACTACATGAAGAACTCATTTTTAAGGTCACTAATTACACATTATGATTAGCTCGTCGAGAAACAATCAAATTTCATATTTTTAAAGGTTGGATTAAAAAGCTAAATCAAATTCCAGATTCTTTCATACTTCGGTTTGCTTTCTGGATGCACCAAATTCCACGCAACGGGTCAAGATTCAGTCCATAATCCGCAGTTCACGCTAATCGTAACTCACACTAAATCCCAGAATCTAAACTCCACTATACAATTCACTACATGAGGAGCTCAATTCTAGGATTAAGAAAAACCCTAATTAACATCAATACAAAAATTATTCAGCATCATGCCTTCATTTCAATATACGATGATAGCAGACCATAAAATTACCAAGATTGAATCTTAAATGACTGAATCCAAACTCACCCAGTACTGTCTCGACAGTGCCTCTGCCACGTCATCATGATTCCTTGCTGCATCAATTCCATGGCCTCCTAAGCTCAGCAGCGTTGCCGCTCGGATCTGATCCTTTTCAGGATCATCTCGGAAATCAGACTTGGAAGCGCTGATGGCCAGGGCTAGCTGAACCTGAAACTCCTCTTCCGACGAAAAATAGTCTTGCCGGTTCGGCGTAGCGGGTGGCGGCTGGGAAGCGCCGACAGTTGCCGTCGAGGGAGATGATGAAGAAGGACTAGCCGGAGAAGGGGCAGAGTTTTGAGGGGGTGCAGTACGTTGATCGGAGGCGCAAGACGGTGATGCTGCGGAAGCCGCGGTTTCATTGGATCGATTAGGATCGTGGTTGCTCCCTTTGTGAAGCTTCTTGAAAATGTTCTTCATTTTGCCTTCCAACTATCTCTCGCTCAACGGTCAAAAGCCACTTCCCCTCTCTCTCTCTCTCTCTCTCTCTCTCTCTCTCTAAATCTTCGGTTCAGTAATTCATTTGGCAGTCTACGCTTCCGAGTTTTCTCTAATTTTCTGCTTGTTTTGGCCTTTTCCGGGTAGACTCGGGGTCAAGACTCGGGACGGGAGGAAAGTATAGGAGGGAAAACTTAACGAAGTAGTACAAGTGTTGGCGTCTAATCAAATGGGCGTACTTTTCCTTTAAATTACGGAAATAGCACGCACACGGCTGAACGCGCCAGGATTGCAGCGCCAAATAAAACCACCAACTACATTTTGTCATAACTTCGTCCGAGTCGGATTATTATGACTTCGTGGATGTCAATATCCACATAATAGAAAACTTTTATATATATCTTTCAGTTTTATCTTTAACAAGCACAACTTTTACTTGAGTGGACTGGAGGCACTCTTGTGGATCATTTCTAGATGTTGGGTATAATATGGGAAAATTACTTTTTATGATTTTCAAAATAAAACGAAAGGAGTTATTCATAAGTCATTACATTACTTTCGATTTTGTTAAAAAGATTTTGTTGCATAAAGTTAGACCTTTCGAGATCAAACTTGTAGTTGTTAGATAATTTTAATATGTGATAATAAGAAATTTTATATAAATTTTAATAGTAAAAAATTAAGCTCAAGAAAAATTTGTACCTACCCTCCGCTAGTAGTCATACTATTTCACAAGATAAGCTAAACAACAGATTTTCATAGATGGATATTATTTACTGAAGCAAAAATCCCTGAACAACTATATCAAAACTATTGGTACTAAATTTGTTGTTGTCTAATATATGAATTTTGTTACAGAATGTTAACAACCCCACAACCAAAGTGCAACAACCCGAAGCCCAGCAAGCTTGTGTTAGAGCAGTTGCAACCAGGTAGCAGTGGTACTAGGTGTCCCTGCATGCACCACGAACACCATATAGAAACCTGGCGGTGCAATCTGGGGAGAGGATGGACCCGTCACCGTAGCATAATAAGTCAGTCCCACATGCCTCACCCCAATTAGATTCAACACCACCATTCTTTGATTCATCGCAAAAGAGTGCGTCGTAAACGAAGGAGCCACCAGCCTAACCGACACTTCACTGGCGGATATGTAGTTGCTCACCGCGAATGTAATATCACACAGCGCCCTGTATCCTAAAATGTTATTGCACGTCGTGTACATAATAATCGGGCGCACAGGATTGAACGCTGGGGACAAATACGGCGGCCAAAAGGCCTCCAAGCTGAGCTCCGTCGGGAACTCAACCCCACTGAAAATGTAGTTCACGTGTGGGTTGCTACCTCCAACCAATACTCTTGCATCCGGTAATAAAACTGCCGTGGAGTGGTAAACTCTAGGTCTTGATGCAGCTGACATCACCCTAAACCGTCGCTGTGAGTCCACTTCCCAAGGCCGATAAATGACCGGAGAAAGCACGGCCTCACGGCCGTGGTCCCACCCTGCGGTGCCGAACATTGCGCCGTTGATGATAATGACGTCGCCGGTGGGGAGGAGTAACATGTCGCCCAGTACTCTGGGCATTGGCATGGTCTCCATTACCCAACAGGGCTTTGGGTCGGTGACTTTGAGGCGCCCACATGTGGTGAGAGCTTGTATGAAGTTCCCCTGTTCGGCTTCGATGAACGAAGCTTGGGGAGCACCCCCACAGATCAGTACTTCAGCTTCAATACAAGGTTTATTATCGTCTAGTGGGAGAAGTACTGATGAGCCTGTGCTAGGATAGTTCCGAGGATCCTCACCAGGGATGCGAGGAAATTCTTTGAGTACGAGGTTTTTGTTATAGTCAAACAATACGGAACGAGTATTGGCGAAAATGAAAAGGTTTCCGTCGGGTAAAAGGTGCAAAAAGGGGTACAAGTTGTTTTCATAAGGATCAGTGGTTTGCTGGAGAAAATCGAGAGAGTAAGTTTGTGTGGGTGAGGAAGGATCGTTGGGGTTTCTAGGATAGAATTCGTAGTTGAATTGTCTTCTTCCTCCAACGACAATGATGCGACCATCAGGTAGTATTTGATTACTTGCGTACCATCTTCGCTCCAACAAGTAGTTTGGGAATTCCACCCAGTCACAGGTTTCGCCGAAGCAAGGGGTGAACATGCGAATGCGAAGCTCACCATCGTTGAATCCACCAGTCTGGACGAGGGTGCCGTTAGGGAGAACAGAGCCAGAGGAACACCAAGTGTCTGTTTGAACCGTTAAGGGTCGGAAGGTGTTAGTGGGAATGTCATATAGGACGGAATGAGCAGTGCAATCAACTGGAAGGACGCTGTCGGAGGGATCCATCCGGCAACGCCCACCAGGAAGAGAGAGATTGGAGGGGCCAAAATCCGTACGGTCGAACATGATGACTTTGTCATTTCTTAGAAGTTGCATGTGCATGGCTGATATGCCAATGCTTGCTTGCAGGAGCTGCCATGCTCCTTCAATGCCGAAGTTAGGAGGCACAAACTGAGATGTTACTTGTGCTTGAATATTTGGAAATAAGGCAAGTATGAAGAGGATTAGGATCGCGGTAGCCTTCATGTTCCGGGTTATAGCAGAGAGAAGGAGAAGCGTAGGAGGAATGTAGTTGAATTTACCAGTGAGAGAGTTTGGTGTGGCGGGGGGATCATAGATGGAATTGGAATTTATACATTAAATTAGGAATGAGAGAAGAAGGGTATCTTTAATATAAATTACGGATTCCGCAGCCAAACCAGCACAACCCAAGAATGCATAGTATAAGATCAAGAAACATGAGTATGTAACTTGCATATCTACAAGTGATTTGAGAATCATGATGTCTACATGTTCAGAAAATGGCGGCCTACGGACTCGAGCTAGAGCTAATTCTTCAAAGTGTAAACCTTCAGGCTTCAAGAAGAAAAAATAGCTGCTCAGAAATGATTTAAGCAAGCAATTACAAGAATTCTCCCTGAAATGTAATCGAATCAGAAAGAGAGCCGAGAGGGGTATGCATGTGATAAACAAAAAAATCATCAAACTAATACCCATGTTAATTAAACAGTCACCCATACAATCAAGGCATATATATATATATTGGCCGAGAATCAAGGGATAATTAAATGTACAAATTTGGGCTTATTGTTTTTCAAAATACTTCAGAGGATGCCATCCCTTAAATAAGTAAAAAAATACAGATAATTTGATATTTCCTTTAAGACGAAAGGTACAGATACATAATAATAGTTACCCACTGGTAAAAGATTGGCATAAACCCAAAAAAAGAAAAGTAAGAAAACTCAAAAAGGTCTACACATGCAAAACGGGCATTTAAATTACTCTTTATCTAATTTTTTCGACCCTTGCTTCGTCTGTTTGAAACTATAACCCATCCATCATCAGCTTCAGCTGCAGCCTTGGGTATATGCCCATTACCTGGCATGTCCACCGAATTCAAGTTTGATTCAGATTTTGGCACGTCCACCCTCATGTTTGAAGAATTATCATCCTCAGTAGCTCTGACTTCACCATCATTGTCGTCATCGTCATCCTCCTCATCATCACTATTTGCACCCTAGCATAGCATATATGTCTATAATTATAACATCATTCAAAATCAAGTAGAAGATCATCTGATAGTTTCATTGCACATATGATGACAAAGGGAAACATTGTGTGTATACACATAAATGGCAACTGGCAAAAAACCACATTCAGTCCTATGGAAGCAGATTATGAGAATCATCATGCCTAAGAATAGAACTCCGTCACAAAGGAGTGAGGGAAATCCCATTTCTTCCTAATTTCCCTTCATGCAATAAGATCATTACTTGCATCAGGCTCCTCAACTTCTCAAGAAGCAGTGTAAATTTAAAGAAGTGTGGTAATTCTTTACTTATTATCAATTCAATTCTCATAGTGTTCGATGATATATGCTATGGGAAAAGGAATAGCCAAGAGCTCCTTACAAATATGTAAAATTTAGAACAGCAATTCAAGCGAAGACTTGCAAGATTTTTAAGTAACATACAGGGCAAAATGATTGCCAGTAGAATATGTATGACATGCCATCACTGAGACGCACAAGATTTTCTAATCTTAATTCTTACATATTCCACTTCCATTTTTTAATTATAAGACAAGAAAGAAAAAAGACTAGGGGATTGAGCGGTGAAAATAAGGAAAGATTATGCCTGAAAAAAGGAAGGCAAAGCACATCAAAATGACAAAGCCCACCCATCTCTTAGAATATAACGTGCAGCAGCCACGTCTTTTAATTTTCAACCAAATTACAGAAAAAAATTGAATTACCCCACAAAATCCTGTCAAGTTTTATGAAATAGGGCATGCCAAATTCATCCATCATGTCAAACAATAACTCAATGCCCCGCCTCCCAAGATACTTTGTAGCATAGAAGTGGTAAGAGCTAAATTCATTCCATATAACCCAACAAATTAATATAATTAATCTCATTAAAAAACCGTAATTCAGATCTAAGAATATCTTACCACAGTATACCTGTATTACATGAGGGCAAGCAGCTTGCTTAAGATCAGCTTCCCTTAGAATCTCAATAGATCTGAAGTTACCTTCTAGACATTCTTCATGCATAATCATTAGTTTCTCAGCTACCTGCAAAGTCATGAACATAAAAAAGAAGGGATAAAAGAAAAAAGAACAGCTATAGCATACCGCAATTATGTGTGTGTGAATCAGAAACTAGAAATCAGAAGTGGCATATAGGAGAATCCATTTGACCAAAATCCCATCAGCAGGCATCTCAGCAATAATTCAAGTTTAATCAATAACTGTGGAATGAGACAGAAGGAATTTGGATAACAACAATTGAACACTCATTTACTTGGCATAACTTGAGCCTTCCTAAACTGTAATTATTAATCATTAATGAACTCTGATAAAGAAGGGTTTTGTTCCAACAACCCAGTAGACCAATATATGCTTTAGGATTATTTATGCCAAAACCACTAAGTTGATGTATGTACCATGTCATGTGCCTCATTCTCAATAAAGAGCATTATGTATTATGACAGAAACAACAACTACGTCCAAACAAGTATGTTTTCCGCTTCAAATGTTGGCAATAAAATGAAATAAAAAATTAGTTAATACCACGCAGATACTCATCATTATAGTTACTAACAGATTACAACCACAAATAATTGCTGATGTAAGAATCCAAAACCAATTAACACAGAAATATACCTCTTCAACGCTGCCATCCTCAACCTCTACATTGAGAGAAAGCATACCTTCATCGAGCATGTTTTCCAAGTCATCAATATAAAGAGGCTCTGGGTAGCAAAGGACAATAAAATCAGTAATTAACGTTGAAAGTGAATAGTAGGTCCAAAATCCTAAAATAAACTTTTTGAAACTATCGCCCTTCTCCAAAGGAAAACCAGAATCAACTTCAATCCAACTTTAAACTAACATAAAAACAACATTTTAGAATTTCATCTCATAATCTAGCTTAAATATAAACAAATTCTAAACGAAATATTACTAATTCAAAAGTCTACATATACACCTGGATTTTGCGTTTAATAAAAAAAAAATTAGGTAGTTTTCTGGGCCCCTAAAGAAAGAGGAGATAACCTTTAGATTGAGTGAACCAGGCGAGTAGGTCGGTGCCAAGTTGTTCAGCTTTGCGGCGAGAGTCACGGCCACCCCATTCGTTCTCAACGGCCGCACGGAGAGCCGACCAGCGACAGAGAACCAGAGCAATCCCTTCGTTGAAAAAAGGAATCGATTCAGCTGGTAGTCTTCTCTCCATCTTTCTCTGAATTATAATATTATGTCTGCTCAAAAATCCGTGTGAGCGCGATCTATCTGAGTCTTAAACCCTATGGCTTGTGTTCAGTCCGGACCCCAAACTTGATGCCAGTATTCTGGTCCCAGACGGCAAGGTCTTTATAGTCATCTAAACGACGTCGCCTTTTTCTAACTATTAAACGACGTAATGGCTATTTTTAATATCTAAATTAAACGACGTAATGGCTTTTTCTTTTTGGGTAATAAACGACGTATTGTCGTCACAAGTTTGACAATGGAGTAAAAGTAAATTTTGGGACCCGGCTAACTATAGTTTCTTACGTGAGAATCTTTTTTTCTTTTTTTTGGTTTCTTGTGTGAAAAAAAAAACACTAGAGATAATTTTAATATTCTTTTCCAGAAAAAAAACAAAAAAAAACAAAAAAGATTAGCGACTGGTCTTCATTTCCTCTAAATGTGAAAAAATAATGGTTGAGCCATAAAACACGTCATAATTGGTGGCAGTGTGTTTCGTAGTTCCTACATCCCCGCATTTCCCTCTTTCTATATTATCCATCGCCATGTCCCATGCACGTATAATAGTTATTCTCTCTCTCTCTCTCTCTCTCTCTCTCTCGCTCTATAGCTCCCACATCGTCCGAAAACGAAAAACCAATTCAAATTAGTTAAGAGCAGTAATTGAAAGATGAGCCAAGAGCAGTGTCGGAGGCCACAGGAGGAACCAATCAAGTACGGAGATTTATTCGACGTGCAGGGAGAGCTGGCGAGCAAGCCGGTGGCGCCCATAGACGCCGCCATGATGCAGTCGGCGGAGAATGCCATGCTGGGGAAGACCCTAAAGGGAGGCGCCGCCGCCGTCATGCAATCGGCTGCCATGAAGAATGAGAGGGCTGGCCACGTGGGACACAAAGATATGACTAGCGCCGCTGCCGATGTCGGTGTTTCTGTGACAGAGACTGATCTTGCAGGGAGGCGCGTCATCTTAGAGTCTCTCGGCGGACAGGTTCCCCTTGTTTGTCCATATTTTGAGATTACAAAAAATTATTTATTATAAAGTTTGAAACAAGCAGATAATAAAAATTTTAACTTCTTAAAATTTGAGTTTTCCATGCAGGATTTATTTTATCATGATCTATATTTTTCCCTTTACGTGGATGCATGTGCTTTTCTTAATTGATTGGTTTCGTAGGTTATTCAGAGACTAGAAGGAAACGAAAGGAAAATTCATAAACTGGTCGAGGTATTCAATCTTTTCAGACATCTTGACAATAATATTTCTTGTTGGGTAATATTTAGTTTTATACCAAATATTTTTTTAAATAAATTAGATTCAAATTATTAGGAAAAATATTATTCCTTCCTAAAATCATTTGGAAGCATTTTATGATATATGGGAGCGAGGTTAATAATTTGCTTCCATCAAAGAGTTTCCAAATTTTATTCATCTGTTCCGCAAAGTGAAGTTGCTAAGAAGTATTATTGGATAAAAACTGAGACCTTGAGTCAAGGGGAGAAAATTAACATGTTTATTATTAATGATTTTAAATTTTGAAATTATTTTTGAAGAATATTGGGATTAAACTTACTATACATTAAATATTATTTCATCTTTTATTTAATAATTCAATCTCAATTTAGTCTTTTTTTTCTTAATTTGATTTTTTATTATAAATTTATTTTCAATTTAGTCACTTACTAACATAAATATTAGCATATTTAGTTTGAATTTAGTTAAAAATAAAAAAAATTAAATGTGATAACTTTTACATTTAACAAAGAATCAAAACAATATTTTTATTCAATTTCATATATTTCAAAGGATCTTAATTTGAAACTCTTGAAACCTAATGTTCACACATCATGAAGATGTTCCAAATTAGAAACTTGAATATATATTCAAAATCTTTTAGAATACTTTTGAATTTAAAATCCTTTATCATACATATATTAGACTTATAACCCTTAAATATAATTTCTATGGAAAAAAATCCATGCAAGCAAATTTAATCATACTCGTATATAACGTATTTATGCAACAAACATGCAAAGAAAAGCGCAATGGGTTTTATTCCTTTAAAAAAATCCTAATTTGACAGCTAATTTTTAATCAAGATTGGGGGTGAGAGGCTAATAGAAGTACGAGTCATATTTTGGCCCAACCACAACAATAAATATCAGAGTTCAAATTAAACCAAAAAGAAAGGGAAAATGTTGAAGCTCAGCTATACTTCATGTATTAGCATGGAACAGTGGCTATAGCAGATTCTGAATATTTGATGTTGGGAAAAGGAACAGGTAGTAGAGCACTATAATAAAAAGGTAACGATGCAGACGGTGACGCCACCTTCTCAGACGCAACAAGAGGGGAGAGTTGGAGGTGGAGGGTGTGGAGGAATCACAATCGGAGAAGCACTGGAGGCCACGGCTGTGACGGCAGGAAAGAAGCCAGTTGAGTGGAGTGACGCCGCAGCAATTCAAGCAGCTGAAGTGAGAGCCACGGGCCGAACCAACATCGTCCCCGGCGGTGTTGCCGCCGCCGCACAGTCCGCCGCCACCCTCAATGCCCGCCTCGCAAACATAGCCGACAAGACCACACTTGCCGACATTCTCACCGTAAACCTACCTTCTGCCTTTTCACTTCAATTGACTCTATCAAGAAATCACCAAGTTTAATTTAATAAATTAATTGCAGGATGCAACTTCGAAGCTACCGGCGGACAAAGTAGCAACGAGAAAAGATGCGGAAGGGGTGACCGGTGCAGAGATGAGAAATAATCCAAACCTCGCCATTCATCCGGCCGGCGTGTCCGTGTCCATCACTGCTGCGGCTAGACTTAACCAAATTCATAATTAATTAAATTAACTCCTCTAAATGTATGTACCATTTTACTTAATTAGGTTTCTTAATTTACTTTTCTTAGGTAGCAAACTAAAATCAATTCACTGAACCGTTGCGGTGATGAACCATCCTGCAAAGTTTCAGAAATGAACCTTCTAACCGTTGGTAGAACCAAAGTTTATGGTGAAAGAAGGTCTTTATAATTTTATAATTACCAAGTAAATACGGCTGTTAGGAATACTGTAGAACACTTTTTCCTCTTCTTTTTTGAATCCCTAAGGCAATGCTATCATGTTATGCCTTATGTTTTTCAGAAACAGGATTCTCCCATTCAAGTTGTATGTATCTTGAGATAAATTAGGATACGAAATTAATGTATGATACGTGTGCTTTGAAAGTTGATTGAGAATTACAAGTGTAACATTGGAATACAGAAATCACTGCCATACATAATTATTGTAAATTCCATTTGGTTTGTTATAATTCCACATACTGCATTTGGGATTTGAAGCTTAGTCAAAGGCCATTTGTTCAACCTCGTGCCTAATGGATTCAAACAATTCTGTAGATAGGTAACGCTCTCCAAAACTGGGAAATATCACCTGAGAAGCAAACAGGCATCAGATTATGCATTTCATTACAATTTCAAATTAACTATCAGTACACTATAATTTGAACCAAAGTTGTTAAATTCGCAAATTTAAGCAAATTTGTAACGTAAATTTATAAGAGTTTAACTCGATGAATAATAATTATCAAAATATGTAATTTTATAATTTAAATACTATATACATTAAAAAATTATTTAAATATAATTCAAATTATACCTAATCAAACAAAAGCTATTCATATTCCATAAGTTGTAAAACTCAACATGAATATTTTAAAATAGTTATACATAAATAATTATTCAATATAACTAATTAAATAATATTTATTTTATTTTTTTAATAAGTACATATTAAATGTAATTTAATTTTATTATTTTTTATGCATATTCAAAATTATGATAAAAGAAATTGTAAAGGTTTAATGAAAGAAATTTGTCTATACTTTATTTAGTTTAAGTTTAAATTATTATATTGTTAACTTTACAAATTAGTTGACATATTAAAATCGTAAATTCGATAGACTTAGTAAATCAATTTACAAATTTACTCGAATTTATATTATGTCTGAATTCATATTGAGTTAACTAGTATTTTTTATATACAATTACAAACTCATAAACTCAAACAATAAACTCGCAAATTTGACCATTAAGATTTGAACTATTATCACATTGTAGAACAAATTTACAACGAGCAACGTATTAGGTTCCTAAAATGATATAAGTTTCCACCCAGTGAGTAAGGAGATATTGCGATTAATACGTTTAAAATTAAAAAAGATGTTCAATTATATGGTGAACAACATCGCATAATTTGTGTAAATATCTAGAAGATAGATATTTTATTCTTTCTGTTAAATGAATTTGTAGGAGATGACGAACTTACAACAATGAGCTTTCCTGCATTTTCTGGTCTCTTCCCTAACTTTATTGCGGCGGCGGCAGCAGCTCCAGATGAAATTCCCATCTGCATGACAAAGTGTTCATATATCAGGGTGACAAAAGAAATTTGGAATGTGCAATAAGAGACGCCTAAAGACATATAGTCCATACTCAGTATTCCCATAAAAAAGAATCAAAACAAATAATTGGTACCATACCAGCAAACCTTCTTTCGAAGCAAGCAGCTTGGCAGTTTCCAAGGCTTCCTCACTTGATACCTGCAATTTAGAGAACCTTGTTAGTCAAGAGGCCCTTGATTTAGCAGATAGCAGAGAGCACATTCCGTAAAGTTTTATCGAATCTCGACCCGTTTCATCTTTCAAGAATATAATATATATACATATTTACATACACACACATACATATTGTGCCACTCTCATTGCACAATGCACACTCATGGATCAAAATTAGCTACCTGAATAACTTCATCAAGCAGATTAACGTCCAGTACATTCGGAATGATACCAGCACCAATTCCTTGGATTAAGTGCTTGCCTATGATGTGTATACAAATGTAATAAAGCAGTCAGTAAACAGCCTCATGCTGTATATGTATACTGTTTACCTAGAGATAAAAGAACTTATCTATAAAGATATATATATATATATATATATATATAAATAAGGGTGAGCATTGGCCCGATCTAATTACAACCAATACTGGGTCTCATGAGTGACATAAAATCCAGTCAGGTATTTATTTTAAATTTTTTAAAATTTTTATAATATATTTTTATTTTGATTTAAAATAAATTTTATTTATAACTAAATTTTAAAATATCAATTCTTTTCAACTTTTTATTATTTTTTATTCTAAATCTTAAAAAATTTTTTAATTCCATTTTATTTCCTTTCAAATCTTTTTTTTAATTTTTTGTTTAAAAAAATATTTTCACAAAATAATTCATATTTTATTTTATTTAAAAAAAATCATACTCAACCCAACCTGATCAATAATCGAGTTGGGCCAAATCTATGGTCCAAAAAAATTAACCCAGTATAAAACCAGGCTGAGTTTCGTGTCAGTAAAAAAACCTAACCCGTACTCACCCGTATATATCCTAGACAAGCATACTTCCAACATCGCATCAGTGCTTGATCAGGAAATGAAGTTTGTCATCTACAGGACTATGAGTCCAAGAATCAAGCTTCCAATACATAGATTAATCCATACTATAAGAGGATCTACCCAAATGGGCAAAAACTTTCAGATATCTGCTGTGCTACTTGATCTTCATGTGTTGTTCAGAACCGTTTTTGTCAGAATAAATTCTAATATCAGTAGACTTTTATGGATTCCAAGTTCCAACTACTTCATTCGTTTTTTTTCTTATCCATTCTTGTTCAGCCCAAACAACAGGAAAGATTAGTAGTATATATACAGGATGGCAGAGTCACCTGGCTGTCCTCCGCTGAGGACTGCACTTTCAGCTGGTTCCACACCATACACCTAGGGGGAAAATAGCAGCAAAATTCATGAAATTAGCATATATGTCAGACAAGGTGTCCTTCAATCTCTTTTTCAGCTCAGAAAACATGCAACTTAATGATGAATACCTTGATATCTGGGTTTCTTTCCTTGAGAAACTTCCCAGCACCAGTTATTGTACCCCCAGTACCTATTCCAGCAACCAAGGCGTCAACTTTTTCTCCTGAATCTTTCCAAATCTCTGGGCCGGTGGTCTCATAATGGATCTATAAGAATGAAAAAAAACAAAAGAATGCGAGTCTTGTTAACCTGGCATTTCAATTACAATAATATCCACGTAGGTAATACCTTTGGATTGGCAGGATTATTAAATTGCTGAAGCATATAACTATCAGGTATTTTGCTTATTAGCTCCTCTGCCTTCTGAAGAACCCCATTAAATCCTTTGGCAGGGTCAGTCAGATATACCTCAGCTCCAAAGGCTCGGAGTACAATCCTTCTCTCAAGACTCACAAAAGCAGGCATAGTCACTAAAAGTTTATAGCCCTTCAGTGCTGCTATGAATGCCAATCCTATGCCAGTGTTACCGCTTGTAGGCTCCACAAGAACACTCTTTCGTCACCATTATTAAACATATCAGCGTACATAAAAGTTGTTTAAAGCATACATCAATTAATATGGACTCAACATGTGCTGTGGAATATAAGAAAACATCTACTCTGATGAATAATCCCTGAATGTGAATGCCAAATAATTGTGCAATAAATGCCTGAAAACATGTATCAGCAGCAATATTAGCACATATGAATGGAACATGCACGATGGCTATGATGGATGTTTCTAATAAGAAAGAGGCCTTGTGCCAGAGTTGATGGGCAAACAGTGAAATAGGATTTGGATTATATTATTGACAAAACAAAAGCCGTGTCAGAAAGTGCAAAACTGTGTTTCTACAGGCCTGAGGCCTCATGAAGAATCCATAGATATGTGAAATTTTCATGACTGACCTTTCCAGGTGTAATCAAGCCTTTATCCTCAGCATCTTTGATCATGCTAAAAGCTATCCTGCAAACGAGAAAGAAGATTATCATAACAAATTCTCAAATAAACCCTAATGCAGTCAGACAATTCTAGAAACGAAATCCATGCCTATCTTTGACACTAGAGCAGGGTTCCATGGATTCTAGCTTAGCAGCTATACGAGCGACGCACCCATCCACAATGTTATTCAGATAAACCATTGGGGTGTTACCTATTAACTGCAAAAGGAGAAAATAAGTAAATAATGAAGAGTGGAATACTGTCAGCATATCAAAACAATAATGAAGAAATATTACTTCGGTGACATCTTTCTTGATTTCGCACTTTGACTCCATGTTTCCTTCACAAAAAGGCCTCCAGTAAGACAAAGTGAAGCGGTAAGTCGGTAATTGGTGGAAAGGGTCTATACAATTCAATTGCAGAACTCTGCACGATTAGTTTCGTGAACAGATTGTGTCATTATATTAACCATCCAATCAGAACTCTCAGAAAACAGAAGTTCGATTGTTTGATTCCTCTTGGGCGCTATATATGAAGCTAGCACCATGACAGCAAAATTAGTCCAATTTAATGATTTGACGTATACAAGGCACAAAATTGATGAATTTTTTCAATAATAATTAACAAAACAAAAAGGCAAGTAACTCGAAATCCTGAAATCCCGAGAAAATTTCGAAGTCAAAAGAAAGAGAAAGTCAAGCACCCAATTCAAATGATTCAATAATTGCTGACAACCCAAAACATCATCACTAACAAGCATATATTGTCCCGAATTAAGCAAGATACATCGCGCTTAACAATACAAAGAGGAATTAGAAAGCCAGACAGTTGGAAAACCAAGAAGCTTGAAATGAAGAGACAGATGAACATACACACAGAGGAGAGACGTCAAGGGTCCAGTACCTGTTCCTCGCACTGCAGAGGCCAATAACCCTAGAACATAAAGTAAACAACTGTTATATTCGACCTTGGAGAATATCTGAGTCTTTTTAACTATGGGTTTAGTGATATCCACAGCGTCATAGAATTTCCTTTACTTTCAAACCTCCAACTCGTATGCTTGAGCTCCCCCTATTATAGCAGTCATAAAAAAGCATTTTCCTCTAGCAGCAGAAGAAACTCGCGTGCTGACAATATGAATATTTTAATGGATTTTGCTACGTCTTTAGTTGACCACGGCAAAAGTCGAAAACCATGTTGACATTTGTCCGTGCCCAATACCCAAGGGGTAGGTCAGCTGAAGACGGTGTACATTTGTCGGTTTGAGTCTCTTCGAAATGGGTGTCACAGATCTCATCCTCAGCCTCTGCTTAATACGCATTACTGAGGATAGCAAAACTTTGAAGCTTCTAAATTCTGATTTTGATCAAAGCGCATTGAGAAATACTGACCCAGAGAGTCACATATCAAACTTCAGAACTTTAGAGAAAAGAGAAGTTGTAGGAAACTGACATTTTCCATCTTATTTAAGAATGCACAACCGTTATGGCAGAAGTTTTTATTTTTTTCACCCGTCGACGGCTTTACTATGCCTGCAAATTGTGAAAACAAAATGTACAACTTGGAAGCATTACAGAAGAGATTGACAGGCAAGAGGAATCAAGGGTGTCACCGTCCACTGAAACTTACTGGACTCACCAAGCAATTGCCAAAGCATTTGCGTGGACGTAATGATTAGTAAATATGATTAAAAAGTTAAAAAAAAAATAGGACTCACCAGGATTCCCTCCAGACAGGACTGGACTTTCTACTGGTTCAACACCATATAGCTCAGTAACAAAAGAAATATTAAGGAAAACTAGAAGAAAAATAGAAAAACAAAATAATCAAACATGCAGCAAATAACAAAAAAAATCAAGATAATGAAAAGTCCCACCTTAATATCAGGTTTCTTCTCTTATAGATATTTCCCAGCACCTGATCACCTAGGAAGCACACATATACCTATTTAAATAGGAGAGGTAACTATATTGAATACATATGATATATTATTTAATGTGATATGTTTACATAAATATTAAAAAAATTTTGTAAAATATATTTTAAAATGTATTAAAATAATATTAAATTGGTGCTTGAATTATTTTTTATTAGTTGTGATATTATTTTATTATTTTATTATATTTCTTTTTTTTTTTATTACTAATTTTTTTTATTAAAATATATATATATACACACATAAATATATCTGTATATATCTTAAAATTTTTAAAATTAAAATATCTCACATATTATATTATATTATATTATATTATGTGGTATTGATGCTTGTATTCGTATAGATACGTTTTTAGCTAGTCACTGTTCCTCCAGTCCCTGTCCCGGAAACAAGAGCATCAACTTTTACACCAGAACCCTTCCGAAGGCTTAATTTCATTGAACTGTGAAATTGAAAGAAACAGCCTCAACGAAACAGCAGCAAGTGCGGTGCACGTGCACATATCCACGTTTGTGATCAAAGTGGAAGCAAAGATTTGTCAAAGATTATAAGCTCCGAGGAACAGCTGTAAAGGAGGGAGGTGATCTTTATGATGTTATACGCAGGCAGTCCATGTGAACGATATATGGTTGCAGCAGTAGACATTCAAGCGAGCCATTAGAGGGAAAAGGGAATCGGGTCTTATGATGGGCATAGGATTTTGTTTTATTCAGTTTTGGAAATCAAAAAATACCCCACATCGGTCAGGTTAGATGGACGGTGAAGTAGGGCAGCATATAAAATGAAAGAAAGACGCACGCGGAACTCATACATACCTGGACGGGGTCTATGGGCGATCAGGAAGGCCCATGGCCTAGGTAGATGGCTTTCATTGCACATCTGATGGTGCATCTGCCTAACATCTCCTTCTTGGAGACTGTACGTCAAAATTTGTGGCAGCGGGGCTGTGTTCGCGCGGCCCTAACTAATCGAAGTATGATAATTCGTGGGTAGCTTTTATTTGAGATTTGGAATTTTTATAGCATTAAGCCTGTAAAGTAATTGAATGATGTCCACTACCACTTTGATTTTGGGCCTTCGGGGTATGTGCTTTTTAATTATAGTTCAGAAAATGTTTACTAGCAGTTTCAGGATCTCAGTAAGCCCAAGTTGAATAGGGTGCGTTACTTTCTTTTTGTTCGTTTCGAAACGGCATCGATTAACGACAACAATGCCATTTGACGCTATACGAGATGGTAAATTGTTACCTTATGGGCTCACAGCCCGTCACTGTAAAAAGTTTCTTGTTTTTTAAAATTAATTAATACCAATTCTTAAAACTCCCTTGACAAGTAATGATGGATCAATATGTTTGCTGCAGTTAGATAAACCGTTCTTGGCAACATGACAATTATCAGGAGACCATAAGCGAGTTTGAATATTCCAGCCACATACAATTGGTATTTTTATTGAATGGTAGTAAATTTACAAGCAAGAGTCTTTCGCATCCATGTTTCAGATAAGGAGTAAAAGGGAAATCCAAGCCAAATGACAAAAAACAACTTCAGAGCCAAGAATTGACCTTTAAATCCAAGTAGCGAAAACCGGAAATCCAAATTCAAAGGACAAACTACAATATGTAAACCAAGAGTGATTCATAAGTCTTCCACTTGAGCTCAGTGCTCGACAGCCAGGTTCTCTGCTTCTCTCTTCACAGATTCAAAGAGCACAGATGATAGATAACGTTCTCCAAAGCTCGGGAAGACCACCTGTACAAGTTTTCAATGAGCAAATTAGGCTGCAATATGGCAAATCTGATGTCTGGAACTATACTGGTGGGTTTTTAATATTTTTCCCTTTCCAATTCCAGTTATGTGCAGAATATAGGAGACAGCTTCTAGAGAATCAATAACATAATGTAAATTCTTTGATGTAAATGATTGTATCGATACAATTATTATATAACACACTAAAAGTAAGACATGTAACAATGATATATTAAAATATACTGACTTTACAAAAACTTATAATAACTTGTTATATTTCTATTTAGACAACATTATTTTTAAAATTTATTTATGAACCCAATATTTTTCTTTGAATTTTTTTATTTACTCCCTCTACTTTTTATTTTCCAATAACCCACATAAAATATTAGTTTATAAATCTGTTAACTCACCTTTATATATTTTTTATTTTTCTAGTAACTCTCTAACTCCCTAATGTTGTTCTTATTTTCAATTTATAAGCTAATGTTTTGTGGGGTTACTAAAAATTAAAAAGCAAAAGAGATCAATAGAAAATTTTTTTTAAAATTTTTTGGTTTATAAATAAATCTAAAATTATTGAGATCAAAATATAAATACAACAAATTATTTTAAATTGACATATAATTAACATATTTTGACATGTCATTGTCACGTGTTTTTTTTTTACTATATCACGTAATGATTGCACTAGTACAACTAATTTTATAGTTGCAGAAAAAATACCACCTAATATAAATTCTACTTCACGCAAAGCCACAGTAGTGGCATACATCTATCATCAGAAAACCAAATATGAAAGTCTTATTACAGAAATCATAGAGGAGTATGACATCAAAAACAAAACACAAACTTACAACAATAAGCTTTCCAGCATTTTCTGGCCTCTTGGCAATCTTAAATGCAGCAGCGGCTGCAGCACCTGATGATATTCCCACCTGCAATGCATTCATGGTAATAGAATAACATTAAAAATGCTCCCTTCAAAACACACGAAATGGAAGGACACCTGAGGATCCTATTTGGAATTTATATTTTTAAAGAACTCACAAGTAAGCCTTCTCTCAATGCAAGTTGTTTAGCAGTTTCGATAGCTTCTTCACTTGATATCTAAAAGAGCAGATAAGAAAAGTGATTACTAGTTAGCTATGGAATGTGTAGTATGCACCAAAGAAACAAATAAGAAACTCGGAGAGAAAGATAATGGCAACAAAAGGGCATTTATCAAAATTTTGAAAAATCTTTAAAGATGCAAACTGCCACATCCAGGGTGCCTGGCCTCATGTTTAACAATACTCCAAATATGAAGCAAATTATTCCACTTCCTTCCCCACTTCCATGGATGAAGTAGGAATTACAAATCTTTATATTTTAATTTTAGTTCACCAAGTAGGGGGGGACTGCGGAGAGAGAAGATCATAGAACAGATTACATTTAATATATCAACAAGTGAATACAAATGACATTATACAACAGAAAGTAACTTATTATTAAGTATAAATAACACCAATCAAAATTTTAATGGCTTACTTGGATAACTTCATCCAGCAAACTGACGTCCAAAACACCAGGAATGAAGCCAGCACCAATTCCTTGGATCTTATGGGGGCCTTATACATCAATCCAATGCATTAATCAGATGAATGATACCCACAATCATGGGTAGGTACTTTTACAAACAACAATGCAACCATAACAAATTATGTAGAATATAGAAGGTAAATTCTGCATCAAGAAATACAACTACTTTTGACTTTGTTGGTAAGAGAGCTGAAGAGGGGCACGAATGAGAAGGATGATTGAAGTAAAGCACCATTTTGACCTCCAAGTACATTCAGTGTTAAGTAGCACATGGTATTCATGTATTTACATGCTATCATTATGCATAAGCTTGCAACCATATGGGGAAATTTGACAAAACTACGCTCAATTAAACAACCCAGAAGCTGAGGAAATTTGACATGTACAAAATCAAAGTCAGAGAACACAATTTTAACCAGAATGTGACTTGAAAAGGACTTATAACTGGATGTTAAGATTTAACTCAAGTCTCTCAACACCACGCCCTCATTAACAAAACCCTGGCTCTGAGGAAATTTCAGAGACAGGTAAAAAAGAAGCCTGGTAAATCAAACCAAGCTCTGGCCACAGAGCAGTGAGTTCGCACCCAAGCAGCCATCTTCTATATAGCACAATTAGGGGTATAAAGTAAATAGCATGAATATGACAGAGTCTCACATCAGGGAAGTTTCCTTGAAAGAGGGTCCTTATAAACTTGAGGAGTTCTACCCCCTAATAAGCTAGTCTTTTAGGTAAGTTTCCTCTAAGAGCTTGTACTCCATCAAATGGTATCAGAGCTGGTGATCAACGTCACGAAAAAGGCTACCTACAAAAGGTTCTGACCGGTAGGAAGGCCGAGTGAAGTGCCACAGAGTGCAGCTGCCAAGACATCGGCTCTTCAAGGGCGGTGCTATAATGGAATCCCACATCAAGGAGGTTTCCTTGAAAGAGGACCTTATAAGCTTGAGGAGTTCTACTCCCTAATAAACTAGTCTTTTGGGTGGGTTCCCTCTAAGAGCTTGTGCTCCATCAAATGGTATGATAGAGATATGGGTAGTATGGGATGCCTAAATTCCACATCAAATAATATGGGATGCTTGATAGGATACTTAAGATATGTGGTTCTTCCCCCTTGCAAGCCAATTTTTAAGGGTGGGTTCCTCACACTTCATTGGGTCCTATCAATTGGTATCAAAGCCTAGAGTTAACGTCACAGAGAGGGCTACCTACGAAGGGTTATGACTAACAAGAAGGCCAAGTAAAGTGTTGTAGAGTATAGTCGCCGAGACGTCAGCTCTTCAAGGGCGGTTCTATGATAGGGACATGGGTAGTATGAGATGTCTAAATCCTACATCGAGTAGTATAAGGTGCTTGATAAAGTACTTAAGGGGTGTAGTTCTTTCCCCTTGCAAGCCGGTTTTCAAGGGTGGATTCCTCACACTCTCTTGGGTCCTATCAGAATAAAAGTTAAGCAATTAATTCAGATTAAATTCAACAAGTAATCAACTTTCTGTAGCATAGTGGGGAACCAAGTATATTAGTCAAAAAGAAATTTACATGCTCTACTTTCCACCTAACACTGACTGCAGTTTATTTTATTAGACTCACTAAGCAATTGCCAAAGCGTGCAAATGGATGCAACGATTAGTAAATATGATTAAAAAAAATCAGGACTCACCAGGTTTCCCTCCAGACAGTACTGAACTTTCAACTGGTTCAACACCATATAGCTAAGTAACAACAAGAGAAGTAATAAGGAAAACTATAAGAAAAATCGAAAAACAAAATTATCAAATAGAAAAAGCATGTAGATATTCATATAGCAAATAACACAAAATTAGATAATTAAAAGTACCACCTTAATATTAGGGTTCTGCTCTTTTAGATATTTCCCAGCACCAGTTACTGTTCCACCAGTCCCTATCCCAGAAACAAGAGCATCAACTTTGCCACCAGAGCCTTTCCAAATCTCTGGTCCAGTAGTCTCATAATGGATCTAAGGGGAAGAAAAAAAAACCAAAGTATATATGTATCTGAACTAAATTATTTTCAGTCAACATATCCTCCGAGCACAGCACATTGACACATTTAATACCTTTGGGTTAGCAGGATTTTCAAACTGCTGAAGCACATAAGCATTAGGAGTCTTTGCCAGTATTTCTTCTGCCTTCTGCACAGCTCCTTTCATACCCTTGGCTGGATCTGTGAGAACTAACTCAGCTCCAAAAGCTCGAAGAATTGTTCTTCTTTCTAGACTCATTGAAGAAGGCATGGTTATAATAAGTTTATAACCCTTAGCTGCAGCCATGAATGCCAAACCTATGCCAGTGTTCCCGCTCGTAGGCTCAATCAGGATACTCTACGACATGAATAAATTTCAGAATTTCATAATTAATTTTCTTCATCGTTGACTAAATATACAAACTTCTTACATGATTGATTGTCAATTTGTCATAAAACAACAAACTTGTCAATAAAATCAGTTTCATTCTATGAAACTAGAATTAGCAATGAACCTATCTTGTTTGCCTTAACAGGTGAATAAGTAAAAGAGCGAGGGAGAGAGAAAAAGATCCACCAGAAATTTTAAGTTGACCAGTAAATTGCATTAACTTTTAAAATTTTGAAAGCAATATAATACCAATGTCAACAAGAATCAAACAACATTTATTCAAGTAAAACAATATCAAAAGTGGGAAAGAATCAAAAGAAGGAAATTTCAAAGCAATATGAAGTACAAGATGTCGAGATCTATGGCAAGAATTCACATATCAAAGGAGAAGAACTAAAACAAAAACTTACTTCACCCGGTGTAATGAGTCCCTTCTCCTCAGCATCTGCAATCATACTATATCCTATCCTGCAGCAAAGGAAAGAAATATATATTGATAACAGCCACTTTCAGGAAACGCATTATTGCATGAAAAAGAGTAGAGCTTTGGCCTACAATACAGCAACATGTATACCCAAATTATAGGAGACTGCATGATGCCAAATAAAATAGATCGCCCAACCAAACTCAAACAGAGACAACATTATCAATTTATGCATCTTAAGATGGGTGTGAACAAAAGCCGTTAAGCAGCAACTCATGGGAAAATTGTCAGAAGGCATTTCACTTGTTCACTTCTTAATAGATAATTAAAGAAACCTATATACCTGTCTTTGACGCTGGAGCAGGGTTCCATCATCTCCAGCTTAGCAGCAATTCGAGCAACACAACCATCAACAAGATGGTTGAGATACACCAATGGAGTTTTTCCAATTAACTGTACATCTCAAAAATGAGTTTATATGTACTGAATGCTATAATAATTTATTATGTGGATAGGGAAAAGAAAAAAGGAAGGTAAAGCTAAATATGACTTACTCCAGTGATATCTTTTGCAATGGTTGGCTTCTCTTCTGCCATTTTAAGCAAAATACTGCAAAATCATAAAAGAGATGAAGATCCCAGTAAACAAACAGCTACAAGATCTAATTAATAGATTAATCAGAACTTGGATTGGCTTAATTGATTTATATTCTGAGGAAGAAAACAATACCCAAAGTCCTTAATATTTTTCATTCATCAATCAAGAAAAAGATCATGACACCATGCAGTCAAGGAGTGGGGAAGCGAGAAACCAAAATTGTTCAACTATGAGATTGACCCGACAAACTAATTGTACTTAATGGTTTGAAAAAAGATTACAAGCCAACAGGACCGAAAGTCTCGAATCGATATAAATTTAATTGGCGGGAAAACTATAGTTCAAAGAAAAAGGAAAACATGAAACAAGACAACTGGGTTAAACCCAAGAGTGAATACGAAGAATCAAAAGGGCAAAACACTACATATAGATAAATTGAAAGATGCTTGAAACTTCTAAACCGAAGGGCCGCGGCAATATATACGATTAAGAAGAAGCAAGGACTGCAAAATTAACCCAAAGCAATTTTTCCAAAAGAATATACAGGGTTAAGGAAAACCTCTTGAAGAAAGTAAGCAGGGAAATGGGATTGACCAAGTTGAATGGCTCACCAGTAGAATCCTATCTAAGCAATGGGTCTCGGAGAAGAGAAGCTTTGATCACTGGACTTATAGGCGGAAGGGACGAGGAACACTAGACTCTGCCCTTTTGACAACTATTGATGCGTCCGAACAGAGCTGAAAGTGGCCCTCTTTTTGTCTCTATTTCGTTTTTCCTTTTATATCCGCGACCCTTGTGGTTCTGTGGGTTTGCGTATGATGCGAAATGACATCGAGGAAAATTTTTCCATTTCAGACAAGAAACAAAACTTCAAACGTTGAATATAATTTATGAATGATTAAAAATATAAAATAAAATTACTAATAAAGCCAACTCATTTTAAGATAAAGCCACCGCATCAACCTTTTCAATAATCTAATTATTTTTGTCCATTTTTATTGAACCTCATCTTCGTCTTGTCCTGCAGCTTGGAAAAAATAATTAAAAGTAATCCTCCCTTTAAAGGAAAAACTCGAGGACGGCATGACATGCAGATCAAGAAGATCTGATCGGATTTACTTTCGGAATAATTTTGTAGTTTTTAAGTATGAATCTTCAGTTCTGGCTTGTAATTCACTTGACAGAGTCTGAAATTATTGAAAAGTGAACGAAACGGGAAACCTTAAATTATTGCTGGTGTCATTTATTTATTGTTATTGTCAAACACGTAATTTGATTCCCATCAAATGACGTAATAAAAAATAAATAAATAAAACACTTGAACCTAGAAATTCTGCTTCGGACAACCCAGTCCCACGTTTGCCATTTTCTGTTGAAGTTACATCGAGACTTCCTCGACAAGTGACGGGCGATTAGAACATGACATACAAAATTATAATATAATAAGTGTTTAATTATCTAATAATATTATAATATGCGTATAATTATTGTAAATAATTATTTTATTTTTAAATTAAATTATACATTATTATTAATTATTTCAATATTTGTCTTATTTTAATTAAATAATAACATAATAAAAATAAGAAGAATTGTATATAAATTTAACCCTTTTATATACATCATCATTTATTATTATATCTTTATACATTTTTTATAATAAGTTATATAAATGAAATTATTATATGACACATTAAATAAATAAATATATATATATATATATATATGACAACAACATGTAAAATAAGTTTACTAAATATCAATATAACATACAATGTTATATTTATATTTTAAATTTAATATTTTTATATTGATTATAAATTTAAAGCTCTTTATTTCTTACTTTTTTAATTATACGTTATCTTTCTTTTTATTTTTAATAACTCTTGAAAAATATTATTCTGTAAATTTATAAATTTATTGATATACTTCTTTTACTTTATTAATAATCCTCCCAATCTATAATAATATCCTTAATTTTAATTTACTAACTAATATCTTTTTAGAGTTAAATAGAGAAAGTATAGATAATAAATTGGTAAATTTAAAAAATATATTTATAAACAAAATTAAAAAATATATATTATAATGGAAATGTAAATAAATAAATTATTTTAAATTTACATTCTAGTAACTTATTTTAACATAATGTTATCATATATTATTTTTCTATTTTACCGCATAATAATTATACCATAACAATCACTCTTTAAAAAGCACAAACAAACAAGTTTGAACAAATATAGTTGACTTTTTTATTGGAAAACAGCAATACATAAATATCTTTTAGAAAAATTAAACATCATGTGTCTCGTCCAAAAAGATCGCACGTGTACGTGAAACTAATTTATTTCTCTATGCATTACATGAATGTTAAATAAAATTAGTTTATTTTATTATATATGAATACATTTTAAATTAATAATATTTCTAAGTATTAGTAAAAAATAAAAGTTAATAATATACTGTAGTATAAAAATAACATAATTAATTAAAAAAGTCAATAAAACTAATTATGTGATATTAGTAAAAAAACAATAACAATAAACTTATTGAAAGAGTACTATTATAAATTAGTTAACTATTTTTTCATTTTAATTTTGAACTATGTTAAATTATATTTATAATTATTTAATATAAATTTTAAATAATATTTAATTAATTAATTCATTATTTTTTTTGTTGACTTTGAAAAATATTCAAACTATAATAAATTCCTAATTTAAGAAGTGATTTATTAATTTATTATATTTTTGTTTAATTTGAAAAATTTTTAGACTTCAAATAATAACTTATTAATTTTTCTGTTTACTTTAAAAAATTTACAAATTAAAAAATTTTTGATTTAAAAAATAATTTATTTATTTATTTATTAATTATTTTATTATGTTTTTCTTGACTATAAAAATTTATGTAAATTAATAACTTTATTATTTTTTATTAATAATAAATAATTTACACACTTCCAAAAATTCTTAATACATGCAAAAAAATATATATATCATTATATAAATAAGTAAATCCGTCAAGTAGCTTTACTCAAAGAAAGCCAAATTTACATGTTCTCTGCTCAATATGTAATGCAATTACTTAATCGACTTCTCGTGTTAATGCAATTTTTAAAATAATTTTTGTAAGAAATTGTGCTTTGGATGTAGCGTAGACCAATTGTTGCATTATGTGTCATCTTTTTGAATAATGACGCACAATGATCATTAAATTTATAAAATAAAATATAAAATGTCTTCACGTTTCTTTTAAGACATTCATGCATTTTTTAAACAAAGTTGTATTTATGATGCATAAAAATGGGAAATTCAATGTCAACGTTCATATATTTAATATTGGAGAAAAAAGTCCAATATATGATATTTATCATGTATAAGTAAAATAGACTTTTTTAGCGTGAAACTTTATTTACCGATGAGAATTTATTGATTAAATCCTCACCACTTTATATAATTATTTTTCGCTTTCTTCATATATAAATATATATATCAATAATTATTAGAAGTACGTGAATTTTATGTAATCAACAAAAAATAATAAAATAATTAATTTATAAAATTATTTTGTAGCCTATGAAAAAATAATAATTAATTAATTAATAAATTAATTAACTATTTCTTAAACTAAGAACTTCTCAAATTGTGAAATCTTTTTAGAATGAATGAAAAAATAATCAAAGAATTATTTTTGAAGTCTGAAAACTCTTTAGAGTAAATAAAAAAATTAATGAATTAATTAACCACATTTTAAATTGATAATTCTTTAAAGTTTGAATATTTTTTGAAGTTAGTAAAAAAATAATAATTTAATTAATTAATTGTCTCTTAAATTTGTTAATAAAAAGCTATAAATATGATTTGATATGGTCTAAAATTAAAGTAAGAAAAAATATAGTTGAATAATTTATGATACTGCTCTCTCAATTAGTATTATAGTCACTTATATCTCACCAATTTCACATAATCAATTTATAAATTTTATCTAATTTATTATATATTTTAATATCACAATATATTACTAAATTTAATTTTGGTTAAAATACTAAGTTGGTCCTTGAATTTTATTTATTGTTTCAAAACAGTCCCCTAAGTTTGAAAGATTTTAAAATAGTCTCTCAAGTTTTTATTTTGTCTCATTAAAAAAATTTTAAGTAAAAACCATTAATAATTTAACTGTATTAATTTATCTACTTACATGGACATCACATGTATGATTTATTTTATATTTAAAATAATGACATGGCATTTAATCATAATATTTAAAAAAAGAACACAAAACCTCATAAGGCCTAACTTAATTGCAAATCAATACAATTGAAGATTAAAGATTCCTCATACGGTAGCGGTACCCCTCCCTCATACAGTGACAGTATCTCTCTTTAGCACTGTGTCTTTGCAATGAGCGTTTATCTCTTTATCTCAGTAAGTGTAGCATCCGTCCTTATGTCCATTGATGTTTGGTAGGAGGTAACTGAGGCCAAATATAAACTGCGTCCTCGTGTATTTACACTAAAATGAGTGAAATTGGTTCCATCAATAATGCGACCCTTTGGATCAATAATTAAATATATTTATAAATTTGACTCATCAATTCCACAAAATATTCTTATGCAGAGCCATTTTTGTTGTACTGTACCGGGTATATTACCACATCACAGAGTACAATCACTTGTCAAAAGAAATAATAATAATAAAATAAGCTAGAGGAAGAAACACCAATAAGGGAGCTTGTAGGCTTTATGTCCGGTCGATAAGAAGAAAAATTATTATTGTATTGAGTCCATTGTATTTAAAATATAGTTATTAAAATAGGTCAACTCACCTCATTCAAGTTGGCCCACCCGATCTAATAGATTAAATGAGTCAGCCTGTATAACCCACCATAAGGTGGTGGGTAAAAAATCTCAATTGGAACCACCTAGTGGATTAGGTAGGTTATCTCGTTTAACCCACCAAAAGATAAAAAATTTGTCATTGTCCTATTGCTTTAACATACTTAAAAAATTATAAAAATTTAAATATAACAAATTACACTTGCATAAGTATTATGAAGTTTCACTAAGAAGCATTAATAAAATTGAAATATTCATTTATAGTCAAAGTTGAAACTTTATCACCATTGCCACTACCAATCTCTTCACCTTCACAATAACCATTTATATCAACTAAAGTAAGAAATAATTAAATTTCCATCAAACACACATATATTACTATACAAATCACAATATAAGAAAGTCATGAATGATAAATTAATACCATTGACATTTTCTAGGTACAAATAAGAACTTGGACATTTTCTGGAAAAATAGTACACCTATACTTGTTAAAGACCTATGAGCCAATACTAAAGGCTGGTTCACTAGCAACGGTGGTGATTGGAATGCTAAGTATATCACATGTCATTTTTTATAGGGTAGGAAATCGATATTGATTCTACTTTTAATATTTCAAGACATCTAACTTTTTAACATATTTAAGGTCTTGTTTTGCCTCATATAGGTAATGATCCAATTCAAATTTTCTTAGTTTCACTAACAAAATCAATATACTCATATATTCTAAATACATGTAAGAAATAATGAGTTATTATGAAGACATCAAATAGTAGATAAAACAAAATCAAACTATTAATGGAACAGAAAAAACTTACATCAAGAATATCAAAACCATCAATAGTATCTGCATCCCTTCCAATTGTAAGAGCATGTTGGCTAAAGTTAGTGAACACAACTAAACCACTTGTTTCGCCCATTAAGATTGATGATGTTACATTCTTTTCATATTGGGCATAAAGGCAATATAACTTAGTCTTAATATTGTCTAACTTGTCTTGACAAGTCATAGGATCAAACCCATTATAAGAAAAACACAATGCCTCAAACTTTAGGCGAGAATCAAGAACAACAGTCATGGTAAGGATAATACTATAATTACCCCCAACACTTGTCAAACTTTGTTTTCATCTTCATTGCCATTTCTTTTATTACTATGTCAGTACTATCCAACATTTTCATCAACAGACATTCAATTTTCCACACGTGTAAGAAATATGTGTTCGATGTGGAGTAATTTGAACCAGAAAACAAATTAGTTATGGTATTGAATGGACGAAAGAACTCACACATATGCTATTCTCTTGTCCACTCTTCATTTAAAGGATATGTCTTGAAATTCCTATCAGTCATTGATAGTCTACAAAAGGCATGAGGAAACCTAATTGCACTTTCAACCATTATGAAGGTGGAATTCGATTTAATGGGAACATCCAACTGTAAACCCACTGTAGTGTCAGTATGACTAATTGCTTTCACACACTCCTTAAAAGCAATCATTATCGCCTCTGATGCTTTAACATATTCAAAGTTCTCTCTAATAATGTGCAAAGCTTTACTAGCCACTTTTAAACCCTCTTGAACTATGAGGTTCAATATATGGGCACAACATCTCACATGGAAAAATTCACCATCATATAACAAACCATTTTGCAAATACAAAAGATCTTTTGATACCCCTTGCATATTGTCATTTACAAAAGCATTATCCAAAGTGATTGAAAATACTTTTATTTCTATTGTCCATTCTCTTAAACATTTAAATACATTGTTGGCTAACTCAATACTAATGTGCAGAGGTTCCATTTTACAAAAAGAGATAATTTTACTGTTAAGCTTCTAATGTTTATCAACAAAGTGTGCAGTCAAACCAACAATAAGAAGTTAAATATATTCTACTAAGACTTCTTAACATAGATTCTTTCAATTTATCATTTTGTTGAACATAATATTTCCATACATCAGACACAACAATATTCCTACTAATGTGCTTCACATCTGGATTATAATTTTTATAAAGTTCCCTAATCCACCTGTATTTAATAAAAGCATATGGAAGACCATGCTCAATAATAGTTATGGCCATAACATCTCTTGCACTTTTTATGATCAATTTGTCGGGCCTTTAATTTTCCTGATTGATCAAACATCATAGTGCTAACATTATGATATTTATAAAGTTATGGACACTTAAGAATATGATAAAGAAGACTTGAAGTACCAATATTTGATCCTCCACACACATATGTTTGTCCACATCAATTACATTTTTCTTTCTCTTTACCATCAACTAAACCTATGTTAGTGAATGATTTCCACACATCTAAGGTACAAGTTTTAGGCTTCTTACTTGACGGTTCTTTCCCTTTGTCCAAATTATCAGCATCATTAGAGTTTGAAGGAATTAATTGATTCATAACCTTAACATTATCATTACACCCACATATTAACATTGTTAACCGATTCCATTATCCAATAATAAAATGCTAATTAAACAATAATTAGAAGAAAAAAAAGGGTGTCTTCTTTCATGTCGGACTGAGAGGTTATCAGAAAGGAGCGCTGATCGTTGCTATTGCCGGTGAGCCAAGAATTAATTGCCTTAGTAATTAAAAAAAAAAGGTTAAACAATAATCAGATGGCTGCTAACAATAATTAGACACTAATTAAACAATAATAAGAAAATAATTGATCTAAACAACACACAGACCGACGACAAACAAGAACAATGACGATGAAAAGAGTCAGAGACTAGTGACAAACTAGGAAGCGAATCAGTGATTGTACAATTAATCAAATAGTCAAAGACTGGTGATAAACACTTGAACAAGGACCGCGACGAACAGAAGCTGAATGAATGAACAGAGATCGACGACGAACAAGAAATAATTGAATGAACAAGCAAATACCAGCAACAAACACTCGACAAGGACCACGACAAGTCGAGATTGATGATGAATAGAGACCAACGATTAAACAAGCGATAGAACGATGAAATGATCACTTGATTAGAGCTCTGGCTCTGGTAATGAGTGGACACTGGTAAGATGACAATCTGGTAATGGGCGGAGGCCGACAGGCAGTGAGGCATAACATGGGAGTGGGAATGGCATTGACTCTGACTCAGCCTCTGAAATTAAGTTAGAATGATAGTCAGGTAATGATAAAATTAGCCATTGGTGGTACTGTAGAGTGTTAATTGTGTAGTCTGATGTGAGTGTATTGTGACTTGGTATCTTTTTTTTTTTTTTTTTTTTTTTTTTTTACATTAAAATGTAAATGGCTGAAGTAGAAATTATTAGGCTGAAAACTTAAATAAGAAAAAAAAAAAAGTCAGGCTAGCTGTTTAACTTGTAGGCTAACTCATTGAACCCACATGTTAAACGGGTCAGGTTCGGATATGTATATTAAATGGGTTATATAAAGAGTGCCTCAACCCAACCTACCTTTTTGGTGGGTTAAATGGGTTTGACCCATTGACACCTCTAATTCAAAACACAAAAACACACTCTTCCTAACTATACGCAGAAGAGGGGTGTCGCCACTGTATAAGGTATTTTCAATGTTCAATTGTATTGAGTGCAACTAGGTTAGGGATTATGTGGCTTTGTATTCTTTTTTTCTTCTTTCTAAAAAAAAGTATGATTAGAAGCCATGTCATTATTTAAAATACAAAAGAAATATACATGTGGCATTTACATAAGCAAATAAATTAACACTGTTAAATTACTAACGATTTTTACTTAGAAAGGTTTTTAATGAGACAAAATTGAAACTTAAGGAATTATTTTAAAACTCTTCAAACTTAAGGGATCATTTAAAATAATAAATAAAGTTAAGGGATGAACTTAGTATTTTAACCATTAATTTTTTACTAACACTTATAAATATTATTGATTTAAAATGTATTGACATATAATAAAACAAATTAATTTTCTCTAAAGTATGTGCAATACGCAGGCTAATAAACTAATTATATGTTAAATTATACTATCTGTATGGCATAAGCTAACCTAAAGTAATTTATCATATTTATATTTTAGATTTTATTTATGAACTCAAAATTATTTAAAAAATTTTCACTTTCCTCTCTTACTTTTTATTTCCTAGTTACTCACATGAAAACATTAATTAGTTTATAAATTTTTTAACTCACCTCTATACTTTTTTATTTTACAAATAATTCCCCAAAACCCTAATTTCATCCTTATTTTTAATTTATAAACTAATATTTTGTGGAATTACTTAAAAATTAAAAGTTGAGGGGATAAATTGAAAGTTGCAAACAAAATTTATAGATTTATAAATAAAATCTAAATTTATTAAGATCAAAATATAAATACAATATATTATTTTAAGTTAGTATACATAAACATTTTTTAACATGTTATTATCACATGTTTTACTCTTAATAATCCACATAGTGATTGCACTAAAACAATTGTTTTTGCAATTGCATCAAAAATTTCACCAAGGTAAAAAGCACAAAATATTTAGGGAGCGATTGACATGCCATATAATACTAGATTGTATAAGTTTATATAATACAATTTACCTTTATCATATATTTGGTGCATGCATTAGATTGTATAAACTTATATAATTAACTCTAGTTAATCACATTTAATACAGTTAAGTACTATATTATTAATACAATATCTCTTGACATGATTAAACCTAATTGCATTAATTAGATATTTCGTGTCTTTTTAATAAAATATTTTTTTGATCTCTCACATATATAATATTTCTCATTTACTCTCATAATTTTTTTCAATTTAGTCCCTCATACTCATAGTAACATACTTTTCAATTTAATCCCTCACTGTCTCTTCAATTTAGTATCTCACATAATTGTCCTTTGGCTTTCAATTAGTCACTCACATATATTCATTTCTTTATTTAATCCTAACACAAATAAAATTGTTATCAATAATATCCTAAAAGCTAAGTTAATTTAAAAAAAATATGAACCCATAATTCTTTTTCATGTTGGTCCCTCACATATAACATATTTTCAATATGATTACTCATAGAATTATCTTCTTAATTTAGCCCCTCACATATGAATATTTCTCAATTTAATCACTCAAAAATAAAATTGCTATTAATAATATTCTTTTAAAAATAAGTTAATTTAAAATACAAATTCATAGAAAATTTTTTCAATTTGTTCTCTTATATATAAGATTTTATTTAATTTAATCCCTCACATAATTGTTTTCTCAATTTAATCATTCTTATATGTACATTTTTTCATTTAATCTATCAAAACTAACATTGTTATCAATAATATCCTCAAAAAATAAGTTGATTTAACAAATACGAACTCATAGATCTTTTTTCTCAACTTGGTTCCTAACATATAGGATATGATCCCTTATAAAATTATTTTTTTAATTTAGTCTCTCATATATGTACATTATTCCATATGATCCCTCACAACTCAAATTATTTATAAGAGACCAAAATGAAAAATATTCACATGTGACAGACTAAATGGAGAATAATCTTATTTGTCCAGGACCAATTTGAAATAGAAATTTTGTAAGGTACTAAATCAATAAATACTCTACATGTGAGGGACCAAATGGGATTTTACTTATTTACTCTTTATTTCAAAATTTAAATTTTCCATTCAAAATAATTAACTTTTACATAACTAATATTATATAGTATGTCACCAAATGTATAATTATATTATTTTATGCAATACAATATTTGATATAATGTCACACTAAATATCGTATAGTATTAAATTTTTACTAGGCTTTATACTATCAGGTCTTAGCTTATTTATCTTTATATTATCATGCTTTATACAATATGTCAAATGGGCCATTTAAGGCATATAAAGTAATCAAGAGAACTATTTATTTATTTATTTATCTTAATATTTTTTATAATTATAATTTTTTAACTAAATAATTTAGTTGTTTTCTTATATATTAGCATATTATAATAAGTTCCTTTCGTATAGATTTTTTAAAAGTTTAATTATATAAAATTACTAAAACACTCTTTGTGTCATTCAATATCCTCGTGCCTTATTTTCATCTTTCCAAAACGACAATCAATAAATTCATCCATTGCCATCAAACTTTACTATTCTTCACACCCTCCCATGTTATTTACTTTTATACCTAATTCTGTGTGTTGTCATAGGAAAATTCTAAAAGGAGTTGAAATCAAGCCAATAGATTAGGGAAGGTATAGAGAATTCCAGCGTGAACGTGTTTGGTACATAGGAGATCAATCTTCATTCCAATGGAATGAGCATTACCGCAATATGAGCCAATTTTCTTTCCATTCTGTATATATGAAATATGATACAATGCATCGGAATTGCTTGCAAATTCCATTCATACCTTCACATAAATCTCCTCCATTCCTCTGTACCCATACGTTGCAACTTTTTCCCCCATCTTAACCAAAGAGCTGCAAAAAATCATTTCTTTTCTTGTCATACCAACTATCATGATCTAATCTTTAAGATTCCATTCCTTTATTTCCTATAAAATTCATTTCATCCTACTAAATGGCCCTAATCTTCTAACCTTCACACATTGCCACGGAACACACTTAGCACCTAATGTCATGTACTGTACTAAATGAGAACACATTGCTACAACCATACAACAATGAAGTTCTGTGACCATTTGATAATTGATAGGAAGAGATGAGAAGGAGGAAGATGGCAAGAGAATTGTCATTCTGTTACAAGTAGTCTCTTTTAAATAAGGATAGTAGCTATGAGAGGGGGCATAAAAGGATCATGAATGTTTTGTATAATAGAGTTTATCCTTTTCTCGAATAAAAGAATATTATTGTTATTATTTTCTTTTGCATTTTAATCTCATCTTTTCATTCCATTTTCTTATTGTTTTGATTATGGAACTATCAAATGGTGTGATCAAAATTAGTTATTAAGAATGTGCTAAAACAACATAATATGATAATAACATTCAAAACAAGAAATTACATATTAATAAACACTAATTTGGATTCGAAAATGTGCTTCACACAACTCATTGATTAGTCTGAGAAAGAACCAGTGTCCAATGTTTAGAACACAATAGAGCAAAGACAAAAGACTTCCAAGAAAAGCTTTTGGCTAGAATAAGAAAGTTCCCACACCACATGGGACATGTGACCTTTCCCTTTTATAGTAGTTTTAAAATATTAACAAAATTATGTTTTATTTAATAAAATATAAGCTCTCCAATTAGTTCAATAGATAAGTTTTAATTTCTCTCTCTATCGAGTCTTTGTTAATGATCTTCTATAATAATTATGATTAACAATTAACTATATGTTAAAGTCTTTATCTAAACGAGTCTGTGAGTAATTCAAATCATTATAAATTATTCACAAAGTCAACAAAAATTTGATCTATTTTCAGTTTAGTTTAATAATAATTGTTTAATAATAATTACACAAAATTGTTATAATAATTGAATTAATACTAATCTACCAATAATATAAAATTATTCTAACAGAATGAGTTCAAACCAAGGGGATAAGAATTATAATGAATTATATAACAAATATGTACTGTTAATGATTAGTATTGATTATATCGGTTGTAAAATTTGGATGTCTATCAACGGAGTATATTGGCTGGAGGAGATGGAGATGAGACCAACAAGATATTAAATAATAGGAAAGGCGTTTGAATAATTTTAGATAATGGAGATTTTTTTTTGCAATTTAAAAAATTTGTAAAATTTGAATAATTTAGATAATGTAATTCCTGTTTTAGGGTTAGGAGACACATCGCAATCCTTAGCAAAAATTACAGTTGTTTATAATTTTAAATTCAATGGATATAACAAAATTGAACAATTTTTAAATGGTATGATATAAACATATGATTTAATTATTTTACCAACTTCCGAAATTTGTTTGTAATAAAATAATAAAGAATTGTATTCAAATATAATTCTATAATATATAGCTGATTTTAACCAAATAATAATAATAATTAGACAATGATCAAATTTGTTTGATGCATTGGACTGCAAAGCTTAAATGTCTAACTGCAACACATGGAAAGTGATATTCAAAAACAGGGATCTGAAGTTAGACCCTTGCAAAATGAATTATTTGTTTTAAAATTATTTTAATTTCTGAGAGAAAAAAAAAATAGTGTATAAGGTTCCAAAATTTGGAAATTTTTTTATAAAAAATAAAAAATATTCAAATTCTAATCCTTGATACCCCTAAGGTGTTGAAGTGTTCAGCCAATAGATTGAATAGCAGAACAAAGAATCATAAAATTTTGATTACTAAGTCAAAACCTATTCATGCTATTCTTTCGTAATTTAATAGTTAAAAGCATTTTTTAAAGAGCAATTTATCAAATACAAATTACTTCTTAAATATTAAAAAATAATTACAAAACTATTTTAGTCCTCTAATTTTAAGCATAGTTTTATTTTGATCATTCATAAATTGAAAGATATGAAATGATTATTCACTTTTAAGATTTAATTCAAAATGATTTTCCTTAATCTCACTTAGAGAGACTACTTTTAATTAAATGTTGAAAAGTAAAAGATTATTTTGAGATTTTCAATTTGTAAAAAATTAAAATGAGACAAAGTTTAAAAGTGAAGTATTATTTTGAGACTTTTAATTTGTGAATAACTAAAATAAAACTAAACTAAAAAATAGAATACCAAAATGATACTTTTTTAAAAAGTTATTAAATAATATTGCCAAAATACAAACGGATACCTCTTCTGAAATTCGAATTAACAAATTGTTTCAAAATAAATACAAAACGACAACAATTTAAATTGGGCTCAGTTTGGTCGTGTTCTTTGGGAGGAAAATGCAGCTTAATTTCATTTTAGAAAATAAAAGAACCCATTTTGAAATTCATAGGAACTAAGGTTGTGCCAAAAAAGGTGTTTCTGAGTAATGGTAAATTTAGAGGTACTTTGTTCTTAGGAAAGGTAATAAAATCCAAAACTATTTTTTTACGAGCAGTTGTACTCTAGGCAAGTCACTGTTTATCATAACTACACTTAATTATTTTTACCAAACTAATATTACAAAATCAAACGTTTATATGTTTTTTTTCTTCATTTTTATAATTTGACAGTTACAATCTTAATTATTTTAACATGAACTATTTCTTAAATGTTCATCGCCTAGTATAAATTGCTTCTCTTTCATAATACATTTCTTAAATTCTATTTAACAAAGATATTAAAATAAATTAAAATATTAAATTCTATTACCTAAAATATATGACATATTATGAAGAAAATGTGTGGTAATAACATGTTAAAATATGTTCACCATATCACAATTTAAAATAAATTATTATCTATATATTTTAATCATACTATTTTTAGATTTTATTTATAAACCTAAATTCTTTTTTAATTTTTTAATTTAGTCTCTCTACTTATTATTTTTCAATAATTCATGTAAAAATATTAGTTTATACATTTGTTAACTTGCCTCTATACTATTTTTATTTTTTTTAATAATTCTTTGACTCCCTAATTTTATTTTTATTTTTCATGTATAAACTAATGTTTACAGAGATACTAAAAAATAAAAATAGGGGGTGAATTAAAAATTTATACAACAAAATTGTTTGATTCATAAATAAAATCTTAAAATATAAATATAATTAATTATTTTAAGTTAATTATATTTTGATATATTATTAGTACGTGTCTTCTTGTCATATAGTAATAATATCAATACAACTAATTTTATAGTAACATAAAAATTATTATCTTTTTTGTCAAATGATAAATGAAGTAAATTTTTATTATAAATAATTATAAGCTTTTCCTTATAAATAGTAGCAAATCAGTTTTTTAAATAATCATATCTTTATTTAAAATAATTATTTATCATGGTTGCTCTTTAACTTTTTTTTTAAATCACTGTTTAGATGTCTAATTCTTTATCAAAGTTTGAGAGTAAATTCTCCACATTTCTTAATTATAAAGTTTTTGTAAATTTAAAAACATAATAACATGAACAAAATTTTTCTTCAATTGAGGGCAATTGTCTCTCATTTTTTTTCTTAATAATACTAATTAAATTTAAAGAATGAGAGACAGCTATAATAGCAATTGCCCATAATGACACCAAGGAGAAAAAATGTAATAGATCTATTTTTTTTCCTTTTTATTCATTTAAAAATTTTTTTTTTCTAACTTTGAAAATTTAAAGAAATCAAAGACCATGATTAAAATAGTGTTTTCATGTTATTGCATCTATCATTCTTTCATTCATTCGAGAATTTTTTATATAATGAAAGTTTCAATATAATATAAAATATCAATTTAAGATGTTATTATATTGTTTGGAAATAGTTAGAAATGATTAAAAAATATTACCAAAACATTGAATATTTAAAAAATCTAATTAGGAAAAAGAATATACGGAAAGAAGGATCATTCTCAATCTATCTATGCTTTGCATAACTTGTGGGATTAGAAGAGTAGTCTAATATGAAAAGAAAAGAAGAAATGGCAAAGGTAGGCCTGGGAGGAGTAGGTGAGTGCTGTAGAGCCGAAGACGCAATCGAGGGGTATTATTGTCCCACTCGGAGGCGGCCAATCTGCAGTGGCTCGTACATTCTAAACGGCAACGCAGATCTCGAATTCTCTACGGTCTACATTATTTTCTCTGCCTCGTAAGGTCGTCACAGAACCGGGTCCAACCGAGCCGGAAACATGGGGGTCCCAGCCTTTTACCGGTGGCTCGCTGACCGCTATCCGCTCTCGATTTCCGATGCGGTGGAGGAAGAGCCCGCCGCTGGCGACGCTGGTGTTTCGTATCCTGTTGATGTGTCGAAACCTAATCCCAATGGCATGGAGTTCGACAACTTGTACTTGGACATGAATGGTATCATTCACCCTTGTTTCCACCCTGATGGCAAGGTTCGTGCTCCAGCTCATCCAGCTCAACTCAGTTTTCTTTATTTTTTTTGTTCCACCATTTACATGTTAATTTGTTTCTTGTCCGTTTCAATCCAAATTTGCGAGTCAGTCATATTTTATAGAGTGACTGGGAATGTTATGTGTGGGGTTATTAAGTTTCCCATACCATAGAAGTAGAGTAGTAGAATCTTACGTTCTCTCGCAATGCCTCTTATTAACTCTGCTTTTTGTTGAACTTTGTGCTTTCCTTTTGTTTAAATATCGTAATCCTGATTCGGTAAATACAGCGAATGATATATTGAATTCGAGAGAGAACCGAAAAGAAACAGTCTGTTAAGAAACTGAGCATCTTTCTTTGGTTGTGCTGAAAGGGAAATGAAATTCTGAAATCTCTGTTTCAACTTTGTAGTACATGATTATGTGACTAGGGTAGAAAAAACTTCTAAGCCAAAGACGTTTGGATCGGTGAATTTAGAATTTTTTGGTGGACCATTCCACCAAGAGATAGAGATTGAGAGAGACAAAGTGGGTTTTTGTAGAAACGCTTTAGCTGGTGGGTCTGCTTACTCTGTTTGACAAATAGTAGTCAATTCATAATATGGTGACATGATTTATGAAGTATTTTTGTAAACTTACATTCTTTTCTACAAATTGTTTCTGATAAATCTCTAATTGCAGCCGGCACCTGCTACCTATGATGATGTATTTAAATCAATATTTGATTATATTGACCATATCTTTTCGTTGGTTCGCCCAAGGAAGCTTCTCTATCTTGCAATTGGTATGATGCATTTGTTGTTTTTCATTTATTTTTAATATAATCTATTGTTGAGGTATCATATTTCTGCTGCCAGATCTACTATATCATCCCCTACAATGATAGGTTGTAAGTCCAAGGGATTTGAGACTTTATGTCAAAGGGCCAAACAACATTTCTATCTCTTTTTTTCTCTATGTTTACTATTTGGGTATGGTCTGTGTACTTTAATTTTGGTCAAAATCTTATTAAGTAAAAGACTCGGATATTTATTTGAGAAATTATATAGATGAGCCAAGACAGCAATATAGGACTTGTATATATCCCCTTTTAAGAAGAAAGCAATCTTTGTGTCCTTTGTAAATGCTAAGGCTATTAATTCTATATCTTGTCGTTTTCAAACTTCTAGTTCCCTTTTTTTCTGCATTAAATTTGAATTACTTTCTCACTTCACCCATTTCTTTCTATGTGCACTTTTCATTTCCCTTTAAATTTTGCACAAAATTTTCCTAATTCCATACTTTGCAGATGGTGTTGCACCAAGGGCGAAAATGAATCAGCAGCGTTCTCGGCGCTTCAGAGCCGCAAAAGATGCAGCTGAAGCTGTAAGAATATGATTATGTTCATGTTATTACAATGGTTTTTCCATTTTTATGATGAACTTTTCCGACCTATGATGCTTTTATGGGTGACACTGTAGGAAGCTGAAGAGGAAAGACTGAGAAAAGAATACGAGGCTGAGGGAGAACTTTTGCCTTATAAAGACAAGCCTGAAACTTCTGACTCAAATGTCATCACCCCTGGCACTCAATTTATGGCAGTGCTGTCAGTGGCACTCCAGTATTATATACAGACTAGATTGAACCACAACCCTGGCTGGCGGAATACAAAGGTGCCACTAATTTAATACTATGTAATAATTACTTCCCTTTGTCCCTTCTAGAGTGAAAGATGTATGCTTTGTGGAGTGATCCAGTCCATTTTTTTTCCTCTAGACAAAAGGATTTTAGGATACTTTGGCTTTATTTATTTACTCATGGGGCCACATTGGGTGATCATTTCAAGGTTATACTTTCTGATTCAAATGTTCCTGGTGAGGGAGAACATAAAATCATACAGTACATCCGATTACAACGCAACCTTCCTGGCTTTGATCCAAACACTCGACATTGTTTGTATGGGTTGGTGAGTAATTCCCATTATGCCTATTTTTTTCTATTTGTGTGCTTTCCTTGACTTATACATGGTATCGTCTTTTAACCAGGATGCTGATTTGATTATGCTCTCTTTAGCTACACATGAAGTTCACTTTTCAATACTGAGGGAGGTTAGTTTCCAATGTAATTATCCTGACAGTATTAGCTCATTGATCCCCATGGTGAGTCTAAATGATTAATTGCCTGGGTACACAGGTGATTACTCTTCCTGGACAACAGGAGAAGTGTTTTTCATGTGGCCAAGTTGGTCATCTTGCAGCTGATTGTCGTGGTAAGCCAGGTGATAATACTGAGGACTGGAATCCAGTAGATGATACCCCAATTCACAAGAAAAAATATCAGGTTGGAGGATTGATATCCAGCATCTTGTGCTGGATTTTATTTCTTTCTATCCTTTGAATTTTTAATTTAACTTAGTCATTGCATGCACAGTTTCTTAACATCTGGGTACTGCGGGAATATTTGCAATATGAATTGGATATACCCAACCCTCCTTTTGAGATTGACTTTGAACGCATAGTGGATGATTTTGTTTTTCTATGCTTCTTCGTTGGCAATGACTTTCTTCCACATATGCCAACATTAGAGATCAGGGAGGTAAGCAGCTGGCCGAACCTTGTTCCTTCGAGTTGTAACCTGTAACAAAAGATATGCCAAGTCTATCTGCTTGTTGCTATGCTGTGATTTTTTGATGTTGCATATTTCTCTATCAACTAAATTACTTATGCTATTATTTTTAATAACTTTTACTACTTCAGGGGGCTATAAATTTATTGATGCATATTTATAGACGGGAATTCACTGCTATGGGTGGTTATCTTACTGATGCGGGTGAGGTAAATTTCTTCCTCTTCTTCTTTTTTTTTTTTTTTTTTTTCGAAGTTTGTTTAATTTTTTCTTCAGCTATCATATTTTATTTTCTTGTTTTGTGCTTTAGAATTAACTCAAGTAATAAGTCTAGAAACCCTTTCCTTTTCGAAGAGTTCTGTATTGTGAATCACTTTATACCTCCAGGTCTTCTTGGATAGAGTGGAACATTTTATCCATTCTATCGCTGTTTATGAGGATCAAATATTTCAGAAACGAGTTCGAATTCAGCAGGTATTCTGCTTTCTCTGTTTATTGAGTTTTTGTTTCTGGGAGGAATTACTATGATAAATTTTTTATACATAATGTTCTCAGCCCTCTGAATTCTTGCACTAATTATTATTGCCACTTGCTTAGAGATAGTTAATTTGGTTTGACATATTGTAAGAAAGTTATTGTGTGGTCTGTTGATATTGATGTGGAAAAGCATTTGTTTGATTTTCATTCTGTGTTTTTGAATAATCTAATTTTTTAAAAAGTAAAACATATAACTACACACTTTATATTATTAACCAACTCTGAGCTTGTTAGGGATTTGAGTTATCTACTCTCATTTATATGCTTGAAAGGTCCAGGAATATTATTGGAAAGTATAATTGAGAATTTCCGTGGTGACTATACTGCTTACTGGTTATATCCACAGTTGAATTAAGCAGATGAGGAGTAGCTGGGTTTTAGTTCGGGTGAAGCAGGCATATGATCTAGTTGTATTATTCTTGCTCTGGGAGTGAAGTGATCAATTATCCTTTTTCTTTTTCGAAGTAATTATCTAAATTTTTCACTGAATGGATGAATGGAGGAATAGAGGAAAGTACTTGAGCAGAGTTCAGTATTTGAACAGATTTTCATCAACAAGGGCATATATATAATTCTCAAGGGCCTTTATCTTAAAAATACTGATGAAATGATTTGTTGTTCTTTTTGGTAGATACTGTTTTCCCCTTCAAAATTTGGTTTCTCATTGATATGGTTATGAAACACGTGCATACACATGCACACAATTATCTATTCTTTTGGTTTTTCTTGTCTTGCTATGCTAGTCTAAAAGTGCTAATAATTCATCAAAATGGATATACTATAGAAGTCATACTGTGAGATCAGACTTTTCTTTGTGGGTTTTATTATAACAATATATGATCAAGGCCCTATAATTATTTTCATAAAATAATTGGCTTAACCTATATATTCCTTTGTGATCCTATGTGCAGGCTGCTGAAAATAATGAAGAGATGAAAGCTAGGGCAAGAGGGGAAATTCCTGAAGAGCCACGGGCCTCAGTTGTTGATAAGGTTCAATTATAAGATTTAGCCTTGAGGAATTTTAGTATTGATGTTGCTGAAATGTTAAGGGTATTATGTCTAGGAATGGTAATATCTAATTAGTTTTTGCTTGAGAGGTAAGTTTGGCTGCAGAGCTTGAATATGTTCTTTTTTATTTTTTATTTTTTAAATTTAAGCTTACCTGTTTGCTTTGTGATTTTGCAGTTTAAGTTTGTTGGATATATTAGAGTTTTTCATGCAGAGAGTTTCTTGTAGTTCCTAAATTTTACCCCCCAGCCTTGAATTTTTTTTTTAAAAAGAGCTCTTTAATCATGTACAAGTGAACATGAAAGGAAGTTAATCTTTGTCTTGAAGTAAACTACTTTTCTTGAATTCATTTGTTTAGATACATGAAATCCAATAGCCTTATGTTTGTGCTCTTTTGAAACAATTCAATGATCACTTTTTCTCAGACCCAAAAAAAATGATCTCTCTTTTCTTTTTGATTAGAGGCTTTTTTATTTTTTGGAATCAAATGGACTGTATTTTCATTTCTAGTTGCTTTGTTTTTTTTTTGGCAATTGGACCCCATAGCTGGGCCAATGTCTGACCATCTGAAATTCAATCACTTTAGCCATCTAGAATTGCTGTTGAAATTCATATGTCCTGGTTAACTGAGTTATTATTTGTTTCTCAGGTTAGGTTAGGGGAGCCTGGGTACAAGGGTAGGTATTATGCTGAAAAGTTTGGTGTGTCAGGTCTGGAGGAGATTGACACAATTAAGAAAGATACGGTGAGTTGTCAGTTTTTGTGGCTTCATAGTTCAGGCTAATTAACTTAAAGTACTTTTTAGCTGTTCATTGCATCTCTCTCTCTCTCTCTCATAATTGTAGTCATCTTACAAATTTGATAACTCACTAATTGTTGGCTGGATTTTTTGCATTCTATGTATTCCCCTGTTTTTTAAACTAAAAACCTACACAATTCCCATGCTTTTTCATATTCCAAGTAATTCATGTTATGTTAGAAGACAGCTAATTGTCCTAATTGTTTTCTGTAGGTTTTGAAATATGTGGAAGGCCTATGCTGGGTGTGTCGGTACTACTATCAGGGTGTCTGCTCATGGCAATGGTTAGTTTGACTTTTGTTAACTATAGACTATATTTGCTTACCTGCTTCTGCTATTGTTTCTTTACCGGCCTGGTGAGTTGCTAGATTTACATACATGATATACTTATCAGCTTTTGGCTATTGGTGCATTTTGGAGAAAAAGCACTTATAAACCCATGCCAAGAACCATCAAACTATCCGCTAGCCACTAACACTTTGCTCTTGGCCCTTTTGGAGGATCGAATACAGTTGGACCTTTTGTCATGCTAGAAGTTGACTCTTCTTTAAACCTAGATGTCTATGGGTTCTGAATTATCTCTATCCTTTGATCTCTCCTAGAATAGTGTGGAAGCTTGTATGATTGGAATATGATGTTTCATTTGAAGGATGACAAGACAGTTACGTAAATGTTAAATGATTCATTTTGTTTTCACAATGATTAAAACACTATTTTGGCCCCTCACTTATTTATTAATTCTCAATTTGATTCTTCACTAATTTTGATTCTCATTTTGGTCCCTCACTTGTCAGTTGATTCTCAATTTGGCCCCTTACTTATTAGATCATTCTCAATTTGGTCCCTCTCATTCCATTAAGACCGAGGGACTAATTTAAGATTAGTGAGGGAATGAATTGATAAAAGAGGGACTAAATTGAGAATGAAAATTAGTGAGGGACTAAATTGAGAATGGACTAATAAGTGAGGGATCAAATTGAGAGTCAATTGATTAGGGAGGAGCTAAAATAGTGTTTTACTCGTTTCCACAATTGTACTAAAGTACTTGACAGAGTCTTGATGAATGCCTTGGTCCATGTTATTTTAGTATGAATGAGAATTTTTGGCATCTTTCTATACCCATTGAACCTCAATGCTACTCTTGAGGACATTTAGCTTATAACTCTGCATTTTGCCACTGGCAGCTTATTGTGATTATGTGAATAATAAAATTAATCATGATATAGAACCTGGTGCCCTGATGGTTGGGATCTAGGCTTTTACATGAGTTGGTTTAAGACAACTCACAACTACTGCTAGTGGATGAAATATCACCTATATTAAATCTTAGATCAATTGTTGTTACAGGTACTACCCATACCATTATGCTCCTTTTGCTTCTGATCTTAAAGATCTAGCTGATCTGGAAATAACTTTTTTCTTGGGAGAACCATTTAAGCCATTTGATCAGCTCATGGGGACCCTACCCGCTTCAAGGTTTCCTCCCGTCCTGTCTTTAATTCTCGAGTTGTGCTTCCCATGCTGATAGATATGCTCATCACTTTCTTGTTACAGTTCAAATGCCCTGCCTGAAAAATATAGAGATTTAATGACTGATCCTTCATCACCTATTTCTGACTTCTATCCTGCTGGTAAGTTCACTTGACTGGTAATGATTTTTTTCTGCTATATCTTAAACCATATATTTTCATTTCTGGTATTATTTTCTTTCTTTTGGGACAGATTTCGAGATTGATATGAATGGCAAACGATTTGCATGGCAGGTAGTATTTAGTGTCTTTACATTCGTAATGCTTTAATGTGGTGGGAGTCAAGATTGATTTTTTTTTTTTTTTCCCTAAATTTGTGGAGTGCCGGTCAGGGTGTTGCCAAGTTGCCATTTATTGATGAGAAGAAATTACTTGCTGCTACAAGGAAGCTAGAAGGCACATTAATGGTCTGGAACAGGAACTTCTTTCTATTATTATTCTTCTGGATGTGGTGGTCTTAAATATACTTGGTTCTGGATTTATGAGTAACTATATTAGCTTTGTGGTCCAAAATTGTTTGTCTTTGAAGTAGAATAAAGAAGAGATGATCAAATTAAAGCTAGTGGTTGTTGTTTCTTATGGCTTCTGTTATTCTGGGTGCTTTGCTAATTGTTTCTTTGAAGTTTTTTGTCGCTCATCTGGAATTTTCTAGGCTATTAGTTGTTATTTAGGTTTATGCTGAACCAAAACCAGAAGGGCTTTGGATAGCCAGTTTTTTATTTAAAAATGACCGTAGTTCCATTTAGATGGTGCCTGGCTGGGGGGAATGTGGCTGCTACTTTGGAATAGGATCGTTGATTGTCCTGTAGGCTGTAGCCAATTTTAAATATAGATCCCGTGTTGTCATCGTATTCTCTTGCACGTTATTCTCCTTATTTGTATGCTCCAATAAAAGTTTTGAAAAGGAGAAGATAATATAGAAATAAAATTTTTCCTAGTTTAGTCATGTTTCACAGCAAAGTAATTGATGAATTTGGCATATTTTTAGTGCTCAATTTCATTCATATTAGTTATGTGCAGGCAGAGGAGCAACTTCGGAATAGTGTGATGCTTGACTTGCTTTATGTCAGCCATGTACATGATTTAGCTCTACATATTTTCCTGTATTATCAACATCATCATCAATTAGCCCCATACGAAAGACCTGCTTGGCCAATTGAACCAAATGCTAGGTTGGTGATAGTGTTGAAGTTCAATATTCATGAACTCTGAGTAGTGTTTAATCAGGCTCGTGTGTGTGTGTTTTCTTTTTTTTTTTGGGTTATCTTTATCAGCAGTGGTGGAATGAATGGATATCTTTGGTTATGTGAGAGGAATGAGTTGAGACCTGTTGTATCCTCCCCCATCAGTGGATTGCCAGATATCGAGTATAACCGAGTCTTGTAAGTTTGTCTTATATGCCTATTGCCTTCCTTATATATAAAGATATTTGAAATAATTCATGCTGAGTTTTTTAGCTTTTGGCATTTCAGAAACATTACTTATCTTAATCCTCGTAGCCATAGACACATCCCAAGACCTCCTGCTGGTGTAGTCATGCCCAAGAAGGTGTGCATGCTCTGGCTGCTTTTGAATTGGCTATTCATTATGTTTGTTGGATCTCCAAATCAGACTATGCTCATTCAGTTTAGTTGGCAGGGATGGACTCATATACATATTGTCCTATCATTGGATTTTGCTGTTTTACAATTTTTTTAAAGATCAACATTACAAGTTTTGATCTGTTTCTCCTTTTTTATTCATTAATGTAGGTCACACTTACTTTGGCTTTTTTTTTTTTTTTTGCAGATTTTAAAACCCATTGATATCAAACCTTTTCCTGTTTTATGGCATGAAGACAATGGTGGTCGGAGATATGGAAGAGATAGGTAAGGATTGATTGTTGAGGTTCACAGATTTCTGTGATATTATGGGGAATTGGGATACAGTATTACTATGATATCAGAACCAAATTCTTTAGAGTTTTTAATCAATAAATATTTTATACTATAGTTGTTACAACTTACAAGTAATCATTAATGTTTATGCCTTTAAAATTCTTGATGCATGGACAGACATACTTTACAGAACTTGTTGCCTTACCTTTTGCATCCAATACATCTTACAGGCCACAAGTACCTGGAGCTATTGCAGGCCCTCAATTGGGGGAAGCGGCTCATCGTCTTGTCAAAAACACCCTTAATATTAAATCAAATAATGCATACCATGGAGTGTGGGAGCAACCTTATCAGAACATTCCTGGCCATCATGCAATGAACAGACTTCGACCAGCTGGATCCTCTGGATATGGGAAATATTATGGTGAGGACACAAGCAGTTATTATGGACATCATAATAATCATCAGGGTATAATGGGCAGGCCTAGGTTTCCAGTGTCTTCTAATGGTGGACAAAATGACAGACAGAATTTTAGGATACAAGATAGGGCACAGTACCAAGAACAATTCCATAATGTGAAAACTGGGTTTTCTGCTATGACAATGGAGGAAGGTGTGAGATCTAGATCATCTGCCATGGTTTCATCAAAGCCACCTGCAATGTTATCAAGGGTGCCTAGTTCAGGGCCAGCATCCAATCTACAACACCATTATGTGCAGAACATGGGTCCTCCAGTACCACCTCCAAAGTGGATTACTAGAGCACCCGTTGTGAATGGAATACATACTAGACATCATGAAGCTGCATATGGCATAGCTTCTGATAAGCAAATGAAGAAGTTTTACCAAGTTAAAACACGTCATACCCAAGATACACCTGAGCATGGAGATCGATAATGATTGGTGTGGATCCTTATTTGCCTTTGTGTTTTTGCTGCTGTGGCGTTTCTCTCTGCCTGTTTTTCAAATTGGAGACCTCAATATGGTCACCCAAGTTCGCTGATCCTTTTTCTTTTCTAATCTGTGAATTTTGAATTTGGGGGCACAGGGCTTTAATTTGATAACAACTCAGATGCAAAGCAACTGCTGGTCGGTGTAATCCAGAGCTGATTTTCACAGTCTGCGCTCAACTGGTGAATAGACATGGTACTTCCTTGATGTTAGGCCAGGTTGTACCCCCAAGAGCGCTATGAGATTATAAGGTTCTTTATTTTTCAAGTTATTAAATGATACTTATGCAGCTGGTATGGGCGGATAGGAAACATTAACTGGCTTAAGTGCTGATTAGGGGGTCCACAGCATGACAGTGCGGTAGTGTGCTGTATAGTGTATATGTTAAACGCCTCAGGGCTGAGTAGAAATTTGCTCATCTCGCACCGCACCTGATGTGAATAGAATATCATTGTTTTTATCTATAGTTTTTTAACGGCAGATGCAATGTTGGTCCCTATCCTAGTTGGGCACAAAATGTTGTAAGCGGAATGTACAAGTATGTAACGCTGTCCAATGATCACATCCTTCTTTGAAATTAAAGCTCAGTTGCTCTAATTGCCTAACTAAGGCTGCTATGTTTCCATTTTCGCAAATTTTAGTGTGCATTTATTGCCATGCACAATTAGCAGTCTCGAATCCCTTATAACTTTACATCAAGTATAGCAGTTTAGTAGAAAGTTGGTATTGGGGATGCACATGCCATTGTAATAATGACTTGGAATGCTTACTTCTGAAGCGTACGGTGTAGAGAGAAAGGAAAATTAGAACAAGGGATCTTGGGAAGCTTTCTTTGGGCGGAATATACCAATTTGTGACCAACACAATTCACATTATTGTGCTATTACCACCAAATTATGCCTCATGTAAATCGAGCAAAACCGTTTATTTTTCATATTAATCTGTGCATGGTGCAATGGTTTTTCCAATTTTTTGTCCTTAAACAGGTTATAATCAACAAGAACACGTTAAAAAATTTAACAAGCTCAAACGGCCAACTGTCCAAAACAGAAAGTTGATCAAAATAAAAATGGGTTCGCGAAATCAGCAATCAGGATAGGAGACATTTAAAACATCCCCGATGTTCCTAGCCATAACTCAAGACTCCGAAAAGAATTCCGTAGGGCCGATGCAAGAATTCCAACAGATACAAAAGACCCGAGTCGGCTTTAACGAGACATGGGTTACCAAATGGGAAATCCTCTAGCATTCAGTACAACAGCATATCTTTGAGTTCAAAGCTGGAGTGATCAACGAGTCCATCAAGACAGATGTTAAAAGAAATTCACAACATAATCATATTTGGATGCCTTAGTGAAATTACGCATCCAGAGATGGAAGAATGGATATCTGACGACTAATCATTGCACCAAGTCTCAATGCTTTGATAGAATTCACTAGTAAGCAGTAAAAACTCTTGATTGTAATGTTTGTCAACTCATCGCTTCAAACAACCTGAAATAACGTGGCACATACATACGCTTGAAGCAGCGGAACACCTCCTTTTTTCTTTTTGATAAAAAGCAGTAAAATTCTTCTGGTCAGAGTAAGATACACTTGGTGAGGGTGATTTAACCGTTTAATAATCATGCTAAACTAGGGACAAAATCATATAAGTCAATCACGAAATGTGAATGCGTGTAAATGTGTAATGTCAATAAATTGATTTCTTCGCTTGCTGATTTACTTGAGGAAGTTACTTGACGTCTGACCCTAGGCTAAGGAATAAATTGTTTCCCATCCAGCGACAAAATACAACTTTTTTTGACAGGACTCGTAACAGACTATCTTGTGGATTAGGAAATCCGATCTAAAAATCGATTAAAATACAATGCTATCCAACAATAATACAAAAGGCAAACCAGCAAGCCCAAAAGGCATGCGCCATTACATGCAATTTTGATAAGAAAGTAACTCTTCCTCGAGTTCTGACCAAAAAAAAGTAACTCTTTCTGTAAGAATGTTCTACTATACAGCACTACCTAGTGCATCCTTTACAGCGTATCAAATGGTACGATGGCATCCTTTACAGTACATTGATAACATGATTATGAGATTATAATTGAAGAGCATGAAAGATCTACAGTAAGCTGACATTTTATTCGACGACTGTTCTATAAAATCAGCAAAAGATAAAATCCAAAGAAAACCACTAGCTAATCTATCAACCCATTGATAAATTACCAAGCAGATCTATATGGAGTAAACATAGACAAGAAAAGGGAGAGGAAGAGGAAGAATTCCAATCACTCACAATAAAACACCGTTAAATTAAAAGCCTTTGGTCATCGTCCAGTGGATCGCAGCTCCTCCAACGCAGCCTTGATCTGATCTTGCACCAACTCCAGCCGCTTCGAGTACACTTCCAACTCCAGAATCTGTTGCTTCCTCCATTTCTCATCTACAATTTCTCCGCTCCCACAATTCATCAGGGATGGCACGCCGAAGCTCAATGGTATGGGATTTAACGTCAATCCTCCAAACCCTCTAGCCCCAAATGGGCCTCCCATGGCACTAGTCAGTATCTCCTTGAACAAGGGCGACAAACAACTCCTCACTGTCTCCTCAATCAAACCTGGTATGCTATGGTTATTGCTATAATTATTATTAGTATTAGCATTAGCGTTACCAATACAATAATTATCTTTGTTTGACGCCAAACCATCATTCAACTCGCGCTTCTCCTCGGTTCTGATCCCTGATCGAGACCGTGAGCGTTTACGTGACGATGGGGTTCTCTTCTCCGCAGGAATCCCGATAATTACCTCATTCTTGGACAGTGAGTGGCTAAAATTGGGGTTAGGGTTAGGGTTGGGGCTAATTTCGTCGTCGTCCAACGCGTTATCTTCGGCAGCAGCGCCGGTTGAACCCAAATTGCTCCAGATCTTACGAGAAATTTCGAAGGTGGCTTGATCATGGGGGCTCTTAAAGGACAATTCTTTACCGGAGCTAATCTTATTTAAAACATTGCGGTACTTCTTCTTCAACCTTCGGAGCTTCTCAACGAGCTGGTTCTTATTGAAGTCAAGCTGAAGCTTGGACTTGATTTGGTCGTAGAACAAAGCGGTGTCGTTATGATGGGAGGATCCTCGTTGCGTGGTGTATTCAAGGAAGCCTTGTAAGAGCTCGATCTCGTCCTCATCGGTCCAAAGACGCTGAAAAAGTCTTCGGGAATCGTCCAGAGGCTTTTTCTCTTCGTTCTGATCGATGCGCTGACGTTTCGGATCGACGGAATCAGGGACGACAATTGTGGTAGCAGTGGTCGCGGAAATTGGGGCGTTTGCGCCGTTGGAGAGGGCGGAACCAGGTACGGCGACGGTGACGGTGGCGGAAGCGTCGGGGACGGGAACGGCAAGGGCGGAAGAGGTGGAAGGAGATGCTTCGTGATCTTCATCGTCACCGAGAACATCATCGTCGTCGTCATCTTCAAGAGATTCGTCGTCGTCGTCGTCTAGATCCTCTTCAGGGAAAACGGTGTCGTGTTGATCGGAGGCCATGGGAGAGAAAGGAGTGGTGGGCTCAGAGGGATTTGATTTGTTTGGTTTGTTAAGAGCGAGAGGGGTGAGCTGGTGCTTGGCGTGATGGTTCCAATTTTGACGCAGGTTTAGGTAGTAGTGGATCCACCCACCAAACCAACGAAAACCACTTTCCCCTTCCTTGCTTGCAATTATTTTATTTTATTTTTAATATTTGTTATTACTGATATTCTTTTAGAAAAAACCTTATTATCAATACAATTTTTTTATTATTAAAAAATCTCAAATTTGGAAATTAATGATCCGTATATAATTTTAAATAATGTTGTAATAGTGTTTGCAGGACTTGGAAATGGAGGAGCTCCATTCCATTCCACGTCAACTTGGCCAATCGGGGTTTGTTTATCCAGCTGGAACATGAAACTTGAAAGCTATAACTACCATCTACCAAGTGGCCCTCATCAATGTGCTACGCTGCTACTATCCGTAGTTTGTATGCACAAGTGGTCTGTGGATACACGTAAGTTGCCAATTTAAGTATAAGAAACAGCACACTACTTTTTTCTTTTCAGAAAATAAAATATTAGACTTTAACACTTTGTCCCTTCAACGAAGACACTTGATAGACATTTTCTATTTTAAATTCTACTCATATATCATAAATAAATTTAAGAAAAACAGATTTGCATAGGTTTCGTTTGACATTTCTCCTAAATTGAGGGTGGGCTCTCTTTGCATTACTTTGAGTTTCGACTATAATGACATATAATACATGCAATTTTTCTTTGGAATAATGGAGGTCTAATTTGGTTGTTAAAATTGATACAATCAGAATGAGAATAAGAATAAAAATAAAAGTGAGAATGAGAATATTAAAATGTTGTTTAGTTGATAAAGAATAAGAATGAATATATCTCCCTTTACATTGTTTGGTTAGTAAATTATAATTTATTATATTATTCCTTATTATAAAATAAGAAAAAAGCAGATATATATTCAAATTATTAATTAATAATATAATTATATATTAATATATATTTAACTAAAAATATGATAATTTTAATTAATAATAATATAATAAAAAAATAATAATAAATTAAATAAATAATAATAAATTAAAATTTTGATGTATTACAAGAATATTTTTTGTCCAAAAGTTATTATAAATGAGAATACTTTTGTTAAATATATTTTTATTTATAAGATATTAATCTCATTCCATAGTTTTATGTAAAAGAAAAATACTTCATAGAGAATGAAAATGAGGATCACTCTGTTAATCAAACATAAAAGTAAGAGTATCTTTTATTTTTCTTTCATTCTTTTGTCTTATTTATGCAACCAAACGAACCCTAAATCCGAAAAGAAAGAAAATGGATGAGAAAATAGAAATGCATTCGATTGATAGCAAATGCACAACGGTTATTAACGAACAACGACAAGGGTTGGACTCAAATATGCTCTCTTTATCTCGTCAGCCAGTGCTAGAAAATGCTTTCGCCTTTGTTTGCTTTCCTGGATTCTGTCGTCTTCTTCTGCCTCATCAGACCGAAATTATGAAAACGACAAATGAGGATGAGGCGAACGGCCATTTCCACTGTGAACGCGACGATTCTCAACATTGACATATGCTGATGCAACCATTTTCTGTTGGCCTTGCCATTCCCGATACCTCCCCCACCGTGACGATGGACTTCCGGGGAGCCCACGACACCGACACTAGCATTCCTTCAAAACGACATCACAGAATCCACTATCCCGGGAGCGTGAGACAGTATCAGGGGCAGTGGACGAAACAGGACGAGATCAGACCTAAATTGAACGTAGCTTTCCATAAGAACAAGCTCGACGACGATGATTTAACGAATCAAGCCCCAATCCTGACACTTATGGTTTTGGCAACATTAAGGTGAAGTCGAAGACAGAAGAAGTTGATGGCGATGAAATGGAAAACAAGGTGCTGAGGCCACTGAAGCGTCCACGGGTCAATGATGGGCTGGAAAATACTAGTATGCAGGGGTTGATGGAGGAGACGATGCTGTCCTCTTTGTCACCATTGTTGAAGGGAGCGTAGGATAACGCAGTTGAAGAGTTACTTGGTTCCCTGAATGACTGGGAGAGAAGTAAATGGTCAATTTTAGGAGTGAGGAAATGGGTGTGGGAAATGGAGGAAGGAGAGGAAGGGTGGAGGTGTATTTAGAGCGTTTGGAGTATTTTCAGAATCAGATTAAGGCCAGATTGTTGGATTTGCGATCTTGCGGATAATGACACAGGCTCTAAAGAAAACAGTACAACACTTGGTGTTTCGAAACTTAATTATAACTAATTTGAGCTTTTAACGTATAAAAATATGTTCCTAGTGGTTTGGGAAATTCTCCATGAACCAAGCATGACCTAAGCAAAAACATGTGTTATTAGCTATTTTGTAATCTACAGCACTGTATAATTTTGAAGATGCAACATTATTCATAAAATCGAGCAACTTGAATTTGCATTCATTTTACAAATGGGCTTGTAATTAGTATATGGAATCCAGTTGGTCATCCGCTCAGCAGCCTCCCTTTCTTGCTGGGACTTGTTTTCCCTAGTATGGAACTCAGAGACAAGTGAACAGAGGAGATGCTTCGTAATTTAATGTACAAATAATGATCTGTGCTGGTTCAGGCCAGAAATATGCAAATATTTTATTTCTTCAAATCGAAGTTCATGAATCAGGATTAGCCTGAGGAATTGGAAGTTATTTTCGTAGTTAAGATTAAAACAATCAGTATAGAGGAAACTTGGCCTTGGTCTTCTCAAAGACTTGTTCTGCAATTACAGCACCAGTGCCATCGGCCTTCTTGATCTCCAGCTGAGCTTTCTGATAAAAACCGGTCCCCCTCAGTGCATCTGCAATAAAATCATCAAATCCAATTGCTATGGCAGCTTCTGCTTTGGCTCCATACACCAACCTCTGTTTCAGCGTGAAAAGCAAATATAAGAAAAATGCTGAATAATTTTTTTACAAAAAATAAAAGAGAAACCTAGGATATGAGTAGGAAATGAGGAGAACGTTCACCTTAATTCTTGAAAGATGAATCGCTCCAAAGCACATTGGACAAGGCTCGCAAGATGCATATATTTCACAGTCAGAGAGCTCGATTTGATTTAACTTTCTACATGCCTACAGATGAAGTCCAATTCCAACATGTATATTTGAAAAAGAATAAGGTCGTAACAATATAATAAACAGAATTAGATAATGGACCTCCCGTTGCTAGCAAGACTCAGCATTATACACCTGGAGACTTTCCAATCTAATTATCCGAGTCAAATAAGAGCTTCTAAAATGAGACCATATCAAAAAAACTTTCCGGGGCTTAACCACTTCGATACTCCCAAAGTTGAAATCAGATTCAATCCCTCACAGACACAGGATGTAATTGGTTTGATAGAGAAGCAAACATATTAGACACAAATACTCATATATGAATCCGTCTGGTCCCAGAACAATAGGATTAACACTAGTTCAGCTTCCCACTCATGAAAGAAAGTTGGCTTCCATTGAAAACGAAACCAACCTAGATGACAGGTATATTGATCTTTAAAATTGAATAATTTCACGCTAAATCTAACCATATGCAGAAGAAAGAAAAACCGACACAAATGACAAAACAACTTATCAGAAGATTCAGAACTCCGCAATCAATCCACCTAATATGTGTCCATGGGCATGTGACGGGTACATCAACAAGAAAATTTTTAATAAGAGTAAGTTGAGGAAGTATCAATAATTATAAATTTTACCTCTCTTATTGCAGTGACCTCTGCATGAGCAGTGGGGTCAGTGTTTCTTAAAACCATGTTATGACAGCTTACAACTACTTCATCGTTTCGAACAACAACGGCACCAAATGGACCTCCATCACCACATTCAACCCCTTTATATGCTTCTTCCACTGCTTTTGTTAGAAACTTGTGGTCTCTATCCTGTACAGCTGGTTTAACAAGACAAGTGAAAACTCAAAACTCAGTGGAATAAAATGTTTGGTAGTGAAGTCTCACTTCCTATGTGAGACTTTTAAGAGTGATCTATAAGCAATACGCAATAAGATAGTTATTTCTTTAACTAATTTAGAAACAATTCTTCAAAAGGTGCAGATCAAGCAGAGAATGTAACTCTCTGAAAAACAAACAAAGTGACACAGATTTGATAAGAGATGTAATTTTTCTTTTTCCTGGTAAAAAGATGAATTTAATTGATTAATACCTTCTTGGAAACCGGCAAATGCAGAAGCCACAGATATAGCTCCATCTTTAGGTTCCAACACTACAATCGTAAGTAAGGTAAGATAAAGTGTAGACTGTCAGATTCCCCCAGACAAAGAATCAAAATTAACATAAGGTATTATTACATAATACTTTTAGATTGCAAGAGAACAAAAGAGGAAGTCACCATGGATAACTGATGGTAAAGACAAACGACTAAAAAGTGTAGAAAACTCAGTTGTTCAGATTTGATGATACGGATCTTCACAGTACAATAGACTATCAGATTCACCCGAGGTTCACTTTTACTTGCAGAAACCTCCATGGGAATGGGGTAAAAGAGTAGACGTTTAGCCTCTATGAGTGTATACGCTGACGAACACGCTATTTCACATAGTCATACATATAGGACTTTTGACTGGACAGGATGCGTTTGGATTAGCAAATCCAGATTGTATGTGTGTTTTGAATTGGTTCAGTCTTGGCTTTACGCCGTTACGCATAGCAGATTATGTTCTGATCTCCATCTTCATAAAGTTCATTTTATCAATCAAACGTCGAATTTGGTTCTCAGCCTCATTTAAGCACGTCTTGCTTTCACAGGGACAAGAAAGACAATCAATTGATTCAACCGAAGAATATTTTCTTTAACAGGTTCAATTACATTGCTAATAATAATGAAAAAGAATACATTTTCGTAAGTAAAATGCAAACAGAAACAAACTTAAAGGCGATAAGTAACTAGAATTTTACCATTAGCAGAAGGAGTGGCAGCTGCTTCAGCATCATCCATGATGATATCAGGTGAATAAGAGAACAAAGGAGGGAATCTAGGGAATGGGTATTCGAGAAACGGGTGGAAACTGGAGACTAGGAGAGATGAGATAGAAAAGGAGCAAAAAGAGAAAAAGGAAGAAACTGGACCACGAATTATATAGGATGCCTTGCAACGACGGGGAAAAGACTCGGCCAGAAACAAATCGAGAGAAAGAGGAAACTAGTAAGAAAAGGACATTGGATGGAAGCTACATAATGACAAAATATAAATCCACGAAAAAGGGCGAAAAAATGAGACTTCTCGGAATATTTATTATTTTGGGCCAATAGAGAAGCAGAATTTCATTTTTCAAATTCGGGCGCTATGGTAGATTACGGGGAACTTTGCGTTGGTATCCTTCTGACTTAATGAAAACGTATTTTTAGTCTTCTGATTCCCAAAGCTACGGGAATTGTTGTAGAAAGTTCAAATAAAAAAGTCAAGAGTATAAGGGTATATTGATAATTTAATTTTTAAATTATTCTATTTCATTTTTGACCCTCAATTTAGAGAGATATTAAAATTAAAATTTTGAATAGCAATCAAGGGTTTTGGTATCTATCCTTTATTATTTCATTATACTTTTCTAAAAAATCTAAACATAAGTCTAACTAACTATTTTATTCTTTACCATTTTTTTTTTAGTCATTTATCTTAATATAACTTAAAAAGACTTTAATAAATAAAAATTTAAACTATATTAGGTGTTATTTTAAGTACACTTACATTTTCAAATGTAACAATGTACCCAATTATATTGTAAAAATATAAATGTAATAATATCAACTCAAAAAATAATTATATTATAATTATATCCTTAAATCATAACTGAATGCATCGAAATATTTAAAATTGTGAGTATATTAATGATTTTATTACTATATTAACCTTTTTGGAAATTCTAATTTAATTTATAATCTACATCTTTTTATATTTAAAATGACATTTCACTTTGAAATTTAATATATATAATTAAAAAATTTTAAATTCATTTTATGTTAACAAAATCAAGTGTTTACATAATAAAAGATTCACAATTTGATCTCTAATATAAATATAAAAATAATTAAGAAATTTTATATTTAAAATAAATGCATATTTACATTAATATTATAATTTATTCAAATTAAAAGCATCTTTGGGTGCGCCTATGCGCGTATTTCATGCCGGGCCCTAGTCAAAAATGCATTTCAGAAATACGTAACAAGAATCTATTATTGTCAACTTGTCATACACAAATTTCAAATTGTGTCCACCGTAAATCCCACGTAACTTTATTCCATTTTGTGTCTCTCCCATTAGCTAATGCGACGAGAGGCATCGATTGTGTGTTATTTTAAATCATTGGCGTGTTCTTGTACATAAATTCTATCATAATCATAACATACTCCCAAACATTAAAAAATAATAGAAATAACTTACGAGTGTTATAATATGCAGATCTAGACTACCAGCGAATTTGATCCCAACGAAGCCCAACCAATTTAAAGACTTGACTTAAACACTTTTAAACAACACGATGATGGACCTAAATGTCTCTGACAACCGTAAATCTAACATGAAGTAAACTTCAATGACGACGCTCATGTAGATAACTTAAGGCAAATCAATAGTAAAATTTAAAGTGGTTGAATAGTAGCTAAGTAGATGTTAATTTTGTATACAGATATCACCAATCGATGTCAGTTTTGGAATTATAATATCTCAAAGCCAACCACCGCACAGAAATAACCCCAAGTATGGTCCATTACTGTGGCTCTCATAAACTTTCCACCACAAAAACATATGCGCTTGTTAAACCGCATCAGTCGTCACTGATTTACATAACTGACATCCTTATATAACAACTGGATAACAGGTCCGTCCACATCGAGGAGCATATACCAATGCATTGTAAGGGAAACTACTCAACATTTGGACCAAATTAAGCAGCATATGCCAATTCATTACAAAGGAAACTAAGATATACGTATTGTTGGGGAACAGGTCGAACTGAATTCTCAAAATTGTTCACGACTCAATCTCAAGTTAAATTGAACATCAATTAAAGCAAAGATAACTTACAGCAAAACATCACACTAGGAACTAGCCGAATATAGAATATCTATTAGAAAGTAGTAAAATAGGAAAAGCAAGAGAGGGCTAAAAATCACAAGACATTGGAAAACTCATTTCTTCTTTCCGCCCTTGGCAGCTTCAGAAGCCTTCGTCTGCACAAAGAACAAGTTCCAAAATAATAATTTATTATACAATAACATAACAGGCAAACAATCACCAACAGAAGACAATAATTGCACTATTAGACATTTAGACTACCTTCTTTACTCCACGAATCTTTTTGGCTCTGTTCTTTCTCTCCTTCATTTGCTTCCTTGACTTTTCTACCTTGGTATCAAGTCCATTCTGACATAGGTGGAGAGAGAGAAATTTTAATTTACATTGAAAAACAAAGCATGAATAACAGTGACAAACAATAACCGTGATTGAGTAAAAGATAATTGTTCTAATTCTCGAAGATCATCACAACATAATCTTAATGAACAATATAAAAGGACGGAATGAATCAGTATTTAAAGGCCAATAAATACGGAGTTAAAAATTTTCTGTCAATGCAGAGTCAATCGATAACACTAATGTGCATTTTTTTTTTCTTTTCATTTGGATATGTAGAAATATGCAATATGAATACTAAACTACAAGCATCAGAGTTGGCAAGATAAAAAAAAAAAAGAATGGCAAGCACTGTACAATGATAATGTAGGCGGGCACAGTTATGACATAACAAGAAAACCGTTAAGAAGGCAACAATCAGTAATAGAAAAAACCCATATGAAAAGATATATTAACTAACCCTGATAAGCCTGTACTTGGGCTCAAACTTCTTCGCGTTCTCAACAGAATCATAAATCAAACCAAAACCAGTGGATTTACCACCTCCAAAGTGAGTTCGGAATTTGAAGACAAAGATTGCGTTGGGGTCCCTCACTTCATACATTCTTGCCAGCTTCTCCTTAAGCTCAGCCTATACGCCATATATGATAAATCAATAACATGTGACAATGTAATTATCAAATAATAACTGTTTAAGATATCAGGAAGTCCTTAAATATATTTAATACAAAATATTCGTGATAAAGGTTACATACCTTGGAAACATTTGGTCTCCCTGGATGAAGGACGTCAATGATCTGCACACAATAAGTGGAATTTAAAAGTTTATGGCAATGCTATAAATTTCAGCTATTCAACATGATTAGGTCCAACACATTGACAATTCAACTGAGTAAATTTGAACAGAAAAATAAGTCCTTATAAAATCAAACAATCCATTCCCCATCCTCAGATCTCAAACTTCTAAATATCTTACTTTTAAATAAGTCCAATGATGAATACAGTTAGACACACCTTCCCCTTTGTTTCTCATTAATATCATGCTGAAAATTCCCCTATTCATCGACCACCGATAGATAATTAAAAAAAACCAAACAAAAGAGCCGAAACCGAAGAAAAACAGACGCAAGAAGTAATACTCCTCCAAGTTGTGTCGCAAAAAAGCTTTTAATACTACGGACATCTATTGAAGATCCAAACCCTACACGGCAATCCTATACATACCCATGTCTGGGAAGAATCAAAACAATAAAATAAATGGGAAACTCACGAATTGCTTTCTGGACAAAAGCCTGTTAGTCATGAACTTCCTGGTTCGGATAGTCACCGCCTTGTCCGCCATTTTCAATGAGCTGCGAAGCGCCGATGGGAGCACAGAAACCGCGAAGAACCCTCACAGGCAACTCAACAACGCAGAGGAATTAACGAACGAAATCTCTAGCCTTTATAGAATTAGGGTTTCGGGATTCAAAGTGGTAACGACATGGGCTGGGCTGATCTTGGCTTAGCCCATATTAGAAACCCGATAGTCCATGAATTTAGTTAAAGGCCTTTTACTTGGGTTTTATTTCATAGTGACCTCTTCAACCCCAAAAAATCCAAATACTCATCAGTCCAGAGGCCTCATGTGGCTGTAGAAAACCAAAAACAACAACAAAAAGCAAAACACGTGCTCATGAAAAATCACGTGTGCTTATGTAAGCAAGTTCACTTCTAGGAGTATGGATCCTCTTTGCTCCATTAGATAATGGTCAATGGCCCCCAATTTTTTTATAAAATATATTTTTAAAAAATATAATATAATTATTTTATAAATAAATATATATTAGTATTTTAAATTTTCTTATAAAAAATGATGTATAATTTTAAAAAATAAAAAGATTAAACTATTTTTAACATTTTATAATTTATTTCATATATTTTAAAATCTATTATTTTTTAATTAGATATCATTATGTATAAAAAAAATTAAAATATTAATATATATTTATGTATAAAAATAATTATTTTTTATTTTTTTAAAATTATATTTTATAAAATAATTAAGGATATCTATTGAAAAAAATCTCCCCCCAGTATTATTGGGGGAAGGGGGGGATCCATACTCTCACTTCTAAACCCAATTGTAGAAAAGAAGAAAAATATGACTTGAAAACGAATTTAATTATAAAAGCCCAAAATAAAAATGTACTAGAGTCAATTCAAATTACTTATCACTTAAGTCATTTATGTCACTTTATTATTAATCTTATTATTAAATTAATATAAAATTATCTACCAATTACTGCTTTCGTACTTCACTTTATCTCTTATTTATTAGTTTATTAAATTTAAATTTCATTTTTGTTACAAGTAATTTGTTAAATTATGAGAGACAACATTCTATTATTATAATAGTTAGTTAACTAAATCTTAGATCATATAAATTTGTATAGTTTTGGGTTTATAAAGTTTAAGATTTTATGTTAAATACATTGAAACAAAAATATTTGAAAAGGATAAAGAGATACATATAAATTAAATTTAAAATAAAAATGCAAAAAATACTTACATAAAGAAAATTTCTAGTTTGCCTAAGCTTCAAGTCGTGTTCAGGTCCAACAAACTTTAAAGGAAAAAACAGGTTAGATGAAAAATAATGAAATTTAATTATAATATATTTCGACCAAAGAAAGATTATAATATATTATTGAATTTTTTTTGGGTAAAACTTACAACCAACACATGAATTTAAATTTAAATTTTAATTAAAAAAACACACATAGCCATCAAAGAAGAATCTCTCTTTCATCATTTGTCAAAGAAGAAGGAGTCTTCACGTATGGTTTATTCATTATTTATTTATCATTTTAAATTTTTCTCAAAGATGAATATTACATTTAAAATACTATTTTAAAATTTTTTAAATTTAATAATTTTTTAAAAATAGTAAACAAAGTTAAAGGACTGTAATATTATCCTAATATATATTTTCAAGCAATGTATTATTTTGTTTCCTCATTTTCTTTTGTATAAATTTACTTTTTCACAAATTTAGAGTGCCACAATGGTCCTTAAAAAAGTTAATATTAATTAAAAGTAGTCTCTTATTAAGTCAATCCTAATTTTTTTTTTAAAGAGACTACTTTTATTAATATTGAATTATTGAGAGATTATTTTGATATTAAAAATTTATAGAGGCTAAATTAACATTCAGGTAAAAAGTGAAATATGCATTTTTTCCCCTCTTTTTTATCTCTTCAATAACTCAGTCTCTTTATCATATCTTCTGGTACATTGTCTTTAATTCTTTTAACGCAATGAAAATGCTTGATTATAGTTTTGAATTTTCAAATATGAAAATATTATTTAGATTATGACCTTGTAAGAAATGTTATACAAGTAGAAAAATGTATCTCCTATGTATTGGTCTTTGCTTTTATCACTTTTTTTATTAATCTTTGCGTAGTCTAGTAAAGCTAAGAAAAGTAAAAGAAGGGAATGATTCTCTTCAAATTTTTTATTCATTTGGTATATGATGGAAGAGTAAGAAAATAACAGTGATGAAATATGAATAGGTAGGGTTGAGGAAAAAGAAGAAAGAAGAGAGCGAAATATTAGAGTAAAAGAAAGAAAAAAAAAAAAAGGAGTTAAATATCACATAATAATGAAAAATATATATTCACGTCTATTAACTATATATCATATCAAATTAGCCTCTTAAATTTGAAACATTTAAAATAATCTCATAAATTTTAAATTTATTTTGAATGTCTTCAAAGGACAAATTTGATATGAGTTTATAATTTAAAAAATTATTTTGAAATAATTCAAATTTAAAGAATTGATTTAAAATAATTAATAAAGTTATAATAGTAAAATATTATTATAACCTCAATATTATATGGCGTTGTTCAAATATATTTTGAATGTCTTCTATAATGTGCTAGAAGGTTAAATTTGATATGAGTTCAAAATTAAAAAAAATTATTTTAAAATGATTCAAATTTAAAGAATCAATTTAAAATAATAAATAAAGTTATTATATTATAACCACAATATTATATGGCGTTGTTTTTATTTTTGGAAAGTTTTGATTATCCAATGGAGGTCTTTCAGGTTGTGCATGTTTTGTCATGGTGATGTTGTATTCCCCTCAGGTTTCTTGTTTGAATGGCCAAAAAATATCACATTTGAGAATATATATATATATATATATATATATATATATATATATATATATATATATAATCGATTTAGGAGACTAAACAATTAAAAGAATCAATATAATTTCCTAGGAAGAAAACGTTAACAGGAAGTAATCTCAATAATTCTTAAAAATGATAATAATATAATTTTTTTAACTTATTGTTTGCTTAGACCCCAGATTAATCAACTGCTTGTATGACTTTTTATGGGCAATCAAATTTTGTGTGGAAGAAAGTCAGCTTGAATGAAGTCACCCCGTACGTGAGCCATTCTTTGTGTATGGAATCCATCTGCTTGGCTTTGGAAAGCATGCATGGAATACGATCCTATCAATGGTGGGTCATGCTGCGCCATTCATTGTTTCTCTTTATTCTTCCCATCCTTCTCTGCCTTTTGAAAACAACTCTTATCATGCATGATTGAGAGACAAAAAGGCAGAGCAAAAAGTTGAGAAATTTTCTCATTGGCCATCGCCCGCCAGGAACAAACGTCTTAAATTACATGTCTTTTGGCCAATACATCTTAAATCATAAATGATATATGTACTTAAAAAGAAGACAAATAATTGTCTTTGTCATATTTTTTTTTTTTGGTAATATTGACAACAAACTTGATTCATAATGTGTAGTAACTTACAGTATTTGCATAAACTTGTACAAGCCTTGGCTATGTCATTCAATGTGACCTTCATAATGACATTTCACTTAGATATGGGTGAATAAGTATTTTAAAAAATTTGGATAAATTCTATTTTTAAGATTATACTTAACTGAAAATATTTTTAGTCAACTATAATTTATAATAAATAGTAGACTATAATAAAATACAGTTGACTGAATTTTTTTAGTAGTACTTTCACTTTATCAAGAGAAAAGATAGTTAAGTGTAAATATTTCAGTAAACTGTGTTACTTGATGAAAAAAGATGACTAGAGAAATTAGTTAACTATAAAATATATAGTTAATTGTAAATAAATCGAAAATGCAAAGTTTAGGGAAAAAGTATCAAACACGATAATTTATCTTGGTTTGGCAAAAAATAATGCTTACTTTTAGTCCCATTGACTCTTTCAAAGGATTTTTCACTCAGAATAATTCTTTTACAACTTTACATAGAGTTTTAACATGTTCACTCTAAACACATAGTTTTTAAGCTTAACCTCAAACTTGCTAGAATACCTCATTCTAAAACACTCATCTTCTCCACTGAGATAGATGCTTAAAACCAATTGTAGAAAATAGTTTTCAAAACCCTTATAAACTGAGTTTTCACTAACAACTCACAAAATGCTATAATAAGCAGATAAACTAGAAATTTAACTTAGATAGAAAATTGTTGAATAATACATATCTATATTTTTTTTCCTTGCTCTTCTATATTTTTTGAATGGCAGCAGAAACACGAATATATAGCTTTCCAGAAACTAATCATTAGAGAGCAATAAATGTTTCAAATCTTCATGATTGAGGAGGTGATTGGTTTGTTCCTCGTTTGACCTCAATGGTGTACGAGTTGTAGCTCCTAGTAGGCATGGTTCCTCTTAGACAAATGAGAGCGCCATTAATGGCCGTCTTTGTCGGTAGCTTCAGGAGAAACAAAGAGGTGCAGAGAGGATGTAAGAGAGAGTGTCAGAGAAAGGTTGTGACTTGTCTCTTTAGGATAGCTTTTACGTACTGTGTGTTAGAGAGAGAGAGTTATGAGCTATCTTCCATCATTTGAGATTTTTGACTTGATATGGGCTTCTAATTTAAGCTGAGAATGAGTGTCTAGACTTGCTCATTTTTCTAATATGGGCTGGGCTTGTTTTTCTACATTTGGTTTGTCATAAATCAAATTTGGGTTTTGGGTTAATCATTTTTGGGCCAACAATCTTCCCCTTTTGATGATGACAAAACCAAATCGAGAAATTACAAAAGCTCCCCCTAAAACTAAGAATCTCTTTATTTTCACAGAATAATATATATAACAACTAGTGCACAGTAAGATATTCAATATAATCATAGGATATTGTAGATTCAACTATAGAATCACTGGTTGATAGAGTAAGGATAATTGTAGATGAAGGAACAATTGTTAGCATTCTTAATATACATTTTGAGGATGATGATAAATTCTCCTTCAAAAGTAAATAACATAAAAATTTTAACTTCACCGTTAAGGAAGTCAAGAATCAACTGGTAGAACAGAGTGAATTCTTTTAAGGACAAAAGTTAAATGGGCTAGCATTTTCTTTTAACGAAAGAGTACAAGCATATATGATTGTTACATGTGTCATGCCAATGATTAGATCATTAAAAGCACTCAACAAGAGGGAATTGCTCTTATTATTCTGTTTACATGTTCAGCAGCCCATCAACATTTCTTATTGGATCCTCCAATACATGCTAGAAAGTAGCACTCGTTTGGATCCATCCTCTAGCCTACCATATGAAAATGCTTCTTACTAGACTGTTCAGAGATCAAGGAGTAGATTTAGATCAGCATCCTTGCAAGAAAATCATAGCCACCTATGATACATCATCTTTCAAGTTGATGAAATACAAGTTTGTGGATCAGAGGTGAATAAGGATGAGTGACTTTAAAGCTCCTCCAACACAAGCTGATCCTCCAACCTCTGGTATTGCTGAAGCACCAACCTTTCCATCTACCTCTGTCATTCCACCTGGACCACCATTATCTACTGTGGATAGTTTTCTCTAAACCTCGTATAGATTTTCAGCATATTGCTCAATAATCAAATTCAAATGCTCACCCTCATGGATTTCATGCATACCCAACTAGGTGAAGTACAATTTGAGCTAGCTATTATTCGCGGCCAGTTAATCACTTCTAATCAGAGACAAAAGGTCATCAACACTGATTTACAAGATGCAAAAACTGCTTTACACCAACACGAAGCCCAACTAAATTAGCATTTTCAGGAACTTCAAAACACTATTCTTTAATCTCATTTGGGTCTTCAGTAGTTTCTCTAAACTCAGAGGCATCGCTGAGTTAGCTCTCTTTCTCTGGATTGACATGTGGCCCGTGATAACCCTTTTTTTTGTACACCCTTCTTTTGAGTGATGACAAAAAAGGGGGAAAAAATTTAGTTAACTTTAATTTTCATTTCTTTATTTTCAGTTAACTATTTTTATTAAAACTATGTATTATTCTAACAATACTTTATCTTGTCACATCTTAACAAATATTGACTTTGATGAATAATACTTGAATGAATGATAATGTGATAAATATTATTGTGATGTTACTATCTTGTAATTATATTGAATATTTTACTGTGCGCGAGCTGTTATATATATTGTTATGTGAAAATAGAGAGATTCTTAGTTTAAGGAAAATCTCTTGTAGTTTCTCCATTTGGTTTGTCATAAATCAAACTTGGATTTGGGCCAATAAATAATCCCTCTGTAAAGGTTGTTGTTTTTAAATTAATTTCTTGGAAGACAAGAGCCTATGTAAGGGAATATAAAATCTATGAAAGAATCTAATATGTTTTATATATCAACAGCAACAACTGGGAGGGAAAGCGTCCTGCGCAGAGTGTGGAAGCAATGGCCCTGCATACAGACTCTTGGCACTAACCATAACTTCTTCTTTAGCGAAAGCCATCGCCTCACAAGTTCAAGCCCTTCAGGTGTCCGAATTGGGGCTGCTTCTATTGACAAGAAAATGGCAACTAGAACCACAACTCCAGTTATTGGTAAAGTGTTTCAAGTGAATCCCATAGTTGCCTCCTCTTAATGTGGCTCTCAGTGATGGGGACAACGGCGTAACGCCATATTCTCTATGTGCTTTCTGTTCATGCTTTGTTAAGACTTTGCTGTTACCCCAAACAGTTGATCCCTATGTTCCCTTAACTCCATTTGATACTTTGCTCTGAGCCATCTCAGTTCCTGTTGCATCTCTCTCTCTCTCTCTTAGTTCTCCTCAAGGTCACAAAACAACCAACGAATTTTTGAAAAGTAATGGAATCCTGATAAATTTCCTAGACAATTTCTTGTATTGGGTGCAATTTTGTTTTCCCAAACATCCTTCCCCTTACCTTCAGTTGGTACTGATTTATCTACTTGCTCATTTTATTCATCAGAATGGCTACGTTCAGAATTCACAGGAGTGATCTCTCGATTTTCATGATGTTTCCATAACTCCTGAAACTGCAGGCAGTCTAACTGGCTTGATGCGTTAGGAGTATCTTCTCTAGCGTGATTGTCATACTCCTTAGATTGATACGTAATCTCCTCAAACCGCCCATGCATTGAACCACATCTATGCCTACAGCACGGAAGAAGTTGCGAGTTCTGTGCGCTTGAATTATGTGACAGAAAATCCATAAATGAGCCACTAGATGTATGATTAGATGCGCAATTGTGACAGCAATTTTGATTTGTGAAATGGGGAGTTTCCTCAATGACTAGTCCAGGCCTCCATTCAGGTACCAAGGAAGCAATTTCCCCATCTATCATGTCAGCTATTCTGGTTTCATCCTGATCAGTAATGTCAAGTTCTGCAACCATTTCAGTTGCCACACTTAATGCTGTGTCTGTCTCTATGTCAAATGGGAAATAAATATTTCGGATATGTCCTGCAATACAGTAAGTCTGGCAGCTAAGCTTAAATTCAGTAATGAACTATATGTCACAGGAATATACTATATAATACCAAATTATAAAAACTGACATTCCAACCTTCTTTATCTGCAATTCTTAGTCTCAAAAAGATGCTACCGTCATCTTTCCTCTTGCCCTTGATGCTTATGTCAATGTCATCATATGGTTCATCGTCATGGTGCTCAAAAAGTTCGATCCCACTTGGTTCAGTGTCAGCTGGCTGAGGATACCAGTCCCCTAGAACTTCATATCCATAATTGTTAGAGTATTCACTACTTAAGTTACTATAACTTCGGTAAAGATCTAACGATGGATGCCGGATGAAAGGACCCAAGTCATCAAATTCTCCACTGCTTACTGGTCCCAAATCAAGTGAATTACCCTCAATTTGGAGAAAAGGGTCATCAAGAAGCTCCCTTGCTGAGAGCCTCAAGGACACTGTTGCCAAGCATTTCTCAACAAATTGTCGCACTTCTGGATCCTTTACTCTACATAAAGCATCTGGTTTTTTCCCCTGGAGATATAAATGTCAATGAAATATAGCTAATCCAAAGAAATAAATCACATCTCACTGAGAAAAAGAGCCATCTTACAGAAATAACTTTTTTGTAGATTTGTGCTGGATGAGTGCATTCGCTATAAGGATATTCAAATGTTACCATTTCTAATATGCACATTCCAAAGGAATATATGTCAACTAATTCATTATATGCCTCTTCATATACTTCTGGGGCCATGAACTCAGGAGTTCCTGTGAAAATAAACAATAACGGATGAAACTCTAACTAGAATTACTCATCCTTGCTTCAATCAACCCTCCATTTATCATAAAAGCAATAACCACTCTCTACTTATTTTTAAAACAAGGCATCAACTAACTATCACTGGTGTCAAATTGATTTTTGGACACCCTCTAGTTATGATATATCCAGACAAGAAATAAACATACCGACACAATGAGCAGCATGGGATTTTCTGAGAATTGCTGCCAGGCCAAGATCACCAATCTTCACTTCCCCTTGGTTGCCATTAATAAAAATGTTATCACATTTGAGATCTCTGTGGATCACAGGTGGGTCATGGCTATGAAGATACAGAAGTCCCCTCAGGATCTGTCTACACCAATGCTTCACTGCTCTGATGTTCACTCTCCTATGTTTTAGCCTATACCTATTCCATCGTGGAAAAAAATATGTAAAAGAAGAAATAAGACAGATCTCAAAATCACATAATATAAAATGAAAGGAGGTAATGTAGATAGGTAAAAATAACTGGAAATCCAAAGAACTTACTGTCTAAGAGTACCAGAAGTAAACATTTCAGTGACGAAGTTGACATTTCTATTTGCAGTATCGACCCAAGAAGTGTAAAATTTCATAATGTTTTTGTGCTTTAGTGTTTTAAGGAGATGAATTTCACAGTAAAGCCTCTCAAGGTCTACAGGGCTTTGCAAGAAATCATTCAGTTTGACTTGGTTCCACGCAACTTCAATCCCTTGATACTCATCAAATGCTCTATATCTGCATACAAATTGATGAGCCAAACCGCAAAATCATTGAAAAATCTACCAATTCCCATTTCTACAAACTCAAAGAAAATCATGAAGAATCTCAAATGCTGAGGATATCAACACAATATAACCAACTCGAACACCCAAAGAACAAAAACTTCAAATAGAAAATGAGATCAGAAGCGGATATCGAGATGAGTTCAGATTCATACACTATCTTTGAAGCTCCTTTGCCGAGGATTTCGTTGTACTGCAACAAACAAAGAAAATAGCATCATCGAACAGAGCGGGACAAGGGAGAAAGAGAAAAAGTGGGAAAGAGGTATACTCTGCCATATCTGCCAGTTGGATCAACTTCGACGAACTCGGAATAATCAGGTTCAAGTTTTGCGACCCCATTCATTCTCTAATCTAAATTTGCTAACTCAAGTTGCGCTCTTTTTTCTTCCCTTATAATTAGCAGATTAGGTGTCTGCTGATGGATCCCCCTCTTATTTTTGACACACGAGCAGAGTCCGATAGAGGAAAGAGAGAGGAATAAAAATTACTTTCACAAAAAAAGAATACTTTTACGTAACCCGTCAGAGTTATAAAATAGTAGAAATGGCATCAAATAATTCACGAGACAGCAGGAGAATGCAAATGTTGGCAAGTGAGCCACATTTTTGAGGGGTAAACAAACAGAGCCATCCACCCGACGACGGAACATGACAAATGGAGAGCGAGAGAAGAGGAGTCTCCATCCTCTTAAAGAAAAGAGCTGGCCTGCAAAAACGAAGATAGCGAAGAATTACGGGGCCCATGTGTACGACCTACGACCACGAGACTGATGCTCAAATCTGAATCATAATCGCAAAGGCATGTGCTCTAGTTAGTAACCAAAGCTTACCGAAATGTGCTCGGATAAAACTTTGACTCTCCCAACTCAAGACCTGTGCAAACTAATGTAAAAAAGAAATGAGTAAATGGAAAATGATATCACTGTCAAAATTGTATTCTAGTGCCAATTGTCCTTTTAATTTAACGTAAGAGGCTTCTTTTAAGTACTCCTCGAGGAGTTCGTGCATGCTTCGTTGCAACCTCGGTTTTTTAATGTTAAAGAGAGAAGGAAAGAAAAAGGGGAAGCAAAATCATCTACGGAAAAGGTACATAAAGATGGAGATGCTTTACAAATCAGCCAATTTGTCCCAGATGACGCAAAAGAAAATAAAGTAGTGCGATTATGCCACATGTTGAGCTTGAGGAACGGGACACAATCTCATGTGCACACATTCATAGAATCACTAACAAGGCATGCAGGGGAAACATTGTCTGCTTCCCCAGAGCTCGTGGTACGTAGGTTTAGTTAATCCAAAAGCAGAGGCTTCCCATGTTCGGTGTGTGTTGTATGTCCATTGGGGTCCCCAGAAATTTGGGGCTGGCCAAAGCTAGGGCCTAGCTAGCTATCAAACTTTGTGTCAATACTCAATGATAATGATAATGACATGGATACCAGCTAAGCTTTGTCGTGTGGATATTGTGGTTTCATTATGTACATATTTATACGTCAAAAAGATGAGGGTGGTGGCTAGTGGCGGCTAGTGGCGACCTTTTTGAGGTCTTTAAAATTCATCTTCATGTTTAGCAAACGATCAGGATGACGCAGTTTGTTTAATTAATTGTGGTAGTGGTCTTTCTTTGATGCTGAATGGACTCTATCGGTTTTTCAATGCAACGAAAGTAACCCCTTTAATGAGTTAGTGTATTATGACTGAAGAAAATGCTATCTTTCAATGGACCGCTTCAACGTTCTCCTAATTGGTTTCTCATGAAAGGTAACGTGGAAATTTAAAACCACACTTCTTTTTCTAATATATATAGGCCATTTCGTATTGCCATTCAAAGACTCTTAACTTAATGATGAAAGACGGAACATGGACGCTGATTTTTTTGTCTAGTATTACACTACGTAAATACTTTTCCAAGGAAATAGAAAATGCTATTATAAGGCATGGCTAGACCCAATGGCCATGAGAAATATATATAAAAACCTACATGTTGACGATTATTCTTGACGGCCCAATTTTTACTTTTCTTTTGCCTTGTTGAAAGGTTCTAGAAGAAAGGGCAGCTCATGGTAGTCAAAAGTTAAACGCTATAATAACTTAACTGAGAACCGATTGGGTTGGCCCGTTCCTTTGTAGGATGGTACAAGCAGCCAATGCCATACCTCTCTTCATAGGACGCGTAGTTTTTGCATATTTTTAGCATGGATTCTGATAACATATTTTATAGACCAAAAAAATATCTAAAAGCTTTTTTTTTTAATTTAATTCTTTCATGGGTATTATAGTCTCCATTTTCTCTTAGTGGGCGGAAAACAGGAGTCTATATAGGGTTAACAAATAATAAATTGGTTTTACAATGGAATAAAACTAGCTAAACTAACCTTGTACATGCTGTGGATAAGCTAGAAGCACTATAAAGCTGTTCTTTTTATTATTATTTTTAAAATTTTTTAATAACTAAGTCAAAAGATTTTATCTTTTAAAAAAATTAAAGAATCTTTGATAAAGCAAATCATTATTTTTCCCGTAAAGTTACAGTAAACACCCACTAAGATTCTAATTAATAGTCACGCTAACCATATCAACCCAAGGAACTAACAAAGGAGCATCAACCGGTCCAAAAATGAAAGGTGGCTGCCCAAATTTAAAAATCATATTGATTCCAGTTCATGCTAACGCACAATTTTATTAATTCCTTCTCCTTTAATATAATGCAAAGCGCAATATCTAATAATTAATTTTACGCCAATGATAATGAATGAGGGCCTCATCCTCATCAATGAACGTCTTCATAGTACGAAATATATTAACAATATTTTGATCCCCACTAATTAGGTTGTACGGGCTAGCAAGTATTTGGGTCCAGCTGGAAGTGGGAAGGAAAATGTAATTTTTGTCCTTCATTTTTTTGTCAAGAAACAATATGAAAGTATTAAAATGACTTTTGAAATATGAGAAAAAATGTAATGATTTGATTTTTTTTAGAGGATTAAATTAACTTTTAAAGAATTATTATTTTATGAGAGATTTTATTTTTATTTTTCAAAAACTAAATTAAATTTTAAAAAATGAGAGACTAAAATTATATTCTTGAAAAACTAAAAACCCAAGTGCATTGACAATGAGCAAGGGGTGATACCGACGGGAAATCAAGACATCACATGCCGCATGTTCTTGTGCTTTTGTTTCACAATTTTGTTTTCTCGAACTGTGTCCTTTTTTTTTTGTTTTTTCTTTTAGGTTTCAAAAGTACTTATTATCTCGCAATGGCCGGGAGAAAATAGAGAAGATGTAAAATGGGAATACAAAACCAATTTTAATTATCGGCCCAAAAAGTCCAATTTTAATTGGGCCATACAGCCCAATATCCAAGTCGCCGGACTTGTGTTAGTCCTGTCTAAGTGCCCCTTTCTGACATCCACTTGGATAAATTAAATTAAATTTTTATTATGATTAATATTTATATTTAAATACATTTCTCAAAAAATGTAAAATTAAATTTTCACTACTCTTCTCATTCAAATCTTTTTGGTCCTAATACACTCTTACTCCGATGGCTTCATCCTTCCCACGACGGCTCCGACCGTCACTATCTTACCTCCTCTCCGGACCCACAATTTCTGGCCACACGCCACCTTCATCAATTTGCTACCTTAATTTGCGTCTTTAACAAGGCATTAATGCCTTTTCTCTTCGGCTACTGAGCTGGGATGCTCGTGGTCTTTCTAAATCATCCCATTCAACAGACAATGTGACTTTCTTAGTTACATAATCTTTTTTCTTTCCTTTCAAGTCATGTCGTATGCAGATTTGAAGAACTAAAGCTTTGTGCATCGTTAATTTACAACTACTATATGGGGAGAAGTGGGTAAGAAAAAAACATTCTAGATATCATACCATGCTGATACTATTCTCTTTTTTTTTAAAAAAAAAAAAAAAGATTACCTTCTTACAATTTGGTTTTTGTGCGCTTTAGGGTGCGTTCTTGCTTCTTCCGTTCATAAAATTTCTTATGCATAACGTCGATTTGAATGAAATGAAAATGGTATTATATCCATGCTTCACTCAAGAAATGGCTCATTTGAAATACGGGCAACAGAGTAAAGTCTAGGGTTCATAAAAAAAAAAAAAAAAAAACACACACACACACACACATTTAATTGTTATCATGTTACTCTTATTTTATAAATCTTTGCCAACAAATGGTTCGCTGTGAGGAATTTAGTCTTAAAAGGAATAATCAACTAACATTATTTGCAGCCAAACTTTGTAGTGGATTAGCGTAAACTCCTCCCAAAATCGACAAAGTCAAGTGCATACATGGCCTTTTAGTCTGGCATTAATTTGAAAGTATGTTCCATAAATTAAAGGCTGCAATAAAGTTTTATGTGTTTTTAAATGGCTAACATTACCCCTATTTACAAGGGTTTCTCATCTTGTCTACGTTTTTTGTGCTAAAATGATATATAAAAATAATGTTCAAAATTGATAGATTATATATAAATCAAAATTGACATAAAGTTGATGATGAGTCAGTCATCACTTGATTATTGGTAAAAATGAACAACCTATAAATCCCATTGTGCAAAGAGAGAGCCATAAAACAAGAAGAGAGGTTCGCAAGAAATAGAAAATTTTATAGTGACACGTGGAAGGAGAATTTATAAAAGGGAAAAGAAAAAATAATGTATGTGGAAGGACAAAGGTAAAATCACGATATTTCTAAATAATTAATAGAATCTAACCATGATATTTCATAAATAAACTCAATCTTTCTCCATCAATTCTTTGTTAGTAATATGACGAGATAATCACTGATCAACAGTAGACTGTAGGTTGGGGTCTATACCAAAATGATTCTGTGGTTAATCTAACCTATCATGAATTATCCATAGTATTAACAAGGAATTGATCTATTCTTAGTTTAGATTAATATTGATTGCCTACCGTCTCAATTCAACAACTGGTTCTTCTACACCAATTATAGGGGATTCCAAGACTAGATCAATTGGATTCTCAATAAGAATGTCAACTCTGCCAGCATAAACAATAGTTAAAGAAGATGATGAAACTGGCAAGGGTAATATGATATCTTCATTATGCAAATTGATAATCATAGAAACATTGCTCCCATTATCTAAATTATTCTCAAAATAAAATGTTCTATCAGACTCAATGACTTCGGTAGTGTGAGTAAGGCAATAAAATCTGCATCATTTTGATATAAAACAATACCTAATAAAGAATCCATTGAAATTTCTTAAATTAAGTGTCTTAAGTTACATATTATAAGGTCTCATATCCGTTTCACAAACCCTATACATGAAAATGCCTCAAACTAGGCTTCTTTCTAATGAAAAGTTCATACGAAGCCTTTTCAATTGATTTACTATGAACTTAATTCAAGATATAAGTTGCTATTTTAAGGGCATCATCCCACAAAACTTTAGTGAGAAGGAGTGACTAATCAAGCTTCTGACCATGTCCATCGAGGTTTAATTCCTCATCTCATTTAATTAAGGAGTGTCAGGCATGCTATAGTGGGTTTCAATCCCATATTCTTGCAAAAACAGGGCAAATGATTTAGGATTTCTACTTGTCTTTGTATACCAGCCATGGTATTCACTACCTCTATTTGATTTGATATATCAGATTCTAATTAACAGCAGTTTTAAATGCCTTCAAGGAATCCAATGCTTCAGACGCTTCATGCAATAAATTTATCCATGGCAACAAGTGTTATAGGTCCACTAATATCTGTGTGGATCAAATTCAAAATATTATCAGATCTATTTGCCCCATTATTTTGAGCTATACTGAGATGTTTTCCTTTAATATAGGCAACATAAGATTTAAAATATGAGAAATCTAAGTCATATAATATTTTTTGTCTGACCATAATTTCTTAATCTCCCTCTGGAGATATGACCTAAATGTTAATGCCATAACATAGAAGAATTTTTCATTGATTCTTCTGTGTTTGTGTCCTATTATTGCATTAATAGATGCATTGAGTAGAGAATCTGGACTAGTATTCATATTCAAATAACATAATCTAATCATCAAGGAAACTAACCTAACAATAACATAGTCAAGGAAAATATCAATTCTTCCATTTCCTTGTCAAAATCAGACAATCCTATATGTTGAATACAGGATTGGAAATTCAAATTTTTCCTTGATGAAGATATGTAAACTACATTACATAGAGTCAAACAATGTCCAGAATACAAGTTAAGATTACAGTTCTTAACCAATTAACTACAATCGAACTTCTTTCCACACCAAGGATGATCCTTTCCTTTCCTTTTCATTTAGGCTCTTCTTGTCTCTAAGCCTCTTCATTCTCACACATATTCTTTAGCTTAAAGCAATCAGAGATCTTATGGCCAAACATTTTTTAGAACAATGATATTCACCATTAAATGATTTCTTCTTTTGACCCTCATTGTTTATATTATTTTCCTTGGGTCCAAACAGTTTCTTGTCATAGGTCTTATCCTTACTTTTCTTTCCTTTTAGCTTCTTAATTTTAGCTTTGCTAGACGAACTATGTGAAATGTAGTTCAATGATTGCACGTAAGAATTTGCCTTCTTTATTAACTCTTCCTCTTGAGTCACTATTGAAATTATCTGATTAACAATCCACTCAACCTCTTGTAAATTATTAGTGGTTATAAAGGCCTCATACTTAGTAGGAAGTGATTGAAGAACTTGGTAAACCAAGTAGCTCTTACCTAAGTCCACACTATAGGATCTTAGCTTGTTGTAGTAGTTAACAAGCTTTATCATTTACTCACGCACTTCCAACACTTTATCATAGTGAGTGTTGTCCAGCAAAGAGAGACAATAAGCCTTTTGAGTCTTATCAAACTTTTTGAATTTATCACTAATCGCTTTTCAATACTAGACTACAGTGATCTTTTTAGGAATACTTTGTTTAATTGTCTTCTTAATTATGTGCTTTATGACAGTTAAACAAATCTTATTGGACTCATACCATTGTTTATTATAAGCCTTATCAATAGCCTTAAACTTAATGGTGAAGTCCACTAGCTTAGGTTCTCTCATAGCCAAATCCTCATTTGTGATCATCAGATGCATATTAAAGGATTCAATCCAATAATCATAATTTGTTTTGTTCAAAGTTTTCACTACAAACAGTTGCTAGAATAAAAAAGGTGAGAGAAAATAAATAAAAAACATTAATTATGTCCCATACACAATATTTCCATAACATACCTCAAATTTTACAACTGTATAACGAAATGTTTATTATAATCCTTCCTAAAGGCTTAGACTATAATAAACCTATAAAACTCATGCACACAAATGAAGCATATTATCAAGAGAAATAACACAAAATGCACCCACAGTTTTCATATCAATAGGATACGAGAAACCATGAATACATCAATCAATGAATTGTCACTGATAGGTCACAAACAAGCCTTATTTACAAAATTATATTGACAATATCATACCAATAAGGCATGTCCATTACTAACATAATCATATTCTCTTTGCTGGTTGCACCAACAATGACATCTCCCTTAATAATTCAGTATATAATTTTAAGAGTGAACAGATTATAACCACAATAATAGTGGTTCATAAACCCAACACCATCATGATTGGGTTCACAATAAGTGACTACACAACCACTAGGTGTGAATAATCTAACATGGTCCAAGATAGAGTTTGTTTACTTATTCTTTTATTTTGCATGCAAAATTAGGAATAAAATATTCAGTAATTACACAAACAAATTTATTTTAATTTCTCTAAGCATTGTTAGGGAGAGTGAGCAATATATATTGCTCCTTATCATCTATAGTTTTTTCATATCAAAATAGTGTCATTACGACTTTTTGACCCTCCACCTTCTTTTATTATGGGTATTGTTTAAAATCCTCTGCTGTCAAAACTAATTCGACAGATCCATTTCATATTCTTTTTAAAATTTTTTAATGATGCAAGCTTTGACAAGTCGCAACAACTTTTTAACCCGCAACTCAATTAAGTTATGTTGGGGGCACATGCCTATAAAAATAATAATAATATAATATTACCATTAAAATAATAATATATTAATTTATAATTTTAAAATATTTTAAATTAAAAAATATATTTTGAATAAAAATTATAATAAACATAATTTGAAAAAATTTATTTTATTTTAATTAAAAATATAATCTTAAATTTAAAGATTAACTATTATAAAATAAATTTATTTTAATTTAAAAATTAAGGATTTTAATTTTTAAAGATTTATTTTAATTTAAAATTTCATAAAAATTTTTTTAGTAATATGATTCAGTAATAATTTAACAAACTATTATATTGGAATTATATATATCATTCAAAATGTAATATCATCTATTTTGTAATATCATATAACTCTAATACAATGATTTCGAATAAATGTTGATCCATCCTCTAAATATAATTTGTTCTTTGGATAATGTTTTATTTTTAAAAAATTGGCTTACAAATTAATGATTGTTTTATCTATTTCAATAATGTATAATGTGAAAAAAGAATACAATGTTTTTTATAGGAAAAATATTAAAATAATCTAGAAAAAATTATTAACGATTTTTTAACCAAAAATTTGTTACATTTATGATTTCTAATAAATTTGTAACCTTGTTTCTCATAAACTATTTTCATATTATAGTAGTTACAATATAATAATTTGTTATCGTGAATGATATTACATTTATTTGAATAATATATATAATTCTAATATAATAATTTATTAAATTATTATTGATTCATATTATTAAAAATATTTTTATAAAATTTTAAATTAAAATAAATCTTTAAAAATTAAAAAATCCTTAAATTTTAAATTAAAATAAATTTATTTTATAATTATTAATCTTTAAATTTAAGATCATATTTTTAATTAAAATAAAATAAAAGATTTTAATTATTTTAATTTTAATTTTTATTCAAAATATATTTTTTAATTTAAATTATTTTAAAATAATAAATTAATATTTTTTATTTTAATATTAATATTATATTATTATGTTTTAGAGGCACGTGCCCCTATACAATAAGAGAATCGTGCCTCCTTTATTGAACAAAGCGTTTAGCACAGGGGGTCATGCCCCCAACATGAGTTAATTAAGTCGTTGACTCAATTAAAATTAAAAAAATATTGATTTGAAATGTTAAAAAAAAAAATAGTTGTTGTAGCTTGTTAAAGTTTGCAATGTTAAAATTTTTTGTAAAAAAATATATAAAATGGGTTCGGGGAACTAGTTTTGGTAGTAGAGGATTTTGGACAATATCTATAATAAAAGACGATGGAGGGTTTAAAAGTCGTGTCATTACACTGCATTTTAATATTCTAAATTTTTAAAAAAAATTTAAAACTTTTATTCCAAGCCTAAAAGATTCTAGAAAAATCTCTAAAAATATAAGAAATAACGTGTGGAGTAGAATTGTAAAAATTAAGGGACCAAAAAATCAATGCGTGAGGCGCATGGGCCTGCACGTGCAAGCCATGTGTGTGTGATTCGTCAGAGTCACGCACTAGAGCTTTTTGTTTCCTTTAGTGAGTCTGCAACTCAAGTAATTATGGCTTTTTATAATGTAAAATGGGTATCAATTTGCTTAGAATTTAGTGATCTACAAAACCCTTAACGTGATTTTCACATAAAATGCGCTATTTAGGAGAAAACATACTCGAAAATCTCTATGTGTTTTGAGTTCTTCGAGCTTTAATGGCAACTTGAGTCATCGCAAGTTTTGGTGGTTGATTTAAGTGTCAAAATTATCATTGTTTAACAATCTACAAATCACCTAAGGTGCTTTTGACTAAACATGAAGCATTTAAGAGAATTTTGGTACGAAATTTTTCAAAGTTTTTTCAGGTTTCTGAGCTTCAACGGTAGATCCTCCATTCATGAGTATTGGGATTCAAAGTAGTTTCATTTTGTTCGAAATTCCTTAAGGAATAAAGCCCTAAATTCATTTTGGTCAACTTGATCTATACGTCGAGTAATTTGATTTGAAATTTATTAAGGTAAGTATTAATGAAGGTATATTTTAGTTATGGGTACTAGTAAGTTCAAGATTTTTGGATCTTCAATAAATCCGAGTTAATTTCAAAAAAAAATTCCAAAGACTTGTGACAAATTCCATCTAAAAAACTTAAAGCTCCTAATGAGTTCATCAACTGATTCACACTTCACAGATAATCAATTATCAAATCTAAAACTATAGCTTTGATACCATTTGCTAAAATAACATTATACAAAAATAATGTCTAAAATTGGGAGATTACATATAAATAAACACTGACATAGAGTTGATAATGAGCTAACTATAACTTGACTCATTGGTAGAGATGAACAACCTACAAACCCCACTGTACCAAGAGAGAGCCAGAGACAAAGGTGAAATCATAATGTTTTTCAATAATTAATGGAATCTAATTATGATGTTTTACATATAAGCTCAATCTTTCTTAGTTTAGTAATCTAATGGAACAATCATTTATCAATAGTGGGCTAGAAGTTTAGGTTTTTATCACAAATTACTCATCGTGTTAACAAAGACACAATTCATTTATAGTTTATATTAATATTGATTGTCTAATTAATAATTACATATAATTGTTTTAATAAATAGATTAATGCTAATATACAAAATAATTTAAAAATATTCTAACATTATGCGCCACGGGGTCTTGGACAAATTATTTTTATATCTGCCTTTTTTAAGCTACAATGTCCGGATCGGGAAGCGGCGATTCCAATGGTAAAAGAAAACGATAGTCTGAAGTTTGAACTTGCACAAGAGATGCAAATCTGTATTAATTTTTTTATATGCCTCCAAGTAAAATGAATGCCAGAACGAAAACAATAAAAGAAAGAATATATAAAGAAAGGTAGGATCAGGAAGGGAATCGATCTTTAGCCAATTCATGTTGAACAGCCTTGGAAAGGAAGCTACCTTGATCGAGAACGACAATTAGGGGAGAGCCATGGATGCTACGAGCAAGGGCATTCATAATCTCAGTCATGAAGGACTTGAACTCCTTGCCATCCAGTGATCCATTTCGATCTTCGTCAAATCTCTCGAATACCGACCCGCATAGCCCATCGATCTCTTCCTTTCCTCGCGGTTTGTAACCTAACGGCAATAGCTTCCGAAATCCCCGGCGAATTTCATCACGCGAAAGCACTCCATCGCCATCTTCGTCGAGCACCCCAAGCCATTCTTTCACGAATTCATCAAAAGTGTTCTCGTCATCCACAAACTCCGTGATCGTAGAGCTATCCACAACCGCAACATTCATTATTGTAATTTGAAATAGCAATTGCGGATTCAGATTTGATGGTTGAATCCTCTGGGGTACTACGTCTATAGTAATAGCATCAGGTCCTCCGAGTTCGTTTGCCTTATATATACTCCAAAAAGTAACGCCTTAAACGCTGGCCTTTCGATCCCTTCAACTATATAATTTGATTTTGCATAAAATTATAAACTTATTACACCAAGTACCATTTAACAAACTTCACCTTCTTCGTTGACCACTTACAAAACTCCTCGTCACTATACGGAAAAATCAGATTTCTTATCATCTGCTCTCTCTAGATGTATTTGTCTTCTTGTGATGTGTATTATTAACCATGATGTTTACATATGCTTTTGATTCCCTAATTTTATAAAAATTTTAATTTGATCATTCTAATTCCAGAATAAATAATGTTATCTTTTCATTATTAAATTATATGATTTTGCTCCTCGCGCTCAATTGAATAATATGTTAACTATACGCCATATTAAATTTACATTAACAGTCTTAGATAAATAAGGATTAAATAGGAGGGCAGAATTACTTGCATTCGGACTAACTTAAATTCATTTAAAAAAAAAAAAATCAGACGGATCTTTAAACCTAGCCGTTATTAGTTGCTTTTCCAACATAGATTTTAGAAGCAAACGGGTATTCTCGCACAAGCCTCCCCACCTGCTTAGCAGGGTTCGAGGTATTGCAAGGCGGTGGACCGTTGGTCTTTAAACAAGGAACCAAGAATATATGCACACATATACATATATATTCAGAATAAGACATCATGGTTCTACGATAGTGAATTCGGATTAACAGGTAAAGATCTGATCATTCAATTTTTCATGACCGTGCAGAGGAGGACAATTAAAAATAGAAGTGCAGCCAGTCCCAGGAATAGCAAGATTGTAGAGCAAGCCTTCCATACTGAAAACATTGACATTGAAGAACTGATTACCTGCACCTGACTTCTGCTTGCAGCATCTGACTGCTATGAACAGAAAGATGAAGGGATCATACCAATATAGCTTTTAAAACCATAAAACTGCACTTCAAGGATTATAGTGTTCATGAATACAAAATCCTACCAGAAGAGGTTTCAGCAGCTCTGTGTTCTCTTGGGGGCATGTTTTCGTCAGGTCTGCAAAATAAAATGGACTTATGGGACACAATGTACAGGTGGACCATATCATAATAAAGAAGGGGTATGGTGGCTAAGCATGATCTGCATGTCAAGCTTTTACGTATACTATCCTCTGTTGTGTCTTGACATGCATTTCCATCCGCTAGACTATCAAACTTAATCATTTCTGTCTTGAGTTTCATTCTACATAATTGCTCTAAACAATGTATGAAAGAGAGGAGATAAGCAGAAGCAAATGTAAGTCAAAGACAAAAAGATACAAAAGAAAATTTTAAAGCCACATTTTGCTAAACATCTAGAGAAGAAAGATCTTTAAGTCGCCTATGGTAGTATGCTTTCTAGCAAATCGAAAAAATTCAGGTCAAATTCAGATTACGAATAGTTTATATCTAACTGGATTTTATATGGTTGGCGTGGTGAGACAACTAAGCTCTAACTGAGTCTTCTATATCTGGTTGCAGGTTGCTATGGGTAGAGATGATGTTTTACATGAGACTACAAAAATGTACCTTGGTCGTCATAACAATCAGCGCTTATGTTGCATTCCTTGGTGTCTGCAGCAGGAACATTTGTAGGCCTGAAGAGAAGCATAAGTGCAAACAACGAATGGTGAACCTATCTGTCAATGAGAGCCCTAAGCAGTATATGGATTTGTAAAAGCATACACTTCAGTACGCATTCTAGAGATGAAACAGTTCAAATTGGATCCAGATTCATTCCCTAGCACTTCAAAGGAAGGTAAGGACTAATCAAAGCGTGGGGAAAATTGACCATTCAATGGCTCTGTGAAATGTGAATTAAGCAAACTCCTTTATCTTATAAATAGTGTGCAACACAAAACCAGTCGATTATGAAAAACCGATGGGCAAAGTGACTTATGCTTCAGAAGAGGCAAAAGGAAGAAGAAACAAACTAGATCATATGGAAATATTATCAATAAGCAACTCCAACGACAGATTGTTTGAAAGAATGCCCAGTTTCTCCATCAAATATTCCGAGTATCCTTCGGTGTATTACTCCACACATCAAAAGGTGATGATGTCTATCTAGCATATGGACCAACCTAGAGTAATCTCAATCAAATTGCATCACGAAAAAGAAATTCTGAAGTATATATCTGCTGTCCAACTCTATGTTCTTCAACAATTGACAGCCCCACCTTACCACTCTGTTCTCTCTCTTCTTAAACATTGAGAAATATTTGAATACAACATGATAAGATAGTACTCAGAATAGGCAAACAATGTTTAAGGCAGTGCAGCTAATTGAATTTTTAAAGATGTTTGTATGGGGGAAGAAAGGTCGTTCAGAATCTTTCCATTACTCAGGTGTTTGGTGCTCTTGCCACAATGGGATTTAAGTATTAACCAAGCGGAAAACAGTGATCAAAGTAATATTGTATCAGCTTGCTTCAAGAAAGTAGAAAGGGAGGAGGGCCATGAATAGCCAGTTTACCTGTTTGGCGATGGTACTGCGTATAGACTACAAACCAATGATCTTGTTCTCAGCTGGATATCTTTAAGCATTTTCCACCGAAATTCCAGATCTTCATCTGTTCTGAAAATTCACTGTAGATATGGATTACTTACTCAAGCAAATCTTTCTATTCCAGTTCTATCGTGAATTTACCAAATAATCAAAATATGATTGGTTCTGCCAGTCATATTACTATTTCTACAGCAACACATTTATCAACTGATGCACACAGTTAAATTAAGCCATCGTTAACAATCTATATTACGCCAAAGAAATGACCTAAATTGCAAGCGGGAGAAGAAAGATAACATTCCTCTGGAATACAACTCGGGCATCGTCACACTGGAAAGAATATTCCTGTGATCCACCATCTTAATGTAGTGTTCGCACAACGGTACAGAAAAAAAAGAAAAAAATTTGGGGCTAGATGTCCAAATCACAAAATTAGAGCAGAATCATGCATAAAGTAGAAATCAACATTTCAAAACAGAGAATGGTGATATAAAGTGAAGCAAGCAAAAGTAACAACGATTTCAGCTAACGGGTGATTCGAGAGAGAAATATACAAGATGGGTCTGGCTGGTAGGTTGCGTAATAACGATTCAAGGCGATCTAGTTTCACTCCAAGCTCCAATAATCTGGATCGAGCAGAATCTACGGTACTGGATTGGTCGAAAACCTTGTGCTGTATTCTGCTCTCCAAGTCCTCCACCCATCGTGAAGCCTCCTCGGCTTCTCGAATCCACGCATCTATTATCAAAGAAACCTTTGACATCTCCCTCTCCTCGAATGATCCAAATAAGAAAGCACCAATCTTGAACAACAGAAACCGCGTACGGTTTCAGTGTCTAATTAAGTATCCATCCTCTGCAGGAAGCACGGGGGGTGGGGGTGAGGAGGGTCTTTCATGTTCCTAGGTGGTGTTGAGGGACATCATCAGCCACGTGAAGCTAAGAGACCATAGTCGTAGCCGTTTCTGGCAAGTCCAGCTGGTGAACGAAATTTGTTTGGGCATTTCATAGTGATTATTTCCATGATATTCACATTATTGAGATGCTGAACAGAGTAAAAACAAACAGGGGAAAGGATTTTGACAGTCACTTAGTTAGTCTTCTAATCTCGTCTGTCTTTGTTCTTGATTCATAATTAGATTTGCCTCAAATCATTGTCATGTCCATTTAGTTCAGCTTGCAAGTTAGGCCGTCTAAGCATGTAAAGTACATCTCGCTTTTGTGTGGACAGAAATCATTCACTCTATGCAGCTTTCTGGCCGAACTTGGACACTGGATTGGAAATAGGTTTTAAAAAAAAACTTTTTTTTTTTCAAAATACATATAGGGTGAATGAATTCTGGCCACGAAAAAAAAAACATATTTAATCATAAAATTATTTATTATAGATTTTCAATAGAAAATAAATTATATAAAATTCTTTATATCTTCATTATATTATTTTTTAATTACAATAAATAAGTGTAATTATAATATGTATATAATTATTTTATTTTAAAATTAAACTATACATTATTATAAATTATTAAGCACTTATCATATTTTAATTAAATAATATAATTTCAAAATTATAAAGAATTGTACCTAAGATTACTCAAAAAATTTTAAGTCATTGAAAGATGGAGCTCTTTATAGAAGATTCTTACGGAATAATTGACACCATCCTATACACATAACCTATCAGTCCTTTTTGGGAAGAAAAAACTAAATTGTGTTCAATGTCGCCACTTTCTTGTTTCATAATGTCATGTAAATTACAATTGGATCATAATCATTCTTATTGTACATGATGTTACCAATCAATTTTCCTTTGTTATCAAGGATAAATGAATGCACCCACTGAGAAATTCCGGGCCTGGAATATTTATTCCTGCCGACTGTTTCACATTTTGCTTTTAAATTTTATAGAATATCCAAAAAAAAAAAAAAGAGGAGGTACATGACATCAACTATCGGGGCAGTGGCAATATAAAGAACAAATATATTATATGATGAGAGCAATAATAAAAGTAAATTAGGGACATAAAGTGAAAGAACGCACTTTAATTTAGTTGCTTCCCGACTTTTATTTATTTTTCCCTCCCCATATATTTCTTTACGAGAACGGATCTTCTTTACTAGCTAAGGTTATGGGAAATTTTTTAATAAAATTTAGAGTCATTAAATCTAATTTAGTGAAAGAATACACTTTAATTTAGTTGTTCACCGAGTTTTATTTCTTTTTCTCTCTCCATATATTTCTTTAGAGAACAAATCATCTGTGCTAGTTGAGGCTATGGTAGATTCTTTAATAAAATTTAGAGCTATTAGATTTATATTTAATGGTCTAGATTTAATAGATATAACAAAATTATAAAATTTAAAAATAATATTTTACTATTAAAAAGTAAAATAATTTTTAATATCTTATAATTTATTTTATACATCTCATAATATAATTTAAAAAAATTGAATCATTTTTAGTAGAATTTAAAATTTTAATATATCTTATTTTTAAAAATATTTATTTTTAAAATTTTAAATTTCTTTTATATCTATTAATTTTGGAACTATTGAAATGATTTTTAATATCTTATAATTTATTTTACATATTTCACAGTATAATTTAAAAAAATTGAATCATATATAATAGAATTTAAAATTTTAATATATATTATTTTTAAAAATATTATATTTAGATATTATACTTTTTAATATCTATTAAATTTAAAATCATTAAATATAAATCCAATGACTTTAAATTTTATTAAAAAATCTCGAATAGCTTTAATTATTGGAAAGGATCGGTTCTCATTTCTTTACCGGTTCACCTTCATACTATAGTTTCACTCCCTCTCCTCTACACGTGGTTAATCCTCCAAATTCCCCATCTTAATGTTCCAAATTGCAATATAATATGGATATATTTGGACTTGTTAGGAAAAAAATTTAATACTGCCAACGGTTGGTAGTAAGGGATAAAAGAGACAATGGTGTAGCATTTAAATATAATTTTTCATATAATAAGATTTAACCACAATAATAAAATATTGATTAATAATATCAAAAAAAGTTATATTAAGTGAAGTTGATTAGAATTTATTATAAAAATTTATATAATTAATGTATACATCAAACATTGCTCGTTTGATAAAATGTTTAAATAAAATTCAAATAAGCTAAGACATAATATAGTTTTAATATTAAATACTAGGGTTGTTCAAATATTAGGTTGGAATTAAATTTGAACATAAATCGAAACTCAGCTCGTTAATTGGGATCAAAAAAATTGACCTGGGATTTGGTAAGGTTGGACTTGACTGGGTTGGTCTATATTTAATTTTTTAAATTATTTTTATTTAAAAATTTGTTTTTAATTGATAAAAAAATGGTTTTTTCAAATAAAAAATTAAGATGTGAAAGAGAAAAAATAGAATAACAAAAAATTAAGATTTGGAATGAAAAATTGTTAAGACTTGAGATAAATTGCTATATTTAAAATTTATTATAAATAAAAATAAACAAATTAAATTATAAAAAATAATATTTAAAATAATAAAAATATAACTGGGTCAAGGTGGGTTGAATAGAGGTTAAACTCTAGACTCAGCTTGATCTAACCAGATAATTTTGTAACTTTTTTTATTTTGACATGGTCAAATTAAGTCAACTGAGTCAACAAGTTTTTATCTATCCTTATTAAGTGCAATTGACATTGAGAAAAATGACAAAATGATATATGATTAAAATATGTAATTTTATTTTGTTTTTTATTCAATGAAATCTAATCAATATAAGGAAAGCTTTAATAGTAAAAAAGTAATAAATCATATTATATGAAATTGACCATATAAATTTATACAATATAATGTATGCACTAAACATTTTATAAAGTTTAAAGCATATTATATAATTTCATATATGTTAAATGAGACCCTAATAAAATTATATACATTGTATTGTATACAATTTAAATTTATATAACATGCCAGACCTAACCAAAGATGCTACATAGTCAAGTAGGGAATTTTGAGTGACATACGAATGAAGCATAGTACAGAGACAGCTGAATTTTACAACATGTAAGTCATCAGCGAAGAGGCCCTTACATGCAAGCATGTAATACATCAATAGCATAATAAGGTCACTCACTGTTTACCCTTCTCTTTTGGTCCTATGATTGAGCCACGTCTTCGTCGGTCCAACTATGGTATTAGCACCTCAATTAAACAACGTTAACAACTTTTCCCATTTGGTTTGCTTTTGACTGTTTTGCTAAGTGAAATTCTCAACCGGGCCAAATACAAAATTTCTACGTCCTACACAAAGACAAAAGCATTTGAACCGAAAAAGGTGAATGGTGTTAGTTAAAAAGAAAAGCACTTTTGTCTTTTTTTCTTCTTCTTCTTAAGTGAGAAAAAGGCGCAAACAACTGATTTTGAAATTCGGGGGCACGAAAATAAGGTGATAAGGGAAACGCATGCCAACAAATAAAGGATAAAAAGCATGTTTGGTTGTTAAAATTAAAACGAGATTTATATTTAGATGATAGATTGAGTTTTTATTTTTATTTTTTAAAGAATTTGCTCTTATGTTAGAATCAAGATGAGGTTTATATTTAGTTGACATATTAGATTTTTATTCTCATTCTCTAGAAAACCTGTTTACTTTCATGTAAGGGAGAATTCTCTCCTTAATTAAAGTTATAAAATAAAATTAGTCTCATAAAAATAAAAATATGTCTAACAAAAATATTCTCACTTATAATAATTTTTAGACAAAAATACCTATATAATATATTAAAATCTTAATTTATTATTAAATTATTATTTTAATTTATTATTAATTAAATATATATTAATATATAATTATATTATTAAATAATAGTTCAAAGAGATGTTTATTTTTTTTAAAATTTTATGATAAAAGATAATATAATAAAATATATATATTACCTAATTGATTTATTGTCTCGTTAATGATCCAAACTCGTAAGGCTTAGACTCATTCTGAAGGGTTAGGGCTGTTTCATATTTTCATTTGTCTTAATTTTGAAAATTTATTTGCAAGATGTGATTATGTTACGAAAAATTTAAAATTAAAATAATATAGATATAAAATAATGAATAAATATTTTGTGTAAAAATTAAGATATTTACGTTTAAGCCATCGAGTCATCCCAAAGATTCCATCACAGCAAAGCAAAAACATCTACCTATTTATTAATAATGATTAGGAGAAAAACACACTTTTGATTGTTTACTTATCACAAAAGCATTATTTTAATCCCTTATTTGTTTAAATGTTTAAGATAATTTTTTATTTACTGAAAAATTTGATTTTTCATTTTTCAAGTAATTACCAAATTTAATATCTCTATTAAATTTTAAACCTTAAGGGCCCATTTGGTTTATGAATTTAATTTTAAAGAGCTGAAAAATGATAATAGAATTGAGAATGAGAGTGAGATTAAAAAAAATGATATAAGATATAATTATGTTTAGTATGATATAGATGTTAGAATAATTTTAATATTTTATGGATCAGTATTAACTATTTTATTATATTAGTATCTTGTTAATTCTAGTTAGGTAATTAATGTTATAATTTATAAATTTTGAATGAATTGAGTTTTATTTTAATTTGTGGATAATCGGTAACGGGTTTGATTATCCACAAGCTCACTGGGCAGAAACCTAACCCACAGCTCAAGAGTATTAGTAATTATCTTGTCAGATTACACATTCGAGATTGTTACCCAAAAAGAAATTTAATGGGCTTAGTTTTGATTCATTAATTAAATGAAAAATCATTTAAAAAATTTTGAAAATTTTTATTTTAATAATATTGATTAATTATATTATTAAAATAAAACCCTATAAATAACACACTGAAATCCTAGTTTTAAACATATTGAATATTGTCATACTCTCTTTGTCATCAAAACATTCTGAGAAATGTTCTTAGGTATTAGGGGTTGAATTTATTTGACTCAACCAATACTTGGAGCAATAATGTCATCTTTATCAGGTTAGATTATTAATTAATTTATTCTCTCTATTTGTAATCATGTTTAATTACATGCTTTAATTTTGCTTTCAATAAAAACTAAGAAATCCTCTTGAAGGAAAATTGGTAAAAAGACTATTATTTTCACTAAAAAAATGAAAAAAAAATATTTATTTTGAAGGAACACATCCTTCTTCTTATAACTTTTTCCAGTGACTAGAAAGCATCTGTAGTTTCACTTTCTGGCCCTTGGCAACCAATATATATATATATATATATATATATATATATATATATATATATAAAATGTTTTGTGGCCAATAATCTTCTTGATTTTCGACCACCTCCTTCTTCTTCTTCTTTCTTGTCCTCGTGCTTCTTTCTTTTACTATATGCTTATTTCTTATTCTTATGGCAGTTGTGGCAGTTTTAAGTCGCAAATTTATTTGAAAAATGAGAATTGTAAAGAATTATTGTACTAAAAATCTGTTTTCCATTTTTTTTTCTGATACAAGAACAAGAGGAAACCAAATTAATTGATAACTCAATATTTTTTTATTCAATTTAATTCCAATCTCATTCATATTCTCATTCTCTTACTAAAGTTTCAACAATCAAACAAGTTCTCAGTGAGAAGTTCAACTTCAACTAAGTATAGTTTATTCATAAAAAGCCAACTTTGCAATCACTTGATGTTATCCTGATCATCAAATCTATCAATTATGAGAACAAGAAGAGGGGCAAATCAAATGACTCGGGCAAAGGGGTATTACAAAACAAGACTTTATATATTATTGCGTTGCATGACAAATCGAACAAACCTTATCAACTTGGAGATAATGTTCAATAAGAATCTCTGAAAAAAAAAAAAAAAAGAGCTTTTGAAACTAATTTTCAATTAAAGGTAATTACTTTCAATGGAAGATTAATATTCCAAAGACGATTATATCCTCATCCTCAAATCTGTCAGCGATATTTTCACTTCCTGTCCTATAGTCTTTTTTCCATTTAATTATGCTAAATTGAGGAATATATGATAGGACAGTTCCTTAATCCTAAATAGATATTTTTGCTATTGAAATTTTTTTAATTAATAGATATTAACTATATAGTTTATGAAAAAAGTATATAGTTAATTAATGATACCATAAAAAATATATATTTTAATTTACAAATTATATAGTTATTTGTAATAATTATATAAGTGTCATGATATAATTGAATGACTATATAATTATCTATGTTTTAATTAAAGAACAAAATAGTAAAGATATAAAGAATTATATACAATTTTTTTCTTTTATAATATACCGCATTAATTTTTTTTGGGGTATGTTTTATTATTTTAAGTGAGATATATGGGTGGAGTCTCCTATACGTAGAACAATGATCCGTAATATTATTTTTTTTAGGCTGAATCTTATTATAAAGTTTATGAGTGTGTTTTAGACTTCGTAAAAAAGTACTACACTACTTAATAATTAATAATATTACTTTTTATACGTTAAAATATAAGTTTAATTTTTAAATTTTGAATTTTTTGGCCAAATATTTATTAAAAAATTTAAATTATTTCACATCATTTTGACCAAAAAAAATAAAAGAAAAATTAATCACTTAGTCCTTATATTTTACATGAAATTGTAAAATAGTTCCTATACTTTATTTTTTTAAAATTAGTCCTTACTATTTCATAAATTTTTAAATCAGTTCTTACCGTTAGTTAGACAATTAATACTATTTGTAAATACTGATGATGTAGAATGAATAAGAAGCCAGTATGCCAAATCAGTTATCCAGTGTGTTTTATTTTCAATATTTTGATGTCACAATGGCCTTTTGCGATGTAAACCTTACTGTTACTAGGACGATCTTATGTCAAACAGTATTGCCTCCTTGGGACCTAAGCAATGTGATGTCACAACGGAGTGCGGTGAGAATGACATATAAGGGAAGTGGGCGAATGTGTTATTTTAGCTAAATCACACATTTCTTAATAGTGAAAACTGTAAAATTATAGATAGAAAAGTGGAAAACCAAAAAAGTTGTTATATGTGATTATCAAAGCCTTCATTGCGTAACAACCTCTTATATTTATCCATTAGCAATGCAAGCCTGAAGGGATCCTTTCAACTCATTTTTCATTCATAACCTTCACTTCGTATCAAAGTCCATGACTTTGTCATGGCATCCTTTGATAGCTCCTTGTCCACAACTCATTCACCTCTAGTTTTTTCAACAACTTCTCGCTTACAACCTGTGTTGGCTACCCTCCCCTAGGTTTGCTTTGTTAAGTTGGATAAAAGCAATTACTTGCTTTGGAGTACATTAGTATATTCCACCATTTGCGACAATAAGCTCAACGGATTTCTTACTAGAGCTAAAGCCTGCCCCTTTGCAACCCTTATTGATTCTAATGGTGTTAAACCTAGTTTAGAATTTAAAAAATGGGTAGTTATAGACTAACTTCTGTTAGGTTGGCTCTATAATACAATGACCCCTAAGGCTACTTCTCAATTCATTGGTTATAGAACTTCTTAAGAGCTCTAAACCTATGCAAAGGAGCTTTATGGGTCTCAATCCAAAACCTGAATGCTTAAACCTGAATTGCTTAAGATTACTAAAGGCTCTTAAAAAATGGACAACTACTTGTCCAAAATAAAAAAATATTTATGATAATCTTGCCTTGGCAAGACATCTTATATTTCTCATTGATCTTATTACTCGAGCTTTTTCTGGCCTCGAATCTAAATACACCCCAAAGTTGTCTAGCTTTTTAACAAAGAGAATATCTTGTGGGTTGAGTTTCATGTAGCTCTACTTACATACAAAAGCTACCTTAAAGAGTTCAACTCTCTCTCTAATCTCACGATTGCCCAAGGTAATCTCACCACTCGAGACTCTAGTAACTCTAATAGTGGAAATTGGCGAGAAAATGCTAGGGGTGGTCGTACTAACAGAGGTCAAGGCCATGGTCATAGCTATCGTAACAGTAAGCTCACATGCCAAGTTTGTGGCAAGTTTGGACACTCAATGATTGATTGTTACTTTCGCATCGATCATCCTTACATAAGCTATTTTCTTGCCAATAACATGAACAATACTTAAGTTAATCAAGTCTTATACACCACTACACCGGCCACAGTTAATGACCCAGCATGGTAAGTTAACAATGACACTACAAATCACATCACCAAGAATGCGACTCACCAAGAATCTTCTTTTGATGTTGTTGGTAAGCCTTAGCTCACTGTTGGCAATGGTTATTCTATTTCTATTTAGAAAAAGGTTATACCTCTCTTAACAACTCTCCTATTGTTTTAAATGATGTATTGGTTGCTCCATGTACCATCAAAAATTTGGTCAGTGTTTCTCAACTAATCGGTTTAATAATGTCATTGTTTTATTGGACTCTTTTAGGTGTTTTGTGAAAGACAAAAACACGAGCAATACTAATGCAAATGACTCTTAAAGATAATCTTTATCAAGTTGAGAGCTCGACCTCATGTTTAACTGTTCACTCTACCTTTGCTACGAATAACACTGTCCACCCTATTGCTCTATTATCAATTAAAGAACAATGGCACAAAAGGCTAGGACACCTATATGATAAAGCTTTAATGCAGATCTTAAAACAATGTAACATCAGAGCTAATAAGAAACCTTTTTTCTATAATGCATGTAAATTTCGAAAATCTCAAGCACTCTCATTCCTACTTCTCACTCTCATGCTAGTAGTAGCTTAAACCTTATACATAGGTGTTAAAACATTTTAATATTATATGGATTAACATTAATTTTGCTATTAGATTAATTTCTTGTTATGACTAATTAGACAATTAATATTATAATTGTAAACTAAGAATGGATTGGATTTATATTCATTGTGGATAATAAGTGATTAGTTGGATTATTCATAAACCTACTGGGCAGAGACCCAACATACAGCCCAAGAACATTAGTAATTATCTTATTAGATTGCTAATTAAGAGTTAATTACTGTAAGAGAGTTAATGGACTTTCTTTATTTAAATAATGAAAGAGAAAACTATTTTAATATATATCTAAATGTTTTATTTTAATATTATAATTAATTAATTATTATTAAAATAAAACTTTATAAGTTATTTTGATGTAATCCCTAATTTCAATTGTGACGATAACTCTCTTTTTGGTGGTTACTTACTCTGAGAGCTATCTCTTAGGTATTGTGGGTTGACATCTCTCTGCAAGACTGCACTATGTTATCTTCAACATCAAATTAGATCTTTGTATCTTAATATCTCTTAATTTTGTGTTTATGTATTATGAATAAATTATTACATGACTTTAATTGGTATCAGAGCTTCGTTTAGCTTATGGAATTATTTTTTTTTTTTGCAAATTTCTTCTCAATTTTTTTGGCATTAATATATATATATATATATATATATATATTAGTTTTTTTCATTCTTTATCTTTTCGATCACTGCCACCATTGACCACCATCACCGGTAGCACACCTTTAGTTGAAAGCCACCGATGATTCATGGCGTCGGCAGCCTTTAGTCAGATAATTCCCCTCCATTTTCAAACTATGGTCACCGAAACCCTACTGTATTTTGAATGAAAAATCTCTCTAATGAAAGGTAATTAGCCAAAATCACCATAAGGAATTCATAGATCATAAATTAATAATCATTTTGATGCCTATTTTGATGCCTAAAACATTGCAAATGTTCAGGTTGATTCCAGGTTCTGTTGGGTCATTTGGCAGGTAGAATTGACCTGCTAGAGGTTGAAGATGATGCACGTGATGGCGCGTGAGCCTCACGTGTTGGTAATTTGACCCTCAAACCTCCACAATTCACCTCCACTTGCCCTGTTCTAAATTATGGTGATTTTTTCAAAATTTTTTAAGCCTTGGAAATAGGAGTTTTAAAATTTCTTGAAAATATAGAGCCTTAAAATACTATATAGTTGAGGTGTTTTGACCTAAGAAAATTTTGGTACAGACTAGACTAGTGAGGAACAATATATTTAGTTCATTCTCCCTAATTATGTGTGAATAAATTAAATTAATTTCTTTATATTATTTGTTGGATTTTATTCCTAATTTAGGTATGCATTTTAAAGAATAAGTTGCGTATGGAATCTGTTGTGACTTTGGGTCACATATACCTATTAATTGTGTGCTCACCTATTGTGAGTCCAATCATGATGGTATTTATTTTATGAACAACATATACTGAGTTTGTTATTCTATTCCTTACATTTAAAGACAATTTAACTACTATTATTAAAGATGAGTCTGAATATTATGAGAAATCTATTGGAGATAGTATGTGTATATTATGTTGGCAATGGACATACCCTATCGGTGTGACATTGTTAAAATAATTTTTTGAATTAGGTATATTTATGACTGGTTAACAGTATTCTTTTAATTGATACTTTCATAATTATTTATATCCTCTCAATATGGAAACCGTAGATGCATTTTAGTGTTATTTCTCTTTGTGGTTAAATCTGTGGTACGCATGAGTTTTCCTTTCTTGATTTGTTGTAGTCCAAAATCTTTAGGTGGGATTATAATGAATATCTTGTGATATAGTTGTATAAGCTGAATTTAGTGAAGGAAACATTGTTTTATAATTATGTTTCTAAGACATAATTAATATTTCCTAATTTTGTTGCATCAACTTCTATGTTCCAGTAACTGTCTGTGGTGAAAACTCTGAATGAGACTAAGTTTGATGATTGACATGAGTCTCTTGATATATGCCTATTTGTCTTTAAAGAGGATTTGGTTATGAGAGAACCAAAGCTGACAGATCTTACTGCTGAGTTTAGTGTTGCTGACAGAGCTTATCACAAGCAATGGCATGAGTCCAACAGAACCTATTTGACAGTTATAAAGTTCACTATAGAGAATACCATTAGATAGAATATTCCTGAGAAGGACATTGTTGTTGAATACCTCAAGGCTATAAGTGAAAAGTTCAAGAAGCTTGATAAGACATAGAAGGTTTACTATCTTTCTTTACTGGATAACACTCATTACGACGGAGTGTCTAAGGTACGTGAACATATGATGAAACTGATAACTTACTTTAACAAGTTTAAGTCTTTAAATGTAGACTTGGATGAAAGTTACCTTGTCTATAAAGTTCTATAGTCACTTTCAGCTGAATATGGGGTTCTTAAAATCACCTACAACTCTCAAGAAGCTGAATGGACAACTGATCAGATGATATCCATTGTGACTCAGGAAAAGGAGTCATTAAAGAAAACAAGTTCACATGATCATTTAGTAAACTACATCTCTTAGGGTTCATAAAGTAAGGCTGGAAATGAGAAGCAGAAGGAAAAGAAGCATCAGGGCAAGACTGAAGGTAAAAAGTTCTTTAAACTCAATATGAATAATAAGAAGAAGAAGACATTTAAGAGTGAATGTCATTATTGTAAGAAGCCTGACCACAAGATTTTAGATTGCCTCAAGTTGATGAATAAGTATCAGAAAGAAGATATCTTTTTTGAAATTGCCCCCTTAGCTCTAGTTTATCTTGAATTCAATAGTTTTGAAACCTTTATGGACACTTAGTGGTTAGATTCTGGAGCAACTGTTCATGTAACTAATTCCTTGTAGGGGCTCAGAGATAAGAGGAGCCCAAATGAGAGGGAAATGACTATTCTAGGAGTGGAAGGAAGTTAAGCTGCAATGAATTACATAGGAACTATAGTTTTGAACTTATATTCTAGACACAGTTTAACTTTATATGATGTTGTCTATGTACCTTCTTCAAGGAGAAATTTGATTTCTAGTTTTGTATTAGATAAACATGGATATTCCTTTTGGCAAGGAAATGGTAGAATTGATGTTTTCTTTAATTCAATCATTATTGGAACTGTTAGTTTAATGAGTGGTTTATATTGCTTTAATGCAAATGTTAGTTCAGATTCTACCTTTGTGGCATTTATTAATGCTGTTATTGGACATAAACGTCAAAGAATTGATGAGAACTCTTATATATTATGGCATCGACGTTTGGGTCATATCTCTAAAGAGATATTAGAAAGGATCATTAAACAGAGAATATTACATGATTTAAATTTTTCTGATTTTGAATCATGTATTGATTGCATTAAAGAAAAACTTTTCACTAGAGCTAGAAGGAAAAAGGCAAATAGATTTGAGCTAACTTTAGAATTGATCCACACAGATATTAGTGGACCAATTACTCCTACTGCTATGGGTAATTACAGATACTTTATAACCTTTATAGATGACTTCTCCATATTCAGATGATTTGATCTGTTATGTAATAAATCTAACTCATTGGATGCCTTTAAGACATTTAAGGCTGTTGTTGAATTAAAGTATGAGAATGCAATCAAAAGTGTAAGATCAAACAAATATGGTAAATATTATGGGATGTATATTGAAACAGGCAGAAACCCTGAACCTTTTGCTCTTTTCTTATAGGAGCAAGGAATTAAAGTTCAGTATATTATGTCTGGCACTTCACAACAAAATAGAGTTGTTAAGAGGCATAATCGCACCTTGATGGGCATGGTCAGAAGCATGATCAGTCATTCTTCTTTACTAGAGTTTTTGTGGGGTGATGCCTTTAAGATAATAACTTATATCCTAAATCAAATTTCAAGTAAGTTAGTTGAAAAGACCCTATATGAACTTTTCACTGGTATGAGTTGTAGAATAGAGGTAAGACCCTATAATCCTTAGCTCAAGAAACTTGATTCCAGGACTGTTAGCAGATTCTTCATTGGGTATTATTTAGGATCAGAGGATGCAGATTTTATTGTCCTAATCATACTACCAGGGTTATTGAATATGATAGAGCATTCTATTTTGAGGATGACTTGGATAGTGGGAGTGATGTTCTTAAAATAATCAATCTGTATTATGAGGATACCATATTACCTATTCCATCTTTGTCATCTATACCTGTGGATCATGTTATTAAAGATGACACTCTTATTAAGAATCCAGTTGATCCAATTGTGGGAGCTCATTAAGCTGATATGGGATAACTAGTTGTTAATTTGAGACGATCACAGAGGATTTGTAGACTTGCAATTTCAGATGATTACATAGTGTACTTGCAGGAATTTGGGTAAGACGTTGTGGATGGTATAGATCCAATTTTTATTGATGATGTTATATCAGGTTCTTGTTTATCTGAGTGGTTAAAGGCTATGAATGATGAGATAACCACCATGTATCGTAATAATGTATGAGAATGAACTAAGTTACCAGATGGTTGCAAATGGGTCTTTAAGATAAAGAGAAGGGCCAATGGTAAAGTTAAAAGATATAAAGCCAGACTTGTAACTAAAAGCTATAATAAGAAGGAAGAGATCGATTATATAGAAACTTTCTCGCTAATGTCTACTAAAGATGCTTTCATAATTGTAATGGCTCTTGTTGCACAGTTGGATCTTAACCTTCATTAGATAGATGTCAAAACAATATTCTTAAACGGTGATTTACTTGAGGATGTTTATATGACACAACCTGATGGATTTACTGAAGCAGGGAAAGAACACTTAGTGTGTAAATTGAATAGATCTATTTATGGGCTTAAACAAGCCTCAAGATAGTGATATTTGAAGTTTAATCAAATAATCACCTCACTTGGTTTTTCAAAGAATATTGTTGATCAGTGTATCTATCATAAATTTGACAGAGACAACTTCATGATACTCATACTATATGTTGATAACATACTATTGGCCAGTAACTCGATAACTATGTTGAATAAGATCAAACATGTTTTATCATGTCACTTTGACAAGAAAGATCTTGGTAAAGCCTCTTTTGTCTTGGGAATTCAAATTCACCATGATAGATCACATTGCATTCTTGGTTTGTCTCAAGCAACCTATTTAGATCGAGTACTGAAGAAATTTAACATGCATGCTTGCGCTCCATATGCTGCACCTGTACAAATGGATGAGAGGTTATCTAAATCATCTTGTCCCAAAGATGATGATTCAAAGATTGCAATGAATAATATTTTATATGCATTTGCTATTAGCAGCCATATGTATGCTCAAGTATGCATACGACCTGATATTGCTTTTGCTGTTAGTGTGCTTAGTAGATACTTGAGTAATCTTAGTCCTGATTATTGGAGGGTTGCGAAGAAAGTTATGATGTACCTCCAAGGTACAAAACACCATATGCTTACTTTTAGGAGATCTGAGCCACTTGAAATAGTGGGTTATTCAGATACAGACTATGCATCTTGTATAGATGATTATAGATCCACTTCTGGATACATCTTTATGATATCTGGAATAGCTGTCTCATGAAAAAGTTGTAAGCAATCAATAACAACTACCTCAATTATGGAGGTAGAGTATATTGTTTGTTATGAGGCTACCTGCCAGACCATATGGTTGAGGAAATTGATATCTGACATGCATTTAGTTGATTCCATATTATGACCTCTAACCATATACTGCAATAGTTTGTCTACTATTAACTTTTCTCAAAATTATAAGAACTCCAGTCACATTAAACATTTTGATGTTAAGTTTCTATTTGTTAGAGAAAAAGTTGCTAAACCTTAGACTCGTTTGGTTCACATTCTTGGTGAACATATGTTGGCAGATTTGTTAACCAAAGGCTTACCTGTATGAGTTTTCAAAAATCATGTGACTCATATGGGTGTTGTTGAAAATTTTAATGTAACCTTGATTTAGTGAAAATCTGAGTTAATTTCTTAAAGGACTTTTTGGATTGTAATATGACAATTTAAATGTCATTTTGTATTCCATTCTTTTCAGACATTGAAACTTATTTATGACAATGTTAATATCACTTGTTTCCCTATCGGTTTCAATGATTTTTGTGTGTGTTTTCATTTATGAATTTTGTATGGTTTATAAATATACACACATCTATATGTTTATGTTAATGTTAATTGCTTAATTATATATTCGTTGATTGACTTAATAATTTAATTGATGTTATCCAAATGGGAGATTGTTAGAATATTTTAATATTATATAGATTAGCATTAATTATGCTATTATATTAATCTCTTGTTATGACTAATTAGGCAATTAATATTATAATTGATAGACTAATAATAAATTAAGTTTATATTCATTATGAATAATCAGTAATAGGTTAGATTATGCACAAGTCTACTGGGCAGATTTCCAACCTATATCCCAAAAGTATTACTAATTATTTTATCAGATTGCTAGTTAAGAGTTACTAAGAGTTAATGTGCTTCCTTTATTTAAATAATGAAATAAAAAACTATTTTAATATATATATGAGAGTTTTATTTTAATAATAATAATTATAAAATAAAACCCTATAAGTTATTTTAACATAAATCCTAATTTTAATTACGGCGATAATTCTCTCTCTAATGTTATCTAGTCTGAAAGCTCTCTCTTGAATTGTGTATTGACATTTCTATACAAAATTTTACTATCTTATTTTTAATATAAAGTTTTATATTTATATCTTAATATCTCTCAATTATATATTAATGTATATTGAATAAATTATTATATGGCTTCGCATGGACGTCTGGGGTACTGTCCCCACTGTGTCGTCGTCTAGGTACTTATATTACGTTTACTTCTTAGACGATCTCTCGCGCTATACGTGGGAATATCCTCTTAAAACTAAAAGTGAAACATTCTATGCATTTATTCACTTCAAGAATATGGTGGAGAGTCACTTTAAAAGAAAAATCAAAGTCATCTAAAGCGACTGCGGAGGTGAGTATCGATGCATTATTTCTGTCATACAAAACTCTGGTATCGTATTTCGTCAGACTTGTCCGTATACGTCTGCTCAAAATGGGAAAGTAGAACGTAAACATCGAAATATCGTCGAAATTGGGTTAACACTTCTTGCTCAGACGTGAATGCCGGTGAATTACTGGTGGGAAGCATTCTCTACAGTGATTTTTCTCACTAACAAAGTCCACACCCCTGTTCTTCATGATTAGTCTCCTTACAGTATATTTTTCAACGGCAGCCACGCTATGAGCGATTAAATGTGTTAGTGGACAAGCCAGGAAAGTAGAAAAATAGTGTTTGCCTGAAGAAAACTTCAAAGAAATCAAAGTCCTTTCAAGAGTAAAAGCAGAGAGAAAAACTAATAGGAATCTAGATTTCAAATACACCAAACACAAAAGATGAATGGGCATGAAGAGCACAAGAAGAGGGATAGTTCAGGTCTGGAGGCCGCATTGTTCGATCCGTGGGTGGAAAAGATCGTCAGGTTTACACTGCAAAAGGGCTGAAACATTAGAATATTGAAAATAATAAAACACTGATGCACAGCTGAGTTGGCATGTTATTTGGCATATGACTAGACTTTTCATTCTTCACATGACATTCCACGTCAGTATTTACAGACAGTATTAAGTGTCTAACTGACGACTGATTTAAAAATATATGAAATAATGAGGACTAATTTTAAAAAAATTAAGTATAAGAACAATTTATAAATTCATATAAAATATAAGGACTAAATGAATAATTTTCTAATAAAAACTTTATTCTTTTTGTCATACTTTCATTATTTGTGAGAAATATGTTGAAGGAGCCTCTGTTTTGGTAATTTAGATTTTTTACAATTACTACAATTATAATTCATATAAAAATTATAAATATATAATTAATTTTTTAATTACATGCAATCATTTAAAACAAATAAAGTGATTGCATCCCCGCGGCAAATTCAGATTCCTGGTTCGGTGGTCTGATGTCTGATATTGTGAAGTCTCTGGCCTTCCAGTCATGGCCATTTCTGCCTGTCGCCATGTCTGTCAAACTGTTCAAATTTCAAAGTCTAAAGTCTATACAATAAACTGGCATTGGTCAAAGTAAAAAACCTGGTCGTGAAACATAGAAAAGATTAAAAAAAAAAAAGTATTCTTTGGGATAAGACAGCATATAAAATAGCAAAAAGTACAAAGCTTATAAGAATGTTTAAAATTTCAACCCAGCAAAGAAAAAGGGTAAAAGATTGGTTGATTAGGACATGGTAGAAGGTACCGTATGCACGCATGGTATGGAAAGTATGTATAGGTTGGGGGAGATGGTGCTTGCTTTTACGCGAGCTTGTGGAATTTCTGACCTTCACTTCTTCCATTGAAGTCCATGCAAATTCTGGAACTGTAATTACATTAAGGGAATACATTTTTTACACATGAATGTATTTATTATCCATTAAAGCGGAGCATTAATTCAAACCTCAACTCTTAATTGCGTCCTTATTTCAAATTCTAGGTTCTCCTCCTCAGTCATTCATGTGGGTGCGTCAGGTAAAACCGTGAAAGGAAGTTTTCAAAAGGTGAATTTACGAAGGGAAAAATAATATATAATATTACTTTTATCAATGTAGAGTCATCTTCATAAATCAGCCTTCCTGCAAAATCGAGTTGCCATCTTCTTCCTTATTGTCCCCTTCTTTTTCTTCTTTTCTCCTCTCTTCTCTTGACCTCCATTGGTTTTTTTTTTCTGCCTCTTAAATAATTACATTTTTATTTTGAAAATTTCATCTATAAGGGATTCAGAGATTGTTACAGGAGTTATTTACGGTAAAACAAGTCTGTGTTTTGTCTGCTTTTTTGAGGTATATTATTCCCTACATCCCCCTGGTTTGTCTTCTATTTGCACGCCTCTACTACTGTTCTTTGAATTCGGATTCATGAGTTCCTGCGAAAATGTATATCAAGTCTCCATATCCATATCCAATCATTGCTTTATAAGCATATCTTGAACCATGTCTAAGATGGTTTCTCCTGTATTTCTGACCAATCAAGGTAAGAATCCCTCTTAACTTCGCCTGCTTCTCGCTTTTTCTTCAATCTCTGTCTATCCCTGAGCACTCTTGTCACTATTGGTTGTAGTGAGCACCATCTGTTTGTTGAAAGCCGAAAGAGAAAAGCTTGGGAAGTGAATTGAAATTTCGGTTTCGAAAATGAGAGATTTTCCTTCCTGTTTTGGTGAAAATGGAGTTCAAGTTGCGGATTCTTCGTCTTCAAACACCAGTAGAACTGCCCAGAATTTGGTGACTTGTGTTTATCAATGCCAACTGCGTGGTCGGTCTTGCCTGATTACGATCATATGGAGTAAGAATTTGATGGGACAAGGCCTTAGCGTTGGGATCGACGATTCTTCAAATCAGTGTCTCTGTAAGGTTGACATCAAACCATGGTTGTTCTCCAAGAGACGAGGTTGCAAGAGTCTAGAAGCGTATTCCTGTAAAATTGACATATATTGGGATCTTTCTTCTGCTAAATTTGGTACAGGCCCCGAACCATTCGAAGGGTTCTATGTGGGAGCAGTCGTAGATCGGCAAATGATTCTCCTTCTCGGAGATATGAGGAGAGAGGCATTCAGGAAGACCAACGCAATCCCATTGCCCTCGCATGCAGTTTTTGTGGCCAAGAGAGAACATATTTTTGGCAAGAAGGTGTTCGGTACCAAGGCTTTCTTTCGCGATAATGGTCAAATTCACGATCTTGTGATAGAATGCGACACTGCAAGTGCTTGTGACCCATGTCTTATAATTCGCATAGACAGCAAAACTGTGATGCAAGTGAAGCGGCTGAAATGGAAGTTCCGAGGTAACCATACTATACTGGTAGATGGTGTCGCAGTAGAAGTTTTCTGGGATGTTCATAGTTGGTTCTTCGGTACACCACTTGGAAATGCTGTCTTCATGTTTAAAACATGTCTCTCCCCAGATAAATTGTGGGGAAGCCTACCCCTTTCTGATGAAAATCCGTCGCAGCAGTGGTCTTCCTCTGAGATATTTTCGGACACCAAATTACAAGGTCTGGGTTTTTCGCTCATTTTGTATGCTTGGAAGAACGAGTAGCGATGTGGAAATTCAACATCCATTGAACATTAACAGACCTTTCAGTGAGTTGTGATTTATCCTCCATGAATTTGGATTACACGTGATTATGTTCCACCTTTTCATTTTCATACGATCGATTTATGCTGAGCTATTTGAACAGATCACAGACAAAATTTGTTCGATTGGCTGTACATTCTTCATCAAGTGTTAATTTTATAATCCATATTATAGAAACTACATAGTCTAAAGTTTCTTTCGATTTTATAGAGCAAATCGCTTGTCTTTATTCGTATGATATATTCATTATCTGCACTTCCAGATTATCATCTCCATATAGAAAGTAGTATTGTTTTTTCTGGTTAACCTAATGGCATATTGTCAGATCATAACCTCTTGCCCTTCTATGATGGTACTAGTAAGCCTCTCATAAATTGTTATATCTAAAAAGTCTCTCAGATTATTCCCGTAGCCTGTCTGTTTTATGATTCTGTGATGCAATTATGCAAGCAGTATAAGTTGACAAGTTACTACGAATGATTATTTCTTTTTTCAATAGTACACAACTGCAATTTCAATTGCAAAGCTGAAAACGGAGACTCTCTGATTATGCTGAATCATGGGGTAGCTGTAAGTTGTAACCTTTTCTTACGGACAGATGCTGCTTCTGTATTCTGTTATATAATATAATTTGTTTCCAATGATGATTTTTAACATAGAATGTGGTTGCTTCTTGTGAAAAGGAAACTCTGTTGATGAATGGAAGCTACGTTAAGCTGTCCTTATAATTTTGATAAAATTATAGCCAACATTTCATGAAGTTCAGACTACTGAACCAGAGGAAATTACTAATACCTTATGCACAGGCCATTGCACTTAAATAGCCTCATTTTCCTGTTGATGCTTCGGTTAAATGTACTTCTTATATCTCTTCCAGAAGCACTTCTGTACTGTCTGAGAGTTTCCTGTTGATGTTGTTATGCTTTATGCATGGAGCTTTTTTTTCTTTTTCTTTTTGTGTGTGTGTGTGTGTGTGAATACCCTGGCCCTTAATTGATGGATGAACAGAACACATGTACATGAGTCATGCTTACAAGGGATGCCATCTACTTGAATCTTTGAAACCATTTTCAGAAGAACCCCATGTTGGCTTCCTGATTATTATGTTTTTGATGGTTGAGTTCTGGGTGTTTTGGACTGTACTTCTGATGTCAGTCTTTTATTTAGCCTGGGATAAATTGTACGATTATGATGTATATAGTTTCGGAAAGCACATTCATATGCTGTTACTTTTGCTTTTGTTTCGAGTTAATTTCTCCACTTGGGTGGCAATAGGAGGAAAGCCTTTTCTCTTGTCCATCAGATACGTAGTCAGACACTGTGTACAGGTTTATAGTTATTTAATCTCCTTCTGAGCATTAAAGACATTTTTGAGTCAATTTGCGTGTCAAACTGCTAATCTAGGTTAGGTTGCTCCACGGGATAACAAGTTATTAAGTGGTATATTTATGAGTGAATATATTCATTTGATAGTAGAAGGGTTATGATAAGAAGAGGTCAAATTTCTTGAGCTTGCTAGTCCTCGGCATGATTTGGAGCTTAAGCACTTTGTAGTCTTGTCCGTAGGAGAATGGACTTGAAACTTAGAATTCTGCCTAGTTGTTATTGTTGTGTTACATTGGGGCGTTAAGCTTGCAGAATAACTAGTGCTGATTTCTTCCTATGGATATGTCTAATAATATCGTATAAAATTTATAGTTTAAATCTGTTAAAATATTATATTATGTCCATCCATAAGAGATGTTTATTAAGTAAGAGTAAAATAATAATTATAAAAATTACTATTAAAATTTAACCCTAATTAACTTTTATAAAAAAGTTAAACTATTATACAATAGATAAAGATACAAAAAAAATAATTTATAAAAACTTGAGACGCTTTAAAAAAAATAATTGTAAGTATTTTATAGTTAAAATTTGAGAAGAGATTTAAATTGTAGGTATACCCAACACATTGTGATGTATCCAAAACCCTAAAACTTAAAATATGCTTAATACATTGTGGGTATTTTATATAATTAATAATTTTAACTAGAGTTCGATTATCTTTCACAAATAAAAAAATATATATAAGTTTCATAACCTAAATTATTTATGAGTGTATTCCTTATTTAATTTCCTACCTGACTCAAAACAATGCATCATTTTGAACGTGCGTTGAAACTTGTAACTGTGGGAGCTGGATAAGCATAAAAGCAAACAAAATTGCAAAGCCATGCGATGGCACCACAATGTCCAAGTCATTGGAATTGAATGCGCAACTTTTGGGAATCTAGTGTTTGCCATCATCGATGATTATTCTCCCAACTTGATCAACCAAAGCCTCATTTTATGAGCACTGGCGTTCAATTTTCACTAGAACAAATTTTCTCTTGTTTTGACGAATTTATAAAGATCATGTTTAAACAATATAAGTTTGTGGATAGAAATACAATAATTCAAATTTTATATTAATTAATATATAAGGCATATAGTAAAATTACTTGATGAAAATTTTATATAACAACTATTAATAAGAATATAACCTTTATGTTATCGTTAAAACATGAAAAAATCCAAGCTCAATTCCACCCACTCATTTCATGGGAAAAAAGTGGAACGTAAAATTATATATTCATTTCACGGACGGTAAAGTAAATTTTGAAAAATCCAATACAAAAGTGTAGCTAAAAAGGGTAAAGAAGAGAAGTGACAGAAAAGGTAAATGGCATTGGTGGGACGAGGACAACCACAATAAACGGTGTCTGCTGCCTTATTTTGGAAGAAGACGATTTTCGCTGTAAGTAATACCATGCCAGTGTGCATTAATGTCCCATGCGTTTCCGACAAAGTAACCTCCCATCATGCACGTTATAAATTATATTCCAATTATTTTTCGGTGCAATTTGAAAATGACCGTATAATATGAATAAATGCATTTAATATTTGGTAATAATTAATATGAGGATTATACTTAAAATGTTAGAATATAATATAATATTTAATATTTAAATTTATTAAAATATTATATAAATTTCATTCATAAAAAATTTTTATTAAATAAAAGTAAAATAATAATTATAAGAATTAAATTATAATTCTAGTTAACTTTTTATAAATAAAATTAGATTATTATACGATAAATAACTTTTTAATAAAAAAAACTTGAGACACTTTGAAAAAAATATTTACAATTATATTCGAAAAAAAATTTAGACTATAAACACTCGAGATACACTTAATATATTATAAGTATCTCATTTGATCAGTAATCTCAATTAAAATTTGATAAACTTCTATAATTTATAAAAATATGCTAAATTTATAATTTATAAACGTGCCTTTCCTTAGAATTAATAGGGTGTGGTTGAGATGGCGTGATGAGCGGATAAAAGAAACCGCGTTGAACTGATTTGCGGGCATGTGCCTCGAAACGATTATGCCTTTTTCATTCCAATTCCAATTTCGCCTTCCAATCAGGAGCCATTACTCGTCTCAATCTTTTATTAAAAGAAAAACAAAAGGCAGGATATGTTAAGGAGGGCTAGGGTTTTGATCAATGATTATAGACTAATTTTAATTTTATTAGTTAAGAGTTATTTATTATTTATAATGAATAATTTTTAAGTAGTGTCTTAAAGGTACTTATAATCAAAAATATTTTTTTTTACATAATTTAATAGTTATTATATTTATCTACTTAATTATTAGTAAATTTTGAAAACCCTTGAAGATAGTGAAATAACACATGAATAATTGAATATTGAAAGTAATTTATTAGACCTAATAAATAAATTTTAACAAATAAAATTAGTTTATAAATTATTATTAATAAATATAATAAATGAACATAAACTAATTTAATTAGTTAAAAATATTTTATTATGTATAATAAATAATTATTAATCGATATAACAAAATTCTTATTTTATATATACCTAATTATCAAAATATTAATTGAATTTAAGAAAATAAGTAATAAGTAAGGAGACAATAAAGTATATAAGAATATTTGCCAAGGGGTTGATGGTTCCAGGTGGCATACAGCTGTATGAATTGACAAGAAAGGGCATACTTTAGCATTTATTTGCCTCACATGTGCACAGCTAGCTAATATGCTTCCTCCCTATGCTTTGCCCACTTGCCAGCGCCGCTTTGTGACTTTGTTCTATGCTGATCCCGACGCTGTCCTTTCTACCGTGGGACCCGGAATATTACACTTCAAATGACCTTTTTACCCACTCCAACGGTCACTTTTTTGGCCTCTCACTCCTAACGGTAACTTACACTGCAACTCGTAAGGTCACTTCCGTAATTCCATTCCGAGGTTCTTTCTGTAATTTGACTATCAGTATAAATAATAAGCGAGGAAGACGAGGAGAAGACCAAGAGCTTCCATTAGTTTATGCACAATTCCTGCAAAAGAAATTAATATTCTCTGTTTGATTATCGGGGACGTTGAATGTATAGAACTCAGTCATGGGCGACTCAAGCGACTCAACTTCCATTGACATTGATTTGATACCTTTGGGAGGGAAGGTAATGCATAAACGCCCGGCAAGTTTATTCTTTTCTCTCCCTCTCTCTGTTTGTCCATCCTTCAGGACTGTAGTTGAAGTTTTCCAAGAAAACTGGACTTGATGGCTTTGATTTTGGAGCTTTTCAGGAATGCACGGTGAAAACAAGCAAAGGTTCTATCTCTGTATTAGTTTGTGGTGATCAAGAAAAGCCCGCTCTTATAACCTATCCAGATGTGGCGCTCAATTGTATCAATCTTCAATACTATCTTTTACTATATTCAAGCTCGTCTTTCATCTTTTGTTGCACTCGAACTCATAATTTGTTAGTCTTTTTACTCATTTGTTACTAATTCCTGGTATATTGCTTTTGCAGATATGTCTTGTTTCCAGGGTCTGTTCTTCTGCCCAGATGCAGCTTCCTTGCTGCTTCACAACTTCTGCATTTATCACATTGATGCTCCAGGGCATGAGGTCGCTATCAAGTTTCTCGTCTATGTTCCTATCAAAGCAATTAGTGTATTTATTTATTGGCTTCTTCGAGTCAATAGTGTAAACGATGTTGAGTGTCAAACTTTGTAAAAATTTGGATGAACCCTTCTTCCATGTTGTGTGCAGTAGCTAATGAGAAGCTTTGAGGAACTTTAGATAGCTGCGCTTGAGTTCGCATCCTAGAGTAGTGTGGATTCAGAAGTACAGAAAGTAGGGGGAAGCTACGGAGTTGATGAGAGTGGTGCTCTTTAAGTAGATTTTACATCATAAATAGAATCGAAGTGGTAGATATGGCTATGCACATAGGGGGAGTATAAAAGTTACATTTCTTTTCAAAAGAACTTTTTTCCTCCTTTTACCCATCAAAGTTTTCACCAGATGAAGCCAAGATAGCTTAGAGTATACTCATGTATCTAACTTTATGATCATGACTTCTTGCAGTTGGGAGCTGATGTGATTTCTTCAGACGAACCGTTGCTTAGTGTGGATGACCTTGCTGACCAGGTTGCTGAAGTGCTTGATTTCTTTGGGTATGTGATAGTCAACCATTAGAACGCATTCCCATATTGTTTCTAGATGGAGAAACATGTGAAAGCTATTGATATTATGCTCTAACAAGTAGATTGGTCATTGGTCGTCTGGCATAATTGTATGAACAAAACTAGCGATCCTCGTAGTAACTTTAATCCAGAACTAACATGTCTGCCTAACTGATGGGTAAGAGATTGAGTTAAGCATTTGTTCTGTTAAGCTGGTTGGTATAAAATATAAATCACTGAGTATGGGAACCTTGTCTCAATTTATTGTGACCATAGACATTGAAGAGGGAGGTTACTTATTTAGGAAGCCATATGCCTTGTGTTTCAGCCTGCAGTGTTAGTGACTATCCAGAAAGCTCCAATTGAAATGATGCTTGCTTCTAAAACAGATAACTTGTTTTTAACTTTATCTCATTGTCTTCAACTTCTTGCGTAGAGTGTTGCATTTGCTGTTGACTTCAGCGTTCTTTGGTACCCAGAATGTTGTCTGCAGATCATCCTCTGTTAGACTAAGGCATAAAAGCTTCTGCTGAAATTAAGAGCAAACTGAGATAATAATTGATATAAGAAACCAAAATAATAGTCCACTATTTGGCAGCCGCTATCTCCTAGTAGTTTGAAAATTAAAAATGAATGCGTAGACCTCCTTGAGATTCTCACTTGCATTAGGTCTTTCTTTAATCAGGCTGAGAGACGTTTTGTGCTTGGGTGTAACGGCTGGTGCTTACATCCTCACGCTATTTGCTGTAAGTTGGCAAATGTCAGTTATAAATTTTCCTATTATATCACTCTGATATCGTAAAATTCTGATGCTATTTCTCATTTGGCAGATGAAATACAAAGAACGAGTGCTCGGATTAATCCTTGTTTCACCTATTTGCAGAGCACCTTCATGGACTGAATGGCTTTACAATAAGGTTTAAATCTTGGTCAGCTTAACCTTCATCATGCGTAACTACTAAAGAAAATTTACAATTAAATTGCAATGAAATAGGCCAAGCCAGAAACACTGGCCATCAGAAGCCCATGCTGTCAATATTTTTGTAATACATTTAGAAAATATATCTAAAATTTTCCTTTCTACAATCATGCAGGTTTTAAAGAATTTGTTATACTTCTATGGCATGTGTGGTTTATTGAAGGAATGCCTTCTGCAGCGGTACTTCAGTAAGGTAATCTTCCCCGTCCATGAGAGACAATACGGAAGCGAAATTATTTCTATACGTGACATCTCTTCTTCTGTACATTTCTTTCAGGAACTTAGGTGCAGTGTTGATGGAGAAGAACCAGACATAATACTAACTTGCCGAAGGGTATGAATATCACAATTTGAGTCTACTGATACATGTAGGCATTTTGCATTGAATACCCATTAGTTTTGTTGGGAATAAGAATTTTTGGATGTGAACATGTCTGACAAGTGGATCTTTTTCTTCTGATTTATGGTTACAGCTTCTGGATGAAAGGCAAGGTTTGAACGTCATGCGTTTCCTTCTAGCGATTAATAAGTAAGTATTTTCTTCTGACGGAACGTTTTCTCTTTTTTACCTTTGTTCCTCAAGTCTTTGACTCATTCCTGCAATTGCTAACGTTGTCCCAATATTCTTGTTGTGATTTAACGTTATTTGACATATGTTGCTCTTAGCTGTATGAAATGCAAGGAAGCTGTCAGTAAAATGCTAGGTTATGGCTATGACATGTTAGGGTATTTAGCTAAAGCTAGTGAAAAGCAAAACCCAAAAAACAGCATATTGCACATAATGATTCAGTAAAATGGTAGAAACTTAAGACAGCAAATTATAACATTACTTCGATGATTTTATTAACAAAGCAGTAGGCGTGACCTCACCGAGGGTCTGAAGAACTTGCGGTGTAAGACACTCATATTTGCGGGAGCAAGTAGTCCATTTCATGCTGAATCTGTGTACATAAATACGAAAATGGACAAGAAAACCTGTGCTCTTGTTGAGGTAGGCAGTCCATTCATTGCGAATCTGTTCTCGTTATAAAATATGTAATAACATATAAGATAGATAATTAATAACCTTGTATAATTTGTATTATATGAGGGACAGATATATAGAAATAGAAATGAAATGAAATTAATAACCTTGATTGATGTTATGGTGCTTACTTCCCAGGTGCACGCCTGTGGGTCACTGGTAACAGAAGAGCACCCGTATGCCATGATAATTCCAATCGAGTTATTCTTAATGGAATTTGGGTACCACAGACATCCTCAATTTCCATACTCATCGTCAGCCAATGGGTCGAGTCCAGTTAGCCGCATAGCACCAGAACTTCTCTCCCCAGAGAGTCTAGGGATTAAGCTCAAGCCTATCAGAACCAGAGTGGATGTTGAAGTCTAAGTTAGATTTGCACATAATCTACGTAGAGCATTCTTTTTTTTTTTTTTTTAGCGTAGAGCGTCACTAGTTTAGCATATTCTTTGATACGTCCTAACCTATAATTATGTATTAGAGGCCGTAACCTCAACCTCAACCTCTGGAAAGCCATTTTTTCAGTTTATGTCATCAACTTTCATTTTTACGCCAATTGAAGGAGGGCCAGGCTGACCTGAGTTTCTACCGAGAAATTTGTATGTTCTTTGAAACAACTCATTCAATGTCATCTATACATATGCTTGGGGCTTGTCATACCGTGACGATAATTTACTTGTCCAAATCAAAGCAAACATTGTCATACCTTAATTCTATCGAAACTCATTTCCTTACTCTTTCTGATTCTTAAATTCATACAAAATATTTCATCAGACCAGATGTGACCGTACTTATTTTGTGTAGGAGTTCTCTTTACACATGCATGTTACATATTTAAATTCAGACAAAAATTTGCCGTGTTTGCAAAGTCGTACAAATAATATTTCCAAATTAAGCAAAAGAAAAATATAATATAATAAAATCAATAATACAGAAGCCGAAATAACAATTTGGCATCCTATAATAACAAAAGAAGAGTAAAACCTTTTATCCCCTATTGCATATCTATGTTTAAGATCCAAAAACAACAGGGCCTAACCCTCGGCCACGGTTTCATCAGCAGGCCTATCTAACTAACGTCACACCAAAGTTGTCGGAGTAATCACTGTGAACCTAAAGCGAATGAACACCAAAACAGGGCATTACAATCCATCATAAAAGGGAGAGTTAAATACTCTAATTTTGACAATGGGCCTAACAAAAGATTGAGGGGGCAAATCAAGACGGCTGACATGGGCATCCCCAAGCATTTCAAAATTTAACGAACGGGTAAAGTTACGTTAAGGAAAAGACAAAAATTCCATTCTGGGCCCTCAGTCAGCCCCTTATTTTTATTTTAGTCCTACACTTTTTCGAGAATCAAAATCGGTCCTTCACTCACTCAAATATTCGGTCGCCCTGTTAACTCACAATCTAAAAGCTGCTAACATGCCTGTTAAATACTGACGTGGTCGTTAACTAGCGACATGGATTCAAGTCATCCTCCCTCTTGCCACGTAGCCCTTAACACCAGTGGGCCGTGAAAAGACACACCCGAAAATACTTCACTGGAAACCTTCGCCGCTGTCATCGAACCATTGTTAACTCACCTTTCGCTGCACCTACCCGTAAATATATTCCTCGCTGCAGCCATCTTGTGGCGTCGTCGCCGTTGGTCTATGCTACCATCTCACCGCGGTTCATCTGTTTTTAAATCCAAGAACGAGCCAATTCTGGTCAAGTGGATCTCAAGAAAGGCGTAGAAGACACTCTCAACAGTCACAATTTCCAAGAACTTGGGAGGAGAAGAATCTGAGGAAACCCAGCAAGTGATCAATTTTAAGTCAATTGTAGAGAAGAAGAAAGAGAAGATTGAGTTGCCAGTTGCGAAGGAAGAGGAAGCAGGGGAATCACAGGAGGAAGCAGAGGAGGAGAAGGAGGAGGAGGAAGGGGTTGAATTGCCTTCAGAAGAGTGTGATTTGTTCACTAGAGAATGAGTTTTTTATAACGTGACACATCCTTTGTACAAAGAAGATAAATGTGAATTCCTCACAGCATAAGTGACTTGCATCAGGAACGGAAGACCTGACACTCTATATCAGAAGATCGAGGACGAGGAAGAAGATCCAGGAACAGAGAGAAAAAAGACGTCTTCTTCATAATGTTGCACTGTACGAAGCAAGAAGAAAACTGAAAGCATCAGGGAAGCAAGAGACTATGATCATTAAGCATACTGTTAATATGTTTATTAGTTATCAAAGTTAATTTCTTAATATATAATAATTATCTAAATCTTTTTGGAAACGTATATATGTAATATTATTACACATTTAATAATATATATCTAGAAATGATATATTAATTATTTTTATATTACTTATATTGATTAATTTATTTTTAATAGTGCATTTATATTAATGATATTTAATTATTATATATATAATTATAGATTAAATAAATAACCTTTTTCACATATTAAAAGGGAGAGAAAACGTTATTTACAAGGAAACACAGAGTAGAGCCTTATGTGATGTCATATTTCATGTGCTCATCTGAATCGTTTTATCTTTTTAAATATAGTGACTTGTTCAATGAAATTAAATAATTAAATTTAATTATCTAAAAATAAAAGGATTACATATTAGAGAGATAAATTGGACAAAATTAAGAGGGAAACTAGTAAAATATGAAGGGGAGAAAAAATTTATAAAATATGAGGATAAAAAATTAATTAAAAATGAATATTAATTTTATAAATCCTGTATTTATCAAATTAATGTGATTATTAGTGTCAATATTGGAGGGTACTCCTAAAATAAATAATATGCAAGTTAGATGTCATATATATATATATATATATATGTATATATATATATATATTTGTGAGTTATAGAATTTCCATATTTTTTTTTTTATGTCAAGACTGTTGCTTGAGAAGCTTAGAGGGAAAGACACTTATGTTTTTGGGAGACTCACTGAACAAAAACCAGTGGGAATCAATGATATGTCTAGTTAAATTTGTGATTCTTGCAGTCAAGAAGAGCTTGGAAAAGACTAATTCTCTTTTTATCTTTAGAATTGAGGTTTGCCTTCTCTTTCTCCTTTTTTATCTAGATAAATATTTCCACTTCATAATTAGCCATAATGATTTATCATAAACATAACACCATGGCTAGACTGGTAAAGTTTTTCTCATCATAAATCATGACCCTTTTTGACGAAATCAATGTTAGTCGACTGAAAGAATCAATTTTGTGGATGAATGTAGGCCCCTTAATTTGATGACAACAAAAGAGCAGAGGTTTTCTCCAATAACTGAAAAATCTCCAGTAATAAAAAATAATATTTTATTAATATTAAATTAATAAAAATTATTTTTTTATTTATAAACAGTAACGAGAGAATTAATCGGACCGCAGGCCCAAAAATAGGTGGTTTAAAAACCAAGTCATCAAGCTACTCTCTGTCTGCAACTGCAAGTTTTGGTTTTGTGGATGCTACGTAAGGGGATAAATTGTGGGCCCATGCATGTTGCTCAGACTGAGTCGTGAAACCGATTCGTATGTCTTGGATGTTAAAGACGAGGAAGGTCCTTTGACGGTATGGTAGCACAGACCAACGGCGGTGAGGCCACTAGATGGCTGCAGCACGGAATGCATTTTCTGGGGGGTGCAACGAACGGTGGGTTAACAGAGCTTCAATGGCTGCAATGAAGGGTTTACAACAAAAGTGTTTTCAGGTGGCTGGGTCTTTCAAGGCCCACTAGTGTTCTGATACGACCAGAGTGACAATGACTTGGATCTATGTCACCATTTAATGGCGATGTTAGTATTTAATTGCCCAGCCTTTAACAGGCCACGTCAGTAGTTTTTTTACTATGGGTTAATAGAAGGAATACAATAATAGATGCTTGAGTGGGTGAGGAACTGATTTAGATTTTTGAAGTAGTTGGGACCAAAATAAAAATAAACTGAGTAAGGAATTAAAATAAAATTTGTGGTAAGAAAAATGAAAGACTAATACATCCAACAACTTTGACTTATGTATCTCATTTAGTTAAGATTTAAAGATTCGTGGTAATCATAAAATTAGTGAAAGATCAAATTAAAAATTAACTAATAATTAAGATAAAAAAAAATAAAAATAAGAATAAGTGAAAATCAAATTAAAAATTAACGGATATTTTCCTATTTATGCCTTTGTTCTGCCCGGTGTGTTCATTGAGGTTTATTTGGTATCACGCTTTAGCCCCAAGGTGCAAACTCTTTCAGAGTAATAGATATTCTTGTGCATTGCAATGCTTTTTGTGCTTGTTATAGGCTCTTATGCCTCTTTTGTTAATGAAATATCTTTGGACCAAAAGAAAAACAGTACGAGGCCGTAAATGAAGTAAAAAGCATGTTGAAAATAAAGCAAGTGGGAATTCTATTGCATAACAACATCAGATGCCACAGCCACCCTAAACTTTACAAGTCTTGGAATAAGTATCACAAATGCAGGTAACGTAGAAAATTATTTGAATTGTCATGTTCAAATTGAGAAGCCAAATGAGCCGTAAATTCTAATTATGAGCTTGAAGCTGCCAATTTCATTCACTCTCAGAAAGTGGGTTATATACCACGAATCTTCAAGAGATGGATGGATCATGACGAAAATGATAAACTCTTTAAGGCAGTTGTAAGTTGAGGAAGTTTGTCTGCAGCTCTCTGCTTATAATCTTTTTCCAAAACTTTTGCTGCTAGAGATTGTACTTGTGATCCTTCCTTGTCTTCCTTACTTTTACCTTTCGTAAGCTGTGCAATAGCAGAAGTGCACTGGAGCACAGGAGAATAATTCAAATTTCAGGCATAAAAATAAATAGATTGGGGACAAAAAAATCAAGAAATTCTAACTTGTCATATTGGAGAAGGGGGGATTGTTATCTAACAAAGCAGTAACTAAATGGTGACTTTCATAGTAACCAACAAAACTCGTGTTCAATTATCTACCAAATTACGTGTATATATGTTGCACTGGGGAAAATTCAGGGAAAGAGAGTTTGATGAGAGCGAAGGAGCTCACCAGGCATACACCAAAGAGCGCTCTGGTATTCTTCCCTCCAGTCAAGTCAATGGCAGATGCGTAGTATTTCTTAGCTGTCTGGAGGTTTTCCAATCCACCAAGTGTATAAAGTACCTTCCAATACCATAAAGCAAAATAAAATTTTAGTTCGATGGAGAAGACCTTGTACTCCCATATAACTCTAGTTTACAATGTTGTCTTGCTGTTACCATAACTTAATAAGGAGGCACCCCACGGCAGAGGGTATTAAATAACAAAAATTATTTGCAAGAAGCTACTTACATCTGCATAGGCTAAGTGGTAGAGTGGAACTGTCGGTTGAGATAATATTAACTCTTCGTAGCAAAATGCAGCTTGTTTGTACCTGGCAATAAGACAGCTAATGTCAAGCCCCCACAAAAAAAAAAAAAAAGAAGAATGAAAGACTGATTGCTATAAGACCATTTTGAAAGGGGAGTGAGCAAATCTTACATTTGCAGGGAGACATACACTTCAGCTAGCTCTCTCCATGCATCAAGATCTGCCATGAATCTGTTATAATAAGGAAAAGAATTGAGGAACTTCTTTTTCTCCTGACGTAAACCCTAAAGAACTTTTCACCTTCTTATCTAGTTATCCCTTTTTTTTTTCTTTTTTCTTTTTTTTGGGGTGTGGGGGGGGGGAGGGGGGTGGAGATATCATTAACATTTGATGCCTTACATTTCCAGATACTTATTAAGCCACTCAATAGCTCCAGAAATGTTGCCTTGTGCCTTTGCCATGGCCACCCTTCTCTTATGGATGATCTGTACAAGAATAACGACTTCAATTTGAGCCTATTTATTATTTAATAATAAAAAAGTAAGAATGACGGACAGCAGAACAACAAAGCAGAAAAGAAGTCATTGTTCAAAATCTGTAGTTTCATCTCAGACAGTGTAACTGAGCAATTCACCAACTCTTCCACATAAGATTAAGTAAATTTACTTGATCAAGAGGATTGTCCTCTAAAAGGCTTGTATAAGCCTTTTCCGCCTCTTTCCAGGATCCATTTGCTTCAAGCAACATTGCCTCCAGCCTGCCTGCAATTTTTCCACAATGAGTTAAGTCACCACATATCATTTTATGGTAGAGATAACGAATACATACACATGCTCGGATAAACTTATTTGGAAAATGTCTATAATGCTTGTTGTGTATATATTTTACTTGCCATCCGCATGGAAAAAGGATAATCAAATCATCCAAATTTAAGACCTGCACATCCATCCAAAGTTTGCTCCAGAACTGGGCATCAATAATCAGGCCTTGCAGATTTCGAGGACAAAAAACGTTACTGTCAGTATGTGTTTGGGTAGGTCTATAATAGGAATGGCAAAAGACCTCCAAATTTGGATATCCCCATCTCATTTGGGGACTCGCTTTGGAGAATTTTTTCATGTGGGGATGGAGATTGGGGAAAACTCTCACCGAAGGAAGTTTGGAGATAGGGACAGTGATCATACCTCTGCCCCATGAGGTCCCCTCCCCGCCAATTTTATATAAATATTATATATATATATACTAATTTTCATATTTTTAGTTATTTCACTTGTTATTTACATTTATAATAGTGAAAAGGAAAAATCGATTTAACTTAAAAATAATATCACTTATCACATATTAGTCTTTCACTTCTTTAAGACTTAGACAACATTTTCAAAATAACTCAAAGCTGAGATCATATTGTAATGAAGAATGTGAAATGAATATAAGAAAAAATAATATTAATTATTTGTAAATCAGGATTAAGAATAAACAAGAATTGGAATTAATTAAATGGTTTTATTTTAAATTTAATTATCATTTTGTCAAATTTATATTTTTTTAGAATTAACTTACCTTACTAAGTATTATTTATTGTAACTTATATAACTTGTTGTAAAACTTGTTATTTGAATATTTGTAGTTTTTATGAACTTAATTAAAGCTTGTTAGATAATATAAACAAGGTGTTTGAACTTCAAATCTAATTTTTAAAAATATATATTATTTATTTATTCCCAACTTTTATTAAAAAAAATCAGTCCTTGTGGGAATTCTGAAATAGGAGAAAAATCTCACATAAGGTGAAGAAAATTGGAATGGAAGAGATAATTAACAATAGAAATGGAGAGCGGGAAGGCACTCTCTGTCGCAAAATTGTCATCCCTAGTCAATAAGAAGCATGGCAAATAGCTACACAGATTTTCCATCAATAGGTCAGAAAAGTCACCAAACAACACCAAATTTAACTTTCTCGTCTTAATACAGAACAAGACATTTGTATAGGCATAGATAATATTAACTTACCAACCCTTTTACTCTCAGGGAATCTCTTTTGAAGAACCTTTATACATTTCTGAAAAAAGAGTTCACTGTTGTCAACTTCAAGTCATAAAGACATAAAATCTCAGTTTAGCAGGTTTCTCATCATGAATGAAGTACATGAAGGATACAGCTAATGCTCAATAGTAGCAACATGGAGGGACAACATAAAAGTTCAGAAGCACACAGCATTGCAAATTCAAATATTAAAAAACCAAACATTATCAAGTATCTTTCCTCAATATTCGAACTAAAATGATACAATAATTGTGAACAAAATAATGATGTAAGCATCTGACTAAAATCCACTGATTTCTCTATCCCCAGAAAAAAAGGGGAATAAGAAAATAACAGCTCAGACTTTAGACAATAAGCATAATAGCTCCCAGAAAATCATAGAAGAGAAAATTGAAGATATAAATTTAAAGACACCATTGAACTTGTAAGTGAAATTTTGCGCCTATTGTGCTGCATTAAGTCATCAACACCAAAAGGCATCACCAGAGGTCATGATGCCCGGTAGAACTCATGAGGTACCATTTATACTCACATCAGCAGAATCTCCATAACAAAGTTGTGAGAAAGTAAAGGTAGAATCAGATAAGCAATAAGATCTCAATGATTTAAATTTAGTGACCTGGAATACTGGAATCACCCTTGCATAAAATTCAAATTTCGTAATAAAGCAGATTTTATGTCAATTTAATCTTATTTCTGAACATAAGGACTCTCGGATCTGTCAAGTTGTCAAATGCATTATGAAAGAAACTAATTGGAAAACATCAAACCAATTTAGGGCAATGAAGAAAAGATTATTACCTTGGCAACATCAATACATTGGCAATCCATAGCTGCAACTGCAACCTGCTCATACAAAGTCCATTCTGCATCAGGAAATAAGTATTCATTAACCACAAGTACTGTTTAACAAGATTCGGGTTGTAAATAAAAGAAGAGTTATTTATAGAAAATGTAATTTGTAGTCTACAGATGTCACTGTCAAGGCAATGAAATAAGTTTTGTCTTTCATTATAGTTGAAGCAAGAAAGAAACCGGAGAATATATAAGATTAGCAATTAATTTACAAGTTCAATTAGAGAAAGTCTTCTTTTAAGCGAGACCTTCTTGCAGGTTTTTCAAACTTCTTAGGATTCACCAGTCTTCATCAACTTCAAGGGAAACTACCAGGTCAAGATAACTATTCTTAATTTGCAAGGAGTGACCAGCCTTCACAGAGTATCATGTAGTCCTCTGTTGCAAGCTTTTCCTCCAGCAATGTATTACTCAGAAGTACAGTAAAAAGAACTACTTTAATATTAATCCTGGCCCCGCTTAATACTATTTATCCTCCCTTGGCTTTCATATGCGTGGGCAATGCTTCATTATAGTAGCCGATGTTATCCAGCAAATATAAAAAGCATAAGAACTCGATTGAGCGTAGGATTACAAGTTAATTATAATAAATGTGATTCCCAATGGAACCTAACTAAGTATACACGAAATCTCATGGACCCAATACATAATTGAATCGTTTCCCGAAGGCAAAAGTTAAACAAAATTAGGTCTGAGAAAACCAAAATCAGAGTATCCATAATAAATAATGGAAAATCAAGCTCCGACTAACCATCTGGGCCAAGAGAGGAGCGCTTTTTGGGGTCGTTCAAGATCGAGATGCCATGCTTCAACACTTTTTCTGAACGGCGAACCTTCAGCTTCCTGACTAGGCAGAGGTACTCCCAAGCCCCTCCTCCTCCATTATCGACCTGGTTTTCGAGCCTGTTCAACTGCTTTTCCTCCGCCTTGGTAACCATCTTTCAATATTCAGAGATCCAACTAGGAACAAGTCAATCTTTCTCTGTATGGTAATATAATTACGCGTGTTTCACCGTATGATGCTTGTGAGAATGATCGACTTCGGGATCTGTTATCTGTTGTTGGATGAGACCATGGAGTGAGGAACTATGTGCACCAAAAACACATCGGATTGACTCGGATCGCCCCTAGTCCTCTTCTAAATCGCAAAGTCACTTCCACAGATGAGCAGCAAAAAGTAATTGCCAAATGCCAATTAATAAACGAATAATTTTAAATTTTTTTTTTATATGTTCTTCTAATTTTGTGATTCGTTAAGATTTAATTTTGTATAAGACTACATTGTCTATTTAATCTATTTTAAATAGTTAATTCAATATAGTTTAGCCAATTATAAAGTTTGAAGATTAATTGACATATATAATATAATAAATATATTTGTTGGAAATAATTATATATTAATTAATTCCTTAGTAAATTATTAAAATATGTTGTTTGTATGTTAATTTAAAATAATTCATTTTATTCAGATTTTAATTTTAATATATTTTAGATTTCTTAATGAATCTAAAACCAAAAAAATAAAAAATATAGTAATAAATTAAAATTTATAAGAGTTATTGAAAAAATAAATAGAGAATACGTTGAGAAATTTATAAATAAAAAGATATAAGTTTGTGAACAAAATTTGGAAATATTAAAATTGAAATATAATTATGATAAATTATTTTGAATTACTATTTTTTTCAGACGTCATAGTGCATGTCTTTTTTTAAAATATTCTGATTATACACAACATCATATAATTCACTCGATATTTATTCTAAAATACAATTATAAAGGCTCGTGGATCATGGCTCAAAATCCTAAACCCACATGGGGCATCGGCCTAATCTGAGTTTTGTGATTACCATAAAAGAGTTTGATTATATTTTCACCCTCATCATTTTATTTGAGAAAGTAATATTAATGAATCAAGTTTTAAATATTAAATAATTCATCAAAATTTTAATTTAAGTAACATTATTATATTTTGAAAACATTTAAATGTGCAAAACTGATTTAAGCAAAATTAAGAACTAAATTCTTCTCATCAAAATTAAATGCTCAATTATTGTGATTGAACCAGATGAATGCAAAGCTGTGTATCAATTTATTTCATAGTTTATAGTTTAACGGACAAAATTTTTGGAAATGCACCTGCCGGAGTTGATTCCATTGTAATTGACATTAACGATTTGAGTAATCATTTATAAGACGATGAACTAGGAAAGAAGAGAGTTTTCCATAAATTTTCACCTAATCACATCAAAATATATTAACTGTTGTCTCCTCACAATTCGAGAATTTCCGGAACACAAACGGCCAAAACACAGATGAATTGATAAGCACAGTAGAGCAGTAACATGAACATGCACTATTGCAGTCACCTACAAGAAGACGTTCAACCCTCACGCTCATCCCCTTTCCCTTTACTCACTCGCTCAGAGTCCCAATCCTGAAGCTTCATCTTCTTCATCATATTGGAACATATCTCTTCAGAGCTTGCTTCCCTGCAACCGCCGCCGCCGCGGCGATTCCTCCGATCGCACCCCCGATGGCAGCCGATCGCGGTCCCGCCGCCGCCCTGTAAAGTGCTCCTGTACCAAGTCCGGCGACGACACTGTTTAACAAATCATCCGTACCCCTCAAATGGATAATCCCACTCTCCAGACCGGCGAAGATCAAACCCAAGACGCCGAGTGAATTCCCAAATCTGCGGCCTGTTTGACCCCCCGAATTCAGAACACGGTTGATCCGTAGCTTGAGGGAGTCCCCGGACTCGGCAGCCTTGAGGCCATCGACGGTGCCCTTGGTGGCACCCAACATTGCTCCCGACAAATAGCCGCAGCCGGTGTAGTACTGGAGGTTTTCGCCCCAGGAGCGATGAGTTCTGGCGGCCTCCTCAGGGAAGAGGTGCTCCGGGGCGGTAGGAAGGTTGTAGAGTGTCTGGATCGGAACATTGAGGTCTTGATACGGATGGTAAACCCGCGTCTTCTGCTCGCTTGGTTTGCTTCGATCCGCCATGGCAGCAGATAAGAGGTCAAATCTTTTACAGAGAGAGGGAGAAGGCGAAGAATCGAAGAAAGTGGGAATTGGAAGGGTAAGGATGGCTCTATGGCGAAAGGTTTGTGCTTTCACGGGGAAAGCAAGAAAAATCAAAGAAAGATACCCTCCCTCCGCTGTGCGTCGGGTATGTAGGGTTTAACAGCCACCAAGGGTTTTAGAATTTGGTGCCTTGTTAATTTTTTATATTAAATTAACCAAATAAATATCTAATTATTAACAAGCTAATGACGAAAATAAAGCGACCACCTTTTATGAAGAAGGAACCCTTCATATATTAAAGGCCAAAAAGTGGATTCTGTTATGTTCAAAAACATTTCAAGACTTTTCCATCTCGCCCTGCCCGCTTTCCTCTCTCTTTTTTTTTTTTTTTTATGATAATAAAAATTAATTGAATATTTTGTCAACCAGCTTGAAGCTTTAAAGCGAAGAGGTTTTCGTAATTTTGCTTGCTTCTTTTTTCATGATAAATTCTCAGTAGTTCCCCGTCAAATTAGAAACAATCCCGGTTCAAAAAGTCAATGAATAATAGTTGTCAATTTCTACAATTAGGAGGCAATAAAATCAAATGAAAAAATAAACTATGGTCCATGGAAAGTGACAAACGTGGACGACGGACATTTTCCAAGTCTAGTTCCTATATTCCCCGAGAGAGAATAGGAATGACCGTTCCTTCTTGTTCCATTGGCTAAATTACTCAGAAATATCTTATATTGTAAACACAGCACGCCCAAATCCAGAGAGTTTTATAACTTGGTGCGCCAACAGATTACCAAACTTTTATTTAGAATTTTCAAATCCAAACGTTATTATCAATAGTATTAGTTTTTCTATGCAAATATGACTATGATCAAGTGGGCGTTATTTAAGTTCTCTGGATTAGCCAGTTCGCTATGGTATTTCTTCCAGACTAAAATTCTTCCATTCCGTCTTGCTCGAGGTTACATTCGTTTTAAAGTTTTGGGGTTTTCTTTTTTGGTTCATCATGTGTGTATGAAAAGTTATAAAGTACAAACTGGGCTCCAAGTTTTGTGTTGGCATGAGATTTGGGCTTCTATTACCGTATAAGGCGGAATGTAATCCGTGGCGTAGGGGGCTTTTGTGTCCCAACATGCTTATGCCTATGGCCCACAAACCAAACATAATTCCCCAAGTCCTCTATGATTCAATGACTTTTCAAAAAATTCAATAGGAGAAAAGTGAGAGCAGACAAACTCGTATATGACGAAAATTCTATTCCAAATTATATATATATGAAAAAATAATAATAAAAAAGAAACGTTAAGAGAAATCTCATTTTTATCATGTTCCACGCCACCCATGTCTGAGTGATGCGGGTTAGAACTCAAAAAGATATACAAAATGGCTGAGATTTGAGCCCAGAAAGGAAGACACAAATTGAGTCAAGACTTTTGACATATGGCATCTCTCTGTGTGCACAACTCATTGCATGTTGGTTCAAACTTATTAAACCCTTGTGTACTTTTTACTCTTGATAGGAGGTTTCCCAAGTATCATTAACAGGGTTTCAAGTTCAAGTTTTATAGACAGAGTTTTTGAATTGCAAAATTGAATTTCAGGATGTAAGTTATACAAGGTGGGTGAAATATTCTTACTCCTATTGCTCGTGTTCTTAGATCGACCCTATTTAGTTGTAGGTCGAACATGCATCCTTATAATTTGAAATGTCTTAAGCAGACTATCCCTTTAAGGAAGGGCTCAGTGATTAGGGCGTACAATAACACTGTATTCCTCTGTACCATGTGAAGATTATTGACTCAGATTGCCTACTATGTAGGGATGCACAAGAATCATATTGTGCAATTAAAACGCACCTATTTCATTTTTTTTTTCATTTCAGACAATCTTCAAATCCTATTCGTCTAAGAGATCAACTATTGAAAGTGTGACATGGAGAAGCAAAAGTTGGCGCCATTTCGACGCTCCATATACACGGCAGCAATAATGGCTCTTTTTTTTCCTTACCTTTTACTTACACTCATTTGCAAACTTACATAGTGAGAATAAAAAGGAGAAATGAGAGACCTTTCATGGAGTGAACAAAGGATTGTACACGGGCAAAGGAATTTGTGATTGCATACTGAGATAGGAATTTGCTGAATCAAATAAATTTTTGGTAAAACTTGTTTATTGGCATCATTTATATATCTTCATTGCATACACCTTTCTTGAACATTAGGAACTAGAAATTGTTGATTCAAACTAGAGGTGCCAGTATATATACTAAGTGCATTTTTTCATTATGTACAAAGGAATTGAAGCAAGAATTAGCATGTTAAATTAATTTCATTCTGTACAAAGGGTTTGAACTAAAAAAATGGGATATTATGTTCAAAGATTTCTTAAAAACCTATGAAGTAATAAAAAATTGCATCTTTTTTCATTTATCAGGTATCATTTTGATGATGGATTCTTGTATGGAAGTTGAGTTGAAGCATAAACTAGATATGAAGTTTGATAGCCTAGAGAAGGCATTGAAGTTTTAGGTTGATTATGGTGGGAGAACCAGATTTGGAGTTAGAAAACATTATTTTAACAAGAATAGGAAAGATGGTTCCATAACTTCATACAAGTATGTTTGTTGTAAAAAAGGTTTACAAAAGGAAGACAAGAGAGATTTTTTAACTATCAATCCTTAACTTGAGGCTAGAACTAATTGTAAAGCAAGAATAGGAGTTATACATGTGAATAAAAAATATAAAGTCAGAATTTGTTAAGGAATATAATCATGAACTTCATCTTTTAGAAACGATACATTTGCTATAATTACAGTGTAAATTGACTAAAGTTTAAGCACATGAAATTGATTTGGCTGATGATTCTGGGCTTCAATAAAAGCATGTTTCAAGTTTATGAGCAAGCATACCGTAGGAAAAGCAAATCTTGGTTATACAAGGTTAGATGCAAAAAATTATCTTCAATCTAAAAAAAAAAATGGTATATTGAAAAACTGGTTGTTTATTACAATACTTCCAACAACAATTATTAGAAAATTCATCATTTTATCATGCTTATTAAATGGATAATAATGAAAAATTAACCAATGTTTTTTGGGCACATGCCAGAATGTTAATTGACTATGTTTATTTTAGTGATGTGGTATCATTCGGCATAACATATTGTACAAATCATGCACATATACCCCTTGCCATCTTTTCTAGATTCAATCATTATAGAGGTGCGGTGATTTTTGGGGCGGTACTATTATATGATGAAACTACAGATTCATTTAAATGACTTTTAGAAACTTTTCTAGAGGCACACAAGCAAAAAAGATCACTAATTGTTTTTACTGATCAAGATCAATCGATGACAAAAGCATTATTCGTGGTATTGCCTAGAACTTCTCATAAACTACGCACATGGCATATAATGCAAAATGATACTAAACACCTTGGAAACTTGATGAAGGAAGGATCACGTTTTATGACTAACTTTAAGATGTGCATGTATGGTTATGAGGAGGAAACACAATTTGAGGAGGTGTAAAGCAACTTGTTATCAAAATACAACATACATGAAAATACATGGTTGAAATCAATTTACAGTATAAAGGAGAAATGGGCAGCTTGCTATATGAATAATGCTTTTATGTTTAGCATGCAAAGTACTCAGCTCAGTCAAAGTGTGAATTATGATATAAAGAATTGCACCAAACTAAGATTAGACATCATTCAATTCCTCAAGCACTTTGAATGAGTTGTAGAGAGAAAGAGGTACAATGAGCTGATATGTAAATATGAGTCACAACAAAAAATACCAAAATTGAAAATGGAGAGTTCACCCATGTTGCAACATCTTGCTTAGACTTACACAACCACTATGTTTAATTTGTTCTAACAAAAGTATGATCTACATGCAGTTGCTTGTATAAAACGAAAAATGAAAGTTGTTTATTGTTTGAATATATTGTTACTTTAGTGGACAAAGAAGGAGAATGGACAGTCTTATTTGATTATAGTGACAAATCTATTTCATGTAGTTGGAGGGGATTTAAAACTTTTAGTCTACTTTGTTGTCATGTTTTGAAGGTGTGAGAGGCGATGGATGTTAAAAAACTTCCTAAGCAGTTCATTCTTAATAGGTGGACAAAAAAAGCAAGATATGGTGTAATACATGACATTAGGGGAAAGAAAGTTGAATCAGATCCAAGTTAGGAAGTATACAACGATATAGACAACTCTGCCCTATGCTAATAAGATTAGCAACTGAAGCATCAAATAGTCTAGAAGCATGCTCGCTAGTGCAAAAAGTCATGCTTGAATTGATCAAGCAAGTATCAGAGCTTCGATTGAGGCAAAAGAGTTTGGATAACAATGTTGATGCTAGCACCACTCTAGAAAGTGAATGCATTGCATAAGTTAAGGGATTCACAGAGAAACATGGTACAAGAAAATCACAACACATGAAGAGCTGGGTTGAACTTCAACGTAAGAGAAAAAGAAGAGCTTTAAGTGTAAAAAATTTCTAGGTTCAAAATTCAACTATATGTAAAATCATGCTTCTATAGGATTTCAAATTCTTTCTTATTTTTTGTTAAGGAATTTATTAATTTTCATTCTTTATGTAGCGAGTTGAGGCACCTCCAGTACCTAATGGAAGTCAAATGCTTATATCCTGTTCAACACCTCTAACAAATTTATACCCTCAAACACATAGGAGTCAATTTAGTTTTACTAAATTCTTGATGGTAAGAGCATTTAGTTTCATTGAACTTTTATAATTAGAGTTCATGTAGTAATCAATGTTCTATTATAATGTAGGCACCATTTGATTATCATATGGACTCATTTGAAGTAATGGACTTTTCTAGATTGATAAACAGGATGGTTGAAGTACTATGTTTCATTGGTATAAATGAACAAAACCATTTTTTTTTTTGGAAGAAAAGACTCATTACATTCATCTTTTTATTACAACTTATATGTACACATTGTAGAATTAAGTTATATCATATACAATAACTGCTTGTTACATGACATTGTACAACTAGAGTCTTTCAACTGGCTTCAAACAATGCCCTTCTTTGTGACTACATACTCTTGGCTTCATCCTATACAAGTTGAACTCTCTTACTTTGTTTTTTGCCAGACTAGTGTTCCTGTGGCTTGTACTTAGAATCTGCGCTGAATAAATTGAACAATACAACTCACAATATAAACATTCACCTAAATAAATTGAATAAGGCAGATTTCACATAAGAAGTTCAAGTTGATACTATACTCTTCCAAATGAATAAACATCTACCACTTATGTGTTTGGCAAGACTTTCCAAACTCTATCAAAGCAATTCAGTATTTGTTTACCAAGCATTGCTAAATTACAATATCTGAAAATCAACAAGCACTTCTTCCCGTGTACACTTGTATTGCACTTATAAAAACTGAGAATATTTAACATATATTGAACTTGCTAAGTGCATCAAAGCAATTCAATATTAATTTAACAAACATTTCCTAGTCTCTTTCCTAGCACGTAAATGTTTAAATACAATTCAAAGTAAAATTGTGATATAACTCAACAGAAATAATCATAAGTGTTTAAGAGCAATTCCCAAATTGCAGTATCAATGCAATCAAAAACAGAAATTGCAAAGACACATTTCAATCCCAATTTTGTTGACAACTAGAAGTAAATAAATGAGCAAAAGTCAACAAATGGAAGGAATTGTGCAACCTTAACAGAAACATAAATCCAAAAGGAAAAAAATAAATTGCAATGGATGAGATGAAGAGGATGTTGATATGGGTTTCAAGCTCTAACAATTATCTGGTTAGAGAGGCTAATAGGTGAAGATGAAGTATAAAGAAAAAAGAAATGAAAATATGTGTGTGGGATAGAGAAGATGGTGGTCAAAGTTTGCATGGTGGTTTGGATCATGAATTGTAACGAAGATCCATCCACTTTTTGGCTATAGAGCTTGATGGATAATATGGAGGCAAAAGGTGCAAAATCTAGAAAAAAAATCGAAGGAAATGACTTTTGGTAGGAAGTAAGAATAAGGGTTTGAATGGATGGACAAGATTAAAGATAGAATGGACGGATATGATTAAATATTCTTTAAAAGAAAATTTAAAATAAAAAAAATGAAACACTGCTTTCTTTGTCTGCTGAGATGATAGGAAGATTAAGAAATCTAAAAAGAAAGAAAAAAAAAGAAATACTACCAAAATTTATTAAAAGCCTGAATGAAAAAAAAAATAACAAAACGGTGCATTTTTATTGCATGTCCTTGTATAGTTAGTCCTTCTTCTATATGTTTTCATGTGTCCTACCATCTGGATGCCGTTAATTACACCATCATGACCATCAACTATTGCATAAGATTCGAATGGGCCTAGTGACAACCCTATATATTTAATTTCTTTTTTCTCATATCATTTTCCAACCAATCGCCTCTTCATTTGCACTCTCACTCTAAGGCACGTCTCCTTCCGTTTCTTAACACAGTGAGAGGTAGTGACCCGTATAGATCAATAATAAGAGGCCACATAGTTTGAACTTTTAAATGGAGAGATTAGGAAGAAAATAGTTGAATTGGCTAAGTTAATCATGATACAAGCCTAATGAGACATGATCTTATAAGATGATGGCCAATTACGTTGTCATAAGTGGGTGAATAAGCATCATTCATTTGTGAATTTTGTAGATCAAAGGATGAAAAATATAACTCTGGATTTTGTTTAAAAAAAAGGAAATTGAAATGAGTGTGAAATAAATTGAATATACTTTTTAATTGCAGCGTGGTTGGATATTGACACGTCCAATGTCACCCTATTTGTATCGCTGCACTGTATAGTAATGAGTGGGAGAGTGGCGAGTTCAGTTTCTTCTAAAAGGGTGTGGTGGGATCAATGTTGTCAAACTTGCAAGTTGACTCGGTAAAATCACCGAGTCAACGTTTTTACTACTAATTTTTGAGTTAACTTGCCTCTTAACTCGAACTTGGTGCTCACTTGGTTGAACTCATATCTAACCTATGTGGAATCGATTAACTCGAAGTATATACCGAGTTAGGCGAGTTGGACAGCGATCTTTGAAAATTTTCAGCAAAACATGACAGGCTCAGAGCTCAAAGGCACGACTCTTCAATTCATGAAGAATGCTAGCGCTTCCACCATTTAGCCTATGCTAGTATTTAATATACATATCCCACCTTTTATATATAAACTTGTTCCTATTTTTATTTATGAAAGACACTGATTTCTAATGATAGTACCTCCATTGAGCCACCACACGTTGATAGGTACCACATCACGTGTTTTTGTATATACTTAATTCATTTGACTTTGGAATTTTAATAGGAAATCAAACTTTTTGTTAATTTTCTTTTTTTCAAGAACCATTTTCAATTATTTAAAAAATAAATATAAAATTTTTATATAATAAATTGTATAGGGAGAAAATCCATATAAACATTTTCTAAAAATTATATGAAATATATTTTTAGATACTATGAATTCTAGATAACCATATAAAACACCATGCTTTTACTTTTCTCTTAGGATGGTAAATTTTGTACTTAATTTTTTTCAACTATAGTTTTCTTAAAGATATTTTTCATTCATTTTGTAATTTTAAGTATAATTAATATTTGAATAAATTTCATGTTGGATATTGTATTTTAATTATATAATTAGATATTTCAATAGGTATATATTAACATAAGTAACCCTGTCACCTTGTCCGACATGGTTATTTAGTATATATTAGGCAACTTTTATATTTAACAATCACCTTAAATCCAAAGTGTCCAACGTCCTTACAGATTAATTCCTCTCCCACTCAGTCATTTTGCAAGATTAACATGGAATAATTTTTATATAAAATTTTGATTTTTTGTCATTTTGGGATAATCAAGAATTACTCTTAACATTTAATGATATCTTTTATTTAAAATGTTAATATCTTTTTCTCATGAGTCATCTTATATTATTTGAAATTGTCAAATTTTTATATAATATCACGAATAATAAAAGATAAAACATATATATATTGTTAAAATTGTATTAAATATATATTTTAATATTAATAGTGCAATTGGATATTCAAAATAAGCATGTAAAATTGCCTCTCAAATTGGTTTTTTTTTTTTTTCATTTTTAAGGATAACAAATTTACACTCATTTTTTATTTTTATTTTTAGATTTTAATGGTATATCTCATTCATTTTTTTTATGATTTTAAATATAGATATTGTTTGAATAAATCTCATGTTATATATTATATTTTAACTATATAATTATTTATTAATAGAGGTAAACTTTTACATTTTACATTACGAGTTTATAATATGAGTCTATACTTTTTTATTTTATTTTATCTAAACTCATAAATTTGACAACTTTGATGATATCTCTCTCTTTCCATGCAAGGACAAATTCATTGATAAATGTGAGAGAGAGAAGAGAGAGAAAGGGATTGGTGTTTTGTAATGTTGATTTGCTTAGAGCATTTTGCCTATTTTACAGAGTGGGCAGGGGGAGAAAGGAAAAGGTAGAGGGGACTAATTAGAGAGAAGAAGAGAACTCAAATTCACAATATACAAGCATGTTCGATGGAGTACCAGACCAGTTCCACCATTTCATAGCACCTAGAACCTCATCGCTTCCACTTCACTTATCTTTCCCTCTCTATGGCTTTCCCACACCCAATACTAATACATTTCCGCCCTTTGATCCCTTATCACTTGCCTCTTCAACAACCCAATCTATTGCACCCCTTGCACCACTCTCCTCTTACTCCTACTCCAGCCCACAAACATGAAGATGACATGCAAAATAATAGCATCAGCAGAGTGTCAATGAACTTAGAGATCGAAAAACAACGCCAACTACCTGAGCTCATAGATTCCTGCTGGACTCAAGATGAAGTTCTTGCCCTACTCAGGACCAGATCTAGCATGGAGACTTGGTTCCCAGACCTCACTTGGGGACATGTCTCAACGTAATCAACTTGCTTAAACCATTTCACTTCCAATTAAACTCATTTGTGTCTTTCCTTATTTAACTTCTTTTTAATACAGCATTAAGTTGAACGCCGTGGGTTTTCATCATGTCCAAAATTATGCTGCAAAATTCTTTAAATCCAAAAAAAGAAAAAAGAATGAGCCAGACTTAGTTTTTCATCAGTGGTTGTATGTATGTTACTTTACACCATGTGGTAGACAAACGCACACGTGGACATCCACCTAGCTGTTATAGCTGATACATTGACATAGTAGCACATAGAAATCGAGAGAAAAAGAAGGATGCGAACTGGGAGAAGGACGAAATTTGAAGGAACTGATTTTGTCTAGCCATTAAGTGTGTTTGAGACAGTATATAGTAGGCAATGGTGGTGCAATCTAATTAAGAAGCATATACACATATATAAATGATTTATACGCTTGGGGTTGGCTTTTTTACATTTATGGTGGTTACAGGAAGCTAGCAAAGCTTGGATTTAAGAGAAGTGCAAGTAGAAGTTTGAGGAAGAAAGCAGATACTTCAACAACATTAATTACAACGACAATTACCGATTTCTTAACGAGCTTGAACAAGAGATTTATCAAGGTAAAGGTGATCATCAAACCCCAAAGGTTGAGGTTGGGACCGTAAAGTTGACCCAACAACTAGAAAAGGCAAGGGAGGGACAAGACAAGAAGTCGGGCCACGCATTGGAAGAGGTTTCTACCGAACATGACACATCAACACCCACCATTACCAAACAATATGAGGTGGAAATATGAAAGGACAGGAAAAGAAAGAGGCACGATGGTAAATTTAAGATATTCAAAGGCTTTTGTGTGAATATTGTCAACAAAATGATGGCTCAACAAGCGGAGATGCACAATAAGCTTTTCGAGGACATGCTGAGAAGAGATGAGGAGACGTTTGCAAGAGAGGAAGCTTGGAAGAAGCAAGAGCTGGTTAGGATGAATAAGGAGCTTGAAATGATGGCACATGAGCAAGCGGTGGCGAGCAACCAACAAGGCACCGTAATAGGGTTCTTGGAGAAATTTGCGGCAAACTCTCCCAAAGTAATAAACGGTTCAAATCTGAAAGCCTTGCACTTGTAGAACCCTAACCTTTTTGGTGAGTCTAATGGAGAGAACAATCTAGAGTCACCGCCTTCTTCTACGGTGATTCTGAATCATCAAGATATAAGCTCTTCTCTGGCTGTACCCATTACGTGCCCTAGTACACCAGAAGCTGCAGCAAAAAATCCTAGTTTAAGTCATGCCCAGGACACATTAGAAGTTGCACAGAACCCTAGTCCCCTCGATTTAGTTTCAGTGTGTAAGGTGTCGTTGAACACAATGTTGAATGAGAAAGGAGATGTAGGGAGGAGATGGCCAAGGGATGAAGTGCTAGCTTTAATAAACCTGAGGTGCAGTGTGAATAACAACCGCGAAGACAAGGAGGGAAACAAGGCTCCACTGTGGGAGCGAATCTCACAAGGGATGTCAGAGATGGGATATAGGAGAAGTGCAAGGAGGTGCAAAGAAAAATGGGAGAACATAAACAAGTACTTCAGAAAAACCAGGGATATTAATAAGAAAAGGTGGCTTAACTCCAGGACCTGTCCCTATTTCTATCACCTCGCTACTTGGTATACTCAAGGAAAGCTTGTTTACCAGTCTGAAATCAAGCCTGAAAGCCAAATGGTTTCAACGCTAAATCACCCATCCCAAACTCACCTTTCTCATCAAGTTATGCACGTCGATGGAGATGAGAAAACTATGATGCATGAATCTGAGGCTTTGGTTGCGGATCATCAGTTTTAATTTAATTGTCCATTTTCACGACATATAATAAGTACCCGTTCTTCTTTAACTTTTTTTGCTTTTTTCTTCGCTATTATATTCGATTGCATGAATTGATATATAATGCACCTATATTTTTTTAAAAAAACAAAAACAAAAACTTAAATTTGGGTGAACAGTGAAACCGACAATCTAAGAAACGAGAATATTGTTTCTATTCAGGTGTGAGTGTAATTTTTATATTCCCAGTTCCCTTTAGCAGATTTCGGTAGACGATGCTTAAACATGTGTGCATCAATAGATCGAAGACAATGACTTTAAAAAAAAAAAAAGAGGGGGAAGGGGGAGGGGAGAAGGAGGGAGAGACATTCTTTAGGACAATCTAACCTTTACTGGGGACTGCAAGTAATAAAAAGTGAAAGGAGTTTTCAGTCTTTTCCAGCCAGGTAAAAGGAAAGAAGAGCATCACTAACAATGCGTTTTTAAGAATGTGAACTTGATATATATAGTAATATCTTTATTTTTTTTTTAATAAAAGCCGTAAAACAAACTGTGCGGAGCATTATCAATATTAATAATTGCTTCAAGTGTTGTTATATATATCAATTTATATTTTAATTTATAAAAATTCATTCTTTAAATTATAAAAATTTATTTTTATTCATTTAAATATTTGCTTTAAAAATATTTTTAAAATAAATTTTAAATTAGTCTCTACTTAAGGGCTCAAGCACGGGCAATTATAGCCACGGCATACACATAAACCATGAAAGGAATTGCTTTCAGGTTACTTAAATCCATTTTAATATAAAAATCTAAAAAAAATGTGTAACCTTTTTTTTTTTTCCAACAAACTTGTAATTGTAACAATTAAACCAATAAACAATAATTAAGAAATAAGAATATCAAAGGCAAAGCAAACTTGCTCCGACAGCATGATAATTGTTAGGAAGGAAAATGTACTTTAAGTAAAACCTGGGTGAATAATAACAATTAAAACTTTAAGTAAGTTAAGAATCAAATTAACTAAAATATCAATGAAATTTTAATTTAAATAATATATTAACGTCATTTTTTTTTTGTCAACATCCAACAAACTCCTTCAACTTAAGAGTTGTAAGAGTACAAATCTGTTATAGTAATTATAACGAATTTGTAATATAATATTATTAAATATATTAATTTAATATTATAAAATAATAACATTTTATATTATATAATTATTGAATTTGTTACCGTAACTGCAACAGCTCCAAAAATGGAGTTGTAGACTTACATTCTTCAATTTTAAAAGTTGATTTTAAAAAAAAAAATCTCCAAGCTTTTAGTTCTGTGTAGCAAATAATTTCTCCTAAAACTATTTTTCTGTCCTTAACTGTAACAGTATTTAACCAAAAAGTCATCGTTTTGTCATTTTATATGATAATTTGTATATATATATTTTTAATTTGTCTCAATGAATAGATGGTGCCAAAGTTTTTGAATAAAAAATAATATTATTGAAAATTAACGAACTTAATATTTGATATTAAAAAATCCGCCGACTACCAAAGTCAAATGATTTGACCATTCAATGTGCTCCTGTGGGAGTAATATTAATGTAATATTTTAGGAAATCTACAGATAAATAATTAATTATATGTCCTACAGACAGAAGAGAAAAGATTCATAAATAATAAAACGTGATGCGTGCAAGGTGCATTTGAAGATGTGTGAGGAGCACGGGTTTTTTCTAACTAGAGAATTTTCAGTAGAAGAAAATAATAAAATAATAAAAATAAATAATATTTTATTAATATTAAATTAAAAATATATATTAAATTAATAAAAATTATTTTTTTATTTATAAACAATAACTAAAAAATCTCCGGTTAATGCAGAAGATCCCAGGCGATGTGTGAGGCTGTGTCTTAGCGTACATATAAAGCGACGAGACTGGGGGTGCATATGGCGTATCGCTTCTGTTAGGAAGGGGGTCCCACTTTGTCTGTAGGGCCCCACGCTTCTCTGCTCACGCATTCACACGCTGCCACGTTCACACGTCACATGTGTACTGCCTCTGCGTTTCTGCACACTCTATTCTGTGAGCAACACTGTGCGCTGGCACCTGCACACGTGGTCGTTCCATTTTTTTTTGAAGGGTAAGATCTCACTGGAATTAATAAAATCGCATGTAATGAAATATAATAAAGTAGAATAAGGTGAATAAATATGTTGTTCTATTAATTTTGTTGAAAAATTATAATAAAATGGATAAAATTAAATTATTAATGAATTATTTTTAAATATTTTTTAATAATATATTATTAATAATTTTGTCATTATTTATTATATAATATAATATTATTCTTTTATTCATATTTTTATTTATTAATTATTTTGTCTATTTTTTTAATCTAATATATTTATTATTTTAAAAGATAAATTCAAAAATTCAAAAAAATTAAAAAAATAGATGAAACTTATTTATATTGTAAATTTTTTCTTTCTCCCTTCTTTATTTTAAAATATTAAGATAAAAAAAAAAAGAGAAAGACCTTGGTCATAATGATATAAATTAAATACAATTGTAATAATTGGAATGGTCTCCATAAGTTATAGGTATATTAGTAATTTAATTTTTTAAACTACTTCATTCTATTCTTAATCTCTTAATTTGAAGATACATCAAAATTAGAGTTTTGGATAGCAATGAAAAATTTTAATATCTCTCTCTTGCCATCTCATTCCATCTTAAAAAAATTTGAACATAAATCTAATTTATTTTAATCATTTTATTTTTTTTACCACTCCCTAATTAACTATTCATCTCAACATAATCTTAGATTTCATCCCTGCCGTCCGTCGTCAACAGCTCCGAGAATAAAGCCCAGCCCAGCTCATTCCAGCCAACCCGAGACTACTCAAATTGGGTCGGGCCTTGATCCAAATTTACAACCCACAACCTTATTTGATGGACTTGGAACATTGTTATGGAACAATAATATATGAAACAGCTAGCAGTAAGTTTGAACTTGGCCATGTTGACCCTGGCTGATGCTTCCTGGGACTTTAATTAGATGGTGATGCTTTAGTGTATTAAAATTAATAGTTATTCATTAAAATGGAGCATATGCCCTTGAAAATCGGCAAAAAAATCAGACTTGTCTTTAGTAATGAAATGGTGTCCATTTTCATGATGCGTCGATTTATACAATGCAAAAAGAACATGGCCCAGGTTACGGCAACCCTTTCAGTTGCCCAAGAAAAGGAGGAGAAATTAAATTGTGTAAGGAAAAAAGTATATGGGTCACATAAAGCTGGGCGTTCTCAATCTCTGTACACTTCACGAGCTACAAAACGGAATCACAATCATCCAGTTTTCTGTTGCGTGGCCACTTAGCTTAAGAAAGCACCACCCTGTGGAAGGGGTCGGTCTACTTTTGCATGCTATTTTGGTGTAGTGTGTCAAATGCTTTTTGACCAGCGCTAGTGCAATAAATAGGGCATTTATGGAAACGGAGTCCCTTCATCAGAATTGGGTCTACGTGCATAAGCAAGTCTTGGGATGCCTAAGTAAAGCAAAAGAGGCATTACATGTAATATATAGTAATCTAATAATATTGAGATTGAAAATAGAGGCGTCAAAATGGATTCAATTCATTGGGTTGAGCTTGTGCAATTCACTTGGGTTGAGGAATTTTTATGAGAATCTGTTTAATATACTTCTATTAATTTGGTCCATTTAATCTGCAAGTTAAACAAGTCAATTCACGGGTTAAACATGTTGTCCGTATTTTTTTTTTAAATTTTCACTCACTTAGTCCATCACTTCAGCCCATTACACTTTCTTATTAAAAAATTAACCCTAATGTATGTGTTGTGTTGTCTCTATTATTTTGTAATTTGCCAAATTTGAATATTTTGATTATAATCATATTCTTATTATTAATGAATTATTAAATTATTGGATTACTCTATTTGTTTTAATCCGTTGAAATTTACATTTTATTTAGTTAATTTTTTTATTTATTTATACTAATATAAAAATTGATTGGTTAAACAAGACATGTGTTTAAAGAAAGTCACATTTGAACTTTTATAATTTTTTTATTTTATTTAAATTTTTGGTTTAAAATTTTTAACTCACTATTTTATAGTAGATTAAATGGATTAACTCGTTTAACTTATTAGCATAGATGAGTTGGGTTGATTTACTTTAATAACTCTAATTAAAAATAATTTATTGGGGAAGATTGACGGTGTAAGTAGCGAAACGTGGATTATATACAGAAGTTAAAGATTGCTTGAATGTAAGTACAATATGGTGGGGGTAGACGGCAATAAATAAAATAGTAAATATAGGGGCAATATATTTTCCCAACGGCAGAGGGTGGTAGTAAGAGTGGGTAGTTGATTACAGGTGTGTGTGTGTGTGTTGGTAGTTATTGGAGTGATTATAGCACAGGACTGAAATTGGGAACAAATGAAACAGAGTAACAAACAATTATCACCACCTTCCTCTAGTCAATGCAACACAAGCTTTGCTTTTTCTGCCATTCATCCACCTTTACCCTCTACCATCAATAATCCTTCCCCTGCTATACCAATACTCTTTATGTTTTTTTTTTTTTTTTCTTAAAATATATGGGAATATAAGAATTTTTCATTCCCATTACATTTGAAAAAATATTAATTGGTTTAAATATATTTACATAGTAATTAATATGATGTATTAATTTTAATTAAATTATTTATTTAATGACTCACATTTTTATTCGTAAATAATTTAATTAAAACTAATATACTATATTATTTATTATATAAGTACGTCAGAATTAGTTAATATTTTTTTAAAAATAAAATTTTTTAAATGAATAATTTTGTCCAAGTCTAAAATTTATTAATAATAAACAATTAGATCAAATAAAATCATAACAAAAAATTAAATATTTCAAATGACTATTAATAAAGCTAAAAAAAGTCATATGATATTATCTAGATCAATTGTATTCATACAATTTTTTAGACACAAATTTGAACCAATGAATGTTACAAATTATTTTGGTCAAAAAATATTACAAAGTATAAAGTATTTTTTTTTAATCCATGTCAAATGGAAAAATTCAATTACACTCACTAGCCAAGCCTATTTTCATTTGTTCTAGCGTTGAACTCTCTCATTGGAATGCATGCCCAGGTAACAATGACATATTTTATTTTATTTTATTTTGGCCTGAGACATCTTTTAAAGAGTATATATATATATATATATATATATATATATATATATATACACGAATTATTAGATATAAAGTCTGCTAATTATCACCGTATATTTAAATTAACAAGCACCTCCACACGAGCTGCCAAGAGTCTAGATTTCCCATTTTTAAAGAAAATATTTATTAATGATATTGTCATTTTAAACAATAATATAGAAACTGAAATACACATTTAGTCTATCTAATTAATTGATACATTTTAATTTAGTCTATCCAATATAAAAAATAAATAACATTATCATCTTATTTTTTGAAAAAATTATAATTTGTGCATCCATTTTATAATTTATTTAAAATATAACGTTGAATTTAATAATAATTTATTAACATAGATATTACTTATTCACGTGAAATTATTTCAAAAAATGATGATAACATTGTTTATTTTTAAATTAAAAAAGTCAAATTAAATTAAGAAGTACAAGTTATAATTGAAAAAAAAAAAGATAAAAAATGCTAAGGATGATACGGATGGTGATTGAAAAGAGGTGGTTGATGGGGAGACGAATGGCAGAACTACAATGAAGTGTGTCCCCACTACACTTTCCCTGTCGACTTCCTCCCATCAACACCACCACTTCAATAATTATTTGTATCTATTTTTTCTGATCCGTAACATTTTTAAAACTTTTACCTACATTTTGGGTTTAAATATGATCAAATATCACCCTTTTACATAGAGAGGAAAAAAGTAAAGCTCATTAATTTAATTTTAAATATTCAGATTCTTCTCTTTTTTTTTTTTTATACTTTTTCATTATAGTTCACTGTAATATTTAATCCGAATTTAGATATAAAATAGATAATGAAATTAATTTGAAACACAGCCCAATAAAGCTTAAAGGACGCAGACACAGAAGGTGTCGAGACTGTCACTGCGGCACAGCCCACCTTCCTTCTTTTGCTTTCTGCTTCTTTTTACAAAACATGCAAACAAAATATACAATTAAAGAACCAAATAAATAAAAGGAAATTTGTAAAGCATAGTAATCGCTTCCATTTTGACCCATCATTTTCCTTCCCTCACATTATGCCATTCCCCCTTTTACCCGCAATTTAATTGCGACCAGTTTCTTCTCCTTACGTTCTATACTTCATGTTCCAAAATCCAAAGTGAAAATCTCTCACGGGAGGACTACGGGGTTATGCTTTCTCTCACCTTACCCCTTGTACTGTATCACTTGCTTTAATAAATTGGAGTAATCTTTCTCACACACACGCTCTCTCTCTCTCTCTCTTTGTCCTTTTCTGACTCCCAACGACAATGGCGGAGGAGCTTCTGCAGCTTCGTCTGCTGCTTCTTCTTCTTCTCCTCCTGCTTCTTCCTCAACAACGGTGTCGTTTTCCAGCTCTTCCACCAATGTCCAAGCTCCCATTCTCAGCTTCGTATCTTCTCCGCACATGTTGAATCCCTTCGATCTGTTTAACTTCTTATAATATTCAGGTGCATTTCCTCCTTCCTCTTTTGTTTTTTCAAGTTCAATCGATTTACATTCTCTAATGTTTTTGTCACTCTTTTAATATATTTATCAACCTATTTTGATTCCACTTTGGTTTCTGTGTTTGCAATTTTACAGTTGCATTTCGGTGTTTACTTTGATTTACTTCGATTTTACTCTTCTCCTGTAGTTGACTTTGCAAAATTCATAGTCTGTTTTAGCTTTCATTCTTCTGTGCTTGTTGCGATGTCTTGTTTTATTTTCGGCAATGTTAAGCTGTTTGGCAGAAATATAGGAAAAGAAGCATGGCCTGCTTTTTGATCTTGCTATTCCTACCAATTGGTATGCAAGGGTAGTATGGCTGGTGCTTCGTCACGCCTCTGCTGCTTGAACGGAGGATCAATTTTCAACCATCATGATCTACTATTACTATTTTTGTTCAAATTGAAAGTACATTACTGCTGTTTTGTCGCTTACGAATGGAAAGATTTTTATCTAGTATTATGCCCCTGATCCTCGAACTTTCGTGGTTAAATTGATGTTTGTCGAATGTCACTTCTTTTCTTAGAGCACACTATCTTATTGTGCTGTATATTATATAGTAATGACTGGTGAGCTTTTCTAAACTCGCTGTTTGATTAGATAGTAAAGTTCTACTTCCGTGTTTTCCCTCTAATTTTTTTTATTATAGACTACTGTTTACTGTTTTCATTTTTGTGAATGATTTATAGACAACTTCTAATTTTTGTGAATGATATAGAAGTCTACCCTTGCATTGCAATTTTTGTAACTTATGTCTTGAGAGAGTATAAAGAGAAAAAAGGTATACGTGTCATCATTTGCAATGCTTGAGACGTCTGCAGATAGTCTTCCTTCTTGGTCACTTAAAATCACTATTAATAACTACATTCCGTATTCGATATTTGTCTGTTTTGACTTTCAATGGCGGTTAAGTTGTTTTCCGATTATAACTTTTTCGTGAGGATCTAAAATGCTAGGTTTGGTCTGTACCCAGGAGAGGGTTAATCTCTTACTTGTTGAATACATGGAGCAGTATGAAGTACTTGAGCAAATTGGAAAAGGTGCTTTTGGTTCTGCTCTTCTTGTGAGGCACAAGCATGAGAAGAAAAAGTGAGAAAGGAACCTACATTACTTTTTAATTTGTTTTGTAATATTTTTGTTAAATTATCTGCTTTAAACTGTTATGATCATGCAATGCCAGTACCATAATGAATTGCTGGAAGTGCTTTTTTGCTTTTTAATTTTATTTTTTCCATTCAGATATGTGCTGAAAAAAATTCGCCTTGCCCGCCAAACTGAGCGATCTCGTAGATCTGCACATCAGGAGGTTAGTGCTTGATAATGATCTACAAGTGAATTAACTGAGCATCTTGTGTCATTTCCTGCTTTGTAGAATGTTCACTTCTCAGATTTTTTATATGACGCATGGTTCTTGGTGCATTTTGTCAAGGGCTTAAAGAGCAGTTTCCCCTAACAGCAGTTTGAAAATATTTGATGGAAGTTGTTTGTGGATGTGATTCAGGATATTTCTGATGTCTCAATATTTGCCTTTGTAGATGGAGCTCATCTCTAAATTCAAAAATCCATTTATTGTGGAGTATAAAGATTCATGGGTGGAAAAGGTAATCACTTCATCTCCCTCAGTTAATTAGCAGGATGCCTCCTGCTAGAAGCCTACCCTAATAAGCTTGCAATAATCTTTGTGTCAAAGAATTGTTCAAGAAATTTAATTCTTGGCCTTATGTGACACTATCCTTGAATATGTTGTTTTTAGTGTTCATTTGCTGTAATAACATTAACTAGTGTCAGATTTGATGGTTGCTATGCATATTCAATGAATATTTGCAGTAACTTTATTATTGATTTAGCTAATTCCTTCTATTATAATAATTTGTGATTTATTGCTGATTGTTGCTGGTGATGAATACACTAATTATAACTGCTGCTTGTTGATCTATATTGATGCTTTCCTTCTCAGGGATGCTATGTGTGCATTATTATAGGTTACTGTGAGGGCGGAGATATGTAAGTTTTTTTTGGTTAATTCCTTCTAACTTACAGCTTATGGTTCTTTCTCCTGTTACTTGGTGGCTTTTATAAATTGCAGCACTATTATATTATTATTAAGATCATTATGGATGTAATACAGGGCAGAAGCTATAAAGAAAGCTAATGACATTCTTTTTCCTGAGGAGGTATGTTGATTTGTTTTGTCCCTGTAGAGATAAGAATATATCCTCTCATAAATTTTTTCTGAGTGAGAATCTGGTCTAAAAATTCAATTCATATTTGGATTTGTGCATTTGAATCTTAAAGGATTCTTTGTCTGCAGAAACTTTGTAAGTGGCTTGTTCAACTTCTTATGGCACTTGACTACTTGCATAGGAACCATATTCTTCATCGTGATGTCAAGGTTAGCTGCAATGTCTCTTTGTAATTAGCAAGAGTAATTTTATTTGCATCCAAATTCTCTTAAGCTGTATGCTCATAAAAGATCACATGATTCTGGTCAGTGTTCAAATATATTCTTGACGAAAGATCAAGACATACGCCTTGGTAAGTTGTTCTCTTGTTTCTTCACTGAAGTCACAGAAGATTGAAATTTTGCTTACAAGTAATCAATGATGAAGCAGGTGATTTTGGACTTGCCAAAAAGTTGACTTCCGATGATCTCGCTTCGTCTGTAAGAACAAGATTTGTGGATGATATGAATTAAGTTGAACTTCCTGATTGTAATATTGGCATGACTTGTGATTATAAATGATAAGAATCATTATCTCTTTGTCACTTGACTTAGGTTGTGGGAACTCCTAGCTACATGTGCCCTGAGCTCCTTGCTGATATACCTTATGGATCTAAATCAGATATTTGGTCTTTGGGTAAGTATCCACAAATCGTATGATTATTTGTCCTTGATAAATTTCTTAATAGCTGGGTAATTATGTATTCATGACCTCTAAAATCTGTCATCCAGGATGCTGTATATACGAAATGACAGCCCATAAGCCTGCTTTTAAAGCATTTGTAAGTTTTTTTGGCCCTTTTTCTTTGTTTAAAAAGTTGCTTTGTCTCTATCTTGTTTCTTAGATCTTATTTAACAATGTTGTCTATAGTATTGTAAGAAAGTTGTTCAATATATTTCTTTTAGGTAAGATATTTGCATGGAACTTTCATTATATTATTCTATGTGAACGTATATTTGTGATCTGTGAACTAGACATTAAACAGGTTTTGGTAAAATATTTTTTAAGAACAAAAATATGTAGATTGTAATCCTATTAACTTAGTTTCTCTCTCTGTTTCCTTATTTAATATTTGAACTCAGGGTAATTTATTGACCATTGAGTTTATTTTCACAATTGGTTATGAGTATGGATATTTGTGCATGGATTTCTGATCTCTGGAAGAGTTGTAAACTACTAACTTGTAGCTTTATTAATTTTTCTTGTTGATTTTCAATTTCACTAAACAGGATATTCAAGCACTAATAAACAAGATTAATAAGTCCATAGTCGCTCCGCTGCCAACGAAGTATTCTGGTGCATTGTAAGTTTTTCCTCACATCATCGTTTGTAGTTGTTTTGGCTAATATTGCCTGTCACAAATCACATTTGCAAGTCCTTGCATTGGTATAGATAGTATTTCCATAAACCTAGTTGCTAAAGTTGCCCAATAATACCAACTGTAGGTAAGTTAAAGATAATTGAAATTGGGTTTCAATGTGAAACTACAGAATTCAATTGGTTATATTATGGATGATACAGTGGATGATCTAATCATATTTTTCTCCCTTTTGGCAGTCGAGGTCTTGTTAAAAGCATGCTGCGGAAAAATCCAGAGCTTAGACCTAGTGTATGTATAGTTCTCTTCTGACTTAGAATAGTGCTTGCTATGTACGTACGGAGAATATTATGCACCATTTTGTACCATATCCCAATCCCATAGGCTTTGTCATTGATCAACTGTATGCTGCTGGTTGATGCAATAAACATTCATATAGTTGCAGGCAGATATGATCTATCACATGGAGCTATTTTCTCATTTGAAGTGTATTTCTGGTGGCAGGCTGCAGAGTTACTTGGGCACCCTCATCTTCAACCTTATGTTCTCAAGATCCATCTCAAAATCAATAACCCCAGGCGAACTACACTCCCAGCCCATTGGCCAGAATCCAACTACATGAAGAAAACTAGATTTTTGGAGCCAGAAGATGATCCTGCTTCCATCTACAGGGATAAGCGGCATTCTTTCAGCAATGATCGGACTTTAAACCCTAGTATATCTGGAGCTGAGCAAGATTCCATATGCTCTACCTTAGAAATAGATTGTACCCCAGATCATTTGAATCACCGGTTAGTAGAACTTTTTGTTGGGGATAGCCCTAAAGTGAATGCAATCCGTAAGCCAGTTGTTTCCAGAACTATTAGCATTGCCAAGACTCCAAGACTGACCTCATCAAAAGCTTCTGCCAGCCCAAAGAAGCCAATTAAGTTTTCAAAAAATCATGAGCCAGTAAGACATAGTGGAAGTTTGCTGGTGTTTTCTTGTGTGCTTCTTTAAAAATTTCAATGTTTGACTTCTTGAAATGATTGCTTGCAGCTTCCTGTTTCACACGATGCGAGAAAATTAGTCCATACAACTCGCAGAGCATCATTTCCATTGTCAACAAGAGGTGCTGTTCAACAATCACTTCGTAGGGCTGGTGTTCTTGGCCATACAAAATCACCTCATATTTCAGTCAACTCTCCCCGAATTGATAGGATAGCTGAATTCCCATTAGCATCATATGAGGATATACTATTTCCAATTAATAGAACTTTAAACTCTGCACGTGGTTCCTCAGGCTCCACTCCTTGTGGTGATCGTTCAATCATGAAAGACAAATGCACCATTCAGGTATGTGATGGAGCTGCTGTCAGGCCTAGTTTGACAGATCCCTGGCAGAGAACCAAGGGCAGCAAATATCAGGAAAATGACGAGGTGAAAAGTGGCTCCTCTGAACAAAATGCAACTGCTGGTGCATCAAGCCATACCTCTTCAGATTGGCGCCACCGGCATTTTGACACTTCATCGTACCAACAAAGGGCTGAAGCCTTAGAAGGATTGCTCGAATTTAGTGCAAGGTTGCTACAACAGGAAAGGTATGAAGAACTTGGGGTTTTGCTGAAACCCTTTGGGCCTGGGAAGGTCTCCCCACGGGAAACTGCTATCTGGTTGAGTAAAAGCTTCAAAGAAAACACCCTCAACCGTGAAGAATCCCTTTAAACTGTGCTGTAATGTGTACTATAGTCATAGTTGTAACTCGTAACCAGTTGTAGAGTTTGATTTCTTTCTTTCCCGTTTCTTAAAATGTTGGGAAATAGATTGCTACTGAATTTTGTAGATTGTCAAGTTTCTTCACACTATTTTTTCCACTTTACCGAATCATGTTAGCTCAAATTCGCAATATGAGGACTGAGGAAGATGACAGATATCTTCATGATGTAGTTCCTGTCTGACCACATTTTTTCAGTGCTTATTTATCGTCTCTCTTATTTTCGTTGCCCCCGTCCTTGTCTTTTGCCCGAAAAGGAAGAAAAGAACAACCTATTATGAAATGAAATTGAAGGTAATACTGATAGTGCCCCAAATTGGACTCTAACGCTGCTGTTTATTTCTCTGAATTAGATGTGAAAAGCATATGCAACATGATCAATCTTATAGATAGTGACTTCTACCTTTAGCAACCGAATGGAAGGGTCTATGTCTAAGAGTCCACTTGCAAAAAGAAAGAGAACAAAAATTCAATTACAAAAAGAAATTTGTTCATAGATTGCCATTCAAAATTATTTTTGCTTGGCATCATGAAGCTCTACTGCTTTTTTGATGCTTAGGTTACCCATCTAGCACGGGCATTCCTTCACTACTGCTCCAAATAAGGGGGTCGTTGGTACAGGCTAGGAGGACACGGGCATAACTCATATGTGCTACTACTAGCATTATGCCACCACCAACCATTCTTCTGGGAAGCAGCAGCCCTTCAAATTGAATTTCTTGCTTTGTTATGTGGCAAGAGATCTTCAGAGATAAGACTCTAGTGGCAAACTGGCAAAGCTGCTGCTGAGCAAATCACACACTCGCTGTCATTGACTCACACGTAAAGGTTAATAGCCCAATAAATCCAGGTTCCCATGATTGAAGCGTGTAGACTTTGAGGACATATAATGCCTTCGACCATCCAATGATTGTATAGGCTTGTTATTGTGCATCATCCCCCGTTTGGGTCGTTGTTTTGGTTCACTCTCAGCCCTAGCTTTGGCCCTCGACGATTCTGTCTTTGTCATGTAATTTGGTTCCCATGAACATGATTGGTGATGGCGCAGAGATGTGGATAATCCCTTTGTTGGATTTAATCCCGACATGGCCAAGGAGTCTTCTGGGCTGTTTGGTGTTGTGTATCGATGGTGTCGCTTTGAAAAGGAAAGATGCTTTGAACTGAGTATCATGGTATCACGCTCTGTACTCTTAGGAGGTGGACCGTCTAGAGGGCCACTTCTGCTTCTCAAAACTCCCAGCACTTCTCTCAGACTCATATCCTTTGAATCCTATATGAACAATTGCCGAATGAAAAGATTTTCTTTAGTATTCATATCAGTAGTATGGGAACAAATCACTTTTTGGCAGAGACTCACTTTATATTCTCGTATGTGATCTCGTGAAGGCCGTTTCTCAAGAAGGTTTGATTCTTGTGCCATCTGAATTCTGTGGATTCGGGCTCTTACTTGAATGGTCATCAAGGCATGCATGCTGCGCAGCGTGGCAGTTGTTTGTTTCCTTACAAGGTGACCTCTCACTAATGCCTGTAACTTGACTAGTCCCCTCAAAGCATGCAATGCTTTTCTTCCCTGAGAAATTGCATGTACCATATTAACTTTGTCGAGTCCAAATGTCTAAAACTACAAAATCTATAATATAAGACAAGCTAACAAATTTGGGAATAAATAATCATACCAAAAACGAGCGAAAAGCAGCTTGAATCTTAGTAGCAGCAGCGTCTTCAAGGTCAGAAAATGGCATGGGAAGAGTTTTGGGGGGTTGATTCTGCAGGATGGCTCGTATTTGTAGCTTAGCAGAGTCCGGTAAATCAAAAGATGTGGAAATTTTATGTTCTGCTACCTTCCCTGTTTTTCTTCCGAAGCTCCATTTGAGCTTCAGTTTGGGGCTTTCTACATCAATACTACTCCTTTGGCCTGCTCCATCAATCTGCTTGTATTTCTCTTCCTTTTTCCCTATCAGAAAGTTTCTAATCCACTTGCTCGCCTTCCCCATTTAACCCAGAAGACGGTGGAGCAAGTTGCAGGATTTCGTATCCTGAGAAACACATAAATATAGGAGCAGAACTTTTGACCGTATATTCTTATTTGTCTACTTGTTCAGTATAATTATTAATGGCTTTGGCCTGCAAGGTTCTCCCTGATTTAGCCACTTGCCACCCCAGTGGAGATTTTGAATATAAATTGAAACAGCATTCCATTCCACCATTCCCTTAACCGGGTTCATCAAGACTCTAATTTTCTCTAAATAAAGTTCCTGATTTTTTGTGATTCGGTAAATTATACAGAATATTCCCCGTAGGCTTCTCTGCGTCGCAGTGAAATGAATCAGCCGAGGTCCCCCAGGGCAACTACTTCATTCGCAGTTAAAGCTCCAACAACCGAATTCATCATATCATCTTAGAACAGAGAAAGTAAAGAAGTGAAGATCCCAACATATTCATTTAATAACCGATAAAGTCAATTTGTTTTTATCTTCTTTTCAAGTCATTCCACCTCCCAGTTTTCCCATTAACATCATGTCCCGCACATTGCTCGTATAATGTATTCTTCCTTCACCCCAAATCCTCCTATCAGCATATACTCTGTCTCTAACATGGGTTTTGCTATATTTTGACTATGGTCAAATTGTTGCTTCTTTATCAAGCTATTGATAGTGTAATAAACTTGTGATATGGCTGTCTTGTAGGATTATGATGCAACCCAAATAGTTTTATTCAATTATCAAGCAGCAAACAAATCTGGTGCTAGGTAACTCAGCAAAGGAGTAGAATTACATTGAAAGAAGGAAGAACATAAGAAACAAACTCCCAAAACACCTCCAGACCCACTCTAGCTTTTGAGAGGCTAGATCTTTCCTACGTCCAAAATTTCCCCCTCACTCTCTCCACAAGTGCCTTATAAAAGGCTAGCAAACTAACTCACTCCTTCCACACCCTTTCACTACTAGCTAGGACATTAGTTAGTTAGTCATACTATTGTCCTAGTATGCCTCTTCCTAAACTCCACTTGGGCCTTTACCCAAGGTATTGGGCCTTCTAGCTCTTATGCTGTAGATCTGCGATATTGTTGGTTTTAGGGGCCTATGATTACCCCTCGCTATGACTCTGACCTTGTCCTCAAGGTCAAAGGTCAGAAACTGAGCATGGATAACATTAAAATCCTTTTAAGACTTCTGCTTATCGCTTACAAAACACCTTAAGTAGGTATCTAGACTTCTATTTATGACATCTGTTTGTCTGTTGGTCTGAGGATGATAATTGGAACTATAGTGTAATGTGATTCCTACCATCTTAAAAAGCTCTTTGCAGAATTGACTAATAAAGATGCGGTCACGATTTAACACAATGGACTTAGAGAAGTCGTGTAACTTGACAACATCCTTGATAAAAATTTCTATAGCTCCCTTAGCATCAAAAGGATGAGGCAGGGGTAAAAAATCTTATATTTGGTCATCCTATCCACCACTACTAAGATAGTATTAAACCCTAAGGATCTTAGCAACCCAATTATAAAATTAAGACCAATATCTTCCCACACTTGAGATGGAATTGGTAGTGACTAAAGGAGGCCTACATGGCTAAGAGCTTCATATTTATTATGTTGGTAAGTCTCACACCAAGCCATGTATTACTGCATATCTTTCTTCATCCCTTCCTAGTAAAATAGCTGCATTAAACATTTATAAGTTCACAAATAACTAAAATGCCCACCTAAAGGTAAGTCATGGTATTCTTGTAGGAGAGAAGTAATTCATTGGGAAGACTTGGGAATCACCAAACGGTCATGATAAAACAAACTCCCCTTCTTAAGAGAATAACTAGAAGTAGTGGACTTTCCAGCCACTAAATCAGAAATAATAGTTCTATAAGTGTTATCTCGTAGTACCTCCATATCCAAAGTCTTAATATCTTCCAGTTGACATAAGTATACCGCACAAAAGTCATTGCATTCATAACATCATGAAAGAGCATCCTCTGCTCTGTTCTCCTTGCCAAGCTTATAAGCAATATCAAAGTTGTAACCCATTAACTTCGAGTCCCAATGTTATTGATCTGGTTCTAGCAAGCATTGCTTGAACAAGTACTTTAAGGATTGATGATCTATCCAAATAATGAAATGGTGGCCTCTTAAATAATACTACTTTCGTTTCCCAACCATCACAATGGCCATGAGTTCCCGCTCATACATAGAACATAGTCATGCTTTCTAGATAAAATGTGGCTATAGAAAGCAATGGGTCTCCCTTGTTGCATGAGTACTGTGCCAACACTAGAACCTAATGCATCAATTTCTAATTCGAAAGGTTAAGCAAAATTGGGCATAACCAATACTGGAACTGAAGTCATAGCAACTTTAAGGTTGTCAAAAGCATCTTGAGTTGCAACATCCCATTTGAAATTATCCTTCTTAAGCAACTGAGTAAAAGGAGTTGCAAACTTGCCATAATTTTGGACAAATCGATGGTAGTACCCCGTTATCCCCCAAGAACCCACGAAGTGCCTTCAAGGTAGTGGGAATTAGCCAATTAACCAAGGCTACCAACTTAGCAGGGTCAGCTTGCATGCCCTTTGAAGAAATAATGTGTCCCAAATATTCCAATTTCTATTGCCTAAGAACACATTTCTTGATGTTAAGGATAAGTTGTTGTTCCTGTAAAACTATCAGTGCTTGTGCAAATGGTGCAAGTGAAAAGGCATATCCACACTGAAGATGAGGATATCATAAAAAAAAAAAAAAAACAATGATAAATTTACACAAATAATCCTTGAAAATGTCATTCATAAGACTTTGGAATGTGAAAGGGGCATTTGTGAGCTCAAAAGGCATGACAAGAAATTCATAATGGCCTTTATGTGTTCAAAGAGTAGTATTGGGTTCATCTCCTTCTTTAATTCGGATTTGGTGGTACCTCGACTTTAAATCAAGCTTAAAGAACATTGTTGCCCCTTTTAATTCATTTAATAATTCATTTATTGCAAGAATAGGAAATTTATCACTAAATGTCACCTTGTTTAGAGCTCTGTAATCAACACAAAAACGTCAACTTCCATCTTTTTTCTTTACTAGCAAAATGGGATTTGAGAAGTGACGAACACTTGGTCAAATTACTTCTGCCTGAAGCATTTCCTTGACCATTTTCTCAATCTCAAACTTATGTGAATATGCATATAAGTATGGATGAATATTGAGAGCTTGACTCCCTTTCTTTAAGACTATAACATGGTCTTGGTAACGTCTAGGAGGTAAACCAATACCTTGCATACAGACAGAAGGAAACTCATGGAGTAAAGATTGAATATCCAAACAAATATAAGTATGCTTGCCCAGTCCCTTTAACACAGCTTTAATAAATTTAATGAGAATACCTTTGTGCTCTACTCTCATTATCTTATAAATGGACTTAAGAGAGATTAAGGTCTGAGACAAGTTGGGATCTCCCTAAAGACAAACCCAGCAACCATCCATCTTAACTTTCATGGTTTGTAAACTCCAGTTGACTCGAACTTCCCAGAGACTCTCAAGCCACTCCACACCAAAACTAAATCAGTGTCTCTAATATCAAAAGGGGAAAAAGATTAAATTGCTAACAAATCTTAGAGTGCCATCTTCAACCCCCTACAAACTCCCTGATGATATACCATTCATCCATCACCCAGTGTAACCTTATAGGTACCCATAGACTCTATTGCTAAACCTAGTTTGGCAACTAATTGAGGGTAGATGAAATTATGGGTGGCTCTAATATCCACCAATGCCAACACCTTAGTGCATTGAACCTTCCCAAGCAACTTAATAGTGCGATGGCCTGGCACGCTTGCTACTGTGTTAATAGACAGAGTCATTGCAGCTATGTCCTTATCAATGTCCTCTGGGTTGAATGGCTCTTCAGCAACTTCGGGGCTTTCATCGTCACTAACATCCTCAGAAACAATAAATATTTTGAGTTGTTTAATTTACAACAATGATTTGGGCCAAACTTGTCTTCACACTTAAAGCAAAGTCTTAATTCCCTTATACGATTAATCTTTGCTTTAGAAAGTTTTCTCGAACCAAACGATGAAGTAGCTTTAGCGGGCATGAGTAACTGGAATACTACCACGTTATTCATTTGTAGATTTTGTATCTGTTTTCTTATTAACAGTAGTCATAGAAATGTTATTAGAAGAGTTAGAAGATGAAAATGACTTAGAATACAAAGATTGATTACCATTCCAACTGTGATTATAGGAAGGACAATAATTCTGTTTGGGATGGATATCCATGGATCGTTCAAGCACTAAGTTGCAATCCTCAATTTGTTGAGCTAAATCCATAAGTTGAATTAGAGTGGTTGGCTGCATAAGGCGAACTTAAGCTCGAATGTCCCAAAAGAGACCACTCTTAAATATGCCTATTAACACTTCATCACTGACTATTTCCAATGGAACAGACAATAACTCGAAGCGTTCACAGAAATCCAACACCGTAGTCTCTTATTTCAATGCAACAAGCATTTCATAAGCATCAACATTTTGTTGCGAATGAAAATGTTGGATAGCTTAATCTTTAAAATGGTGCTAGGAATGAAATGGTACACATCGTTCCATCTACTAGAACCATATCAAAGCCTTCCCTTCCAAACTCATTGCGACCGCTTCCAAACACTCTTCCTTTGCCATGAGATTAACTAGAAAATATAGTTCAACCTTGAAAATCCACCGAATCGGATCGTTTCCAAAGAAGAGAAGCAATTTCAAACGTCGGAACTTATAGGAATCAGGTTCACGGGCATCACGTTAAACACGAGCACCACTGCTACCTTCGCTGATAACAGTATCACAATCAAGAAGGACCTTAGCTGGCTTCCCTTTATGCACATAATGTCGCCATGCACGCATTTCTGACAACTCTTCACATAACTCTAACTATGTCAACTGAATTGCTCGACATTTGTCACAAGATGCAATGAGCTCAACAATCACCTTTGTTAAAGACTTCTCAATCACTTCAATTTTGCTCTCCATGCGCATTCCCATACCTTGAAGAGCGTGTGCTCTGATACCAATGTTGATGTAACCTAAATAGTTGTATTTAATTATCAAGCAGCAAACAACTTTGGTGCTGATAACTTAGTAGAGGAGTTGAATTACACAAAAAGAATGAAGAACATAAGAAACAAATTCCCAAAGCACCTCCAAGCCTACTCTAGCTTTCGAGATGCTAGATCTCTCATACGTCCAAAATTCCTCCCTAACTCTCTCCACACGCGCCCTATAAAAGGCTAGCAAACTAACCCGCTCCTTCCACACCCTCTCACTGCCAACTAAGACATTAGTTAGTTAGTCACACTATTTTTCTGAGATGCCTCCTCCTGAACTTTACTTGGTACTCTAGCCAATGTATTGGCCCTTTCGGCTCTTTTGTTGTAGACCTACGATATTGCTGGCCTCAGGGGCCCATTAGATTCCAAATGTAAGCATCAAATAGCTTGAGCTGATTCTATCATGTCAGAGGAATAAGAGAAAGATGATGAAACCCATGAAGTGGTTTCTTCCACCCAATTTCTGCTTTCTAGAAGTTGTAGTTGAACATGAATAAATTAATATGAAAAACTAATAAAATTCGTGTATTGAATTTGATTTCGTCTTTATGTTGTTGTACTATTTAGACTCTGATTTAGTCCATTATTTTGAGTGCTGATTACCTTTAAATCACAAGGTTCCAAGAACCTATCACATCAAGGGACTATACTATTACTAACTAGCCTTTCAGGAAAAAATAGGAAAAAGGGAGGAACAGGGGATTTCATGTACTAATTGACTCTTGTAATCTCGCTAGTACGCTACCTTTCTCTATGTTTTTATCTGTGTCATCCTCTCCCGTCCCTCTTTCTCTTACTTGACTTTTTCGTTATTCCTGCCTCCAATTGAATCAAAACGCCACCTTTTGCTTCCTTTTCACTCTTCTAGATGAGTCGCGTCATCTTACAGTCTTTCAGTTTTGGCACAACAGAGAAGGAAACTTGATGATAAGACTGCATTTAGATAGTCATGTTCTGTAGTAATGGTCTCTGTGGCGTTGAAAATGGAACTGTAGGCATAACCCAACCGCCCAACCATTAGGCATTCATTCCCCTGCCACTTATTAGTGATTACGAGAAATGAAATTTACACTTCCTTGACGAATCTTGAGGACACGTTCATTTATGCATGCGTTGATGAAAGTTCTAGACACATAATCATCTTTGATATGATTCAAGTTAAAAAATCAACAGCCGACCAACTTATTTTGACACTAAAGATATTAAACTGGGCGGCCGCGTTTATCTCGTGTTGTACAAATTTAATAATTCTGACTTCTGACTTCTGACAAAGAAGCAACAGATATGAAGATCTCCAATTACATGGAAAGAGAGAGAAGACTTTAACGTGATGGAAGCTAAACTAAATATTATAATAACCCAAACGACCCGCCATTGTTTTATGATTTTGAAGTCTTCAGTCTTAACCCAGAAAAATCAATCCTATTTGATATAATATATTGACCACATCATAATATATACGGATACAAATCCTCTTCTGATCATAAACTCCATCTCTCAGCAGAATTGCCTTTAATCTTGCTTTCTCTATCAGCATGGCCTCCTACAGGTCGTTGGGCTTCATAGCTATGCTTCTCCTATTGCTTCCCATGGCTGCCAAAGGAAATCTTGTCGATGATTTCTTAGGTGCTTGCTTAGATCTTCTCTCTCTTTCTCTCAATATGAAGTGCATAACTTACGTGTTGGGTATTGCAGGCCAGGTTTGTGAAGAAGTAGAATGTGGGAAGGGAAAGTGTGTGGTAAATACAAGCTTACCATTAGGCTTTGTCTGTGAATGTGATTCTGGTTGGAAGCGAACCCGAGAAGATGACAATTACACCTATGCCAATAACTTTCTCCCATGTGTCATTCCAGAATGTAAATGATCCTCTTTCTTTCTTTTTTTCTCTTTCCCTTTATAATTTGACAGTTCAAAGATTCAGATTCATGGCTAGAAATGAATTAACATGTGCAGGTAGCCTGAACTACGGTTGCCAGCCGGCTCCTCCTCCAGTCCCCGACAAGAGCTATCCGTACAACCTCTCTGGCTATGATCGTAAGTGACACCATTACTTCTCCTTCATATGTGCTTCTAACTCATGCAAGCTTTGATTGCAGATGCAGAGACTGTTTTTAACCATTTTTTCTGCAAAAATATATTATAGCTTGCTATTGGGCTTACTGTGGGGAGGGTCAATGCACGAAGAATAGAACGCATACGTTCGCGTGCCAGTGCAACTCCGGTTACTTCAATCTTCTCAATGTTTCAATGTTTCCTTGTTACAGTGAATGTAAGCTTACAGTTATCCAATTTATTTATCTTAGAAATTGGCTTTGAAATAGTGGATTGACGAAAGTGTTCTTGGTACTTCAATGGTAAGGCACAATTGGGTCCGATTGTTCCAAGCTCGGAATCAAAGTCGCCGATTCAACTGCTACTGACGGCGGTCAAGATGGTCAAGGTGGGAATTTCTTCTCCTCTACCTTGTTTTCTTCTTCTTGGTTATTACCTCACTGTTTGATATGCAACCCACGAATCACCTCCATGGCTAAGACGTGGTTCAATCCACCATTGAAGAACACTTGGACGAAAATCGAAAGAAATTGAGCCCCACAAGAATTGACGTTATACTTTAAGTTATTTTATTTATTTATTTAATAATGATCGTAATACATAATTGAAGTCTGACATCTGAATGAAACTGACCAAGAATATAATTTAGACAACGTACAATGTTTCCCCAGCAAGAAACCGCGTTTATGTCAAAAGTCAATCATCCTCCATCACTATATTTCAAATTTTTGGATTCGGATCCTCTCCATTCATTCTCTCAATTTTTTTTCTCTAGTAAAATTTGAGGCATCCATTTTGTTGACAGAAATAATACATCTCTCAGCTACAAAAAAAATAGAGGACTGTGATTTGATTGAAAAAAAAATGGAGAGAATTATGGGAAAGGATTTCTTTCCCAAATTTTCAAAGGTGTTACTGTTATTTCATTTCTACGAAAAAGAAAGCTGCCTCTTATCACTACCCATCGGGCTCTATTTTGATATAAAAATGACATCATCATGATATTGACAAACATCTAGAAACTTGATGAGACCAAAAACTATGTCAGTGGCTATACACCAAATGTAGATTAGGGAAAAAGAAAATCAAAAGAAGAGAAAGTTTCCAGAATTGTGATGGTTTGTGTGTTTTGATATTTTGGACAGCAAGTTCAATCCTTCCGGGAAGGCTCCATTGGATAGTGATGTTGTTGATGTCCACGGGTGTGATTATGTGGAGTTAGAAGGCAGCGACGCAGTCCTACGCCTTCCTTCTTGTGGTTTTGTCAGATTGGTTGGTTTGATTGTTTTGCAGTTATATATATATATATATATATATATATATTACATATTTGTGTGTATAATAGCATTTCTAAATAAATCAGAGCACAGTCATTGGTAGAGGATGACTGATACGTATTATATAGAATCATACTACCACATCACACTTCATTTGTTTCATTGGCTCTGAGTTCCCAGTGATCATATTCATAGTATTACCACTACTGTCTCTTTTTCTTCGCCTTATACTCTTACCAGCGCCACAAATTACTTCTGGAAATTGAAGCGCAAAAATAAATAATTCTATTTTTTGAGTTGAAGCAGGATCTTAGAGATTCCACTTCAATGGCTTCATTATATATATATATATATTGGGGGGATATAGATTCTTGCAAAAAATAATATTATTCGATGCTGGTGGTATGCAGTTAAATATCCGTTGCCATTTGCAAAAAAGTATCAGATGCCCCTCAAAATAATGAAGCATGAATCTACAGTCATTTTCAACTGATTTGGTAAAAGTCCATAACTAATCAGATACGAAACTTCGGTTTAACCCAATAGTCTCAGGTACTGGGGGAGTCAACATCTGCCTCTTGTTTAATAGGAACTAAATAACAGAGAGACTTTTAAAACGATTCCATTAGTGTCCTTTATTTTCATGGTTACGAAACAATATGTCCAATAAGCTACACAGCTGAAACATATGAAATTGATTAGGAGAGGCTCAAAATGATTAGTAAAATATGAAGAAGAAGAAGAAGCAAAATAGCCACCACCAGCAATGATCACAACCCATTCTTGAGAGAGTAGAGACCTAAGGTGGGTAAAAAAATATTAACGGGTATTAATACACTTATTTTTTTTTATAGTTAGTTTGTTGTATCAATTTTAATAATATTATTTTTTAAAATAATTTTTACAATTTTTTTGAATGATTTTATTGATAATAGTGCACCAAATTAATTGTTATATAAATATATTAAGATTAATTCATAATTTTTCAAGGTTAGGTAGGTTCGCGTAGTTCAACATTTGAACAGAGTTATTGCCTTGAGATTTATGCTTTGTTCACTTTGAATAAATTTGTAGATAAATACTACGGTGCCTCTTGTTTTTCTTTTGGCCATGCGTACCTTTTTTATGTGGATAAATAAGTAGTTGTCAAGTAATTGTTATGCAAGCTTGAGAATCAGAATAATAAAATTAAAAACACACACCAAATTTTCTTAAAAGAGAAAAAAAATTGTAAGGTAACCATGTTAATTATGTGATACATATATTAATATCTAATATTAATAAAAATTGTACTTTATTTATATAATTTATTTCTTTGAGTTAAGATATTGCCAAATGAGTTTAGGCATAATTGTAAATTAGAGTATAAATTCATAATGTAGAATCATAAAATTTTACTTCTATTAATAAATAACTATTAAATATAACCAAAATTTTAAAATACAAATAAAAATTCATATATTAGAGTTATAATAATATAATTATATTCATAATAAATTTTATTGTTATATTTAATGGTCGATTCTATATAAACAAGACACCGATGCGTTCAAAAAGTAAAGGGTATCCAAAATAAAACATGTACATTTCAGTCAAAAACTAGACAAGAAACCCACTGTGAACAATTATATTTTCTAAAAAAAATATTCTTAGATAAGCAAAGATTTTATAAAAACTGATAAAATAAGTCAATCATATTAAGAATAACTTTTATTTGGAAAAGTGTATTTAACAGTTTTTATTAAAAAGTATAACTAACATATCTATATATGAATTTTTTGTAAACCTAATTTATTTAATGATTATTTTTATCATGGATAAATTTTAACAATTGTAAAAATGTATAAAAATAATTCAATATTTGATATTTCTTGTATGCTTTAGAGAATTATAGACAATTTTTTCTAAAATAACGAAGTCGTTAAAACTCTAATTTTTCTGAACACCTCATTCATAGAAAATGGGATTATTTAAATGAGGCTGAAGAGTTTTATGTAATTATCATATTTTCTTTGGAAAAACCAAGAATTATAAGCTACTTTCTACACTTGTTAATTTTAAAAAATAAAATAAATCATAAAATTATTAGACAATTTTAAAAGTTCTAGTCTCAAGCCCTAATTCTAAATCCAAATCATCTTAATATATATTTATATATACATTCAATTATTTGGATTATATGAACTTTCTCCTTATATGCGCTTCCGACACTTAACAGTATAAAAGAACAAAAAAATAATGTCATGCTCACATGACGCGGCGTCGTTTGGGTCTGGAAACTTGTAGTATAACCATATTCAATATTCGGTTCTGGAATATTGCTGGGTTATTAACTTATTGATAATTCTGCAGTTTCTCTTGCGTGGTCTCGCCTGCACAAGTCTCCCCCTTTTCTATCCCTTTTCCGTCGTCGCACGCTTCACTTTCAGGCCGATCAGCAATGTCTGCGGAATCAGCCAGTGCGATTCACAAGAGCCAAGTATGATCTTCGATGCATCCGGCAAATTTTGGACTTCGCCATTTGTTTTCTTTTTCCCCCTTTAGCGAACAATTTTCTTGAAACTCAGTTCTGCGATTCTTTTTTCTTTCCGTTTGCTGCAATGAATCGCCGGACATAAGAAACGGGAGTTCTCACATTCGATTATGTTTCTTCATCAGGTTGATCTATTAGACTTCGTAGACTGGTCTGGGGTAGAATGCCTCAATCAGAGCTCTGGTCACTCTCTTCCCAATGCTCTTAAACAGGTATTTTCACTAAAAGCATGGTTTATATTATTGTCAATTTTTGTCGTCAAATTTAGAGAACTTCCTTTTTGGGCGGGAAGAGTAATATTTGGGAAGTTATTACGAGTTTTGAATCCTAATCTTCTGTTCTGATGCGAGTGTGGGGGAATGAATAGGCCTAGTTGAATTGAGATGGAGTCTAAAATAAAATTGAACTGTTGTGTTCTTCAAAGTCTATTCTTGTAATTTGATTGGTTATACGGATATTTTGTCTATGCTGCAATTAGCGTAACTATGTCCTTGGTGACTTTTTCGGTATTTTTTGTTTCTTGAGTTTCGTTGTTTTAGTTTTAATTGTTTAGTAAACAGGGTTACAGAGAAGATGATGGCTTGCATCTGGAGAGTGATGCGGATGAGCAGCTTTTGCTTTATATTCCTTTTACGCAAGTCGTTAAACTCTATTCCCTTGTTATAAAGGGACCTGAAGAGGAAGGTATTCACTAAAACACTTTCTAAGTATATGCCGTGTGTACTTGTTTTAAGCCTCTTTAAGTGTGGACATTGTTTTGATATTTCTCGTCTCACTAATATGTTTTCTTTTCTTTTCCTCCTTTATGAATCTTTTTGCTGAGCCTCTCTTTGTCCTTGAAATTTTTCCCGGTATTCTTACCATGTACGACTAAGATGTGAAATATGTTAAACCACATGTACTCACACTGTTGATCCTATATATTTCCTGTATTGTATGATGGTCATACAAGATACAAACGTAACTGCTTTTGTGCGGGTCCTCGTTTAATTGTCTGTATACCTTTTACAGAAGATGCATATATTAGAGTTTGTCCACTACTTTTATATAGGAAGATAATAGTAAGAAATTCTTGTTGTCAACCCCAGCTGTTGGTATCAAGGCATAACTTCGTTTGTAGTTTTCTTTGTCAATGTATTTAAAGCAAAGGATAGTTGCTATTCTTCAATATCTGTGATTGGAATATGCTATTACAGCAGTCGTGGGCCAACAAATTACTGCTTCTTTTCTTAAAAGAGTAACACAATTAGAGAAGTGACCGCATATTATCTTAATTCATTGATGTTATTGCCTTGTGGAATAGTACCTTAAGCAGATAGAGCTACATTTTGCTCTTGTTCAGGTTAGGGCGTAAGGCAGGAAATTATACTTGTGCATGTTGACTGTTGTTTGGCAACCTGAAACCAATTTCAGATGCTAATTAGTCCAACGGAATATTTTGGATAGCATAAGTTTGAATATATATGATCTTCATAGATTATTACTGCACATGCTTTCTGTTTGCATGATTGCAATAGGAATCTAATGCTTGTTCTCTTTCAGGCCCTAAGACAGTGAAGCTGTTTTCCAACAAGGAGCACATGGGATTTAGGTATAATGTGGGTTAAAAATTTATCTGCTTATTATATTATTTATGCCCCTTGGATTGACTAACTGTTGACTATTTATTAATGACAGTAACGTCAATGACTTCCCTCCAAGTGATGTGGCAGTTTTATCCCCAGACAACCTTACGGTGGGTAGTCAGTAAATTTATTTACTGTGCTGAGGCATCTCCTGTAATGTACAGATATATTTTACAAGCACACTTGAATTATTTTATGTTATGGTTGATCAATTTTTACTTTGACAGGGGAAACCGGTAATTCTAAAGTACGTCAAATTCCAAAATGTTCGTAGGTATGTTGATTTCCTAAACTTAAGTGGTTTTGTCCATTATTATCATTCAATAGCTCCAACTAACTGTGGATTGCTCTTTATTAATTCATCAGCTTGATTATTTTTATTGAGGACAATCAGACGGGTTCAGAGATCACAAAGATTCAAAAGATTGTGCTGTATGGTACAACGTAAGTTTTAAAACATCTATTGAAGTCCTTCTCCCTTTGCTATGAATATACTATGACCGTCCCTTGGCACTTGCCTTTTGTTTTGTTCCTTTCAATGAGCTGTCATCTATTTATGCTTCCTCCCAAAATTTGTATAGTATACTCAGAAACTTCTGTACTGATATCTGATTGTTTATGCAAATTATTGTCAAGTTGGGGAGCTTAAGGAAGAACAACATGGCTACATGATCCAGATGCTTTATTGATCTTGCTAATTTTTGTCTGCCTGCTTCAATGCCATTCTGTTGGTATTTTTGCTTTTGTTATATTATTGAACGATTTAAAACTATAAATTACAAGGCACTTTAAGGAAAGTTGCAATTTTGAGACAACATGAATGACCTAAATGAAAGATTTGCTGTTTTCTACCCTGTTTACGTGAATTTTCTTACACCTTCTTCCAAGATGAATATTTCATTGGTTTTTCTAGATGCTGCGGTGTTATTTAACAAAATGCTTGTCTCAAAGTATTGCAATTAAGATGATGATGTGGTAGTGTAGGTTGGGATTAGTACTGAGGTAAGTTGCATGTGAGTCGTCCTCCTTTCTCTCCCTGTGGGTAGTGGAGAGTGATGGGGAAAATAAGAGAAGTAACAGGTTCATAAATTTATTCAAGTAGTTTCTTGTTTAAAATGTTATCTGCAATGAAATGACACGTTTCTGAATCTTGACTTATAATGCAGAGTGGAAACAACAGACATGAAGGGTTTGAAGAAGATTGAGGATCACTGACGATGAACTGGAGGAGATCAAGTTTGAAAATTGGGATAAATCGACTTATGTCCATTATTTGCTCTTCTCCCCTAAGAAATTTTGATTGGAAATGTTATTCATGCATGATAGTTTATGACTTTCAATGTGTATCTGATTTCACATCAGACCTATGCACAATTTATCTGCATGATTGTAATGATTACTAATTAATATGGCAAGAGGAAACATTGAGCTCTGCAGAGATGTATTTTTTTTTTGGGAATTTGTGTGAAAACTCAATTCCGGTTGGCATTTTCTTGAATGGCTGAATTTGAAAGGACCCGTGCTGCACTGATTAAATTGGATTTTGATCTACATTACGATTTCATTCATCAACATGAGGTGGCTTTTGTTTTTCTTTCAATTTGCCGTTTCTCTTGCACTTGTACCGTCACCTTTTTGTACAGGTTTTTGACTTATGTCTGTATAAAGCCGCATTAGAAAACGTGGGTAGATCCTCAGTGCTGCAAAATCTGCAGTACTGCAAGAAATCCGTGCTCTTAGGAAACCTAAGCATTCTAGTGAACCTTATCTCCTTTATGGCCATGCCTTAATGGCATTCAGCAATATCAGCTGTTCAAAACGGGAACCCGAGGGAAGAAGAATTACTTCCATCACACAATACCCAGAAAGTACTTCAAGTAACACTTGGCCCAAGTTTTTTGATAGATTCAGATTCGCAAACTATTCCTAGACACATAATTTTCATGCTGATAAGCTGAAAGTCTTGGGTTGGTCACGCATTCCATGCAAACATAGTAGTGTACAGAAAAAAATATATTTTTGGTCTCTTATTTATTATAAAATTATTTTAATTTTTTATTCATTTAAATATTTAAAATAATTTTTTACTTATTAAAAAATATTATACTTGGTAATTCAGTTTTTGAAAAATTATTAAATTTAGTTTATTTGTTAAATTTTAAATCTAAAGAATTAAAAATAATATTTTTTTTTGAAAAGTATAAGACTAAATGTGATTTTTTTTAATGAATAAATTTTTTTAATATTTTAATAAATAAATGACTAAAATAATAATTTTATAAAAAATAAAAGACTAAAAATATATTTGGCTTATTCTATCTACAACAAAACCAATTATTTTTCCAGTCTCACTTCACACTGCAAGTCTAATGCCTCAAAAAGCCACCTGGAGCCAACGAATATGAACTGCGTGTTTGATTTAAATAATCTCTCTATTCACTAAAACCTCCTTCACAAGTATTGAGTCTGGCATATTAAAACAAATGATAGAAAGATGAAGTGTTAAATGAAACTATCAATTAAATGTTAAGAAAATAAAAATTGTGGATTTATTGATTCACTTGTTGAAGTTTGGAAGTTTGGAATCTATTTAATAAAATGTTATATAAATGTGAATTGTTAGATTGTTTGTGCTGGAAAAAAATGTGGTACGCAGAATTATTCGAAGATTAAATGAGACGGTTACAACCACTACAAGGCAGGCAAACTACCAACTAATTTTGCTGGCCATAAACTGAGAATTCGCTATTCAAAAAAAAAAAAGAAAACAATGTAAAGTTGGTGAGTACAAAAGTATTAAACTAGCGGTGATTCGAATGGCAGTGTCGTCCGTTAATGGGTCCTTTTCGCTTCTCACTGCATGTTTGCATTGCCATAAAGTAACGGATTTGTAGTGTACTTGTAAGAGAAGTTATCGTGTCATGTCGGAACCATTATTAATTAGGAAAAAACTGCAAGAATTTTCTTAAACTTCCAAATTTTGAAGTTGAAAATTAATCTCTAAATTTCTCACAGTTCAAGGAATGGATTTTTTTTGGGTCTATTTTTCTCACAAAGACGTCATTTTGAACCGTTTCAAATTATTTTATAACACCTTGAATTTGGCATACCTAGTATTGGGGAAAATTAGTCATGTGAGTGTAAGAAAAGAATCCAACTAATAAACTTGCTAAATGAGTAAAAGTAAAAGTAATTATTCGTTTGAGGTTTTATCTTTTTTAAATTGAACTAATTGGAGTTGGATGAGTTTTCTAAATTATAACGAGTGAAGTATAAAAATTTAAAGACTCGTTTTAAAAAAAAATTTGGAAAAACTATTTGCCAATAATTCAAATTTATAAGAACATTGTAACATTGTCCCCTGTTAATTAAATAACAGGTAGTAAGGAGAAGCCAGTGGGGCAATAAACTACATGTTGTATATCACAGTATCAAAGTGCCTGATTTTGTATGATTGAATCAATGCATTATTGTGTTTATTTATAGAATAATACTCATGATGGCCGTAATTATACGGAATTTGTATCTCCTATTATATAACTTATTGATTGTATAGTAAAAATTATTAAATTAAGTATGATTTATAATATTTTGTGAGACTTATTTTAATTTAACGGTCCTGTTGTATAATTAAAAAAAGTATATAATAAAATATCCAAAATTCATTATACAATAAATGAAATTCTAAATGGGAGCCAATCACACGATGAGAAGTGAGAAGAAAGAAAATAAGAAGTTGGTAAATGAAAGGTTTTACAAGTACACACAAATGTGAAAGTAGTCATACATATATATATATATATATATACACATATATATAACTCATAAATACGTAGCACCAAACCTAAAGCCCTCTTTATTGCGACCTCCCAACCACCAGTTACAATGAAATGACTCGTCGCCTCTCAGCTTTCCACACACTAATTCCAGAAAGCTCATTCCTTCTTCTTCTACCTCCTCTCTTCCCAATTATATATTTAACGTTATTCGCCTTCAAAGCCAGCATCACACTTTACGCTTTATTATAATCCCCCTTTTCTATTTTTAATCACTTTTGTCACACTCTCCCGCCGCCCAAACCCATGCCTTCCAGGGTAACCATTCGCTCAGCCCTCACGGCCGTATCCAGCAAACCCATCGGGTCGGGTCTAACCCAACCGTTGTCGGCGCTGGATCATGCAATGGGGCTCCACACCCTCCACCTGGTATTCTACTACGACCGTAATTTGTTCGGGTCCTTCGACTTGGACCCGTCAAGGGAGTCGCTGTCGGAGGCACTGTATCTGCACCCGATGGTTACAGGTCGGTTGGCCCGACGGACGCATGGTAACTGGGAAATCAAGTGCAACGATGCGGGTCTTCGGGTCATCAAAGCCACCGTGGATACCACCCTCGACGAATGGCTGAGATCAGCCAATGGAGCCGAAGAGAGGGATCTCACGGCTTGGGACGACATGCCCGACGATATCCAAACATGGTCACCATTTCGAGTACAGGTATTATATTTTCTTGTTGATTTTTATTTCAAAACTCGGGTGTTTTTGGTTAGTCCACTTAACCATGATTAATAGCCAGTCCCATTGAGATTAAGAGTTAGGATTAGTGAGTAGTGAGGTAGTGTTTCAGTTTAAACGTAGGGTACGTTGAATTTCAGTAATGGAGAATGGACTATAATACGTTGAGAATTAGATATGGCCCTACGGCGATCTTTGCTGTAACTATCACTGTGGAATGTCGGACCCATGTTTGGGAGTTAAAAAAATGGAAGGTACAAAAGCATAAATATAAGACATTATTTCCTGTTATCTTATTTTTTATTTTAAAAAGAGGTAATGATCACAATAATAAAAATTAAATAAAATTATTTTTTATGAATGATAGATATATTAGTAATAAATTATAAGTATATTAATAATTTAATTTTTTTATACTACTTCATTTTATCTTAACTTTCTAATTTAAGGTTTTAGATGATAAAGAGTGGTTTGGTGTTTTACTCTTGTCATAACATTTTATTTTAAAAAAATTTAAACATAAGTCAAATATATTTTAGTTATTTCATTTATAGTCACTCATTCTTTGATTATTCATCTAAATATAGCTTTAGATTTTTTTACGTCTTACGCTCATTTTCTTTTATTCTTTTCTCTACAATATTTATATATTTTTATTTTTCCCTAATATTTTCATATCTTGAGCTTTTTTTTCTGCTGCACTCGGTAGCTTTTATTTTAATTTATCTTTATGTTTTATTAGTATTATTATTATTATTTTCAATATAAAAAAGATGGCTCGCTTTTATGATCTGCTACGTCACAACTAAACTGATCCAATTTTACTTATTAAAAATCTAAGAGATAGTACAATAGAATGAATAATAATAAAATAGAATGTTAAAGAGTGAATCATTTAATTCCATTTCAAAGCCCCTAAATAAGAGGGACAAACCGTTGCTTTGTTATTCTATCCTAAAAGATATGTTTGGCTTAAATTTTGTTTCAAAAAACTGGCGTATATTTTTTTAGCTCAAATTTATTTTGGTCTTCAAAGAGCTGGTATATTTTTGGTAATTAAAAGTCAAAAATAAGTTTACTTTAATTTTTTTTGTACTTTATTTTTTTAAAAAAGATATCCTACTATTATAGCATGTGTTTTTTGCATTTTAAACTGTTCAAACAGAATGATCCCATATGGTCGCTGACTGTTACAGAAAATGAGCCACCATCTCATTTTCCCACTGTTAATACTTCATTCAGTGAGATTGAATTGAAGAAAAAACAAAAACTCAAGACATGAAAGATGAGACAAAAGAAAAGAAGGAAAAATTTGGTTGGGTTTATAATCGACAGATTCAATCAATTCTTGAACATTTTTTAGAAGTCTTTATTATATCGAGAAATCATGGCAAGATCAAACTAAATATCATGTGATTGTATTGATCTCTCATTTGAACTGAAAAAAGCACGCAGGGCTTCAAAATTTAAAAAGCAAAGAGGACTACTTAATCCTTTTAAACTCAATGTGACAGTAGAACAGGAAGGTCCATAGTTTTAGTGTATGACAAAAACTTTTGAACTGACGAAAGGGAAAGCTATTACATGCGTGAATAACGTGGAAGGTAATTGTTGTGGGCAATACAGATAAACGAATTCCAAGGAGGAGGTGTTGCAGTAGGACTCAGCTGCACTCACCTGCATGCTGACGTAACTTGGGTTGCCTCCTTCTTCAAATCATGGGCCCACCATCATCGCCATTTGCCCGTTACTCCTCTCAACGGTTCAACCTGTCTTCCCCTTCCACCCAACCCTAACCATACCCCACCTCCTTTCTATGCTGCCATGTCCTCCTCTAAACCACTCACCCCATCGCCAAAATTGGCCACAGTCACTTTCAAGTTCTCAGCTTTATCCATCATTCAATGCCTCTCCCACCTTCATCCCAATGCCACTCCTTTTGACTTCCTCGCGGCTCTGTTTTGGACCCGTATTTCTAGCTTGAAGCCTCCAAGAAATGACCAAACTCATCACTCTCTGTCGCTCTGCATCGACTTTAGGAGCATCTTGAAATCACCACTTCCCACTGGGTATATGGGTAACGCCTTGCATTTTTCGTTGCTCTCATTGGAAGCGAAACACATGCAGAGCAGCCGATTTGGGGATATAGCTGATTTAATACATACCCATTTGGAGGGGATTGGGGAAGGAGAAATTAGGTCGGCCATAGAGTGGCTTGAATCTCAAAGGGAATCAGAAGGCGGCAAGTACAGAGCACCCACTTGCATGTATGGTCCTGAGCTAACTTGTGTGAACATGGAGCACATGATAATTGATGGGCCACATGGTGAAGCGGGGACACAGGCGTCGTTGTTGTATGAAGCAATATTCCACGAGGGGGAGAGGCCAATTCATGTTTCGTGTCATGTGGGGAATGTGGGAGGTGAAGGTTTGGTGTTGGTGATGCCTTCGCCGGAAGGAGGGCCTGCCAGAGCGGTGACGGTGATGTTGCCGGAGGAACAACTGGGGGTGTTATGCAAGGATCAAGCCATATTGCAGCTTCAGCCAACTATGGTTCTTGGTGGTACACCATTGTCCCGCTGATTCCTCACTCCATTCTTTTGTGATCGGATTGTGTTTGTAATTACTTTTCTTTTTTTCTGGGTCAACATTGTGTCGTTGTTGTGAAGCAATATTCCACGAGGAGAGGCCAATTCATGTTTCGTGTCATGTGGGGAATGTGGGAGGTGAAGGCTTGGTGATGGTGATGCCTTCGCCGGAAGGAGTGACGGTGATGTTGCCGGAAGAACAACTGGGGGTGTTATGCAAGGATCAAGCCATATTGCAGCTTCAGCTAACTATGGTTCTTGGTGGTACACCATTGTCCCCACTGATTCCTCAGTCAACAACTTCATTCTTTTGTGATCTGCTACGTCTTTGGGGATCAGTGACGGAGTTTGATCGGGTCGAGGTTTTAGTATATGGTTAATTAAGAAGGCTGTTTGATTATTGTGTTTGTAATTACTTTTTTTTTTTGGGTCAACATTATGCTTATTATTACTTTAATATCGAATAAAAGTAGCATTTTCAGGTATTTCGTATCAAAATTAAATGTGGATCCTAAACCTCTCGGAGCTTTTGAAGTTGGGTTTTCTTTCCTCGAACAGAAGAATAAAAAGAACAAAACAAATGCACCAGCCGGGAATCGAACCCGGGTCTGTACCGTGGCAGGGTACTATTCTACCACTAGACCACTGGTGCTGGGATGTCCTCTTCGTTGTTTTGAGTATTATTTGTAAGCTTATATTCTTTTAGCAACGTGACCCAAATCTACCACTTGCTCATTATATATTTATGATTTTTTCATATGATTAATTTTAGATCATGACAATGTGTAATCAATGAGTATTAAGTAACAGATTAAAACAAAATAGCTCATCTTATATATAAAAAAATGAATAAAATCTGTTACATAGATTCAAACTAGCATCTACTAATACTAAGTGAACACTAGTGAAGAGTTCATTTGGATGTTAATGTTTGACAAAACTAAGAACATTTACATTGTAGCTCTCAGGTCCCAAAGACACAAAATCTTTATCAAAAACATGACAAGAACAAAGAAAACGATACACAAAACAGGAAAGGAAGATTGGCTAGTTCAAGGCCTAGCCCTCCCAGTTTTGCTCACTTTTGCGCCATATTGATATTGCAGAATTAGTAGAGACAACTACGCACTCAAACACTGAGTGGTGTGTTGTTAACATATATTTGAAAACCGAACTTTTATAAATAATAGTTGATGGTTAATACAACCACACTCAAAACATGGAATGTTTTGTTGCTAACATTCAGATCAAATTCATTCAATAACATCCAAACTACCATTACACTGCTCACTCATCAGTTCATATATCTAATCCTTATTAATTCAGAGGCTCTGACACGTTTCAGTACTGAAAAGTTTCCCATGAGGAAGTCAAAGATACAAGAAATCAATGAGAATATCCACATGACATACATCAGAGTTTTTTTTTGGCCACTCACATCACAGATCTCAGAAACTACAAATTTCACACAACACTATCAAGCTACTCCATCCATGTCTTTCATTATTCTGAAATACATCTACCTACAGTCTACAGCACAATTTAAAACACATTACCAAGTAACTCCTACCCTGGCCAACATTATTGAATTTTGAATTTGTATTCTGACTTATTTTCACTAGTTCTCTGTCGCCCCCATTTAAAAGTCACTTCACATGGGCATAACAAATAAGGATGAAACGAAAATCATATTATGTGATATAACTTGAGAGACACGGAAAGAGCAAGGAAGATTAGACAAGTCATGTTTTGCGCATGATATCTAGCTATTCTTGGCTGGGGTATTAGCAAACTTCCATGAACAGCGAACAAAAGCTTCAGTTGTCCGATCCCCTGCCACCTCGCTAATTGGTACAGCATCTGAAATCTCCTTCAAATCATCGATGCTCAACTTCACTTTAAATGAACCGATATTAGTGTCCAGATTTTTTGTTTTGGTCGTTCCTACAATAAACGAGATTCAGTAAGAATGTTATTTACTGGTCAAAACCATTTATTCTAAAGCATGTCCTGTAGCATGAAGAGTTTTGTGCATAATAATTTATTCCCAGGTAAATTCATGTATGACTTTGTCATAAGAGACTCACACTAGCAGATACCCATCTTAAGAACCCCTCAAATGATATTTTTGAAGAAGCCATAAAGATAAAGTAAGTCATGCAGATGCCAAATGGAAAATCACTGACCAGGGATGGGTACCACATCATCTCCCTGATGAAGAATCCATGCAAGAGCAAGTTGTGATGGTGTACATCCATGCTTCTCTGCCATCTTCTCTACATTTGAATATATGCTCTTGTTTTTCTCAAAGTTTTCTCCCTTTAGCCTGGGCTGCATTGCCTGACAGAAGGAAACGTTGGCCAACAATTAAAAAGGTATGTCACATCAGGAATAATGGAAAGATAACAAAATTGTAACAATCCCAAATGAATGAAGCTTTTGTGATCCGTGCTTTAATGAAAGCAGAAGAGAAAATGAAGCCAGGGGCCCGAAAAGGTTAAGTCTATACCAGGAAACTTTCTGCAGGTACACTCTCTATGATTGCCTTGCCCCCAAAAAATCCACGGCCAAGGGGGCTGTATGGTACTATTCCAATTCCAAGTTCCCTGAAGGTGTAGTTACCAATAAGGAAGATTTATGAATGGTAAAGAAAAACAATAAATCAACAAAAGAATAAATTCAATTTCATAACTGTATTTCCTTTTCTGAAATTGAAAGGGATCCAGTTCAAGCAAATGATATATGAAAAAAAAAAAATCTTAGTTCGTTTGAATTGGTAAAACTATTTCAATCAGAAGTATATACGTGGGGGAATCAACCATCCTTCTAAAATAAGCTAGGGGGTCCTGGAAAAAGTGAGTTTCATTTTCAGTTGTCTCGAGTCTCAACAACTATAGATGAGGATGAACAAGAAAACAGATTTTAAAGTAGACAGACATTTGAAAGAGGCACAAGTTTCCCAAACAGTTTATACATTGGTAGGATGTGTTTATTGATAGTTCTTATCAACACAAGAAGAATTTACCTGCATATTGGAACGATTTCTTCTTCAATTTCACGAGTCCAAAGGGACCACTCCATTTGCACAGCAGTGACGGGATGAACTGCATGTGCCCTCCTAATGGTGTCAACGCTAGCTTCAGATAATCCTATGTACTTTATTTTTCCCTCTTCCACCAACTTCTTCAGCTCTCCCATCTGATCATTCAAAAGAAATCCAAACAACAAATTGGTTATAGTGTACTAAGCCATATCAAAGTCCAAAGAAGAAGGATATATATGTAATATGCCACTTACTGTGTCCTCAATGGGTATTGTTGTGTCAACACGATGCTGATAATAGAGATCAATGTATTCCACACCAAGGCGCCGGAGGCTACCCTCACAACAGGATCGAACATATTCTGGGGTACCTTTTACTATGACATTTCCAGCTTCAATTTTAACAATCCCAAATTTTGTGGCAATCTGAACTTTTTCTCTAGGTAATTCCTTCAACGCCTGAGAGTTTTAGTTACCAAAGTCATTATTCCACGAACCAACCAAACATCAGAATCAACTGAGAAGTATTTTATTCCACTGTGCTATGAAGGTCAATTGTTTCAAGTGCCACAATTTCCTTCCCAAGTTCAAATTTATTCGTTTATAACTTAGCATCTTCTGTGCTCTATTTGAGGAAACTTTAGCAAGAAGGAGGAACTAGAGTGCTTTAACTGATATGTTGATTACCTAGTTTAACTGTCATTGCACATAGCACTTCTCTCGACAGGGACTAAATATGTTTCATTACCAAGACAGTAGTCTGTTAGTCTGTTAGACAAGAAATTCCAGTGTATTGTGCTTAAGGCTGTATTTTCCAGTTTGTGGTCACTGATTACGAATATATTTATGCAAAAGTCAGATAAAATGATATTCTGAAGTTAAAGTTTTTAAGAAAATCACTAAATAGAGATAGTGGAATATGCAAGGAATTACTAATAATGCAGTAATTCAAATTCATAGACAGGAATTATGCAGCAGGACACACCCAGCGTAAAGTCGTAAAGATAGATCTTTATTACCTTTCCTACCAAAATTTCGTTAGTGTTGGCTCCATAAGCATCTGATGTATCGAAGAAGGTAATCCCTTTACTGAATGCATCCTTGATAATCGATATCCCAACCTGTTCGGGGACAGGAGCGTTATAGACTCCAGTAAGCCCCATACAGCCAAATCCTAACTTGGAAACCTGTAAGGAGAAGTGTCATGCTCATTTAACATATACGCAAAGTAGTAATATTTTAAAGAGGAACAAGATGGAACTATAGGAATGAATCAGTAAACAGCAATGTTGTTTTTCTAATGTCTGGAAAGTTCAACTTCTGTCGTCCGGGTCCAATTACAAAAGATGCAGGTATAAAGAAACAGAAATTGAAGGGTGATTCACAAGGAAAGGATTCATGGATGAAGAACTCAGAAAGGGGGTTTAGGGATCAAACCTCAAGGCCCTGGGTTCCAAGTTTGACTCGAGGAATCTCTACGCTCTGCGCTGCGGCCATTTTTGTGCTTGTCTATTCCACACTTCAGTCTTCACCCGTCTAGCTTCTACTATATATAAGAGAAGGCATTGCCTAAAAAGAACTAAAAACAACTTTTAAATTTGCCTCACAAAAGTCAAAATCGACTTCCTTGTTTGATCACTGTATGTTTGTTGTTACGATAATATAATCGTTCCTTGAATCACTGATTACGTCTAAATAACGTAGTGTTGTCGTACGACTTTACCACCTACAAGGGCCTTTTGTTGGTTGGTGAACCTAACTTTCTGGGCGCACAGGAAGAGTTCACACTTCTGTTATTTTTTTATTTTATTTATATATAAAATAATATAGACTATTGAAGGAAGATTCAATAGTCACTAAATTATTGTAAAATCTGCAAAATCTGCCCACATGGTTAACGTAACAGTGGGAAAGAGAGAAGAAGGCAAACCTGACTCTTATTGGACTGCAGATTGCAGTACGACACCTGATCTGTTTCCGCGTAAATTATTCCGACAAAAAAAAAAAAAAAAAAAAAAAGTAAATTATAATTCTACCTTTGATATGTTTTTTAAAGAAAAAACAATTATTTGCATGACATTTGTAAAATCTTAGAGGAGTTGGATGTCATTAATAAAATAAAAGAGATAATAAATATAATGTAATCGCATTTGTAAATAAGATATTGCCACCCGCTGCTCCCTCTCTACTGGTCAAATCTTCTCCAATGAAGTCGCAACATATATTCATGTCAACATGTGAAGCCAAATCCCTTATTTATTCATATTATAATTCATAATTCATAATTCAATTCATATTACAAACCAAAAGCTCATTCAACAATGTATTAGAACTTAAAGAACACCCAAATCCCGACGCATCCAATCTAGGCTATTATTCATTATATTCATTCCCGTATTCAAGTTTGACTTTAATATTTGCATCTGGATTCTGTAGGGTCCCTAATTAATAACTCACTGATAGACGAAATTACAGCATTCTTCAACTGGAAAGGACTTTCTAGATCATCAAGCTGAGATTCCAGAATCCTTTGAAGGTGTGTTAGCAAGCCTCCAGTCCAAGTGTTCCATTGTATCAAAGTGTCGATCACCTGCCACTCCATACATGGGAAATATCTCAGGAATTTCTTTGAGGTCCCTGTCTGAGAGTTTCACTGCTAAGGCACTAACATTTTGATCAAGGTTCTTAATCTTAGTTGTTCCTGCAAAGGCCCACAAAATTTATGTTAGCTAATAATAAACATATACGACTGCAACAAATTAGGTGGAGAATTACTGAGACAGTACCTACACTGTAAACAACTAACTGAATATGACGCAGACCTTACGTTGCAGCAATGAATTTGAAAATTTGACAATTGACGTGCCATTTTAACTCAATGAAATATAAAACTATTTATTTATTACCACACTTCATGTGCAAGTACATCTGGGTACAATTATACATAATTTGTTGGCCTAAAATATGAAATAACTCAAAATTCATATTTGATGGAGACAAATCAAATGAAAAAGGAAGGTCCATCCCACGTCAAAAAAGCAAGTTTAAAACTTTTAAAACTCAGTTCATCTCAGTCCACAAGTGGAAGACTGCTCATCTAAGTACTAAAGTTGCTAGGCAGTGAAAATCATCAGAGTTTTCTTTGAACTACCTCTGCCACATTCTTCCTATGCCTCCTTCTTGTCTCCTAGAAGTGTTGTCAACAGCAACCATTAATGGCGCCTCAGCAAAACTTGGATCCATCGTGTCATTGGAGCCAAAAACTATACATCATGGCAGACAAAGAGGAAGCAACGAAATTTCTCTCTCTTCATTAAGATCTGCTGCAATAAATGATCTCTAATTTCTCTTTCTAAAGAAAGCTATAAATATGTTGAAGCCATTGTCTTCAAAGGACAGAGATAGAGAAACAGAAACGAGAAAGAGCTGAAAGAAAAAAGCATTCTGTAACATCCTTTTTACTTTACTTTCTTTGAGCTTAGTTTTCGGTTTATCAGCTTTTTAGAAGCATATTTGAGCTGTTAAAAAAAACTCAGTTGTGTAGGGTTTATAAAACCTTTTTTTATTATTGGTATACCTCTGTCTCAAGTGGAGAAGAAGTTGTTTGTTGTTGTAAAATTTGAGATTGAGTTAGAAAGCCTTGTATTTGGAGTTAATACGTGAAAACTCCTTGTGAAAGTGTAAGAAAACTATTCTTAGTGGAAAATCCCTTGGAGAAGACAAGGGGACTGAAAATAGGCACTGTGGTTGGCCAAATCAGGATAAACTTAAGTGTTTGATTTTCTTTTCCTAATCTTTATCTTTCAACATACTTTTCAATCAACTTAAAATTTTATAGTTAACTGATTCCTTCTTTCATCTGTTCATTTCAAGAAATTTAGCTCACTGAAATATTTATAGTTAACTGTTTTTTCTTCTTTCACAACGAATAATTTATTACAATTAACTGTTTATTGCAATTTATAACAGTCTAAAGATATTTTTAGTTAACTATTTTCTCCTTTCTTCTCTTCTAGTAAAGGGAATGTCTTATTGAAAAATTCAGTTGACTATATTTTATTTCAATCAACTGTTTATTGTAAATTACAGTTGACTGTAAATTTTTCAGTTAATTAAAATTATCAAAATAGAATTTTAAATTTTAAATTTTAAGTGTACCTATTCACCCATCCCCTCTAGGTGCACTGTCAATTGGTATCAGAGCTGTGGTCTCACTTGATCTGTGCTTTACAGCCAGGAGAAAAGATTCATTTTGTAGAAATTGTCTTCACAATATCTTGAGGGAGCTTATTTCAGTGAAAGGCACTCCACCTCAAGTCCTCCTTACTTCAACGGAAATCATTACACACACTAGAAAGGCAGAATGAAGCTTTTTATGCAAGCCATAGACTACCCAGTACGGAAGGTTATTAAGCAAAGTTTGAGATTTCCCAAAAGTGAAAATGGGGAACTCAAACCAGAAGACGAATATAATGAGGAGGATATCAAGATGATTCAGGCAAATGTCTGAGCCATTAACATTCTCTATTATGCTGTCAGCGAATAAGAGTATGATAAAATCTCAACATGTGATATAACAAAGGAAATATGGGATAAACAAGAAGTCACACATGAAGGCACAACCAATGTGAAGGATTCAAAGATAAGTACTTTATAGTATGAACTAGAACTGTTTGAAATGAAGGAAAATGAGGACATAGAAGCCATGTTTAATCGTTTTTCAAAAATTGTGGGTCAACTGAAACTTTTTGGACAATTCTATAGGAATCACGAAACCGTTAAAAGGATACTAAGATCTCTATTAGAGAGCTGGAAATCCAAAGTAGACAACATTGAGAGTAGCTCAAGGTTCAAAGAATTAACCTATGATAAGCTAAGGGAAATTCTTATTGCCTACTAGAACAATCACCTCAAGCGCTACGAATTGAAAAGAGAAAGAAATATGGCACTAAAAGTTACAGTTACTCCTGAACAACAAGAGGATGATGAAAGCAAAGTAGACTTACAAGATCTAACCTTCTTCTTAAAGAAATTTGATAAATATGCTAGACAAAAGGGTAAGCTCATGATGAACAAAAGAAATTTCCCAAGAAAGAAATTTAAGAAAGATAAACAAGGGAAGAACTCTATAACCTGCTATGAATATGGAAGAAATAGACACATTTGGTCTGACTGTCCCTTCTTAAAGAAAAAGTTTAGCAAAACCTCAAATAGAAGAAGAGCACTTGTAGCATGGAATGATGATAATGAAGATGAAGAATAAAAAGAGCTAGAACAAGAAATGACCAACCTATGCTTCATAGCTATATCAGAAAATGAGGTAACCACTGACTCCTCTAAAGAAGAATTACAAAATACTTTAAATGTGATATTTGATGATTGTGAAAAATTATTCATTAAATACAAAAGGTTAAAAAGGAAAAATAGATGCTTGAAAAAAACTTTCAAATTCTAAACTGAAAGTGAAAAGTCTTTAAGTGAAAATAAAGATTTACAAATAAAAGTTTCTACATTAACTAGAGACTTAGCAAACTTTGTCAAAGGAGAAGAAAACTTAAATTTGCTTCTAGAAAGACAGAAATGTAGCTTTGACAAATCGGGTCTTGGATATAATAAAAATAATTTTGTTAAATTATACAAGAATTTCTTTGTAAAATCTTCTTCCACTGTTATATTCACTGTCAAAGAAGAGGACACACATGTTACAAATGCAAACATCACAAAGACAACATGGTTTGAATCCCTAAAGACACCTCCACTGTCTATACTAACAAGAAAGGACCTAAGTAATTTTGGGTACCTATAACAAAGTAAATTTTTCTGCAGATTTGCCTCAAAGGGAAAACTTTCAGAAATCAATGGTTCTTGGACAGTGGCTGCTCAAGACACATGACAGGAGATCTATCCAAATTCACCTTAATATCAATGAAGGATGAAGGATTGGTCACTTTTGGAGATAACAACAAGGGTAAAATTATTGGAATAGGTAAGGTACAATTGCTCCCTGACTGCTGTATAGAAAATGTGTATCTTGTGGAAGGACTCAAACATAATCTTCTTAGCATTAATCAATTATATGACAAAGGCTACAAAGTAATGTTTGAATCACTTTGCTGTAAAGTGTTCAATGGTGTCAAAGCACTGTTTGTAGGTCAAAGGCATGATAACATATATATATTGAACATAAAAGATTGATTTTCAAAGAATGTTACATGTCACTCATCTGTTTGTAATGACTCTTGGGTATGACATAAAAGATTGGGTCATGCTAGCATGCATTTCATCTCAAAACTTTCAAAACTTGACCTTGTTAAGGGTCTTCCAAAATTAAATTTTGAAATGGATCATATATGTGATGCATGTTAACGTGGCAAACAAATCAAGTTTTCTTTTAAACCTAAGGATTGTGTATCTATTTCTAGACCCTTTTAATTATTACACATAGACTTATTTAGACCCACTCAAACTAGAAGCTTTAGTGGAAAAAGTTATGCTTTTGTCATCATTGACGATTATTTAAGATACACTTAGGTATACTTTCTAAGTCATAAGGATGAAACATTCAAATTCTTTAAAATATTTTGTTAGCAAGTTCAGAAGGAACAAGGGTACATAATATCAAGTATTAGAAGTGATCATGGTGGTGAATTTGAAAATAAACTCTTTGAAAATTTTTGCAATAAGCATGGATTCAGGCATAACTTCTCTTCTCCTAGAACTCCACAACAAAATGGTGTGGTAGAAAGGCAAAATAGAACATTACAAGATATGGCTAGAACAATGCTTATTGACAATGATCTTCCTAAATACTTTTGGGCTGAAGCTATAAATACTACATGTTATATTTTAAACTGTGGCTTAATAAGGCTTATTCTCTTAAAAACACCCTATGAACTTTGGAAAAGAAGAAAACTCAATATTAGTTATTTTCATGCTTTTAGTTACAAATATTTATTCACAACAATGGCAAAAACAATTTGGGGAAGTTTGATGCCCGCAATGACGAGGGTATATTTCTAGTATATTCAATCTCTAGCAAATCATATAGAGTCTACAATAAACGTACATTAGTAGTAGAGGAATCCATGCTTGTACTTTTTGATAACTCTAACTTAAATTCCAAGCTATGTGTAGTCATAGATGATGATGAAGAACCTGCACCTGTCTCTGTTCAACACTCAAATAAGGAAATCTAGGAAAATGTATCTGACTCAAACAAAAATCAAAAAATTCAACCTGATCAAGATTTCAATCAACTGGAAAATGAATACAGCCAACTGAACACCAATCGAACCACACCTGAGAATCAAGATTTCAATCAACTGGAAAAAGAACATAGTCAACTAGAAAAATCTAGAATAGAACAGAGACTTCCAAGAGAATGGAAACACTCACCCTCTTATCCCATGCAATTCATTCTTGAAAATCTACAAGAAAGGCTAAGACCTAGTTCATCATTCAAGTAAAATAACAACTTAGCTCTTCTTTCTTAAATTAAGCCTAGGATAGTCGATGAAACATTAAATGATGAAGGGTGGATTTTAGCCATGCAAGAAGAGCTAAATCAGTTTAAACGATATTTGGTATGGACTCTTGTTGAGAAACCAAAATATGCCTCCATAATAGGAACAAAATGGGTATTTAGAAATAAGTTGGATGAGTAAGGAAAGGTAATAAGAAACAAAGTTTGTCTAATTGCCCAAGGATATACCTAACAAGAAGGTATTGACCTTGATGAAACTTATGCTCCTATTGCTAGACTAGAATCCATTAGAATGCTACTTGCTTATGCTTTTCACATGAATTTTAAATTATACCAAATGGATGTTAAGACAACATTTTTAAATGGCTTGATAAATGAAGAAGTATATGTTAAACAACCTCCTGGATTTGAGAATATAGAATTGCCTAATCATGTATATAAACTCTCAAAAGCTCTTTATGGTTTAAAGTAAGCTCCTAGAGCTTAGTATGAGAGGTTAAGCAATTTTCTTATAGCAAATGACTTTAAAAGAGGAAATGTTGACACTACCTTGTTCATTAGAAAAACAAATAAAGAATATATACTTGTTCAAATATATATTCATGATATTATTTTTGGAAGTACTAATGATGATCTGTGCAAAGAATTTTCCAAACTCATGCAAAATGAGTTTGAAATGAGCATGATGGGTGAGACGACTTTCTTCCTTGGTCTTCAAATAAAGCAAACAAATAAAGAAAATTTCATCAGTCAAACCAAGTATACAAAGGAATTACTTCACATATTCGGTTTTGAGAACGTAAAGCCTATGAGAACACCCATGAACCCTTCTACCCACTTAGAAATGGATGAAAATGGTAAAGACTTTGATCAAAAGGTATATAGAGGTATGATTGGTTCTCTCTTATATCTTACTGCTAGTCGCTCTGATATTATGAATAATGTTTGCATGTGTGCTAGATATCAAATAAGTCTTAAAGAATCTCACTATGTTGCAATTAAAAGAATATTTAGATATCTAGTAAGAACTCAAGATTATGGCCTATGGTATCTTAAAACTAATCACTTTGATCTAGTTAGTTATGCAGATTCTAACTTTGCAAGAGATAAATTGGATAGAAAGAACACTAGTAGAACTTGTCAAATGCTTGGCAAGGCCCTAGTATCTTGGTTCAACAAAAAGTAAACATCAGTGACATTATCCACTATCGAAGCAGAATATATAGCACTTGAAAGTTGCTACACTCAACTCCTATGAATGAAGCAACAACTTGAAGACTATTCTTTATGTTTGTCACAAATTCTTATCTACCGTGACAACACAAGTGCCATATGTCTAACCAAGAACCTAGTTCATCATGCAAGAATAAAACACATCAAGGTTCGCTATCACTTTATCCGAGATTATGTTCAACAAGGAACCATTGAGGTAAATTATGTTAGAACTGAATATCAGCTAGCTAACATCTTCACTAAGCCTCTTTATGAAGACAGGTTCAAATTTCTGCGCTCTGAACTTGGAATTACTAAGTTATATGAAAAATAAGTTTTTCTGAAAACTTTTACAAAAACAGTCAACTAAAATATTTTTAGTTAACTTAAATTTGGAAATTTTAGTTAACTATAAATTTTTTTAGTTAACTATATTAATTTCAGTCAATTATATTATTTTAAGTTAACTAATTTTTATCTAAGGCCAAAGTTGTTAATTTGAAAATAAGAAATCCAAAACAATGAGTTTTACTGATCACTTAGTCAAATCGGTCAGAAACTCTCTGGTTTCCCTCCACAATTCTCTGACAGTTACATCATGAAACTGTTCTTGGGAACTAACTCTGTAACTGCCCTATTCACACTGACTGATAAGAGGAGACAGGTTTCTTTGCTTTTTTTGAGACTCAAAAAGCATCAAACTGACCTTCTGTCTTTCATTCTGACCGATTCTTGCCCTAAGACACTTAGAAACCCTATCTTGGAACTCTCTGTCTCTCTCGCTGCGACAAGCTCGACCACCTATTTCCATGGTAGAAAATGTCCCTTTTACTCATCGAAAGTCCACTCGTTGATCTACAGCAGCTCAACCTCCTCCAGCGACAACCACCGAGGAGCAATTTCTACCATCCGTGAGTGAAGAAGTTCCTATAGTCACCGAATCACCTGTCTCAACACCCTCTCTTAAGCCTACAACTTCCAGAAGAAAATGAAAAGTGGTTATTCTTTCATCTTCACCAGAAGATGATGAACCACCGATCTCTGCAGAAGAAAACCTGGTGACTGAAGAAATTCCAACATCTACAGAAAATGTTGAAGCCTAAGAAACACCAGTGGAGACCCCTCTGCCACCATGGTCTGCTCGCCCTTAAACAAAGATTCCGGCCACCTCTATCCAACCTAAAAATACCAACGAAAAAGGTATTTCCTCTTCCCATATTTTAAGGCATTTTAGATCAATTGAGCATGAAACCAAGTATAGACAATATTTTGCCTCTAAACCAATTGCTCATGGCCGAACTGTTCACTTTGAAAAACTTGCCAACTTACATGTCCCTGTTGAGCCAAAACTTCGAAACCTAGGATGGTCTCTCATATATACTCTGTCTGAACCAGTTTATGAAGATTTGGTTAGAAAATTCTATACAAATTTGTTTGTTCTGGGTGATGAGTCCACCCTTGAGTCTTTAGTTGATGGAGTTTGAATAATCATATAAGAGAGTACCATAGTTGAGGTTTTAAACATGCACTTTGAGGTTGAGGATAAATGTTTCTTTAAGAGCAAATGGCCTAAGTCCTTTAACTTCACCTATGAGGAGGTTAAGAATGAACTAGTTGAAAGGAATGAGTTTTTACAGGGTCAGAAACTAAATAGGTTAGCTTTCTCATTTAAGGACAGAGTCCAAGCACACATGATTGCTACATGTGTACTTCTTAGAACTAGATCACTATAAGTGCTAAGCATGAGGGAATTGCTATAGTTGTTCTGCCTGCATGCCCAACAACCCATAAACTTGCACCATTGGATAATTTAGTACATGTTGGAGAGTAGCACCCATCTAGGTCCCACCTTCAACCTTCCTTATAGCATGCTTCTTACTTAGATATTCAGAGATTAGGGAGTTGATTTAGATCAACACCTCTGCAAATAAATTACTGCCACCTATGATGCTTCATCTTTCAAACTAATAAAGTATAAATTTTTGGATGATTAGTGGGTAAGAATGACTGACATTAACAACCCTCCAACTCAACCTATTCCCATTCCTTTTGAGCCTCCTAAAGATTCTGTGCCTCCATCCTCCTTTGTACCACCAACAGAACCCTTCTCCTCAATGGACAATTTTCTCCCAAACCATCTTTAAATCCTCAACACCTTGGTAAATAATCAGACTTAGATGCTATCTCTCATAGGCTCCATGCATATTCAGTTGAGTGAAGTTCAATCCTAATTGTCAATCATTCGTGGCCAACTGAATACCTATAATCAATGCCAGGACACACTAAACACTGATGTCCAAGATGCCAAGGTTGCTCTGCAATAAAGAGAATTCTAGTTGACTCAACATTTTCAAGACCTTCGTGACACCATCCTTCAATCACATGTGGGTCTTCAGTAGATTTTTCAATCTTTTAGGTGTTGCTAATTTTGAGGGATTTCTCTTTCTGATTGACACATGGCCCATGATGGCCCTTTTTTCTGCTCACTCTCCTTTTGAGTGATGACAAAAAGGGGGAGAACAAACTTCAGTCAACTTAAATTTACTTGAGTTAATTTCAGTTATTCATTTCAGTTAATTGTTTTCTTTTTGGGTTTCTGCATTACTATTATGGATTATGTATTATTTTTAATTCTCTGACAAAACTTTAAATTGCTATACTAACTCTGATGGATGATACTGAATATTATTATGATTGATGGATTACATTGCTATATTGATCTTAAATGACTGATAGATGATATTTGATTTGAATGAATGTTACTATGATGAATGATATATCAATACTGGAATTATCTGTGAATGCTGGCTGACTACTGTGATATTACCTATGTATGTTGGCTGTTATATTTTCTTTGCTCTATAAAGATTCTTAGTTTCAGGGGGAGCTTTTGCAAGTTTCTCCATTTGTTTTATCATCATAAAAAGGGGAAAATTGTTGGCCCAAAATATGAAATGACCCAAAACCTATATTTGATGGATGACAAATCAAATGAAAAATGAAGGCCCAGCCCACATAAAAAAAGCAAGTCTGGAGCTTTTAAAACTCAGCCCATCTCAGTCCACAAGTGAAAGACAGCTCATCTAAGTACTAAAGCTGCTAGGCAGTGAAAATCATCAGAGTTTTCTCTGAACTACCTCTGCCACACTCTTCCTATGCCTCCTTCTTGTCTCCTAGAAGTGTTGTCAGCAGCAACCATTAATGGCACCTCAGCAAAACTTGGATCCATCATGTCATTGGAGCCAAAAAATATACATCATGGCAATCAAAGAGGAAGCAACAAAATCTCTCTCTCTTCATTAAGATCTGCTGCAATAAATGATCTCCAATTTCTCTTTCTAAAAAAAGCTATAAATATGTTGAAGCCATTGCCTTCGAAGAACAGAGATAGAGAAACAGAAATGAGAAAGAGCTAACTAGTGTCAAATAAGACAATATACTTAGTTAAATGGCTTGTTTAGACAATAATAGGAAGCCTTAGTCCTACCATACTAATACAGAGCAGTGAATTGTTAGAGGAATATTAGGAGCTATATATGCACTCACTGGGGATAGGCACAATATCATTGCCCTGTTGGAGCACCCATGCTACTGCTAATTAAACATGACTAAACTGATGCTTCTCAACGAGGCTTTCTATTCCATCATACATTTTCTTGTTCTTTTCCAGGTTCTTTGCTTGGAAGTGGGGATATGAGTTCTGAACATGGACAGTAGTTTATAAAAAATTAAAGGAGTTAAAGGAAAATGAAACAAACTAAACTAGTTTTTTATTAGGAATTACAGTATAAATTTAAGGATAGTTATAGTCTGTACCAATGAGCTATCTGTAGGTAAAGTTTCCACAACTTCATGGCCACCAAAAAAGCGATGACCAAGAAGGCTATATGGCACAATTCCAATACCAAGCTCTCTGTACCAAAAATCCATCAAGATAGGGAATCTACATTATCAGAGGCACTAATTTGAAAGACAAATGTGTAGATAGCAGCGACATCACTTTCTATGAACAAAGGGTCATGAGAGTTGTAATCCTAACTTAGAAACTGGACAGGAAGTAGAACTAACTACAGAGTGGGACTATCTCTTGTTCAATGTACTGAGTCCAGAGGGACCACTCTATTTGCAAGGGCTATGATGGGATAAACTGCATGTGCTCTCCTAATGGTATCTCAACTGGCTTCAGATAACCCAATCTACTTCACTTTCCCTCTTCTACTAATTTCTTGAGTTCACCTACCTATATAGCCCCCAACACTCTCATTAGTAATGTATGCTAGTGTAACATCCTATAATGGTAGTAAAAGTTCGCAAGGTATATTGTAGGAAGAAGTCACTAACCCTATCTTCTATAGGTACGGATGTGTCCACCCTATGCTAGTAATAAAGATCAATGTATTCCATTCCAGGGCATTTCAAGCTGGCTTCCTAGCATGAACACACATATTCAGGTGTACCCTTGACCTGAATGTTAGAGAAATTTGCATTTGTAATACCAAACTTTATTGCCAATTAAATTTTTTCTCTAGGTAGCTCCTTTAAGGCCTGCTCAACAAAATTGGAAATTGACACATTTAGAAAGAAAATCATGGCACTGAACTATCACAAAATGTGAACAAATTAAAATGATACATTCAAATATAACAAGACTTTTATTTCTAAAAGATTTAAAATAAAATTTTAACTACAAGAAAATTGAGGGAACACTATAGTTTTTCAGATCTTCTTTGTCCTCTATTGGAAAAGGTATATCCTCAATTTGTTGAAATTACATAATACAATTATTTAAAACAATTAAGAAGCAAGTGAGGCTGAAATATTACATATTTGTTTTTTCTTGGAAACCAATTAAATAAGTCATATTGTTCTATATCATATATTAACAAATCAACGCATTGTCATATGAAATTAAAAGTATGAGTGAAAAATAAAGATTTGTAATACGGTGTAAAGTGTAAAAAATCTTTTCCAATTTTGTGATCAAAGTGTAATAAATATGTAAGAACTATAGAATACTAGAGACAAGAATAAAGACTTCAATTGAAAGAACTTTTATTCCTCTACAAAAAATTATAGTAACTATCAAAGACATATATCATTATAAACTTCTCTTCACACCTCTTCTCATTTCTCACACACTCATACAACTTCTCACTTTGTCACACACTCTCATTATTACATCCCCCTATTTATAGTACTAGTAAACCATTAATTCAACAATTCTAGAGATTTCTTCCATGCATATTTTTTAATGATAGCTACTAACCTTTGACAAATTGTTACCAACTTTTGAAAAATTTACCACCAACTTTTGAAATATTTTCAACTAACTTTGAAATTGTTAAAGTTGTTACCAAACTTTGAAAGATTTTACCAAATTTTGAAATTCTTAAAAAGATAAGTTAGTGGCGTAATTAATACTCCCCTTCGCTGACTAATCTCTTGTATTGTTATTTTTGAAGTCATTCCAAGTTGATTTCGAAGTTCTTTAAAATTGACTTTATTTAAACATTTGGTAAGTATATCAGTAACTTAATGATCCATGTCAATGTACTTTAGGTTCATTTCTCCTTGCAACACTTTTTTCCAAATGTAATGATAATGTACCTCTATATGCTTTGTCTTAGCATGGAAAATTGGATTCTCTTCCAAGCAAATTGTTGATATATTATCAAAATATAATTCTACTTGATACTCCATTGATTGATTTAAATCTTTTAGTAACTGTATTAGCCATGTCCTTTCTTGTACTGATGTCGTTGCTACTCTATTTTCGGATTCTGTGCTTGATAGAGCTACTATAGGTGCCTTTTACTACACCAAGATATTACTCCTAATCCCAAGTTAAATGCGTACCCAATAATTGAATGACGCGTATTATGATTAATAGCATAATCAGCATCATAATATCCTTCTAACTTGCATGAATTTCCTTTCTTGTAAAATATCCCATAATTTAGTATACATTTGGCTTCCAAATGTGGTTCTCTAGGATGTTTCATAAATCGACTCATTACTCTAACTGCATGGGAAAAATATGGACAAGTCATTGTTAAGTATATTAGATTTCCCACTAATTATCTATACATGGTGACATCTTTTAAGTCATTTCCCTTAGTAAGCAAAATCTTGCATTTGCTTCCATTAGAGTCAAGAAAAGTTTACAATCCAACATTTTAAACTTTTGTAAAAGATCTTTGGCATACTTTTGTTGACACAAAAATAATCCTTTTCACTACATTCAATTTCAAGTCCCAGAAAATGTCTCAATTCTCCAAGATCTATCATTTGAAAATGTACTGTTGGATTGACTTTAATTTAATGAATTTCAATCTCATCATCTCCAGTGATGATCAGACTATCTACATACAGTAAGATTGCTGTCATTTTGTCTTTGTAAACTCTTACGAACAGATTTAAATCTGTTGGTGTTATTGAATATCCATTATGTATTAGGAATTTAATAATTTTTCCATATTATGCTCTTGATGTTTGTTTAACCCCATATAAAGCTTTCTTTAACTTGTATACATAATTAAGATGTACTTTACTCTTAAATCCTCTTGGTTGATTCATATAAATTTCCCAATCCAATTCTTCATGCAAAAATGCATTCTTCATATCCATCTGCCACAACTTTCAAGACTTTCTTGTAGTGAGCCCTAACAATACTTGTACAGTGGTAATTTTAGCCATTGGACTGAACATTTCTTTACAATCAAATCCATACCTCTGGGAACAACCATATGCCACTAGCCGAGCTTTGTATCTTTCAATTGAACCATCAGGACAAGTCTTTACTTTATACCATTTGCAAAAAATGTGTTGTACATTTTTTAGATTTGGCACTAACTCCTATGTTCGGTTCTAATTCAATATGTCGATCTCCTCTTTAATAGCTTTCTTCTGTTCTTTGGTACTAGGCGTCTCTTCATATGTTGTTGGCTCATTATGTTTTCCATCTTCAATCACTGCTACATTTGCATACTTCAGGTTCAATTTTCTTTGCCTTAATGATCTTTGTAATTGTTGTGGTAGAGGAATCTCTTCTTCACTTGAATCTTCTTGCTCCTCGAGTTGACTTGGTCTTTCTTCTTCTAATTTTGCATGCACTCCTGTCTTCTAAGGGCTTTTTTCACTTCGTTTAGATATCAAACTATCATTTTCTGTCATCAATTTCACTTCAACTTCAAAGATTGGTTGGGCTTCACTTTCATGCTTATTTAACTTCTCTTATAATTTTTCTTGAATTTCCCTTGACTAAGGAAGATTTGTTGCTTGCGGTAACCACTATGATGATGCCTTATTGAATATTATATTGCGAGATGTATAACATTTGCTAGTGTTGGATTGCATCATTTTCAACCATTCTGTTGATTATCATAACCCACAAATATACACCAAACTACCTTCTTGTCAAAATTTCTATGCTAATGGTCAGGTGTGAAAACAAAACACACACAACCAAACATTCGGATGTGCCTTACGGTGGGTTTGGTATTCCAAAGCTTCTCATAAGGCAATATAAAATCAAGCTTCACATGTGGCAACTTATTGGTAATATGAACGGTGGTCTTTATGCATTTCGCCCAGAATCGTGATGATATATTTTTGGCATGCAACATATGTTGACAAATTTCTGCCAAGTCTCGATTCTTTCTTTCAGTAATCTCATTTTGTTGAGGTGTTCTTGGGCACGTCAGCTGTCATCGTATATTATTCTGCTGCAAATACTCGTCAAATTCCTTAGATGTATATTCTCCAGCATAAGCACAAAATTTTATGCCCAACTTCCTTTTCATTTTTCTCTTTGAACAACTTGAATCTAGATAATGCTTTTAACTTCTCTTTCATAAAATCTACCCATACGTACCTTTAGTAGTCATTAATAAATGTGATCATGTGTCGACATCCACTGATAGAGGCTTACTTCACTGGTCCAAAAACATCAAAGTGCGCCAGTTCAAATGTCTTTTTAGCTCTAGAACCAAACTCCTCATATGGTAACTGATATGCCTTATTGTATTGGCATGCTACACAAACTAAACTGTCTTAAACTTTAAGCAATGGAAGTCATTTAAGCATTTCCTTCTTCATTCTTAACTTTAGCTTATAATAGCTAACGTGGCCAAGCTTAGTATGCCACAAATCTACTGTCTCATTTCTTCTTGCTTATCTACGTAGCTGTCTATGCTAACATTACATAGACAGACTTTACACGTTTGCCCTCCATATTTGGTGCACCAGTAGGATCCAAACTTCTATATAACTTGACATCCTTTGGCCCAAACACCACATAGTTGCCTTTAGATTTAAGTTGTGACACTGGAAGGAGATATTTTTTCATTTTAGGTACATGATAAACATTTTGTAGATGTACTTTCCTTGTATTGTAAAGGGGTTGATTTCTGTACTACTAATTTTTAGCAAAGAAACTTTTTCTGCCACAATTATAGCATCTATTGTCTCTACATCACTCTTTCTTTAATTTAGGGTCTTATGGATCTGGGCGAGCCTCCCCTCAATATGAGCCTCTCCCACGATGGTTTCTCTAATCATTTTGATGTCTTCTATTATCTCATTTCTTTCTTTAGTTGGATTCATCTTGTTAGCCTTTCTGTTTGCTAAAGAGAGCTTTTTCTTCATCTTTCAAAAAAACTTTGGACATTTGTGAATATAAAACTTCCTGGTTAGCTAGTATACTTTCCAACTCTGCTAGAGTTGGTTCCTTAGCCTAACCTTCTGTAGTAGTGACAAGACTATGATACTTTTGGGTTTAATCCTGTGATAATAATTTTTTGCATTCTTGTGTTGGTAATAGCATTCTCTAGATCTAATTTTGAAATCTTATAGCAAATAGATTTGATCTTTGAAAAATATTTGCTTATTGACATATCATTTTGCTGAATTAACACAAGCTCATTTTCCAATTGCTACAACTTTGTAACTTTGTGTCGTTCACCCTCACGAACAATGTGGCAAGTGCATCCCATGCCTCTTTGGGTGTTTGGCTTCTTTAATATATCTAACAAATTACGGTTTCACCATAGAAATTAATATGTAAAAAGCCTTTCTAGCTCTTACCTACTATTTCTTCAATTCATTTGAATTTGTTGGTAGAATCACTTCATCTCTGTCAATAAGGTCCTAAAGCTTTGGCCTCCTAGATAAAGTTCAACTACAACGCTCCTAACCTAATAGTTGTCATTATTTAACTTTTCAATTGAGCATGTATTCATTAACATATCAATCATAGCAATTTTGGTACTGCCTTACACTTACACTTTGCTTAATTCTTGACAGAATTTCTTTACAGTCCCTGACTGTATTTCAACATAATCTCCTTATACGACGATCCTAAATCTCGTATTCAAACAAAGGAACCTCTTGGCTTGGAGACTCGATTGACCAGACTCGAATTAAACCTAAACTAGATTAGAGTTAGAATTTTATAGGCTTTGATACTACTTGTATGATACAAGAGATAAGAACATGGACATTAGTTGAAAGAACTATTTATTACTCTCCACAAAATTATAATAATTACCAAAGACATATATTACTATAAACTTCACACTTATTCTCACTTATCACACACTCATATAACTCACTCTGCCACATGCTCCCATTATCACATCTTTCTATTTATAGTAATAGCATACTATTAATTCAACAATTCTAGTGATTTCTTCCATGTATATTTTCTAATAAGAATTACCAACCATTGACAAATTACTATCAATTTTAAAAAAATTTACCATTCACTTTTGAAAGATTTTCACTTGTGAAATTCTTAAAGTTAGTCATCAAATTTTGAAAGATTTTTTCAAACTTTGAAATTTTTTTAAAAAATAAGTCAATAGCATATTAATAAGAAGATCGAATCCTTGCTTACCGTTCCAACAAAATTTCATTAGCATTGGCTCGATAAACATCTGCAGTATCATAGAACGTGATTCCTTTACTGAACGGATGCTTGATAATAGATATGCCAACCTCATCGGGAAGAGGGTCGTTGTAGGCGCCAGTAAGTCCCAAACATCCAAATCCCTACTTTGAAACCTAACAAATGAATAGTTGAAGTATTTATGAACAAGGCTTGCGGCATTGCAAAATTACAACAAAGAAAAAGAAAATAACTATAGAAACTGTACAGATGAATCATGACAGATCACTATAAATACCCAAATATATCATTTCGCAGAGTAGAAGGAATTCCTCAAAAGAAAACTTGTTTGTCGATGATGGCGCAAAACGAAGAGAAGAAAGAAGATAGAAGGAGAAGCAATGAAAGTGGAGTAGTTACCTCAAAGCCTTGGGGTTCCAAGTTGAACACGAGGCATGTGTAGAGCGGCCATTGTAATGAGTAGTAAGCAGTGAGTGGGAGAATGGGTTTCAATTTTGCAGCATTGAATGCAAATGGAACGTAAATTTATAGCACATTTGGAATTGCTTCTGTTTCCATGTTTCATCCAATATGGATTTTGCAGTCGTCACTAAGTATGTTAGTGATCACTCGTAATTTGGTCATTCAGATATGGATATTTTTAATTTAGTCTCTCACAAATGAAATTATTATCAATAATTTTTTTCTCGTTTTTAAATTATTTCCCTTTTAGGATATTATTGATAATAATTTTATTTGTGAGGGATCAAATGGAAAAACATCCATATGTAAGGGACTAAAGTGAAAAAGAAATTTTGTGAGGGACTAATTTGAAAAGACAATTCTGTGAGAGGATAAATTGAGAAGACAATTCAATTAGGGATCAAATTGAAAAATATTTTATTTTTGAGGAATCAAATTAAAAAATTCTATAAGTTCATATTTTTTTCAAGTTTATTTTATTTTTTGATGATATTATTGATAAGAATTTTTGAAGGATCAAACAAAGAAATGTACATATGTACAATACTAAATTGAGAAGATAATTTTGTGAGGGACTATATTAAGAAGACAGTTCTATAAGGGATAAAATTGACAAATATCTTATATGTGAAAGACTAAATTAAGAATACTTTTTCTATATTTTTAAAATTGATTTATTATTAATAACATTTTTATTTGTGAAGGATTAAACAGAGAAATTTACATATGTAAGAGACTAAATTGAAAAAAGAGTTTTGTGAGGGATTACATTGAGAAAACAATTTTAATGATTGATCAAATTGAAAAATATTTTATATCTGAGAAGCCAAATTAAAAAAAAAATTTATGATTTAGTATTTTTTAAATCAACTAATTTTTTAGAATATTATTGATAACAATTTTGTTCGTGATAATGAGGGATCAAATATACAAATATAGATCTATGGAGGACTAAATTGAAAATACAATTATGTGAGAGATTAAATTGAAAGACAATAAGGGATTAAATTAAAAAAATATTTTATCTATACAAGACCAAATTGACCAAAAATTTTATGAAGAACTAAATTAAAAGACATTTTATATGTGAGGGGTTAAAGTAAAAGTAAAAATTTAAATAATTTTAATCTATTATTAATATAATTAGGACAAATTAGGTTAAGGGAGATTGAATTAATAATATGATATTAAAGTGTATGTGATTAACTAAAATTAATTATATAAACTTATACAATTTAACTTATGCACTACATGCATAATAAAAATTAATTATAGATGCCTACATTCACAATTTTAAGTGTATCAATGTATTCAATTATAATAATATTACAATTATAACCCTACATTATAACTAAATGCATTAATATACTTAAAAATAAAAAAATTATATTGCATAAACTTATATAATCTAACATTGTATAGTCATCCACAAATAGGCCATTGTTTCTGCTGCTTAATATTGTATTTAATTTAACATTTGAAAGATTCAAAAACCCCTTTACACACTTAAATGATGGTTTACCTTGTAAATATTATCGTTCGGTTTGGCATTTAATTTTTTACAAAATTAATTTTGCCTTTCAAACTTATTTTTGTACAAAAATAAAAAATAATTACTTTTGTGTTAAATGAATTATATAAATAGCAAAAATCAATTTTTAAACATAAATTACAATAAACCAAAATCATATTTGACCAAAATTAATTCAAAAAATTAAATTAACCTAAATCACATTAGTCCAAATCAATACAAACATATACTAAATCTGCTACTAGAAAGTAACAACATATATTCGCATCAACAAGCAAACCCAAATCCCAAATTTATTCATAATTTCCGTTTTATTACAAAGTACAAACTTGTACAACAATGTAGAACTTAGACGCCCAATTCTCAACGCATCCAACCCAGGCTATTATTCATCGTATTCACCCACATGATTCCTATCCGCATATGTCGATGACTTAATAGTACTTGCCAACATTGTTGCCTTCAGTGCAAAAATTACGGCATTTGCTCACTGAAGAAGGACTTTCAACTACTTCAAGTTGGGACCCCAGAACTTTTTGGAGGTGTAATAGCAAACCTCCAGCAAAAGCGGTCCGTTCTATAATGATATCTATCACCTGCCACTTCATCAATAGGAACTGTCTCTGAAATTTCTTTGAGGTCCCCGTCTGAAAGTTTCACTGCTAAGGCACCAACATTTTGATCAAGGTTCTTAATCTTAGTTGTTCCTGCAAAGTCCCACAAAATTTAAGACAACAATACACAACGTGAATGGCAAAAACAAGAAGCCATTGTCCTTATGGTACTAATTCAGGGTCGTGAGTTTCAAGAGGAATATAAGAGCCATATATCAATCATATAGGCACTCACCAGGGATAGGCACAACATCATTGCCTTGTTGGAGCACCCATGCTAATGCTAACTGAGCAGGACTGCACCGATGCTTCTGAGCTAGCCTTTCTATTCCATAGTATATTTTCTTGTTTTTCTCTAAGTTCTCTGCTTGAAAGCGGGGATATGATTTCTGATATGTCAAACAATCAATTTTTAGACACCCGTAGTTCTCATTTCTTTATAGTAATAAAACATTGTTTTTCTCTTCTAATTTGTTTAATTCAGCAACAATCTGAAAAGTGTTCTTTAGACCCAAGTATCGGCCATTTTACTCAACCAAGTGCACATTGTCATATAACAATGACAGTAGCCTATAAAAATTTAAGAAAAGAGGAAGAAGAAACAAAATAAACTAATGTCCAACCAGGGATTAGGGAACTATTTTCAGAGACTATGTACCAGAAAGCTATTTGCAGGCACAGTTTCCACAACTCCTCGCCCACCAAAAAAGCCACGACCAAGAGGGCTATACGGCACTATTCCGATACCAAGCTTTCTGGAGAAAAAATCCATCAAGCTAGTGAACTCACATTATCAGAGGTACTAATTCAAAAGGAAAATATGCAGATAGCAGTGACATTACTTTCTCTTCAAGCGGTTGGCAATGTTTGAATCACTTTATATGAACAAAAGGTCATGAGAGTTCTAATCCTAACTTATAACTTGGAATTAGAACTAACCTACAGAGCGGGACTATTTCTTGTTCGATGTCACGAGTCCAGAGGGACCACTCTATTTGCAAGGCTGTGATGGGATGAACTGCATGTGCTCTCCTAATGGTATCTGGACTTGCTTCAGATAACCCAATGTACTTCACTTTTCCCTCTTGTACTAGTTTCTTAAGTTCTCCTACCTGCAATGCAAAAACTCATCAGTAATGTAAGTTAGTGCAACACGCCATGATAGTATAAAAAATTCACAGGGTATAGAGGAACAAATCACTAACTGTATCTTCAATAGGTACAGATGTGTCCACCCTATGCTGATAATAGAGATCAATATATTCCACGCCAAGGCGTTTCAAGCTGGCTTCACAACATGATCGCACATATTCTGGCGTACCCTTGACTTCAATATTAGTGAAATCTGCATTTGCAATACCAAACTTTGTTGCCAGCTGAATTTTTTCTCTAGGTAGCTCCTTTAAGGCCTGCTCAACAGAATTAAAAACTGAATATGAGAATATAAAAAGAACGTGTCAGAAATAAGGCTTTTAATTGCGTGTAAAGTGTAAAGAAATCCTTTCCCCTTTTGTGCCCCAAATGTAAATTTGTTTAGACTTTAGAGTGTGCGAAGGTATCATATCCTTGCTCACCTTTCCAACCAAAATTTCATTAGCATTGGCTCCATAAGCATCTGCAGTATCAATGAAGGTGATTCCTTTATTGAAAGCGTGCTTGATAATAGATATCCCAACCTCATCAGAAAGAGGGCCGTTGTAGCCGCCAGTAAGTCCCATACATCCAAATCCCAGTTTTGAAACCTATTAATGAAATGCTTAAAGTACTTAGGAGCTAAACTTGTGGTATTGCAAAAGTTTACAATCAAGAGAAAACAGAAAATAAGTAAAGGAAGTGCAGAGATAAAGCATGAAGAGACTATTGTAAATATCCACGTATAAAGAGATAGGAGGAATTGCTCAAAATTAAACTCATTTGTGGTTGTAAGTCTGCAAGTTATAAGCAAGAGACAACAGAAGTAATGAGAGTGGAGGAGACACCTCAAAGCCTTGGGTTCCAAGTTGAACGCGTGGCATGTGTGGAGGGGCCATTGTGGTGAGAGTGGGAGAATAATGGGTTTCAGTTTGCAGCATCAATACGAATGGGAATGTATATATATATATATATATATAGCACATGTTGAATTGGTGCAGTCATATCTGGAACTGCTCTTGCTTGCATGTGACTGTTCTGTGGATTTTGCAATCGTCACTGGATATGTCACCGCCCCATGTCCCTGAGATCACCGATTACTCCAAAGTCCGAATCCCACCTTGATGGACAATCCAAGAACGGCAACCTCATATCATTTGACCATCTTACGGGCTCACTTCAATTTTCGCTTACATATCTTCTATTTTTACATAATTTAGTTCTATAAAAATAAAATAATTATTTTATATAAAATTAATCTCTTATCAATTTAAATTAAAAAAATTAATTTTATATAAATTTAAATTTATAAAAAAATTAATTTAACAAGATTAATTTATAGGTAATCAAATTATTATAAATTTATAAATTTATTATTATTATAATTTATATTATTAATAAATTATGTTTGTTGAACATTTTTTATTACATAATTTTTATTTTTAATTAATTGGACTAATAAATAATTTATAAATTTATTATTTTTATAGTTTACATTATTTACGAAATGTTTTTTATTTTTTTAATCATGTAATATTTTTGCAAGTAAGGTATTAAAGTTATTTAAGAATAATTTTATCTATTAAAAAGTCATAAATGAGATTAAGTCCATTAAAATAATTACAAAATTTAAGATCAATTTTAATAATTAATTGCACTTATTGATTCTAAACAAAAATCTTCCCGTGGAATAATCCCTCGATGCTTTTGCCGCCCATGCCTACTTGCGAATGGATCTTATTTGGATGAGTGCAAAACAAGTTTTAATATATTATTAATATAATTATTCTATTTAAAATTTCAATTCAGTAATCATGTCTGCTTTGACTACTGATGAGTTAGTTCTAAGCTTGCTATTTCACTCTATTTATGCTTCGTCGTTTTTATTTCCCCAATTATTTTATTTTTTAAAAACCATGATATAACATTTGCATGTATCCCCTTGATTTTTTGAGACTTTTATAACTGGATATGGTTTAGTTGTGAATTATCATTTGATATTTCGCTGAAATTTAATTTTTTATATATTTAATAAGTATGTGTATAAAAATAAAATTTCACCGTTAAGTGTATGCGCATTAAATGTATCCAATACATAAATAAATTAATATTGTATGCATGTATGTATATGTATAAGTGTATGTTTAGATTGAGCGGAGTGCATGCTAGAAAGAAAGTGTGTGTTCGTTAATTAGGATATATATACGAGTCTCTTTGGATATTTAGTAAATGAAAAATTTAAACCTAAAAATTTATTTACAAGAGAATCCTCATTTTTCATTATTAATGAAAGAAAGTACTTTCAATTATATACATATACACAAACCAAATGCGTGTATCAAGAATAAAATTATGGCTTTATGTTGTACAAAACATTAGTTTCTTTGATAAAAAATAATTTAATAAAAAAGTTTTAAAAATATTGAGTACAATTTTTATATATTTTAGAATAAAAAAAATATTTTTGATCCCTCACTTATTATAAAATTATTATTTTAGTTTATCACTTGTTGAAATATTTAAAATAATTTTATTCATTAAAAAATATCATATTTAATCTCTACTTTTTTAAAATTTATCAAAGTTAGTCCTTCAACTAAATTTTAAATTTTAAATTTAAGAGATTAAATTTAATAATTTTTTAAAAAAATAAGAAATTAAACGTAATATTTTTTAATAAATAATTAATTAAAATAATAATTTTATAAAGTGAAATGCTACTTAATCCCTCCAAGGACGTTCACTTTTAAGTGTCACTTCGCTATCAAGGTTAAGATGGTAGGGTATAGGTGAGTGGAAAGTTTTAGGCTTAAGCTATTATTATGTTTTTTTTATAAAAGAGACAGGCACCAATTTATAAATGCAAGGATGTTGTAATGTAATATAATACATTCATGTTGCTAAGTGTTTCCTTTTTTTTTTTTTAATAAAAAAGGACAACGTAGCTATGATTCAGAAGTAAAAGGTAAATGAGAAATAAAGAGTTTAATGATCCATGCATAGAACTTCATCTGTGACGGCGAGAGACTAGTGTGAATATGCAAAGCCAAAACCCATATTTATTCATATCACAATCATGATTCATGTTATATCACATAGCACAAACTACAACAACTTAGAACTCATACACACCAATCTCAACGCATCCAACCCAGGCTATTATTCATAAATTCATTCCCACAAATTCAAGTTTGGCTTCTATCCCTATTTCCATCTAGATTCTAGAGTGTCTGTTGATGAGAATGGAGTTTATCCATATCTCTATATTATAGAATATCAATTGATGAGAATCGATCATCTCCAATAGTTAACGTTATCGGAGATTCTTCAGTAAATTTTGGAATGATTGGATCTAGATTTAATAGATATAAAAAAATTTAAAATATATTTTAAAATTTTTTTATATTTATTAAATTTAGAGCCATTAAATAAATATTACCTGAGAAAGAAAGAGACAATCCATTCTCGTCCATTGATAACTTAATGATATTTGCTTACTTTGCTACCTTCAGTATAAAAATTACAGCTTTTTTCAACTGAAGAAGGACTTCCAAGTGCTTCAAGTTGAGACCCCAGAATCTTTTGGACGTGTGGTAGCAAACCTCCAGCCCAAGTGGTCCGTTCTATCATGATATCGATCACCTGCCACTTCATTAATGGGAACTGACTGTCTCAGAAATTTCTTTGAGGTCCCCGTCTGAGAGTTTCACTGCTAAGGCACCAACATTTTGATCCAGATTCTTAATCTTTTTTGTTCCTGCAAAGACCCCAAAAATTTAAGACAACAATACACAATGTGTTATGGTCCTAATTCAGGGAAGTGAGTTCCAAGAGGAATATTGGGAGCCATGCCTCCAAGTTCTCTGCTCGGAAGCGGGGATGTGAGTTCTGATATGTCAAACAACCAACTATTAGACAACTGCATGTGCTCTTCTAATTGTATCTGGGCTAGCTTCGGATAACCCGATATACTTGACTTTTCCCTCTTCCACCAGTTTCTTAAGTTCACCTACCTACAATGCAACAAGCTTATGAGTAATGCAAGCCAGTGTAAGAAGCCATAATAGTACTAAAAATTCATTGGGTATAGTAGAGGAAGAAGTCACTAACCGTATCTTCTATGGGTACTGATTGGTCCACCCTATGCTGATAATAGAGATCAACTTATTCCACACCAAGGCATTTCAAGCTAGCTTCACAGCATGAACTGACATATTCAGGTGTACCCTTGACCTTCATATTAGAGATATTTGCATGTACAACACCAAACTTTGTTGCAAGCTGGATTTTTTCTCTAGGTAGCTCTTTCAAGGCCTGCTCAACAGAAGAAGAAAAAATGAAAAAACTCTTTTAAAAAAAGTCATATTGCTGAGCCATCACAAAATAAAAACAGTTTAAAATGACACATTCAAATGAAAAATACTTTCATCTGTCTAGTTATTTTAACGAGAAATTTCGACTGCAAGACCATTGAGGAGCTGCTCTGGTTTTTCAAATCTTCTTTGTCCCCTCAATGCACAAAGTATTTCCCTGGCAGAAAACTAGTGTCATGCACCTCCATCAGATCCATAGCCTCTCGCTTCCATAAACTACTGCATGTCATAATTAATTTTCAAATTTGTTGAAATTACATAATGCACTTATCTAAAACAGTTAGAAAGCAAGCGATGCTAGAATTCATAGACTAACTCAACAGAGCAGTAAAAGTATGCATGAAAGATAAGATTTCTATTTGCGTGTAAAGAAATCGTTTCCAGTTTTGTAATGGAAATGTAGCAAGCGTGTAAGCACATCACATCGTTGATCACCTTTCCAACCAAAATTGAATGCTTTAAGTACTCATGAACAAAGTTTATGCCATTGCAAAATTGAATTTAATACGAAGAAAAAAAACAAAATTAATTAAAGAAACTGTACACACGAATCATGAAAAGATCAGTGTAAATTCTCAAATAGATCATTTTGCGAGGAAATAGTAAGGAATTGCTCAAAATTAAACTGTTTTGTGGTCGTAATTCTGTAAATGGAATGGCGCACAACGAAGAGAAGAAAGAACATGGAAACAGGAGCAACGAAAGGGAAGAATGGAGTGGGTCCCACAGAGTTGCTCAATTTTGCAGCATCTTTGCCTATATACAGTACCTGTTGAGTTGCTCATGTTTCCACGTGTCATCCTATCTGGAGTTGCTCTTCTTTCCACGTGTCATCCACCGCAGATTTAGCAGCTGCCACTGAATAGGTTAGCGCCCAAGTCACAAACATAGAAAACGAAGAACAGCATCATAACACTTGACCGTTTTACGGGCCCACTAAAATTGACTTCTTTCTCTTCTTCTGATTTGGTTTCTTTGATTTTTTTTTCTTTTTTAACTTTTATCAATTATAAATAGAAAAAGAATATATATATATATATATATATATATATATATATATATGAGATGCACTCATTCTTCTCAATCAATTTTTTTTAAGTGAAAAAATTGAAATAAAAATAAAGTGTACTGAAAATCACACTGATGACTCTAAATAGTAAATTGTGAACAACTTCCTTGAGTTGTTAATCATGATTTATGGGAGAGCAAGTCATTCCAACTTTATAAATTGCATAGCAACATCTCCAATTTGGATTCGATACTTATGAGATTTGATATATTAGGTGTATTTATTTATTTTGAAGACATTTTTTAATTAAAAAAATTAATATCTTTTTTACAAAATAAAAAAATGAGATAAAATAGTACAAATACACAAAATATACTAAATTTTAAATGCACAAATTCCAAATTGCTCCCTCTGCAACGCACCAATCCTTGCATTAATGCCGTGGGCACTTTTTATAACTTTGTGTTTTAGTGGATTAACAAAGAAATAAAAGTTTCCATCATCGAATTTCTGTTTTGAACATTTAGTTTCAAACCACGTGGATAGTAATTAGGTGTCACCGAAGACCTCAATTCTTTCGCCGCCCATACTGATTCTTGTGTTATATATCGCATTTCATTTGGGTAAGTGCATAACAATTGCAAATATGTAATTATTCTGTTTGAAGTTTCCCCTCAGTAATCATATCTATAATTACTCTTTAATATAAAATTTAATTAATAAATCTCTAATTATGATTATTATTAATTGTCATATTTGGTGCGTGTACTAGTGCATATACTAGTGCGTTCAAAATTATAAGATTATAAATTTTATCTTATTATATTTTATAAAAATAAATTTTTTTCATTAAAAAGCTTAGCAAGACCTGCACTACAAATAATATGTTGGAATAATTTTGTAAAAGTTATTATGTGTATTAGCAATTATACTATTATTAGAATAATTTAATGATTGCCATTAAAAAAATTAATATTACTCTAAATTAATAAGAGATTTAATTTATGTTATTTATGGGTAATTAGTAATAAGTTCTATTACCCACAAATTTATTTAATAGAGATTCTAACAATTATTCTATCAAATTGTTGATTGAGAATTAATAAAAGAAAAAAAGAAATTGAACTCATTTAATGTCGAATCATCATAAATGGATGTTAAAAAATTTTGGTTTTCTATGTTAATTTTCCTTACTTCTTCCTTTTTCTACTGTCCTCTCCATCCCATTTTTTCTATACTCTCTCTCTCCCCTTCTGAAGAACTTTGATAAAGCAAGCCCCAATTTTGGACTCTATTCTAAACATTGGATATTATAAGTTGCTTATCTCTACTACCTTTATTTGATTTAAATTATGGTTGATACTTCTTCATCCCCATGTCAGTTTTATTGTTTATCTTTTAATTTTAAACATATTAAAGTACGTTATTCTATCAAATGGTATTAAAGCACTGATAGAAAATTCATTCTTCCTTGTCCATGGATTGTTATATCAAAATCTTTTATGGGAAATGTACTGGATTATCTTTGTTCTTTCCTTTGTTGTGTTTTATGAAAAAAAAAAAATGAAGCTCTAAAACCCCATTTCTTTCTTTGATAGAAAGGGCATTGTAGGAAAATTTTTGAAATAAGTTTAGGGGGTTTTCTTGGCAGAGTATTTTGAACCAAATGGAACTTTTTCCATGCCCCATAATCCATAGCTCTTAAAATACTCGGTAACCATCAAAGATGAGCTTGAGTAAAATCCCAAAATTTTTATTGAAATTTCTCCCTGATGCAATATTTTTTGTGAAATTTTCTAGAAGAGATTGTAGATCATGTAAAGATGATCATTTTGATGCCAATTTTATCCCTTATAACCTTAAAAATAGTTAGGTTGGATTTTGGGTTTCAAACCAGCCAAAGGTTGAAGAAGAAGTTATATGCACATAGAGCAATATATTCTGCTCACTATCCGTAATGATGCTTAGATAAATTTAAATAAATTTGTATGCACAATTAGAGAATTATATATTTTTAAGTTAAGCATATATTTAAAGGACAAATAAATGGAACCAGTTTTAGACCATATCGTGATATCTACACCTAATGGTTATGTGTTTACTTGTCATAGTCCCAATCATAATGATATCACCTTCGTGAACCACTATTGTTGTGGTTAATATTTATTCTTTTCTTCTTAAATATTTTATTTAATTATTATGGATTAAATTAATTATTAGATAAGCGAGTGTATTTGTATTAACAATGAATATACCCTATTGGTATGACATTATTAATATAATTTTATAGATTAAGCCTTGTTTGTGACTTGCTAGTAGTGTTTCTTGTTTTAATTCTTTCATGGTTAATTGTCTTGTCGATATAGATATTATGGATACATTTTGTATTATATCTCATTTGGTCAAATCCTTTAGTACACATAAGTTTTCTTAGTTTATTATGGTTTGTGACCATTAGGTAGGATTATAATAAATATTTTGTTATATAGTTACATAAATTGAGTTTTGTGAGGGAAACATTGTTTTATAATTATGTTTTCATGACAAAATTAATGTTTCCTATTTAATTTTTCCTCAACTTATATGTTTCAACATCTATCTGTGGTGAAAACTTTGAATGAGACAAATTATGATGATTAAGATGAGTTCTTTAATGTGTACTAGACAATTATTAAGGAAGATTTAACTATTAGAGAACTTAAACCAATAGATCTTGTTGTTGATTCCAATGTTGCTAATAGGAATTACCATAAACAATGGTATGAGTTGAATAAAATTTGTCTGACAGTCATAAAATACACTATTAAAAAAACTATTACACAAATTATTTTTGAGAAGAACACTGCTATTGAGTATCTTAAGGCAACTAGAAAGGAATACAAGAAATTTAATAAGAATCTAAAGGCTTACTATTTTTCTTTGCTAAACAACACTCACTATGATAGAGTGTTAGGTGTGCAAGAACATATAATGAAGATTGTTAACTATTGTAACAAGATAAAGTCATACAATGTGGGCTTAGGTAAGAGTTACCTAGTCTACCTAGGTTTACAATCTCTTCTAGCGAAAAATATGGTTATAAGAACCACTTACAATTCTTAAGAAACTAAATGGACCATTGATCATATGATTTTTATAGTGACTCAGGGGAAGGAGTCCATAAAGAAGGCAAACTCTCATGTATAGTTTATGGAGTACATTTTGTAGGGTTTACGTAGCAAAGTTGGAAATGAGAAATAGAAAGGAAAGAAATATAAAGGCAAGGCTAATGGAAAGAAATCTTTTGAACTCAAGAAAAGTAACAAGAATTATAAGGGTTAAAAAAAAAATTATTTAAAGATGAATGTCATTATTGTGATACTACTAAAAAATAGTGACATTACGATAGATTTTTCATGATGGTCAATAATAATCATTGCAAAGGACGAATAAACAACGGTCAATACAATCATCATGAAACCAAAAACATTATGACAGTTTAAAAAAAAAAAACCATCGTAATGTCTGGACCTTATTACCATTAAAAACAATTAGAAACTCAAGTATTTTATACGTTGGTGGCTTTCTTTCTTATCCATTGTTAATTTATTCAATGTCCATGGATTTCTGTTCATTTAGTGTCCATAGACCATGATTAATGGGATCCAGGATTCATGATTCCTTCACGTTGATTGGCTTTGCTTTGTTGTTATTGTTTTCAATGTTTAATTCTTAAGTTGTTGGTAGCCTCTCAGCGGTAACAGAGGTAATTATTTTTAGACTTGGCTAAACTATGCTAAACTGATGTTCATTAATTTATTTCTGTTCAGTTTGCTTACATATGAAACTATCTTCAATTCAAATTTGACAAGCTTTTGAAACAAACTCATCCTTGTCTGTAGTTGAATTCAGAAGTTGTATGGAGACTCTTCTAAATATAGACAAGTATTTTGAACTTTGAAGCCCCTTTTCCACTCTTTAATGAAAATATTTACAAAATTCCTACTTGTACCAAGCAAGCGTCATTGATGCGTTTTCAGGGGTAGCTCGTTGGTGTCATCTGAACAGTCTATGTCTGGGAAAACATTGATGAGTTGAAAAAGAAGACAAAGTTTCAGGTTAGTCAACTCTATTTTTAGAGTAGCTTGGCTTTGCGGATTAGTTTCCCTTACATATTGTACACTACTATTGATTTATTTCTATAGATAATATAGTCTTGTTCTCCCTGCTTATGAATATGTTTTGCTTCCCCACACAATTATTTACTATACATGAAACTAGTTGTTACTATTACTTTTTTAAAGTCATCTCCATGTACTTTTAGGATACTATATTAACTAAAATATTTGCATATACTTTATTAATATAGAATGTGGTTATTTTTGTCATCCAGTTTACAGTTTGGTGTTTAGCTGAACTGCCTAATTAGATGATAATTCCTAAGCTCTATTCTCTAATGAGGGTAAGTGCTTGTGTGATAGGTGCCATTTGATTACGAAACCACCTTAATCGTTCAAGAGAAAGTAGATATGGTCTTAACACAAATGGCAATAAAATGAGAGCGAAGGTGATGACCAATCAATATGTTAGATTAATAAGCCTAGAAAGCTTTGCCATGTGTAACTTAATTTACCTATAAATACTGAAGAGTTTCCTTGTTTATGCACAACGGATTAAAACCAACAAAATAAAAAAGAGTAGAAATTTGAAATGTGGAGGTATTTACAGAGAAAAGAGTTTCTCTGCTCTAGTTTAACAAAACCAAAATAAAAATACTTAACAGTTAGTGAAAGAAGAGTTTTTTTCTTAACATATAAATTGAGTTATAAAGCTAGAATAACGAAGGAACAATACTGCAGGTTAGCATTGAGAATCTTTTTTATTTACAAAAAATAATGGAAGCTTAAGGACACGATAAATATATAGGAAGATTTATAGGTAAGACTATTTAGGAAATTTAAAGAGTTACATAATACTAAAGCCATGAATAGGAAAAATGATAAATAGACTAGCTCAAAAAGATAAAATAGGAATTTTTGAAATGGTTCTACAGAAATGGGTGTTACATAATAGTTTGTACATGTATATTAAGCTTAAAAGTAGATTAAATAAAATTCTTAAAAAAATTTACGAATATGAGAATAGAAGATACTTCCTAAATTATTTTATTATTAGGCGTACAAGAAAATTCTAATTTAAGAACAACATGGCTAATGACATAGTTCTTTTTAAATATAGATAAATTAGAAGAGCTTAGTAATAAATTTCAAAATGAAAAGGAAGATAACATAAAAGGGGAAGTGAGGTATAAAGTAAGTTTAACAGAAAAGATGCAGTAAACAACTGAATACAAGTTATGTTTGGTTTTTGAAGCCTCTGAGTATGAATAATTTTTACCTTGCTTGGTAATTTACATTAATATTGTTTCTTAATTCCCTTTCTCTTAATGTACTATTCCGATATGGTCTGATACCATTTGATCATGGCTGAAAGGTTATCTCAGTATGATCAAATTCTCAAATTAGATGATTCATAGTCCTCTAGTCTTTATGAACCCTTTGTGCATATTACTGTATATTAATTATGATACAGAGGGTATGCAGTTATATGCACATTTTCCTTTTTAATTAATCATGTGTGATAGTCAATTACTTATGTGATACAAATTGCTTTACTTTTTTCCATGAGTATATTTGCTTAATAGACACCTATTAATGTTAACTTAACTTTTAGGTAAAAGGTGAAGGTTTTGGAGGTGACGTGAATTCAATGTGATTCTGTTTACAAACTCTTTATTAATTTATGCTGTGAGGAACCCAAGAAGAATTGACATGACACCACATAAATGAATAGCGTAGACTTGAGGATTAAGGTTATTAAGTTTAGCTAATGTATACTGCTAAAAAACACAATCAAATGAACAACGAGGAAGATGAAAATGATTGAGGCTAGCTGGGGATGTTTATAAAGAATATCCATATGCAAACTTCTTTCCCTTCAAGCACTGGTCAGATAGCAAAATTGCTTATCTAATATGGAGTAAGGTCATGGAGGGTTAACTCTTGCACTGAGCAAAATGTATTATGGATTTTGTAATTGTAATCTATTCTAAGTAATAGGTTTTTTTTATTTTAAATTTCAACATCTAATTGTATCATGTAAATCATCTTTTAAAATTATAGATAATTTTATCTCATTTTTCATATGTTCATTTTGTTCCTTAATTCCTTTAACATCATGCTACGATTAAGGTTTTCTAAAATGCTAGTATTGGCATAGAACACTGCTTCGATAGTTTGTACATGTTCATACCATCTTACTGTGTAGATATTTAGTGGGTCAGCTAATAATTGTGGGATGTAAATGTCTAAAATAAAAAATTATCAACGATGGTTTAAACTATTACAAAAAACATTTACACATATTAGTAACAGTTCAAGTAGGTTGTCATGAAAGCAAGACATTACAACTATTTTGACCACTTTACTATGTAAATATTTGGTGGGATAATTAGGGCTAAGCATGAACCCGAAGAACCTGATAAACCAAGCTATTTCAGGTCAGATCAAGAAAGAACGGGCCAATAGAGAAGGAAAGAATCCAGGCCTGATCACTGGGCCGAGTTGAGTTGCAGGTTGATCTTCTGGCAGATCACCCAGCCTTGCCTGGAGATCATTTTTTTTTTAATATAATTATATGTGCTAAAACATAAAAAAAGGGCAACAGATACAGATTCAGAAATTTCATCGCACAATGCCCTAAGCCCTTCGTGTGTTTGTCATTCTCCTTCAAAGCTTGACACTGCCCTTTGCTGCTATAGCTCCAATCGTCGCTGACCATAATCCCATTCTGCTGTAGATGAGGCAATCCGAAAAAATAGAATAAGTTTTGAAAGACAAAACGGTGGCCGGCTTGGTCCAGGGTATGAGGAGACAAAACAAAAAGAGAGAAACCTTATTATTATTATTATTATTATTATTTGTCTAGTGTATTTTGTTCAAAATTATTTTTATATTTTAAAGTTCAAATCTTTGTTTGCAGGTAGATTAAAAATCCTGCTTTTATATTAAATAAATAGAAAATTTTAATTTTTCAAATTACAAACATAAATCATGAACACATGCAAAATCACATTTCACCCAAATCAAATTTACATAAATAAGCTCATCTAAAATTTTTTTTTGTTTAACTTTAATCCAAACATACGCTTGGGCCGGTTAGTTCTAAGCTTGTTGTTTCATTCTATTTATGATTTTTCATTGTTTAATTTTCCTGATTATTTTACTTAATTTTTGCAAAACCATGATATAACATCTGCCTCTTTGATTTATTGACTTTATAACTGGATATGGTTTAGTTGTGAAATCTGATTTGATACTTCCCTGAAGTTAGAATTTTTTTTTATATTTTGTGTGCATAATTTAACGATCAAACTTTATTCTATATTGACTCTATATAATAATTTCATATGTAAAAAATAAAATTTGAATGTTAAGTATACGTGCACCAAATGTACCCAATAATTTTTCATAAAGTTATTGGATAAAAATGGTAATATCAAACTCTCATTTTCAAAGTTGAAGCATAACATTTGATATAAATTTGATATTTTAAAGATATATATTTAATTTGGGGTTATTTTTTGGTAAATAAATGTTCTAGCATCTCTACCTAAAAATCATGCCACGAATAGCTCCAGGTATGGTAGAAATCAGAAAAGTCATGTACGTATCATGTATATTTAGATTATTAAATTTTTTTAAAAAAATATTTATATGTGTTAATTTCAATTAAAAAAATAATATTTAGATTCAACAACTTGTATTTACTTATGATTAATTTAATCTCTTTATTACCATAAAAAAACTAAGAAATATAAGTTTCAAATTTTTGTTTAGTCGAATTCTTTGATTGCTTATGACCATGATTCCATTTTGCAGATAACTAATTAAGAAGCTAGCCAAATATAACTATTCTTCTCTGTCAACATAATTATCTTCTTGGCATTTGCATTACTGAAGGAATCTTGAATCTTGAAGAACGATCACAACTATAACCTTTGAATTAATAAAATTTGTAAATTTTAAGAAAACGACAGAATAGACCCTAAAAGTTAATTACACAAATACATACTGAAAATAATATTGTGTATATATGTATGTACGTATGCATTTATTGGTGCATGTATATGTATAAGTTCATGTTCAGCAGAGTGCATGCTGGGAAGAATGTGTATGTTTAGGATATGTGAGTCTTTTTGGATATTTAATTAGAAAATTTAATAAAATTTTTGCTTATAGAGAAAATAAATTAAGAAAGAAGAAGGTAGAATTTTAAGAACAAAAGTGTGTTAGCGACCTATGCGAATCAGGGAGAATTGATCAAATGAAAAATGAATTTGGACGGCTCCTAGTCAAAAGCAGCCCAGTGTTATAAATGATTTTACTAACTGATATTTATAAAAGTTAATTATATTAACTTTTTCATGATACTTGATTAAAGTATACATACAATTTTTACTGTTTTATGAATTATATTTTTATTTTTTAAAATTATTTTCAGTATCAAAAAATTGACTTTTCAACCAATATGCATTTCTTAAAAAATTAACAATAATTAACCCTATTATCGTATTGAAAATAAAATTTTATGCCCATGTTTAAACACATCGATTCAGTTGGTGCTATATTGCCATTAATAGTATATCAAGAATAAAATTATAGCTACAAAAATTAATTTCTTTGATAAAAATAAATTAATAAAAAAAATTTTAAAAAATATCGAGTAATTTTTAAATAAATATTTTAAAAGTGGAATGCTACCTAATCCAGCTGAGGACATTTACTTTTGAGTATGACTTGATGGGTTAAGTCGGGAGGGTTGAGGCTGAGTGGAAGTTTAGGTAGGAAAATTTTAGGCTTAAGCTATTATTACGTTTTTATTACAAAAGGGACAGGCACCAATATATAAATGCAAGGAAGCCGTAATGTAATATGTAATATATACATATATATATATATATATATATCGATTGTTGATTCGAGTAACAATTAATTCGGTGCTTTTTTTAAAAAAATTTCGTATCTTTTAAGCGTGAATATTGAGAAATGATATTTAAAAAAAAGTAAAAAGTACGCAAAAGAAAGAGTTTAATGATCCATACATAGAACTTTATCTGTAATGGAGGGGAGAGAGAGAGAGAGTAGTGTGAACATATATAATGGTAAAAGGTAGGGGATTGATCCGTGCAAATTGCAAAATGGTCCCCTATCCACTCAAAATGTGGTTTTATACTCTATTTGGTTCCTTTTAATTGATGCCCACCTCTCATACAACACTGGCAAACGTATGAAACAAAAGCACAGATGGGGAGAGAGAGAGAGATGAAAGGGTCGGTCGCCCAACTATAAAGTAATAAAAGCTCCTTGGGATATACACAGGAGCTCCCTAGAGTGTCTGCATGTGGTGGCGTGAGCGTGATATTATTAAATTCCCTTCCTTTGGGGACCACATTCATGCATCTATCTCTTCCTTTTTTATGCTGGTTTCCCCCTATCTTAATCACTCATTAATTACCCCGTGATCATTCACTAAACTCACTCCTTTTCATCTTTCCACGGAACTCCTACGGGGTATTTTCTTTATAACACCTGCTCTCATACTTTTAACATCTCTAATTCATCATTAATTAGCAGTTACTACTACTGCTTACTACTCACTAGCCAGTCATCACCAGTACTGGTACTAAGATACAAATTCAACCCAAGAGAGAGAGAGAGATGGAGACAGTGATATATCTTGATCAAATGAGACAAAAGAGATGACACTGGAAACTGCAAAACAAGCCACTTACGAGTAGCTGATACCTGATGGTCCAAGTCTGCCCTAAATTAATAAATTCACGAAAAAAAGGAGGGGACAAAAATGGAAAAAGGAACTCTATACTTTATTATGCCTTTGCTTCCTAGCTAGCTATATGTTGGGGTTCTTCCTCTCGCATCGCTCTTATCTCTGCACTCCTCAACTTCAGAAGCAGAAGAAGGTGAAGATTATCACAGTCGTGGGGAGGAGGAGCTAGGCTGGCAGATACATATAGAGTCCCAATTTACAGCGTGCACCTGCAGCAGTTGAAGCTGCCAGCATGATCTGGGCTTAGCTTCCCTTGGAGATAAGAGTAGATCATGCGGCAGTTTCACCTGTTGAATGGAAGCATTTATACCATTACCAGCCCTATTTCTCCTTCTGATTCTCTCCGCTATACCTATCTCATTCTTGCCTCCTTCCCTACCTATTCCACAGCCATATCAGCATCTATACTGGTATGCATATATTTTCTGAGGAATATATATATATATATATAATTTACGATTCGCTTGCTGAGTTGTTCTCTTCTTCTGCTGGCCGAGTTTTTAGGAGATAATTTGATTAATTTAGAAGCAGATGGGGGAGATGTTCACTGGTTTAGATTTCAAAGTGATCAAAACGCGGTTTTGGTGCTTTTTATGATGATACCATGTTGTATCATGTATAAGCTTTGGGCGTGGTGTTTTTGTTTTATTGTAATTTGTCGTACATTTTTTGTTTGCTATTTTGTGTTTCACAAATATGCGTTACTAATGTTTGTAGGATCTATTTATTACATTCGTGCAATCCTTTCCTCCTATATATGCATCTGAAGAATAGGGATCTTACTGTCCCAACTTTCAGATCTAAATATACCAGATATGCACAACTAGAAATTGGATCCTTCTCTCTCTCTTCATCTCCTGCAGCTCACCGACTATCAATCAGAATTAAAATGGGTAGATTTATGGAGTGAATAATCAGGTATTAATTAAAGGTACGAAATTTAATATTTTGCTTCTCTTCGGAACTGGGTATGTTGTTGTAATCATTAGTACAGCATGGCATATATAACAAAGTATTTATGTGATCGATATATAATTTAAATAGAAGTAAAACTATCAAAAGTCTTGATAATGTCTGAACAAGAATTAACTTGTGCCACCTAGACTTAAAAATGAATGAAATTGTATCTGTTTGATGAACAAGAGGCAGACCAATTTCTAAGATTTTGCAAATAATCTGAAGAAAACAATATACACACATCCCTGACCTTCAGAGAGAAGAAACTCAGGTTGGGAAGCAAAAACGAGGAAAAGAAAAGGAATATATGAACGAATGAGAACTAGTAATATATATGCATCACGTCTAAATTGATTCTCAACTTTGATTTCTCTAGAGATTTTCCATCCTCGCTTCGGAAACTACAGTTACCGATTGTGCATTAGGTATAAAATCCATGCTGTTTAGGCAGGTTGTAGCACACGCACACACACACACGCACATATATATATCTATATATGTATGTAACCACATAAAAGACGAAATTATATTTCCCCATTGGGTTAGAACTAGCAGCTTACTTTGACATGATATATGGAACTTGGGATGAACTTATGGTGGTTGCAGTTAGCGGTGACACAGCAAGAAGGGACCTGCAAGTATTATAAGCCATTATATTAATTGTTGTTAATTTGACGAATGTGACACGGTGTGTGAATAATAATTAATGGCGAGAGACAGTATAATGTTGTGGGGTGTCTGAAATAAATTATGGATTTTAATATGTTGAGCTAGATAATGGCCGATCAGTCTGCAGGTAGGCTAGGTCCAAAATTACATTTATCATGATATATATTAATTCTAGACCTCAAATATTATGTGTCAATGCTTCCATCTTCTAAGAGATAACGTTTATGCAGGAGAGGAGAGAGTTGTCCATATGGAGAGGAGGATTTGGTTGGAAGATGTCACCTCTTTTGTTCTGAAGCTCCATAGTACAATGTACAGCATTTATATATAGTAGCCCACATTATAATCTGCAGAATCGTATCAATTATTTGTTTCCCACAATCTTTTTAGTTATTTGTATTTGTCTTAATCTAGCTACGGAAGATACTGGTTATTGGATATCTTGCACTGGTCTGTTACAGGCTATAAATGGAACTTCCCTCAAAGATATTTCTTCTTCAGTTATATATGCTTTTCTGAAATGTGGCTTCTCATTTTGTAGGGTTACTTTACAAAAGCCTGAAGCTGCGCCATTAATTAATGCATATCAGTAGCATGGACTATTTAATATTCTTGGAGACCAAATTAAAGTTAATTATATATCTGCCGTTATTGCATGACATTATATACTATATGCATTGCATCCTGCTATCTGTATATCAAATTAATTATATATATTGGAAATATGTATTTCTAATTTTTCTCTTGAATTACTTTCAAAATTGGGTTGTATTGAACAATATTTAGTTTCATTTAGATTGGATCAAAGTGTATTTTAGTAAATAAATATTGTTTCAATCTCTTGTTTGGGACAGATGTTTGGGATGGAAAAAAACACTGAACATATATAAGACAAACTGAAATTAATGAAGTAAGATGGAAGGGACACAGCCCAAAAAGGATCCAGAACGGTGTTTTTCATATAATCAATATATATGGCATCACAAGTCACCGTCTAAATCAGCCTCAGTGATCATCTGCAGTAATTACAATGTTATTGTATGCAAGTGCAACCACCTCGATCTGTGTCTTTGTTTTGATCACCGAAACCTTAACTACGAATTTTCCACTTGCAATATTGCGTTCTAACTTCTAAATCTTAGCCTAATTGAATTATGAGTCTCCTCGGTTCAAGAATTGACATGTTTTATGCTGGAAGAGGTTAAGTTCTGTCTGCAGTAGCCATCAGTTGGTTTTTTTGGGTTCTATTTTCTAACTTACCTCTAGTCCTGAGACGCTTTGTTTTTTCTAACGCTTTGTTTTTTGACAATTTTCTATAATTAAAGTTTTTTATTTTAGACCAGTGGAGCCTACATTACAACAAGTGTTATAGAATAGGGAGTCAATAGTAATTTTTTGATAGTAAAAGGAACGTTGTGATATTAGACATATATATATATATATATATATATATATATATATAAATAGAATGATGTATATTATTAATTTATTGACTAACAAGTAAATTATCCTTGGTTTTTTTTGTTTCACTAAATCAAAAAGATAAAATATCTTATATAAATACAACGTGTTAACTTGGCCTGCAAATTGATTTACAAGAACTGGTCGCAGTCTAACGATACTACCAAGTTTAACAACATGCAGAAAAAACTAACAAATTAAAAACGAATCTTTATTTTGAAAAAGATATTCAAGCCTTTCCTTGTGTTCTTCCTTTTTTAATTCTTCCTTTCCCTATACTCGTATAAAAAATTTAAAATATCAAAAGTAACAGAATGACTTAGTATTTATTGTATTCTTTTGATTGCTAATGGCCAAAATGAACCCCACTATTTGCTTTGTTACATCATTCAGACTAATTAATGATCATTGAAAAGTTCGGCATCTAGCTATTAGTAGGTTTAATTTTGTATACATAATACATGTATTTGTCAGAAAAATGAAAAAAAAAAAAATTAACAAGCATCGTCACACAGTTTACGAAATCGGGCAAGCTGAAGTATACACGTGACCCGATAGTATATACTGAATTAACCATACAAAAAAAAAAACACTTCTTGCAGATTATTTAGGGAATAGAAACAGAAGAAGCAAGAATTAATTGATTGAAGCATTAAATATTGAATAGATTATATGCGGGCACACAATGGTTCTCAAATTGCGCCATGGGTATAATTTTGTAGATTATGTGACATTTATGAGTTAGTTAATGTGGTATATTAGTTTAAATAAATTATTTAAAAATAAAAGTAAGAGTCTTTTCACATAATGATAAATCTTTATTAATTAATGAAATGCTTTGATTGAGTCAGTACAGGTTAAGTTTTTAATTTTCTGGTACTTAGCGAGGTAATTACCGGTTTAATTATTTCTGGAGCTCAGAAGTCTGCATACACATATACATCATGACTGAGCAATCAACGAAGAAAGTTCAAAACTCCTGCCAACGTAGCCGGCCTTCGGGTCCCAAACATCCACATGGAGACGACAGATTGCATTCTAGCTAAAGCGTGCATACAAAAATCTACAAAGGGTGGTGATAAGTAAATTTAATTTGAGTACTCCAGAAAAAATTTATAAAAAGTGACAATTTGAGTATATTTGACACATTAAATTCATACTTTAAAGAGTTTGTGAGGATACTCATTCTTTAAAAAAGCATGCATACAAAAGCATTATATAACACATCCCTCTCAAACCTCTAGTTTTACTCACTTATGATCCATTGAAAACCAGAAAATAGCTAAATCGTTTGAGAGGTGATTCCAGAAATAACATAGTAATGGAGCTTCCTTCGAACCTATTAGCGGACGAGGCGAGCCCGGAGTGGATGAACAAAGGGGACAACGCGTGGCAATTAGTTGCCGCCACGGTGGTGGGTCTCCAAAGCATTCCGGGGCTGGTCATACTCTACGGAAGCCTGGTGAAGAAGACGTGGGCCGTTAACTCTGCTTTCATGGCCTTCTACGCCTTCGCAGCAGTTCTCCTCTGCTGGGTTTCCTGGGCTTTCCACATGTCTTTTGGCCACAAACTCGTCTTCTTCCTGGGAAAACCAGCTGTGGCATTGGACGAGAAGTTCCTGTTAGGGAAGGCATTTCTGGGGATGTTTCCCACTGCTACCATGGTCTTCTTTCAGGGTGTGTTCGCTGGGATTACCTTGATTTTGATAGCCGGCGCCTTACTTGGAAGAATGAACTTTCGAGCATGGATGCTGTTTGTGCCACTCTGGCTTACTCTTTCCTACACCGTCACTGCCTTCAGCATTTGGTGCCCCGATGGGTGGCTTGCAAAGCTTGGGGTCATCGACTTCTCCGGAGGCTATGTTATCCACCTCTCCGCCGGTGTTGCTGGTTTAACTGCTGCCTACTGGGTATGCATCCAGCCACTTTCTTGTTTCTTTAATAAAGAAGACGACTCATTATGCGCACATAGATACATACATACACACACGGAATGGTATTTGATATTGAACAGGTGGGTCCAAGATCAGATGCGGATAGAGAAGCGGGTCCGGAAACACCAAACAACATGATTATAGTGCTTGCGGGCGCAGGGCTGCTGTGGATGGGGTGGACTGGATTCAACGGCGGAGGTCCGTTCGTGGTGAGCACGGTCGCATCGCTGGCCGTGCTCAACACACACGTGTGTGCCGCCACCAGCATCGTCGTCTGGGTCATCCTCGACATCTTCTACTTGGGAAAGCCCACTGTGTTCGGCGCCGTACAGGGCATGATCGCTGGCCTCGTCTGCATTACTCCCGGCGCAGGTAGTAACCAACCAGTTAACCACCATCCATTTCCATTTCTTCCTTCATGCTATCATTGTTAATTCAGATATGTATATATATGATATAACAGGGGTTGTGCAAGGGTGGGCAGCGATCCTAATGGGATTGATATCAGGAAGCGTTCCCTGGTACACCATGATGATACTCCAAAACAAGGTCAGCTTCTTGAGGAGAATCGATGACCCCATGGCCGTCTTCCACACCCACGCCGTCGCCGGCATTCTTGGTGGCGTTCTCACCGGCTTCTTCGCGGTTCCTAAGCTGTGCCGTCTCTTCTACATGGTACCTGATTGGGACAAATACATCGGCCTCGCCTATGCCCTTCAGAACGGTTCTACTCACGCGGGTTTGAGACAAATGGGGATGCAACTCGGAGCCATTGTCTTCGTGGTCTGCTTCAACGTTGTCATCACCAGCTTCATTTGCTTGCTCGTGAGGACCCTAGTACCACTTCGAGTGGAGAGCGAAGCATTGGTTATGGGGGACAAGGCAGTCCATGGAGAGAATGCTTTTGTGTTGTGGAGTACTGAGGGTGGAAGATTCCAGAATCTAAAGCGCAATAAAGTTTATCATGCCGAAGACTACCCATCCTTTGAATCAAGGACGTCAATGAGCGAACTTCAAATGGCATAACACATTATTCGCATATGCGTGGAGTTCAATTTGTTAATTTAAGGTTTTTGATTCAGTGTTGGGAATTGGAAGAGGGACACGCATATGGTCACGGAATCCAGCTGCAAATTAAATGGGAATATTCAAATTTAAAATCGCTGGAAGACTGAATTCCATAAAATTAATGTATCAAATTCAAATGGGAATACTCGTCCACTTCTTTCGCTACAACTTTTCAAAATGCAAGCGGGTATTTAAGAATATTCTCTGATGATCATAAAAAGGATTCGAAATAGCACAACATTAAAAGGATGTCATATACTATTTGTTGCTGGTACAACCAGTATGCTTCCAGTAAGATTCAATCATACAAATGACTAAGTTCTTTTTTATATGCCTGATTTTGAAGAGTTTATACCTTTATATACACTAATGAACCAATTCAACTCCATTAATGAAATTTGAGAATGCAAGAGGTAACTATTGTAATTAGACTGCGTACATAAAGAGAGGACTATTCTGTCGACGTCTCTTGATCACTAATTAAACGTAGGAGTCACGATCTCACCAATGACTCAACGCGTGAAATAAATATAACGATGGAATTATCAATTATTAATTAACATTCAAGTAATAAAAGTCGTTAGGTATATTGAAAAAAACATTATTTATGAAGAATAGGACTGAAGAATGAGGAATTTAAGATTAGACACGACAAGACAGACCATATTACTTGCCTTCCAAAACTTCGAAGTCGTCCTGCTGAGCTGAGTCCAAACTCAATCTGTGGCAGAATGTCGGACGGGGCGTTGCGTGTCCTCGACGGAATGCACCTCAGAACTGTCGATCTCTCCCTCCCGCAGCCTGAAGTCATTCTTACCGGAGCTCAGCTACTGGGCATAGCCGATTCTAGAGCCTCCTCTTCCCTCTTTGGTCTCCCATTACCCGAATCAATCAGGGCCTCTGCTCTCTCGCGCATCGGCACCTGCGATGTCGACACTTTCTGGACTTCCGAGTTCGCTAAGGACAAAGCCTCCGAGATATTCAGGGACTACATCGCTGCGATCGCGGATCAACTTAAAGGTTCATATCTTTCTGTGTTGAATAGACCATAAATTTTTGTCTTGTAGATTTGGTATATCTGAAATCTGGCTCTGTTCAATAACTCAAAATCTGCACCCAAGTTGTGAACTGTTAGTTGTTCAGCAAGGTCGGTCGATTCAACACCCGAATTCCCAGTCATCAATGTTGAGTGATCGCATATGTCTTTGATCCATATATTTGGTATAAAACCATTTTTAGTTTGTTTGGAGTTTCCGCTTGGTGGAAAGAAATGTAGAAAGCAGAATTAAGACGATTGCAGGAAAAAAGCCACAGAAATCAGAAAGAGTGAAATTTGGAATTCTGAATTCTCTGTTTGATCAGAGTCATCAGACTTAACAAGAACCTCATGTGGATGATAGTCTTGAATTTTGTTTTCTTGTAGAAAACGTTTAACTTCTTTCAACCTTTCTGTTTCATATTTTTATTGTAATTTGGTGAATGTTATGATAATAGACTGGTGCATAAGTTTTGAACGATTATAAATTCTTCTACGTGCACAAGTTGTGCTCTCACGATCAAATAATTATGTATTGATATTTTGACAACGGAAAAAAACGCTCCTTACATTGAAATTGTACGTGTAGGTGATCCTCTTGTTGTATCAATCTTGGATGGAAACACCCTGCGGCTGTTTCTAGAGGATGAGGATGATTTTGCTATGTTAGCGGAAAATCTTTTCACCGATTTAGATGTTGAAGATAAGGGGAAAATCAGCAAGAGTGAAATCCGGAATGCTCTTGTCCAGATGGGAGTTGAGATGGGCGTTCCTCCTTTCTCAGGTTCACTCTATTTTTTTCTCCTTAAGGTTCTTGCACGTATTTTTCTTCCTTCTATTTGTTCCTGTTTCAAGCTGACATACTTTTATGAGGAATGCATAAGTGCTTGTATGATCAAAGTGCCTTTAACTTAACAACAGGGTTCCATTAGGACCAATTTTGGTGTTATCTTTTTCCATCATAGTAGACTTATTATCTCTTGATATTGAATTGAAATTATGCAAGATATAACCATAACTACGAAAAGGAAAAAAAAAAAAAAAAACGCAGGAAATTTTGTAATCCGTCATTTCGTTGTGGATATGCCATTTGCAAAGTGTACAGCTGACGTTAGGAGAAACTCAAAATAAGATTTGCCTTGAGGATATAATTGAGCAATGCCACCTACTCCTTTCTCCCTCAATTGACGAGACTTAGAAGTCATTAGTGAATATTTGCCTCGTAGTCGCAGCGTGAAGCTAGAAGATTTTCGTGCTGTGTATAAGTATCTATATTGATAGCAGTTACGGCTGAAAACTCAAGCACCTAAGCAGTCGAGCTTTCAGCAGCATGGCCCTTTGGAAATTTCTGTCTTGGATTATGATCCCATTATTCACATATGTTAATTGAAGATGCTCAACATATTTTTTACATAAAAGAAAAATGAACTTGTTCATTTTCCTTATTAGAAACTGGTGACAGATAGTGCCATATTTTAATATGTAGCGTTATTTTGTTAGTGAGCTATATATATGTAACACAAGTCTGATGAAACTGAAAGTTCCTAGTACAAAATGAACAGAGTTTCCCCAGCTAAATGACATACTGAGAAAACATGGAACTGATGGAGAAGGACAACTGGGCCAAGCACAATTTGCACAACTTCTCCAGACTGTTCTGCAAGATCTAGCAGAGGAACTTTCGCAAAAGAATGTCATTTTTATACAAAACATAAAAATCATCAATGGCTCTAAGCTAAGACAGGTATCTCTATATATATTTGTCTTTACCCTAGTTAAATTTCATTGTTATCTCCAGAACATTGGTCTATTTCATGGTATCTACTTTATGCAAAATAGAGAGCTGATCTTCAAGTCTGAAGATGACTATACTCTAGATCAGAAAATGCTTTATCTCAATTCTGTCATGTACAATGTAGCATCATAAGTTTTACTCAATGGGGTTCATAATATATAAATTCATGGTTGGACACCTGAAATGAGAGAGGAGAAAATTTTTCCTTGTTCAGCTAATACCTTTGTGCCAGTTTAGACCTTTTCTTAAGTACTAATTGATATTGTCAACAATGATGCAGCTGTTGACCAATGAAAAGGAATTAAACAACATTGCAGAAAAGCTTAGGCAGGAAAAGCAGGATGCAAAGGATGGCTGTGGGAGTAAGCAGATAATAAGGAGCTTCCTAGAAAGAAACGCGAAGGAGTTAGGTTTACCTCTATCTGAAGCGGACGAGGCAGTTGTTCTTCTTTATGATGATATTTTTGCTGATGTAGGAAAAGAGGAATATGCGGAATCAGATGAAGATGGATTGGTACAACTCTTGAAAGATATACTGCAGAAATTTGTGGAGCAGCTTGAAGCAAATCCTGTATTTCAGGATTTTGCGTGATGAGGGACACAAGTTATTACATTACATTTCAGATTCGTTATATAGCGAGTTTGTTGTGCGTTAGTCATTTTACAGTGCATTTGAATACACTTGTCCCATCTGCAGCGAAAATTTGCACTCTACAGAATTACGTTGTATAATGAGTTCTATATTTGTGTTCTTTATAGCAAGTCCATAAAGATTTTGAATGGCTAATTGGTTATTGACCAATTGATGAAATGCATATAATAGCTTGTTATCCTTGGTTAAAGTTGTACAGGCCCGTCTCTTGTTGCATCGCAGGCTCTGTACTGTGGGTAGGTCGATAGAGAAGGCCCATGACTTAACTTGAAACTCATGAACGAAGGGCCAACCTCTTAAAAAATTCCAAGACGACAATACACAAGACAAGACAAGAGGGTGGCAGCAATTGTAAATGGTGTGATTAGCGAATATAAGAGTGGTAGATTCAAAAAAGCATGTCCAGAGGCAGGGGGAAGCATATCACGTTCACGTTCACGTTCCAATTTTGCCAAAAGTCATTTTTGATGAGAGAAGGACCTGATAACTGAAAAATAAAGGGGGTTTATACAAACAATTTGCATGTGATGTGAATCGGGACCCAACAGCCGTGCGCTTTCTCCATCAATGAAATTGTCTCAATCATAGCATCTCGTTTTGGGCCCTACTTAAAAAGCCATGTCCCCATGTTTCCAGGTTTAAACGACAAAATTCAAATACAACTAGTCATATGGCTGATGCCTCCCCTACGCACAAAGCAAACGACGACTGTGTGGGACTAATTACTCACAACTTGTCGTACATGAACGTTTCGGCCTTCCACTCTAGACACCAAACGTGGAAGCTGTAGGCCCAAAAGCAAGTAGAGATCAGCAGGGACCGTTGGCAGAAAAGCTGCCATAAATTTTCGGTATTTTGTTGTCATCATTTTATTTAAAATTTTGAATTATTTATTTAATTAAATTTCTAAATGTCTTGGCATAATTTGTTCATTGTAATTTGTCTATCAACTCAATTCTTGATAATAATAAATTTTTTCGGAACATTTTATGCTGAGATAAAATTTCACATAGTTATTGACTCAGCACAATCTCAATATAATTAGATATTTTAACAATCGAATTGCTGAACTCAATAATATAAGGTACTTATAAAATAAAATAAACCCATTTTCATATATTTTAAACATAAAGAATTAATTTAAAATTTTAAATAAAATTAAATGTCAAAAATATTGATTTAACATTGGTTTTATATACTAGTTAAATATTAGGCTTGATTTATTTGAAATACTTAAAAATCCGTTTGTGTATGTTTGCCTTACATTATCTTGTTTTACTTCACGTTTATTTTTTTTTAAAACCATAAATATCCTCGAGACCTCAATTGATAGAGAAGTGAGAAAGGTTTTTTTTTTTTTTTTGTTGAACTGTATCAATAACAAAGCTCAATTTCGAAATACAAGTTCTAAACATAAAATCATTATATGCAAACTAAAATCACTAAAACCAATTTTAAAAATAATATTGATCCAAAATCAATTGCAAAATCCATTAGCAAGTAATTGTTCAAGGATAATGAGCGCTAAGCAAAGCTTACACCACATCCTCTCGGCTGATTCTGCCCTCCAACTCACCAAGTCATATATGAATATTGACTAAACATTTCTAGCTCTACAATATCCTAACTGTTAGATAACAAGATGAGCTTGAGCGATGACATGGGTAAATGCTTAAATTGTAATCAACGAGAGGGAAGTATAAAATTTTAATCTTATTAATCAATCGAATAGAAAACAGCACAAATAATCAAGAACTTCTAGCACAATAACGCTGCCTTAAGCAGCAAGTAATAGGCTAGAAATTACAGTGACACCCATCACAACTTCCCTTCTACACATGAACGAACCTCGGACATGACAAAAACCTTACCAGCTAACTCCCCATAACCAAATAACATCTACCAAATGACAATATGAAAGCCCGCTCATAACTTACAAAACATTAAAATATGAAGGTCTACTACATGACCACTTCATTCCTTGCCGTCTGCTGCCCGAAGTGATCCTAGTTGAACTGGGGCTTGAGTTTGCACCACTTTGGATGACCCATAGACTGAAATATCAACACCGTGACCCTTCTCTTTCTCAATCTGTTCCTTAATCCAGAAGTATGTAATCCTCAACCCATCCTACCAAATGAGAATTAAGATTGTCGTAAGTATGCATAGAATAGAGCCAATGCTCAATCATATAAGAAACTGCAAGAAAATTAAGAAACACAATATTTTAAAGGGTAAGGTCCACTAAAAAGAAGCACGATGACCACCCTGTGATTAACTTATCACTGTTATGCAAACACTAATCCGAATTTGGAATAAATTCTTGGAAGTGAAGATAGGAAGATCACTTTCTTTCTTCTGAAAAATACCTTCAACTTCATAGTTGGAGCCCATCCAAGTTTCTCTTTGATCAGTGTGTTGTCTGAGTTACGACCACGGACGCCCTCTGGGCCAGGAATGTGGTGTATAGGAATATGCTTGTTCTCAAAACTAAGAACAATCTCAGCCATCTCATTCATGCTCACCATCTCATCACTCCCAATGTTTACTGGCTCACGGAAATCTGATTTAGTCAATCTAAACACAAAATTGGATGAAAAAGGTAAGAAAACTTGAAATATTTGGTAACATGATTGATAAACACTATACTCGGTTTTCCCGAAGAACCAAAATAAGGCATATCCCAAGCTTGTGAAGGGTAGAAAATTTCACGTGCAGTCATTCAGTACAAAGGAGGTTAATTCAGCTAATACTGTTTCTCCTAAAGTACCACAATTTTAAATAACTCAACTTAACCAGGCAACCTACTTACAATTTTGACAAGTTGATAGAATAATTAAACATGAATGGTTTCAGAATATATAAGTTTTAACATCAATATGAGATTTTAGCATATTTACTTCAGTAATTAACCATAAATGTATATAACTATGTTAAATTTAATCAACGAGGTCCATATTATTTTGGTACAAGGTCAGTCTGAGGATCTGGGTGGGTAGGAGGGGGAGAGAGGCAAACATGCCAGTATGGAGACTACTCATAATTGAACCCTATATCGGTTGCTTCCCAAGAGAACTTGGGTGCAAGGCGAGCCAAGCCTCACTGGCTACCGGCTACATCTTTTGTTCACAGAGATGACAAGTCCAATAAAAGACTATCTGCATGATGCACCTAATCAGGAAAGACTAACCTAAGGACACCTTCAACACACTCATCAATGAAAGTGAAGGATCTTGTTTGCAATCCATCTCCCCACATCTCAAACCTGTCAGTAGAAGTAAGGGCCTTTCGGCAGAAAGCTGCAGGAGCTTTCTCCCTTCCCCCTGCATTAACGAACAACAAAGTGACAAACTTAGCAAATCTAAAAGGTTACTAAAAGCATACATGCGTAGTTATATAACCATTTAGATAGGACAAAACTGCAAATTTGCAATTAAGAGAAGAGCAAACCTTTCCATGTCCCAAAAGGACCATAAATGTTATGGAATCTACCGACGCGGCACTCAATTCCAAAATCTTTGTTATAATGTTTGCATAACTCCTCTGTTGCAAGCTTCTCTAACCCATACGCATCTTGTGGCTACCACAAGTCATGAAATTAACTACATTAGTTCCAACTCTTATGCGCAAATCAAGAACGAGCAGGAATTCTATGACTAGAAATATCACCGACAAACCTCAGCAGGCCAGGCATCAGACTCCTTCAAGCTCACATTAGTTTCCAACTGCTTAAATTCAGGGTAGATACAAGCACTAGAGGCATAAAAAAACCTGAAAACACATCCATGGCAAAGTATATCATACCTTAAAATTGGCAGCAAAATATGATGTTATATCAGAGATCAGTCCAAAATTATGAACTCAAATTATTAATTGACTAATCCAAGATGGCTAACCTCTTGACCCCGTTAATCCTGGCAGCCTCAAGCATGTTGAAGCTAATCATTGTGTTGTTGTACATTATTACAGAATGATTGGACTGGATAAAGCCCATCCCACCCATATCAGCAGCAAGGTTGAAAACATGGTCAACATCCTTAGTAACCTTGAGACAGTTGTCCATGACCCTAAGATCAACAAGATGGAATTCATGGCAAAACATATCTTCGGACATGTGCTCATTTTTCTTCCAATCAGAAGCAATAATGTAATGACCCTCGGTCTTCAAGCGCCGTGCTATATGGGAGGCAATAAAACCACCAGCCCCAGTGATAGAAATTCGAAGCTTTTCCGAAGGCCAATAAGGTTCTCTCTCAAGGTTCTCATAGGTGTAGGCACCATAGTCAGTTTTTCCAGTACTCCCCATTCTGCAGCACTTGAATTGGTCAGGTAAGCACTGATTGTTAAAAATTCACTTCATAAATATGAGATCACACTCCAAACACAATGAAATTTCGATAAGGGAAATATTGAGAGGTAATATAATCTAGTTGAGTAATCCGAAGAAAGTCGGGGGAGAGGAACGCTAGTAGCAACAATATCAGAAGAAAAACATACAACGCATGCGGCCACATGAAAGACATTAGAATGCAATAAAAAAGACCAACATAGGAAAGCAACCAACTCACTAGAGTTGGCAATTGTTTCCCCTCCATACGTTCAAAGTACGAAAAACACTAAACGGCCGGAGATCAGTACCTAAATCGGTTTCTTCAAAGAAAAGGACAAACAAAAATACCACTTGCAGAATATTCAACTGAAGCAGAAGGTAATTATGCCGTGCATAATGACTTAATGAGGGATACACACGAGTCTATGAGAGTGCAAAAAAAAAAAAAAAAAACTAAATTGTAAAAGCAGACAAACCATATAGAGGACACAGTAAGGCGTTATGCAAGAGTCAAAGACAAACGCTTGAAAGTCTATGCCCTAAATTTGAAGAAAGACGTCAGTAACAGCACAAAAATACCAATGGATCACAAGCACGGGGCAATGGAAACAGAGTAATTGTGGGGAAGAGCGAAAACAGATTTGAGGGACGTACCCGCAGAAAGCTAAATTGGAGGCTGCAAGGCTCTAGAGAGAAATAGACGATGAGTGACGGCAGGCTGGAGATGGTTTAGAAGCCATTGTTGATTCTGCTATATATAGACTAGAGTCAGAGCAAGAAAGGAAAGCCACTCATTTATTACCTGCACGCGATATTGGATCGAGAAGAGAGAAGCACACACAGATGCGGAGTGAAGCACATTTCATTATTTCTTCGTACTACAGTATAAAATTATGTAGCATTTTTTCTTTCTTTAATGCAAATTTTGTATTTTATTATAATATATGTTTCCACTGTTATATTAGTACTATTAATCATGTATTGAAAATTATAAATCTACTTTATTTTAAATTTAAATACATATTTAATACTTGCTATATTATATATTTGGATCAAAATAAATATAATTGTAAGATATATTTTATTATAAAAAAAAGAAAGCGTAGTACATTTTTTTTCTTTTACAGAAAAGCAAATAAAATGAAAGTCTATGTAGTTTAGATACTTCTCAAAAATGAGAATGAAATTTATTGTTTTTAATTAGACTGATAATTTTTGTTAGGTTTGCAATTTTTGTGCATTTTAATTTAAATTTTTTAAATTAAATTTATGGAAGATAAATAGTTTGTGAACACTTTTGTCAATGTTATTGTACTTGACAAGTTTCTTTTAACAAAAAAGTATTCTTTATTGCCAAATTGTAAGAGGAAGATAAAAGACCATTTTTTTCTTGGCCTCTGATTTAAAAAAAAATCAATTTTTTACTTCTTTCCCATGGTAGGGGAAAAGTTTCCGTCTTTGCTTCTTATTTTTTGAGACAATTTTTGTTATGGAAATATGTTCCGATACAATTGACGGTATATGAATTCGATATCTCATAGAAAATTTAAAATTCTGTTCACTAAATTACAGTGAATAGCTTCAGTATTGTCGTTATCAACGGTGTTATTTTAAGCTGGAAAGTGCCAGAGTAAGTCGGTGCTATTTTGGAATCCGAGTGTTTACTATTTGATAGTTTGTGTTAAAATAATTATATAAACATCAATGTTTTTTTTGGACGAAAATATGAACATCAGTGTTTAGAATTAAATACTCACTTTTAAAAATCAAAACTAATTAATTCTTAAAATTTTAAATTGTTTAGAATTGAGTAATTAAAATCACTCACTTTTAAAAATAAAAATTAATTAAAATTTTAAATTGTGAGAACTGTAATGCACAACTTTTGCTACAATTACTGAGGATCAGTTTTGATCTTTTTCTCTTTTTCACTTATAGAATTTAGTACTTTATAAATTATTATTACAAATCAATTCTTTAAAATTATATTTTATACAAAATTAATCTTTCAAAATTTTAAATAAAAAAATTAATTTTATATAAATATAAATTTATAAGGAACAGATTTTACATAAATTTAAATTTATAAATGATTAATTTGTTACAATTAATTTATGAAAAACTAAATTATCATAAAATATAAAATATATAAACCAATTTTAAACTTTCCTTTTTGGTCTGGTCATCTTTTATAAGACAAGAATAATTTTTATTGATTCACAACCTAAATTTTTGTTACCTATTTGTTAACATATTATATATATATATATATATATATATTAAAACAATTGAATTGAGAATATCAAATCTTGTATCGGTTTTATAAGGAGTACAGGTGTAGTCAATAAAAATGTAAATTTATGATTTATTGTATTTTTTATTTATCTTGACTTGGTGCCTTATTAATCATATTACTCAATTGAAAAGGAAAAAAAAAAAAAAAGAGTTATTAATTTTAGGAAGGTATTTATCAAGTTGATAAATGGCTATCCGAATGGATTAATGGTGATGAACGTCAATGGTTTAAGGTCCGTTTGACAATATTGTAAATTTTGTAAAGTTGTTGTGCTATAAATACTGTAAAAAAAAAATTTAAAATAAGTTAGGGATAATGTTTGATAAAATTCTTATGAACGTTGGTTTTACTGCTTTTAAAATATATATTTTAGTTGTTAAATTCCTTTGTGAAAATACTTGTCATTAAAAATGTATAAAAATGAGACAGTTAAGAACATGTTTTTAAATTAATTGCCTACATTTCAGTCAAAATAAATTAGAATTAAATTTAGGTGGAGCATAACTTTTAACTTCAGCAAAAATTGTCCATTTTGAAAATAAAAAAATCATATAATCTTGATCAAATTTGTCAAACATACTTTTAAATTTATTCAATTTAAAGATATATTTGAGTAGATGACTTGAGATTGAATGATAAGGAGTACAGTGGGCCAAATTTGCTTTAAAATTTATTTTTGAATGAAATTGAATGACAAATAATGATTTTTGATACTTAATTTTATCATCTAAAAATTTATTTTTGTAGATCCTTTTAAATTTGCGAATCAATAATAAAGTAGATGACCTTCTTAATTAATTTACAATCATCTTCTTGCTAATAAAAATTAAAAATAAGTTCACTTAACTCTATTTATCATATAAAGATCATATTAAAATATATTTCATTCACTAAAACCTTCAAGCAATCGAACAAAAGTGAACTTCTATCTTATTATTTGCAATCACCAAAATTTCCATACATAAAGTGACCGGGCAATCCTAAACTTAAGAGTGACGTCGGGGTTACGTAGCGTGGATCACGTTGAGAGCATGGGATGATCCCCTTGCCTTACTATTTTAGGTCATGAAACTTTAATAGTTCAAAATATATTATATAATTTGTATTTTAACTTTAATGAAAATTAATTTTTTAAAAAATAATTATTGTAATACACACAAAATTTAATATTTTAGATTTTCAAATGATATGTTAAAAAAATAAATTGTAAAATGTAATAGTTGAAAATTACTAATTATTTTAGTATGATATTATTCTTGTTAGAATATCGTATAATATCTAAAGTTTAAATCTGTTAAGATATTATACAGTGTCTATTTATAAGAGATGTTCATTAAGTAAATGTAAAACAGTAATTTGAGGAATTATTACTAAACCTTAACTCTAGTTAGCATTTTATAAAAGGAGTTGGAGTATTATATGATAGTGTGAATATACAGTCTAATATATTGAAAGAATAGTATATAAAAACTTTAGATGCTTTGAGAGTAATATTTGCTAAGTATTCTGCAGTCCAATTAGAAAAGAGATTTAGACTATGAAACCTAAGATACACTTAATACATTGGAATTTCATTTGATTAATAATCTCAGTCAGAATCTGATCAGCTTATGCAATTAAAAAAAATATGTAAGTCAATTATCTATGAATGTGTTCATTTTTTAATTCCTTCAAATTTATATAAAAAATTTAAAACATTAAAAGTTACTTTTGCATATTATTATCATTTTATTAAAATTAAGTTAAAATGAGTATTATTGATAACTTTACTTTTTTGCAAAGTAAAATATATTTTTAGTTTCTTACTTATCACAAAAGTATCATTTTGGTCTTTCACTTATTAACATGTCTAAAATAGTTATCTCTTTATTAAAAAATGTCACACTTGGTTATTTACTTTTTAAATAAATACTAAATTTAGTTCATTAGATTTTGAATTTAACATTTAATAGAGAAACTAAATTTAATAATTTTTTTGAAAAGTGAAATAATAAATATAATATTTTTTAATAAGTGATAAATTATTTTGAACACTTTAATAAACAAGTGACTGAAATGATGATTTTAAGATAAATAAATGTTGAAAAGTGTATTTTTTTTTTTGGCTTTTTTGCGTCATTTATTTTTGAATGATTTATAATCAAATTAAACGCCTATATTATTGGCATAAAACGATCGGAAGCGAAACTACATGGAAAGTGGAAACTGCTTTGGCGGTTGCATCCGGCGCCTTCCCCCTTCCCTTTCTCTTTCCGCACTCTTCTGTTTTTTTCCTCAGCCTCCCCACCAACTTGCAATTCCCGTTTGTTTTTATATCTCTCTCTCTTTCACGCTTCTCCCTTCGAATAGATCTTGCGGTGTTCAGTGCTGACGTCTGAATGATTCACAATTCCACCACAGCCCCCCCGCCCCACATTTTCCTCATTCCTCATCTTCATTTTTATCATTTTGTATACCAAGGCCCCATTCCTAATATTAATATTAAAATAGACTTTTCCTTCTTCAATGATCAATTTTATAATAATTTTGCTCAATAAAAGTCAATTATCATACTCAACATAAAAATCAAAACATCATTATGTTTATCTTTGATTTTTTTAATTTCAAATACAGAGAAAAATATACATGTTACTTTTTAAATTACGAAATTAATATATGAATTTCAAAATATAATAGGGCATCTCTATGAATTTTAAACCAAAATAAAAACGTTAAATTTTAGCAAAAATTAACTGGATGAGGCGATTTTGAAATATTTATACTTGTGTCTCAATCCGATACCAACCTCTGAAGATTGATGCAGCGAGCAAATAGTGTCTTGTAGTTATTTTCAATGAGATTTCACGTTTTCAAATTAGTCCTAAGTTTATAAAAATATTTCAATACATTTTGAATTGTGTTCACTAATTTTACAACGAACTTTTAATTCGAGAAGTGAAATGTAATTAATCCATAAAACATTTATATATTAATAGAATTTCCACAAAAAAAATTATTATGTACTTGTCTTTTCTGAATTCTACATTCTAAAGTGGCAACTATTTTTTTTTTTCCTTCAAATTTTTGGTCAAAAAGAGGCTGCTACCCAAGCTAAGGCACAAACAGTCTCTGACATTTTGACCTAGGATATATTGATTGGACCGAATTTTTATTAACCAGTGTGGTTCAAGAAAACTTCAAGTTTAGAACGGGGCCTAACACAACCAGGGTGATTCGTTAGGTCTCATTACATGGCCCAAACGGATGCTCCGCAGAATCCATATGTGGTAGAAGGAAACAACGAAGACAATGGAATGCAAGAAATTTGATTTTTTTTTTTTTTCAAATTTCTTTCGTTTAATTTTTTTTTTTTATCAATTTTAAAAAGATTGACGTAATTCACAGAAAATTGGGGAGAAAAAAAAAAGATTAGCGTCTCTTTAGTTGTTAGAATTAATATAATGGGAATGAAAATAGAAATAAAAATAAGAGTGAAAATATTAAAATGCTGTTTAGTTGGGAAAGAATGCGAATGGACATACTTCCCTTTATTTCGTTTAATTAGTAAATTACACATGAGAATCAATTAGATAGTGTGTATATTTTATCATATTATCTCTTATCATAAAATAAAAAAAAGGTAGACATCTATTTGAATTATTAATTAATAATATAATTATATATTAATATATAGTTAATTAATAATATAATAATTTTAATTAATAATAGAATAATATATATTTAATAAATTAATAATAAATAATTAATAAAGTAAATAAATAAATAATAAATTAAAAATCATAATTTAATAATAAATAAATAAATAAATAATAAAATAAAAATCATAATTTAATAATTAATAATAAATCAAATAAATAATAAATTAGAATTTTATTGTATCATAAGATATTTTTGTTTAAAAATTATTATAAACTAAAATATTTTTATCCAGTATATTTCAATTTTAAAAAAATAGTCTGATTTCACCATTTCAATTAAAAAAAAATTTTTTTATATGAAGGAAAGTAAATTTTTTAAAAAATAAAAATAGAATCTCAATCTATTAATTAAATATAAGAGTTAAAAATACTTTTATTTTTATTTTTATTTATTTATTTTAATTTTAACAACTAAACGAACTTAGGAAGGTAAGTGGAGAGTGTTAGCCACAGCGACAAATTTTACAACTTGTGGGAACAAAGACACCACAAATGGATGGTACGCCTCTGAATGTAGTTGAGCCTCACACTAGAGCCACTAGACGACTTGCAGGTGGCTTTTCGGGACATAACCGATTTGCCTTTCTATCAATCGTCACAGCGAGGAGAAAAATATTTTTTATTCTTTATTTATAATAAAATTATTATTCTAATCTTCTAGTAAGAACAATACTCAATATAGTCTATATTTATTAAAGAAAATATTATGCTTGATTTTTTATTTTTAAAATTATATCATATTTAATCTATTGATTTTAGATTTAAGGTTTAGATAGAGATCAAATCTGATATTTTTATAAAAAAAATAGCTAAATATAATATTTTATAACGAATGAAAAGTTATTTTAAAAGTTATAACAATTGATAAATTAAAATAATTATTTTATAATAAATAAAAAATATTTCACTTATTACATTTAAAAAAAAAAAAAAAGAAGGTATAATTCCATTGTAGAGGAATCACGAAGCGAATCCGTCCACCCCAAATTGCCAAATTTTGGGAAAATTCCATAACTTGATCCAAAGAGTAGATAGCATATTAGCAAAACAAATTGAAAAGAAAGGACGCGTTGGTGAAAGCGTTGGCTTCCCAATTGCAGAATCCGACGTGTTAGAATGGTTCCCATCAAACATTCGATCCGATTCGTAACTAACAAAACAAATAATGCTTTTTGAGTGACTTGGAAAAACCGCCGTGGGCCCTACTACCCACCCTCCATGTTTATCCCATTTTTCCTTTCGGAGATTTGACGAATTTCTTTCACCCTTAATTTATTTAAAGATTTATATTATGCATAGTAATCAAAATTTATTATGTATAAATTCATGAGAAATTATAAGGCAAAAGATTTATATGAATACAGAGAATCATGATCCTCGAATCAACGCCCTTTTCCCCTTGCATTCTCATTCCCTGTGTTCTCTCAGATGCGGCAGCAGCCACAAATTGCGATGCTTTTCTCTACTTTTTTTAATGATTTTTTTTTTGCTTTTTAATATTTTATTTCACTTTATTACCTTTTACAGAAATTATGCATATTGATATGCCATTATCTATTTTTACTACGGCAGAAGTGGATAATGACAATGAATGGGATCAGATCCTAACTGGTAAACTCATCATTAACTTTGATTTCTATTGCTTAGAAGAAAAGGTAAAAGATAAATTGCAAATAATTTTATAAGACGAATAAATGAGTCGGATTTGGCATATTCAAGAAAGGTATAGCCACAAATAATCCCGCTAAAATTCTTGGTATCATACCATATATATTCAAACACCATGAATATAATCTAATTCCAGAATTCAAATTACCAAACTGGTAGCAGAAAACATTGGATATGGTCAATTTTGAAATTGACTGGTGGGGTGGATCAGATTCAGAATCACCAAAACGGATAAGACTAAGCCAAAAGGAAACACACATGGACCCATTTCACAAATTTCAATTAAAATTTTGTTTCAAGGGCAGTGTGCAATCGAATCGTACTTGTACAGATACGATACGACACGCTTTGGCCGTTCATGACCTTGAAAATCTTGAATTTCCTGCCTCCGTCACTCATCGTTTTGGTTAATTTACGTTAATTACATAAACTTTCTCACGTGTTTTTTAAGGCCTCTCCAATCTCTTCTCGTGTGACGAGTCGCGAGTTGTGACCTCTCATTTTCTTGCCTCGGGACGGTAGCAGACAACAATCCAATCGAAGGGAAGCGGGAAACATTATGGATAGAGTGTTTTCAGTGGATGAAATGTCCGATCAGTTTTGGTCACCGCCGATATCCACCGGGAAAGTTGAATCCTCTTCTAAGATGAATCGCAGTGCATCTGAGTGGGCCTTCCAACAATTCCTCCAGGAAGCTTCTGTAGCTTCCGACACTTCCCACCCTTCTTCTTCCTCCGATCCTGACAAAAATGACGACCTTATCATTGAAATCAAGGAACAGCCAAAACCCAAACAGGGCCAGACCACGCCGTCTCTCAACAAGAATGCTGCTGCCTTGTCCAATGGACCTCCTTCTAATATTCCTGTTGATTCCGAGCAGTATCAGGCTATTCTGAAGAACAAACTCAATCTCGCTTGCGCCGCCGTCGCCTTGACTCGGGTACTTCTTCTTATGACCCATTCTATCTTAGGATTTGTATTGCTAAGAGATTCAGCAAACATAATGAAAATATGCGGAGGCCGGGAACGAATGATTTGATATGGTCTGTATCGGTTATTGATGTTTGTGCCTTGTACTTTTTCTTTTAAATTGGTCTCTGGGGGCTGCGGACAATCTAAATTTTGAAGGAAAGAAAAGGTGGAATTCTTGCTTGGACTTCACAGAAATGGCCGTATAAGCCAGATTTTTCATGTAGTCGCTACATGATCATTTTCTTTGCTTTCGGGATGCCAAACAAAAATTTGAGAGTCAGGATGGCGTGTTTTCTTTCCTTCAAGTCAGGTGTCCTTATACAGTTCTTTAGCCCGTTGAGATTCATATTAAAATGAATGGTCCATAACCAGTACCTGGAAAATAAGTTTAGAAGCCTACAGCTATACAACTTTAGCATCGTCCCCTTTTATGATTGTCATGTTTTAGACCTAAATCATTGAAAGGATATAGTTTCTCTAGAAGGTAGCTAACTTCAAAACAAAAGCAGATTACAATACCTTTGGTAGGCAATGACTACTGTTGAAATTTTGTAAACTTCGCCTAAAAAGGCAAAGAAGTCGGCTCCATTTGGAATGTTACTATTAAAGTCAGTTGTCCCTGAGAATTCCAAAAGCAAAAGTTTGGAGATTGGTGTTGTCATATACATTTCGTATGTTTACTCCTGTACAGTAGCATACGGTTATAGATTTTAGTTTCTTAATGCTGCCATTTGTCAAGCTACTACCATGGCTGAGTATTAGTAGGATTATGCTTTTAATGATATTATATTTTCGACTTGGACCAAAGTTGAATAGCAGTTGCCTATACTTTGTATTCTTTACTGAAGTAGAACATAAATTTCTCTTTTCTTCCCATATGTATTCGGTTATAGTCATATGCTCTATAATATTAGAGTGCCTTTTTTTTTTTTTCTGTCCTTATTTGCATGGTTTTAGCAATATTTCTGTATTCTTTTTCTCCTTATTCTTTCATAAGTTATTAATTTTACTTTGCTAATCCCTCTGTGACGCCAGCACTCTGTATGCCTTCCATTTATTTTTAGCTTACTGGATTAATCCCACTCTCTGAAATCGATTGTAGCTTCATGTATATCCAGCTGCAATGATTTTTTTTTCGTAAAATATTTTTTCATCATGTGTAATTTTAAATGTTTTACATGGTCTAAAAGTTATGTTTACTCTTCCCCCATTCTCTCTTCTTTTTACCTTTTTGGAATTTAGCTGTATCTGATGCTGTCCTCTACTCATGACAACAGGGATCTTTAGCCAAGTCTCAAGATCCAGCCACTTTTCCTGATGGCGTATCACAGGCCAATAAAACTTCTCAAGTTGGATCTCCTGCTACATTAGAAGGTTTGGATCTGTAATGCATGTAGATGTGTTTACGAAAGTTTGTCCACATGTATTCGTTAAAGTTTGTCCAAGCCCTTCTTAGTTACAGAAGCCATGAACAACTTTAGAGGTTGATGCATATAATGGTTTTTGAATTATGTCAGCTATGTCTGCCTGTCTATCGCCTTTGTAGGATCTGGGCCATCAGGAAGTGATCCATCTAATATACATGATAAGGATGCAAATGGACCAGTTGGAATTCCTTCCTTACCTGCCATTCAAAAGAAACTTGCAGTTGCAGCCAGGCCTGCAACCAGTGGATCGTCAGGGGAGCAGTCTGACGATGAGGAAGCTGAAGGAGAGACTGATATGACTGAAAATATGGATCATGTAGATGCCAAACGAGTAAGGAGGTACCATGGTCTTGGCTGCTTACTATGAGTTTGGTACTGGAAATATTCAAGCTTTGTTTGTATATATGTATATACATTTGGGAATCAATTTTAATATGAATCTTGTAAATGGCTTCTACTTCTATGGGAGTTAGAACTTTGTTTAACTTGATAGAGTTTCCTTGAAAACAATGTGATTGGCCTGCCAGGAAGAAATTGTATCCAATGTAATTTAAACCACAATTGGAGAGAATAACTTCTCATTTTGCTGTTCAAGCTTCATGAATCTAGAAAAAGAGTAGTATATATCAAAGCTTGTTTTCTTAAGTTTTATTTGTTCAGTCATGGTAGACATTATGCCGTGTGTTTATTTTAATGCCTAATGACATCTGTATTCCAGGATGCTTTCCAATAGGGAGTCAGCCAGACGCTCGAGAAGAAGAAAGCAGGCTCATTTAACTGAGCTGGAAACACAGGTGCATATTTTCTCACCTAGTTCTTCTCTTTCTCTCTCTCTGTGAGCGCATGTCTTCCCAACTGAGTCATTTATATTTTCTAACCGATTGTTCCATCTTAGGTTGCTCAATTAAAAGTAGAGAATTCATCCTTGTTAAAGCGCCTTACTGATGTAAGCCAGAAGTACAATGAAGCTGCTGTTGACAACAGAGTATTAAAAGCTGATATTGAAACATTAAGAGCAAAGGTACATAGCTTTTCACGAATTTTTTTTGGTTAAACTTGTGCTAGTATTAACAAAACTCTTTCATGGCAAACATACTAGCTCTTTCTAAGATGTTCCTAGTTTTGGTTTGGCTGGCAAGCCAAGGTTTAGAAACCAAATGAACTGTTGATATATATTTGTGAAATTCAGGTAAAGATGGCTGAAGAGACTGTCAAAAGCATTACTGGGTTAAACCCAATGTTTCATGCCATGTCTAATATATCGTCAATGAGCATGCCATCATTTGATAGAAGCCCTTCTGACACGTCAACAGATGCAGCTGTACCTGTACAAGATGACCCAAATCACCATTTCTATCAACCCATTTCTAATAATTCTTTGTCCGGGCATGACCTAGAAGTCAACAATGGACTGGGGCCTATTTCTCCCATTGAAAATGTGCAGCAGAACACCGCAGCAATGGTAACTGGAAACAAGATGGGGCGAACAGCTTCCCTGCAGCGGGTGGCTAGCTTGGAACATCTTCAGAAGCGTATCCGTGGTGCTGCAGATTCTTGTGGGCCTCCAAACAATGGAGAGCAGTAATGACAAGATTAGGCATATGCATTAGTAATTCAATCAAGGATGATTAGAGAAATCATTCTGAAACAATTAATTCTGTTGTAAATAAGGGCCACTTCATCTTGACTACATTGTAAATCAAATTTATGTACTTTTGTAAACATGATTGCGCATGTTTACATGTGGTATCGAATTTATTCTGTTCTCATGCTCCAGCATGTGTTCCACTTATACACAGCTGTATGGCTGTTGTGTAAACAATGGTTTTCTGTGGAGACAGAGGAAGGGAAGGTGGTAAAGTTGGTATATAACAAGTTCAAGACGGAATGCCCCAGAGATCCTTTTATAATTTAAAACTACATTACAGATGGATCCACAATTAGTTAGGTTTGGTTTAATGTAATTTTTATTAAACAAACAAAATAAAAATGATAATAATACTTAGTATTCATAGGTACTGAAGAAGGTTTACAGTCATCTGACAACCTCGGGATGGCCCTTGAGTGCTTAAGGTAGTATAGAGGGATTAGTAGGAGTGTAATGTTTACAAAACGCTTCAAAAGTTGAGTGTGACAAAATAAGTAAGGGCAATTTGGTGTTTATTTTTTTCATTTCACTTATCCTCTCGTTTCGTTTATTTTTCTCTAATTTCAAAGATATTTTGTGAACCTTTTATTTGAGAATATTTAAACTCGGAGAAGACGTGCTCAATAACCGAAAACTCACTCAATTATTCCTTTTCCGTGAGGTTTACTTGGATCCTTGCCAAGTTCTAATAGACTAATGAAGCGGCCTAGGCGTTCATCAAGCAGTTATCTCACTGGCAATGCTATGGCCTCGCAAATTTCACCAATCCCGGAATAAACAGTAAAACGTTTTTCTACTCGTTCCGGGATCATTACGATTCTCATTTACGTACGTTATGTTCATTGTGCATTTAAAATCTACTACAATGCATCCAAGTTGATTGTTTGAACCGAACTGCAACCAGCCTTATTCAAAATCCCCTGGACTTTCATCTCTTTTCTTACTGTTTCGACCTCGTTCCACCTTTCTGCAGAAGCATAGACATTGGACAGAGCAACATAGTCCTCGCTCCTAGGAGTCAAGTCAACACAACGCTTCTCTTGCAGCTGCAGGAGAAGCTTCCCCACCTTCTCGCCCATTGCAACGTCCCCATGAATCTTGCACGCACCAAGCAAACTCCTCCAAAGGACCGCATCTGGACAAACTGGCATTCCCACGATAAGATCATAAGCTTCCTTTAATTGTCCGGCTCGACCAAGAAGGTCGACAATACAACCATAATGTTGCATATGAGGCGTAACACCAAACATTCTCTTCATGTTATGGAACAAACCAAGGCCCTCTTCAACAAGCCCGGCATGACAACAAGCAGAAAACAAGCTCGTAAAGGTCGCTGCATTTGGCTTCATCCCATTAGCTCCCATTTCATACAAAAGTTCCAAGGCTTGTATTCCTTTCCCATGGATAGCTAGGCCACTGATCATCGCCGTCCAAGTCAAGATGTTCTTCTGATTCATTCGCCTGAAGATGGACAAGGCGCTTTCAAGACATCCACATTTGGAGTACATATCCACAAGCCCAGTGCCAATATACACATCATCTTCGGGACTACAAACCGTCTTCTCTGCAAACCCATGTATGGAAGCACCTGTTTCTAGCATACCCATTTGAGAAGCTGCCGATAGGACGCAGACCATAGTAGTATCCGTGGGAGTAACTCCAGTCACATCCACCAACATGTCCCGAAACAAAAGCAACGCATCACGAGCGTATTGTTTGTTTCCTTCCCTTTGGGAAGAATAGCCGGTTATCATCGCATTCCACGTAACACTGCTTCTCTCCGACATTTCATCAAACATCCTTCGTGCTGATGCGATATCTTTGTTACAAGCATACAAATGTATTTGCGTAGTTGGAACCAAAATATTTGACGTAACCCCGTGTTTTACGATGCGGGCATGAAGTTGCCTACCTATCAATAACGTTGAAGCCAAAGGAAAGCGAGCACAAGCTCCGAGAACAAAAATGTAAGTGTAATCATCGAAAACCATGTCTCCCCTTGAAAACCAGTTTCGGAAAACAAGGATGGAGTACTTGGGTTGACTACATCTTATCAAAGTATTGAAGAGAAATAAGCCCGGCTTATGCGAGTATTGGAACACCAACTGCGCGCGATTGGCGATGCGTTGGTGTGACGAGCAACAGTAGTGCTCAATTAACTTGGCCAAGATGGAGGGAGATTTCAGGCCATTCGTGATCAATTGGGCATGTATTTGTTGTATGTGGTTGGCCGATTTGGGTAAAGAATACAGCAAAGAGATACATTTTATCCTTGGAAGGGAGGACGGCATGTGAATCGCATCCCATAAATGGGCATTGCAAATCTCAATTGTCCCTTCGAGTAACGGATTTTGATACGAAGCCCTCGTCCGGCTTATTTTGATCGGTTCTCCACTTTTTTAATTCTTCTTTTTTATAATTGAGGTGTTTTTTAATTTAAATATTTTGTTTGCAAAGATTATATTAATTATTTTGATCTCTTTTTTTCATTAATAAATAACGAATAAAACTATCCAAGAAAAATAAAAACTAACAAGCCACGAGTCTAGAGTGATAAACACCCTTCAAGTCAGCAGAAATAATTAGGGAGATAAAACTAGGAACAATATCAAAACACTTAATTATGTCTATGTTTAGCAAAGGTATCAATAGCAAAATTTGATTGTCTAAAGATGTGGGAAATTTGAACAGACCAATCTAAATCCAACTAGTATCTAATCGCACAAATTAGATGAAAGCTTCATTGCATATTACCTTGTAAATTTTGAATCATCTTAACTATGATCTAGGAATCATGTTCCACAAAGATATATTTATACTCAGCTTCAAAATAAATTTTGAGCCCATAAAGTAAACCCCAAAGTTCAGCATTAGTAATCGTGCAGTTTGAAAGGTTGACACTAAAGCTCTTGATAAAATTACTCATGATGTCTCTTAATATGCCTCCACAAACTGCATAACCTTGATTTGAAACAAACTCGTCAGTATTAAGCTTGATAGCATGGTCAAAAGGAGGAACCCAATTGATATGCTTAACGGTGAAATCTTTAACGATCCTTATAGTAAGTTGGATAAGAGAAAAGGAACAGTGATAATTTAGAACAAAAGCAGCCATATACCTTAAGAAACTAACAAACTCAATAGTAACCCCTTCGATGATTCTTCTATTCCTCATGTACCAAATTTCAGCATAAATAGATAGAAAAGCATGGAGTCAACCCACCCCATTAAAGAAAGGAGCTCATTTATTAAGATTTGAATCCAGCCATTGAATGAGGTCTCCTTAGAAGAAAGTCGAATGAAGAGAGTTAGGCACAATGGTTTTCCATACCAAACTAGCGATAGTGTAATCATGAATAGAATGGAGTACTGTTTCATTATTAGAGCCACAGTGAGAACAAATTGGAGAAACAACCAAAGACCGACAATGGCGAGTATTATTAATGAGAAGAGCTTCATTAGCAATAAGCCACATGAAGGTTCGGATACGCTGAAGGACACCTAGTTTCTAAATCTTATCAAAGAGATCATACTGAAAGTACTAATTAGTTCCAAAACAAGAATCAAAAGCAGATTTATAAGAAAACATACCGGTGATATTCAGAAGTCAAGGCACAGAGTCAACATCCTCAGCAAAGGGGGAGACTTTCAGATGAATAATAATATCCACACAATCGGCAAGAAGGACTTGTTGAAGCTTAAAAACATCCCAATCTCCATTTTTTATAACATAATTAGCCACTAATTCATCCCATATATTATCATCAACAACAATGGTAGCAAAATCTTCAAGATTATGAACTCCCGGCACCCAATGATCAGTCCAAAAATGGATAGAATTACCATTCCCAAGACACCAAAGAAGATTACGGTAAAAGGGCACTTAGATTTGAATAATTCCACACCAGGAATTAGATGTGGCATTGCGTTGGCGAACAATTGGAATAATTGCATTAGAACAATTATATTTGCTACGAGCCACCTTTACCCAGATATCTTCTTTCTTATGAATAAGGTTCCAAGCTTGCTTCATAATTAAAGTTTGATTGAAATCCTGAGCTTTTCGGAAACCCTAGCTACCAAACTTATTAGGTTTGCAAATGTTATCCTAACTAATTAAGTAGATCTTCCTCTTATCCACAGAACAGTTCCATATAAAATCCCTACAAATTTTATCCATACAATCACACACTTGAAGAGGAATTTTTATAGTTTGCATCACATAAGTGGGAATGAAAGCAAAAACTGATTGAGCCAGAGTGATTCTCCCAACAAGCAAAAGATTATTAGCCTTTTAGCCATTCAATTGATTTATCATTTTATCAATAAGATATTGAAAATTTTTGTAAGAACATCTATCATGAAATTAAAGGACATTTAAATATTTTCCCAGATTATTAATTGAATTCATGCTTTAAAACTGGCTAATCTCATGTATATTATCCCGAAGGACATTATTTGAGAAATAAAACCTCCAAAGTCTCCTTAATAACATGCGCTTGTTGAATAGTAGCAATACTAAACAAAATAAGATCATCTACTAAAAAAAAAAAAGGTGGGAAAGGATATGCCCTCTCTTATGTAAAGAAATAAGATCCTAACATTTCTACTCAGTAGCTAAAGAGATGGATTGGGAAAGTCTCTCAATACATAGAACAAAAAGATAAGGAGAGATCATATCCCCTTGACGGATCTCCCTTGAGAGAAAGAAAGAGTCAATAGCATGACCATTCCAAAGTAATAACATATCAGCAAAAGTAACACTCCACTAAATTAAATTAATTGTGTTTTCGGGAAGGCCAATATTACCCAAGGTGTCCCATATAAAATCACATGGAAGCCTACCATAGGCTTTCTCAAGGTCCACTTTAAAGGCTATAAAACCAACATTACCTTTCTTGGTCTTCATAGTATGAACAACTTCTTGGGTAATAATGATATTATTAGCGTACTATCTCCTTGGCATAAAACTACATTGATTTGGCCCTATAATTTTCGGCATAACTTTTTTAAGTCTAATGGCAAAAATTTTGGTAACCAACTTGTACACCATATTACAGTGCCCAATGGGTGTATAATGCTTAATCATCTCAGAAGTATAAACTTTTAAAATAAAAGAAATAAAGGTATGATTTACAGAATGAATAGTTGTTGGCTCAGAAAACACCTTGATCACTTAATCAATTATGGAGTCCTTCATATGATCTCAATTGCATTAATAAAACATCACAGGAATATCGTCAAGACCAAGGGCTTTCTAAGCACCCATATTAAAAATAGCTCTCTTAACTTCCTCTTATGAACTTGTTTAGCTAAAGAAAAAACTCAGTTTTTGTAGGATTAGGGAACATACCAGAAGCAGGGAATTGGTCATGGAAGTTCTCCTCCTCATACAACTTCTTAAAAAAGGAAATACCTATTTCCTGCAAAATATTTTAGTCTTCAAACCAATACCCATTTTCATCTCTTAACATAAGGATTCTATTTTTTCTTTTTTGAGCTAAAGTCATACCACAAAAATAAGTAGTGTTATGATTTTCATATGAAAGCTATTTATATCAGGAAAGTTGCTTTCAATAAATTTCCTCTTGGATAGCCTAAACCTCATACTCTTTTCAAAACTGAACCCAGAGATTTTTCAAGAAAACATTAGTTTGAAAACCCAGAGAATGACTTATACCTTCTAATCTTAATAGGATTATGTTCTTTTTCCTGATTATATTACCGAAAATGTTTTTATTCTAGTATTTAGCCGCTTCTGTAAATGAGTTAATATCATATTTCAGCTCCTCGTTCTTCAACCACGACCTTTGCAGAATATCCTGAAAGGTTTCATGAGTCAACCAAGAAATTATAAATCGAAAAGGCTTTCCAGCAATATTAGTTAAGTCATTGCCCTTAAAATCTATAAGGATCAGGATATGATCTAACTTGAGCTTAAGGAGGTGCTTGACCTCAACATTATTAAAAAGAGTGGACCAGAGATTATTTGCAACAAAACGATTGAGCCTTCTTCTAATATCATTATATTGCCATGTAAAAAGTTGTCATTGGAAACCAATGTCATGTAGGCCATAGTCAAATAGAGTGTCCTGAAAAATAGTAGAGTCACATGACATATTGGAAGAACCACCAGTATCATCCATAGACAAAACAAAATTAAAATCACCCTCTACACACCAGCAACCCATAGTTTAACCAAAAATCTCCTTGAGGCCAACCCAAAGAACCTTTCGAAAAGTAGACTGGGGACTTCTGTAAACAACAATGAAAAACCATGGGTTATAATTCTAAAAAGCAAATTGCATGTGAATAAATTGATGATAAGACTAAAAAACTTGTATCTACCAACAATTAAGTTTCTACGGATACTAAATACCACCAGAGAAACCCACACCATCCTGAATATGGTATCCATCACATTTTAACTTTTTAACAATCTTCCTTGCTTTCTCCCTACTCATATGCATCTCTAATAAACATATAAAATTAGTATAATATCTATTCATCAAATCACTAATCATTGTAGTGAAAGCTTGTCCTGAGACACCTCTATAATTCCAAATTAAAACATTCATTTAAAGGATAAGAAGGTAATGATTAAGATAGTAACATGTGCTAATCTTGCTTAATAGGAGGAGCATTCCCCAAAGCATTTAGAACAAGTCCAGTCTGTGCCCTAACAACATTATAAATGTCCATTATCATTTCTCCGACAACTCATTCAGTTACCTCCATCCTTCTTTCAAAGGCTGAACTAGGGTCTAGAGGATTGGAGGCACTAGATATATTTTTTGATAATGCTCACAGTCTTTGAACAAACTCTAAGGTTTCCTTATCTGGATCCTGAACATGTATGGCAAGAGAATCTAGAATATCCTTCTTACTAGTAAACACAATCCAACGTGGGATTATCCTAATGGACAGCTAACCCTTTCTTTTTATGGTTTAGCTCCTTGAAGGCTTCGACAGAGAGATTCTTCATCAGATTTTGCTTTTGAGTGTTTACCTTAGACTTACTTGCAACAATTGATTGCCCATTATAGGTTTTTAAGCTTAAAGAAGTCTTCAACCTTACTTGTTGGGCCATTTTTTGTTGATGTTTAAAAGTGGTTTTATTAGCAATATTTTCCTTGGGAATATTGCAACCAGTTTTCATATCACCATTGACCCTCCTGTAAGAACTCTTTTCTTCTTCTTTATTTGACGTATCCACATTAAAGTCATTCTTCAATAAAGAAAAATACGTGCTATGAAAACCAAGATTGGTCTTGTTTATCTTATTTATGTCAGAATGATACCTTGTTCCCACATAATTGTTTAAGGCGCTTAACAACCATCCATGGTTCAAAGTGATTAGCAGGAGAAGAAATATGTTCCTCCTTCAACGTGTTAACTGAATTTCCATCACAGTGTCCAGGACCTTCAGCTCCCACAGTCACTGGAGATTCGCCAAAGCTTGCCTTTGAGGGTTAGCCAGGTATTTGATTTGGTTTGGCTAAAAGGCAATCATTCACCTTTTGACTATAAGTACCATAATTGAAGCAAATAAGATGCAATCCTTAATACTCCACCAAGTTGGTCTTTCCAAGCATGGTAATAGTAGGCACCAATTATCTACTAAGATTGACCTTTACACATAATCGTGCACACTTACCCCTAGACTGAATAAAGGTTAGCTCATTGATTTTCAACATAGTACCCAATTTAGATCCTACCCTATAAAAATAGTCCTTATTACATAACTTAACTAATAACTTAGGAATACGAACCCAAACTATTTTTTTTTTCCATTTGGGAAGGTTGAAATAGAGGTCACCAATGTTGCACTATAAGATAGTAGTCAGCTATGAGTTATGGGCCCTCATATAAAACATAATTATAGTATGCTTTCTTAGTAAAATGAACGAGGAAAAAACCATTTACTAGATCCATAACTTTAACTACACCATTTTAGGTTCATCTTCTATGAACCCAAGATTCCATAATCTTAAAACTAATTCTGTTTCCCAACAACTTGACATACAAAGAAAGCTTCCAAGGACAGTATCATTGTTCATACTCCTCAAAGGTAACCCACACCACAAGATTAGGATCAAAAGGTTGAGCAAACTCCTTTGGAGTATTATTCTCCTCAACAACATAATCTACCACCATCTGGATGATCTCCTCTAGGGAAATATCATCATTCTCATCATTGTTCATCACCATATCTTCGTATGTAGGCTTCTTTAAATTATTGGGTTCATTAAGATCCTTCTTATACATTCCCTCCATCTCCACTTCTTCCATGAGCGATCCTTCCTTCTCCACATTTGTCATCTCAACAGCATTAGACATGGCCTCTGGTCCTTTATGCAGAGCCTTTGTGACCTTAATTTTATTCTTATCTCTTAATAAACTATCTTACTTTTTCATTGTATGAGTACCCACCAAGGAATCCATACAAGTCAAAAATATGCTCTAAAGGATACAATTTTACCTAGAAACCTCACCTACAAACACTAAAAAAAATAATAATAATAAAAAGAATTTACCACGGTACCTGATCACGATGTCGTGGCAAAGCACAAAGACGCAACCCATGACAGAGCATAACGTCTATTTTCTATTTCTAATTAACCATATTCGTGTTCTAATCCTCTTGTTACACATGCTGAAAGAACAAATGCAGAGCCTTTGCGAAAACCAAAGCTTGGTAGAACTGTAATCGAAGAACCCAGAGTTGTCGTCATGGTATAGGGTTATCACAATGGCCCAATCCTTTTTAACCGTGAAAATCCAATGACGAATGGTGATGGGGATGAGCTGGATAGGCACATGATGATCTTTGGGTGGCTACTGGTCGATGGTAAAAGCAGCTAAGCGGTTAGATCTCCTTTCGCATTCCTCTCACATGGTTTTTTCTAGTTTCTTGGTACGTCCTGCTTTCTTTTATAACAAGAAAAAGGAAAGCACGTCGACCATAAAGCCTAGTCGGTTGGTCATGTTCATAATTATTTTAATCATTTCATTGTGTGAAATTTCTCCATGATGTTATTTAATTATGGAGGCCCGCCCTTTTGTCCTTATAATTCCCTCATGTGTGTCACAAGTTGAGTCTTGAAATGGAGGCACTTCCAACTTCATGTAATGGTATTGGGCTTTTGAACTAACAATCGCTTTGACACATCGTATAAAGTCTAATAAGATAAGGTCTGATAGTATAAGATTAGATAGAATAAAGTTTGATAATATAAGACTTGATAATAATTTAATACTATATAGTGTTTGACGTCACATTATACAAGATATTGTATTGCATAAGATAATATGATTATATATTGGTAAACTTTTTTGTGCACTCCCAATTTTGAGTGCACCAATACACCCAGTTATAATATAAGAATATAATTTTAATATTATTATTTTTTAGGTTGATATTTTTACAATCATATCCCTACATTATAATTAGGTGCACTAGTACACTCAAAATTATAAATACACCAAAGATGATATATTTGGTGACAAACTATATATTACTAGATAGGATAACAATTAATTATTATGGAAAAAATGTCTTTAACTTCAATAAAATTATATTCAACAAAATACTCTAACAAAATGAATTTGATTTTTTTTTTTTGGTCACTTATACAAATCTATACTAATAGTAATATATCAATATACATTTAAGGTGGAATAGGAAAATTTAAAATTTGAAATAAAATATAAATGAGTAAAACCTCGTTTGGTCCTTCACATATATAATATTTTCCAATTGGTCCCATATAAAATTTTCTTTTCAATTTGGTTCCTCACAAATATGATATTTTTCATTTTAGTCTGCTATATATAGATATTTTCTAATTTCATCTCTTATAAATAAAATCATTATTAGTAATGTCTTTCATATTTTTTAAATTAACTTATTTTTTTTAGGATATTATTGATAACAATTTTCTTTGTAAGGTTTATATGTGAGGGATTGAATTGAGAAGACAATTTTGTGAGGGTTTGAATTGAAAGGACAATTTTGTGAGGGAATATATTGAAAAATATTTTATTTTTGAGGGACCAAATTGGAGAAAAAATTCGACAAGTTCATATATTTTACATTAACATACTTTTTTAGGATATTATTGATAACAATTTAATTTATGAGGGATCAAATGGAAAAAAAAAGTACATATAAGAGGGAGTAAATTTAAAAGACAATTCTATAAGGGATCATATTGAAAAATATCTTATATATGAGGGATCAAATTGAATTTTTTTTATGAGTTCTTATTTATTACATTATTTTTTTGAGGATATTATTGATAATAATTTTATTTATGAGGGATCAAATGGAGAAATGTATATATGCGAAGGACCAGATTGAGAAAACAATTCTATAAGAGATCAAATTGAAAAATATCTTATATGTAAGGGACCAAATTGAAAAAAATTTTATGAGTTCATAATTATTAAATTTATTTGTCTTTTTAGGATATTATTGATAAAAATTTTATTTGTGAGGGATCAAATAGAAAAAAAAATACATATGTGAGGAACTAAAATGAGAGACAATTATATGAGGGATCATATTGAAAATATCTTATATGATAGGGACCAAATTGAAATTTTTTATGAGTTAGTATTTATTAAATTAACTTATTTTTTAGTATATTGTTGATAACAATTTTATGTGTGAGAGATCAAATGAAAAAATGTATAAATATAAAGGACTAAATTTAAAAAATAATTTTGTGAGGGACTAGATTAAAAAGACATTTAGGAATCAAATTGAAAAATATCTCATCTATAAGTGATTAAATTAAAACTAATTTCTATAAGAGTAAATTAAAAAATATCTTATATATAAAAGACTAAAATAAAAAGATTTTATTATTAGAAACAAATTATCTTATTAATACAATCAAACCAAAAAATATTTTATTAATACTACGATGCTCCACCGTATTAAATATAATTGATTAAAGTTGATTATATAACCTTATACAATTTATTATATGAATCAAAGGCATAATAAAAATGAATGATATTATATAAACTTATGCAATTCAACTTTATATGCTACGTCAAACACGGTCTCTAAAAGGTTGTAATAAATCTGTTGGAATCGACCCTCAAGGGGAAAGGCGAAAAGATCTAGCAACTACCTAAGAAAGTATACTAGAATTAGAAAATAAAAAATTTATTACCAAATGCCGCAAATTGAAAGAGTCAGTTATTCACTTATTAATTTCTTTTAGTGGGTATATAATAAGAAAATAAAAACATTACAAAGGCAAATATAGAATTTCATAAATAATGTATTTCATATTTAGATAGAGAAAAATATTTTTTTAATTTTTTATTTATTATACAATTATTATTTTAGTTCCTCACTTATTGATATATTTAAACTCTAAAATAGTCCATCATCTATTAAAAAATATTACACTTAATTTTTTTTATTTTTTTAAAAATATTAAATTTAATCTCTCTATCAAATCTTAAATTATAAATTTAAAGAATTAAATTTGATATTATTTTAAAGAGTAACTAAGTGTGATTTTTTTTAATAAATAAGAGATTATTTTAAATATTTTAATAAATAAAAAGCTTAATGATAATTTTTTAATAAGTATAAGATGAAATTTTTTTTTTTTCATTTATAAAAATTAAGCTTCTTTTTCTTAATTTGGCATCTATTTAACACTTTTATATATATTATCATCGTATATCATTCATTTATTGTATTACGTTACAATTATACCAGTTTAATCATTTTTTTAATTACACTAAAAATTTCATCATATTAAAATAAATTTCAGCTGTTAAATATTTGAGTGCAATTACACTTCACATAAAACAGCAAATCCATTGTTTTTCAAAGTTTCTGACACAAAAATAGTAAGCAAATGTATTATAACAAATGAAAAGAAAAAAGAAAAATAGAAATTAGAAAATCTGAGTCATATATCCATGGTCCACGTTATCTAATCTTCGCAGCCGTCGCGCACACCCAAAAAATCCCAATTTCCCCCAGGAGCTATAACAAAGCACAAACCAACGAAGACATTTCTGAAAGATCTCAAATAAACAAACAATGGAGATTACATCGTCTCTCACTCTTCCCCTTTCTTCTTCAATTCCAAGAACTCCTGTGGATCTTCCTTGCTCGTCCTTCTTGGTCACTAGCTCTACCTCCGCATTCTTGAAGAAAGCTAGGATTGGTATCAGTTATCCTGCTGTGCCGGGACGAACCCGAGGCAGAACCAAGCAATTCAATAGGGGTCTCACTTGCAACGCCTTGTTTGGATTGGGCGTACCCGAGCTCGTTGTTATTGCTGGAGTGGCTGCTCTGGTTTTCGGACCCAAGAAATTGCCAGAAGTGGGTCGGAGTATTGGCAAGACTGTTAAGAGCTTCCAACAGGTTCCTAATCAAACCTGACATATCTATATCTAGAACTTGTGTATTTTTGTTTGATTGAGTTAAACGATTGTTCATTTGCTGGAATTCTGGGCTCAATAGTGATATTAAGGGTGAATGGTATAAATTTCTTTTTCCTCGTGTTTAGGGGCGGGCACTTTAACTACAGTTAGATTAAGTGAAAAATCAATTCAAAATTTTATAACGTGCGTAAGATGGGGGAAATAAACATGGAGACGCTACTTTATTGCAACAATCCAACGTTGAATCCGTGGAACCCTCTGGTTTCTTTTGTGAAAGGCTTGTAGTTGTAAACATCTACCAATTTGGAATTTTTCCTCGTCAGTGTAGGCCGTTAGTTGGAAGCCTTTAGGCTAGTAGTTACTTTGAAATGTTGTTCTTTAGATAACTATACTTATGCTGAGGTTTCTTGCTGGACAGCTGGAGATGGCGTGTCTAAGTTGCATATCAACTTTCAAAAACATGTGGTGAAGGAAGTTGTATAGGAAACTTCACACTCTTAAAAAATTTGAACAATGTTTGTGCAGTTTTTGCCCTCTTAGGGCTGAGCTAGCTAAATTATATTTTTCATGAGCGTGAAAGATCATCCTTTAGTTTCATCAGATCCGTGCATGCAGCTTACCATTTGGGGTATTTAGGACTGATATGAGCCAAGAATATTTGAAATATACTCTGTTAGTTGGTAGACTTTTATATTTGATCCCTCTATTATGGTAGTGAGTGAGAGTGTGGCTGTTCTCTATTTGGATATTTATAAAATGTGCACTCTCACATTACTTGCATATGTGCAGATTGTGGTGTATATTTGGATTCACGGAAAGTGACGCAACCTTGAATCTGTGACAATAAATAAATCAAGTTGTTTGTGAAGGACTATTTTTACTGCTCAGATTGATTTATTATTATAGTTTTAGCTGCATCTTAGGTGTTCAATTGCTAGTAAAAATATGTAGACTCACTTTTCAGGCATGCCCATATTTTGTGAATCTTTCTTAGGCAAGAAGGCTCAATGGTTTAGTAGTAAAGAACACATAGCTAAATGCTTACGAATCTCAGGTGCTATTTTATAGAACTTTGTAGCATACTAATAATAACTCTGTATTCCTCAATTCTCCCTTGTCATAGTTCTTTATGTGTCTATAGAGTATTCACCTTTTACTTGCTTCTGTTTCTCTTCTATGAAAGAGGAATCAAAGCTTAGAGGATGGATGGTTCAAGACAAGAAAGTCTTGAGAATTTGAGGAAGAAGGTAAAGACGGGAGTTTTTGTTTCTTGCTTCGAGGCTTGGTATAATTAGTTGCTCAAAGTGAGTGTGGATTGGGGAATTTATGCCGTCATTGAGGAAAATTGTAGAAGTTTGAAAGGAATTTTGAGCCCATACATGGCTAGCAGTGCAAATTTAACCTTAAAGCTGAGGCTTTTTGGTGGAGTCACACCCTTGGTCATATACCAACTCATTTGACCTTCATTCAAACATGTTGTTGCATCCAGCAAGAGTCAACACGCGAGGAAGACTGCATTTTTGTGTGTATATTATTTCAGTTTCCAAGTGCAATAATTTTGTCATGTTATACGATGAATGAATAATTTTTAAGGTTTATTAGGTTTATGCCTTTAAATTGTATTATTTCTAGGTCTGTATCTTCTATACTGTTTTAGGGTGTAAGGGTGAAACTCTTAGCAGTATGGGTTTGAGGGTAAATGTCAGATAAATAAAAAAAAGGGTAAGATATGGAAGAAATTGAAGAGGTTCCAAAACATAAGAGACTGTCTTCTAGGAACATGTCCCATGGGGGCTGGGGCTCTTTCAATCTTCCTTGTATTGCTTTCTTCTTTAGCTTGTCATTTCTTAATTCTGATATCAATCCCACAGTCTCTCTGCTTGGCATCTGATTGGAGGTCTAGGGTAAATTCGTTACTCCAAGCATTCATTTATCATTATGGTATGTGCCTGTGGCAACTGGCATTGGGATAATTATCGACGCTGTTAGTAAGACCTTGAAGATTGTGATTTATTAGCTGTTAATTTTCCTCATTGCTTTGAGTTTATCTTGTTCTCTTAATCTTGCAGGCAGCAAAAGAGTTCGAGTCTGAGATTAAAAAGGAACCTGATTCTATAGAGGAGGCCCCCGCTGAGAAACCTACTGCTGTCAGTGAACAGGAGAAGCAAGACATCAAAGTCTCTAGTTCTAAGGAGAGTGTATGAGATTTGTAAAAGATAAGATATGTAGGTATAGTTTAGCAAAATTTCGCCATCGCGCAATGCATTCAGAAGAAATTGTTCTTCCCTAATTTTGATTTGTTAGTTTACCGAAATTACCTTTTGAGAGTGAAGTCATGTTCCTCGTAGTTGTCTGCTCGGTTCTCTGTCATATATAACCCCTTGTGAGCTCTATAGGGCGATATCGTAGTAGCTTTTGTCGATTGTCCAGATGCGAAAGTTACGGGAAGATTAGTGGGGTTGGAGAAAAGTTGATGTTATTGACACCTTTTTCACACGTCACTTCCATCTTTTCTTAATATTTAATCATTGAACGGTTACACCTTCAATTTTCTGTTAATTTATGTGAAAATCAGACTTAAAACAGAGCACTGGAATTGGCTATTGGAATGCAGTAACCTAAGAAAGTGGGCAACAACCACAACCGCAGCCACGGTGCTCCCTTGCTAGAGTACAGAAATTGGAATATACTATATGCCTTCCTCAAAATGCCTCGAGGCCGTCGCTATAGGTAGGTAGTCTCTACTTTCAAGTGGTAGTGGTGATACAGAATATTACTGTTGAAGCTGTTAACGGAAGGAGGAGCTAAATTTCCTGTAGTGCGACTCTTTTATGGCAGAGTTTAAGATTAATCTGTCTCGGAATCTGAAAGTGCAAATAGATCAGAATAAGTGGCACCTTGCAGATTCGAACCTCAAACCTTAGGTAGACTTGGTGGAACCTAGGATACAGAAAATTCCAGTAGTGTGGAGGCTACCCTTTCTTCGCGGAGGCGCGCTTATCCAAATGTTTTAATCAAGAATATTAATGCCCTTGTCAACAGCAGTTGGATTCTGAAAGTCTCTCGTGTACCGAGGAGCTAATATATGTGTTGATATACTAACTAACCATAGTCTTGAGCTTGTTTTCCCTTTCGTTTCCAATCTGGACTATTAGAATACAAGTAAAATACAAGTAACTATTAGAATCTTACAGTAAATCAACTCAATGACGACAAACTCATCATTTGATATATATGTATATGTAAGGAAGGGAACTAGTCTTGCACAATTAGTACTGAGGAAAGCTCTGTTAAAAACAGGTTAGAGCTGTGCCTGTGATGCTTTCAGATAACTGAATATTGAAAATTTTTAAAATAGGAATAAAATCCGAGTGGATCTTTGTGGACTTGGTTTCTTGAGTGAAGGCTCATTTCTTATTGTTTGGCGGTGGGTATTTCCCACTAATTCAACCCGTGAAAGCGGGGGAAGAGGTGAAGTACGTATCAACAATACTAAATTAATACGAAACTTGTTTAATTTGCCAATCAGTCATGAGGATTATCTGTCTACCCACCCAATATATTGTATAGTTCTTACGTGATTCACATTTGAGTTGGGGAAATGGATATTGTGAAGCACATTTGTCTATCATTTTCATATATGTATGTCCATTTACTTGCCTGATTAGGCAAGGCCAACTATTGTTTCTCAGGCTCCCGTATTTTTTGCACTTGTCTATAAGAATTTTGATAGTAAACGCATATTTTTTTCTTTCGAAAAAGTAATATTTCTTACGTTTTTCTTTTGTCTTTTCGTATGAAAGAGATCAAGTTATTAGACACCCGATTAGAAAAGTAGAAATTTTAGACGTAATAAATATGTGGTAACTTTAAATGCAATGAATTTAGTGACGATGCTTGGAGAATAGATCGTCTTTTGCATTATTGGAAAAAATAAATAAATTTTGATGCATTTAGAAAATTATCGGTAAATGTTATTGATGAGTTAAAGAGTAACACACATATTACAATTCGTACAAATAATATCAGAACTTGAATAATTTAAAATGCTCATCCTTAAAAGAGAAAGGAAACGAATGTGAAACTCGCTCCTAACAACAAACTAGAACGTCACAGCCTCAGAAGTTTCTTATTTAGTATGTATATATCTAGAAGACAAATTTTACATAACATTTTTTTAAATGTGAAATTTTATAAAGCCTTTCACAAAGTAAAACGTTTCATGTTTGAGGTGATTTTTTTCAAAAAAAAAATAATTTAGATGTAAAGGGAAAATAAACCAGTTAAACTGGATTTACATTATTTCTTTGACATAAAAGAGTTGGGATATCTAAAAACAAAAAGAGGCCAAAATATACGAGAGAATTGTATATGCAATGAGCACATGTGAATGTGATCACTATAACCATGATATAGAAAAGATTGAAGCATTTCGGCTTGCAAATTTAAAGCGGGTCTTGGGTTGGGTTTATATGATCCCTGGCTTTTCTAGGAATCAATGCAAGAAAGTAGGAGTAACTCATGTATTTATATGTATAACTTATAAGGAGTGGAATGAATGCATTGAGTATGTGACAAAGGGTGAAATTTTGTAGATTTTTTTTTATTTTTAAAATAATTTTGAATAAGATTTTATAAGAATCATTTTGGGTAAGCAGTAATTTATCTTGGATAAAATTATTCAATAAAATCTTATCAATATCATTGTATGTGGAAAATTTTATATAAAAAGCATGTATTTAAGAAGGTAACTAAGAATATTAAAGATAATTATGATCATTAATTTTTTGAGTGGAAGTATATTTTTTTAAAAAAAAATTTAATGTTTATACCAAAAAATAATTGTTCACAATAGAAAATAAGTTTCATTGTCACTACAAAATTAACATTTTTTTTTCATAAAAGTTAAGCCTAAAGTTGTACTATTTTTATGATATTAGATTTTCACTTTCCAAACGGAGCTTTACTTAAAAAAGAAAAAAAAGCAGGCGCGCGTGCACGTAACAAATACTACATGATTAAAGGTCGCCAACTTTCTCTGTCTAGAGGCGTTAGTGACTCTCTCTCTAATTTGCCTTTAAAGTCGTAGCGCACTCTGCCCACTCTCCACTCAGCAATGAGAAGCAAAAGCTGAAAAGCGAGAACTGGGAAATAGGAAATCCCCCACCATCACCCCTACCCCCCAGTACCCCATTTCTGTCTTCTTTGTCTTTCTCTTTTCCTTCACTCTACATTCTTGGGAATCCCGCTTCCTTTCCGGCTCATCGGGTTCCTGATCTGCCTCCCATTCTCCCACCGTCACACCACACCACACCACGCCACACCCCACCCCTACTCGTCTCTTTCTTTTCCTCTTTTCGTGCCTTCCATCACCCAACAAAAGAATGTCGCCATAAAAACCCCACTTTCCTTGCTTAGAGTTTAAGACCTCAGAATCCCGGTTCGGTTTTAAGGAAAAAAAAAAAATGGCGTGCAATTCATCGGAGGGATTGGGTGACGATTTTTTGGAGCAGATCTTGGCTGTGCCACCTTCTGCCTATGGCAACAGTGAAGGGTCAGGCATGCCTCCAATGGTGTTACAGTTGGGTTCTGGCAGTAGCGGTGGTGGGTTGAGAGAATCCTTAGGAATAGGGATGGGTATGCCTTTGGGGTTGAATTTGGAGCAAGGGTTTCTCCGTCAAGATGGTAGCAGAGTACGGTACGGTGATGATGTTGTTGAGGGCAACAATGTCAATAATCACCATCTCCATCTTAATAACACCAACAATAACAGCACTACTTCATCTTCCTCTCCCACTTCTGCAATCACTGTAAGTAATCTGGTAATTTAATGTGTGAGACTTATTCTGTTCGCGTCTTTATGCGGTGAGCTTGCCTGGCAGGAGAGAGAGTCGGTGCATAGGACGATGGGCTTATTTTCTGGGTTTGGACCGTTGCATCTTCGGCCGACGGTGCCATCTCCATCTCCCGTTCCAACACCTCAACTCCCCCATCAGGTATTCTTTTAATCAATGAAGTGACCATATTGCCCTCAACCACCTTGCTCTTTTATTTGGCTCGACCGGGGCAAGATCGTAATGTAGCCGTGAAAAAAAGCTACACTCATTACACAATAATTTAGCTTCAAAAGCCAATATGATATGTGAGACAATGAAATATAGTAACCTTAAAGTTGGATCACTTTGCATAGATGCCTCTAAGATACTTATCATAATGCGCTTCATTTATGGCCATATATTTTAATTATGAGTTTAACCCTCAAGAAAGTTACTCCTTTATTATAGAGAAGATTTCCCTTTTCCTTTTTCACGATTGGAGGCTTTACAAATCTGCCCTCTCTCGATGCGTTTTAGCCACTCAACGCCCATATTCCCAGAATCAGTGGTTTAATTTCAAATTTTCTTGTCCTAGTTTTAATTAATATATTATTATATGTCAAAGTAGTTTAGTTTGCTCTGCGCCTTACGCGTTTTAGGAGCGTAGACTTTTTTGCAGTGAATCATAGTGCGCTTAACCTTACCGAGTACGAGTACTGACAGACAGACAGAATGTGTTGTCCCGCTGTCGCCCTTTTCCTGCGTTCGGAGTCTAATTTTCTTGAAAAGACATCATAAGTTATATTTATTACGAAGCATTTCAAATTTTAAAATTATTATAAACATCGAGAGATTATTTTTGTTATTCTCAATGATCCTTGGTTTGAACTTGGGATTCTGAGGTGTCGGAAACATTATTATGTTTTAGAGTCACACGATCATTTTAAATAAATATTGGATTCTTGAAAGTAATTTTTCCTAATTTCTTTTCCTTTGTATTTTTTTAATTTTTGAGAATGGTATGTATAGTTCTCCTTCCCATGTGTAGGGAGAGATAGACCAAGTGCGCATTATGAAAATGAAAGATTAAGATCATTGATGAGGTTGATTCAGATAAGACTCGGGCTCAATTGTAATCTAAACAAATCGGTTTAGGTTTCAGGATAAATTTAGGGTTTAAGATTTAAATTTTAAATTATGTTTAGAGTTTAGAATTTATGATTTAAATTTTAAATTATGTTTGAGAGTTTAAAATAATAGAATAGGGTGATGGAATAAATATATTGTTTAAAAATTTTAATAAAAAAATAGAAAGATATTTAATAATTTTTTTTGAAAGTTACGTTAAAATAAATGGAATAAAATTATTTATTAATTTTTTTAATATTACTTTTTATAACATAAACATACAATTAATAATTTTATCATCGTTCAATACATAATGTTATAATATTCTCCTTCTATATTTTTTTATTTTATTTATTAATTATTTTTTTTATATTTTCTATCTAATATATTTATTATAAAATATTTACATTACTTCAAAAAATTTTAATAGACAAACTTTGAAAGTCAAAAAGAAAAATTGTTGACCAAAAAAATTTAAAGAAATAGATTAAATAAATCTACATTGGGTAGATTCTTTCATTCTTTTTCCTTTTGAAATTTTAAGTGAAAGACAAAAAAAAAAAAAAAGAGAGAGAGGCCATGACTATAATAATAGAAATTAGATAAAGTTGTAATAATTAAAATGGTCATACGTGGATGATGGGTGTGTATGATGGGTATATAAGTAATAAGATATGAGTATATTAATAATTTAATTTCTTTGACTACTCCATTACATCATTGACCTTCCAATTTGGAGGAATACTAAAATTAGAGTTTTGAATGGCAATTAGAGGTTTTGGTGACTCTCCTTTGCCATCTTATTCACCTTTAAAAAGATATCTAGACATAAATTCAACTTATTTTAGTCATTTCATTTATTGTCACTCCCTTCTGAGCCATCATCCAACATAGCATTAAAGTAATTTTTTTGTATTGATTGATAGAAAATTGGTGTTAAATAAATAGGTGGGCTAGATTGGCTCTTGTTTCTTGTGTTTAGTTTCAACATAAAACGATTGTCTCGAGTCTGACTTTTTTTAGGCACAAAAAGAAAATGAACTCTGAAATCTGATTTATCTACAAAATGAGATGCCAAAAAGATATATGTCTGCTGTACTTAATGAAAAATGTGTAGATGATTTAGTGTTTAAAAAAAAATCTCCCAAAATCTGGTTAAACTTCAAGAATTTGGTTTGCTTGGGAGTGACAGTTGCTCCTGAGGAAACCAGATTCTGGAGGCAAACTCAAACATACAGTGGTTGGACTAAATTCTACAAAATAATAGCTGGAGGCTTAAAACAACATCTATAAAATGTTAGCAAAATCCTTGATAAAAGCAACAGCTAGCAGATACAGATTCAACAGACTCTCATTCATATGGGCGATCAATTTATCATAATTTCCATAATATTCACCCAGAAGCCTTTTATCTTCAAAAATATAATCTTTTTCTCTGTTTTCCACATTACTAATTGAGGTATGTGTAAGGTAACATCAGCACAGAGACTGGCCGCCGTTGAATATTGGTCACTGTCTCAAACTCCATGAATGCTGCTTGTTTGTAATTTGATTATCTATCAATTTATGATGTTAATTCATGATATCAATGCAGTCCTACCATAGCCAACCTCCAAATCCAGTGTCTGTTGCTGTCGTTCCACAACCACCTGGCATCCGCCCTAGAGTGCGAGCAAGAAGAGGCCAAGCCACTGATCCCCATAGTATTGCTGAACGGGTAAGACACATAATGTTGTCAGCCTTCAATGTTTTGAAACCTTAGTCCTTCTCTGTTCAAAAGCTTCAGACACATTAAACTTGCTAAAGTGTTTTACAAGTAAAAGTATGGCAGTTAGTAAATCTTGCATTGTTTTGAATCTACAATTACTTATTTGATTGTTAACTTCTGTGGCTGCCTATGTTTTGTTCTAAGAAATTAGATGGCAAGATTATGAGAGTGCAAATACTGATTCAAACTTACAATTACTGGTCCAGAAAATCAGTGAGGCACTACTTGTAATCTGGACAAGCCCTCTCTGCTGGTTTTCTAACCCTATTGACCGTGGACGGCATGGCTTTCATAAATCATTGATATTCTTGCAGTTCAATATCTTTTTTTCCAACTTTGACTATCTCTATATTCTCTCTCTCTTTTTAAAACAATTCTTATTTGCTATAAAGGATTTATTTTGTGCTTATCTGCTGGGTGTAGTTACGCCGTGAAAGAATTGCTGATAGAATGAAGGCATTGCAGGAATTAGTTCCCAGCGCCAATAAGGTTAGTGATTTTGGAATACACACACACACACACACACACACACACTCATTTTTGTCTGGACTTGTTTGCACTTTCTCTGAACGTTTTACGACACTGAAAGAATTAAGCATATCTTTAATTAATTTTTTTGTGGTTTTTTATTTTATTTTATTTTATTTTTGTTTGTATCATTTGTGGATCGTATGGATTGAGTACATGTGATAGTTTTATCTTTAAAATACAGCTGGGTTTTAATATGCGATTCCATTTATGCTTGTACGATCTGAAACTGTGGCTGTAGACGGACAGAGCGGCGATGCTTGATGAAATTGTGGATTATGTGAAGTTTCTCAGACTCCAGGTCAAGGTATCATTGAAATTCCTAATATCTTTTGTCATCATGGAAGACTCACTTTATCTCAGACTCCATTACTGTTTTCAGAAACTGGCATCAATTTTTTAAGCCTTCCAAAGCGTTGGTCTTTTCTGAACATGGTAGGGCCTAGTGCCCCGGAATATCCGCACATTACCTATGACCTTAGAGGTTACTTTATGCGAAGTAGTTACAATGTCATTCGAGGATTGATGTCATGTGCTGTGACTTATCAATCCGAACAAGGTCTTGCTCGTATAGCAGATGATAGTCAATAGAACCTTTTTTGTTAGCCTATTGCGTTGCTTGTTGGCATGTCATTTGATCTCGATCATTGATATATCCAAACAGGTCCTCAGCATGAGTAGGCTCGGTGGAGCTGGTGCAGTAGCTCAGCTTGTGGCTGATGTTCCTCTGTCTGCAGTGGAGGTGGTAAATATGGCGAACTTCAATTTAAATGTTACTTTCAAACTTCATCATTTTATTATATGTTATCTTTATTTTTGTCAAGTACCACACATTCAAGTTTTTGTACCACGGTATGCGTGGGGACCAGGATATGCACATAGATGGAGATTTATGCGATTGTGCATATAGTTTGTGTAGTTTTGACACCAACTTGATAGTCGATTGGCATATTTTGATTCTTATATCTACATAGGTTCCATGGGGTATTATTGATTGTATGGTGCAGAGTGAGGGCATTGAAGGTGGAGGAAATCAGCAAGCCTGGGAGAAATGGTCGAATGATGGCACAGAACAAGAAGTTGCAAAACTGATGGAAGAAGATGTTGGAGCTGCTATGCAGTTTCTTCAGTCCAAGGCACTTTGCATCATGCCTATATCTCTAGCATCAGCCATTTTTAGTACGCCCCAATCGGATGCTTCTACACTCATCAAACCTGAATCTAACAGCCATTCATAGATCCGAACAAAAGCATCATGACCCACAGCATATATACATATTCATGGATAAGTTTAAGACTGTTTACCATATTTCTGGTTCTGGGTCCCAAATGAAAAGGCTGTCTTATATGCTAACTCCTTATTGGATGGAAAAGGCTAGAATGAGTGGAGCTGTTCATTCTTTTCAAGTTTTGTCAACACAAGGAGTAATTACCATTCCGAATAAGTAAAACCAGAGGCCAATCATATACATGTTGTTGTCATATTCAAGATCAAAGAATTTCAAGATCCAATTGACGTTGTGTAATCTTGAATATCGATGGTGGGGTTGGTGGAAAATTACCGAATATTTGTGGTGCGACCTCCTTTTTCTTTGTTTTTGATTTAGTGGAAAGTGGGACATTTGAAAATGATGGGATTAGTACATCTACGATGTATCTGAAATGTTCCTGCATTTCTCTTTATATTTCTTATATTTTTTTTAAATGTTAGAATCAAAATTTTGAATTACGGGCTATTAAAATTAATAATTTTTTATCGCTTACGGTTATCAATATTAGTTTATTTCCTTTAATATTAATTATTGAATTCTTATATTTTCTAAGAATGACAGGAAATTCAGATTTTGATGTATCCAGATAAAATTTGAAATAGAATATGGTTGGTTGTCTAGTAAAGCTGTTTGGAACCAACTGATTATCCGGAAATCTAATTATATTTTTTAATAAATATATAGGGGGAGTTTTGCTAAAATATTAGTGAATGGCCTAAGTGCTAAAATATTACGGAACAAAACAATAGTAACCGCATATCTTCCCCTTTATATTTTATAAATTACGCTTAGTTATAGAGGAGAATCTTTTCTCACGATGTATCTGTACTACAGTCTAGGCCGCGCCGGAGTAAGATTTCTCTTGTTATTTGTTTAAGCGAATCGTGTGTTACATTTTCACATAAATTTGTGTTTACCAATGCCAGAGTTCTCGTTAGAGATAATGATGATACTAAAAGCGTATGTTATTATTTTCTAAAAATGAACCTTCTGTTATCAGTTTAATAGGGTTTATGAAAGGATAGATTGGTGACCCAACAGAACCTCAGGTTCAGAAGGAAGAATTGGTTGATGAGAGATTTTACTCTATAAGGGAAAGTCGAAAAAATTTGAGCGAAGGTCAAACTTAGAGAAATATATAACATACTTCTCTAAAATATTTGGTAATACTTTTATGTTTTGATAAATAATTCTTGCCTAAAATTTAAGATCTAACTCAATCATAATTTAAAACTATATTATTTGATTTTTCTCCATCAAAAAGTCAAATTAGCAGTAAAATAGAAATGATAATGATAATAAGTTTTTAATTGTACAAGTACCATAATTCATAGATAAGATAAGAGAAACCTTAATTTGAACAATTCGGCATAATTTGATCATATCAAGACAGGTTGTGACCAAGCTAAATTTAAAAAATAAAAATTGCCTCTTTGATTGGATTGAGTTAAATCCTAGAGTGACATAAATTTTGGCCCACCCTAATATTTTTTTGACTTTTTTATAATTTTATTTAAACTAAATTTTAATTATAATTAAATTTTAAAATATATTCTTTTCATTCCAAATCCATAATTTCTTCCATTTCACTTTATTTTCTTTTAAATTTTTTTTTTCATTTTTTCTAAAAAAAATAATTTTCACTAATAAATTTATTTTTTGATTTTGAGAAAAAAAGAGAGAGAGACCTGGGCCAAACCTCATTGAACCTTGCCCTAGCCCAATCACTAACCAAGTTGGGCCAAATTTAAGGCCAAAACTTTTTTGCCAAATATAAAGTAGGGCTGAATCTCAAATCAATAAAAACCCAAACTTGCCCCGGCTCATATACACCCCTAATAACAAGGACCTCCAAAATCAATTTAACAAATTAGGGCGTTCCCTTTTATTGAGTTGAAACTTAGAGTTAAGACCCATATAATATTCTCATAGATACAGTTTATTTGAATTGGAACTAGTTTATTTATTAATCTATTACACAAGCCTTAGAGAAAATTTGTTTGTTTTACTATACATCAATAAATTTGAAATCCACAATACTTGTATGCGTAAGTAAAAAATTAAATTTAATAATATATTATAATATAAAAAATATAATAAATTAGAGAAAATTCATAAAATTGGTCATGTGAGGTTGGTGAGAAATAAGTGATGACAATAAACTCATTAAGAGAACACTATTATAAATCATTCAATCATATATTATTTTTACTTACTTTAATTATGGACCGTGGCAAGTTATATTTATAATTTCTTATTAGAAAATTAAAAGATAGTTAATTAATTTATTCATTATTTTTCTCATTTACTCTAAAAAAAATTTTCATAATTCAAAAAATTTCTAATTTAAGAGAAAATTAATTAATTACTTCATTATTTGTCTATTTGACTATGAAGAATTTACGCAAATTAATTATTTTATTATTTTTTTCATTGATTATAAAGATTTATAAATCTCAAATAATTCTTGATATATGTATGAGGGGAGTTAGAAATTATCACATGAGAAATTGATGATTTGATTAGTGTCAACAAAACTTTTTCCCTTGGTTAAACAATGTTTCATATTAAAAAGAATTTATTTTACTTATATATAATAGATAGATTATATAAATTTTATTTTAAATCCATTTAACGTGCAAATTTTATTTTAATTAAAAATAAATTTGTATAATCATAGTTTATATTTAAAAATTAGTTTTGCTATTAATAAAGCTCGTCAAATATATAAGTATTTTTTTAAACGAAAGCTAAAATAAAAAAAATTAGTATTTTAGGAAATAGAGGCATTATGTCTCAATTTTTATTACCCCACATGCTAAAGTGTTTTCTTATTTAAATTTTAAATATGACTGGATTGGCTATTGCCTGAAGTATCTTGGGATGCAACAGGATGCCAATCCCATGATGTCTAAAATATTTGAAAAAAATAATTTAAGCATATGAGGATAATAATAATTATGGCATAGCATTTAAGGCATCAAGTGCCTCTACGGTGGCAGCAAGGTCAAAGAACCTCAATTTTTTTTTTATAAGATTAACTGACATTTGGATGTGCAGAAAGTTTATAACGCACCATAAAATTATATTTATGTCCCTTCGGGAAAAAAGATTTATGTGATGATTATTCAAGTTAACGATGAAATTGGGTATAATTACGTGTGCAGCTACAAATGTTTAGTGTGTAGCTATGCCTAATTTGGTTTCTTTTTTTAAGCAAAATTTTGTGTGTAATTATAATAGTGTACTCAATTATAATATAAGAATATAATTATAATATTATTAATTTAAAAAATATTAATATTAAAATAATATTTTTATATTATAATTAAAATGTAAATGTATTAAAAATGTAATATTTTTTTATTTTTTGCTGCCTAAAACCCTTTTAATCCATTAAAAGAGAATATTTTAACTAAGACAAGCAGTAAGCCAGAGTCCGCGAGCTTAGTAATGGGCTGGGCTTATGCTCTTTGAATTACTTCCCATTACCGAAAATTCTCCAATACTGAAGATATATAAAATTTTTTTTTTTAATATTTTAATATATATTTTTAATTTAATATTAATAAAAATAATAATATTTTATCTTCTCTGGAGATTCTCCATGACATGAGAAAATAAACTGCTGTAACGCGGTGCCGTTCCAATCATTAATGTCGAAATTTGGATCTCCTAACAGCAGAGGATTCGGAATCTCGTTTCGCTTTCTGACATTCAAAGTCATGTCGCTTGTCTTTCGTTCGCAGTTTGCTTGGAAAGAACTGTGGGTCTGAAAATCTGGACCTTTCCGAATACCGTCAAGATTACCGGCTATATTTATTCGAAAAGAAAGATTTGTACAAAGAATAATGTTATCGAAGATGCTTAGACAGGCAGAAACCAACTTCAGAGCTAGGTTTCTACCATCCGTAAGTTCAACGACCCTCGTGAATCTTCTCTCTCGTTATGGTTGTGAATGCAGTTGAAAGGATTGAGTGACTGAGACCGAATTTTTGCCATCAATTTGTGTTTTGGACTTATGCTCGTAACAATTTGTCTGTTTTTATTTTAATCAGTTTTGTTAGAGAAGTAGCTAAAACTGTGAAAACCTAAACCCTCTCATCTCTTTCAGAAACCCTTCACGGAGCAAATTATAGTTTTGAGTAACATTTGCTTGACTTTAAAGCCACTGTTCACCTTAACAGTTTAACTTCTATCAACTGCCCACCTTCTGCTAATTTCTCTCACTATAGATTCCTAGTGTTTAGAATAGACCTAAAATTAATATATATACAATTGGGCGCAAGGAGCGGTGACTGTCAGATGAAACTGCAGCATGGCAGGTGACGTTTATTATTTGTGATGTTTTTAACTCATTGACTTGAAGAAACGTGGCATTAGATCGTATTAATCTGAGCTTCTGAATGATGATTTTATTTCCTTGCTTATATTGCATTATCATTGGTACTTCGATGACGGTATTTTATATAGGATCATAAGAAGAATGATGCATGGGTCTGCTGTAATGTGTTATCTATAGCTTTTAGTTTTGGCCCTTACTCATTCTTGATACTTAATCAGTTTGATGGGTCTCAAATGATTTTCACCGTCATCTAGAAGTTGTATCTCAAGTAAGCATCTATTAGTTTGCAGGGATCTGATTATTTCATTTGTTTGCCCCATCAATGATCCTGCTTCTTGGAGATGCTTTCTGAAATTGGATATGGCTATACATAAGTTGACAAAAACCAAAGGAAGCTTTGCTTGGTCTGAGGAAAGAGTCTTTTTTCCGAGTGCTTGAATGATAATTCCTGACTTGGTTGAATGTAGGGTTGGTATGCAAGTATTGGAATTCTCTGTCACTTTGATATGTGCGGTTTATAAATCTGTATTATCTGTTTCATTCGGCTCGTCAGAAAAGTAAAGCAAAAAGTAGAAAACTCTTAGGTTTAGAAAACTTTTTTATATATAATATGTTTTGGGAATTGTTAATAGCATAGCTTATATGTACCTTGCTGCTCACATTATTAAATTCGAAATACCTTACTTCCAGAAAATTAGTGGTTGATCAAATATATTTTAATATTTGATATGTTGAATATAATAGAGGAATACTCAATTCTATATCTACTTTTTAGCTTTTTCTAGATGTGCATCTATGTATCGTTATGGTTTGGGCATTCGATTCTTTAGTTTGGGTTCCAGTAGTTGCAAGACAATCTGGGATCCGACTGTGTCCCTTCAACTCAATCACTCAAGTCTTATCTTGCTTGAGAAATGCAGCACAAGGGATCACTTGAAGCAAATCTTAGGGCAGATTATGAGGAACAATCTTATTGGTCAAACATTTCCAATGAGCAGACTCCTATTGTTCTCTGCCATCTCACACTCAGAGAACCTAGACATGGCTAAAGTCCTCTTTGAACACTTTACTCCTCTTCCCAATCTCTTTATCTACAACACTATGATTTCTGCACTTTCATTCTCAATGAGTCAGTCATTTACTTTATACAATTCAATGCTACATGCTCATGTGCAACCAGATAAGCATACACTACTTCAACTACTCCGTGCCACCAAATGCATAGCTGAAGCCAAGCAAATCCATTGTCATGCTATTGTTACAGGTTTAATGTTGCAAGGTTATCTTCAAAATACCCATATAAAAGTTTACTTGGATAATGGAAATTTGGGGCTTGCACTTCAGCTGTTACATCATATGCCTGCTCCGGACTCTGTATCATTCAATATCGCTATTGTTGGTTTTGCCAAGAACGGATTTGGTGCAAAAGCACTACAATTATTCCACAGAATGGTGAATTTGGGTCTTGAACCTGATGAGTATACCATGTTAGGTGTTCTTTTGTCTTGCAGGCAGCTAAGAAATGTAAAGTTGGGGAAATCTGTTCACGCATGGATCCAAAGGAGGAAAGTTATTGGTTCTTCAGATTTAATCTTGTGGAATGCTCTTCTTGATATGTACTTAACATTCAACGAATTGGAGCTTGCTCGAAGGACATTCAATCGGTTAGAGGAGAAGGATATTGTTTCTTGGAATACCTTGATTGCTGGATGTGTGAAGTCTGGGGAACTCAAACTTGCTCATGACATTTTTGATCAAATGTCTGACAGAGATCTTGTTTCTTGGAATTCTTTGATCGCTGGATATGCTCAGAATGGTCATTATTCAATGGTAGTTAAGTTGATAAGGAGCATGCTTGCCAATAACATATGGCCTGATCATATTACAATGGCAAACTTCATCTGTGCTGCAGCCGAGATCGGAGTTCTTGATCAAGGGAAATTGGTGCATGGTTGGGTAGTAAGGAAGAAGACAGAGATAGATGCATTTATGGGTTCAGCATTAATAGACATGTACTGCAAGTGTGGAAGTGTTAAAAGTGCATTGATAATCTTCAGGGAACTATCTGAAAAAGATGTTGTTGTATGGACAACAATGATTACTGGATTAGCATTCAATGGTTATGGAAGCAAAGCTCTGGAACTCTTTGCTGAAATGAAGAAGTTTGTAATGCCAAATGAGATAACGTTTGTAGCTATTCTTACAGCTTGTACTCACAGTGGCCTCGTGGATCAAGGGATCAAAGTTTTTAACGACATGAAAGCAATTTTTGGTATTGAACCCAGAGTGGAGCATTATGGATGTTTGGTTGACCTTTTAGGGCGATCAGGGAGGTTGGCTGAGGCTAAGGTCGTGATTGACACAATGCCAATGAAACCAAGTCGATCTGTCTGGGGGGCAATGCTGAGTGCTTGTAGAGCTCATGGAAATGTAGAACTAGCAGAGATGGCATTGACAGAGCTGCTAAGCTTAGAGCCTGATAAAGAAGGCGGATATATTTTGCTGTCCAATGTTTATGCTGCATGTGGAAGGTGGAGCTATTCAGATCAGCTTAGAGAAATCATGGAAAGCAGGGGACTAAAGAAGACAGTTGGTCGTAGTAATGTATCTATTGATGGAGTTATCCATCATTTTATGGCATCTGACAAGCAGCAGCTTCCCAGATGGGAAGAGATACAGCATATTTTGAACTGTCTAAATAGGGAAATGAAAGCTTACACTGAGTCCCCATCAGATTTGATGCTGTATTGGCTGGAACGTTGTTGATATAATTTTTCTGAAATTTCCATCCAGAGATGACAATGTTCCCTGCAATTTAATGTTTGCCCCGCCGGCAATATTTTCTATTGTTCTTTTAGCACATACTCCAAAGTGAAGCATGAGTAACTCAAGAAGAAATGGTTTACAGCCTCTCTCTGCCTTTGGACTGCTAAACAACTTTGTGTTAATAGGTGATACTGTCCTGAAAATTTTCTTTTCAATGATGATTGCACCGAATTTTTCTTAAAATATGCAATTTTTCATTGCTAAAAAGGAATGCCATAGTAACAATGATGTCTATTGTTTTAGGGTTATTATTCTCATAAGCTCAAATTATAGTAAATCCTTGGTGCATTCAAATAGCTGTATCAATACAATTGTTACGTGGAAGAGAAACATTAATAACGCGTCAAAATATTAATTTTGAAATAATTTATTGTTTTACATTTTAATCTTATTATTCTTTTTATTTCGTTTATAAACTCAAAGTTTCTTGTTTTTTGAGTTGGTTAACTTATAAGGGTGAGATTAGGAATTTAACAGAGTTATTAAGAAAATAAAGGAAATAAAGGGATGAATTAATAAATTTATAAATTAATGTTTTCTAAAGGATAATTTAACAAAAAAAGAAATTATTAAGGTAAATTGACTAATTTAGTAAAGGGGGTATTGAGTTCATAAACAAAATTTCAAAAAATTAAAGTTAAAATATAAAGATAATAAATTAATCTGAGTTGACATTCTATCAAACAATTATGTGTTTTTTTTAATGTGTTATATAATGATCCTACTAATACAACAATTATTAAAGATACACATAAAACTCTCTTCAAATTATTTTTTTCATGTTTTTAAAATATATTATATTTTTATAAATAAAAAAATAGTCAAAATATATTTATATCTTTTATCAGAAAATTTATATTCTTATGGCTATACTTATAAATATGATCTTTGTTATTAATATATACTTCATACAGTTGTTAATGTTGAATTAAATTATTATATTATAATTCTTAATTTTGGAAAATTATTTTTTAAAAATATTTTTACTTAAATAAATTAATTTTTATTAAATGATTTTATAAATTTTTAAATTTAATATCATAATTATTTTATATTGATAATTTATATATTTAATATTTGTTATATTATATAATATAAATTTTTTATAAATAAATATAAGTGTAATCTACATAAATATAAGTCTACTATAATTTTTTAAAACAAATTTGTGTAACTTAAATATTTTCAGAAGAGAAGAAAATAATTTATATTTATTTTTATGACATATTTTAAGGTCATACTCAGTGATAGTTGCTTTTTGTGGAGCTATTGGCTCCGACAAGCAATGTCCACAGTAGTTCTTAACAACAAAATAAGTGAACTAGGTTTGTCCTTCATATCATGCAGCTGAAATTGAGAGTCGAGAGCTATGCCTCGACTACATTACTATATTTGGTAAGAATTTAATATTATGTAATATTTGTTTGACATTATATAAGATATTGTATAACATAAAATTGTATGATTATATATTAGGTTATCCATTTTATAGTACTAAATAAAATAAAGATTAATTATTTTGACAAAATATCTTTCACTTATATAAAATTATATTCAACAAAATGCTAAAATAAAAAAGGAATTTGATGTTTTTTTTACACTTATACAAATTCATTTTATCATTAATATATCAATATACAGTTAAGGTGGAATAGAAAAAATTAAAATTTGAAATTAAGAATAAATGAGTAAAACCTCATTTGGTCCCTCACCTATTGAGTATTTCTCTATGTGGTCCCTTATAAATTTTTTTAATTTGGTCCTTCATAAATAAGATATTTCTCAATTTAGCCCCTTACATATGAATATTTTTCAATTTGGTCTCTCATAAACAAAAATCATTATCAATAATATATTTTATATTTTTTAAATTAACTTATTTTTTGAGGATATTATTGATAACAATTTTATTTGTGATGAATCAAATAGAGAAATGTTTATTTGTGAAGAGCTAAATCGAGAGGACAATTTTATAAGGAAACAAATCTAAAAATATTTTATCTGTGAGTGGCCAAATTGGAAAAAAAAATCTACGTGGTCATATTTGTTAAATTAACATATTTTTTTGAAGATATTATTGATAATAATTTTATTTACAAGAAATCAAATGAAGAAATATACATATGTAAGTGACTAAATTGAGAAGACAATTCCATGAGGTATCAAATTGAAAAATATCTTATATATAAGGAACCAACTTGGGAAAAAAATTTGAGTTTGTATTTATTAAATTATCTTATTTTTTATTATATTATTAATAACAATTTTATTTGCGAGTGTATACATGTGATGGACTAAATTGAGAAAACAATTCAGTGAGGATCAAATTGAATAAGTCCTATATGTTAGAAACCAGATTGGGAAAATTTTCTATGAATTCATATTTTAAATTAACTCATTTTTAAGAATATTATTGATAACAGTTTTATTTATGAGGAATCAAATAGATAAAGATACATATGTAAAACTAAATTGATAAAACAATTCTATAAGGGATCAAATTAAAATTTTTTTTACAAGTTTGTATTTTTTTTTATGTTAAGTTATTTTTTAGAATATTATTGATAATAATTTTATTTGTGAGGGATTAAATGAAGACAGGTATATATGTGAGGGACTAGATTAAGAAGACAATGACATCAAACTAAAAAATATCTTATTTAGAAGGGACTAAATTGATAAACATTTCCACAAGAGTAAATTAAAAAATATTTCATATGTAAGGACCAAAAAAAAATTTTACTAAAAAAAATATGAAATATCTTACTAACATAATTATATCTTATTAAACCAAGAAATAATGTATTAGTAATACGATATTCTAACTCGATTATATAAAGTTATTAACTTAAACAGTCCGATATTAGCAACAAATGTATATAAAAATGAATGGTATTATGAGTTTATATAATTCAACCTTATACAAACCGTCAAACGCACAATATAACAGCATTGTCCCAAGGACAGTCAACTATTCCTTCCCTCGGTATGGCAGACTTAACTTGCCACAGCTTTAATCGTATGGCAGATATTTGTAATTGAGGTACAAGGAAAATACGACGGGGTGAACAGTAAAATATAATAATTTCAGCATAAATTTCCTTAACAAATATAATCACAGCGTGTTATCTGTACAAGACAACCACTGCCCAAAAAACTACATAATACAATGCACAACTAGCAAGATATTGTACAACCTAATTTTGATAAATTGGACCAAAAAAACGGCTGATACTAATTATGAATCTTGGTTAGTAACCTAGAACCGGTGTCAGATTACCTCCGCTTGACCTATCAATCTTAACTTATCATGTATGTTTTAGCAAATTTCATCAAAATTATGTCATTATTTGTTCACTTTATCCACTGTAAATTTAACTGAATCAATCTAAAGGCAGAAGAGATGCATGCTAGGAGAAAATTATGCTTAACTCAGGATAGCACTTTTTCAGATCATGGAAAACTAACTTGTTAAATTACTAGCACTAACCTAACATAAATATACCACTGCTGCTAGAAACCAGTCAATCACGTCGCTCAAGAGCTGGCTGTAACCCTACTACCATCTCTTAACCCTTGAAGACACAAATGCAGAGTTCTTTGCACACTGTCTGCAACTAATTTCAACCTACCTTGACTTACATCTGCTGCTGAACTCCATTAACCTCAACTGTTCGTGCCACCCTCTGCTCACATTTCTCCCAATCATCAACGCGCAACCAACATCCCCTACCTCCATGGCTTCCATCCATGCCAACAAAGGACACATTATGACCATCACCAAACGAATATCTCAACTTTACTGAAATACAGTTAGGCAACCAAGCAGCACCAGCAGCAGCATTGATGTGGGGCATGTGAGCAGGATCAAGCACAACAATCAGTGCAAAGTCAACAGAATTATGTGAGCGATCATAATGAATGTTGCTTCTGAAGGTAGATAAGTTATCAGAGTTCTCATCCATATTCAGCCCAGCATCGTTTTCAGGACATAATTCAATCCGTGGTTTTTGAGCTTGAACCATGTCTCCTACTTGTGCTTGGGCTAATCCCTTTTTCCATGCTATCAATTTCAAGAACTCTCTCAGTACTGATACAGGTAAGGTGAGAAGAGTTATGAATGATGCAACACGAGAAGCATCATAAGGCTCTGATGCCACCCGCCGGCTGAAGTAGTCGCATATTTCACTTATTTCAGATTGACTCAACTCTTCTTGTGCAGTGTTCAAGTTCTGTTGCTGTTGCTGCTGTTGATGATGGAATCGTGTCACACTGATGACTTGAAGAAGCAGCTGAACTCTGTGGACACTAACAGCAAACACATTGCCCCTGGACAAGGACAATAAAAGAAGGAGACATGTTTCTCCTTAGTGTCCATAATAAAGAGAAAAACAAGAATTAAAAAGAAAGAGACCTGAATACATTCAGAGCTGACATGTCAATTTAAGTACCAATATGCAAAAGCAAGGACCAGATAAGAAAAATAGATAAGACACATTCAACATCCTTAAAATTTTTCTATGGTGTATGGGCTATAAAGGCACAATAAACCAGGCTAAATAACAAGTGTGCAGGGCAAAGAAACATGATTTTTGAAGAGACATTAGATACACCAAATGTAAAATAGAGAAAGGCAAATTGTGGGGTTGGTATAGGAAGGATATGAAGGTGGCAAAAACATGAAGAAGAAAATACAACAAAGGAGGAGACAAAAAGAAAAGGAACTGCAATTAGACTAACCCAACAAAAAAGGCAATGCAGGCTGCTCCGGGTCCAAGTTCAAAAGGGCACCTTCATTTTCTTTCAAAATAGATCCCAGGATCTCTTTCAAAAGATCTGGTAACTGGGCAAATAGCAACAGAACTCCAAGATACTTGAGAATACCTCTCAGAACCTTCTTAAGAGCAACAAGAGGAGCCCATCCACCTCCATATCCTCCATCATCACCGAGACCAATAATGGCTGTGTTCAGTTCACCTTTGACATGTGCGGGGACACCAGCTCCAGGAGTTCTACGTAAAGAGACTGCTGATGTCATCATAGCTAAATTAGAAGATCCTGCTAAAGCATTCCCCACTCGGTTAAGACCAGAAACTTGATTTCCTGTCCTAGACATTGCAGCAGGAGTAGATAGGTTAATTCTACTTCCATTTGCAGCTGGCAACTGAGAACCTGAACTAGGGTTAGGATTGTTTGAATTTGCCAAACCAACTGCCTGCTGTCCAGTAAAATTAGGATCAAAGCCATTTAATTCTTGGGCAACATGTTCCATAATGAAAGGCCGAAATTGTGGACAAGGTAATGATCCCCCAGAGGGACGGCCCCTCTTTGGGTGGTGTTGCAGGCTGCAACCAAACCTGATCTCCTGCAAAGCAACGCATATCTACTGCAAACTGTTTCCTGTATATGATTCTTATCCAGTAGGGACCACGTAGCACAACAGAGACATCAATGGGCAAAAGTGAACTAGGAACAATGCCTGGGTCACCGCGTCCAGCAGCAGCTAACATTGCAAGGCTTTGATTAGTGAGAGACCCACTAGCAGTAGACATGACAGGGCTTCCCCCAGGACCAGATGTAGCCAGACCAACATTTGCGACTGTATTACCCAACAGAAGTCGCTGCGGTGGTATATAACCAGTCTGTTTAGGTGAGGAAGATGGAGTTTCTGGAACGCCAGGAACTGGTCCAGCTCGTGCTGGCCTGGTTGCAGCTGCCAGAATATGTAAGGGTCCAGCAGTTAGTCGAATGCAGTCCAAGAGCGATGAAACTTCAGCTTCATTAATGAAATCTTCAAGAAACTGTAGAACAATAGCATCAAATATAGTAAATATTATGTCAAGGATTTTTTTATGAGGGGTAGGCAAAGTACCAGGAATTATATCTTAGTATCTAGACAACAGACAGCTTCACATAAATTATAGCACAACCCAATTACCAAAAGGAAAATTTATCAATAATTAAGTTTTACAATTGGCAGAAATGATCATATCAAAGCATGTGAGAATGTCCTTTTCTCAGTGAGAAAATTTAATTGCCAGCTACTGACGATGAACCAAATCTAATGCATGTTGCACCATCAGCTGTCAAAAAAGAAGCTGTTCCAAAGGATTTTCATCCAAATGGTCATATAAAGTTTAAGAGCAAATAAGAAAATTGGACATACTTTAATTGAAGTAGTGATATATTAGCTCGCAATTTTGGCCAATGTACTCGGCCCAGCCCGGCTATTTTCAAATAATTATATATTTATATAATATAATTAATATAATAATTATATTATGTAATAAAAAGGTTAATATTTTTTTATTGGTTTTTATGTTCTCTTCGTTCGCAACTTCACATTCAGTTCTTCTTCTTCATTGTCTCCACCGCGTCTCTGCTCTTTCCCTTTCAAATCTCATCAGCTTTGTTTGACTGTCTCTCTGTGCTCATCGTCATTGCCATTCACCCTTCGCTAGTTGATGTTGTCTCTTCCATTTGTCGTAGGTGAGTGGCTCTATCAGTGTTGTCATTTTCCCTGTTTGCGAGCATTAATAGTGTGTGATTGTGTCATTGTGACTACAAGGCTCTTCAAGCTTCCTCCGGCGACTTCTACACAGAAATTTCCAAGTTTGTCATTTTAGTTCTTCAATTTGTCGATGATTCTAATTAGGGCTTGGGAATTTTCTGGTTCTTCAATTTCTTCAGTTTGTCATTTCAGTTCTTCGTTCGCGACTTCACATTCAGTTCTTCTTCTTCATTGTCTCCACCGCGTCTCTGCTTTTTCTCTTTCAAATCTCATCAGCTTTGTTTGACTGTCTCTCTGTGCTCGTCGTCATTGCCATTCACCCTTCGCTAGTTGATGTTGTCTCTTCCATTTGTCGTAGGTGAGTGGCTCTATCAATGTTGTCATTTTCCCTGTTCGCGAGCATTAATAGTGTGTGATTGTGTCACTGTGACTACAAGGCTCTTCAAGCTTCCTCCGGCGACTTCTACACAGAAATTTCCAAATTTGTCATTTCAGTTCTTCAATTTGTCGATGATTCTAATTAGGGCTTGGGAATTTTCTGGTTGTTTTGATTAGTATATCAAATGTCGTAGATTTATTTTAATCAACATTGTTAAAAGTGATTGTTTCGATTAATATATTCAAAAATTTTCTATCTGTCTTAGTTGGCATATCCATATGTGGCTTTGCATTAATCAACATTGTTAAGAATGATTGTATAATGCATTATTAAATGGGTCACATGATAATATTTTTGTCTTGGGAAACAATGCATGCCAAAATTTTTGTATCTCTATAACTTTATTTACTTTAACTTTAGTTTATACCAATTGGCAGCTATGTTATTATATGCAAGATCTTCTTTACTTTGAGTTGAAAGAATTAATTCCAAAGTATTAGGTTTGTTTGCATTTTTAAGCTTTATAATTACTGTTTTGTTGGATGAGTTTATGTATAACTAGTGCTGCTTGCTGCTTCTTCATTTCCTATTTATTTTGTATATCCATTTCTCTCATGATGGTGATAAATTCTTTGGGGGAATTGGTCCACCAAGATAGGTAGACCAAATTATTTATAATTAGACATGCAAGTATGAAAAGCATACTATTCAATGAGACCTATATATAACATACCTACAATACTATTCATAATTGGTTTGAATGACCTATTTATCTTTGGTAGATCAAGTCTACCTTTGAATCCATCTATGATGATTACCTATATAAAGGAGTTGACTGAAATAAATTGTATAAGTTATGATTAGTGTGTTTATTGCATTATGGTTGGCTGTCATCTTATGTTGACTGAAATAAATTGTCCAAGTTAAGGAATCAGTCACTTGTCTTCTACTTTAATATAATGTGTTCAAAACGATAATTAGATGGCAGAACCAAGTCATTCAGCCCTAACCCTAACTTATGAAAAAGGTACATCCCAAGGTAGTAATGTTCCAACCAACGTAGCATCTGTCCCTTCTAATGTTGGTAATAGTGTCATTGGTAATGGCACTGCTGCTACTGCCTCTGCCACTGAACCTGTTGTAGATTCTATGTTAGTGGGTGAAAAAAAGAAAAACCCCTCCCAAAGAAATCAGAGGTGTGGGAACACTTTGTTAAACTTGCTATATAAGAGACTGAGGGGGATGTTAGAGCTGCTTGTAAGTACTGTGATGCCTCATATGTGTGTGATCCCAACAAACAGGATACAAATTCCCTAAGAAAACATCTATTAAGGTGTAAGAAGCATCCAAATAAGGCTGAGGAGAGAACATAAACAATGTTGCAATATATTAGGCTAAGTGAAGGAGGTCAACCAAGAATATTGGTCCCCCATACTTACAATTTGGAACTGTGTCGCAAAGCTTTGTCTAGATATGTTATTAAGGATAAGATGCCATTTTAAGCTGTTGAAAATGAAAGGTTTAGGAAATTTTGCAACTAGTTGGAGCCACAATTTCTAGTTTCTTCCAGAATGATAGTTATCAGAAATTACTACAAGTTTTATCTTGATGAGTTTAAGAGGGCCTATTTGGTTGCTAGAATCAAGACGAGAGAATGAGAAATACTCCTATTCCCATGTTTGGTTGACAGATTGGGTCCTTATTCCTATTCCCTAAGGAACCTACTCTCCCTCATATAAGGGATAGTTCTTTCTCTAATTAAAGCTATGAAATGAGATTGGTCTCATAAGAATGTAAATATGTTTGACAAAAGTGACTCCACTTATAATAATTTTTGGACAAAAATTACCCTTGTAATACATCAAAACCTTAATTTATTATTATTTTATTTAATATATTATTATTTATTAATTATTTATTATTATTATTATTATTATTTTATTATTAATATTATTAATTTATTAAATATATATTATTATATATATATATATATATTAATATATAATTATATTATCAATTAATAATTCAAAGAGATGTCTGCCTTTTTTTTTTTTTTTATGATAAGGGATAATATAATAAAATATGCACACTACCTAATTGATTCCCATGTGTAATTTACTAACTAAATAAAATAACAGAAGACATGTATATTCTCATTCCTTCCCAATCAAACAACATTTTTATTCTTATTCTCACTCCCACTCCTATTCTCATTCTCATTATATCAATTCTAACAACTAAACGGGCCTTAAGAAATTTAAAGATTATTTGAAGAAGTCATGTTTTCATGCTTGTCTCACCACATATACTTGGACATTTGTGAAAAATCTCAATTACATATACCTCACAGCTCATTTTATTGATAAGCAATGGAGACTGTAGAAGCGAATCCTTAATTTTTGCCTTATTGAAAATCATAGAGATGACACAATAGGAAAAGCGATTGAGAAATGTTTGTTAGAATGGGGGATTGAAAGAGTATTCACACTAACTGTAGATAATGCAAGCACTAATGACATAACTATTGCGTAGTTGAAAAAATGACTGCGAAACTAGAATAGGTTAGTTTGCATTGGGATTTCTTACACATGCGTTGTTGTGCGTATATTTAAAATTTAGTTGTGAATGATAGCTTGAAGGATTTAAATAGCTCTATCACCGCTATTCAGAATGCGGTGAAGTATGTTCAATCTTCTCCTACGTGGTTGTAGCGGTTCAAAAGTTTTGTTGAAAATGAGAAAATAGAATCAAATAGTCTTCTCCGCTTGGATATTGCAACTAGGTGGAATTCTACCTACCTTATGTTAGATAGTGCAATAAAGTCTCAAAAGGTGCTTGAACGGATGGAAGATGAGGATGATGGATTTATTGTGCACTTTAATGAGGGTGATTATCGGCTTAGGCCACCAAACACCTTGGATTAAAGTGTTGTAGCTGTTTTTGTAAAGTTTTGATTCTACAATATGATTGTGAGGTTATCTTGGTGCTTATATGTGACCTCAAATACTTGTTTTGATGAAATTGTGGATGTTTATGATACTTTGGAATTGAATATTACCTATGACAAGCCTGTTATAAAGGAGATAGCCAAGAATATGATGGCTAAGTACGATAAATATAAGGGGAGATAAGAAGATATGAATCCTTTGTTAGTGATAAGGCTGATGTTTAATCCAAGATATAATATTGGCTATGTCGATGCTATTTTTGATGATCTATATTGTGATCTTGTTGTGTGTGAAGCCATAAAGAACAAAATTAGAGAGGCATTAACTCACCTATATGATCTCTACTCTGATGGAGTTGTTAAAGACTCAGTTGAAACCACTTCAGAGAGTGGAACGTCTGATAATACAAGTCGCATATCAAATCACAAGTATGAGTAGGAAGTTTTAAAAAAGACAAAAGTTTCTTTTAAACATAAAATTGAGTTGGAAAGGTATATGGAACAAGAATTGGTTCGAGTAGGTCCTTCCTTTGATATCCTTTCATGGTAGAGGGACAACACCACAAAGTATAAAGTGTTGTCCCAAATTGCATGTGATGTCTTAGTGGTTCCTGTGTCAACTATGGCATCTGAATATGCTTTTAGCACTGGTAGACGTGAATTAGATGTGTTTAGGAGCACTTTGTCTCCCAAAATGACTTAGGCCTCAGTTGCATTCAAAATTGGCTATCCCCCATGTGTTTAACTTTAATGATCGTGATTTTGACCAATTTGAGGACTATGAAAGCTTTGCATCTGGTAAAACCATAATTTTCACTTTATTTTATTTTTACTTATGTTTTTCTACCTTTTCTTACTTGTAGTACAATGTATAATGTATAACAAAAGGAAGCAAAAGGAAGGGAACTTGAGAAATTATGAAGTAAAGTTCAAAAGGGATTCATCTCTCCAAAAACAAAAGGAAAATTAAAGATAAGCATCATCAATAACCTATAAGTGTTGTTATCCACCCCTTGATCTGTGAACAAAAACCTTCTGTAGTAGTAGAGCAAATAGCTAAAACTTTTAATAAAAAGATATGCAAAAAAAATAATTCAAATAAATAAGACAAGGTACCTGATATTAATTCCAAGGGTAAAAAATGATAAGCCAAATGCATGCACACACAATAAGTCTTGTCCCTCATATTCCCTCATAAAGTACTTGTCACCCTTCTTCAAACAGAACTAAATCAGATTGTGAGAATGACTAGAAGAAAGAAGAGTATAAAACTACATGCAGAAGAGCCATAATATGGCAACATGATTGAAACTACAAAAATTGCAACTGCAGTATACATGAGATGGCAATATTTGGGGTTACTAGTATTATATTTAAAAGACGAAAAGAACAACAGAAATTCTAACTCATTGGCAAACAAACCAGAAAAGAGATGATTATATCTTGACCAGAACTCATGAACCCCATTTGCATTAACTTATAGAAAGCATTCTTAGCCACAATTGAGAGTTTGAACAATAATGTATCTAGCATATGTTTTCCATAAAAATATACTAAAAACGTAGTAAACTTCATCATTCAACTAGAGATATTCCTTTTATAGACAACTTTGAAAGATAGTATTTGTAGAACCAGAATTTAAAGGCAGTTAAATATCCAAGGTTGTGACCCTACCACCAAGTGCTCCGAAAATTAAAGAAAATCCACATATACAAAAGTTCAGCTTAAAATTTTGTCCTTTTAAAAATTTATCAGAAAATCCTAAAGGTAAGACACGTAACAAAGACTCCACCACGAAAAGTGAAATCATGAAAAGATAATATAACAAAATTGTCCATCGTAACATAGCAACTCAACACTCCAAATTCCCAAGAAAGACAATTTTTTCTCCAATAAGAAAACAAGCCTCTATGTAAAAGAAAAAGAGAGGAAGTTACCCGTATCGATAATTCTTGAAAAATCGTAATTAGTAAAAAAAAAAACTTTTAATCTGAGGGTCAGGGTTAATGAAGGCATGCTTCCAACGGTCCATGTTAATTAATCCTACTACAGGGGATCCAGGTTCAATAAGCAACCACTAAGAAGAGTTTCCCTTATAAAGTAAGCACAAAATCATCTTAAATCCATGATTTTTAGACTTCAATAATGCATTTAAGAGCCACCATAACCGATATTGCATCACAACTGAAAATAATTTTGCAAAACTACAAATAAATTATTCCTTATTTCACCCAAAAAAATAAATATTTTTAGTTAAACAGCATTTGTGAAATGTTAACGATGCTCTATTTCTAGCTAAGGTAACATGAACATGTTATATAATAAAGAGTTGAATCCATTATCTTTTGAGAAGAAGATGAATTCCTAGAATTGCAGTAAACCGAGTAATGAGTTGAGGAGAGGAAGGAAAGAGAATTTCGCTAACCTGTTTACACCACTTAGAGATGACATTAAGGCAAATCATACGCTGCTGAGTCTAGGTAAGGAATTTAAGAAGGGTAATTGTCTTGTCAGTATCAAATAGTTCGGTGGACCTACATTTGTCGACGAGTTCTTTGAGGGAGGCGTAAGAATCCTGAGCTGCTCGATTCACCAAGCTGGATAACTCTACCATCTATTGCCTTAACTTGATAGCCATTGATTCCGATTTTTATGTATCAGCAATCTATAGTGTATAAAGCATCAAAACTAAGGTTTTAGCTCAGTGCAAGGATTTTACGAGTTACAAGACAGAATGCAATAGCAAAGTAACAAAGAGTGAGAGAGGAGGCTGAAGCCTAAAGAAGGACTCTCTCCTTGAAGAGGGCAAAGAACAATGGAATAAATACCCAGTGTGTATGTCTCACTCATGTTAAAGTATGACTTTCTCTTTTTCTCCTTCAATTTTCTTATTGTCGTCATCCATATTCATTTTTGACATAAATAATTCACTTTTCATTCAAGATAATTCGTATTTTATGAGTTTTTCAATTTCACATGGTGGTAAATTGGGCCTTCTATGTATTTAAAAAATAAATTATTATTCTGCAACAATCTTCCATTATAAAAAATTTAGCTCTGAGTATATTAATGGTGAGTCTTTTTATTATCAGGTGAATCTCCACGTGTCCAATTTAGCATATCATAAAACCAAAAAACAAGAAAAAAATCAAAAAGACAAGTTGGTAGGGAGCGGGTTACCAATATTCAAACAATTAACTGTAGATTCTACTGTGAAGAAACCGCAGCACTCAGATGCGTCTCGCTGCTTCTATTTGTCCGCATCTTCAAGCACAGTCGGAAGGCACCAATTCATCTAATTGAACGGTGCATTTTAGAATTTTTATTTTGCCTGTCTTACTTGTAGAAACGATGTTGTTCGTCTTCTTTGCTCGAATCTTGATTGAACGTAACGTTTTAGAGCCAAACATTTAGTTGGCAATAAACTATGCTTAATCGCATTCTTCTTGCTACCTAACCCAGCTTTCTTGGTTTGTGTTTTGGCAAAAAAAGTTCTGAAGCTTCAGACTCTACCGCCTAAGAAGAAGAAGAAGAAGAAGAAGGAGAGAGAGGAAAATAAAATATATTATGGTCTGGTATTTTGGCTACACAAGAGGTAATTGGTTCTTGCTTTTAACATATTGTATTTGTTCCTATTGTTATCTTTATTTCTTACCTTCCCATTATTGTGTCTACTAGAGAATGTTTTGAATATCAGTGAGTATTTTCTTCTTTATTCCGTAGTGCATGTATGATATATAGTCCTTTGTGCTTTAGAGAGGTATTGCACGTGAGAAAAGAAAAAACATGTACCTATTGTATTGATCAGAATAGTAAAAGAGAAACTTGGGATTTTTCCTATTAATATCATATATATATATATATATATATATAACGGCTTTGCAAGTGCATATTTATCATATAAAGGACATGAAAAGTGATAATAGAGAGCTCAATGTAAGTATTATGTTGGTAAAGAAAATAATTAAATTACCTTGAAGCATAAGCCTAGAGTTGGCATGGAGTTTGACAGTGTTGAGGTAGCATGACAGTTTTGGATTGAATATGGTGGAAAGGTGAGATTTAGAGTTAGGAAGCAATACTTGAACAAGAATTTAAAAAAGGGGAGTTGTCACTTTTTTTACCAGTTTGTTTGTTGCAAGGAGGGACATCTGAGACCTGACAAAAGAGACTCTTTAACTACTAATCATAGGCATGAGACTAGAACAGATTGCAAAGCCAAAATTGCACTTGTTGCCATGAATGCAAAGTTTAGAGTCCATGAATTCGTGAAGGCTCATAACCACCCTCTTTAGCTTGTAGAGACGAGGCATATGTTGGCCTCACAACGTAAGATATCTTTAACCCAAGCATATGAGCTTAAATTAGTTGAGGACTCTGGACTCCAGGAAATAACTGCATTTGAGCTTATGAGCACATAAGAAGGAGGTAGAACGAATCCTAGTTTTACCAGATTGGATGCAAAAAAAAAAAATCTTTGTTCAAGGAGACAATGAAGCTTAGTTTATAGGGGAGCGAGTTGTTTATGGCAATTTTTCTAACAGCAGTTTTTTTGAGAACCCATCATTTTACCATGCATATCAGATGGATGCTGATGAATAAATAACAAATATTTTTTAGGCTAACACATGCACGATCCTTGACTATAGATATTTTGATAATTTGGTTTCTTTATATACAACTTATTGTACAAATTATGCACATAGACCATTTGCCATGTTTTCTGGATTCAACCATTATAAGCAAGTCATTATCTTTAGAGTTGCATTACTATATGATGAAATGACTGAGTCATTTAAATGGTTGTTTGAAACATTCTTAGAGGCACGCGGACAAAAAAGACTAAAAACAATTTTCATTAATCATGACTAGGCTATGGCTAAAGAAATAAGTGAGTAGTGTGTTTTTTCTTGTGTTATATATACACTTTTAGCCATATATAATGTTCTTTAAAATCTATCCTCGCAGGTAAGGTGATGCTTGAGAGACGCCATGGCCTTTGTTCATGGCATTTAATGTAAAATGGGATCAAACATCTTGATAACTTCATGAAGGATGGATCTCATTTCTTAACTGACTTCAAAAAGTGCATGTTTAGATATGATGATGAAGTGCAATTTGAGAGAGGTTGGAGAAAGTTGCTTTCAAACTATAATATTCATTTAAGTACTTGGTTGACCTCTATGTATGCCATAAAACAAAAGTGGGCAACATGTCATATGAAGCAAGTTTTCACCTTAGGGATGAGAAGCACATAGCTAAGTGAAAATGTGAATTTTGACTTCAAGGCTTGTCTGAAGCCAGATGTAAATATTGTGCAAATTTTAAAGCTTTTAAAAGCATAATAGATAGGAAATGATATAACAAGTTAAAGTGTGAGTTCGATGCTCAGGATAAGCTTCCAGGGTTGAATTTTCAGCATTCATCAATTCTGAATCAACTTTTGTAAATATATACATGCACATTTTGACTTGTTTCATATGGAGTTTGATTTATTCTTTGTTGTCTTTGTCAAGCATAAAAAAGAAATTCCCCCTTTATTTGAGTACGTTGTATCCATGGCAAATCAAGAAAGAGAATGGAGAGTCGCATTTGATCCTATTCAAAAGTTTATCTCTTGTAGTTGTAGGAAGTTTGAGACATTTAGCATACTATTTAGCCATAGGCTGAAAATGTTTGTTGTTAAGGAAGTTGAGTAAGTTCCTATCTGGTATATACTGAAGAGATGGACCAAATATGCACGTAATGGTATTATACATGATCTAAATGGGAAAGAGGTTGAAGGAGACCCTAAGCTAGCTACCATGCGACATTACAAGCAACTTTCCTCTAAGATGATTAGATTAGCATATGAGGTGTCTACTTTTGAAGAGTTGCATATGCTTGTAGACAAAGACATTGATGATTTATGCAAGAAAGTAATTGATGTTAGGTTAAGAAATGGGAGCATAGACAATGAGCCTATTACAACCACAACTCCTTTGTGCGAAGGAATGGCCCAAGTAAAGGGACTTAAGAAATGAGTTAAACCTAAAAGGCATAAACGAATAGAGTTAGGTTAAACATCTGTCTAACAAGAAAAGAAGGGCTCCACTTATTAGACATTCACAAAACCCACAATATTGGGTATAAAAAATTATGCATGTATGCATTTGTAATGTTCATTCATAATTCCTTAAGTAATTAATAATTATCACTTGTGAATGTAGGAAAATGAATTGCTAAGTTAGTTACAGGGCAGAGTATCTTGTTCAGCACCTCTAGTACCATATGATGAACACCAAACACTTGGAAGTCAATTTAGTTTTACACAAATTTTAAGGGTAATTTAAAACTAACAAACATTTATATGTAATTAATGATTTTGTTCTCACTTTGATTTGTTTGTTATACAAAAGACATTTAAGGATCTTGTACAATCACTTGAAAATCTAAATATCTAAGTTGATCCAACAATTTATAGGTGGCAACAAGGATTTTAAACAAATTTTGTGCCTTTTTGCCTTTTTTTAGAAATACTAAACTGTTGGGTAAATATGTAAACAACAAACAAACTCATATGTATTATTATGCAAAGGTGAATTACAAAGTAGTCACAAGTACAACAAATATATTGGCAGCATAACTACTCCAATACATTGTACATTGGTAGCTTGCCCATTAATTCATATTACAATTGGTTGATCCCATTTTGCTTCATTTAGCATCTCTTGCTTCATTAAGTCATTACTTGAAGACTATTCCACCAGCTTCAACTTATAACTTGTCTTGTTTGCTTTTCCAACTTTCTCTAACTTTCTCGCATATTAAATAACTTGTTCATATGAAACATTAGTGAGTGTTTCTCATTTTCTTTCATCTTCCATCATGTAGTTTTTTTTTTTTTTGCTTCAATTTGTAACTGCCTGGATGAACTTACAGAAATACATTTCATAAGGATTATAAGTAGTTGGATGTGACAGCAGCATTGGTTATGAGTTAGTTTTAGACATAGAACTTGAAACTAATTTGAACACCATTTTAGCACCTTTTTGGTTTATAAAACTCTTTTGGACCAAAGGCATTTGAGTAAGCACAGTGACTCACTCAAAGAAGAGGAACAAAAGCAAGAAAGTAAAATTTTAATAGTATTAGGATGTAAGTCACAACAACAAAACTAAAGCAAAACCAAAAAGCAATAATGCACTTTTGTATATTATTTTGACTTCCAAGTAAAAGCAAAATGTTTTTTTTTTTAATGGCAACCAAAGAGAAAATAGTAAACAAGAATATTAACAACTTCCTAACATCATTGTGCCAATGTCTATTCAAATTGTTGGAGTCAACTATGTAAATCGTTAAGTTTTTGATAACCTATTTATTGGAATTGTTATCACTATAGATGGCACACTGGCATAGATACTTTTATTCTTCTCATTCATAGATGTTGTATAATGTGATCATTACACATAGGAAGTTGAATAAATGAAGGATGCAAATAAAAAAAATGAAGAATGTCTCATTAACATGTAAGAAGATATCTCATTCTTATTCTTGGTGAGGGAGCTCAAGACATGTGTCCAATTTAAAAGTATCCACAGTGGTAGAAATGCTTGATTATAAAACTAGAATTATATTAAATTTATTAGTTTCTTATAAGGCGTAGAAGAGTATTAATAAAAGTCAAATTAGAAGAAAGATTAGGACTAAAAACTCAAATTCTTAACAATTACAAAGCTAAGTAGGTTCAAGGCAAGTTTATGGCAAATTCCCTTATTTACACTCAGTATATACAACACTAGGATAAGAACATTAGTTGTGCCTACAAGCATGCCACCTATATTTACCAAACAAATGAATTTAAAGATGAAGACCAGAATTATAGACAACATGAAGTTTTATTAATATGTGTATTGAAAGATGACTAATATATGTATGTAGTCATTAATAGTCAATTAAATCATATTCTTGGATTGATTCCTAAAGCTTCAAAGAGGCATAACATAGATACAATGTCTATTAGGAGAAAAGGATTTAAGTGTGAGTGATCAGTGACCTTATTGATTCCAAATTTCCATTATAAAAAAGTAGAAAAAGTAAGAAACGATAAAAAAATGGAAAGAAAAGTGTTTGAGTTGTGGAGAGAATTTGAATGGGTGACTAAAGGTGCAACCAATCAAATAAAAACCAATAAACCAGGTTGTTGCAACCACTTAGCAAAAGCATTCGAAAAAGAAGCTGCTCATCATTACCTTTTTAAGCTAAATTTCATCCTTGCTTCTGACCCTAACCATATGCAATGAAGAGAGGAACGGGTTTCAGGACTAACACATATTGCGTTCAAGATTCAAGGGCAGATAAAGTGTCTAATATAACGACATCGTTTCGGCAAGTGAAGGAGGCAAAATAAAAATTCAGAAACGCACCATTCAACTAATAAAACGATGCATTCCGATTTATGTTCGAAGACATGGATGAATTGAAGCGGCGAGATGCATCTGAGGGTTATGGTTTCTTCACGGCTGAATCTACAACTAATATTTTAAATGTTGGCAATCTGCTCCCTAAGTTGGTATAGGATGAATTTCTTTGACTCACAGCCAGAACACCAATGGCATGAAGAAAGAAAATAAACTTAAATTGATCCATTAATTCAAACAAGTTGGGTTGGACTTGTGGAGAAATTTAATATTGTATATATAAATCTTATTATTCAATTATAATAAATTTCACTTTAAATAAATTTAAACTACTCACATTAGTTTTTTTTAAGAATTAGATTGGTTACATTTGATATTCTTATTTTAATGTTTGATTTTTTTTATTGTATTATAAAATTCTCATATCAATAATTTTTTTACTTTTGCATGAAATGTTTTCCTTTTAAAAAAACATAGGCGAAAATGTCCAAAACTTTCATGAAGTATACAATTAAAAAGTTAAAAAAATTCCTTTTAAACTTAAGATTATGTATAAATAATTTTTCTATCACTAGTTAGTTCATTAGTTGACCACATAAGCTTGTTTTCATGCATTATAGTCAAAATAAAATTATTTAATTATTATAATTTGTAATTAGAGCTTAATGTCAATTTAATTATCGTTACTATCATATTCATAATAAAATTTTAATTTTAGATCGTGCAAAAATTAACTTCAATAACAAAAAATTAATTGGATGAGATAAATTTTCATATATTATCAAATGTCAAGAGAAGAAAAATATATTTCTTAAAAATTTTGTATAGTTTAATCCAAATTTTTATATACTTAACATTATTAATTTAGCGACATGAATATATCGATATTAATTATTCTATAATAATATTAACTGTTTAAATGCATTGCCTAAATATCTGTAAAGTTCCTCACGAATAAAACAGTGCATGCAATTTTTTATCCTTGAACTTTTTTTCCACAAATTTTAAAAACAATTATTATAATATATATTAAACAACTAATAAAAATGTAGAGTAAAATCAATACAATATTTGTAAGTTACCATTATGCTTTTAAAATTGTTGTTTTATCCTAATCAGATAAAATTAATCATATGATTATAAGGAAATAAAATATTTAAGGTGTCATCTTTAATACATTTTTTTAGTATATCAGTGCATTTAAGTATAATATAAAAAAAATAATTATAATAATATTAATTTAAAAATATTATTATTATAATTATATCCTTATATTATAATTAAGTGCATCATCTGTCCTTACTAAAATTTGAATTCGAAACTATTTGAATTAAATTAATATTAGGAGTCCTAACACTGCACTACCTCTACTATATTATTCTATATTATTCTATATAGTATTATCCTTTAAAAAAATAAAATGTCGTTTGTAACCATTCTGTGCTTGTTATTCTCCTATAGTGATCTAGTTATACAAGAGCTGCATTAAAGAGGCTTTTGGACTTCCTACCGTTTTTAACATAAATATTGCCAAGATTCTCCATGGTCAAAAGTCTTTTTTTTTTTTTTTTTTTTTTTTTTTTTTAAATTTTTTTACTGTTGTAGGCTTTGACAGCCCACAACCCTATAATTATTTTTATATTTTTATTGGGTTGCGACAATCCTATAATTTTTTTTATTTTTATTTAGGGTTCATGATGCAATATTTATAAACTGTGGCCCCTATTTGTCCCTTTTTTATTTTTATAATAAAAATAATTTAATTTTTGAAATAATAATTTATAATAAAATAGTATAATATAAAAATTAATTTTATTTATTAAAAATTATAATTTTATTTTAAAATATTGATAATTTTGTAAATAAATTTATTTAAATTTGAAAATTAAGCACCATAATTTTTAAGATTTGATCTCATTTTTTTATTTTTTAAAAGATGTTACTCATAACAAGAACTAAAAATAATTTAAAAATTTTTGACATGAATAATTTTTTAAAATATTTTCTTTTTAAAGTCTAGGTAATTAAAGTAAATAAATCAGTTTAAAATATGTCTCAACATATATATAAATATAAATATATATATATATATATATATATATATATATATATATATATATATATATATATATATATATATATATATATATATATATATATATACAAACACACATCAATAAGAAGCAGGCATTTTCATGACTAGGACATGGACAATAACTAAATGGCAATGTAACCCAATATGTAATTAAAGCGATATGTATATAGAACATGTCATCTTTTTAAATAAATTATAATCAATGTCATATTTTTAAATAAATTATTTAAAAAGATGATATAGATTATAATGAGACATTTTTACCAATAAGTAAGGAAGATTCTCTAAAACTCATTATATCTTTGATAGCTCTATATTTTCGAGTTACTTTAAATAGACGTTAAAACAACTTTTTTTTTTAACAAAAATTTAGATGAATAATGTAATTCTTTTAAAGAAACGAAACACAAAATGTGCGAATTAAATATGCTATTTAGGAAAGTGATTAGATATTTTGAAAGTGATGACCATCATTTTGTTAATGTGTAGAGAAAAGAATTAGAGATTGTGACTTAATAATTATAAACAAATTATTTTACTTTAATTATTTGGACTTTAAATTTTAACGATAGCATTTTAAAAAAATTATTCATGTCAACAAATTTTTAAGCTGATTTTTAAATTATTACTAGTTCTTATTATAAGTAACATCTTTTAAAAAATTAAAAAATAAGATCAAATTTTAAAAATTAATATGCTCAATTTTTAAATTTAAATAACTTTATTTACAAAATTATCAATATTTAAAAATAAAATTATAATTTTAAATAAATAAAATTATTTTTTTAAAATTATTTTACTTTATTATAAATTATTATTTTAAAAATTAAATTATTTTTTATTTTAAAAATAAAAAAGATGACCCCTTTTCAAATAGAGGTCCGTATGACCCCCAAAGTTTATAAATATTAGCCCGTGATTTAATAAAAATAAAAAAGAATTATAAGATAGCGGGTTATGTCAGTATGTGATCTTAAAAATCTAAAAATAATTATGAACTATTAGAGCTTGTAATATTAAAAAAAAAAAATAAGATTTGAAGAAATATATTGGACTGGCCAAAATTTTTTGAACAAATATTTCTATTAAAAAAACTATAAGAAGTAAAAAGGCCTATTAAAAGAGTAGTGTGGTTACTAAGGTGACCTCTACTGAAATTTGACTGATAATTCAGGATATGCTTTTTTCAGAAGGATAAAACAAAATCAGTATACTAACCAAAAAATTAATTAAAAAATGAAATATATACATTTTTTAAAAATTAAATTGGATTGTTTATAATATTATATTTATATAACATAATTTTTATGCGTGGATTCTGTTATACAATAATAAGGCTGGGTTCAATCACAAGGCCCAACAGTACTTTTTGTAGACCCAAAGAGTATGTAAGCACGTGCGGTTTGTTTTGAACGAGAGGTCAGTATGGTAATTTAACTACTGAAATAGAAACGCAGATAATGAAACTTCCCGAATTGAACACAGATTGCTTGGGTGACGCTCGCCTCGCTCCTCGTTATCTCTTACACTACCGAAAGAGAGGCAGAAGGAGCGCGCCAACACAATCAACAACACACGCTCTATTTGTGGAAAATATGGCGACGCAGTCTTTGAGAGTGACCACGGCTTCGGCTTCGTCTCTCTGCAATTTCAATGGGTCTCGTAGGAAGCCAACCCTTCGCTCTCCAATTCGCTTCACGGGGGTTCGCCCTCGACCCTCTCATTCTCTTACTTCATCTTCCCTTTCACAATTCTATGGAACTGCGCGAATTAGCTCCAAATTTTCAAAGCTATCCGGTTTACGCCGACAGAGCAGTAGAAACTTTTCTGTTTTCGCAATGGCGGCTGAAGGTCTCTCTCTCTTATTTTAGTTATCTTTAATTTTTCAGCTTTGAACTACTTGTGCTCAACTTTTTTCTCATTTTATTCAGCTTGGGCAATCAAATGAAATTCGTAGGAAGTCTCACCCTGGTATCTGCATAATTTATATAGGCTTCAATTATGATTTCCTTTTGTTTATTGTTGATACTACTAGTTAGGTGAATGTTTGTGATTACAGAAGACGGCTAATTCTGATCCTCTTCCTTCAAACGTATACTTCTTTCGCAACTTGCATATGTTCGGTTTAGTTATATTTCTTCTTCAATTTATCTTTCAGTTCTGTGGTCGTGAACTCTTCATGCCGCATCTGTGGGGACATTGACATATAGTTGAGCTTGAAAAACGTTTCACCTTGGTCATCACAAAAAGCATGGCTCTTGTGACATGTCTAAAAAAGAACTGTTTTCATCTTCATATTGCCAATTTTGCAATCTTATTTTATGAAATTTTAAAGTAGCTTGGATTCATCTTTTCAACACGGCCATGTATCAGCTAACACAAACAAGATGGTCTCTTTTGACTTTCTTTCCCAGATCCTAGTCGAGCCATTCCATTGAAAGATTACCGCAATATTGGAATCATGGCTCACATAGACGCTGGAAAGACAACTACAACAGAACGAATTCTCTACTATACAGGAAGAAACTACAAAATAGGAGAAGTACATGAAGGAACAGCAACAATGGATTGGATGGAACAAGAGCAAGAAAGAGGGATTACCATAACTTCGGCTGCAACAACTACATTTTGGAATAAGCACCGGATCAACATAATTGATACTCCTGGTCATGTTGACTTCACCCTAGAAGTGGAGCGGGCTCTTAGGGTGTTGGATGGAGCTATATGTTTATTTGATAGTGTTGCCGGTGTGGAACCACAATCAGAAACCGTATGGAGACAAGCTGATAAATATGGGGTCCCACGAATTTGTTTTGTCAATAAGATGGACCGTCTTGGAGCAAATTTTTTCCGGACAAGAGATATGATAGTAACAAATTTGGGTGCTAAACCACTTGTAATTCAGTTACCAATTGGTTCAGAAGATAACTTTAAGGGAGTTGTTGATCTCGTGAGAATGAAAGCTATAATTTGGTCTGGGGAAGAGTTGGGTGCCAAGTTTACTTATGAAGATATTCCAGCAGATCTTGAAGAGCTGGCTCAGGATTATCGATCCCAGATGATAGAAACTGTAGTTGAGATGGATGATCAAGCTATGGAAAGCTACCTAGAAGGAATTGAACCAGATGAAGAAACCATCAAGAAATTGATTAGGCAGGGAACAATATCTGGAAAATTTGTGCCAGTACTGTGTGGTTCAGCTTTCAAAAACAAGGGGGTCCAACCATTGCTTGATGCTGTTGTGGATTATCTACCTTCACCATTTGACTTGCCACCAATGAAGGGAACTGACCCAGAAAACCCAGAACTGACAGTAGAGAGGACAGCAAGTGATGATGAACCATTTTCTGGACTAGCCTTCAAGATCATGAGCGATCCTTTTGTAGGTACCCTTACGTTTGTCAGGGTGTATGCTGGTAAGCTAAGCGCAGGATCTTATGTACTCAATGCAAACAAAGGGAAAAAGGAGAGAATTGGTAGACTTCTGGAAATGCATGCGAACAGCAGGGAGGATGTTAAAGTAGCTTTAACAGGTGATATAATTGCTCTTGCAGGTTTAAAAGATACTATTACAGGTGAAACATTGTGCGACCCTGATAATCCTATTGTGCTTGAGCGAATGGACTTTCCTGATCCTGTGATAAAGGTTGCAATTGAACCAAAAACTAAAGCTGATATTGACAAGATGGCAACTGGTTTAATTAAGCTTGCCCAGGAAGACCCTTCTTTCCACTTCTCCAGGGATGAAGAGATTAACCAGACAGTGATAGAAGGAATGGGAGAATTGCATCTTGAAATCATTGTTGACCGACTTAAGAGAGAATTTAAGGTTGAATATCTTTGGTTATGAATTAATAAGTTGTTTGATTAAGTCATACTATTTTGACCTTTCAAATTTTGAACTCTTGCACCCTAATTTGTGCATGAAAAGTTACATATAATACGATTTATATGTATAGAGCCGTGGCCAATGTGTGCTATATACTCATTTGATTATCATGGAACATGTTTGCTCTAGGAATCATCATTAATCAATTAATGAACCTTAGAGGACAGAAACAGAGGCGTAGAGTACCACAAAAAATAGTTAGGCAATTGAGATATCTTTCTGACATCTGATTAAGCATATTATTGTTCATTGGAAATGTTTTCCTTTCCTTACTTTCTTTTTCTACTTAGTCACTTGGTGAGACATTGTCATCTATATGTCTCTCTCTCCTCTCTTCAGCAGCTTATTATTATTATTATTATTATTATTATTATTATTATATGTGTATTTTGTATTTTTAATTATTATAAATCAATTTTGTGAAGATCATCTTATCTGAATTGGTGAATGTAGGTGGAAGCTAATGTCGGGGCACCTCAAGTAAACTACAGGGAAAGTATTTCCAAAATCTCAGAAGTGAAGTATGTGCACAAGAAACAGTCGGGAGGACAAGGTCAATTTGCGGATATTACGGTACGGTTCGAACCCCTGGAGCCAGGTAGTGGATATGAGTTCAAGAGTGAGATCAAAGGAGGTGCTGTTCCAAAAGAATACATTCCAGGAGTGATGAAAGGATTGGAAGAGTGTATGAGCAATGGCGTGCTTGCTGGATTTCCAGTTGTTGATGTACGTGCTGCACTTGTTGATGGTTCTTACCATGATGTAGATTCAAGTGTCCTGGCATTCCAATTGGCAGCAAGAGGAGCTTTTCGGGAGGGAATGAGAAAAGCTGGACCAAAGATGCTTGAACCTGTGATGAAAGTTGAAGTTGTTACCCCTGAAGATCATTTAGGAGATGTAATTGGCGATCTCAACTCAAGAAGAGGCCAGATCAACAGCTTTGGTGACAAACCCGGTGGCCTTAAGGTATGTTAGTTGGCCTGGTTCTCTGTTAGACTATTTTATTAAATTTGAGGGAATGACTAAACCAGACATGCTGTTCTTCGCCTGTCAACACTAGATCAGTGAGCAGTAATGGACAGTTTAACTGCCAGTTTGTTAGTGGTCTTTGTTGAAAGTTTTCTTCTTGGTGTAAACATACTAATTATTTCTAGTTCTGTACGGATTGAAAACCTCGGAAATTTTTGCGAAAATTGTAGCTATGATTGCTAGACTAAGAAGATGGCATTGATATTACTAATCTTTCCCCTGCCTTGTAATTCCAGCCAAATTGATGTAGTCTTTACCAATTCCACCCAACCATCCCCTGAACCTTCCTTGAAGAATTGGCAAAAAATAAGAAATGGAGTGATGAGGGATAATATATACAGGGGCTGCTCCCTGACTTATCGTATTAAATTATTGAAAAACATTAATGATCAGAGTTCTGAGAAATGGGAGGAAGATGAATGAAGCAATGGCGCATTAGGTTATCTTTTTCTTTTATCATATATAGTATTACTGAGATGGACTGATGCAATTTTTTTCCGCATTGTGATGACTAATTCAGGTGGTTGATTCCCTGGTTCCTCTTGCCGAGATGTTTCAGTATGTGAGTACCCTCAGGGGTATGACCAAGGGCCGCGCATCCTACACAATGCAGTTAGCCAAGTTTGATGTTGTACCTCAGCACATTCAAAATCAACTCGCCTCGAAGGACCAAGAAGTCCCTGCATAATGTACTTCCTTCGTCTCGTCCTGACACGGAACACTCTTGTATACGAGTTGTACTATGTACCATAGTTTAAATTTATAAGGACGAACTCCTGACCACAAACAAAGAAGGATGAACTTGCTTAATTCTTTTGATCAACAATCATCTTACCCATTAAGGTGGAACTAACATTTCGAAGGAATCATCGACATTCACCCCATGTCTACCCTAAGAGTATGGGTGAAAAAAGGCCCTTACACGGATATAACTGTGAATATCAAAATGTCATTCTGTGAGTCAATGTGCAATTTTTAGATGTAATATTGACAAATTAGAAGGAAAAAAATTTACTTTTCTATCAACATATAATTTATAAGAAATTTCAATAGTTTGAGCATGATAAAAATGTTACGATCCTCAAGTATCCATACGATAAGGGAAAATTACAAGCGAACCTCGTACCAGATTCTGTCGCCATGCATCGACATTCATATTGGTGTAAATTTTCACTAATCATCTAAGCAGAAAACAAAAAACCTAAGATAAACGAACCACAACCTCCAAACCACGGTGGATCATGCGATCCAAACGAGAAATACAGAATAAAAAACGTTAACAACTAATACAAATCCCTCAAGAATTTGTTCCCCTCTGACATAACGACTCATAGATGAAGGGCCGAAAAGACCAAATTCCTGATGGTTCGTTAACGTATAATCTCAAAACGATTCCATGTGAACACCAAAAGTAGTTTGAAGTTGCGTTACTTGAATTTGAAAGTTTGCAGACCTAAAATATGTCAACAATGAAAAAGAAGTCTCGGGCTATCCGCACACTCCAACGCGGGGCTAAAAAGGACAGGATTCGAGCTTAAGGCACTCAATTCATAAATAACATAAATTCACTAAAGCAATGCGATAGCATAAAGCAACTACGAAATTCCCAACCGCATATTGCTTTTCTCTTTTCCAATCTAATCTATTTAAAATAATAGTCACCACGGCTCCTTCTCACTTCCCTCCAATTTATCTAATCTGGACAATCCCAGCACTGACGAGCTTCTGGATCTTGTTCATCACCATTGGATTCTTTGTATGCTCCTGGGCAGCCTTGGGATTTTCCTGGAAATCAACCAATACCTGCACACAGTCCCCAACTCTCATAAGCACAGCTCATTCTTATTACACCAACACAATGCACTGGAAAAATCAACAGCGGCACCATTTAGGTAGTATACCTGTCTCATAACAGGGTCTTGGAGTATGTTCTGTATCTCTGGGTCCTGCATTGCCTTGGCCTGCAAGAACACAACATATTTAAAAACAAATAGATGAAAAAGGAACTTCAAAACTGAAATGGCTTTAGCGATGAATGCTTTATTCAAAATATGGCAGTAAGTCAGACCTGTCTCTCCTTCAACTCCTCAGGACTTATATCCCCACGGCTGGCCTTATTGATTTGTTCTACGCATCTGAAATAGTTATTAGATGCTAAGACGATCGATTTATAGCAGTATATGGGAAAATTAGAAAAAAGGAACCATAACAAACAAATAGCAGGAATGTATCATAAACCAAAACCTTCTTATGCCATCAAGCAACTCTTGGTTGTTAGGGTCATGTTTCAACCCCTCCTGATATGTTTCCAAAGCTTTGTCATATTCCTTCATGAAAAACTGTATAGCACCTTTTCTAGTGTAACCCTTCGTGAATGTTGGATCAAGCTCGATGCATTTGTCTGCATCCTTCAAACCCTCAGGCATGGCCCCAAGTTTTGTGTAGCTTGCAGCTCTGTTACTGTATGTCTGAAAGAGATGGAGTATCTAACAACAGATTAGTTTCTGCATTTGCTTAAATCGCAATTATCAGCTCTATTTAACAAGTAATATTACCCTAGGGTCATTAGGGTTCCTTCTCAGAGACTCTGTGTAATGCTTTACAGCCTCGGGATAATTTTGCTGCTTGAAGAATTCATTACCTGTATTTTGATGATGACAGTAAACACATAACATAAGATACTTCTTTCTATAAAAAACAGCCATATGCTTACGGGAAATGGAAAAGCATGGATAGCAGGCTAAAGGGGAGGATACCTTTTTCACGCTCCTCATCAGCCAATTTTGGATCAAAGTATTCTTGCTGTTCAAGTTCTTTCTTGGCCTTTTCAGCCTCGTTCAATTTCTTCAAGGTGTCAGGGTTGCGATGCTCTGTAAGTGCCTTTTGAAAAGTCTCGATGGCAGGTTCATAGTCCTTTGAGCATTTTGCCATTTTGACTAGGGCAGTTCCCTTCCTTGTCAAAGCTCTTGCTATCATCTTGAAGTCTGATCTTAATTCCCTTCCCCTTTCAACAGCCTTGTCACAATCTTTTATACAGTCTTCAAACTGTGATTGAGGAATGGTTGTTTGAAAAAATGAGCACATATTTTTAAATGTAAGTTCCTACTCTTATATCATATAAATGCTTTAGAAAAATCATATAAATCCCCATCTAAACACGCAGGCAAACTAAAGACATCCTATGGGCAGATAGGTCACATAAGAAAACAATCTCGAATATCCTCAGCCACAAACACTATTTTTACAAGGCACGTGGTTTGATGAAATAAAAGCTACCATATCGCAATAATAGTACCTTCTTCCCTTAAATTAACATTCAACTAATTGCACTCATGCTACTGAACATCCGCACAAGGATATTATTTAAGAAAAGAAAATACTAGTGTCCGTTAAACCACATCAATTCAAATTGAAATGAATAGCGTTCAATTAGACTATAAGCCAGCTGACATACCTTTCCCATTTCCAGGTAAACAGCAGCGCGGTTCGTGAGATATGATATATCCTCATCATCCAACTCCATAGCCTTAGAGTAGTGTTGAATTGCTGTTTCAAAATCCTTCTTTTTGTAAGCCGCATTACCTGCCTCCTTTTCCCTCTGAGCCTGAGCCTTCCTATCCCTCGCTTCCTTCCCCTCCTCCGTCAATTCCATTGGCTCAGGCTCACGCTCAGGCCGCTTCTCTTCCTTCGCAGGTTCAGCTTCAGCAGCTCTCTTCCTCTCTGGTGGCGGAGGCGAAGACGAAGACTCGGGCATATCGGTATCCTCATTTGGAGTGCGAATCTTGACGTTGAGCAAAACCCCAAGGGCCTGCATGACTCTTTGATCTTTCATATACAAGTTCAGATTGTTGGGATTTTTCTGAATATCCTGCATCATCTTTACGAAATCAGGTTGCTGTAGATATGCTCTAGTCGTGGGATCAGCAGTGAGCCTGGCCCACATCTCGGGTCCAGAGAAAGCGTCTCCAAAAGGATTACCCATGGAAGGCGCCGAACGGGACCTGGAAGCCGCCGCCCGGGCATCAGCCAAGCCAGATTTAAGTGGTTCATTATTGGGGTCGATCTCAAGGCCCTTCTTGTAAGCAGCGATAGCATCATCGTGTTGGCCGAGTCCACGATGAGCGGCGCCGAGACGACTGTAGCCCTTAGACCAATCGGGCTTGAGCTCGACGGTCTTCTTGGCGTCGGTTAAAGCTTCAGAGTATTTGTGAAGGGAGGCGTAGGCGGCTGAGCGATTGGAGTAGAGGACATGGTTATTGGGGGATAGAGAGATGGCGTCGGAAAAGTGACGTATGGCAGCGTCAAAATCACCAGAAGAGAAGGCTGCATTACCTTTGGCCTTGGCTTCCTCGGCCATTGAGAGGAGATGTCAGATTGTGATGTGGTGACTGTGGTTTTGATTTAGAAGAATGAAGAGGAAGAGCCCAAGAGCACAAGATCACAAGAGATTTGAGGACTTGGGGCTTAGTGGAGAAGTCCCAGAGAGTTCTGGGGACTAGACTCGTTGGTGGGGGATTCTCGAAGCTTCTGCTAAATCGCCAATTTCGTTTTGGGCAATCCAGGCCATTGTTTATTCATGAAGGAAGAATTTATGGATTTATTGTGCATTATTGTCTTCACGAGGTTCTTTGTTGATATTCCAATTTTTCATTGTAAAATGAAACAGATAAAATTATATTAAAAAACACAATTGAAATTTGGTAATACTTAAATTATGATAATACTACTTTTTTATTAAATTTCAAATAAAAATATAAAATAATTTTTAAAATCTAATTATATAATTTTAAGTTATAAAAGTATTTATTAATTATTTTTATTTAAAAAGTTAATAGTATAAATATAAAAACTATTCTTAATTTTTTTATTAAAATAATCTCAAATGCACTTATGCGTATGAATATTTTCCATTTCCAAATATTTTTCAAAATAAAGATAGAATACTCCGTGGAATATATACATTATAAAGATAAATTTTCATTCAAGTTATGTGTATAAACATAACTTTTGTGAATAGTAAGGTTTTGTTACTTGCATAGTTTTGTTACTTTTGTACTATGATCTCATGTTGCGCTTGTATGTGTATAAACATATATACATGTGGACATTATTATATATATATATATATATATATATATATATACATATTTATAATATTGTATTTATGCACTCACCTGTTTGTGTAGACACACGTTTGCAAGTATAATGTCATATTGTGTTGTCTAAAAGTATATCATACTTGGGGTTGTATCTTGTTTATATATGGACATATATGCAATGTCATACATATATATATATATATATGTGTGTGTGTGTACAATATTATGTATGTGCACATTTAACATAAGTTTGTGTACATAAAACTGCATCATGTATATTTATAAATATGTGTAGTATTATATTTTATTTATACCTAAATTGTATATCAATAAATCAACGCTATAATATTTGATAGTAGAAATTAATAATGACTTTTAGACATATGACACATATTGTGATAAAAATATAAAAATCATACCTCACTTTTGATTTTTAGAATTATAATTTTTTAGGTGAAGCATAAGAATTTTAAATGACTTTAAAAGTTATTTTTTTTTAATTTTATGACATTAGTATATGAAATTAGAAATTAAATTCTAAAAAATAAATCAAATAAAAGAATTTGAATTTTTTGGTATAATTAAACCTAATCATCACGTGGGCTTTTATTAAAAAAAACTTAAATGCATTTTCTAATTAGTATTTTTTATTTGAATTTTGTAACTATTATTTTTGGGGTTGGATTTAATGGATTTTTTCACGTCGCAAATAAGTCTATTTATTACTTATAATTTAAGATAAACTATATGGTTAATAATTACTATTATTATTGTACAATTTATATAGGAATAGAATAAATACAAATTAATTATTATACTGTCATAAGTCCTTTTGATGAACTGTATTAGTTACTATTTTTTTATTAAAATATCATATTATATTAACTTATAATTTTATGTATAACCACATTGAATAAAAAAATGAACTAATATCATTGATAAATTTATATTTTACATCTTTAAAATAAGATAATTTTATTTATAATATCTTAAATCTTATGTTATATTATTTTTTTAATAATAAAATTAAAATGTTTTAGATAATATGTTTTTATTAACTTGAGCCGAACTTTTAAAATGCCGAAGCACAACTCATGTTATAAAATATACTTTTTTAGTCTTTTATTTTTTGTTAGATCTTTTTTAGACCCAACAAATTTTAAAAGTTATAATTCAATCTAGATCTAATTATAATTTCATGTTCAATTCTTAACAATAAATGAAACCAAAAAAAAGAAAGGAAGACTTTTCAATGGACGTCAATTAAATTTGCATGTGTGCATAAATGGGTCCTTAGAGTCTATTTGGTTTATGGAATTAGTGCCAGGGAATGGGAAATGGATTACTTTTCCTGCATTTAGTTCCAAAATGACTAAGGATTCCCTCACCCTTTGAAAGCTAGTCTCCCACGTATGCGAGAATGTGCTCTCCCTCCACAAACTAGTGGAATGGTTGAGCTCTCCCAGGAAAGAGAAAATTCTAGCCAAAATTGCCCCCATTAAGATGATGTCTAATTACCAAGTGTGGGTAGCATCTCCATTTTCGCTGGATAAACCCATCACACAACATTAACTTATAACCCTTTCCTATTACCTTATTCCTCCATGAATTTTGATTTTCATATGAGTTTGAACAAGAAGAATAGCTTCCACAAACTTGTCTATGGTGACTCTGACTTTGAGAGTACTCTCAAAGCTTTTGGAGAATGCCACAAACAAGAATGTGAGAGTCACTAGTGAGCACCTGCTCTGCTATAGGTGATTGAGAATGTTCCATATTCCACCGGAGGGGATGATCTATCGCTGAATAGAGGAAATCTTTGATACGAAGCACTTATGCGTATGGGATGTTGACTTATAGCAACAAGATGGCTAGCTTATTTGATTTCTACCCTGTAGTTATCTTATTACTGGTTTGATTGTCAAGAAAGTAAAGAAAGTATGGAAAAAGGAAAAGAAAAAATGAGGGACTCCATGAATGGGGGATCAGAGTGGGGAAGATGATATTATTGTTACATTTTTATTTTATTTATTATTTTAAATTTAAAATTTAAATATTAATTAATGAATTTTTTATTTTCATTAAATAATTAAATATATTGTATATATATTATTAAATATTTAAATATATATTTTAAAATTAGATATATATATATATAATATAACATGAGTATTATAGTAAATTCATTTCCTTTCATTTATGAATCTTTCTACCAAACATGGCAATACTATCCTTTTCTATTCATTTCCATAAACAACCAAATCCATTTTTAAACTTTTTTCCTCCCATTCTCATTCCTATTCACATTCATTTGCTGACATTTTTGCCAACCAAAGAGGCCTTTAGAAATTTACATGATAATTCCTCCCTTTCTTGTAATCTTGTCAAGGAAGGTGCCAGAGTTCATGTAAGGACATCTAATTCTAGTAGAGTTTGATTACTAATTAAGATTAATATTGTATAAGATTTAGTACTTTTAAACCATAAAATAATACTTTTTAGCACCTATTCATGAATAATGTTTATAAGACATGTTGTGAACTTAAAAGTAATATTAGTTTTATTTAAATGACAATCAACATTCAGGGAATGAACCAAGAAAGTAGTTAAATGGCTTTAGTTGAGTGTTAGTTTCTTATTTTTATATATTTTTGTCTTTGTTTTTACTTTAATTTTAATATTTTTAGGTAGGAAATCAAGCTCTGAATGATTGTTTTAGGTTGTGTATAGGTTTTAGATTTTTTTTATTAGATTAAATGCTAAAGTAAGTCTGATGTGGTATCAAAGGGAGAAAATTGTAAGTTGTAAAGTAAGTTATGGGTACAACTTAACTTTATCTTTTAAATTAAAAAAATCTTGCTCGTATTTAAGGATCTTTCTTTTTCATAGACATTAGGAAGTGAGAAAATAAAGGAAAATATAATCTTCTAACAAATTTTAAGGGCATCTTTGTAATCTCTTTTGAGAAGAAAGATTAGACAAGTAGTTAAGAAATGTTGGAAACATTTAAGGCGCTCAAATTAGTATATATACACCTTAGGGTGTCTTCCTTCACATCCCATTCTTCTTCTATATTATATGATTCTAGAGTAAGAAATAGAGAATGGACGTTTGACAACCTTGTGTGAACACCCCACCCAAATTAACAATAATAATAATCACAATAATAATAATAAATAGAATTAAAAAAATTCAAAAAAATATAAAATAATAAAGTAATAATAACAATTAATCAAAACAAAATTGCAAAAGGCAAACAAAATAAAAGTAATATGGAAAAAACCAAATATAAGAACCAAAAATGATAAAAAGAAAAATTCAAGATGTATGGCAATCATCTTGCAAAAAAATAAAATGAACAAAGCCACATACTTGAAATGGAATTGCAAGACACTCTCACTTGCTCACACTCACACACTCTCATGCTCACTTGCTCCCACATGCTCACTTGCCCTCACACACATGACACACATCACTCTCACATGCTCACTTGCTCCTTACATGCTCATTTGCCCTCACACACATGACACACATCATTCTCACACACTCACACTCCCATTCACGGACACATCACTCTCACACACTCACACTCACACTCACACTCCCACATGCTCATTTGCTCCCATATGATCATTTGCTCTCACCACATGACATACATCACTCTCACACACTCACATTCTCACTCACGGACACCTCACTCTCACAAACTCACACTCACACTCTCACACACTCTCATCCACGGACACACACACTCACCACATGCATGCACCCATGCACACACATGCACAAGAGGACAAGGGAGACAAAAAAAGCAAATGTGAGTGGTTCTGCAACATGGCAGAAGGTGGGGTGGCTGGAGCAATGAGAGAGGAGTGTGGCATGGCTGGAGGTGGCAGCAAAAAGTGGAGACCGTGTGCAGCAAAGTGGTGGCTGGAAGTGGCAGAAAAAGTAAGGGAAAAAGGGAGCAAAGGGCAGAAAAAGAGAGGGGACGTTGGAGCATAAAGGGAGGCAGCAAGCCGAGAGGAAGAGGGAGGAAAAACGCTGGGAAAAAAAGAGGTTTCGGCTGAGAAGAAAAGAGAGCTGGAGAAGAGAAGAGAAGGGAGGAGGAAAAAAGAAAGGGGAACCACGCTGAAAAGGAGAGAGCCACGTGACCAAGAAGAGAAGAGGAGCTGAAGAAGAAAAGAAGAGCAACGAAGATAGCAGCAAACTGTGAGGAATAACGCTGAACGAAGGAAGAAGAACGAAGGCAGCAACGTGAGGGAGAAACCAAGTTGAATGAAGCAAGAAAGCAAGGCAGCCACGTGAGGAAAGAACAGCAGGAAGATGAACCAGAAACAAGGCAGCAAACCGAGAGCCAAACTGTAGAAACCGAGAGCTGAACAAAGCTGTCTAATGTGCAGAAAAACCGTGGAAGTAACGTCCAAAATTCTGGAGTGAAAAGGTGCTGAAGTTTAGACCATCCAAGGAGCAGAAAAATGGAGAGTTGGATGCCAAAATGATGTGCATAAACAAGGAAGTCTGAATCCAAAACAAAGTGGCAGTAAAGGAAGGAATAGAAATTGAACCATGGAGGAGAAAAACTCTGTTTTAAACTCAAAAAACAGAGGTGAACAGAGGAGAGCTTAGGAAGCACAAGGAAGAAGAGGAAGTGTGGAGAAGAAGAGAAGCTCTCAACCTCCATCTTCCAGCCAAGAAGTAGGGACACTTTCTGTAGAATTTCCAGCGCTGGAACCAACCTGAAAAAATCCAACAAAGCTGTCCAGCGAAACTCCAAAGAAGCTGCCCGTTTTCTGCACTTCCAACCAAGACCAGCGACTTTGAGGGGCTGTTGGAGGTTCATCTTCCATTGTTGGGTGAGGAGGAGAAGGTCCTTCTTCATTGGAGCACAAAGGAGGAGCTGAAAAACTAGGTATGGCTGCACGTTCTTCACTGGCCGAAAATTCTGCTGCACTTCGTTACTGTTCACCCGATTTCCTTCAATGCAATCTCATGCATGTGCACTGTTCACGCACTCTAACATGCAATGCTACTGTTCACGTGTTTAATTTTGTTTATTTTTGTTCATTATAATTGTTTAGACATTAGCTTTGATTAACTATGGCTATTATGTATGAAATTAGCATGTGAGAATTTTGTTGTTCTTGATTGCCAGGATTATGTGAGTTTTTTTTCATCTCCTTAAATCCTTGCAATTAATCAAATAATTGGAAGACAATGAATGTTAATGAAATATTAATGAAAGAATGTTGAAAAATAATTGAATGATAATTAATGAATATTGTCATGACGGATAAAAATTATCGTGTGAGAATTTTGTTCTCCTCGATTACCGGGGGTTATGTGAGATATTAATCTCCTTAAATCCTTGTAATTAGTTGAATAATGGAAAAGTGACCATTAATATTAATGAAATATTAATTAATAAATGGTGAAAAATAAAGGAATGACAATATATACTAATGAAATATTAATGAAAGAATGTTGAAAAATAATTGAATGGTAATTAATGAATATTGTCATGATGGATAAAATTATCGTGTGAGAATTTTGTTCTCCTCGATTACCAGGGATTATGTGAGATATCAATCTCCTTAAATCCCTACAATGAATTGGATAATTAAAAAAGTAACAATGGTATAAATGAAATATTAATGGGGGAATGGTGGAAAATAAATCAATGATAATTAAATGTTAAATTTGGATTAAATCATAATAGTCATAATCAAAATGCTTGCTTTAATATGCTGTTTGTGAAATTATCGAGTGAGAATATCATTCTCCTCAATTATCGGGGATTATGTGAGATATTAATCTCCTTAAATCCCTACAATGAATTGGATAATTAAAAAGTAACAATGATATTAATGAAATATTAATGGGTGAATGGTGGAAATAAATTAACCATAATTAAATGTTAAATTTGGATTAAATCCTAATAATAATCATAATTAAAATGCTTGCTTTAATAAACATTCCCTATCATTTGCGAAATTATCGTGTGAAAATATTGTTCTCCTCGATTGTGCGGGATTACGTGAGGTTCTAATCTCCTTAAATCCCTATAATTAATTCCGAAATGACAATAATATTAATAATAATACAAAAATGAATAAATGAACAATAATTAAATGTTAACTTTGATTAAATATTTATGCAAAATGGATCGTGTGAGAATACTTGTCTCTCCTCGACTTCCCGGGCTCGTGTGAGATTTTAATCTCCATAGAACTCGAAAATTAGCATATATTTGTTCAAAGACAAATAGATAAACCAATAAATAACAGTACTTACATTAAATTGTCTACCAATAACTAATAATAATAATAATCAATATTTATCAACAATAAATTCAAAAACTCATAAAATAAAAAATATATTCCTTTCATTATAAATTATGCATGAATTCCCAAAGTATAAACTCTCAAAACTCAAAAAAATAATAATAATAAAATCGACAAAAAATTAAAAAAAAAAAAAGAGAAAATGTGAAGAGTTCAGGAGAACGAGGTTAATCGGATTGTAGTAAATTAAAACATACAAACTAAATTCCTATCCCGTTTTGTTTACAATGATCTGTTTTAATCCTCCTATTCTCATCACAAATAAAAAAAAACCATCAATCATAAAAATGTCTTTTGGTCGAACTACGTGGACTTTGATCCCTCTCACGGGGTACGTAGGCCATAGGCTTTCATCCTAGGTCAAGTCCATCCTTTGTAAATATCCATCAGTTTGCATGCATTTTCGCTTTTTGTCTTCTATGACTAACGTGCATCCATGTCAATAAAAGGGTAATTGAGATTAATTAAAGGCCATATTCTATTTCAACTAATTAATTTAAGGTAACCGCCCTTATGGGCGGGTGTTGTGGGGTGCCTAACACCTTCCCTACACTTAAATAGACTCCCGAACCCATCTCTGACCTCGCAGACCATTTCGCCTTTCTTGTTTTGTTTTGTTTTAAATTGGTTTTCCAAAGTTTTTCGTTAAAAATTTTGGTGGCGACTCCTAATGAGATCGATTTTCAAAATTCCTTTTTTGGGAATCGGTTTTAAACCTGTTTTAATTCCATCCCGCCGAAAGGTCGGTTACGACACCTTGTATACATATTTTTTTAATAGAGATTTCAAAGGATTTAATCATGTGTAGCTAAACTCTTTTTATCTAGGTAAGAAATATTGTTTTAGCTTTTCAATGTTAGACATATCTACAGGGATACAATCAAACCATTAGTATATCCATATAAATTAAATGAAATACATAACTATACATACCTTCAGCCATTACTTTTTCAAAATTTGGAAAGTCATAATATAAAAAGAATAAATATATACTTTATATGAGTTCATCAGAGCTTGTATGTCTCACTATTAGATAGAGTAAACAGAAAGAATTGGTGAGAAATGAAGTTAGGGACCCTATATTTATAGAGAAAGACTAAAGCCCATTTCTCATGTAATCTTTGGTACCATTGAGGAACCTCATAACCTTCTTTATAGCTCCCTAGTGATCTATTCCTATATTACTTTGATATGCCTAACATTCCAACTATAAATGCAATGACAAGTCTTATACATACTTGAGCTTATATAAAGCTCTCGACAGCAAAAGCATATAGATTGTTATGCATTTGTTCCATTTTTAAATCATTCTTTGGGCACTTATTCAAATTAAACCTATCACTTTTACAATAGATACTACACTTGGTGAGCAGTATTTCATTAGAAATTTCTCTAAGACCTTATTGACATAGGTTTCTTGGGATAAATCTAAAATGCATTGACTTTTATCCTTATTGATCTTAATGCCAATGACATAAGATGTCTCACCCATATTTTTCATATCAAAGTTCTTAGAGAGAAACTGTTTCACCTCATATAGCAACACTTTATCATTGATTACAAGTAATATGTCATCCACATACTGCATAAGAAAATATACTTTACTCTCACTGACCTTCTAGACTCTCACTGACCTTCTGGCATTTACATGATGCATGATGTTGTCCATAAATGCAAATAAGGAAATAACTTCATGGAACTTAAGATACCATTGGTAGGAGGCCTGTTTCAATCCATTTATAGATTTCTGAAACTTGCAAACCAAATATTCAAAAGCATTAGAAGAGAATCCTTTAGGTTTTTTCATATACACCTCCTTATTTAAATTCTCATTAAGGATTGTTATTTTCACATCCATCTGAGGTAGCTCTAAATTAAAAATGGGCAACTAATGCTATTATAATATGGAAGGAATCTTTTAGGAGAGAAAATCTATGTGTAATCAATTCCTTCCTTTTGAGTGAATCCCTTGGCCACGCGAATTGCCTTGCATCTTTTGATGTTGCCTAATAAGTCCATTTTTATCTTAAAGACCTATATACACATAATGACCCTATAATCACTAGGCAACTCAATGAGATATCAGACTCTGTTGGACGTTATAGATTCCATCTCTTCCTTTATAACATTAAGTTGCAATTCAGATTCTTTATAACTAATGGCTTGTGAAAACGTTTCAGGATCAGTTTTTGCTCTTATATTATAGTTAAACTCTTGTAGATATACAACATAATCATTGGGAATAACTGACCTCTTAATTCTAGTTGATTTTCTTAATATTGGGTTAACATTCTCTTAGGGAGCATATTCCTTAACTTGTTGCTCAACAATCTCTAGTAGCTATTTAACAACTAGATCAACCTAGTCATGGTTAAAGTTTATGGTTCTTCAATGATTAGTTTTTCAATACCTATTTGTACTTGAGGGGTATAACTTATAACCAATCTTTCACTTTATGTGAGAGCTTGAGTATCCAAATGATCATTCTAAGAATTTAAGTCCCAAGTTTGATTACTCCTACTAATTAAGTCATTCTCAAGAAATTTAGCATTTCTTGATTCCAATATCTTATTGCTATGAGATGAACAATAAAGCAGCTAGTAATAGTCGTAGGGTCTAACTTCTCCTCTTGTGGATTATAAACCCTTACCTCTGACAGACATCTGCAAACGCACATATGCCTTAAACTTGGTTTCCAATCTTTCATTAATTCAAATGATGTTTTTTCAACAGCCTTAGTTAGAACTTAGTTAAGAATAGACACAGTCATCTTAAAAGTTTCAGTTTATAAGGACTTAGGAAGCTTAGAGCTATTAAACATGGTCTAAACCATGTCCAATAATGTTTGATTTCTTCTTTCAGCTATACCATTCTAGTTTGGAAAATTAGGCATAGTGTATTGGGTAACAATCTCATGCTCTTAAAAAACCCTTGCAAATAGACCCAGTGCTTATCCATCTTCAATGTATCTACCATAGTATTCACCACCCTAATTTAATCTCACTATCTTTTTCTGTTTTCCACATTATTTCTATACTTCTATTTTGAAAACTTTAAAGGCATCCAATGTCTCATACTTGTTATTAAGCAGATAGAGATACATATATCGTAAGTAATCATTAATAAAGGTGAAAAAGTACTTCAGACTACTTGAGTCAATATCTTGACTACATATATCAGTATCTATGATCTCTAATAAGGTGGAACTCCTATTAGTACCTTTCTTAGTCTTATTAGTTTGCTTGCCTTTACTGCAGAATATACAAGTCTCAGAGTCAGTGAAGTCAATGGCATTTAATACTATATTGTTTATCAACTTTTTGACCTTCTCTATTGAGATATGACCTAGTTTATGGTGCCACAACATAGATGAGTTTTCATTAGTAACACATTGTTTACTACTTATGTTACTAAAAACATATAATGAATTAAACGATTTATTGTCTTGTAATTCAATTCAGTAATGACCATAATAAATTGTACCATTTCTAACACGATCAAATTTATAAAATTATTTCAACAAATTATTCAAAAATTTAAAGGAATATCCCAATGGTACAAGATTTCAAATTAAAATCAAACTTCTTGACAAAGTTGGTACATAGAAAGTCCACTTTAAAATTAAAATAAAACTAGTGTCTAAAACCAATCTGCATATTCATATAGCCTCTACTATTGAGCTTATCTTGTTGTCTGAATAGATGTACTGCTTACTTCCCATCAGCTTTCTTTAACTTATAAAGCCATGTATAGTATTTAAAATATGGATTGTCAAACCAAATCAATCCACCATGTATTACTACTAACATCTACCATATTAAATTCATAACAAAAAAATGAGATTGAGTTACCTTTCTTTTCTAGTTAAGTCTTGAATGTATTATAATCCTTATTCATGTATCCCTTTTGAAGTTAGCATAGGCTGGTGCTTTGCCCTTCCTTTAGCTTTGTTCTTCACTTTTGTTGCTACATGTTTACTCTCTCCCATTTCCAGTAAAAGTCTTTCTTCCTCTTGAACACACATAGTCAGTACTTAATTAATCAACTATGAATACCCTATTTAAAAAATAATAAATTTTTTAATAATCAAGATAATAAGGAGAAAATAAAAAAAATGATAAAATAACATTCACAAAACAAGATTAAAAAATTTTAAAAATAAAGTTAACAAAAAAAATGAAATTAGGATGATCAAATAACAAAAGGGGGCTTCAATAAGATAAAATAATGAATCAAATAAAACCAAAATAAAATTTGAATAGTGAAAATGAAAGTTAATAAAAATAAAAGAAAGAAAAGCAAAGGATTAAGAAGCAAAATTGAAATGGATAAAAAGACTAAAATAATAAAAAATAAAATGGAAATTACCAAAAAAAAACTTCAGAAAATCCTTCACTGTAGTTATGCGTAACTTCCCTGGCTTTGCATAAATTATATGAGAGAGCTACATGACACCCTATGTGCTTCCCTTCTACTACACTAGATGACAGGATGCAAAAAGAAGAAGCATGGGTAAAGCTTGAGAACAAAAGAGACTTGCTCCCTTGGCCAAAAGTGAAAAACAAAAAGGGAAATCTCTGTTTAAGGTTAGAGCATTAACTTCTCGATCTATTTCATAAGGAGAAGAGCTGAAAGGGATATGTGAGAGGCCAGCAAAGAAGTGAAAATGCAAGAAGACCCATGTTCTGATGATTAAGAACAGAGACTAAACACTACACAAGCTAAAGACATTGAGAGACCGAGAAAGAAAGTAGGAAAAACAAAGAGAATAGAAGATAAATGAATAAGAGTTGTAGCATGAAACCAAGGGAATGAGAAAGTTGAGAAGAGTTTGAATAAACCAAAAAAGGTAGAAAAAAACGTTGAAAGATAAAAGAGATAACAAGAGCTGAGGCATAGTGTTTGAAAGGGAAGAATAATGAAGAGGAGAAGGCAAAGAAATGTTAAATAGGGCCAAACAAAGGAATAGGGTGGTAATTTTCATGTTACAGCAAAAGTTTCCCTTCTTTCCTATAATGAACTTCAACTCTATGATTTTATTTTTTTCTCTCTCGCTATTATCGATTTTGCTTTTGTTGCTGCCTTAAATTCCTTTTCGTATTGTCAAGAATCCAAATCTTGTCACAATATGGCCTTCCTCCATTTTTTATCATAATTTCACTTAGGAAGCTGCATGATTTTTTCTTCATTTGCTGTCATGGATTTCACTCAAATTGTTACATAGTCTTTCCTTAGTTTCTTGTCATGGATTTCACTTATGTCGTTACTATTTTACTCCCTCTTGCTGTTAAGGTTTCGTGCAAGGTTGTCAAACTCATGATTTTTGGTAAACTCATAAGGGAAAGGTGGACTCATAACATAAACACATAACATAGAATCGTAAGAGTTTACAATAATGACTGTTAAACATAATTATAACATGTACATACATAAAATTTCATACATAAATATTCATTTCATGATCCATACTCTACACTCTATACTTTTCATTCTAGTCAATATATAAATTTCAATAAGCTTCATAATTTATTATTCATAATAAAATAATACTCATTTAACATGACTAAGTATCAAATAAAAATAATAAATAAGTTCACAATAGCTAAAGAGAAATCCTAATTTCCTAACCAATATAAAAAAGAAATAAAGAAAATATAAATTGATCTTTATCACAAATTAGTTAAAAAGAAATCATAATTTCTTAATCATATATGCATTAAATTTCAACAATTTGCGTTAACAATACATAGATTCTTCATTAATTTTGGGTAACTATATTAAATTATTGATCTTTAAATTTTTTGCTATGTTAAAAATTGATTGGTTTAGATTGAGACCCCAAAATTGTTGAGTGTTCAATATATCAGGTCAATCCAATCATAACTTAAAAAGTAAAAATATGAAGTCAAGCATTACATATTGTAGGATTTATATAACGTTTTACATTTAGACAACAAGAACAACTTTGTGGTTAAGTGGTATGGAGTGTTGGGACCAAGCTAAGGGGATGAGGGTTCTAGCCTCCCGATTTCACCGAGTTTAGATGAGTCAGTTGGCAACAATTTTCCCTTTCTTTTTCTATCAAGATTTAGTTCGCATAGCAACAATTTTTTTTCTTTCTTGTAAAAGCTTTGTGTATGTGGCTGTATGATTTTTTTGCTTCGTTTTGTTACTATGTCATTTTTTTTCATAGGTCTTAGACTTCATTTAAGTATTTTATTGAATTAGGATTGTGATATAGGTTAAGGTTTGATGTTGTGACCCCTTGTTAAATGGTTCCACTGGTTTAAAAGGCTCTTGTGTTTTCTCTAATCATGTGGAGGGCTAGTTTGGTCTTTGTCAAGTTTCATTCAATTGGTCCCAAAGGTTTATGAAGGCCAACGCTTATGGTATAATGTGAGTATGCTTTTTATTTCCCATTCAGTTGAAATATGTTAGGATTAGAATTTTGCTATTTGACCTTAAAAGTTAATATTATTTTTTTAATAAATAAATAAATGATTCTTGAATCATGAAAATAATTAAATCTTCCACTTCCCTTAAAAGTCCCCGTGGGAAATCATTAATCCCCTTGGACATTTAAAAACCAATTGCTAACAATCAAGTGTCATTATGGTCTCCTCGGGTTTTGAAATATGATATTTAGTTCCCAAAATAATAAATCATAATGATAACGAAGTAATTGTTAAGCCATTGAAATTATATACCTCTTTGTCTTTCCGACTTAACAGTCACTATGTGAGACCCTATGTTTCCTCAAGCATCTAAGGAGTCAGTCGATGGGCTATGTGAAACTTTGTATTTCCTTAAGTCTTACCTAATACTAGTATATTTGTTAATAAAATAAAATGGGTTCCAACAGCTTATGCCTAATTAGTGTTTTGTTAAATAAATAATCAAAATCATTTTTCTTTTAATTAAAAAATCCCTATTCACATTTCACATTTTTATTTTAAATCTTAATTTTTTTTTCATCCTTTTAAATCCTCAAATTTTATAAAAATCCAAACGAATTAAGAATAGAATAACAAAAAAACCAAAACAAATATATTTTGTTCAAAATTTCTATTGAATGTGTTATTTTAGAATTAAAATAAAATATAAAAAAGGCTAATTTAAAGTTTCTTTTCTCATTTTTTTAGAAAAATTTTTAATTAAAAAATTAATTTCTTTTAGATAATTAAAAAAAATATTCATCTTTTCTTTCATGATTCTCGTATTGACTTCAAAATAATAAAAGAGGAAAGAAATTACACCTTCAATAAACCCTAAAAAAAAAGTGAGAAAATGGCAAGAATAAGAAAGTGAGATCAAATTTATTTTATAAATTAAAACATGTTAACTAAATCTCATGTTCGTTTTGTTTACGAAAATCAATTAAATTTCGTTTATCTTGTTTTGTTCACAAAAAGAAAAATCACCAGCTAACTGATATGCCTTTTTAGACAAACTACATGGACTTTGATCCTTATTGCAAGGTACATAGGCCATAAGTTTTGATTCTAAGTCAAGTCTACCTTCTATAAATAATCCATTTTTTCTTCTGTTTATTTTTCTTCTATTTTGTTTGTTTCACTTTCATAATTTTTCATTTGCATGCGATTGGTAAGAGTAATTCTTATTAAAATTAAGGTCATATAATTTTTTATAATTAATTTTGGATAATCGTTATTAAGAATAAGTGTTATGGGGTGTCTAACTCCTTCCCCATTTACAATTGACTCCCGAACTTAATTTTTGGTTTGTAGACCACCTTATCCTTTAATTTATTTTTCCAAAATTTATCCTTCAAAAATTTTAGTGGCAACTCCTAAATTTTGATTTTCGTTTTCAAAGGAAAATTAAAATTTATTTTCTGCGCCAGGTGGTGACATTTGGGTGTTAATTCAGAATGAAATGCACCACAAAATAATCTGACATCTCAACTTTAAGTGTCTTTAACTAAGCCATAATCTCCATCATTTGCATGATGTGTTCTCATACACCTATTATTCTAGTGAGCTTTATGGTAGATAATTTTGTCATTAGTGATCTTGCTAAAGCCTTTTACGGTGATTCAAATTGTTTGTCTATGGCCTTTAGCAAGTTGTAAACATTTCTATGCTCTTCTAATGATCCACATATATTGGAAGACGTTTTAGTTTTAATATATGTCATACTAAGATGATTGGGTCACTACCAGCATTCATATGGTTTATGTTAGATGTACTACTAATATCTATATGCGTAGGAGGTTCATCCTTTTTAACAGCATAGTTGGCATCTATCCACCCTAATTTGAAGACAATTCTTTCCTTCCAAGTTTTGTAATCACCCTTATTCAGTTCAGGAATTTGAAAATTAGAAATATTAAGAGGTTGGAAAGCTACATAAAAATTAAATATTTATATCAATTATTGAGACAACTTTGGAATTTCTATATAATATGTTTTACCTATGTAATACATGTAAATCAAACATGAGTCTAGTAATAAATAAAATTGCCAGTGAGGTGAGTTTTATATAATTAGTTTCATGCAAAATATGATAAAATTAACAAATAATATCCTTTTTCTCAATCCCAATGGATAAATTAAGAAAAAGGGAAATTAACTATCCTATCTTAATTAATCATATCAATATGATAATTTTCCTATAGGTTGATGATTAACACGTTAAATATGATTAATTATAACTTGATATCATTTTTCTTTATGTAATTTTGGCACCTTATGTATAAATTTTAGAATAACTAAAGGTGTTGTGGCTAAACTCTAATTATGCCAACCTTATACTAATTACATCATATCTTAATTGAGAAAAGTACCAAATTAGTCTTCCTCTTTTATACTTTGTGACAATTTAGTTCTTCACAAATAGCTAAGACAAATTAGTCTATCAGAAATTCTATTTTATACAAAATCAGTCCCTCATTAATACAAATGAAATGACTAATTTTGTATAAATTTGAATTTATGGGGAACTAGTTTTGTACAAATTTAAATTTGTGAAGGACTAAATTGTCACAATTAATTTGTGAGGGACCAAATTGTCATAAAATACAAAAGTGAGGACCAATTGTGTACTTTACTCCATCTTAATTTACAAAATGCTTAGGATGTACACACAAGCCATTGTCATACTGAGATTTAAAAAATTAATTCATTAATCAACTAAACATAAATGTGAAAAATTAATTAACACAAAAATCCACTTTCTTTATTTTTAATCTAATATGCCATAAATTTTGCCCAAAATTAATTTTAAAAAATAAGCAAAAAATAAATGGCACATAAATATTTTTCATAAAATTTTGGCAAAAGGCTCATTACATATTAACCAAAAAATTAAATTTCTTAAAAATTTTGGACAATACACTAATTTTGTAAATATGATTTTTTTTAAAATATTTAAAATATGCCAAAAGTAGCCCAAAGCCATTGTCCATTAAAATCAAGAAGAAGATTGGTTTATATTTAGGCCCAAAATAATAGCCTATGTAGCCAAGGAACATTTAAATCACATCAAAAAATAACATGTCATAAATTAAATATAATTTCAAAATAAACATAAGCAATAATGTTGATCTAGATTGGTGCTTAGCATGCATCTCCATTAAGCAATATGTCACATCTTAAACACTAATGAAGACACAAATGCACACTTTTTAATAGTGGACCAGGATGCATTAAAACCAAAATTCATAAGCCCAAGCCTAATGTTGGAAAGCCCAAAACTAAAGCAAAACGCAGAGTAATTAAAAATGAAAGGTAAAATGTGAAATGTACAAGAAGCCAAAAACAACATGTTGTTGAAACCCTATTGTTTGTCATGGTTTTACTTGGGTTGAAGGTAAAGGTATGGAATTTAGGACTAAAGTGAAAATTTAGAAAGTTTTTAGGGCAGTAAATGTAAATTAACAAAAAGTTTGGGAAAGTTAGTGATAGAATCAAGGAATATGAGCTAGGGTTTGTTTTGAGTAATAAGAAGGAAGAAGAGTAATTCTTTGCTTTTCAAATAGCGTAGATAGCTCTTAAGGGTGAGACGGTAGCCTAAGGGAAAGCATTGGATCGATGGTATTTGACAATGCTCAGGTGCGTAGATAGCACTCCCCAATACGCTTTGTATATGCTTTAATTTTCATTATTTGGAAAGGTTTTAAAATTATCATTTTTAACTTTGGCATGACTATATTTTATTAGAGTTGAGATTATGAGCAAATGAAATCCCTTGATATGTTAGGTGACTTTATGTATGGTTTTGGAAACAACTTTGGAGAAACCTTATGTGTACGGTTAGGAATAACTGCTTGGTAAACCATTATTACAAATACAAATGGATTTCGTGCATACTTACTACTTTTCCTATGTATGCTTGTTTTAATCTCATTACTTTTGGAAGGATTAGTTAAGACACTGGCTGCCAAGAGCTGTACTGTTAGCCCTTGGTGCACCTAGGTAATGACCCAGCTAGCAGGGTTAATGATGGTGCTAGTCTCGTGTGACGGCCATCACACGAGGACCAATGAATGATAAAGCTTCGTGAGTTATGACCTCACGCCTGTTGGTTATTTACCCTTGAAGATTGTGTATCCTCGCTTATTGTGATTTGCCCTTGTAGCTGTGTGCTATACCGGATTGGTGTAGAGTAGTCCTTCCCTCAAAATGATACCTAAAAACTTATTGATTTTTGTACAAGACCTCGAAAATTCAATATTTTGACACATGCATTATTGAGCTAGTGGTTTACTCGTAATGGTATTTATTTGAATTTTCAATGTTATTCCATTTCATTCAATTATTGATCATGTTTTGATTTCAATTTACATATATAATTTCATTACTGATTTTGGGGTGCTATCTGTTGAAAAAATTTTGTCTCAGATAGGGAGACAGGTGACTTCCCAGGGGCTGCGAAGTAGTGAGGGGAATCTTTTGGTGAGTTGCTTGGGTTTTGTGGAATCTAGTTCTTTTTGTTTAGTTTTGATATTCATGGCTCATTCTTTTTAGGTTGTATATATATAATTATGGTGTTAGCCATTGTTTTGTATGTCTGGGTTTATATAGTGACCATAGTTGAAACTTTCCTTATTTATTATATATTGGATTTATGCTATACTCGGTTATGCTGGTGAGAGTGGAGCTTTCCTATATGTTTGTATTGCCTTACAGGATATTGTAGAAATTTCAGGATGTCCTATTTACTGGGGAGATTTAGCTAAAATTTCTACAAAACTCCTTGTTTTATAGTAACTCCTTATTTTTATATTGAGGTAAGTTATATTACATATGGTGTAAATTGTATAGTTTTGGCATGGTATTGAATGTCCTTTTAGTGTAAGGCTTAAAGGTTCGGGGAATTTCCTCGTGTCTTGTGTTAGTCCCACTCTAGGGATTTTGGGGTATGACAATATCGAAAAGAAGAAAACCACCATAAATGATATAAGGCCATTGTAATGGAATAGTGAGGTCCAAAAATAATAAGCACAAGCCCAATATCGAAAAGCCTAAAACCACATTAAGCACCCAAATCAATGAAACAAAACGCAATGTAGTTAAACATGAAAGGATAAACGTGAATGGGACAAGAAGCTAAAAATGAAATGTCGTTCTACCCAGAGGCTAAAACAACATGTATACTTGATGCATAAACACGACCCATCTCGCAACCTATTGTATTTAACATTCTAGAGTTGTGCTCCCAACAGCAAAAATGGCTAGTTTTTTTAAGGAGATTAGATTTTTGAAACCAAAATTATGAAAATATAATTAAATTTAAGCAAACTAATTTTTTTAAAAATAGAATTCTAAATTTCTACAGGCAATGTAAAGGCAATATTGTTCTAATACCAATTGTTAGACATATCTACATGGATACAATCAAACCATTATTATATCTATATAAATTAAATGAAATTCAAAACTATACTTAACTCCAGCCATTGCTTTTTCGAAATTCAGTATGCCTTAATATAAACAAATAAATACACACTCTATATGAGTTCATCTGAGCTTCTATGTCTCTCTATTAAATGGTGTAAGTTGAAGGAATGGGTGAGAAATGAAGTCAAGCACCCCACATTTATAAAGAAAGATTGAGGCTCACTTCCCATCAAAGTGGCTATTGAAAATAGAATATTTTGATTTTATGCCTTTTGAAGGCACAAATGCACCTTTTGTAATTTGTTTAGTGGACCGAAAGGCATTATTGGACTAGGAAGACTAGAAAATTTAATATACATAAAGCCTATAGATGATATAAGCCTTTTCATAATAGAATAGTGATGTATAAAAATCGAAAGCCTAGTAACTTCAAACAAATTTAGTCTAAAAAAACTTTAAAAAAAAGCAAATCAAAGTAGCCAACTTAGAGCCCAATATTGGAAAGCCTAAGACTATATTAAGCACTAACATCATAGAATCAAAATGCAATGTAGTTAAACATGAAAGGCAAAATGTGATCGAGATAAGGAGCTAAAAATGACATGTCATTCAATTTAGAGGCCAAAACAACATGTATACCCAACTTAGAATTGTGATCAAACTAGTGACCCAGTTGTATTTAACGTTCTGGAGCTCTTTTTAATGTGCTCTCAAAGCCAAAAATTGTTAGTTTTTCACGGAGAATAGATTTTCGAAATCAAAATTATGAAAGTATGACTAAATTTAAACAACCTAATCTTAAAAAGGAAAAAAAAAAACTCAAAATTTCTATAGCCAAGGCAAAGGCAACATTGCTTTGATACCAATTGTTAAACATATCTACATGGATACAAGTAAACCATTAGTATATTCATATAAATTAAATGAAATGCAAAACTATACGTACCTCCAACCATTGCTTTTTCAAAATTTAGAATGTTGTAACAATAAAAAAATAAATGCAAACTTTGTATGAGTTCATCTAAGCTTTTATGTCTCACTATTAGATGATGTAAGCTAAAGGAATAGGTAGGAAATGAAGTCAAGGACCCTATATTTATAGAAAAAGACTGAAGCCCACTTCCCATTAACGTGATAATTCAAAAATAGAATATTATCATTTTATGCCTTTTGAAGGCACATACACACTTTTTGAATTTGTTTTGTGGACCAGAAGGCGTTATTGAACTAGGAAGATGAGAAAAATTAATATACATAAAGCCCATAAACGATATAGGCCTATTCATAATAGAATAGTGAGGTCTACAAATCAAAAGCCCAATAACTTCAAACAAATTGGTCTAGAAGATAAAAAAAAAAAAAAAATTTGAAGCAACCAACTAAGAGCCTAATATTGAAAAGCCCAAAACCATATTAAGCACCTAGATCAATGAAGCAAAACACAGTGTAGTTAAAAATTAGGACCTAACTCACAACCTAATCATATTTAACATTCTATAGCTCATTTTAATGTGCTCCTAAAGCCAGAAATCATTAGTTCTCATAGAGATTAGATTTCAAATTCAAAATTATGAAAGTAAGATTAAATTTAAACAACCCAATTCCAAAAAGAAAAAATATGGATTTTTCAAAGCAATGTAGAGGCAACATTGCTCTGATACCAACTGTTAGACATATCTAGGATACAATCAAACCATTAGTTTATCCATATAAATTAAATGAAATGTGGAACTATATGTACCTCTAGCTATTGCTTTTTTTAGAATTTGGAATGTCCTAATATAAAAAGATAAATACACTTTCTATATGAGTTCATATGATCTTTTGTGTCTCACTATTAAATGGTGTAAACAAAGGGAATTAGTGATAAATAAAGTCAGAGACCCCATATTTACCAAGAAAGATGGAAGCTTACTTTCCATCAAAGTGGTTATTCAATAATGGAATATTCCCAGTTTATGTCTTTTGAAATCCCAAAAAACTTAAGCCACTATAAGAATGAGATTTGCTGCTAGAATGTTGATAACCAACATTCTAAAAAATTTCAAAATAATCGACACTCAATGGTTATGAGATTTGAATGATTATTATTGTTCTCCCTTCTTTTTTGATATTTTAACTTCCTTAATTTATTTATCTTCAAGTTGGTAGATAATAAGGCTTATTATTTACCTCGCTTGATGATATTTTATCTTCCAGTTAATTTGGTTGGATACATAATTGTTTGATTAAACCAATATTAGTAGAAACTAATGTGAAGGATTATGACCATGTTTTATTTTATATTGTTGAAATGTAAAAACTAATTTAATTAAGCATATATTTTATGTTTTTACAAGTTATTATTGACTTTCTCTAAATTTTAATGTTGTTAGCTAATTGATATCTTGAATACTTATTTAATGTTATTAATTAATTAGAATTTAGCTAAAAAACAGTTCTTAGTCAATAAATTTATAAGAAATTTGGGTTATTAGAGTTCGTTAATAATATAAGTTTCCTTAACTAAATATTTCTTTTATTGAATCAAATCCTTACTTTTAAGTAGTTATTTCATATTTGAATATGTTTTCAATTGTTAGTTAGTTGAGTTTTTGTTTTTATTAATTAATTTGCAAAACTCCCCCTTTTACTTTTTTCACTTAATATTAACATTTTAATTTTTAAAAGTGTTCAAATTACCAATTCTTGTAATATGACTCTAACTTCAAATTTTATAATTGCCAGTAGACTTAATTTTTAATTTATTGAATTCTACAGCCATAATTGAACCCTCCATCCACACTAATCTAGAAATTAAATACAGAAAATCCATGCGCTCTAGTGTAGTAGAGACTGACAACGTGATGCTTGTTTACGCATGTGTCATGCGTTAATCTTTCAACTATCTTGAACCGTTAGATTTATACGTATAAGATAGCCTTTTTCTTCTTACTATGTAATTAACCTGCGCGTGCCAATTCTTTTCGGTGCGCAGCGGAGTTCAGACATTGTCGACATTAATTTTTCTAGGATTATTGGAATCTGGTCAAGGTTGATGTAATTGATATGGTCAAAGTATTTCTTAACAGGGATTTCAGTTAAAAGAACTAAATCAGACTTTGACCATACTTCTCTGAAAAATTCTCCCTCCTTTTTCTTTTGTGCACTCAAGATAGACACACACAAGACACATGATGAAGTATATTGAAATTTTCAGAGTATTTGGGGGAAAATATTATGCAGTGCGTGTCTACAGAGTTTTTTTTATAGCAATTTACAGTTTCTTACAGTTATATCCTCATGGGTTTAAACTGTCTGTTTGGAAACTTAAAAAGAACGCCGTTCCAACAAATCATGAGATGAATCGTCATCACTCTCAAATTCTTCCGCAGTGGGGGCGTTAGGTTGTTAATGAGAATGAAAATAAAAGGGAGGTAAGAACAAGAATATTTAAATATTATTTAGTTGAGAGGTAACGAGAATAGACATATTTTTTTTATTTCGTTTGGTTAGTGATTATATATAAAAATTAATTAGATCAATTAGGTAGTGTGCATATTTTATTATATTATCTCTTATTATAAAACCAAAAAAAAATAAGATAGACATCTCTTCAAATTATTAATTAATAATATAATTATATATTAATTAATAATATAATAATTTTAATAATTAATATAATAATATATATTTAATAAATAATAAAAATAATAATTTCATACCAAATAATTTAATAATATATAATAATAAATTAAAAATAATCATTTAACAACAAATAATAAATTAGGATTTCGAAACATGGGTATTTTGTCTAAAAATTATTATAAGTAAAAATACTTTTATCAAGTATATTTTCATTCTTAAGAAATCAATCTTATTTCATAGTTTTAATTAGGGAAAGAACTTTTTCTTATATAAGATAGAACAAGCTCCTTAAAAAATAAAAATGAAAACTCAATCTGTCAACTAAATATAAAAATCATTTCTACTCCCTCTCAACTTAATTTTAGTAATCAAATGAAGCCAATGTTTACCCATCTTGCGGCAGAGCGAATGGAGATGTGGATATCTACTTTACATGGTGATTTTGCTCAGAACCATTTGAATTGGTTCAGATTTTAAACTTACCGTTCATCCAAGTTCACAGCTAAAACACATTAGGAGGATCTTCAAAAACTATATATTTTAAAGGAACATCTATTTCCCAGCATTGGTAGGTACACTCTAGTCAAGAAAAGAAAGTAGTTAAGCAGAGAGATGCAGGGCCTTTGACGTTGAATGCGGAAGTGGTTCAATATTCAAAAGTTAGGCCCACATATAGTGGGCTTCCATGATCTGCAAAAGCAGGCCCATATATCAGGTGCAGTAGTGTAGAAGGATGGGACAACCCCATGTTGACCTGGTAACCACCACAAATAAGTTCAAGTTTTGGCTGGCGTGTCCAGGTCTTGATTGCAAGCTCTTGGATAACAAATTTAGTAGAGGACAAATAATGTCCAATGATGTTCTTTGTCTTAATTAATGTGAATGGTTCCGCAATCCACGTCCAATGCAATGTATGTACCATTGTACGCCTTCCTCAACGTTTCACGGTGGTTAAATGACAGAGAAGGAGACGGGGGACTCTGTGTCCGTGAGTGCACACGTGTGGGAACAATGACTTTGACTGTGGTCCTGGAACCCACTCATTCACAATCACGGTGACAGACACCTTGGTGTTCTATATCCACGTGAGGTCAATAGTATCGGTGGCTCCAAACTGGAGCCTAACTTCGGTGTCAACTGTTGACTATTAAGACCCCACTATTATACATTTGGCAAATTTGTCAGCACTATAAAATTAAAATAAAATTTTTGTTACGTTAAATAATTTTAAATATATTAATATACTAAGTTATAATATAGGAATATAATTATAATATTATTAATTTTAAATTTTAAATTCTAAACTTAAAAAATAATAATATTATAATTATGTTATTATATTATAATTGAGTTTATTTGTATATTTAATATTGTGAGTGCAATTTTTAAAATTAATTGCATTTTTATAATTACTATATGTCATAAAAATATTTAATAATGATGTGTTATATTATGCTAATAGTATACTAATATAAAATAATTTGTTACATTTATATTGTGACCTAATTATTTTGAGAATTCATTTATAAATATAAAATTATTTTTAAAATTTTCAATTTATTCCCTCTAGTTTTTATTTTTTTTAGTAAATCATACATAAGCATTAGTTTATAATTTTGTTAACCCACTCCTATATATATATTTTTAATAACTTTGCAAGTCCTTAATTTTATTTTTATTTTTCAATTTATAAACTAATAATTCTTGGAATTACTAAAAAACAAAAAGAATAAGGGTGAATTGAAATTTTTTTAAAACTTTTTGGGTTTATAAATAAAATTTGTAATTATTGGAGGTCAAAATAAAAATATAAAAAGTTATTTTAAGTTATCATAAAACTAGTATATTTTGATATGTCATTGTTAGGTGTCTTTATTTTAGTGTGTTACATAATAATTATACTGATACAATCAATTTTATATTTGCACTAAATATGACATCTATATTTTTTTTCTTTGTAAATATCTTTATATTTATATTTTGAACTAATAAACTTTTATTTAGTGTCTTATAACTATCCATATTGCAAACATAAAAACTAAATTAAATATCTTTATATTAATTATATTTTAACAAAAAATAACTTGAGCTTTTTTATATTTTTTTAACAAAACTAATAAAAAATTCAATCATATATTTTTAACTTATTTCTCTAAATACTATTTTTGCAAATTACTTGTTTCACGTACTCACTAAGATGAGCAATTATAGATGTTTTAATTTTGCCTCGCAAATGGCCGGGGTAAAACGCGGTAGCCGCCCCGTTTCACACTAGTGTATATATTATCACTCTCAAACTCAAACCCCACAGGCCAAGGGCAATTCAGGAATTAACAGGAACAATTAACCGGAAATAAGTTATACAGTGAGGAGACAGGAAGTACTGCTCCTCACCACAGTACAAGTATTTCATCATTTTTGCTGAATCTATAAATAATCTTTTACAGGATAATAATATAAGAAAAAGTGTATCAGTTATCGATATGTTAAATTTAATATTTAATAATCATATCATCCACACAAATGGGCTTTTCAAATTTTAAAAGTTTATTTTTATTTTTTATTTCGTAAAAATTATCAATTAACTTTGAGAAAAAACTTTTTCAAGAAATTGTATTCCACAACTTAACTTTTATTTTTTAATAAAAAAAAGACAGCATAAAATTAAACATAACATATCATTAATAATGTTTATTTCTTATAATAATTTAGGCGGCGAGGTTATACTCATACATTATAATTTTAAGAAGTTGAATTATTTTTATATTTTGATTGTTAGATTTCATCATAATTTAGTAATAATAGGCAGAAAAGTCAATCGTGTATAGTATAGTGTATAAGAAAAAAAGTGAAGTAGGAGTGAAGGGAATGGCAGGGGGTCCCATTTAGAGGGAGTGTTGGGTAAAGTAAGGCGGAGGGTTACAAGTACGGCACAATACCTCCTGCGTACCCTATACGCTTTTGACTTTCCCTACGCCGTCGCCTCCCCAATTCCCAACAACATCGTTCTCCGCTCTCTCCCCTCCCTTTGCTCCATTACCCTTCTCCCATCAAACCACCCTTCGTGTTTCAAATTTTTTTTCCCAAGAAAAAATTAAAGTTCCAAATTTTTGAACCATGATACTAAAAAAATTACTAATAAGATGTTGTTGATTTGGATGGATGATGAAAAGATTGATTTGGGTTACTTACAGGTAATACACTTATATAGAAACTTTAATTTTTATTATCTTTTTAAATTGAGAGGTTAATAATAAAATGAAATAACTTAATGATACAATTATTATAATATTCTATTTGATTAAATTTTATTATAATTATATTCTATTTATAAAGATAATTTTATAAAAACAATATATAAATTATTCCTTTCCATTAATAATCACTTTTTCTATTTTTATCAATTTTTAAAGCAATAAAATAATACATATTTGGTCACTCTATCTCTTTTTATTATTGACAATTCTATTTCATTCTCTTATAAAGTTTCAAACATGACTTAACAGTTTGTCTAAAAAATTGAGAAATGATACGGAATAATATGGTCATGAATGAAATGATTCGAGTATTTTTATTATTTAAGAGTTTTAATAAAAAAATAAAATTAATAAAACAAACACATCAAGGGTAATATGAAACTTTAGTTTTTAGAATTTTGTTTAATTAATAAGTGTAAGTCTGTAACTTAAATAATTTTAATTAAACAAATCATTGAAGAATAAAAAAAAAAAAGCTTTTAAATGGTTTGAATGGGTATTTTAAAATCTCTTATCTAATATTTCATTCTATCAAAAGATAAATTAAGAAACAATAACCTTCCTCCCTTCAGTGATTTCACATTTTTCATTTCATTCCAACCAATCCATCAAACATAATCAGTGGTCCGGTATATCATCGATAATAATTAAAATCGTTAGGTATGAAAGTTACATGTAATGTTAATTTTGTTGTGAACAGTGATATTATTGTTTTGTTTTTTTGGTGAGTTTGGTTGGATGCTACTGGTAAGAATGAAACGGAACTATTGAGGAGGGGACGGTTGTTGGACCCATCGACCCCCCTTGGATAGCCACCACGCAAAGTGGAGAAAGGATAAGAGTATATCATATTTGCGGATTGAATAGATTATTATGCCTAGCCTAGCCTTAACAGTAAACCTTATCTCTCTCCCTTCTCCATCATATTCAATATACCCCTCATTTCAATTTTTATCCCCTTTTCCCACTTCTCATTTATATGTAATCGTCATTATTATGTTCCCTCCACCCGACAACATACTCACTTTTCTCCGAATATCTATCCCAATTGATTCCTTCACTCTTCTTTTTCCTCCAAATTTTATTCATTTTAAAAACATTATCAACTCATCTCTCCTCGTTGAGAAAGCCGGCTTTTGTGGCTTTCTTCCTCTTTTTTTAAATAAAAAAGTTTCAAATACACCCAGGGACTGTCCCAATGGTACGAAGCTAACACACATGTCTGCAATATTTAAATAATTTTGAGGGGAAAAATATACAGTGAGCTCAAATTATTGGTCCGTGGAGCCTAGCAAACAGACTAGAAAGGAGAAACCGAGCCAACTGGTATGTCCACTAGCCACACCACAATGATTCTTCATTTGACGTCATCCGTGACATCATTCTCCCGACAAGCTGCGGATGAACCAGCCCAGGAATAGCCCTACACGTGACGGCATCTCCGCTGTTTGATCTCCCCCTACCATTCTCCCCATCATCCATATATTATCATATCCTCCGCCCCATCTTGGACTTCTTTCCTTCTTCTACTCCCTAGCTTCCCAAACCCCTATACCGTCACTTTCGCCCTTCAGAACAGAGAAAGAAGAAAAGAACTTGACTGTCTGAATCTGCGTGTGCCAGAGAGCCTGAAACTGACGTGAAACAGAGGCTGACCTGAAAATTAAAGGTGGAGGGTGGACGAGAGATAAGAGAATGACGAGCGTGAATGAGGCAGAGCGAGACAAGTACAACATGATCAACTTTGAAGAAACGGAGTTGCGACTGGGGTTGCCTGGTGCTTCTGCAGCTGCGAATGACGCTGAATCTGCACTCAAGAACACTTGGTCTACTGGTGGCAAGAGAGGCTTCTCCGACGCTTCTGTGGATTTGAAGCTCAATCTCTCTTCCAATACTAACAAGTTAGCCGACGAACCCACACACAACACAACTGCTGCTGCTACTGCTGCTCCCCATAACGACCCTGCAAAGCCACCCGCTAAGTCAGTTTCTTCTTTCTTTCCCTTTCTAATTGAGTATATATATCTCTCTTCATGCTTTTCCTTTTTCCTTTCTATTTCTGTTATGATGATTCCGTATCTTGATTAATCAACTGCGACCCAGAACTGGGTCCTGTCCTGTGTATCGACTTTGATTGAAGAACAAAGCTAGGATTTCATTTTCACGATCTGATCAGCAGTCAGCACTGTGATTTTTTTTTCTTGATTCTTGCTTAATTGTTTTGTTACTACTGATTATAGACAGGGAAGGTAATCCTGCTAGATCCCACAGATTTTAGGAGTCTCGATCTTGTTAATAGATATAATTAACAAAATTTGAACGAAAAGTGTGTTATTTTTGGTCGAGATTCCCAAGATCCAAGGAAGATTTAATTGTGAAAAAAAGAGAAAGGAGCAAATTACAAGCTACCTGCGTACAAGTTTGCAGGTTAAAGCAGGAGTGAGTAATTTCGGGCGTTTAGTCTTGGACCACTTAGAATTTTTTAAATTGATGCATAATGAATGGGGCATACGGTTAATTGGCGATGATGGTTGCTTCTGGTCTGCTGGGGTTGGATGAATCATCCTGAATATGAGGTAGGGAAATAAAATGTAATGCAGGATAGATTTTTTTAGCAAGAAAAAGGAGAGAAGGATGAGTCATCCAGAATGGCTAGCAATTTTTGTTGCATATCTTGCGCGAATGGCACGGTTGGTTGTCGGGTAGACAGAGGAAACGGACAAGACACGAGGAATCTTTACTTTTTCTCAAGGGGCCCCCAACCCAACCATTTCAACAGTCAAATTAAGCTCTCCCTTTCAATTATTATTCCAAAGTCCTCGTTGTACCAGACTATTTTATACTTTCTACGCAAATCATTAACCACACAATAACTTACTTTACGTATTAAATATACGACTTGTGTGACGAACTTCAAACATGCTTTTTATTTCGTGGCTTTCACGGTCAAATACGTAGCTTGTGTTGATTAACTAAACCTTGAACAATGAATATGCAGGGCACAAGTTGTGGGTTGGCCACCCGTTCGATCATCCAGAAAGAACATCGTCACCGTCCAAAAGACTAACAAGGATGAAGCCGGAACCGCCGGCAGCGGCGGCGCAACGTTCGTGAAGGTGAGCATGGACGGTGCACCCTATCTGCGCAAAGTGGACTTGAAGATGTACAAGAGCTACCAGGAACTGTCGGATGCACTAGCTAAAATGTTCAGCTCCTTCACCGTCGGTAATTACGGATCTCAGGGCATGAAGGACTTCATGAATGAGAGCAAACTCATAGATCTTTTGAACGGATCTGACTATGTCCCAACTTATGAAGACAAGGACGGAGACTGGATGCTTGTGGGTGACGTCCCCTGGGAGTAAGTTCCTGCTCCTTCCATACACATTCCACGGCTTTTTACTCAGAATTTTAACGATTTGCTTCTACCATTTACTAACTTCATGTTCGTACTTTAATTGAATTTATCAGAATGTTCGTGGAATCATGCAAGCGCCTTCGCATAATGAAAGGATCTGAGGCAATCGGGCTAGGTCAGTGTCATTAACTCCTAAATTCAACGAAATTTAGTTTATTTTTCCTTCATGTGAACTTATCGTAATTGTTAATTTAATGTACAGCACCAAGGGCAGTGGAAAAATGCAAAAACAGAAGCTGAGCTCAAATTTTTGGAATTTCAACCATAACTGGTTGGTAGGTTGTTCAAGGGCGTCCCAAGGAATTACCGAACTGGTTCGACTCAGATCGAGTCTATGCACAACCTCGGATGATGTGTCTATACCATGTTGTTGTTGTTTTTTTTTTCTTTTTTTAATAAATTTTCTTATATATGTATAATATATATATATTTGGAAATTTATTATGGACGAACAATAATATAGAAATGTTCATATGAGGAGGCCCGCTCCCTTTTTTAAGTGATTAAAAAATATGATTTGGTCTCCATCGATGCCCAATTAATGTGCCTGTCTAATAATTATGTCAATATTACTAGTTGTCATAGAGTGGTCCATGCGTGTGCCCCTCTCTACTTAAAAACTTGTACGTCCTTATTTTATGAATGTGCTGCAACTTTCAAGCCAGAGGAAGGGCGTTGCGATTTTTGTTTATTTTATGGCTTCTTTAGAATAAAGTTTTATTTAGAAAGTATTATTAAAAATGATTAATTTACGTTTCACACAATAATTTAATAACTACTATTTTTAAATATATATTACTGGATTTGATAATTTGATTTTTGTAGTTTATTTTCACATTAATGTTAAAACAGTTAATGAATAAAAAATTGACCAAACATTTTATTTTATAGATATAAATAATATATTCTCCCTTGAAAACGAAGGCATACAAGGCCATAAATTTGCATGAAAGCATGGTGTGCCCTTGTCTATCCAACTAGCAATGGGGCAATTGATGGAGGGAGACAAATACCTGCGATTTATGAACAAAATGATGAGGTGGACCCACACCCCCATGTGCTTCTTGGCTTGAGGGTTCCACTAATTTAATTGACATGTTCCCTCTCCTTCCTCGTCTCATACTAATTTCCTATTCCTAATTATAACAAGCTCATTCATGTAGACGATTATTATGAACTCATCAAGTTTTTTTTTTCCCCCCCTTTTTTGGCCTGTGAATTCTGAACTCTGGGAAAATGAGTTCTGCAATTATAACGATGCCTATTATCTCGTGTAGAACCGAGATATCATGATTAATCCTTATTCCATTTGTAAAATTATTAATTCGTGTACTGACGTGAAATTTCAGGGTGATCCTTAAAGTGAAGCATTTGTTTTTTCACTAATTTTTTTAAGCACTTTAAGCAGTGCAATCTGATATGAGGATTTATAATTCTTGTACATTATCACATTACAGTATTAGAGAGAGATTTTTTTTTTTTTTTTTGCGTATTATTAATGAACATATTTCATATATAATTGTTTGTAATTAGTTGGTAATGTAGCAAAAGATTTGAAAGATTAACTTAAGCATCGTTATATTTAAGTAAATTTTGTAAAATTAACCATTGGAACAAATAAATAAATAAACATGCTTTGAGCTACAAAAACGACCAAACAATTGCTACATGTACCATTATTAATATGTTATGAATACATAATTATCTATTAAACTTTGTTTTGGCTCTGTCTTCTCAAGAATTGTGTTTTGTTTTAATTACTGTTTCAGATGACTTCATTTTGATTATGGTAATTTCTTGTTTTGTCTGTATATATTTCACACTTTTGTTGCTTCAATATTGTAGTTGATTAAGTTGGAGAACTTGTTGAAAAATACCGTATTACATTAGAATATAATATTTTTTTTAGAAAAAATATCATAAATCGGGAGATGAAATCTCAGTCCAAATAAAAATAGAAAATATGTAAACCAGTTTTCTTTCAATATAGTCCTAGATGAAATATTAAATTAATATAAACAATTGACTTAATCAGATCGAAACAAGTAAGAAACCAAATTAATAGAGTTCCTCTTCTTTAGCAACCAATATGTTCAGTTGAATTTGATTTTGAGTAAAAAATTAACTGAACCATACTAATGTAAATTCCAACTTGAGGATGTAAATGACTAATACTCAAACAGGAAAAGCATCTCCCATGTGATAATTCACACATATGGGAGATTGTCGTTGGATACTCTGAATCCTGAACCAACCAAAGAGGATACGAAATAAAGTATTGGATTTGAAAAGCAAGGAATAGCTGTACAAATCTCTTAACTATATATAAATATATAAATATATATATATATATATATATATATATATATATCCATATTAAGATATCTAGTTAATTTTGAATTGCACATGTTGTAAGAGGAAGGACAGATATAGGGTCAGGTGGGAAGGATTTGGATTCTATTTCCTTTATTTTATTATTATGTTTCTATTACATTATAGAGAAATAGATTAATAGTAACTGAATTACACTTGATCTACTTACAGAATAATTTCGCTTATTTTGTATTTATTACTCTAACGTCACAAAAACCTAAATAATAAAAATCCCAAAAAAATTTGTAATCCGGGTGAGAATGGCTGCCAAGATGTGCATATTTGGGATGAGAGAGGGAGTGAGGAACATACCTAGGAATTCACGCGTTTCCTATTTTCTTCTTTATTTTAAAACCCATTTTATCTGCTCTTCACTGCTTAGCATCTTCTTCCCATTTATGATTTATGGTAACTAATTGACTGTGATGGTGGAATATGATGGAGAAATTAAGGTTTCCTATATTTTTACTTTAAAAAATTTTATGTAAATTTTAAAAGAAAAATGAGAGAAAAAATTAGAGCCAGTTTGATGAAAAAAGATAATAAATGAGTAGATGCTTAGTGTAGGAGAAGGTGGGGGGTTTTTTTTTTTATTTGGATTCAATGTATTTAGATAAAAATATATAAATTTAATGATTGAAATTGAAAAAAAAAATACTCTGACAAATCAAATTAATCTTAATGACAACGACAACGCATGGTTAAAAAAAAACTTTTTTTAATCACAATTTCCAAAATTTAATATAAAGACTCAAATACAAGGACTGGTTTCACAATTTCAACCCGGCTCTTTCTCTCTTTTACAGTTCTTCCTATCACTATTCATCTTATTAATCCTTCCTATTATTAGTTCAAAGAAGAAGTCCGTCCTATTAATTATCTGCGAGTCTATGATAACTATGACATCTCCTCTACTTTCGAATTTTAGTAATTTCTCAATCGTTTCTGCCCGGTTCTTCCCGAAAACACCTCAATATGAAGTTGGGGATTTTTTTCTTTAAGATATTAGAAACTAGGAGAGAGAACTTGGACATGCATAAAAGGGAGAAAGCGGCATTCTGCGAGAAGGAGAAATATTCTCACCCCATAATGCAGTATTTGCGTAATCAAGCTTTTCTTAAAAAAAAAAAAAAACAAATTACCACGTGGCCGCCTCAAAACGTAGCATTTGCGTAATAAGGTGTGATAACTAGTTGAGAAAATCTAATTTCAGTGAATGGCCTAACATATGAGATCTCACTATTCTTTTTTTAAATTAAAAATACTTAGTACAGATCATATCTTTAATTATATATTAAAAATTTATTATATATAAGTAATGTAGGCTTCTTTTGATATAGGACCTCAGTTTAAAAAATTATGTTAGATCAAACAGTTTTATGCAATGACTTTTTACCTATTATATATATATATATATATATATTAAAAATTGTTTAATATGCATAAATTTTACATAATATATGAAAAAAAAATGAAGTAATTAATTAATGAATTAATAAATTACCCCTTAAATAAAAAATTTTTGAAGTTTAAAAAATATTTTGGAGTTAGCGAAAAAATTAATAAATTAATTTTTAAAATATGATAATTTTTTAAAATGAATCAAAAAATTATTAAATTAATTAATCATATCTTAAGTTAATTTTTTTTAAATTTAAACATTTTTTAGAGTCAATGAAAAAAAGTAAAGAATTAATTAATTAATTATATCTTAAATTTTTTAATAGTGAATTATAAATATAATTTAACATAGTTTAAAATTAAAGTAAGAAAAATAATATATGATTAAATTTTTTAATCAATTCTCTCTTATTAATTTTACATAATTAATTTTAAAAACCTTCTCTAACTCATTGTATGTTTTTTATATCACAATGTATTATCAATTTCATTTTTTATTAATACTTACAAATATTATTAATTTAAAATATATTAACATATAATAAACTAAATTAGTTTTTTCTTGCGGATGAATTGAGTAGTTACATATTCACACGCACTCAGTTTACGAGGTCTCACCATTTGACTCCGTAATTATCGTTAATGGGTGTGAAGTGTCATGCTCGATGTTGAGCCTACCTCAATTGGCTCGAGTTACTATGTCCAGGCCAGTGGGCTACAATGAACACGTAGACAGAAAATAATATAACGGTGGCTTATCTCAATTAGATACAATGAATGAGATACCAATACTATTTTTGTTTTAAAAATGTTTATGGAAAAAAAATGAAGAAAAGTATCAAGTGCTGTCGTGCCTTTTCATGCATGATTGTTTTGGCTAAATTGAAGCATTCGCTTTTGGCTAAAATAAATAAATTAAATTAGTGAGTTAATTATTTAACTTTATTTATAATTTTAAAATGATTTTTTAAGTTTAAAGCGTTTAAATTGGTCATTTAAATTTTAACTTTGTTAATAATTTAACAGTGTTAATTTTTCTGAGCCACATGTATAATTATTTTATATTTTAAATAATAATATGCATCTAATTATGTTTGCAAAATAAAAGAAGAGATAAAGGAAAAAGGGTACCTCCACGTGTATCTTTGGCCAGTGTCCTGCGTTTTTTTACTTCTCTTGCTTCCTCCACTTGTTTTGAACATTCTTTATAATCGGAAGCCATGTGTTTGAGACTCGAGCAAAGTTCTTTTTATGCTTCCCTGAGTGCTAAAACTACGTCGTTTCGGGCAGCTCCACGCTAGGAAGGAATCTGCTGCACAACTTTCCCATACCACATTGCTTGATTCTAATTATTGGGCACTTGCAAGAATTCATCAATTCCCCAATCATTCAAAAGGGTTAAAGAAAGAAAATCAATTCCATGGTGTAATTAATTTCACTCCCATAAATCTAAATTGGACAAAATAATTTTACTGGAAAGATGTGACACGTCTATGTGGAAAAACCAAATCTCAAGGATCAAGAAAATCACGAATGGCATTACGAAGGAGCTTCTTTCGTACGGGATTTAGAGGATGGAACTGCCATTGTCGTTTTGGAGAAAACAACAAAATAATCCTAGTCAGAGATGAAGGAAGCAGTACATGCACTATTCTCATAAGGATGACTTCGTAACACAAGTCCAAATCCCTTGGTAGCAATTTTGCTGTATTTTCTATAATAGCAATTGTGGCTGTGCATTTTTTATCACACACATTAAGCCTTGCCACGTTACAAAGGCCTCTGAGGCTTTCCTCAAATGCACCGTTTTTTATTTATTTTAAAAAAATATTTAATATATCAAAGTTGCATCGTTTCATAAGGTTCCTTTTACGTTTGCATTCATCCCCTCGCGTTCGGATACTTCATCCACCTCTTCTCTATTTGCTGTTGCAGAATGCTGTTGGTCATTAGCGAGGCTGTGTTGTGGTTGGAGAACGCCGAAATGGTGGTCCCCTACAATGTAAACAGTAAGGCTGTCAGCTTCATCCCTTCACATCTGCGCTCTTTGTCCTAGCTCTTTGTCGTTGTGATTTGATTAAGGACAAAAGGCATTTCAAAGAACCTCGTCTTCAAAAGCACAATGTACAATTTAATCAAGCATCACACTCAGACCTCACATTTTGACAGTAAGCAACAAGATTTTGTACAAGTGAGGTAGAACTCTTGGAACAGCAAATCAAGGCAAGAAGAACAGAATTGTGAAGCAGAATGTGGTAGAGCAAGATCATAGAGAAATGAGAGAAAAAGAGAGGAAAAGCTGGGGAAGAAGCACAATCGGAAGTTGGCAGAGCAGAGAGAGAATGCACACTCAGACCTCGCGCTCTTCGTCGTTGTGATCAGATTTTTCTTTTCCCATTAGATTATATTATCTCTTATTTGCTTTGTTGCTTCTTTAATCTATCAATTTGGCTGTTACTGTATCTTTGTTACTTGATAATGCTTGCTTCATCTCTGATTTGCTCTATTGGTTCTTTTCTTTTTAGGTTTTATTTTTTCTGATTTGCTCTTGGCTAATATGAGAATATAAGTTTTGGTTTTCTTGTCTTGAATTATCTCTAAGTATAAGTTATATGTAACTTGTAGGTTGGTGTATATGATGGAATCATGATTTTTCACATGCTGATGGTGAAAAATAGTGTTCATGAATAACCATATAACTCTAAAACACATGGAATTATTTCAAATTTTTCATTCCTGGCTAATTTGACAACTCTTGATGTTGGATTGGTTGTATTAGGAGGAATGTTGCCTCAAACTAATGTAGGGCTTGTCAATGTTGTCCCCATATGTTTTGTTGTCCTTTTATTTCTAAAATTGTAAGAAAGGCATGGAATTGTTTCAATTTTTTCATCTCTTGGCTAATTTGAATCATCTTAATGTTGGATTGGAGGCATTAGGATGAATGTTGCCTTAAACTAATGCAGAACTTGTCAATGTTGTTCCCATATGTTTTGTTGTCCCTTTGTTTATGAAATTGTAAGCTAGTAGTAGCTTAAATGTTTGTAAGCTATAATGGTGAGATTGAGTGACATTGTAATTATGCCTAGTGTGATCACTAGTGTTTAACTGATATAAACTAGTTGCAGCTGAAGTATGATCATTAGTATTATTGAAGATTGGAAGATTTAGTAGTTTCATAGGTTTTGGATGACACCATATCAGAAAACCATATTGACTCAAGGAATGAGATTTAGTTTGATCACAAGCTTTTTTAAGAGTGTGGGCTGAACAAAACATCAATAGAGACATGGTGTTGCATCATCACTTGATACATAAAATAAGATAGAGAAGCTTGAAGCAAAATGAGCCTATATATAATTTGTATTTGTCATGTAAAGTGAAATACATAGTTGAAGGCAATTGCTAATGTATAGTTAGCACTTATCAATATCTTGTACTTGACTCTTGCAAAATAATACATTTATATTTCACTGTGTTCATAGCTGTAATATGTTTGGTAATTTCAATCAATACAGGTGGCTAAGGTAATAAAAAAAAATTCAATGACCCCCATTCATCTATGATAAAAAAATGACAAAATGACAACTTGACAAGATAACTAACAAAAAGTGGTGAACATAAAGTGTTTGAACAGGGATCCTCATTCATTAAGTGATTGTATGGGGACCTTCAATGATTCCTACATAACCAAAGATAGCCAATAATTATAAGAATGTAAACATAAATGAAAAATAAAAGCAGTTTCCTATGTACTTTAACCAACTACCATAAAAAATCTTGTGAAGCTAAATTGGCTCCCTTCGATTTGAACCAATTCATCATAGCATGCTAGAAATGTTGAACAAGACACTCCGCTCTGTAGTTAACTTGATGATTCCTTATTCTACAAAAAAGAGTGAAACTAGTAAGTAAAAGACTAATCATTACCAATGAGCACATGCATCAATGTATTTACCCCATTGTGTGGAACTTATGAGTGAATGACAGTTGGAGTCATTCTTTTCTTATGATGTTGAAGTTCAATCCAACCTTTTGGACATCGTTGTTGCTTAGTCCCATTCCATTGTTTAAAACCCTTTGCTTGACCCACATCTTCACATATAGGTGTTGTGGCTAAATGACTACTATTGTCTAGGTTATGTTGTCCCAACTGAACTCCATTACTTATTTGCACAAGTTGTCTAACTCTTTCTCTACCATGGAGTGTAACTCTTCACTTGTAGATACCTCAGATGCCAATTTAATCATCTTGGAACAAAGTTGCTTATACTGTCAAGTGCTAGCCAGTTTATGGTCTACTTCAACTTTCTTTCCTTTAGAATCATGCACAATATCATCATGTGTATTTTTGCTCCATTTCTTCAACATATATTGGGTAGGCACTTGTTCAACATCTATCACAATAAACACTTTTAACACATGGCTACATAGTATTCTGAATGACTTAAACTTCATACAGTTGCAAGACACCGTCTTCAAAATAGGATCAAACAGAACTTTCCATTCTCTATCATGCTTGACAAGGGATATTGTATACTCAAATATGGGACGAGCTTCATTTCGATGAGTTATGGTGTTGTAAAAAATAAGTCAAACTCCTTCTGGAAAAGATCAAATATTGGAAATGTGTACACCTTTGCAAGTTGAATTAGTATTGATGATTGCAGGTAATTAATCTTGGGCAACTTATGCCGAGCATTAAACTCACACTTTAACTCTTTATACTGTTTCTCTAAAACTACCCATTCGTATACCTTAAAGAATTGTATAAGGTTTACGGTCATTTTCATGCATGCTTTAAAATTGGAGTTTAAGCTCTCGCTTAGTTAGGTGCTCCTCTTCCTTAATGTAAATGCATATTTCATGTGACACACTGCCAATTTTACTTATATCACATACATTAACTTCAACCAGTTGTTCTTATGAGCATTAAAGTTTGAAAGCATCTTCATTCATGCTTCCTCAAATTGAGCCTCGTCAACATAACTGTACATGCACGTTTTTAACTCAGTCAAGAAGTTGGATCTATCTTTCATTAGATTACTCTGGCGTTTAATCTCATTCTGTATCAGGTGTCATATGCAAAGGCCATTATCTACAAGGATAACAAGCACGACGAACATTACAAGTATATATAGTTAAGATTATATATTTATTGTAATGAACACACTTTAATCACCTAAAGCTTAAGCCATTATAGTGTCTTAATCAGTGAAAGTAGTCCGTGGCCTTTTCTGACCATAGCACTCTAAAAAAGTCTCAAACAGCTACTTGAAAGACTTAACTATCTCGTCATACAATAATGCAGCATCGAACACAATGATTTGCCTATAATGATTGAAACCAGAGAACAAGGCAAGCAGTCGGTGCACACGATTCATACAGTAAGTTGTGTCTAACGAGACGACATCACCAAAATATCCATAGTCAACGATCATGTTATTTGTTCATCAGCATCTAATTGATAGGCATGGAAAAAAGATAGGTTATCTAGTAGTTGTGTCTAGAAGTATTGTAAAAGATAACCAACTTCACCATAAACCATACTATGTTGCCTCTTTGATCAGGGATAATTTTTGGCATCAAAACACGTAAAACCAAGATTTGTTCTACCTCCTGCATATGTGCTCATCAATTGAAATGAAGTTTTTTATTGCAATCTAGAGTTTTTAGCCATTTCAATCTCGTGTCTTTGAACTTAAGATATCCTGCGTTATGAGGCCAACATATGTGTTGTTTCTGGAAGCTAAAGAGGGTGGTTGTAATGTTCTATAACTTCATCAATAGCCAATTTTGCCTTCCATGTGACAAGTGTAATTTTTGCATTGCAATTAGTTTTGGTTTCAAGCCTATGATTGGTGACCATAGTGTCTCGTTTATCTGCCTTCCAAACTCCCTCCTTACAACACACAAATCTACATGAGGTCACTGATTTGTCTTTTACTTGTTCATGTATTGTTTCTTTACACCAAATCCCATTTTCCCCCTATAATCAATCCAAAATTACCATGTAGCCTCTGCACTATCAAATTACATGCTAACTATAGGCTTTTGCTTCATCATCGCCTGTTATTTCTATCCTGAGTACACGAATAAAATTAGTGATAAGTCTAGAAGCATTTTGACACATAAAAATGTTTTCCAAAATTTTTCCCAAAATTAGTATACCAACAAAATTAGTGCTATTTCTATCACTTACTAGATGAATGGTTTTAATTTGAAGACTCTGAAGTGCTTTGAAAATCAAGAACCAATATGATTGTAATTTTCATCAAATTATCAAACATTCAATGATTTATAGAAATATATTATAAGAATTATTTTGAACCTTTTTTGTTCCTTAAGTGGAAGATATGATTATAACATTTTAGTATTATTTCTATCACTTACTATTTCACTTGTCGAGATACTATGATACCAAATCTCTCCTACAACCTTGTGATTTTTTTTTTTGGAAAAAGGAAACTAAACTAAAAAAAGGCTTACCCATATATGAGATCATCATATTCTCCAAATTAGATGAAAAATTTCTCAATGATGGGGTTTTTTATCCTTATCACTAGTAGCTATTAGGAAGAAAGATGAAAACTTTTTCATAAGCAAAGAATAAAACTTCTATCTTGGACAATTTCTTACTTTTTTATTCAACAAAAATAAAAATTATGGATGAGGAATATATATATATATATATATTAATACTTGGATGAATAAAGCTATATCAGACACCATTTGGACCTGGATAATTTCTTACTTTTCAATCAACAAAAAATAACACTTTCAAGACGAAGGACATATATATATATATATATATATATTAATATATGGAAGATGAAAGCTATATCAGACACCATTTTGACCTAGACAATTTCTTACTTTTTAAATCAACAAAAAAAAAAAACTTTCTGGATGAAGAGCATATATATATATATATATATATTAATACATGGAAGATGAAAGCTATATCAGACACCATTTGTATACAAATATATAGACACCATTTGGTAAAAGAAGGCATTATAGAGACCGACCTTTTTTTGCATTCTCTTGGCAGATCACTTCAATGAAGAAACAAAAATTTTTCAGCTAGGATGAAACCTTTTCATTATGGCACCAAATGATGCAAATTGAGGATCCGTGCAAAAGAAGAAAAAAAAGAGCTACCTTCCCCATCCAAAACAATGTCATCTTCAACTCCTCAGAAACCCAGCTACGAAACTGTGCATCTTCATCTGCGAGCAGCGACACTTCCTTTCTTCCTCAAAATGTTGTCGTATTGGTCAGTGTTTTTTTTTTATAAAAAAAAAGCCAAAATGCACCGTTTCATTAAATGAAATGGTGAGCTTTGATATGCATGCGAGATGTGGAAAATTTCAGCATGCCAGATGGAGCGAACGACTATGATTTTTATGGGAGAAAATGGAGTAAAACTGCTCTCTAAAATCATAAACTACTACAAATTGAGGGGATCCATGTGTATTGTAACACTACGCTCCCAAACCGAGTTTAGGTCCCTTCAATTAAAGGGTGGTTTCTAGTTTTACTTATTTTTCTATCTAATTGCACACTCCAGAAATTGCCACGTATTGACTGCACATGATATCTTTGCAAAGCGGACTGTTTCATTTGATGAAATGGTACATTTTGAGCAGTTTTTTTTTTAACAATGCACTTAAACGGTGTGATTTTTAGTAAACATTTGAATTTGGAGATGACTTCTTTGGTGTCATTTTAAGAGATGTGGAGGTTAGCTCTATTCTAGCTTTCATCTATTTACAGCATAGGGAAAAGAAGCTAATAAAAAGTCTCAATTTAATGTCGTTCTACGAGGTCAGAACCATTCTTCTTAAAATAAATGCTTGGCCAAAGATTAGTGCAATAAGAGTTTATAAACATGACTGGAAGTAACACCTCATATTTGCAAAAAAGGACCACAGAATATTGCAAGAAACATAGGTAGCAAAAATGCACGATTGAAAGATGATGGCATGTTCAGAGTTTTTTTAGGAACTCATATTTTGAAAAGTTTTAGTTTTTTTAGTAATGGATTCTCTTTGTAAGTTTAGTAAATTCTCCTTATATATATGTGTGTGTGTGTGTGGCGAGGTTTTAGCATATTCAGATTGTATATTTTTTTTTGTGTTAAATTCTTTTACTAGAAAGGTTTGGTTTTTCTAGTAGTACATGCTCCACATATACACACACACACCCCCCCCCCCCCACACACACATATATATATATTGCTTTTGTGGGTTTGAATGTGTAGCATTTGTGGTTTTTTTTTTTTGAATGGATGGATATTTTATATTGGTTGTCTGTAAGACTATTCTTCAAATGTAAAATCCAAATAATTGTAAGTTAACGTAAGCCTTAATGTATTTTAAATTAAATCATTGTTGGTTAATGGATATTCTTTAGTTGGAACATGAGTTGATTAGAGTTAGAATATTTTATTTTGTGTTTTAAATTGCACTTAAATTTATCACAAACTTGGTTTGTTTACTGATATTTTGACAGTATTATCCAAGGTTAGAGGTTTGTAACTTTGGACTTTGATGATGGAGCAAAGGCCTAGAATTGGCGTACAATTTGATAGTGCAGAGGTTGCATGGCAATATTAGATTGACTATGGAAGGAATGTAGGATTTTGGATAAGGAAACAATACATGAACAAGAAGAATGATGGATCAATGACTTCATATAGGTTTGTATATAACAAAGAGGGAGTTTGGAAGGTAGATAAAAGAGACACTGCAGTTACCAATCATAAGCTTGAAACTAGAATTTGCATTGCAAGAATTACACTTGTCAATTACAAAGGAAAATTAACCGTGAATGAGTTTGTGAAAGTTTACAACCACCATTTTCAACTTCCAAAAACAAACCAGATGTTAGCTTCACAAGAAACCAAAAATTGAAAGGGCGGAAGACTCTGGATTGTAACAAAAATCGATGTTTCAATTGATGAGCATGCACGCAGGAGGTAGAACCAATCTTAGTTTTACCTGATTGGACACCAAAAATTATCTTTGATCAAGAAGGCAACGTAGCATGGTTTACGGGAAAGTTGGTTATCATCAGCTGTTGGAAAACCCATCATTCTTTCATGCCTATCAAGTAGAAGTAGAAGAGTAAATAACAAATGTCTTTTGGGATGATGTGCATATGATAATTGACTATGGATATTCCAGGGACATCGTCTTTCTAGATACAACTTACTGTACAAATCGTGCCATCGACCACTTACCTTGTTATATGGTTTCAATCATTACAAGCAAATAGTCATGTTTGGTGCTACGTTATTGTATGACGTGACCATTGAGTCCTTCAAGTAGTTATTTGTGACCTGTTTGGACACTTATAATTAGAAAAAGCCACAAACTATTTTCACTGACCATGATGCTGCAATGTCCAAAGCTCTATGTGATTAAATTATGTTTATTATGGTAAATATATACTTTTAACTATGTTTAACGTTCATTTTAGTTATTTGTCCACGTAGGTGAAGAGATGCCTTATACGCGTCATGGCCTCTGCATGTGGCATGTAATGCAAAATAGGATCAAACACCTGGGTAATCTAATGAAAAATGGATACAACTTCTTAACTTAGTTAAAAAGATACATCTATAGGGACATGGACAAAGTTTAGTTTGAGGCAGCATGGACTAAGATGCTATCGGACTATGATGTTCATGAAAATAATTGGTTAAAATCGATTATGCAATGTGAGCAAAATGGATAGCATGTTATATGAAGTATGCATTCACATTAAGGACTAGGAGTACCCAATTAAGTGAGTGCTTGAACTATAATTTCAAAACATATATGAAATCGACATTAAACCTTATACAATTTTTTAAGGTATATAAATGAGTAGTTTCAGAGAAACGGTATAACGAGTTGAAGTGTGAGTTCGATGCTTGGCATAAGTTGCTAAGGTTGAATTACCCACAGTCATCATTATTAAATCAACTTGCAAAGATTTACATGTTTTGTATTTGATCTTTTCCAAAAAGAGTTTGACTTATTTTTTGCAATCTCCATAAGGCATAGAAATGAAACAAATCTTGTATTTGAGTATATAGTGTCCTCTGCCATGCATGATGGGGAATGGAAAGTCTTATTTGATCATATTTTAAAGACAATTTATTGTAATTGCATGAAGTTTGAGTCATGCATAATATTGTGTAGCCATGCATTATTGTGATGGACATTGAATAAGTGCCAACCTAATATATCTTGAAGAGATGTAGCAAAAATGCATGTGATAGTATTGTGCATGATTCAAAGGAAAAAGAAGTTAAAGTAGACCTGAACATGTCTAGCACATGACAGTACAAGCAACTTTGTTATAGGATGATTAAATTAGCATAAGAAGTGTCTATGTGTGAAGAACCACACTCTATGGCGAAAAAAGAGATAAATGACTAGTGCAAGCGAGTAATGAATGTTTGGTTGGGACAACATAGGCTGGGTAATAATAGTCATCCAGTCATAACCCTTATATGTGAAGATGTGGGTCAAACAAAAAGGTTTAAACAACGAGATGAGACTATGAGACAACGACATCCAAAAAGTTAGGTTGAACTTCAAGATCGTAAGAATAGAAAGACCCTGACTATCATTTGCTCACAAGTTCCTCACCATGAGGTAAATACATTTATGTGTGTGCTTATTAGTGATAATTAGTATTGTACTTATTAGGTTTGACTTATTTTTGTAGAATAAGGAATCATCAAGTCAACTATAAAGTGGAGTGTCTTGTTTAGCAACTCTAGCATGCTATGATGATCATCAAACCTAGATAAGCCAATTTAGCTTTACAAGATTTTTTTTATGGTAATTGATTATGGTATGTTGGAAATTGCCTTTATCATTAACGTTGTGTTTACATTCTCACATTATTGCCTTTGTTTGGTTATGCTGGAATCATTGAAGGTTCCCTTATATTCAATTAATGAATGAGGGTCCTTATTCAAACACTTTTTGTCATGTTGTCATTTTGTCTTTTTTTGAACTTAAATGAATGAGGGTTATTGAAGTTTTTTGGTTATTTTGACAACCTTTATTCATTGAAGTTACCAAATAGATTACAACTTAGAACATACTAAAATACAAATGTATTACTTTGCAAAAGTCAAGTACAAGGTGTTGATAAGTACAAACTATAAATGGCCAATTGCCTTTAACTATGTATTTCACTTTACATGATAAATACAAATTATACATAGGCTCATTTTGCTTCAAGTTTTTCTATCTAGTTTTAGGAAGCCACATATGTTGCAACACCATGTCTTTGATTTCTTGTGCCTTGGATTTTGGCCATTATTGTCTGTTGAGTTATCTCTCTGCAACATTTTTGTCAATACAATGCAGTTATTAAGACAGTTTAAGGAAAACAATTTGATGAATCTCTAAAAAAAGGAAGCTGAAATAAAAGTCATAAGTTCCATTCAAATTTCTCATAAAGAATATCAGTGAAGATAAAAAGTGGAAAAACTTTTTTCCATCTTGGTTTAACATGATTTGACTTTCTAACAGTTATCATAATTCACATTTAATCAGACATTTAACTCAAAAGAAACAACCTAAAACTACTAAATTGTAGATGTTATTAGTATTTCTTTTTTGTGCTTGTTCATGTGATGATACTAAAAATGTCTAGTTCAAATGAGGAGTAACAATTAGAAGATGGAACATCCCAAGAGATAATTGAGACACACTGATGAGCCAAAATTGGTTGTGTCAATATATCCAACAATTTATGTCAATACATACCTTTCAACATATAACTAATCAAAATATAGAATGCTAAACCCAATAGATTTTTGTACTCAAGTCATTTTGATAATCTAGAATTTCTATCATCAAAATCCAATTCTAACTAACTTGAATCGTGATCAGTAGGGTTCCATATATTAGCCTAAATGTTGATAAATCATATTATACTCTGTTAAATGAATTCCAAGTAGAATGCACTTGTTTTAGTCAATAACACATGACAACATATAGAAAATTTTTTACTAGTATTCTTACTGATTACTACTGCAAGGATATAAAATATGTTGATTGTTAAAAATCTAACAAAAACTTACTGACACATCAAGAATCAATGCCAATGGAGACGCCTAGTAAATTATAGCATATTCAAGCATAAGATGAATTCATTTTTTGCCAACAGGATGGGGGAGGAAATTTCTAAATGAATTGTAAAGGCCAACTTGAATTGAATGAAATTTCTAATTATCTTCTATCTTCTGTCATTACATATAACATTTATTCTATATATTGTAACTAAATTTTTAGAGTTGAAGGAGACATTCATAGTTATTTTCTAAGTTAGAGGAGACACTAAATCTTTTATCAATATGTATATTCTGTGACACTCATAGCTATCTCTAATTATCTTCTATCATTACATTGAAAATAATGCAACACATGGATTTGCACATTTTCATCCAATGACTTATACTGTCAACTATATCAATTTTCCTCACTGCTTTAATTTCTCTTAATATGCAGTCATTGTTGATGTTGCACTTGAAATCAAATGCATTCCTAAGAATGTGTACAAAAATATGAAGAAGGAAGTGATATAGATGCTCACAAAGCATCTAAACAAGAATTAGGAAAGCGTCACAAGCCCACTGGTCTACTAAAAATTGTTGCAGATAAAGGACTACATGTATTTTATGTTACAACAGTTACAACTAGTTGCTTTTCATTCTTGAAACAATTATTTACTGCAAATTGCTATTATTATGAAACTTTAACCAGTATTTTATTCATAAAACTTTCAAGCATTACATTGTTGAAACATAATTTAGCCCCTTATGTATATTCAGCTGCATATATAATGAAAGAGCTTGTAATGATATTTGGAAATTTTTAAAGTATATAATCATAAAATCTTTGTATTTGTAGCTACTATATGATCCTTTTTCCAGTTCACAAGTTGGTGATATTGCTGTCCTAGACATCTTAGCAACAAAAATTGATTAGGATGAATCAAATATAAAAAATACTCCATATGCTGAAACTAAAGATATGCCTATATGCATTAAAAATGATAAATCGATGGCATGGCGAAGGAAATTTCTAAGCAAATTGTAAAGGCCAACTTGATTTGAATGAAATAGATGGTGAGAATCAAACAATCAAATGCAGAATACACAATTTTAGTTTCTCTAGTTTAGAGACATGCTTCCAAAGATGAAGTCTTGTCAACAAATGCTCTTAATTTCGGCATTCTCCATTATGACCTTCATATAACATGGCGGTGACAAAGACCAAGCGTAGATGCTATAATGATATTGAGCCTTAATCATAACAAAAAGCCACAAACAACATTACTTCAGTCCATTCCAATCAAACCAAAAAAAAGAACATCATATCACACCATTTCATTAAGCAAAATGGTGTGTTTTGAAAGAGTATCACAACCTTCTGTGATGTGTCAGCATATAGAGCATTCGATCAAAATGGACAATCAAGGATTAACTATTGTTGAAAATACAGTAAATCTACTCTAATTGAGGGGTTCCAATTCACTCCCAAACCAAGCCACTTTTCCTACTTCAGTAACTCTTTGTGCTTTCTCTTCCAAGAACTGTGAAGAATGTTCGTAGTAGGTGGAGGGAGTGAGAGAGGTAGAAAACATAGGACAGATGACAAGGTAAGAGACACGCGTGGTCGTGCCCTTTTCCTTTTATCTCTTTGGTTTTTTTTTTTTTTTGGATTTTGCAAAGAATTATTATATATCACATGATTATTTAAAACACAAAATAATTATACATATAGCTTTATGTAAATAAGTAAATTCACACTGTTAAATTGCTAACAATTTTTACTTAAAAAGGTTTTTTATGAGACAATTTTTAACTTAATGACCATTTTAAAATGCTTCAAATTTAAAAGAACTATTTTAAAATAATAAATAAAGTTAAAGAACCAACTCAGTAATTTAATCTATTTTTAGTTCAATATATTTTGTGCATAATGTGTCATTTGTGCGTGAATAGATTTCTAAAATTTGATCATATACTTTTAGATTTTCAAATTTGAGTGACATGATTTATTCGTTAATCTCAAGTAACAAAAGAAAAACTTTTATTTTAACAATTTTTTTCATATTTTGTAATAAATTATAATTATTATCTACAAATTTTGATGATATGTAAGTTTTTTTTTTTTTTTCTCTTTTGCATGCTTAACCTATGTTAGCTGGGATATGTAAGTGATGTTAATTAACATTTTGAATGAAAATGTTAGCGAGAGGAATTTACGTCATACGAACCTAAAAATCTAAAAGATTTATTATTAGCTTTTAAAAATGAGGAAAAAAATGTATAATTTTAAAATTTTAAAATATTAGTTGAATTGTAACAAATAATTTTTACAAATATATCTTCAGTGTACTAAGTTATAATATAAAAATATAATAATTTATAATATAATTATATTATTACATTATATCTAAATGTACTGATAATTGTGATTACACAAAAAATTATACAATAATATATTTGGTTTGGTATTTAAAAAATTTAAAAGTTCATTTATAGGTCAAAATATAGGGTTTAATTTACAAACTGCCTTGGTTAGTTTAACATTAAATTGTCCTTCAATTAATTTTTTGTACATAAGCGAAAGAAAATTTAATTTTACGTTGCATAAATTATTTTGACAGCTTAAAACTATTTTGAATCTTAAATTATAATAATGTAAACTGATTTCTAACTAAAATCAAATTTAGAAACTACATTTATAAAAAATTAAATTTATGCAACATCAATGTAAAGTCGCACAAAACACACGCAAGTATCGAAGAGAAAGGGTTGGATCTCATTTGCGAACGGCGTTTCGTCTATGTTAATTAATGTCCGACTTTGTAATACTATTTGTCGGTTTCGTCATGATGAAGGTACGATCAAAGCTTTTAAATCAGTTGAAGCCCAGCACTAGGTTTTTAAATGGAAGGGGCCCCACGTTGTCCCGGAATCGTTGACGAATCTAATTACCCATTCCACAGCCGCCCCACTCATACCCTTATTTGCGTCTACCTTAGTTCTCATCCGTTGGATGCACATACTCCGCCTCTCGTACACTCATCAACGGTCTTCACGGAAACTAATTGGTACACCCGAAAGCACACCACAATAACTCGGGATGCTTATCCCGTAGCCGCCTCCACAGGGTCATATTGGTAATAGTGAGAGAGTAAAGACTAAAGACGCGTTATGTATATAAAGAGCACCACCGTAGGCATCCAAATCCAAGGAATTCAAAACCTGGGTCGAAAAACAATGGCAAGACTTGTGGCTTGGCTTGTGCTTGGGTTGATCGGGTGCGTAATAGCGAAGGCAAGAGCTGAACAATGTGGGAGGCAAGCAGGCGGAGCGCTATGCCCCGGCAACCTCTGCTGCAGCCAATACGGGTGGTGTGGAACCACCGATGACTACTGCGGTACCAACTGTCAGAGCAACTGCAAGGGCGGTGGCGGTGGCGGTGGCGGTGGTGGAGGCGGCGGCGGAGAGAGTGCATCGAATGTGCGAGCCACCTATCATTACTACCAGCCTGAGCAACACGGATGGGACTTGAACGCCGTGAGTGCTTACTGCTCCACTTGGGACGCCTCCAAGCCTTACTCCTGGCGTAGTAAGTATGGTTGGACCGCTTTCTGTGGCCCCGCTGGCCCTCGCGGTCAGGCTGCATGTGGCAAATGCCTCAGGGTATACCTCTACCTCTACCTCTATTTCTACTACTACCTCACATATTCTTTAATCACCAGTAATATTAGAATAATGATGATATTTATATGATGGCTGGGGAGTTTTGATGAATGAGTGAATGGGAATGTAGGTGACAAATGCATGGACGGGAGCGCAGGTGACGGTGAGGATAGTGGACCAGTGCAGCAACGGAGGTTTGGATTTGGACGTGGGGGTCTTCAACCGATTGGACACTGATGGCAGGGGATACCAGCAAGGCCATCTCATCGTTAATTACCAATTTGTCGACTGTGGCAATGAGTTGGACTCGTTCAACGCTTTACTCTCCATCCTCGATCACTAGCTCTCAGATATGTGCCCATGGCATCTACTTCTGAACTTCCCAATAAATGGCTTGCCGCTATCACACTCACACTACTGCTCTTCCACTATTTCCAGCCAAATAGCCACCTTATTATCTGAATGTATGGATTTTGGTATCCACAGTTTTATGTGTTGAGCTGGAATCTAATTAAGGCTTCTCATTTCTTATTTTGATCGTTCAAAATACATGTCCACACAATATCCGATAATCATACAAAACCAACTGCCATCGTTATGCACACAATGAAGTTTTTGAGCATACCGGGCTTAATTTTATTTAAGGTAGATATTCAAAGCTCGATTGATCGGCTGTTCGCACGCAAGGTAACTTTCCGCTTTGTCTATGAACCATCGTAAATCTAGTTTCACCGTTCCAAAAATAATAATAATATTAAAATAAAATATTTGTACACCTATAATTTTTAGTGCATAATTTCATCAAATTATAATTAAATTAAATTATTTATAGCCATATTAATATACTTAAAATTATTATTGCAGCAAAGGCCACCCAATAATAATTCACCGAGCCCTCGCCGAGACATATCCAAAACGATCTTTCAGCTAGCGCACACCACTTTCATGGCAACACGTGGGAACTGGAGCTGTCACATTCTTAGCGTAATTAATTAAGCTCATTTGAGTATTATGCCACATTCTTTTATTATATTTTTATGTGAGTGGCTTCCATCGATATATATCTTTTATGCAGCTTTACACGTAAACATTGACATGTTCAACTCTTATCAGTCAATTAGAAAAGTAGATTAATGATATGCGAATATGCGAATTTGTAGCTATCATATACATGCACCCGTACCATTGGGTTGTCTAGAGAGCGAAAGCAGCCACAGGCACATGGCTGGGATTGATTGGTTCACGTATCATGCGCACACCTAATATTATTGTCCTCCATCAAACTTTAATTATGAGATTTATCTATTCATTTATTTACAAATCGCCAAACGTGTTCCTTTCAGTGCACAGGAGATTTGTTGCTGAGAAACTGTAATACAAGAATTAGTCAAACTGATTACCATATTAATTAATTGAAGTTATTGCATCGCAGTGAAATTTTAAGAAGTTATAGCACATGATATATTAAGCAGGTATTATTTAAGTGGAATGGGTTACCAGTGATCACATTGACCCCACTTTGTATGCTCTTCGTCAATGGAGATAATGTTTTCCAAGCAAGTATATATTCATTATCTTTTGAAGAAGACAAAATGATCAACTTCAATAAGTTCAAATGAAAGCGGCTGATATTAGTGTATGAATTAATTTGTAAATTATTGTTCGAGAAAATAGTAATTACGGGATAAGAAATTAAAGTAACTATTTTTTTTCATTTAAAAAAAAAGTATACAGAGAGTACGAGAAAAAGATTTGATAAAATTATAATATCCCTCCATGAGGATCTGATAAAAAAATAAATCTTCAGTCAGCGAAATGACCCGGTGTTCAGCCCACGTTGATGCCATAATAATTGACATGGTCTCAAATTTTGATTCAAATACTATCTACCATTTTCGTTCTCTGTACGTAGTCGTATCGTTTTGTTTTGTTTTCATGATATAGTGCTATTGATATGAATCGTCAATTAGAGCAGTTCTACACCAAATTAGCAGTGGATTGAAATGAGCAAGTTCTACTAGCAAAGCTAATTATAGTATGCTTAATTAGTGGGCCTACTATACTATCCCTATCACACCTCTTCTCAGAATGCCAAAAGTGAGAGCCACATATCACTACTATACAAAACCAGCCTTATGGTAAAGCAATTTGAAAATAAGAATAAAGTAAAAAAGAAAATAACTCGAATGTTAATTAATAATATTACGCGGTGTTGGGTAGGCACAAAAATTTTCTTTCTTAAAACTAATCTCATGTTTTTATTGCTTGATTTTGTCTTAGGCACAAAAATTTTCTTTCTTAAAACTAATCTCATGTTTTTATTGCTTGATTTTGTCTTAGGCACAAAAATTTTCGTTCTTGAAACTAATCTCATAATTTTATTGGTTGATTTTGTTTTAATACCAAGTGTAGTAGCTACCTGGACATGTTACTTTCAGAACGTAACAGCTTAGCACACGGATAATAATATAGATACTTCATATTTTCTTTTCCCATACCATTTCCTTGAATTAAGCTTGGGCCTTGGCTGGGTGAGCCCATATATATACGAAAAGATTCTAAGTCTTTACCGTTGCCACCATATAACACCAAATTAAAGCCTTTTATCACTATTTAAGCCCTATTTCCAGCCATTATAATGGTCTTCATGTTACAGACGTTTGGCTTCAAGATTTTCAGTCAAATATTATATTTAATGATATTTGATAATAATATTATTATAAAATACGACACGGTGTAAAATATTACTCTCTTTTGGAGGAGACATATTGTTATGTATAATAAAATTTGCATTGCCTTAAATATTTGTCTAGCATATATATTCAACCGAGATAGAATTTATGATCAGCTCTAGCTTGCACGTTATACAGTCTGGTGCAAATTTTGTTTTATGAATATATTTTGAGAATATACCCTAAAGGAGAGTTTATAGGGTTTCGCTGCAAAATATAGATCTTATCGATTATATTGTCCCATGAGGTTTGGATTGGAACCACAAGATAGGCTTTGATAAATTGTTCACAACATAAAACACCGAAGAGCATAAGTAAATTTTTTGTGTGTACATTGGAAAAGAATTTGAAGTTTTCCACTTACTTAGTCTTCCTTACAAAAATTGTTACCTCACAAAATGTTTCGCATTCATTTCTTTTTCTTATGTTAGTTTTCTTTTTCAGTAATTGACAATCATTTCAAATTCAAATTAACTAACTAATTAATTTGATAGGTTTGAATTATTGGATTATGGGTCAACCCATTGTGAGTGTCCCAATATTCTAACATCTCTTATTCACACATGATAGGATGAATAACACAAAATACTTCTCTTATTTCAAACTTTCATATTAGGTGCTCTTCCGTGATAGCTTGGGCACAACATTTGAGAGCTTTTATATTAGGAATTCTATTATAGGACCAGTATAAGAGACTACCCTTACATACATTTATCACACATTTATTATGTGCCTTAGCCCTTAGATACCTTAGATTCACCCATATACACTTTACTCATGGCAAATCTAGCTAGTCTCTCTTGAGTATAATATTACTTAGATTGCCTTTACATATGTATACTATCCACACTTATAATGTCATCAAAATAGCTTCAATGGGCATGCGTCAAACACTAATATAGTTGTATATATTTAAGGTGATCTTCCTTTCACCCACATACCATTTAGATATGAATCAACTACTTTCCTAGCAATGACTCATCTTCCCATGATATTGTTAAAGTTAGAAGGGCATCAACAAATGGATTTATTCCTTTTTAGGACTCACACAACAATGAAGCAGAGGTATATTCACTTGCTTCATAATTGTGATAATTAAGCACATGCAGTATAAATTACATGTTATGGTGTTTCTCTTATCACATAAAAGGGTGTGTCGATTCAATCAACATCATATAGATCTTAGTCCAGGTGCACACAATACCTTACTTAAATTTTTCTATTATGCTTGTCCTATAGCACCTAAAAGAGAACTCAGATTTAGATGGATGGTGGGTATCCATAATTTGATCCTTATACTATTATTTTCATATTTCATTTTGATATTCTTTTCATTTTCATGAAGGTGACATATGTATATTTTGTTTTCTTTATTATGCAACATTTTGGTGCTTTCGCTGCATTGCATGGCAAGCACATGTTTAATCTTTACTTGCTCCTCAGAGCATGAAAGGCAGTTGCTCATGTAAGAAAGCCAACGTTATCAACTTGTACGACATACTATTATTATGTATATACTATCTTTGATTATGACATAATACATTCATTTAACTAAGAATTAATTTATATCACTACCAAGAATTTTGTATTTACTTATAGTTGATTACCTACGGCTAAACAAAATGTAGTTAAATAAATGCATTAATCATAGTTAAATACTAAACTACATTAATTTTATTAGAGTTCCCAACTTGTGGTTAAATGAATAATAATAGGTAAGTTGCATTAACTGTAATTTTTTTTATTTATAACTAAGGTTAATGTCAACATTGATTAATTGTAGTTACATCTTTGCTGTGATAATTTTATGAAAATAGAGTTATTCAAGTCATTTTCATGCTTTATCACAATGTAATTTTGTTAGTTTAGGTTTTTGCATTTGGAAGTTTGGATTTATGATTGTTTGAGTTGTTTTAGTGTTATTTTGATGATTTATGTGCTTGAATCTTAGCAAATTGGAGTTACTCATATTGTTTCCATTTTCACTCAGGTCTTGGATGGAAACGTGTGTTCTGGCATCAAGAAAGTAAATGTTCCAATGTTAAGGCATCTTTTTGACCTCTAGACATTAGAATTTGGAGATGGTTAGTAGCAAAAAGTTGTAGAGCTCTTCAAGACTTTTCAACGAATGATGGTTCACCAAATTCCAACATTAAAGTGTAAAGTTATGGCTAAAATAGTGAAGTTGGTCTAATAGACAACGATCTGGTGCCTAAGTGCTAAAACGTGCAGAAATTCCAACAAGTTAGTGCCAAGGCGCCAAAACACAATTAAAGAGGGGCAAGTTTGTCTATTCACAAAAAAGACCAATTTAACTCAGATTTTGAAGATTTTTGAGATGGAGAAGTTTGGAGTAAAGGAGGGCAACTTAGAACTTGAAGGAAGACATTCTAGGCTAGGTCTTCTTTCTTTAGGATTATGACTATTTAGCATGTAAATTGATTATTACTATTACTTTTCTTCTTGGATTTTATTGTAAATGAGTTTACTTAGTATAATTCTTCATTTCCCCCTTTTTCATTTGGCCACCAATTAAGGATAATATTAAGTATTTAAGGATTCTTGAAAGAGAAGTCCAAATTTAATTTTAAAACTATACATCATCTTATTGATGTTAATTAATATTTAAATTAATGCAATTTGTCTTTGGGATAGACATATACTTATTGGACTAGCAGTGTTATGATTAGTCATATAGAATGCATTTATTTAATTTGATTCCCATAGAAATATAAGGAATTGAATTAAGGCAATAGAATTTATAAGAGATCGACAAATTCTTATAAAGAAATTAGAGCTTAGACTAACTCATGAGCATTGAATTCAAGTTAGTAAAGTAACCATATTGCAATTGAAACCATAATCCTTGGGAAGTTTTCTTTAATATATACTTATATCTCTTGGCCTCACTTTCTTTGTTTTCTTGCATTATTTTGCTTTAGTTCAAAAATTAGTAATTTGCTTACATAAGATAGATAAAATAGCATTGGTACTTAGCATTTCAACTAGATACAATGACATTAGAAATAAAATGTGATTTGAAGATTGAACAGATGGAATATTATATGTATGCCATGTTAAAGATAGTAGTGTTAGTGCATGAGTGATCCATTTATTGATTTTATTACCTTATCTTTGATTTTTGTATTGTCTTTATCTAATCCAATTCCACCATATTGCATTATTAAATTTGACAAAGAGCTGCAATTTCGAGTGAGTAAATTTGTTTATGAAATCAAGAATGATTTTTAATTGTGTTCAAGTCAAATTTTGATTTAATTCATCTGAAATATTACTCTTTTATGAAGATTAAATTTATTAGGTAAAGCAATTACCTTAAGTTCAATCCTAATCGTTGAGATATTTTAAGGTTAATTATTGTAATCTTATCATTGAAAAGTAAAGAATGTATATTGTGTTTAGTTGAATTTTATACAAACTTGGTTTGCATAACAATATGTGTGAGTATAACAATATGTGTGAGTTATCTTTCTTTCTGTTTAAGCTTTCTTTCTAATTATAAAATGTTAATTACATAACAATATATGTAAGTTAGCTTTCTTTCTTTAGTTTAAGGCTAAGTAAATCAATTTCTAATCTCTACCATCTTTGAAGTATATTTGGTTATGAATTTTTTTTTTTTATTATTGTTAAGTAGAATTACATGTATTAGAATTGACTAAAGACCATATCGACAATTATGGTTATTTGCTTATACTATGATTATGTTATATGAACATATTAAAGAATCATTTTTCTTTAATTTTATGTAAGTATTTATCTTGTGATGAAGGATACTTTTGATAGAACTTATTTGTCTTGTGTTTAAATCTTCTTAGAAAAGACAAAACTGTGTCATGAGATATAGCTAAAACTGGATTGATAAGATATGAAACACCCTTGAGTATATAAAAGTTTTGAATAGATTTTTGGATTTTGCATTTGCTAAATGTAGTATTAAAGGTAGGATAATTTGTCCATGTCTTAAAGACAAGCTTAACAAATGGTAGACTAGAAAGGTAGTAAATGATCATTTGATTATTAAATTATTTCTATAATGTTACACTGTTTGGCTTAGACATGGGGAGACAAGTGTTGTAGAAACTATAGCTGAAACTCCTATAGTGCCACACGTGGTTCAAGAAATAGATGTTAATGACAATATATGACATGGCCAATGATGCATTCAAACATCAATTCGGTAACTAGTATGTCGAAAAAGATGAAGTAACATTTCCACCACTAAACCAAATAATGCCAAACGACAGTGCATATTTGTTAAAGTTAATTAAAGATGGTCAATAATGTTTATATGAAGGGTGTGAGAAGTATTCAAAGTTTTCATTTGTGGTGAAATTGTATTTCATAAAGTGTTCATGTAGAATGACTAACAAGGCTATGTCAGTGATTCCAAAATTATTTGGAAATGATATTCCATCCATTCTTCATAGTTATGGTTCATTGGATTGGACATCTCGTCAACAAAGCCAAACTAAAGGTTTTTGTTCAATATTGATAAATGTATTTAAATAAAAGGTAATTATATACACAATTTATTTTTAGTTGTTTTAGTTGACACTTAAGTCTTATAATTACTGGTTCCATATTAGCTACTTGGGGAAATTGAAATATTATGTATGTAATAGAGCTTAACTGGAAGGCTCTATAGCTGAGGATTGTATGGTCCAAGAGGTCTTAACTTTTTTATCTTAAGAAGAATTGAGACTATATTCAATAGATCGGGTTGTGCTGATGATCAACCTAATGTTGGGTCAGTTAATGTGTCCTTTATGTTCCCACAAATCAGAAAACCAGTTGTTGGTTTTACATATTTATATCTATCTATAATGGAAAATATGCAAGCATATTGCTATATATAATGGAAAGTCATATTTCTTTTTTACCATTGAATATACCTTCTTTATGCCAAATGCTTACTAACCTTTTGCTAACATTTTATATATTTTAAAGGAATTTTGAGACATTTTATAGAGACAATTAAGAAGTCATACATGGTCTTCATCTAAAATAATTAAGAAGGTTCATAAAAAATTTATTGAATAGTTTTCTCGTCATGTAAGTACATTTACTAAATGACATTTGCTTCATCTCTATGATGATTGTGATCATTGTTTTGTCTTATTTCATATTAAAAATGACAATACTAGATCTCTATTGCGAGCAAACTGCCACGATACAAGTATATATCGCTAATAAGTAGTAAAAGAGTAAGAAAAATATTGTCTTCAATGAATTCTAGTTTTAATTATTATTAATTACTAATGCATATATAGTTACCTAATTTAAGCAATCAGTTTTTCAAGATTAAGGCAAACAAATTGCAATTAAGTTAATAAATGCATAATTTCATATGAGATGTAATAAGTGCAAAAGGCTTCCCTAGGATTATGACTTGCCAAGGCACTTTAATTATGATTTAGTTACTTTTCTAACTTAAACTCATTGATTTATGAAATAATCTTAGACTCTTGCATCATTATAAGAATTTTTCGATCTCTTATAAATTCAATAACTCTAAATTAATTTTTTATATTTCTATGAAAACTATTAGAGAAACATAATAAGTATAGCTAATTATAACTTCACAAGTTCTATAAGTATATGTCTATCCTAAAGGCAAATTGAGTTAATTCAAGTAAATTATTTACATCAAACATGTGGTATTAAGCTCCATGACTAAATTTGGGCTTCTTTTTCAAGAATTCCTGAATCATTAATGTAAATCCTAATTGGTGGCTAATCATAAAGAAACAAATAAATATTTGAACTAAATAAATTCATTCATAATGAAATTCAAGAAAGAAAGTAACAAAACTCAACAACCTATATGTTAAGGGTCCACAATCCTAGAGAAATAAAGAAAATCATAAAAAAGTAAAAGAACAAAAATAGTAGAACTTCATTATGAAGTTTTAATCAATTTCTTCCCTTGAATCTTCTCTTAAAATATCTTAGCCTTAGAACTCAAAGTCTCAACCTCCATTGCATCAACATCTTTCATTTTAAAAAGAAAGACTATAAATCCTTATGTATTGGTCTTTTTTCAAGAAATGACAGGCTTGCCCCTCATTAGCTGCACTCTAGTGCTTAGGCACCAATTCTTTGAAACTTCTAGGAATTTTGGCACCTGGGCACTAGATCGTCGCTTACTAGAAGCTGGTTTATTAATAGATTCTTTAGTGCTATTAGTAAATACTTCAATTTATTTCCCATATGCTTTCCTAGCTGGAAGAAAGTTCCATATGAAAACAAGGATATAGTGTATAAAACACTATTTAGGTATTGTTTATTACTTTTGAAACAGTATATGCTTTCTTGAGGTATTATTGCTAATTATATTCTTACACCTTGAAAGCTAAATTTATAGTTAATTGTGATATATCCTAAAATCTATTAGAAGTGGAAAGATCGAAGACAAGAAGTATGGGAAAAAACAAATGGTAGATTGTACAATAGAGATTAACCGATTGCTAAGGATCCCACTAACTTAAATAAAGATTATTGGGCTCTGTTTGTTTACTACCATCTACACTCCCTAAGGTAATAATTTTTTTTTTCATTATCTCATTTTAAATTGGCTTATAATTATGTTTTTCCTAATGGTTAGCAAAATTTATTAAAGAATAAATTTTCATGGTGGATTAAAGTCTTTCTCACACAAGAAGGAAGAGATGGTAACTACAATTTTTATGAGTAAGCAATGTCTAGTTAAAGTATGGTCACAAAGTTAGTAAATGAAAAGTTTAGACATTTACACATAAGCATGCTAATGGGTTGTTTATAAACAAGGAAGCTAAAACAATTAGTGTAAGTGTTTATTTATTTGAATTGGATGTATTTGGTTTGTGAAACTGGTGTAAAGTTTATAGACTTGTTTTTTAGTTAGTTCTTGTTCTTTTTATGTATTACTTAAATTGATTTGGTTAACATAGGAAAATATTATTGAATTTGAATCTAATTTGATGTTCACATCACAAGTAATATCCATTCAAGATTCTCTAGCCTTCACTTTAGGTGGTCAAGAACACTGTGGTTATACACATTCATTTAGATTGGGTCCACATCTTTTTCAAGTATTTGGACCTAGACCATTAGCCATTGTTGCAAGATTGCAATAATTTTAGGGTCACATTTTGGATGTTATAATTCAATGTAAGACTTTGTGAAACTTCCTTAAATTATGACATTGTTATACTTATAACCATATAATATATGATAATTGTGATTCATAATTGTTATGGGTGCACAAACCCCAAGGCGGGCTAGATTTATGCTCAACCCATGGCTTGGCTTGGTCAGACCCAGCATATGACCAGTTCAGGTTGGGCTGGGCTAGGTCAACTGGATTTTTTCTTTTTTCCAATTTTTTATTTTTTACAAATTTAAATTTAAGATTTTTTTTTTTGTAAACAAGAGAAAATTTTGTTTTCTATTTGATAAATATGTTGTCCTATATCAACAAAAATTATTTATATTTAACATAAGTAAAATAAAATAGTTATTTCTTTCAAAATATCAATAATTTTATTAAAAAATCAAAAATTAAGAAAAAAGAAAAAATTTGAAAATAAAAAATATATATGCTGGGCTAAGTCAGACTAATGCATTAGCCTGAGACCAAGTTTTGTATTTTAAACCTAGTCTCATCCTAAGGTGGTGTGCATGACTCAACCTGAGACAATCAGGCTAGACTGGGTTGACTGGGCTAAGTGGGTCATACACACCTTTAGTGACTATGAATGAAATTTGGCAATTGTTTTTGTTCATGTTACTAGTTCAAATTGTGACTTGTTATAGGGATTAAGCTGGGAAAAAAATTACATATATAAATTAAATATTTTTTTTTAATAAAAAATACGTATTAGCGGTGATTTAAACTATTGCTTTTGAAAAAACTGTTGCTAAATTATATTAGCTATGGTTAGTATATCAACCACAACTAAATCATACTACATTAGATATAGTTAGTATTTCCAATGGTTGAGAAAAATTATAGTAATCATTTAACCACAAATACATTACCTGTGGTTTTCTTAATAGCAGGTAAACCCTTTAGTTGAGGTTTAAAGATAAAGAAAAAATTATAGTTAATAGCACTTTCTTTTTGTAGTGTATAAAGGCGGGATACTCTGTATTCTAGCATATTGTGTGATTTTATGTCGTCCTCATACACATATTTGGGTATCAGTTTTATTAAGGCATTAACCGATTTCTTATACATAGATACATTTCAGAGTAACACCCTTCTATGCTATTACATTCTCCACAATCTTCAAAAATCTCTTCCTTGATTTTCATAATGCATAAATTTTAACACCCTATAAGTATTCTTGAATTTCTCTCAACAAAATTATGATACTTTTGATCAGAATCTATCTAATACCAATTTTCAATGTCAATTGCTATTAATTTTTTAACCTTGATACATCATTGCATACATTAAACTACCAATAACACAAAAGTATGAGAGTTTGTTGATAATTATCTCTTCAAATTTTATTTGAGGACACATTTCACAACTTAAACTTTAAAAAGTCTAGATTATCCATATCCTTTATCTAAAAAATCAAGGATAATCATTCTTCAATGACTATTATAAAATTAAAATTATTCTTAGCCAACAATATATCATCCATATTAAAGGACAATATAAAAACATTTTCATCCAAGCGCTTGATGTAAGCACAATGATATTCACATATCATATGAAAATCATATGAACTTGTAACTTAATGAAATCTCAAGTATCATTATCTAAATGATTATTTTAATCCACAAATGGATATTTGAAGTCTTTCAAACCTTTTGCTCCATTCATTTTTCAATAAAGTCTAAAGGTTGTTCCATGTAGACTTCCTTATATAGTTCACCATTTAATAATACAACTTTTTTTTGTATCTATTTGATATAGCACCAAATCTAAACTTGTAGCTAAAACTAGGATTAATCTTATTGGATTTACAGCAAAACAAGTGGGAATGAAATTTATTAGATTAAGCTATAGCCCTAACTTTGAACTACAATGTATCCCTCGTCATATATCCGATTGGAATGAAGTTTATCTTATTAAAAAACTTATTCATTAAGCTTTCCAGCAGTATATAGTTTGCACAATTTGGTGGTTTATGAAAAGAGAATAGGCCTAAAAAATAAGTTATTTGGTCATGTTTTTTTGAAAATTTCTTATTCAGATCCCCATACTTTAGATTAATGGCAAAGCCAAGACCTCAAACTAGTGGTGAGCATAAAATAATTTAGTTTTAAAAATATATTTTATTTTTTTAATATTTTATAATTTAATATTAAATTTTTTTCAAATAAAATTCTTTCTCTTAATTTTTGAATTAAACTAAAGGCAAAGATATACTTTTGATCCTTTAATACTATTTGAATTTTCACTTTTATCCCTTAATTTTATTTAGTTTTAATCTGGTCTTTTAACTTTTTCTTAGGTTTTATTTTTGTTCCTTAACTTTATTTGATTCTAATATTGTCATTTAATTTTACTTTAAGTTTCACTTTCGTTCATTAAATTCATTTAGTTTCAATTTGATTCTTTAACTTTTCATCATCTATCACTTTTGTCCTCTAATATTATTCATACTAATTTGACCCTTTTCAAAATCTACTTGAGTATTTTATTTTTCCAAATACCACCAAATTACAAACTTTAAATATTCAAGACGTAGAATTGAACCTCCAAATAAAAATTACTAAAGCTTGTTCATATCACTAGATAATGAAAAAATAAATAAATAAAAATGAAGGGAGACAAAAATACATGAATAGTTTATGAAAGCTAAATTAGAAGAAAATAGAATTAAAGGTCAAAAGTGAGGCATGAGGTAGAGTTAAGGGGCCAAATTGAAATCAAATGAAATTAAAATATAAAATGAGTCAAATAAGAACCAAATTATGTTAAAGGATAAAAGAGAAACCTAAGATAAAACTAAGAGACTAAACTGCCACTAAATAAAGTTAATGGATGAAAATAAAATTTAAGATAAAGTTAAATAATCATAGATATATTTTTGCCTAAACTAAATCAAGTTAATTTACTAATAATATCTTGATTTTTCTCTTCTTAAATTTTAAAATTAGTTTAAATTCAAATGAGTACGGTAGTATAATTACTTTCTATATTAATATTAACTTCTTTACCTAAATACTTATGAGAACATTTGTATCTACTTACTACTCATGTAATACATAATAAAGATACACTAAAAATATATATCATCACTAGACAATACCATAATAGTTGAATAAATAACTCAAAAGAGTATTTTGAAGGAAAGAAAAAACATTATATGATAAAGGATTACAATTTATCACTACCAATTTGCAAAAGCAATATATTTATGGAGCATTATAAATATTATTTTATGCATCATTGTTTCAAAAATTATTACAACTTGTTTAAGGACAATGGTTCAAGGTCTAACTAAAACAATATAACGATATTTGAACTTCATTATACTCTACTCAATTATTATAAAATTACTATTTAAAAAAATGCATCAAATGTTTACACATAAATTACATGTATAACTATATATAAAATACATATGTGAGTCCAATAGGTTCAAATTAAAATATCAAACAAAAAAAAAAGAATATGACCCAATACAAAATAAATTATTTCAATAGGTTCAAAAGAATAAACTCGGGCATATAATTATATCTTAATACTATGTAAATAATAAAAAAATGAGTGGGGGCACATAAAAAAATGAGTGAGGGCAAGTGCCCCCACTAAGGTATACGTGGCTTTGTTAGAGTTTCAAATGATCATATCTCACTCCTTTCTCATTTGATTTGGACAAAATTGGCAGCACAAAAAAGCTTGTTCAACAAGCTTTCTATTCATTTAAATTTTACATATTATGGTTGTCTATATATTGAATGCCATCTTCGAAACATTATTGTTTAACCATGTCTTTTGCCAAAATTAGAGTTGCATTTTGTCTAATTACTTGTTTATTTTCCCACAAATTTTAACCATATGTTCCTCTTGTTATAGGCATTTTACGGTTTAAATTTTATAGCCTAAGATGGTTTCTATATGAATCTACCATTAAAAGCCTCTAAGGTCTAGTATGTGAAAATATACAATTTCATAAATCTTTTGTGGTAAATTTATAATTTAGACCATATAGAACACACAATAAACATGAAGTAGCAAAATTGACCCAACCAGACTTTGATACCAATAAAAGAAAGTTTATAGGTACATACCTTTGCAGCGAGATATGAATCTTATCGATTCTACTACCCCATGCAATTTAGATTGAAATCACAAGACAGATTTCGATTGCTTCTTCATAGCAAAAAAACGCCAAAGGAAAAAAGTTATTTTTGTTTTGTGTACATTGGAGAAGAGGATGAATTTTTCCTTCTTTGTTTTTTTCTTGGTTTTCCTTTGGAAAACTATTCCCTCTCAAAGTGTTTCACCTTCATTTTTTTTCCCTTTTTATGTAAGTTTTCCATTTCAATAATTGACAGCCATTTCAAATTCAAATTAATTAATTAACTAATTAATTAAATTGATAGGATTGAATTATCAAATTATGGGTCAACCCATCATAATTGGCCCAATATTTCAATACACGCTTTGTCATTTACAGAAGCATAACTCCCACATTCAAATTTGTGGACTCTGATAAGGGAGTGTCTGGAGTTTCTGGTCAAGACACCCCACTCTAATACATCTACAAATTTCATTAAATATTTTGAAAACTCAACCTCACTTCTTCATTGAGGAAAGTGCACTTACACAACGCAGGGACGACGTTATAAGGAGTTGAAAACTCTTGCATTTAAATAAGCCATTTTAGGATTCATTTTATTCCTTTAAACTAGGTTCTTAATTATAACTCTACATTGAAAATTCAATATCATAGCCGTGCAAAGTGGAAACTATTCGAAGTTTGTAGAAGCAGTCAATGAAGATGGCGCATAGGATAAGAGGAACATTGTTGAAGCCGCGTATTGTTGCACATTTTACGGGGAAATAACTTACAATGGCTATATATGACGGTTGTCTCTGTACTAAGGAAAAAAGAAAATACCCTGAGTTAACAGCAATTGTGTCTACTAGAAGCTTTAGCCAGTTTCAAGATATGTCATGAAATAATAAGGAAGTTTCAAACTTGAGTTTGAATATTGAAATGTTTTATGGAAGGACGTCTCCTCCGCTCTGGCTTTATCCTTACAAGTCCATAGTCAAGTATTGAGCCTTTGTTAATTTACGTGTTTGAAACAGACATTGCATCTATGCAATTCATGTGTACTAAAAAACTTTCATAGTCACCGATTTTTGCCGCCTTACACTACATGGAACAAGAAGATGGTCTTCATATATACTTCACTGGTTATCAAAACATGTCAGTCATTTTAATTTATGGATAATCCTTACACATTAACGATAATTAGCTTATACTACATGTATTGTTATACATATTAATTGTTCTGATATTGAAGTCTCTCCCATTTTTTAGGTTAAACAAGAGAAGAACAGATTACAATAATAATTAAAATTTTGTCCCTTTCCAAATTCAGTGGTTGAATTGTCGTTATACAGTCAATTTCCAGCTCAGCTTAAGGGTCCCCTTGAGTTTCTCCCTGTGCGTTTTTACATGTCTTGGTTTAAACAATGTGTGCTTCCCCAATTACAACATAACTACTGACTTTTCTTTTCCTGTTTATAATTTTCATGCTTATATATAATTGTATGATTTTTTGTTATACGATAGAGTCTCCTTAGAATTTTGCTTTGCATTGATCTAGTGAATTTACATGAATAAATTCTCGTAGGCATTATAAAAGGCGCACTTTCTTAATTACTATAGGCTACCTTTGAAGTGTGTGTGTGTGTGTCTACATATATATATATATATTAATTGTTGCATTATAATTAGGATAAATTGTTCAATTACAATTCATCCCTTTGTGGTTGGCACGAGAAATTGTTTTGTTTATCTGCGGCTTAAAATGTGTTTTCTTAACTTTATTATAATTTGTTTTGTTATTTATATTTTGTTAAAAAGGTAAAGATAAATTTGGTAGCTACTTTTTGACAATAAATAAAAGACGATAAAAATTTTGTTATCACCTTTTAACAAACAAAAAGTTAGTTGAAAATTGGCTATCAATTTTAACAAAACAAAAGATAAAGTTGGCACATTTTGATAAAGTAAAAAATAAAGTTAGCAATTTTTAATAAAGTAAAAAATAAGGTTGACAAAGTAAAAGATAAAAGTTAGCACATTTTAACAAATTAGGGGATAAGGTTGTTAAAAAATTTTGAAGAGAATACCTATAAATATGGTCCTTCCCTTTGAGGCTTGGCATTAGAGTGTAAAGAGTTGTAAAAGTAGTGAAATCTCCTTTATTGAGAGAGTGAGTAGTGGTTTTTCTACTTGAGAGAGAGAATTGTGTGTTTTTTTATTTTCGAGATAGAGTTTAATTGTTCTTTTATCACATTCAAATAAATATTGTACAATCTTTAGTGAAAATCTTTTCCATTCTTGTCCATGGTTTTTTTTCTCATGTAAAAGGATTTTTTTTATAAATATCTTGTATCAATTTTTCTTTTATCAATTTTCAATATTGTTGTCCAGGGCCACGATTCCTAACATATTTAATCAAGGATGCTTTATTCTAAATTTTAACAAAAATAATTATATGAAAGTTGGCTTGCTGAAATTATGTGTTAATTACTTATATTTTAAATATTTTATAATTTTTTGAAATCAATATTCACTTCAAATTGACATTTATTAACTAAATCAGAGTAGATAGTCTAAAAAAATTATGTGAAAATACTTAAAGATAAGTGAAACCAGAAATTTTATCAAGAAATTGTTAAGCATAGGCGTGATTATTTTTGCGATCCAGTATATTCTTTTAATTCCGTGCATTGGTCCATGCAATTTGAAATTGCCTCGTGAGGAAGACAAGAGGCCTGCGCAAGAAGCTTCCGCGTGATGCGTCTCTTCCTTGACTGAAACACTACAAAATATTCAAGAGTCTCTTCATCTGCCTAATCTACACAAGCAACCAGGAAAGACCGGGAAGACTCCCATTACTTTTGTCATCTATACACCAAATACCTTTCAAACCTAGGGGCAATTAGGTAATTTCATCCTCCATGCCCGCCCTATAAATGCAACACCCGAAGTGCAATTTGAAAGCAGAGATCTGAGAAAGCTAGGAAGAAGCAGCTACATCTCAAGGATCAACAACATGGCAAAACTCAGCCTGTGGGTATTGTGCTTAGTGAGCGCAGTGGCAATAGCCAGTGCTCAGAGTGCCACCAATGTGAGGGCCACATATCACTTGTACCAACCAGAGCAGCATAACTGGGACTTACTCGCCGTCAGTGCATTTTGCGCCACTTGGGATGCAAACAAGCCTCTCTCATGGCGCAGCAAGTACGGTTGGACTGCCTTCTGTGGCCCCGTCGGACCTCAGGGCCAAGCTGCCTGCGGCAAGTGCTTGAGAGTACGTTTCTATATATACATATATATATATCCTTTACCTACTTTGATTCTATTCTTTTTCGTTAGTATGCTTATGTTTTGATTCTTGTTTTGCAGGTGACAAACACACGAACAGGAACACAGGAAACAGTGAGGATCGTGGATCAGTGCAGCAACGGAGGTTTGGACTTGGACGTGGGTGTGTTCCAAAGGCTCGACACAGACGGGGTTGGGAATGCTCAGGGTCATCTCATCGTCAACTATGACTTTGTGGACTGCGGTGACTGAAGCACTTATCTCCTGGTGCTCCTCATCCCTTAGATTATGATATAATAATTAATAAGCTTGTACACCTCTGTAATAAAAGCACTAACCATACTAGTGCTTCGTGAATAATTAGTATGTGTTAGTTATGAGGTGGCAAAGAATTATTCGCGTAATTCTTCATTCTTATCACTTATTATTCCACTCCAACTCTTGCACTACTTCTCTGATCTTTTGGCTTACTTCTTATTTTTGTTTTCGCTGCACGTACATACCTTACTGAGCTGAGATTCTATGCATCTTAAAATTATAGGGGAAGGATACGTATGTTATATAATTTGGAGCCTAAAGGACGGATATATATCAAGATCAATACTGAATTAATTGGGATTAATTAATTCCACATTTTAAGTGCTGATTATCATCGGCGTGTGTGGTGGGATTGATCATGATTATCATAAGGACTAAAAAAACAGTTGTGCAAAAGGTTCAATCATTATAATAAATGAAACTTTGAATCTGGTAAGTCCAAAGGTGACGTGTCCAAGCAACCCTTGAAAGGCAGGACAATGACCCATTAATTATTCAGACTTTCATGAAAAGAAAACAGCATTTACATTCATTTTATTATATGTAATTGTAACATTAATTTTGCAAAATTTTACCAAAAACGAATGGGGCTTTCAATTATTCAAACAAAATATTATTTCTTTCTCCCTGCCAGGAGCAATTGATTATATTCCCGTTATATATCGTGATTAGATTGATGTGTGGATTTGGACAAATTGATGGTTTTACTCTAATAGGCAATAGCAACTAAACGACATAGACGTCCCAGTACGTCACTAGCTGGCTAGTGATATAGCTAGCTCCCACGTCCATGATTATAAGCCCACATATATCAGTTTAAAACCTATCAAGACCCAAATCCCTTTGATTTGCAAAACTTGCGTGGCTTCCAGAAACCCTCTTCTTGTTTTCTTCTGAGTGACTCCGATTCTTTCCTGTATCCTCTGTTCTCGCCGTTTCCAATTTGAAGGCCAAGTGTTTGTAATAAGATCGACTTCTTGAGAGTTCTGCGTTGCTTTTATGCATTTGCACGTTTTTCCCCCTGGTTAACTGGGCCTTCATGGTCCAAAATAGAGAGAGTATTTACAAAGATAGATATGATCTGACATTTGCAATTATTAGCTAGTTTATAAGATATTCTTAATTAGTATTCCGTATCTATATATCTATGTAGCCAAACAATGCAGTTTAATTTGCAAGTTAACTATCACTATTTCGGAGTCTTCAGTAACAATGCACTTATAAGGTTCCCCGAATTCGATGAAACCGAGAGCCACTTGTGCCCGTATTATTCATTGATTTTAACACAAAGCGACAAAACCTTAGCTCTTGCTTATTAATTCTTAGATGTTGACAATTATCTTACTTTTACTACAATTAAAATACTTAATCCGTTTCACCACCCCAAAGAAAAAAGCTATTATTGACCCTTTTCTTTAATGTTTTTTTTTCTTCGAGTAACTTTTCTTTAATGTTATATATGCGTAAGGAGTTTACAAATACCAGCAATTTCGAGTTGACAAGTCCTAATAAGCATCCATTCAAAAATAAATTATACTAGGTAATGTAATTTTATTTTTTGGCCGTGACACATTAATTCAAAATTTAATTGTTAAACTTACAAATTGGTGTAACTGATTCAAATTAAATTTTAAAAAGTAAATTAACGTAACTCTGACATCATATTTAATTTTAGAAAAAGAAACAAATAATTACACATCACATGTCAAAAGATTTGCAGAGCCCTTGAAAATAGGAGAAAAATTGATGGTGAGAGTGAAATCGCAAAAATAGGACAGAGATCTATGTGTCCTTTGGTTGGATGAAAGAAAGAACTGAGGATGGTAAGGAAAGGTGAGAAACGTGGAGGGGTGGTGTGAAGTTGCTTAACAGTTGTCCAATAGCCGCACTTTGAAGCACAGTACCTGAAAATAGTAATTATCGAACTCCCAAGTCTCCAACTCGGGCATTCGCATTGCACGCACGAAAAGCGTTTGCTTACAAGTCTCGCTTTTCTTCATGCTCTTTCGTCCAACAATTCCCCCCACTTCTTCCTCTCTCCAAATTCTAACAAGCCTCCCCACGTAATTTTCCTCCCCGTAATCCTATTTCCACCCTATTTCCTTCAGATCCACTCCTCCTCCACGTTCAATACACCCCCAAACAATTCAACCACCCCGCTCTTCAATTTACCCGTAATCTGTATGCTATTTCACTCTCTGGCCTTCTCTCCTTCGGATCCGAATGCACCTTTTAGAGCATCGGTTTTAGCTGAATAATGGCGAGCCAGGTGGTCAAAGTAAAGAGGGAGACGCTAGAAGCATGCATGACATGCCCTCTTTGTCATAAGTTGTTGAAGGATGCTACTACCATCTCTCTCTGCCTTCATACGTGTAGGTTTTTCTACTCTCTTCTGCTTTACACACTTACAATCTTACATCTTCGGATTATCTTTCGTCTTCGTTTGTTCATGCGTTGCATATTACAATCCCGATTGATTCTGGCCTGCGACTACGTTATCTGTGGCTTTGATTTCCCTTCTGATTCTGATTCATATTGAAATTTTCTATTTTGCGGCTTCTTCGACGATGTTAGTTGTTTCTGTGCTATGCATTTTCTGTTCTAAAATTTTGACGTGGCAGCAGTTTAACGCTGCGTCATTTGTATGCCCTTTTCGCCTGTCTTTCCTTAATTTGTTTTTGCCTCAGAGTATATATTCAATCAGCATGCTTGTCATGCTTTGGGCTTTCAATATGGTTCCTTATGAACGACTGGAATTGATCATCTGGATTTCTTACGAGAAATCATTCTATTCGTCGATGACCTTAATTTATGATCTCATACTGTTGATTTATATAGCATGTTGAGAACGTTATACTGTAATGTCTTTACAGTGATGGAGCGATAACTCAGATTAAAATCCCTTGCTGTTCTCTTATTGGTTAATTGGATTTCTTTGATCTGACTGTTGAAGAAAGGAATAATTTTAATCGTGTTAGTTCAATCTTCTTTCAATTTCTGAGCTCATTTCCTGTTTTCAAGTTTAGATGGAACGCAGGTAACAGTGTAATTGTCGTCATCTCCCATCTCCACTTCTACTTCGTATCAGTTATTATGACTTTCTGGGACATTCTTCACGTAAACTATCTTGATCTCCTCTACTACTTTGTATCACTTATTATGACTTTCTGGGACATTCTTCACGTAAACTATCTTGTTGATATACGGGCAATTTTATTTTTGTCATCATTACAGTATTAAACTTAGTAAACTCAAGGCAATCACTTTTGCTCCCATTGTAAAGGATTGTATTTTGTGTCTATTAAATAATCTGATAGAGATTAGGGTGGTAGCGTGGGATACTGTTATGCAGTTTCTTAAGGAAGTGTAGATACCTTGGAATTCCATAACATGCTTCATCTTGCAATTCTGACAGCACATTCTGTTTATATGACATCACTGAATTATATACACACACCTTATAATACTTCCTTTGGCATCATTTTTAACCCATCTGAGGATCTTTTTGCAAAGTACACTGAACATTGAACTCTGCACCAGTTTGCAGGAAGTGCATATATGAGAAACTGTCAGATGAGGAGGCAGATTGCTGTCCAGTATGCAATATTGATCTAGGTTGTCTTCCAGTGGAAAAACTGAGGTCTGTTGTTCTTAGCTATAGCTAATTTAGTTTGACATATATGTGTGGCTTATGAGTACTTTGACTTGAACTTAACAAATATGCTGCTGGAATGCCTGGTTATAGACATATTACTACCTGCTAGTTTACATGAATTCTGTTCAATTCTTCTCCCCTGCCTAGTGGCTGTTATATGTTTGCACGTGAGAATGTGCAGTTGCCCACATATCAATCTATTTCTGCTCTTCTTCCTTAGTGTATGTATTTCTACAATTTATTAATCTTCTTGTGCAGTTTATTCTATTTTGAGTACGTTGTCAACATAAAATTTAAGGTTGTAATCTCACTAATTTATTCTACCATTTATGTCTGCAATTTCTTACTTTTGTTTCTTCTCATTATTTTAACTTTTTATTTTGAAACTTTCACAAATCTTGTTACCATTCCTTCTCCCTGATCATAAGTATTCTTTACTGCATTCTGATTAATGACCTACCATAAACATTTACCCACATAACATCATTTAGCAGCCCCTTCTATTTTATTTTTTATGAAAAATTATTCTCTTAATATCTGCTTGGCAAGTAAAGAAAACCTTGTAGCTTAACATTTGCTTTGAGGTTATATCTTATTTGTGTCTTTCATCTGGCATATTTTCATTCATAGATACACGAAGCATGTGATTATACATCATATGATTATTTGTGAAGACTAATGTTTGTATTGCCGCTAAATGTGATAACCTCAGTCAGGCTGATGCCTTCCTCAACCCTATCCAACCCTTTTGTTCAACCTCTATTTTAGACTTGGATAATTTTTTTCTAATAAATCTTTGTATAATCTATGCACTAATAATCATGTGTGTCAACTAATTATATTCAGGCCAGATCACAATTTGCAAGATATAAGGGCAAAAGTTTTCCCTTTTAAAAGACGAAAGATTAAGGCCCCAGAGGTTGTACCTTCAGTGTCACTGCCAGCAAAAAGGAAGGAAAGATCGCTTTCATCATTGGTGATTACTGCTCCTAAAGTTCCAATGCAGACTGGCTTCACAGGAAAGAGAACGAAAACTGGTACTAGAAAGGCCGCTGCTTTACGCGGATGCAATTTTACCATTGAAGAACCCATAAAGAAGGAAGAAACATATGCTGAAGATAATCCAGTAAGTTCAAGCTCACCTGTTTTGTTAAATATAATTGCTCAAAATAAAAGACAGGTGTGGTTAGTGGACCCTGTGATTTTGTTATTATATTACTTGTGGTTGCACTTCTACTTATAGTTACCTGGCTTGCTAGGTGAAATTGCTTTATATTCTTGTAGTGATGGCCATGTATTATTTTACATTGTTGTAGGATTCTTCCACTGCTGAGCCTTCTAAGAAGAATAGGCCTAATGAAGATACAGAGAATAATGTGGAACTTACAGAATGGAAGGTTGATCTCTGGACACCCTTGAACTGTCTTGTTGAAGCCGCCAACAGAACAAAGTCCTCCAAGTTAATTTCACAAGGGTTGTCTCTTGCCAAATCAGAGCCTCCAACTACTCCTAACAGTGGACTGAATATGCCTGAAATTACAACAAAATCAGAGCCACCTGCTACTGTCCATAGTGAGTTACGTATGCCTAAAACCAAAATCAAGGATAATGGTCATAAATCAAAATTTGGAGATGACAAGGATGGGACTGGCATGCCTCCAGGACAAGTGAGGCGTAGAAGGGTGCGTCCAGCTGGTCAGAAAAGAGCAACAGCATCAGAAGTTATGCTGGATGCAGCTGGGGGCAGGGGTAACAGAGAAAACAGTCCTATTTGGTTTTCATTAGTTGCTTCAGAAGACCAGTAAGTTACTTATTTAAAGACCGATTTTATAAAATTGTAACGTGTTAGTCTTCTAATTGAATTAATGTTATTATGTATTCAGGAAAGGAGACATTCCCTTGCCGCAGATTTCAGCATGCTACTTAAGAATAAAGTAATTCGTCTCATCCCATTATCTTCCTACTTGTCTGATTTTCTTCCGTTTAAAACTTTGTCTAGTTCTTAATTTGAGTGTCCCTAGCCCTTGAAGTCAGGTAATGGATTTTTCTCTATTGTTGTGTCAGAATAGTGGTAAATGTCAATAAAGCAATATATATATATATTTATATATGTGTATATACCTTAGTAGATGCTCATTCAAATTTCTTAAAAGAAATTTCGTTATTATAGGCCTAGTTGAAGACTAGTTTTGCATTAGCTAGGAGCAAATTTAAACTGCAGTGAATCAAATTGCAGCATGTGGAGCTAGTGTTGTTAACTTCATGTTTGTTTTGGTTGGCCATTCTTCTTGATAATAAGATGTCTTGTTCCTCATGATTTCTGCAATTACTGATATTTGAATTTCCCCATCCTGATCTAAATAGTCACAGTAACTGCAAGCTATTGCAGCATTTGAAGAGAGTATGATTTTCAAAAGCCTGTTCAGAGAATAGAAAAGCAGTTTTAATTTTCAATTTGGTGTATAGGAAATATATAGTATTTTGAACAACTTGTTTTTATATCTAGTTGGTTGATCTTTCTTTAAACAGGTGTACCGAACATGCCACAGAAACGACAGTTACTGATTTATCTCAGTTATTTCTCTGCCACTATGTTTATTCTTTTTCTGCTGATTCGTGTTTTCTTCTTCTTCATCATGCTACTCTATTCTATGCTTGATAATCCTAGTTTCGTTTGATTTTTGCAGTTACTACTCTATTATATAATATGGTTATTTTAATCCTCTCTGCCTTTATCTAGTATTGAAGTGATTTATGCTGTAGTTAAGAGTCCTTGAGCATACTTGATTTATGTTTAACGAATGAGATATTGATAATAACTTTTTCCCCAAATTTTAATGAGGCAACCTTAAGGGGTAGGTGAATTTTTGAAAAATTATCAACGATTTGTCATTAGAATGTTAGATTTAAAATATATATATATAGTAAAGTACTCTTAGTAATATTTATTATGCACCAAACTAAGAATCTAACATTTCACAATCCAAAGGTCTTCTAAAGATCAATTGAATCATTCATTGATATGGTTTTGATGTGTCATTCTAGAATAGTCTAGTGTTGCTCATCCTCTTGCTTCTCTATTCTCCTTTCTCACCTGGTCTTCTTCAATATATTATATTTTGACTGAAAAAAAAAATGCCAGTTAATTGGAATAATGTCTACAATACCTTGGTCCTGAGTGTCTAACACTTGTTTCTTCCCTTATCACAGGGATGGTACTGTGCCTGTCTCGTTTATTCAAAAGTACCTTGTGAAGAAACTTGATCTTGCCAGCGAAGCAGAGGTGAGTTCATTATATATATATATATATATATATATATATGTATGTATGAACTTTAAAATTAAGAATAGTAGTTGCCGGGGATAATATAAATTTATCCAGATGCAACAGAAATAATATAAATTTATACATGAAGGAGGGCTTCGTGGTGCATTATGGGGTTGGGGCTATAATTTGATATTGTGATTGACAGGTGGAAATAATGTGCCGTGGTCGACCAGTGCTGCCATCACTGCAACTGCATAACTTAGTAGATCTGTGGTTCAGGACAGCTTCAACCTCTAAAAAGATTCCTGCATCTGTGGGCTCCTCCGCTAAGGACTTCGTTATGGTTTTATCATATTGTCGAAAGGCCTTAGCTCCCTGACTTACTCTTCTTTCTCCATTTACACATTCAAGTTCCTGATAAAATTTTCACACATCTTCCTGCTTCGGGAATTTCTGTTATGCGCTGACACTATTTATTTTGTTTTCCTCACACCACGAACGTGTAATCTCCAATTTTGTCGCATCTGTCTTTTTATCCTTTGTTATTATTCTGATGGATTGATGTCTTGTCCAAAGTGAGAGTGAAAATATGAACCATAAAAAACGCGTGGCCACACTTGCTGTGCCTATTTCATCGTTTGTCAGGGAAATGCTTTTCTTTTTATTTTTGATTTTTTCCAACTGGAATCTATAATTTGGACTTTAAAGCAGTACTGGCAATTAGATTATTCCCAGACCCTCACAGTGCACAATTCTCTTATTTATTTCATGGCAAATCTGGTCAAGATTCAAGAATAATATAGATATGAAAATAAAAGTTAGTAAAGAAATATGAAAATAAAAGTCGGTGAAGAAATTGAAAACATCTCCAGAGGAAAATATTAGTAGTGGACAGGATGATTTGGTTACGCAACTAAAAGGATTACGTAACAAGTACACAGGTTGCCTAACACTAGCAAAGATGGGGTATTAATTGTATAAATACCATGATGTCCTTGAGTGGTCTACTAGGGATCCTAGAGATTATGTCAAATAGCAGAGGACGATCTGAAATGAGAGGACCAGCAACATATCAACTACTTTATTGCCTGTCTTTCACGTTATTCTGTTGGATAAATGATAAGGTAAACCTTACAATCCACAGATTCAACAGAAGACTGGAAAATAGGATTTTGTCAGAACAACATCCTTATGTGCACTGATATCTCATGCTACAAGTGAGGCTCATATACAAATACTAAAGATCCTCAGCTGTGAATAATTTACAGCAAAGGGTGCTGTAGTGATAAAAGAAGAAAATTTGACAAAAATTAAAATACAAGAAAATACTTCTCCTCTACAACATTACAGCAGAGGATCTTTTCTAATATACAAATAACACCAAAATTACGTGGGAAAAAGCTACTACCCAACAAGCATTATTGTTGCCGTCTCAGACGAAACATCTCAGAAATTGCATTTTCAAATTTTATCCTTACAGACCTCTTCCTTCTTACGCTTTTATGTCTTCTCTTTTCTGCAGCAACCTTTGCATCTACCCACACACTAATTGGCTCATAATTATCCTCCCTCACTTCTAGCATATGCTTAACCCTTATTCATTTAAAGCTTTCTTCCTCTATTTTCCCTTTTTACCTTCTTCGTAGTCCTGACTCTTTCCCATCAACGCAGTAAAAGGATTTCACCTTCTTCTAACATAAGAAGTCAAACAAAATACAAAGCATGCGAAATGATGAGATAAGGCAATTCAATCCCGAAACTAGATTTGTGGAAAACAGTTAACAATTAACTATGGGATCGAGATTTCATGATGACTTCAAAACTTTAACGACTGAAATTGCCAAAGCTAAGCCCAGGAGAAAATAACTATCAAATAGTACCCTTGTGAGATTTTAACCACGAAATTCCAATCGGTATGAAAAGGTGAATTGTGCAGCACGAAACATACATAACTACCTAGATCAAATTTGAATATCACACTGAAGTATAACAAGGTATTGAACCAGCAAAAATTGATCCATCATCTAATTGAGTGGATCCTCTTCCTCGGAAAATCAAGCAGAAATTTTCGTATCTATCAATGACAGAAATCGCCAAAACAAACCACTTAATTATAATTTGATTTCGAACAGTGATCGATTCCACGTTGTTTCATTTTCATCCACACAAATTAAAGTGGCGGCAGGAACGATTGTCAAAATACAAGTCAGAGTCACTTCATATCCAAAAATCAGCAAACTTCATCATAGTCGTTTCCACCACGTCCATTTGAAACGCGACATTCTTCGTTGGACCAATAACATCAAAACCAATGAAAAGGGCGAAAAAGAAAATAAAAAAACTGAACACACCTCGAATCCTATTACTTTCAAATCCGGGTATAACTTGTTCTTAGAGGCTGGCTTCCCACAACCGAAAGCAAGCCACCTTCTGCAGCGCTTTCCTCATCAAGAAATAAGTCATCTGTGACCCGAAAAGCCGCGTGCATTCCAACAACCACAGCACCCACCATTACAGACACCAATACATTCAGCCCGACGCCAGTAAATAAAAGTGCAAGGACTGTTAGTAATCCCAGACCACAGAGTACCGTCCCGTCATCCAATGTTTGGTTGAATAACACAACGGGGCTATCACGAGAGAAGTGAAAAAAGTACCAGGCAAAGGAAATGATCAAGAATATGATCATGGAAATCGGATGCCACATGAGGCTAACGAACAGAATGAAGAGCAAAACCAGGGCGTAGTTGAAGCTGAAGTAACTGAGGTTCCGTCTGACGCGTACCATGGCATCGGCGTAGGTGTACGGGCGGGAGAGGGCGGAGAAGTTGAGAAACTGGGTCCATGGACGGGGAGCAGCGAAGAGAAACCGTGAGGCATCCCTGGCGCGGGAAATGAAGGAAAGATCCGACGTGGATTGAGGTTGTGAGGGGTTAACGGTGGCGGTGGCGGGGGCGGGGGCTGCGACGGCACCGTAGCCGGCGGGAGTTTTGACGGACATTGTTGAGGGAAGAGTTGAATCAGTGAGGGAGAAATGAAGAGTTGGTTCAGTTTAGAACGGAGGAATAAGAGGGACGAGGGGGGCTATTTCAGTTTCCCCCCTCCTTTGGGTTTTTGATTGTTTGGACTTTCCCTCCGGCCTACTAAAGTACATATCATCAGCTTTCAAAAAGTTCAACTTTGAACTGTAAAGTGAAGTCTCCATGAATCATGATATTGATATTTGCGTCTCAAATAATTTTCCATGTTCTTTTTTCTGCGCTAAGTCTCTCTTTCTCTTTTCCGTGTCGAAAAGATGTTAATTTACTTAATTGGTAAATAGACATTAATTATTATGTAACCACGTTTCTGTGATCATTAATAATCTCCTCTTTCATCGGCCGTCTTTCAATTGTTTAGTTTGTTTTGAGACAAACTAAAAGATAGTGTAACTTGAAAATTTCTGACAAAATAAATAAATAACTTTTCCTAATTAATAGACTGTACGAATTAATATGCCTCACTGGGACATCGAAAGAAAAATAAAGACTCAAACAGAAAACATAGAACCAGTCGAAAGAAAAGAAAATAAGAATTTTAATTAATCCTTGCAACTCGTGTGTTCTCTTCTCTCAAAGTCTATACTACAGGAATATGCATACTCACTGATATTACTCCTATCAGATTTACTAATTTAAATTTTTATTAATCAGTATAAATTTTAGCCATCGAGTATCCGATTAAAAATTCACCCACTTTCAAAGATTTATAATTCAACATGTTAGAATACAATTAAAAATGCTTTCTTTTTTCTTTTTCCCCTACTTGGACGACATAGGTAACATGTTAGTATGCTGATGTTCCACACGCACTGCACAGAAGCCAAGCCGGAGGCAAGAATGAAGCCACTCTGACATCATCACATTACCTCCGTAAAGTCATAAACAAAAGGATATCATCCTTTTAGGGTTTCTCATAATTACAATAATCAATCTCGCAGCAATTTCAGAAATCGCTCGGCATTCCCATGATATCATCGACTCTTGCCCACATGCAATTTCCCGCATTTACCGATACATAATGCAGTGAAACAATTTCTGGATATGTCATGTAAAATTTCTCTAATTACTAATATTCTAAAACAAATCCTAGCTCATCGTACCACATTGAAAAATTAGAAACCAAAAAAGTTATATAAATAGGACTACACCATCCACAACTTTTCTACTTGCTCTTCTCTCTGCTAGAGGCCATTGGTAAGGGGATGACTATGAGTTTTCCTTAGCTGTGCCATGAAATTTCCTCCCAGCTTCAACAGCTTCCCTGCAAGGATGACACAGTGAGAAATGCATTCGCATGCACACACAAATGCCTTTCATGAACTCAACATCACATTAAAAGCCTTTGCTAAGTTACATTGCTTTTCATTCCTCGTAAGTTCATCCAAGGGCGCTAACTTTTCCCTCAACTTAGACCTTCATTACCACTTCAACTTTGCATCAAAGTCCATGCAACAGAGAAAGGTCATAAGCTGCCATCTTAATACCAGGTCTCACAAGCATTCTTTTTGCATGATGCATTCACGAGTAAGCATGTGTTAATGAAGATATAGTTAAATACCTGAATGCATTTACAAGCTCCTTATTTTCAGGATCAAGCCTCACTCCCTCATAAAAAGCATTTGCTGCTTCATCAAATTTCTGCAACAAGGACAGCAAAGGAAAAATCTTACAAAATGTAAATCAAATATCCTCCTATTAATGTCAAGAGCAAACGAGTTTCTAAAAAGCATGCCTGAAACAAACGTAAAGCCGCCCCTTCCCTATAACAAGCTTTTGGCCAATCTGGTCTTAATGCTCTGCAGGCCTTAGCATCAGCTAGAGCTTGTTCAGCTTGACCCAACCTGATCCAACAGAGACTTCTATTGGATAGAAGAGTAGCATCAGTGGGGTCTAGATCAATTGCCTGTAACCACATTACAATAATACAATACAGTTATTGAGAAAACAATCATTCTATTGCCGTTTAGGATTTCTGAAATAAAGATACAATTATACAAACATTTAGGATTTCTAAAACTATACTACATAAGCATACCCATGTCCAATGGACACTGCAAAGCAACAAGAGAGAGATATCCAACTAACAGGAGGCAGTCTTATGCTAGTTTATATTGTTTTGTCAAATAATTTTTTTTTAAGGTATAATAAAAGTGTTAGTCAAGCACATCTTGAGGTCAGGATTAAACTAGAATTCATCAGGCACTATTTCAAAACTATCTGGAGATACATTTAAAAAGTGATCTTCAACTGCAGATTACGATCAAATAATTTTCTTTTTTTTAATTGCTAACTTATAAGATATTGTACTTTTTAAAATGATTGAATTTGTAGAAGAATAGAACCCAGAAAAAAAGGATACAGAAGGACTAAAAATACATCAGTCAAGTCAAGTGCAAGATCAGGAGACTTTACTTGTGTATAAGCATCTACAGCCATATAATAGTCTTTCCTTTTAAAGGCCTCATCTCCTCTTGATTTTGCTTCTGCAGCTTTCTTCTTGGCTTCAGGCGCCACCTAGAAAAGTTAGTAGACTATTATTACAAAAACAAAGCAGAATTTTATGCACATTATCTGGTAGAGTCAATACATCATTTCCTACAACAATAAACAGCTTATCACCATTTGCCAGTTTGACGACATATAAAAGTTCAATTATTGAAGAAAACTTCATCTATCACACATGCTTGAAAAGGTTTAATAAACCATAAGAGTGACTCACAGGAATCAAAATAGAAAAAGCCAGACAAATGTTTATCGTAAACACCAAAGCTTAGGGAATATTCAATGCCAGTCAAGTATAACAAAGAATATAAGAAGCAATACAAAATCAGCAAAAATTTGAAGAAATTAACAATTTTATTTGAAAATAAGAGGAAACACACCTCAGGGAGATTTTGCTCCAGCAAAGCAGTATCCTTGGGCCCACAAGTTTCTGTAGCATTTCTTGTTTCCTGCAAATTTTGCCCTCAATACTTAGTTGTCACTTCTCAATTTTTCTTTTTTTAACCTAGAGACAAATACAAACTTATAAAGCTACAGGGAAACTAAAGAGACCACCATTTTCTATTTAACAAAATAAATTCAGAATGGGCTTCTTAACCATCCTCCCCAATACTGGGATATTGTGTCAATATAGCAAGTGCTATGATACTATGCTATTAAAAGAAAGATATAGCTTTGCTCCATTGGACATAAGGAAAAAATAGTAAAGAAGAAAGAACCTGAGTACCTGTTGATTTTTATTTTCAGATTGCACAGACTCTATTATACCATCAATACTCCAAGTAGGAACAGATTCAACTTTTGATGTCAAGGGGAACAATATCTCAACTGCTTTGCGATTGCCCCTTAAAGCTGCAACCTGTATTGGCTTCATACCATCCTGTGATTCAAATAAAACTCACATTTCAACCCCAATATTGACAAAGGCACTGTACTAACATGAAGGTAATTGTTGATACAGCATTTGTCCACCACAACCATAAGCAGTGCAAGTGAAAAGCAGAAAAGTATGAACAATACTAAAATTTTGGAAACAAAGAAATAACAGTGAGTACTGAGTACTATTTTGGTATTCTTAGGACACATCCTACAATCAGTGGATATACAAATCGTGTAAATAATTAAAAGCCTATATTTTGTACAACTCCAGGCATGCTGTTTCCTTGGCTTGCATGTGGGTGTTTGTGTGCATGTGGGTGGGGTGCATACTCATTCACTTCAGCCTCATACTTACATGATTGATGTCTGTACAACCTAAATTAATAGTGATAACAATTAATAAGCGTAATCAGTTGCAAGTAATGGTGCTTACTTTAAAACAGTAGACAGCTAGGTCTATAGTCAGTACATTTATGACACCTTTAGAAAGAAAGCAATAGAATAGCATATAACAAAATGGATTACTGATTTCAGAGATCCCATAACAATTAGGAAGATGAATAACAATTGGTGGGCATGTTCCCTAAACTCTTAACAGTATAACAGGATGAAGCAAAAAGTGAAGATTATAGTACGGTACTTCGCATCAGCCGCACCTCATCAGAGACATTAGGATCAGCTCCAGCTTTCAATAGACAATTTATAAGTTCTGGATTTCCATTATCAGCAGCAATGTGCAAAGGAGTAGCTCCACCAGCACTAACATTTGCTTTAGCACCTGCCTGTACATGATAATATACAAATATTAGGATTCAAAGCTTCTCTAATTCTTACAGGATAAAGCTAGGATCAAGCAGTGTGCCATCTAAAGACAACTTTCAAGCAAAAGTACATTATGATTTTTCAGCTTTATTTAGCTTTGAATACAGTTAGCCTACTCCATCGCTTCACTGTTTAATCACCTAGATTTAGTTTGATGTTCCTCTTCCTTCCTCGATCCCACGATCTCTTTTTCCTGCACTTGTTTGTAATGCTAGTTACATCATAAAATTATTTTGTATTAAAGTTGTCAGTTATTACTAGTTTTCCCCATATAGTAAGTCAACACCATTCATTATTGGCATCTTAATTAGGATTAAACATAGTGGAATGACAAAAGAAGATTTGGTTAATGTTTTATTTACCATAATTCTTTCATATTATGAATCATACTAGAAAATAACAGAAGAAGTATAGAAACCAACTTATGACGATAGATAATGAATCGCAATAAAAAAAACTTAATCAAACATATATAGCCACACTTCTTCTAGGAGCAAAAATGTAGTGAATTTCAATTTCAATCAAGTATTAACATGTCAACGATATACTAGAAGTTTATGGAAGATGTACAACCTGGACTAACAGCTCTAAACATGTCAGAGAACCAGCTGCCACAGATGAAAGGACTGGAGTAATACCATCATCAGTTTCAGCATTAGGCTGCAAAGTAATATCAACAAGATAAAGAGGAAAATATTAACCAGTTATACAATTAAAATAGTGCGTTCTATAAACTTCAAATTATACACACAATGGAAAAGGAGTTACAGTCGTATCTTTAATCAGAAAATAGCATACTTTTTTTTTTGGACCAAGAGAATGGCATACTTGAGGAAGAACATTATTAAATTATACCATAACAGGAGCAAATTATACACCACAATTTTGTGGCTTATGTTTAATTTCAGAAGTTCCAGTAAACAAGACAAGATTGTTATTTAGTGTCCTCAATTTTCGATTCAAAAGGAATCGATCAGAATAACTGAATTACTAATGTTATTTAAGGTCCTCCATCCTCTATCCCACCCAATGGCATGACATAAGTGAATTATCAAATTTATCCTTAATGTTACTTCTGTGATCCATCATCCACTTAACCAAGCAAATCTCAACAACAATCAGCATTGGCGATTTCTTGATTATCTTCAACACAAAAAAAAAAAAAAAAAAAAAAAAACAACAACAACAATGAAAGTGAGCTTACATTTGCATGATGTTCTAATAGAACACTGACAGCAGCATTTTGGTCATGACCAGCAGCCCAAATCAATGGTGTTCCCGCATCACTTTCTAAGTCAGCATTAATACCTCTAGAAAGCAAATATTTGAGCAACTCAATATCTCCTACAGTGAAACACAAATTGCATTAAAATTGGAATTGAATGAGAAAAACAAGCCAATTAAACTTAATTCTTTTCAAAAATCATGAAATGAAGAGATCATGAAAGCAGACATTAAGCTAATTTCTTTTGATACAGAGGTAACTCAGTGAAGAGAAATTCTGAACAAGCACCTATTCCAGCAGAATGATGCAAGGCCGTGGCTCCTAAGTTGCTAGCAATAGCAGGATTGGCACCACGGTTAATAAGATATTTAGCCGTATCAGTATGCCCCTGACGAGCAGCATGAATAAGAGCAGTCTCACCTGAAAAGAAATAGCAATTTCGAAAGGTTAGCGATTTAATCAGAAAATTTAAGAGATAAGACTAAGCGTAAAAGGGGGAGATTATACACGAAGATACTATATATAATGCAAATATATTTTAAAAAGAAAATACCATCGTCATCTCTCGAATCCACATCAAGCTTCAACTCCTCTAACAGGTACTTACAAACCTCAGTCTTCCCTTCGCGAGCCGCAAAATGTATTGCTCCTCGTTTATTTGCATCCTTGATTGCAGCCACACTTCTAGATAAATCCTTACCTTCATCAAGCTGACCCGCCAAATCTATCCCAAGCAAAGATAAACCCAAATAAAGAATTTGAATAGCAAAAGCAATATAATAATGAAACAATTGTGGACGAAGCGCAAAACTATTACTCTTCAAGAGATCAAGATTTCCAGTACGAGCTGCATTCAGAAATTGTTGAACTTTCTGCCTCACTGCATTGAGAGACGAGATGGAATTACGTCCAAAACCGAAATATCTAATCAAGCAACGCAAACAAGCAAGCACAGAGAGAAAAGAAAACACAACAATGACTTCAAACTCATGGAAAACCCTATGAATCGCAAAACATAAAATTGCATTCAATATATATCAATATGTAAGCGAAAAATAAATAAACAAAAGACATGAGACCTGCAAGAGCCTCGGAAGCATCGGGGGCCATGGGGCGTGGCAAAAACTAGAAATTTCTTCCTAAAACCCTCTTTGGTATTGAAGTCTCTGTATTTTGTTTTGCTGTGGCCACTCTGCTTCTAGGTTTGGATTTGGAATTCCAGCAGGCCACGCAAAGTCACAGACAGCGTAAAGGATGTTTCTGGGGTTTTTGTACTGGGCGCTAAACCTTAAACCTTCGGAACTGGTTTCAGTCCCAGGCTTAAAAGGAACAAGGTGAAAAAAGGATCAAAGTCGATAAATCTTTTCAATTTTTTTTTAAAAAATCATACGCGACATTTTTATTACTAAACCATTGTATTATTATAATTTCAAAAATCAATTAAAGTATTCCATAAAAAATAATAAAATTGTATCACATTTAAACATCATAGTTAGAGTTATTTATATTCACTAAAATCAATAGAAGTTAAGGAATAATAATTGTGACTACAAGTTAGTCAAAAAAAAAAAAAGTGTTTGGTGCATATATCGAGTATTGACTTTACTAATAAGAAAACAAGGTCACTTATGACAAAAAGATTATTAAAATATTAAACAAACATGTTAAAATTTATAAATTGACCTACTTTTCCTTTGGCTAAAATTTAATTTAAGGGTATGAAATATGGACAAAAATATTAAATTCATTTGTCAAACCATAAAATTTAATGACCATACGTTTTTGTGCACATGATAAATAAATAAAAAATTGTAACAAACGTTAATTCAAAAAAAAAAAGTAGTGAGTCACTGAACAACATTAATACTGTAGTTGATTCGAATTTTATCTTTTTTCGAATTACCTTACTCAACAAGTGATTCCTAACTTGCTTTCACTTAACTTGACCATTAATCTACTCCCCATCATGCTATGAATCACTAACTAATAGCCAAATGTGAAAGTGAAACCCATTTGGTTGCCATATCTAAAGAAAGTCTTGCTTATAACAGAAGGCAAGCCAGTTAGTTCAAAGTTCAAACCAACACTACTGTAGACAGATCCTCCTTAGTGCTTTCAAACTACATATTTCATCAAGTCCCTATATAGCGATTTAGTGGTGAAGAATCTGGATAGTTTCACAATTATTCCTAAGTTGGGATCATTTTCCATCATGTGAAAAGGAAAAAACCTTTATAATTAGAACCAACACTTGTGAATCAATCGCAGGAGGCCTTTGGAGTTATTTTGTGTGTATGTAAGAAAATAAAACAAAGGAGACGGCATGACAATAGAAAAAGTTAAACAGCAAATGACATCTGTATTAATTTGGGGCAGGGGGAAGCTAATTTGTACAAGTGAGGTCATTTTTTCAAAGAAAATAAAAAGGCAAAAACAGAGCTAAATTGCTAATATATTGTGCTTTTCGGTTTAGCCTTCCATATCATAATCGAACATAGGCTACACTATAACACTCCCTGTGCTGCTGTATATATATCCATCCGTCCCATGGAACTCAAAAAAATTGTTCTACATTGAAGCCAACGAGTTTCCTTGACTCCAAAAAATCCCACAAGACAGGTACACAGTTTTTTTTTTTTTTTTTTATATTATATTTTTCTAAACAAAATGATAGAACCTAATGACCTCGTCTTCTTTTTTTTTTTTTTAATTATTTTTTAATTTAATCATCTCTTTGTATGCAATGGCGTAGAGATCTGCCTCAGAACATAACATTGCATAGTTGACATCAAGAAGACTGCATGACAGAACAAGCAACCGCTTGAGCCCAGTGCCTTAACCTGGTCTTTACTTGTTCAGGGTCCTCCCCTGCACGTTTACATACACAATTCATTAAGCCAGTACACAAACACATCCTAGATTTAAGGGAAAAAGTTAAAAAGAAAAATTTTTTAAAAAAAAAACAACAACAAATTGAAGGAATCTTTGCTTAAAATTAGGAATACAATTTCATTTTGTTTAGTTGATCTCAGAATTGATTACCTCTTGGAAATTACTACAATCTATTTTTGTTTCAAATTGCATCATGCTAAAAATTATTAAAATGATATCATACAATTTGTTAAGAAGCAAAGATTATATTGAGTATAAAAAAACCAAAATTTCAAGTACTAAAGTAATACAAATAATTTTTTCATTCATCTTTGGATGCTTAAATAATAAATTTATAAATACTCTAAAATTAACTATCAATAAGTAATTTGGTTTATAAATTATTAAAAATTCAAATATCGGCTTATGTATACATACACCATTGTATTTATTTTGAATATTAAACACAAGCAAACTTGAATTTAAGTCAACGTAATTTTGTAAATTTTATATTAGTCAAACATAATTTTATATGAGTATGATTTATATTTAAAAAATTTTATTTAAAATTTGAGTTTTGTAATCAATACACTTTATATAATTTTTTTATTATTTCTACGCAAACATAAATTTGAATGACAAAAATATTTAGCTTCAGATCAAACAAATACTTTACCTTATTATTATGCAAAGGAATTTTAATTTTGTAAACACCAAAATTTCAAGTACTAAGTAATGCAAACAATTTTTTTTACTCATATTTGCATGTTCAAATAATACATATTTACTCTAAAATTAACTATGAATATTTAATATAGTTTATAAAATTAACTGGACACACGCCATTGTATATATATTTATTAAGGTTAAAGAAACTTCAATTTAAATCGATGCAGTTATGTAAACTTTATAACATGATTTATATTTAAAATTAAGTTATATTATTAATACAGTCCATTTAATGTGAGAATAATTGTTTTAAAATTTTATGAAAACGTAGATTTTTAAGTTTATTATGCAAAGTTCTTTTTAACGAAAACTTTACTTTATTATTATGCAAAGGAATTTTTAATTTTGTAAACCCCAAGCCGAACTCCCTAGACTGGTTATTTGGAATGCGTAAGCTTATGCATGCATGCAGAAACATCTATAAAAAGTGAGAGTACCTGGGCTGCAAATTCTCCAGGTATCAGGATCACTCCTTGGGCTGTCCGAAGAGAAAGAAGAAGAGCCACGACTGTTAGGGGTAGATACAGGGCTGGTTGACAGCTGGCGGTTGACGGCGAAATAAAGGTCAAGTGCAGGTAATGTGCCACATAGCGTTTGGCCGTCTTCCTCGTTGAATCCAAACCCCAGTTCTATACACCCTTTCAACTCGCTCAGGTCTTCATCCGTCACATCATCACAAGATTCATGAATTTCATTCCTTCTTCGCTCTTGTTGCAGCATCTGTCTTCTCCTTCTCTCCCATGCAATATCTCTCGACTTCTCACACATGGATAATTGCTCCGATAGCCACTTCCTCTTCCTCCACGACGATGGAACCAACGGCACCTGCTCCATTATTAACTCCTTCTCCGATGGATTAGACAATGACGAAGTCGCAGATATGGACACAAGACAAGGTTGTTCTCCATCCTCCTCTCCCATCATAATGAACAGCTTAAACCTTTTTATTTGAGGTTCGCTAACGTTATTTGATTGAGATGATGGCGGAGGTAGCAGGAAGAGCCACCTTGCCGATAGATGAAGCAGGTGTGTTGCAAAGGAATAATGGTGAAAATGAAACAGGAGAAGGGAGGGGCGGGTAAGCCAGAGTGCCTGACCCAACCCAACCAATTCTGCGCATGAGAGAATACGAGGGATTTAATGTCTTCTTGTTTTAACTCCCACCATTCATTTCTAACATCCCCTTTCGTTAATTTTAGGAGGAAGATGAGCAATATTTAGTTAGGAGGGCCTTACAGTGTGTTTGGTTGGAGGTTCCAGCTACATTTGGATAATATATCTACATCATCAAAACGCATCCCACAAATAAGGGGCGGCTTCCTAGTTCTTTCCAGTAATAAACACATTTGCAACTGATACGGTTGCTTGTGATGGTGTGTTATTTCCTTATTTAGTTTCATACTCTTAACCTTTCAACTACCACTCTCGTGCACTCAACAGGCAAATAAGAGTCCTGAAGACATTTATCTCAATCATTTTTGTTATGTTATATACTAAATCAAAATCCAATAGAATTTTTTATAATTTCTAAACCAATACTTGTACTCACACCCATCTGTTTCATCAAGCCATTCTAGTTATTGCATTATTGCTCTCGTCATTTTTCACATTTAGCGAAACTGATAGAAAAACCACCATTAAGAGTGATAGATGAAGACGCACTCTATTGCATCTCTTACTGGATTGCTGCGCACAAGAAAATGAAACCGATAGTGTACGGTGGCTTAATCTTTTACATACAATTTCAGTCATAATGACAAGCTTTGAACAAACAATTAGTCCACCTGTTGTCAAGGAAAATCCATACTAAATTTAGCACCCCTCTTTCAAAATCAAATCCTGTTGTAACCAATCACATTCATTTAATTACGATTTCACCTCACTATCATCAATTTCCAACAACCTTCGTTCACGTTTGGTAGTAAAAGAAAAAAGAAAGCCAAAAACTTTCCTCATGTTACAAAAGGAATACAAAAAGTTCACCCTATCGCTCTTGCCTGGTTTGGTCCCTCCATCCATGTAAGAGTTCTTCAGAAGCCATCTTATGATTAGGATGGCTTAGACTACCACCTCATCGTCACAGCGCAAAGAACAAAACCAAGAAGCTAATTTCTTCTCTTCCGGCGCACAGGAAAAAAAATGATAAAAAAGAAACCCCTCTGGTTTCCTTAACTCTTTCATTTGCATTTTTTATCCTGTACGCCAATTTCTTTTCTTACTTCTCCCATTATCTTCCATCATGCATACTCTCTTGCTCTGTATTGTTTTCGTCGCTGCTTCCTTGAGAGCCCATGAAGCATTAGCTAAGGACTCAGAGCCCTTGATCTTGGGCTGTGGATTGGGCAATGATGGTGGTAAAGATGCAGATGGAAGGAAATGGGGGCCAGATACTCAATATCTGTCAAGAGGTGATTCCTCGTCATTTAAAGCCTCATACCAAGACCCTTCGATTTTGTCTGAGATTCCGTACATGTGGGCCCGAGTTTTCACATCTGAAGCAACATATAAGTTCCCTGTTCAACCTGACAAGCGTTATTGGCTCAGGCTCCATTTTTATCCCTCTGTCTATGGTACTTACAATCCAAGCAATTCATATTTTTCTGTAACGGCCAACGGTGTTACGCTATTGAGCAATTTCAGCGCTTCTATTACTTGTCAAGCCTTATCTCAAGCTTACATTGACAGAGAGTATTCCCTTGCGCCTTTGAATTCAGATACTCTTACGGTAATGTTGCATTTTTTTCAAAAAAGTCATGAACTTAACTTAAAATTAATGTGAACGCAAGTTACTCTACTTTCCTCTGCGCAACCACAGTTATTTATAATAATTCATGTCTTTCAGGTTACTTTCAAGCCTTCGGACAAGTATAATCAGGCTTTTGCTTTTGTCAATGGCATTGAGGTGATTCCAATGCCGGATTTGTTTGATTCAGCCGCGTTGGTTGGGTTTTCTGATGAAACCATCGATGCAAGAAGCATGAATTTCCAAACAATGTTTAGGCTAAACGTTGGTGGGCAGTATATATCTTCAACCCAGGATTCTAGTCTTACAAGGATGTGGTACGATGATACACCTTATTTATACGGTGCATCAGTTGGTGTCACCAACCAAGCTGGTAAGGATGTTAGCATTGACTTTCAATCCATGCCACAATACATTGCTCCCTCCAGTGTCTACTCGACATCAAGATCAATGGGAAGCGATGGGAATCTGAACATGGGATACAACCTCACATGGACTTTCCAAATTGATCCAAGGTTCATGTACCTGGTGAGGTTTCACTTCTGTGATTACTTCTATTCTAGAGTGAACGAGATAGTTTTCAATATCTACGTGAACAATCAAACAGCAAAAGCTGGAGCAGATGTAATAGGGTGGACAGGAGGGAAGGGGGTGCCAACGTACAAGGACTATGTAGTAGTTGTGCAAGATGGACAGAGCAATGAGCTGCTTTGGATTGCTCTACATCCAGCACCAGAAACAAAGCCTGAGTTTTATGATGCAATACTGAATGGATTAGAGATATTCAAGATCAATGATACAACCTTGGCTGGCCCAAATCCTCAGCCTTCAAAAATGCTAATGAAGAGTATGCAACAGTCACAAACTTTTAATGACACGCCCAAAGGCCAACACAATAAGACGGTTTTTTTGCGCAGAGCTGCTGGAGGAGCAGTAGGTGTTGCACTAGTGGCTGCAATATGCATTGTTGTGTACCAAAGGAAGAAGAGAGTTCCTGGATCAGATTCACACACATCTTGGCTATCAATCTATGGTGGAAATGGGAATTCGAATACCAATGGCAGCAAATCCACAAACTCAGGGAAAAGCTATGTTGGTAGCAATATGTCAGCCATGGCTCAAGGTCTGTGTCGCTATTTTTCCTTGCAAGAGATCAAGCAAGCAACAAAGAATTTTGACGAGTCTAATGTTATTGGGGTTGGAGGATTTGGAAAAGTTTATAAGGGAGTTATAGATAATGGGATGAAAGTGGCTATTAAAAGGTCGAATCCACAATCAGAGCAAGGAGTTAATGAATTTGAAACTGAAATTGAGATGCTTTCCAAGCTGAGACACAAGCATTTGGTGTCCTTGATTGGGTTCTGCGAGGAGGGGAATGAGATGTGCCTGGTTTATGACTACATGGCACGTGGCACCTTAAGGGAGCATCTGTACAAGGGCAACAAATCCATGTCTACTCTGTCGTGGAAGCAAAGGTTGGAGATTTGCATTGGAGCTGCAAGAGGGCTTCACTATCTTCACACAGGGGCAAGGTACACCATCATTCATAGAGATGTCAAGTCAACTAACATTCTGTTGGATGAAAACTGGGTTGCCAAGGTTTCAGATTTTGGGTTATCAAAAACAGGTCCAGACATGAAAAATGGGCATGTTAGTACAGTGGTGAAGGGTAGCTTTGGATACTTGGACCCTGAATATTTCAGGAGGCAACAATTGACTGAGAAGTCTGATGTGTATTCCTTTGGGGTTGTCCTTTTTGAGGTTCTGTGTGCGAGGCCTGTTTTGAATGCTAACCTTTCAAGAGAACAAGTGTCTCTTGCAGATTGGGCTCTGAGCTGTAAAAGAAAAGGGACTCTGGAGGCTATTATTGACCCACATCTCAAAGGAAAGATCAATCCAGAAAGCTTGAGTAAGTTTGCAGACACAGCTGAAAAGTGTTTGAGCGATCATGGGATTGATCGACCCTCTATGAATGATCTATTGTGGAATCTGGAACTTGCGCTCAGCCTCCAAGAAAACACAGATGGTTCAATTCACTCTTCCAAAGGTAACGAAAGTGAGTTCCAAGAAGTTAGCTTGACAAACAACGATGTGGGAGTAGCTGAGTACAAGCAAAGCCTTGCAGGTGAGCATGAGATGAGCCAAGATTCTAGCGATGGTGCCTCTGCCATCTTCTCGCAAATCGTCAATCCAACTGGGCGATGAAAGAGCAGAGTGATTTAAGGAAGCCATGGAGTTAAAGCAAATAATATTCAGCTCTACGTTGCTTCGGAATATACTGCTTTGTTTATTATTCTCATTTGTTCGCCTACTTGCGTTTTTATCACTCCTCATCTTGTTGGACAGCAAAATATATAGATATATAAATTTAATATTTCTAGTTTAGCAACTCAACTATGCACGTGAGTATGTAAATCGTAATGTATCTACAATTATGTACAGTTAGAACTTACATTTTTTTTCTTTTTTGCTTGACCCTATTATTAGAAATTGACATATGTTCCCTTAAATTTTATTTTTAATATTATACATTTACATTTCTTAAATACGAACCCACATTTATATTGCACCCACCACTATTAATTCATCATGATGCTTTTTGTGCGAATTTAACTTTTTCTTTTTTGGTTAAATTTCTAGGATTTGAAAACAGATAAACAAAACTAAAACCTTTAAAAAGAAATTTTAGTGAACACTTGATAGGCATAACAGAGTTGGGAATTATTTAACATTTTATTTATTGAGTAAAGCTCTTTATGTATAATACATCAACAATAAAAACTTTAAAACAGCCAACAATGTAAGAACAAAATAATTGATTCCTAAATATCAGGATTACACATAACTAAACCCTAAAAATTAAGATTAGACAATGTTTATTCTAGAAGAATATTAGTCAACAATAAATACTTACTTAGTTAACAATCCCTCCTTTAAATTTGCAAACTATCAATTTAATGATCATTCATAGTGTAGCCACCAAGTAACATCCTTAACTTTCGAAATGCGGCCAATTTCAAAGGCTTGGTCAAAATATCAGCCACTTGATCTTCACTCTTGCACTAGATGAGATCAATGATTATTTTCTTTGAAAGATTCCTAAGGAAGTGAAATCTCACATTAATGTATTTACTTCTTCAATGTACGACTAGATTCTTGGATAACTTTATTGGTCAACCATTATCATAATATATAGAAGTAGGTTTTTCTTGCATGAAGTGAAGCTCAGCAAGAATCTTTCTTAACCATATTGGTTGCAACTGCTACAAATTATGCTCCATTGGTTGACAATGTTACAATTGATTGCTTATTTAAAAACCATGAAATTATTGTTGTTCCCATCATGAATATACAACCATATGTATTTTTTCTATCATCTAGATCTCCAGCATAATCACTATTTAAGAATCCAAATAAACTTGATTTTTCACCATTCATATAAAATAATCTGTATTCAACAATCCCTTGTAAATATCTAAGGATTATTTTTACTGCAAGATGAATTTCTTTTGGATTTTCCATGTATCTACTAATTTTACTCATAACAAGCATAATATCTAGCCTTGTGGTGGTTAAATACATCAAGCTTCCCACAATTTGCTTGTAAATAGTGCTATCAACTTTCTTTCCTTTAAGATTTCTGACACGCTTCATTGTTATATCCATTAGTGTACCGCAGGGTTGTAGTTTTTCGTTTGAAACCTGTCTCAAACTTCTTGCACATACTTTCTTTGAGAACTAAATATTCCATTAGTAGATTGAATAAGTTCTATGCCAAGAAAATATTGCATCAATCCAATATCACTTATATTAAAATGAATCATCATAGATTCTTTCAACTTATCAAACATGACTTTATCATTACTAATGTAAATTAAATCATCTACATGAGGACAAACCATAAGCACCCTCCAATCATCTTCTAATTTTAGGAAAAGTGTCAGTTCATATGGATATTTATGATAACCTTCTTTCAAGAAATAGGTTTCAATTCAACCATACCAAGCCTATGGGGCTTGTTTCAAATCATACAAGGCCTTTTTAAAATTTATACACTTATTTTCAATCTTAACACAACTAGGGGTTATTTAATAAATATCTACTCATTTAAGTCTCTATGTAAAAAAGCCAATTTCACGTATAGTTGAAAAATATACCATTAGTTTTAAGCTGCCAATGCAATCATCATTTTGATTGTGTCATGCCTTGCAACTGGAGCAAATACTTTAATATAATCAATCTCAAACTCTTGCTTGTAACCTTTAATAACCAAGCATGCTTTGAATTTATTAACTTCTCATTTCTCATTCAACTTAGTTTTCTAAACCCACTTTACTCCAATGGATTTTTGCCCTCTTAGAAATTCAACCAATTCTTAAGTGTTATTTCTTTCAATGGCTGCTAGCTCATTATCTAGTGCCTTCCTCCATTTCGACTCCTTAATAGCTTCCTTAAATGACATAAGATCAATATGAAAATAAAGTAAAAAGGGTTAATGCATCATTTATTTGCTCACTCCCAATTACCTCATAATCAATCATCCATGCTAGCCTTCTTCTAATTCACTGTGGTCAGTGTCCATCTTCAGCTAAAGGATTTTAAGTATCTAACAACTAATCCATATTGTTCATGTGTTGTTCAATAACTAAAGGTTATTGTCTTTGTCTATTTTCAACATCAAAATCAACTAGAATTTGATGATTTGGTGTTCAATAGTGTTTTCATCCCATTTCCAGAAGTTCTATTCATCAATTATTACATCATGATTGATCGCAATTTTCTTAGGGATAATATTAAATGATTTATATGCTTTAGAATTATCACTAATGCCAAGAAAAATGCAATTCTCTCGTTTGTTATCTAGCCTTTTCCATTTTTAATATGGGATATGGGCATAAGCAATACACCTAAAAATTTTAAAGTAATCAACCGACATTTTGTGTTCGCTCTAAGTTTCCTCTGGTGTCATATTATGTACAACAAATGTAAGACTTTTATTCATCACATAGATGCTCCAATTAACTACTTCAGGCTAAAAACTTTTTGGAACGCTACTCATTGTTAGAAGGATTTGCACCATATTCATGATGATATGGTTTTTCCTCTCACACTTCACTTTGTTGAGGCACGTATATTGTTGTTAAATACCTTTTGATTCCATGAAATTCATAAAAATTTGTAAATTCATGTAAGTTGTATTCTTTACCACAATCTATTAGAAGGATTTTTATTGAAATTCCAATATCATTTTTAGCAAGGGCTTTACAGCTTTTAAAGGTTGCAAAAGCTTTAAATTTTTTTATCAAGAAATAGACCTAAGTTTTCTAACTATAATTATTAATAAAGATAATTATGTACCTTTTATCTCTATTGGATGATGAATTAATTGGGCCACAAAGATCATAATGCATCAATTCCAATGTCTTCTTTGCTCTTTACGAATTATGGTGTTGTTTGCTAACAATAAAATCTTCACAAAGCTATGATGAGTTGTTGAACTGTGGAAGACCTATTACCATATTCTTTTGCTATAGAGTTTTCAACCCACTAAAGTTGAGGTGAGCATATCGGTAATGCCAAAGCCAAGCCACCTTTTTCAAACTTGCTGAGAAACACAAAGAAGTTGTGTTGTGCAAATAAAATGGAAATATTCAATTCACTATCATTTTCACTTAAGCAATTAAGCCCAAATTTGCATCTCAAACACAACAAACTCCATATTTAATTAAGATTTCATACCCTTACTCTTAAAGTTTACCAACACTTAATAAATTGGTCTTTAAATTTGGAACAAAGAAAACATTTCAAATAATTTGATTAGAGTTTTCTTTGGTACAGATTTTTACATTACCTTTTCCCTTCATAAAGATTTTAGAGTTATTGCCAAATGTCACTGTGTTGAGAAACATTTATCCAAATTTGAGAATATCGACTTGTCTCTACACATGTGATTGCTACAACTAGTGTCTAAATACCATAAATGTTGATTATTGTCATCCTTTGCATGACATGCCAACAAAAGGGAAACTTCTTCTTCTTTGACAAAATATTATTTTGCTCTACATTGCTTATTTAAATTGGCACGATACTTCAATTTGTAATGGCCATACCTATGACACCTGCAACACTAAACTCTTGACTTGTCTGCAGATTGTGATTTGGTAATTGTTAAGTTTTGCTCATCTTGGTTTCTTCCTTTCCATTGACAGGATTCGTTGTTCCTAGATTTCTTTTGTGGATCCTTTCAATCTTTATTGTCTTTCCGTTGTTTTTCATTGTTTAAGGATAAAGAGTGATTGCTTGTTGCTACTGCTTATAGTGCTTACTCCTCCCCTTCCGCCTTTTGTATTTTCCTTTCATGGATTTGTAGAGTTATGCAATTCATCAATTGTTAATACATCAAGATTCTTATGTTCTTCAACTGAACAAATAATAAATTAAAATTTGTTGTCGAAGTCCGCATAATCTTTTCAACAATCATCATATCCTCCATTTTATCTCCATATATACACCTTTGGTTTATAATTGCCATTGTTATGGAAAAGTAAGCATTAATTGATTCTCCAATTTTCATGTGTAAAGCTTCAAATTCTACATGTAGTGCTTAGAGCTGCATTATTTTTACTTTTGCATTCCCTTGATTTTTATTTTCATTGAGTCTCAAATATCTTAGAGGTATCTTTGCAAATAATTGTCTCTTAGGTAGATCAATCAATTGCTTGGAAGAGGTAGTTCTTAGCTTTAAGATCCTTCAGCTTCAATGCTTCTTTTCCTTTTCTCTATGCCTACGTCATGACTATTCCAAGTGTGTTTCTAGTACTCCAAGCTTAACAACAATCAAATATTCCTTGGATCTCAAGAAGTTTTCCATTATCATACTTCAATGATCATAGTGACCATTAAAGTGTGGAATGACTAATTGTACAAATGTCACTTCAGATGCTATTAGTTCACTATTATGCTATCTCACTAGCTTTGTGCAATTTTATTGTGTCTCATTCACAAGTGATTATAACTAGCTTTGATACCATAACGTTAAATTTTTGGGATTTGAAAATAGATAAGCAAAACTAAAACATTTGAGAGAAATTTTAATGAACACTTTGTAGGCATAACAAAGTTGGGAATACTTCACATTTTATTTATTGAGTATAACTTATGTTAATGCTAAAAACTATGAAATAACCAACAATGTAAGAACTAAATAACCGATTCCTAAAGATTGTGATTATACAATACTAGTCTTTAAAACTAGGATTATACAACATTTATTCTAAAAGAATATTAGTCAACCATAAATTCTTACTTAGTCAGCACTTTTGGATAAAAAAAGAAGTTATCCATGAAATTAAAAAAAAAAAAACTAGATACTTATCTTAATATTATGCTTAAGTAATTTAACTTGCATATTGACAATAAAAATTGTTAAATAATTGTGGGTTTGTTTAATTCTATTTTTTGTTTTTATGTTTTTGAAACAATTTTATAAAATTGTTTTTAGAATAGTTTACAAAAATGGAAAAAACTTAAAAACTTATTTGAATTATTTATTTTTAGAAACACACTCAAAATTAAAAAAACATTGTTTAAAATAATTTTAAAACAAGTTTTGAAAATGCTAAGACCTTGTTTAGTTTCAATAATTAAATTCAGGATGTAGAATTAGAATTATAATTATAATTCCATTAAAATTGAAATTAATTCCAAATTTAAATTATGTTTGGGTCATATAAAGAATTATAACATAAAATTGTAATTCAAAATTTAATTCTAATTTTAGTATTTACATTAAAGATAAATATTTATTTTATATATTTGTGTGTGTTACATGGTTAGTATATTATGTGCATGTGTGTGTGCATGCATGTGTATGTGCAAGTATGTAACAAATTCATTATATATGTATTTGTGCATGAGAATATACGTGAACATACATTTGTGCGTGCATGTGTGTATACACATGTACTTATGTGTATAGGTGCATGTATGTATGCATTAATGCTACATATACATTATATATATTTGTATGTGTTAAACATACTTGATATATATGTACATGTATGAGTAGGTGTATACACATGCATGTGTATAATAACTTTATTATATATATATATATATATATATATTTGTATTTGTGCATATAGGTGGATGTGCATGTGTGTACTTGTGTGTTTTACATGTTTAGTATGTAATATGTAGGAGTATGCATTGGAGTATCTGCGTGCGTGCATTTTAATTAGGTTAAGTTGGGTATTAATTTGTTTAAAACTCAACTATGCTTATTTTTTAATATTAATTTATTTTATTTATAATAATTTTTATTTATGATAAATTTTTTAAATGTTAATTCTCTTAAAATTTCAATTATTTTTCACTTTAAATTGTATTTTTTATTTTATTCTTTTCATTTTAAATCTAAATTTGTTTATTTTTCTTTAAAAAATTATTTTTCTAAACAAACATTTTTAAGTTATAAAAATAAGAAGTGACATAGTTCATTTAATTATTAATCGGTTAAGTTGGATTTCAAAGTTAAGTTTAAACCCTACTTAAATCATTTTTTAACATAATTACAATTTTGCCATTAATAAAATTAATTTTAAAAAATATTACCAAACAAGCATTTTTTATTATTATTATTTTTAAATTATTTTTTAAAACAACATTCAAACAAGTCCTTTATTTTCTAAAAGTGATTTATATTGTGCAAAAAGGTAAATTTACTGACAGAAAACAAATCAAAAGAAAGTTCTTGTAAATATACATATCAAATACTTTGAAGCCGGATGATTATTTTATAATAAAAAATATCATGTATAATTTAGTCAAATATTTTTAAAAAGAATAATTTACTCAAAAATCAATTACTATTTGGAGGGAATGGTAATTCCCCCTACCCCCCCAAAAATCAATTTGTCTAACCCTTTACCCACGTTAGAATGACTTAAATCCACATTCAAATTTCAAAGCCCATTAAAAAGCACAAGGAAAACACACCTCCACAGTGGGTTCCAAACTTCCGATATACAGCACCAAATTATCCCCTCTCAAGAAATAAATTCTGCACCGTAGATACGCCTAGATCCAAAGGCTCCTATTTAAACATTAGACAAGTCATGGATCCGCGAGACCACCTTTCCACCAATTAGCGCTCGGTATTTTCCTCTCCCTCCCGTTTATAAATTTGCCTCCCACCCAATGCTCCTTATCGTTGTTAATTTGCTCTCTCGATTCTCGTTGCTTCTCTCCCAGGCAGTTTCTACTCATTCATTCCCGGAGTCTGATTATGGCGGCTTCGACGCAGCCCAAGCCCAAGAAATCAGCGGTGACGAAGAAGTCGAAATCCTCGCCCTCGCATCCGCCCTTCGCTGAGGTGCTCCTTAATCTTTACTTCTTCTTTTTCGATTTCATGTTTTGGATAATTCCATTTGTGATGAAGTTGTTTTGCTGGGGTTGTAGATGATTACTGACGCGATCTTAAGTCTCAAGGAGAGGACTGGTTCGAGCCAGTATGCCATTGCCAAGTTTATCGAGGAGAAGCACAAGCTTTTGCCTCCCAATTTCAGAAAGCTTTTGCTGTATTATTTGAAGAAGTCGGTGGCTGCTGGAAAGCTCGTCAAGGTTAAAAACTCCTTCAAGCTTTCAGCGACTCGATCGGCTCCTACTAAGAAGCCCGTGGACGGTAAAGCTGCAAAAGCAACTGCCAAGACTGCATCCAAGCCTCAGCCTAAGACCTCTGCGAAGTCGAAAGAGGCAGCAAAGCCGAAAGCCGCCTCCAAGCCTAAAACTACTGCCGCTGCAAGCACTAAAGCAGCCGCAAAGCCGGCTAAGACAACAGTAACAAGCTCGCTGGGGAAGAGGATTTTGAAAGCGGCAAAGAGTGTGAAGAAGCCTAAGAGCGTGAAATCCCCGGTGAAAAAAGGGGCTGTGAAGAAGGCTAAGAAGTAAAATTGGCGAGTGTTTGTTTGTTATTAGTTCAACATTTGGGTTTGTAAATTTGTTTGGTAGGTGAGAAAGGAGTATAGTTTGTTTATTTGCTAGTGAGAAAGTGTGACTCGTTGCAATAGCGTTTCTAACTCTTTAGATTCCTTGTTTCCTAATTAATATGAAATGTATTAGCCACCATAGCTTAATAACTAGTAGTCACATGAAGATCTACTTTACATGTTGGTACATTTCAGCCTCGTTCATTTTTCTTTGTAGCTCCAGGCCCGGGAATTGTCCAATATCATGACCTTGGAGTGGTTGAAACTCATTTTCTAAACCAACGGCAAACTCCGCGGGATCAGCTCTGCCACCTTGGAAATAGTCTGCAATCTGCGGCAAGCATAGATTATATTTTTTAACGATCCATATCAAGATAATGTTTTGAAATCACTTCAAATGTCCTTATTCATCGGGTTGCGATAATAATAAGATATATGAAATTTTAGGATGACAGTTACATGGTTGGCAAGAGCCATTCCGCTTAACACTGCTGCCTCTATACTTGAACCTAGCAGCCAATCACCACATATGCCAGCTCTCCCAAAGGGGTCAAAAATGCAGGGGATGCCAGGTGTATTTGCTGGAAGAGCTGCACCCCTGCAAAATCATTAAACATTACTTTTAGTTAGCCCTTTACAACCAACGCTCCAGAGCCTGATAATTTTTTAGATACCCTGAAACAGTAGCACGATAATTAATTTTCTCTTCATGTCTTGTTTCAGAATTGAGGTGTAGTTGCATTGCACCAGATGGCATGAAGGAAAGCTTCCAGATTCCAACTTGGGCAACATGATGGCAGTACACTGTAGAACCAATCAATTGATACTTAATTCTTACCATAGTTGGAGCCTGGTATAGAATGGATTTTGAAGCGATCCTTTTGATAATCCAAGAGCAGCCTCAACACCCTCTAGCATGCCTGCCTTTACCTTCGCTGCAGTTGCAGTAGGGATATTTTCCTGATAAAGATTGTGGTTGGCGGAATTCAGTTTTAAAACGTGGAAGACACATTTAGAATGAATGCAAGCAAGACATCTAAGAGTCCCGGTCGGTGCATGACAATACATAGGTTAAGTTAGGTTAGGTTACTTAATGAATTAGTCAAGCTCCAGGTAAGGTAATATGATATAATATCATTATTTCTCATTCTTTTAAAGTTTTACAAACTAAACGTGATCTCACCAATGAAATCTGCACAACATATAGAATAATCATTTTGTTCACATGCAGCAATAAAAACTTATTATACTAGTCAGTCTACGGCTTGTGAAATAAATTGTAATCAAGTCAAGGTTCTTTTCGTGCACTAATCAACAACCTGTGGAACCTTGTTTTGCTTTCCATAAGCAGCAGTGCTCAGAAAGGTCCAACAGTGAGGACCACCGCTCTGGGATTTCAGTAATTTTTTGGTATTATTGGCCATCCACGAAAGAGAATCAACTCCTTCGACGAAAGCTCCTTCAAAAGGCAATGCAACTGTGCTACCTGGGAGAGGAAGGGGTTCATCAAATGCCGCTAGAAGGGCCCATATTGAACTCAGCTCCAACCTCTAGCATAGCAGACAATACAAAAACAAGAAATATTATGAAAAGAATGTAACTATGCCTAACAGTAGATGAAGTGGACAAGTGTACTAGTTATAAAATTGAATGAACTGAAAAGGAAGAAGTTTGGGTTCTACCTTCATTTGTTTAGCGATTAGCGGTAATCCTGATGACATAAGCAAGCGATTTGCACATTTTCCTGTCAGTAAAACAGAGCAGTCGTTACTGGACATGAGTCAAATGACTAAAGCCACATTTTAAAATCTCATCCGTAAAGCAGCAAAAAGACAGTCATATTGGATTACCATTGTGTGCAATAACAGTCATATAGCTACAGAGAGAGAGAAACTCAAGATAGTCATATTGGATTACCATTGTGTGCAATAACAATAGCATCAAACTTCCCACAAGGTTTTCCATTCTCACTCAAGTGCCACATCCCGTTGAATGGCTCAAGTTTACTTATCCAGCATGGCCTCATCACACTCACCTTGTCAGTCTGCACTGAAAGTCAGATTCTTATCAGACATGACACCTGAACAGTGGCGAAACAGAAATCTTGGAATTATAAATGGAGAAAGAGAGGTGATTGGCAGATAGAATGGTTTACTATCTATTGTGGCATGCAATAGAATTTTTTTAATTTGGTACAAATCATCCTTTCCTTTTAGAACGTTGGTAATTTAACAAATATACTTAGGACTTGCAATTAGCTTAGCACAACTCCCTCCTCGCCTTGGAAGGAGGAAGCGTATTGGTCTCAATAGAGCATTTTACTTTATCAGATCTTGATTGAGTATTGAATTACCTCGGAAAGTAATGAATCAGCAAGGGGCCGCATTCCATTTGTGCCTATATATCTTGGAGGAGATGGTGGAAATGGAACAAACTGTCCACCATTATGAAGTTCTCCAATTGTACCCTGCCACTCTTGGACCAGACCCTTCTCCAACCAAACATTAAGCAGCTCGCTAAACCGCGAATCATTCACCGTAAAGAATTGAGCTGCGTGGTCAAATATCAATGGCTGAGGATCAATGACTCTGGTTCCCATTCTTCCTCCCAGACCATGAATACCCTATAGACATCGCAAAAATACAAGATTAATCCCTAAAACTGTTTATTCACTTTTCCATTTTCATGCTGCAGGGGAAGACTTAAATGCTTCCATTGCAATTTTCTTCCGTTGAGTCCTTGACTAATGCGCTCGTCGCTCGTCAAATGGTACTCCATACTTCTGAGTCTTCAGATGGAAGATACAGAAATCAATGTATTCTATAATTTGACCATTTTATATACTTGCGGATAAGGCTATAGAAAGGCTTTCCCAACTATTCTGTTATAATATATAAGTACTGTTTAATTCCCAACACCACTCGGGGTTCCCCAACGAGACAATTATCAACCAGAATACAGAAGAATTGAAAAAAAAAAAAACTGACCGTGTCAAATACAGTGGACCGCACACCACGCTTCTCCAAATACGTAGCGCAAATGAGACCGGACATGCCTCCTCCAATAATGCCAACAATTGGGTCATCTGAGATTGGAGCAGTGAAGTTCACTTGCTCTTGGTTGAATGTTTTCTTGAGAATCGATCTTCTTGACGTGCCATAAGATGATTTTCGCCGGCTTGTTGGGGTAGCCTTTTGCTTATCCATGGCGAATTTAGGCTTAGGTTTCCGGGTGTCGAGTTCGGAAGAGCAGGTCAGATTTCTGAATTGCAAGTATGAGGAGGCAATGGGTGATATAGGGGTCTTGAGGGGTTGGAAAGCAAGAGAAGAGGAAAACGAAAAAGAAGTGACCATGGTTTTGGAGGGGAAAAGATAATTATGCAGACGGGTGGTGATGCCGAATGAAGATGAACTACACATTGCAGACAGAACCGCGAGGGACGAGGCAAGAATAATAAATCACATTAATTGATAATTTGCTTATTACGACCGAAAACCAGACCTTGCTTTCACGTGCAAGGCTTAGTATTACAAGGTCTTCTTTCGCCATTAGTTTTGTTGCTTTTTATTTATTTATTTATTGTAATTCTAAAACAATTTCGTTGCTTAGAGTAAGCTCAAAGCCTCAATCCATTACCTCGGGTTTTAACAAATTTGGGCTGTCCATCTGACTCTTCAAAATTTTCAAATAATCCGTGCTCATCCGATAAGCTAAATTTCCAGACATACATTTTGCTTTGATATTGGATTTTTGTTATTGAAGATAATAGTTTTCAACCATCGAAAAGTTACCAAAAATATATTAACGAAAACATGTGCTCACATGATTCTACAGGTTACAATTAGCACTTTAGAAATAAATATTAACGACAACAGGCCATTCCAGCTCCCTTATTGAACACCAAATAAGATAGGAAGCTCACAGTAAAACAATTATTGCACTCAAATATCACTGTATAGCATCCCTAACACTAGTCCTAGAAAAAGAAATATTTCATATGGTATTATCCTCTTACCAACGGGCAGGGGCAGACTGCGGAATATCAGATTTGGTACATTTTAGATCATAACTCTATCTTTACATACAACATGATATGTACCAATAAAACTTCAAAAACATATACAGTCAAGACAAACGGTTTAAAAATGTCAATCCGGATGAAAAGAAAATAGGGCCATCCCTTCTGCAAACAATCCCACACGGCGGCCAAAGAAATGAAGGCTATCTTCCTCTCAACTCGAGATCAGTAGAGAACTTGGAGCTCATGACCGGACAGATATATCCGCATTTGTCTGCTCGGTGATTTTAGGAGGAGTAGCATTTGTCTCCTTATCCAGTTTTGGTCGTTCTTTGGTTTTGCAACTGCCAATGCTTTTATGTCTAATGACCTGCTCCTTACTTTTTGCAGTAACAGGAGGGCTATTACATCCTTCTTGGAAGCTAGCAACGCTGTGACGCTGGGCACGAGTACAAACTTCTGGCAATGTGGAAGCAACATCACCACAGCTCTTCCTCCGGCTTAACTTTGGTGATATGGGTCGAGTCAGTGGCAGCTGTATCAAAGGAAAGAGGATGGAAATCGTTTCTCACATTGTTGACTAATTTAGAGTATGTCTCCTCTAATTGAAAAGAACAGGAAGAGACTTTATACATGATAAGGTAAACGTCCTCCGCGAATGCAATTATAAATTTAAAGTCAGCCATAAAATGGGAGCATCTAGAACCCCAAAAACTTGAGCTGAAAATACAGCTACAAGTTAGTGAGGAGGACAAGTTACTGAAATCAGACAATAATTTGCGTATCCTGGTCACATCACAAGTTTAAATTTCTGATTCATACAGACTAATATTTCCCCCCGCAGTTTGGTGAGTCTATACAAGCAAATTCAAGAATTGTCAACGGTGGCAACACATTCATCCAGATTTTCCTGAAAGTGGGAAAGGAACACGTGAAGAAGAGGAAAGGATACCTTTTTAAGTTCAGTCTTAGGTGGAGGCCCCTCATAATAGAAGCTTGGTACTGGATTTGCTTTAATTACCAGAGACTTTCTCAATTGCTTGATGGCTGCTTCTCTCTCTTCCTATAAAGTTTATTATTGAATAAACAGTTAATAAGTTATTTCATCAATTCATGTGCATTTAGTAAGATAGGGATAACCGATCTACATGAAATATCCCTGGGTTTTCACTGAGGTGATCAGATGTTTCTGCCATGAGGAGACAAAAGAAAAGGAAAAAGTGAAAAATTAAAAACACTTGGGTGTGCAGCGTGTGATAGTAAGAGAAAGATCATTGTACCTTCTGCCTTGCTTCATACTGGATTCTTTCTTCTTCAAGAGCTCGATGTTTCTCCTCTAACTTTGTATAAAACTGGATGGATAAATCAAAGTGAAGACAAGAACCAAAACTACCACTTGGATTCACTTTATAATATCAACTTGTAAAACAGTCTGGCTTGCAGAATATACATCAAAGTTGACTGTTCAGTAAAACAATACCTCCTTCCGTTTCTCTGCCCGTTCTGAGCATCTAAATTTAGGGGCTGTACCCACAGTTACCCTAAATCTGGCGGTGCGCCCAGATGCAGCACTAATATTTATGGTTAAAGGAACAAATGACAGAAGAATTACCATATCAATAAGTATGTCGTAGCTATGTTTGGAGGGATCCAATAGTTCAGACTATAAGTCATATAAGAAACGTCAAATATATGAGAGCACAGCAGCTTAAATTCTTTTTTTTTTTTTTTTTTTTTTCCTTCCCATGAATTTTCCCACACCATTGGGGTGTGGGCCTAATCTCAGATTCTTAGGTTCTTTTTAAACATCTAAAACTTACTCCTCTATGTCTAAAACATCAAAATGTCAGAACGTTGAAAAGTGTAGAGGATACGATGAAGCTACAGACCAATTATCTTCATCATCATGGTGCTTCTTATCATCAGATTGCAAGAGCTTCCTTGATGTAAGAGGTGAATTAGGCTGAAAATAGATTGGAAGATTTTGAAGATCAGTAATCTGGTACATTATTTTTTTCACAAAAAGAAGAAGAAGAAGAAGAAGAAGCACAAATAGCAATACATGCAAAATATTCCCCCACCAACTTATACTGTATAAACAGTTAAGTCTGTTGCCATTAGCAAATTAGCAATCTTTACAGACATTTACCAAAAAAGATAAAAAAAAGGTTGCCACCATTTCAAAGGCTTACATAGATTCTATCTTAATTAGGGTGGCTAATATTTATTTAGCATGGTATAAAAGCTCCCCATGATTAAGTGTATAGAAGTATGAATGCCACTAATCTTGTAAAGTGTAAACAGTGGCTTATCAATTTTCTCAATTTTGTGGCACTAAAGGGTTCCTATGGCAGACTGACCAGATGAAATATCAACAATATTGCTGAAACAAATGCTCAGTCACAGAAATATAAATCACAAAGAAAAAAACATGCAATAAAAAAAGTTAATAATAATAAGATCCTGGCTGTTTTACTCTCAATCAACCTAATAAAATCTTTACTCCACCACACATTACATGCTAGGTCTATTGTGCACAAGTGGCTGAGTTCTTAGAGCATTTATGACTATAAACAGAAGGTGGGGCTCAGGACAAGCTCATCAGTTTTGAAGCAAGGGAAATATTAACAACTCAACATGTTCACTAGACCAGAAACTGCAGTTCATACTTAAATTTCAAATACCTGTGAATTTTTTGGTGAGCTAGGTGAGTGAGCATTGTCAGCATTTGGTGACAAATTACCACAAGTTTCAACAGTCTGTGTGTTGGAGTCGTGCTTTTTAATAGCCAGATCGGATGGCTGTGGAACAGAGTTTTTGGTATGCTCATTTCCCACGGCAGTAGATCTTGTAGCAGGGGAGCCCAGCTTTTTAATATCACTCATCTTCTGTGACTCAAGTTTCTCATTCTTCTCCTCAGGCAAGTCAACATCATGGTTTGTGCTTTTCGCACCCAAAACATCCTTATTTAAATGACTTTTCTCAGCGAGAGAGTTAGCTCCAGTACTTTCCTCTACTTCATGATCCTTTGCTTCAATCTTAACTGCTGCACTTTTGGGAGAAAAGCTTACGTTATCGTTAGAACTACCATTTGAAGCCGCTGTGAATGCTTTTGGCCTCCTGTCCACGACATGTATGCCAGTAACTTCCCTCCCCATGATGCTGTAAATAATATGTTGCAGGGTAAGCAACGTAATGAATAGAAAATATCTTAAAATGCAAGCAACCCAAGAGAGAAAGAGAACAAAGGCCTTTCAAACAAAATAAACGTGCCAATTTGGTCAAAAAAAAATTCCAGCATTATAATTTTTTTTTTTTTAAAAAAAGTTGATATAGAACACAGTTAACTAAGATTGTAAAGAAAAATTCTAGATATTGATAACTCTCTGTACATTATTCATGGGAAACCTAAACATCATCCCAAAAAAAACTTGAGAAATTATGCAAAGAAAAAACTGCTATAACGTAGTAAACAAGGATTTTTCTTTTTTCCAAACCAGTTTCAAAATAGATGCAAGAGACTACCCGATCGGAAAAGAAAAAGCTGTTGTGGCCGAACCCCTCCTCAAATAAATAGATCATTCTTTTACATAATTTTGTGACTTCAAGCCAACATAGGAAGAAGCATTTTACCAACCTATCCAAAACCTTAAGAAAAATAATTAAGGTTAAGAAAAGTAGAAGAAGACGAAGAATCTTATTGATTCGCCTCGACGTGAGAAATGAGAAAAGAGTACGTGGGGAAGTTTTGGGGAAGATTCTTAGAACTATTGCAGAAACATTCTGAAGTTGAGCCCAAATTATTTAAAAGCGACCCCAACGTGATCTAAAGATAAAGGAACCACATGTACAGAAAATTTTACTAGCCGGAATCATAAATCAACGGAGATATCGTTTTCGTTCAGTTTAATTGATAGAGAGAGGGCCGCAGAAGGCCTAACTCCGAGAACAAAAATTCACCATTTATTTGATTAAACTGGAAATGGTTCTTAAGGTCCGAAAGAAACTTCGGTTAGTATAATTGCTCAAAATAGTATATGAGCAGCTTAACCTGAACAGAACAAATTCAGATATCAACCGACGAGACGAAATAAATACAGGAAAATCCGGAGGGCAGAAATTTACAAATACAAAGAACATGTAAAAGACCTGCGGATTTTCATTATCCCTTTTTACCCAATACATGCATATCACGATTATTAAAAGGAAGTAGCTCATATTTGGCAGTTAAACCCATAAATCGAACAGCCATGAAAGAAGATGATGTTCAGATATTGCCAAAATCATTTTCCCAAGAGCTACCACAATAGTAAAAAACCAAAAATTCAAAAAAAAAATCCAGAAAAAGAAAAAAGAAGAAGAAACAGGCTTCAGTTCTTCTGAGCCAACGTTGTCAAAGGTGGGCACCCTGGAAAAAATAATAGAAGAAAGGAAATACGACATATGATCCCCAGAGCAGCACATCGATGAGCTTAATATCAGCAGCAACATCAAAGATCGACACCCGCATTGCGAATATTAACTAAAACAAACATAAAATGAGCGGGAAACGCACCAGAATCAGCTAAGAATGTGAAATTTTCGCTTATGCTTCTGCTCCGATCTGGCAGGATCTCGAGGCCTTCCTCCTTCTCCTCCTCCTCCCTTTCGTTATGGGCTTCCCTGTACGTGCGATATAGAAATAACTCAAATATGTTTGTATGATATTCCTTGTCTTTAGGGAGGTTCACAAAATCTCTTTTCTTTTTTTCTTTTTCTTTTTTCTTCGCTTCAATGGTTTAATATAGTTACGTTTATATAGAGAAGTTTTGGTGGCTTTTAACGGCGATGCTTTTACTTCCTTTTCTTATTTTATATTTTATAAAGCAGTTGACACTTCTTTCTCTTTCTCTTTTTTTTTTTTTGTCAGGCTCGAAGAATTGACGGCGTTAAAAGACAGTGAAATTTCAACACACTGACGTTAAAGGGCAGATATGAGATAGCTGACAGATATGGTATGGGAGTTCATTTTTGCAGATATGGATATTGGCTAAAATTAAATATGTTATAAAATAATAATTGTAAACCTACTTTTTTTTTTCATTTAACCTTTTCTATATTTCAAAAGTATTGTAGCACCTTTAATTAGTTAAAATTACCTTTTAATAATGATGAGATCATGCAGATAATGAACAGTGGAAGAAAAATACTTAATAACTGAAATGAATAAATGAAATGGAAGAAGATTGATTATTTTATTTGAAAGACCCCCGTCCCTATGTTGTTCCCAACTTTCCATTTTAAAATTTGTTGCGTGCCGAAATCATATTTATTGATAATGACATTCGAGAAAACATAAAATTCAAATTTTTGTATGCAAGGTGTAAATAATTTAACGCTTAAGGGTGCGGTTACAGTGATCCCGAGGAAGGCTTTTCCTGAGATGACGCGGTTTGGATGGCAAAATTCCAGTTAATAACGGTGTTAGATGACGGCAGCTTTTATATATTTTTCATTTCTTACAATTTTTTTTTGACGATTAATAAATGAAAGAGGACATAGTTGTCCTGCACGAAAGACGACGTGGGGTCGTGTCCTAGTGTGTACCTCCAAAAAGTATAGTTTCCACGATGTTCAACGCTGGATTATCTAAATTCAATCTATTTTATCTAATTAGATAGAATTAGAATTTGCATATATCTTTCCGCGGGGTGCGCTTCACGCACCTCGTCGTATTTTGTCAAAATTAGAGGAACATGTTTGTGAAGTGACATTCTTGCCCTTCCCACGTAACCCTTTATAACTGGCTCACAAATTTCTTTATCTCTTTTTCTACTCTAATTTAGTGTTTTATTCATTGCCTCACAATCCTAGAGCATATTCTGCATCTCTAAAATAGTCGCCTATAATTTAACAATTTATATTTAACATATAATGGATCAAAATAGGCATGTATTATTATTATTATTATCCTTCAAAAAAAATTATTACTTATTATTAATAGAATATAAAAGGAATTTACATGCATATAATTTGTTGCTTAAATTCTTGAAATTATAATTTTTATAGTACAAATTTTTATAAATTGTAAATAGTACAATTATATTACAATAATTGAGAAAGAATCTCCCAACTTGTCTGGATTTCGAAGAAATAATAATTTAATACTTTAGTAATTAAAATATTTTCTTTTCAATTTAATCTTTAAAATATAAAGATTATCAATTAAATTACTTGGTTATTTCTTCCAATCACAATGGTTATTATATAATAATTAATATATGACATAAATGGAAGTCAACTAACCCATGGTATGGACTTAGTAAGGTAATCTGAACTTTCACAATAATGTCATTTTGTCTGATTTCACAAAAGTCAACTGATTTCATCCCAAAACAATACTATTGTGACTGTAAATTCTGTCAAATTAGACAAAACAATGTTATTTTGTGGTTCAAGGTATTTGAATAAGTTTATATCATTAATTAACTATTAGTCCGTTAAAAGAACTTGTCAGTTTAATAGGTTAATTATTTTATTTGCAACAACAAATTAAAAATCAAATTAATAAACTTTATCTCTAAATGAACAAATTAAGATGAATATACTAAACCACTAATTTGCTAGAATCTAGTGGACGCATGAGTAATATTTTATTTTTGAGAATGTAATCATACACACAACAGTTGACCCACTTTGACCAGATATAAAGGCAACTGACTAAAAGTGCGTGCATTGTCGACTGCTACGCCTACAATATTCCTGTGTTAAATGCAAAATAGTAATATAGTGTTTGGATATATTAATAATACAGTAGTATTAAGTAATTCTAAGTTTTTAAAATAACAAACTCAGGCAGTAGTTCTAATTTATTCATTATTGTGTGATGAGTTGTATCTATATCATTATAAGACACGTGTTTTATATATTTTTGTTACCAATAATGTAATTTAAAATCAATATTTTGTCCTCCATTAATTGATGCTGCAATCATCTGAAAACATAAACCACGTGACATATCATCAGATATACTCTTTGTGTACCTTTCATGAATTTTACGATCATGGTAGAGGCTTGCCTGAGCCAAAGGTTTGAAGTCATTATTTCCATATATAAGTTTGCCATTGCTATCCATATATCAAAGAAGCTCACTGGGCAAAGAAGTACTGCTTGCAAACGCATATATATATATATATATGTATGTATAAAATAAAGGGTGAATTATACCTTTAAAAAGTGCCACAAATTTGTAAAATTAATTGTAGTTTCTGGACTAAAAAAAATAATGGCGTGAAAATTGAGATATATATATATATATATATGGCTTTAAAAGCCATGCAATCTTTTGATAAAGTGGTATAGTGGACGAGGGGTATGTTTAGATGTGGTCTCACTAATAGAATAATAAAGAATGGAATGATTAATTTAAACAAAAAGTATGTTTAAATAATTTTTTTTAAAAAGGATGAAATGGTAAGGGAGAACTTCCAAAATTCTTATTGACTATCCCAAATGATTTTTTTTCTATCCTTCAAATTGAAGGGTCAAGAGTGAAAAGGAGTGACTCAGTTATTTAAAATTACTATAATATCATTTTTTTACTTATATAAACAAGGATTTAACATAATGTAAGAGATAATATTAAAAAAAGTAATCAATTAATCATTTTATTCTATTCATTTAATTGTAACTTCTAAACAAAAAATTTAATAATCTTTTTTTTTCTTCGTTAAAATTTTCAAATAATATATTTACTCAAGTTATTTTATTCCATTTCATTCCATTTCTGTTTATGTCATTTTATTAATAACCACTCCATTTTATTTTTTCTTAAACTCTCAAACACTAACATAAGAAAGACTCACTATTTTTTAGTTTAAGAGTAATGGGATAGTGGTTATGTTGTTTTACTTAACGCGGATTTCTATGTACTAGAGAGGAGGTGTATATCTAGCGCAGGTAGGTACATTATTAATCTATCTATATATTCTTTCAAAATATTTTTTAAGGTAATTAAAGTAAAACTGACTTTTGCAGACATTCGTCTTCTTTAAGCTTATATACTACAGCTTTCACACCAACGAGGAACGCGAGGCTAAAAGATGCTTTCTCTGTTAATTACTTTTCAGGCCTTACTTGGAAGTTTCTGGACATGAGTATCAAGATAAGTTTGAGAAAGTAATTATTAAATCCTAGACTAAATTGGACCTTGGTTTGTTTTCAAAAGTGACCTACTTTAGGCCTCCACCTTTGAATATCCGACATTCCAGTCCTTTCAAGGTACTCCCACAGAGTCAAAAGATTCCCACCCTCCCTGAAATTGATTAGAAGAAAGCTTTCTCCCTCCGAATTTAACTTTGAAGGAAATAATTCAACAAAAATATAAATTCAGAGTTATGGGTAAAGGTTTACATTAATTTTTTAATTGTGAAAGTTTATTAATTTTTGACTAAAATTATTGATCAAATAAGATACATATAATATATTGAGTATATCTCGAGTTTTCACCGCCTAAATCTCCTCTCTAATATAACTGTAAAATACTTGCTGGTATTCTATTTAGAACGTCTCAAGTTTCACTCTTTAATGAGTTATCTATAACATAAATTAGTCTAATCTTATTTATTGAAGGCTAACTAAAATTAAGATTTAGTAATAATTCTTATAATTATTATTTTACTATTATTTATTGAACATCTTTTATAAGTATACACAATATAATATCTTAATATATTTATTCTTTGAATATTATATAATATTCTAACAAACTTTGTGTTACTTGTAGTCGTTGCTTACGCGAAAGAATCAAACAGTAATGGTTTGTGGGGATGGTGTTCACCTTTAGTTAATCAACTCCCAGATCATATTATATACATACATGCATGATCTCAAGTTTAAAACGACAGTACTTGCTTTTTCTATGACTTTGTGGTAGCTAAGAAAGCATTGAACATTAGAAAACCAAGCATGCGTGAATTTAATCTAGTCCAATAATTCGGCATCTAAAACTAGTATGGTCATTCTCTAATTTCCTAATCGCACCGACTCTGACTGGAACCGCACATATATATATACATATGGTCCCCAATGAGTACTTACTTATCCGTCCAATCTGTCCTATTGGAAGTTTGGCTTATTACACATATGCACCTACGCTTAAATCATCAAGAGGAGACGTGGAAGCTTAACCCATGATTAGTCAATTTAGGAAAATGATAAATTTTGCAAAAGTTCAAACCGCTGAGATGTAAAGAACAAATTAAAGAGCGTGGATCCCATACATGCTTTCTCAATTTTCTATCACTAATTGAGTAATCACATTTCAAATAAGCGATCTTTTTAAATCACATAAAACGTAAAGTAGTAGCTATAAATCAACAAACGAATATTGTTGAGATGCTTTCGGTGTGGGACTGATACAGCCATGAATGGCTTTTATTTGTTGAAGTCAGACTAAGAACAATCGGTATGTGTATTTATTTGGGGAATGGGACGGGTGCGGTGTTATTTGGGAGTACTTAATGTTCGTGCATTCATAAAGATAATGACTAATCATTCAAAGAAGTTGGCCGGGTTCATTTGTATGTTGTTCAACTCACGCCATTGAGCATTATAGTTAATTTAAAAGAACCAAATGAACTTGGGATGCGCACGTGTGGAAAATAAACCCCACATGTTGAGGGAAAGAGAAACAAAGAGCTATTTCGTGTGATTTGGTCTGAAGTGCCGACCTATACAGTAGAATCATGAATATTACATATCAATTGCGACTCCCAACAGACACCGCACCGCCTTACTACGGGTCCACACTAACAAAATGTGAAACTAGGAGTGCATGTGTACATTTGAACTTTCTACCGCGTCTTATATAGCATCAAATTATTTATTTAAGTTTATATAATATGATTTATTTTTATCGCATATCTAATGTATAAGTTTAAGTAAAATTTTTGGTACATGCATAATTTTAAATGTAACAATGTATTCAATTATAATATAGGAGTATAATTTTAATAATATTAACTTTAAAAAAATAATATTACAATTATATTTTTATATTATAATTGATACATTTAAAATTGTGAACGTATCAAATATGATACTATAAGTTTATATAATCAATTTCATTTAATATAGGTTATCGCTGTATTATTAATTAAGTTTTTTATGTCTTTATTTTTGAGAAGAACCATACTAGATTTTTTCCTGTTTTTTGGTTGAAAAGTTTGACATAATAACACGTATATCACGTTCACTTCCATGGGATGGCCCATATCGTGAAATTATCAGATTGGCATAAGTATAAACATCTCTCAATTTTGAACCATTTGTAAACACTGCCTTTAATTTTGAAATCCAACAAATACTTACCCTCAATTAGTACTTTTTAAGATTTAAATCATGATATCAACTTTGGTGTATATATAATTTTAAATATATATGTATGTACTTAATTATAATGTAAGAGTATAATTGTAATAATATCAATATAAAAAATAGTAATATTATAATTATATTTTTATATTATAATTGGATACATTTAAAATTATAAGTATATCAAAGATTTTACCTTAAATTATTATATCAATTTTTTCATCAATCTTGTTAACGTCATATGTGAAATGTTAACACTTAATCTTTTTCATACCTTGTTTCTAGGTAAATGAAAATATGTTATTTGACAAATGATAACTATTATCAATTAACGATGAAAATTACATAACATTTTTAATTTTGCAGAATGTGGCAATATTTTTTAAAATTTTTAATTTTACTATTAATGGTTAAATTATAAAAAAATTTACTTTTTTCCTATGAAATATTAAATATATAGCCTTTTTTTTGTTTTTTGGTCAATGAAAAATATCACTTGAGGCTGATATAGGGAACCAGGATCCCTTGCTACAGGGGTTAAGTGAAAAAAAAAAAAATCAGTTTAAAAAATGAAAAAAAAAAATTTAGTGAAGAAAAAACCTGTACAGAATTGGGTTTTGATATAGGTCGCTGATCAGTACTCGCGCGAATTTTGGGCCAGGCCAATTATGAAAGTTTGGGCCGTAATTCCTTGACAGAAGCCCAGAGGAAGAGGGTCATATTCGCCAATCCGTTCAAAAAATTAACCACCAAGCAGAGTTTCTCTCTCCTCCTAACTGACTCGTTCAATCACTAGGTTTAATCCCAACTACTAATAAACTTTACCCCGTCCACTTCCTATTACACGCCGCCACGTGTTCTAGTATTACTGGTTACGATCCCAACAGTCGCGTTCTATTTAAACCCGGCCCTGACCGTTTCCCCCTACTTTGCCGATCAAACCTTCCGTTTCTTTTCCCGCTCCATAGCATTACAATAAAGCGCAAGAGAATAAGTAAGAAAGGAGTCAGACGATCACAATGACGACCGTTGCTGCAAATGGAGACACTGAAGCCTCCAAGAAAAACGTGACGACCGTCGCTGCCAATGGAAACGCTGAAGCCCCCAAGAAGAACATCACGGCCCTTGCTGAAAATGGAGACACGGAAAATTCGAAGAAGAACAGAATCCAGGTTTCCAACACTAAGAAGCCACTTTTCTTTTATGTCAATCTCGCCAAGGTATATATATCTTTTATTCATTTATTTTTTCTTTTATCTGCGTTTTATATAAGAAATGCGATCTTTTGAATGGCTCTAGCAAATAAATAAAATGGCTGCAATTTCGTTTAGACAAGGTATTGTATGCGTTTCTAAATCTGAGTTCCTATGGGATTTTATTTGTATTTTGCTCGGATTGATTTGCTGGACCGTTTGAAATGCGTTTCTTGGCTTCTGATGGATAGGAAGCCAATATGTTTTAGACAAAGGATAAAGAACTAGAAAAACTTAGCGCATGGCAAATGTCTTTCATATGATGACTACGTTGACTTTTGATTTAATTTTATGAAACAGCTCCTGCGTCCTTATTAATCTATGGGATGCAGTATCTGCAAAATATGAAGTCTATGGTATTGTTGGTTAAACTTGTAGGTTTTCCCATTTTCTGCTTAGTTATTGGATATGCAGTCAATGCATTTTGATGTTTAATTTTTCAAGATTCTCTTACCCTTTATTATTATTATTATTATGTAAAATTATAATGCATTTATAATTTTAACTGGATCAATATACTTAGTTATAATGTATTATAATTATATTTTTATATTATTATTATTGTTATTCTTATTTTACTTATGGTTGGTTGGGGTTTATGTCCCTATATTACTATTATTATTATTATTATTATTATTTGGCGGCGGATTTGTCCTTTTCTGGTGGTAAACAATGTGAGAAAATGGTGTGCACAAAGGAAAAGATGAAACACAACGTATGAGGGTAGATAGTCTCCCTGGATATATATGTTGATTGCTGAAATGGGTTCTTTCTTTATGCAGAGGTACATACAGCAGCACAATGAGGTTGAGCTTTCTGCATTAGGAATGGGTACTTCTTTCTCATAAACTTACATATATAATTCCTTTTATTTGTCGCTGGATTTCTTAGGTTTTATTGAATGTATAAATTGTATTTTGGTAGCTTACATAAGGGATATATAAAGTGAGTGACATTAATCATTTTCATACGAGGAATATAATCTTTCTTTTGTTTTCTTTATAATTGAGTTTTAAACCCCAATTATATGATTTTCTTTTTTAATATTTTTACTCCAGAATTTTAATGCTGCCATGCAAAATGACAGATAAATTCTTTTTCCCAGTAATGTATCTATTTTTATCGGCTTGTGGAGGATTACTAAATAAATAGAACCGTTATAAGAGTTGCGTAGCATCCAAAGTATAGATTCCCTGGGTGAATCTGCAACTGAAAGCGAAAAAATAAGTTTTGCACATATTTTCCAACTCATATAGTACTTACATCAATTTCGCAAATTTTTTACTTTTTAATCCTTTTTTTTTTTTTCTGGGGTCCTTCCATAGTTTAGATTCTTTGAACTTATTTGAATATCATAGCTTAGTTAATATGTTTCTGTATAGCTATCGCGACAGTTGTCACAATTGCCGAGATTTTGAAGAACAGTGGACTCGCCATTGAGAAGAGTGAGATTTCTTTCTCCGTCTTGCATGTCATTGATGTCTGACTTACATGATGAATGTAACTAACTAATTAATCATGGGATGGAACAGAAGTTTCGACATCCACTGTTGGCATGAAGGATGAGAGTAAAGGTCGTCTGGTGCACAAGGCTAAGGTGGGTTCTAAGGCAGCTTACTTTTATTTTTTTATTTCTTTTCTTTCATTTCGTAGGTAATATACTTCATCTCCTTGATTCTTTTAGATTGAAATTGTGCTGGGAAAATCTGAGAAGTTTGACAATTTGATGACTCCTGCTACCAAAACTGCATCAGAACCAGTTGTTGCTAATGCCAAGAAGGGATGAACGTATAGTAGAGCTCTGTTAGGAATGTGCACCTGTTGTAGTTAATATTCTGATTCTTTTGCGCTGTCTGGGATTATAGAGATAACTAGGGGAGTACATATATAATCGTTTCATTGAATACCCATGAGATAAAGGGTAAAGTTACAATGATAAGGCACTACTGAGTGGTCGCTCATCTTTCCATTGTTACACATTTTTTAATATTTCTTCGCTGCACATATTTGATGATGATTAATGATTTTTAAGCCGAGTTCTTTTCCCCCAGTTCTTCCTACTTTGATACTAAGGTGTTTTTATGTGTGGTTTTCCAGTTCTGAGCGTGGCTTCGCGCTGGATAAGATGTAGTGATATTTTACTGCTTTCGAGTTTTAACCATGTTTTGAGTTTTAATTGTGATTTAACCAGAAAATTCATACTGGTATTTTATATGTAATTTACAGTATTCATATTAAAAATAGATTTTACTTTCTATCATAGTAGTGTTCTTAAAATGATTTGTCAATGAATTGTAAACCAACGGTTATATTTTGATAATATCTTTTGCCTGAACAAGAGTTAAATCTTGTAAAGCCATTGATATCAATCGTAATTTTCTCAAGGGCACATTTATGAGAGATTTTGATTTAGTTGTCTGGTTTAAGTACTTCATATTCTGGACTTAATCCGCTGAAATTCGTGTAGTGAATTGTAAAAAGGAATTTTGAGTAGTTGCGATTTCATCCTTGTTTTGCTGTGGAAATTCGTTTTGGTCAATTCACAGATTTTGGAGTATGCAATGATATGCACTATAACTGTATTTCTGAGGCCTTCTCAACCTTCTTCAATCTATGGGCTGATTTTAAACGTAACAACAACTACGCCTTCCCATTTTAGAGAGGTCAAATACAAAACTAGAAACGCATTGACTGACACAAAGCCCAATCAGCGACCATCATTATTTATTTCGTTTCAATTATACTGAAGTCATTATTCAATAATATCAGAATATGTGGAAGCCGTACTCTTCTTGCACTATGTCTGGTTGGTAAGTAAGGATAAGAAAAGAAAAGGTTGAAGGAAGGAGGGATGCTTGATTGACAAGGTAAGCTCTCGGTTTCCAGCACATCCAGCTTACACCATTTTGTACAAAAATTTATATAATAATTTTAGAAATTAATATTTTATATATAAAAATATTTACAGTTTTTTAACAACATTTAATCATTTAATTTTGAAAAAATCTATTTTTTAACCCAAAAAAAAAAGGCAAAATAAAGGTGAATGACTACGTTTTGGGAACAAATCCTCTCCTGTACGGATCCGCTTGGGATAAAAAGGCCATCCAGTAATAAAAATTTAATGAATTGATGTTGTTGTTCCCTTATCGATTGCATGGCACACCATACTATGCAAGACATCAGCATTATTTCAATCAAACCACTGCTGCAATGAGTTTTAAAACCACTATACTTTTTATCGTATCCACGTTGTTGTGGCTTTGGGCGACGAGCAAAGACTCGGTGTCCATATTCCGACACAATTTTCTTTAAAATATTCCAGGAAAATGTGTGAACGACGGGCCACATCTCTACCATAAATCAATCAGTCTTCCTTTTCTTCCTCAGTCCGTGGATTTTGGCCCGTGATTTATTGTATGAAATCTACATTTTTTTATTAAAAAAACCTAATCTATGAATGACAGTCGCATCATCTTTTTTACTTCCAACTTTCAAATAAACTGTCCATCATTGATCATTAGTGTGAGGTTAATAATAAAAGTTAGCGGGATTTAAATTTGAAATTGAATACGTAATACTCATTAGTCGGAAAACAAAAAAAGAAGGCATTTTTAAAAAAAGGATTGTAGGTAAAAGACATGAGTAGCATAATACTTTGAAGGAATATCGAGGGGTATAATACTCCAAACCGGCCAACCCCTCTCCCGCCGGATATATTTGTCTCAAACATATATTCGCCTTCTCTTTTCCATCCACGAACCCTAGAATTTTGACCGTTGTTCCCCCATTTAAAGACGAAGTTTCTTTCAATTTTTGATTTTTGCCTTCTTTTCTGTCTGCTGTCACTCTCTTTCGTAATCCAGCTAAGTTTAAGCAGTTGGGGCACATTTTTTTACTCTGGTACTTAAACCCTAGTTGATTTATCGTGCAATTTTCTAGATTATATGTTGGTTATTACATCTATTTTGGTCTGACCTGTTAATGGGGCTATTTAATTTCTGTTTGACATTTGGTTCTTAAACTTTAGAATGATTTTTATATTGACTTCAGCTGAATTTTTTGTTCCCTAACTAGAACTGTTGTCTGAAAACACTATCCTTCGAGCCACTTGTAATTATCTCATGCCCTTGCTTTCCTTCTTAGTTCTTTTATGACATTAAGTAGTGCAGAGTTTCGGTTTTGGAGTATTTCTTTTGTTGTTTATAATAAATGTTTGTATATTTGTTCCTTGTTGGCCTAGATCAAGGAGGAAAATAGTTTATTCGTTTAAAATTAGCACTTGATGTAAAAATCAGTTGCCTGTGTAGTTCAGCGATCCATCCATGCTTGTTTTGCATGTGATTGTTCTGCCACCTATCTCAGTCAAGTCTTTCCCCTTTTCCTAATATATTTGCGTATTTTCCTAGCGAAATCAGTGGCATCCCTATGGCTGAAGTTGATCAAAATTTAAGCAAACCTGATGCTGAACAACTAACTGAGAACTCAGAGCCTGAGCCAAGAGAGGGGCATGTTGAGGAGACAGTTGCTGGAAGTGGTGAGAAGAAATGGCCGGGGTGGCCTGGGGAGAGTGTGTTCCGGATGTTGGTTCCTGCTCAGAAGGTTGGTGGTATAATTGGACGTAAAGGAGAGTTTATTAAAAAAATTGTAGAGGAGACTCGAGCTCGCATTAAAATTCTTGATGGTCCTCCGGGGACTTCAGAAAGGGCTGTAAGTGTCATTAATCTTTTCATTTGATTATCTCAAGTAAATCTATCAATTCAGTCTCTATGCCTGTTCTGGATTAATTAAATATAACGCACTCGGTTCTTCATAAATTCATCCTGAAAATGCTTGCACCTTTGGTTGTGAGGCTTTTCCTTCTTTCTTCAAGCGGTTGCTATCAGAATATTGATTTAGAACCTTTTACATGGACTTATTTGTTCCCCCCCCCCCCCCCCCCCCCCTCCATTTGGGTTAGATTTGCATGCAAAATGTTTTTGGCTGAGTTTCTTCAGTGATTAGAGACACTTGTTGAATGGTGCTCTCTAAATTTTGACAGAAGTTCTTTGCGATTGTTTTATCCACATTATGTCGCAATCATAGAAATTAGATGTACATTTTATTTTTAGTGTTTCTGTTATTAACTAAGTGGATTGTAAAACAAAGAGAATGAGTATGAAGTGTGCCTCCTTTTGAAAGATCATATATGTAGTATTGAAGTATTTTACTATTAGTTTGTGCTTTCAACAGCTGATAAAAGTTAGATAAGAAAGTGTGGAAAAGAGTCAGAAGTGCCCTTCAATATTGGGGATCGGGTTCTTTTGAAGAATTGAAATATTTGTTTCATTGAACATTCCCGAATAGTTCATAGCATTTGAAGATCTAGTATTTGTATGTGCGTGACAAAGATGTTAAGGAGGAGAACAGATGGTGGCTGTCTTTCCTTCAGTAGTCTTTCATGATATTCTACCGTGTCCTTAATAGTTAGAAGTTTACTTTAAGCAAAACAACTAAGAAATCATGTATAGCTGGCTCATGGTTTAAAGTACGATCTTCCAAACGCTCTGTGGAGAAAGCAAGACAAAGAAGAGGAAGAAGATTCAGAAAAGAAAAGATGAGTGACGGGAAAACATCCAAAAATAAATAAATAAATTCTAACAAAATGAATCTGTGCAGGTTTTGTGCACCAATTTTAAGGCAACAACTCAATCATCAATTAGATCCCAATGTTGAAGAACCAAAGATTCAGATGCAGGGATCAGCATTGATCATTACAAAGTGCAGAAAAGTTTTTTAAAATGTAGATATTTTGTACCAAAGTATCACGAAGCTCTGCATTCCACCTGGTAAATTCAGAACCTAGATGATTGATGTCTTGCCTCATATTGCAAGCAATGAAAAGAAACATATATTTAGCTGTAACAAAACAGTGAAACCATCAAGTATAAGAAGTAAGTGATTTTGATTGTCCTACATGTTGTTATGAGTAATACGATAAAAAGCTACTAAATTCTGTTGATAAGTTTTATTTTCGCCATATAGAGAGCTACTTCATGTAATAGTAATTCTTAAATTTTCATATCGGTTCTTATATAGCATATATTGACCATACCGAACAATTAGAAGACACTGCCACTGTGCCATGTATTATGTCACTAATACATTATTGGCCAGCTGAAAATATTTACTTTTGGAAGGAGACATATTTTTCCAAGGTAAGCAAAGTGGATCAGGAAAGAAGTCAGGCTCAAGGAAATCCTTAAACTTTTAAGTTGCTGAAAATTATCATTAAGGGATATTTTGACAATCTATGGAGCATTTTGAGTGATTGTATATATTGGTGGAGGGCTGAGAAAGCATCACATTGAGTTTGCCCTGTTGGCTTCTCATATGCATAAGGATTTACTTGTCATGTATGATGCATAAGTCACCCTCTGTCCATCTATCTGGAAGCCAAACTATGCAATATAATGACACCCATAATGAGCTACGTGTTACTACTATTGGCACTTAAACCACAAGCAGTTCTATATTTCAATTATAGATACTGCTATGGAGGGAAATTTATGAGTGTAGAGTAGGTTGGTGGAAAAGCGGTCCAATTAGGGTCTTAAATTTAGTGAACATTAGAACTGTTATAAAACTGGTTTTCTAATCAACAATTCCTTCTCTTATATATGTTTGATTTGTGGTGATATGATTGAACCACATTGTTATAAATGTGGAAAATTGGCTCTAGTTGGAGAAAGAAGTTATTACAAGAAGAGGGTTGATTGTCCTTTTGCTTAATTCTTTTGCAAGTTTAAACTGGTATATAAATTGACCGACTCACACAATAATTTAGCAAGTTTATATAAAATATATGATAAATTGCATGTCATAAGATACTTAATTTTCATATTATATTTTAATTTGATATGAACAAATTTATCAAAATATTATAAATATCATTTAAAATCTTTTGTTTATTTATTTTATTATGATGTAAATCTATTTAGAGTTAACTGAAGAATAAAAATTTTATATGTGGTATAACTCCCGTAAGAAGGTTTGAGCTGTTGAGATATTATTAACTGATTGAATATGATTTGGTAATTCTGGAAGCTGCAAATCCTGTCAGTGCTGGATGAGTTGGTTTAATTCCTTGCTGAGATCCTAGGTGGAATATAATGTCTTTGGGAATTAGTGCTACTGTTGGCATGTTATTGTTAATTAAAGTAGAAACATTTGTTGTCCATTCTGAATTGTTTGTTTGTATTAAATTGGCAATTGTGGACATTGGGGAGAATTTTTATGAATAGGATAGTCTGAAATTACTGTTTATTGTTCTTGAATAGGTAATGGTTTCTGCTAAAGAGGAACCTGATTCATCTCTTCCTCCTGCTGTGGATGGCTTATTGAGAGTTCATAAACGGATTATTGCTGGTTTAGACACTGATTCTTCCCATGCTCCTTTAGGTGTGGGTGGGAAGGTTTCAACAAGGCTACTAGTAGCAGCATCTCAAGCAGGAAGTTTAATTGGAAAACAAGGAGGGACAGTCAAATCTATCCAAGAAGCATCAAATTGTATTGTTAGAGTTCTTGGAGCAGGTTCTTTGGCAAATTTTCTTCTTATAAGATTGTTTTATATGTTTGGTTTAAGCGCTATATATTTTGCTTCATTGGTACTTTAGAATTGTGTAATTGCACGTTTAGTGTTAATTTTTCAGATATTGCTAATCTAGTTTTGGATATAGGGTGAGTGATTGGTACTAGAGCAATTGTCAACCTCTGCTTTTATTGCCACCGATATGAACACTTGAGATAGAACCAAATTAGTCACCCTACACAAATTATTTATCATCATGCTGCCTTGATTTTTTCTTTTCACTGCAAGTGTCATTATCATTGCTACAACTACTGCAGTTGGGAAAATAAGCATGACTTTGCTTTTGACATCCTAGTATAGATCATTACAATCCAAATAACTTTGAACTTTGGCATTTTGGATCTTGCCTTCTTTATGCCTTTTTCTCTTAAAGGAAAAAATAATCAGGGATATGATTTTGGGGTCTGCTCTCAGTGGTTTTTTTTTTTTTTTTTTAACAGCAGTTACTTTTAATATTCTGAACTTCATGAAAAAAAATAATAATAATAATGCTGGAAATTTTAAAGCCTCTTAGGATTTTTGCATTTTGCTCCTTGGGTGGGTCTTTTGGCATTCTTTAGTTGGTAAGCATTGGTTCATCTTAATCTTCTGCAGAAGACCTTCCTCTTTTTGCCCTTCAAGATGATAGGGTTGTCGAAGTGGTAGGGGATCCTGCAGGGGTGCTTAAAGCAGTAGAGCTAATTGCCTCTCACTTGAGGAAGTTTCTTGTTGACCGCAGTGTAATTCCAATATTTGAAATGAATGTAAGTGTGTGATTACATCTAATGTTTATGAAGAATTTATCTCAAACAGCAGAAATTAGAATGCAACTTTTTTAATCTTTCTCCAGATGCAAATGGCTAATCCTCATCATGTGGAGCACCTGCCACCTCACCAATCATGGGGTCCACCTCCAAATGTTACTGGAGGTCCTGGTTTTGGACCTACTCCTCAATACATGCCACCACCACGACAACTTGATAATTATTATCCACCAGCTGAATTGCCTCCCCCAGTGAACAAACAACCTCATCACGGTATATCAGCCTACGGAAGAGATGCTCCAATAGGTGCCCATGCATCTTCGACCACCCAATCGGCACCTTCCATGGTCACACAGGTACTATGTTGCAATTTGTTTTCTAGCAATTGTTTGTGAACATATTTTGGTGAATTATTTATTAATTTAAGGTGATGTATGCCTATCATTATTTGCTGAGACAAGACAGTGCTGCTGTAATAAATAATTCACCATAAAAGCTTGTTTTAACATGCGAATTATGGATGCACTCCTTCATTACTTTGTAGTTTGTGCTGGCTAATACTTAAGATTAGAGAATTGATAGTGCTTCTTTTTTTTTTCAATAACTTACTATGTTCTTAATAAACTGCTGTTTTGGCAGATCACCCAGCAAATGCAAATTCCCCTGTCTTATGCTGATGCAGTTATTGGGGCAGCTGGGGCAAGTATAAGCTACATCCGACGAATAAGTGGGGCTACTGTTACTATACAAGAAACTAGGGGTGTTCTGGGGGAGATGACGGTTGAAATCAGTGGAACAGCTTCTCAAGTCCAAACTGCTCAGCAATTGATACAGGTAATCTTGATTCTATTCTTTTTAATTTTCTTAATGCTTGTCATACTTATTGTAATTATTTGTAAGCCATAGTAAAACTTTTCATTATGAAATTATTCATAAAAAAGGTTTATTTTAAGAACCTAACTGGTCCTTTTAGCACCAGGATGCCTATACTGGATTTTCCTTGCTGAACACGATTTTCATCCTGAGTTTTTTGGAGTAAAGAAAACTTTAGAACTATCTTAATTACTAACCCAAAAAAAATGTTATCACTTTCCATTCATATGGAAGAAGTAATAGTATGTCATTGAAAATGTATATATAAATACTTTGTTTGGAACGTTGGAAAGCTGAGGGGAATATGGGAGAAATGAACATGAGGATAAAGTATTAACTTAATTTTATTAGAATCAATCTTCCCAGAAATGGAAAGTAAAGAAAATTTAAACTTCTTGCAAAATTACGCAATTACAATTCTCAAATTATCATTTTAATCCAAAATCGGTGAATCCTGTGGTTTTATATTTTTCTCTTCATGTTCATTAGCCTCTTATATATGACTTTCAAACATGACTTCCCCAGATGAAATGGGAAATTATTTTCTACATTATTTTATTTCGTTTCCAAAAACAGCTATGGGTTCTCATTGCTGAATGCTAATGTTGCTCAATGATGCCAAGATTTCCAATCACACCACATAATTAGTTTGCATCGGAATCAGGCAATTAAATTCCGAGTATGTTCTGCAGAATTTTATGGTTGAAGCTGCAGCACCACAGCAGCCACAGACAGGTGGGTCTACTGCAGACCAAGGCTATAATTCTTATCCAGCTCCTCCGGCTCCGGCTCCAGCTCCGGCTCATGCTTCTGTCTATAATTCCCCACCATCTAACCCAGGACATGCCCGAGGCTATGGGTCAGTTTATGGCGCAAACTATGGATTCTGAGCTGAGCAGTACAATTTGCCATTATTGATATGTGAAATAGCGGGATCTGTGGATTTGATGTATTGTTTTAATAGTTATAAGGACACTATATTATATTTTTTATTTATAAATTATATTAAACGTTTACTCTAGATGTAGACAAATCCCTTGTTTGTATTTGCAAAAGGCTTTCCAGACTGTACCTCGCATTCTGATGTACTTGCGAGTTCCATGAATCAGCTGGTCGGTGCATCTATGTCTCCTGTTGCGCTGCTCCATGCTATTTAAATACTATTTCTGCTGCAACTCTAGAAACCTTTTTTTAAGTAAAAAAGAAAAACATCTCATAATTTTTTTTTTTTTTATAAATTCAAAAGTACACCTGGATTGGTTTCATCCAATCATTCGTGGTGTCTTAACAATAGCCAGTGGAGGGCATGCTAGAGAAGAGGTTTCTAACTCTTGACTCCATCTATGGCGGGGCTTGCTTGGTGGAGTGGCAAGGGTGGTGCATTTAAATTTCCTATTTTCGATTATTTTTGGTCGAAAATGGGAAAATGGGTAGTAGTGACTCGAAGTGAACACTCGAGTAGTCTGCCCTTGTGCAATGGAGCGACACGGTAGTACTGATTTATCTGGCTGTGGAACTAATCCTATGTTGCAGCTTCCGTACGGGTAGTACGAGCGTAGTATTTATTGTATGCATTTTTCTGTTCTAGGGGAGCAAAATTCTGAAGGGTTATTGGTGTCAAGTATAAATATACACATTCTTAGGCAATACCCAAGCATATCTACATCGAACTCCACCAAAGGATAAGCAATAGATAAAGGGCGAGTGAATCAGAAATTAACAACCCTGGTAAACTAACCACAATATAGATGCCTTGCTAACACTAAGCATTATTTGAGTATATTATTCACATAATGCAGTTGCCTCAAATTCATTCACATTTAATTGCCAGTCTAAGCTATAAAGCCTAATAAATAATCACAAAGATAGGACGGAACCCTTATGCACAGAGGGGACAAAACCAACATTAGTTGGGAGCTGCACAGGTGGTTCTGAAGTGCCCAGTTTGATTACAACGACTACAATGCACCACCCGCTTTACACGTCCACGGTCTTCTGCACGAACCCGTTTCTTTCTCGGTCGTCCAGGTGGCCGAAGTGATTTGGGTGGGTTTATAATAATTTCAACAGCTTTGTTTGCATTAGGATCTCCCTCAGACAATTCTTTCCACAGAGATTTATCAGGAATTGGATGTATGGTTTGTGAGTATGTCTTCCGATAAGTTGCAACAGTAAAGCAGCTTTCGGTGAATCTATGGACATTTTGCCTGCATGACAGAAGTGCTGCTACAGCATGCGCACACGGTAAACCATAGAGTTGCCAGCCACGACACAGACAGCAACGATTCCGAATATCAACAATGTTTGTGCCTTCATGGGATATAACTTCAAATTCTGCTTCATTGGCACGAAGCACCTGATAAGTGCGTGCACGTTCAAGGGCCTCTGCAACACGCCTCTCAGCAGAAGGTACAAGTATGGATGTCCACTGCATACTGGTCTCTCGGCGCTCATTAAACCAAGTCATTAGCTGCCTTCTGATACATTCCATCATCTGAATTATGGGAAGTCCAGATGCTTCCAATATCCAGTTATTTAAAGATTCAACTATGTTTGCAGTCAGATGACCAAACCTTTGCCCCTCAAAATAAGCTGTAGCCCATAAACGAGGAGGAATTCTTCGAATCCAATATGCAGCATCTTGTGATATCTCTTCAATCTCTAAAATTTTTGCTTCAAATTCAATAACAGTAAGAGCATTAGCTGCTTCCCATAGAAGATTAACAAGCATAGTGTTATTAAACTCCTTACGGAAGCTGTCACTCAAATGACGCATGCAAAATCCATGGAACGCAGTAGGAAAATTTGCTTCTACTCCCTCAATAATTCCCTTCTGCCTGTCAGACAAAATTGTGAGCCTTGGCATGTTTTCTGTGTTAATCTCAAGCAGGTTATGAAGTTCAGAAAGAAACCACATCCAGTTATCATCATTCTCCTCATCAACAACACCAAAAGCCACAGGAAACAGAGCCCCATCACCATCAAATCCCGTCACAAGAAGTAAAGTACCAAGATACTTGCTCTTTAAATAGGTTCTATCAAGTCCCAAGAGCGGTCTACAAGCATTTAGAAAACCATATATTGATGCCTGAAAGGATATGAAGAGGCGTTGGAAGCAATTATCAGTTGGGTTTCCATAAACAGATGCTATACTGCCTGGGTTTGTTCGTTTCAACTGTTCACAGTATTGTGGAAGCAAGCGGTATCCTTCTTCAAATGATCCACGCATGGCAGCCATGATGCGCTCCTTGCCTCTCCATGCTTGCTTGTATGATAAAGTGATACCATGAACCCGGTGAATCTCTTCCAGTATCTCCTTTGGCTTACAGTTAGGGTTCTCCCTCAGCCTTTGCTCCACAGAGTTTGCAACCCACTGAACAGAGGCTTGCTGATGCCCAAGATGATAAATTCCTCCACACGTATGATTCTCATGTATTGTCCTAATAGTAAAAGTTGGAACTCCCGGGAGCTTTGCTGCGTGAATGCGCCAAGGACATCCTTCACTAGCACATTTGGCAGTGAAGCGCGTCTTGTCAGATTTTATAGTCTGCATCTCAAAGTGTAGGGCAATAGCTGTATCCCTCAATGCCCTCCGGCAACTCTTGACATCAGGGAATTCTTGCCCCACTGACAATTCATAATTAGGACTTGCAGCAACTGTACGGGCCTGAATTATGGGTTGTGCGGTAGCAACTACTAGTTGAGACTGCTGAACACTCATATCTTGGGTGGAATCAATCCCCATTTCTGGGTTCTGGACAATAGCCAGCTCCAGATTTTCATCAAGTTCTTGGTTCTCTGAGACAGTCAAATCATTGTTCTCTGATAGTGCTAACTCATGGTCATCATGCTCAGGTTTTTGATCCATGGATAACTCATTCTCATGCCCATAATTGTGATCATCACCACCTTCTTGATCATGGTCCTGTCCTAAACCCAGTTCATGGTCATGGGCATGCCCCAAGCCCATTTCATGATCATGGGCTGGTCCCAAACCCAAATGATGCTCATGGGTTTGTCCCAGACCCAAATCATGGTTCTGGCCGAGGTCCAAATTATGATTATGGCCCATCACCAACTGCTGATCATGGCCAAGGGCTAAATTGTGACTTTGACCAAGTATCAAATCATGGTTAGCCATTGAAGACGTCAAATGGATATGTAACAGCAACTACTGCTAAGGTTACTGGTCAAAAACTGCTTTAAGGCTGGAACACCTGCTGCGAGGACCCATTCAAATTAACTAGTCAAGTCAGATAAAATAATATTAACCATTTGTACTGCTTGTAGTAAGTCCTACATTCTACATGTCACAATGAAGTGAAAAAGGAAACCAAAAGAAAGCAACAATAGTAAACACATGAAAAAACACCAAACAAGACAATTATTTATCTGCAGTTTTTCATTATCCTTCCTTCCTTGGATTACAAGAGCTCCAGTGAGTAATAAGTATACATGATGGTTTTGTAAACTTGAACATGTCAGGCATGGAAACCGAAATTCTAAAAATATCACACATAATTCCAAAGTGCATAGCGCAATGTCAACTGCTGATTACAATTGTGCTTTCGGGATTACAAACCCACAACCCCTAGAAATGTAGAATCAACATCCCCTAGCATTCCACTTGGACTTCCATTAATTTTGGACCGTGGCAAACCAAATTCAAGGTACATGAATAAAATTCCCAGACCACATTCTAAATTATCAGTTTTTGGTTAAAGGGAATAAAATACAGGCATGAAAAATCAAAATAACCTTTGAATTCCAAAGATATGCACTGAGCTTAACTTGAGACTCTAATCAACTCTAGTAGGACAATACGTAAGTGGTAAGAGAAAACAAAAACACCACTTTCCACAAGTTTCAAAAATTAATAAAATGCAGCCCAGCCCATCATAGAACGTTACTTCAACCGGACCAGGCAGTAAGCTGGAATGGAACTCATCCCAACCGGGGAGATTCCCACAAACAGCCCCACTACGCATCAGGGAACTTACGAAAAAGAACAAACTTTCATGAATATATAAATTCAAAGCGATAATTGAAATGATTATTCAACCCAGTTAACATGAAGAATATGTAAAAGCATAAGGATTCATAACAACAAGATAATAATTTTTCCAAAAGCTAAATCGCACCATAGCTGAAAATTTTTCAACTTGAAGGATTGAAGCAGACTCTTATCTCCGAAACCAAACTATACCCAAAAAGGGTTTCGCACTATGGTCCTAGGATCTGAAATATGAAGACGGGAAGTGGGTAATGCTCAGAAGTAACCGAATCAGAGGGTCGAAGCATTTAGATGCGGATCGAACACAGAACAAGGGTTTTTTGATTGAAGGGGAAGGAGGTGGAACACAAAGAGACCAGAATTTGAAAAGAGGTTGAGGAAATTTGGCGGGCAATTGGAGAAAATCGGAATTAGGGGAAGAGGGGTAAGGAGAGGAGAGGAAGATTGGGAATTAGAGGGGCAGAAGAGGCAGCGACTGTGAGGGTTGACAAGGGAAATACCGTCTCACAGATTTGGGGCTCGGCAGAAAAAGAGGGTATTTAGGTCAAAGGAGATCGGCCCCTCCTTTTTCCACTTTTTCGTAATTACTGTTTTGCCCTACTTCAGTTTTTAGCCTTCAATCCCAAACACAACTGAACCAGTGCCACCTCCCAAACTCTGAAAGTTATTAGTATTTTATAAATTAATTATGATAAATTATTATTTTTAAAATTTTTATTTTATGCAATCATTCTTTTATTAATTTAAACAAATGAAATAATTTTATACAAATTTAAAATTATAAAAAATTAATTTATTATAATTATATTATGAGGAACTAAATTAACATAAAATATAAGTGAATTACCCATTTTATATTTTTTTGAAAATAAAATACTTAAACTCAATTGTTTCAACCTAGCAATATTATTTATAGCTAGTTTATAAATGATTATTATTTGAACTCTAAATTTTTTTGATATATAAAAATATTAAATTAACGTTTGAGTTCTTGAATTATTAATTTTATCTTACATATTTAATGAGCGTGTAAATTTATTTTTAAAATGAGAAATTCATTATATACTAAATTTTTTATTTGAGTTTATTGTTTTTAAAAATTATATAATTTGCATACTCCCTACTTTTCAAGATTAAAACTAAATGAATTCTGCGACAAGTGTGTCGTAAATAAAAATGTTAGTTCATCATTTAAAGCCATTCAATTTGAGCTATTAGCTAGTGAGGATTATGAATAATGGATTAAGCATTTTTTTTTAAATTCATTGTGGCATAATTATGTTAATGTTTTCCTTTTTTTGCTAATTAATAAGACAAATTTATTCATGTTATGGTCCCAATATGTGTATACAATAAGCATCATAGAAATAAAAATACTTGAAAGAAAAAAATGCATGCGCGTTTGCCTATGCACACACATAATAGAAATGTTAATTTTCACATATCAATGCTACCATAATCTGTTATACCAAAATTTTGCTAACACATACACATAATAGAAATGCTCGTTTTCACATATCAATGTTACCATAATCTATTATACCAAATTTTTGTAAGAGCAAAGAAAGCTAGGGAAAAAGTAAATGAGATATCAATCTGCTAGCAATGGAACTTTTTGAGGGTTTAAGGCTATTTTATACAAGGACTTATTATAAGGATTGGCCAATTCCAAGGAATGGTCCCTGTAAATTTTCCATTTTTGTCAAATATAATGACACAATATGTTTTGATATCTGTATACGCAGGAAAATGTCTCTAATTATTTAAGTGATTTAGTATGAGAAGTGTAAAAAAGTCAATACTCTATCATTTGCTCAATTAATAAAAAGCTGCTAATTAAATACTATGAAATTTTCACAATAAAACATTATTTTTTTAACAGAGTTTTCAATATTTAGAAACCAAAGGGCCTATAACCCTAATGGGTCTGACCCAAAAACTTTATTTAATAATAAATTATAATTTTACTGGCCAGGATCTTTTTTCTTTTTTTTTGTGGGTCTTATGATTAGAAGGGTCTATTCTACTTGATTTTGGACTAATTTTACTAGCCGGGCTAGTATTTTGTTTCTAAACCCATTCAATCATAAGACAAAATGGATTAGAAAATAGTGAAAGAAAGAAAGAAGGAAAGAAGCATAGTATGAAATATTGCTTAATATTTTATTGAAAAGAGAGTCATGGAACACAAGCTTCAATCATATATAATTCAGTGGAAGGACTGAACAATTAAAGGGGTTATAAAAGATGTAATGATTTCAAACAGTAATTTTATTTACTTTTTTGGTGAGTATGCAATATATACTTTCTGTTCCAGAATTGGAACCGCTGCTTGCCTTATGAGAATGAGAGTTAATTTGTAAAATTTGTTTGACAGTGAACAATATTACAACCATAAGAGAACAAATGATAATTTTAAATCAAAATAATTTTATATGATCAAATTCATAACATGTCTGATTGAATTATGGGCATTCATGGGTAAGGATCCTCTTTGCATTGTTCAATAAAAAATTTATAATTTAAATTTATAAATAATAAATATGACCATGTTCAATTATTAAGATTACTAACTACAATCAGGACAATAAATGCGATCCTTCAATGACAGAAAATGAGAAGGAGGAGGCCACTCCAGCAAAAATATATATCTCTGTAAAATTACTGGCTACAGTCATAATAATAATATCTATATTGATAATAAGGATGTAAGCTCCATGAAGAGATCTAATATCCTTAATAATGGCCTCCAAATAAATATAAGGATCTGGACCGAATGGTAGTTTAGATTTTTTAGTATGTGAAGTTTGTAAATATTTTTAAAATTAAAGAAAAATAATACAAAAAAGTGATAACATTTATAAAGTTCACTTTTTCTTTACCATTTTTGTCTCTTTAACTTCAGCTCGAAAGACATTTTACAATTCATATTTTATTGGATCTAAATTCAACCAATAGCAGACATTATCCTACCCATAGATGACGTGCGAAGCTCAGCCTGCTAATTGGTAGCCTTTCAATTTCATAAAACTGACAAAACTTTCGTAATTGTTGTGTGTATGATACTATATCTTCTACATCGTGGTTACTATAAAATTTCTATTTTATATTTTTGGCAGATTCTATTTTTATATGTAGCACAATGTGGCAATTTGGCAAAAGGTGCCGGCGGAACGTGCAAGACGCAAAGTTTTAAGTCTGCCTCCACTCTGCACAATTGACCATATTGACCAACAAGGTTGGTAATCTAAATTCATATGTTAAAGTACTTTAAATTTAGCAAACATGAGTTTGTGATTGAAAAGAAATCTTATGCATGTCATTGATATATTAACAAAATATTCTGTTTTCTTTACCATTTTGTAATAAAACACAAAATAGCCTGCAAGTGTTTCAACTGATCGTCACACTATTTTATAATAAAAAATAATATAAATATAAACCTTTATCTTCACAGAATAATTTATTATAATTAAATATGATTTTATATTTTTATTTATATATAATTTAGACACCGACCATTAATAAATAGCCGACCACCATACTATTTCTTCGCGACTCTCCTACGGTAACACATCAATCATAATAAGTAGCAGTTTGTTTTTCAGAGAAAAAAAAAAAAAAAAAACTCTTTTACGGTTGTCGTGTTCGATTTGTGAGTTAGCTTGGCAATAAGTTGGGATCAATATCATAGTTTTCTCATATTTCAAATAATATGCAGTCTGAAAGTTGAAAAATTTTTCTCTGCCGGACTTATGCTTGAATCTTAATATTTCACTCATTTTTTCTGTCCCTGAAAATTGAAAGAAAGGGAGAACGAGAATAGCTTAACCGCACTTATTTTCTTTGAAGGTTAACTGTTCACTGATGAGCTGGTGAAGGTTCCTCCATTGTATTCTTCCCATTTTTCATTTTTCTTCGTTAGGGGTATTTTCGGTATTGTGTGAAGCTTTTATTCTTTCTCTCTTATCACCAGCCGACTTTTTGGCATTTGTCGGTTTGTTTTTTATTTGACAAAAGTTGTTCTCCGCCAATAGGAAAATGCGATTGCCGCGTTCATTTCTGTTGGAAAGTTTCTTCCTTTCGGTTGGGCTTTTGATTTCCTTTGTGCAAATCACTCATCTCCCACCTGCTGATCCCCACTTGTTATTTCAAGCGTTTTGGGATGACTCTGTTCGATTTAACTCTCTGACTCGCAGCATTCATTTGGGTTTTGTTTTTTTTCGCATGAGAAGGTATTACTTCTTTTTTCTATTTGTATATGATTGGACTGTACTTTCTAATACTTTGAGTGCTGATTGCTTTGGTTTCCAGTAACGGTTTATTTTTTTAATTCTATCTAGCGGCTTCTTTGATTCTGTATCATGTATGTTTTGATTTTTAAATACGTTTCTTCTGCTTGAAACTGCCTGCAGCTGATGTTACTGGTCTTTTTCTTACTTCTTACCTATAATTTTGAGTACATCAAGATTTCCTGGTTATTGATTTTTGCATCTGGACCGATACTGTTTCATTTCTAATCTAGCGTCTGGTTTAGAGTATCCATCCGGATAAAAAAATTTGTTCTGACTTTTCGGTATTTAGATTGCGATGTTTGATCTTGTTTAAGAAATGTATTCATGTACTTCCCCCAAAAGACGCCCAATATCGTTTTGGTAAAACTTCAGATTCTTAGATAGAATAGCAATCAGTGCTTCTAACTCTGTTCTTTTTCTTTTCTCTGTGTATTCAGTTTTCCATTTTGCCTTGAACATTTGATACCATATCGAGAACATTGGAGTTTGGTCTATTTCAAGCAATCAGATTCTCCTGTTGAAGTCACTTGAATTGAGTCAACAATGGCTGCCAGGCAAATCTCATCTGCTAATTCACACAAACTTTCCAGGGGCGTTATAGCAGCCTTGGCTTCTGCTTTGCTTGAATGGTTGCTGATCTCTTTCCTGTTCGTTGATGCCATCTTTTCCTACATTATTACAAAATTCGCTTGCCACTGCAAATTGCAAATACCATGCCTGTTGTGCTCGAGGCTTGATCATGTGTTAGGCGAGGAGAAAAAAGGATACTATTGGGACTTGATTTGCAGAGGCCATAAGTTGGAGATTTCTTCCTTAGTTCTCTGTCGTGTGCATGACAAGCTTGTGAATGTTCATGGGATGTGTGAAGGTTGTCTCTTCTCATTCGCTACCATCAATAAATCCAATTCTGAAACTTACCGGTTATTGGTAGGTAAATTGGGGGAGGGATCCGAGTCCACGTATGACCAGGATCCGTTACTGGGTGATCATAAGGTTTCTCTCTCGTCCACAAGACAATGTTCTTGTTGTGATGAGCGATGGGTCTTTCAGGGTAATGATAAAAAATTGGTATTGATCAAGTCAATCGGGTCTGAGGCTGCTGAATTTGATATTCCATCATCATCAGGTGATTTTAGAATCAATTTTGATGAAAATAGGGCGAGATTAAATCCACCTGTATCAGTGAGAGCTTCACATCTGAGAAGAGATAGTCAGATTGATCCTTTGTCTCGTGTGGGGTACACGGAACTGAAGGTTACTTCTGATAGTGAGTCTGAAGTTGCTTTTTCTGATGATAATGATGATATCATAAGCTCGCCAATTCGTGAAACAGATGATACCATGGAAGATATAAAAGTAAAATGTGTACAGATGGAGCCTCGCATCATTGACTTAGATGAGGATTTGGTCTCAGAGAAACTCATAGGCTCAGCTTCTCCACGGGAACCATCAATACTAGAGTCAGAACCAGGGATGCATTCACAATATACAGATACTCGTGGTAGTAAATCTGCACCAGCAACCACTGCGGGAGCATCTAAAGAAACCAGTAAGTTAAATTTTTTAGTGTCCTTTGTGCACATTGCAATACTTCAATCCAGGAAATATGGAAATAAAATTTGCGTGTTGTTGTTCTTGTTGTTAGTTGATGAAAAGAAAAAAGAACTAGTTTTCACTTATTTCGGTGCTTTTTCTATATGAATGAAGCAAAAAAGTCATTATTCGTTTTTATGTAAAAAATTTGTTCCTAAGTACAGGAGTTATCAAGTCACATGATTTCTCCTACATGAGGTGACAACTGTATTAAATGATGTTCTGACAATAAACCTTGTTGTTCATATAATTAAATTGATCGAAACAATTTAAGTTTTTTCCTTTTGAATAGGTGATGATTTGACAACTGGTAAGCTGGGGCTAACATCTGAGCAACGGTCTACCATAGAGTGTGATGAAATCATTAAGGCAGATACTAAGCTGACAACGTCTGAAGCAGGTTTAGAACCAACACTTGCTTTCAGCGACAATGGTCAGCAATGCTCCAGTTTACTGGAGCTTGGTGATGCTTATAAACTAGCTGTAAGTAATAGAGGAAGGCAGTTGTCTGGCATGCTTGCAGAACAATGGCCTGGGAAGGATTCTTCAAGAATCAGTGAAGATTTGAAGATATTGTTGTCACAACTATCTGCCGCTAGGGGGACCGATCTATCACTAAATGATCTGAGTCCTAGACTGTCTGTAAATAGTGATGAAGTGAAGACTTCTGATACTTCAAACTCTGCTGGAATGCAGATACTTCAAAAGAGGTTCTCACTCGAGAGAAATGAGTCTGGTTTGTCCCTGGATGGAAGCATTGTCAGTGAAATTGAAGGTGAAAGCGTCGTTGACAGATTAAAAAGGCAAGTCGATCATGACAGGAAACTTATGAATGCTTTGTATAAAGAGCTGGAGGAAGAAAGAAATGCTTCTGCAGTTGCTGCAAATCAAGCACTAGCCATGATCACTAGGTTGCAGGAAGAAAAGGCGACACTGCATATGGAAGCCTTGCAATATTTAAGGATGATGGATGAGCAGTCAGAGTATGAGACAGAAGCTTTGCAGAAAGCTAACAAACTTCTTGCTGAGAAGGAGAGAGAGATGGAGGACTTGGAAGCAGAGCTCGAGTATTTTAGGCAAAAATATCCTGAGGAGTCGATGTTGGAGAACTTGACAAGAACAAACTCCGATATGAAGGTGAAAGATATTGGATTGGATCATTTGCAATCTACTTGCATAGAAAATGATGAAAGCATCCCTAATATCTCAGACAGAGCCGAAGAGCAAAAGATGTCTTCGGAGGAAAAGAATATTGAACCTGTGAAAAGTCCACGATTGGAGTTTGAAGATGAAAAATTATATATTTTGCAGCAGTTGAAGAAGTTGGAGAAGCAAGTCTATCGTTTCATTAATATCCATCAATGTACAGACAATGGCATAAATTCTGAATCCCAGGAAAATTGTGAGAAGCTAGTCAATAAACAACCATTGCAAAATTCTGTATCTTCATCCGAGAAACCTTCAACATGCAAGGAAAATGGCGAACTTGAGTGTGATGTGATTCGCAGATTGCGAATGCTTGAGGCAGACCAGCGTTTCCTTGAGCATACCATCAACATACTGAGCAATGGAGAGGAAGGACTTGAGTTACTACAAGAAATAGCTGATCACCTGCGACAATTGCATAAGATTGGAATTGGAAATATAGATCAACCTGATATTTGAGGCTGTATTTGATCAACAAGGCCAGTATCTCTTCTCTTAAAATATTACTCCGTTTTGCTTGTAGGACAAATTTGTGAAGAAATTTGTGCGTGGTTAATATGTGGCTTAACATAATTAAGTGAAAGAGAAAATGTTGGTATAATTTGAAAAATTCCCAGGACTAGATAATTGCTTACTACGAATGTCGTAATTTTTCAGCCATATGTCTTGTTTATATATTGCAGATGGAAGCAGGGAAGTCATTTTTAGTGCTCTGGGACTAGGAGGGAGGTACATTGTACTATAGTGAACCAGTTTTCCGAGACTCATTGCAAGTGTACAGTAACTTGAGCTTGTTTTCGCTCACAATAGAAGAAAATGTGATCTTGATGGAGAGTTCTTTTTTCTCTTTGTGCCCTGCCTTTTTTCCTCGTTGGGGTTTGTTTCATATTGCGTACAGTTGACAAGTTTTCGATGAGTCCAATTAAATCTTACCTGAATTGTTGTTTGTTATAGTACCATATTTTGGAATCTAAGAGGAATATAAGGAGTTATTTTGTACTTGGTGTCTTCTTGCATTAGTGTCTATTATAAGAACTCAGTATAAGTACACCAAAAATAAATAATTAAGTGCAGTTTTGTTTGTTTTTTTGTTTTGTTTTTGATAATTTTACACCCATTTATATAATTTACCACGTATTATGTTTATCATATGGAACTCATTCTTACAAAATTACTTTTATGTGAATCTTTCTAAACAAAAAATCCACTTTTCCGTAGTTATAAGGAGTTAAGTAGTAACTATTGTTACCATACAATAAAACATCAAATGGTAATCCTTTGACTCAATTGGGTGCTTAAGAAATAAACCATTGCCTCTTAAAATTACAAGTGTAGAACTAAAAACTTTCCTTGTTCTTGTGAGATTAGCACGTGGAATTAAGAACTCGCTTGGGATTACAGTGTTTTTTTAAATGGATTTCCAAAATAATTATACTGTGAGAGAAAAAGTTTATGTTTGGCAAAATCATTTGATATTTATTTCTATAATATGATAAGGACTTTGTGTTGTAATTGTTTTAAAAAAATAAAAATGCATTTTATTATCAAATTATTTAAAAAGACATAGTTAAAAGAGTGTAATGAAATTAAGATAAATTTTTTGGTGCAATCATTATAATTATTACTAGATATACTAAAAAGAATACATGAAAAATATGTCAAAATATGTTAATATTATATCAATTTAAAATAATTTATTATATATTTTTTAATTCTAATACTTTTTAGATTTTATTCATGAATTTAAAATTCTTTATGAATTTTTCAATATATCCCTTTATTTTTTATTTCTCAATAATTCTAAGGAAAACATTATTTATAAATTTGTTAATTCATCTTTCTACTTTCTTCGTTTTTTTTTTTCAATAACTCACCAAATCTCTAATTTTATCTTCATTTTCAAGTTGTAAACTAATATTTGTGGGTTATTAAAAAATAAAAGTAGAGGGTGTAAATTAAAAATTTCAAAAAAGAAATTAGGCTGATAAATAAACTCTAAAAATATTAAAGTCAAAACATATATTTACATATTTTGACATATTATTGTCATATTTTTCATTCTTAGTTTGCTATTTAATAATTATATAGATGCAAGCACTTTTAAAATTGTACAAAGATTTGACCTACCATTAAAAGTTAACTAAAATAATGATTTTAAGTAATAGTATTATTATCTTATGAAACAATTTACTGATTCTATTTACTTTTTAAAAGAAAATTCTCTGTTCTTCAAGAGCCTCAAAAAACTGCATCAACAACCACTTAAAAAATAATTCATTTATAACTAAAATAAATAACTTAACTAAACACTATAATATACATAAATAATTACTTTTTTAAAATTACAAGTGCAGAACTAAAAACTTTCCTTGTTCTTGTGAGATCAGCACGTGGAATTAAGAACTCGCTTGGGATTACAGTGTTTTTTTTTTTTTTTTTTAAATGGATTTCCAAAATAAACATACTGTGAGAGAAGAAGTTTATGTTTGGCAAAATCATTTGATATTTATTTCTATAATATGATAAGGAGTTTGTGTTGCAATTGTTTTAAAGAAATAAAAATGCATTTTATTATCAAATTACTCAAAAAGACTTATAGTTAAAAGAGAGTGTAATGAAATAAAGATAAATTTTTTGGTGTAATCATTACAATTATTATGTGATATACTAAAAAAAAAAAACACATGAAAAATATGTCAAAATATGTTGATATTATGTCAATTTAAAATAATTTATTGTATTTATATTTTAATTCTAATATTTTTTAGGTTTTATTCATAATCTAAAATTCTATATGAATTTTTCAATATATCCCTTTACATTTTATTTCTCAATAATTCTAAGGAAAACATTATTTATAAATTTGTTAATTTATCTTTCTACTTTCTTCGTTCTTTTTTCAATAACTCACCAAATCTCTAATTTTATCTTCATTTTCAATTTGTAAACTAATATTTGTGAGTTATTAAAAAATAAAAGTAGAGGGTGTAAATTAAAAATTTTTAAAAAATAAATTAAGTAATAAATAAAATCTAAAAATATTAAGAACAAAACATAAATTTACATATTTTAATATGTCATTGCCATATGTTTCATTCTTAATTTGTTACTTAATAATTATATAGATCAACTACTTTTAAAATTGCACAAAGATTTGACCCACCATTGAAAGGTAACTAAAATAATGATTTTAAGTAATAGTATTATTATCTTATGAAATAATTTAATGATTCTATTTTCTTTTTAAAAGAAAATTCTCCGTTCTTCAACAGCCTCGAAAAACTGCATTAACAACCAGTTAAAAAATAATTCATTTATAACCAACTTAAATAACTTAACTAAACACTATAATATGCATAAATAATTACTTTTTTTAAAAAAATAGACAGGTTATCCACGCTTAATCAAATGGACTCTTAAACTAAACATAAGGCCAATTAATAAGTAGGTATATCATTTTGTTCGCTGGACTCCCATGACACTGTTCAGGTCGTAGACTAATTCAAGCCTGAAAGTATAAATGAAGAACGCAACTACGTAAGTAAACTTGGATGACTCTTTCAAACCAAGACTCATAATATAATATAGATAGAAGATCGATGGAGTTTCAAAAAGGGAAATTTCCGAGTCTTTGATTTAGACTACTATCTACTCTAACTTTAAACTTCAAAACCGCGGCTTCTGATTTACACGGACGTTCAACAAATCACACCTTCTTCGTTTATAAATATCGGCGTCGTATCACCATCTTTAAATTCATCAAGCCTGTTCTCCTCTGTCATTATTTTCCCTAATCTTCAGATCATTCATTCTTCCTTCATATAATATAATCCTCATTGTTCTAAACTCTCAACTGCTTTCAATCGCTAAATGGGTTGCTACACGAAGATATTTGCGTTGGCAACAATTGTGGTATTGAGCATGCAGCAAATAATGGCATTAAGGCCATTAGAGGGGGAGCAGTGGTTGCAGAAAAATCTAGTGATTCAGTCGCTACAGAGAGGCCCTGTACGAGCTTCTCAGAAAAACCCTTGCTCCACCATAGCTGGACGAAGTCATGGTCGCTGCACGTTGAGTCAGATCAACGTCGCCGGCCATGTTGATGCTCATGCACCGCCGGCATTTCCAGATGCAGGTGTCAAGTTCGCTGCAGCTTCCATGGCTAATGAGACTGAGAAACAAAACTCAAGGTCTTCGTCGGGTTGATTAAGTCTTATCACACAGATTCATACTGTATATAAATATATATATACATCTTTCATTTGGAGGGCAAAATTAGCGTGGTTTCTTTTTTCCATTTTTGATATCGTGGTTATATGATAGCCATCAATGTCCAGTTTGAATAAACGAAACGAGTTCATTCTTTTATTCATGTATGAATTTGACTCTTGCATCTGTTTGCTTGAGTTTATTTTTCTGGGGTCTGTATAGGAGTTGTTGTTATTCTATTGTAGTCATTCTTTTCCTCAACAAGGAAGATATACTTGATTTGGAATTTTACAATTTTTATTATAACAGTCACAAAATATTTTTCTGAGAATGTAATAAAGATTGAATTTATGTATCACAATCAAACAAAAAATATAATAAAATCTTGAAATTTCTTTAATAATTATATTATATCATTATGAGAATTTATGATTAATCCTGAATTTATATATATTAAAGGAAATAAATGAACATAAATACATTCATAGATTCAAAGTATAAGACTTATATAAATATCTTAATTGTGGAAGCTTATCAAACTTTAGTTGGAATTACTGATCAAATGAGATAGCCATAGTGTATTGGGTGTATTTCAAATTTTCACAACTTAAATCCCTTTTAGAATACGATTGCAAAATATTGGTAAGTATTATACTCAAAGCGTATTAAGTCTATCTCTTTAATGAGTTATATATCGTATAATAGTCTAACCCTATATATAAAATATTAGATAGAGTTAGAATTTAGTAGTAATTCTTATAATTATTATTTTACACTTATTTAATAAACACCCCTTATGAATGTATTCAAAATAATATCTTAACAGATTTAAATATTATATGTATTCTAACATATATAATTTCAATACTCTTCCCATAATTCATGGACTTTGCCGTCAAATTTGAGGGCTGCCATGCAATGCACGGCAAATTAATAATAATCGATGCTACTTTGTGCTTTGACATGGTTTCATTTATCATAATACTAAAAGAAGCGATGACTTTTACATAGTCAACGTCAAATTTCCATGCCTTGAATATTATACGCCAGTTTAGGAGATTACCACGTAATCTGTGAAGGCTTATATATTCAATATGTCAAACTCAAACCACGGAACGCTAAACTAGAAAAATCCAACTCCTTTCACTTGATATATTCTTCTTTCTCTTCTTTTCCTCACCTACGTACTTTGACCAAAATATTGTTTTCCTCAGTTTTTCCCGATTAATTAGCGTATGGCTCTGCATCACCATCACCATCACCGTCAATTTATATTTTAGATAATATTGAATTTTCTCCAATAAAAATATTGTCGACACTGTAAAAATGTGCTTTTTCTTTTTGTTTAAATAACATGTTATTGAAATAAAAACACAAATTTAATGAAATACAGTCTAATTAACAACATACAAGTACATAGTACATATGGATTGAAAACAAATAAAATGAATGAAGAATAACGCGCGCATAACTGAGTAAAAATAGTAATAGAAGATCTGTCTGATGTCAATGCCTTCTCTTGTAAATTGCAATCATAACGTACTTCTTAGTTCTATAGTAATATAAGAGACAACGAAGGTAAAATGATCCAGTCCACTTCATATCTTTTTTAAATTGTGATAGACCTGACCTGACTAACCAATGGATAGTTTATGTGTAAAATATTTAACTTTCTATCACTAAAAAGTGAGAAAGCTTTGGAAAAATTATACTTGAAGGCCATAATTTTAACATATCCACTATAAAATATCTTAAAATTTGAAATTATATGACACCCTTTGATTCTATGTTTGAACATTTTGTCAAAGTCCTTCAAAGTAAATAAAATTTAGTTTAGAGAACATATATGGTCAAGAATTGAATAATATAGAATGAATTAATTAATTTGGTGTACAATTATATGAAGCGACAAATTCTTCATTGGTTTTCAAAACTTTCTTTTTTCAAATTGAGGGGTCACCCATGAAAGAAAATATTATTATGAATTATGATACCTTTTATGATTTAAGGCTTATTGCAATAATATTTTATTTATAAAAATAATATTGTAAAAATTAACATACAGGACATTTCATTCTATATTTCCATTAATGATTATTTTTTCTTTTTTTTATTAAGTTTTTCAACAATAGTGTGGTTTGTATTTTATTATTTTATTCATATCACTTTACTCATTCTTATTATTAGTCATTTCATTTAATTCTTACAAAAACTCTTATAATATCATAATTATTTATAATAATTTTTAAATTTAAGATATATTAAACTTATAAACTTTGTCATATTTTCTCAAACTCTAGTCGAATAAAGCGAGCACGTATTTTATATTAGTTGTGTACGAGGCTGGTCTGAACGAATTTCCATGACATGAAATTTCAGAATTATTTTTAGTTGGTATGTTCTCAGTCATATTCATATATTGTTGCTTTGTCTAGCAAGAAGGAAAGCGTCAAAGTAGCGTGGGACATGTCCCTCCAGCAAGTCACGTGGAAAAAGGTAGAGGATGAGGTGAGGGAGAAAACGAATTTGGATTTTTTTAAAATTAAAAATGTAAATTTACTATATGTAAAAATATTTGAATCATTAAATTTTTATTTATTAATTTAAAATTTAAGAAATATTAAAAAAATAATTTTTGAAATTTTAAATTATTAAAATTATATTTAAAATTTTAATTTTACCAAATTCATTTTCGAAGAAAACCGGAAGTGCTAATGTGAGTTGCTCTTATTTGTGCATACCACGCGAAACGTGAGAAAATAAAAACATTTCACTCTTCCATTTTTAATTTTTATTGCTCGTCTATTCTTTTTTTTTTTTTGAATTTTAAGACTGTGACTTAAAACTGAAATTCTTTTATTTGTTTATATTCAAACATTCTATCATAATGTTTCACTTAAAATATAAGATATATTAAAAAATGTCTAAATTATAAGGCCGGTCTGTAATGTGTTCTGAAAAACATTGTAAAGACGCTTTTAGAAGCAACTGTGGCTTTTAAAACGACAAATACACAAATCGTTACTGTGTTTTCAAGAATGACAAATATACAAACCTAAAATGTTTAATTTATTCTTCTAGTAAAAATATACTATTCCAATTTAATATATGCTCATATTATTAGAGCTAGTAGCTTAATAAGCCCTTAATTTGATATTTATATTAGAGCTATCAAAGTAAGCTAACTCAGCGTATTCGAATTGGTAGATTAAATGAGTAAGTGTGTTTAACCCACTATAAGATGGTGGGTTAAAAATCTCAACACACCCCATCTGGTGGGTTAAGTAAACTGACCTATTTAACTCTCCAAAAAATTAAAAAAATAAAAATAAAATACAAAAGTATAAAAATTTAAATGTAATTTTCTTTAAGCACATGTATTGTTTAATCAATAAATTTATATATAAATATAAATAAATAAATAAATAACTAAATAAAAAGTAAATTTTAATGAATTAAAATAAGTAGAATAATCCTATAATTTAATAATTTATTAATAATAAGAATATGATTATGAATAGCATATTTAAATTTGACAAATTACAAAATAATAGAAAAAACGCAACATATACATTAAGGTTAATTTTTTTAAATAAAAAAGTGCAGTGGGATGAGATGTTGGGCTGAGTGAGTAAATTTTTTTTTTTTAAAATAGGTAACCCGTTTAATTTGTGAACTAGTTCGTTTAATTTACAGGTTAAAATGATCAAATTAATAAAAGTATAATAAATGGGTTATCAAATGAACCCCTCAATCCAACCCACATCTTAGGTGGATTACACTGGATCGATCGAGTTCATTTTGACGTCTTTAATTTATATTATTTATTTATATTGTAAATTGAGCTTTAAATCCTATTATTAAATAATAAGAATAATATAAATTTATACCATGTAAAACTTTGAAATGATAAAGTAAATAATATTTAAGCAGAAATCAGAAAAACATGGCACCTATTTATATTCATTAAACGTAAACTATATACTTTAATATGCAAGATATTACAGGCCTTTAACATTAGATTCCCTTGACTAGGGTGATGACACGTAGGCATCAGAAAAAGCGTGTCTCACCACTGGATACTGGAACGCACATGGAGATTTTTGTCTTTTACTAATTGTAGCCACGAAATATGTAAAATTACAATTTGACCCCATCCATGTTTGATTCTGAAAAGCAAATAAATGCAATTGTAGTCAAAGATGCTGTTTTGACCGTCATAAATCGTCACCCACCACCCAAAGAGTTGCATGTTGTGCCATCTATAGTGAGCTAGGAATGGGGTGGTTCTGAAAATATTTTGGGGATAACATATAAATAAGGCAAAGAAAAGAGGCAACTGATAAAGTAGGATCTATAGGAAGTGAGAAAGGGGACAGCAAGGATGGAAAAGACGGGACTGGAAGGGAAATTGAGACACCCTAACAACCCATTATGTTAGAGGACCTGGGAGCACCACCTACCTTGCTTTGTTGATTTGATTCCATCACATTACTCCTCACTCAATATTGCATTTTCTTATTTATTTAATTTAGATTCTTTATTAAAAAATAAAATTTAAAATAAATTACATTAAACGAAATATTTTTTTTATTTATCATAAAATTATTATTTTAATTTCTTATTCATTAAAATATTTAAAATGATCCTCAATTATTAAAAAATATCACACTTAATTTTTTATTTTTTAAAAAATTATTAAATTTAATTCTTTTACTAAATTTAAAATCATAAATTTAATGGATTAGATATGGTATTTTGTTGAAAAATAAAAAATTAAATACGATGTTTTTATATAAACAAAAAATTATTTTAAATATTTTAATAAAAATTAAAATAATAATTTTGTAATAAATAAAAAAAATATTTTATTCCATTAAAAATCTTAATTTTAGAATATGGGCTTAGAAGGACAGTGAGTATGTGTGACCCCACAGGAGAGCACTGGGGACGGTAAAGGATAATTGTGACAGTTGGAGATGGACTGGACATCACTCAAATGGTTAGGACATGTGAACCCTTTGGGGTCCCTCTTACAATTGTACCTCCCAACCCCTTCACAATTTCCATGCACTCCTGTCCCCTCCCTTGCAACTAAATTATTTAGGACATTCAGTTATCAATTCATATGTAATACATAATTAATGCATGCTAATTGTATAAATAATATATATATAAGGATTATTTAATTGTACCTTTGTTAAAGGAGATATAAGAGTGACACATCTTTTGATTTTAGAATATGTGAGTATAATTTTTTTTTTAAAGAAAATTAGAATCGTGTTATTTGGACATAGATGAATTAATTTACCTATTTAGCATTTAAGAAAATAATTACTTGATTTGTTCAACAAGTCCATGAGCCGTGTTTTTAAGTGATAAAAGTCATATTAACTAGATTAATCTAATGGTAAGTTATGCACATACGAGATCCATTTTCCCTGATTGAAATAAAATTAAGAATTTTATCTCTAAAAAATTAAATTAAAAATTATTTAAAGAAACATAAATCATTAACATACCCATTAATTTGAAAACCAATAATTACTGATTTAATGGATAAAATTTTGAAAATTGTTAGACTTTAACAGTTTCATGTCTTTCATCTGCGACCATAGTTCGTTACATACCACTAAAGGTCATTGCGTTTTTTCCAACGGCGATGTCGAGGAGAATGTATTGTTTCACACGCGCCTTTCATTTATGTTTAGGTACTTTTTGATAATATCAATATTCGTACAAGATGTGCGTTTAGGACTGCGAGCCTTTATTAGATGTTATTTTAATAATTTTTATTTTATTTAAAATAAAATTTATTATGATTTCATTCTTTAAATATTAATTCTGTTTACATCTTAATTATTTTTATTTCATATATTTTTCGTTCTTTTTTTTTTAAATCTTAAATTTTCTTATTTTTCATTTAAAAATTTTTTGTTAATATTTTTGTTTAAAATTAAAATTAATAAATAAAAAAGGGCCGCCTTAGTCTAACTGCATATACCTTGAATCCTTTGTACACTTTTTTAATTATGGAGGTAATCACCTGCAAACTGTTTTGTTTAATTGAAAAAAAAGGATTCAATTGAAGGAAAAAAGAAAAAAAAGAGAGGTCACATGCACATTCCTTTTTAAAATGTAATGTGCTCACCCAGTAGCTAATATCTATATATAATTTTTTTTTCATCTTTTTACGGTAAAAATATCAGTAAATACATGATAAATGCATAAATTTCTATTAAGAACATAATAAATATATACTTTCCAAGTTAATTTACACATACATGCACACATTTGAGATATACAGAACTTAAAATCAATAATAAACAGGTGAAGTTCTAGATAATAAAGTAGTGACTTAAATAAGCAATTCAAACCTATTAATTACAGCTCAAAGTGATTAGGACTGAATTAGTTAAAGTAAGACATAATCTGAATCAGTGATGATACAACAAATTTCCTAAACTAGTTCAAGTAAGAAAAAATTCGAATAAGTGACCGTATAGTAGATTTATTGTACAATTGTTACACATATAAAATTTCTTTTTTAATATTTATTTGTTAAAATTTTTTTACTACTATATTACTATACAATATATTTACTGTACAGTGATAAATTCGCTAAAACATGATTAATATGATAGTAATTCAGGAGTAGAAAGGCAGCATTAACAATTTCTACATAAAAGGACAATTTTTTCCAAAAAAGACAGAGAAGAATATGGAAATAAAGTAAACAAAAAAACAAAAGAAAAACAGTAAAACAATGATTTGCACAAACGTCAAGGTTCACTGGAGGAATTACTAGTGGTAGAGTCTATAGAGCGATTGGGTTGCAAGCGCGTGAAAATGGCGCGTGTTGCAACGGACTCAAGCTGCGGAATCTCTAACGTCAGCTACGTTAGCTAGTTATACCAAAGCGGCCCAACAGGGCCAACACCTTCCAGACACTGTCATGTTAACGCGAGAGTAAAGACACTTCGACATTTTCTATACGTGAAAAAAACTTGATATTTTCTTTAATTAAAATCGATGTAATTTTTCTTTTTTAAATATAAGAATTGTGAAAGACAAAAAGATTTTAAAATATCAATTATCAAGACGGTTGTGCCTATCCTTTTAAAGAAAAAATTGATAAATTTTAAAAATAAATACTTATATATTTCTAGAGAATCAAAATCAGAGTTCCCACTTTAAAATAGTATTTTAAGAAAGATCAAAGTTGAGGAATATTTAGTTACATTGAAACGCTTTCTTACTTTACACCCCTGCTCTCTCTCACATCTATCACGTGACCTACTTGTTAGAGAGAGAACAGCACGCAGTTCTAGGCAGGGAAACATGACTTGCCGAGAAGGGCCAAAACAAACACGAAAAAGGAAAATCACTGCTTTCTCTCCCATTTACTGCACCACTGGTATTTTTCCCTGTGCGGTAGCAACATTGTAAGAGAAGGGAAAGGTGGGAACAGCGAAAAACAGAGGCTTTTGTTTCTCTTTGCAGTTGCAACTCTTGCAGAGTGTGTTTCCTGCTCTGCTCTCTTCTGCACTTCAGCTTTGTTTGGAGTGAGAAAGTTAAGAAGATAAGCGCGAGTCTGTGAGTATCTATATATATATAAACTGTGTGAGAAATGCAGCAGCACCTGATGCAGATGCAGCCCATGATGGCAGCCTACTACCCCAACAACGTCACTACTGATCACATTCAACAGGTTCTCTCTTCATCTCCTTCTCCAACTCTATTCCTTTCTTTCTTTTCTCCCCCATGCTTCATTTATCAATCAAGAATCTTCGTATTCGGTCTGGAATGATATTACTTGCATCGAAATCGGCTGGCATCCTTTTGTCTTAGCATTACTTGTGGGTCTTTTTTGCCACTTCTAGTACCGTTTCTAGTGCTGTAATGTTTCTGCTCTGGCCATACTTGATTCCCTTTATTCTTCTCTGCTTCTTCTTTGTCACTTTCTGCTGCTAGTTGCGTAGTTGTTTGTGGCGTTGAGTGGATGGTATTTCCGTCTAATCCACTCTCCTAGAGGGGGCGTTCTTTGCGTTTTTTTTTTTCAGTAATCGGATGATCTGAATATGCTAGACCGTTGAGATTATGGTTCTTGTCTATATAAAATCAATACTTATTTGGGCTCTTTGACAACCTTATCATTTAACTTATCTTTTATGTTCTAAGGATGATTAACCTCTGTTCCGTGTGCGCGTCCTACTTTGAGAACGATATGTTTTCTAATGTTCTTGAAGTTTACGTGTTCCACTCAAAACCATCGGATTATTTTGTTCTCTGTCTAGTATATTAATTCAATATCCCAACTGGTTTGAGGTTTCTATTAAACACAGGAACCGAGTCCTCATTCTGGATTGGTTGGTATTGCTAACTTCATTTCATATCTGGTTTAATTTGGGATGTTCTAATTAAGAATAATTGGCTGCAACAACGAGGATTTCTTGTTTCCTTTACCCTCTGCCCATTATTAATTAGTAGCAACTAGCCAGCACTATTTAACATTTATTTATTTGTTGGAAGCAGTACCTGGATGAAAACAAGTCATTGATTCTGAAGATTGTTGAAAGCCAGAATTCTGGGAAACTGAGTGAATGCGCAGAGTAAGGACCTAGTCCTATAATCATGTCTGTAGAACCAGAATTTAATGTTCCAGATTTCTTAATTATCTAAGGATTCGTATGTCCCCTTCAAGGCATCAACTTATGTACGGTGGTAAATTTGAATTAAGGCATATGGTCAGCAATTGAATTTGTCTGTCTGTCTCTACAGGAACCAAGCAAGGCTACAGCGAAACCTCATGTACCTAGCTGCAATAGCTGATTCTCAACCCCAACCTCCTACCATGCCTGGTCAGGTATCCCCAAGTAGACTGCAACAAGTAATAACCTCTGTTAACTTCTCAAGCCCTTCCTAGATACTTGCGTAGTTATGCTTGTTTAATGAATGTGATGCAGTATTCTGGTAGTGGAATTATTCAGCAGGGAGCACACTACCTTCAGGCTCAACAGGCTCAACAGATGACACAACAACAACAACAACAACAGCAACTTATTGCTGCGCGTTCCTCCCTTTTGTACGCTCAACAGCCTTTCTCGCCACTTCAGCACCAGCCCTTCCACACCCAACTTGGTATCACCTCCACTTCAACCCCACCACCTCCGCTTCACTTGTTGAACACTGAGCCCACTCACGTGGGACCTACCTATCCTGATTTTGTCCGGAGCAGCACCGGCGATGGCAAGCAAGAAACTGGGAGTTCAACTGAAGCCCGAGGGGGAAGCTCGGGTGAAGCTGGTGAAACCCTCTACCTCAAAGCTGCTGATGACTAGTTGGGATAATTAAGAACGAGGAAATGAAGATTAATGTGACTAGGGGAAAAAGAGAAGACATGTTTGTTTATCTTATGCTAGAGGGTAGAGGGAAATCATCAAACTTTGCTTATTAGTATCATTAATGCGTCTTCTACTTCATGTGTATAGTTTGGCCGAATAATTAGTGAGGTTCCCCTCTTATGCTTCAGCAATTTCCCTCTTCTTTTCTGTTGCATTATATTTTTTGTACTGATATATTTTCGGGTGTTCTGGCATCTTTGGTCTCAGCCTGAAAGAAAATCTGACATAAAGCGTACTTTGTTTTTTTAAAGATAATTACTGCAAACATTTCTCCCCATAAATCTGACTCATGCCCATCCTCTTGAAATTGTAGACATTTTAATACAAGGTTAAAAAACTTTTGCATAATAGAATGTAAAACGTCTTGAGAACAAGAAAATGAGATTAAAAAAGAATTTCCTTAAAGTTTATCTTTCGGAGGTTTGCCACGCAAATGTTACTCTATTATCTAGTTTGGAGGGTAGCCTAATATATATATATATATATATATATATTTTGTGATTGATTTTCTTTTCGTACAATTTAGCATATATTATGAAAAAAAAATTTCTTTTAAGGACTAAATCATCATATATTAATCTTAAAAAATTTTTATTTCTCTCTTTTACACGAATATTATTTTACATGAGGAGATTCATCTTTCTCTTTGATCATTTAATTAGTCATAACAATCAAAATTGAAATTTCAAAAAATGAAAAAATTGAATCAAATTGTAAGGAAATAATCTTATGAAAGTTGTGTCGACTAATCCAACATAGTGAATTCCGTTAGAAGGCAGAGAGAGAGACTTGATTAGTAGCCACGAGTTGGCGCGAAAGCAAAGGGAAGGGAAGCTCCCGAAGGTGCAGGTCCTCTTGAAGAATGTCTCTTCCCCGGGCCATTCGATCCGCATTCTACTTCTACACACAAAACTTTCTCTCCTCATCAATCTCTTCTTGCTTTCTTCCATTTCCTATTCCTTCTCTTTCCTTTCAATGTCTTCCTTTTTTCCCAAGAAAATGGCGTTTCCTGGCCTTTCCTTCACATATATCTAATTCACTTGGGGTTGGGGGTTCATCTTTACCTTTTCGCACACGCGTCATCTCTTTAATTCTGGGTACTTGTGATCAATAATGTTTAGACTCTTGCGTACAGTGGCGAAGAAGTGATCAGATCCTAAATTTATCTGAGCTTTATGAAGATAGTGATTAAGAGGTCCAACAGTATCAGATTTATAGCTCAATAATGGTATGCAAGTTTCGTTTCATATTCTATACTTGGCTACACTGCTTCATTTTGGTTTGGCTTCGATAAAAAATATCTCTTGCCATTGTACAATTGAGTACTTTTCTATTTTGTCATTTTCATACAATATTGTCAGTTCAGTTTTTGATACCATAACTGACAGTCACGTTAACCTCAGGCGATTGCATGTACAATTAATAGGCTATGTGGTGCCCATACCAAGTCAGGGACTAACAAACGTAGAAATTTAAGTTTTTTGACGAGCGATTCCTTAATAGAGAACCTGTTTTATTTATTTATTTTTGGTAATGTTGTTTCACTATCAACGTATGGTAATTGGAAGTCTTTATATGGAGAATGGAGCTTTCCACTCGTAAAATGTAAGAGGACGGAATCATACCGGATTATATTGCATTCAGATAAGTTGGGCAACTTTGGCAGCAGGCACTGTACCTAGAGAAAAGAAAACGAAAATCAGAAAAAAAATTATGATTTATCCTCATCAGAATGTGACAATTCACATGTGGTCCTATGTATATATATTGTGGATGAACATGTTTCCATGCTCCCCTGCGAGCACGCGCAACTATAACCAGAATATCTGTTCTTTTACTTGGCAAAAAATTAAAAAAGAAAAGAAGAAATCCAAACTTTGTTGAGGCAAACAATCTTTGTCATGGCCTCATGGCTATTCTTGGTTCTGACTTAGTCCTGAACCTCAACTCTTGAATATCATGACAAGTAAATTTGTATATTCTGATTTACTGTGAGGATGCAGTAATACATGATTATTAACAGTTCCTTCAAGATCCAAGAACTCTAGTGATCTCCCAGTTCAAACATATGAGAGAACGAAGTTGGCAAGAACTTGGAATGTGATGTCTTAACCCATTGCAACTAACTCATTTTAACATCTAACCTACCTGGTTTGTGGCATTCGAAGAGTTTGTGAGGCTACTATTCAAGATATATATTTTTAAAACATTCTGCTAAAGTCTATTTGGATGTTAGTTATGTGTCTACGATACAGTGGAGAAACTTTGGTCAGTACAAAATGTATTATAATTTAAGGATAAGTATTTTTAACCTTATAAAATGTGTTCATCTCAATCATAATAATATATACATACAGCAGAAAGCTTTTTATTTACAAAAAAAAAGAAAAAAAAAAGATGATTTCGCATCTCCATCTGCAGGGGACTCCAGTGAATATCATTGTAGGTTCCCATGTCTGGATTGAAGATCCAGAGGTAGCTTGGATTGATGGACAGGTATCAAAAATCAATGGAAAGGATGCTGAAATTGAAACTACCAATGGAAAAAAGGTTTGTACTGCCAATAAATTGTTCCATCATATTTTATATTTGAGCTTTTTTCCTTTTTAATATCACTGTAGGTTCTCTATCTGCATTGGTTTGCTATCAATTTTAGAAATGGATAGAAAGCCATGTACCTTTGCGATCAGGCTTACATTCTGGAATTATTGCTATATTACGTTGGATGGATAAACAATTAAGTTTTCTTTCTTGTATGATGACAGTTAATGCTAAAGAAAGAGAAAATCATCATGACAAGAATCATTAACCTCTCCTTATGGACTTGCTTAATTAATACTACAAAATGACAATGGAAAGGATACATGCATGAGCTTTCTTTCTCTATTGTTCTGAGATTGTGTTCGATCTTTAAATCACCTTTAATGATCTATAATCAATTATGAGTAATGTTTAACTTCCTCAAAATTTGCTGTCAAAATCATTAGCCTCCTAAGTAAATCTATCTCTTACTCTATCTCTATTCTGTTCCTTGCTTCTTTCTTCTCTAATTGAGTTATTGCACTGGGCATTCTATGCTGCAGTAAGAAAATAATGTGTATGATTCTACTTTAATGGGTGTTATAATACATTCCTTTGTGAAGCACCAAAATTCCTCTCATGCTTGTATCACCAATTGTAAATGATTGCAACAGAAAAAATTACATCTGAGCTACCACCTAAACTTTTAATTTGGTTTATTCAAGGTTACTGCAAAATTATCAAAAATATATCCCAAAGATACGGAAGCTCCTGCTGGTGGAGTGGATGATATGACAAAGCTGTCTTATTTGCACGAGCCTGGAGTCCTGCAGAACCTAAAATCTAGATATGAGTTGAATGAAATATATGTAAGGCTTTCTTTCTTTACTATGATGAGGTATGGCAAAGATTATCATCCAAAATACTTATTTCAGTCTCATTTGGTTATTGTGATGACAGACTTATACTGGAAATATTCTGATTGCCATAAATCCATTCCAAAGGCTACCTCATATTTATGATCCTCACATGATGCAACAATACAAGGGAGCACCATTTGGAGAACTAAGTCCTCATGTATTTGCAGTTGCTGATGTTGCATTTAGGTAATTCTTATCATACAGACAAAATTTGTTTCTGTTATTGAACCAAATATCCAACTGATGCTTTTATTAAAATCAGGGCAATGATTAACGAAGGAAAAAGCAACTCAATTCTTGTCAGTGGGGAAAGTGGGGCTGGTAAAACTGAAACTACAAAAATGCTTATGCGATACCTAGCTTTCTTAGGTGGTAGGGCTGCTACTGAAGGACGAACAGTTGAACAACAAGTTCTTGAAGTAAGATTCAATGAACTACTCTCTCTAGAACTTCAATCAAATTATGCATTCCTTTACTTATCAATGACATTCCATTTTTAATTAATTCAATATGGATTCATTTGTGACATCTGTATTGAATGATTTGGACTCAGTCAAATCCAGTTCTTGAAGCATTTGGCAATGCAAAAACTGTTAGGAATAACAATTCCAGGTGTGTGTTTTTTACATTAATGCAATGAAGAATTTCTTATGTTTTAACATTGACTTCAGTTCTATCTCTCCACCTTCCCTCAATTTCCCATTATACTGCTCAAAGCCAATTTGTGCAGATAAAAGTAGTTGGATAGATTGCCGTTTATTAAATTTTCTTTCCAGATACTGCCACTTGATACTTTACCTCAAAAGCTGTTGCCAACAGTTTTCAAATTCCCCATGTATATATGATGCAGCCGTTTTGGTAAATTTGTTGAGATACAATTTGATAAGAGTGGAAGAATCTCAGGAGCAGCTATCCGAACTTACCTTCTGGAGAGATCTCGGGTTTGCCAAGTTAATGATCCTGAACGTAACTATCACTGCTTTTATCTGCTTTGTGCTGCACCGCAGGAGGTATCTCGCTGTCAACCATCTACTTATTGTTGTCTAAGTCCTTTATATAATTTATTACAACTTCTGTCAACAGGAAATTGAGAAATACAAATTAGATCACCCTAGATCATTTCACTATCTTAACCAGTCAAATTGCTTCGAGCTGGCTGATGTAAGTGATGCTCGTGAGTATCTTGCCACCCGGAGAGCTATGGATGTTGTTGGAATAAGCCAAAAAGAGCAGGTATTTCTTTTCATGACTATAAATTTAAGTGCTCTATTGCTAAAATATAGAAAGATTAAGTTTTTAACTCTATGCTTTCCCCTTCTGTTTTTTTTCAGGAAGCAATTTTCCGAGTTGTTGCTGCAATTCTTCATATTGGTAATATTGCTTTTGCCAAAGGGAAGGAAGTTGACTCATCAATTCCAAAAGATGACAAAGCCAAATTCCACTTGAAAACTACCGCAGAGCTTCTCATGTATGTTCACTATTATGGTTTTCAATTAACGTTAAGATGATTGTCATAATATTTCACACTTTATCAGGTGTGATGCTGGTGCCTTGGAAGATGCATTGTGCAAGCGTGTCATGATCACCCCTGAAGAAGTTATAAAACGGAGTCTCGACCCCCGAAGTGCGGCAATAAGTAGAGATGGCTTGGCAAAAACAATTTATTCTCGGCTATTTGACTGGTAAGATGCTTAAAATGGAAACAGTTCCATACTTTCTGTCCTTTATAATTATATAAGACACGGTTTTGTTGCTGAGTGCATTTATCTGGGATTAAACAGGTTGGTGGACAAGATTAATAATTCAATCGGACAAGATCCCAATTCCAAATGTTTGATTGGGGTCCTTGATATCTATGGTTTTGAAAGCTTCAAAACTAACAGGTAACCTATAGTGTGGTGGAATAAATGTGCATACTTACGTCAATGAGAATGCATTACTGAACATATTGTAACAAACAACCTCTGCTTGTTTTCAATCCTTTGTAACTTAATTTCAGCATATCATGCTCTGCAGTTTTGAGCAGTTCTGCATTAATTTCACAAATGAGAAGTTGCAGCAACATTTCAATCAGGCAAAGTCCTATACCACATTAAGCACTTCAGGGTTGCTTATATATGTGTTATTTCCAAGTTTGACATTTTTTATGTTGATTTGTAGCACGTGTTTAAAATGGAACAAGAAGAATATACAAAGGAGCAGATTAATTGGAGCTACATTGAATTTGTTGATAATCAAGATGTTTTAGATCTTATTGAAAAGGTTTTTCCCCTCTCTTTCACTTTCTTCACAGGATTGTGTCTGATTAATTTGTTATTACTTTGAAAATGGTCACCTGAGTTTTTCAGAAACTCTAAAAGTTATAAATCCAGTATGCTTTCAATATGCTTAGTGATATCTTTATGATGCTGTGTAATAAAATTTATCTACTGTTAAAAGGATATGCTGCAGTCTATTTTGTGTGACTCTGTACCCCCTATAAACAAAGAGAAAGCTCTATTGTCTGCTTTCTGCAACATGTCAGGCATAGACTTACGGAATGCTGCCACCTTACATTTAAAAAAGAAAGAGAAGCAGGGCAAAGTGTCCAGGATATGAGGCTTATGCTTTATCCTCTCTTTAAGCCCAAAAGGCTTGTGCATGAAGGAAGTGTTAGTCTGAGTTCGCTTCCACTGGTCGTATACTTGTGGGCTTATTTTACAGCCTGCTAAAATTCAATCCCTTAATTGACTTTTCCTCTCTTTCCCCCCTTTTCATGTAATAGTCTTTTATGTTGATTTTTCTTTTGCAGAAACCTGGAGGAATTATTGCTCTCCTTGATGAAGCCTGGTAAAACAACGTTTTCTTTTCCCTATGACCTTCTTCCTTCAAATTAATGTTCTCATAACATGTTCAATGATTTTTAACTTTCACCTTTGGAAGGAAAGATTGGACATGGTTTAATTTTCACCTGATTCTTTTGGATTGTCCTTGTTACGTAATTACATACCATAATGAATCTTCCCCCTCATCTTACTTCTCCATTTTGCCTTTCAGCATGTTTCCCAAGTCAACACATGAAACATTTGCAAACAAGCTTTATCAAACATTTAAGAATCACAAGCGTTTTGTAAAGCCAAAATTGTCTCGAACAGATTTCACCATTGCTCATTATGCTGGGGAGGTATGACTGACTATGATAGCATCAAATGCCTGAAAAATGAGACAATTTGGCTTATTGATTTTTACCCTCATAAATGCGCAGGTCTTATACCAGTCTGACCAGTTTTTAGACAAAAATAAAGATTATGTGGTTGCTGAACATCAAGATTTGTTGAGTGCTTCCAAATGTCCTTTTGTAGCAGGCCTTTTTCCTCCTCTTCCAGAAGAGACATCAAAATCTTCCAAGTTTTCTTCAATAGCATCTCGTTTTAAGGTATCTTTTAATTTCTCACTTACCTTAGATAACATATAGTTTTTTGCCTTGACATGTAGCTGCTCAAATCACAACCTTAAAATAATTGAAATCCACTTTAACAATTGGGAAGCTAAGAAATCATGTTTGCATATTCTGAATGGTGCAGCTGCAACTACAGCAACTAATGGATACATTAAACTCAACAGAGCCTCATTATGTCAGATGTGTGAAACCGAACAACCTCCTTAAGCCTGCAATATTTGAGAATGTCAACATTATGCAACAACTTCGCTGTGGCGTGAGTATGCCTTGATATCATGCTTTCATTTCTTTCTTTTGATGATGGTTAATGTAGAAGTATATCCGCAATTTCAAGTCTTCAATCCCCTTTTTCGGCAATCTCTGACACTTGTCCCTATAGGGTGTGTTAGAGGCAATCAGAATTAGTTGTGCTGGTTACCCTACTCGCCGTCTTTTCTTTGAATTTTCAAACCGATTTGGAATCCTTGCCCCAGAGGTCATGGAAGGAAAGTAAGTACTCTCTTTTAGTAGATCAAATGCCTTGTACCAAGACAGTCCTAATCTGCAAATTTATTTTCTCTCTGAGCAGCTATGATGAAAAGGTTGCTTGCCAAAAGATTCTGGAAAAAGTGGGTCTTAAAGGATATCAGGTACTTAAAAATGTTTCACCAAAATAATTATTCTCTCTTGTTTTATTTGTCATACACTGCCATCACTCTACTGTAAAGCTCTACTTGTGTAAGCTACTACAATCAATGGACACAGAAGCATTAAGTTATAATGCCTCTTTCAGCTATTATTAACATATATGAACATGGATCTTTTTTTTTTATTATGTAACATGCATATTTGTAGAATATTCAAGCCACTACATTTCATGGCCTCGAAATACATTTAATTGGCTTTGTTATTGTAGATTGGGAAAACAAAGATATTCCTGAGGGCAGGTCAGATGGCTGAACTAGATGCACAAAGAGCTCAAGTACTGAGTAGTGCAGCCAAAACTATCCAACGGCGCATACGAACCCATCAAGCTCGTAATCATTATCTTGCATTGCGCAAGACTACTGTATTCATGCAGTCTTTATGTAGAGGTGAGATGTTTGAAAAGTTTAATAACCTAAATCAGTGATTGTCAGATGCAATCTTATTTTCAAGAGTATGGGCTTCCCTAATTAGGAAGGTGTAGCACTGCGTAATAGGACACTGCTTAATCAGTCTCCTATCTATGCATTTTTAACATGATAATATATGTTCTGTAGGAAGACTCGCATGCAAACTTTATGAGAACATAAGAAGGGAGGCTGCTGCAAAGAAAATTCAGAAGAACATGCGCAGATATGCAGCTAGGAAAGCCTATAAAAGACTCCATGCTTCAGTACTTATCTTGCAAACAGGTTTAAGGACAATGGCTGCTCGTAATCAGTTCAGATTTAGGAAGCGGACTCAAGCTGCAATCATAATCCAGGTTATCATTGAGCACAATATGATTGAGATGATCTGCCTGTTATCAGTCTACAATATTGATAAATATATATTTACCTCTTAAAAATTGCAGGCTTGGTGGCGATGCCGGAAGGCTACCTCATATTATATGAGGCTCAAGAAAGGTACAATAGTTACACAATGCAGATGGAGGGGGCGTTTGGCCAGGAGAGAACTTAGGAAACTCAAAATGGTATATTTATGGCGGTTCTTCTATTATTGTTATATTTATGCTATTACTAAATAGAACACTCACAAGAAAATAGATTAGTAAAGATGCAATGCAATTAACCTATGTAACATAGGGCACACAATGTAATCTATGTCTATATATTTTTGTGTCATCACATAGAAACAATTAAATACTCTTCTGAGCTAAAAATGTTGAAAATGACTTTGCCTTTACATTTGTTGAATCAAGATCTGAAAATTCTGTTATGTTCGTTACTTTAATTTCTTAAACTATTATTATTTCTGCATTGTGAAAGAAGGGAGGAACAGTAGATACCTTCTAGTGAACAGCAGATAATAATATTCCATCCATTAATTGCCTGGACCGAAAGAAAGTGAAGCAATATTTCTCCCTCTGTCATTCTTTTATTTTACTAATTTCTTTTGGTTATGGGTGGACTTGCAAAGTATCAAATCTAACACTTCAAACCAAACCCCATTTTTCTCCTGATTTTCTTGACATAATTTCTCTTCTCAACTCTAAGTTCATATCTGCTTTTATTTGCTTTAGGCTGCAAGAGAAACTGGTGCACTTAAAGAAGCAAAGGATAAGCTTGAAAAGCGAGTGGAGGAACTCACTTGGCGTCTACAATTAGAAAAGAGTTTAAGGGTAAACATACATATGTTCTTTATGATCTTGAATGTAATCATGAATTTTGGAAAAAATGTTTAGCATAAACGTACAAGAAAAGAAGGGCAAATTAAAGGCCAATGTTTGCCAGTGCTAAATCAACTTCTCAATTTTTAAGCTTTGAAAAACCATAAAATATTTTGTGCAGACTAATCTAGAAGAAGCCAGAGCACAAGAAGTAGCAAAACTACAGAACTCAATACAGGAGATGCAGAGCAAACTTGATGAAACCAATGCTTTACTGATCAAGGAGCGGGAGAATGTAAAAAAAGTCGTAGAAGAAGCACCACCTGTAATTAAAGAAACCCAGGTTCTAGTTGAAGACACACAAAAAATTGAGTCACTAACAGGGGAAGTTGAGAGCCTGAAGGTAAGAAAATTCATCCTAAGTGGACTTCAAATATGCTGTTATGCAACCCTACCCGACTGGTTCTGCATATATGGCACCTTTAAAAAATGGAACCATGTTTACAAATATATACTTCATAAAGAGACAACTATATGATTCTCTAGAGTAATACGTTGTTCTTCTTATGCCTCCTTGACTGGTTAAATCAAACAAAAGTTGGTAGCTGGTTTACAATCTAGCATATTAGATTGAATGTCACTTCAAGAAAAGAATTCTAAATCTGAAGATGCTTATTAAAAAGTACTTCTTCTGTTCTAGACATTTCTTCCAACGATATAACCTAGCACGAAAGTATTCCTAGTTAATGAAAGTAGGAAATATAGTTAATTCCAGCTTATGTCCAGTGGTGGTTCACAACAGGAAGAACAGATGATTTGTTTTTAATGGACAGATTATGGTACCAAGGAATGCATATCCTTTATACTAAAATTTGAAATTTTGTTAGGTATCCTTTGACTGGATCACAAAATGAATAAAGGAGATAAAGTTCCTCTTAAGTTAATGGTGATATACTAAAGTTACTGTTTGCAGCATATCATGATGAAGTTACCTAAGTGATGTTACCTTGGGCTTTATGTTCACACAGACTTCATTAGAGTCAGAGAAACAGAAAGCTGATGACTTCGAAAGAAAATACAATGAATCTCAAGCTTTTAGTGAAGAACAGGGTAAAAAATTAGAAGACACAGAGAAGAAGGTTCGTCAGCTCCAAGAATCGTTAACCAGGTATAAACACTTGATGTTATTATTTTTCTATGCTAATCAAAGATCAGCTCTCAAAATGTTGACCTGAAGGTAACCCATTCATGATTTATTTTGTAATTTCTTGTAGTGCTAAAATTGTTTTGGAGAATTTACTGACTTATGTACGAGTAATTATGCATTGGCTAATTATACCCAATTCCAACATTTCATCTTTAAATATGTGTCGTAACCACTCATTAATTTGCTGAGATGATTGGCTAAAATCTCATAATTGTCTGAGTAGGCTGGAAGAGAAAATTAATAATTTAGAATCAGAAAATCGGGTTCTACGTCAGCAAGCTGTGTCCATGACACCAAATAAGTTCCTTTCAGGACGCTCCAGATCTATTATACAGGTATTCCTTGGAATGCATCTTATGTGCACGATAAAATTATAAAACTTGCTGCTAGTTCAATATTTTTTTCTTGTCTAATGTTAGAGAGGTGCTGAAAGTGGTCATATAGGAGGAGAAACAAAGATACCTTTGGTAAGTAAATTTATTTTGTATGGGTGTTTATTTGGGTGGGATATATATACATGGATCTGACTCCTTATTTTGGTCACTTGATAAACTAATCAGGATCTGCATAGCCCATCAATTAACCAGAGGGAACACTCTGAAGTAGAGGATAAACCACAAAAGTCACTAAATGAGAAACAGCAGGAGAATCAAGAGTTGCTCATTAGATGTATTGCACAACATCTGGGCTTTTCAGGGAACAGACCTATTGCTGCATGTATCATATACAAATGCCTCTTACATTGGAGATCATTTGAAGTAGAGCGCACTAGTGTTTTTGATCGTATTATTCAAACTATCGGCAATGCAATTGAGGTGTAAAAGGCGCAACTCTGGCATGCTGTACTCTCTCTTTTTCTTACTTACATTTTCAACTTTCTGACTCAAACATTTATTTGGACTTCAGACACAGGATAACAATGATGTCTTGGCTTATTGGTTATCCAATGCCTCTACACTTTTATTGTTACTCCAGCGCACACTTAAGGCAAGTGGTGCTGCTGGAATGGCCCCACAACGCCGTCGCTCTTCATCAGCAACTCTATTTGGGAGAATGACACAAGTAAATATATTGTTCTTATTTGAACAGAGTAATTCCTGTTGAGAAGCCTTCACTCTTACAATAATCCTTCTATTTCAGAGTTTTCGTGGAACTCCAGCAGGAGTTAATCTCTCCTTGATCAATGGTCACATGAGTGGTGGTGTAGATACATTGCGACAAGTTGAAGCCAAATATCCAGCTTTGCTTTTCAAACAGCAGCTTACTGCATATGTAGAAAAAATATATGGAATGATTCGAGATAATTTGAAGAAAGAAATTTCTCCCTTGCTAGGGTTGTGCATCCAGGTATGGCAATTTGTTTATTACTCTGCCATATGCTTCTAATAAATTATGATTCATTGTTTAAAAATCATTAACCTATGAAAATGTAATTGTTTAATTGTGATGAGATAGGCACCAAGAACATCCAGAGCAAGCTTGGTTAAGGGATCACGGTCTGTTGCAAACACTGAAGCTCAGCGAGCTTTGATTGCTCACTGGCAGGGGATAGTTAAGAGCCTTGGGAACTTTTTGAATACTTTGAAAGCAAATCATGTTAGTAGAGCCTCTTTTGACATCATTCTTCTCATCTTTGCCTCTATATTTGTATTACAGGCATAGGTATTGTGCATTACTTGCCAACGCTTTGAATTCTGAATTACACGGGCCTTTGTTTTTGCTTCCAATTTCTAAACTTACCATTTTAAATTTAAAACATAACATGAAGGGGTTTAACTTACCTTGAAATAAAAAATAAGATTGGGGGGGGGGGGGGGGGGTATGTAATTCAGAACAAGAATGGAGGGCTATGTTATTTTGTCAAACCCAGGGAGGTCTATCTGAATTATTCTTCTTTCTCTGCTATGTTTTTCTTTTCATGTTGTTTGAGGAAAACGTGTTTGTTCTGATCTCCTCGCCTGCTTCATTTTGACAGGTTCCCCCATTTTTAGTTCGTAAGGTGTTCACTCAAATTTTTTCTTTCATCAATGTCCAACTATTCAATAGGTTAGCATTTTCTACTTCCATTATTTTTGGGACTGTTTTCTGCTTTTTATCATCTCTCATTTTATTTCTTGGTACAGTCTACTTTTAAGACGAGAGTGCTGCTCATTTAGTAACGGAGAATATGTCAAAGCTGGTTTGGCTGAACTGGAGCATTGGTGTTATAAGGCGACAGATGAGGTGCCTTAACTTCACTGTTGTTTTACTCTTGCCGTTCAGTTGATATGGGACAATTACTAACGTCCCTCTCTCCCTGTCCCCCCAAAATAATGCAGTATGCAGGTTCAGCCTGGGATGAGCTCAAACATATCAGACAGGCTATTGGATTCCTGGTATATTTCTGTTACTGTGTCGTTGGGTTGGATATATACCATCTTCATAGCACTTGATCTAGTGATCAGATGGCAAAAATTATTGAACTCGTCTTTTCTGCCTATGTTTCAGGTCATACATCAGAAACCTAAGAAAACATTGGACGAAATAAGCCATGATCTGTGCCCGGTAAGTGAAGGAATTTTACTTACTTTGGCAGAGTCACTTTCCTGAACAATTACCAACTTTGTTGCCCAATTTACAGGTCCTCAGTATACAGCAGCTATATCGGATTAGCACCATGTACTGGGATGACAAGTATGGCACACATAGCGTGTCCCCGGATGTAAGTTTTTCCAGAAAACCATATTCAAACTAGGTTTATATTGTCGTCTTTGTCTGAAGAGCAGCATGATAACTTCAGTAAGAAGACATGCAGAAAAATTATGTTAAGCTTTGTCTTATCAATGTTTTGATCTAGGTCATATCCAACATGAGGGTGTTGATGACTGAAGATTCGAATAACGCTGTCAGTAATTCTTTCCTGTTGGATGATGATTCAAGGTAATGTAATATCAATCAAACAAGTGGCAATTTTTTTATTTCCAACTATCAGTAATATTTGATTTCACACATTTTACAAGTTCGATGACCAAATAATGCCTAACCTTGTTATTAATACGAGAAGTCCTGATTCATAGCAATCAAATAGGAACTCAATATTGATGACTGAAATAAGCTTGTGGCAACCCAAGGCTATTTCGGCTAAAAAAAAAAAATCCCAAGGCTATGCTTCTCGACTTCAATTCTGCTTTAATATCAACTGCTTGGCACCAGTTCTATATAATTATTGCTTTGACAACTATTGGATCCACCATTTACTCGTTGTTCTTTCCCAAAGAGAGAGTTGCCAACTCGCCATGCTGCTTATACTACACATTAATTACACTTAATTGCAAGTTTTACATAAGGTGTTCAGAGCCAAAAGAAAACCTGTTTATTATATGATAGACGAAGCCAATATTGGCTTCTGTTAGTGAAATATCTTTTTGTTATATCATGAAATTGTGTTAGGTATTAACCATTTGGAACTATCTGCTTTGCAGCATTCCGTTTTCTGTTGATGACCTGTCAAAGTCAATGGAACAAATAGATATCTCCGATGTTGAGTCCCCACCCCTTATTCGTGAAAACTCTGGCTTTAGTTTCTTGTTGCCACGCCCAGATTGACAGCTTAAACGGCAGAGTTGATGAACTATGCGCCGAAATATCAAGTCACAATATAATCCCATCAGCTATATGTTATCACGGCGTGCCGATTTGTTAACTTCGGATACGTCGAAAACAAGTCATTGTAATTTGCATAAGAAATTTATTTCATAGCTTCCAACAGGGACAATGCAAGGCTGATCTTCAATAGTTAGCTGTACCACTAGCATTTGTAGCATGGGAGTGAAAGGCTGTCTTCCTTGAAATATTCACTCTATAGTTTGGCTTTTCATTCAGCACATTATTTTAGATACAACTCAATATATATTTTCTTTCACTGTTTTAATACCATTACATGCAGGTTGTCGTGACTGACGTTTCCTTTCTAATCTTCTGAGGTTCATACTGACCGGACCATAAGAAGTGTTATTAGCTTTAATCAAACCCAGATAATGCAATCCCCACTAAAACTTAAATGGTTTAAAACTGTAAGGAAATGAAGGCCCTATTACGGATCAATTTCAAAGCAGAACGTAGTGAAGATTATAACTTCAATTTCATTATCCCTACTTAAAACATTTATACATCAAGAAAGCAAGTTTTCTATTTAATTCAACAGAAGTCATGTTCAGCGCTCTTTGTTATGACACGCAAGCTACTGGCCAAGCTGGTAGAAAGTAAGGAACCACTTTACTAGACTCCCATGAAATGGCGGCACCACGACCCTGATAATAGACTATTTCCACCCTTTTGGTCTCGAGATCACATAGAAAAATGTTCCACCCTGATCTAATGAAGATAGACTGAGAATTCTGAGGAAGGAATGATAATATCTGAGATTCTTTACAATGCATGGTGAGAGTTGGGTTCTGCTTCCACATTACTTTGAAATTTAATCTCCACCTTAGAATCCACTTGTTCCTTAAATGTGTACAGTTTCTGTAAATGGATGAGTTAGTTCCTTCTTCATACTCAAGTACCCATATCTCCACACCCAAGTTATTGCTCTGACCATACTGCAGAAGTCCATCAGACGACTCTCCAAGAACTGAGTCCTCATGTTCACGTGATAGCTCACCTGCAGGTAATTTTACTAAAGCTATACGCCTATCTCCAAGACGTGGATCATATATAGCAAGGTTTCCCCAAATTGCAAACCAGTAGACGACTCCCTTGACTACCATAGCCACTGTCCTTGGCCGCAATGCGAAAGTTGTAGAGCAAGTCAGAGTGGATTGCTTCCAAGTACCAGTTTTTGAAGAGAAAGTCTCAATAGAGACTGTGTTGCGTTCCTTAAGTTTGCACTCGCATTTAGCTCGAATCACCTTGTAGCATATGGCATCATCAAGATATTCCTCAACGATGAATGCCATGCACAACATTTTGTAGAACTGCTGAGGTTCGGGAAGTTGGTATTGTTGCCTGGTCATGGGATTGTAAACATGATATGTCTTTGGATGGCGACCAGAAAGAAGAATGCCATTGGAACAATCAATGAAGTAGCCCAGTTTCTTCAGTATCCCAGAAGACTTCAAATCATCACCCTCTTTACAAGTAGACAACAATGGCAGTGCAGGCTCCCAAGAAGGGCGATGGTAGCCATCACGGGGTCTTCCTAAATATAAAAAGTTGCATACAAAGAAGCCCAAAAGTCTAAAATTTTGTCTCCACTTATTCACATAGCAACGACGAAAAGAAGAACTGCATATTACCCGCAGCCATCTCTTTGATATGATAATAAATTTGCAAATAGACGAAGGTGGCAGCCGTAGTAAAATCTCTTGCAGGATGTCATCACAGCTTAGTACAGCATGAACACTATTACGAGTCATCCTCTTGTTTACGTCCATCCAAGATATAAACTGCTAAAGCATATGCTCACTAGTCACTGTAACAAAGTACAGAAATATCTGGATTGATAATGAATTACTCGAACTCCTCTATTGATGAAAAGATATGTTACCAAAGGCTCGTCACTGGTCTAGATTCTAAATTAAGAGGTTAAAAAAAAAAATCTAATGTCAACATCAATTACATAAATTTAAACAGTAGGACTAAAACTTTAATGTCAATTGTGATTATTACTGCTTCAAATCTCTAACATGCACATTACACAAGATGATCTTCACTTGAAACCCTAATGGTTGTTTTGACTTAGAAGAAGATATCGGTATGAAAATGAATTTTAGCTATAATTTGAATTATAACAGATTTCTAATCTAATACCTTATCGCAAATCCAAATAACTTTCCTTCTTTTCAATGTATTAATTTTCGACAGATAACGGAGTGGAAGCACAATACCGGAACATCCAATTTCAACCGGAGAAGTTGGACATATCAATCAATCGACACAGTTTTGAATTTAATTGGTTTATTTAAAGATGATCAAATTTTCCCTTTCGGCAATGTTCATGACAACGAACAGAAATGAAGAAACTCAGAGCAAACGTTAAATGCAGTTGCCAACAAAGAAAAATGAACAACTAGATTCAAACGCAGACGTATAGAGAGAGGTGTAAAAGAACTTCAAACCTCTGAATGAAAGAGCAAAAATTAAGCGAATTAGCAGAGATGCGAGCAAATTTGAATAGCGCTGCCTGGTTCCACCGCCGTTCTCTGCATCGTCGTTTCGTTTCCTCGCCTAACCCCCAATAAAGAATGCGGGCTTGGGCCCTGGGTTTCCATTTTTTATTTCCCTGGCTTAAGTAAAAAAGGAAACCGAGCCCAAATCAGTTATTGGGCTTCTTTTGGGCTGGTTAATCCCCAATGTTTTCTTAAGTACGGTCCATGCCCTTCAAGAAGAAAATAAAATACCCTCGGCCGGTCCTCCCCAAAACAGATAAAAACTTCCCTCCCTTTTCACACACCAAGCGACCCAACTGCCAACTCTCCCTCTTCTCTCTCCCCTCTCTCTCTCAGTGCGCAACACACAGCCATCGCCGTCTCCTTCTCTCGCTGTATTTGATGCTCATACGCTTCCCCCCAAGCCCAATCAAAGCCCCTCTCAATCTCATCCATTTCATCTCTGTCAGCTCATTTAGAGTTGTGCCTCCGTACTCGCTCAGATCCTTCCTTGTTAACTCTGCTCCGAGATCGTCAATCCCAATGGCGATGCCGCCTAAGTCAACCGTGGCGTCCGTCGACACCGAGGAGGGACTTGCAAAGCGGTTTTGGAATAAGTTCAGAAGAGAATCCATTTTTGCCATGTACACTCCCTTTGCTGTCTGCTTGGCCTCCGGCAATTTGAAGATTGAATCCTTCCGTCATTACATCGCTCAAGATGTTCATTTTCTTCGGGCCTTTGCTCAAGCGTGAGACTCGATTTCTATCTTTTCCTTTTTCTTCTTTTTCAGTTTCTTTAATTTAACCGTCTTTTTTTTTTTTGGTTACTGTGAGAAATGATAATGTATTCTTGCTTTTGAGGAGTTATAAAACGAAATTGAGATACGAAAAGTTTTCGTATAATATTATTCGTAATCTTAACTTGTAAGCAACTGGTTAATTACGCAAGATAGTTCCTGATTATTATTATTTTTTTCTAGCGCCGTGTTTGATTCTTGAATAGGTGTACAGAAATTGAAAGAATATAACATCTTGTTCATCCATTACGATTAGGCACTTTAAGAATAACATTCTTTAGTGGACATTCAGGATTAGCCGTTATTGAGTAACAGATTGAGTTGAATGTTAAAACTCGTTTTCTCGACCAAAATTGTAATGATATGGTAAATTTACCATTTCTCCTGGTTTCTGTGTGAGATGCAGAAGATAATTGTTTATGATTCGAGCTTATGACAACTTAAATTTTGCAATACGTGGATTTTGTTTTCGGGCTCTATAGCCTATTCTGAAGAATTTTTTGCGACTGGTAACCCGCAGAAAGGGCTAATAATTAAATTATTACAGGTGATATTATAGTCTTAGTTTATGCCCTTTTCAGCATTGCAGTATAGGCTTCATCAAGTTATTGTCCCCAGTTTGGTTGCTGAGAAAGTTTAGGAATAGGAAGTAAGTAGAAAGAAAATGACGAAGGTGAGATTGCACTCGTTGAATTGAGTGGCACGAAAAAAGATAAAAAATTTGGAAATCAGTATGTTTACTATTAGATATTGTATGAAATAAAAAGTTGGCTGGATTGAACAAATTAATTATCAGTTCAGTGAATTTTTTATTTTCAGAAACAAAACTAACTTCATTCACATCTGAAGTTATTATTATTATTATTACTTTTTTGTTCTGTTTGTCAGTTTTCTCAGCAACCAAAACTGGAGGGTTAGATTATTTGGTGAAATTGTATATACATTTATTAAAGTGAGTTTCAATTTTTGAAATTCAGAAGACCATGAGACATCAGTTTTAACATAAGAAGCATTGATACTGACACGATATTGGAAAAGAAACTATATGTACACCGTAAACAAGATATATTAATGTTTAAATGCAGTCTGAAGTGTCGTGTTGTATTTAACATGAGCGTCATATATGTATAAGATACAACATGACTCTGATTTTAAAGTACTGGTGCTTCGTAGGTTTCAACCTTTTTACTCCTTTTCTTTTCTTTCTTAATGACTAAAAGGTTATGCCAAATCTTTTTGTTGTTTTAAATTTTATTTTGATTGATTTGACAGGTATGAGTTGGCTGAAGAGTGTGCTGATGATGATGATGCAAAGGTTGGAATCTCTGAGTTGAGGAAGTCGGTTTTAGAGGAGCTAAAGATGCATAATTCACTGGTACAGGTGAGATGTTTTTTCCAAGAAAGTGGACTTTAATTGGAGCATTGTCATGTAATTAACTTCATCCTCAGCGTTACACATAATAATTTGAGTAAATCGCATGAATTGTGAAGTTCTTAATTATCAGCATGGAAGCAGTATGATTGATTGGAAAGGGTTATGGTAGTCATGAATATGAAGTTGTGAACTAATCCTTTATTTTAGCGTTGCCACAGCTTTTTCTGTTTCTAGAATTTTGAATCCAGATTCATGTATGGAAATAAATTTTAAGCATTGGTGGGTCAATACTCATGCATGACTATTGTTCTTGCATGATCTATTGGATATGGTTTTAAAATGATATTTTAGGGACTGAATACCGAGGGTAAAGGAGAAAGTCATCTGCAACTTGATCTCTTCATAACCTTTACATTTTGCAATCATATTTATGAACTTGTATATACTTGGACTGTGACCATAAGAGCATGGGTACATTTAATCAAGTTTAACAACAGAATGAGTACTTAGAAATTCCAAGGAGGAAAATACTGATGTCAATGATTAAGCCAATTTTCCAATCTTTAGATGCTTAAAACAGATGTCTCCTGAGTCATGGTGCCTTAATCAATTTTTATGCTTGTAGTCTTTGCATTGTTTTCACCCATTTAGTCTCTATAATTTTGGTGTCATATTCTAAATGGTGTGTAGGAATGGGGATTAGACCTTGCCAAAGAGAACAGTGTTAACCCTGCAACTATCAAGTACACAGACTTCCTGTTGGCTACAGCCTCTGGGAAGGTGGATGCAGTAAAAGGTCGTGGAAAACTGGCAACACCTTTTGAAAAAACAAAGATTGCTGCTTATACTTTAGGTGCCATGACTCCTTGCATGAGTCTTTATGCCTTTCTGGGTAAGCAGTTCCAGGAACTTCTAGACACCGACGAAGGTCCTCACCCTTTCCAGAAGTGGATTGACAACTACTCTTCTGAAGGTTTCCAGGTTTGTCATAATGACAATGGACCTCTTCTGGGTGCCTTGATAGTCATCTTGCGGTGAATCTTGATGGAATATACATTTTATTGATGGCCTTCTATGGCTCCAACACTCATTTATTCTTATCTTTGAATTTAGGCTTCCGCTTTACAAACTGAAGACTTGCTCGAGAAATTAAGTGTCCCTTTGACAGGCGAAGAGCTTGATGTCATTGAAAAGCTATATTACCAAGCAATGAAACTTGAAATAGACTTCTTCTCTTCTCAGCCACTCCCCCAGCCAACTGTAGTTCCCTTGACCAAAGAACATAACCCTGAAAAAGACCGCCTCATGATATTTTCTGATTTTGATTTGACATGCACTGTCGTTGATTCATCTGCCATCTTGGCAGAAATTGCAATAGTAACAGCACCAAAATCTGATCAGAATCAGCCTGAGGATCAAATTGTTCGCATGTTATCTGCTGACCTCAGGAATACATGGGTCTTATTATCCCAAGAGTATACCGAGGAGCATGAAAAATGTATAGAAAGCATTATGCCTGCCAAGACATGTATGATAATATTCTATGCTTTCTTCAAGATATTTTGAAATGATTTAGGAAGAACCTGCATTCTGCTCACAAATATATTTAGTACTGACTTTGTTGTAATGTGATTTTGCAGTGGAGAAATTTGATTATCAAGAACTGTCTATAGCGCTTGAGCAACTCTCAAAGTTTGAGAAAAAGGCAAATGATAGGGTTATTGAGTCAGGGGTACTCAAGGGTCTAAATCTTGAAGATATAAAGCGCGCTGGGGAGCGTCTGATTCTTCAAGATGGTTGCATTAATTTCTTTCAGAGAATTGTAAAGAATGAAAATTTGAATGCAAATGTGCATATACTTTCATACTGCTGGTGCGATGAGCTAATTAGGTCTGCTTTCTTGTCAGGTATATCCTTTATACGTTAAACTGTAATCTCCTCTCTTCAGTCTATATTGTAAATTGATTCTATTTAACTTGAATGAATAGAATTTAATTCCTTTTGCCCTCCCTTCAGCACACTTCTTATATGTGAACTGATAACTCTGTTCATTTTGCATTTCTTTCAATGTTCGTTGCTGATTTTAAATAAAATTTTCTTTCTTGCCTTAACTTCTACATTTGTACCCATAGGATCCCTTTTGATCCCTGTTGCGTATTATCAAACTTTCCCTTCCTTTCCTTGCCAGTAACACGTTCAGTATGATGATGTTTTAAACAGTCCTTTTATTCAGTAAAATTATGTATTTGATATATGTTATCTCATACATGTCTGCTGCTTTGATATATATATATATACACACACATTCACAAATATATATTCTTCAACTTTCAAGGATGTAATGATGGATTTAAATTATTATATAAACCAGGCAACAGATTACCTGTGGCCAAGTTACATGTGTATGTTTGACATGAGAAAGCATGACTTTTGTGTCAGAATGGTTTATGAGAATGGGTTGAATGACCGTTAATTCTGTTCCTTTTTCACTAGATCACTTTCTGGTAGTTGATTGGAACATAAGCTTAGTTTTAGACCAAGCATAGAAAGGCTCGACATGCTTGTGTGTGTTAACATAATTGTTGTGATATTTCTTGGTTACTTTCAAGTGCTTTATTATTTATGATTTCTTGCTACTTTGCTTTTTCAATTTTCAGTCCAATTTTTATTGAGAATCTGCCGAATTGATTTGATTTAAGTTATAATTTATTATATTTATGTTTCCTGTTTTCTTGCTAATAATCTGTCTGTCTCTCAAAAATTTGGAGCAGCTGGTTTAACTGAGCTGAATGTGCATGCTAATGAGTTCGTTTTTGAGGGATCTGTCTCCACTGGAGAAATTGTTAAGAAGGTGGAATCTCCCATTGAAAAGGTCCAAGCTTTCCGTGATATATTGAAAAACAGCAATGACGGCAGGAAAAACTTGACTGTTTACATTGGGGACTCAGTGGGTGATTTGCTTTGTCTACTTGAAGCAGATATTGGAATTGTGATTGGTACAAGTTCTAGCCTTAGGAGAGTAGGGACAGAGTTTGGTGTTTTATTCGTCCCATTGTATCGTGGCTTGGTTGAGAAACAAAAGGAATACATTGATGAAAGCTCTTCCATTTGGAAGGGTTTGTCTGGCGTTCTTTACACAGCCTCTAGTTGGGCTGAAGTGCATGCCTTTATTTTGGGTTGCTAGTCTTAATGAAAGAAATATATACATAGTGCAATACAAATACACAGACAGGTGGCAAATTTTATTAGGGGCCACGGATTTTATGCTGTTTCTCTTGTTTCTCGTACAGAATGTAGCGAGTCAGAGATATGGTGTCATTCTGTTTACTGGATATGCTTTACATGTGAGTATTTTTTATTTCCTGAAATTTTCGTGAGTTTTATTTTGACATTTTATGTTTGACATTATATCTCATTAGTATTTCCATTTTTTGTCAGGTATGAGAAGCTTGAGGCAGCAATAATTCAAATCATAGAATGTTAGATTAAGGCTTCAATACAGACTTCGTAGCGTTGTACTAGTACTTACTAGGTTCTTGATTTTCCTAAATTGTAAGAATAGTGCAGAGATCACGTGTATTTTCATTTGAATCCTTGATCAGTATACATGCTGATGCGGAAACTTATGTTCATTGACTCATAATTTTTTGAACCACTTATTACAAAGCAAATATTATTGGTCATGCGATTCTTGTGTTGATTGGTTGAACGTGTAAGCTTAGTGAGACCAACCCACTCCCTAGCAGAAAAGCTTGTTCAGTCTTTCTCCAGATTCTTTGATTCCTACGATTGGTTCTGAGAATTTCGATTGTAGAGCATTTGGAAGATAAAATGCTGGGACTCGTGGGTCCCTTGAGAATCGATTCACGTATGGATTTTCATAATGAAATTGTCGGTTCCACCTTCCGCTGGGAAGACAACAAACTAAAAAGTAGGGAAAGTGGACAAAAAGAGTGAAAAAATGACCAATTCAGCATTTATCTGTTAATATAGAAAGGCAACGCCATATATAGATGATGTAATAGAAGTGGCTAAGGTCATCTTCAGGAAGCGTGCGTTTTAAAAAGTCAGCAAATAGGAAACTTATTGTCGAAGTCTTCATTTATGAAATAGGAAATTTGAAACTTATTTAATTCACCAATGGCACTTCTTTTTCAGAATAACCCCCCTTTGTACCCTTTTTATTTGTATTTAATAATTATATAAGTGCATATGACCACAAATATGAATGATTGGCTACGCATTTAAACAAAGGAGAAGATAAATAACATTATATCGTGTCAATTAGAGGCACCGGACATGTCCTTTTTGAGTTTATAGATAATGGAGTTAGTGAGCCTTTCATCTTCTTTTCCTCGTTTGTCCTTTTAGAGCCAAGAACTATCTTTAGATCAATCCAACTTTGCATTATGCGTATTTGCATATTAAAGGAGTTTTGCTTCCGATCTATGTCTCTCTTGTTGCTTAATTTGCGAGTGTTATTTGTCTAGAATATGTTGTTTGGTGGAAATCACTGTAAGATGGGGACCAACATTAAAACTCAGAAGAGCATTACTTTGAATCCGTATTTAACTTATGTTTAACTCGCAATCACAGATTAGCCCGATGTTAATGGTGTATAGTTGCATTAAGGATCTCAAGATGAAGGTGTCTTGTTTTGTTGCTAATTTGCTACGTCATGTGTCGGTGTCGTCCATGCACGTGGTTTGGAAAGCAGAGAGATACCAACACAATCTTGGTATTTTAATCCCTGCAGCTTCCCTCGATCATTTCAAGCCTGAGAGTGGTGAAATTGTTAACACTTCATAGTTTGCTGCTTAGGCTCATCCAGCGCCAGTACCATTCCAAGGCAAGCGTTGGGTTCTGTTAACGAGTAAACTCGAAGAATAAAAGAAACATGTTACATGGTGCTATGGTGGTGCTCTAACTTCCAGCTTGCTGATTATTTATTAAATATAATGGACAATGAGATACCTCATGAAATCAGTTGGATCAGCACTTGGGTTGGAGTTGGAATTATTCATCATTCATATTGCAAAGTGCATGCAATTTGAGATTTGTTAATCCCCCAATTCCCACCATACCCATCGCCTGGACTCTCCATCCTCTTTGTTTGTTGTCATTCCTCTTTGGGTCCACGTAACTATTTTCTTATATCAAGTGGTATAAGAATTAGTTAATCCTAAATTTGATTAGTTTAACTTTCCTTATGGGAGATCCCATTTAAAAAACAAGCAGATTTACAGATCAAATATTGGCTTATCTCCCCATGGGCCTCTACCTAGCCAATGGTTCTCAAGTTCTGTGAAGTTCCGCGTCATAACTCATTCAATGGTATTGAAAGTGGGCACACCAATTTTTATTCTTTCGAAAAGAGGGTTCTTTCTTTACAATTAAAAAGATGAATGCTTTATGCCCTTTTGGTGGGAAAGTTTGGCTCCTGGATTGTGATGACTCTTTGTTCCTGAACTCCCAAGATATATGTTTAAGTAAGACACAAGAAACTGGAAAGCATCTGCAATAATTATGGGCATCATCTTCTTCAACAACTTTTATCAACCTTAACTTAGATTTCATGACTCTCCTACATCTAAAATTTCATCAGGGACCTTACTTAACCCACTCTAAAAGGAAGGATTAGCGCAAAGTTTTCCAAGGTCTTCTTCAGAACTTTTAGAAATTTGTCCTGGTTCCAGAAGTTTTTGTGACGACCAAAAAGAGAAAATTAACGAGATGTATTAACTAAAAAATACTTCCGTACATAACTGAAACCTTGTTAAAGTCTTAATTAAATTGATAAACATAGTACAATAAATTTCTTTATTCTGTGAAACCTTGTTAAAATTAGTCAAAACTTAATCTTAACTTTATTCTACATTTAGTACATATAACTGACTTTTATACTGAAATTAGAAGGAACTTTAAGAGGAAGCATTTATTTGCACCGCTAGTAGGTACTTCTAAACAAACATCATTAGATGAAATTATTGCTGCTTTATTAAGCCATTGTCAGGTCTAGTCTGACAAGTGGAATCCCTGCCACTTGTCCATCACCGTGCTTTAAGCAAATAACTAAAAAGAAATTATTCTTCCACATTAATTTTCTTATGTTTTCTCTTCATGGGCCCAGTCAAATGGTTTACCATGGATTCCAACTCTTAAGATCTTTACCTAACAGAATATTCTCTTTAGTAGTATAACAATTGTTTAAGTGCTAAACTTAGCTGAAGTTCTGTAAGTATTGTCACCGGATTTTATAATAAATATATGATGCCTGAATATTTATCTTTTTGAAATACCTAACCTTAATATTGTTGTACTATAAAAAGTATCCGTTTCATCAGATATTTATTAAATAGTTCATTAATAAATCAAACGCATACTTTAAGTTTTGTCCATACAATAATGGCCCTTGCTCGTACATGGCCTATGTATTTTTTTTTCCTTCTCTAACCTTTGTTTTATCCGTCTCTCCTACATATGACTAAGAAAATCTATGACCCTTTATAAATATAACCCACAGCTCCCCAATAATACTCACTTTCTTCTTCATTTTCTTCATCTTGTTCTTGTGCTTCTTGGTGCAGAGTAAGAGATGATGAGGCTCTTAAGGATGACAACGAGGTACAAATTCAAGTACTTGTCGGAGTTGAAGCCATGGCCAATAATAGCACAAGAATGAAGGTATAAAACTTGATAAAGTCTGACCTGAGGAAATGAGTCCTCTAGGCAAGTCTGACGCTTGGCTTTTCATTGTCATCTCTTTTCACTTGTACGTTTTTCTCTGTCTGGTTGCCGATCGAGAAGATGAAGGAATTAATAAAAATAGGACTTTTGGGCTCCAAAATTTCTGCTTTACTATGTCATTCATTTTAGGCATCCAAACAAACCCTTCAGCCCCTACTTGATTTCGCAGGTTTATGTTGTAGCCTCGTTTGCCACATTTCTTGTATGAAAGCTAATCTTCTATAGGCTCTCAGTTATTTTCTGTTCTCATTCAACTGGGTTCTAGGTTCTAACTATCTTTTTCTGTTTTTTATGGGTGTATTAGATTGAAATGGAAGGGAAAATCAGTAATACCTAAACCCGTGGGTTGGATATTACAGCTAAGGTCAAACTGTCAAAGAAAGTACTGTAGATTGTGAATATTTCTTTTCTGTTGCCTGAGAGAATAAAAGCACTTGATCCTCTGTGGCTTGGTACATACATAAAATAAAATGGCACCAATTCAACCAACCAACGTATGTTACAGACATGTTGTGGGTCGAGGGACAAACAAATTGTAGTCCAACAATTGTGGAAGAATGACTGAACCAAACATAGAGCGAATATGTTCAATTCATGCTCTTGTTTAATACTAGCATCAGTTCTAGTGAAGGAGGTGATTATAAGCCATATTTTGCTGAAGACCTTCACATGAATGTGATGTTTCATAGGGCTTCAAATAATTATCAGAAAAGGGAGTGTTGGGTTGTTATGCGAGACCCATTGAGCTCTCCAAATAGCTGCCAAAGAATACCTCTTGAGTCTTGACAATGGTTTAAATTTCTCATACAATATATAGCAGAAAAAATTAATCGCAAGAGTATAATTCACCAAGCCAAAACTATCTACAAAGCTGCTGATAATAGTACTGGAATATATATGATACTTATACTGTTAATTCTATTTGGTTTTTCCAATATAGAATTTCCTCGGTGTCTTGTTTTCGTAATTCTTCTTCTGCAACTATGGCGTGCAAGAATGATTATGTTTCTTAAACTAGGAATTACTAATACTAATGGACCTCATCAGAAGTGGAACCATCTTTTATTATTAATAATAAAAGGCTTGCTGAAGAGTCTTGGAGTGTAAAGCCAAAGTGAAGGGCAAGAATTGTAATTTTCTGCATCTTTTTTGTAAAGTTATTAGTTATGATCAGCCAGACTTAAAAGATAAGGGTAATACTTACTTTGAAGTATGAAGTCTACCATCCATATATCCATTATATGCTTCATTTTCTTTATTGGATAAAAGAGTTAGCCAGCATGTGTCCCACCTGGTGGAGAGTGACGCGCACCAACAAAAGGGGAAAAACCTGCCGATCAATAGGAAGTTTTCTATTGGCTTGTGACTCATCATGGCCCAAAAACGACAACCTATTATTATCGTTTATAATTAACCTGGTTTGAATTTATCCATCACCTGAACCAAAAAAAAAAAAAGTCAATTAGAACTGAACCAAATCCACAATCCCATAAGACTGCCATCTCTTCCTAACATTGATTTACCATGATTGCTTTTGCTGCCCTTTTGGTACATTCCATTCATTCTTTCGACTTCGACTGGCAAATCTCATGTCTCCTTTGAATTTCACGATTTTGAACTTTATTTACTCAACACTAACGTACGTGTAAGGGGTCGCAAAAGAATTGAAGGTGGTAAAATTTCTATGATTACTTTTTTAAACTTTCTTTTATTTTTCTGGGCAGCCAACCCATGAATTGGATTATTAAAATGTTCAATTTGAGCGAGCCCACTGTCGTTTGACCTACGGTATAGTATATTGTGTAATCTAAACGTAGAGAGGCAAGAAGTGTCTTCCATCTTGCATTACTTCTTCATATAAGTTTGTTCTGTGTGGGTGTGTGGAGAGAAAGGGGAAGGGTTTTAAATTTGTTGGTTCTATCTTTTGTTTTTTGGGCCACAATTTCTTGGTTCAAGCTGTAACAGACTCAGGGCTTAACCATGTAAAGTTGATTTCATCAGGAAGTCAGAATTTCGTTTATTTTTTTAATGAACAATGTTGCAACAGAGCCTCGGACAAGTACAATCCTAGATTGAGAATTTTCTGAATTGCATTTGTTAGTAAAACAACACTGCATGTAAGTTCAATAAACAAAATCATCTACTTTAGTTTACATAACCTCTTACAAGTATTCAATCAACATAAGAATATGCTCCACTTTCGTGCAGGTCCCAGTCTTCAAGGCTTTCAGAAACGATCCAACAGCAAGATGTTCGGAAGCATATGTCATGAATGATGTCAGTATCATAGTAATCAAATCGTGATACGAATCGCGAATCGAAAAACATATTTTTAAACCGCGAATCGTATAATGTATTGAATCGTAAGATTTAATAACAAGTAAAAAATAACTTGAAATATAAAATATGACATGTAATATGTATAAAATACCCAAAATAATTTTTCGTGAATCTTATTAACCATATGATTTGTAGTAATTAATTCTTTAAAAAATTCAAATAATATCTTCTTTGTTTTCTTTATAAAAAGTATAGATTATTATTACAGCAATATAATATTATCAGATCAATTCATTGTTTTTTTATATTTTTGAATTGCAAAGTAATATTATTCTACCATATTGGCTTGAATCGCATTATTCATACTTGATTCAGCAATTTATTCATATTGTTAGTTTTGTAATTCGTTACAAATCATAAGATTTAATTTGTGAATCGTACGATTTATAACTACTTTTGATTAAGTTAGCAATTCATATCGTTGACTTTATGAATCGTTTTAAATTGTAAGATTCGAATTGTGAATTGTAAGATTCTGATTATTATGGCCAGTATTATGTTGCCGGCAACAATCAAACCAAGCTTGTCAATAGGAGGGAAAAAAAGAGTAGTGCAAATTCAAAGCAACATATTTAAGAACCATGATAATAGCGTTTTTATAACAAAAGCATGGTTAATCCAGTTCAAGTTGTTGGTGCTTTTCGGTTTTCACTTCATGCAGACTGGTGGGATGGTGAAAATAAGCAACAAAGAAAAATAGCAACTACAACGAAAAGTAGACAGCAGATAGATGTAACCTCCGGACTTGAGCTGAATGTGGTGAAGGGATTAGGGTGAGCCAGACATGAACAAAAAAAGACTTTAAACAGTCTATTAATAACCTTTGGGTTAATGGTGACTCCTCCCATTTCTTAACATGGGTAATTAATGAGACTACAAGTTGAGAACCATCAAATGCATGTGAATCCAAGTTACAAATACAAAAATTACACGTTTGGAGTCTGGAGAATTTCTTACTCACTTACAGTCAACATTAACAAATCGTAGACCACTGGGACCAGAGAGCTAACTTTTGAGCCACAAAGGTGGTAAGAGTAATATGACCTAATATGAGATGAAATAATTGAATTAGACATCTAGACCCACCATGATGGCAACTATGCATGCTGCAATAAGAGCCCTTTACCATTATTTTGACGCAAGCTATCTCAAATACAGAGCGGTGACTCCAAAAAAAAGAAATGGCAAAGAGGGACCCATAGTACCATGTAGCAACATCAAAAGATGACATCTGCCGCTGATGACCACTAAATACAGGTAACTATGTAAAACACGGTAAATTACTATTCTCTCCCTTGATAGGTATTCAAATCATATATTTCTTCCTTCTATTATGAAAATATATATAAACCTCCCTTTCAGCCAAAAGATAACCAAAATATATCACCAAAGAAAAAAAGATAAACGAAATTGCCTGAAGGATAATGTTGATCTCTTTTATTAAAATATAACTAATTCAAAACGCATTTCTTAAACTTTTATGTCAAAGTTATTTGTTTTATGTTCAAAATCATAAAATTTAATTTATTCTAAATTTTAAAAAATGATTATTTCATAGTGTTCAAATGCATTATTTAATACTTACTATATTATATAAGTAATAAATGTAAGAGTATGTTAATATCATTGTAATCATAGTAATCAAATCGTGATATGAATCGCGAATCAGAAAGTATATTTTTAAATCGCGAATCGTATAACGTATCGAATCATAAGATTCAGTAACAAATAAAAAATAACTTGAAATGTAAAATATGACATATATAATATGTATAAAATACTCAAAACAAATTTTCGAGAACCTTATTAATCATATGATTTGTTAATAATTAATTTTTGAAATAAATTCAAATAATATCTTTTTTACTTTCTTTATAAAAAACATAGATTATACTTACAGTAATATAATATTATCATACTAATTTATTGATTTTTCACATTTTTGAATTACAAAGTCATGTTATTCTATTATATTGGCTTGAATTGCATTATTCATACTTGATTCAACGATTTCTTCATATTACTAGTTTTGCGACTCGTTGTGAATCGTACGATTTATAACTACTTCCGATTCAGCCAATGATTCATATCGTTGGTTTTATGACTTGTTTCAAATCGTAAGATTCGAATCACTATGATTGTAATTGTAGCTGGCTTATCTCAGTGTAGTGTATATTTTGATTCAAGGAGAGAAATGTAATTTATGTTATACAATATTGATAAAAATATTGGTACCAAAACAATAAAACTCTGGTGGTTACAAAAAAGTTAAAGATGGAACCATCAAATAAGCTTTACTCTAGGAGCACATACCTCTTCTTGATTTACAGTCTGAATATCCATGATGAGAAAAGCGTGATGCTTGCGCTGCCATGATCTTTCCTCACTGGTAAATCAAATGGAGATAACCTCCAAATAATATAAAGAAGAATGTGAATGGCCATTCACACATCAAGAGCAAACCAGTACATGCCATCACTTGCCCTGGTACAATTAAGAGAGCAAGTCCAAGTGTCCAATATACACCATTGCAGCCACAAGACAGTCATTGACAGAAATGCTGCCCAAATAAGCAGGAACCCCGAACTGAGCCAACATTTAAGAGCTATTTTACTTCATAAAACATAATTTGAGTATGTGCTTCCTAAATACATAAATATAAGCAATATACATATCCAACTAGAAGACTGGCGAGAGAAAACTAACCCTGATGGGGGGAATTGATGGGTGACAGAGAAATACAAGTATCCTATAATAACGGTGTCTGACATGCTCACATAATGAACTTCTGCAAAATGAATCAAAATGGCCTCGCCTCTACGACAAATACAATATGCTGAGACCAACGGATTTCTTTCTGGAAAATAATAATATCAATATGTAACAACTGATCTTTATAATGAACGATAGAAGCAGAAAAGTAAAGCACAGAATGACAGCAAAAAAAGAAACTTCACAAGAAAATCATCTTAGTATTTGAGACCCTTCCTATTCCAGGAAGGGATTCCTCAAGCTGTTCCCGTGTATACTGTGGCACAAACAAGATGAGAACAAATAGGTCGGTATCTACCTTTGCCACAAAGCTTAACAAAGTACACATGATTACTTAAGCAATCTGACCTCACAGAAAAATTGGGGGAAAACAATTTTGAGGTATTAAAAGCAACAGAGGATAATAAGTTTTACAAATACCTGCCAGACAACAGGTTTCAAAAGCCAAGATGTCCACCAATCCCAAGGTTGAAGCAACACAAGTATACAGTGAATCACACGCACTTCATTCTGATATATTATCCACGGGACAAATCAACATGACTGGGTTAGATAACTGAACAGAAAGATGAGATATAAAAGAACATTCAGGTCTCAGAGACACATACCTATATTCATATAAAATATATATATATAGATATATCCTTCCACCAAGTATTAAAAGTAATCATAACTGAAAACTGAAGATAAACATCCATGAGGTGGTTATAGTGGTGAGGCAGTCAAGGCAGGCCAGGTATTTTAAAACTGGAAGAACAAAATACAATTCTGACAAGAATCTAAGCTGCATGAATCTCAATTAGACGATGTTCACTCATCTCCCACCAATTTTACAATTTTCATTCTTTATTATTCTTAAATTGTGCCTACAAGAAAGGCACACAAGCCCAAAAAGGCAAAAACCCATCTTCTTTAGCACCAGTAAATAAAGCAAGATGAAAGGAATCTGGAGCTCTCCTGCATTATCACCTTGATCCATCAATACCCCCAGAGCAACAATTGCTAATTCTAACAGCCACGTCCCATCAAAGGAGTTTAGTTCCAATAGAAGCACTAGGTATTTCATTTGTCTATTATTAGTAGTCACTGCAATGCAATAAGTACTAAGGAGGCTCTTCAGCATCTTTAGTTTCTACCATTATCTCTCGAAACAAACTAACAAAAGGAATCAATCTCAGCAAAAACAAAAACAAAGAAATTTTACAGATTTCATTGGCAGCAATTTATAATCTCCCTTATTAGTTCAATCTAAATGCACTGGTCAACACAAATCTGTTATCTTCTTTAAGTTATTGGTAAAGAATTTCAAAGACTTTTAATTGCAAATTTTGACCACTTCCATGATTTTAATATATCAACAGTTTACCCCAATGAACTGAAAAATATCTTCTGAAAAATATGGTCAACGTAAATTAAACCAGGCAGTTACTACCAAAGATATTGAACAACTTATAAATTATTAATTAAACAGTAGGTATGTAGAAGTGTAGGATTTTTCCGAAAAAAAGTAAGGAATTATTCACAGAATTAGACTTGGTTAAAGTTTGCTAGGTGCTTGCTATCAGGTTCTCCAATAAAAGCACGACACATGGATAAAATTTTTGGAAAGACATAATCATACGTTGTTGAGCTTTAAAAACCTCACTTATAATGTTTCTATTAGAAAATTTTACAATTTTACAGCAAAAACATTTTGACACTTTTAAAACGGTAAAATGCACTCCAAACATACGGAGAGAATTAAAAAAAGGGCCTAGGATTTGCCCCATTAAATGCTTGTACAGAATGATACAAGTTAAAAAAGGAGTATGTAGAAGAGCTTATTCTGTGGCAATTCCTTCTTGATAATGATTAATGGCATATGCTGGCGATTGGAGAGTGTTGGTACTCATAGCAAATCGAATAACAAAGGAAAAACATTGCTTAAACGGCTATTGGAACTACTTTAAGAGAAAGATTTTGGTCCAACCCTGGCTTTATATATCCACCTCAGCTTTATCTTAAATTCAATTATTCAGATTTATAAAATAAAAATATAATTATAAATAATTATATTAATTTAATATAAATTTTGAATCATTAAATTTTTATCTAACAGTATTAAACATAATTTCATATTTCTATCACAACATTATATATTTAAATTGTTAATAGTATTAGAATAGCAACAAATGATATGAATTAAATTTTAAAATTTGAAAAATATAGGAACTAATTTTAAAAAAATTAGATTATAAAAAATAAATTAAAATTTTATATAAATTAAAAGGACCAAATGATTAATGATCCATTAAGTTAATAATTCTTAATAAGATTGGGTCTCCATCTCTACCGGGAAGATCACCTTCACAGGACATTCCGAAGACTTCAGTGGCAAACTAAGTTAACAGCAGGCTTCATCTATTCGGACGAAATACTAGTTTTCTCAGTAAAACCATCGTTGTATCCCCCATACCAAGGAACTAAGGAATGGATATTGTGTGTGGGTATGTGTGTGTGTGTGTATATATATATATATATATATATATATACACGCACACGTTTTACCATGTCTCCTCCTCCTTCTCCTACATGGAGCGAGGGCTTCGGAGGCATCATTTAGGGAAGCTCACAGAGGCGATGCTCTCCAGTTCCACTATAGTGCTTAGCGATACCTATCCTCTATCTTTGACTGAATGCTTGCAAGTTTGCAGCATATGACCATGGCCACTGAAATGGCTACAGGGCAAGCAATATAAATGACAGTTCCAGGCAAGTCTGGTGATTGGCTCTAATTTTCTTTTTATCCATTCAGCTGAAAATGTTGAGAAAGAGACAATATATTTAATGAACGACTCTTTTTCGAATTTGATAGCAGAAGTTCGTAAGGTCCCAAACTCCTGAATAAAATTAAAACTCAGTTCGAGGAGTACTTGTCTAAGTTTATTTGTCTCTACTTCTTTGTCCTGCGTTTTCTTTATCAGTTCTTCATTTCTTTATTGCCATAAGTAGGTAAAACGTTGCATTCTGTGAAGTAACAACTTCACAAGAGAATGAACAGCTCCTAGAAGGACAAAGGGAAAAAGAAAAAAAATTCTCTTGGTGTCAGATAATTCACGAAGAATTAATTTCGTGTGACGATTGGAGGAATATATGGTCGCATTCATTTCCACTTACGCCAGCTGAAGACATATGGCGAAAAGTTTCTATATGGCCTACTTATACTTATCCAAGTTTAACTTGATATATTTCCTTCCCCATCCAAAGCTAAAATTTTTAAATCATATCAATTCTACATCTATCACCTTGCTCGCCAATGGGGACGGGGACAAAAAAGCCATACTCCTAATATTTCAGTATACACACTGCGATAAGATGATAAAGCATAAACCCTTTTGACCCATTACTTCAAACGCAGTTTCAGTGAGCTTTTCGATGGATGCGACCAAAAGAAACCCAAATGCCGAGTGACTAGTTTCCATCTGAAAGTCATAAAACCTAAATGCCTGTTGTATATATATGCTCATTAGGTTGGAAGATATCTAGATGAACACTTGGAAAATAGAAACTGCTGCATCTTCCGTTTAGTGAGCCATCCTAGCATCCCAATCTTTTTCCCCTTGAAGTCCGAATACGACTGGGAATATTTAATTTGAAAAAAAGTCATTTTTTTAATATTTTCAGTTTATTTATGTTATTTATCCCGGGGAAAGCATACAGAAACGTTATATCTTCTTCTCCATGATTAATGGTGGAGCCAAACTCTCGACTTCGCGAAGCAAAGAGAAAATGATTAATGGCGGTGGTGGGTCTCAAAGCGTTGGCATAAAACCATGTGGGGCACCTAAGCTTTCGACTTTTCTCTGATTCCAAAATGCGCAGAAAATAATAGCAATCAGCTTCCTTTGGTAAAATTACTCCAAAATTCCAATAATGTGTAACTGGGTACCAAGTCCTCCGCCCTGGAAGCTTCCCATTTCACATGGCGTCCAGCCTTTTCCGTTTCATTGTTTATGGGTCAAATTATTAACCTTTGATTGAAAAAAAAAAAGTACAATATCTCTTTTCAAATCATACATTCATAATTTAAAAAAATTCTACAATAATTGCATAGAGCCACATGTGCCCATGTGGTGGCAAGATAATGGGATAATACAATAGCTTTATGACAGGGTATGGGTTTTGGTAGGCACACACAATGATTGTAGCAAAACACATTCCCTTAAAATACTATTTGTTCTCACACTCTCACAGAAAGTTCCAAACTGTCTCTTGTTCCCAATCTATCTATCTCCATAGTAAATGAGGCCAATGGATCGCTTAAACTTCAGTCAATATTTGGTTCACCAACTTTGAGATCGGGCATTAATGGGTTGAACAGAGCAATGTGCATAATAATGAATGCTTTGTCTGATGATATCTTATTGAAAGAAAAAGACAACGTAGCAGTGATAAATTAAGTCATGGTGCTATTTCTGCCTCAACATAACACAAATATATGAGCTTACTCTGTAAGTTCGATATCAAAGTCTGAAATGAAAAGGCTAAGAATAAAGGAATGAAATTAAAAACCAGTAAAATTACCCACTTGGGTTGACCTTATTATAAGAACATAAGCAGTACTGGGACACATTCTTTGCATGTTACGATGTCTTGGAGATTTCAAATGAGTCCAAAGATTGACAGTCGTCAGTTGCACATGATTAGCTGGTCCGCATCTCAAGTACTCACGTAAATCCAATAAACTAGTACTATTGCCATTAACTATAAACTAATTTGTCTCTCAGACATTCTACTAATTATATCTCTCCCTGCCTTCCTCCTTATTCCTCTGTTCCTTGCTCTGAAAAATGCTACACCTTTAAGTGGAACGAACTCACAGAAAGCAAAGAACCTCTAAAAATGCAGAGCCAATTGCTGTTCTTCTACTGTTACATTGGCCTCTCTCTTGTTTTTGCTGAGGGAGTTCAAGCTGCACCCGGTGATGATTTGTCAGCTCTTCTTTCAATCAAATCCAGTCTCGTTGATCCAATGAAACACCTGAAGGATTGGCATGCACCACCCAATCTGACCCACAATGGTTCGTGGTCACCCCATTGTAAGTGGACTGGAGTTTGGTGCAACACTAAAGGTTTCGTTGAGAGACTCGACCTCTCCAACATGAACCTTAGTGGTCGTGTTTCAGACCACATTCAAGCACTTTCAAGTTTGTCTTATTTTAACATTAGTTATAACAATTTAGCTTCGTCATTGCCAAAATCACTGTCCAATCTCACCTCCTTGAAGAGCTTTGATGTAAGCCAGAACTACTTCACAGGCAGCTTTCCTACGGATCTTGGAAGAGCTACAGGATTGAGATCAGTTAACGCGTCAAATAATGACTTTTTGGGCTTTCTTCCTGAGGACCTTGGAAATGCAACATTACTCGAAAGCCTCGATTTTCGAGGGAGCTACTTCAAAGGTTCAATCCCAAGGAGTTTCAAGAATTTACAGAAGCTCACATTCCTGGGGCTTTCAGGGAATAACTTTACGGGGAAGATTCCAGGAGAACTTGGAGAAGTCACATCTCTAGAGACACTAATTCTTGGGTACAATGAGTTTGAAGGTGAGATCCCTTCAGAGTTTGGCAACCTCACCAATCTTCAGTACCTAGACTTGGCTGTGGGTAGTCTCAGTGGACAGATTCCACCAGAATTGGGTAAGTTGAAAAAACTTACTACGATTTTCTTGTACAAGAACATGTTCGAAGGAAAGATTCCCCCTGAGATTGGCAACATTACGTCACTGGAATTTCTGGACCTGTCTGATAATAAGATTTCAGGGGAGATTCCAGAGCAAATTGCTGAGCTGAAGAACTTGCAGTTACTGAATGTAATGAGCAACAAACTAACTGGTTTTGTGCCAGAAAAGCTTGGTGAGTTGAAGAATTTAAAGGTGCTAGAGCTGTGGAAAAATTCTTTACAAGGTCCTTTGCCAGTGAACCTTGGACAGAACTCTCCATTGCAGTGGATAGACGTGTCTTCGAACTCATTATCAGGTATGATTCCTCCAGGTTTGTGTGCTTCTGGAAATCTCACCAAACTGATTCTTTTCAATAATTCCTTCTCTGGTTCCATTCCAAGTGGGATTTCGAATTGTGTGTCTTTGGCACGTGTTCGCATTCATAACAACCTTATATCTGGGACTATTCCAGTTGGTTTTGGAAACCTCCCAAGTCTTCAAAGGCTGGAATTGGCTAAGAACAATCTCACTGGCCAAATTCCAATAGATATTACTTCGTCCGCCTCACTTTCTTTCATTGATGTATCTTGGAACCACCTAGAATCATCTCTACCTTCTGGAATTCTCTCTATCCCGACCCTTCAAACCTTCATTGCCTCCAACAACAAGTTGGGAGGCAATATACCAGATGAGTTCCAGGACTGTTTGTCTCTCTCTGCGCTGGATCTTTCAGAAAACCTTATATCTGGAAAAATCCCAGAGAGCATTTCCTCTTGCCAAAAACTAGTCAAGCTGAACCTTGGAAACAACCACTTAACCGGGGAAATCCCGAAATCAATCACAAACATGCCCACCTTAGCCATTCTTGATCTGTCCAGCAATTCACTTTCTGGTCGGATACCTGAAAACCTGGGCAGCTCCCCGGCTCTTGAAACGCTCAACCTGTCGTACAACAAGCTTGAGGGTCCAGTGCCCTCAAATGGGATTCTGATTACCATAAATCTTAATGATATCATTGGCAATCCTGGTCTCTGCGGAGGCATTCTTCCTCCATGTTCTCAGACTTTTACTCCGACAAGCCAGCGAAGGAGCTCACACACGAAGCACATCATAATTGGTTTTATCACTGGCATGTCAGTGATTTTATCTCTTGGCATAGCGTATTTCGGTGGTAGATGGTTATATAACAAATGGTACTTGTACAACAGTTTCATCCATGACTGGTTCAAAAGCAGCAACGAAGAATGGCCTTGGAGACTAGTGGCATTCCAAAGGGTCAGTTTCACTAGCTGTGACATCCTCGCTTGCATAAAGGAATCAAATATCTTAGGCATGGGAGGCACTGGTATTGTCTACAAAGCTGAAATTCATAGACCTCATGTAACAGTAGCAGTGAAGAAACTTTGGAGACCAGGAACAGACATAGAAAATGGCAACGATGTGTTGAGAGAAGTGAACCTGCTAGGGAGACTGAGGCATAGGAATATTGTAAGGCTTCTGGGGTATGTTCACAATGAAAGGGACGTGATGATGGTGTACGAGTATATGCCCAATGGGAACCTTGGGACAGCACTGCATGGCGAGCAAGGTGAGAGGTTACTGGTAGACTGGGTTTCGAGGTATAACATAGCTGTTGGAGTTGCACAAGGCCTCAATTACCTCCACCATGATTGTCACCCACCAGTTATTCACAGGGATATCAAGTCTAACAACATACTCCTTGACGCAAATTTGGAGGCAAGGATAGCAGATTTCGGGTTAGCAAAAATGATGATCCATAAAAATGAGACAGTTTCAATGGTGGCTGGATCTTATGGATATATCGCACCAGGTTAGTACTCAATTATTGTTATAAAACCATATTAGTATCTGTGATTAGTAGGTAAATTTATAATCTGGTTATATATATATATATATATATATATATATATCACTCTCGTGAAGATACTTACAATATCACCCTTCGATCACTGTTATAGTTTTTTCTAAAATTTGATGTTAAATCTAACAGTTTGTTACCTATTACTATAACATGAGTGAGACTTATCAATCCAATAACATTGAAGTCAGTAAATTTTCAGGTTTAATGTTAAATTTTAGATGGAAATTAAATAGAAGGACAAGATTTTTAATGTAACCATCCACATAATCATTTTAATTTAGTCTCTCAATAGTTAAATTACTTTACCTTCTTATCTTTTTTTTTTTTCCCCTAAAATTAGAAGTTAAATCTAATAATTTGTTAACTACGACATTATTTGCCACCTATTAATTGAGTGAGATTTGCCTTCCTATAACATTACTCAAGTCAGCGAACTATTAGATTGGACATCAAACTTTGGAGACAAACTCAGTAGAAGGACAAGCTTGCAAGCGTTTTAATAAGTGATGAGCTAAATAAAAAGAAAAGAATCTTGAAGACCAAATTGAAAATTCATTTGTATGTCAGAAACCCAAAAAGAGTAATTCTCCCATTCACAAGTAACCATGTGCTTCAATGAAGAGGCTTAAATGAGTGACATTATGCTCACGTCTTGTCTATTTGGGTTTTATTAGAATATGGATATACTCTGAAGGTGGACGAGAAAATTGACATATACAGTTATGGAGTAGTACTGCTGGAGCTGCTTACTGGGAAAAAGCCATTAGACCCGTCATTTGAAGAATGTGTGGACATAGTTGAATGGGTGCGAAAGAAGAGGAGCAAGGGAGGCTTGGAAGAAGCACTAGACCCCACTATAGCGGGTAGGTGCAAGCATGTCCAAGAAGAGATGCTTCTTGTGCTCCGTATTGCACTTCTCTGTACAGTAAAGCTTCCAAAGGAAAGACCATCCATGAGGGACATCGTGACTATGCTTGGAGAAGCAAAACCCAGAAGGAAAAGCATTTGTCGCAATGGAGTAATCGACGGAAGCAAGGAAAAGCCAATCTTCACCACCTCCCCCATAGTAAACCTTCTCTAGCAACTAGTTGATGAAGTTTCCCTCTGCTTCCCATTTAAGCTTTGCCTTCCCTCCATTGCTTTTTTACTATCTTACGGCAGAGTTAAATAAGCCTTTGCTTCTTTTTTTTTTTTCCTCTCCTTTCTTCCTTGTGAGAAAAGTGAACATATCTCCCCAGGAACTCAATCAGTCAGTACATGTAAACAGCTAGCTTATGCATGCACAATTCCACATTATGGTCAAGATCCTTCATTTCAACACTTTCCCGTCCGGGGCCAGGCAACTTTGGCACCCTTCAAATTCAAAGTCCCTTATCTTGATTTTTTTTCCCCTAAAAATCTGGTTTAACGGTGGTTTCGGGAAAAAAAAATCTGGTTTGACAGTGGTTTCGGAACTTGCATCTCTTGCTCAATGGTAGCTTATTTCCTTTCATAGTTAGTGTCGAACGAAAAAAAATACAGGTGAAGAAGGGCTTTGATGCTTGCCTCGTGCGGCATGACATGATTTTTTGGAATTTCATTTTCAATAATAAAACAGTTACGTACTAAGTTCATCCAAGAAATAATAATCAATTGCAACTTATAGACATCGTTACACTAGGACTAGAACTTCAACCCTCATAGTTCCGCAGACACGTTCTGTGTATCAAAAACTATTATTATATATTGATCATGCTGAGGCGTAAAATAAATAGGAGTACACTTTGCAATAAAAAATTATAACTCAGCGTTTTCAAAGGCTATTGAATTTTTCCTAAAATCAGGAAATGATGGCTGAGAAGGAAAAATGCCACCTCTTCTCTTCCAAAAAAGAACACGTTACACCAGGCTCATTCAATGGAGAGCAGTGCATGTTGCATCGTACACCAAATATGCTCATTCAGTTACATACAAACTGGAGTATTACCTCAAACTGTGACCCATTATTAAACAATATTCACTGATCTAGGCTGCACTTCTTCCTTCAAGAGAGCTGCCAGATGTTGCACAATTAATCGGAGATCAGTGCATGTTGCATCGTACACCAAATATGCTCATTCAATTACATACAAACTGGAGTATTACCTCAAACTGTGACCCATAATAAAAAAAAATATTCACTGATCTAGGCTGCTACTAGAGCACTGCTTCCAGATGCACTTCCTCCTTCAAGGAAGTCGCCAGATGTTGGCTGTAAAAGGGAGGGAAAAGTCAGATTGATTCCTAGACTGATATACTGGGGGAAGCTTGACTTGCTGCCAATCAAATTCTTTAGTTAACCATATCATCTACAAACAACATACATGCAGAAGAACATATATAACAATAAAATACATGTTTTAGATTGTATTATGTCATTTAAAACTTCTCTCCTTTTCATTTGAACTTTATATATATAGAGTAAACAGGTCAACTCCATTCATGAACATAAATTGCCCACTTCAAAAGGTCTCCAAGTTTGGGCGTCGTTCCTAAGATTTGGGGAATAAGCAAAAACAGCACCAAGTCATCAATTCATTATCTGCACAGGTCTGAATTCATTACCCTGGCCTATCCATGACCATAATGCACTTTAAAAAAAACTGAGATCCAAAGTTTCCAAACTGCTATACATGAAAATGGATTTTGAGATTTTATTCTCCCTCCCAACCCACATCTAAGAGTAATAAACACGTACCTCTGGATCATAAAGTTCACAAAGGGAAAACGGTTCTTTCTCCTTGATTCTACCATTGTCCTCAGCAATTCTTTCCAAATCCTGCTAGAGGGTAATTATGCTATCAACATCAGGAGAAAATATTTCATCATACCCAAAATTAACAACAGATTTCGAAAAAACAATAAAGGAATAACAGCAAGGGGACATAATAGATTAGATAAATGTCAAAAGAGCCGAGTATTACACTGACATTTCAATGGAGGACTGGGAATTTGATTAAGATATAATAATGTTGTATTAATTTTTTAGACACAACAACATCGTGTGTATTTTATGATTTATAATACTCACTAGATAAAGTAAAATTTAGAATATAACTATACCACCGGATCCAGCTGAACTTTAATGTTAAATACTTGAACACAATATACAAGGATTGCACTTTTATGGGATACAGTAGTCAGTTACCACCTCCATGGATATAAATAATCTGGCTTTAGCAAATAGATAATCAACCTGAAGTATTGCATTGTATTTGCGGTATTTTGTTTGTAGTACTTTTTTGGATTAGATTCTGCAAGCTCCAGAATCCCATTTGTGAAAAAAGTCATGCATTGACCAGAATGTATTGATATTTGATTAATTTGAGAATCGATTCTTACACTTTCTGATGAAGCCAGAATCACATTGAGGTAACTAGAAAAATGTAGCTTCTCCAAGCCAAAATATTTTCTATCTTGTTGGATCATCTAAATTTTCAATATATCACTAATATCAATTCTACCAAATTGGGACCAGTATTTTTTATAATATATACTCTAGTAATTAAACACTTTAATAGATTTTCTGATAAAATACCTATATAAAATATGAAACAAACATAACCAATTCTCCAGAATTTAATCCAAACTGACACTTCAGATGCATTAAGAAGCCCTAACCTTTCCAGTCAAAATTTCAGACTCAAGTAATTCCTCCACAATCTTTTCAAGTACTTGGTGGTTTTTCTGCAGCATCTCTTTTGCTTTTTGATATGCCAAATCAAACATCTAGAGGGATAACAAAAATGGTGTTAGATGACCTTTTTATAGACAGTAGAAAGCTCGTACTAACATATGGGTACCTTTTCAACTTTATTTGCCATCACGTACTCATGGTCATCCCCCATGCTCAATGCTGTAACCTATGTTAGCAGAAAACATCAGACAGGTCTACACCAACATTAAAAAAGTTCACCATAACAAAAGGTTTTCTGTTCATCTCAAGAAAGAAAGAAAAAGGAGAACAATTCAGCCAGTTGCCTTCTTTATGCAGTTGTCATGGTAATGCCCCGTTACTTCATTTTATCATAGCTCCCTTTCTCATCACAAAGCAGACAACGTAATCTCTAATCCATATAGACAACTACCACAACTCATTAAGGTAGCATGGTCTCCAACAATGTTCTGAAAACTGGGAATTGGATGTTTGAACAGGGTAAAAGCTTTATATCCTAAAAACTTCATGCAAATAAAAACATAAAAGATAGTATAAACTTTTATGGTTGGTCATATACCATATATTTTGAAAATATGATTAATGAAATATTTTAATAGCTCTTATAGTTTATTAAACATATATTTACAAGATTATTTTTTATTTTTCACTTTTCTCTTAAACTTCAATAAATTTAGTAATTTGAATGCTTTTAAAGAGTAGCCATGATAGCTTACGTGGTAAAACCGTTCAACCAGGCTGTAGTGCATGGATTCAAACTGGCCAATCACATCCAGTTTTCAGAGTGTTCTCTAATGATAAAGTCAATCATCTTCTATATTAATTCATATCCAAGCCAACCTATATATTCACTGTTAACAGTTGCCAACTTCAGAGAGACTGGATAGCTCTTTCACGCTAATGTATTTTTCCTTGTTTCTTTCCTAGTTCTTGTCTTTTATGTCTATTATAGGAGAGTTTCTTATCCTCATTCTTTGTACTAATTATATTCTCCTTTCTTTCAATTATTTTTTTTCAAAACATAGACTAATACCAGCTTCAAATCTTTACTTCCTTCTCAGAAGACAAGAGTAATCCACGGACACAACTCCTTTATACGAATGGTTTCATCAGAGTTTAAAAGGGATATCCAACTAAGTTCGAGTGACAATCCAAATGGAGCAAACTGCACAGTTAAAAATGCATGTTTATGTAAATAGCATTATTAGACAGAATATTAACTCAAATTTCTCTCCCTTTTTTTTATTCCATTTCTGGATAAAATATTCCTGCTTCATTCCATTTGTTCTCAACAGATAATATACGAATATACCAAATGCCAAACTGAACTTAAAAGCCTTAGATTGAAGAATTAGGGTATGCAAAGTTTCACTATGCTACTGTGATGCAGGATGAGTAGAATTATTTACTACAGAATAACCAGAGAGGGCCTCATGCAGATGCACAGGGACCAAGAGGGAGAGATTTAAAAAAACCAAAAGCAGCACGGAGCCCAAGGAAAGCTGTGGCCTGTGAACTGCACTTATTTGGCTAGTTGACTAGTTGCTCACATGGCAAGTTTTTTAGTGATGCTCTAGCAGATGCTTCAATCTAATAAATAAACGTCACACTAAGATGAAAAAATTCATATCTTCAGCAAGGACAACTCAATTAGATGTAAGAAAGGCATATACCGCATTGCTGTGGTAATAAATTGCAGGACTGTCATCAGGTCCCCACCCATACTGAATGACCATTCGTGTAGCTATCTGTCAAAAGACACAATGAAGAGAGAGAGAGAGAGGGAGAGAGAGAAGTGGTCAGATTTTTTCTGCCCAAATAAAAACCGTGCAATAATTAATTTTATTACCCAAAGAACTGAAAACAAGAAAAAATCACATCTGCATTAAGTTATATAGAATTCCAACCTCTTGCGCCTGCTGTATCTCAGAAGAGGAAAGGATGTTTTCTTCCCCAAAAGGAAGTAGCATTTGGGAAGCAACATATGATCCAAAACAAAACACAAGTTTCTTTTCAAGATATGATCTTGATTCAGAATTCCCACTAATTGAACCTTCATTTCTTGCTTTTGTGATTTTTGTACATCCAATTCCCTGTGTAAAAAAAAGAGTGAGAATCTGTCATTGTTCATCAGGACTCAAATCTGTATAGCTTTCAATCAATTACCGCTTTATCAGCCTCCCAAATGACAGAAACCAATAACACAACTCATTCCTAAGTTCACAATTAGCATAGATATATTATACGCCCATCTTGCATTCAAATGAATGGAAAAATACGAAATTTGACAAATAGGAAACTCAAACAAGGAAACAATGATGAGAAATGACCAGTATTCAATAGTACACAACCATTAGAACTTAAACAATTAGCACTCCCTGAGTTATGAAAGCCTTGGCAACATCCTTAGCATATAACTCCGAGAGTTGTATGACCATAACAACCGCCTTGACATTCTTCCAGCTATTCTCCAACAGACAACTCCTAATTGTATTTTTTTAACCTTTTGGTAAGAGAACTAATCAATTTCTTCAATTTGTTTCAACTAATGGCTCCCTTAACCTTCTTTAGCTGATCTAAAACTCCATGAATCTCACATCTAGTAACACAACAATTACCAGTGCCTAAGTCTTCAATCCATGATTCCATCAAAGCGAAACAGAGCACCAAGGCACAGTACAAACCAAAGGGAACAACCAACAAACATGCCACCACAGTTTCAATCTCCACAGAAAGACTTTAGGTTTGAAGCACATTTTGCCTCTAGCACTCACCCATATTCATAACAGAGGGGACGATAAAACATTTACAGAGTTGTGTGGTTGCCTATCAATTACTCCGCAACCTCAAACAGCCTCCTTATTAACAAAAATCAATAACGTGGCAATCACTCCTGATTTCCAGCAGTCAAGACACTTATAGTTTCCTTTATTTCCCAAGACCAATAGAGCTGTTACTAACCCAAGTACCAAGTAAGAAGACAGGGAAGCAATACGCCTGATATAAAGACAAATACTAAGTAAAAAGTCGGGTTTCTGCAGTCTATATTATGTTGACATACGACACACTCAAGATTCAAGATGTAGAAAAAATGTGGCCACTTCCAGCAACAAAAGGCAGGCTAGGAAGGTGCAACCAAATATGAAGGAGACAGTGCAGATTCAGTCTTCTTCTCTTTAATAATGTTCTTTCGTACAATAATATTAGCAATGGTATAAGCATATAAGCAATGGGACACATGGGAAAAAAATAGAGAAAGAGAAATATGATGCAACATTTATATTTCGAGTCTTTAACTGATCTTAGGAATCATCTAATATTCAATGAATACATTTCATTAATATTAGGGGAGGAGCTTTAATTCTTCCTGTTTTTGAAGTCAGTGACTCAACTATTGCTAAATATTACATAGAGGGTGTGGGCTAGTTTCCCTCACAGCTACTCCAATGACATATTGATTCTACAGTCCAGGCATCCTTGTCTTCACCTTATTTGAGAAACAGCACTTTTTTCAATCAATAATCTATCATTTATGAGAAGTCAACCAATTTCTAGCACTTCTTCCCACTTGGTGCAAGTCTTTATTGTAACATAAAACATCAAATAAAAGTCCGGCCTGCAGGCCAGACAATTAAAAAGTACAGCAATAATTTCACATCATTAATCTTGTTCTGTTAAGAAGAAGAGCAATAATGAAAAATTATTTAAACAGTGTTGCTTCAAAAATAAATATAACCCTTCATCCAAATACAAAAGCAGACTAAAAGTGAGTATTATTAACCTGCCACGACAGAGGTTCAAGCCATAAATTATCCACAACATCAAAATTTGGTAAGAGAAGAGCAATAAGACCCCGACCAGCAGCCCAGACAGCATGCGGAAACTTGGTCTCCCTCGTCCACTGGACATCAAAGTACCACCTCATAACTCATTTCTCATATTAACAGATCAAAATTAGATTTGGACATCCAAAATGAAGAAAACTGGGACTGCTACTATGCTCAAGTTTAAAAATAGAAAAAACTAAGTAAAGTTGCATAATAGAAGAGCATAGAGAATGAGTTGACCACATTATAAGCTTAAGGACAAGATAGTTTCTCACATCCACTGGAGGGGTCAGAAGCTCTATCCCATTACTTATCTGACCATACGGTTCCATCAAGTCAACAACATGCTGCAGATCTTCTTTTGTCAATGTTAGTCCTAGATGATTCACGAACATTTTGGTAAGCTTCCTGACAATTGTGGTCTTCCGCACCCATTGGGGGATCATAGAACTGAAAGTCTAAGCAGAGGCAATAAATATATTCCTTTTCCTTCAGGACAAGGCAGTTGAAACTAAACATCCAAAACATCATTATGAAAAGAAAAGGGTAAATAACAGACTCAAGAAAACAAAGAGTAGAAATATGATGGAATACACTGAAAATGACAATCTAAAAACTTAGAAGTGAAAGGAAAGTCAAGCACAATTAAATGAAGATACAAGTGCAGTGTCAGTTTATGTTAGACACAAACCAAATTGACAGAAATTATATTATTTTGACGTAGCAAAAGGAACATATAAAATTAATTTCCACAACCTAAGGAATACCGAAAAATAAAATAAAGGAGAAAGCACTAAAAACAAAAGTAACAGGAAAAAAAAAATTGTCAGATGAAACATATTAGCCAATGTCTCAGCAATGTATACCCAAAAATTCACTTTTTAATAAAGAAGCTTCAAGGGATATCATTCAAGTACTTTCCTATTTTTTTGTTTTTCTTTGTTAGGGGGAGGGATTCGGTATAGTATGGCAGTGACACACTGTTGTTAAAGGAGCTCTTGACATCATGCACAGTGGCATGTAGCAAAATTGCAATGTGACACACATAATTATTTAATTTAAAACAACTAAAACAGACGAGTATATTAAAATATACACATGAAAACTAAGATGTATAAGAAGTTCTTTTTGAACATGTTTCTAAAAGTAAAAACAGTATGGGAGGTTAACTATCATCTATCATCTATTCTAGACAAGAATTTGGGCTATCAACCCTCGGCACATATTCCTGTAGGTTCTGTTTTCATGTTCTCACATACTATCCCAATATGGATAGGTTACTTGATGAATCCAATTGAACTTAAGCCTCCTTCTAAGGTCAGATTTTTTGTTTAGACAACAAAATTTAACATGATTAGCACTAATGACATTTAGTATGTTTACACCATATACAGCCTTCTCCTGATATTTGTGTCATGAGTAAGGTTAATTTTGAATCAGCAGCACATCCATTTTCACATTCTCAAGTAGCTGTCATCTTATCGAACAAGTTGTTCAGAGTTTTACTATTTTATGAGAACAACAGCTGTGGGAATATAGACCTTCAAGCAATTTCTCTGGACAAGATAAGGGTCCCTTGGCAGAAATAGATGGCTAAAATTTGTGGAATTGTGTAGTTGATTGTACTCTTGTGTATTTGATTGAAGAGGAATGCTCCCATTTTTAATGGTGTCTCGTGGTTTCTCCAGTTAGCATGGGACAGACGTGTTTGTATTTCCTCTAGCGTTCATTACATGGTTGCTTCAGAGGATTGTCTCTTTCCAAAATGCAGAGAGATTAGAAGGCCTTGTTGTTTTCCTGATGCTTCTCTTCTCTCCTGTTCCTTTTCTTTTCTTTTATTCCTTTAGGAGGATTTCTCATCCACTTTCCTTGTATCAATTTTCCTTCTAAAATTTCTTTTTCTATGCGCATGTGTGTGTGTGTAAAGATAAACAAATATTAGCAGTTACCATAAAAGTTAAAAAAGTTAAATTCTTACTGCAAAGAAACTACAGTAGCTCATTAGTTCATCAGTGTCAAGAACTTTGCTCTGGAAGGCACCTCCTTCTAAAGCCACAGGAACTAGTTGAAGTTCAATAGGACGTAAAAGAGCTGTCTTCTCAGCAACCTGAACATAACAATATTTGAGTCCATAAAAGCAAAAGAAAAAGGGAATAAACTTTTTGAACCCAAATGAGAGGAATAAAAATTGGAGAAAACCAAGGAATAAGATACAGGTAAACAGCATTTAAGGACAGCAGAATGGGTGTTCATCCAAAATGGATCAATCCATTCTCCGTCAGCTTAGGCTATTGCAACAATCAGTTCTTAGTACCCTATGTCCTTATTATTGTTCATATTTTCTCTAATCCCCAATTGTGTTGGTAGGCTCTAGCGCAATATTCTCATTCTATAGGCTGTATTTTGCTCCCTTATCCCATTGTACTATTTTCTTTTCTTTAGCAGTTTTTTTTTTTTTTTTGGGCATTATGAGGATTTCTAATCTTCTTGTTCAGTATTCTCCTTCAATATAGTCATCTTTTATCCAAAACAGTAAAGAAAAGGAAAGAAAGAAAAAGAGAAAAAAAAAAAAAAGGTGTTAAAGGCAAACAATTTATGAAACCTAGATCATCAATTTGAGTACAAGCACATTTATATAACTCAGCAAGAAAAGATTAAGGAAAATTGGCAAAATAAAAATAAAACTAGATATGCATAACCTTAATACATGAATTCAGAATAAACCTTTTTCCAATCTACATAATCAATGAGCTGCTCATCCATGGTTTCCTTTGCAGCCAAGTATAATATTTTTTCTCTCTCTGCTTGAGTTGGCCTTTGAAGATGAAATATTCTATCCATGCGACCTGGCCTCTGCAAGGCCTCATCAATTTGCTTGAGACTTCTAGTAGTAGCCATCAAAACAACCCCATCTTGTTTCTCAAATCTGTAAAATATAAAAGCATTTGAATTGAAAAAACTGTGCATTGCATAGCAGTTTCTGAATTATGAGCTTGTAGCTCCTATCTGTGGCGAGTAGACAAGCTTACAACTTTTAAACCTATTCTCGAATGGATTGTGTATCTAAGGTCAAAAGAACTAAGGTTTCAGTACATTAAATAATTCAAACAGCTAAAGAAGATAAGAAAAGTATGTACAGGAGATATAGGCAAATTTCTCCCATGCTTTCAAGTCGTAACAGCTTAAAGATTTTATTTCTTGGGTTGGTAAGCAGGATTCTTTACTCAGACCAGAAAATTGGCTGGAGAATCTTTTTGAGGTAAAATTTGCCTTTCTGGAGTTTATATATTGACAATATCTTGAAGATCCTTTGTATCTGTTATCAATGGAATGCCACTGTTTGATATGCAAAGAGATTGGGCAGCTTTGCTGCAAAGTAGTCAAAGGTGCTAAAGTGCCTTAGGTGAGAGGTGCCAAATAGGTGCTTGCCTAAGTGAAGTATAAGGTGTTAAAATAGGAGGAAAAACAAAAGGGCTAAAAACATGCTATATAAAATAAGTATATAAATAATTGTAACTTTGTAACAACACTTGACATATAAATCAACTATTCAAAGTTGGAAACATAATAATATTGGGTCAAAGAGACATAATAATCATCAAATACACTAAATTTAGGTCACTACTATCACCATTCAAGCATAATAATCATTAAGTCATAACTATAATAAGATTAAGTGCACTTATAAAATTATTAAAACATTTTGGCTTGGCTTCTTAAGCTAACCTTAAGTTAAAAAACGTAATTGGCACACTGATGTAACAAAGGCGCTCACTTGGACTGTGCAAAAGGTGCTACCAGGCAAGCGCCTAGCTGGAACCAATGGCTCTCACACCATGAGGCACTGTCCCCAAATAGGGCCTCAACTTAGGCGCTAAGGTCAGCGCCTTTGATAACATTGCTTTGCTATTGTCTTGTTTAAAGCTTACCCTCCTCCATCCTTGGTACAAAGGAATACTGTTTTATTATTCTAAAATTCAATACAATAATCCTTACAACAAAGTACTTTCCTATTTATAAGCACCAGACCCTACCTTATTCTTGTAACTAACTCAACTGCCTAACTACTGACAACGCTTAATAACAATTCGGCTAACTAACAATACCTCACAAACAGTTCGACCACTCTCCTTTAACAATTGCCATGTAACAATTACACCCCCCTAGAAAGAATGATCCTTGTCCTTAAGGATCAAAACTAAGCAATAGAAAATTTAAGATACAATTCACGTATGACATTAGCATCCTCCCATGTAGCATCTTTAGGGTTAGTAAACTTCCATGAAATCAATAACTAGGTGATAGGAAGATGTCCTTTCTAAATCAGCTTCCGTCCCAAAATCCTCTCAGGTTCCATATCAAAGTACCCATGACTGTCTACTCTTGGTAATGTAGCATAAGCCTTGTCTGTATTTCCAATATGTTTCTTTAACAAAGACTCCAATATGCTTCTTTAACAAAGACACGTGGCAATACTGGATGCAGCAGGCAACTCCAATCTGTATGTAACAGCCCCCACCCTCTCTAAGACCTTGAATGGCCCAAAACACCAAGCAACTAACTTATGCAAGGAGCTACTGGTTAGCTGGTTCCTTCTAAAAGGCTGTATCTTCACATACACCCAATTTCCTACCTGAAATTCCCAGTCTGTCTGCTTTTTGTTTGCATTCTGTAACATACGATTCTGAGCTTTTTTCAAATTATCTTTCAACAACCTTATCGCAACTTCTCTCTCTCTCTCAAACTTTTATCTACCACCTCATTAGATGAATCACCTGCTAAGTATGACAAATGTATACGAGGAGGTCTCCCATATACAGCCTCAAATGGAAACATTCCTATTGATGAATGAAAAGAAGTATTGTACCAGCATTCTGCCAAGGGTAACCACTTTACCCATTGTTTAGGGTGATCACTCTTCATACAACGAAGATACCATACCAAACATCTATTCAACACCTCTGTTTGACTGTTAGATTGGGGATGGTATGCAGACGAATAGCAAAGTTTAACCTTATGTAGCTTAAACAATGCTCTCCAAAACCTCCCACAGAAAATGGGATCCCTATTCGTAACAATACTTCGAGGAAACCCGTGCAATCTCACAATCTGACAAAAAAACATTTGTCCTGCATCCACCACAAAAAAAGGATGTTGTGAAGCCAAAAAATGAGCAGCTTTTGTAAATCAGTCCAATACCACAAGAGTAACAAATTTATTATAGGACTTAGGCAATCCTACAATAAAATCCATAGATAAGTCTGTCCAGGTTGCTTAAGGAGTTGGAAGTGGTTGCAATAATCCAGGTGTAGCTATATTTTCAACTTTAATTACTTGGCATGCTGAACATTCTCGAACAAATCTTCTCACTTCTTTCTCCAATCCCTTCTAATAGAAAATTAAAAAAATCCTCTTGTAAGTACCCAACATGTTTGAATGCCCCCCCATTGGATCCATATGAAAATGTTTAAGTAACTCAATACGTAGCTCTGCATCATTTCTCACAACCAACTTCTCTTTTCATCTTAGCCCATGTAAACTTCGGATGAGAATCAAGATTAGCCTCCAAAGCTTCAATTAAAAAGACTAAAGTATCGTCAGTCCTCTATGTATCATAAAGTCTCCTATTCATACTAGAAACCACAGAAGTTACTGCAGAACAAGAGCCAGAAACTTCAGCTATTCTTGACAATGCATTTGCCACAATGTTCTCTTTCCCTTTCTTATAGCATATTTCATAATCCAATCCCCATAGCTTGTGTGCCCACTTAAAATATTCAGGTGACTGTTTTTTGCTCGAATAAGTACTTAAGTGGCAACTGGTCATTGAGTATCACAAAATACTAACCACACAAGTACTGCTTGCATTGTTTTACTGCAAATATGATGGCTGTCAGCTCCCTCTCATGCAGACAATACCCATTTTTTAGCAAAACGGAGCCTTACTAGCAAAGACTACGGGTTACTCATCTTGCAATAAAACAGTCCTTGTACCAACGTTAGAAGCATCAGTCTCCAACATAACGGTTTTTGAGAAGTCTGGTAACTCCAACACTGGTGTAGACGATATAGCTTCTTTCAATTGCTCGAATGCCTTATTAGCTTCTTCTAACCATAGAAAGAAGCCAAATCTTTAACAAATCTGTAAGTGGCCTACTTATCATTCCATAATTGGAAATGAACTTCCTATAATACCTAGTCAATCCCAAAAATCCATGGAGTGACTTGATATTAGTAGAAACCAGCCAACTAATCATGGAACCCGCTTTCTTTGAGTCTGCTACCACACCTTCTCTTGAAATATAATGGCCCAAATACTCAATTTGCAAAGCTCCAAAGATACATTTAGATTGTTTTACAAACAAAACATTATCCCTCAATGTCTGCAAAGTAACTTGAAGATGTTTCATGTGATCTTCCCAACAAGAGCTATACATTAGGATATCATCAGAGAAGACTAAGATGAATTTCCTAAGGTAAGCTCTAAACACAGCATTCATCAACCCTTGAAAGGTTGCTGGTGCATTTGTTAATCCAAAAGGCATCAATTTGAACTCATACAATCCTTCGTGAGTTCTAAAAGTTGTTACGTGTACATCTTCCTCTCACTCTAATCTAATGATAACCCACTCGAAGATCCAGCTTGGAGAAATACATAACACCATGTACTCATCCAAAAGTTCTTTTATAACAGGAATGGAAAATTTGTTCATAATAGTTTGATTATTTAGCCTTTTATAGTCCACACAAAATCTCCACAAGCCATATTTTTTCTTCACCAAAGCCACTGGGGAAACAAAAGAACTTGAGCTAGGTCTGATGACCCCATTTTGTAACATTTCTTGCACTAGCCCTTCAATGGTATCCTTCTGCACAGGACCATACTTATAAGGCCTGCTTGAAATTGGTTGTTCCTCCTTCACAGGAATAGCTTAATCAAATACCCTTGGTGGAGGTAATGTTTTCGGTTCCATAAAAACATCACTATATGACTGCAGTAACTCATCTATTTCCTTTTGCTTTTCCTCGGCAACAAATACTAGTGGTGGAACTTGAGAATCATCTGTACAAGTCCCTACCTACAATAGAAATGATTGCTGACCCTGCATAAAATTCTTCTGTTGAAAATCATTACTTTCCAACTGTCAATCAGCTTTAGAAATTCCATGCAACTCATAATACTCTCCATGCAATTGAAAAATCATTATCTGATTATGTAAATCCCATGTAATTTCTCCAAGTGTAGCTAACCATTGAACACCCAAAATGAGGTCATAACCTCCAAGTGGCATAACTAAAAAAATACCAATAAACCACTTGTCCTCCATACTCCACTTCAGCTTTGGACACTTAGTTGAAACAATTAATTTCTCCCGATTCGCAACTAATACCCTTGTAGCTCCTATTGGACAATTGTTCAACTCCAATTTTTTAGCCAAGGAAATATTCACAAAATTATGAGTGCTACCAGTATCTACAAGAATTACTACCTCCTGTTTCTTAATGAATCCTTTAATCTTCATAGTTGAACATTTGGAAGTATAATTTTCCACAGCGTTCAAGGAAGCTACTGCAATATCCCCTTGAACATCCTCCTTCTTTAATTCCTCTGTATCATCCCCCTCTTCCTCAGCCACTATCATGAATACCTAAGAAGTATGACATCAATGATATTTCTCAGAACACCAATAACAAAGACCTATGCGACACTTCTCATCCATTTCTTAGTTCATTAGTTGTTTAACTTGCTTCTCAACTCCCCCTTTTCGCAGAGATTTAGTAGCTGAATCCTGCTGAGAATTTGGCACCGTTAGAATTTGGAGTCCGATGTACTACCAACTGATGATATTGACTTAAAGGAAGAAGCATCATAACTGAAAGTGTTTGCTGGTGTAACCTGAGACAAAACACCCAGCTTAGTCCCACAAGCAACAATCATAGATATTTCTTGTAATTGTGCCAAATAGAAGTATTGCTCAGCAATTGAGGTATGAACATTCTCATTAAAGATTCAACCTCCAGCTTAAGTCCTCCTAAAAACAAGCTTATAGCGATAAGCTCCAGTAAATCTAGCTGAGCTTGGAGAACTTTGAACTTCTCTTCGTACTCCACTACTGAATCCTCCTGTAGCAAGTTCTTCAATTCTGCCATTGGATCAATCTCAGAAAGATCTCCACACTGCTCTGGCATCCTATCCATATAATTGATCTAGCCTACCTCTTGCAATCGACATTTCTTAAAGAAAGATTGATGCCACTGTAATGCAGGACCTTTTAGATTATACCGACGTGTTTCACTCGCTACCCCAAGGGAGTATCATCCGCCTCAAAAAAGTGTTGACATCGGTATGCCCATCCCTTAAAATCAGCACCTTCGAACCTCAAAAACTCCACTCTAATGAATTTCATCTGAAAGGAATAAGTGTCTCCGACAGCAGCGTAATAACTTGTGGTTGTCCATTCGTTGTCAAACGATTACCATTCACATTCCCACTCATAACCTCTTTATTTTGCGCTACTTTCACTACCAGCTTAGCCACAAGCTCTTTGATTCTACACAAAAAGCCACACAATTCTTGAATATCAGCCTTCAATTGGCTGAATTCTACCTCAAATTGGCAAAACTGGTCCTGTGAACGAGTATAGCGAGTCATCCTGCCTAAGTGCAGTCTTTGATACCAATTGGTACGGAGCAATACTGTTTTAATGCTCAGAAATTCAATACAACAATCCTTACAACAGAATACCTTCCTATTTCTAAGCACCAGACCCTACCTTATTCCTGTAACTAACTCAACTGCGTAACAATTAACAGAGCTTAATAACAATTTGGCTAACTAACAATACCTCACTAACTGTTTGACCACTCCCCTTTAACAACTGTCATGTAACGTTCCTCCTTCATGATCTTCTTTCTTTCTAGTAAAGCTTCTTTATCTACCCCTCTCCCCCAAAAACCACCCAACCAATCTAAAAATACTAGAAAAAATATAAGGGTCCAAGTTGATGCCACTCCAAAGTTGTACTTGGGAATTGAAATAAATTACAAACTGCTCCACATCTAATAGGCTGTTGGTGTCTTAACTTCCTTACCAATTACATAATTCATTCACACTTCAAATATGAGATTTGTACAACATTAATGGTGCAATTATACTAATATTTCTTCTGCTTTATCAAAATTTAATCCACCCATAATTACTTCTACCATATCTTTGATAATTACCCATCAAGCTCCACAAGCAATTGATTGATGAAAGCCTCATGATCTTGATTTTTGGTATGGATAAACTTGCCACGTACACCAGCAAATAGGTCAAAATCCTCCACAAATATGATCACAGGAGCCTACAAAAGGCTACAAATAATCAGGAAAAGATAGGTAATCTAGAATTGAAATAAAGTATACTCCTATTGAAGATTAGTAAATTCATGTAGTGCCAGCTTACTCAAGCACAGATAGATACAAACATACATTACAAAAATTTGTTGACTAATATAACTATCCAATGATGGATAATAAAATAACATGGCTAACTACTTAGATCAACATAAGGTAACAACAAACAGTAAATCAAAATTGTCAATGTGAATTTCATATTATAAGACCCAACTTATTCCCTGCGAACAATATTTTTACTTTGAACTATTCCACACAAAAAATTAATGAAATCTCCATTCATAAGAGTGCAAGTATAATTAAAAATAAAAAAAGGGTATATAATGTCAAGGTAGCGTAAAGGGGATAACCAAATCCCTTGCTGTTTGAAACAATTCGCGAACATTGGATGCACTTTGTCCAACCCACAGCCCAGCTTCCAGTTGTTGGGCCTTAATTTCAACAACAGGCACCCTAGCTTCTGCAGCTATAGCCAGTGCTAGAGATGTCTTTCCTGTGCCCCTCTCACCTACAATAAGAACCCCCTGCAACATAAGAAACAGTTGCCAGGAGCTGATCTTAGCAGGTGATATAGAAATTGTAAATCATATTGTGCATGCTGCTGTTATGCAATGAATGTGCTCTACCAATGGTTTGAAATGCTGTTGAACTACAAGTTTATAATAGCTCAAATCTGATTTCCACAAATTTTTGTTACCAAAAGATTAAAGTCAATATCTTGCAGAGTAACTTGTATTCATTAACCATGTCTATCTATATGACTCAGACAACAGATAACTCTTTATTTTTGTCAATAGGTGGACAAATAAAATCACAAGAAGTCACTAAAAAAGTTCAAGGTCAATCTCGTCTATAACTTCAACACTTAAACAGGAGTATAGGAATAAGTGCAACTTCATCCATTTTAAAATTACAAATAGGGAATGAATAATTCATAAACAGGGCTATGATTCAAGTAAACTAGAAGTACTTCAATTATTGCATCAAAAACTTCCTTGTAAGAAGGGTTTGAAAGTAATTATAACAAGGTTAAAACGAATCTTACATTAAGCGATAAGGTGGTAAAATAACAGCTCGTTCATTTAAAAGCACAACTATATCTCTTTTTTTCAGGGTAGGAAACTAAAAAACAAACCCATATCATTCCAGTAATAATAAAAAGATGGAATGCCACTCATATCAAAATTCAGTTCTATATTGAAAAAATAAACACACAGCATTAAGATTTGATAATAATTGCAGAAGAGTTTTATGTCATGTCCATATGAAGCATACACAAAGAGACCCAAGAATGTAACTTAAAATTTTTCCTTTTTTGGCTGAAAACAGGATCATCATGTTATGTATCAAATTACAAGGGAAGAACCTCAAAGTTGATAAATAGAAAATAGAGCCAATGCTAATGTCACATTATTGCAACAATAAATAAAAAACCCAAAAAGAAAATAATGTCATGTCTTGCTGACAAACATTCATGATAATAGCATACCCGAGGTGCCCTTGCACCCATTTCTTGAAAGGCTCTAGGATTTTGCAAAAAGGCCACAACTTCATTGATTTCCTCTCTCATAGACTCAATACTAGCAAAGTTCTTCAATGGTATTGGTGGCTTCTTCACCCTCTGCAGACCAGCAATGGATATTGCAACTTTTTCCACATAAAATTTGATGATATTAGAACAACAAAAGAGTAATTTGCCAAGTTTTAACCTTCATCTCTTCAAAAGCCGTCTTTATAGGATCAAAGCCAGCCTTTTTATTGTGCTTGATTCTTCTGAGTTTTTGAACCACATACAATTTCTGCAATAAATTAATACCGCCTAATCAAAGGTTGAATCATGATGCCATAAGATCTATTCACATGGCATCTAGGAAATCATCAGGCAAAAAAGAAAAAAGGCGATGGGGCACCATTCCATCCAAAACAAGAAAAAGTAGCTGATAAATGGAAAAAACAATTACAATCCATACTTTTATCCCAAAAAAATATTACAACCTGTAGAAGATAACAAAGGATGATAGATAAAATAAAAATTTAAACATCAACAAAGATAAAGTTACCAGCTGGCTTGATGATGCAATCAACTTGTACAACAGATTGACCATGCAGCAAAAAATATGAGCTTGAAATTGAAAACTACTCTCCACATACAGTCAAAATCATTGCAATGGTTACAAATCAACAAAATAATGTTGCACCCTATATAACCACTTTTTTCTTTTTGTTTCTTAATTCATGATGACATTCAACTAAATCAAGACTCACAATAAAATGTATTATTAACAAATGCCATGTTGCAATCAACCCCTTCAATAATGATGTCTATGAGACTTCGGCATTCCAAAAAACAAGGCTTTTTGAACATCACAGAAAAAATAATAACTTAAGAATAGTATGATAAACCACAATGAAACATGAAAAAGTGACAGGCACTGATTTCTGGGTTTAGAAAAGATATGAAGAGAGAAAGGAGAGGATGAGTAGAATAAGAATCACACTCCACTAAAGACATAGTCCATTCTGAGAAGTCCAAAATATTTTCAGAACATACTTCATTCCTAATGCTCCAGACATTTCGTTTGAATACATTATATATCATCATCTAAAACTACTTGGAAGTTATCTCAAAATAACTCTTGACACTTGGAGAACAACTCCTTATATTGGGTGGTTATGATCAGAGTAACCAACCTTATTTAGTACAAATAATTTCTGACAGCAACGATAATTAACTGCCAATAACTACCCACAACTGACATATAAAATCTGTAACTGTAGCATAAAACTTCAATCAACTGCTTTTGAAATCCTGTCACAAATGTCAACTACAAGTGCTTCTCCACTTCTTTCTTCCTCCTTGAATATGTTTTCAGAGGAGGAGGGACAGGTGTCATACAAAAAGACATTCTAATAAATAGAAGTCAGTAATTGTTCTCATGCTGCATGACTTTCCTAAAATCCTGAAGCCAATTTACATTCAACTATGTCATGCTTTGACATTTAGTTTGGTGAAGCTAAATTGCAATGGCCTCCAAAGGAAGTGACTTTTGTAGTATTTCTTGATATTTCTATCTTCAACTGTAAGTATTCAGGTTAACTTCAAGAAATACTAAGTTCAACACATTATGGTATCACACTACAACATCAAACTTGGTTTAAGCAGTAGACGTCCGAGCATAGAATATTTTCTTAAAGCATGATAACAATCAGATGGCAACTTAGACATTTGACATGCCACAAGCAAAAGAACAAAGAAGTACCACTCGCCGCAACTTCTGCACATTTGGATCTCTTCGTAAAGGGCCATAACCTAAGAGACTTGGAATTGTTCTTGTCATAAATTGGAATATGTGAAACAAAAAGAACCCGAATATAGCAGTTCTGATGAAAAACCAAATAAACCAGCTGGCATCATCTGTTTTTCTGGATTTGAAAATCAATTCTGCCTCTGATTGCCATTTCAAGTACCAAGTCATCTCAACTGTCTGTTCTATTTCCTCTGGCCAAGCCATCCCCAATTCCATCCGTACCTGTAACAGGATGACAACAGAACTTTAAAGTATTCATTATGAAAATCTAAGCACCCAAATTGGCATGTGGCAAGTTATAAGGTCAAGAATACCGGGTAAGGGACTAAAAACTCCACAATAGGAAATACTATCATCATCAGAATGTCATTAGTTGTATTCTTAATTTTCTCGAAGAGCCAATTTCTTGCGTACAATACAATTCCAGAATTCCATAACCCACTCAATAAGTGATGAGACAACCGTAATGTCAAGAGAAACTGTTGACGTATATCCAACTCCGAGAAAGGAATCCACATCAAATGAACAGTTGTTGGAATACCACAAGCAAGCATTTTCATGTACAGCCCATCAAAACCCCCAAAATTTTCAAAGAGCATTTCATATTCCTGAAATATAAAAAGCAAGGATAAGAAGCTTATTAATAATCATCAAACAAGAAATCCAGAAAAAAAAAAAAAAAAAAAAAAAAAAGATCTTTCTATGAGAAACACATATACTAAGTTATAACCTTTAAGTCAATAAAAATTTCTTTCTCCTCCCCCTTGAGAGCAAGATACATGGCACCCCAATCATGTCTAATCCGGGCATGCTCTATAAGCTTTTTGGAGACAGCATAAGGAACAGCCATTGGATCCATTTCCCATCTATTTTTATCTTCATTGTACCAAGTCCTTGACACTACTCTGTCTCTGTCCACAAGAATCCGTTCCTGCAATAAACAACTTGTACTTAGTAATAAAACAGTCATGGCAGACAACAAAAGTCCAACAGAAGCGTTCAATCCGGCCGCATGTGAAAGAAACAATTGAAAACAAATATATTCCCCCCCCCCCCCCCCCCAACAAAAAAAACAAAAAAAGGTTAATGAGGTGCTCTAACATTGTGTGGAGAAGAGAAACAGACAGCATAAATAAATAGCAATGTACATTGTACAGGATACTTGATTAACTTATTTAATGGATAATGAAGTTGCAATAGATTATAATATGGCCTTTTGCAATTCCGTCTATTAGTGAAACAAATTCAAAAAAGACTGAATTAAAGGTGCCTAACAGTCATAAAATAAAGATAATACAACAATTGTGCTTCATCATGTGAGGGTCAACTGGATTTGCCTGCATAAAACTGAACAATACTTTGCAGTGCGTCCTTGGTCCCTTCTTTTTTTATGAAAAAAGAGAATAATACAAGGAGGTACAAACTTAAGCAAACTGAATCTAATATGTTAATATAAAATACCCAAAGCTTTGATACCCTAATAAGATCCTTTAATATCTAAATTAATGAAAGGGGTGAACCAGTAAAATTTTTAATAAATAAACATATATAGCTCAATAATATATAATTAAAACTACATTAAAAGAAATGCAGAACCTGTCTTTTGGCCACATATTGTCTGCCAAACTCAGGATCTTCTATTAAATTCCGTTTTAATTCTGCTTTAGCTTCTTCACGCCATTTCTTCCAACCATGGTACAAATGGATACCAATAGCATTAGGAACCACAACCTCCTTATTTCCAAACAACCACTTCAGCTCAACTTCAGGAAAACCCTTCACCACCTCGTCCACTGGTGTGTAAGTGATAGAGCGATTTTCTGTGCCAAACTTCTTCATATTATTTCTTATCCGAGCCTCCAAATTTCTTTGCAAGTCCCTTGAGTCTTTAAGGCCTTTTCTCAAACGTTGAGCCAAATTGATGGAGTCTTGATCAAAATATGAACCAAGATCATCAACTTCCAAAATGCTGGGAAGAATTAATTGTTCCAAATGTTTTCTTTGCACAGTTTCCAAATCTTTCTGAAGATCATATTTTGGGAGCTTAGTAACTGATCTTTTAGGAGAACTGCAACCACATAACCAATGTTCACATAAGGACATATAACTTCACAGGAATTGTACCAAAAATAAATATGAAATTACATGGACTTATTTATGATTTGTCGTTCCAAACATCCAAGCATGAAATTCACACTCAGGCACCCAACTTAGAAATTTCAAGATATGAATTCCCATCACAGTAAAACTTTAGAGAAGACAGTTTCTCTTCTCTTCTCTATCAAGTCCTTTGACCACAAAATTCCAAATGACATACTGCAGAGTGAACATATGATTATGACTAGACTACGGAGAACCACCACCAATTCTTCTTCAACATATCTCCCCTGTGTAGCAAAATTCAAAACCAAGTCTATATCCAGGTAAATTAGTAAAAGGTTCTAATATATTTTCTTAACTATTAGACTTGGACTTGGGCTATCCTACTCTGCTCACTAAATCCATTTTACATATAAAACAAAACTTGGGAAAAGTACACTAAAAAATCATGAGTATTTAAGAATACATTCAAGTTATCAAGGTATTTGAGAGAAAGTCATCATAATATACCTTATATTGTCTTTCTGTCTAATTTCCTGCTTGAATCTCTCCACCAACTGCTCACATTCTCTCTCTATAAAGGAAATTTCCCTTACACCGAAACTCAATGCTACTGTTTCTCGCCTCAAAATTGAGTCATCAATCTCACTAACTCTTTCCCATATCTCATTGTAATCCCGCTCCAGCTCACTCATTCTCTGGTCTAACCCCTCCATCCTTGCCTTATCTGTGTCATTAACCACCTTCCCTTTTAATTTATCATACTCTCCCTTTGCTTTCACTACCTCATCAATAATCTGCCCTGCCCTTCTGACCAGGAGCCCTCTGTCTCTCCTCAACTCTCCTACCTCCGCATAAAGCCTGCTCATAATCTCTCTTTGCAATTCCTCCTTCTTAAAATGTACAGCCTTCATCGCCTTCAGCACCTCGTTTATATTCCCATTTCCTTTCCTGACGTCTTCAATGCTCCTCAGTACACCTGACACCGTCTCTAACAAGCTCTTTGTGCAGTCAGCATACTCGTGGCCCTTTGAATTCTCCATTTTGTCTTTCCCCTTACCTTTCTTTTCCAAAATAACCTCATTCACCACAGGCGCGGCAATGGCAGGAACTCGGACTGCCCCGAGTGGAGAAAGACCAATGGCAAAACAAAACAGTGTATAAAAAAGTTGTCTCAATATGCCTTTGGATATGGTTCCCTCCAGTTTTTCATGATTTACACTAGCAACAGCTAAAACGTTTCCTTTGTCTTTCAACTTCACCGACTGAGAGCCAGTAGAATCGTCCAAAATTGATTCTTGTCCCCCTTCTGAACGAATGGGTTTCGGGGGAAAGCTAATGGCTTGAATACCAGACTCGAGTGACGTGATGTTTCGTCGTCTTTGCAAGGACTTGAATTTGAAACCTTGATTTCGAATTCGACGAACGGCATTAAATGGTAGACGTGAGGGAAATCTATATGGTGATTGAACTATAAATTGAAGGGCACAAGAACCATGAAATGGAGGAGATGGGACAATGGCTTCCATGGGATAAGAGCCAGAGTTCGAAGAACAGAATGTCCTAGGAAGGGAGAGCCATCGTAAGAACTTTAAGGAAGCACCAATAGGCGCTTTATCGCCCCGTTATCTTGCTAGGCTGCAGGACCTTAAAGGGGTTTAGAGTACTACAGCCATTTAGCGAACAGTAGCAAAGCAACCTCGGGGCGGAGGTTTATGATTACTTTGCAAAAGTGATAAATATTTCCTCAGCCCAAAAAAAGTTGTATATGTATTATTAATTATTCTTTGTTAGTACTAACATGAAAAAAAGTACTGGTTCTAATTTTTGAACAATGTAACCATTTGAATTTTTATAAATTAGTCATGACATATTAATTTTTTATAAATTTAAATTTATATAAATTTAATTTTTTATAAAATAAAATTTTAAATAACTAATTTATTATAATTATTTATGAGAAATTAATTGTCATCAAGCATAAAAATAAATGATCAATTTATTACTTATTTTGTACCAAAAATATAAATAACTAAGCATGACTTTTTAATTTAATCTATAAAATTACTTAAAAAGAAATAACTGTTTTGAATTTAAAACATTTATATATTTTTATTATTATATAAATCATATTTATTACACATGAAATAAGTGGTATACTTTATTCAAAATATAATACTCAATATTAAAAGTTAAATTTGTGCAAAATTCAAAACTTAATATAACGTTGTGGCTAGATCATCCTTCAATACTTAAAACTTAGCCTAATGTGATTACACTCAATTAGTGCTTAAGTTGGGATTGTATCTCACTCGGTCAAACCAAGTCTCTGTTTTTTTTCTTACAAAGTTATAGATTAACCCCCACACAAAAAAACTATTGTTTTAAGGTGTCATATGAAAAGATTAATATTTAAATTGGAACAAAACTAGTATTTAGAATTTAAACTTTAAAATTTGAAAAGAATCGAGAATATATATGTTTTGTCTATAAAATTTATCTGAAAGCAATGAAGATACTGAGCCATTACCAAGACGGAGGAAAATTCAAATCCTTTGCTTAAAGCATTCAGCTTTTCAAAGCATTTCCCTAGGTCATAAGTGCAATTCTAAGCTGAGTATTATAGGCGAAGATATTCATATGATGATTTGCAGGTTTGCAAAAGCTAAAATGGCACTCGTGGACGATGTTGCCAACAGCCAGGGGAGTTCTGCTTCAATAGAAACTTTTCCTTAATATCCTGTATTTTTATTTGTATTTTCCTGCTCTATGTCTCAAATAAAATAAAAATATTATTTTAAAATAATATTTAAAAAATTTTAGAATCGGACCTGATACCAAGTTAACCTAAAATCCAACCTCATTTGATCTAAACAAATTCTTCAACCTGACTTAATCCAATACCATACAACTAAACTAGATTGAATTGAAAATAAGGATGGTATATTGCTGTATTTAACATCTTTTCTACACATAAATAAATTTTTTATATTAAAAAATCTAAATATAGCATACAATTAGATTGTTTAATAAAAATTTAATGGCTCGTATTTTAAAAAATTGTTAGAATGTTTAATATTTTTAAAATTTAAATTATTTGATAAAAAATTAATAACTTAAATCTTTTTAAATACAAAAAAAATTAGATTCTCAAATGCAAAAATTTAAAATCTCTTATACACATTGGCCTATCATACTATCGTTATTTCAACTCAATTTATTTTCTCTTACATTTAGTATATATTATTCCATTATTGTCTTTCCCAATCAACTCTATAATTTAACTTCTCAACTTCAATAATTAAATTAATATAAATTTTCATTTATGATCAATAGATGTGATTAATTACTAAAAAAAACTTAAATTTTGAATTACTTGAAGGACTAATCACATTTTATGATTTTTTCAATTGACAAAATTACCCCTATACTTTATATTTTGTATTACATACAAATCACATTTATCCAAATCACCAAATATTCTTGCATTTTTCATTGTGTAAATTTTATTCTTAACTAGTTAGACTAACAAATAATTTATGGAGTTATTACTACTAATAATTGTATTACTTACAAATCATGTTCATCTCATTTACCAAATGATTTTGCATCTTTTATCACATAAATTTTATTCTTAACTAGTTGGATTAATAAGTAACTTATAAATATATTATTGTCATATTATAAATCATGTTTGCCCTAGTTACTGAATGATTTGTATTTCTTACCACTTAATTTTCATTATTAACTAGTTGGATTAACAAGTAAATTTTGGATTTATTACTACACGAGCTACGCTACTTACAATTTATATTCACCTCAGTTACTAAATAATTGTACATTTCTTACCACTTCATTTTTAGTTTTAACTTGTTAAACTAACAAATAACTTAAGGATATGCAAAACATAGTAGTAATAAGTTTATAAATTACTTGTTAGTCCAATCATTTAATGATAAAAATTACGTTATAAGAAATGCAAAAAATTTAGTAAATAAAGCGAATATGATTTGTAAGTAATACAAAATATGGTAGTAATAGATCTATAACTTACTTATTAGTTCGATCAGTTAAGAATAAAACTTACATGGTATGAAATGTAAAAATACTCAGTAACTAATGTGAACATGATTTATAAGTAACGCAAGCTATAATAGAAATAAATTTATAAGTTACTTGTTAGTCCAACCAATTAAAAAAATAAACTACGTGGGTAGCAATGTAAAAATGTTATGTAATTAAAGGGAACATAATTTGTAAGTAACATAAAAAATGGTAGTAATAAATCTATAAATTTAGGGGTAATTTTGTCATTCAAAAATTATAAAATGATATTAGGTCTTTTAGAATATTTACAAAATTCTAGGTATTTTTTATTAGTTAATTGCATCTTTTAATCCTAAATAGAATTTTGTTTCTTTTTTTTTTTAATTATTATCGATAGAAAGTACTTTTGTACATTACTCAAAATTATAAAGGGAAATTCAAATTTCTAGCACAACAAGGAATCAAAATTTTTATATAACATGAAACATTAGATTTAATTTTAAGATCACATGCAATCAAAATTAAAATTATTAATTACATGAAATCACTCAATTAAACAATAAATCATTAAATTTATGCAATTCATTTAATGTTATCTCTTCAATTCGCACGTTGATAATCAAATGCAACATATACTCTTAAAAAATAAAAAAATAAAGCATGTATGAATTTACTAAAAACAACTCGCCTACTCGTCCCTTTCATATACATATATATACATACATACATACATACATATATATATATATATATATATATATATATAACATTGGCATTTTCTTAGATTTTTCTTATAATTTATTCTTCTTCTTTTCTTAAAGTATTTTCTTGGTTTATAATTTTTTTTAGCTTATATTTGGGATTTTTTTAAATTTATATTTTTCATATGGCTTAATATATTTATGTTTCCTATATTTTTTTTTTTTTGGCTTACATCCCCATTTGTTGGTGTATCAAATTCACTACATTTTAATACTAGTTTATTTGCTTTATAATACTTTATATTTCTCCATTCTTTTTTATATTTGTTGGATAAATATTTTCTCACATAGTCTTTTCTTCTTCCTAGTGTATTTATCAGTGGAATTAATTATTGTCTATCATTAAAGGTTTTCCTAAAATCTTTTAAGATGGTGTCTAAGATTAGTCTTGGTAATTTTCTGTAAAATAAATCCATATAGAACTTTTTTTGTACAAAACTTGATAGTTTTGCTTTATAATAATATTTTGAATATTCGCAAATATATGAATTTATGTCTTTTGGGTCTAAGGTGCATATTCCTATTTGATGTAGTTTTGTTAATGTTCTTTCTATTTCGTGGTTTCATTGGCCCCACACTTCTGTCTAAAAATTCATTTCATAATATTTCTTCGTATTGTCTTATTAAGATAGCATAAAATTCTTTCCTTATGGTAAATTCATTTACTATCCATACATTGGCTCTAAACTCCTTTGTATTACTTTTCCACTATTCTTGAACTACTCCTGTAAAACTTAATTTGGCTAATAAGAGTGTTGTGGTTGTTTCTATATTTCTTTAATAATGTTATTAATTGAGCTTTGGTCTCATTCTTCGATTCTTTTTTCTTCATCTAAGTTTAGCCATATTCCTAAGTTTGATATTTGTCTTGTTTCATTTTGTTCTAATGGTGGTGGTGTAAAACTATTTGTTCCTGTTGGTGTGTAAGTTGTTTCATATAGAAGGCTTAAATCTTGATATCTTAATGGTTTTCTATATCCTAATTCATCTTGTTCTATTTCTTTTTCCCAATCTGGTCTACTACTTCTTGTATCATTCATATTAAATTCTCTACTTTGCAAATTATGAGGGTTTGCAGGGTCTTGTTCCTAGGGATTAAGATTGTTGGTTGAACTTCTTATAGTTAATCCACTCTGTATATTTATTTCATATAAATCTCTGGATACTAATGTCATGTTTCCTAATTTGTGTCTTTTTCTTCTAAGTTTTCTTATTCTCTTCCTATGATGGCTTCTATTTCATCTTGATATAATTCTTCTAATATTTGCATCATATTTATTTGTCTTGTTATTAATTGTTTTTCTTTCTTTTATAAGGTATTTCGTTTAACATAAAATCAGATAATTTTAATCCTATTTGGCATGTTATTTATACTGCTTGATCGTTTTCATCTTTACCTTCTTCTATTTGTGATTTTATTTCTGTTTGGTCATCTCTATTAGCTAATTTGCTTATTTCCTCAATCCATAAATTGTTATTAATTATTTCTTGTCCTTTTTGGAGTTTTTCTGTAAATATTCTAGTTTCTTCTACATCTTCATTTATTTATTGTTCTTTAATTTGTTTTTCTATTTTTTTCATCAAATATTGTTTCTCTTATTGATTTCATCATATTGATTTCATATCCTTGTTCAATTTTAGATAGACTTTCTTTTATTCTTAAGCCTAGTTTTATTTTTTCTATGATTTTCTTAATTTTTTTAATTTCATCTTTTATCTCTTATAATTCCAATGTAATCTCATATACCTTTTGTTCTAATGGTTTCGTTATTTCTAGTAATATTTTCATTCTATTATTTTAGGTCTCTGCATCTAATATTTTCTAATCTCTCCGGGAGTTCTTTCTATTGTTCCATCTAGATCATAGGTATCTAAGTCCTTTTGTATATATGGTTTTATAAAACAACCTAATTGTTTCATAAAAAACATATTTGTCTAATTTAATTGGTTAAAGGTATTATCTCCTTCACCTTCTAAGATGAAAGGAATTACTATTAGAGATTCATTTTCCATTGGCATATAAGAACTTCTTCATAATTTATTTTAATCATAAACACCCCATAGAAGCCACACAAACCCAAGGAATTCTAAGATACCATTAATAAATAAAACATTAATTGACCAAGAAATTGCAAAGTTAGGCATAAAAGATGAAATAATCAAAATTTATATCCCAGGAGTACAACTGCTGATAAAAGCCTATTTTAGAGCAAGAATAGATACACCTATAAAATTATTAATAACAAATAATAGAATAATAGATAATGTGTCAAATAGCCTTTTAGAAGCATTAAATGGAAATCTAATATATCAAAAATTTAAATGTACAATAAATACTTAATGTGCTATATCTATAGCTAAAATGAATATGAATAAAATCTTAGTAATATACCATAAACTAAAAGGAATAAAGGTGCCACCAAAAAGTAGGATAATTAATATTACGGGAATGGTAGGGTTAGTATTTTCTAATGAGCATAAAATATACAAAAGAAACTAAAGAAATATAACAATAGATAAAAATTTAATGCCTGTATTATAAGAACTTAAATTATATTAAGCATCCCAAAACAATTACAATTAGAATTAGATAATACCATGGAAATAAATCAATATGAAAATCCTACAAGATTAGAATATAGTAACAGACTATGAAGTCGAAGTATTAGGATTAACACACCTACTAAAATCAATATTAATATAGCTCATAGAAGAAGTATAGATGAATATAGACTAGAACATGAATCAATATTTTTATAATCCCAAAGCCAATCAAATTATGAAAGAAATCGATTAGTAGAGATCCCAGTCACTTCTAATTTAGCAAAAATACGTAGAAGAATAACAAAAAAAGAATTAACATAGACAAATAATAATTATATCCTAGTAGAAATAAAAAAGGACTGAGTATGGGTAGAAATGATAGCACTAATAGAACCCAATCATAGAAAAAACATAATACAATTAGAATATATAGATAATAATATTGAAATTGAAGAAAAAGAGATAGCAACCAAATAACATTAAGGTAATCTCATATTTAGTGTAAGAAACCAAATTTTTTCCAAAAAAAATACACAAACCTGAAGTTGACTTTTTGTCACGATTGAGTGTCGCATTTAGATATCTTATTAATTTCTTCATAACTTTATAGTGTTCATCCCTTAGTTGCTGCACGAATTTAGACACTTTATTTACACTTAAGGTAAGCTCAGGGTGTGTAACTATTATATACTATAACTCCCTAATAATTGATCAATACAAGGTAGGCTTTGTCATGATATCACCATTACATTGGCTTAATATCTTCCCTATTGGCATTGACGTTGCTTGACTATGAGCATTAAGCATATTGACTTTAAGTAGCAAATTTGTGATGTATTTCTCTTTGAGATAAAAGAATAAGATTTTAGGACAAATGCTTGACTTCAATCCCCAAGAAATAATGAACTTTACCAAGGTCCTTCATTGCAAATTCAGAGTTGAGTTTAACTATAAGTGAATGAATGTAAGTTAAGGAACTCCCAATGATTAATATGTCATCCATGTATACTAAAACATATGTGTAAAGTTAGGAAGTGACTTGAATGAACAGTGATGGATCACATTTGTTAGGAGAAAAACCATACTTGTAAAAAGTGAGTTAATTTTTTAAACCATGCTTAGGGAGCTTGCTTAAGGCCATACAATGACTTCTGAAGCTTGTAAACAAGAGCTTTATTATTGCACTCAAAATCGAAGGGGTTGCACCATGTAAAATTCTTTATAAAGAAACTCATTCAAAAAGGGCATTGTTAACATAAAGTTGTACAATAGGCAATTTTTTGATAGAGCAATAGTTAGTATCGTGTGAATGGTAAGAGATTTAAGCACGGGTGAAAAAGTCTCTATGAAATTAATGCCCAGCATTTAATGGAAGCTTTTAGCTACAAGCCTAGTCTTGCACTTATTTATAGACCTATATAGATTTTCCACAACCTTGAAGACCCATTTACAGCCAATAGGGGCATAATTAGATAGTTATTTAACAAGAGATCAGGTCTTGTTCCGGATTAAAGCTTGATACTCATTACAAGTTACTTGAGGTACATGAAACATATTTCAGAGTGCAAGTGAAGAAGATGGATTAGAGGAAAAGGATATGGGAAAATGCTCAACTTTACAAATTTTCAAAAAGTACCATCAACTGTGTATACATGATCAGGGCCATTGTATATGCTACTATTAAAAAAAATTAGTAGAATCATATGTAATATGATGAGTGGCTCCATAATTGGGATTATAAACTTAATCTGCAACCATATTAGGTATAATTATCAACGCTGTCATATTAGTTGAATACCTCTGTCCATTATCTTGCTAATAAGTCTGAAAGTCAAATCTATAATAGCAATGCAATGCAAGATGCCCAAGCTTATAACATATTTGACAAACCATAGAATATCATCCGTTGTTCATGAATCCACCATAATCTCTATGCATTCTACCTCTATTAAAAACTCTGTGATAGCCATAGTTTTTATTGCCATTTTGAGAATTCTTGGATTGAGGGGAATTAGAGGAAGTAACAATAGTAAAATTTTCTTTTGAAGTTTCAAAGCTAGTATTGGTTATAGGATTTATAAAGGACGACTCAATTATTGGTGAGGCCTTCATATTTCTTTCTAGTTGTATCTTATGAGATAATAACATGGATTTTATCTCAGTAATGGAAAACAGATCACATTGAGCATGCACAAGAGTAACAAAAATATCGCATTCCTCTGGTAACCCATCAGTAATCATACAAGCACCTTTTTTCTTATTGCAAAGCACCATTTTAAACTAATGAATTTTTAGTCTCGTGTAAAAAGAAAAAACTCCCCATACATATTTCCAAGCTTGATACACATGATCACATCACTCTGGTACGCATATTCTCAGTCATGGAAGCAAGTAACTAGGATAAGAGAAGTTAGTCCCACTTTGCCCATATCATACATTTAGATGAAACTTTTCCAAATTAGGCATATTTAGCAAAAGCAAAACTTGTGGAATACAATCACCAATAAGAAAAGATTGAAGTTCATGACGACAAACAACTGTAACTATTTGTTGTTTCTAGAGTAAATAAATCTTGTCATCTAGCCAGATAGTAATCGTGTGATTGAAATTAATAGGTGCCAAATCTACTAAACTAAAAATAGCCGACTCTCAAGTGAAACAACTATAACAATGGTAAGTAGGTTTGTACCCATGAGGATTGACGATTTTAAGACTTAAGATTGGCCAAGAAACAACACGTAAAAAAAGAAAGTAATATTAAGGGTTTCATAAGATGAAATGAAATAAAAGCAATAACTAAATCAACAAGATTAACAAATAACTCGAAAGATAGCATTTCAAATATGAGAAAATGTCAACTTAAAGAAATTTAATCAAGAAACAAGCATCTAACGAAGGAATGTATTGTTTTAGTCCTTCTAAGTTAATCATTGATTAAAATAATTATTCTCTCATTTTTAGTAAATGGCTATGGTTACTAATAAACTATAGTAAGCTATATTTCCTTAGGTATATTGATTAAGAAGAGCTCTTTAACCAATTCTTAATTAGCTAACAATCTTAAGTGAGTACTTTAACATTAATTAGCTAGTTGCATTCAAATTAAGAAATTACCATTTCTAATCCATCATAGCATTAAGTAAGTTTAACAAATTATCTTTCATACTCTATTAATATAAAAGTAAGCACATCAACAATCCCCTATACTAATTTACCACTAAACATTGTTTTAACTAAACAATTACCAATTTAATCAAATCAAATGGAAGATAATTATCTTTAGGCAAAGTAAACAATAGGTTTGATCATTCATTCACCTAAAAATAATACAAGCATAATAGGAGTGCAAAAAGACAAAAAATAAGACAAAAGATAGGGTTCAAGAATATCTCACAACACTTGAAGGAACCATAAGAACAATCTTTAGTTAAATGAATGAAATTAGCTACTCATAGGTAAAAGCATCCACAATCTCCGTCCAAAATTAGTATTACAAAGTTGTAAAATGAATTTTAACCACTTTCTGTTACTAAAAACCATAAAAGAGAAAAGAGATAGGAGAGCGAGGAAGAATATGACATACAGAGAGAAAGGAGCATCCAAATCTCACCTAGCATAAAAATCCATTATCTCTAACTAACTTTATGATATTTTTTGAAAATAAAATGTAAAAATCCCTCAAAATAACCTTAAAATAACATTTGGAAGCTTCCCTTACCCATTTCCATCATGTTGTAATGTCCATGAGAAAAAACGTAAGCAAAAGGTGAGTTGTTCACTTTTTTATTTAAAATTAACAATTTAAGTCATGTATGCGACTTACTTTCTTACTTTCAACTCTTTTGTAATTTAATACATGCCCATTGTTTCATCACTAAATCCAACAAAATTATTCCTATAACCTAAAACCAACCAAAACAACCATTTATGACATAATTTCCTTACTATAACACTAAAATTAAGATTAAAACAAGAACATGCAAAATTGACAACCTAACATAAATTCACTATATTGAATTTTGAAGTTGAAGAGAGAAAAGTTGTAGAAGAAGAACTGTTCTCCGTAAGCTCTATCATTTTTGCTATTATACCATGATAGAGTATATGAAAAACAGTAAAACAAAGAAGCTAAAACTTACTAATGAAAAAACTTTTTCTTGATCAGCTTATATTTATACAAATAGGATCACGTGTATAATGAGCTGAACTAATCTAATTGACTTACAACAATAAAACAGAAACTTAAACTAACTATTTAATACTCACACCATTATGAGTGAAAACACTTAAACTTTATCTCTAGAATGTTTAATAACGCACAACTGTGTCATTTTTTGAGAGCATACATAATCAACTAACCTCGTTAAAATCAAAGAGATCAAAGCATCCAATACCGCCATTAATCTTTCGTTTGAGAAGCATGGAACTCTTCCATCTCTACAAAATAAAAACATAAGGACGTGCATAGAGAAGTAAAATTTGCATACATTAGGGACCATCACAATTTTTGGTCCTCCTCTAATTTCTTCTGTTGCGTCTTGAATGAGATGCCATAGAAAAAAATTGCAGAGCATCAGTGTTTCTATGCGGCAATGTTCGAGGATCATTTTGCATATATTCCTGGCGTGTTCTACATGTACTGCCATGTAGATTCCATCAGCCAAATCTTCATTACAAAATATTATGATGGGGACTTGTTCTCAAACGTCTGGTAATTATAAGGAGCCATTTGAAAAAAAAATTTTAGGGACCAAATTGCAAACACACCCAAATTATAGGGATTGAATGATTAGTTTTTGTTTTAATATATTATTAAAAATATATTTAGAAATATTATTGAAAATAATTTTATTAATAACTAATTAAATTTAAATTAATAATTATTCATGATAAAAAATTACAAGAGAATAAATTAATAAATATTATATTTCAAAGATTAAATTAAATAATATCTTATAAAAACAATCTATTTGAGAACCACCTTTTCTACGTTCAAAGGACGTATCTTTAGAATGAGATTTTATTTTGTAAAGATATTACTAATTTAGAATCGATAAGGACTTCTGGCCAAAAAAAAAAGTTGATAAAGACAAAAAAATTATAAATTCTTCGAAAATCAGAAGAACCTGGATGCAATTAATTTATTTATTCACCGAAGGAAAAATATACACATCTCGGACATTGTGTCGCGGTTTGCTAGCTGATTACACAAGAAGCAACAAAATTTACGGGGACAATTATAGTTTAAGTATTAAAAATTTTACATTTATTGTGAACAATTTTAAAATTTTCAGGAATAAATATTTTTATTTAAAAATATCATTAAAATAATTTAGAAAGCATAGTTTTAATGAATATTTAAGATTTTGATTCTTAAAATGACATTAAAAACTATAAATTTAAAATATTTATTACAAAAAAATTTAAGTTTTAAAATTATAAAAAAACTAAATATTTAGGTCTTACATTTATATGAATTTGTAAATTGGTTTTTACACTTTACTTTTTTTCAAATCAATTCTTATTGTTTCATTAATTTTTACTTCAGTTAAGCTTTTAACTTTGATTGTAATGTTGATTTGGAGTGCCTATATGTTTACTCGGATGCAATTTTGCTCTCAAAATGATCACTCATTTTTATTTTTCGAAATATTCTTAAACTTTAAACTAAAAATTAGGCAGAGTTGTCCTCGGAACGTCCAAAGGCCGAAGCCTATTTGAACCAGCGTTGTTCCTTCTCAGAAGTCAACCTTTGATTCTCTTAATGCATGTAGGAACCATTTTGCTCATACCCAGGAGCACAACGGGAAAATGGCTTTAAGAAGAAGATGAAATTGCATGCTCTCGGAAGAATCCTAGTGGGTGATTTGAAGAGCACCAAGCAACCCATGTTTGGCCGGTGATAGACTCGCCAGCTTTCTCAATTCTCTTTTCAATTATGGTGGTGGAAATAATAATGAAATAAAGAAAGCCAAGGGTGCCAGGTGTCGAAAGATACTCTAACGCAACCTTTGACTTGGTTTTTGGCATCTTCGTTTTCAAGGTCATCCTTGAACAAAACCCGTCATCGACAAGATCAGGAGCTTAGACTAACAAGTTTGTGAGATTCTTCCCAGTTAGTGTTAACATAGTGGATGAAGGTTGCAGGCCATGTGGGCACAAGAATCTGCACAAAGGAGAAAAGGGTACGACGAGATTTGGCTGTGGTTGCGAGAATAATAATGAGAAGCTAAGGTTTCATGTGATGCTGGAGAGTCCAAGAATGCAGGAGTTTGCGAGGGATTATCAGGAAGAAAAGGAGGAAGATAAGAACTTAGAAATGGCGTGTTACGAAGAGGATGAAGAAGATGATGTAGCTAGTTGTTCTACAGTAATGAAGTAGTATCAAAGTATACATAGTTATGGTTGTTCGATGGTACTTATATATATGTGTGTAACTGCAAGATAAGAAACTTAGCTCAGCAGCTTGGTGGATTAGTAACAAATTTCAAATGCAAAAGAAAATGAATCTAAATGAGATACAAAGAAACAACTTTATGGTCATATCGAGTGTTTAATATTAATATGTTAATTAGAACGCAGTATAAGAAAGGTGGGAGTACATAAAATTAGATTTATGTTTCATACATATAAGTAAAGAAAAAATTAAGTATATGTAATTTCTTTAACAACATTATGAAATTAGTTGAGTTGTTTTTCTTAGGGTATAATTCATATATTCCCGATTTTTCTTTCTGAAATCATTCAAATGCATCTTTCGAAACATGTCACACAGAACATTGATCACAAATCTGATAAAAATAAGAAGGGTTGAAAGGAAGCTAATATGTAGAGAGAGGGTATTTCCCATTTGTAGGGATGTTAAAACGGATTCAACTCGAGTCGAGTTCATACAACTCATTTGAGTTGGAGGATTTTTTTGAGAACTCATTTAATATATTTTTATTAATTCGGTCCTATCTTATGGGTTAAATGGGTTGTCTATTTTTTTTTTTAAAAAAAGTTTTCACTTATTTAGTCCATCACCTCAACCCACTGTACTTTTTTATTTTAAAAAATTAACTCTAATGTATGTGTTGTGTTGTCTCTATTATTTTGTAATTTGTTATATTTGAATATTTTGTTCATAATCATATTTTTATTATTAATGAATCATTGAATTATTAGATTACTCTACTTGTTTTAATTCGTTAAAACTTATTTTTTATTTAGTTTTTTTTGTTTATTTATATTGATATAGAAATTAATTAATTAAACAAGACATATGCTTAAAAAAATTTATATTTAAATTTTTATAATTTTTTATTTTATTTTATTTTTTAATAGATTAAACGAGTTAATTTGTTCAACTCACTAGGTCGAGTGAGTTAAGATTTTCAACTTATTATCTTATAGTAGGTTAAATAGGCTAACTTATTTAATCCGCCAATTCAAGTGAGTTGAGCTAATCCACTTTAACAATTTTACCTATTTGCATCAAAATTACCAAGTTAACAAGCTCAAGAAGTCTCCTATTCCTAAACTTTAATATGTCTATATTATCTCCTATCTACAACTTTTTCTTTATATTATATCCTCCTACTTGATGCGTTCTGATGGAGAATCAAGGGCCACGCTTTTTCTCTTGCTCTACAAGATAGATCCACAAGCAAAAGCCGTTGTGAAATCTGTGAAATCACGTGAGAAACGAAGCCAAAACTGATGGCTGAGTGCGTATTCCTTGATTAACGAAGCTTGGACTTTTCGTGATTTTTGTTTAAGTTTTAGAATATTCTTTTTTTTTAAAAAAATGAGTCCATCAATTTAGAGATTAAGTTGCCACCAAATCAGTATTACACTAACATATTTAAGAGTCTGCTTAACGATGAGGACTGAATTGAAAATTTCTGAAACAATAAAGATTGATTTTAAAAAATTAAAGTGTAGGATCAATTTATAAACTTATGTAAAGTATAAGACTAAATAAATAATTTTTACGAAAATTACTTTAAACAATTTCAAAACCAATTTTTTATATACAAATTTAACATACTTATTAGAAGAGTTTTAATATAAAATTATTTAAAAGAAGAAATAGTGAATTCCTAACTCAAAGAATTTTTAAATTAAGATGCTTTATAATCAATTTGGTTAAAATTCTGACTTGGTCCAGCCAACTTTATTTTTTTGTTTCAAAATGTTCCTTACATTTGAAGTGTTTCAAATTAGACTTTTAAAGTATTACATTATCTGGTGAAAAAATTCAATTAAGTGAGATCCCATATCTTATTACAGTCATATTTTTATTGTTTATAATTAATGATGAGTTGGCACCAATCAATATTTAATTTTAAAATAAAAGTATAAAATAAAAAAAAATCTCATCTTCACAACATTCTGTATTTGGGTCATCTGTATAGTATGGCCCAAATACAAGGGCCTAGGAAGAACACCCAAGTCTGCTATGGCGTGTCAAATTGCGGCTTCGATTGCAATAAGTCAAAGAAGAATGACTCAATTGCTCAGTCCTTTCTTGTAGACGATTCCTTTGTTCTTGAAATAATTATCACAGACATTCAAGAAAAATAGAAGATGCCACTAATCACAATGAGGATCAATTTGGGCATCATGTGACGTGGAAGTATGGCATCGTAATGGTGTAGAAATTATCAAAACAGCCAGGTAATACCATTCTCAATTTCTTTAACTAATCGCCAAATCTTGATTAGAAATATGCCATTAAAATTGTTAGTGCGTATCTGGTCAATATGGCGGCAGAGAGATTCAAACCTTCTTCCATTCCCACTAGCCTTCTTCCTCCGTTCGTATAGTATGGCATGAAGAGAAGTGTTAACGTATTATTTAAATTATAAAATAATATACATATAGTTGTTATATTAGTATTAAAATTAACAATGTTAGTGTTTTTAATGGATCTCACTTATTTGGACTTTTTAGAAGATAGCTTGAAAATTCAAAGAATTAATTTGAAATATTTTGAATTTGAAGGATTGTTTTGAAACAATAAATAAAAGTGGGGGACCAAATTATTATTTTAATCTAAATATTTTAAATTTATATGAATGTTATTCTTTGGAAATACCAAAAAGAAAAATAAAACATTTCAAAAACCGCCCTTTCCCTTGCTAAAAACTGACCTAATTTCGCGTACGGATGACCTTCTGGCAGAAGAAATGGAAAAACCAGTAGGTGAGCAAGTAAACGCTCGTTCTGCACACAACCCATTCAGAGCCCGATGTGCTGGTTCTTCTTTGCTACTCTCTACACATACCCAAGTGTCCGGAAGCCAATAAACTAATCCTTCCGTATCGGCGTCTGATTGAGCAATTAAGGTATTACGCCCCGATACTAGCATTGTTTTTTTGTTTTTCTTTTTCTGCATCTTCATTGCCCTATTTCGATTAAACTATCGACTGGTTTTGAAGTTCTGGTTGGCCCTAGGCCATTGTCGCAGTAGATGTGCTATCTGTTTTCCCTCTCTCTTTGGGCTCGCTTAAGTTAGTCTCTCTGATGGTGCTTCAGATACACAGGCAATGTGATCATTTCTTGGGTGTATTTCTTGTTCAGGACAGATATCGTGTCTTTCAGTAGCTTATACTTTGTTTGGCACTTTCCTTCTCTCCTTGGCTTTTGGTCTCCCTATATTCTCTGCATTTATTTTTACTCGAATTTGATATGTTTTTGGTCTCTGATGATTTCTGGAGGTATACAGTAATTGGGAAAGCATTCTGTCAGTTGTTTAAATATAGTATGAAACGTAGAAATTAAATGTTGATGGAAAGTCACGATTATACTGGAGTTTCCATCTTGTCTATGCTGGCAAGTTCATGTTTTTGGTTCCTGTCTTGAAGGAATGACAAAAAAAGCCGCCCCTTCACACACAAGGCTAGTAACACCCCTATTAGCTGAGGTTTAGAATATATCATTGATGCACCAGTGCCAACGTCTATTATATTAACTATAAGGTTTTGTATTGGATTATTTTCAAGAAAATCATATTTTTTATAATAATATACATAATAAAATAAATATCCAAATAGAAAAATTCTGATTTCCAGAAATTTAGACAGTAACAATCATTCTAAAAGTTCCTAAAAAATCATACGGTATGTAAATTGTTCAAACTGATCATTAAGATACTGAGGAACATTACAAAGAAAATTTTCAAATTTCAAAGAGTGCAAATAAATGTCATAATCAACAAAATAATTCAAGAGACTTGTTTCCAAGATACCATAATGTATAAAATAGAAATATCTCACAAAAAAGCAGTTTAAAATACTAAAAACAGGATTAAGTAGCAAAATTTGCTCACTAGGTGTGGTTACTCATCCCTTGTCTCTCTAATTTTTTCTTCCTCCAGAGAATTGTGTTGATCTTAGTTGTCACTTTGTGGTTTTGAGATGATTGAAAAACTTGTTGATGAATCTTGCATTGTTCGTAAGGGCTAAGTCTTTTTATTTAATCGTTAAACTTCAGGAAATATTTTCATTGTAATCTAATAGCTCCATTGTCATAGGCAAAGAGTTTAGTTTTGTGTAGCCTTAAGTTCGTTGTATGATATTGAAGAATTAAATTGGATATTGTTCATGCTTTTTGTTATATTAGTATTTGTATCAATTAGTTTGTTATATTTATTTGGCTTACAGAAACAAGATTTACCTTGTTCTCCGTGCTAGTTATGCTTTGTCATTTGAGGTGTGACAAATTGGTATCAGAGCCTGGTTACGATCCAGAGACCTGTGGTAATTTGGACAATTGATCGATTTAGCGTGATGTAGTTAAATCTTTTATATAAGGCATCCTAGTGAATTAGATGGGTAACATGGCTTATAATTTATGAAATACATATAGACTTATAATTTATGAAATACATGTATATATACATATATATATATATATATAGAGAGAGAGAGAGAGAGAGAGAGAGAGAGAGAGAGAAACTGTTATCTTTGGCCTGTTTGTTATTTTCTGAGAAGTTTGCACATGAGATATATGGTTGATCCAATTTAATTTGCAGTCTTGTAGGTTCGTTAGTCCTTTTCAATTTTCATGTAAGTTTGCTACAGATGGAGGGAAAGACAGAGGAAGTGGAAGATATCGGGAGTGCTTCTAGTGGTTCATTCATTGACGATTCAGATGATGGGTCTGCATGTTCTGATTTAGATGACAGAGTACATCTTGAGGTGAATCATGTAAATGTTTTCATTCTCACTTATTTTTATTTTGCAACATTTTGATTATAAATGGTTGTTTTCTCTTTTAAGTACTTAGCTGACAAAATGTACTTCCCTTGTGTTAATGCTTTGAATATTTAAGCATGCTTTATTTTTCAAAGTTCATGTTAATTATGCAGGAACCTTTAACTGAGAAAGAAATAGAAGATCTGATCGCTGAGTTGTTAGAAGTAGAGAGTAAGGTATGGAACTTTATTAGTCTACTATTCTATTTATGTACCCGCATGCATCTATGCTTACATGCACACACTCATATGCACAAACATGCAAAATTGGATGAAAGATAATTTGTTATTTCATTCCATGATCCATTATATATTTTCTCCTTTCAGGTATTACTCCTACTTCCCTATTTGTATCATTTCTCTTTATTATGTTAAGCTTGACAATTTCTTCCCCTTTTGTGAATAACTTCTTACTCTTTTTGTGATAAAAGAAGAATCTGTTAAGCAAAGGAAGAAATTTTCAGGCATAACTGCTGACTTATATTATTTATTTGTAGATTTTTTGGGCTGAGAGGAAATTTTATTAGAAGCAAGGTTGATAATGAAGCAATATAGTATATGATAGTCTTTAAAAAGAAACAGGAAAATGCTGGAGACGCACGAAAGGAAAAGAAACGTTAACTAAGCAATGCTCACTAGTCTCTTTTTTCCATCATTAGACAACACCTTAAACAATTTACCAGTTGAATTCCATATATGCCAAAAAAAGTCACTTTATACCATAAAATATATGGAGGCAAAGGTTTATTCTTAAATTTAGGCATTTCTCTAGCCACTGATGTCAAATAATTGCATACTTTGAATAACACCATATCCCGTGATCTCTTTTGGGCATGATAATAGACATGGTTCAAAATTTGCAAGACTGAAATACCAGAGTGTGCACCATACATTTCTAGCAGCTGGACATGTTAGGCAAACATACAAGAACTTTTTTCATTTTAGTATTGCATGTCCATAACAAAGGTGCAAATGGAGGTTCTCTAACATTTGTTTTAGGCTGCAGAGGCCCAAGAAGCTCTTGAAGAGGAGTCTCTTGCCAAAGTGGAGATTGAGGTTAGGCAAGAGTTGGAGCAAACTCTTCAAGAGGGTGATGTTAGTTTCACCTTTTATCTATCACTTTATGGGTCTCATTGTTGTTAGTTCTGATTTGTGTGTTTTCACTTGTCTGTAGTTGGAAACTGCTGTTGCAGATGAGATGAATATTTTAAGAGAAGAGTGGGAAGCTGTTCTGGATGATCTTGAGACTGAAAGTGCCTATCTGCTGGTTTGCTTCTACCTTACTTTTTTTGATAAATGAAGAAAATTATTAGGGACAAACAGGGAAACATACAACTAGATGGGAGGACAGGTTGTCATCCAGTCCAATAAAATTTAAAAAAAAAAAAAGAATTAAATGTCTATGAAAATAGAGAAATTTAATGAAACTTAAGCAGTTAGCATGTTTTGTCCAATATCTCTGCAAATCTGAAAGAGAGATTCCCTTAAAACATCCATATGCAGTACTCTAATGGGTAGCCATAAATACTACCACATCAAACAAGGCGTGTATGGTAGTGGATGTTTCCCTTAAAAGAAGATGCTTTTGGCTTAAGTTTTCAGTAAATGTTTTGGTTTATTATTGTTAGTGTTTTTCATTTATTATTATTGTTGCAGGGTGTTTGAATTTTGCTTGGTTGATATGTTTGGCATTGTGTGGAGCTTTTATAGTTCTCTTTTGAAAGAAACATGCTCATCTTTCTGTTCTTCTGTTCATTCATATGATTTTGTGTAGGAACAACTTGATATGGCTGGCATTGAGCTCCCAAGGCTTTATAAGGGGATTGAAAGAGAAGCTCCTAATGGTTGTTGCACTGAAGCTTGGAAAAAGAGGAATCATTGGGTGGGGTCTCAGGCAACCGATGAATTTGCTGAGTCAGTTGCTGATGCTGAGAAGTATCTACAAGTCCACAGACCTGTTAGAAGGTATGATTCTTATATGGAATTTTGGATCTTTAGACCTGGCAATATTTGACTATGATCTCTTATGCATTTGTGATGTTGGTCTAGGCGGCATGGTAAACTATTGGAAGAGGGTGCCAGTGGATTTCTCCAAAAAAAACTTATAGATGAAACCAGTGAGCCTGTAAAGGAAGAAACTGAGGTAGATTGGGAACTGTTTAACAAAATGTTTCATGACGGGGGTGATGCTAATGCTTCATTTGGCAGCAAGAATTGGGCTTCTGTTTATTTGGCCAGCACTCCACAGCAAGCTGCACTGATGGGACTCGAATTTCCTGGTGTCAATGAGGTGACAAATATGTGTTTTAGCTGTGCTTACTGCATCTTTATATTAGCTGTATATGTCAAAGGAATAGAAGGAAAAGAAGAATAAAGATTTAATGAGAAAGTCATTTGATACCGTTTTAAATTAATATGTGTAATTGTAGCCCATGATTTAGGGCTTGATTGGATGGGTGGTTTGGGAGTGGGGTAGGGTGTGATAGGATGGGTTGAGCTTTGTAACCATTGATTGTATGTTGGAAATGTAATGGGGTAGGGTGTCTTAGGATGGTTTGGGAAACATGCCAACCCATCCCTCACCCCAATTTTCAGACCACTCCAAATTGAGTGGTTTGGGATGATTTGACTTTCTTAATAATTTTACATTTCTTATTTTAGCCCACTCCATTTTCCTTTTAATTTTTTTATTAAATGGTCAACACAACAAAGATAATATTGGAAAATTCACCAGTTAGAGGTCATTATATACCATTTCAAATTAATATCTGAAATCAGAGCTTTCACTTTAGAGTTTCATTTTACATGAGTACTGGAGCTAGCTATTGTATGTGGTTCAGTGCTATCTATCATATCTTTCTTGCTTTTGCTCAAATCCTAGGTCCTTCGAATTTTGGCTTCTTGATTTGAATACTATTTGGTGGAGTAAAGCTACAAATATATATATATGGATAGATTCATTTCACTGGGCTATGATTGTTTCATGTCACATGTTTATTTTTTAAGGTGGGTGATGGGCTTTATATCAGGTTTCGGGTGGATAACTAGGCAGGTAATGTACCTTTTTTTGGGGGTGTTCCTTGGCCTATATTATCGTTCTTCTTTACATAATTCCCTATTCAGCAACTTGGTCTTTTCAGGGTGCTTTTTTTTTTTCCCTGGAATTTCTACTTTGTCAAGTAACAAAACTATCCGTTACCTGTAATCATGTTTGGTTCTCCTTGATCCCATTAGTCCTTCCTCCAATAAAGGTTGAAGAGTTTGGTCTTCTGATTCTTTCATTGTGATTCCTTGTAAATAGTCCTATTTGCACTATCTGGCTTTTCATCCGAAGAGGCCCTCTCCATGAGAAACCCATTTGGAAATCTAGATCTCCCTTAAAGGTCAAGTTGTTTGATTGGACAGCAATACGTAATGGTATTAATGCTGACGAACATGCTGCTGATTCACAGACCATATACAGCCATTTTCCCTAATATTTGTATTAGGTGCATGTCTGAAACAATTGATCACTTAATTTTATATTGGTGGTTGTCTGCTTCTTTATAATTTGTGTCTTTTGGGATCATAGGTTGAAGTGGATGTACTCTATGAATATAGGGCAACTTCTTTTGATATGGTTTGGAGGTTTAGGACTGAGAGAATGCCAAAGCATTATGCAGTCCTCACTATGCTTTGGTGTATTTGGTTCAAGTGTGTCCTCAAGAGTGCCCCCTGCCCTCGGATGTCTTATGGAATAGGGTTTTGTTTGCAGCCTCTTTTTGCTGTTCTGCACGCATTTCTTTTGGGAGTGTCTCTCTAATATGCAAAAGGGGTCAGGTGGTGTTTTACTTGTTTAAGCCTGTCTATGTTTCTGTTTTTCTTGTGTTCTTGTTTTCTTTCTTTAGGAGGATATCTTATCCTCCTTTCATGTTATACCTTGATTATTAAAAGATGACATGAATGGTTCATTGGGTTTTTTGTTGCCTTATGAATAGACAAGAGTGTTGGCTAGTATTGAGCTTCCTTTCCTAACATGTAAAATGCTCCTCTTCTCTCTCTCTCTCTCTCTCTCTCTCTCTCTCTCTCTCTCCCCCACTACCCCCTAACCGGCACTTTCTCTGGTAGCTGTTCTTGAATATAATATTTTGTTTTCTAACTGCAGCATTGTCATTATGTGCATGAACCCTATTACAGGTGAATATATGTGTAAGGATTCATGAATTATATATAATACTGTTTGTAAGGTTTCTTTGTAAGTGTCAAATGCAAAGTACAAAGTGGTATTTGGTGTTTTGTCCCCTAAAGAGCATTCCTAGCTTCTGATCTTGTCTGTGTTTCAAATGCAACATCTCAACTGTTATTTCTAGCACTTTCCTTTGCTAGACATTTACCATATGTCATGCACATGCTCCATCATACCTTAGTTTCCTGTTTAATTTTTTCTTCCTGGATACATTTTACCAGGTGGAGGAGATTGATGACGTCGATGGCAATTCTGCTGATCCATTTATTGCTGCTGCAATTGCAAATGAAAAGGAATTAGAACTTTCTGATGAACAAAATAGAAAATTTAGAAAGGTCTGTCATTATTTGTTGAGTTATCTTGATCACAGATATTACTTATAGAGATATTGTATGGAAGCCTTGTTAAAGTTTCTTTAATAGTTTGAAAATTGATTCATTTTGTGTTAATTATGTCAGAAAAAATTGTTTTATATCCAACAATTCATGGAGATTGGTGAGTGGAAAAGTGGGCCATTGGATGATATTACTGGTTCAATGGATTTTAAATATGGTTAACTTGCATGCTGTTGTCCATATGTAAGAAAGCTGTAGAAGAAAAAGAGACAATAGGCCATATGTTTTTTGATGTTTCAGTAGTAGAAAAATTCAAATCTTCACCATTGACTGTTATTGAGCAGTGTTAGCAACCTAATGATATGTGGGAAAGGGTCTTATCCCTCGCATCTTATTGATATTTAACTCATGGTTTTCTTTATAGGTCTTTCCTTGTCTGAAATGAATAGGGATTGGACTGCTTTGTCATTTGCTTCAAATAAAGTGCTCTTTTCTTCATTTTTTGTTTCTTTGTTGTCTTCTCTTTTAGGAGGCTGATTTATCCTCCTTTTGTTCTCTTTAATAGAATTTATTCTTCTATTCAAAGAAATTCTATTATACTTTTTATTCCTAACAGTTTCCCTGAATCCTTGATGGGAAATTCAAAACCTATGTTAGGTGTAGGAATTAGTTATGGGCTTTACTTATTTAGACTTTAGTTTTAGGTATTTCAGTTTCCTATTTTTTTGTCATGGGCCTCTTATTGGAGCCCTAGTTTTATTATGGTGTGTCAGGGTTATTTATAAATAGCCCTAGGGTTTATGTTATGCAATAGACTATTTTTAATTGAATAATTAAAGTTTTGAGTATTAACCTAGGGTTTTCTCCTCTCTGTCAACTTCTCCCCCTTGATTCCCCTCCTTTTCTCCTTTCCTCTCTGCTGTTCTACATCAATCCTGATATTTGCAATTTTATTTAAATTTAAACAATTAATTATGATTTCATCTTAAACACTAATTGTAGTTGTCTTGAGTTATTTAAAACAGAATATGCTACTTATTCAAATGCCTGAAATGTGTGTTGGTGGTTTTTCCATTTTTGAATATTTTCTGCCAGGAATGAAAGAATTATTGTAGTTGTATCCCCTGTTCGTTTGTTACCATATGTACCATGTGAGGTACAAATATATAAATTAACTCTCCTTTTTTAGGGTCATTTGTAATCTACCTACTCTGTATATTTTTATTTCTTTCTTGTTGTTGTCTCCTTTTATTTTAACATAAAATCCATTTGATAGGCGCAAGTTATAGGCCCTGCTGCAAAAAACTACAATCGTGTTAATATATGCTTGTCCAATTTCCTATTTATCACCAATTTGTTTGTTTGTTTGTTTGTTTTTTTTTTTTTAATTTATGTTGGCATTTTGAATACTAGTCACAGCTGCACACACCCACGCTCACATCATATCTGAACAAGGCATTTGTCCAGATTATGTTATTTCAATGTATGCATATTTACTAATATGTCATTTCATCATCTATTTACCTGTTTTCAGTAATCTGATTGTATAGTTTTCTTGCCTTTTGATAGGTCAAAGAAGAAGATGATGCAATTGTTGATCGGAAGCTTCAAATCCATTTGAAAAGGAGGAGGTACCAAAAGAATAAAAAACAGGTGAATTTTATGATTTTGATTCTCCTTTTTCCCATTTGGTTGATCAATAAATTGGATGATTTTATTTCATATATATTGTTATGGACGTGATTTTTTTTTTTCTTTTAATGAAAAGGACATATAGTTATTGGTAGTTATTGTGATCTCATACATTATTCAGGTAGTAGTATTTATTCAAATTAATGATGTTGTGATAGGGTTATTGAGATCAGTTGTCATTAATCTATAATGTGGTATTGACGCCTAATTATAGGAAACCATGTGAGTTATTGATGGTTAAATTGATTTTTATTTTCTTTAGTGATTTTCATATCCTGTTACTGATTCTGAATGTAATTCAGCAAGAAACATTCTTAGCTGACCGAGTGATGGAGAGCCTCAAACAGAAGTCTTCATCTTCATCTGGCGAAAATGTGTCTGATAATGAATTTGGATGTCTGAATATGAAGAATAATAATATTGAAGGTCTTGGTAGCAGTTATGATGTTGACAAAGAGAAGCCTATGAACATTGGCCCTTTGTCAGAGATCTCTAAATCTTCATTGCCTGATGTTGAACACAGAGGTACCAAGCGACTAAATGATGATGAATTAGATACTGATATTAAGAAGCATCGGACTGTTACTGTTGACACTGATGTTGAAGCTGAAGCTGATGCAGTTGAAAATAAGATAGTTTTGAATGCATGTACACTAGAGGATCAATCCAAGATAAAAGATGGTACTCATACTAGCATTGCTGAGCATCTGGATGAGAAATTTTGCTGCACTGCTTGTGATAAAGTGGCTCTTGAAGTTCACCCACACCCTCTTTTGAAAGTGATTATTTGTGGGGATTGCAATTCCCTAATGGAAGAAAAGTTACATGTGAAGGTATGGATGTAAAGCTACGATTGTATTTATGTGATTTTTTTTTTAAATGTGTGATATTTCAGCTTCAGATTATCAGTAAAATTAGTTATTAGTTATGCAAGTTCAATCACAGGTTTTTCATATATCTGACTTCATGATGGGTTAGCCATCCTTTGTTGTTAGGGGAAAGTTCAAAGCAGAAAATAAACGAACACAAAAAACAGAACAATATCCTAAGAAACTAAAGTTGGAGTAAAAGAGTTGTCCAATCTCTCTGCATATAAAAAAATGTAGATTCCCTTAAAACACCCATGAGGCGAGCACCAAAGAGTAGCTATATCTATCTTATGACGTATTTAAATATAAAGATATGTCCTTGAGAATATGGGCATTCATCTCCAGCCAGACAAATGAACAAGTCCAATGTATTGCACACTGCTGCAAATTTTTGTTACTTTCTTATTACCATATCCTACAAAGTGAATTTTGAGAAACTGATCCAAACTCTTAAGTACTAGGACAAATCCAACTTTCTCCAAGATTACCAAAATGCTTATTTTAAAGGTAACTTGCTGCTGGATAGCGTAGAAATAAGTAGGGCAACTTTTCTGGGTCAGATCTACACATTACATATTTTGGGGGAAAGAACCATATAGGGCCATTGCACCTGCAGCACGACATTGATGTTTATCATGGTTAGTATCACTGTCCAAACAAAAGATTTTACCTTGCAAGGAGCTTTGAATTTCCAAATTGCCTTATGAAGAACAAACCTCTCCCTTGTAGGAGAATAGGCAAGGAACTGAAAATAGGATTTTCAAGAGAAGGTACCAGAAGGGTCAAGATCCTGAACACTCATATCATGACTAGAGAGTAAAGTAACAATTAATTAAAGACAAGACTGAAACTCATTCCTCTCCCTATCATTCATGTTTCTGAAAAACCAGAAAATCTGAGAACGATTGGGATTATGAATAATGAAGAAATTTTGAATGGGAGAGTCATTGAAAGTAGAAAGTCAATAAAGATGAGGATAAGCTTCAGAAAAAGGTACCTGAAAAAAGCATTCTAAAGTTTGATATGAATAGAGTGTATGGTTGTGGTAAATAATTTGATGTGGCCATTGCTAGTTCTTAATGGAATATAAATTTCTTTTGTAATTATCATAATAGAGAGGCTTTAAATTTGTTTTCTTGCTGGCCTGTTATATATAACTTATTTTTTCAGAAATGCTGTAAATTTCTCGTTTATCTTCTTTTTCCTTTTAATCAGAACTTTATTGAGCCAATTTGTTGTTGCAGGATTTAAATCCTGATTGTTCTGAGTGTTACTGTGCATGGTGCGGAGGAAGTAGTGAGTTAGTCAGGTGTAAATCATGCAAAATGTTATTCTGCAACAACTGTATAAAGAAGAATCTTGGTGCAGAATTCCTTTCTGAAGTCCAGGCGAATGGTTGGCATTGTTGTTGCTGCCACCCAAATCTCTTGCAAAGACTGTCATTGCAACTAGAGAAGGCTATGGAATGTACCGATACATCATTTTCCAGCTCTAGTAGTGATTCGGATAATTCACATGCAGAGATTAATGTTACAATCAGGTGCTGTAATCCTATAGAATTCAATTGTTTAATTTGTTGACATCATGTAGGTTTTATATTGTTCCAACTCCTATTGGGTGGATATCAACCTTATTTGCAATCCGGAGTACAACTTATGTTAATGTCCGTTTTCTTCTTGAGTTTGCTGATTGTCAAACATAATGACAAATTTAAAATTGTCATGGTTTCCTTTACTAAATTATGTTTTATTTAAAATAAAATTGTCTGATGCATCCACTGCCAAGGTCTATGTTCAATTATTTACTTTCTATTTGACCAAAGGTCTAGATCGTGACTTTCTTGGCACTGTCGTTATATGATTAACATGAGTTGAGATCTTAGCAATTAATGTCATCGGCTGAGAGTTATTGAGGGTTACAAATTTTTTTCAACCATTCTTTCTGAATTTGATTTATTGTAGAAGTGAATGTATTATTTTGAAAAATTTAATAATATATATTCTACAATTTTCCTTTTGTCTTTGGTTTTTTTTTCCTTTATGGGGCTATCTTTGCATGTTCATGCATTAGCTTCATACCAAGCTACTAACAAGTTAAATGGATTTTTGTTGTTATATCATGTCTATTTTTGTTTTGGATATCAGTTCTAAGCGAAAGCCCAAAAAGAAGATCCGGAGGATCCTTGATGATGCTGAATTAGGAGAGGAAACCAAAAGGAAAATTGCGATTGAAAAGGTTGCATTTTTTTAGGTTGATTTATTATGCACAAGCCACTTTTACTTTTCCACATTGCTCATCATCCTTTCTATTTATATAGGAGCGTCAGGAACGATTGGAGTCTTTGCGAGAACAGTTTTCTGCCTCATCTAACGTCATGAGATCTTCTGGATGTAATGGGAATTTATCTGAAGGTGCAAGTATTGAAGTCCTTGGTGATGCGCTCACAGGTTATGTAGTGAATGTGGTGAGGGAAAAAGGTGAAGAAGCAGTCAGAATTCCTCCTAGTATCTCAGCTAAACTTAAAGCTCATCAGGTTTTTACTTTGGTGTTTGCACTTTCTGATTTTGGTTACAATGTTTATTTACTGCGTATTTTTTTGCATTGTACCTTTCTGGTTTTGAAATATTGCTTATGCCCGTGCTTACCAAGATCTTCTGTAATTTCTTTTCTGTTTTTGTAATGAATATTAAACCTTATTAGAAAACAATAGAGGTGCACATGGTTCTTTTTTGTAATGAATTTCAAACCCTAGTAGACAACAATAGGGGTGCACATGGTTCTTTTTCAATTAGGTTATGTATTGTACATCAAATTTGCTCCTTTTTTTCTGGTCTACTGACCTGAGAATTCTAGGATTTTATGGTTTTTTGTTTGGACCCATCATTTGGTTTGGCATGATTTGCCAAGCAATGGTAGTCATCACACATTTTGGACAGTTACCTTCCTTGGAGCTGACATGCCTTCATGTATTACTTTTGCAAGAAGTTGATTACAAAAAGGTTCAAGTTGTTATATGACAGGTGTAAGCAGTAAGGAATAGGAATTTGTACTTCATCATATATCTTGCATTCTGGTTGTCAGTTTTTTTTTTTAGTACTTCATTATATGACAGGCGTAAGAGTTTAAGCATCTTGAAACCCTTTTTACCCACCCCCACCTTTTTTAACTTTTACCTGGATTTGCTTTAGAATGTCCTCACTACACTTTACTCAGTGCTCAGTTCTGTAATTGCAGATTGCGGGGATAAGATTTATGTGGGAGAATATAATTCAGTCAATCAGAAAAGTGAAGTCTGGTGATAAAGGTCTTGGTTGTATTCTGGCTCATACAATGGGCCTTGGTAAAACCTTTCAGGTATTTATTCATTTTGGAGCTTTTAATATACATGCAATTAGAAGAACGAATTCTGGTTCTGTTGATATACTTGATATCACATGTAATGATGAGAGTGTCGGCTTCACTGATGACTGATCTATGTCTTATTCTGAAAGAGGCTCTAATTTGCTGCACTTGCGAAGGAGTATACCTATACATATTTACTCTATTCTTTTTTCCTTCTTTTTTTTCTGAAGAATCTTACTGTTAGCTTTTGTAATGTTCTTTGTGTTCTTGAGATAAATTAATACATCAAGTTGAAAAAATATTACCCATCAGTGTGATGCCTGTTCAGTATGTTGTCAGCATTTGATTTGGAACTGTTGTACTGGTTGTTTATGTTGCAGCATATTGTCAATTATAACATTTATTAGTCTCACTCTTGTATTTATTAGTCCAACTAGTAGTTCTTCAACTCTTATATGAATTAGTCAAACTATTGTATTAATTAGCTTCATTTTTAGGTATAGATTTTGTATATAAATATTCATGTCATCAAAGTGATTCAACAAGGTGAAATACAAGTTCTTTCTTTTTTACTACATGCTATTAGAGCTTTCTGGCTCGTTGCTAGGTATCCTCACTGCCATTATTCTTGGTTCATCCTTCTGGAGAAACTAGAGTGATACTTTAGGTAGCTAGTTTTATCTCACCGTTGGCACAGGGGAACACAAAAGCTTTTGGTCGGCCTTTTCGATGGTCAGAAGCACCATGCGTGAAGCTCATGTGCCAACGAAGCATTCTACGCATTGTATCATGCGTCGGCGCATGAAGAATTCGTTCGGTCTTGTCTCAACTTTCCAGCTTCAACATCATCTTTCCGGCACTTTCCCAGCTAGCCGCTGATGATTACTCGCTTTTGAGTCCTTTTGTTAAATTCTTACCTGTGAGTTCAAGCTCTATAGCTCTCTGTTAAGCACTCCAGCTCCAGCAACTTCAACATTATGACTTGGGTTCATATAATCTGAGTTTTGTTGTTGGAGAACCCTCATTTTTTTTTTGTGTAAGATTGTTTGGTAATTGACTCAGGCTTATTGACTTTAGTTGTTGAAGAGGTAGTATTTTTATGACTGACTTCCTTCTTTAATTTATCTCTTAAATTTTTTATTTTTTTGTGAAGAAGAGTATCGATTGTCTTTTAGTCTATCAAAGTTAGCTCTCAAGGAGCCAAAGTCTTTTTCACTTGTTTTTCACCAAAACCTTTAGGTTTAACACTGTAAAGCAGCTTGTCTTAGTTGTAATCCAAGCCCTTTTGTAAGTTGAATTTTTCTTTAGGTGTCCTTAAGCAGTCCTTCCTTCTTCTATTATATTTTTGGCCTATTATATCCTTAAAAATGTCCGAGGTCACTGTGTCTTCCAAAACCAATATGACTGAAAATTCTAATGCAGTTGGTGATTTATGGAATCTACATCTTAATTATTGGTTGAATGGTGGAAACTATCTCAAATGGTTACTACTTGTTCAGACCATATTGAAGGGAAAAGGAAAGTTAAGCCATATTTTGGGAAATGGACCCTTGAAAAGTGAAAAGCACTATAAGGCATGGGATGAGGTGGATTCCATGATAATGGTGCGACTGTGGAATTCCATGAATCCAAAGATAAGTGATACGTGCATTTTTCTCACCACTATTAAGGAGGTATGAGAGACTGTTACGTAGACTTATTCCAAGGCTAAGGATGCTGCTTTGGTGTATGAGCTCAAAATTAAAGCTGCAGGAATCCGACAAGGAAATAAATCTGTAACAGAATATGCTAACATGCTGAGTAACATTTGGCAAGAAATGGACCATTACAAGTGTATTGAAATGAAGTGCGGCGAAGATGCAACAATACTGAAAAGTTTCATTGAGAAGGATTGTGTTTATTATTTCCTTGCAGGACCCAATGCTGAATTTGATCAAGTCAGAATCCAACTTCTTGGAAATAATGAACTACCATCCCTTAACCACACTATTTCAATTATTCAAGCTAAGGAGACTTGGAGAGGTATAATGCTTAGCTGTCCACCTATTGAAGGATATGCCATGATCGTTAATGGTGGCAGACATCAAGGTCTGATACTAGAACAGCCTAGAAAAGACAAGAAAGGCAAGACATAGGATTGTGATAATTTATGGTGTACTTTTTGCAAAAAACTGCAACATACCAAGGAGTACTGCAGGAAATTACATGGAAAAAATATGAAAAGTGGATCAACAAGAGCTGAAGGGCAAGCCCATTTGATATATAACCCAACCAAGAACAACCTTTAGACCTTAAAGGATTCAACATAAATGAAATTAAAAGACAACGTAACTTGTTGGAGACCTTAGGGAAGCCTTTTGGTAATACCAGTACTTGCTCTCTAGCTCATTTAGGTAATCTCTATCACTCCTATGGGTTAAATGTCTCGGATAAATCTATCTAGGACTCTTGGATCCTTGATTCAGGGCCAATAGATCACATGACCTATTATTCTCATCATTTTAATGCTTACACTTTATGCCCTAGCAATAGGAAAATATCAGTTGCAAATGGCTCACTTGTTACTGTAGCAGACTTAGGGAATATCCAAATATCTCCCTCTATTCTTAGAAATGTTCTTCATGTTCCTAACCTATCTACAAATCTTATATCTATAAAAAAACTCACACAAGATTTGAATTGTAAAGTAACCTTCTTTTTTACTTCTTGTATTTTTCGGGACCAGGATACAGGGAAGAGGATTAGGCTTGCTAAGGAACAGGATGGACTTTACTATCTAGTGCCACCTACAAATGTTGATGACATCAAGATTCCTATGTCCTTGTCTTCTTTTACTGGAACCTCATCTACTAAGAACAAAATTTGGCTTTATCACTATCATTTTGGTCACCCCTCCCTTGGAACTTTGAAAATTATGTTTCTTTCTTTGTTTAATAAAATTAATCTTGCCAATTTTCATTGTGAGATAGCAAAACACAACCAAGTTTCCTTTCCCATCAGTTAGAAAAGAAGCTCTTCTCCCTTTACTCTTATTCACAGCGATATTTAGGGACCATGTCCTATTCCTAATATCTCTGGTGCTAAATGGTTTGTTTCTTTCATTGACAATTGCACTCTGGTGCTAAATGGTTTTTTTTTTCATTGACAATTGCACTCTGGTGCTAAATGATTTGTTTCTTTCATTGACAATTACACTAAGGTTTTATGGATCTTTCTCCTAAAAAATAAGTTAGATGTAAATGCACTGTTTCCTAATTTCCATAGCATGATTCAAAATTAGTTTGGGGTTAAAATTAAAAAGTTTAGGTCTGATAATGCGAGAGATTACTTCAATCACACATTGTTTTCCTACCTCCAAAAAGAAGGAATAATCCATGAATTGTCCTGTGTATATACTCCACCGCAAAATGGAATAGCTGAGCAGAAAATTAGGCATCTCTTATCTATGACTCGTGCTTATTTATTTCACACAAACATGTCAAAATCTTTTTGGGGGGGAAGCTGTCCTTAATGTTACATATACTATAAACATATTACCCTCTCGGACAATAAAACTCCTATGGATGTTCTCTCTCAATTTTATCCAGATCTCAGAATTACAAATGGCCTTACACCTCGTATGTTTGGGTGCATCGCATTTGTACATATTCATAACATAGGGAAGTTAGATCCAAGAGCCTTTAAATGCATTTTCTTGGGATATTCCTCCACTCAAAAGGGTTATAAGTGTTATCATCTTGCTACAAAGAAGTTCTTTGTTTCTGTTGATGTCACATTTACAGAACATCTTCCTTCTTTTCCTAGCCCTTGTCTTCAGGGGGAGCACACTATTACGAAAGATAAGGAAGCATCTTTCTTTGATATTTTGTCTTTTCTTGACCTTCCCAAGTCCACTTTAGAGTCCAACCCTACCATTTCTGAAAATCCACTAGGTCCTGAATTCACTCTTGACACTTTTGATGCTCCTACACCTACTTTGGTTAGTCCCCACATTGAATCGGTAATCAAGGATAACACCAATCTTGATAATTTGAGATATTTGCAGGTGTACACAAGAAGGGAAGCTCTAGCTCCTAAACTTGTGCAAGCCCAAATCTCTGCACCTATGTCTGGTAGTTTTGAAATTGAGGTTAGCACAAATTCTAACCCTAGCTCCCTAAACATTAATCTTGATGTTCCCATTACCATTAGGAAAGGAACTAGAGAATGTACAAAGCACCCATTATATCCTCTTTTTCACTTTGTGTCATTTAACAAGTTTTCTCCAACTTACGAAAACTTTCTTGCAAACTTAACTTCCATTGTCATTCCAGATAATTTATCTGAGGCACTAGCCAAGGAGGAATGGAGGCAAGCTATGAAAATTGAGATGGAAGCATTAGGGAAAAACAAGACGTGGGAGTTGGTCCAATTACCAAAAGGAAAGAAACCTATAGGGTGTAAGTAGGTCTTCTCAGTTAAGTATAAAGCTGATGGATCACTGGAGATGTATAAAGCACGGTTGATTGCTAAAAGGTACATTCAAACTTATAGCATAGACTATCAAGAGACCTTTGGTCCAGTTGCTAAAATGAATACCGTGAGAATCCTCATTAGCATCCATTTACAATTGGACAATTCAACAATATGATGTGAAGAATGCAAACAAAGTGTGTAAACTGAATCTACATGGGGACCTAGATGAGGAAATCTACATGATATTCCACCTAGATTTAGAGACAGCACAAATGCAAACAAAGTGTGCAAACTAAAGAAAGCTTTATATGGTTTGAAACAATCTCTGAGAGCTTGGCTTGGAAGATTCACTAGAGTAATGTTAGCCTTTGGCTATAAGCAAAGTTAGGGAGATATACTCTATTTATAAAACACACAGATTTAGGGGGAGACACAGTCTTACTAGTATATGTTGATGATATCATTGTTACTGAAAATGATAAGATAGAACAAGAGGAGCTCAGCAGACGTTTGGCAAATGAATTCGAGATAAAAGAGTTGGGAAAATTAAAGTACTTCTTGGGAATTGAAGTAGCATATTCAAAACAAGGTATCTTTATTTCTCAACAAAAATATGTGACAGATCTCCTAAAAGATACAGGCAAACTAGCAAACAAACCAACTGATACACTGATTGATCCAAACCATAAACTAAGAGAAGTCAGGGATGATATTGTTATTGACAAGGAAATGTACTAGAGGTTGGTGGGGAGACTTATCTATCTTTCACGTATCAGACCTAACATAGTATATGCAGTTAGTGTGGTAAGTCAATTTATGCATAATTCCAAACAAGTACACTTACATGATGTTCACAGGATTCTACACTATCTGAAAGGCACTCCAGGAAATGGGATATTATTGAAGCGGAACACAGAATTAACTTTAGAGGCCTATACAGATGCTAACTATGCAGGACTAGTAATAAATAGAAGGTCTACTACGGGTTATTGCACTCTTCTAAGTGGTAATTTAGTAACTTGGAGAAGTAAAAAATAGAACGTGGTAGCTAGGTCTAAGGCAGAGAGCTATGACACTTGGAAGTTATGAATTATTGTGGTTAAAGATCATCTTGGGTGACTTAGAAATCAAGCGGGATGGACTTATGAGACTATACTGTGACAATAAATCTGCTATTAGCATTGGTCATAATCCAATGCAATATGATAGAACAAAGCATGTTGAAGTTGACAGACACTTCATAAAAGAAAAGCTAGATAGTGGTCTTATTTGTACTTCTTATGTGTCAACAAGAGGCAAGCTAGCAGACATATTCACTGAAGGGCTCAACAGTGTAACATGTCAAACCATTATATCCAAGTTGAGAATGCAGAACATTTATTCACTAGCTTGAGGGGGAGTGTTGCAACATATTGTCAACTACATCCAACTGTTGTATTAATTAACCTCATTTCTAGGTGTAGATTTTGTATATAAACATCCATGTTATCAAAGTGATTCAACAAGGTGAAATACAAGTTCTTTCTCCTTTACTATAGTTTATTATCAGTTATTATATTTTAGCTTTTATCAACTACTTTTTAACTATAGTGTCTAATGTTGTTTTCTAAAATAATTTATTCAAGAGCTGGTTAAGTTTGCTTTCCTGAACTTATTCACGTGGATCTTGTAGCTGCTCATTTTTGTTGTCTATATTTAGACAGGAGTAATGTTAACCATTTTTATATGCTTCTATTTGCTTTAGCTGGTTAATGGTTTTCAACTGATTGACCAGTCATTTTGAAATTTCAGGTGATAGCTTTCTTGTACACAGCAATGAGAAGTATTGATCTGGGGTTAAGAACTGCACTTATAGTCACACCTGTTAATGTGCTGCACAATTGGCGGCAGGAATTCATCAAATGGCGACCATCAGAAGTAAAGCCACTCAGAGTTTTCATGCTGGAAGATGTATCAAGGTTTGCTTGTTATTTTGACATCATCATAAGATTCAATAAGACCTGAAACAGCACCAGCAAAGCTTAATTACGAACATTTGAGCCTAAACCCATAATAAATTACCACATCCTGTATATGAAACTAAATTTGTAACTCTGCTGAATCCTGAACTTGCATCTGTGGCTCTATTTTGTGCCTCTTTTTGATGGTGTAAAATTTCTCTATATAATTGCTATTAATATTGATAACTAAAAGAAATTGAGGAAACAAGGAAGTTCAACATTTTGCACCTTCATGAGAATAATTAGACCTTTAATTCTTTCCAGGCACAGGAGAGCAGAATTGCTTGCAAAATGGAGAGCTAAAGGTGGCATCTTTCTGATTGGATATTCTGCTTTTCGAAATTTGTCTTTTGGAAAGCATGTGAAAGATCGGCACATGGCTCGAGAAATTTGTCATGCTTTGCAGGTAACACAAAGCACTAGTTTCTTAACACCTTTATTGCACGTAATTAACAATTCCATATATATGACAATGTTTGCCTGTTACTGAAGGACGGGCCAGACATACTTGTTTGTGATGAAGCCCACATGATAAAGAATATAAAGGCTGACACAACCCAAGCCTTGAAACAAGTAAAATGCCATAGAAGAATTGCACTAACTGGATCTCCTCTTCAGAACAATCTCATGGAGTATTATTGTGTAAGTTTTCATGGAAGTTACAACTTGGACAACTATTAAGTCATTGTCCTTATTGTTTGACTCATCTGCATTTAATCTGAATTAGATGGTTGATTTTGTAAGAGAAGGTTTTCTTGGAAGCAGCCATGAATTTAGGAACCGGTTAGGCTTTCTTCACCTTCATTATTTTGATTGTTATGGTGTTGTCATATATGAATAACTTAGAAATTCTTTTCTGTATGTGCAGCTTCCAAAATCCTATAGAGAATGGTCAACATACTAATTCAACGCTGGATGATGTGAAGATTATGAACCAAAGGTCTCATATCCTGTATGAACAGTTAAAAGGCTTCGTTCAAAGAATGGACATGAATGTGGTGAAGAAGGATTTGCCACCAAAAACTGTCTTTGTGATAACTGTTAAGCTTTCCCCCCTACAGAGAAAACTGTATAAGAGATTCCTTGATGTGCATGGATTTACCAAGGACCAGGCTTCTAATGAAAGAATGAGAAAGAGAAGTTTTTTTGCCGGGTACCAAGCATTAGCTCAGGTACGTATATCTTTATACAATTTGGCATTTGATTTAATTGTCTAAGCATTGTCATTACACCTTAATAATCTACTTTGAAAAGAAAAAAAGAGGTGAATACAAGGGCAGATTCAGTGTGATAAGAGCAAAAAATTAGTAGTTAAGAAACTTAGGATCTTTTTATTTTCTGAAGTTGCTGGAAGGTAAGGGTTATTGATATTGGAATTCAAGTTGGAAGAAGATAAATGTTTGCGTTGATTATACATTATCTCTGTTTTCATTTGTTATCTGCGGTGACTTGTGCTTATATACTGTAGAAGCGTTGGTTATGTAAACTTTTGGGCAAATACTTCTTTGAAAAATTGTAAGCAAAAAGGAATGGTTTTCTTTGAAATGCTTTTGGAAGCCACACCTTTTTGCATTTATTGGTAGTACTTTGTCAATTATATAGTAATAATGCAATATTTACTATTATAATACCTAGGTTCAGAACTAGAAAAAATAGCATGGGGGGCGAAATTTCAAGGAGACTAATGTGTTATATATGTGTGTGTGTGTGTGTATGTGATTATGTGTATAAAATACCTATGAATTTTTCTTTTTTATGTTGAGGGTGAGCTGCTAAATTCATTTATGTGAATACTTGCATGTGGTCTGGTCTATGAAAGATCAAAATAAATATCCAATTGGATAGGGGGTGGCTACCCCTCTTAGCTTACAAGTTAGTCAGTCCCTTATATTGCAAACAAGTAAATTACTATAATACTACATTTAGATTGTGTTCTTGTCAAATGTGTAAAGCACTCAGCAAATATTTTACCAAATACCAATTTGGTTGCCAAGCTCTAATTTATTATTGTTAATGACTAAAACTTTGAATGGTGGCTTCTTCTTTTTTTATCTTTTTGACAGCAGAATGGTGGCTTCTTATAATACAATAGCTATAAAAACATTAGCAATACAAGTCTTATACTTAAAGAAAAAGTAAATGAATGAGCTTGGTTTGATTGGGCATACCAGTTTGCTAACTGCACTCTATCAAATTCTCAGTATCATTAATTGTTAATTCTGTGGTACTGGTACTTTATTTGACCAGTCAATCCTCAGCTCATCTTACTTCACATTATGCCTTCTGGGAATGTTGATAATTTATTTCAGCTGTTAAAAATTTTGCGTAGTCTACTCAATTGAAAATTTAGGATGGAAATTTTTCATCTTGGAAAGTTATTACGTATGTTTAGAGCTGAATAATGACATGTCAATGAGAGCAAGTCTCCTGCATTTGCTAAGTTGTGGTCTCTTCCTTCTCTTCCAGTATGGTATGGTGACAGAAATATTTATTGTCTGTAGTAGATATGGAACCACCCTGGGATCTTGCAATTGAGAAAAGAAGACAATCACTATGTAAGACAAGAAGATGCAGTGGAGAATTTTCTGGTGGACGACAGCTCTAGTGACGAAAACTCTGATTATAATGTGCTTGTTGGAGGTAATCTTAATGTATATGTGGATATATAATATTTGTGATTATAATGTGCTTGTTTGGGTGGTTTTTAGCAAAACAAAATGAAGCTGGATTATTGGTTGTTTGTTCAATGATAGTGCAGCATGTATTTGGACATCAATAACTATTAGCTAGTAAATAGATATGTCTTCACTTGAGGTCTAAATTGTGTTCTTTTTTTGTTCTTATGTTGCTTTCTTGACATGATTTATTACTGATGGATAAATTATCATTTACTCTCGATATGCTCATGAATACATGTTTTGCTACATTGACAACTAATTGCCTGACAGAGAAGACGAGATGTGCAAATGAGTTTCTGCAAGGGAAAGGCGAGAATGGCTTTTTTCTAAAGGTATGGAAAGATGCAATTTAACTTGATAAATCTTGATATAATTTTTCAAATGATCGTTGCTATTTAATCCCAATATGTCAAGATGTTAATGAGATGTGTAGTTACTCCTTTTGGTTGTTATCTTTTGGTATTATATTTTGTCCCCATCATAGGCTAAAAGGCATCCTTTTATTTTGTGTTTAATTACTTTGTTTTAATATTGGTGCTTCGTATAACTTTTCAGGGTTGGTGGAATGATCTTCTACATGAAAAAAATTATAAAGAACTTGATTACAGTGGCAAAATGGTTTTGCTCCTAGACATACTAACCATGAGTTCTGATATGGGTGACAAGGTGTTGGTTTTTAGCCAGAGCATACCAACACTAGACCTGATAGAACTTTATCTATCAAGGTTACCTCGTCAAGGCAAACATGGGAAATTCTGGAAGAAGAGAAAAGATTGGTATAGGTGTGTTTAGATTCTTTAAATCTGTCCAACTTGCTTGCTGCGTTTGTCAATCATTTGATGTGGCTTTACTTTACCAATCAATGTGTAAACATTCTTTTTCTTTTTTTTTCCCTCTTTTACCTCATTGTACTGTGGTTGGGAATATCTGCTTTCTTCCACAATATACTTTTGTCTGCTCTGATGGCATTTTCATTTTGCCTGCATCCCTCTGAAAGTCTGTGGATCTCTGTCTCTTTCTGTGTTTGTCGCAGCTTAGATTTGTAGATTTCTTCAATATTAATGTTTCATATTATCCCTTTATTTTATTTTTTTGCTATTAATGCTTCATATTTTCCTTAATTCTGTATTATTCCTCCTATTTGGACTTATCTTTAATTTTCCTGCATGTAGTGCTGTTCAAAATTAGTATTTCAAAGAGCGAGTAATTTTTAGACCAATTGCTTCTGATAAAACAAATATTACAAGTCTTCTCACTATATATATATATATATATATATATATATATATATATATATATATATATATATATATATTTGTTTAGATGTTGGTCAGTAATAAATTGTTTGAGCTCATACATTTATACGTTCTGTTGTTGACAAACTTCTATACAATAAACTTATGTTTATTGTGGGAAGACTTGTGGATTAAGATTATTAAGATTACTAAAATCTTAGTCGGATGTAATGTAATGATTGTTGCTTGTTTTTGAGATCTGAGTAAGGCAATATAGCATTGCATGGTATTTTAGATCAAATGTTCAGGCGCATAAGGAATATATTTTCTTGTTTTATTTTGCCTAGTTGGCAGTTTTCTGTCTGTCTAATTAAGACTTCCAGATATAACACTTGCATAGTTGTTTTTACCATATGTTAATTATTATCTACAGAAAGGATTTAATCTCAATAGGCTTCGATAGGAGCTCTATAGTAAATACGTGAAATTTAGATGCACCGTGTTGTGAATAATTTGTTTTCCTTTTTCTTCCCTGATGTGGTTTAATCTCCAGGCTGGATGGAAGAACAGAGAGCTCTGAAAGGCAGAAGCTTGTTGAGAGGTTTAATGAGCCTCTCAATAAGAGAGTCAAGTGCGCTCTTATTTCAACCAGAGCTGGCTCTTTGGGTATAAATCTCCATGCAGCTAATCGTGTTGTAATAGTTGATGGTTCTTGGAATCCAACATATGATCTTCAGGCTATCTATCGAGCTTGGAGGTAAACTTCAGCCTCTAATATGTACAATTTTATTCTCTCTGTGGTTGAATTTTACTTCCTTGTTGTGGATTATGAATTGTATGTATAACACCGTTGAAAGATGAGTTAGAGTACTCAGAGCAGAAATAAAATTAGGAAGAATGAATGTAGTAAAGTGTGGAGTATAAAAATAGATGTGTTCAAATTTAATGTATATTCATGGGAGAAAAATTAACAATAAGCTAAGAAGTGTCAAATTGGGTATGTCATCCATAATTGATACAATGTAATTATACCATTGTTTGAATGTCTGCCTCTTTGAATTATGGTCACTTGCATAAGCGTGTGCTGACGATGTTACAGATTCTCGTATAAAGAAGGGACTTTGGGTGTCCTGGAGAAAAAGTCATGGGCACTATGGTTTTTTGGATAATCAGTCATAGGCATTATTAAGATTACTATGTGCAGATTCAAATGAACTCCCTCTTGGCTTGGAATAGTTTGTCTGGTTTCACTCAAGGAAGGAATCTTTAAAAAGATTCACACATGATTTATTTGATTATTCACGTATCATCAATGATGTACTGATGGACATGCTTGGAAATCTTTTTCATGCTGCAGGTATGGCCAGAGAAAGCCTGTGTTTGCTTACCGATTACTGGCTCACGGAACAATGGAAGAGAAAATATACAAGCGCCAGGTAATAAAATGCGATTCGGTCATTTGGCTTTTCTGGATGTTTGTGGCTTTTTCTGACAAAGTGAAATGGTTCATATAGGTAACAAAGGAGGGGCTGGCTGCTAGAGTGGTTGATAGACAGCAAGTGTATAGGACAATATCTAAAGAAGAGATGTTACATCTCTTTGAGTTCGGTGATGATGAAAACCCTGAGACATTGGCTGAACTGAGCCAAGAGAATAGGCATTCACTGAAACAGACATTACCACATTCAAATGGGACTAGTTATTCTGATAAGTTAATGGAAAGTTTACTCGGCAAGCACTATCCAAAGTAGGTTCTCTGGACTTGTAGCTGTTATTTCATTTATTTTTATTTTTAAATTGATTACCTTTGTTTGGCTTGCATCTGAAGTACATCTGAATTATAATATTGAATTAGATTTCCTTTGGATCTTAATTAGTGAATCTCAATATTGCCATGCAAAGATATATACTTTGCTGTTAGTTACAGATTTATCAAATAAAAGAGAATGGATATGTTGTATTTTCATTTTCCGTAATGAGAGTCTATTTGTAGAGGCATAGCAGTGGAGATGGACAGTTATCCTGTTTTATAATTCCACCTTGTGAATGGAAGTTCATGAAGAAGAGAGTAAACTACAATTTTGGTACCTGAGAGATACCAGTACCACTTCCATTAATTTAGTATTTGAAAGTTAATTATCACCATATTAGTCTTCGAAAGACAGTGACTGACTTGACCAAAAAAACCACCAAATCATTGTCTTTGAAGCTGGCTTATACCAGTGCTAATGTTATACAGTTCGTTGGGCAAAATGCTAGATTGTTGCTGATTCAGCCGCTAATGTTCTTACTAGGTATAGATGTTGGGCCACATGGAGAACCGGTAACATTTAGTTAATTGAGTTAGCATCAGGATTTATTTAATGTACATTTTTAAACATGGGAACTAAAATGATGGTAATTAATTTTTAGAACTGAGTTGATGGCAGTAATATCTTTGAGGAACCAATATGGTAATACTCTCAGAGAAATAAGTGATTATGGATTATCTTTTATATATAATGGACATGCATGAAATTTGGATCTTAATTTTCCTTACTTTTTTTATCGTAGCCTTTTAGTTGCAACTAAAAATGGAAGTCTGGGAAAGCTGTGAAATGTTAGGAATAGTTATTTAACATGTATTTTTATACATTTAGGAGGGCATATTTCTATGTGCGAAGCGAGGTCACGAGCTGTCTAGATATTGAGTTCAGCATATTTAGGACTGTAGTTGAGCTTGGACTGAACTAGTTTGAATAGCTAATAGCAGTATTATACAGCAATAAAGGTTTCTCTGTGCATCTGACGTCATCTGATGTAATATTTTGAAAGGTGGATTGCCAATTATCACGAACACGAAACCCTGTTGCAAGAGAATGAAGAAGAAAAGCTATCAAAAGAGGAGCAAGACATGGCCTGGGAAGTATACCGGAAAACGTTAGAATGGGAGGAAGTGCAAAGAGTTCCCCTTGGTGAGTCCCTGCATGATCAAAAACCACGAGTGCCGAATGCAGGACCCCCTGTATCAGAGACCCTTAGCCTCTCACCAACTAAGTTGAGGAATCGTTTTGTGACACGGAAATGCACCAACCTTGTGCACTTGCTGACGCTTAGAAGTCAGGGCACTAAATTTGGTTGCACTACAGTCTGTGGGGAATGCGCCCAAGAGATCAGGTGGGAAGACTTGAAGAACAGAGATGGCAGAGCTGCAAGGTGAAGGATGACATAATTATACCTGTTCATATTTGGTTAACTAACTAATGTATTTGTTTTTTGTTGTAAAATTGGATGAAGGCCCATGGTTAATATAGTTTTTGTAATACTTATAGTTGTAAATGGATTGGGCTTCTTGTTCAAAATCTTTTTGAAAAAGAAAATTGTATTATTCCTGGGGGCTTGAACGCCAATATATTCAGGTGCAGCCATGCCTATGTAAATGTAGCAGAAGTACCATACGGTTTGATGACATTTGTTAGTCTATTTTTCTTTTGGGTTCATCATGGAAATTTATTGTATCTGAACAAATTTTCTGAGATTATTGAATATCAATGTTATCAACTGTAGCAGGGGCCTGCTTTTTTCCTAATAATGTTGAGTTGCAGGGAGTCGTACACTGAGAATAGGCTAGGAATGTAGAACCGTCGAATGTCGGATTGCATCTTCGCATTTATTTGTCAGGTGGCATCAACTTTATTCAGTGGAAACTATTAGTTCATCTATAGTGAATTTGGTTTTGTTTGATAGTTGTAAAAGTACATTTACACATTTAAAAAGATATTTTATTTTGTAAATATTTTGTCTAGTTTGACATTGATTTTTTTTTTAAATTAATATTATCGTTTAAATTTTTGTTTACATAGAAATGAATAAAATTATTATTTTTATATTAAATGAACTGTATAAATAATAAAAATTAATTTTTAATCATAAATTACAATACTACAAAATTACATTTAATTAAAAAATGATTTTAAAGATAAAATTATTCTAAATTTACATTAACCCAATATTATTTCGAACATACCTTTTGTTGGCAGCACTGCAAATTAAATGATTGGTAACATGGATCTGTAACTTTTCAATTTTCACGAATTATGAGCATTGATGTTTTCGTGTGAACATATTGGCAATTCAGTGAAAATCAATTAATTCATGCCTTTTTCTGTTAAATATTTTCTTTTATAAATATATACATAAATGATTCTTAAAAAATTTATTTGACTAAATATATTTAATGATAAGATCATTTTCCTTTTAAAAATGTATTTCTTAAATTTTTTTCAATATAATTTATTTTGGCATAAAAATTACAAATTTTATTAAATTTATGGCCATATTTATGTTTATTAAATTTTATCTGTGAATGTTATTTTATTTTTATATTTATATAATATTAAATAAATTAAATTTTTGATAAATTTCAAAAGTTACTTTTGTATTGTTCAAATAAATATTTTATACTTATCATATTATATAAATAATACATATAAGAAGTATTTTGGTTAAAATGAATATAATTATAACTCATCTTTTGATTTTCAAAAAAATTGTGCGTAATTTTTTTTTTCTTTTTGGAAATCAAACGCCAGACTTGTATTAATTATGAAATTGAAATACAGGAGAAAAATTTCACACTCTGAAACTGGTGTGAGCAGTAGTTCATTATTGTCCTGTCTTCAAACCCAAGCTACGGAAATATGCGTCATTTCGCACCGCTGTAGTCTCACGGACCCTTGGTGTGGATTACCTTCAGCGAAACCAGAGATAGCCTATATGAAGGAGCCATCGTTATTGCTGAAGATGATTCCATCTCCATAGCAGTATTCCCTCCCAAAGCACGCAGCATCTGTCTCGCATACCACCCACGCCCCTCCTTGATTGGAGCTCTCTCGGCCTATTGTGTCCTCCTCCCTTCTACTAAGGTTCGAACTTCCAAGGCTGATCTCTCGCATTATCTTCTTCAGCTTCAGCATTCCTCCAGTCCCTCAACCTACAGCGAGCTTCATATAGCACCCCTCCAGGGTTAGCTCTTCTAATTTTTCACAGGAGTTTATTTCTGTTCTCCCACATGATTGTGCATAATTTTTTTAAAAAAGATTATATAAATTTATTTTCTGCTTATAAGAGTAATTTACGGGTCGATATTGACTATGAATTGTATAGTAATAATTCAATTAACATGGTTAGACCATAATTAGATGATCTTGCAGATTGTCTCGTCTTAATGTATTTGTTTTGTTTTGTTAGATATGATCCTCTTCTCCTAGACACAATCTCACTGAACAGTTAAAAAATGAAAAGGAGGGCTTTGGAGGCATAGAGGGGAACCAATGATAATTTCAATTATAAATTGAAGTCTGATCAATTAATTATGCAAAGCAATCCATAATTTACTGATAAATATTCAAATTATAAGAACCCACAGTATCTTTACATTCTCAATACATATTTTCCCATATCCTATTAGTACTATATTCCATTCCCCATCAATTACACCGCCCTTTCCTCTCTAATTTTCTCATTTACTATTTCCGTTTTTATGTAGGTTTGCATATTCTTAAGAAGTTCAGCCAACAAGATGATATTACAACTATCTGAGGTATACCCCCTTTAGAATTGATCTAGGAAGTCTAGTATAGTACACTTGGACCAAAGATGATCTAGTGATCAGCAGAACTAGCATATTTCGTCTCCTACCCAGTTGGCCTTCGCCTTTGGACCAGTTGGCCCCTCCTCACCATAAAGCTCCGTTGGAAACAATTTAAATATGTCCTTTATCGAAAATCTAACAAAAAACGGAAGCCAATCAATCAACTTTTTAATTTCAGAACGAGAATCATAATGAATGGTAGGACCCCACTCTCTCATATACTGCAACCAGCATGGTTCTTCAATCGGCCCATCACCATCACCCAGATACTCAGCTGCAACAATCTGATATTTGATGCTTGAATCCACGAAAAGATTGCTTCTATCTGTATCATTCCGGACTCCTATTCCAAGTTTGGATGGTCCCTGAAGATAAGTCCCTGGATGAGGGAAGCTAGCATGCCCATTCTTTGATGAATAGATTATTGGTTTGTTTCCCTCTATGAACTCCAAATTAAATGCATCTACCCATTCACCTCCACTATGCTGAGAGAAGAACACAGACCATAGCTCTCCTGTGAAATTGCTCAGACGAAGGGTGAAGTGTTCCCAATCCCCCACATGTTCTCCTATTTTATTCAGTGCAATGTTCATAAATCCTACTTTAATCGTGGCAGGTCCATTGAAGGGACAGAAAACCCACATTGCAATATCAGTGAATGTTCCTCCCAAAGCTGGTTTTACATGAACATAGAGTTCTGCACTGTCTATGTTTCCCTTCCTTAGATTATTTCTGGCATTATCATCATCACTTGGCAAATCTATCCAAAATGCATGGTCATTTGTCCCTCCACCAGGTAAATTGGAGCCCCTATAATCTATAGGTTTACCCGTCTCACTGCCTTTACTATACAAAAGTGCTCCATTTTTGAAAAACCATTTAACTGATGATGGCAAATATATCTCATCAGGATGGAAGAATACAGTGGGCCCATAATGCTTAATGAGTGCATGAATCTGATTGAGATTTGGCATTGCATTTAAGGTGGAATCAAGATTTTTCAAGCATGAGATATCTATCCCTTGTTCAGGATCAACGTAGGTGCTGCAGAAGAATGTTCCAACAGATACACCCCTACCCAGCATACCTCTCTTCTTGGGTCTTGTGTTCCATACCTTGAATGGTGTTCTCGAAAATATTGAACTTATGGTGATCAATTCATCACAAGTCTCACAAGTTTCTGTGAGATCCGCTCTCACACATCTAACTTCTTCAACATTAGGTTCTTCTGGTTTACTAGTGACCACAATACCCATGGCTTTGTAACCCATTGGAGGGTTTGGCAACCAAAAGTAACCACATCCATCAAGTGGTGAATCAGTGCTCCATATTAATGAGTAGTTTAGGGGCATTTTTAGAGGTGGAGATTCCAACATGGAGCCATGAGTATGATTAGCTTGAAGTTCAAAAGAAGTGGCTTCACGAGCCACAAGAAAGTATCCTCTCGATGGCTGGTCATCGGACTGGCAGTAATGACCAAGGCAGGAAAAGCCATCAGGAATCTCCAGAGGTCTATAAAATGTAAAACCCTGAGGTTTCCCACACAAGTGAGTGTAGTTCCAAACTCTCTCAAATTTGTCTATGTTTAAAACTTCTATCTCTCCAAGGCATATTCTTCCACTAGCAAAACTGCCACCTGATCCACATCATTCAGGAAATTTGAAGTGCATGATCTAATATCTAATCAAACCACAAATATTTGATAGAGTGGCAAGGTTAAAGGAACATCAATATGAAGAAGTGAATCAACTTTTGATTTCCATAATAAGACCTCAGACCGCAGTCATTTGAACGACTCACTTGATGTTTTCATAACAAGCAAAAGTAGAAACTAAACCTAAGTTATAACCGACAAGACTTTCGACTTTGGAAGTTAAGAAACTTCACTTGGAATGTAAAAATGGAAATCTGGAAATTAAACCGGTAACACCAGAAAACTAATATATTCAATGTTAAGCATCAGAATCAATAAAATATATCCAATGCCAATAGAAATTCTAATTAAAAAAATTCAGTTAATGTGTATATTCAACACCATGTATCTGCAACGACAACATTGTATCTAGAAAGTGAAAAGATCAGCAAAAGCAGGGAAAAGAGAACATAAATAATGATAAGATCAATATTCAGAAACCTGGAGGCCATTGTGGAAGAGGTGCAGGCAGAGAGAAGGGTTGAGGGTGAGAGGGATAGAAGTGAGAGACAGAATCCCAGCAACAAAAGTCTCCCCCAAACATTGATGAAATCCACTAAATCTGAAGCTCAGCAAAACCCACAATATGATTTTATAGTCTCTGAGAGCAGCAGATAGGGAAACTCACTCCTTCATGAAAGAGAGGGAGATAGGGAAGGGGAAGAAGCCTCTTCTTTCTCAAACTCTAAATTCAGAGCATTGCTACAATAGAGACTAGTCTTCTACTCTCTCGTTCTCCCTCTTCCCTTCTCACTCTACTTCCCCTTCCCCTGCTTCAGCTTCAACCATATGTCTCCTAATATATATAATATTCTGGTGCTATAATATCTAGATCATTATGTAATAAAAATATGGCATGTGGAAGTAAAACTTTTGACCAGAAAAATTAAAAAGAAACTTTATTATTGGCAAAATTATGTATGTAAAATCTAAAATGGGAATAAACCAAAAGAAAAAGGAATCTAACGAAAGGTTGCGGTCTTTTGTGGACATCCATTTGGATTTTTTAGGTGTTGTTTGCTTGCTTTTCGTTTTAATATTACCAACTTCATTGGAGTCTGGTTGCTTTCGCTACTATACTGATAAACACGAAACAGCTTCATCAACTTGCGTGAAAGTCTCCCTCACCAAACACGCGGGAGATGGATTTTTTACATATTCACGTATGCACGTAAATTGAATAAAATTTAAACTATTACATAAAAGTTTAAATTGTAGAAGACAGTTAGAAATTATTTAATAATTTTTAAAATTTAAAGGTTCGAATATCCTTAAATGTAAGAAATTTAAATTTTTAAATATAAAGAATCTAAAAAAATTTGTAATCATGTTTTTCTGATAAAAATATATAATAAAGATACTCAAATTTTAGTTAACAATAAAGAGATATGTAAATCTCATCTTGTTTAGGCAAAGGTTACATCCATATTAGCACGTAACCAGGTTTCACTTACCCATCAAACACGATTCAATTATTGCCGTTTAAATAACTAAACATCTTGTTTGACTGTGCTAATTAACTTTACAAATATAAGTGATTATTTATTTCATAATTGGGCTCTTGGGGTCTTGCAAATGTGTGGATAGAAACAACCAAGAATGTTGATCGGAACTGCTGGAATAGTCATGCGCTTGTACAACAGACACGCATAGGCTAATCAAGTTAAGAGGATGGGGGTAAGAACTTAAATGCACCATTAATTTGATATCTGCTTCAAGACTTAAAATGATTCATAAGAGGAGAATATTCCGTAATATGCCATTGTTTTAGAAGCGAATAATGGGATTTTGGTAAGAACAAGTCAAACTACCAACATGGCCAAAATGATATGGTGGAGGGTCCTTGGCTTTGGATGTGAGGTGAAAACTAGAAATCTGAAAACGCAGTGCATGTCTCCCTTCACTGGATAGAAATGCCAATCGCACATATGATGCTTCCACCCTTCACCATCATCCGTCACTCTCCAAAATGACGTCTTTGCTTTTCCTTCCTTCAAAACCCCCCTCCCAATAAAATGATAATAATAATTGCACCTCCATTTTCAAATTAATTAGAAACAAATTTATTTGCACTTTTTATATCTTTACTAGTGTAAATATTTTTATTAAATTATACGATTTCCTATTATTATTAGTTAACTATATACTTATCATATATTAATTAAGAAATCATATAACAAAGATATATTAACCTTTTCAAATTTACCGATTATATTGGATTTTTGTAAATTTTGATTTTAGATTCGCTTAATTTATAAATTTGATTTTATTTCAATTAAAGTTGCATTACCATAATTTGTGTTTAATAATTTTATTTAAAAGTAAACTTTGCATCCAATGTAAAAATAAATTTATTTATTTTTTAAAAATGGGAATTTGGATAAATTTTTATTTCCTTCAAATTAGGACCAGCACCTTTCATGGCAATCCCCACCATTATTGGTGTTCCCCTATCCTTATCCTCACTTACTTGAGAGATTTTTTCCCATGTGGGTCTCTATGCGAACTTCAAATTTTTTATAATAAAATTACAAAAAAAAAATGATATTAATAAAATATAGAAAAATAAATTCTTATAAATGTAATCTAATAATTTTTAATAAAATTAAAAAAACTATAAAAATTTAAATAATAAATTCTAAACACGTCCCAAAAATTTCAAAGCTCAAAAAATATAATAAGTTCAACAAATAAAAAAAACATTAAGCACAAGCCGTTGTAAAGATATAATGAAATTATTACTAACAATACATACATTGCTTGAAATAGATAAAATTGCTTGAAATAGAAACCCACAAGATGGGGAGTCCCTGTTCATATCTTTAAACCATTTTTGAATTGATTTTTTTTTTCATTTTTGTTCCCACAAAAAAAAAATTCAAATACAACCCCTAAATAAGAAAGTCTGCCATATTTGTATTGTATGCTCGAATTTGGATAATCGGAAATCAGGAGCAACTCTCCTGTTACTAAAGCCAAACAGTCAATGACATGCCTGGGCTAATATTGAAACCCTAAATCATCATGCCCATTCTCTGGTATTCATGCGCATTATGCACGTCAATCTTCACCATGCACGACAGCATCAATATGGAATATGGATTTCACCTTCGCAAATAGAAAATTTGAGGTGTAACCTAAACCTAATCAGATCAGTCTTGTCTGCTTTGGTGACAAGAATTACTTTTTAGATTTTAAGTACCATCAATCTATAGCTAGCATACTTTCTAGTTCAGGCAATGAAAATATATATCATTTCACGTGCCTTATGACATACACTAACTTGAACAGTGAGATACAAAAACTAGCTCGTTGTAAGAGCAACTTCAGCTTCATTAACTCATTCAGTATTATAATACATTTAAGTTTTTTAAAAAATAGAGAGCAAGAAAGAAAAGAATAAAAGGGAACTAAAATAAATTGAGAAGGGGCAAGTAAAAGAGAAGAGGAAGTGGAGGAACACAAGGTGACATACCCCTCCTAAATAATCCTACAGGTAGGCAGGAGGCAGAGCATGCATATTTGTTTAAATAATAACCAGAGTAAGTGATATACATGTATATATGAGATGAGATTCAGACGTAGGATTCATCAAAAGTGAGATCAGAAGGAGTGCGATGCTTGCCACTTCCATGCCTCTTTTTTCGGTTATTACTCCCACCGCCGCATGTAATGGTAAACTCACACCCCAGAGCAGCCCCAAAGCACGAAAACAACCCGTTGCGGCGGTTGGGCGGCCGCCGTCCCGGCGTCTGACCAACACGCTTCGGATTTGGTGTTTTGTTCGGCTTCCTGTACGACTGCAGCTGCTGATCGTATACCGGATGCAGCCCCGTACTCTTCCACCTCTCTATCTTCGTCTGTACCCCCTCCGTGCTGTTATTTTCCGTCCATTCCTCTAATCCTGAGCTTTCCGTTGTATGCGATGCCGCCGGTATCGGATACAACCCCTTCGCTATAGCCGCCGCCACCACCGACGGCGAAGGCCCAACGTCCGAACACAGCGATCCATTTGCATTTACAACTTTCTTTTGTGGGGGTAATGGCACCCCTATTTCAGAGCCCCCATTCATTATGGAAACACTGTACTCGGAAACTTGTTTTCCCCCACGATAGTTGTAGTCATTGACGGTGGAGTCGTTCTTCTCGCTCTGCGAACGTTGGAGTGTCAACAGATTGGAATTGATAGTCTTGATTTCATTCTTTTGCGTGCAATTTTTCAGTTTATGTTGCGGCGTCTGATTTGGTTTCTCACTTTTGTGCGGCTTCTTTTCGTCCATGAGATCCCAATACCCAACGGCGGAGGCACTGAGCTTGGAATAGAGAGGCATGCTCCGCATTGTGCCATCAAGCGTGGTGACTCCGATATTGAGAATCCCTTGGGGGCGACCGGAGGGTCTTCGAATCTGGAGAGCAACGAATCGCAACTTGGATTTGCGAGTTCCGGATCGCGCCGAGGGAGGGATGAGATTGCTGACGAGGACACCGACGGTACCGATGAGAACGTCCCGGAGCCATGCGGTGGCGTAGATCTCGATCATAATGGTAGAGGTATCGGAGTTGAGGAAATCATCGTCCACACGGAACACAAACTTCTCGTTCCATGTGGGGTTGGTGTTACCGGTTTCGTCAATGCGGGTGGTTAGTTTACGTTCAGGGTGAAGCCAAGCGACGGCATAGGCGCGCGTGGTTTTGGAAACTGGGAAAAGGTCTTGTGCGGATATGATATTGATCTCCAAGAGCTGAAATGGGGACGACATAATGGCGGTGGAGGGCGGAGGCGAAGGTCACCGCTCGCACGCGCCCAACACAATGGAATCGATCAGCTTGACGGCAACAAAAAGCAGACATTGGCAGTTTTATCGTTTTCCGCCTACGCGCTGCCATGTGTCACCAACAACACAAAGGCTCATCGTAAACACGTAAACCTGCTATTTTAATTTCGTCTCGTTGGGATGTATATGGAACATTGACTATTCAGGCATTTTTGCTTTTTTAGTCCACGTAAATTGGAGGTTTTGTTCTATATTTGTTATGTTATTGAATTCTATTTAAAGACGTGAACTTGTTTACTTTGTGTTTATTTCCCTCGTATAACAAAAACACGAAGCAAAAAGATTTGCTTTAAACTCAATTCGCCTTTCTTAGTTCCCTCCAAGTGTAGGGTTGTCAATGGTCATTAGAAACAATTGGGGTAGAGCAGACGTACGGGATTCTATTGAAAGGTGGGTGTAACTCATCTTGAATCCTTATCGTAAAATGGAAGAGGTCGAAGTAGCACGTACCACCCAACTAAATTGATCCATTTGGCTTCTTTTATTTTTTAATGACTTTATCAACTCAATAAGGTATCATATATACAAAAGTTATAAGTTGCCTTCCTAGTTCATTATGATTCCTTTTTGTTTTTCCCCCGAAAACTTTTTCTTTTATTTTGACTGAAAAAAAAATTGTCATTTGCTTCGAGTATTACATAGGACCACCGCTAGTTTTTGTGCTAATCATGCAACAGATTGAATAAATGAACTAAAGCCATGATACGATGCCCACTAGTGCGTCCTCTTCCACAATGACATAGTGGACCCACTGGAAATGACTGCTGATGCAGACGTTGATGTTGGGTTGTCTCTGCTAACGTAGGATGAAAAGCAGAAGACATTATATGTCTGTTGTATAGTGCTTTGATGGGATACGCATGAAAACTCTCAATCTCGCCTTCATTACCCCAATTAGGTTTGATTAATTAATTTCAATTGATTGTCATCCCAACTCAGCTTTTTCTTCATTGGATGGAATTAGTGTTGATTTTAGCTGGAAGGAGATGTCTGCGAACCACAAATCATGAAGTAAAGTAGAGGAAACAGAAGCCAAGTTTGTAGCTTCACCAAAACAAGGGCGTCACACAGCTTAATAATTTGGCAGAATTTTGCTGTATTCGGGTTTGGCAGAGTTAAAGTAATTAACTGCTGTACAACAATTCTATTTTACAGTGGTGGGTCATTTAAAATAAAATTAAAAAAATTAATAATAAAATATTAAAAAATTTTGTGTGTAAATAACATATTTTCAAGTGAATAGTAAGTAGCACCGGTGACCCCGTGAATTTTGATACGATAGAATGTCAAGAAATGGAATCAACACCACCAACAATCCAATTTTGGCCAAAAAAAAAAGTCAAAAATCTTTTGTTTTTCTTTTAATAAAAAGGAGACAGTGAACTCAAGTCGTAGGTGTGTATGGAAACCCCATCCTAGGTAGGTTTTGTGCTTTGCAGACGTATACATAGTTTAATTGTTGCGCATACAAACACAACTAAATATGCTGCTCAAAAATGGAATCTTACTGGAATGCCACATCATAAATTAATTTTTTCAATGACCAGTATTGGGAATCCTTTGCCTTTCAGGCCAATCGCTCTTTCGTTTTCATTTTTCTAGAAATTGTGTTTTCGGACAACCATTTTCACTTTCATATTTCCATCAAATATTTTTCTGCTATCTCCTCTTATCTTAGAAAAACAATCACACTGGTGCTTGCTCCAGCATTTATTGAGACATATCCAATTGTGTAATAAAAATTAAGTTTTGTTGTTATGTTTTTTATTATAAAATTCATATATTTATCATGTTTTAATTTTAAAAATATACTTGTTATATTTTAATTAAAAAATTTTAAGCTAACTGCATGTAATTTTTCTTTTTTAAAAAAGAAAAATTTGTGGCGAGGGGACGTCAAGCTGGTGCTACCTGGATCCATGTGTACTGTTTCAGTTAGTTGAGAGAATTTTTTTAATAGGTTTTTTAGCTTTATTATTATTATTATTATTACTGATTTTGTAATATGGGCATAAATCATTCATCAGTACTTGAGTTATTGAAAATTATTAATTTTTAATTAATTTAAATATTATTTTGAATTAATGAAAGAAAAGAGAACAAAATTAAATTTTGATATTTTTATTCAAATATAAATTTAATAGTTTTAAAATATTTTGAAATGATGAGGAGATTAATGGACAATAAGTATTTTTATTTAAATTCAAATTAAAATTTATGTTGCTTAAGCAATATGACTTCATCAAAACAACGTTGATTTGGTCTTTGTCGGGGCTAATAAAAGATAACTAAATAGTTTTCTAATTAATTCAAAAGAAGGAATATTTTCTTAGCAATTTGGATCTTCTAATATTGCGATAAGAATATGAGATTATATTTAATTATGATAAATTATTTGATAAAGATTTAATGATACAAATTTATATTAAATTAATATAATTGCTTATAGTTATATTTTAAATTTATAAATTTGGACCATTAAATCTTTATTTAATGATTTACTATAATTGAATATAACTTTATGTTCTTACCACAATATAAAGAGATTCAAATCGGTTTCTTAGCTAACGTATAGAGAAAATTGGTTATTCCTTTTGTAATAGGTAATGAAAGTTAGCTCAATTAAATGTGTTACTAAACATTGTATAATTGTATTATATTCCTTAACTAAAATGTAACAATAAAATTGTACATAAGTTTAAAACGTGTCAAAATATGTTTAAAATCTAAAATATAATACTATATCTCTTGAAATAGTGTTTAATGCATAGTACTGATGTTTAAAATTAGCTCATAAAAAGAAAAATATATAATCTTTCTTACAATTCTGTATAAACCAATAAGAATTCATCAAATTGATACACTTATTCTGACAAAATATGCTTAATTGAATTGATTAATTTTAAGGAGTTTGCATTATTATCTTTTTTCTTTGCATATAATTAGGTGCATGCATCCATTGACCAAAAAAATAATAAATTAGATGCATGCATTTTACTTTTAGTAGTGGTTATGGTTTCTCAACAATGTAATTAACATTTTCTGAGGATTTTTTTTTTCTCAAATTAATTATCAACATCCACCCAATTATCAGCATTTAAACGAATTAACCAAGTAAATTTTTAAATTCAAAATAAAAAGCTACGTTGTCAAACACATTATATAACACGTTAAGTTAAATATGAAACTCTTAAATATTAAAATATTTTATATATCCTAGTTCCTTATACTATGATATGTATATTGTATCTACCGAAGAATATACTACACACATACGCTAAGCGCAAAAGTGCAGGCCAAAGTTTCCACGGGTAAATCACAGATATCGTCAGACTAATGTATGACAATTAATAATAATTGTATAATTAGGGATTGGGAATATATGAGGATATGGAAACAAATGGGAAGTTTCACAGGTAATAATATAGAAGTAAAGTAGTAATAATATACTTAGTACAGTTTCCATTGATTTTCATGGCCATACAACTCAGAACAAGGCCAAAATTTTGAAACAGCACGGAAGGTAATGTAGGGTACCGTAAAACTTGCCAATTGGATTATCGTAATAATGACAATGATTAATGATTAGACCAATTTGGTACATAGCAGCCTTTCGTAATCTCAGTAAGCCAACAAATGTTCTTACTTCTTCCTTCTATCATTGCCTCCTTTTCTCTGAATAGAAGTCAACAGCTTGCCGTGGACGTGATCCCAATCACACGGCTCAAAACTAACAACAACATTCCCGAGCTACAGCGTAGTATTTTCTCTGTTTTCCAAGGGAATTTCCCGACAATCACAAGGGTCAATTACAAAAGAAGCCTTGTACGTCCTTGGTTTCTTATGAGACGGAGAAGCTTGGGTTCTGAATTTGTTTTCTTTTTGCTGTAAGTACGGTCAACCCAATACGTCTCCATTAAAAGTGCTGCTCCATTGCATTCTCTTTCCTACAGCCTTATCCACTTGCCTTCGGAGTATTCGTGCAACTGCATCTGCTTTTGGTTAGCTTTGTCGGCTTTGCAAACGTTGTAGCTGTTTATTGTTTTCCCTCTCTGTTATAGGTGAGCTTTCTATACTCCCACTTCGAATTTTTGTGGATAATACCGCTTCTTTTTGGTTTTGATTGAGATAATTTGGGCTTTCGATATGCCATGAACATTTTTATATCTTACTCTACGACCTGTTCATTCTTGTAAATTGTTTGATTCTGTATTGTGTATTTTGATCTGTCTTGCTTTGCTCTGAATCGAGTCGCTCAAGTAATCATCGATGAAAGGGCTCGGTGAATAACGTCTTGTGTGCTGGGTTCCTTCAACTCGTGATTGAAGAGTTTGGTCTGCTGGTTCTGATGTGTTTAGTGAAACTGCGGCTCCATTTTTTCTTTTTTTAATATTTCGTTTGAGCTGGTGGATTGTGGGTGGGTGTATCTTCTTCTCATTAATTGGTGGTCTGAGAGATTTTAAATCCGGTACTTGTTGTAACAGATGGTGAATTCCAATAGGATGGGACTGGTGAAATTGAAAGTTTAAGTATCTTTACGTTCGAAATTCAATGACTATATGATTTAATTCTAAAGCCCAGCGTACCCCTTTTTTTACCCCACCGCTCCCAGCCTTCCTCGTATATGCTCTGACTCTATTTCTGCTTCATCTTGTTAGGAGCAGATGCTTGAAAATTGATATGGAATTTTTTATGTTTGACCATCTTCACGCTTCAAGCCAAATAAAACTTCTCTTTGGCAGAAACAAAAAAAAAAAAAAAAAAATTAAATCTTTCGCTAGAAATGGATTCAACTTCTTGATATCCCTTGCTGACTATATTGCTCAAAGTTGACTCAATTTCTTATTTGGCGCCGTTCTTTTTTTTTTTTTTTTTTTTTCCCCTTTTCGCCTTTCCTTCAATGATATTTTTCAAAATCACTATGTATCTGAATATTCGGTCGTTAGTACAATCTTATGTTTCTGTTTCTGGTTGATCTTCAGCGAAGAATATGTTGAAAGTTCTATAGTTAAGTATCAACTATTCCTGTAATGTGAATATTCTAAGTTTTCAAACTGCTGCATTAATTGCATAATTAGGTTCATTATCAGAAGTGTTGCAAATACATTTGGCTAACAGCATTATCTGTATCCGTTTTCTGGTGTTTATGGTTTACTGGCCAACTTAGTTATTTATTCTCAGAGACAACACAACAAGTTATGCTCATCACTAGTGACATTAGAAAGAACGAGCTCATGGAATTACTGTATATTTTGTCCAATTATGTTGTTGACAGAGTCAAAGACAATTTGTTATTAATGGTTCAGTAGCTGACATTCAGCCTACTTTTCATATTGACATCAGGGCAGACAAAGCTGAGTCACTTGGGAGACTTCAGGGTAATGTCTTCATCTTTTCCTTTTCTTCCCACTCATATGGAGGACAAGTATATGAAACCTGTAGATTCTTTTCGGCTATCTACTGTACGAGAGCCTGCCTCAGTGCAGGATGCTTCATCAAATTCCAACATTAGAAGTGGTGGGCACAAGTTTTCAACCCCTTCTAAATGTCCAAATGACAACCGTTGTTCCTCAGTTTCGCATCATGATAGGCAGTATCAAGATTCTGCCTTCATTTCTCAGACATTAAGAAAAGATGATGTGATGCCCAGGCTAGGAACTTCGCTCATTCAGAACGGTGAAGATATGTCTTTGCCACCTGCACATTCTTCCCATTTAGAAATACATTCTGCAACATTCATTTCTCATCCTCAGGAAAGTGATGATAATTCCTGGGGACCAGATCCCTTTCAGGATATTCTTAATTTCCCCGAAAGTGATTCCGTCCAGAATGATCAGGAGGAAAATAGCACTTGTTATATATCTTATGACAACACCAAAAAAACTGATTTTGGGGAGTGGGTCGAGCAGTTAATGTCAGTTGATGATTCTCCGCATCCAAATTGGAGTCACCTTCTTGGTGATGATAATCTAGCAGATTCAAAATCAAAGGTTTGTTTCTCAAACTTATTTTGAGCATGAATGCATTTTTATGGTCTGATGACTTTAATTTTCACACATGAACTAATTTCTGAGGAGTTGAAAAATCTGATCAAATCTGATACCTTTTTTTTTTCCTTGTAGATGCTAAAAACTTAAGTCCTATGTGCATAATTCTTTGAATATCCAGTCATGGACATAATGTAGTTCCATAAAAGCATGCCATGTGGTTCTCTTCGTTCTTCCCCTTCCATCCCTTGTTCTGCATGTAGATAAGTATGACATATTTGAAGGCTAAAAGATGCTAGGTTCTATCTGCAATTTGTTTCATTATTATATACATATCCGTTTGTGTAGTTCTCAACAGTTTAAAATCTCTTGTTATCATGTACATTAATATCTGGTCCCTGAATTATTTTATTTACTTTTTTCTTTCCAATATGTAAGGTGCCGAAACATATCATACTTCTTGATGCAGGAGACCCACGCAACCAAGCAGCAGCATGCACAAGCTGGAGAAGTTAATGCCCTTCCTAGTCCTACTCCAGCGTCGAATGCACTACAAACTAAACCAAGAATGCGTTGGACTCCAGAACTTCACGAAGCTTTTGTGGAAGCAGTGAATAAGCTTGGTGGTAACGAGAGTAAGTTTCCTTCTCTACACTCTCTAACTTTTTGAACTTCTCACTGGTGGCGACATTTCAGGCTTTTGTTTCACACCATCCCATGTTAACATGCAGAGGCTACTCCAAAGGGCGTCTTGAACCTAATGAAAGTTGAGGGTCTTACCATCTATCATGTGAAAAGCCATCTACAGGTAGACGTTTTATTTTACTTCTCTTCAACTATATTGTCACACTAAGCCAGCTCCTCTTTGTTCTTTGTTTTTAAAGGATTTTCATGAATTACTTGTTCTTTTAATTTCAGAAGTATAGAACAGCCAGATACAAACCCGAGTCATCTGGAGGTATGTGATAGTGTTTACTTAGTAATGCCATTGTTTATATAACTATTTTGGCATGTTAACTATATTTTTAGTATCAGGGGTTTCCTCACTCCCTGAGAAACTATAGGAAAGGTGTTTCGTTTGAAAAGAAAATGCGTGTGTGTGTGTATATATATATATATATATATGCGTTGTCCTTTGTCACATTATATATACATAGACGTCCCTTTTGTGTCAAGATGCGAACACAAGTATGAATGGACTGTTACTCCCTGTCTGCAGGACCTTCTGAGAAAAAGTCAACATCAACCAAAGAAACGAAATCTTTCGACTTGAAAGCGTGAGTATCTTCTTTTATGTAGAATCTTCTCCAGTTACATTGACACACAATCGTTGACTGATCTCATTTTTAGTGCGGGTCATTTGCTCTTGTTTTATGCATCTAGCAGAGTATAACGTTCACTCAATCTCAATGTAAATTTCCATTAATTTATTACATATATTGCATAATCTCACGGCCGTACTTTTAAATGTAAGATATAAACTTAAACAGATATGAGATATGTACCAGGAAAATGGTCCAGAGAAGTTCTCTTTTCACTATCGCTGTGATACCCATTGTTCCAATTAATAATTATGTTATCAACAGTTGCTCTATGTCATTATGCATTGAGTTAAACAATTATTGATCAGAACTATGTTTTGGATTTTGGTCATAGTAGAATGGGGATTACTGAAGCATTGCGATTGCAGATGGATCTCCAGAAGCGGCTTCATGAACAACTTGAGGTACTCAGAACTTGGGGATCACTTTCTTCTACTTACCCAAAATTTTTGACACATTAAAATTACAAGTCAAAATATTGATTGCACATCCCTTATGTTCATAATAAATGAATGTCTAGTTTTGTTAGGAATCAAAATACATTCCACAATGTGTTAGATATAAGACTTTAGTTCAACAGGTGTTTCGAACTGCTGTGTCTTTTAGTATCTGTAGTAAGCAACTTCTAATGTTCAGTTTGTCGAAGTACTTCAAATATTTGCAACTTAAGTAACACCATACCCATTTGATAAATCCTATCACCCATTCTGCTGTTGCTCCATCTGGCACTAAGTTTTCTGGTCTGTCCTGGTGTTCTTGGGCCTCCTTTCTGCTTACAGGTCTCAAGGTTTAGGGCTATGTACCCTGTAATTCAGAAAAAAAGGATATTGTTTATATACTTGGGGTTAAAGTTGGGGCAGCTATAAATTTTGACATATTCTGATGCTATAGTTGTTATGCAGACTCAAAGAAAGTTGCAAATTGAAATTGAAAACCAATGGAAGTGTTTTCAGATGATGTTTGAGAAACAAGGGGAGATGGAGGACAGCAAACTCAAGACATCATCGTCCCCTCCTATTGACAATTTAGGAACCTTAAATGAGGGTCAAGACAAATCTGGGATCAGCAGTATCATTGCAACAACCACGGGGGAAGAACGTTGTGAGGATGCCAGCACCAAGCAAAAGGAGGAAGAAACAAAAGTTACTGATGAAGAGGAGGTGGTGGATGATCAGTCAGGTGCACCGGCCACCAAACGGTTGAAGAGTGGATGACAGCAGAAGTATCTAACTTGTGATGGCATTTAGTGTTGCTGATTCTTGAGATAACAAGTTGGAATTTTTTAGTATTTCTTGTCTGATTTGGGGTAAACTCAGCGGGATTTGTTGTATATAAGGTTGCACATGATTAGACACCGTAGATATTGTTGAAAGAAATATTATTGGGTCCTGGGATGTTCCCACTTAGACATTTAAGAATGCTATATTATCATGTTTTGTGGCCGCCACGGGAAGTTTAGAATTTTAGATAATAGTTTCATGCATCAATTTGGGGAATAGTTTGATTTACTTGCAAAATTAGCGTTAATAATGTCTCTTTATAATTTTTTCAATAGTGACTAATTGAATTGGACATGAGTGTTGTTCTGGTGCATATTGCTGACACAGGGCGGTTTCAGTGTCAGCAAAAGGAAAGGACTAGAATCCTCTATGGTTACTATTTCGACTGTAGAGGGCAGTTACCACGTACTTAAAAGATATCATTCTTTTAACTTTATTTTTTACTGAAGATGGTATCTCTGCAGCTTTATCCTGAAATGCACTCTCCCATCTTCATTATGAAGGTAGAGCATTTCAGCCCAAACCACCCCTTGTGGTGTATGGCAGTGCATTTAGAGCGGTGAATAAAGCATTGCCTTTAAAATAACTACGTTGAAATTATAGTCCAAGCAAAAGATTGAGAAAATAGTAAACTGTGTCAAAATATAAGTGATTAAAATTTTAAGAAAAGATTTTGATATATCAAAAATCAGTTCACTATATAATTTATTGTAAATTAAAGTATTTGAAAGGATAAAGAAAATTGACAAAACAGTTGATTATAAAAGTTAAAGTTATCATTATCTACTATAGTGAAAAACAATTTTTGAAAGTTATATTAAGAACGATTGATGGTATTATAAATCTTATGATTATGAAAGCATTGGCATTTAGAGAAGTTCTATCTTAAACATGTAGCAACTTAAGTGGACAGAGAGTCGTTAATTCAAATTGTAGTGTTTTTGTATTAGTCATCAACTTATACATTATGAACGATTTTGAGTTAGGTTATATTATTTTAGATTGTTGTCACTTAGTGTTTTTAAATCTTAGTATTAAGTGTTTATAGTGTATGAGACAAATTAATAGAGCTACTCATTGTAGCGAGAACTTCTATTCAATATGTTAGTCCCTATGTTTGAAATGTAGTCCTAAGTTTCATCTTTGTTTATTAATATTGTTTCCTTTACTCAAAAAAAAAAAAGTTACAGTTAAGTGGAAAATATAATACAAAAATGCATAAAGAAAGGAGAAGACGATATGAACAATTTATATTGATTCGACAAAAAAGTGCCTTCATCCATTACTTTGGACTTTTTCAAAAGATTTTAACTATCTTAGCAACTATTACTAGAAAATGAAGAATTTTTTAATACTAACTCTTAAATACAAGATTTTTTAAAACTAACATCAAATTAATTAGAGTTTCTTACTTTCTCACACTTCTCTTTTTATATAAGATAAAGATAATACAGTAAAGAAATGATAATATTTTTGAACCCTCGCAAAGTGGGTTTATCAAAAATGCTTAAAAATTGTTATCCAAAGCGTGTAAATTAGAAACTAAACTCAACGGATAAAACTTATCGATGGTTATCTTGCAAATCTTGGTGAGCTCGTACTACTACACATATATATATATATATATAGCTTTCCAAAAAAATTTTCCATTAGAATGAAGCTTTCTCCGACCATAAAAGAAGTTGGTTGCAAATATATTCCTTTGTCTTTGTGGGATCCACAATGACAACTAGAGGAGAAGAATGAGACTCTGCAAGGGCATAATCCATTTATACATCAGCTCTGGTCATTGTCTAGAAGGGAAATACAAAGCATATGATAGGGTGAGCTATCACATGTGTTAAGTTGTTGTTTCCTTAGTTTACATATTGCACACTTTCAGCTTTAATAATAAATGAGCTGTAAAAATATCAGATAAGACATGATATGCCGTTGTACAATAAGTTCAAATCAAAGATAATAGGCTGTTAAAAGTATCGGTTCCGTTTTGAGCTTTTTTTTATTTGAGTTTTGTCAGGCATCGTAATAATGGGTCATGCTATCTAATAAAGCATAGAATTAAAAAAATAAAAAAATATGAAATAAAAATAAAAATTATTTTAGCTAGACAACATCGCATGCTGTTTTGGAATTCTAAATTGCTCAAAATTGTTTATTCATGTCCATCATTATTGATGTTTTTCCGTTAGTTCATGTCTTATGGTCTCACAAATTAAACAAAAACATAGTATTGACTATAGAAGAGTGAGAAGTTAAATATGATATGGAAGATCCTTTTTTATTGCTTTTAAAATATAAAAAACTAATCAATCCTAAATTCATAATTTTTAACCCCTAAACCTTGAATATTGAGAAGATTAGACAAAAATTGTGTAGGAATTATAATGACATGCTGTTTTTTTTGCACAAAGAAGCATCTAGCAATCAAAGCACTGAGCAATTTACACCGCATCAACAATTGTTCTGGGGGTAACCACGCAGTAAAACAAAAACAAATCTAGAAGAAAAGAAAGCACTCCCAAAGCGGCAATAAGGGAATCCCCATGAGGAGACCATAATGGACACAAGCTCAGAGTTGAGCAGCACTTGCCTCAAAAGCTCTCTCCAGTCTAGCCCTAACTGGGCTAGAATTCCATTTCACTTTGGCATCCTGCAACACCAAAAAACAACTCATCAATGAGAATATCAGATTCAGAATTGTTTCTCACTCTTTTTCCACCATCAAAGTTACTAATTAATGAGTACCTTTCTGCTTTTGCTTCCTGCTTTTGGCATTCGACCACAGGAAGAGCTCGACTCTGAATTTTTGGTCTGCCCTGTATGACTCCAGTAGCTCCCAACAGTGCCTATGATGGGCGTTTCATCCGGACTTCGGCTTTTTGACCTTCTTGGAGTTGTCAATACAGAAAACTTCCTTAGCTCTTCAATGGTCAGTGCTCCTAGAATTGGCCTATCTTCATGGCTCATCGGAGATGATGAACTCCTTTTACCAATGGGTGTCGAATCTCCCACAGAATTCGTACTATACTTGGAGTTGGGTGTGGTTTCCGTTTCGACCAACCAGCTCGAGAGGCTGGTGTCAACCCCAATTTCTTCTTGCTTTTTATCATTGAACATTTTGTGTCTTGCTTTGCTATTTGACACCTTCAAACTGGGCTCTGCACTCGTGGGGATATCAACAACATCTTTCTCTGAATTGACGTTTTCCTTTTCGTACTTCAATGGTTGCATTGTTGTTGCTTTTACCACCCTCCCTTGAGTAAGATTCTCAATTGAGTTCAATACTGAGGAAACGTTTTGAATCCTTGCTCCGCTACTGAGGAAACATTCTGTGCTAAGAGCTGACATTGGACTGTTAACTTCATTCTCGGCTTTTTCAGCTGCCGAAACTTGTTTTCTAGAACCCGTGGATAGAGAAAACAATGATTCCGAAGACTCTTCTTGAACCCAAGTTGGATTGACTTCCCCACCGTTTTCGCCTTCGCCTTTGCCTTTCTCCTCATTGTCAGCTTCGTCGTCAAAATCTCCGCATTCCTCGCCAGCGCAATCTCGGTATCTATAATGGGCGAAATTAGATGACTTTCCTAATGCTGTGGACTTGGGGTATTCGCTTATTTGAGGTTTTTCTTCTTGGTCTGGTTCGTTTTCATTTAATCCTCTTATTAGCTCCTTGGCAGATGACACTTCATTGGTATTCACATTCACCTTCCTTTCGGCATTCCATTTGGGCCCTTCAAGTTTTATTATGAATGAATCTGTGCTATCCTTTCCTTTGATGGGCTTTCCTTGAGCAAGAATTTCCATTGGATTAAGCCCTGACGAAACATGTTGAACCCCGTCATGGTTTGACCCAAATGAGCCAGATTTTTCTTTTGTGTTAGAGACAGAACCCCCAAGTGGCATTGGACTGTCAACTTCATACTCAGCTTTTTCAGCAGCACAAACCGGCTTTCTAGAATCAATGGATAGAGAAAACAATGACTCTGAAGATTCTTCTGGAACCGATTTTCTATTAACCTCACTCTCCTCTTCATCTTCACCTTTCTTCTCGTCCTCCAAGTTGTCAGCAATGGCCTTGGGACCATCGTTTATCTGAGGTGCTTCTTCATGCCCTGCCTTATCTGGTTCTGTATGGCTTTCCACCAACTTTTTTACCACTTCCTTGGTAGAAAACTCTTCATTGGCATTTGCATTCAGGTCAAAGGTAATTTTCTTGACTCCACTCTTACTTGATTGCTCTTCAAGATTTTTTCTGAACAGATTCACCAAGTATAAAATCCATGGGAAAAATTACGTAGTTAATCATAATAAATAACAAGCTGCTAAATTAAAAAAGCTCTGGAAACAGAAATGTCATGAGTAGGTCAGTATAGATAGCTTACCGTGATTGTGAGCTATGATTGTGTTCTTCAAGAATATTTTCCTCTGCGAGTTGAATGGACTTGTGATCTCCATCTGCTACATTGATCTGTACCGACATTAAAAGAAAATGAGTTGAGAGTAAAGAGAGAGAGAGAGAGAGAGAGAGAGAGAGAGTGCCATAGATAGAGCAGAAATGGTGTGAAAAATGGAACAAGTGAGAGCATACTTGGTCTGCTGAGCGAATTGCATTGGTGGATTGTAAGCGTTTTCGGCGTTTGGAGGCACCAAAACAAGGTAGAAAGCACCCCATCATTAGGCGCTGATAACTTCTATAAAGTGCCTTTGCATCTATCTAAAGAAGATATAAGACTGGTTTGGAACTCTTGAGGAGGAAAAAGAAAAGAGAAAAGAGAGAGAGAGAGAGAAAGAGATGAGGAACAGAGAAGGTGGATTTCACAGGGATACATGACAGAGCAAAACGGTCAAGAAAAGTTTCAGAATCTGCCAATCTGGTGGAACTTTTAAAAAATTTGACCGTTGAGATAACCTTTGGAGGTATTGTTATGGATTTTCGTAGTTGGGCCTCTGGGCTTCATGTAATTGAGCAAGATCCGATTCAGTAAGAGGAACTTTCAACTTTGAATGTCCATTATAGTAACTTCCACACCATTTGACCCACTCACTTTAATTAATAACCTTTCTCTCCCTCCGCATTCTAATTACCCTACTTTGTCTTGTACACTAACTCCATCGATTGGGTCCCGGTGATGATTATTCCCAAGTACCAGGTAAACAAAATTTATTGTATACAATAAATAATATTTAACTAGTATAATAAAGTAATAATTATTTATTGACTAATTTATTAATTAAAAATTATTTATTATATGCAACAAATAATTCTTGATTAGTGTTTTAAAAGTACTCGTTAGCTAAAATATAAAACATTTTGTGAAAACTGAAAAAATAAAAACCATGAACTTGAACTTCTATGTACAGGAATTTTTAAATCTTTTGAATTTGAATTTGTAAAGCTTTTAAGTTTAACATGATTATATTAAGCATTCGTGAACTTTCTCCCGCTCAACATATATTTTGCTCGACGAAATAGTTATTGTTTGACAATAATAATAATAATAATAATAATAATAATAATAATTATTATTATTATTATTCAGATGGGGCTCATTGAGATTATGCAGAAGAAAATGATAGTGATCCACTTCAGAGTAATTATGGGTTACAGCTTGAGCTGAGCAACAAAGAACTTTTGATATATAGTTGATTTTGAATCAATCTGACTATGTAAACTTAATTCTGGTGAAACATAATTCTGTATTACTGTGAGTCGTGTTTTGAGATTTTTATTTTAAAATTAAATCTTATCGTTATTACAATTCATTTATAGTTAAAGTTTTTTTTTTTTTTATGCAAATAGAAGTCAAAGGACAAAAGTTATTTCAGAGAATTATTTAACACCAACCAAATAAATTTATTCCTTAAAAATTAATATGTAAATAAAGTTTCAATCATTTAAACCCTAAATCAACACACTATTAGCTTCCATCACAAATACAATGCAAGTTTATAAGTGAAGCTTTTTCTTGACACTTTCATTAACGATTAAAAGCGAGCTTAGTAACGGCTTGCACATAACTATTTACTTGCCCATGTTCAATTCTATTTAAAATATATATATATATATATATATATATATATACAAATCTTAATCTTTTCCTAAAACATACGCTTAGCACAAAAAAAAAAAAAAACAAAATCGGATCTGGACCGGACGCTGTGTGAACTAATTTAATGAATATTAAATTAGAGAAGTATTGTTTAAGAGAGCGAAGAATCAGCTTAGCTTAAGGAGAGAATTACTGATTATATGTTGAGAAAGACAATAAATGAATTTTAGGATGAAATTTTAGAATCTAAAAATATATTTTTTTTGTTTGGAAAAATTTATAAGTATAGAATGTTGATTTTACATATTTTAAATTTATAATTCTTAAATAAAATTTTCTCTAATTTAAGGGTTGAAATTGACGTCAATCCCCATGCGTTGCCATTTTTGCGGGAAGGACAGTATGGTTACCGCCTCTGGTGAGGGTAATTATAGTCCTATAGACCTTTTCTTCGGTGATTTTCTACATATATATATATATGACTTATTTACAAAATATTTATAAAAAAATATCTAAGAAGTAAAATCACTGAATTTAAGGAAAATCCTAAACTGAGCGGCGACAGCCTTCATTTAACAGTTAGTAATACTTTAAAAAATTATAATTCCAATTATAAGTTTAAAATATTGATTATAAATTTTTTTTAAAATTTTAAAATTATGTTAAAGCACTTAAATATTTAATTTATTTTTTTATTTTTTGCTTTAAATGATCCTCCCTAAAACTTCAAGAATACCTAAGAAAAAAGTTTAAAGTAAAAAAATAAAAAAGAAAAATAGTTCTAGATTCTCAAAAGATAATGTTAAAATTATGATTATTAACTGTAATCCTTCTTTTCTGGTGCCACTGTGCCTAGTCAAAGAAAAATGGAAAATATAAGTAAAAAATTAATTTATATCCACTTTTATTTCTTAAGTTTTGCTAATGAATACCTGTTAATGGTTATTCATTATTTATAATAAATAATTTTTAATTAATAAAATTAATCAAAGATTATTTATTGTATCAATTATCAATAATAGTAAATATTTATAAATTAATTTTATTATAAGTAATAAATAATACTTAACTAATGATATTTAAACACACACTCCTTTTTTTATCATTGAATTATATGTATACATTTATCATCTCTTTTTTTATCAATTTTTTGTTTAAAACAAAAGTAAATTTAGAGTGTATGAATAGTAAATCCCACTTCTTCAAATAAAGCTTAGTACTTACTTCATGTCTAATTTTTATTAAAATTGAAAAAAAAATTAACGAAGAGGGAATCTAAATTACTACTCTCACGCTTAAACTTTTGGAAGAAAGATGATATGTAGAGTTGAATGGCTTGAATTCAAAGGAGGGCCCTTCGATTATTCACCAATTCAGCTTAAAGCTTTACCATTATCATCTTCATCGTCATTCCCAATGAACCTCTCATTATTGTCCCTAATCATCACAGTTCACACTCGCTTTTTCATTGATCCACGTGTCCATGAATGTCCCATCTCACGCACAGGCACAGCTAATAGTTCTCACAAGTGGGAGGACGTGCCACTCTTGTACTTTTGCGTTGCTACAATCCGAAGAAGCAAAGTGTGATACTCAGACAACTGGACGAAGCTAAACAACGTACCAAAATCATAAAGCAAGCAAAAGGAGGTGTTATTGTGATACTCAGCCAACCCATCACATCACCCATCTTTATTTTTCTCTACAAATAATATCTAAATATGCAGTTATACTACTTATATCCTTCTCCCTCACATAGTCCTAATTTCTTCAGAAAAAGAAATAATTTTGCGAAGCTTATTTGTTTTCGAATACAAGTAGTATAATGCTTTCACTTGAGATAAAGAAACTGCTTGATGTGGTCCAGATGATTGGCTAAAGACAGCGATGAATGATGAAGAAGGAATAAGAGTAAAGAGGGAAGCAGAGACGCAGATGGACAAAGTTTATCCTTCTCTTCATTGGCAGGGTAATTGACTACACCCATTGCACGCTTCCCTAAACACACCTTCGAATGAAATGTCTGTGTTCCTCAAGGTACTACCCTCACTTCTTCACCTTCCCTGCTTCTCCTCTCTGGGTTGTTCTATCCCTTTTGTTCTTCCCCACTTTTAGTTTTTTAAATTTCATTTTAAAAATGGAAAGGGGTCAGATAAAAATCTGCCTTACTGTTTCTGGCCGTCCTGCCAAAGCTGTCTTGGTAGATTCTTATCTTCTTGATTATTATTTATTATTTCTATCTTCCCTCATTATATGCCACTCTCATTCTCTCTCTCAGGAACTTCTTTCTTCTCATTCCTTCTTGCTTTTGCTTTATGCCCTCCAACTGTAAGATCATCAGTCTTTTCAAAACCTGTCATTAAGGTCACCAGTCTTCTTGTCATGGCTTTCTTTCCTAGTTCTCTTTCCGTTCCTGCTTATTTGGTATGCTTCTAAACATTGAGGCGAGCTAGACGTTCTAAATCCAGCCTTAAGTGTATTCCTGTTTCTATCTTGATAATTCTGATGCTTATTCAATTGGTAAAAATATTGTAGAATTTCGTTTCCCCGTGAATCAAAGAGAATTCCGTACCTCTATGCAATTTTGTTTTCCACATTCTTCTCTAAAAGTGTTTTGTAGCTTTAACTAATTCTTATGGAAACTGACATTTATTTTGCAGTTGAAAGAATTTGCCGCGAAATTTCTTAGGCACTGGAGGAGCGAGAACTAAGAATCCTGTGATTTTTGTAGTCTTGTGTCCTTAGAGTTAGATTGCTGAAGCTTTTGTGTTGATCATGAGATGAAAAGTGGGGGGAAAGTTTCCTGTGAATGGTGTCACGAGTTAGTTGTCAGTGGCGAGAAAAAGTGCTGGAGAAGAGAAGCTTTTGTTGCACAACTTGAGTAAGTTATTGTAATTTGTAAGAACAGTAAAATGGAGGCATTAAACCAGAAATCTCTGGAGAGAGTGGTGTCACAGAGGGCTCTGCAAATGGGAAGCTCATTTCCATGTCAAATTTGCGTGGTGGGATTTCTCTGCGGAGTCTGTCTCACCTCTTTGTTTTTGGCTGCTCTTACTTCCTTTGGCACCTTTCAATTTGGTCCCATTTCATTCTCAACCATGTTCTTCTCTAATTCTTCATCCCATTCAAGTTCCGATGTTTTTGGTAAGTCAATTTACCCTTATTTATTTCAATCATTTCATATTGATAGATGATGATCAATGCAAGAGATTGTGTAACTTGTTCTTGAGTTTTGCTGAAAATTCTGCAGAGAAGACAAAAGGAAAAAAAAAAAAAAGCCGGGGGGGGGGGGGGGGGGGACACTTGATCCTCCATTTTTGTCGTAGAAAATGAACCGACGATACGATGAATTGTTACTGTTTTCCTAAGTTTAGTGAAAAAGAAAGATTTATTACGCTTTCGTTCTAATTCTCATGAAGAGAACTTGATGAGAATGATTTAAGTCTTGTACTTTAAGCGACTTAAGATTATGAGTGCTTTACGTTAAGCATACTCTACTAAGTAATTAATGTACCTTTTGACTTTTGATTCTCTTTGCTTGAGCATAAATTAGGTATAGTATGCACTTTGCTCTGCGTCGTGTATTTTTCATTTAGGACGTTCTTCAAGTTAACAAATGATAATCTAATTAAAACAATATAGATTATAGACCGAGTAAATTGATGGCTGAATATCTGTTCTTTCTTTTTCTTAGATATGGTTACTAGCACGGGCTGCGAAGTTAAGCTTAAGGAAACAGAGAGATTAACAGATATAAAGAGCACTAAGGAGAGAAACAGCGATGAGAGAGAGTCTTTGCTCTATTCAGCCTGGAGTGCTTTGCTGGCGAAATCTTCAAATGGGACCATGGCGCAGTTGCAGAAACTTGGAATTAGTAGGTGGAGTTTGCCAAATGCACCCCATTTGGAAAACTGCAAGTTGAAAGCAAAGCTATATGAGCGTCTTGATAAGCGTGCAGGAAATGAGAGCTTTCCTCCATGGACAAGTTGGAAAGGATTCTTAGACACCTACCCTGCTTCTGCAAACAATGAGCATATCAAATATTTTAGCCGTAAGGCTGCATCTGACGGCACTTATCCCCCTTGGGTAATGTGAACATGTTCTCTGACGTCTTATAATTTGTTCTCTGTATTAGACTCATAATGTGAACATGTACACGTATTACATCAAAATATGCTAATGAAGTAGCACTAATTTCCAAAGCAAACCAATGCACGATTCTGGATCATAGCTTGTGTAGTTTTGTGGTCACAGAGCTAAACCGTACCTGGAAATATGTTCTTCATTTGATTTTGCCTTGTTCAAAACTTTAGTTGCCCAAAAAAGACTTTCAAACTTGATTTGAGCATAAGAGGATGATGAGATGTTGTAATTCCTCAACAATTTGCTTACATATGACACTTCCACAGATTGCAGGATCTGATGAAGAAAATTATCCTTTGACAAGAAAAGTGCAGAGGGACATATGGCTACATCAGCACCCATTAAACTGCAGGGACCCAGATGTTAAGTTCCTTGTAGCTGACTGGGAGAGGTTGCCTGGGTTTGGCATTGGGGCTCAGATTGCTGGAATGTGTGGAATTCTTGCTATTGCAATCAGTGAAGGGAGAGTCCTTGTCACCAACTATTATAATAGGGCTGACCATGATGGTTGCAAAGGTATACCATGGTCATACACTCATACTTCTAATACTTTATCTTGAACTCGAAGGAAGAAAAAAAAATATGAATTTGATGATAATGTACTCAATCTTTTATATGCAGGGTCTTCCTGTTCTAGTTGGAATTGCTACTTCTTTCCAGAAACATCCCTAGAATGTCGCAACCGTGCTTTTGAACTATTGAAAAGTGAAGAGGCATTGAGTAAGGGAATAGTGACCACAAAAGAAAATTATACATCAAAGCATATATGGGCTGGATCAACACCAAGGCAAGCTCTTGCAACTGCAACAACAAATATTTGAGCAGCTTCCGGTCTGATAGTCTGTGTGTAGAAGTTTTATTCTTCTAATGTCAATGTATGCTGCAGGATATGGGGTGAGCCCTGGAACTATTTGCAACCAACAACTGAAGTAAATGGCAGTCTGATTACTTCTCACAGAAAAATGGATAGACGGTGGTGGAGAGCACAGGTTGCTTACCATACATGCAGAAAGGAGTTATTTCTTCATTTTAGTAGTTTCCTTCAATGACCATATGTACTCCTAGTTCCATAATGCCAGTGTTGCTGTTAATTCTGTATGCAGGCAGTACGCTTCTTAATGAGGTTTCCAACTGAATACACATGCAATTTATTGAACGAGGCCCGCCATGCTGCATTTGGAGAATTAGCTGCCAAAATGGTTCTTGACAGTCTTGCTGGAGAATGGCCGGAGGTTTGTGAATTGTCACTGTTAGCCTTTCGTTAATTCTCTTGTTTGACAGAGAAAACAAGATTAAGTGTGATCTGATCATGCTCAGTTGGTCTGGCTGTATGATAAAGTAGATTCTATCCAATAAAAGTAGGTGTAATCTAGATATTTTCTGGTGGTGCAGAATATGATTAGTAACAAGCACAGGTCTGATATTGGCGAATATGTGTGGTCAAATCACAAGGCATGGGTACCAAGGCCTCTTCTAAGTATGCATGTGAGGATGGGAGACAAGGCATGCGAAATGAAAGTGGTGGAATTTGAAGAGTACATGCAGCTTGCTGATAGGATTAGGAATCGCTTCCCCAACCTTGACGGCATCTGGCTCTCCACTGAGATGCAGGTGCCAAAGTTGTTGCTGTCTGTTTTTGTTGTCTTTTTTATTTGTTATATTATGATATTGCAGTCAATCTAACATTATGAGGAATGTAATATGGATTCAGGAAGTGGTGGACAAAAGCAGAGAATATTCTCGATGGAAGTTTTACTATACGAAGGTAAAAAGGCAAGGGAGGAGTAATATGTCAATGGCGGAGTATGAAGGAGGCTTGGGTAGGGAGAAGAGCACTAATTATCCATTGGTGAATTTCTTGATGGCTGCAGAGTCAGATTTCTTTGTGGGAGCACTGGGCTCTACCTGGTGCTTCCTTATAGATGGGATGAGGAATACTGGGGGTAAGGTAATGGCTGGCTACTTGAGTGTCAACAAGGACAGGTTTTGGTAGAGTTCATTCTTGTAAATAGGTCAATGGTCAACCAACTTGTTGTCTTATAGTTTTATTCTTTCTTTGTATGCATAATTAAACAACATTCCCTTATTTCTAATGAAAAATGATGAAAGGATCAACATAATCAGGCAGGCCTTCATTTTCCCATGTTCAGTTTCTGGGGGTGGCAAGACAGTTTTTAATCGTCGTAGGCTTTGATGTACGTTAGTAATTATTTCCTTGTTTCTTAAAATTTTTGGGTGTTTGACAAAGTAATAGTGAAACTAAAAAACTGCGTTCTTGCCTTGCAAGTTTGCATGTAAATGTTTTATACTATTCAACGCTTATTTCTTTTGTTTTTCTTTTTAAAGTCAAGTATTATTTAACGCTTTTTACTCGTTAACTAGAAAGAAAACAAGTCCACCTGAATGATACGCGTACTTCCAAGTAGCCAAGCCGAAGCGTTTAATGCGCTCCAAATTCCGTTCTTGGTTATTAGATTGATTTTTTTAATACCTAGTTTAACCGAAAATGCTATATAAAATTTTTTTTCTTACCATTTTTTCCATAAAAATGTGATTGCTCCGAAATTCACGCAGTTTAGCAAAATTAAATTATAACACAATCACCTATAATAATTATGGGGATTCTGAAATTCATATAATTGAAGAAAAATCATATTTCATTTTTCATACATATTAGAGTTGGCGTCTGCATTGGGAAACTAGAGCTTCTCATTCACGTTGAAATTTAGGGATAAATACATACGAAAAGACCATTAGACAAATTTTAAAGAGACATAAAGCATGTTTGTTTCGCTAAAATTTTGAATTGAATATCCACAATTTGTAAATATGACCATATTTTTAAAGTGTGAAAAATTACTAGACTGGCCAGTGTAAATATTTCTCTTCATACATCAAGTACTCTGTTTAACGATGACTCGCGACGGGAAGAAATAATGAAAACTCTGCTCAACAAACATCCAAAAGTGTATAACACTCACAAGAATGTAAGATCGATAATCATGGGATATAGAAGTAGATACAAATATTGGCATCTAAGAAAAATTAGAACAAAGCCAAACTATAGAGGGCTCGATAGACTGAGACTCTAACTCTTCAATTTTACTTCACGTGACAATACAACAATTTCCAAAAGATAAAGCTTTCATAATTAATCCAATATCACGAAAGGGGAAAAAATTAAAAGGCTCCTTGTTAAGGAGTAGTCACAACTGGTCGCCAAAGAAATTTTTAGTAAATTCTCCGGGAAATCATCCAATTTCAGAAGTAAGGTCAGCTGTGCACGAAGAAAGACAATTATTCTCTTTCTCGCAACAATTTTATAGCGAAATATTACCCGAAGACCGTTTCTTATTGTTCTTCCACATCCTCGCTTGCCTGATGCACACCGTCTCCACTTTTTGTCCCCGTTTGCTTCCTATTTTTCTTACTTTTGGCTTTCTTTGCCTTCATGCGGCGCTTTTTCTCATTGGCATCTACCCATTTGTAGTCTGAAGGTATGTTGAAAGGGTCAACTTCATCCTTATATCGGTGACTATCAGAGTCACTGGACTGCCCACCACGACTTCCTCTCATCCACGAAATCCAGGATGTAGATCCCTCTGGATCCTTCGATTTGGCATCCTGGAAATGTGCTGGGCTGGATAGCGGAGTCGAAAACTCCTCTGCTGGCTGAAGTTCCTCAAATTTTGTAAAAGTAACAAGCACTCGTATTGTAGGGACTATAGGGATGGCAACCTGCATAGAAAATGGGAAATTATAATAAAAACCAGAAACCTTTGAAGCACAAGCATGGACGCAGAGTATGCCACAAATCACACACTGCGACTAGCCAAAATTTAAAACATAAAAGCACCATGAGGAATAGACAATTACATTATAGTATAGATACGGTAAAGTAGATATATGCAAGCGTGAAACATTAACCAACTTGTGACAATACATACAACATGCATCTAAAAATTCAAAAAAGATGAGTAGGAGTATTAAGATTGTCATAATGAGATTTGATGTCCATTACATTAGGACTCCAGTGTTGAAGTGATGTGTTTCCCTATCTAGAAGCAAAAGCTAAAACTAAAATTAACAAGAGAAAAGTAGCAATGACTATTGCGGTGACTTGAGGCAACAAAATGGAATACACTTCACAATTTATGTTTTCTGCATAACTAACCAAGAACTTTATCTTCAAAATATAATAAGCAGAAAGGCTATCCAGCGAGTCAGCCATTACGCAGAATATTGGATGGCAAACAAGGGGCTTGTAAAAGTAAAACAGCTCATTATTAAAATATAACTAATGCAAATGTTTTGACTAAAAAGATGAACCCAAAACAATTTCATGAATCATCAATATCTTCATTAAAAAAGATATGAAGTTCAAGCCGTGTGTTTGACAAAACAATTATAATTGCATATCTTCAGAGATTGATCATTGTACACTCATTTCAATTAGCAACAACTAACCATCAATTTGGACCACAACCACCAGAAATCAGCGCAATACTGCAGTGTTTTTAAACCAGCCATTAAAACCACAATTTAATTGCTTCATGTTTAAATAGGCTAACCTGACCAACTGCCTAAATCAGCCAACATATACCTAATCTGTGGTAGGACTGATCTAGCTGTGATAATGTTCAAACTACTTGTCTGCTAGACCAAATAAAACTCCTTTTTAATTAGCACATGAAGCAGCTTTATATTATTTGACTGTGGCTTGACATGATCTATGATAACACTAACACTAATGTCATGCAATCATTACTAGCTATCTTTGCTCAACAATCAACGTGACACTCATCATTAAGTCATGCACTAATACCAGCATTCGAATGGTCACATTAGATCCCGAGACATGGTGGTCAGAGTTTCCATCAAAGTTATGGTACTAAGCAACTTGACGACATCATGATTCATGAGAAATTTAAAATACTAATCCAAGCAACTATGCACTAAGAAATGAAATGTTTTAGTTCAAGTAATTCAGAAAGAAAAGAAGTGAGGCTTAAAATTAGTCTCATTTAGAAGACCGAAAAAAGAGAGTATGATATGGTATCTAACCAATACATTTAACTGAAAAGCAACAACACCATGTATAAATTTAAAAATTTCATGTTACCTTGACGGGAAAAGTTCCATGAGGAAGTTTAGTTGTCAAAAGTTCTCTGAGTCTCCTAACAGCCTTGACCTTGTTGGCTAAGATGTCAAGTAGTGGAAGGAGCTCATCTGTCTTCAAAGGGAAGTCTGGTGTCAACCACAACACAGGTCTCAATCCCTTTTTATACTCACTCTCGTTCTTAGTCTCATTGATTGCACCTTTCTTCTTCTTCTTCTTACTGTTTTTATCCTTTCCCTTCTTTGCGTCACCAGCATCTTCCTTCAGAAACTCAGATGCTGACTTTTGTTGATCATTGGGTCTTTGGTTGCTACCTTCTGGGGCCAGCTTTGAGAATTTCTTCAAAATTTTAGAATCTTCAGGGTCATCACTACCACTTTTTGAGTTTTTCTTGTTCCAACCAAACCAGCTCTTCTTCTCTTTAACTGCACCATTGGCTTCACAATTCTCATAGGAAACTGCTGAACCATTTTCTTGGCCATCAAACACTCCATGATCCTCATCCTCGCAAATAACATCAGAGTTCCCCATACGAAGTGCAGAATCCAATTGCATTCTTTCCTCAGCAGTCAATACATCATCATACCCATCATTTTGTTCCCCATTTACCATACTTTCTTCATCATCCACAGAAAAAAGCTCTTCATCTGTCATAGCACCAGGAACCCTCCTTGACTTCACACTCACCATCACATGAAGCATGTCGTAAACTTTTGCCTTCCAATTTCCAACCACCTCAGTCTTTTCTTGGCGCCTCCAATTCAAATGGGGAACAAGCTCAGCCTGAGTTACATCAATACCTGGTCTATACATATTTGTCTGAGACATTAAGGAAACTTCATGAGCAACTTCAGCTTCTGTTGGTTGTGTACCAGCTCCTTCCAAAGCATTCGTGATTTCCTTCTCCTTATGAGCAAGAACAATCAAAGAACCAGGTGCTAGGGTTAAATTACCATCCTCTGAAGCATATCCCTCTCCAAGGAACAAAAATGTCTGGTCTGACCGTTGGATGCGGAAGCCATCAAATCCAGCAAGGGTCATATCAGCTCGGAGACTTGAACCACGTTTCCAAATGCGATATGTATCAGAAGGGGCTATGCGGCCAATAAAAGGAATGACAGAGCTCTCAAAATGAAAAGTTATCTCCATGTAAAAGTCACGAATTCGAGCAGCTGATGCAACAATGCGGGGTAGTCTACGGCACCACTTGGCCCAAGCCAGAGGTTGATAGTGCCGTGCAATAATCATGGCAATTGCTTCCTCTCTAGTGCACACTGCTTCCTGAAGAGCACTCCAACCATGCTCATTCTGCAGACTCCAATCTGCACCAGCCGCCATCAAAATCTCAGCTGAGACTGGATCCCTGAGACGTACTGCAAGGTGAAGAGGGGTCTCCCTACCAGGAACATCACGGCGGTCAATAATAGCAGAGACCTCATCTGCTCGAAGCTCAGCAGCAAGGGATTCAGCTTCGGTATTGACCTCACCAGCCTTGGCAAGTCGAGGTAGGGTAGAAACAATATGCCGTAGGGCAGCATGGTCACGTCTGGCAACTGCCAAGTGAGCAGGACTATGAGCATATTTCGATAAATCTTCCATTGATTTCTCACCTACTTCTCTCTTTTCTCTTCTCACTGTTCCTATGCCAGAATCATGAATAGTTCCATTTCCTTCCATCACAGGTAAATCTTGAGTTATGAAGAAGAAATGGTGCAGATTTCACTCACACCATTGCCATTCGGTTGAAGGACTACAAGCAATTTCTATGGTTCCACTGACCAGGGACGCTTGCCAAAAGCCCCCAACAAAAATGGGAACTCTTTTCTTCTTTCCACCCTACAGCCCTCCCCTGCCAGAATGAACCTCTTCTAAAAGGTTCCTAGAGATTCCATCAACTGCCCGAAATGAGTTACAAAACTCAACCAATACAAAAAATCAAGACTCGAACTCTTTTTGCTCCAAATCTTTTCACCATGTCGAGTTCTTCCCTAATTTTTTGAACTTAGACTCCAAAGTCCAAGTATGTTGCTTGATCTTGAGTTCCATCCCAACGGATTGAGCCAATCTCGGCGCTCAAATCTGTAGACAAACCAGGCCTTCAGATAAGGTGGTCGAAATTACCGCATAATAACAGTATGAAACAAAGATTTGCGCATCAAGCACTGAGATTGAAACGGACCATCCAAGCTCGGCACGCTTGCTAGCATATTTTTAATCGTTGAGAAAAATTAAAACAAGTTAAATTATAGTGTTCATAAATACTACAAAGAGAGCACAATTCCGCTGGACCAAGATTGACTAACCTAGAAAATTTGCATTATATGACATCTAACCAGAATAATAGAAGATCCGCAATTTTTCACACTACTTACTTGCATCATTTTCCGAAGTATCCATAAACAAAATGATTCGTCAGATTGACTTACATTTTGAACAAGAATCCAAGAAAACAGCAGAAAAAGCAAAAGCAGCGGCAGAGAATCGGAAACCCGAACAGCAAGAGAAGGATCCGGTTGAGAGTGGTTGGAGGTCCTCCCGCTTAGGGTTGAGCTCCGAAATTGAGCAACTGGTGAAAAACTAAAGAAGAAGAGAGAGAGAGAGAAGAGGGAGAGATAGATAGAGAGAGAGAGAGAGAGAAAGTGAGTACAAAGCGAATCGGGCGGCTAGAGTGGAATGACAGAGATGGGATCTAGCGGTCAGGATAGGTTGGAGGGGTCTAGGGACCATTAATGCTGACAACACAACTCAAAAGGACATGATGAACTCGAATCGGTGCGGACTCGTTCGAGGACTCAGATCACAGAGAGTGGCTAACCTGTACTTGTCTTTGTATTTTCTAAATCAGACTCAGACTCTCTCTGTGGTCGCTTTTGCTTTTGGTGGTTCCGTTTTAGGGGGAAGTAGAATTAGAGATTAACTTAATCAGAGTGCGGTGAATCCACAGCAGACACTGGGTTTGGTAATTTGTTGGCATTGCAATCTCCATATCGCAGGCTCTCTCTCTCTCTCTCTCTCTCTCTCTCTCTCTCTCTCTTTCTTTATATTTAGTTATTGACTTACCCTGACCAAATCCAATCACCATCTCGGAATTTCAGACATGAGGCATGCTCTCCGTTTCTGTTCCTATTTTCCTTTTCCTTTCTTTTTTTTTGTGTGTGTTACCTTTAAATTAATTAAGTACGATTAATGTATGATTAAACTAGTCATTTAAACAATTTTTTCCAAAATTACTTTAATAAAATAATAAACAATAAACATAATGCAATGATTGGTAAAAAAAAAAAAAAACGTAATGATAAGTGTGTTTGGAACTCATCTGCCCTGAATTGTATACGGGAATGCTGTTTTGATTCCAAACAATAATGATGCATGTATTAAAAATTACTACATAAAAACTTAAAAGATGCAACTATTGATTTAGGGATTAAAGTGGTCAATTTCACTCATATAAGGTCACCAACTATTGATTGTGTGTTAAATTAACTTACTCATTTAATTCATATTATATAAACTGGTTGAACTCATGAGATTTAATTTAATAAAAAAAGAAAGTTTTAGAAAAACAAATAATATTATTATAATTGTAAATATTTATTAAAATCTAAATAATGAATTTAAATATAAATATTAAAACAATTTTTTCAAGCTTTAACAATTGAATTAAAGTAACTATTTAAACAACTTATGTCTCTTTAAACAATTAACACATGATAAAATCAACCAGGCGATTTTGGTGGAATGACCTATATATTGATTATTCATACCTTCTTTTTTTTTTAAAAAAAAAAAGACAAAAGTTTACTTTTAGTCTTTAAACTTTCACAGATATAGCTCTGAAAAATGTAAAAAATAATTCAAACCGTCTACTGATAAAAGCATAATAGCCCCACACGTGAATTCATGAGTTATATAAATTGCTGATATGACAATTAAAATCCAAATTGTCTTTCATTTTGCTTATTCTAATCAATCTAATACTCAAAAATTTAATTCTTTACCATATTTAATCGTGTCTTATTCAACATTTTTATTATGTATAAGTTTGAGTTGAATTTGAATTGTCACGTCAATATTATTCAATTTGTAGAACCACGTGAAAATCTTATCAAACATTTTTGTCAGTAAATAAAGTGATGATATTAAACTATGCTCTACTAATAGTTTTAATAAAACGAATGAGAGTATTAAGTTCTCTCATCTTTTAATTAAAAAAATTCACAAAAGCATTTATGTTGTTCTGGTCATATGATTTGTCAAAAAGTAATTGGAGACATTATCAAAAGACCGAACACCAAGTAAAAGATTATAAAAGTTTGGTGAAGACAGAAATTAGGCACTCACCTTCTTTTATTATTATTATTATTATTGGAATAAATAGGAGCTTGATACATTTTTATATTGGTGTCAATATTTTGGAATTTTCAACCTTAGAAAGCGGCATGTAAAATGTATGCGCGTAATACATTGACTTTTGGCGGTATTTATAATATGCCAGAAATATAAGATAGGATAATTTTAAGTGATATTTTACATTATTTAAAAGTATGAAGATATTACATTCCGCGTTCTTTTTCTGTATTATTTCTTATAAATTGTATTAATTTCATAACAGTTTTTAATTATCATACAAATATAAAATATCAAGAAATACGATGAAAATTGAACAAAAACTATGAAGTGGAAGGAGAAGATACAGAGAAAGGCGTAAACCCATTAAAAGAAGATCATTAAATTTATTGGAGGCACTGAGAAGGCAATAATTAAACCAAACGAAGATTGGAATTCTTGACTTTACGATTTGTAACTTGTCACCATTATTCCTTCGTAGTTTATAGTTACTGCCTTCACAAGAGTCCATCATGAACTATCATAATAAATGTATGCGTACCTTCAAATGCTTGTCATGCTATCCCTATTCCCCAGCACATAAATGCTTCATTACAGGTCTACATAATCCTCCTAGTTAGACTCTTCATCTTATTCTAATATCAATTTACTTTTAACTTGGGTATTATTTGTATGTAGCAATAAGTATTATCCAGTTAATTTGATAAATTTAGTTCAGCCTGACTACATTAGGTCAAATTATAATTAAGTTAAATAAAAAAAATTTACAACTTTCATTGATCCAGGTTGGGTTTCCTGTTGGGTTGGGTGAAGTTCTAATAATAATATAAGACTTGGCTTGACTCAGTCTGATATTTATTTTTTAATTTTTTTTTTAATTTTTATAATATATTGTAAATTTAATTTAAAATATTAATTCTTTTTAATTTTTAATTTTTTTCATTTTATTTTATTTCAAAGGACTTAAAAAAATTACTTTTATAAAATAATTTATATTTTATTTAAAAAAATAGACCCGCCTAATCAATAATCAAGTCTAATCGAATTGGACCAAATTTAAAATCCAAAAAATTAATTTGAGCATAAAATTGAACCAAATTTTGAATTAATAAAAAATTCAATCTGTACTCACCCCTATTTATATGTTTCTTAGTATTTTTATCTTATGAAACCAACGATATTTAGTATTACTAATATAATTTATTCTACAAATGTTTGAATTTAGATTTGTTAATTGAGTCGCAATAATTAATGTCTGAAAATCAAAATTGTATTTGAATTAAAAAATATATTATTTTAGTTATTGGCTTATTATTTATTTATTATTTTTATCTTCTACTTATTTTATTGTCCAAAATAATTCTCATTTTATTAAAATTTGTTACTTTTAATCATTCTATCTAAATTAACGGAATTTAACTGAGAGATTATGAATGACCACAATTGATAATTTTCTATGACTGAAAATTTATTTTGAGTAATAAAATAAGTAAATAATTAAGTAATAAGTCAAGAATTAAAATAATACTTTATTTATTTATTTATTTAAAAGATAAATTAATATGTGTTAATATTCACTATGAATCATCTAGTTATATATAAAAATAAATGCATACTTGTAGAAAGAAAAAAAAAATGACAATTTTTAATATTAAAAATGTTATTTGATCCTTCTTTAACGGCATCAAAAATAAATGATAATATGCCAAAACTCATGATAGTAAAGAGGCGTGATGATTTGGAGGAAACCTTCCGTGAACAGTGGACTTTGTCAATGGTAAAGGCGTTTTAGGCAAGGCGCTAATGGTCGGCTATAAGGGGTTGGTAGGTGGAAATTGGAATTCAATGGGGGTGAAACATTCAGGACATGAGTTTTCTATGAATATTTGTTTGATATAATAATGACATAAGCATAATTACGCCATTTTATTTTTGTCCCTGACTTTTCAAATCATCCATTTTCCTCCATAGCCGGCAATATGAAAAATAAATAATAAATTAAGAGTGTTTGATGGCTAAAATCAAGATGAGAGAATGAGATTCATATTTAATTAATAAATTAAGTCATTATTCTTATTTTTTTAAGAAACTTGTTTTTTTATATAAAAGAGATTTTTTTTCCTAATTAAAATTATAGAATGAGATTGATTTTTTAAAAATAAAAATATATTTGATAAAAATATCTTTGTTTATAATAATTTTGAAACAAAAATACTCCTATGATATATTAAAATCCTATTTTATTATTATTTATTACTAAATTATTATTTTTAATTTATTATTAATATTATTTGTTATTTTATTATTAATTTATTAAATATATATTATTATATTATTAATTAAATATATATTAATATATAATTATATTATTAAATAATAGTTCCAAAAGATGTCTGCCTTTTTTTTAGTTTTATAAATAATATAGTAAAATATACACACTACTTAATTAATTGTCACGTGTAATCTATTAACTAAATGAAGTAAAAAAAAATATCATTTTTATTCTTTTTTAACCAAACAATATTTTAATTTTTTTTTTTACTCTTATTTCTATTCTCATTCTTATTATATTAATTCTAATGACTAAACTGACCTAATACGATTATTATTGCTGCACCCATATTTCCAATTCATTACAAAGATTATGACTTTTTTTTTTTTAACACGATTATACGAGCTCAATTCTGTTGAAAAGCAAGAGATTTAATGACCGCAGGAGGGTGGGGCATGTTTGGAGGGCCATATGATTAATGTTGAGGGAATGGAGGATATGGGGATAATAATAAGGAGTCCCATTTTGGTTGCAACTACCACAACAATGGGATGTCCTAGCTTTGCCTCATACACACATGCAATTGCTTCTTAAGCTGGAGGTTGGTCCCCTATAGGCCATGTGGGTTCTGGATCATAAAAGCCACATCCTTATGTTTTATGCTTTTTAACAGACTGAAAGTCCTCCCTTTAGGTCATACAGCCAACTTGGCACCACGTTCTATGTCACTCACTCTCTACCTCATTTCTTTTAGTATAAGCTCACCATTATCTGATCCGATTGTAAGTAAGTAACTAGTGCATCTACCTACGTGCTGACTAAACTGAGTTTCGCATGAAGGAAGTGATGGGCTGCGATTAGCATATACTTTTTACAAATGAATACACTGAGTAATCCTTTTCTTGTTTTCTTCTTTCTCTTTTTTTTTTTTTTGGACAGATTCATTGAAATCAAACTATTGAAACTAGTACAAATACATCCCGAGAGAATTCATGAGTTGCAATAAAATACTACATTGTCCAGCCCCACATTCCTATATGCAAATGAAAATTCATGAAAATCATAAATCTTAAAGATGAGTATTGGCTTAATAAACTCGACTTGGTCAATTCACATTAGGTCAGGTTATGATCGGACTAAATAAAAAAAATTATAATTTTTATTGGCCTGAGCAAGGTTGAGTATGAGAGTGAAATAAAACTTAGCCAGGCTCGGTCTGATATTTATTTTTAAAATTTTTATAATATAATTTTAATTTGATTTAAAATAAAATTTATTCATAACTGAATTTTAAAATATCAATTATTTATAAATTTTTATTATTTTTTATTTCAAATCTTAAATTCTTTTAATTCAATTTTATTTTCTTTCAAATTGTTTTGTTTTAAAAATTTATTTTTACAAAATAATTAATATTTATTTAACAAAAAAAAGGCAAACTCAACCCCGTCCAATCAATAACTAAGTCTAGAGTCTAAAAAATTAACTTGGATATAAGTCAAGTTGAATCTTAAGTTAGCAAAATATTTAGCTTGATTCCACTTGTGTTCACCTCTACTTAACCAAATATAAAAACGAAAAAACTGTCATACTAGAAAGAGAGAGATTTCCATGAAAAAAAAAAAAAAGTCCTTTCCCAGTTGAAAGTGTCTCGCGGCGAGATACAAAGGATTTAAGAGGACGAAGTTTTTTCTTCTATGGCACCCACTCTTTTTCCCCACACACGGAGAAGGCAGATCTTGACCACTAAAAAAATGGAAAAGAAAAAAGTTATACATATTTACTTATATTTTTGCTATTAAATAAACAAGTGAATAAATTTTCAACTTGAATATAACATGTACGTAGGTTATGTATGTAGTTATATGATTCATTAATAATATTATACGATTCATTAATAATATTATACAAATATTACTAATGAAAAAGTATGTATTTTTCATATTTTAATTAAATATTTTAATAGGAAAAATATAAAAAGCTGATATTTATCTTGTTCTAAAAAATTTACAAATTTGATCTCCTATATTTTAGAAACTAAATAGAGGAAATAGAGTTAAATAGAGAACGTTAAAATCATACACTCTCGTCTATTCAACTTTATCTCAACCATTGAAATACTAAAGGCTGGGAAATTATACACAAAATTCACATGGGAGACCACCTTTGTATTGGTTGCCTGATATTGGGCCGCCTTAGTTTTTCTTGGGGCCCAATAAAAATGATCAAAAGATTTGGGTTGGGCTGAGTCAAGGCCTGTGAACTGATGTTGTTGAACTTGGACGGAGCCAACTTTCTTCTTTCTTTCCGATGAAGATTCAAATAGAGAAACTACTCGAGGGAGGTGGGGACTGGGAGCGAGGCGCCAAACAAGATAAGATTTATTGTTGTACAACAATTATATTATATAACGATGGATTATTAAAATAAAAAGGTTAATAATAAGAGATTAAAAGAAAAAAATTTTGTGTGAATAGCAGTCGTATAATAAATTTACTATACGATAGTTAATCCGAACTCAAGCCAAACTGATGCGCATCAAAAGTTTGTCTTTTTGTTATATTAAAAAAGGTGTAACTTTAAGTCAATCAAAGAAACAGTCCAATTTGGATTTGAAACCTGTAATAAGACTTTACTTTGATTATGGCAAACCAGGAACCATTGAATCTAGATATACTACAATTTCTTCCATTAGTGTATTTATTATTGAATTGTACAGTTTTTTAAATTTAAACCAATCATTAAAAGTAATTTAAATTATTAGATTGTATATTTCCTTTAATCATTAATTATTACATCCATACATTTTTCTCCAAATCCAAATTCCCAACTATGTCTCTTGTAACTTTCTGACTCATTCCAACGTATGTTCCAAAAGCATAGCCAGCAGCAACATCTGCAATCACATTTGGGAGCCTGCTCGCCTATGGAGACCGGACAACCTCAAATTCTATAGTACTGTAGAATCTACAGTAAAATTTAAATAATTAGATTTTAATTTAATGACTCATATTTTATTTATTTATTTAAAATAAAAAAATAAAAAAATAAAATGTGAGTCATTGGATCAAAATCTAATGACTCACATTTTACTACAAATTCTGTAGTAGAAACACTCTACTGGAGGTGATTTGCAAGCCTACAATTACATCTGAGAGCTTGTTGGGCTATGAAAAACAGACAACCTCAAATTCTGCATCTAATGACTAATATTTTACTGTAGATTTTGCAATAGGAACACCCTACTGCAGGTAATTTGCTGGCCTACAATCACATCTTGTAGCCTGTTAGGTTATGGAGACCGGAAGACCTCAAATTCTGCCTCATAGAATATGATATTCTTGGACTGAAATTAAGAAGATGGTTATATACACCCTCTAGACAACCTAGAAAGTAGTAGAAACAAATAAACCGGGCCTAGTGTGTCTTCCGTGAAGCAACTATAAGGTCACAAACTTCTGTTCTATGATCCACTGTACGGTTTCTTTTGGGGCCAAACTTGTGATTCTTGGGAAAAAAAGTATGGAGAAAGCTTATGATACTGTTTTTGTGATTATATTCACGACTTCTTCCTGCCAAAAGCATAAGCGAATGTTAGCTTACACAATTATTTCCCAATAAATGTGGTTACTTCTCTGAAGGTTCCCGCGCCGTCGGGTCAAGACATTCATCATACTACTGTGACCTGAGTAGGTGAGCATTTTCTCATGATTAATGTGACACGTTTTGAGTTTTGCAGATTACGGTGAAATTCAATGTTTGTGAGAAATTGGGATATGCATAGAGTTTTGACTTTACTGAAATAATAATACTCTTAAAAGGGGCATTATCATGGAAGTGCTTAAGAGGATCTTTTTGCAGGGCAGAGTCAACCTGGGCTATAATGGCTGGAACTATGCTGCCATAAGCTCAAAGAGATATGGAGAGAGAGCATTACAGGAAGATCTTGGGATGCTATTTTTTTTCCAACATTCCGCTCTGTAAAACCACTTGCTTTCCTTTTCATTAGTTTGTCATGCCGACACACACATACATGTGAGAAGAATCTGGGCTCGTTTCAGTCTCGCTTTTCAACCACATGTTTTGAAATTGTGCACATCAAGGATCCATTCAGCATGGCCTTTTCTAAACCATACTGCGCCTTTCCGACATGTGATTTTGTTGGATTCTGATGGGCTCCTATTCCTTCAACCATTTTCCTATTCTTTTTTCCTTTTTTCTTTTTAATTAACCTTCTTCCCACAGTTTTTTATATGAGGACACTTTCAACCAGGTTTAATCATTAGTTACAAAATTATAACTTCTATTTCTTACTTCTTTTTCTCTTTTAATTCGACGGAAATATTAGGTAGATACATAGAGAATTCATACCCTAAGAGAGCCACATAGATGTTGCTAGAATGAAGGAAATGTTAGGTAGATGTTGTAAGTTAAATAATTGAATTAGAAAAAAATGAAAAATTATATATAAAGTTAAATAACTAAAATGGAACAAAAGGACTAAATTAAAATAATAAACTTTAAAAATAAAAATAAAAATAAAATCTAAAATCTAAAATAAAGTTAGAAAACTAAAAATATAATTATGTTTAGAGTAATGAAGTGCTAATAGGTGATAACTTTTTGGATGACTCTTAATACGTTGGCGGCCATCTAGCATGGTTAATTCAGTTCGCCTTTAAGCTGTCATGTATAAGCAACGCACAAACATGTGAGTTTAGACCCTATATTGTACTATATATGGTACGGTTTTTTATTAAATTTTTTTTATTCAAATTTTTTTTGGGTATGAAAAAAGACTGTACAGTTTCAAACTGTAAAGCTCTTGATCTAAATTTCAAAAATGTTAAAAGATATTAAGAATATATTTTCCTAACATGCGTTTATAACAAGTCCAAATAAAATACATATTTCTCAAACTGAAGCAAAGATTGATAAATAATAAGTAGGCTCCTTGATAGTGTGTCAATATTTATCCTTTTTATTTATTTTTAATTATTTGACGGAAGATGGTAGCACTCCATGATCATAATGGCGAAGGGGCGGCAGAAGAGTAAGACATGAAGGAGTCCATTTTGGCCCATAGAGGCGCATGCTTCTTTTGACCTCTGCGCCATGAATATGATGACTTTAGGCTTTAAAGAAGCCTTTACTATTCCAGTGAAGCTACCAAGAAGCTCAGAATGAGCCTCCAATAACACTGACTCGATTTAGTGACACAACGATTTAGTCGTTCCCAACTTTTATCATTCCTCCCTATAACATTATTTATATGCCATAGCCAGTACTTTCTTCAGGTGGTGGCCCATCTCTCTTTGAGATCGCCGTGTCTTCAAATTTGCGTGCTTTTGGAAACAGAAAGTCACAGTTAAATGAAAGACCCAAGAAAAAGAATACTCTTAGCTTTTGAAAACCATGCAGTTTATTTGGACCGTATCTATAATATGTTTATTAGCTTAGACAGAGCTAGCAAGCAGTAGCACAACTCACCGTCTAGCCTCAAAGAGCTTGAACAAGGTAGTTGTTACAGAGTTGGGCAGTGAAGATGGTGAGGACTCCTTGTTGTGAGAAGATGGGGTTGAAGAAGGGACCGTGGACTCCTGAAGAAGATCAGATTTTGATTTCTTATATTCAAAGATATGGCCATGGAAACTGGCGGGCTCTTCCTAAACAGGCTGGTGAGTGCAAATCGATTCCTTTTCTCCAATCACGTCTCTATGTTCAAATATCTAGTGCTGGGATAGAGGTGCTTTGATCGATCAGTGTTCTGAGACTGTAATTATACTGTGGGTTTACTCTGAAGTATAAACTTTGATCGATCAGTGTTTTGAGATAGTAAATTATACTGTTGGTTTACTCTGAAGTCTAAACTTTGATTGATCAGGTTTGTTGAGGTGTGGAAAAAGTTGCAGACTTCGTTGGATAAATTACTTGAGGCCAGATATAAAAAGAGGGAAATTCAGCAAGGAAGAAGAAGAAACCATCCTCAAACTACATCAAATTCTTGGAAATAGGTGGGTACTGTTTCATCTCTGCCTGTCTTCTTGCTCATTCTGTCTGTTTCTACGTGCATATGGGAAGATAACCAAATTATAAGTGAATGATATTAACCTGCCTTACCTCTGATTCCTCAGATGGTCTGCTATTGCGGCGAGATTACCAGGACGAACAGATAATGAAATCAAGAATTTTTGGCACACCCACTTGAAGAAGAGGCTTGAAAGACGTGAAGTGCACAATGTCAGTGCATCCTCTTATGCGCAAGCATCTTCAAGTACAGGGGCTCTGGTGCCGATGCCTCAGATAGTGGTAGCCACGGATGCATCAAGTGCTGCTAATTCTGGTTTCGCAGGGAAAGTTCTGATGAATAGCAATGATGGTTTAGCGTCAAGGAGATGTCCAGCTACAATAGACCCAGGATTTCACTGCGCGCTCTCTTCTGATACGTCAGGAGAAACCATGGGCAGTCATAGTTCTGATAAGATCAGTGAAGAAATGGAATTTTGGTACAATCTATTCATGAAAGCAGGGCAACCGTCACATGGGCATGAAAATTTATCGCAGATTGCATGATATTATTATCTTCCTTACCCTCAAATTTTTTAAACCTTGGTTTTACTTTTTACCTTCCGTGTTTGTGTACAAAGTTTAAATTCACTAGACTGCAATATGTAATAAATGCCTGTTGCGTTAGAGCACAAATTATTTTGAAGTTCATAATGAAAGCGAAGCCGAAGAGAAAATGTTCTTCGTCTTGACGAGCCTTTTGGATCAAAGTAATGAAATTTCAAATAATCGTTCACGATGGGACTCGAACCCACAGTCTCCCGCTCCGGAGGCGAGCGCCTTATCCATTAGGCCACGCGAACACAGTGCTAAATGTGCATATTATTTTTTTATAAGTACTTTTAGACAGTGCGTCCGTATATTCTCTTTAAAATTTTTTTGACGAAAGTGTCTGAACGAATGCAAATAACCCTCTTGGGATAACGGGACCTTCTTTAGTGGGCTGGATCAAATTAGGCGCTTATGGAGCCAGTTTTTGACTAAAATGATGCTTTTGTTTCCGGCTAGGACAATAATGATGGGTTTATCATCACGGAATTGATAGTAAAAGAGGTTCGGAGAAATTGTCCAGGCAAGTATTCAACATCCATACACCTACATCGTGGACTTTAAAAAATGTCTAATCAAGAGAATAATGAAGAGTTATTATGTACAGTTATATTAGAGAATGGTTATAAGAAATGATACTAATTTTTGTTAAACTTATAGTATTACTATTTAAATGTCAAATAGTAGAGGGCCTAGAGCGAACGACGGCGGTTCAAAAAAAAAAAAACAAAAAACAAAGGCAGAAAATCAGCCCGAGGGACGCAGGGTCTGGACTCTGGAGGTTGTAGTTTTGCTCGCAAAACGTAAATTATTTCGAGCTCGAGCTCTTGCTTTTGACTTCCCACCCTTCTAGAAGATAAAACCCCTTAAAACTCTTCGACTCAAAATTCGAGCGTCTTCCACTTATTATAGCGCAGCTGCACCGTTCAATGGCTTTGGCAATCTCAAATTTACCGCACTGCCCTAATTTGCTGTCTTCCCAGAAGAATGTTCGTCCCAAAATCTCAGGGCCTTCTTTATCGTCTGTCAGGTAAAGACCTCCTCAAAAGTGTCTCTTCCATTCCCAGCTTACTGGTTTCTGATTATTATCTTAATATTTAGTACCTTATCCGTAAGATTTAATGAAGGCGGTCATTTACAGCTGATTAATCGGATTGGGATGCTATGTTTATTTTACATTGTTTAGTAACCAACCCATCATCGTTATTTACATAGTGAATTCCTGATAACTGGCGTGTCTTAAACATTATAAGATCGAATTTATGTTTTTGGTATTTTCGGATGTTTGCGTAAAGGGAATACTACTGTCAAGGCATAGAGCACCTAAATAGCTTGTTAATTATTGTGACTAGAGTACAATATGTAATTGTTTAAAAGGTATTAATATCTTTACATTTTGTAGATTGAAAAAGTAAAGTATCCTTGTTAGGGCCATGCCTTCTGCTTGGAACTATAGAGTAATGGGTCTTTCGTCGTAAATACCGCTGTAACCTTTAACTTTGCAATATGGTTTCGATTCTCAGGTTCTCAAAATCAAATGGATGGAGTGGCAGAAGGGTTATCTGTGCTGCTGCATCTGCGGCAGGAAGTTCTAATTCTGACAGCGACTTAAATCCGTATGAGGTAAAAATCAGTCTGCATGCGTTTTGTAATCTTAATATTGGAGTTAGCTTTATTTAGTTGTGTATTCCTGTATCTTAATTGTTAGGTTCTAGGTGTAAGCCCTATTGAGGGATTTGACATGATCAAGGCAACGTATAAAAAAAAAAGGAAGGAGGCTGAGAGGATAGGCGATGAAGCAACTGCTGCCAGAGTAAAATTTTTTCTCTCCCCTTTTCTCTATTTCAGTTTTTAATAAAGATAATGCTCTATTAGAAGACAACCTGTAAAGTTCTATTTCCAGTCATTATTGGTAGGACAGCCAGTTGTTCAAGTTTTGTTATGGTTAGGTGGTTAATCCATTGCATTGATATTTGGAAAGTAAAAGTTTGAGTTACACAATATTTATATTTGAGGTCTGTACGTAGAATCCCTACTCCCTACCCCCTACCCCCTGACTGAAACTCTGTTATCTTCTACACCAATTCTAAAATCAAGAGGCCATAGGGATAGGAATGAGCTTTCCAATTTATGGGGTTAACTATGGCATGGGCCTTTTGGATATGATATATGATTTTCCTCAGTTTACTGCTCTCACATATGAATTGTAAATGTATATATCAGCTGGAAAAGGCATATGACAGAGTGATGATGGCTCAATTGACTAATCGGAAGAAGGGTGTGACTTTTGGTTCATTCAAGGTAAAGTAGAGTTGTCCTTACAGGCAGGCACTAATTGGACATGCAAACACAAAGACTCAAAGATTCTTTTTTATTTAACAGTTCTTGGAAATTGAAACTATATAATAAACATACTTCTGCATGTTTTGATGCATTCTGTTTCCACTGGATCTATTTTGAAGTAGTATAGTTATGTTGAAAATCTCTTTTTGCTATTTCTTTCCTGATACACAATGAAGGCTAAGCTGCCTCTAAATTATGGCAATGAAGAACCTTTGGAGGGATTAATGCGTCACCATTTTCATGTTTTTCATTTTTTCTTTGGGCTGTGTTGGAGGATGGGAGGAGTTTGTGCAGCTTAATAAAATGAAGAAATATTTATCAATGCAAATATAGTTATCACTTATGATAAAATGCATGTCCTTTCCTGGTAATGTTCTTTGCGTCAATCATGCATATTTTCTTCAAGAATTAGGCTCTAATTTGTTGTCATTTGTATGCATCTTATAGCTTATATATCCTCTGAAAAAATGCAGGTTTCTAAAGACGTAAAGTATGCTGACAAGCAGCCAATTGTACCTTGGGGTCCAAGGTTTGGTATTGCTTTTATGTTTCATTACTTGTAGTTTTGTTTCTGTAGCTGTATATTGTCATTTCAAATATTAGATAACTAACTGTGTAATCTTTACTTTAACGGGTTCTGCAATATTTAACTTCTCTAGGTTGCCATGCCTCCTTTCTAGTAATGTGGCTGGAGCACCATGTGGTGACTGGCCCCATTATATGGCTGCTTTGCTGGCACGTGCTTGAGAGTTTTTAGCAAATTAATCCCCCTCCCGCCCACCCCTGCTTCCCAGATTTGGTTTGAAGTTAAGTCAAACCTAGTTGATTAAACCAATCTGTTTTTGGTCTCCTAAACATACATCTTTTATGGTTACTTAATGTGATCTGATTACTCATGACATGTGAATGCTTTGGGTGTAATGTCTTTGCCTTGGGATAGTAGGATGCCCAATTCCATCTTTAAAGATCTGTTTCTTCTCCTGCTCTCCTTTTTTAGGACAACCTCATTTTGCATCCTATTAGGGCCATATTCTAGTGTGCATCTTGTGGTCTACTTCAAATTACTGTTTCCTCTGTTACTTCTATTAATGCTCTATAAACATTTTTGTCATATTATGTTGACTTCCAATGATATTTCAGGTTTTCCAAATCGAGTACAAATGATATACGTATCAACTTGGCCATATCTGCTGTTTTTGTGAGTAGTCGACGATGAATTGTTTTGGCAAATGACAATTTTATGAAACCATAATATTGGCATTTGTTGGTCTCATGTCTTGTACAGTAGTATTTAATCGTCATTATTTACCATCACTCTGCAGACAGCTTGGGTCCTTGTCAAGCGTAGTGCTGAATACAAACCTTTGCAGTTTCTGGCATTTGCTTTTGTTTATCGGCTTTTTGATAAGTTAAGGTCCTTTGAACCTCCTGCATCCCCAACATATAATGTGAGCTCCACGTTCTGTGATTGCACTTTCAGTGATTTTTTAATATCTGGTTTTGAACCATGTTGCTATATCAATCTAAGTTGGTCTTGGCTACAGGAAGATGGTGAGGATACAGGACAAGGGCTGCGAATGGGAAAACGGCTACTCCGATCATTGGCCTTGGTTTTTGGCTGTATAGCTGTTTCATCTTTGGTATGACATCTAATTACATCTTTCGGATGGCATAGTTATTTTCAGCTACCAATTCTTTAATTGCCTATACTTTTGCCTGTGTAACGAGGAAGCGGATATTATAAATTTATGTTTCTGAAACAAGAAAAGGAAAGTAGAAAGGATGAAGGATGAAGAGATGAACCTGGTTGGTCCTATATGATTTTTCACTTCTGAAATCAAAGAAAAAGAAGAAAAGGAAGGAGGGAGAAGTAAGAGAGAATCATCAAGTTAGACCTATATGATTTTTACTTGTAAAATAAAAGGAGAAAAAAAAAAAAATAGGAAGGAGGAAGGATAAAGAGAGAGACAACAAAATGGATCTATCTTTGCTTATCATCATCATTATTATCGTCATCATTACCAACTTTCATAATTCCCTGTTTTTCATTTGTTGGAGCAAAATCGTCATGACTCATGATATATAGAAGAAGTGTATGATTTCCTTTTTTCAAATTTCTTTTCTACATTTTCAACCTTTGCTGAATTCCTATTCCATCCCAAGTTGTTTGAAGCGACTTCTTTGAAGCCGGAAAATAATTTGCAGATACTTAATTTTTTAACTGCCTTGAAATTTAGTCTAGGGCCAAGTCTGTCAAGTTATATCTTCTGGAAGAATTATTAGATTGAGAGCAATTAATATTAGAACTTGCTAATTTTGAATATATATATTTTTTTAATGAAAAATTCTATGTCCTTTAGTCTTTGACTGTCTTAAATTTACGCTGGGACCAAGTTTGACAAGTTATTGCTTTTAGAAGAGTTTTGAAGATTTGGGGCAATTATTATCAAACTTGTTAATGTTGACTGATGGAGCCTAGCGTAGGAATTGCAGAATTAAGCTTACTGAGGATGCATTATATATATATATCAAATTAAAACAAGGTAGCTTCCTCTGTATAGGGACTGAGAAAGGTAATCACTGTGAGATACAACTTCAGTAAATAGTAGAATAGCAAAGAAAGAAATAATGGAAAAGAAAATAGTCCTCTGCTATTCGAGAGACCAGAAACTCTCCCAAGCCTTCACCAATTTGTGCCTGCCTCTCACTCTACTCCCTCCAGCCTATATAACAAGCTAACTCACACACTGTCTCTCTTCCAGCCTCTGACCCATGTGACTAATTAGTTACATGGTTCTTCCCGGATAACTCCTGGCCTCCCCTGATGGATCACTTTCCTCCAGCCCAATGTGTCTTATTTACTTTCTTTATTTTGTTATAGGTCACGGGCCCATCATTGACTAATTTTGTTTGTGATTGAAAATTTGATATCTTTTACTATATATGTTCAATTGATTTAAATCTCTAACCAAATTGAATAACAATTATGTCTCAAGTTCTTTATTTTCTTCATTCCGTCATTCTTAGTATGCTTCAACTTTTTTCTCCATATACCGTATTAATAGTAATGCTCTTTGGTGCGCTTTTTGCAGGCATACACTGGTCTTTTGAACTTCATTGAGTTCTCAGGTGGCTACATACCTGCTTTACTTTACAACAGTCAGGTATAAAACAAATTAGCGGTACTTGTTGGCTTAAACTATATGTCTTGCAGTTTATCTACCTTCGGAACTCTGGAATTTTCTTCCACTTGTTTCTTGGGGGTTTTATGTCTTGTGGATTCTATTTTTTATTTGCCCATGCAGCAAAGTGATGAATGATTGAGGTCTTCAATTTAATGCTATATTCTTGGTTACACGGGTATTATTATTCAATACGTGAAATTGTCAGGGTGTCTGCCTGTCCATTGTGTGCTTCTTTTCTTTAATGGCGCAGATGCTGACATGCATGGGACCTAATCATAGTTATTGGAAATCAATATCAAGCATGGCTCGTTTTTATAGTTCAAAGAAGCATAGCTAATTTCTAAGTACTTTTCCGGCTAAAATGGTTTGGTCATGGCAAAATCATCTTTTGTCCTATACGACGTATTATAAGCTGACATGGTAATTTTTTATGGTATCTGCAGGAGTTGATAATCACCACATCATCGGCAGTAATGCTTTACATTATGGCATCCTATTATAGATAGTGGAATTCTTCTGTACCCTAAGGAACCATGCAGCGAGTCGTCATCGAGATACTCTGTTCCTCTTTTTGCTTTTGTACTTTGTGCCTCTCTTGGTGCTCTATGAAGAGCTCTAATTTATTCCAGTGTTTCACTCGCAAAATTTTGTCAGTTGAGGTAGAGGTTTTGTATAAACGTTAAAATAGCAAGAATAATATTAGCTTCAATTTTGTTATTAATGCTTGAATGTGTTCATTTTGTTTGATAGTTCATCTTGGTAGCTGGTTCAAAACCCCCTTTACTCCCAATTTTTTTTTTTTTTCAAATCTTAATGTTTTATACATAAAGAGAAAAAAAGTTCATTGGGGTGTTTGTCTTTAGCAATTTGATCCTTGTAACACGTTACGTATAAAAGGCTATTTCAATCCTAATCCTGCAAATTGCTGTAAAAATCATATCTTGTAGTACGACACCGGAAACAATAATCCCAAATACCTTTTTGATAGAATAATTTTTATTTGGACATTATATGAAAGTTTTGTGAATGAATTAAAAATCTTGTTCTTCCAATCTATGCGTCATCTGGGCTTAGGATAAGGGGGCAAGGTTTCGATTACCAAAAGAGCGGAGGCGAGGCTTCTGATTAGCTCCTAAAATGAAACTGCACAATATGTTAAGATATAATAGACAAAGAAAATGGCAGACGTGTTCAGTTTCAACGACGCCGTATTATCTGCTTCTTGGAAAATTTACTATAGTGCATTAAACTTCAACTCGAAAAAATAGATTCTTGGAAGACATAAAGTTTGATAGCGACGACCACCTCTTTAAAAGTAAGTGTGAAAAAATAGTAAGAGATTCTGCGAACGACTTTGTTATTTTTTTTGTTTTGAGTAAATAGGAGAACTCATTTGGCCCATGGATTTTCGTTTCGTTAGTTCAGAATGATTCAAATTTTAATTAATAAAATAGGTTGAATGTGATTATTTTTTTAGACTGTAAATAAATTTACATCAAACGAGTTTAAATAAAAAAATAATTCTCATATTCCTGCCATGAGGAAAAACCAAACTCACGAACTTCATGGTTATTATCTAGGCAAAAGTGCTTTTTTAGGACTCTCGTGCGGATTTTGCTAAGTGTATTTCAAATTTTGAATCACTTGAATATTCATCTAAACTTTCGAAATGCAATATAAAATCCCTTAATTTTTATATTACAAGAAACAAGTCTTTTTTTAATTATTTTTCTCTTGACAATGTTAATTTATTTGTTATTACATCTTTACAATTGACATTTAAGTAATATTAGGACAAATACAAATTTGCCATATCAACTATGGAAATATCAAAATTGATAAATAAGTTTAAAGACCTATTTTCGTAAATATTATATTGAGGAGTATTAATTTATTATTTTGAAAGTTCCAAGCTATCAAGCCTCAAATGGGAAGGCATTGCATTTCTTATTATTAATTTTAAGGAAAATTAACCTATTGGTCCCTACAGTTTGCATCAGGTTTCAAATTGGTTCCTAGAATTTAATTTTTTTTCAAATCACTCCCTAAACTTTGTAATAGTATGAAAAATAATCCCTACCATTAAAAACTGTTAAAATGCCATCCAAAAAATGATGGATAGACAAATACCAATGGCATGGATCGCTAATGTGGCATCCACTCATCACCAAACGGCCACATAAGCCAAAGGGAAAGGAAGAAAACAAAAAAAAAAGAAGAGGAAAAACAAATTTGAAGGAAGAGAAGGTAAAAGAAATAAAAAATTGCTTTAAAATGCAGAAATAATTAATAAAGTATTTGATGCTAATTTTAAAAAAATGTTGTGAATGTCTATAATAATAATATTGGATATGTAATATATATTTTTTTGTTTTCTAATAGTAAAATTTTTCATAACTTTATATAAAGTTATTATAATAGCACAAACTAGTTGAAAGCCAAATTAGAATAAGTGATTGATATATATATGAAAGCCAACAGTTCTAAAAAGAATATTTTTCAAAGTTATTTAAAATTAAAAGATCTATTAGACATTTTACAGGAGGAAAAAGTATTTCTAGAACTAGTTATGACCTTTAGAATAACCTAGAAGAGGTACTATTAAAAAACTTTAATAAAATTATTTTTTCAATTTTGTTATTGAAAAATAACTAAAAGCAAAACGCACTAGAATTTTAAATGGTCCCTTAATCTAATCGTAGATTGTGGCCCTTTAAGTCGCCATTGAAGGCCAAAAAGAATTTTGCTTATTCATGCTTGTAGACCCCATACATGAGAAAAGACACTAGATTCAACTTCTTATTATTTATTGGTTTACATAGTTCTTGTTTTGAAAATAATTTCAATTGTGACATTATAATTTTAATATAAATCAACGTCGACATTTAACTAAATGGTTAAAAATCAAATGAAGTTACAATTTACTTCTGTCATCGTTTACCTAACATATATATATATATATATATAGAATTTGAACGATTCAATTGAGTTGGTATCAGAACAAGGTGCAGTTGCTTTTAATAATTAACCTTTCATAAATTAAAAGGCATAATAATTTTGATTGACTCAGAGATATATGTGATTTTTACGAACAAAATAAGATCTATTTAATTATATCTAACCACTATTCTTCTAAACACACAGTAAAATCAAGGAAAACATTCAGCAATATAAAGAGTTTTTTGGAAAGCTGGCAATAATAATAAATCTTCTTAGAGGGAAGGATGCACCTCCAAGATACCCAGAGACAGACACAGGTGCATATAAGGGAAACTGATAACATCTCCGAACGTTAGAAATTAATAACACAACTTTATAGTTTAGAAACTGTTCAATCTTTCTCTTCTTAACAAGATAGAATCAGCAATTGGCCATATAAAAAGAAAATCCAGCATCCAGAGCTTTCTGCTTACCCTTTTAGCAGGATTATTAAGGTTTGGGCCTGATGCTACATGAATTGGTCTTAATACTCCTTCGTCAAATCAAAATAATTATTAAAAATTGCATGATAAATTGTGCTGTACAACATATTATCTACGATAAAAACTTGGGCAAAATTGTTGAAGTACTGAGTATTTTAGATCATTAGATCCTGGGGTGCAATAATACTTTTGACACGTGATGGTGACTACGGAGGAACAAAATTAAAAATTTAGAATTGACAAATTCATCATAGCAACATGGGCTGCTGTGTGGTCAGAGTAATCTTGGCTAATAAATAATGGTGTTCTGAGTTGAAGGAAAGACAACTAGCTCTTTTTTATGATTATTATTAATTTTTCTTTTAAAATGTGATAAAATTAGGGATATTATCGCTTCGTAGGCATCTACCTGGACCAACCATCCTAATACCAAATGGAGAGTGTTCATGTATTCAGGAATCAAGGATGGAACTTGCCAAGCAAGAGCAAAAAGACAAATTGAATACAAACAAACTGCCGGCAAGTGAGATGTATAAAAATTGCACCACGACAGCTACTTGATATTCAAAAAGACGAGAAGCTTGTATGAACACATTATGTGTTGTGGTCCCTGTTTTTGTTGTCACTTTGTCATGCTACAGAGCCACCATACCTCTCCCCAATTTTTTTTTTCTTTTCTTGTTCCCCCGTTGTCTTTACTCATTTGCTCTTTTTAAGTGTTTCCATTCTTTGCATGACCCATGCAATTAGATTTAAAGTGGGCGACTTGAATTCAAGTGCTTTTACACATATAGCTCACGCATACTTGAAGTATCAGAATTGGGTTCTTGCAAATTGCAGTTTTATTGGAGTTTCTGGTACTTCTTAAAACTTCACGACTCTTCATTTCCTTTTTCAGCTATGTGAGTGGGCAGTATAAGCTTTTTTCTACTTACATGCTTGGGTTTTGCTCTTACTTAGAACCATATGGACAAAAATGGGGAATTGTAATTTCATACTTAAGCAGTGCACGTGTTGCCTTCCATGTGTCACGCGTGTTTTGTAGCTATCATATCCATATGCTTCTATATTACATGTATTTTATCTGTGTTTTTTGATGGATATTAATTTAACCTGAGCCAAATTACCTTTCAATGATCTTTAAAGTCGTTCTATAAATAGGGAAGCGGGTTAATTATTTCCCCTCGGATATTTTGCTCAATTCCAGTTCAAGAGGATTTAGTTTTGGCCACTTAACCAGGTACGACCCATCTCTCTCTCTCGCTCTAATTCTTTTTGGTTGGATATTATCTTTTGAACAGTTGAATTTCCTAGAGACTGGTTCAATCATACCCCTTCCCTTCTTTTACAACAGAGTTTGTTAGTCGTTTCTTCTTCTGTTTCTTTTTTTTTTTTCCACGTCCTTCTTCTGTTTGAAGTACGACTGAATTGTTCAATTAACCATCTGACTCATTGGGAATTTGCTCGGATATTTTCTCTCTTTCTTTTTGGAATTATATGCTGACGATAGGAATGGTGCGTTTAGTTTCAGAGAAAATGGTAACTAGGACAGTAGATTTGCGGTCAGACACAGTGACGAAGCCGAGTGAAGCAATGCGAGCTGCTATGGCAACTGCTGAAGTGGATGATGATGTGCTAGGCTACGACCCAACTGCTTTTCGCTTAGAAAGCGAGATGGCAAAGATAATGGGGAAGGAAGCAGCTCTTTTTGTTCCATCAGGCACTATGGGAAATCTTGTGAGTGTACTTGTCCATTGTGATATCAGGGGAAGTGAAGTGATTCTTGGAGACAATTCCCATATCCATATTTTTGAGAATGGAGGCATTGCCACTATTGGAGGGGTACATCCAAGAACTGTGAAAAATAATGAGGATGGAACCATGGACATTGAATTGATTGAGGCTGCCATCAGAGATCCAAGGGGGGAGATTGTGTATCCAACCACTAGGCTTATCTGCTTGGAAAATACTCATGCAAAGTAACCTCTCTTTTCTTATTTGCTCTGTTTATTTTTGTCATCCGACATACATTAGATTGCTTTTATGCCCATGCAGTTAGGGGTGTGTACAACCCTCAATCCCTTCTTAACCTGACTGAACCTAAAAAACTAAATGATTTCGGTCAGGTTCAGACAGGTTAATGGGTTTTGGATAGGTGAACTTCTATGTATAATAGTTAGGTTCCTTCAGTTGGAGTTCTAAATGCATATAATATAGGATATGTGAAAATTACCATATTTGCGGCATAATCATTCCAACTCAGCTGAACCCTCCCAATGTTCACATCTTTGGTCTGTAAAATTCCCTTCCCTTTCGAAATTAATGGAAATTAAATTACTCTGACTGCAGCTCTGGTGGGAGATGCCTTTCTGTAGAATATACAGATAGAGTTGGAGAATTAGCTAAGAGGCATGGACTGAAGCTTCACATTGATGGAGCTCGTATTTTCAACGCATCGGTTGTAAGTGCTCTGTGGTTTTGCCAATGATTTGTTTCTAATCTGGAATTGTGGATGGTAAAGTGGAATTGGACAGATAGATAAATACATTTGTGTAAACATCTGCCGGCAAAAGATCTTATATGATTCACGCATCCAGTTATTTTAATTTTTAGCTGTAATGAAATGTATGAAGCTGACATAGATGAGAAAAACATTAGTGTCAAGTTAATTGGACGCCTTCTAGTATAACTATTAATCATATGATCATGCCCCTTCACTGCTTGTTTTTCTGTGAAAATACTTTTATTTTATTCTCTTCTTTATTACAATTTTAGTTTCCTACTTCCTGTTCTATTGCGTCAATAATTCCTCCTTCCCAGTATCATGGATAAAACTTTTGGTATTTCAGGCACTTGGAGTTCCTGTGGATAGGCTTGTCCAAGCAGCTGATTCAGTTTCAGTATGTGACCTGATTTCTTTTCTTTGTGGCTGAGATTTCAGTATATTCTCTTAGCATTGGCTCTTTTAGATATTTCATTTGTAATAGGCTTCAGAAGACTAATTTATTTTCCTCATTCATCTCAAACTTATATTTTCTTACTTCTATAATAAATCAAATCTGACGAAATTTTCTGTTCTTCCACTATATGAATTAGGTTTGCCTGTCAAAAGGTCTGGGTGCTCCAGTTGGATCTGTTATTGTTGGCTCCAGTAGCTTTATCACTAAGGTAGTTCAGATATTACTAGCAGTTATCTTCTTACTGAAAGAACTTGTCATATAAATCTAGTTTGTGTATGTCTGTTTTAAAGGCCAGGCGGCTCAGAAAAACGTTAGGTGGCGGAATGAGACAGATTGGCATCCTTTGTGCTGCTGGACTTGTTGCTTTGCAGGAAAATGTCGCAAAGCTGGAGAGTGATCACAAGAAAGCAAGACTTTTGGCCGGTAGATTTCATCCCATATTATGAAATTAATCTAAAACCTCTGCCATCTAAATTGCACTCACTTTTCTGATTTTGATTCATTATGTTTGTCCCTCCATTTCAGAAGGACTGAATAAAATTAAAGGACTTAAAGTAGATGCCTGTTCTGTGGAGACCAATATTGTGAGTATATTTACAGAAGCACAAGCCACAAGATATTCATTTCAATTTAGCTTGCAGATCGTTCACACAATTACCAACTGTGCATTATTAGTCTAATCTGATTGCTTTGCTCTGGACAAATATTCCAATCTGTCTTGGCTTCTTCCCCTATGTTTGACCTGTTATGAGCTGCCAGTAATAATTGGATGGTCAATAAGCGTTCGGTGAGTTGAGACCATCGCTTGTGCACAGCTTTGTGCAAATCCTTGAATACTACAGCTAAATAAGAGAACTGTAAACGATAATACTTGATTTAATTCCTTTAACTATCCTATTTTCCATTTGTTTTTCTTTTTTGATTTATTGGGTTGGATACCAGATATATGTTGATGTTGAAGAGAGCTCAAGAACTACAGCAGTAAAGCTATGGAAGGACATGGAAGAACGTGGTATTCTTCTGATGCCAGAGGGCTTAAGGTCTAAATTTACTTCCTTTGTTCCTTGTCAGATATATTTCAGTTTCTATGGACAATAATGGTGATCAGTGTTTACAATCTTCAGATTGAGAATTGTGATCCACCACCAAATATCAGCAAGTGATGTGCAGTACGCCTTGTCATGCTTTCAGGTGATCATGACTACGTGCTTGGTTGGATCATTCCTTTTACAAGCAACAGTCCAATTATGCTAACTAATCTGTTTAATGTTGCAGCAAGCTGTAAAGGGAGTGCAAAATGAAAATGGCAACTAGTGGAATGGAAAAATTTGAATTTGCTGCCTTTTATATGATTCCATTGGGTTGCGTATTTATATATAGACCTTCTTGATCTAGCTATTGTCTCTTTATCTTGTCATTTTCAGTAGATGTATATCCTATGTGTGGAATGGTTCCATGTGTAAGAACATCCCGACCATGTTTGATGAATTGTTATAATAAATATATTGCCCAAGTTATCTGACATTGTTGGTAATAGAATTTCTTGAACTTGCCTTATTACCAACATTTTTTTTATAGCAATTAAAATAAAAGGTAGACCCTATTTCTCCTTAAAGTTAGTTTTACACGGATGGGCAAGCTTTTAGCTCGAATACATCATAGAATTGGTTGTTGAGTGTAAAATTATTTTTTCTTATGTTATTATTACAGGTTCACTGGACAAGAATTAAAAAAATTAAAAAAAGCAAAATGAAACAATGTCTTGCTGACTACGCATTTTATAAAATTTTTATATAAATAGTATATTATATTTATAGCTTGCTCAAACTTTAGAGTTCCCACATTTTTTTTATTGGAATATAGAAGTTGACGATCAAACTTTGGTTCCTATTCATTATATTTGAAGAAATTATATCAGCTAAAAAACACGTAAGCTATCCTTCAGAAACACGTGTGCTTCAGTCATGCTTTTTTACCTCTATGCCGTTGCAGCGTCCCACGAGCAATACAGCTAAAATTTATAACAGGGGCACTATACTTCTTGACACACCATTGACCCGTAGAGGTTGTACAAAGCTGTATAGATTTTTTCTGTTGTCTCTCCAGCATTCTTTCATTCATTAGTTTTGTATATATAGCAGTACACTATTGATCAATAAAGTAAGGAGGTTTTTGCTAAAATGACATTATATTAAAATAATATCCAAAATAGGGTATCATATATATAAATAAATACTAACTTAAAATTGATAATGAGCTGACCATAATTTAACTTAGTAGCAGAGACTAACAACATACAATATCCAATGCCACTAGAGAAAGATGAACAAATGAAAAATATAGAGGGAAGGTGAGAGAGCTTGGATGGATTTTTTTTTGGATTGAAGTTTTACTTTTTAGGAATTTATAGCACAAAGGAGGATTAAGTTGCATATTGATGCCCGACCAATTTCAATCATGGTGGTTGAATAATTTAATATAATAATTAATCATGAAATTGTGGCTAACATAGATCAATCATGACATCCTTCTTTTTCTTTTCTTTTTTAAATGATTAATGTACTCATATTAGTTTAATCTCTCTCTCTTTATTAGTTTTTAATTAGTGATCTGATGGAATAATCATTGATCAACACTGGGTGTAGGTTGGGTCTCTATCCAATGAATTTGTAATTAATCTAAACGATCAGGATTATCCACATTGTCAACAAGGACCCAATCTATTATTGGTTTAGATTAGTATTGGTTGCTTAATTAATAATTACACATAATTGTTCTAATAATTGGATTAATACTAATCCATTATTAATTTAAAATATTCCAACAATCTTCTATTTGGATAACATTAATCAATTTTTAGGACAATTAAATTAATCAATAAAATGAAACAATCAATATTCATCACAATACGCAGATGTGTGTATATACTGAATCATACCAAGTTTAGAAAAGAAACCATGCCAGATCACTGAATCCGATTGAGAAGCAAGTAATATTAACATTATTATAGATTTAATTCCAATATCTGAATAGAATAGATTACAAAATAATAGTTTGGTGTCACATTTACACTACAAAAATCCTTTATGGACTCAACTCAGACTCTCATTAAACCAAGGTTACATCAAAATTTTCAACAACATCCATGTGAGTCATATGATTTTTGAAAACTTTTATGGGTAAGTCTTTGGTCAATGGATTTGCTAACATATTCACCTGGTATGTGAACTAAACTAGTCTGAGATTTATTAATATTTTCTTTAATAAACAGAAACTTCATATCAAAATGTTTTGTACGACTAGAGTTCCTGTGATTCTGAGAAAAGCTAACAACAAATGAACTATTGTAGTATATGGTCAGAGTTCGTGATATAGAATCAACAAGATTCAGGCCATATATTAACTTCCTCAACCATATGGCTTGGCGGGTGGCCTCATAATTGATGTAGCTGTTGTTGATTGCTTACAGCTTTTCCACGAAACAGCTCCTTCAGACATTATGAAGATGTAACCAGAAGTAGACTTAAAATCATCCACATATGATGCATAGTCTGAATCAGAATATCTTATTAATTCAAATGATTCAGACTTTTTGAAAGTCAACATGTAATACTTTGTACCCTGAAGGTACCTCATGACTTTCTTCGTAACCTTCAAATGATCATGCCCAAGATTACTTAAATATCTTCCAAGCACACCATTAGTATAAGCAATATCCGAACATGTGCACACTTGGCATATATCAAGCTGCCAACAACAGAGGCATAAGGAACTTTGTCTATTAAGGTCCTTTCAACATAATTCTTAGGACATGATTCCTTTGATAACCTATCACCTTTCTACATAGGTGCAGGACAAGGAGAGCAAGAATGTATATTAAATTTCTTCAGCACTCAATCAATATAGGTTCCTTGAGATAAACCAAGAATGCCACGAGATCTATTATGGTGAATCTGAATTCCCAGAATAAATGAAGCCTCATCTAAATCTTTCACGTCAAAGTAGCAGGACAAAATGTGTTTTGTCTCAATTAATAAGCTCACTGAGTTACTAGCTAACAGGATGTCATCCACATATAGCATGAGAATCACGAAATTGTCTCCTTCAAATTTTTGATAAATACATTAATAAGAAACATTCTCCATCAAACCAAGTGAGGTGATTACCTTATCGAATTTCAAATACCATTGCGTTGAGGCTTATTTTAGCCCATAGATGAATCTTTTCAACTTACACACCAAGTGTTCTTTCCCAAATTCAATAAATCCATTTGGTTATTTCATGTACACATCCTTGTGCAAAATTCCATTTAGAAATGTTGTTTTGACATCCATCTGGTGAAATTCAAGGTTCAAGTGTGCAACATGAGTTATCACAACTTTAAAGGCATTTTTAGTAGATACTAGCCAGAAGGTTTCTGTATAATCAATTCCTTTTCTTTGATTGTAGCCTTTAGGTACAAGTTTGACTTTATACCTTTCAACTTTACCATCGACTCCTCTTTTGGTCTTGAAGATGCATTTGCAACTAACAGCCTTGCATCCATCTTACAACTTAACAAGTTCCCACATATTATTACGATGCATTAAGGCAATCTCATCATTTATAGCCTCTAACCACTTAGATGAATGAGGATTTGATACAGCTTCATCAAATGAGGTAAGATTTATGTCAATAATGTCCGACTCAAATTCCTGCAAATCTACAATATAGTTATTTGGAATCATAGGCTTATGTATCCTCTATAACTGTCTCAATTCATCAATCGGTTCCTTTACAATAATTGTAGGAGGTTCCAAGATAGGATTAGCCGAATTGTCAACAAAAATATCATCTCTTCCAGTATAAACAATAGTTAAATGAGGTGTCAAAATTGGTAAAGGTAACAATGTATACTCATCATGCAGATTGATATCCCTAAAAACATAACTCCCATTATCTGAGTCATTTTGAAAATAGAATGCTCTATCATACTCAATGACTTTGATAGTGTGAGTGGGGCAAAAGAATCTACATCCTGTGGATCTTGAACAATACCCAATAAAGAATCCAGTAACGGTCCTTGAATCAAGTTTCTTGAGTTGCATATTATAAGGTCTCACTTCCGCCTTGCAGCCCCAGACACGAAAATGCCTCAAACTAGGCTTCTTTCCTGTGAAAAGTTCATACGAAGTCTGTTCAATTGATTTACTAGAAACTTGATTCAATATATAAGCCATTGTTTTAAAGGCATCACCCCATAGAAACTCTAGCAAAGAAGAATGACTGGCCATGCTTTTGATCATGTCCATCAAAGTTTTATTCCTTTTTTCAGCAATTCTATTCTGTTGAGGAGTACCAGGCATGGTATACTGGGTTTTAATCCCATGTTCTTGTAAGAAGAAAGTAAATGGTCCAGGATTTTGACATGTCTTAGTATACATGCCATAATATTCACCACATTTATTCAATCTGACACATTTGATTGCTTTTCTAAATTTCGACTCAACAACAACTTTAAGTGCCTTAAAGGCATATAGAAATTTGGACTTATCATGCAACAGATCCACCCATCCATATCTAGAATAATCATCAATGAATGTGATGAATTATTTATAATCACCCATGGCAACAGGTGTTATGAGCTTGCTAATATTAATGTGGATCAAATCCATGATATTGTTGGATCTATTTACCCCTTGATTCCTAATTCTAGTGGGAAGTTTTCCCTTTACACAAGCAACACACAATTCAAAATTTGAGAAACTCAAGCTATTTAATATTCTTTGTCTGACCATCATTTCTAATCTCCCTATGGAGATATGACCAAAACATCTATGCCATAATATGGAAGAATGTTCATCAATTTTTTTACGTTTATGTCCTACTGCATTAACAGTTGCACTAAGTGAAGAATTTATATCAACATTCACATTTAATCGATATAATCCATTAATCAAATAAGCAAACCTAATAATGACATAATTAAGATAAATGTCAATTCTTCTGTTTCCTTGCCAAAAGGAATAACCTTGTTTATCTAATATAGAATTGGAAATCGAATTCCTTCTTGATGAAGGTATATAAACCATATTACTTAGAGTCAAATAATGTCCAGAATGTAAGGTTAAAATTATAGTTCTTACACAACTAACTATAGTTGAACTTCCTTCCACTCCAAGGATGGTTCTTTTCTTTTCATTTAGACTCCTTCTGTCTCTGAGCCCTTGTAAGGAATTATTTATATGAACAGTTGCTCCAGAATCCAACCACCAGGAATTCAAAGAGATTTCAAAACTATTGGATTCAAAACATACTTGATCTAGAGGAGCAATACGGAAGGAAATACATTCTTTCTCATGCTTGTTTTTCAACTTAAAGTAGTCAAAGATCTTATGGCCAGACCTTTTATAGTAATAACATTCTCCTTTGAATGGTTTCTTTTTCTAACTTTTAATGTTCTTATTGCCCCTTTTAGGTCTGAATAGTTTCTTCCTATAGGTCTTACCCTTACTTTTCTTTCCTTTTAATTTTTCATTTCCAGTCTTGCAAGATAAACCTTATGAAATATAGTTCATTGATTGTTTGTAAGAATTTGCTTTCTTTATTGATTCCTTCTCATGAGTCATTATAGAGATCATTTGATCAACAGTCCACTCTACCTCCTGAGAACTATAAATGGTTTTGAGGACTCCATACTCAGGAGGAAGCGATTAAAGCACTCGATAAACTATGTAGCTTTCATCCAAATCCGCACTGTAGGATTTCAGCTTGTTGTCGTAGTTAACAAGTTTCATCATGTACTTATGCACTCGAGACACTCGATCATAGTGAGTGTTATCCAATATAGAAAAATAATAGGCCTTATAAGTCTTATCATACTTCTTGAATTTCTCATTGACCGCTTTCAGATACTCAATTGCAATGTCCTTTTCAGGAATATTTTGTCTGATAGTCTTTTCAATTGTGTATTTTATGACAGTTAGACAAATATTATTAAACTCATACCACTGCTTATGGTAAGCCTTATCAGCAGGGCTAAACTTAGCGAAGAGATTTGCCGGCTTAGGCTCTCTTATAGTTAAATCTTCTTTGGTGATTGTTAGATACATATTAAGGGACTCAATCTAATCATCATAATTTGTCCCGTTTAGAGTCTTCTCCACACATAGTTGCTAGAATAGAGAATCTGAGGGAAAAAATAAATAGGAAACATTTAATTATATCCTGGACATATAATTATAAAACAAAGTTTCCATAACAGAACTTAGCTTTGCAACTATATAACAAAATGTTTATTATGATCCTACCCAAGAGATCAGATTTTAATGAACTTAGAAAATTCATACACACCAAAGAAGCATATTATAGAGAGAAATAACACAAAATGCACCCATAGTCTCCATAACGATAGGATACGAGAAATTATGAATACAGTAATCAATGAATTGTTGTTGACATGTCACTAACAAGCTTTATTCACAAATTATATTGACAATATCACACCGATAGGGCATGTCCATTGACAATATAATCATTCTCTTTTTTGCCAGTTGTCTCAACAATAACTTCTCCTTAATGACTATTTACTACGTAATTTAAGAGTAAATAGATGGTAACCTCAACAATACTGGTTCACAAACCTGATACCATCATGATTGGGTCTAAGATAAATGGACACATAACCACTAGATGTAAATGATCTAATATGGTCCAAGACACAATTTGCTTACTTTTTTTTTTCTTTCTTCTTTGTGCAAAATTAGGAACAAAATATTCACTAATTACACAAAAAAATTATTTTAATTCCTTTAAGCATTGTTAAGGGGAGTGAACAATTTATATTGCTTTTTATCATTTATATTTGCTTCACAAGTTTTTTCATATCAAAACAGTGTCATTTCACTATATTTTGAAGCTCTAAATATCCAAGAAATTTCAAAACTCATATTTATGGGATTTCAAAAAACTTTAGAAAAATCACTATTAAATAGAAAATGAAAAATTATTGCAGAGGCTAAAATTTTGAGTCCAAATGAGCCTTGGAAGTGGGTCCACGTGCCCTCACTCTTGTTAGGTGAGAGTAGGCTTTACATTAATGTACTGTTCATCATCTTCAACCTTCAGATGGGTCAAAATGATTATTGTTCAATGATTTACAAATCCCTTATGATGATTTTGTCCAAACACGAAGCAAAATGCAATATTTTAGCTTAAAATATTTAGAGTCTTCGAACAACTTCAGGCTCTAATGGCAACTTCAACTATCGTAGGTCTTAATGGGTGATATTGGTGTCTTTATGCTTGAAATCACTGCCCAAAAAAAAAAAAATCTCAAGTTTATTTTGGCAAAATTGGTTTATATATTGAGTAATTTAGCTCGAAAATTTTGAGTTTTTGGGTGTTAATGGGTCAAAAATTTTTAGCCCATTATAGGTTATATAATGGGCACCATTTTGTTTGCAAGATTCATATCTACAAGAGTCCTAAGTTTATTTCCAAAATACCCTTAAGATTTTTGACAAATTATATCTGAGAGAAATTCTAGTTTCATGCTTAAATTTATTAACGACAGTATAATATCATACACATATATTATTTCAGCCCTGATACCATTTGCTAAAATGACATTATATAAAAATAATGTCCAAAATAGGGAGATCATATATATAAATAAATATTGATCGAGTTGACGATGAGTTGACCATAATTTGACTAAATAGTATAGACTAACAACTTACAATACCTAGTGCCATTAGAGAAAGTTGAACAAACGAAAAATAGAGACGGAAAGAAAGAGAGAGAGCTTGAATGGATTTTTTTTGGACTGAAGAGGCTTTTAGGAATTTATAGCACAAAGAAGGATTAAGTTACATATAGATTCCTGACTAATTTCAATCATGGTGGTTAAACAATTTGATATAATAACCAATCATGAAATCCTCCTTTTCCTTTTTTTTTTTTTTTTTAATGATTGATGTAATTAGATAAGTCTAATCTCTTTCTCTTTATCAGCTATTAATTAGTAATTTGATGTGATAATCATTGATCAACACTAGGTTGTAGGTTGGGTCTCTACGTAATGGACTTATGGTTAATCCAACCTATCACAAATTACTTACATTGTCAACAAAGACCTGATCTGTTCTTAGTTTAGATTAATATTGGTTGCCTAATTAATAATTACATAATTGTTCTAATAATTAGATAAATGTTAATCCATTATTAATTTAAAATATTCCAACAATTTTCTCTATCATATTTATGCATTATTACTCTGTTCATTTTCATGGTATTGGAGATTGGTTTTTGCATCTATTTAATGCTTCTCTCATTTCTTGGAAGTCCAAGAAACAAACAACTATATCACGATCATCAACTGTGCCTGAATATCGCTCCCTTGCTACTACTATCTGTGAAGTCAAGTGGATCTCATTTTTGCTGAATGATTTACATATTTCTTTATCCTTACCACTAACTTTATAGTCTGATAATAAATTAGCCATCCACATTACTAAATATCTTGTATTTCATAAAAGAACAAAACATTAGGAGATTGATTGCCATGTTGTCTGAAATGAATTTAAAGTGAGTTTTATTTTACCAAAACACATACATTCTTCCAACCAAATAGCAAATCTCTTTACCAAACAACTTTCTTCTTTTCAATTCAGTACATTGGTGCCTAAGTTAGGATTAGTCTATCACCATTTTCCAAACTTGTGCTAGATGAAGAAATTATATTAGCTATATAAACTCATAAGTTATCCTTCGGAAACACATGTGCTTCAGTCATGCTTTTTCACCTCTATGTCATTGCAATGTCCCTTAAGCAATATAGCTAAAATTCATAACAGAGGGACTATACTTCTTCACACACCATTGACACGTAGAGGTTGTATAGAGTTATATAGATTTTTTCTGTTGTATCTCTAGCATTCTGATAGCAACACAAAAGAAAACTTGAAGAAAAACAAGGGAAAAAGAAGGCGGATCCTACATTTGAGATAAGAAAAATCTCTAATGGTACAACTTCTACCAAAACAGAATGAAAACTTCTCTACCCGCAGCCATACAAGCATACGTATAAAAACTACACGTCCCCAACTAACTCGACCCATCCACTAATATTATTCTTCCACATAGCCTAACCTTACAATAGATCATCTCATATGGAAATCACGTGTCCACTATGGAATCTTCTTTTGTCTTCTACTAACAACCTCTCTGCATTCGTTAGTGATAAACTCTTTTCTTTCCTCCAATGGACTGTAATTGTAGGCTGGGTTACTATCAATGGCCACCCCCTCTAAAACAACCTTGTCCTCAAGGTTAAGGTATGGAAAAACTTATTTCAACATAGCAAGATCCTCCCACGAAGCCTCGTCTCATGCATGACCTGTCCACTCTACTAAAACCTATTTTGTTGATACCCCGTTAACCTTGAATTCTCTCTTATCAATGATGGAAAATGGTTCTGCTTCAGTTGGGTAATGTAAGGGTAAACCATCTAGAACGATGTCAGTAGGGTCTCCTACTACGGCTTTTAGACACGAAATATGAAACACTGAATGAATACGTGAATCCGCAGGCAACTCAAGATGATAGGCTTCGGGCCCAACTTTCTCTAAAATCTTGTATAGGCCAAAATACTTCTTTGACAACTTAAAGTTGTTTGTTTTGGCAAGAAATTGTTGCCTATACTTGTGAAGCTTAACCCAAACCATTTGACCCACTTTGAAAGTACTGTCTATCATCTTCTTGTTGGCTAATTTCTTCATTAACTGTTGGGCACAAGCAAAAAGTCAACTATAGGAATGTTGCATTCAGAGTGTGTAATGGCAAAAGGATTGGGTGGCGGTATCTTGTGCAAAGCTTTATAAGGCGTCATTTTAAGTGTTGAGTCTAGTATTGTAAAAATACTTTGCCCAGACTAGATACATTGCCCATGTACGAGGCTTTTGAAATACAAAAAGCCTTAAGTACTGTTCCAAGCATCTATTCAGCACCTCAGATTATCCATCTAATTGTAACTGGTATGTTGTGCTATATTTCAAGTGAGTACAACTACGTTTCATGAGTTGTCATAAAAAATTACTGAGAAATAAAGGGTCTATGTTAGAAACCAGGCCTCTGGGAAAACTATGTAGTCGTATTATACGATCAATGAAGACATTGGCAACTGAAGACACTGAAAATTACTGAAGAAGAGTCGCAAAATGAGCTATCTGTGTAGGACAATCCACCACCACCAAGATTGCAATGAATCCTTTTGAAATAGGTAATCCAATAATAAAGTTTAAAGTAATCTCTTCCCATGGTAATTGAGGAATATACAATGGCTATAGTACACCCATGGCTTTTCGTGGCACATATTTAACTTGTTGGAACACCTTACATCGTTCCACTTACTGACAAATGACTTTCTTCATTATCAGCCAAAAGAACAGCATAGATATGGCTTTAATGGTTTTAGGAATGCCTGTGTGACCTTCTGTCGAAGAATCGTGATATTCCTTGAGAATCAAAGGAATATGCAGAGAGTTCGTTAGTAAATTGATTCTATCTTAGTAAATCAAAATAACATTGCCTATTCTAAACCCTGTTGGAGCAGAGTTTTGTTCGTACTATGTATGCAAGTGAATTAGTTCTGGATGACTATTATTTTTTGTGACTATGCATCCTAAAACAAGCTCTGTAAAATAGAGTGTGCTACATCAATGGCCAACATCGCAAGCTGATGTTGTTCCTATGCTTTTTCATGTCGAGAAAGGGCATCAGCAACGACATTCAACTGCCCCGGATGATATACAATATTAAATTGAAAACCCATCAACTTGCGTATAAAGTGATGTTGATCTATAGTTTGGATGACTTGCTCCAGAAGTTGTTTCAAGCTTTTATGATTAGTGACCACCATAAACCTTCCACCTACGAGATAGTGGCATCATTTATAAATGGCTTCACTGATAGTAAATAACTCGCATAAGTAAGCATAAGCTTCACGCATTAGAGGACCTAGCTATTTACGAAAGTATGCTACAAGATGTCCATTCTGCACTAAGATTGCTCTAATACCCATTGTACTAGTGTCGTCATGGATCTCGAAAGTTATCTTAAAGTTGAGTAGAGCTAAAACAGGTGTTGTTGCAACTCAAGACTTTAAGATATCAAAAGCGATTTGAGCCTCTGCAATCTAATGAAAATTATTCTTCTTAAGCAAGTTACTTAATGGCTAATAGTATCAGGTTAAGCCAAGGAAGCCTTGCAGTTGTTTGACTATTGAAGGAATAGGACATTTAAGAACTGGCTCGATTTTCTGCAAGTTCGCCCAAACTCCATCTGTAGGCACAATATGGCCCAAGTAGTCTACTGTAGATTGAGCAAAGACACATTTAGACTATTTGGCAAATAGACTATGTGTTTGTAGAGTTTGTAGCACCTATCTTAAATGATGCACATGGTCAGACAAAGTTTTACTATAGATAAAGATGTCATCAAAGAAAGGATCACAAATTTTCTCAAGAATGGAGCAAAAACGTCATTATTATAGCCTAAAAAGTCATCGTGCATCCTCTCTTAGTGATAGCCTGATCTAAAAAGCATAACAAGGAACTTAAAATGGTCGTGGCGAGTTCAAAATGTCATTTTGTGAATGTCAGCTTCATGCATCCTCCCTTAGTGATAGCTTGATCTGAGGTTGAGCTTTGAAAACACAATGACGCTGTGCAGTTCATCTAATAACTCATTGATGGTTGGAATAGGAAATTTATCCTTAATTGTGAGCATGTTCAAGGCATGGTAGTCAACACAAAAGTGCCAAGAGCCGTCTTTTTTCTTAACTAACGGAATTGGGGAAAAAAAAGGGCTATGGTTGGCCCGTATAATGCCAGAGTTCAGCATTTCGCACACCACATTTTTAATCTTTGTTTTCTAGAAATATGGGTACTAATACGGTCATACATTAACAGCTGAGGCCCCGTTGACAAGATGGATTCGATGGTCATACGTCTTTTTCAGAGGAAACCTCTTAGGCTTAGAAAAAATGTGTATGTACTTGGATAAAAGACGTTGAATGTTGTCGGGTGGGCAGTAAACAAAAGACTCTGTTTTATCAGGTTAGACCAACAGCTAGAAAATATAGTATACATGAGATGCCTCTGACAGTTTAAAGCATTTTTTGCCATAAATAGGTTTGAGAAAGAACTATGCTTTCCTTTGAAACTTCACAGTTTGCTTATTTACAGAGAATTGGAGTGAGAGCTTCTCATAGTTCATTAAAAGTATATTGATAGTCTGTAGCCATTGTACTTTCAACATAATATCAACTCCATTTAGAGGGATGTCAAACAAATCAATGATGAGTTTTTACCCTTAGATCATCAGCTTGACATTCTCGCACTTTGAATTACACTCCATATCACTACCATTGCCCACCAAAATTCAAAAAATAACTATACTGACAGGTTTCAATTTAAGTTTCCACGCCACTAAACTTTTAATGAAATTGAGCGTGTTGCCTCCATTAATCAAAATTCAGGTGGAAATGTTATTACAATGCCCTATAACCTAAATAGTCATAGGATTGGGATGCCCATGCATAGCATGCAAATTAATCTCAAGAGTTATCATTACTAGTAGTTGTATATCAGGTGGTTCTTCTGCTTGTAGTATTGGTGACTCATTGGCTACAAATGCATCATCCAAATCCTCAGGACTGACTAACAGGTAACACTGGTTTTTACACTTGTGGTTAGGGTGGAACTTTTTATTACAGTAGTAACAGAGTCCATTTTCTAGCTAGAGTTTAATTTCTACTAGTGTTAACTTCTTAATAGAAGAAGATGAACCGGAAGATGTCAACAAACTGGTGAGGATGACAAGAAAGGTTTCGATGATGTAGTCGAACCTTAAGGCATGGTAGGTACTAGTTTAGGAGAGGAGGCAGTATTGGTGGATTTCTGAGACAAACTCGACTTAGTGGACGTAATTGACAATGAAACACCCTTCATTTGCAAATGCTTTTCATGGAGTTTCACCAGTGAGACAGCCTAAAAATACGTTACGGGTTGAGCCACAATTAGTTCATGCTGAATGTCATCTTGTAATCTGGCAATGAAAAACGCGATCAACCACTCATCAAATAACCCGAACACCAAAGTGTATAGCTCTTTGAATTGAGCTTGATACTCTACCATTGTGCCCATTTGTCGTAGGTGCTTCAGGGTAGCTTTTGGATCAGCGTAAAGAGTTTTGCCAAACCGATGGGACAACACAGGAAAAAATTTAGTCCATGATGGCACCAAATTGTTTTTGTGGAGTTGTTGATACTAGTTGTACGTTGTGCCTGTCATGTGAAAAAATGTGATCGTCACTCATTGATGTTCTTGTGTGTTGTACATGGTGACAAATTTTTGAATCTTGAAGATCCAATCCTCCATGTCTATACCATCGAACTTCATAATCTCAATCTTTATGTCTTTCATCAGTGGTTAATCACGACAATCCCCTTCGAGTGATATCTGACTTTGTTTGGAAGACTGCCCAGCCTCGTGTGAAGTAGAGTGTCCCTGGTCTAAGCATTGTAATAAAAGTTCTATGGAATGAAGGGTCGACTCAATGTGAGAAAATCGTTGATCATTGACAACCTAAGCAGCTTAAGCCGCTCTCTTAGATTCCTTACTCTCCATCCAGAGCTCACGTAATGTTTCATCTAGTCGTGCAAAACATGTGCCTTCAGCCATTGCAAAGGCTCAATGAAAGCACCAAATGATAGTAACACAAAAGAAAATTTAAAGAAAAACAAGGGAAAACAAAGGCGGATCTTGCATTCGAGAAGAGGAAAATCTTTTGCGGTACAACTTTTGCCAAAATAGAATGAAAACATCTCCATCCGTAGCCATGCAAGCATATGTATAAAAACTACATGTCCCTAACTAACTTGACCCACCCACCAATATTATTCTTCCACGTAGCCTAACCTCATAACAGATTATCCCATATGGAAATCACGTGTCCATCCTGGAGTCTTCTTTTGTCTTCTACTAATAACCTCTCTACATTCATTACTAATGGACTCCCTTCTTTCCTCTTATGGGCAATAATTGTGAGTTGGGTTACTATCGCATTCTTTTATTCATTAGTTTTGTATATATAGCAATATACTATTAGTCAATAAAGTAAGGAAGTTTCCTTTATCATTTTTACGCATTATTACTCTGTTCTTCTTCAATATTACAACAATTTTTGGCTTGTCTACAACCAATTTTTTGCAGAGAAGTAACGTGAAATATTTGTATAATTTGTCAAGTGATGATGTTGATAGGAATATAATAGGTATATGACATGATAATTTGCTCTAATAACAGCATAGAAGAAACGTTAAGAAGAGGCTTGAGAAGCGAAGAGGAAAGGAAACGTGAGTTGAGCAATGTGTGGAAGAAAATCTTTTTTAGAAGGTGTTTAAGAAAATGACCATTTTAATCTTAATTTCAATTTGGTTATTTATAAATTTAAAGTATCAAAATGTTGTCTAAAAAATTTAATAATTAACAAAAATAGCCTCTCGTTAAATTGGAACTAAGTCATTTATAACCATAAAGATTATTTTTTATTATTTTAAATTTTTGCAAAATCAATTTGTCATTATAAATTAATAAAAAACCAAATTAAAGTTGAAACATAAAGTAAGAGACCAAAATTTTCACTTTCTTAAAAGTGTTTAGAAGGATCATTCCTCATTATCTATTTCCATTTTCAGTTTATTAATTCTAAGAAAGATTTAACGCTCTGTTTTTGTGGTTCTTCTACTGTTTAGATATAATTAAGGATTCCTTGGTAGGAAGATCCTATCATCAATGCAGTCCACAAGCTCTTCTTTTTTGGTCTAAAGTTACAAGGCAAAAGGATGAACCATTTTGTACATTACTGGGTCGCAGTCATCGACCACACCCATTACCAGACTGATGGGTTGGGCTGAAACAGTGGTCCTTGGTCCATCTGGGATGGGCCCACCTAGGGACTGACACAGCAAAATGTTGTCCCATTCGCTGTAATCGCTACATCGAAACCCATCCTCTCCATATCTTCATTATTATAAATTCCAACATCCCTTTTCATATTCTGTGTCTGTGTGTCATTTTCATGACTTTGTTGTGCAAAAATGGGTCCTCATACATATAATAAAAGAATCTTTACTCGGAATTTCTATCAACTTTCCTATATCTATAATTTCATTGAGCTGTTTTCCTCTTCACGATTTTGCACGCGCCTATTATTGGTCAATAGGCACAAGATGGATATGTATAATTCCATAATCCAATACTCCTCTGAGAGAGAGCTATGAAATTGAGGAGAGGGAGATAATTTTTAATTAGTAGGATCGATGATGACATAATATTATAGTTGGCCACCCTTCAAAGCAAATGTAGCAACAACATGAGACAAGGGAAATCCTAGTTGACTGCCCATTTTAGTTCCCCAGAGATGAGGAAGGCAGGGACCATTAATTGGACTATACAGAATACACTGATCTAAATGGGGTATTTAGAATTTTAAAATTCTCTTGTTTTCTTTCCATTTTTGGTACAGTGCCACTTTACTCCAACTACAAGAAATACATATTCAACTATTTATGGGTTCCCACCATTCCTACAAAGTGCCCCTACACAAGGGTAGGGGAGGGGGAGGGGAGGGGGGGGGGGGGGGGGGGTCCCTATTTGTGGGTTTTGAGATTCCATATGCCACCAACTTGGCTTCTTACTCTAACTGGAACTTAACAATGATCGAGACTTTACCATATATGACACTAGTTTTATATGCTCTTTCGTGTTCTTATTTACTTAACCTAACCATCATGCCCGCCACAAACACTGCACACGAACCCCATCGCATAACCAGACAAGAGACAACCATACAAGGTTTCTGTAGGCACCGAAACCTCATTAACCCCATCCACGTCGATGTAACTTTAGCTTAAACTTAAAACTCAAAACAAATAAAGGACTTGGGATGTTGAAAGAAAGAGAGAAAGAAACTGATCAACTGTGGGTTTCCAGTGTAGCCCACTCTATGATCATCTAAAAAGCAATCCATATCTGATACTTGAAACTGATTTATTTTAGAGTTCCGTATTGATCCTATACAACTTTACGTATACGTACTCTCTATTATTTCAAGTTTTCTATATTATTTTTAAAAGTCTCCGGTAAGCATCTATATAAAGTACCATCATTTATATTTGTAATATATATAGACGCGTATTGACACTTTGACAGTACATGGCTGGCCCCTACTATGATTAGTTTGATAGTAAAACTTTTGACGAGTGTCCAATTATAGCAAATGTTACAGCACAAGAATCCTATGGAGAAATTAAGATGCAAAACTATTTTATTAACAAGAAAAACCTGAAAATCTCTGCCCCGTAAGTTAATGTTTATGAATACGCTTTCCTCTTATCCTATGACCTATACAACATTTTTATACACTAGTTTTATACGAATATTCTTAAAAAGGAAACCGAAGATCATCGATCCTTAATTATGGTGCAAATAATCAAAATGAAAAAGATGTTTCTTCTAAATTACTAGTTTGCATATATTATTTCACTGATAAATCGATTTACATCTATTTTTCAGTGTCACTTTTATTTTCCCCTTAAAATTACGCGCACACGTATGTACATATGCCCACATAAAGGGAATAATGCAGGGATTGAGACGCGCTCGTAACTAGAGTGAGGAAGGTCCATATCTGCGTGGCCATCTTTGGTCACCATCATGGCTGCTTACTGCCAAACTCTGTCCTGTTTAGGCATAAGACACCACCTACTCTCTGCTTCTCTCATGCTCAATTAATTAACCCTTGGTCCTCCATCACTCCGAAACCCCCTTGACCCTCTAATTAACTACTGGCCACTTCACCTTCACTCTCTCACTTCTATCGTACTATTTAACTCTGAGTTGCTTGCGCTTTTCTGGAAAAGATGATCTGATCCGCCTTCGCCCTTTGAGCCTTACCGCCCAAGAATCCATATTTCACCAATTGCTCCTCACCCTTTTATTCTCTTTAGCGTTTCACACAGACACCTAACAGAACGGAACCCTCTCTATCTCCTCCATTTCTCCAATGGATACTCATAGGTTTCATCTTTGGATACTGGTTCCTTTCCTGTAGTCTTCCCCTTTTCTCGACGCTTGAAGTCACACGCACTCTTACCCCTTCCCTCTCTCGCTCTCTCGCTCTCTCTTTCTCTCTTTGTCCATGAGATACCCATTTCACTCTTGTCCCATATCATAAAACGAAAAAGAAAAGAAAAAAAGCAATAGGAAAACCCTAGAAAAGAAGTAGAAGTGGAGAGATCTAAGCAATCCAAAGCAGGAAACAAAAGAAAGAAGGTGGAGATCTTGAGTTGAGGGGATGGATTTGGTCTCAGAATCATCAAACCCCAGCTGTGAAAGTGAAAGCCGCGTGACTGCATCAGCATCTGCATCAGGGAGCCGGTACGAGAACCAGAAGAGGAGAGACTGGAACACATTCTGCCAGTACCTGAGGAACCACAGGCCACCTGTGGCGGTGGGGATGTGCAGTGGGGCTCAGGTGGTGGAATTCCTGAGATACCTCGACCAGTTCGGCAAGACCAAAGTCCACACCCCCGCTTGCCCTTTCTTCGGCCTCCCCAACCCTCCGGCACCGTGCCCTTGCCCTCTGCGTCAGGCATGGGGCAGCCTCGACGCCCTCATCGGCCGCCTCCGCGCCGCCTACGAAGAGAACGGAGGCACCCCCGAATCCAACCCCTTCGCTGCTCGAGCCGTCAGGCTTTACTTGCGTGAGGTTCGTGATTTTCAGGCCAAGTCCAGAGGCGTTAGCTATGACAAGAAGAGGAAGAGGCCGAAGCCTAAGCCTAACATCACTACCAACGCTGGTGCTACTACTTAGTGAAAGATTGATCTTTGAAATTCCAAAAAAGAAGAAAAGAAACAAAAGCAGGAGGAATCCGCCTACCGCCCTTCGTACCCTGTGGTATATATATATATCTCTCTCTGTCCCGATTTATATTTAGTATATATACCAACAAGTGGCTGTTTTGTGTTTTGCTTTGCAATGACTTACCCTTTTAATGCATTGTGCACTAGTACAAGAAATGATCGACGATTGTTAATTTGTACCCAATTAAATGTTATGCGCATCCATGTAGTGTATTACATATTATATGCCCTTGAATCTCTCTTCTGTGTAATTGATATTGCAATGCCTATTCAAAATGATTAAAGTTCTCAGTGGATCTTAAAGTGATATGCTGTCTTCCGATCTATATTATATATATATCTATCTGCTAGCTACGCATAAACTAGCTAGCGAGTCTATCAATATATATATATATATATATAGTTTGCTCTATCAAGGTGAACTGGTTTTAGTTTCTGGGAATGCTTTATTCTATATTGGGTTCTTGGATATCATTTTGACATAATATAAAGATTTATAGTGCACGCCCACGCACGGTCTCTCTTTCCGTGTGTTCTTCGTTATAGAGCCATGCACATTCAGAAGGAAGAAAAGTTTATCAGAGGCATGTCGCGGGTTTAAACTTGAACTAGCTCTATCATATCCAAACAGGTCAGGCAATATATATGATCGCTAGAACAATAGGTAACTAGCTAAAATTGACGACGAAGCATTGAATGATGAGTGGAAAACTCACGAGGCGAATATGAAGTTGTGGTCAAATCTGGTTAGGTATATTTTCGTTTAAAGATGATCTTGGGAAATCTGTATTAGACAAAAAGACAAAAACCCAGATTATCTTCTGTATTATATATAAGATGCCAGCTATAAATGGACATGTCAAAAGTGAATGGGCACTGGCATAGAAGCATTATTTTTGGAGTATTTACAATCAGGGGAAGTTATGTGCCTGATACCCTTTTAATTGGACAGCGACCTTCGAAATAGGATGAAAAATTATTCTCTGTCGTAGGCGTGCGAAGCACTGTCTTCCTTATGTGGGAATATCTGGTTTGGTCATCTTAGGTTAAAGAGAGAAGCCCTTTATTCATATGTGCTCACAGATCTACGGAAAAACTTTTATTTGACTTGGCTTTAAAGAACTAATCATGATGGTTATATATTGTCATTTTTGTGTGATTAGTCTAACTATGATCAAGTGGGAGGCATATCTGGATTTTGTGTTTCTTACCTTTTTATGTTATACATTAGATGTTTGTTTGGTATAAGAATATGGCAACTAAGATTGTTAATTAAGTCTGGTGCCAATTTTTTACTAAAGTCTCTTAGAAATTCTGATTTCTCTGGAGATTTAGTTATTCATGGGGGTACAATTTATAGCATGGGATGGGATGGGATGGGATGATAGTGTCGGCAAAAGAAAAAGGAAAACATGGGATGTCTTTTCCCATCTAGTTTCTGACTTCTCTTCTATATATTTTTAATATAGGAAATTAATTATAATTGTTATATATATATATATACACACACACACAGACAATGTTTTTGTGAATAAACAGTCTCTATTATGACCCCTTTGTCAATCAACTTTTTGTTAAAATATTTGTCCAAGTTCTCACGTACGTTTGTGAAAAAGCACTATGCATATTTTGATTGGCCAATACAATTCTATTATGATTTTTATGTTTTTTTTTTCATTTTGAATTGTTTAATCATTTTTACAAATCATAAATGACAAATTTCATACTGAAAAAAAAAATATATATATATATATATATATGCATATATTTATTGACCAATCAAAACATGTCCTTTCGTACATATGAGCATATATAAAATTTTCATTAATATTTACCAAAAAGTGGATAGAAGGGTTTGCTTCTAAGCTTAATTACATAGACAACAATTTACAAATGGATAATATTGTATGTCAGTGCTTTTTTTTTTTTTCCGAAAATTGATAATTGGACAAACAGAATTACAATTATATATATATATATATATATATATCTATCTCTATCTCTATCTCTCTCTCTTCTGTAATCAGCTGGTTACTTAAAAAAAAATTAACTGCATATCTTGAACAGTTTGCTACGTATTTATCGTATCCTCTTCTATTCCAGTTCTCTACCCGGAGAACTCTCCCAAAGGCATGAAGTCAAGAAAAATTACCTTCATGTCTTAAATTATAGTGTGACGCTCTGGCCTCATTAATTTTTAGATAGCGAGGTGTACACATAAACTCTTTACATTTAACATCAAATGCAATCAATAAATTATATATAAGCTAAGAAGACGACTTCGATAACAGACTTTTCTAAATTTGGGATTATAGACAAATAATTTTTGAATTATTGTTTTTTTTTTTTACTGATAACAACATACTATAAATTAAGGATTATATTTATATGACTCAAAATTTTGAAAAAAATTATTTAAAACTATTTGTATTAAAAATAAAGTTTTAAAAAATTATTTCTATGAAAAGTAAAGTTTAAAAAACCCATATAACTAGTATTTTATAAGTAAATTAATGAATTTATCGATAGTGAAGATTATTACATATATGTTTAAAACTTTTTTAAAAAATTTATTGTCTAGATTTAAAGATAAAAATGCTATATGTATATAACTTTAAAAAATTTTATGCTTTCTAACCTAAATCATATTTAACTTGGATTGAAACGTACAATTTTCTTCGCTTGAATCTACTGACGTTCACGATGTCTCGGTAATCAATGAATGTCCTATTCGAACTTTAGAGTGTAGTTTTACGTTAGAAACACGTGCCAAATTAATTTGCACAATATTCATACAGAGAGACGGATAGGAACTGGATGGTACTTAATTCCAGAACTTTCTGTATATTAGTAATTGATGGACAAGGATCATCTAAATTGGACCCTTTCATTTGACTAATATTCTAGAGGGTAAAAATACAAAAAGCCCCATTAAATTTCGGGTCATTTCATAAATAACATTTTGAATTTTCAAACGTGGGAAGTTGGTTTGTAAACTTCAACAGTCCAGCAAATATGTAGAAATATCTTCATAAATTGGCGTGTCAGTATTAAGCATGGAAGTTTGCTACATCAATTATGAAATATCTGATGTGGCAAATGAGTTATAGCACTAATAAGAGGAAAGCAGTAAAGTGGATCCCAGAATGATCAATTTAACGGCATGTGAAAGTTCAAGGATTTAATTGTTGATTTTAAAGGTATAGAGAATTATATATTTGAAATTAGTTGCTATATAATAAGCAAGCGTGCGTGTTAGACTGTTGTGATGGTGCAAACAAGCAGGTAATATCCTGCACTGAAAAAGAAAGAAATGAAAGGAAGGATAAAGGAACTGGAATTGGAGAAAAAAAAAAAAAAACTCATGAAAGCTGCATATCTACGATCACATGAATGCAAATTAGGAATCCTCTCATGAGGGAAAAATAAACTATCAATAGGATCCTCTCATTTACCACTTTATACACACTCTATTTGATGTTTGCTTTTAATTTCATTGTGCTTCTATTGCTATAGCTGTGCTTCACTTAGGAGAACTGATGAAATAGTTTGTATAGCCCTAGGATGTGTTTAGATTATGTGTTGTACAATACTATTGGTTGTGTATTGTGAGTTGTTAAATTAAAATAATTAATGATGATTATATAATATTATTACAAATCTAACCATTCACAATATAGCACCTAATCTAAACTCTTTTAAAATAGGGAATACATACACATACTCATTCAGTGATGTAGAGAATTTGCAAGTGTAATTAATTAAACAACTAACTAAAAATTAATTCGAAGTCGATTTTACTTAGATTAGAAGCGTCGACATCTAGTACCTTCTAAAAATGATTCAGGTTAGTTGTTTTGAACGAAAGCAATCATGGATAGAGTTGGGCTGCTACCATATATCTTGGTCCATCAGTGAAAATACCAATAAGAATAGGTGTGTAATATATAAATGGACGAACAATTAATTAGTTTGATTTTCCTCAATTAATTAATGTTTTGGACGCAACGACTAACGAAGCCTCGAGTTGGAATGGAACCTTATACAAATGCATATATATATATATATATATATAAGTCTAAAGGGTTTCCTCCGTTAGGGGGTGTTCAATCACGTGTTTGAATCTCGCATGATGTCTCATTTGTCAGTGACAATGTTTATAACAAAGCAACTGTGAGAGACTACATCTGATCTTTGGCCAACCCACCATTTTATATATATATATATATATATTTCTGAAACAAAGCTTATTTCGAATATGCTTACTGTTACTGGTTACATCAGTTATGTATTAAAACTAAAAAGGACTATGTTCCTTGAAATCTGAGCTGCTTTTAAAATTGTAATTATGAAACTTGATCTGATACACAGCGTGTTCTTCCATGCTCTCCCTCTAATTCATTATTTAATCCATCAATGATCCAATGACTTCAATCCGCCCAACCCACTTCAAGTGTTGAATCTCACAGCGGTTATAAAACCAACGCAAAAGCAAGGAACAAAGTCCGCGGCCGAAAGTGCATCACTATGAAGCTATTTAAAAACAACAACAAAAGAAATTAATTAATGATATCGGTTTTGCAGAGCATCACCACATCATAAATATAATTAAATGTGCAAGCTTGCAACGTATACTTTTTAAATGACATTAATTCATCAACGGAAAAATAATGTGGTGACTATAAACTGATAAATATTTTTAATAGAAGTGATACATATATATATATATTAATGTTATAAAATTAATGAAAAATAAAAGAGAAAATAAAAGAAAAAATTGAAATAAAAAATGAAAGGAGTATTCTCATTCACTTCTTTTATACATCATCCTTAAGGGTATACCTATAAGTTATATTAATATAATTACGAATTAATCTACATAATTAGTAATAAGTTAGGAGTCATTAGAAATATGAACCTAAAAGGTTGGGGGTTATTGGGGATATAAATCCATAGAGTCACTTTTGGTGGTTTATAAACATTTACATAATAAAATTATTTATAACACTCCCCTTAAATGTCCATTAACAAATAATGTGCTTTATTAAAATCTTAATAAAAAAAAAACCTCATAGAATAAAAATCTAGTGAAAGAAAAACAGTACATAATATTTGTGATGCTCATAATAAGCTACCTCATTAAAAAACCTTACCAAGGAAAATTAAGTGGGACAAAATCTTGATTAAGACAAAAGAGTACAAGTCTTTTATTCCCCTTGATGACAACATTATTTAATGTCTTCAAATCGACGCTTCCTAATACTAATACTATTGACCAACTTCTCAAATGTGTTGGTGATGCCTTAGTGAATAAATATGTTAGATTGTCATATACACGAATCTGTTGCACATTGTCATTCTTCTGAAGATCATCAGTAAACAAGAATTTTGTTGAAATTTATTGTCCTATATCTTTTAATGTACCCTCCTTTTAATTGATCTCTACATGCTGCATTATCTTCGTATAATATTATTGAATACTTTTCTCTAAGAAAAATCACATATCTTCTAGATATGTTGGGTTGCTGACTTAAGCCATTCATATACTCAAACTGTCTCATGTATCAATTCAGCATGATATGATGAAATAGTAGCTAAAATTTATTTTCTAAAACTTCATGATATAGCTATATTTCAGCTCGCGCGCGCGCGCGCACACACACACACACACACACATATATATATATATATATAACTTGTTTAGGATTAAGCTTTATATATATCAAACAAATATTTGCATTTGCACTGTCAGTTAATGAAGATCTAGAAAATTTGAACAAAACAAATTAATATCAATAGCACAAAAATATGATATTTAAGGATCAATAAATTCTTTATCATCTTTTTTGAGTATGTAATGAATCTTTATTTATATTAACAACCAAAAAATCTCATAACCATTGGGGTACTCAATAGATGTGCTTTATTTATGTAAAGTCTCTTTTCAATTGATGAAAACAAATTTCATCTGTTAAGTGCTCAATCTATAAGTTGACACAAATTTGTTTTCTAAAAATTTTTATTTTCAAATAATCTATTGCCTTTGAAAATTCTTCCAGAATTCCATCAATCAATTTAAATGATAAATAACTGGTTTTCAAGTTTCTTCTAGAAAGTATGGGCAAATGTAATCATTTATGATTTTCTTTCAAAAATTTTACTTCTTGCATCTACAAATGTCTTTCATAAGTATATCAAGAGATTGAATTTCATGTTTCAGGCATCTCAAATCCTTCAAGGATTTTCATCTAGTGCCTTATTAAGTAATCATATCTACTACAAAATAATATATTCCCATAATCAAATGTCAGGTTTTCTAAAAATTTTGTGTAATAATTCATAATATATCATTCTCATTTATTTTCTCATGATATCATCAGTACCTCACTGGCTTTACACCTTCATGTGTTTAGACTATAGGTCTAATTAACTTTTACATATTAATATTAGTATGTCCTTCTACTTTGGCCAAGTACTTTTATATCAATACTTCTCAATAATTCATAATCCTCACTTAATTCCAAAATAATATGCATTATATTATTATGTTGTCGATAACTATTTCTTTCCAAGTTCCATATTTTCTTGTAATGACATAATTTATTGAGATTTCTTCATATTACTACTTTCAGGTACTTGAATCTCTTCTAGAAATTTAGTTATGTTAAGGTCTCTTCAGGAGTACTTGCCTCATTGATTTGACCATTTTAATTATTTGCTCCTTTTTATTTTCCAAAATTTTCATGGAGCTGGTCATCAATATAATTGGAGCATTTGTAGATGATAAGCACTTCCATCACCCATTTGGGTTAATAAATATGTTTAGCATATCATTTGTTAACTTTTCAGTGAACCTTTTTATATTCACTTGTGGTATGTGAGGATCACAAAACAAAATATTAATGCATGCTATATAATATTTTACTTTAGTTGTCTATTTTCTCCCCCTAATAGACAATGCCACAAACATATCTCCTTTGGATATTCATTCTAACATTTTCTTTTAACATCAAATAATGAGTCATCTTTGAGCATTGTGGTGGATATGGGTAATATTTTAGCACATAACCAAAAAAACTCAATTTTATTGAGGAGATTTTTCAAATATAACTTGTTGGCATGATACGTATTGTATGCTCTCAAAATAATAATAGAGCTTTGTGTTTATATAAGAATTGGTCTAAAAAAATAATTAGAGGCATCAAATAAATATTCTATTAGACTATAAAAGTATGAAAACATGAGCAATTTAGACTTCTCAACAAGTATCTCAATAAACTTTTAATCATCAATTGTGATATAACTTCACCAATACTATCAATGAAAAATTTCCTCATTGTATAATATGAAATTTGTGCACATATATTCTTGTAAACTTCAAGTTGCAAATTGATAACAATGACATAAACATTCTAAAGATATATTTATTCATAATATTTTAATACTTAATATTGAATGAATGAACTCATTATCAATAAAATATATTTAAGATATATAAGAGATATAATCACAACATTGACTGGTGATGGTTAAATGACAAATTTGCCCTTAAAACAAGTAGTATAGGAAAATTCAGTAAATAAAGAATCTTCAGGTTTTTTAGTAATAAATCATAAAAATTATCTATCTTTTTTCACATCATTGACTCAGGATGACCTAACTAATCATGCCAAACATTTATATACTTCTGATTCACTTTCTCATATAATTTCGTCAAATTTGTATGATATCATTGTGCTTTTATTGTACTTCGATGATTACTATTAGATTTTTTAAGTAGAGTGATAATTTCTCCTTTATGTTTAGACTTAAGCATTAGACTATGCTTGGGTGGATTAATTCTATCACAGAAACACAAATTGTTCATAATAAGACTAAATGAAGTTTGTGATTTGAACATTCAATTTTAATATCATATATCACAATTTCAATTTTGCTATAATAATGTTCGTTCCTTCCATTTTGGTATTCACAAATACCAAAAAATTTGACATACAATACTTGTATCTTCATGCTTATGTCCACAAATTTTGATAGCATCTCATATTCATGTGAAATCCTGTTAATGTTTTTCATTATTCCATTTCAAGTGAAAATTATAATAAGTCTTCATTGTATTGTCATTCATGGTAAAATATAATGAAATATTGACATTTTCTACAAGAAATGTTTACGTGTGATATATGGTATTTAACATCATTTGCTTAAAATTTTTTTAAAAAAATACAAATTCCTTCTCTCTTGCTTCATATTCACTATATGGAATATACAAACAAAAACTTATGTACCAATTTGCTTCTAAAAATTGGTGTAGCATAAGTAATAGATAGTCTCGTGATATAATACATTATACACTTCAGGGAATATATATACTAAACTTTCATTGTCGATATTCATACTATGCAATATTATATAAAACAAATATAAATAAATTCAATAAATGTATCATCATTTTAAAATCGTTCCCATATTGCTCACATTCTTTTAAACATATTTGATATTAGCAAGAAATGAAATAACACATAAACAAGTAATAAAAATACACACTTTGCTTAATACAAGTATCACAAATGTGCAATTAAGCTACTTTTTTTTTTTTAAGTGTTCCATATAAGTATTCAATATAAGTAGACAAAAAGTTGCAATTGATTTTTTAATCAATATAAATTTATTATAATTAATCCATTATTTATGCATAACTAATGACATGAATAATATGTGAGAAGTGTAATTAAAATAAAATTATCATAAACTACATAAATTGTCATAATAAAATATATTACAATAACAATATCTCCATTAAACATTTTATATAGCCTTTTAGGCTTCAAAATAACTTTTGAACTTTTCATATGACTTCTAGTCATATTATAAATTGTACCATTAACCATAAAAATAAGTTTATATTACTATCTATAGTGGGTTACTTTTAACATCCTTTTGATTCATGAGTCATAAATAGTTAATATTGATCATAAACATGTTAAAATTGAGAGTTTTTAATACAATTTGGTGGCATGAAATATATAGCCATCAGAACTATAGTAAACAAAATTTATAACCACTTTACTTCTTCACTAGTCATCAAAAGATGATACACATATTTTAGATGCATTATCCATTTAAAGATAAATTTGTTGGCTTTAAAATAACAAAAAATGATTGGGTTGTTGGCCGTTTAATCATACGTAGCCTTTTGATTTTCAATATCAAATTAATCATATTACAAACATAGATAAACATATTGAATCTACAAATAACATAGAGCAAGAACAAAAAGTCTTACCCTCTTACCTTGTGATGACAAGAATTTCTAATAGATTGATCATCTACCAAAATAATTTTTCATAATTTTTCAATGAGTATTATCAAATGGATGCATAACTATGTATATAGGAAAAAGATCATTAAAAAAAAAATCTTTGCCAACATGTATAATGCATAATATTTATAAAACTAAATCGTGAAATGAATTCAACCGTTATAAGATCATTTCAACAATATAATATCTTAATAAAATATAGGGATAAAGTGATTACCTCATATTAAATAAGAAATAAACAAATTAGATTTGAACTGTGAACTTGGAACAAGATCATGCTAATAATATGTTATGAAACTAATGAAAAATAAAAGAGAGAATAAGCAAGGAAATTGAGATGATAAATGAGAGGTGTATTCTCATTCACTTCTTTTAGTACATCATCCTTAGTATATAGTCCTATTTATAAACCTTTAGTCCATAAGGGTAAACCTAGAAGTTACATTAACATAATTATGAATTAATCTACATAATTGCCAATTATTTAGAGGTTATTAGAAATATGAGCCCAAAAGGTTGGAGGTTATTGGGAATATAAACCTAAATGGTCAGTATTGGGGTTTTTGGACATTCACATAATAAAATTATTTATAACAACTACATATATAATCTACCAACATGATTTAAGGAATTGTGGTCAGTTGATTGTGGTTAATTAAATATTGAATAGTATATTAAAATTTAAAACTATATGTTATCAAAATTTAAATATTTTACCATATGCAATTACTAATTAAGTTTAATTCTAAATCATTATATATGTGCAATTTTTTAAATATTGGCCGTCAAATTTACAATAAATGCAAAAAATTTCTTTTCATTTGTCTACTGATGCATGTAATTTGACATTTGAAGGGTTTAAAAATTTATTTACACACTAAAATAAAAATATTTTATTACAAATAGTTTTGTTTAATTTGATGTTAGTGCTAAGAGTGTTGAGTTTGAATTTTTGTATTAGATGTTACACCGATTGTAAAATTCACTTTTCAAATAAAATTCTTAAAATATAAGTCACGGTCATATAAATTTTTTTTGGTTTTACCGAAATTAAGTTTTTAAAATTATGTTAATCTAAAATCAAGTTTATATAACTCCAATTTAAATATCTACTTACGGTTTGGGTGAACTAATTTTTAAAAACATAATTTTTTTTATATTGAGCTAATGTACTTAATATTTTTATTTTCAATTGAACAATTTACTAAGATAAAATGTTGTTTGAACTAATCCAACTTGAATGTCATTAGATAAGCAAAACTAGTTCAATTATTGATTGCATCAGTTCAGTTTGATCTTTCCCACCTCTTAATTACACCGTCAACTTCAGTATGTGTCCAACTAAGGTTAATCACACTATTCCCCAGTATTAGATTTTACAAACAATTATCGAAAACAGCTATTTTGACGTTGATTTACACGTCTTGTGGCACTACGCCTTCATTCATGTATTGACCTTTCGATGGATCAACAATGAAACATAACTCAGTCTTTTCTTTGTTTCTTTTTCTTAATTAATCCGCATAAAACATTATCTGTTTCAAACAAACGAATTAAGGTATCACACTTATAAATGTAGGGGTAGATTGTCCCATATGATACGTGTTATAATTATAGAGGGATTGCAATCACTTTTCCATAACAAATGTACCAAACAATCCCTTAGAAATATTGTCTCAAAGTATAGTTCCAAAAGTCTACTTTTGTATATATAACTCAAAATATCTTTACGCATATTTTTGTTTTTTTTTATATGTTGTAAATTTTTAACTTGTTTGGTAATTGACAATAAAATTCATTTAATTTTATTTTAAATTTAATAATTAAATATTCAGATTTGAGTCAGCCCATCTTCCAACACACACAATGTAATTATGTGCATTAGCCTGGTTTAACTTGTTTCTGAAGTTGAGACATATATATATATATATATATATGTATGTATTACAACTTTTTTTATTTTAGCCAGAAATATTTGAGCATCAAATGAAGTGGTCTAACGGGATCACAAACCACAAGGATTCTATTATGCCAAACCCTAATTGGTGTTTAAATGATTGGAATGAAATTATTAATTTGATGTAATATTCACATGTATATAGATGTTATTACTATCTCAAGTGCAATATATATACTTAACACCCAACATGCTTAGCAAATAAATTTTGAAAAAGGCTCTGTTTATAAAGAATACATTGAAAAAAAAAATGAATCACAAAAAAGCGAACGTGCTATATTTATTAATTATTAATTTTGTTCATCTATCATTTAGGACGTTATTGAGAATAAATGTAAAATATATATATATATATATTTTAAAATAAATGATATGATGTGAATAAAAATGGGCTGAATTTATAAAATCAAATTATGTCAAATATAAAAAGCTTATTTATTAATCTTTTATTTCTAGGAAGTCAGAATAATAAAGAGTAATTAAGTTGAGGTGGTTTGGGGTAGGGTGAGAAAAGCTAGCTGTGGCTCAAGACCCGATGACCGTACAACAATCCCGCAATCAACGGTCAACGTGGAGAAGACTATGAGATGGGTGACACGTGAGCCATAGTGGTCCCCACGGGAGCCGCGTGGTCTCACGTTCACAAATGTACTAGGTGTCGGCAACACAGGGGCATCTGCTTCCTCGCGCGTCCAGTCGCGAGGTTTTAAAAATGCTAATTTGCCATTGGCAAAGGAAGCACTATTTTTTGTCCCTCCCAATTCCAAATGCTTCGTGCTTTGATTTCCATCTTTGGCCGTCACCTCTTTTGCCATTTCTAGCGATATCCAAGGGTCATTCATCATTTCCCCCCTCTGGGGCCACTTTCTTCTCGACCATAGTCTCTATATCTCTTCTATTTTTCTCATTTCTCACCAGTGGTTCCTTTCCTGTCATAATTTTCTTATTATTGATTTGAAAATTTTACTTTTATCATTTCTGCGGACAACACAAAACCAGTAATGAAAACTAGAATATGAATAGAATTAAATTGTCAGAGATCATAAACTATGATTTGAAAATAATTAGGCAACCAGCTCCTTATAAAAAAATAATAATAATAGTGCAACTAGCATGTTCTATGAAATGATTAACATAATAAACGAGAATTTAGTCATACAAAAATAATTTATTAAGTCAATTTAATTTTAGTTCTCACAATTAAAGAATTTAGTCTTCGAAATTAATAAACTCGTGACATGTTAATTATTTCAACATCATTAAGCATATGCCAAAATAAATAATATACAGGAAATTGTTATTTGTAAAGATTAATCATGTATTCACTAAGCTTTAAAAGATTAAAACTACATGAATCAATTAATTTAGAGGCTAATTTATTAATTTTAAAGTTATATTGCATTCACGAATGTCATCAGATGCTTACATTATTTATAATTTTATTAAAAATAAAAGCATGCCATTTTACACACTAATTCCATATGCATTACAGTGAAAATATTAGAATACCACTATAACTCATAACAAAATTTATTACATCACATTCGTAATATTTATATCAATTCGTAATATTTATATCAAAAGTGTCATAAATTTCTTATTATGTCCGTTTGATTTGCGTAGACTTGGAGTGTTTCCCCCGTATTCCACTTTCATTTAGACATTATATCAAGCATTTTACCCAGCGCAAAGCCTACAACAGGTTTGCCAAAAGCCTAGAACACAATAGCATCAAGAAGTCAAATTATAGGCATGCGAACGCCAATAATCGAGAAAGAAAGATTACGAACAGGGAAAATAAACATTAAAGAAGACATACTAGGTATCATATATCATACTTTCTTTAATATATTTGCTATAGACAGGAATTAAAAATGGAACCGTTCCTACGTTATCTTTTCAATCTTCTCAGTCTTCATCAGTCAGCACCTTCTAAATCAAATTCTCCTTTGATAGTAAGTTATTTGTTATTCAGATGACAACCTCAGTAAACATCTTCTGGTATGGCGTCAAAACTATAACCTAACATCGTTTTGCCATGTATATAATACACAATGGGAACCAAAACAACTATAAAGGCCAGCAATCTTCTCTCATATCTCCGTAGATGGACACTATACCGAGATCATCCAGTGAGTTTCACCCGAGCTGCCTCTTTTAACTTTCCCTCCTTGGTCTTTTCTTTTTTAAAAAATGATTTTTTCTTTTTTCGCCCTCCATTAGGGCGCCAAAAAAAATTGAACAGGTTGCATGAATATGCACGTGCAACCACAAAGCAGGAAGAAGAATTTACACGTAGTTAGATTTACGATCAGTTAATGTGCTAGTAATGAATCATGTAGGACGACTGCTGATCTCTTCGTTGAGAAATTTAGCAATTAGGCTGCCATCAGCTGCTAACCTATTGTCACAAAGAATGTTGCGTAACCAGTTCAATTCTTGTGCGTTGGCCTTTTTAATTAGGCTCCTTAATCCTGCATCAACTCTAACAGGCATGAGCTGATTATTGAGGACCCCTTGACCATTTCCACCTTCGTCTTTGGGTTGAGAAGCTTGCTGAATCTGCCCTTGAGGACGGGAGTAAGGGCGGGAATCCCAATATTCCTTACAGACTCGGCTTTGATCCAATGCCTCGATAGCCTGGTGACATAAGGCAGATAGACAAAATAGTCTTGAGAGCTATCAAAACCATGCCAGAGGTAACAAAACTGAACGGAGGATCAAAATAACCAAACACGGGTGATTAAAAGCAAAGAAGCTTCCAGCAGAAATACTAGCTTGAAAATGATCAAATGCAGGCTAAAGGATTGGATTTTTGTTCTTTCCCCACAAACCTTACTGACAAAAGAATTATAAAACAGATGACAAAATGATTCATTTTGTCAAAGGATATGACACAAATCCCAATGAAAGTGAATAATAAATAAAGTAAAAGCCGTAGGCAAATTAAAAAAAAACGTAGTATTCAGTTGAATGTATTTGTGCATTAAGTGGAAAAATTGGAATCGTGCCAGGAGCTCTCACCAAAATGAGTACTCATGGAATCAAATACTGACTGCAAAGACAATCTTTGGAATCACATGTCACCCAGAATAGACCCAAAAGAAAATTCACAATCATTATATATCTTTCCCTGGAAGTTAGGGGGAAAGCAAAAAGTGGAAAAAATTGACCTTTTGCCCAAGTATACTTCAAGCAATTTTTTAATTTATAAATGAGTCTTCCATAGTAAAATTACCTGCACTATCGCTGGTGAAGAAAAACCAAACATTTCAGAGCCATCAAGGCTGCCAGGAGGCTGTAAAGGAGGAAGGTCCTTTCTTCCCAGCTTATGTTGCTTTGTGATCTCCTGATTCACTCTCTCTCTTACCAGTTCCCAGCATCTCACAACTGAAATATGAATGAAGACCTCACTTGGATGATGTTCCAACGACACCTGAGGGGAAAAACAAGAAAGAGTTATTTTTTCCAACTCCAGCCCATTGAATAGCATCATGTTACAGAACTTTGCATCTAGTCAGAAAAAAAGGAAAGCATTAATTACTCAAACCTCTGGTTAAAAGAATAAGTAAAAGATAAAAAACCTGTCAAATTAACTGTTCATGTTACACTAATGGTAAGGCACTGACATACAATAAAGTCACTAATTTTACAGTACTTTGTAATACATTTATACCTAATCCTGGTTACTAATATGATATGCAGATGACTGAACAATCTTTCAAAACTTTTGCCCAGATAATCAAACTCAGCAAGATCATTGTAAGAGGGGTTTTTTACTCCAAGAGCATCAGATATATTTAAACCATTTTAGATAACAGAAAAAGTAAATAATCTATTGCTAAATTAACATTAAAAGCCAACTCTTGAAGTACGATAGTTGAAGTACCATAAACAGAGGTCTGTCACGTCCAGCATCAAGAATTTCCGAAATATAATAACACATACTGGTTGGATCTAAGGCATTTATGTATCTTACTCGGGATCTAAACCCTGCATCAATGAAATTTGCATCAACCTCATGTTCGGTCAAAAACTTAGAGAAGCTGCAATTAATTACAAATTAAGCATTCAGATACCCTTTGGAAATATAGACTGGCTGTTGCACCATGACTTTCCAGAAAGCACAACTCCAAATTCTAGAGGTTCAACATTGCAGTTAATACGCCGGACAACCTTTGCAATACGAGGACCTTTCTGACGGTAGTACCTTCCCAAATTGTTTGGACTGCAAGACAAGTTTCCATTACCAGCTCTAGCATTATCTGCTATTTTAGAAGCGCCACATCCTCCAATCTTCTCATGGTTATCCTCATTCTTAGGCTTGACAGTGCCAGAATGCAGAGGATTCTGAGGACTACTCTCTGACGAATCCAGACAATGAACCCTCTCACCTGTTGAGGAAGCCTGAACGTTTCTGACTGATCCTGCACTAGCATAACCTATATTGCAAGAAATATCTACAGGGGTAGAACCTAAAACTGGCCCCTTAATTATGCGATGTTCCGGTTTCAGATGCAAATGATAAGTTGAATCAGAACTCATATCATCATGAGGCACATCCTTCTCAACCTTTACAGCAGCATCTGTCACAGGGATAGTCATTTCTGGATCTTCTCTATAATTACACAGGTTTAATTTATCAATAGAACCCATAAGCCTTTGAGATAGCTCCTTCCCACTAGATGTTTCAGTCATCTTCAGTTCATCAGTTTCATCATCACTAAGAAGTATTACATTGTCATGCCTGTATGGCGAAGTTTTCTTCAGACCGTGTTGAGCTAGAGGAAGAGGTAGTGAATATGATGTGTTGTCTTTAGCCAACTGACAAACAGGGTTCCTCTCCTTTGATCTGCAAATAATAGATTCTTTCTTGGGATGTGTCTCATGATTACTCATCACACAAGCAGGTGTCAAGTTATTAGACATAGATAGTTCCTTTAAATGACCCAAGGGAGACACATCTGCTGATTTTCTCTGTTGTATATAACTCTTCTCAATGCTTTTTGCTGAATTCATCAGATTCTCGATTGGGACATCTATCAAATTAGAATCTTCAATAGAAACAACTGATGGATGCAATGCCATCTCTTTATGCACAGTGCCACTTGAAGAACCAGACAAGTTTGAGGACTCTAATTTCAATTTGTGGAGCATCGTTTCCTTTGAAGACTGAAATAAGTTACTGAATTGGCTATCGTCTTTTGAGATGCAAGAACTTAGTGCCACCCCAAGATCTAAGTTTGCCCATCTTTGTACTGCACTTACTTTTCCTTCCAATGCCTCAACAAGGCTATATAATTCACTAATATCATAACGAAAGAGGAAGAATTTGGATTCTGAATCACATGAACAGAATTGCTTTGCATGATCCAAGCAAGCATACCGGTCTGGGGAACAATGGCAACCAGCAGCAGATAAGTGTAAATCAAAATAGCAAACACTGCATTCCCTTTCACATGTGGCATCAAAATCGCTTTCCATTTTCAATGCCCGTGAAGAACTGCAGAGAAATTCCCTCCTTAATTGTTCCATCTCGACACGCATCTAAAAAAGGCATCATAGGAAAATCAGAAGGGTAAAGTAAGAGACATTATTTCAATGTCATTGATTATATTTACACCATTAGTATACCCAAAGCTGAATATTTCAATGTCATTGATTATATTTACACCATTAGTATACCCAAAGCTGAATCCATATCTTAGTTTGATATTGAATTTTAATCAGTGCCTAGAAACATCTAATTTCATATGGTGGGGTGGAGAGCTATTATAGATCACGCAGGTACTATTTTTCTCCCAAAAGAACATTCCAACAAAAGAAGTCTAAAAGATCATGTTGAAATATGGTGAAAAGCCAAAAACAAGAAAATCATAAAATATTTGGCACATAGAACAAAGTTCCATACTATTAGTTAACACTTTGGGGAACTGGAGTTGGCTTTGCCATTATTTTGTTTAGATGTCAGTCAGCCAACAACCAACTGGACATCTTCATAGTAGTCTGATTTTTTTTTTTTTGTCCTTTTTCTGTTTTGCTACTTTTGTTGTTGTTGATGGATTTAATGCAACTCTCACCCATTTTCTAGTCCCCTTCCTCCACAACAATAATTTCATCGCCAAAAATTAATATTCCTAAGTAGGTTTAATACATTATGATAGAACTCACCTTCAGTGCTTTTGCAAGAAGACCATCCTTTCCGCAGACATCTTTCCATCCTAGATTACCTGAAGTATTCTTCTTCAGCAAAATTAGCTCCCACTGTGCTCGTACTGCTTCCCTAGCAGCACCAAGCAACAATTTATCATGAGATATAGAAGTCTTGCGCCCCTGCTCCTGGTATAGCTCAATGGCAATCTGCCCATGGGGCAGCCAGTCAACTGGAGCTACATTAACTGCCTCTGCACAGTTGAAGCCACAGTTGAATCCGGAATGATATGCTCGAGGGAATGTCAGAACAAACTCTCCAGGGTTCTGGACACACCTATAGACAGGTACTCCTTCAGACTTAAGGATAGAAGGAGAAAGCTGAGTGACCTGCAAGAATTCGATGGATAAATATAGCTATTTTGTTTGCTCAATAACACAAAAATGAACTGACAGAAATGAAACTACAACAGATAAAAGATTAAATTAATAATTGGAACTCTGCCCCAACCCATGGCATCCAAAAAAGCATTTGTAACCTCATTACCTCTCTCTTAAGACTATGGAAACAAGACCAAATAAGTGAACCCCATGTGCAAGATCCTGAACAAATGAAATTTGTGTGGAACGACTATTACTCACCAGCTTATGAAGTAAGTCAGGTTGTTCTTTAAAAAGGTCTGGCAAATGCTTTCTCATGGCCCCTTCCAATTTGCAAGCATCTTTGCCTGGCACACCATACCACATTTTTGGAGCACCCCAATGCATGTAATTCAATGAATATAAATGGTGATCCTCCACATGCTGTACCAAATAATTAACCCATTATGAAAAGCACTAGCTGCTAGAACAACCAAAGATGCTAGCTAAGTAGCCTCTCTCTCTCTCTCTCTCTCACACACACACACATACATGTACACTCAGTGGTTCAATAAAGGGCATTGAACATAGGAAAAATCATTTTGTACAAGCATACTAAACAAATCAGGGTAAAGATGTCAAATGTAATCAATCCCCTCTCACACAAGTCACACCCACCCACCAAGCCAACCCCCCCTTTCCCCCCAGCAGGGGCAGAGACAGACACTAACAAGCTAAATAAACATGGCACACAAAACATAACATGCACATAATATACAAACAATCTCCCATTTAAGACATGCAAGAAGGTATGAATACTTATACAATGCCCCATGCAAGACATGCAAGTAGGTATGAATAAATACACGAGACTATACTAATTACAAGTGTAAATTGTGTGACCAAAACAGGAAATACATGTAGTAACTAGTGAATGAGGAAGAGATGAAGCCTTTACCCAACAAAAGGAAGAAAAACACATTCCTATGTACAACCACGGCACAAGGACACCAGATATATCACTACTTTCATAAGAAAGCAGAGATCCAGGAAGCCTAGGGAAGTTATTTAAATTCCAGCCAGATTTTATGTACTCTTCATGTAAATTGGAACCAACTTCGCTGAGCTTTCTAGGAAAACCACTCCCAAAAGCCCCAGTTTCTAGGTCAGCTCCATAAAGCACCTAAAAGAGAATACAAAAGGGCAGGTAAGGAGAGGTACAGGTAGAAAACACAGTGAATAGGCAACAATTCCATGAAACAGTAAGATATTGAAATTATAAGTAAAGTGACCTCAATTTCTTCAGTAGGTCTCTCTACCATCCGCCAATATTCACCCTCGATGTCCTCCATAGAAGGCTCCCATCCTTTTAAAACTGTTGTATTACCTCCCAAATTAGATATACTCTCGCTATTTCTGAAGTATTGGGCCTTAAAATCATCTGCATATCTTTGAAATGTTTCCAAAGTAAATTCTGGACCAGGTTCAAACCCAAACGGTCTTTCAATCTCACAAAATCCTGCATTAGGTCCTCTACTACTTCCATTATCCACCCCCATTCTTGTGCATCTTCTCCTTTTCCTTTTAGTATTAATATGAATCCTTGACATCTTTCTCATTGAACCACGATTCTGAAGTCTATCAATCCTCTGGACACGAGTAGCAAATTTAGAACCCTCCCATAATTTTTTTCCCATGAGAGGACAGGGGGGCTTCCAGGAAGAAGGGGGAACAATGCGACAGATACCATATGGTTCTGCTCTGGAACAAATACTTGATATATATTTCATAGTATCCTGAAACTCCTGAAAAAAAAAAGAAGAAGGAAATCATAGACAAGTCAAAGCTCTGATTCTCAAATACAGCAAAATTGAGAAGTATTAGGATCAATGACAGTGACAGATGAAAATTCAAATGTGCCACAAAAGCTCATCAAGACCTCTTCAGTTGGGTAAAAAACAGGAGCATCCTCAAGGGTGGGCCTGCAAGCATCTTCTCGTCTCCATCTGGCAATAACCTGTTACAAGATTTTAAATGTCAATTACATATCATGCAAAAACAACGACCAACAACAGCATAGCTTCTCCTGTTTTTTCACTATGACATTACTTTTATAATATATGTGAAGATGACACAACCAGCACTTCTTTTATTGATAAGCATTACAATAGCATTGGCATACAATAAAAAAATTTGAAAGTTACTAAAATCAATAATGCAGAACATGCTACATACAAACTAATGCCAACGATATTTCTAACAGAAATAAAGCATAAATCTTAAAATATAACCTTTTGACAATTACTGCAATCTGGACATCCACGGATGACTCCCCTAGGAAGACAAGGTCTCGAGGAAAAATTCTGTATTGACAATCAAATATAAGAAAGACGCTACCCAGAAGTACATTCTCTCACTTATGAAATGTCATACATTAAATTGAATATTATGAGACACCAATTCAATGTACTAAACTGAACTAACATAAGACTAACTTGATCTAGCTGCTCAGAATCAGAGTCTTCCTCTGAACTGTTATCATACAGTCTGTGGTTAATCCATCGTCTTCGTCGAAGGGACCTAGGAACTTTTGCAGTATCACTAACTTGAATTGACTGTGATTTAGAAACAGGTGTAGAGGATGAACAACTGATGATGTTTTTATCATTCTGTTTCCCATCGTCTTCCATCCTATTCAGTGAGGAAGACATATATGACTCAAAGCCTGGCGGAACTGATGGAAACTCATCGTTATCTTCTTGAACACATGTTCTCATGAGTTCTGTCCCCATCAGTAACCGCATACAAAGGCAATGGCAAATATTTCTGCGCTCAGAGTTCCCTGTATGAATATAAGAGTCAGTAAAATCTATAAAAACAATAGAACATTATCTATTCAAGGTTCTATTAAACTTACTGTGATGTGTTTGACCAAAAAAATACTTACTGTGATGCGAAGAGTAGTTATGAAGTGACAAAAGCAAAATACTTTGGTTCTTTGAACTTCTGCTGCATATTACAGCTGAGATAAATAGCCATTATTGTTGGAAATGCAAAGTTCCAGTATCTTCAAAAATAGCTGGAGAGCATCAATCTGCAATGTTGCACATTAAACAGGAAGAGAAAGAGCTCAGATAATGTGAAATATTAGCACACAAAATGGTTTCTTATAATCCACCAGAATGGCAGGTCAGAAAGAAAAGACATGTTGAAACCTCAACAGGTTGTGTTTGATGATAAATATAATCATGAAAATTTAAATACTCATCGTCATATCAAGAGAAGCCATCGAAAACCCATGCACTGCAGAAGATTAGAATAAGTTATTATGGTTTCTCTAGTCCTTCAGGTAATTATTCATTTTATCTATGAAATGACATGTTTGCCATCATATTTGCACCTAGCAAAGAAGATGTGTTGCATTTGCGCTCAAAACATATTTCCAGCAAGAATTACTCTCCAGTTTATCAACAAATGTACATTCTTGTTTCAATAAATAAAACTAATTGACAAATGAAGGACTCAATGATGGAAAATGCATACTCTAAATGTGTGGTTTGAACTTTGAACAACACGTACTGATTTATCATTCATCCCATCAAATAACACAAAAAACAATTACATGTCTAGTTCTATGCAACCAAAGTTCTCATAATAATCTTGACCGATGTTATTGACATCACCAAAATCCAGGTAAAAGAACACATGTTAATCCCAAGGTTCAGCTCAGACACAACATACGTATTACATATATGTTAAAATTATTCAGGGACCCATGCATGATCAACAGTTTATTTTCAATTGCCTTTACAAGCCAAGTATGTTGAAGAAACATTAATATCCAACTATATGTCAAACAAATTGAGTCTAACAATGCAAGCATCATCAACCAGGTAAAGATGCCTTGGTCATATCAAGCTCACCAAGAATAAATAGAAAAGTAATGATAACTTGAAGACGCTTTCTCAAAATCAATAACCTTGACAGTAATTTTCAATATAATTCTATTGAGATACCAATCGTTATTTTTGCCTGTTCATGTTACAATCAATCAAAATGGAACTGGTAAACAATAAAGAAGGAGAAAAGGTGTAAATTGAATTTTAAAACCATGTAACTGTAAAATTTAACAGCTGAAAGTAGCACCAAAACTAACATTTGATCAGCCAGATTATGAGGATAAAAATAATTCAGAATTCACGCAGAACCTCAAACATACCATAAAAGTTCTTGTAGATTAGATCTTCAGGAGCCGTAGTTATCACTAACCAGCATCTATATGCACAAAAATAAAGATGGATAAAGTTAACATTGTTATAAATTCACCAGACCGCTATTATTTGAAATTTTCAACTGGATAGAAATTGAAAATCTTATCATAAAAAAGATCAAAAGAAACCTTAGGTAATTTTACTTAAGTTTACCAACTCAGTAGCAAGTTGATAAAATCCACAAAAAAGGACACTAATATTCAAGTACCTATATATATATATATAGATATAGAGTTCAAAATAACCTGAATTAAGCTTAGATGTTGTTGATCCAGATGTCCAAAATTCCCATTGGACTAATGCAGCCACTAAAATTCCAGGAAACAGGTTATGAAACTTACTGTGTTGACCATATGACTAAAAGTGAGACCGGAAACCCTAATTTCAACGGAAGATATTTAAAACCAAAAAAGAAATGGGAATCTGAGTGAGCAGATCTAACCCTAACCCTAAATCAGATTGCAGGAGGAGAAGGCACTGAACCACAACACTTTTTCCACAGTTCAAGGGTCCACAAATTCTTACAATACTCTAAAATAATAACACAGATCCAACTAGAGATGCAACAAATTTAGGAAGAGATTAATCGGTGCTTATATATTTAAACATTACCAATTCACGGATGGAGCGGACAAGGGTAAATCCGGAAGGAGAATTATTTGGTCCCGCTGAAGAAACAGATTTCCGTAACGAAAAAAGAAATAGAATTGGCTCGAATTAGAATAGGACGTTTTGTGTGCACTTAGCAACATCTTAATGACAATAATATTTATGATATATAGAATATAATAATAATACTATCCGTGACTATGAGATTCAGAGGCAACACTTGAAGAAACACGCTAAGATCGTGTCACTTGTGCCCCTAAAACGGATTTTGCTTCTTGTTCTGCTAATTATTATTAAAAGAAAAAAAACGGATTTAGCTTTCCGTGATCACACGACAGCTACAACTTACTGGAAAAAAAATTTAATTTGGAGCAGCACTTTAAAGGAGGGGTAATTTGGGAATGGAGATAGAAGATAAGTATTTGGAAGTCTTCAAAAAAAAAAAACGCGAGAAGCTGACGTTATAAGATAAGGAGCTTTGGTGCTTATCGAATGCCCTCCACGTGGAGAGGGACGATGATGAATAAACGAAGTTCTGACGTGTAGGTATGGCAATGTTTCTCAATACCAATAGTTCACCAAGTACTATTAATAATAATACATTAGATATAAATTCAACAATGGGATGAATAAACAGTTGTTGTGGCCTAGAAAGGAAAAAAAACAGTTTTGAGAAAAATGTATGAAACATTTTATTATATCTATGACATGGTCTATCTAGCGTTAGATATGTATGTATAAATATATTATGTTGTTTGAATACTTTTTAATAAATTATGATGTAAATTTGGTACATAATGATTAAAAAAAAGATAGGACACGACTTTGGAATTTTATGTTCGGTTCTCAACTTCTTGGAATGAAATGGAGGAATGTCAACTTGGTTTAAATTTATTATAAAAAGATAATAATATATATATATATATGTTCTATAAATTTTATTGAAATCATACACATATCTGCTTTGTTTTTTAAATATATAGAAATTTTTGCTTAAAATGAAAGTTTATGCAATATTTTAGTGTAATTTTAAATTTTATTATTTAAATTATTTATTTAATTTCATAAAAATTCAACGAAAGTCTATGTGATTTACTCAAAAAAAATTCTAAGTTTTTTTTTCAGAAGTATTATAAAATTAAAATTTTAAATGTATTTAAATAAAGGGTGTATTCTTAAAAAACGTGCAGAGGAAAATTAGTTGTTTGTCAAATTACAAAATACGCCAGTATCAAAAGAAATAAAATAAATCAATCTTCGTTAAGAATTCAATAATGATAAATATTTAAGTTCTTTCTATGTTTACTATTATGTTATTTAATAAACACATTACATAAAGTTGTCTTCAATTATCCACCAAACGGTGAGTTATTTAAAAAAAAAAAAAAAGAAGACTTATTCGTATAATTTTACGATAGAATTTTAAAATTACATTTAAATTTTTTAAATTTTTTGTCTGATAATTTTTTTAATTACAAACATATTAAAATGAGAATAAGAATAAAAATGAGAATAAGATTGAGAATGAAAATATTAAAATATTATTTAATTAAAAAAAATAAAAATATATATATTATTTTACTTTATTTGATTAGTAAATTACAAATTAATTTTAATTAGATAGTGTATATATTTTATTATATTATTATTTATTATAAAACTAAAAAAAAAACAGATATTTTTTTTAATTATTAATTAATAATATAATTATATATTAATATATATATTTAATTAATAATATAATATATATATATAATAAATAATAATTAATTAATTAATTAAAATTTTAATATATCACAAAAATAATTTTTATTCAAAAATTATTAAAAGTGAAAATATTTTGTCAAACATATTATAAAGAATACCTAATATGGATTCCATGATATGAATGGGCCACTCCGAAGCAATACCTACTAGGCTTTGAATGTTATTGTGGGAAACCTCTCAAGGAAGCCCATCCTGCTACGGTCTGCTTCAATAACAATCAACAAAAATTAATGTTAACTCAGAACAACCCTAATTTAACGTCCCTGTCCATCGTCAACCTCGAAGTTCATTGTTCATATAGCATGAGCGCGGGTTCTGTGTCATTGTTACTCTTTTATGCTTCCGATTTTGGAAACCAAAATCAACAGTAAGTTTTTCCCTCCTTGTTCTTCTCTGATTTAGTCCTGGGCTCCCTGTCCATCCCTCTCTATACCAATATGTTTTTTCTCACACCACTCGCTATTTTTATCTTCATCTCCCTTTGAAGTAATGGATTTCTGTTGTGAAACTATGGCTAACACCAACATATTTCGTTATTGAATTTTACCTTTGGTACTCATAGCGGCGCTTTTTTATAGCTGTGAATTTTCGCTGGTATTCGAAATATTTCAGTTGTGTTTTAGTATATGTTTATACGATAATTTGTCTTTTAGGGTGTCATAATTTTTATTATGAAGTATTAGTTGCTGAGTTCACACAGTGAATTACTTGGTCATACATATTAAAATAAAGAAGTTGTGTTATGCTTATGCTACTTGCTATATGGTATTCGTGATATATAATTGTTGTAACAAAGAATCGTTTTCTCTTATTGAACTTTCCCAGGCCTGGTGTTGGATATTAACCGGCAGAGTAGAAGGTATTTTAATACTGTCTGCACGTGGATTTTATCAATCTGATGCACTCTTGTTTCTATATTGTACTTGATAAAGAAAGAAAAAGTATGGATTGCGCAAATAGATTTCTGTAGCTCGAGAGAGTTCAATCAAGGTACCTGAACAAAGATGGGATATACAATTACCCTAAAGAGTAGTAATTTCAGCTTCCATTCTTTGCACGGCCTGCATGGATGTCACAAACAGGAGAATTGTAGTTTGAGTACTAGTTCTGCTTTAGATAATTCCTCAAGAACAAAATTATCTTCCTCTGGCCTAAACTGTTTACAGTGGAGAAGAAGCCTTAATTCTTCAAGAAAAGTGCATAGTTTGCAGAGAAGTATTTCTATTGATAGAGACAATGAAGCCGACCATAAAAATTGGGGCTTTGAAAATTTTTATATCACTAATGGGAGAAAATCCACAGAACAACTGGATTCAGATAAGCCAATAGTCTCTTCAACTTTGTTGCTGGAGGAGCCTTTTGTAAGAAATGATGAGGAAACCAACAATAAAGTTCTTCAGAATCTCTGCAGACAAGGAAAATTAAAGACTGCAGCAAGGTTAATTGATATTATGGCTCGAAAAAATCAAATCCCCCACTTTCCTTCTTGCACAAATTTAATTCGAGGTTTTATCAAATTAGTTCAGATAGATAAAGCTTGCAGAATCCTGAAAATCATGGTCATGTCTGGTGGTGTCCCTGATATAATTACATACAACATGATTGTTGGTGGTCTGTGTAAAAGAGGTCATTTAAGATCTGCCATTGATCTTCTAGGAGATATGAGCTTGAGTGGTTGCTCCCCGGATGTGATTACTTATAATACAATAATTCGTTGCATGTTTGATAATGGAGATTTTGATCAGGCTGTTGGTTTCTGGAAGGACCAACTGAGAAAAGGATGCCCTCCTTATCTGATTACCTACACAGTGCTTATTGAGCTAGTATGCAAATATTGTGGTACTGTTCGTGCCCTAGAAGTATTGGAAGATATCGCAATGGAAGGATGTCATCCAGATATCATTACATACAACAGTCTTATTAATTTCACTTGTAAGCAGGGGAAATATGAGGACACTGCTTTAGTTATTTTAAATCTTCTATCCTATGGGATGGAGCCCAATAATGTGACATTCAACACTCTGCTCCACTCCCTTTGTAACCATGGGTATTGGGATGAAGTTGATGAGATTTTGATGATCATGAATGAGACTTCCAGGCCTCCTACAGTAGTGACATACAATATTCTTATTAATGGCCTGTGTAAGAGTGGACTTCTGGATCGTGCCATAAACTTCTACAGTATAATGGTTTCTCAAAACTGTTTACCGGACATTGTTACTTACAATACTCTTCTAGGTGCTTTGTGTAAACAAGGACTTGTAGATGAGGGCATCCAGTTACTTCACTTTTTGGTTGGTACAAGCTGTTGTCCTTGTTTGATCACCTACAATACTTTGATTGATCATTTGACGAAAATGGGATCCATGGAGAAAGCAGAAGAGTTATACAGTGAAATGATAGACAACCGGATCATTCCAGATGAAATTACTTACCGTTCTTTGATTTGGGGATTTTGCCGAGCTGGTCAAGTTGAGGATGCTGTGGAGATATTAAGGGAGATGTGTAAGAAAGAACATAGGATTGGAAATTCTGCTTACAGACTTGTAATCCTTGGATTATGTAGACAAAAGAAGATTGATATTGCATTACAAGTTCTAGATATGATGATAAAAGATCAATGCAAGCCGGATGATGGGATATATTCGGCTATAACTAAAGCTGTTGCTGATGGGGGTATGATAAAGGAGGCTAATGATTTGCATCACATGTTAATTGAACAGAAGATTCTAAAAAACGGAACCATTTTGAATTAGTCGGAGTTTGCTCATAAAGATTAGCCTGATTGAATGCTTCTGGCCATGTGCAAATTTTACATTCCTATTCTATTTTTGTTTGTGAGGACTGAGCCTCATTCTTTTGTTAAAGCTATTTTGGTGTATACCATGAGTTTTGTCCTTTCTAGTTCACGGCATTAATTACATTGATGTAGCTGCCTTTATATAAGTTCCAAGAAAAACATACGAGATCTGCTACCCATGTTACACGGTTAAGTGTATCTTGTTTATAGTTAGCATCACACTATTGTTCCTTGCATAGCTACGTAGAAGGTACTTAATTAACTTAAGTATTATTATGTTTACTGGAGTAAGCGCAATTCAATTGTTTAATGCATGTTTAAAATTTGAATTGACATTAAACAACGATATGTCCATGGCATGTAAAGAATGGAGAGATAGACATTTGGTGAAGAACAGTGAAGTGTCGTTGTGGAAGGCGGTTAAGTTATGTCGTAAAAGGCAGTTATCCCGGTCTGGCAGTCGATGTGGACAAGGAAGAATGTCATAACCTCCGAGGCACAGTGGCTTTCTTACGTTCGATGATTAAGTTAGCAGGGAATTCTATAGAGTTAGAATATGGTAAAGAGAGAATGCAATTAAGTAAATGAGAAAGTGATACTTGAATAGAGTTGGTAGAGTTTTTTTATACCTGAGTATCTATAAAACACCCTCTCTTAGTTCTCTCGATCATGGAGACTTTACAACTTTCATTGAAGTTGGCCACTGGTCTAGAGACTCTAGACCACCATGCCTTTGCATTTTGTATTTTTTTTTTTTGGGTTTGCTTATGTCGTCTAATGCTATATTTAGTTACCATAAAAAAGAAAGCCAGTACATTGTGATCTTTTTTAGTTTGACATAGGGGGACTGTAGCAATTTAATCAAAGGTTCGTAGAAGAATGATAACAGACTTGAAAATTTATCAGAATACGTATATACGTTACGGGAACCCCGACAGATTAGAGTGCAATTTGCTGCATAAGCAATTGTTAGCGCAAATTTTGAAAAATTTACCGCGAATTTACGAAATTACCAATTTCATCATCGTAATTGGATGTAATGAAATTATCACTCAAAGCTAGTTTAACACGCTCCAGTAAAGATTAGAACTCGTTGCAGGAGTTGATATGGTACAATTCTTCATCAGCGTCACTTAATGTGATGTACAATTTTTTTTTTCCGCTCACGTTTTCTTTCTCACAAATACAGAATTTCTACCTGAGTTGTGGGCGATGAAGAAAACGTATACCGCATGGACAGTATAAATTTCTAAACTCCTCCGTCTTTCCATCACCAGATATCCATCTCGAAGCCTGTCCAATTATTGTTTAAAGCGTACAACTCTTTTTTTTCACGATGAAGAAAGCTCCACTGAGAAGACCTGAATAATCAGTTTACGTCCAAGAATCTAGCTCTTAATTTCTGATAGAGTGAGCTCTTTGTACACGTCAAGCATGGGAAAGGTTTTGTTTAAACGTTTAAATGAATCTTCAGAAATAGCATCCATACTAACAAGGGAATTAGCCAACTCCATTGCGTCATTTCGCCATCCAGCAAATCCAATCCCTTCAATCAATAAAGTGTACGTAGTCTCATTTGGCCGACATCCTTTTTCAACCATTGCAGTTAATACCTCAATGGCATCAACGATTCTGCGTACTTTGCACAATCCAAGAAGAACAATGTTGTAGCTAATAACTGTAGGCTGATACTTGCTACTTTCCATGTCCACTAACAACCCAATGGCCTCATCCACCATTCCATCTCTGCACAAACAAGATATAAGTGAGTTATAGGTGATCCCGTCAGGATCAACATCGTTGTCTACCATCTCCAAAATCATCCCCAATGCTCTAATTTTGTCTCCACTACTCCAGAGTGCACAAAACATAGTGTTATAAGAACTGGCATTTGGAGGACAACCCACTTCGTCAAGCTTCTCAAAGATGTTCAGAGCCTCATCAGCTTTTCCATTCTTGCACAGAGTGGCCAAGATTGTGTTATAATTCACAATATCTGGTAAGCAACCATCAGAGATCATAATGTCCAGAAATTCTATTGCCAAATCAACTCTACCTTCTTTGCAGAATGCAGAAATCAATGGATCATAGCTATAAGCATCAGGAGTTAACCCCTTTTCCTTCATAACCTTCAACACATCTACAGCCTCCTCAACTTTCCCATCACGACAAAGTGAGCTAATTAAAATGCTGTAAGTCACAACATTTGGTTCACAACCTTTTAGAATCATATCAGACATCAGCTTCTCTCCCTCTTCCCATCTTCCTTGATTCAGAAGTCCTCGTAACAGAATATTGTATGAAATCACATCTGGGGCACAGACCTTAGAACTTATAGTCGTGATAAACTCAAAAGCTCGATCTAACAACCCTTCTCTGCACATACCCCTGATGATTGCATTATAAGTATACATGTCAGGTTGAAGCCCTCTTGATAACATCTCATCCAAAAGCTTCATAGCTTCATCAATACCACCCTCGAGAATGGTTGCTTCTATCAAAATTGTGTAAGTAATCACAGTGGGCTCGCAGTTGTCTTTCAATAGCTGATCCAAAACCTTTAAAGCCAACTCAAGCTTTCCCCTAGTAGAAAGATTCCCAATCAGTATGTTGTAGGTGACAACGTCAGGCGAAAAACCTCTTTTTTTCATTCTGTCAAGCACTCGATTGGCAGAGTCAATTTGGTCAGCCTTGCATAACCCACTAATCACTGCATTATAGGCGAAAACATCAGGTTCACCGTACTTTTCCAATATTTCCATAACCCGAATGGCTTTGTCAATTTTTTTAATATTGAAGAAACCTTTGATGAGTTTTGTGCACAGAATAACATCAGGTTTGTAACCCTTATTGACCATACGCTGAAGAAAGTACAATGAATCGTTATATTTGCCTGCTTTCGAAGACCTATTGAGGGCTTTCATCAGATTGGTATCTTTAAAGTCAAAATTTTGGGAAAATTTGGGCCTCGTTTCCGAAGAAACCCGGACATGTGCCGGGTTCCTTCGACTACCAACGTCATTTAGAAGTGGGATTTTGCAACTAACAACCGCGTTGGTACTTGATTTTGATTGTAAAGTAGGCTTCAGCTGGATTCTGTGTGGGATGGTTCGTGGGAGGAAGTCAGTAGAAAATGTTGTCATTGATGATGATTCTTACGGCTTTTAGTCCTCATAGACAGACAATCAGGTTGCAGAAAAATCTACCAAACTAGAAGAAAAAGATGAAGTACCTGAGATTTGTGAATGCGCCAAGGGAAAACAAATTACTCTGAAATCGACCGTCAAAGTAAATAGATTAGGAGGGCTTGCTTCCGCGTCCTATCTTACTGAAAGTTCCATTGGATTTCAAGGTGCGAGTTGTGGATAAGGGATTGCATCCACCCCGCAACCAGCAAGGTCCAACGCGTCGTATTATGATTTAAGAAATAGAGGACCCAATTTTAAAATTATTTTTCGAAACCTTTTATTCTATTTTATATTCTCCAAAGAATTAGAATCGTAATATTAAAAACTAGTACAAGATGAATGTCATATGTAAGCTATATTCTTCCTCCTTCAATTGTCTGTCCAATCTCGCACAATTCATGTGATGTGTCCTTTGTACATTGCTTTTGTAAACATTCAGCAGATAATTTAGGGAAAAATAATCCTCTCGTCCTTATAGTTTGCATGTGCTTGCAAATTGATCCTTATAATTTATTTTTTTTAAATAATTTCTTGTAATTACAAATGTTTGCAAACATGTCCCTTACCCACATGGTAACGCATTGGAACAATAACTTCGCAAGCATAAATGGAAGTTGGAGTACCTAAATATGACCGTCGTCTCTTTTGGTGACATCGTTGCTTTTGTATTATTCAACAAGTAGAAAGGACTTTGTGTCACAATCCCATTTTATTGGGCATGATTTGTGCATAAGCTAATTTAATGTAATCTAATAAACCTAAGATAACAAGTTTGTAAAACTTACAAAAGTATTAATAACGTGTAAATTCATGAATCTACATAAAAGTTGCCAAAAAGTCTTACAACACCTTTAAATTATAATGTTTTTAATTCTTGTACAATTATACCAGCTTAATGACCCCACAAAATCATATATTTAATACAGTAAGGAAAACAACTTATACCCAACTTACAACATTTTCAATTGTTTACTTAACCTAAAACACCCCGACATATAGTAGGCATCATTGTGGAGTTAAATATACACTGCAACTGTTTCAAAATGACATACCAAAAAAAAGTTTGGGTATCAAGTAAGTCTTAAAGCATCTTCACTAACATTACTAATCTGAAAAATGTTAAAGAGATTGATATAAATTTACCACTGACTTCATGAGAGCATAAATTACAAAGTAAGCGGAATAAAAAATAATAAAGGCTTTAGAATTTTTAATCGGATATATCTCAATAATTCATATCTGTATCTCTTTATCGGATATGTCTAATAATTTATACACATATTCTCTCACTAACAGCTATGATATTCTTACATGAATTTTCATTCAAACTTTAAATCTTTTTAAAACTATTAAATATAAGTAAATGCTTAAAAAAGTCACATATAAAATTATACAACAATTAAAGAAGATAATATTATATGAAATATAATATCATAAACTTAAAAGTAAAGTAAAAGGAGTAATTAAAGTTAAGAGTTTCACTACAACCTTATATTTCCACATCTCTTAATATCATTTTAATAGCATATAGTGTTCCAATATTTTCACTTTGCATTTATCAAGTAATAAGTGCTTTTTGATTTGCAAGAGCTCTTTTAGATCAATAACATTATTTATCATCATATAGTATACATTCATACATATTATATATCTATAATTAAAAGGTTTGAAAATCATTAATTGTTTTCCCCACATGAGCAAAACATGGAAAAAGTAAGTGAAAGTTTGACAAGAAAATAAAGTCATTAAGTAAAATAAAATGTGCTACTTCACTAATTATACACTTATTGATTGGGATCAATAATAAAGATCTCGTATTCCTATAACATAACCTCGATTGATAAGGTATCCACAAAGCTACCTCTTACACAAATTAAAATATAAAGTTTCCACAAAACGCTTCTTCTATGTCCTCACATTCTCTTCTTTTCTCTTAATTTCAAATAAGAAAATTAATAATATTTTATATAAAAATTTTCAAGTTACTATTTAATACTATATAAGTTATTATATGATACTATGCAAGATGTTTTTGTCGACACTTACTATACAAGTTACTATTTAAACACTTTTTTGTTGATAGTTTTATGAAAAAGTTAAACTTATAATTTTTATCTACACAATATATTTTATTTTTTTAGTCTCTGATAAAAATGTTAAAATTATAATTTTTACTGTAGACATTATTTTTTCCTTTCATTTTAGTCCTTACAATTCTATTTATTTCTCAAATGTTATTCTTAAAATTATATTAGGTTTAACTATGAGGTTATACTATTATTTATACTCATATAAAGATATCTCTAACTACATATATTTTTATAATGTTATATAATATGCATATATATATATATATATATATTTTGGAGTTATTACACTTTGCCTCAGGCTGACTTCTCATGCTTGGTCAAAATTCCTTTCATCTTCGCTTTTTGCTGAGTATATACTACAAGCTCACGGATTCGGATCCCTTCCTGTCACTTTCTCAAGTTTTTTTTTCTAATAAAATGAGTTGTCCGTTTTATTGGCAGAAACAGTACATCATCTCAGCCACAAGAGAGATGGACGGCTGCGATTTAACTAAAAAAAAAAATTGAAAAAAGTGATGGGAGGAGATCGCGAGCCCAAGTTCACTAGGTAGGTAGATAGAAGAATGAAAATCAACTAAGCTATACAGACAGAGAAAGATGGCGACGTCAACTTTCGTGGTAAAGGCCAGTGGGGGAATATGTCAAAATACAAGTTACTATACTCTGCAAGAACAGAGAGGTAGTCCATTGGTCGTGTCATTAATGGGTGGTCTCTGCCAGATTTTATTGACAATTTGGATGAGTTGCTTCGAAAAGTGAACACCTATTTTTGTAAGCATCATTCGAATGGACAACTTGAGTTGGAGCAAAGAATGTGCTCTTTCGCTCACATGAAGGTAATGTGAACTAGATTTCTAAGGCGATGGACTTATAATGGGTTACTTATCGATATAATGTTATACTGATTTGTTAATTATATAATCCCTCTTCTAACTAGTCACCTTGAAACTGGGAGTCTGAACTCTAAAAAAAACATATAAAACAAAGACTTAACTTGTCATGATTTAAATTAATTGATCATTACTAGCGTATAGACTAAATTAACTTAACTCAACTAACTTAAAATAACATTTTTTATAATATCAATGAAACATTAGACATACTTTGAAATATAATTTAATAATTTCATAATGATATTAAACTGACAAATTAGATAATATCTTACAATTTATATTTAGTATAATAAAGAAATAGTCTACACAAGACTTGCAAATACTTCACAACATCTATAAGTTTCAAATAATTAGACATCTAGTAGCCATCATCTTTGAGTCAAACGTACACTTTGATTAACCCAAAATAATATACCAAAAAGGTCTGAATAATAAGAAAATTCTTAGAACAACTTCATTAACACTTATTAATTTAAAAAATATGAAAGAGAGTGGTGTGAATAAGTAACAAAGCAAGCAAAACAGGAAATAATTGAGACTTTATAATTTTTAACAACAAGTTTCGATAAAATAAAAATATTGTTTCTAAACTTTAATTTTTTTATAAAACGGGTATCATAGAAAGAATTCATATTATCATACTCATATTCATTTACTAAATATGTTTCAATAATTCATATTGTATCCCTTTATCAAATACATCTCCATATCTTATATCATTATCCCTTTATTGGATACATATCAATACTTCATACTCGTTTCATTTCACCAGATATATTTCAATATTTCATATCCATATTTCTTTACTGGATATATTTCAATAATTCATACTCGTATCTCTTTATTAAATATATCTTAATAATTCATTTCAACAAGGTTGACCAATGTTGTTATTCCACTAATAGCGACAGGGTTCTCATATGAATTGACATTCATCCATTAAATTATAAATTCCATTGAATAATGTAAATAGGATACATAAAAAAATAATTTTATTTAAACATATTTACTGCTATAAAGTAATTTAAATAAAATAATATTGAAGATAAAATAAAATAAAGAATGTCTAGGGAAGTAATAATAATATAGATGATTAAAATGGAACTTGCATTTAAATCACTTTAGAACCTACAGATGATTGGTATCTATATCTCAATTATCAGATATGGAAATCATAAATCCTATATTTAATATCTATTCAAGCCTGAATCAATTACATTGAATCACATTCCTAATAATGCTAACCATCTTTGTGGGAGTAAAAACTAGGAATTTTCTTTTACTCATATTCCCTTAATCAATTTAAACATTAATCATAATTAGAAACTAGACAATCATTTATTAGTCAACTACCTACTAGATAACCATTATTGGTTGATTGCCTATCGGTCAACCATTAATTATTAATGTAAAAATACCATTTATACTTTAAGTGAAAAAAATGTAACGCCTAAAGTATTACTTCTCTACATTTTAAAACTATATGAGTGTCTGGTTATTAAATAATAATAATAATTATAATACTCTCTATATTTTAAAATTATATGAGTATCCAGTTTTTAAATAATAATAATAATAATTATTATTATTATTATAATACTCTTGATAGTTTTAGATTATCTTTATGTCTTAAAATTTATTGTATATTTAGTTTTCGTTTTTTTAAGTCCAAATTGATCTAGGTGCTTCTAACATGGTTTAGTTCAAGAGTGTTCTTAGCAAGGAAAATAAAGTAACCTCACTTTATAGTGACAATTTATATAGTATAATCCTGCCATAAATTTTAGGAGTTATGGGATGAAATACTTTACTAAGAAACTTATATAATCTAAATTAATTATTTAAGTGGCATAGCCTGCCATTGTCTTAATTGTACAATGTCCATAAGACTCCATAAAGATACTATTAAATTTTATGTTAGTGTCTTAATTTTATTCAATTTATTAAATGAGACTCCACCATCATTATGTGCATAATATGTAGAAGTCTGTTGTATAAAATAAATCAATATTCTTAAAAGACTAGTTCAGAATATATATATATATATATATATAATCCATATATAAAAATAAGAAAATTGAAAGTTATACAATAAAATATAGACATTTGATAAAATAAAAAGTGTTATTTTGCTAATTATACACTCACGGTTAGAAATTAATAGTATAGATCCTTTATTCCTATAACACAACTCTAATTAAAGAAATATTTGCAAAGCTACCTCACACGCAAGTTAAAATATGAACGTTCATTCCATGATATCTCTTTCTCTTCTTTTAATTCAAGTTTGAATGAAAAAAACTAAAAAATGTTCGTACTTTTTATAAAAATTTTCAAGTTACCTTGTAAATTACTATTTAACACTATACAAATAGTATTCAAACACGTTTTTGCCGACAGTTTATTATGCAAATAGTATTTGCCGATATTTAATATACAAGTTACTATGCAATGGTTAAAATTATATTTTTATCTCAAAAAATATTCTTTTCATTTTAGTCCCTAAAAACTTAAAATTATAATTTGTACCACAAATATTATTTTATCCTTTCATTTTAGTTCATAAATTTTTTTTTTTTATAATATTATTCTTAAAATCTATACATATATATTTTTGGGTTATTACACAACTAGTGAAATCTATGATTATAAAGCACTACAAATTGTAAATAAAGTAAAAAACGAAGAAGAACAACTATAATCAGGAAAATTTCCTACAAGAGATGCAGTTACAATGATGCCATGATACAGAAAAGAACTGTAATGATTAACATGTAATCTGATAATTATAAGCTACACTCATGGACATTGATACCCTTTTCCAGCTTTGCTTCACAATCAAATATAAATGGCTAAACACATAAGCACAATTTAAGAAAAATTTATGGTTATCCAAAATAGATATTAATGGAAGAAACATAAATAGGTCCATCTTAAAATAACTTACAGAGTTTTAACCAACCCATAATATAAAAATAAGTATATATAAATATAATGAAAGAAACACAACGATTAATGTGGTGAGGCATCAAAACCAAAATACATCAGTCACAAAGAGCTCATCTAATGTTTCAATGATAATCTAATTTGTTGCTTGTACAGAGGAAAATACTGTTTGGGGTTTCTCAAACAAGGCAAAGTTCCATAAAGAATTCCACCATACCTTATCACTAGAGATGAACTCAAGCAAATAGAAATAGACAAAATATCACTTTGCTTTGTTTGGGTTTAGGGTTTAGACATAACTAATTTTCATTGCTCTCACTTTTTACTCTTTTTTTTTTTTTTTTTTATAAACAAAGTTTTAAAGCCATTATTCCAAAAGTGGCACTGTCCTCGAAAGAGGTGAGTATCAAATTAAGACACTCCAATTACTATTTTTAAGAGTCATATGGGAGACACAATTTATGCACTGTCTCTTGGGATGAAAGCAGAGGTCTCTCCTCATTTACGATTTGTTTTTATATTTTGAAGCCTCCCACTCTCATGCTCACGTGCCATCTCTTATATAGAAGCCGATGTGACGTGCTTGTTGAGTCATCGTTGAAGTGTCTTGTCATGTAAATTCTATTAGCCAGCATTAAAGTAACGGCATCTTAACAAATATGGACGTTAAGGACGTATTTGCAAACATTTTGCAATTAGAGTTATTTGGGAAAAAAATAAATGACCAATCTGCAAATGTAGGCAAATTATGAGGGAGCAAAGGATTATATTTTCGATGAAAAAAAAAAATGGCCCTAACCTAGTTGTGCCGATAATTCATGACAGATGTTGACTTCGCTAGCAATAGCAGCCACATAATTTTGTGGACCATGATTCAACATATCCCATAACGAAGTCATAGTGTTCAAAATGGGAACCATTAACAGAGGGGAGCTTAACAGACTTAGCAATGCCCAATTAAAAAAAAAAACACGCCAATTCTTTTTTCTTTTTTTAGTATGAAAACTAAACTCTTCAGTATCCACCATAGATAATAGTTTGTTCTTCTGATTTCTGATACTCGTTTGACTGGCTGCCAGGATTTTTGTTTAAATTTCTTATAAGAAATTAAATAATTAGCTTTTTCTTGCTAATAATGCTTGAATTATATTTTCATTATCATTGTTTTAAGAATGTATGAAAATTTATTATTTTTAAAAGAATTATGATAGATTTTTTAATGTCTTACTAAATTCTTTTGTTCTAACAATAAATAATTACATTGACACGCGTTCAAATAAAGAAAATCGATATTCAATTGCACTTTCTGTTAGTAGATGAAGAAATCAATTTTATACAGTTTTACATATATTTTAATTTTTTTGGGTAAGGAGTTTATGCATACAATTTTTAAACAACTTGTTTTTGTGGTGTGTGCGCAAGATCATGGCGTTCTCCTATTGCATGTGATGATTGGATTCCGATTCCGATTCCGAAGACCGTATTTTCATACGAAGTACAGAGGGGCACGTGTCAAATTTTCCGTTATCATGCCAAATTTCTATTTTCTGCAACTAGTTTTCATTACAATTTAATAAAATACAATATTTTCTTATATCTGCAACATTTCTACTCTCAATTCTCCATTCTTAATCGCGTGGATCTCTGCAGAATTCCCCCATTTTCTTTAACTCACGCTTTTTCGTTTTCTATCTCTTCCTCTCTTTAAGATCACCTGCACCGTTTCCCTGAATGATCTGATCTAGGGTTCTTCCTTAATCCGCTGCTCCCAATCCGACTATTTCAAGAGCATTTCTTTCAATTTTTAATGGAATCTTAATTAACACACACAGTTTCGATTCGGAGGCATTGAAATTCAACTGAAAGTTGATCCAGGATTCGGATTGTCTCTATGCGGCTTACTGATTTGGTTTGTGAATGAGAGGATAGGGATTTGTTTTGATGAGCATGGAAGTCGTTAGTGATGCGGCGTCTTTGGACGTCGAGTTGTTGCAGCTCCAAGAGGTGTCTGGTCTGGCCCTAAAGTCTAACCTGAATTTTGTCGAGAAGCTTTTCGAGCAGTGGCTTTCGCTTTCTGAAAGCAATCGAGTGGTAGGCTCCATTCAATTTTCTCATTTTTGAAATCAGTAGCCTTAATTGTTAATGTTAAGAGGCTCATTGGCTCAATTTTTCTGTATTTATTAGATTTTGCTTGATGCTTATCTTTGTACACAAATCATGTATATGCGCGTATGGATATTTAGGTGATTGGGAACAAATTTGAAGGTGCAGATGGAGAGATATGAATCTCGGTTGTTGCTGAACGATCATTTAGATGGCAATGTTTGAATAACAGATGCATTTGTTCATCGTTATGTTTGAATATTAAAGATATTGCAAAAGGAAAAAGTGTTGTCATTTCAATTAGAATGCATTATAATGATTGCTTACTCCCAAAGCCATACAAAGAACCTCTTTGTGATCCTTGAAGTATATGAAATGCTGTTTTACAACGAGATACCTTTTTGTATTTATTGTTGGGATTCTCGATCTGGATATGCTGAATTTTTCTACAATCTCACTTGTTTATGTGCGAAGGTAACATCATTACTGAATGAAGCAAAGTTAGGTGTTCCCCTGAATGTCCCTGGGAATTGCTCCAGTCCAAATGCTGCAAGCAGTCCTTTGCCTTCCATGTTTCCTGCTGGCACTGCACCTCCTCTTTCGCCAAGAAGTTCATCTGGCTCTCCTCGCATAGTGAAACAGAGAGTTGGCCCTTCCAATTTGAGTTCTCCTTTGAAAGTTGTCAGTGAACCACCCAAAGAATTGATACTTCAGGTATGTTTTCTTTGTATCTTTCGCTGGTGACTGTGTTCTTTTGTGCCTGGTCTGCTATGTGTGTCTATGCGGTTTGCTGTGTGCATGTGTTTTGGTTTAGTGCTATACTAATGTTTATAATATTAATACCTACATGCTTGCAGTTCTACTTTCAAAATGGACGTCCACCACCAAATGAACTGAAAGAACAATTCTTGTTGAGAGTGGATCAGTTATTTTATGGTCACTTGGATGGACTACAGATGCATGGTAAGATATAAAACATATATGTAGGTGATAGCCGGAAGGTCCAGTTTGTTGCAACTAGGAATGATGTGAAATTTTTGCTTCTTTCAATAATCACTTCTTGATTTTGGGTAATAGTCTTATTTTTCTAAATGTTGCCTTTAGCTAAAAAGTAATTATTCATATAAAAAGCCACATTATAATGTAATTAGAGTTGTGACAATTAGCACTAAGAATGATGTTCTACTCATTTCTTTGTGTGTCAGAATTCAAACCAGTGACCAAGGAACTCTGCAAGCTGCCATCTTTCTTTTCCTTGTCGCTTTTCAAGAAGATTGATGTCAATGGAACTGGTTTGGTGACAAGGTGTGTACTTTACTTTATCCAGACACAAGTTTTACATTTCTATTTGTGCCATGGATGGTGGTCCTTGGTTTTGGCTGTTTTGATGTGATCAGGAGTAAATTTATAATGAATGATTTTTGAGAAAAAGGTCTTTAAAGGATGTGAAAGGGATATATTCCATATCATTTTGTCAAGTATTATGTTGACAGAAATACTTTTTTAGCACATCCTTTAACTGCTGATTAAACTAATAGTCAAGCTTTCTCGTTGGCATGCTTTTGACATTGCCTACACTTCCAACCCCCGGTCTTTAACTTCTCCATACATATATAAATTTATGTTTGAAGGAGTTGCTTAGCTTCATTTTGTTATATCACGATGCATTGATAATTCTCCATCAGATGAAGATTGCCTTTGGTGCATGGCTGTATAGATTTCTTAATATCATGTATACCTATGTTCACTCACTTTATCCAGTTTAAAGGCACCAAATAGAGTTCCTTTTACTAAATAATGTGTTTGTTAGGGACATAAGCATTGTTATTGTGGCTGAGAGCCTGAGACTGAGTTATAACCCTCATATTTGACAATGCTTTCTAAGAGAATTCTTTTTCCTTCTCTGAAGATAACTCTCCATCTTTACCACTAGATGACACATTTTTTTTTTTCTTGGAAGACAAATGGATTACTAAATAGCACACTTGGTTTATTTAATTTTCCTTTCCTGTGGTGTAGGCAATTATTGTTAATGGTGCTGTGCCCTGTAATATTATTTTGTAACACATGCTTAAATATGTGATTTTATGTTTCTACAGGGATGCATTTGTTGATTATTGGATTAATAACATGATGTTGACAATGGACGTGGCAACTCAAGTATATAAAATCTTAAAGCAACCAGATCTCAACTACCTTACTCAGGTTTGATCATCTTGACTGATGAACTATATTTCAATCCTTCTTATCTGAAAAAAATACTTTCTTCCATACCAGGATGATTTTAAACCCGTGCTTCGTGAGCTTTTAGCAACTCATCCTGGGCTTGAGTTCCTGCAGAGTACACCTGAGTTTCAAGAGAGATATGGTTTGTCTTTAGTTTTGGCTATAACATTGCTTTTATGGGTTTGTGTAATTGTAGATGTCTGCAAATGATATTGAAATTCCTGAGATGTTTTGATTCTTTGAAAACTCTCTGCATGATAAATTTGTTTTTTCATTTACGGCTGATTGACTTCCTTAGGAGACCTTCCCAGGATGTATTCACTTTTTCTATCTTGATGATAATCTTCATTATTAGTTGTTAGTTCATGAGCTTATATAAGAAGTTAATTCTATGTCAGAAATGAAGAAGCAAACAGCAGAGCTGTGGGGTCAAAATGAAGTAGAATTAAGACCAAATATATGGAGTAAAGTTCATATGCCGTAGCTTTGTTGTTGTTTGTATATAATAGTGGATTATTTAGAGATCATATAACTTATAAATGAGTTTTGAGTGTACAAGTGGTACCACTAGAAAGGATTTATTGAAAAGTGGTACTTATGCTTCTGCTTTTGTTTTCCCTTGATGAAAATTATGCATTATGCTTTTTTATATGTGAAAATCTCCGGGACATTTATCCATGAATCATGCTCAATTGAAACTTGGCTTGCCACTAATCACCTTTATTTCTTGCCATGAATTGGGATGCTGCAAGCCTGCAACCAGTTCGTACAGGCTTTCCTTACAGCAAAGAATTAAGATATCAATCATCAATGAATTACTAGCCAACAAATATAACTCTGTAATGAATATCCAATTCATATTTTTCATTTTTTTTAAAACTTTTTTAATGTGACTTTCACTGCTCATTGCACTTCTAGTACATTATATACATTTGTTGAAATAATAGCACTTCTGCTGTGTGAGTGCAAGGAGAAATGGTTCAAAAACTGCATCAATCAATTCTGATTTCTGAACTCTGGACATAGACTAGTGTCCTTTGTCATGGTTTCTGGTGAATTGCTAGTTTTTACCCCTAGGGTACAATTTTCATGCTTTGTCATCTTTTCTATGGTTCAGCTGAAACTGTAATATACAGAATATATTACTACATAAATAGATCTGGGAATGGCCGTCTTACTAGGAGGGAGCTGAAGCGTGGTGACATAATCGATGCCATGCAGCATGCAGATGAAGAAGAGGACATCAACAAGCTTTTGAGGTAGATATACTGTGAAAGTTTCAATGCATTTAACTACCCACAAGCAATTTTTTTTTCCCTTCATTTATCTTTCTTATTTTCTGCAGGTACTTCTCTTATGAGCACTTTTATGTTATATATTGCAAGTTTTGGGAGCTGGATACAGATCATGATTTCTTGATAGACAAGGAGAACCTTATCAGATATGGTAACCACGCTCTGACATATCGAATTGTCGATAGAATATTTTCTCAGGTTTGTGTAAATTACATGTTGCTTTTGTGTTGAAATTTAACTGTTGCTGTCTTGACAATCCCCCACCTATTATAAGTAAAATGATTTTTTTTTCCTTTTTCCAAAGTGCTGTTCATTATCTAATTTATTAGACTTTTTTTTTTTTTTTTGGAAGATGCGATTTTGACTTGCTTCAATATCATCTCAGGTTCCTAGAAAGTTTACTAGCAAAGCTGAGGGAAAGATGGGATATGAAGATTTTGTTTACTTCATTCTGTCTGAAGAGGATAAATCATCTGAGCCTAGTCTTGAATATTGGTATTTTTTTTTGTCCTTTTGTTATTTGTTTCATCTGCTGTTGTTTTTTCCTACATAAGATGTCATCAAATTAATGGCTGAACAGTTGCAGTTGTGAAGACAGTGCATTGTTAGAGAGCAAGTTAATATGTCTATTATTGAAACTTGATCTAAGTAATTTAAAGCATGGTGCAAAAGAGAACAGCTCAGAATGACAAATCTTGGCTTGGGAGGATGATGTTCCTCATGCCATTACTGAGAACAAGTTTGTTATCCTAAGCATCATGTAATAGAGTTTGATCCTGAGCAAGAGTAGAATGTTGAATTTTGAAGCACTGGAGTGGTGACAATTAGTTGGAGGCTGCTTATTGCAGCTAAATTTATGAAAGTGGAAAATGGAACATTTGAGTTTGGGATGCAAATTATTTGTACCAAGGAGGGAAAATCAAAACTTTTCAGTTTCTTTACTCTATCTGTTGTTTGACTTCCATACCATGCACAACCTTAGGCAAAACGTTGGTAATTTCTTTTGATAACAGCTGTGTTAATTGCCTTTAATTGTCATTATTAGGTTCAAGTGCATAGACTTGGATGGAAATGGAGTTCTGACTCGAAATGAACTGCAATTTTTTTATGAGGAGCAACTGCACCGGATGGAGTGCATGGCCCAGGAGCCTGTGTTTTTTGAGGATATATTATGCCAGATTATTGACATGATTGGACCTGAGGTTTTCCTTTCTCTCTTTCATCTTGTTTGATCTTCCTTTATTGTGTTTTTGGGAAGTCTAAGATCACTAGCAGATTATCTGGAAAAATGTGTACGAATCTTGATGGCAACTTCCTGAATTGTGTTAAAAGCTGTGTTTTTCTATCCAGGAAGTTGGTGTATCTACTCTCCTTTTCTCTTACTCTTCTTGTTTGATATTATTACTTACTTTTATTCTGACAATTTTTCTCGATTAAAATTCTTCACACTGCAGAATGAGAGCTATATAACTCTGTGTGACCTGAAAGGCAGTAAACTGTCAGGAAGTGTATTCAATATCCTGTTCAATCTAAATAAATTCATGGCCTTTGAAACTCGGGACCCATTCTTGATTCGTCAGGTTCATGAAAGATTTGATTGAAGCAATTAAATTGTTGAATTAGTTTGCTTAGCCATCGTGAGTGACTGTCTTGATCTTTACCTGCACAGCAACGTGAGAATCCAACTTTGACAGAGTGGGATCGCTTTGCTCATAGAGAGTATATTAGGCTTTCGATGGAAGAAGATGTAGAGGACGTCTCAAATGGAAGTGCGGAAGTCTGGGATGAATCACTTGAGGCTCCCTTCTGAGACTGTGTAAGTTACTTTAAAACGATGATGGTTCTGTGTGTCTGTGAGCTAATATTGTGCTGTGTCTTATGCCTTACATGGCATGCATGCTCAGAAGTGCTATTTGTGTTACTTTGCTCTTCCTAGATGCATTTTGGAAAGTCAGAAAGTTGAGATCTTTGTGCCTTCCCACACAATGTAGTGATTATTCCTTTCTTCATTGCTTTTTTATTAAAGAAAAAATTAATACAGCTATCTGCGAAGTTTATCTTATTTTGGTCTATTAACACAGGGGGTTTGAAAAGAAATGAACGCCCCAGCACTCATGGAGTGACCATTTTTCAGAGATGCTGGAGTAAGGGGTCAGCTTTTGAGTGGTTCGTGCCAACTCTGCCCAGAGAGGGAAATTTGAGCTGGACTTTGAAATGTGTTTTTTATGGGCAAGCAGCGCAGCAGCAATATTTTGATCTTCTGCTGGTAGTGACAAACATGGGGCCATTATCACGGAAGTATCATTGCCTTGTACCAGTGCAATGCTCATGCAAGCCAGGTCGATTTTATTGCTAATATTGAGTACGCTTGTTATTTGGGGCACCTAGGAAGTTAAAGATTATATATAGTCAGATGTTTTTTAACCCCCTAGATATCAAATGGTTGGAATTTTTCCCTAGTTTGTTTCACTGGTTTATCATTCATCACTGCCATTGTTGTTGGTCAATGGATGATTAGGAAGTAATGTAGTGGTCACTTGGAGTAAATTGGCGGTGAGATTGTCCCGATATTAGTGTTGTGGAAGGCAAACGATTTGGGTGGGGGCATTTCCGATGCGCAAATGTAAAATGCTCTCAGCCCAATCATTCGTTTCTATCTCACGTTGAAACCTAATAAAAGGGCGCCACTCCCACTCACCCTAATTTTTAAAATCAAAGTGTCTTAGTTAATTTTAAATATTTTGGTGGAATTCTTCTTTTTTTTTTTTTTTAAGAGTTTGGAGTTTAGAATTAGGGTGATTTTCAACTTCTTAAAATAATAAGAATGGTAAAATTTTAAAGATAAAAAAGTGTAAACAATTCAAATTCAGCTTCAAAAGTAGTTATATTTCTTGTTACTAGTTAGCTTACATTCTGTAACGCTTGGTAATTTACGTTGACATTTTATATTGCCTATATTATCAATTATCAATATTTTATAGTAATAAAATTTGAAAAGATTACCTATTGATAAAAGCTGTTTGTTTTTAATAATTGAGGTGTCATTTTACTCGAAGTCAGGAGAATTAATCGAACCAAAACCAATAGGTTTATGACCAGATGGCTCAATTGTTCACATAGTGCGTAATCCCTGACGAAGGGCGGATAATTAGTGGCCTATTTCATGACGGCATGATATCATCCTGCTAAATTTACAAACCTAAATTTTGTTCGATTGTTTTCCCTTTTGGACAAGCAAAGATGCAATTTCTATTTTGTACGTAACCATATTCAGATTCAAGCTGAAAACTGCAATTATTCAATTATGCTTATAAAATACAGAAGGTGAGTACTGAAGGAAGCGAGGATTAAGCCTTCGCAGATAGAGCTCCTCCCCAGTAAATACCTCCAGTTTACGTGAACGAAGACCCTTTATTAAGCCCAAAAAAGTAAAACAACAACAGGGCGTACAACTCCGTCACTTTTAACTATACAATATTTAGGCGTTTCGGACATCATGCTTTCAGCATTTATTTATGAAAAAGTTATTGATCCATAGAGTTTGATAACTCTATTGAATTTAAAAACAAAAAACAAAACAGAAGATTCGCGAAATTTTAAAAAATTGCAACTATGGATTACGATTGAAAAGATTTAAATATGAATTATGATAAAAATATGGCAAATGAAGTTTTTATGATTAAATATTATATAATTGAGTATCTTTTGTATAAAATATTAAGAATTATATGTTCATTAAATATTGTAAAAAGATTACCATAATAATGTTATTGTGATTAAAATCGCTGTTACACCATATAATGTAGAAAGGGCAAACTTAAGTAGACGTGGACGTACACCCTAAGGGCACGCAATTGCACAACGAATTCGGTGTCCGGGAATTGTACCTTACACTGTCCGGCAAAGTCGTGGAGTAACCAAGAATTTCGGAAAGTGAAATATCCTCAATCGCTTTTTCCTTGATGCCATTTCCCTGTATATCCAGAAAAGTTTAGGCGCACATCTCCCTGTATCATCTCTCTTTGCTTCTGGACCCCTCCCCGTACGCCTTTTCTTTTATAGTTTAGCAGAAAAAATTGACGTCCAACACCTTTAAGACTACAAGACGGACAGAAAAAGAAAAAGAAAAAGAAAAGTCGTGATGGCGGAGAAACAACGCCTAGCTATCATAAGTATCCCTACCAACGTGTCTGTGGCTCCTCAATTTGTCATGATTCTTTAAAAGAGATGTGACTGAAGTCTAGTATAGTACTGATAGGACTGCATTCCCATCTTTCTCGTAATTACTTGGAAAACGATCAATAATTTCTTCACATCGAATCATTCATATATATATATATATATATATATATATATATACAGTTGTTTCAAAGTTAGTGAGTTGTGCCTAACTCTCCCTTTGTAGTTATAGGTTGGCAGCAAAGTTGAAAGGAATTACTTTAAAGCCAACTTTAAACATGATCATGGACACTCTTATCATCCAGAATTTACTATTTTTATTGCGGACATTTGGGATTCTTTTGCTTGGATTTTCTCGGCATATCCTTCGGATTAAGCCTTCTCACATTCCAATTTCATTTCCCTCATATTATATGCCACGATGCTTGGTTACCAATATATACTCTCTAATTTAAAAAAAGTAAGAGAATCCCACTGAATGCCTGAGTATATGCTAGCATCTTCAAAGCATCACTGAGAAAAATTTGAAAGGAAAATTGAATACAGAACATTTTTTAATACTCTCTTCAACTAATTTAAAACATACCTCAATCAATAATCGATCATTCTTGAAAATCTAAACTCTTCCATGTATTTTTCCGTCATCATCCAGCTAAACAGAAATTTCAGGTTCATATTTTGTCATTTGGTCTTGCAATAAAATTGTGTCATACATCGAATTTTTGTTATTTGAATATAAGGAACAGAAGTAAATAAATAAATTGTAAATTTTAGAAAGCGATAATTGATAATATATATATATATATATATATTTCAAACATTTTTGTTTTTTCAAACGAAGAAAAGACCGGGGGTGGGGGGTAATTTTGTCATATACCGTAGAAGTCGAGGGGGGATTTAGTTGAGAACGTGGTGAATCCTTAGTGGGCGTATCCCTGCGCACGAATATTCGCATGCTATTCCATTCCAAATCCCAATTCCACGGCACCCCATCACTCTCCGTTTGTTTCTATAAAAGTATGAACAATTGTATCCGAAATCAGATACAGAGCGAGAGAATGGGCGAACTCCTGAAGCAGCAGTACCAACTGTGCGATGAGATCGGCCGCGGGCGATTCGGCACCATCTTCCGCTGCATTCATCCCGATTCCAACCAACTCTACGCCTGCAAACTCATCGACAAGCGCCTTCTCACTGATTCCACCGATCGCCATTGCCTCGACAACGAACCCAAGTACATGACTCTCCTATCTCCCCACCCCAATATCATTCAAATCTTCGACGTCTTCGAGAGCGACGATTTCTTATCCATGGTCATCGAGCTCTGCCAGCCCCTTACCCTCTTCGACCGCATCATTAATTGCTCTTTGCCCGAGCCGGAAGCGGCTTCTATCATGAAGCAGCTACTCGAAGCGCTTGCGCATTGCCACCGACTCGGCATCGCTCACAGAGACGTTAAGCCTGACAATCTCTTGTTTGATTCCAGGAATACTCTTAAGGTTGCCGACTTTGGGTCGGCGGAGTGGTTCGGTGATGGAAGAAGCATGAGTGGGGTGGTGGGTACTCCGTATTATGTGGCGCCGGAGGTTTTACTGGGAAGGGAATACAATGAAAAAGTAGATGTGTGGAGTAGCGGTGTGATTTTGTACATAATGTTGGCTGGGATTCCACCCTTCCACGGAGAATCAGCAACTGAGATATTTGAGGCTGTTGTCAGGGCCAATCTGAGATTCCCCACTAGGGTTTTTAGGTCTGTGTCTCCCGCCGCTAAGGATCTGCTCAGGAAGATGATCTGTAGGGATGCTTCGAGGAGATTATCGGCAGAGCAAGCCTTGAGTATGTTTCTGCCCTTCCTTTTCTTTTTAATTGAGGCTCTTTCACTTGGAATCAGCAGCAGCGTCTGTAGGTTGTGTATTTTGATGCTGACAAGTGTTTTGATATGTGCACAGGGCACCCATGGATCCTGAGTGGAGGAGAGACAACTGATCTGACTTGAAGAAAAAAAACAGAGTCGGCCTGAGAGGTGATACAAGCAAGTTGCTTGCGGCTAGGAAGCATATCCAATTTTGCCACTGTACAGACGTTCTCCGTCGCAGCCTACTACGAAAGTCCTTTGTTGTTTGTGGGATCTTTCTGGAGTATGGACTATGGAGATCTAGCGTATCTGGTACTGTAGATATATGCGGCTTATGAAACCTTTTTCTCTGTTTTTGGTTTTTCCATAGTCATGGGAGGTGAGGAAGTATGATCTAAATACCCATCTACCCTCTCTCTGTAGTTTTTTCTTTTCTTTTCTTTTCTTTTTGCCCCTTTTGTGAATGACAGGTGTTCGGAATGTAAATAGTGAATAATTTTGATGTGCATCTGTTTCTGTTTCCAATTTCTCATTCATCCTTTCTCCAGCAACTGCCACAATATTTCGGGTATAATCAGTCTGGATTTAGCATTGTACGGGAGTCCTTTTCAGTCCAAAAGATGAGGAGATTCAGTTATGGAAGTCTGGTATGGTGGTATTTCAGTTTGAGGAAACGAATTCAACTAGAAATATATATTCAATTAGAATAATGAAGGAACCGAAGTCCCTATATTTATTAATGTCGCTGCCAAAAGATGTCAAATTGAACCTTAGGATTAGTGAACCCATTAAGCACCTCTAAAGGAAGGCTTATCCTATGGTTCCATTCCATCTATGGATCCTTTTGATTTATTTTTATCTTTAATTTTTTAAATTTTTTGGAAAAAAAATGGAAGAAAGAAGCCGAAAGAGATTACCAAGATGCACTATGCAACACCATACATCTCTCTCTCTTTTTTCTCCCAAAATTGAGCGTAATTTATCTTTTGAAAAAAAGAGAATTCATTTTGCTATACTCCCAGCATATCTGCGAAAGTCATGGCCTTCTAGAATGATACACGTGATTGTCGCATAGTAAATAGTCTACATGTAACATGTTTCTCATAGACTTATTTGTTACATATAAAGCATTATGCAGTTATATATAAATGTATAAATCTGGGATTCTTTTGGACAGATATTTATCAATTCACATGGTAAATACAGCTACACATGGCAATGGCACATTGAAAGATTAAAAGTAGGAAGGGGTCCGTACGAAGAGGTAAGGTACGTGCATCCATGTGTCTGGGGCAGCCCAGCCCTTCAGTTGAATGCCTTTGAAGCAAAAGAATAATGGGAACCACCACCCCAACCTGATTATATTAATTTTAAGAAAATAAATTATAATAAAAAAATGATTATACTTATTTTACTTTAAATCTCGTTTTATTCATTTAATCAAATCTTTCTGTATAAAGATCAATCTTTTGAAATATCACAAATTTTCTTAAAATTAATGTAAACTAATTGTATTATTGTACATAAAAATATCATATTAATTCAACAACTTAAAAATTCTACATCCTGACAATATTCATCCACAACTTGTAAAATAGTAATGAAATAAATTGAGAGTTGAGAGGAGGCAGTGGGTGAGTGGCAACTAGCATTGACACGCTAGATGGGACACGTGTTGGCCAACGATCATTGATTTGATATGCTCGTCTCCATATCATCTGCTCCCCACTACTATTACTTCGTGTCCAGAGTCAAATTTTATTTTTAATCTTTAATTAATGCTTTATTTTTTTTAATTTAACTTTTTATGAATAAGATACTTATTACTTTGGTACTCTATATAATTGTCTTTTTCGAAGATGTTTATTAATTTAGTACCTTATAATTCAACTTGTTACCAATAATATCAGCCATATTTTGTTAAAATAATATTGGTAGCGAATTCCTTTAAAATTAACTAAAATGAATAATATATATTTATGAAGAATTAAATTAAAAAATTTATAATCTCATTATAATCTATAAAACTTCAAATTAAAACAATAATTTTTTTTATTAAAGACTAATTATAAATTTTTTCATTTATAAATTCTAGTCCTTAATATCTAATACTATAAGCACGCCGTGATACAATGGAGGAGCGAGGAACAATGGAATGCCCTCTCAGTGTATCAGAGTTTGATAAGTTATGCGGTTTGGTTTTCATGGGATGGTGAGGTGATACTCGAAGTTTCAATCCTACAAGCAACCTTTCTTTTATTTATAATTTAATAGGTTGAGAGAGATGAGAACGCATCTCCGTGAGATTCTCAAGCAGCTTCACGGCGAGGGAATCTTGTTAATTATTAGATTAGAGACATTAATTTACTATTTTTTTTTACCACTTTTCAAGCCATGATAGGTGGAAAATGGCCAACCAAAACAAGTGTTAACGTTGCGCAGCTGACAAGATTTCAACTTCTGCTTATCTTATATATCTTCTCTACTTTATACAAAATTCCACACTTGAATTAGCAATCATTGTACCAACGCCCAAACGCGGTCCTACCCCCATTGGACACCTCACTTCCACTTGCTTCCAAAACCTCATTTCCAGTACTCCTATTACCTATTACTTATCTACTGGGTTTTCCATTCGATTTGGAAAGGATAATAATAAATAATAATTTAAGAGCGATGCTAGCTTATCTTGAATATTCCTCTAGGGCCCTCCTCCGAATTCAATCATGGAGGATCAGATAATAAACAACCAGAATATTAGTCATTTAATTTTGGAACAAGAGACGCATGAGGATGAGGGTCCCTTTCCTATGAATGGTGGTTCGAGAGTAGGGCTTTGGCTGGTAGTGGCTGAATGCTGAGGTGTGCCACTGAAATTTGTCTCGTTTGCTGCCACTGAGTGGGGATTCACATTAACAAATAAACAAGGGCCATCTTGTGAGGTAAGAAAATATAACCACGAAAGCTGTTTATGATTAATTAGTAAATTTCTATGTCCTTATTATTTGTTAAAATTATCAGTGAGACCCTCAGACGGTATAAGACGACAAGAAGTCTCACGTTTCATAGAAAACAAGAGGAGAAAGGTGGAAACCATTTGCTTATAAACTTCAGTTGTCGAGTCACGTTGGTGTTGGATATTATTTTCTAAATTTTAGATAGAAATTACTTATTTATTAAAATATAAATGAGTGTAATACCGTATTTTTCAGTACTAAAAATTACAATAAAATATTTCCCCCCTTTGAAAGTTGTCTCAGCCTTTTCATCTCAGCTTTTTATGCCTTCAAAGTTTCTCCTTTAAGAAGAGGAATCCAGCCATTGCCACAGCAAAGACAATATCACATACCGACTACAGGCTGAGAATCTATTCGTCTCACAAGTCAAGATCCCAAGCCTACCCATACCCCAGGCAAACATTGAAAAAAGAAATTATAGTGGAACTGTGTCCTAAGTCCCAAATCAACAGACTTCCGACAAAAATATGGACTACAAATAAACGCAGAAATAAGATTCTCCCAAATTCGGGCTTGCCAGCCTGCTGAATTGCGGACAATGTGGCAACATTTATAAATGGTTCTCAGTAACATATGCTGAAGTATTCATCTAGACCTGAGAAGCTTATACTTCAGAACAATATATGCCAACTACTAGTGTACAAGGGAGACAAGGAGGAGGTTATGGCTCTGCATCTTGAAAACCAACTTCGTGCCAGCAAAAATAATGGTTTTACATTAGTTCATGATGCCTGTTCTGCGTTTTAACAACTTCAGCATATTATAGTAGACCAGATGGAGCTCAAGTTTCCTTTTCTCGCAAGTATTCTGTGTTCAAGACCACCCCTCATAAGTTAGGAGCAACTCTACACCAAAATTCATTTCATACACCCAGGAAGGACTGCAAGGCACAATGAGAGGAAGAGCGAAGTCAGAATATATTGGTGAATGCATCAAAATGTGAACTAGAAGTACAGACAACATGGATGATAGATGATGCGGAATCAATACCAGTCTTGTTTCAGTCAAATAGCATGTAAAGTCTGTTATAAATCAGGAAAACGCCCACTTGTATTCATCAAATCAAATATATCATAGTTAGCATATACAAAGATCTCCATTCCAATTACTGTTATATGCCAGAAAATAGCTAAATCTACAAAAGCCCAACAAAAGAAGCAAATTTTATGCGAGCAGTGCCTCATCTCCAAATTATATGTCGTGGTAAAAATACATCTAATTTAATCATGACTCTGTTGAGGCTATAATAAGAAATCAATCACAAATTGGGAATGAAAAACTTCACAGCACAAGTTTTAACCACAGACACTCGTTTATTTGTTATGCAGATCCTCCACAACACAAATTTAAAAATCATACATCCAACCAGTACCATAAGATTTATATCTACTGATATTGTGTATGTACTATGTACTGCATTAGCCAATAACCCATCTTTTTACCTTTATACTGGCTGGAGAATTTCCTGGCTTAGCAGTTGTTGTACTACTTCCAAAATTGGTCTTCGGTTTTTTATCTGCTGGCTTCAAAATTTGGAAAGAGCACATTAGTGTCTCATCAACACTCATCATGGCACCAGCATTGTCAAACTCTCCACAATAATTAGGAGCAGAAAATATTGTTACTAGCTGTCGATCAGCAAAAAACTCATAACCATCCTCCACAACCTGCCAGATGCATATAGGAAACCAAACCAATTAAATAATTTTTAAAACCTAACAACTTCATTCTAAACAACGCAAAGGATACTACAAGAAAACCTACCTATGCCTATCTTGATGCATGGTTTTTCAAATAATAAGTTTAGGCTCAATGCATAAAATTCCTTCTTGTGTGTAAAGCAAACAGTAATTTCAAGTTCAATACAATAAAGTAAAAGTAGAAGTCCTGACAGATAGATGTGGACTGCAGGAAATGCATTTCGTAGTCCTTTCATTGGTAGAAATGGGGAATATATATTAAATGCTGTAGACATGGTAACACATTGAACAGCAGAGGCAGAAGTTTAACCTGATGAGCACGGCAAATAAGATCCAGATCTTGCTTCTGAAGAAATTCTGAGACCTTATTAGCACCAAATGTATATGAAACTCCCCTGTCATTCATTCCCCAACCTTGAACATCTTTGCTCGGGTCTGACCAAAGGAGATCACAAAGCAAACCTGTATCTGGAACATCAGTTGGACGCTGTAGATTTCTAATCTGATCCAAATTATGCAGGTCAGGAGAAAGTCCCCCATGCATACACAGAATCTTTTCATCAATAAGGGCAGCCACAGGTAGACAGTTGAAGCACTCGGTAAATGTCTTCCATAACCTTACACTGAACCTTCTCTTACACTCATCGTAAAATCCATAAATACGGTTTATAGAAGCACATTCATGGTTCCCCCTCAACAGGAAAAAGTTCTCAGGATATTTTATTTTATAGGCAAGGAGAAGGCATATTGTTTCCAAACTTTGCTTCCCGCGGTCCACATAATCCCCCAAAAATAAATAGTTGGCATGAGGAGGTAATCCACCATACTCAAAGAGCCTTAAAAGATCAGAATATTGACCATGTACGTCCCCTGAAAAATAAAAATCAGGAAATCAAGATATCATTGCACGTACAATATGCATGTAACTTTTCTGTAAATAAACTTAACAGTACCAATGTTGAAACAAGTTTGCAGCCCTTACGAAGAATACACTTCTAAGATCCTACGTCAAACTTAGAAGTAGAACATAATCTAACATCGCCACCAGTTTCTTCCTCAATTGGTCTATTCCAACCAGGGTGAACTAGTTTAATTAGTTACGCAGATAATCTCAGCTCAACAAATGAGGGACTTCAAGATGATGTGACAATTTTACAAAAGCCGATATACCATCATTGTGACACTAAAATTGGAAGTGAAGCTTGAAACAGTAAAAGAAAATATTACGAGACATCATCCTTTAAATAAGGATACCCTTAACTCATAAGTAGAATGCTCTGAGAACACCGGATGCAGCTTCTCATACACAAAGTTAAGCCGCCATCACAGACACTTAGAAGCTACTAGTAAATTCCAAGCCTTCCATATCATGGAAACATGTTTTCCATATACTAAAATTTGCAGAATCTTCATTCAGAAACTTGGTTTTTATTGTAATTCAGCTTGAGATCTCAAACACTTCAATTGGTAGGTCCAATTTAAAAATAACAAAATCCCAGAATTTCGGAATTTATATGTACCAAATTGTCACTACATATTGGGCCTAAAAGACAGGAAGCCACAACTTCCTAGATTGGGATGACATATCAGCAGTGAACAAATAAAGTCATCCAGGTTAGAGACTTATCGTTTCATCCACACTATAGCTTAAAAAACTTAACATCCAGATATCTGCAAGTATTACATAAACCACAGATAATTCCCATGAATATAATTGTTAGGTTTCAATGCCCTCGCTTTTAGGAACCAAGATTTAACAACTTTATGTTTCCAATCAGTTCTATAATTTCCTCGAAAGAGAAACTCTGGTGTTCAATTGAAGGCATTTCAGCACAAATTAATCGCCTTGGTGAACAAGTTTGGGTCATAAGCATAGTCAGCACAGCCCTTTTTAAATATAAGCCATAAGGTATAATGCAATACAACATAAACCAAAAAATTGCACAATACTTGCTATTTTATACGTAGGAAACTTCCTCGGCTAATTTTCTTCTTGTAATAGGTCTCCATTTTACTGAATCATTAGTAGATAATATAAATGGAGACTAGATAACAGAAGCCTTCAGCAAGTATATTTGAAAGCCCTTTAATCTCTTTCTTACACTTGCAACTAAATGGCATCAACTCGTTTAATGATATGAATATGTAGTCCTCTTCACCTCAGATTAAAATCCTCTTGAACTGTCACATATATTTCAACTTTAGCCCAACCAATTTTGTCCCTGTAATTTGTTTCAAGTTCCGATCCAGTTTGGCCCATGAAATTACAACTCTGTTAATCTACTCCATGCATTTTCTAATAAGGCGCCTCTTAGAAACAAAGTGAATATTTTTTTGAAACTGAAATTTGAGTCATTGACCAGTCGCTGCCTTCTAACTAGGAGTGCTTCACTCTCGGGCAAGTAAGAAGCATGATCTATAAAGTTTTCCCATAACCTTCGTTCTTAAACACATATCAATAGTGAGTCAAGAAGTGATTAAGGTGAAACTAGATTCCGTATTTTGAAAGGTGAACTTAAAAAATAATAATAATAATAATAATGAATCTGCCACGCTTGACATTGATGCTGTGGCCTAGGTAACTCTTTCCCCGCGGACTAGACTAAGTATAACATTGGAGAACCAGGGTGCACATATTAGAGACCAAAAAAAGGTCAACAATCACGTATTAAGTTAAAGAAAAAGCAGTCGGATCAACTCCTAAGCCCCAATACCAAATTAGTCCACGTTCGAGTTTTGACCGAGGAATATGCCATATTTTACTACAGATCTTCGTATGGACGAACGCGGAATCGCGTAACGGTGATACAGGGAAAAGGGAGGTTCAGGTAAACAACAAAAAACTGAAATATTTCCTCACATAACAATGACAAGCTCAATAACCCCTCCCCTAGAAAATGACGCAGCAAATTATCAGGGGCAGAATAAAGAGATGAAAATGAAGAATAGGAAGAGAAATAATACCACAAATCTTAATGGGTGCTTCAAGCTCCAATAAATTAGGTTGTCGCAAGAAAATATCCCTTGAAACTACGCAAAGCTGACGGATCTCCGACTCCGACAGCTGAACCTGCTTCCCTGGGCGGCCGCGAACTTCAAGGAGACGGTTGATTATGTCATCCAGAAGTGATTGCTCCATTTCTTCGCCTCAAGGAAACCGAAAGGCAAGTCCTTTTCGGATGAGGGACCAAGGCCTAAATGGAAACAGATTGAGTAGAAGACGAAGCGAAGTCGGAGTATAGGAACGGCATGCCTTTGGTGGAACTGACCAGTTTTGGAGTCAAAGTCGTTTTGCCCGCAGAAGGGTGTCGTTTCAGTCATCGACACAACGCGGAGTACAGAGGCGTGTGAATCTACCAAAGGCAAGTTATTTCGTAAAATCGTTTTCTTCTTTTATTCTGAATTTTTTCAACCTCATGACAAAAATGAAATATTTAACTCCATTAAAAAAAAAGAGATATATTCCAAGTTTCTATTTTTTTATTTTGGCCTGGGATATATTTCAAGTTTCTTTTTGGTAATATCTTGTTACGTATATAACAAAATTATGAACAATACTTTGTATTTTTTTTTTTTCATCTTAAACCAGAAAAGGAAGCCATATTTTAGAAAACACAATTTTGAGATATAATAGTATTAAAAGATATAAATAAGATAATTCCATAAATGTTATAATTATTTTTAATCTCTCTAATGATTCGCCTTTCTTTACGTGGCATACCTAAATGGAGCATTTGGCGTCCCACAAGCTTGTCATGATATTGCTCTCCACGTCTAGCGCCAATAAAGCAAACAAGATTTTTTGCTGCATCAACGAGACAGATTTACTTCTTGACCCTTTAATTTTATGATTCACAAGATAATATAAAAACGTCTAATTAAGCCCCCATTTTAATTCCACATAATTGAAATGTAATTTAATTTAACTTCCCATATTTAATGTAATTATTAACATATGAAACACTTTTAAAGTTAGCCTATTATATGATATATAATTATTTTTTAAATTTAATCTCTTATACATTAATAATTTTAATTTGACTATTCACAAACAAGTAGTTTTCTAAAAATCTACCGTTTATATAACTAACAAGCAATTTGTATATTATATAATAGTAACTAAGTGATAATCTATGAAAAGCATATCACATGCAATAAATTTACAAAAAATAATATTTATAACATATGCATTTATAGTAAATTCAATTAAGATATATTCGTGTGTAAAGAATTAAATTTAAAAATACTTCACTTATAAGAGATTAAATTATAGTAAATTCAATCAAGCGTACTTAATGAATACAAACATGAAATAATAAAATAGAGAGACCTATGTAAAATAATGTCCATGTTGGGATATACAAGTAAGGCAAACTAGAAAAAAATTTTAACGATCATTTTAATTTTGATTTGTTTGAATGATAATATGACGAACTATGTATTATAAATGAAAATAGAGGATGTAATATGATCGAATTTTCTTACATTCATGTAATTTTTTTATAAAAAAAAAAAAAAAAGAAACACTCAATTACCCGTACAAAAAGAAGACTATTTTTTTTTTTATAAAAAAAGTATTACACCACTGGCCCAAAAACAAGAACTAACGACAACCAGAACAACATATCTGACAAAAAAGTTGAAAAAGATAGACCAAAACAACGAATTTCAATTTCCACTTCCAAATTGGAAAAGAAAAAAAAAAAAAAAAAAAGAGAAGAAAAGCGCAAACTAGAACTTGGAACCTAGTTAAGTTTCCATGGGAAACGAGGAGTGAAATGGAGGAAATTCATGTATCAACTACATCATTATCAATTCACGGGTGATTGTCAAAATACCAACCCCATGCAAGCCTTACCAACAATTAATTTGTAGCGCCAAACAACTTATAACTCTAAGAGGAGGTTGAACTTTCTACTCCCAAGAGTTGTATAATTCTTAATCCTAATATTTTGTTATTTAAAATTGCAAAAATAATGTCTTTCAAAAGCTTTTCAGAGAAAATAAAAATCAACCGAGGTATCCATCTATACATTAAATCAATGGTTATCTCCTCTGAGAATTAACTTTGAGCTCCATTTCTATTTACTAATAATATGCACTGAGAAAGAGAAGAATGATAAAAAGTCTGGACAATATCTTTTGTTTCATGGAGTTTGTTGGAGTTATTGAACTTCCTTACTCCAAATCGAAACTAATAATGCAAAATAAGTTGGTGAGATTTGTGGTACTTGGTAAAGTCCATTGTTTTATTGTCTTTTGTCATTATGTATTATTAACGCTGCGGTATCTAGTTTTAATTGGTTAACTCGCAGTCGTAGACAAAGAAAACTCGACCATAATGATTGTCAGAGAGACTGTTAACAGGTACAGTTTTTTGATCTTGAGTGGAAGAGTCTTGGCTTCAATATTAGAATAAGTTGACAGTCATAACATGGGTCTATGTTCTTCTCGAATTTGAATTTGTAATAGAATAAAAATAAAAAATATTTGTTTTGAAAGGGATTGATACCCTAAATAATAATAAAAAAAAAAGTCTTTTACTGCAGTACCACATATCAAAGACAAAGAAGGAAGCCATGCTCGTGTTCCATTGAATTTGAACCCATAATCAATCACCTCAGCATATGGCATACATTTTGATCAACAGTGGGTTGTTATGTTTGACCTCAAAGTAATAATCTGATTGAACATAACCATACCCATCTCTCTCAGTATAGAAAGAAAAAACTACAGAAAAGGAAGGGAAAGAGGATATAATAAAAGCGAGAGAGAGAGAGAGAGAGAGAGAGTTGGAGTGGATCGAGGAAGAAGCAGCTAGGTAGAGTGGTGGGACAAAGAAAGAAGATAGTCCAAATAGTCAGCCCCTAAATCCTGCAACACAAGCTGCTGCTGCTGCTGCATATCGATTTTGACGTTGATGGAGTGGGACTTTCTGTGAATGGAGTGCCTCTTCTTTAGTTCCAAAACGGGAGAGCAGCCTTGATGGAAGGCACAGTCCATGTTCTGAAGGGATTGGTGAACGAGGTGGGTGGGGAAATTCAGAACAGCGTTCGCACCTCGCATTGCTAAGGCTGCTTGGTCGTAAGCCAAAGCTGCAGCCTCTGCTGTGTCAAATGTTCCTAACCACACTCTCACTCCATTCCTCGTCGAGTCTCTTATCTCTGCCGCATATTTCCCCCACGGCCTCCTTCGCACCCCTCTGTATGCAACTCCTCCTCTCATATTATCAGACCTCACCTCTTCCTGCTCTCTTGAATGAGACGATGATTCTGCTGCTGCAGAGGAGGAGTCTGGGGCTGCCTCTACCAGAAGTTGGTACAGAAGCATTTCCTGGGAGTCGTTTTCGTTGAAGGGAAGGGGTTGGTGGTTCTCACACGTAGGGTCGAGAATAAAGGAGGATGATGGATCCATTAGCAATGGAAATAGTTGTGATAATTGTGTTGTGTGAGGATCAGTCTGTCTTTATATAGGGAAGCACAAGGAGGGGAGGGAAAACAACAGTTTGAAACACAAAAGGTGGTGAAAACAAGGGAGGATTGCATGAATGCATTGCGCAAGGCGCTACATTATAAAAGATGTGGTGGTTAATGGGACCCCAATAAAAGATGAGGTTGAAGCACGTGAGTCAAAAGGACTCATCGCATCCTATGGCGGCCCGGGTCAAGTGGGATTAATTCAACTACATATCAAATTAACCCGTATGTCCATTTTGGTTTTGGAAGCATTCAGGCCTATGCCTCTTTGGCTTTTTGAACTCCTAACACTACTTTATTTTTCGCTCTAGAATTTTCAGGATCTTATATACATCACCTATGGTGTTATATTCTTCTCATTAAGTTTAGCTCGTGCACAACTCAATGTTCCTCTTTATTTTTCAGACTTGAAGAATTCACTTTAACCAAGAGCTTGAAATAAGATGATATGTTCATGTATAGGTATATAGTTATAACACAACCATATTCGAAGAAAACTGATGAACAAACTTGATCCTGCAGTTCTACGTAGAACTATTCATGGTCCCCGGGCATGAATAGATGTCCTTCCATCTATTTTGAGGATTGTTTTATTATTAATCTGTGGCGTTGATCAGCACTTGTTTTTTGACTTTTACCAAACAGTAGGGGGATCAATTAGCAAGCCACAAGTTTACAATTCCATCGCACTAAAGCTAAAAAGGAAATGATTCTTTTCTACTTTCAGCCATTGTGCCATTACCCGACTTTGACTCTCTGGACAATATTTAACTCGTATTTTCCTTTCTATTTGATATATACTTCTCCCGAAAAGAAAAAAAAAAATAGTTTTATGATTTTCGTTTTCTTTTCTTGGACCTAAACTATATGGCACCAAGATCAATCACGCAATTTCTAGAAAATTACGTTTTGGACAAATTATCTATTAACGTTTTGGAGGAGATGCATGAATCTATCAAGGTTTTGGACAAATTATTTATAAACTGCAAGCATTGATTTAACGTGATACGATGTCATTGTACAAATGTATAACTTTACTTCTTTCCATCACGTGGTCAAAGCACCAGTATTAACAGGTTTATAAACAGATGCAAAAATTAACTAATGCTGGACTTAGTTAGTTTAGATCATGTGTCCACACAATACCATCGGTCTCTCTTTGCTTGTAACCTCACGTGCATGAGCTTTCAAAATTTTCATTGGATCACTAACTGAACAGTATCAATTAATCTTAAAGGCAAATTAGCAATACAAGAGTTTTCAAACTTCTTCAAAGCGATAGTTATGTTAAAACTTGGAAGTGAAAGCCGTGAGACGCTATCACATCCAGAACAGAGGAAGTTGTCTTTGAATTGTACTCCATCTTGAATATTCATTCCTAGTTTCTTTTCTGTTCATTAAGATTCATTAAAGCCTCTAAGACTGAAGCGCATAATATTCGATTCATCAATCATGTACCCTTATATCAATGTAAAAAATTTAGTGCAAGTGCTCAATTAATATTCCAAAAAGCTGGTCAATCTTTGCTTTATTTTGGTGAAATGGCAAGGGCTGACGATGCGATGATGAAGATTGTGCCAAAAATAAAGATTCAAATATCCTATAGGTAGTGGGTCAAACTAACACTTACTAGGGATTTTATTAAGCTTCTAGAAAAATCTGAGTTCAAAGTTTCCACTGAAGCTGTGGTCAAAAGTTTCAATATGGATAATGAGATATACATGGTGGTGGATCCCTTTAAGGTTTTATTCCATAAGCTGGCTTTGCTATTTAATATTTTGTTCATTCTTAGTGTGATTGCATATAGTAATTAATAATTCATCTTGTACCCATTTAAAACATGACCTGGATTTGTGAAAGAACCAACCACATTTCAAGTCTGCTTGATATATCAAAGTTATGCCCTTCCTTCACCAGTTCAAGGTAAATAATAGGTTTGGCCAGAAGGAAGAAAAAAGAGAGGCGAAAGTGATCAGCATTCTCTGCGGATTAGAAAGTTGAAGTATTTTATAACAAAAATCTCATTTTAGCCTCGGCCCATTTCTATTTTGGTCCCTCAATCAGTCAAAACCAATTCAATTCCCCACCGAACTGACCATTATTCAAAATCGTCCCTCTATCCTTCTGCCTTCAAGTAGATGATAACATGGCCCGTGAAAAACTGATGTGGTATGTTAAAGCTAGTTGGGATTAAAAATTGTCCATACTACATGCCACATCAGATTTATACCGACCAAAGCCTCAACCAAATAACTTGAGAAAACCTTACCCCCTTTCTTTCTCCAAGGTTCTCAGTTCGCACAACGGCGTCCTCCTTCGGTTGTCTCTTCTATCGTTGTCGTCCTTCTTTCATGTTGTTGAACGCTTCGCACTCTATCGTCCTTGGAGCAGGAAGGACGACGATGAAGGATTAGCGCAGAGAGGAGGGCATACAAAATCGAAAAGGAGGAAGACATGAAGGATTCATATTGTTCACCAAGGTAAGAGGTCGGAGATCTGCAATATGTTAGATTCAGGCTAATATATCTGATTAATGGCGGGACGAGGACGATGGGAATTAATGTAAGAAAGGCTAAATGCACTCTGAGTTGGAATGCAGGGAAATATTAGTCCTAGGGTTTTATGTTTTGAAATTCGACTAATTTTTTTTCTGAAAGTGATTAATAATTTTGATGAATGATTTTCTTTGTCTTGGTGCCATATTTGGAAGAGTGAAGAGACATGAAGTTAGACTTTTGTTCTGCACTTTTGCTTGGTGAGTGATTAAATATGCCAACAATGAAGAAAAGAAAAGGATCAAACTTGGTCAAAAGGCAAACTTCAAATTTTTTATCATAGTACCAGTAATATAGGCTTTGTTTTCCCAGGGGTGGAATGTGATCCAGTTAGCTCTTTGGTAAAATTTTAAGGCACTATAATGACTAGCTTTGCAGTTTACTTTTCTTTTTCTTTATATATATTGAGTAGTGTCAATTCTGTTCAGTTTTCCATTCTACAAGACTAAATTGGAATGTTAAATTTTTATTAATGTCTTCTTCATACTTAATTTGGTGTAAAGTAGTATTCCAACTTAGAATTCCATATTAGTTTACAACTTGCAATGCATATGCAGATGTTGTGGTTGTCATGTGTATTTTGTGTACGGAAGTTTAAATCAGTCCATGTATGTTATGACTAGATTGTGGGAAATTACTACACTAGGTAGACCATATAATATGATGTTTGATTTCAGGCAAGAACAATTATGTCACAATTATATTTTAGGTTCATATATTATGATGTTTGAAATTTAGCTTTCAAGCAAAGACAATTATGTCACAATTGTATGTCAAGTTCAAATATTATGAGGGTTGAATTTTGGTTTTGAAGCGACAACAATTATATCATAATTAGATTTCAGGTTCATATATTATAATGTTTCAAATTTAGATTTCAAGAAAAACAATTATATCTCACTTGGTTTTCAAGTTCATACATAACGTTTGGGAATGACCCTCACTTATTTAGATTTTTGAACTTCAATTGCAATGTTTAAAATTCTCAAGTTGAAATATGAATTTCAGATGGGAAAAAAAGTTCAAATATATGGAATCTGGCCAATACAAGATAGGAAAATAAAAAACGCAATGCTTAGACGAAGGATAGCTATTTTATGTAAAACAAGTTAAAATAATCTGCACACCCCTTGTCATTGCCTAATAGAAGATAAGTAATATTATGGCACAACAACTGATAGCATACCAAAGGGTTCTCAAACAATGAAGTCATGTTTTAAATAAAAAAGGATCCAATGATATCATCTTATTCTTTAGTTCTGAAAAAAGTATCAGTTAGTTTTGACATATTTAATTAGTAATTAATGTGATGTATTAGTTTCAATAAAATTATTTGAAAAAAATAGTAAAAATTATTAAAAAAATAGTGTTGTTAAAATTGATATATCAAATTAACTATTACATAAGTGTACTTGGATCAGTTAATATTTTTCCCTTAGTTCTAGTTCGGCTTCCGTCAGATCTGCTACCAGTCTTCAAGCTCAGTTTCTTCCCCTGCTTGTTCGCACACTCTGCTTTAATATTAATCTCTTCCAATATCATGTCACTTGTATCCAATGTACTGCGAAAATGGTGAAAGTCATAAATGACTTAAACCTTATTAATGATTTAAAATTCCACTGTTAACATAAAATAATAATAAATAATAGTTTTTGGTCCTCACGTTACAATCAAATATTATGGTAGCTCCTTATAGTAAGAAAGAAACATATCTACAGAACAATATAAACAACAAAGTAATTTTGTAGTCATGCAAATCCTAATAATAAGTGCTTTACAAATCATAATAATTCATTTCAAGCTTGAAATAATTTTTTCTTACATGCGCTTAACATACTATCAACAATTAACTAATATGCTATGAATTAATTGTAAGAATTGAAACTTAATCTCACTGCAAAGGTATAAGATTCTCACAAGAGGTTATATACTTGAGCTTTTATTTCATAAGCTAGTTTTTGAACTATACTTTTTGCAAAAGATTTTACCAATAGTATGACCAGAGCCTTCTAATATAATTCCAAGGAATGTTAAAACCTTAACACAGTGCATGGGATTAAGTCCTAATGATAGATGTGTATCAATGTATATGAATCTTAACTTGTATGTTTACCTGGATGAACTGGCTTTTGAAATGGAGTTATTCCAAAAATTTTATCATAAAAATGCGCACTTTTCAAGTTTCCCACATAGGTATTAGTATGTTATACATCTAATAGCTCTTTGAACAAATGGTGAACACTTCAGAGCTCTCACATGTTTCATATGCACCAGCCTCCAAGTTAAAATTAATTTCAAGTCACATACTAAAGCAACTAAGACATATACAGGGAAAAAGCAACAGAGATCTCACATGGGGAACTTTGCGACCACGTTATATTACTGAAGTTTTCACTGTAAAACACTGTAGGGCAAGAACTCGTTTCACTTTATGCAAAATCCTTGTATGGCCTCTTTACACTACATTGACATGCCTACCTACAGTAATATAATATACATCACTTATTCCCACCATCCCACTGTAGTACGAAGCAACACCTCCGCAGAAAGAAGGAGATTGAGAATCCTGGGGTCCTTATTTCTTTCGTCAAGCCACAAACACAGTACCTTCGTTTTTCCTATTTTCTTTGAGTTGGAGCTTCGATTTTCTACTGAATGTATGAGGTGGATTCCAGAGTGTTGGATTGAAGCTGTTAGAGTAATGAGGATATTGGTTTGAAGCCGAATGGGTGGCGCTAGAGCGAATAGGGGCGACACAATGACTAACTTTGAATTAGGGTGAAGCATATTATGATATAGATTTCATTCTCAATTGTAAATATATGTAAGCGTCGGTAAAGGTGAGTGTCCATCCAATCTGTCATCCCGGTACCCAATTAATGTCCCACTTCGGTAATTAACCGCCAGCTTAGCGTTCTCTTTATAGCAAATTGATGACAGGGATGGCTTCGACCATATGATTGGTGAGTAGGGGACTGATATAAACATTGAATGACATAACGACCAAAATGGAGATTGAGCAGTCAGAGGGACTAAAATAAAATTTTTGTCAATATTTTACTATAGTCAGTTTTTTGGAGATGCAGATTAACATGAACTTTTAGGATGTGTTTGGTGACAATTCACTTAGAGGGAATAAATAAATGTTTAGGAGAAATTAAATCATTTTTATTTTTTTAAAATAATTATTTAAGTGCTTAGAGTGAAAACACGTGTATTTTTTAAATAAAACATCTTGATGACTAAAGATTTAAACTTAAATGCTTAAAAGTAATTTTTAGTAATTTATAAAATATCTTAATAATTAAAAATATTTTAAAAAACAGTAAAAAAGATAAGATATAATCAATTTATTCAAGTTTAAATAATTTCGATCCTACATTCAATCCTTTTTTATTAGAAAAAGCTTTCAATTATAATAGAATTTTAACTTAAATAACCTAAATATTTATACCAATGTATTTAAATTTTCACTTAACTAATCCTTAATTGACTTTCTGGATTTACAATGTACACTCAATAAATTCAGGCTCTTGAAAGCGAAGGGATATGAAACTGGGCATAGATGAATAATAATAGAATTTGCTCTCAGATGATTTTCTATTCGATTCTTGCTAATTTTCCTTCTGCAAAGCTTTCTTTTTATAAATCTAAGTCTGATGACTATTGCAATTTGAATTGATGTTCATTTTAATGTATTTGAATGTGGGGTGCTGATATGGGGGAAGAGGATATTAGATCTGAACTTTATAGCTTCCTTCTTTTGCTTTTTGAACCACGGTTTGAAATTGCGGGCTGCAACTTGTGATGTGGCTGCAATTTTGCGGATGCAGCCCAAGTCACATGCGCATCAAGCTGCAATTGCGGTGTGACCCTGAATCACAGGATTGGGCCACAATGAAATGGTGTTGCGGTGTCAATATATATAGAAAAAGAACACGGATTTCAGCCCGCGAAAAAAGTGAGTTTTGCATTGGGGAGAAAGTAGAAACAGCCGACCCTAACTCAAAGATTCTGATCGGCATAGACATAGCAGAAATCAAAGAGAAGGAGGACACCCCAGAATCCCACATCAGAGGAGAAAGTAAGGATTAGGAATAGTGAGAGCCTGAACTCCTGAAGAGAGTAGAGTAACATCAGAGCACCGATCTCAGCTGCAAACCTGCGATTTTCTACTCCAAGGTAAGCTCTCATCCTCATCCATGGCTTGACCTGTCACTGCAAATGGGGGAGAATAGAGGAGTGAGAATCTGATAGAGAGTGGAGAGTGGAGACCGATGAGCTCTACAAAGATTTTATTATTATTATTATTATTATTATTATTATTATTATTATTATAATATAATACATATTCTCTGCTGGAGTGTTGGTTAAGCGATAAATAATATATTTTAAAATTTGAAAGTGGTGTGCGCCCACGCAAAGTGAGGTTGTGAGCTCTGTGCTATGTCTATGAGTATATATATATATAATAATTGGACTAACATATATCTAATGAAACAATTAGATTGTTATATTAATATAAATGTAATTGAAGATTTAAAAATAAATGATTTAAAGAAAATCTTTTTAAATAATTATCCAAAAAAGTTAAAAAAATATTAGAATTTATACCCCCAAATCAAATTATAAAATGATTACAAGAATTAGAAAAATTTATTGAACAAAGAATTTATGAGTTAAAGTTAGATATTAGTATAATGAACAAGAGGTAGAAAATATGAGGACAGAAATAGAAAAATTGATTAGCCTAGTAAAATAAGCATCAGGAATAAAAGATAGAGCAAAAGAAAAAGTAATCAAAATATAACACAATAATGAAATTAACACTAGGACAACCATGAGAAAAGCTTTATTTGGAGAAAAACCAGAAAAAGAAATTAGAGAACAAGAATTAAATGAAAATATGCAAGAAACCAGAATTATAGTAGGACAATTGCAGAAAGGACAAGAAGTATTGAACAAAAATTTATGGTCAATATATGAAGAAATAAAGCTAGAAATAACCGATTAGGAACTAAAACAAGACTTATAAAAAGAAGTAAATAAATATATTGTAAGGAAGAAGTCAACGACAATATTACTTTAACAAAAGATGATTATAGAGTAATAGAGTTCGCATGTCAATTAGGATTCGATATTCTAGGATTTATAGAAAGATTTCTCCCAAAAAGAAAAGCTTAGAGAAAAGAAATCAATATGTTAACATTAGAAGAAATTGAAGATATGGAACAAGAAGAAATAGAAAATAGAATGAGAAGTGAAGCAGGAATAGAAGCCATTAGAAAAGAATGGGAAAATACGTTAAATATACACGAAGACTATCAAGATTCCAATATATCATTTGAAATAAATATGAATCAAACACAACAAACAGATTAGTACAAAGTAATGTAACTCAACAATAACAACAACAACCATCATTTAGGCCTCTAGATCTAACCTGACCTGATTATATGCAAATCGACCTAGAGACTAATATTAGAGAAGAAAGAAAAGGAGAAGCAAGTAGAGACACACTAAGACATAGAGAATCTACTAGGACAAATACCTCATAATTAAGTTTTATATTCGATACAACATACGAACCATTAGGAAGCCAGATTAACCTCACCAGATTAAAACAATTTGAAACAAAATCAATACCAAATGCAGGAGTATGATTAGACTTAGACTGTAAAAAAGACGATGAAAGAAAATTAGAAGAATGGGCCAAAGCCCAGTTTATAACATTAGCAAATAGAGGAGTAGACACCCAATTGTCTAGCCTAATCATAGAATAAGTTTGTAGGAAATGTACATAATTGGTGGAAAAGCTGAAGTCAAGAATTTAGAGAACAAACTAGATATGTAGCATCGTATAATACCAAGAAAGAATTTTATGCTACTTTAGTAAGACAATATGAACAAGTATTAAGAGTCGAATTCTTAGGTAAAAGTGTAGGAGCCGAAGAAACAATTAGACAAGAAAGAGTAATCCAATATCTATACCAAATATGAATATGTACTTTAGACCCTGAAGACATAGATGGATATATATATATGTGAATTTAGCAAATATTATTACCAGGCAAAATGAAAAACATATGCCGATAGTAAAGTCTTTTTAGACTTATTTTATAGAAAACTACCTAGAATATTAGGTGACAAAATTATATGAGACTATTATAATGCTATATCAGATATACCAAACTTAATTCCTTATATAGACACTTTAGGAAGAAGAAAAGATTATTTGAGAGAATATTTGTCAAATAAATGTAAGGAAGCATGGGAAATACACAAATATTATATGACCAATAAATTAGTTCTAAAATGTGGAAAACTAGAAACACCACACCAATAGGGTTATAAGCCTCCCAAAACATATAAATCCCAAAAGAAAAATAAATATGTAAAAACTTATTCAAAACCCTATAAAACATATAAAAGATATAAATTTAGAAAATACCCAAGGGAAAAGTTTATTAGGAAATATAAACCAAGAAAATGTTTCAATAAAGGAAGAAAATTTAACTACAAGAAATATCCAAAGAAATGCCAATGTTATAATTGTGAAGCATTAGGACATATATCGATTGAATGTAAAAGACCAAGAAAAAAGAAAACTATAAATACTATGGAAGCAGCAGAATTAGAACCAATAGAATTTAACAGCTTTCCTATAGAAAAAGCATATGAAAGTGATATAGAAATATATAAGATCGAAAGAATATCAGATTTAGAAGAAAGTAGTACAGATGCAGAAATAGAATAAGAATCATTAGGAGAAGAAAATAAGATTAACATAATGCAAGGAGAGTCATCAAATCAAATAGAAGAAATACAAGAATATGAACAACATGAAGAATTTAGAAATCCTGAGGAAGGAATAGTAGAATGAAGAATAAAATTTAGAAAAGAGTAATATGATAAAATTAGAAATAAAGAATTAGATATGTCAATAGCGATTTATCTAAACAAAGTATAATATCAAAAATTGGTAAAATATTAAAAACAAAACAAAAAGAAAAATATGCCTATGTAGTCTTGCAAAAGATATACCCTATAGAAGCAACACAAACAGAAGGAGTATTAAGAATTCCACTAATTAGCAAATCTATCATAGATCATGAAATAGAAAAATTAGATATAAAGGATGATATTACTGAAATTTATATTTCAGGAATGCAACTAATGATAAAAGCTTATTTCCAATCAGGAATAGATATCTCTATAGAACTATTAATAACAGACAATAGAATTATTGATAGTATACCCAATAGTATATTAGGAGCCCTAAATGGAAACCTAGTATATCAAAAATTAAAATTTACATTAAATACAAATTTTGCTATCTCTAGAGCTGAGATAAATATGAATAAAACCTTAATGGTATACCATAAATTAAGAGGAATAAAAATGCCCCCAGGAAGTAAAATCATTAGTATCATAGGAATGGTAGGACTAGTATTTTCCCATGAACATAAAATCTATAAGAAAAACCAAGGTAAAATAAGAATAGGAAAAGAATTTATGCCAGTCTTAGAAGAATTAAAATTAGATCCTATAAAAATTACTATTCCAAGACAACTACAACTAGAATTAGATAATACCCAAGAAATGAGAGATGATTACGAACAAAGAAGGGTCCAATACGAAAATAGTATAGGCAGACGAAGTATTAGGATTAATACACCAACAGATATACAAATCAATATTAACCCACAAAATTTAAGAAGTTTAAGTTACCAAGAATCAAGACTAGTATCTAGAAGAAGCTTTAGAATATCTAGTATAGAAAGAAATAGGTTAGCAGAAATACCACTAACAACAAATCTAACAGAAATAAGAACTGATACCCCCACTATAGATTTGACAAATTCATTAAACATAAATTATGTATTAGTAGAAATACAACGAGAAGGATTATGGCTAGAAATAATAGCAATTATAGTTCCCTAACAAGAAACTAGCTTGATCCAATTAGAATTTACCAATAATGACATAGAAATAGTTGAACAAGGAACAAAAGCCAACATGGCACTCAGATTTGAGAAAAGAGAAATAATTAATCTCAAAATATGGGTAGATGAAGAAATTAAAGAAGCAGAAAGCCATAAATTAATTTTAGGACAAGTTTTCCTAAATTTAGTTACTTCATATAGAATCCAGAAAGACTGAATCCTTTTAAATATTAACCAAGTAGTAGTAATTCTAGGAAAAATAAAATTGGTTTAAAATGAAGTTGTACTATATCTTACTTAAATTCAATTATAATAAATATCAATCAAGAAAATATCACGTTATGGTAGATACATGAGCAAATATGACAACAGCTAAATATAATGTATTACCTCCAGAACAATGAAAAAAAAAGAAAAACTATAAAAATGACTAGTGCAGGAAAAGAAGTTCACTTCTTGGAATTATCTGCAGAAAATGTAATGGTACAAATAGGAAACTACGAATTAAAAATACCTCTAGTATACCAATACAATGAAGCCTCACCAGATATAATTTTAGGAATGGATTTTCTAGAGCTGTATATGCCTTTACATTTTACCCTAAAAGCTCTAGTCCTTACAACACCCTGCCAGCATCAGGCATGGGCTATAAGAATTTTAGATCCACAAAAGAGAACCGATACAGTTTTTAGGAGGAAAAAGTCAACTAAGGACGAAGTCTAATTTGTGCCAAATAAAGAATCTATAAATGAAGAAAGAAAGAAAATTCATAATATTCATGCAAATGTAAAAACAATTGAACAAAGATCAGAAGAAAATTATAGTGATAATCCCCTTATTCATTGGGAAAAATCAAAGCCTATAGCAAAAATATAACTCTTAGAGTATAGTAAAGAAATTAATAGTAAACCTTACCCCTGGATAGAGGAAAATAGAAAAGAATTTATAATGCATATTAACGAAATGAAGCAATATGATTTAATCCGAGAAAGCAAATCTAGATACTCCTCACCTGCAATGATTGTAGTTAAACACAGTGAAGAAAAAAGAGGAAAATCTAGGATGGTAATTAATTATATAAAAAATTAAATGAAATAGCAGTTAGAAATAGGCACCCAATTCCAAAAATAGAATTATTATTTAATCTCATAAAAGGAAAACAAATCTTTAGCAAATTTGACTGTAAATCAGGATTCTTTCAAATTAAATTAGAATAAGAAAGTAAGAAATATATAGCCTTTAGTACATCAGAAGGACTTTATGACTGGAATGTATTGCCGATGGGATTCCATAATAGCCCAAGCATATTCCAGGATTATATGATGAAATTATTATTACCAATTAGGGATTTTGCAGCAATATATATTGATGATATTTTAATATTTTCTGATAACAAAGTAGAACATGAAAAGCACTTAGAAAAATTTATGTCTTTAATAGAAGAAAAAGGATTAAATATATCACCTAAAAAAGCAGAATTAAGAAAACCAAGAATAGGATTTTTAAGTCATTATATCTCTAAAAATGGTATAGAATTACAAGAACATATTAGTAAGAAAGTTTTAGAATTTCCTGAAATTACAACTAAAAAATAACTAAGATCAATTTTAGGATTAGTAAATCAAGTAAAAATAGCAAGCAATATAGACAATTTAAGAATTGGTACGACCGAGTAAGAACAAACAATATGGATCACACTGAACCAACTAAGAGAAGAGTATGCGAAAAATTATTTGAATTCCCTAAGCATAATTGCAAATATTGTCAAGAATAGAACGATGAAGAATATACCCAACTTTCAAGCTCTATTGACCTGAGTAGCAACTAAGAAAAAAAGAAAAAAAAAGAAAAAATAATCCACCGACAAAAAAACACCTGCAGACAAGACTGACAAGCAATTAAGAAAAGGAAGCTGCTGACACCAAGAAGAAGCACGTGAAGAACATTTCCGAGACAACCAGGACAATTATGAAGATGGCAGACATTGAAGGACATCCACGGGGAACAAAAGTAATATGCAAAGCAACCTAAGGACCATTATCGGACCATTATCACTTCAACTTTGGTACGACACAATGAAGACCGAAGATTAAGCATCTCGTATAGTAGATTTAAGTCTATTTAAGTTCTTTAGTTTCTCATTGTAAGGCACACAGCCTTCGGAACTTGAAATCTCTTGAGCTTTTAGAGAATTCAACATTCTAGTGCCCAATCCTTTTCTTGTATATTTTCCTCCATTATCAATAAAATCACTGTTTAGCAAAAGCAGGCTTAGATTATAACCTAATTTTTGACCAATTTAAAGACAGGTCTGAAGGAACCTTGTCTTCTTTCATACAATGGTCTTTTACAGTACTTAATGTACAGACCTCCCTCCTTTATCCTTAAACTAGCACAACCTTATTTCGTTTCCTATGTAGGGTGTACTCAGGTTATAACTTAAACATGTTTTTTATGAATAGTAATCTTACCGGTAATCAAACAATAGGATCAAATTATTTCTATGAATTTTAGAAAATAAATTTCACCTTAGTTTCCCTATAAGGGTTTAGTTTCTCATACCTTAGATTTCTATAGATATTCTTCAATAATTATGGAGGGACTATAAACGGAAGATGAACTTTGAACACAATAGTAGTGGGAATGGAAATATTTTTATTGATAATGGAGGAAAATATGCAAGGAAAGGATTGGGCACTGGAATGTTGAATTCTTTGAAAGCTCAAGAGATTTCAAGTTCCGAAGGCTGTGTGTCTTACAATGAAAAACTAAAGAACTTAAATAGACTTAAATCTACTATACGAGATGCTTAATATTCGGTCTTCATTGTGTCGTACCAAAGTTGAAGTGATAATGGTCCGATAATGGTCCTTAGGTTACTTTGCGTGTTACTTTTGTTCCCCGTGGATGTCTTTCAATGTCTGCCATCTTCATAATTGTCTTGGTTGTCTCGAAAATGTTCTTCATGTGCTTCTTCTTGGTGTCAGCAGCTTCCTTTTCTTAATTGCTTGTCAGTCTTGTCTGCAGGTGTTCTTTTGTCGGTGGATTACTTTTTTTTTTCTTTTTTTTTTAGTTGCTACTCAGGTCAATAGAGCTTGAGAGCTGGGTATATTCTTCATCATTGTGTTCTTGTTGTGCTTACGGAACTCAAATAATTTTTCGCATACTCTTCTTTTAGTCGGTTCAGTGTGATCCATATTGTTTGTTCTTACTTGGTCGTACCAATTCTTAAATTGTCTATATTGCTTGCTATTTCTTCCAGTAGAGTAGATACAAGTGGTCAGACTAATGAAGTAAGTCCGTTGGGCCTCATCTTTTGTTAAGGTTCGGGTTAATTCATTCATAATAATGCATTTCTTGGGCTCTTAAACGTGATAAAGTAGAGAATATTTGATCATTGGGAATGACTTCCTTTTTTTCTTCTTCAAACTTGAATGGCTGTTTGGTGGTTCCGAATCTAATGAGATTTATAAGAGGATAAAATTTATCAGGTGCAAATTCAACTATGGTAGAATAGCACCTTATGTATACTTGATATTGGGTTACTATATCAAAATAGTGCTTAGAGGTTTCAATTAATGATTTAGGTAAGAGAGATATTTCTTTCATATTTGGGGAAGGATAAATAGATTGGATTAAACGATAGTTGAATAAAGTTCGGACTAATTCAGGATTTGTTATAGGGTAAATAATGGCTTTATTGATGACATAATGGGAAATAAACTTAATGGTGGAGTAAGATGTTGAAAGTTTTAAATTGATGTTATTTAGAGATTCGATTAATATGAGGAAATAATCAAAGTGTTCTTGGATCTTGGGGTCTAGATTTTTTGAAGGTCTTGGAGTTGGCTTTTGGATTTTTTTAGCTGGTGTTATTGGGCTCAGAGTTAGAGTCTTATTGATGGATTGGCTATTAGGCCTATTAGATTAGAAGGTTCAATTTTTTTTCCTTTTTTGATTTTGTCTAAAAGAGATTCTTTTTTAGGAGATATTGGATTTGGGCTATCTGGAGGTGTTTGTTGGTTTGGAGATATTGGACTTGGAATAGTGGGTTGGCTTGAAGAGTCGGCCTAGTTAAATGAACCAGATTTTAATTGATTTTCTAATTAGTTAATTCTTTCACCATAATGGTTTAATTGATCAATAATTAACTTTAAAGTGCTCGAAATATTTGTGAAGTAGCTAGAGTTTTGATTCTTCTCTATTCCCACGCTTACTTCGAGCATGGAAAGTCTGAAAGCTAGTTGTTCTATTGTTGGATTAGACGACTCTCTTGTTGGGCTAATTGGCTGAGCTTTATTTATCTCATTATTCGCTGGCTCCATCTCTGCTCAAATAATCAACAACTAAGTTATTTTTTCCTTTAATATATTCAACAGAATAATCATAATAAGCTAAATTACTTTGCCATTTAATTAGCATTTTATCAAATAATTTAGTAGATTTGATTCCTCTGTCTATCCAGTATTTTACTTTTGTGTTATCTGTCCTAATTATGAACTTTGAATTTACTATAAGTAATTCAAATTTTTCTATTGCTTTTACTACTACTAAAAATTCTTTCCAGTTAGAGTGGTGTTTTGATTGACTAGGATTAAATTTTCCACTGGCATATCTTGTAATTAACTCTTTTACTTCTTCATTTTCATGATATAAGGCTGCTCCCCAATAATTTTATGATGCATCCGTATATATAATCCATTTGATATTATGACTTGTGAGAATACTTAACTTTGGCAAATTCTTGCATAAATGTTTGATTTTTTCGATTATATACTTGCTATTGTCTTCCCACTTCCATTCAGAAGTTTCTCCAGCTAATTTTGTTATTTTTGAAGTATATTTGGATAAATTTGGAATATAGTTTCGAGCTTGATTTACTAATCCTAAAATTGATCTTAGTTATTTTTTAGTTGTAATTTCAGGAAATTCTAAAACTTTCTTACTAATATGTTCTTTTAATTCTATACCATTTTTAGAGATATAATAACTTAAAAATCCTATTCTTGGTTTTCTTAATTCTGCTTTTTTAGGTGATATATTTAATCCTTTTTCTTCTATTAAAGACATAAATTTTTCTAAGTGCTTTTCATGTTCTACTTTGTTATCAGAAAATATTAAAATATCATCAATATACATTGCTGCAAAATCCCTAATTGGTAATAATAATTTCATCACATAATCCTGGAATATGCTTGGGCTATTATGGAATCCCATCGGCAATACATTCCAGTCATAAAGTCCTTCTGATGTACTAAAGACTGTATATTTCTTACTTTCTTATTCTAATTTAATTTGAAAGAATCCTGATTTACAGTCAAATTTGCTAAAGATTTGTTTTCCTTTTATGAGATTAAATAATAATTTTATTTTTGGAATTGGGTGCCTATTTCTAACTGCTATTTCATTTAATTTTTTATATAATTAATTACCATCCTAGATTTTCCTCTTTTTTCTTCACTGTGTTTAACTACAATCATTGCAGGTGAGGAGTATCTAGATTTGCTTTCTCGGATTAAATCATATTGTTTCATTTCGTTAATATGCATTATAAATTCTTTTCTATTTTCCTCTATCCAGGGGTAAGGTTTACTATTAATTTCTTTACTATACTCTAAGAGTTATATTTTTGCTATAGGCTTTGATTTTTCCCAATGAATAAGGGGATTATCACTATAATTTTCTTCTGATCTTTGTTCAATTGTTTTTACATTTGCATGAATATTATGAATTTTCTTTCTTTCTTCATTTATAGATTCTTTATTTGGCACAAATTAGACTTCGTCCTTAGTTGACTTTTTCCTCCTAAAAACTGTATCGGTTCTCTTTTGTGGATCTAAAATTCTTATAGCCCATGCCTGATGCTGGCAGGGTGTTGTAAGGACTAGAGCTTTTAGGGTAAAATGTAAAGGCATATACAGCTCTAGAAAATCCATTCCTAAAATTATATCTGGTGAGGCTTCATTGTATTGGTATACTAGAGGTATTTTTAATTCGTAGTTTCCTATTTGTACCATTACATTTTCTGCAGATAATTCCAAGAAGTGAACTTCTTTTCCTGCACTAGTCATTTTTATAGTTTTTCTTTTTTTTCATTGTTCTGGAGGTAATACATTATATTTAGCTGTTGTCATATTTGCTCATGTATCTACCATAACGTGATATTTTCTTGATTGATATTTATTATAATTGAATTTAAGTAAGATATAGTACAACTTCATTTTAAACCAATTTTATTTTTCCTAGAATTACTACTACTTGGTTAATATTTAAAAGGATTCAGTCTTTCTGGATTCTATATGAAGTAACTAAATTTAGGAAAACTTGTCCTAAAATTAATTTATGGCTTTCTGCTTCTTTAATTTCTTCATCTACCCATATTTTGAGATTAATTATTTCTCTTTTCTCAAATCTGAGTGCCATGTTGGCTTTTGTTCCTTGTTCAACTATTTCTATGTCATTATTGGTAAATTCTAATTGGATCAAGCTAGTTTCTTGTTAGGGAACTATAATTGCTATTATTTCTAGCCATAATCCTTCTCGTTGTATTTCTACTAATACATAATTTACGTTTAATGAATTTGTCAAATCTATAGTGGGGGTATCAGTTCTTATTTCTGTTAGATTTGTTTTTAGTGGTATTTCTGCTAACCTATTTCTTTCTATACTAGATATTCTAAAGCTTCTTCTAGATACTAGTCTTGATTCTTGGTAACTTAAACTTCTTAAATTTTGTGGGTTAATATTGATTTGTATATCTGTTGGTGTATTAATCCTAATTCTTCGTCTGCCTATACTATTTTCGTATTGGACCCTTCTTTGTTCGTAATCGTCTCTCATTTCTTGGGTATTATCTAATTCTAGTTGTAATTATCTTGGAATAGTAATTTTTATAGGATCTAATTTTAATTCTTCTAAGACTGGCATAAATTCTTTTCTTATTGTTATTTTACCTTGGTTTTTCTTATAGATTTTATGTTCATGGGAAAATACTAGTCCTACCATTCCTATGATACTAATGATTTTACTTCCTGGGGGCTTTTTTATTCCTCTTAATTTATGGTATACCATTAAGGTTTTATTCATATTTATCTCAGCTCTAGAGATAGCAAAATTTGTATTTAATGTGAATTTTAATTTTTGATATACTAGGTTTCCATTTAGGGCTCTTAATATACTATTGGGTATACTATCAATAATTCTATTGTCTGTTATTAATAGTTATATATATATATATATAGTGTTTTTAAGTTTATGATTAAAAAAAAATTATATAGCTATCTTTAAACATGTGTATTTGTTATGATTTGGTCTCATTTTTTCTTGAGAGGAATGATTGAACAATATGATAAAATTTTTTAAAATTAAATTGTATATTTAAAATATGAAATTCAAAAATAAAATATATATTTCAAGACAAGTATATAATTAAGTTTTATTTAAATATTACTTGTTTTATTAAGCAAATATTATTGATCTTTTTATTTAGTGTTTGGTTATCTTGAAATAAAAATGTGTGATTATTAACCAATTCTTATTTTTACATATATTTTTTGTATTTTTAATTTTTTTGATAAAAATGCTGTTAAGAGAAGAATTTCCAACACGAAAATTAGAGAGGGCCTTTAGTGAAAATCCTGGATGGCATTTTGGAACACTTGTGGCTGGAAATCAAAACAACATAATTTGCAAACATTGTGGCAAAATAGTAAAATGTGGAATTACTCAATTGAAACAGCATATTGTACATTTTAAAGGTCTAAGTATCTAGTTGTCCTAGAGTGACAGATTCTATTTGAGAATGTATGATGAAACTTTTATTAGATACAAAAGCTATAGAAATTGATATAAAAAAACAAAAAAGGAAAGAAGAATTTGAAACAAGGTTGAGAGGTAACAAAGATGATGAAATGGAAGACTCTGTTGATGAGCAAATGAAGCAAGCCACCCAAGAAAGTCTCAGATCATATCATGAATAGGAAGATAGACAACAATTCAGATAATAAACAGAAGGGGAGCAAAATGTGTATGAAGAGGATGTAGGTAGTTTTCAGGTAAGGGCTAGTGAATCACAAGACATCCTATTTAGTTTAAAGTCTTAAAATGTTGATCTTGTAAGGAGTAAGAGTATGAAGCAGCCTAAAATTTCTTGTGGTTTGATGAAAACATTAAAGAAAAAAATTCGAAGAAGCGGTGTCAAAGTTTATTTATGAATGTCTTCCTATGAGCTTATCTGATTCTCCGTAGTTGCATAATTTAATCACTGCAACTGCTGAAATTGGTACAACAAGGGTTAAGTTTCCTACACCTTATGAAATTTCATATGTGTATTTGGAAATTGAATACCAATCCATAAAAGAGTTGATAGACGGATTAAAAGGTGCATGGAAAGAGTGTGGAGTAACAATAATGTGTGATGGTTGGACAATAGCATAAATCACATGCACATAATGAATTTTCTCGCTTATTGTAGCAAGGGAACAATTTTTCTAAAATCAATTAATGTTTCTTTTATTGCTAGCAGAAATACTAATTTCTACTTTCAATTACTTGATAATGTTGTTGAAGAAGTTAGAGCATAATATGTAGTTTAGATGGTTACAGATAATGAGGGAGCTTTAAAGGCGGCAGGTAAAAAATTGATGAAAAAAAGACCACATATCTATTGGTTACTTGTGCAGCTCATTGTTTGGATCTATACTTAGAGGACATTGGAAAGAAGTTCAATGTACAAAAGGTATTAGAGGATGCAAAGATGATAACATCCTTATATATAACCACATTTGGACTGTGAATTTGATGAAAGAGTATACTAAAGGTAGATAAATTATTCGTCTAGCTATCATACGTGCTATACAATTCTTGCTACGTGCAGCAAAAGCAATCTTTGAATGCCATGTTCACCTCAAAAAATTTTCAAAAGTCTAAATTTGGGAAGGCAAAATCTGGACTAGCACATGATGTGAGGAAAAACATTATGGATAATGACTTCTAAACTAAAGCTAATGAAATACTAAAAGCGTTTGAGTCAATTGTCAAGGTTTTAAGACTGGTTGATGGAGATGAAAACCAACTATGGGTTTTGTTTATGAAGTTGTTGATAGGGCAAAGCAATCTATACAACAAAATTGTTGTTATCACTCGCAATATAACGACATGATAGATAGAAGGTGGAAATTTTTAAATATAGATTTACATTTGGTTGGTAAGTATGTGTATATTTTATGTTTCCACAAAAATTTACATATTTGTGTATTAATATAATTTAAATAAATATTATTTCTTTTGTAGGTTATTACCTTAACCCTCAGCTTCAATTTGGAGTTGAACATTGGCAATTAGTTTATTAGGAAACATTTGAGGGAACCCGTAACGTGATATCCAAATTGCAAAGAGATGTAGATGATTAAATCAAAACTTTAAAATGGGTTAGTATATATGAATTAAAATGGTTTGTTATACATATTTATGATCTAATATTGTATGTTTTCATTACATTTAATATGATATTACCCAATTAATGCTTTTTTGAGATAAGAGAGAAACATTTGGAACAACACAAGCTCAATGAGCATGGTCTCAAATGGATCTTGGTAAAATTCAGTCTCCTTTTGTCTTTAAATGTAAATTATACAACTTTGTTTGGAAAAATTTAATTTCTTGTATTCTACTTTTTATTTGAATAGCTGAATGGTAGATCTTATTTGGCTTATTTGCTCCTTAACTTCAAAGCATTGCAATAAAAGTATTGAGTCAAACTACTTTAGCATCAAACTGTGAAAAAAATTGGAGCACATTTAGTTACATTCATACAAAAACAAAAGTATACTCAAGTATAAAAAATTACAAAAATTTGTCTTTACTTTCCATAATATGAAAGTGCACATGAGGTATAATAAAAGAAGAAGTCAAGAAGAGATTGAAAATAGTTTCAATCCAATTAATCTTGACTACATATTTCAAGAAGATGATCCTTTATCTCCATGAGTGGAAAGAGAAAAGACCCATTATTAGATGGACCTCAAAATTCATAATGGCTTCCAAGAATGGATATTGATGATGAGAGGTAAAAACAGGCGATGGTTTAACTTCAAATGGAGGTGATAGTCAAGGTGATAATGGTGGTTTAAGTCCACCAAGCAACAATAATAGTGGTGGTGCAATTGAAAGAGATGATAACTTAGATGAACAAGACCCATATCAAGAAATTTCATATTCTATGCGTGGTTAGGGTTTAGTTGTTGATATGACATTGTTTTAGGATATGGGTCCTAATGATAATAGAAGAGGTGGAAAGCAACAAGTTGATCCATTAGAAGATTCTTCATCTTTCAAATTTTCACAAAGTTTCAATTATTTTGGTATTGGTGAATCATCTTAAAATAGTCACAACCACTACCCATCATTCCATCAATAATTTTATTATCAACTTTATTATTACCGACTATCAAATTATCCTTATTATTAGCAACTAGAAAATATAAGTGGCAAATTCATTAATTATATTTTTTAACATAGAGCTAGACAAGGTGACAATGAAAGTGAAAGTGGAAATTGTGATCCTCCTAACTATTTTACAATGTGGTGATAAATATTTTATTTGACTTATTAATATTTTTATTATATATATTTTAAATTTCTTAATAAGTATTGATATATTTATATAAAATATATATTTATCATATTAATATACAGGTTATATTTGATATATTAAATGTATTTAAAATATATATATATATAAATTATATATAAATTTTAAATATTTTATGCAAGTTAAAAAAAAAATTACAGCCTTAGTAATCGTAATATGCATTATTGCATCTGCAACACTCACAGCAGCAAATGCAACGCAGGCTGACACGGAGGCTTGTCTGTGTGTTTCGTGCAGCGACAGAATGGATGTTTTCTTCCTCATTTCAGATGAAAGGTCAGGGTTTTCCTTCCCGATAGATGGCATCATGATGTTGGAGGAGCAATGAGGTCGAAGACTTCTTCAGAGCTTCGTTTGGCTTTGTTTATTTTTTTTCTTTGTCCTTATCCCATAAAGTTGCTGTCGTGAAGCAGAAGACGAGCAGCTACTTTTGCTTTGTCTCGGATGTTTTGCCGATGAAGTTGCTTTTTCTCCAAGTTACTTCCCTTCACATTGACTTGGCTTTTGAATAAAATATGCTCACTTGTCTTCTCTCATTTTCTACATCAGACTTCGGCCGATAGTAGTCTGTAACTTCATACTTGAGACACGAGTTACTCCATGTGAAAACTTGGGCTTTCAGGTCATTGATACTTGGGCTTGGGCTTTATCTGATAACAGGTCATTGTTAGGTCAAGATTATATTGTGAATTTCTTAAAAGTTGGGCCAAAATAATTTAGGATCACTTAACAAAGTTTTATGGGTTAAATTTTTTTTGGGGTCTCTGTTCATTAGCTTGGGCTAAAGTATTTGTATAAAAATAATTTAATTTAATATTCAAATTTTGTCCTATCAATAAATTTGTCAAATAATATTTTAGACCAAATTTCAAAATCAAAATGAGTTTCTTATCATTAAATACTATTTACTTTTTGTAAAATTATTGAACCAACAATTAGTACGAGATATATGAATGTATACAATATTATATTATATTGTGTGTATGTTTATGGTGTCATGAGTATGTATATATGTGTGCGCACTCATATGTGATGTCATATTGTCTATGTATGTACGAACATGTGCATAATTTGATATTACGTGTGTGATTGTATCATATTTGTAAGTGTATAAAGTCGTGAGCTTGATATTATGTCATGTATTTGATGTTGTGTGGTGTGTACTTTATGCTTGTAATCGTGTCGTGTAAATGTGTGCTTACCCGCACACGCATGTGTTCAGCATCAAATCATGTGTGATTGTGTTGTATATTTTTTAAAATTCGCACATTAAGTGTGTCTAAAAGAATAAAAACAAAGTTAAAAATAAAAATGATATTTTGATCTATGAAAAATGTGAATATTATAAAAATAGGATGATGATATCATGTAATATTTGAAAGAAAGTTTTTAAATTTTGTAGATAACAGAGCACAAATTTTCGAAGAGAACATATTCAAAACACTAGAATTGTTTGATATTACGTGCATGATTGTACGGTATTTGAAAGTGTATAAACTTGTGAGCTCGATATCATATCATGTATTTAATGTTTCTGTGGTGTATTGTTCCACACGCATATGCATATGTATGTGCTTGGAGTTGTGTCATGTGTACGTGTGCTTACCCACATATTTATGTGTTCAGCATTAAATCATGTTTTTGGCACATTAAAAGGGTGTCTAAAAGAATAAAAACAAAGTTAAAAATAAAAATGATATTTTGGTCTATGAGATATGTAAATATCATTAAAATATGATGCCGATATTATATATTATTTGAAAATAAAATTCTTAAATTTTACGGACGATGAAACATAAATTTTTAGAAAGAATACAGTTAAAAAACTAGTTTATTAGAGATAGAATTCTTTAAACTCATAAAAGAATTCCCATACTAAACACATCCTTTTATATACACACACACACATATAACAGAAACACAGTATTCCAATAGTAATTAGGATCCATCAAGTAGTAACCAATCTAAATCAGACGCTGTCATGCAACTTTCAGTAGTCCAGTTAAACCAAAGTAATACATTTACTTGACAATTTTAAGGTCTCGAAGAAAAATGAGAAGCGAACAGCAGTCAGTAAAGCAAGGAGATTAAATGATGAAGCTGGGAGGAATAGTAAAGGAGATGATAATGAGAACTAGGAACGAAAATAAGAGTGCCTGAGCATACTGAAAAGAAACTCAAAAAAGATCTGGTCTCCAACTTGTGTTAATTTGTCAAAAAATTTTCAGACAATGAAGGTCCGGACATCTATAGGAATGAGCAAGTTGTTTCTGGTCTATGCTAGAAAGAAGAAATAGATGGTCAGAATGGCAACCTTAGGACTAACAGAGCACAAAATGAGAAGACAGTCTCGCAGTACCTTCATTCATTTTTATGCTTACAAGAAAGGTTTCCTGCTGCTACAAGTAGGAGGCCAGATCCCGAAATTAAGCTTTCCAATACCAATGCATCCAACTACAGCAGTGACATATAACCACCATATGTGAATTACTGTTTTACAGTAACTTACAAAAGTCTTGACAGTATCTTTGACAAGGATGAAGAAAACACAGAGGAGGACGAGCATGGAACGTTCAGAGATTTATATCAAGAATACGGTCTTCCACACGGTTAGGCTCCATCAAAGGGCAACTATTCTTAACATGAAGCTGTCATACTACTTAACATGCACCTTTTCCGTAGCAGTTTACGGTCTAAATAATGTGTTTGTAATCAAAATCCATATTTACTTGAATGATAGAACCATATAAACCATATTGCCGTAAATCGTATACCGTAGTGATACAATACATTCCGCAAATAAAAAAGTCGAAATCCAAAAATCATGTACACGCGAATTACCTATATTGCTGCAACACAGTGGTGATGAATATAATTTATATATAAAACATCGCGGCAATTCCAATATATTATATGTATAGTTAACGCAATCATTAAATGTTGTGTATTTGAATTCATATTGATGATAATTTTTTAGTTATAAAACTTTTAAATTGGTATGTATGAATCTTAAGAGGAGACTCTCTTTGAGATTTTTTAAAAAATCTCATACATTTATGTTGGATACCATAATTCTATTTTATATAATGACAGTCATTGCTTTAATTACTTATTAAGCTTATCATCAAATTAAAAATTAAATTTATTAGATATCTACACATATAAATTTATAACTTTTAATATACCTTAAGCTCTACTTAATTTTAAACCAAATTATATTACTTTTAAAATTTGGACTTATGTTTTTATATAATAAAAAATAACATACAATTATTATAATCTTTTATATATATATATATACCAACATCACACTCTATACTTGTTATGATTTGACGAATATGCTGAACAGAACAAGAAATGAGAGAAAAGTTAACGTATTCTTTGATAACCATTCATCTGACACAGTCCTCTATTTATACAGTTCACTGGCATCAAAATGTGTCCATTTAAATCTGGATGTGAGAACAAAAAAAAAAGAAGACAAGTTCGACTTGACATTTTTAACGTCTTAGTTTATATTATAATACTGACCTGTAACTTTTTTAGATATATGATATTATATGTCCAATATAAGTATTCAATATTTATGAGATGTAGAGCATTCGATCAGCTAATAATAAGTAATTCGGATTCAGTCTTCAGATACATGGTATACGTCTAGTATTAATGGGCTAATAGAGTGTCCAATATCCGATATTCATATATAATAATAATAAGAAAAAACTAAATATATATAATTCGACATAGAAAAATCATATACACTACCAACTTTATTTATTTGCTAGATTAATTTTTTTATTCATAAGTAACAATTACAAAATTTTATAAAGAATCATTTTTGTTTAGGATCATAAGATGCAATTAATTATTAAAAAAGAATATCAATTTTTATAATTATCCTGAAGGATTTAAATTCATTTTATGACTTTTTAATGGATAAAATTATCTCCATACTTAATAATGTTTAAAACTCCTCTTCTACTTCTAATTCTTCATCAAGTTTTAATGTTTTCTTTCATCTTAGTTTTTCTTTCCCATTTTGAAATTTGATTGCAATCTGGACAAGAGAAACAAATTTTAAAGAGATATGTTATTGAAATGTAAAAGTTTTGTATTTTTTTTTGTGTGGACAAACTGTGATGTTAGTGCTTCCATTTGCATCTAAATTTTTATCATTTATAGCCCACCGTCTCTACCTTTTGTCAATAACATTGCTGCAGTAAGAAAGCGGGAAAAGCCAATTTTATATCTTAATATGAAAAACTCTTTGCTGCATATGAACAGTACCAAAAAAAATAACGAAGTCACCTATAATACATTAAATATGTAATAATAATAAAACATAATTGTAAATTTGGAAGTCTCAATGATAAAAATATTTATTGTAACAAGTAGTAGCAAAGAATATAAAATTAACAAAACAGGATAATAATAAATAAAAAAAAAGACCTTGGTATTGAAATTTGTGTGTTTTATTTACAAGAATTTATTTGTATAAAATAAGTCAACATTGACTATATTAAACAAGTAAAAATAATGAAATCCACTTTTTGGTTAGCCAGGAAACCTCAATGGTAAAATATGTATATTGTAAGAAATGAAAATGAGTAAAGTAATATATATGAAACATAGTAGTAACAAGCTTAAATTAAATTAGTAAACTTAGTATGTCTCATTTATAGTTAACTTGATTATATTAAGCTGTATGATACAATGTTGCTTTATACAAAACATTATAACAAACTTTTACCTTTTGATATTGTTAACTCAAAAATTGATTGTGAGTGGAAAGAAAATTATCCTTAGCATAAATAGATTAAAGAATAGATAATTCATCACCAAAAGAGATATTTTGCTACTTTCATATAGTGGAGATATTATATGGGATTCAAATCTGGGGCTCCATTATAACAATAGTTTGTGAATAATTATTGAATGTTATTGTATTTGTCACTACATTACTTTAAATTTTAAATTTGGTTGGACTCACAAGTAACTAATTATATTATTACAATGATTCATACTTTTTATGAATTATTGTATATGTAATTACTAATAAATTTTGCATTTATTATGACATTGGTTTATGCCTCTTACAAATCATGTTTGCTGTAGTTATTAAATATTTTTGTATTTGTTATCATATTAATTTTAGTAATAACGTTGGTTAGACTAACTAGTAATTGTTTATATTATTATTAAAATGGTTTGTATTTCTTACAAATCACATAATTATCGAATGTTTTATTTATTTATTACCACATCAATTTTAGTTTTAACTTTAGTTAGATTAACAAGTAATTACTAATATTATTACTATAATAATTTATGTGTCATACAAAGTTAGGTAATTTTATGAATTGAAAATCATAAAATAAGTTTAGGTCTTTTAAAGTAATTATAAAATTAAAATTTTCTTTTAATAATTAACTACATCTTATGGTAGTAAATAGAAATTTTTTCATTTTACAAATTTGTATTGCAAGTTCATCTAGCACATAAAAGAATGAGAATCAGCCAAGCTATCCAGGCAGAGAAAGGTGGCACTGCCAACTTTGGTGGTAGAGGCCAGTTGGTGAATATGTCAGGGAGTACGGGTTCCTGTACTCTGCCAGAACAGAGAGTTAGTCCATTGGTTGTGTTGTCAATGGGTGAACTCCCCCATATTTTATCAACAATTTGGATCATAGTAATTAAATCGTAATTCAAATTGTAAATCACAAAACTAAGTTTTAAATCATAAGTCATAAATCATATTGAATCGTATGATTTAGAGACATTGAAAATTAGTTAAAAATATATTGTATAAAGAATGTATGTTATAGACTTATGCTAAAAAATCATGAATTTAAAAAAAAAACAAAATCATAAATCATAATATATATATATGAGTTATGTTACTAAGTTAATCAAGCACTATTAGGATTTGTTAATGATGTTTCAATCTGTATCTATATTGTAGAATATAGATATAGATAATATATTATATCATATAGATAATATAGATATATCATATATCTTGTAAGATATATATAAAACAGGCTATCTATAAGTATTATAAATATGTGTCAAATGGGCCTCAGAGGAGTGACATAGTGTCCAATAAAAAAATATCCAATATGGGCTTCAGATTTCAACGGCTTCAAGTTTTAGTTTAAATAAGTGAAACCATAACATTTGCAGTTTAATGAAACCCAAAAAAAAAAAAAAAAAAGAGTAACTCTTATCTTCAACTTAAGGCAAATCGTATTAGTCACAAAGGACCCGTTTTGTGACCTGACGTAGCAACTTTATAGGAAACGCTAATGGCTGCAAATCGCTATTTCTAGCATAATTTTTAATAATTGAGACATACGATTCTAACTCCTTCATGATTCGTTCCACGATTAGCATTGTTTTGGAAGTAAATCAAGATGTATCGTATGGTTCGAATAGCGAATTGTGCGTTTTCTACTACTATGATTTGGATTAGTCCCTTCGAAATAAGAACTCATATTTTAAAATAATCATTCGAATGGACTCTCTAATAATATGCCCTTAAGCTCACTTGAGGCTAATGTGGACTAAATTTTCTAAGACGATGGACTTTACCGAAGGTTGCTTATCAATATAATGTTCTGTTGATTTGTAAGTATATAATCTCTCTTTTAGCTGGTCACTTTGGAACTGGGAGACCAAACTCTAAAGAAACAAATAAAACAAAGACTCAACTAGTAATATTTCTGATTACAAAATACTACAAATTGTAAATAAAGCAAAGAATAAAAGAACAACTATAAGCAAGAAAAATTCCTACCAAGCTACAGTCACAATGATGCCATGATAATGATTAACGTGTGATATGATAATTATAAGCTGCACTCATGGACATTGGTGATAAAATATAAATGGCTAAACACGTAAGCACAATTTATGAGAGATATATATATATACATATATATATATATATATATATATACACACACATATGTATATATGGTTGTCCTATATAGCTAAGAGACTTAAATGGGTCCATCTTAAAATACTTAGAGAGTTTTAACCAACCCATAATACAAAAATAAGTATATATCAATGTAATGAAATAAACTTACCGCTTAATGTGGTGAGGCTTCAAAACCAAAATAGATCACTCACAAAGAGCTCATCTAATGTTTCAATGATCATCTAATTTTTTGCTTGTACAGAGGAAAATACTGTAGGTTTGGGACTTCTCAGACAAGGCAAAGTTCCATAAAGAAATCCACCATACCTTATCACTATGGATGAACTCAAGAAAATAGCAGTAGACAAAATATCACTTTGCTGTGTTTAGAACAAAGGAAAGAAGTCAATGAGTTACGAGATCTTTACAGCTTTAGACATTACTGATTTTCATTGCTCTCACTTTTTCCTTCCTCTATTTTTTTTTTTTGTTTCTTCAACTTAGTTATAAAGCCATTATTCCAAAAGTGGTGATGGAATTTATTCACGACCACTTGGGGTGAAAAGTTAAAAGTTGATGTTTCTCTTCATTTACGAATTATTTTATATTTGGAAGCCTCCCACTCACGCTCTCACGTGCCATCTCATATTTAGAATTCCATGTGGATGTACTTGCCAAGTCATCGTCGAGGTGTCTGTTATGTAAATTCCGTTAGCCAGCACCATAGTAATGGCATCATAACAGCTATGAATGGTAAGGATCCATTGGCGAACGTTTTGCAAGTACTGGGAGTTATTTGAAAAAAGTAAATTATAAGGACCAATTTGCAAATGCAAGCAAATTATAGGGACTAAAGTATTATTTTTCCTGATGATTCAAAATAATACATGCAAGTTGGGAAAAATCGGAAGAAAAATTGGCCCTAGCCTAATTGTGCCGATACTTCATGATAGATGTTGACTTCGTTTGCCAAGTAGCAATAGGAGCCACTTAAGTTTCTGGACCATGATTCTACACATCCCATAACGAAGTCATAGAGTTCAAAATGGGAACCATTAAAAGAGGGGAGCTTAGCGGAATTAGCAATGCCCAATGAAGAAAAAAAAAGGAGGTCAATTCCTTTTTTAAGGTCTAGAAGAAAAATAAGAAGCGAACAGCACTGAGTAAAGCAGGTAGATTAAATGATAGAGTTGGGAGGAATAGTAAAGAAGATGATAATGAGAACTAGGAACAAAAATAAGAGTGCCTGAATATACTGAAACGAAACTCAAAGAGAATCTGGTTTCCAACTTTTGTTAATTAGTCAAAAAATTTTCTGATAATGTCCCTCTTTGACAATGAAGGTCCAAACTCCTATAGGAATGAGCAACGTGTTTCTGGTTTATGCAAGAAAGAAGAACTAGATGGTCAGAATAGCAACCTTAGGACTAATCGAGCACAAAATGAGAAGATAGTCTCGCTGCAACTTCATTCATTTTTATGCTTACAATAAAGATTTCCTGCTGCTACAAGTAGGAGGCCAGATCCTGAAATTAAGCTTTCCAATACAATTGCATCCAAGTACAGCTGTGACTTCTAACCACCATATGTGAATTACTTTTTTGCAATAAGTTGCGAAAGTCTTGACAGTATCTTCGACAAGTATGGAGAAAACACAGAGGAGGACGAGCACGGAACCTTCAGAGATGTATACGGTCTTCCACACAGTTAGGCTCCATCAAAGGGTAACTAATCTTAACATGAAGCTGTCAACCAACTTAAGTTACACCTTTTCCGCAGCAGTTTAAGGTCCACATAATGTGTTTGTAAAGAAGAAAAATGAGAAGTGATCAGCATTTAGAATGAAGAGATTGAGCATTACTGAGAACATGTCATTTTACAAATACAGGAGTGTGAAAATATTGAAACGACAAAGAGAAAAAAAAAGGTGCGTATTTTACAAAGAGTAAATGATAATCAGTAATTCTGGGGGCAGTCAAAGCCTAAGATGGTCAAGTGCAGGGGGGCCAAGCCCTCTTGAGTTGTAATAGGCAACGTAATCCCTGATTATTGTTTCCTTGTAAAGGGCAGGACTCTCCTCTGATAACAACTCTTTTATGGGACCATAGACCAAGTTAGAAGGTTGGAGATGAGTACTGAAGAAACACGCCACCGATATTCTTGGGCCTACATGGTTAGCTAAAACTCTGTGCTTGGCACTCTTAAATCTGTCATTAGAGAGAACCTGCACCACCAAAACAAAGCTATATTACTTTCAAGCACTTTCAGATAATACTGAAAAACAGAAGGGGTACTTCAGTTTGTACTTGCCTGAATAAGGTCTCCCAGATTGATAACCAAGGCTCCCTCCAGGGGCTGGATGTCAACCCACTGAGTTTGGTAAAGCACTTGGAGGCCACCAATGTGATCTTGAAGAAGAATGGTAAAGAAATCAGGGTCAGAGTGCTCCGTGGTTCCCATAGTTCTGTCTGGCTCTGGGCATGGTGGGTAGTAGTGAGAAATCAGAACACGTCCTTTTCCACATTCCATGTCTTCCAAGTGTTTGGGTTTCAGCCCCAAAGCCTCAGATAGCAACTCCAACAGGGTTAGTCCCAGCCTCTTCATATGCTCTGAGTAATTGATTGTTATCTCCCTACAACATATATCACTTCTAATTACAAGTTTCAAACCATCTGATTTTCTTATATTAGTTGCAAGTTGCTTCCGATACACACAACATTGAGGCGCCGTTAGTTTCATTTTCAGACATGCAGATGCCGAATATCTATTCTACTGGACAATAGATATCATTTTCAATATCCGAATTCAATTTGCTTGACGTTACTGTGCTTGAGAACGCATCAGACTCCCACAAATTTCAGTAGTCTGATAACTCATTAGTCTTTTCACTTTAATCAATAGACCTATGCATAGTGTGATGGGTCTGTTTTCTACAAAATACAGACTTTAAGCAACGAAGTTAACATGTTTCGGGAAATATCGTGTTTTTCACACCTTCTTCTAAAACATATAAAATTGAGCAGTAATTATGATGAGTGTTTTCGAGCATACCTGCAAGTTGTGGGTAATTCTTCAGGTTTTGGAGAATCTGGAGCCATGACACAACTCATAGTGTCTCTCCAGTTTGCTGCCTTTGACCGATAAAGATCAAAGTTACTGAAGAATCTAACTTTCCTTGAGATATCGCGGGAGTAATATTCCTTCTTCACATCATGTGGCTGTTCGTGAAATCTACGAATCCCTTCAATCATCTCATCCAGGACAAGTTTGGGGATCCCATGGTTCACAACCTGAAAAAAACCCCATGTTTCAGAGGCCACCCGAACCTCCTCGATGGTATGTTTTCGTCGAACACGATCTTCTTGCACTCGAGTAAGGTCTATCACGGGAATCTGGAGGTGGGTTGAACCGGATAGCGATGCCTTGGAAGAGAATCCATTGGTGGGATCTATGAAGAAGTGAGGGACTTTTGAGATACCGGAATCCACAAGTCCTTTAACACCAGCTCTAGTGTCATCGAAAGCCTTTAGCTCTCGTTCCCTATCACTTTCGGATCCACCCTGGGCTGAACTTTGTTGCTGCTGTGTATCCCCCATTTTTGCTTCTGCTATTGCGTTATTTTGGAATTGAGGGAACGGGAAGATAGTGGATCCGATGTCATATATGGCCCTCTGTGTGTAAAGGATATGGCCTGTGGACTTTAAATAAACACTTGGAATGCAGTTTGGTTTTTATCAGAAGTCGTCGCCACAGTAGTGAAATCTCAGTCTTCATCTTCGTCGTCTCTTGAAACGACAACAGACGGCCGGCGGAAACAGATAAACGTAACAAGACCGCACATTGACATATTTGCCATCAAACACATTTTGAAGTCAACCCAACAGTGAGCATAAACAATGCAAAAAAAAAAAAAAAAAGAGCGGAAGGCAATGATAAAATATAAATATACAGTCAGTGGAGTTGTAGGTCAAATAATATGACCGAAGATTGTGGCGACGAAGTCTGAAGGTATAGCAAGAAACTCAAGCCTTACTAGGCGATTCTATGTTGCTGGTAGACCCTTCGATTAGCTCCCCAGCCATTGAGGAAGAATCACACTCTGTACTCGTTCTGATTTGATGAATATGCATAACCGAACAAGAAATGAAACAGAAATAAAGGTTTTTTAAACTGTAATTCTATGAAAATATTATTTAATGTTTGATATCTTGTGCCATAATTGTTTGTTTTTGTTTTTATCTCAGACGCTTTGTCTTATTCAATTGCAATGTTACAAATAACGCAATTTAAAAAAAAAAGAAGTAAAAATTGTATACAGAATGGATAACTCTCATTTACGCATCTTGTACAACTTTTCCACTTCATACCACTTATTTTTTTATTAATTAAAAAATTTTAATTTTAATATTATTTTAAAATTTTTATTTTTTAAAGTTTACTTATTAACAATTAAAAGAACATTATAAATTTTATATTTAAAAATATATTAAAAATAATAATATTTTTTAATATAATTATTGTTATTGTTTATTAAATTTATTTTAAAAATAAAGGGTATGTCCCCCGCTCAACATATAGGGATCGGTCCTATCAATTTATGAAATGCTCTCCATTAAATTTAGGCTCGCAAATCTCTTGCAGTAGTAAAAGATTATGCAGTGATTTAATTGTCCAAAATTTATTACATTATTTTTTAAATTTAATTTTAATATATAATTTAATAAATTTTGGATTATTGAATCAAGATCCAATGTTTTAACATTTCCTAAAGAATATCTAGTAGCTCAAAGCTGCTGATGAATATCCTAGCTCCTAAATTTAGGTGTGCATAACACAATTTTTCATATAGAGTATATTATTTAGGTTGCCTTATTTATAACTTGGTGGTTGAATAAGATAAAATTTACTTTAAGCATTTAAGTAGAAAATAATTGTGACACAAGATGTCAAACATTAAATGATTTGATGTGAGCAAAGAGGATAAGAGGCGCAATGACATGAATGACAATCTGAATTTTTTTCTAAGTCCTATTACAAGACTAAAAGTCAAAAAGTTTTAGAAATCGTTGCAAATTTATTTTAAAAGATTATTAAAGAATAAGGAAGAAAGTCAGTTGGGTGAATTAGACTTGGAGAATGAAAAATTAGACTTGGAGAATGAAACTTAAGTTATTTATCTGATTCTTGTTCAACCCAATTGAAGTCCTAATTCATTTGGGTCAAGTCAACTTAGAATTTTGATACTAAAATAAGTGTTTTGGGTTTTATTGTAACTTATTTAAATCTAGAATATATATGGTTATATATTAGACTTTTATTTCAATGTCTATAATTATTTTTGGCCTTCTTTAACCTAATTAATTAGAGGCCAAGGAAGTATTTCGAATTAAGGTTTTTAAAGGAGTCTAAAGCTTATAAAAGAACTTGAACCTCAACTTTGTAAGATATTAAATTTCATTTTATCAAAGAAAACCTTCATTTTCTTTATTGGCTTAGCCAAAGTTCTATAAAGAAACATAACTTGTATTATTTTATTATAACAAAAATTAATTCTTAGTATCATAATGATAAATTTATTCTTGTTTCTAATCAACCTATCATTTATGTTTTCATTTACACATGTCATCTAAGAGTTCAATAAATTGGGAGTTCATTCAATTTTATGTTATTATCATATTATGCATTATAAGAGTTTCAGATTTTTCATTGGGGTTCTAGATCATAATTTCTTTATAAGATGTTAGTCAAGAAAACCGAAAAGTAATTGTGTTCTTTGATAAGTATTCATCTGACAAATCCTCTGTTCATACAATTCATTGGCATTATAATGTGTCCGTTTAAATTTGGATGAGAACATATGAAAGAACAAAAAAAGTTCGACTTGACTTTTTTAACGTCTTAGTTTGAATGACAAAAGTTTTATTTTAATTCCCACTAATCGGTTCATTTCCATATTGGTCCTAAACTTTTTCAAAATTCTAAATCAGTCCTTCACTCACCCAATCTTAAAAAAAAAAAAAATGTTAATGTGGCAAATTTATTACTAAGTTGGAGTAAAATTGTCACTCTCCTAGCCACATCAGTTTTTCTCTATGCCAAATCAGATTTATATGACCTATAATCCTACCTAACCCGCCATTGAAGGACACATCACACTAATCAGTCTTTTCCGTTGGTTCTTGCTCCATCATTTTTGTCTCCTTGGTCATCGTCGTTGTCCGTCATGGAGAAAGTTGGGTGTGTCCAGTACTTTTATTCAGTTTCTCCATGCTAACTTAGACTTATGGTGCCATTTGTTAAAGCTTGTTATAAAAGTTGCAGTTTTCTTTGTACAAGCTTAACCAGATAGCACCATATTCTTTTCACTCACTGCTAAAACCACGAATCACTTTTTTCTCATATTTTGAATTTATTACCCATTTTATTTTAATTTTGTACATTGATTTGATAAATTTATCCTATTAACTTTTCACGGTGTGAGGAATATCTCTAAAAGTGTACTAAAGTGCCTAGTAATCTTTGGTCTTTCCATAAGCAAGCTAGTTATAGTTGCAGGTAGCACATTGGGAAGTACATTTCCTTTCTTTGCTGTTGTTTATTCTCTCTCCTGCTTGAAAATATGTTGGAACAAGTCAAGTGTGCCCTGGCTCCCTTGGAAAAACTTTTGGAATTAGCTGAACGTAGTTGTGGGAAATTAGAAAGTAAAGGAGGCTTTCTTCCCTTAGTTTTCTATTGTATTTTTTTTTTCCTAAGATTTGACTTTAATAGTTGAAAATGGAAAATCTAGGTAATACAACTGCACGCTGTGTTTGAGATGATAATTTCTGATGCAATCCTGTTTACAGTGTATATAATGAATGAGACAACAAATGCATGATGCACTTTAAAATCACATGGTAGCATGAAAATAAATGATGAATTGAAAACATCATGTGCAAGCATGTGCTAAGGAAAGGATAATGATTCCAATACCATTTGTAGGTATACAAGATTACAAGTATGCTTAAACAGTTCCAATTATGATATGGCGCTGCATAGTTGAGTCATTAACACTTTTAGATGACTAGAATTTGTACATGCAGTAGAAAAGGACAATACACACATTTTATAAATAACTTTAGAAGTAGTTTATATAATTTGTTTATGTTCTCATATTTGGACAATTCCTTTGTATAGTTAAAATATGCAGATTTTCAATTTTTCAGTTACATTTGGTCATGTAAAATGGATTTATTCTGATTGCAGATAAACATGAATAACTTTGAAAATTGATTTAATATATTTCATTGACTGAAATGAAACAACTATGAAAAAGGAACTCAGAATTTGAGATATTCACACTCTTGTATTGGGATGCAAAATTTGTGAATTTAATAGATAAACTGAAGTAAATATGAATTTAACAAATAAACTAAAGTGTTTTTTATTATAAGACAAATGCAGGATGGAGGGCATGACGAAGGAGAGAACTTGCTTGAATTTGAGTTGTGCAATGCTGTCATGTTGGAAAGTACTGTATACATTTTGTTTATAATGGAAGGGGGAAAAATAAAAAATGTGAATTAGAATCAACCATATCTGAAAAGCATGTGATTTAACCAACATAAGGTTAGCATGTCAATTGCTATAGGGACAACACATAAGAAAATATTTTAACCTTTAGTTATTAATGAGGAATTAGTTCTATACAAAATTAGAATTATGAGAGACTAATTTAACACAAGTAATTAGTGAGGAACCAAATTATCTTATAATATAAAAGAAAGAAAATAATTTAATACTTTTCTCAATGTGAGAACACATAATGAAGGAGTTTAAGGATAAAATTTCAAAGTCTTATAACAGAGTACTTCATATTAAAAATAAATTTGGTCATTTAGACATTCAAAATAATTTTAATAATAAAAAAGTTTTAATAAATATTTTAAACTTATAATATTTACCTTTAATTTTTAAATAAATGAATATAAGTATAACCAAGTGAAATACTTTAATTCAAAGTTGAGCTTGAAGAACTAAATGTATTAAATTTTATTTTAGACCAAAATTAAAAATAAATTGAAAATTGGGAGATCAAATTAATAATAAAAATTAATACAAAATTAAATTAAAAATTAACTTAAAACTGAGTGACAATGATATTTTAGTTAAAATTAGTCTAGTGGGACCAACATTATTGAAAGAGGCACAAACAGATGGGGATTTGGGAGAGACACCAATAAGCGATAAATTCAGGAGATGAGAAAAAAAAATCGTTAATTATTTAAATGATAAGTACAGGATGTTTTTGGGGCAAATAAGACACCAACAGAGAAAAATATCAAGTTATCTTTCCTAGTGAAGCCTTTGAAATTGCTTGACGAAAATTTGGGACAGATGGGCCATAGTTTAAACATTAATTAAAAGATAAATTTGAGAAAAAAAGAGAGCTAAATTAAAAATAAAAAATAATTTAAGGGACAAAATACAAATTGAACCATTGTCAACCTTATAATTAGTACCTTATATAGAATTCTTTGAAAATCTATAAATAAAATAAAATTCTTTTAATATAGAAGCTTTGTTGATTGACAGGATGGTTCTATTGACCAAACTTTCATATGACTTTTTACATTTTTTATATATGTATTAAGAATTTTTTGAAGTACATAAATTCCTTTTAATCAACAAAAAAAAATAATGAAACTATTAATTTGTATAAATTTTTCTTTGTCAATGAAAAAATAATAAATTAATTAATTAATCACTTTTTAATCAGAGAATTTTTTAAAATATTATTAATTTAAAATGTATTAACTTATTATGAAAACAAGTTAATAATTTCTAAAACTCGTGCAATGTGCAGGTAAGTAAAAAAATTTCCAATCAACAACTGCTTCAAATCTTGTTGATATATTTTGTAGTAATAATGGATCTAGTCTTTTGGCCTAAATTGGTTATAATCCAGCTTGACTTGCCCTAATATGATTAAGTTAGGCTGGATCCACTAGAATGGACCAAGTTATGTTTACCCATATTCATAAGTGAGGACCAAATTAAAAATTAATTAATAAATGAGGGACAAAATTGAAAAAACTGTTAAAGAACAAAAGTAAAGCATCACAATAAATTCTCTACATTTCAATTTGGTAAATTGCTTATGAATTTTCGAGAGATACACACATTGTGGAGAGAGAATGTATGGGGCATTTTTTTGTCTTTCAACCCATTCTCTCTTTTCTTTCCATCACTGTCAAGAACTCAAGAGGATCCAAATTTAAAAAAATGTCATGCAAACCAATGGATAAAAAATATATCTCAACTAACTAGTGTTTAGTAAATCATTAGCATTTGGTAGTTATATATATATATATATATATATATATATATATATCTTGTAGACTCTTTCTATATAACCAAATGAGGAATTGATGAAAAATCATCATTGAAATCAATCAAGCTCAAATCCAAATGCATTTTGGAGAAGGAAATGGTACGAGCAAGCATCCAACACTATAGAAAACCATAACGAAGAAGTACAGAGCCAAGCTCAATGGACATGGTTCAAACCAGAGAGAAGGGTCACTAGTCCCTCGGAGGAACCACCTTGTGCAGTGACCGGCTAATGTGTTTATTGTAGATGCCACTGGCTGCAAGTTAACCGAATCACCATGATTAGTAATATTCTTAAAAGCATGTATGAACCTACTGACAATGGTATACATGGAACATGACATATACTAATATCATTACACTGTATAAAATCTTTAAGTGTCCATTTGTGTTTCAATAGTCATTTCATGTCTAACCTATTAAATTCAAAGATGAATAACATTATGCTTTAGCTTTTGGAGTGTTTGTTTCATAGAATATTTAGTGAAACCAAGTTGTTTGTAGGAATTTGTTACCCTAAGTTTAAATATGCTTACACTTAATATTGGATAGGTTGTGTACTTTTACAATAGAGTCACTCCCCAAAAAAAGTCCTAACGATTGTGATAATTAAGTGGTTTAGCCACGGTTAGGGAAATCATGACTAGGTCATTGTCATTAAATTAACAATTTTTTGTGATGTGTTAAATTATTAGTTTTCTTTAGTGTGTATGTAGAGACAACTTTGACAAGGAGTCATAACTCGTTGGTTAGGTTGTGTTTTTTAAAAACATGTCCATAAAAACAATTGTCATTTATTCAACAAGCATATTTAATGACTCTTTAATAAAATATTTAGTCAAACAAAGTACTGTAGGAATTTGTTGAGCTAAGTTAGAATATGACAATGCAAAATATTGGATAGGTTGTGTCCTTCTGCAATAGAATATATACATACATACACAATTTTGACAAAAAGTCATAACTCTTTGGTTAAACAGTGCTTTAGAGATTTTGAAGCTATGAACCAATATGATTTATTGAATGACTTTATATCTTACCATGAGTACACCTTGTCCATCCTACTGATTCTATCCAAATTAGTTTCTATGTCTCCCTCTTATATACTTATTAATGTGCGATAACTAGTTTAAGTGACAAATTCACCCATATTTCTCACAATTCTATTATCCTATTATTATATACTTAGGGACTAACAAAAGTTTTACTAAAAGGTACTAGATCATTCACATACAATTAAGAACTATCAACATATTATATAATTAGTGAATATATATATTTATTATTAAAATACTAGTGTTTATTTAATTAATATATTTATTTAATTACAAATATATGAATTTAAAAATAGAAATACAAACTCCAGAAGTAATAAAATAGTCTAATATTCTCTAACTATTATTGTAGAATATTAATTATTGTTATTGAATATATCAATAATTTAATGATTAATTTACTATTAAGTTCTAACATTAGTTTGTAATACTAATTTAATTATGTTCATTTACAATATCTAATTAGTTATGATATTAATTTAAATATCATAGACATTGAATTTAATAAATATAATTATGTGAAATAAAATAACATTTGTTTTGACCTATATGATTACATAATAACTATGTTATTAAATATATAAATATTTAATATATATTTATTGTTATATCTTTATATATATTTATTTATATTACATTATATTATATATTTCATATGTGATAAATTTATATATAATATATATCCAATTAGAATATTTCATCTATACTTTTAATTATTTTGTTACTAATTTAGTGAATATGTTTATTCATTATTTAATTACTAATGTACATTTTATTAATATATTTATTTAATTACAAATGTACGAATATAAAAATGGAAATTTAATGTCTAGAAAAAATAAAATACTCTAATATTCTCTAATTATTATTGTAAAGCAGAATTCACCAAGTGTTGGATTGTTCACCCACCAATAGGGAACGTGAGCTGAGTTTAGACCGTTGTGAGACAGGTTAGTTTTATCCTATTGATGATAGTGTTATAATAGTAATTCAACCTAGTATGAGAGGAACTGTTGATTCGCACAATTGGTCATCGCACTTGGTTGAAAAGCTAGTGGCGTGAAGCTACTGTGCATTGGATTATGACTGAATGCCTTTAAATCAAAATCCAAGCTAGAAACAATGCATACACCCATCGTCCATTTGCCGACTAGTAGTAGGGGCCTCAACCTCTAAGGGCACGTGTCGTTGGTGAATATTGTGCGGCAGACGAGCCACAAGGGACACCTTGAATGAATTCCCATCTAGCAGCATTTGCAGATGACTTAAATACGCGACGGGGTATTGTAAGTGGCAGAGTGGCCTTACTGCCACGATCCATTGAGATTCAACCCTTATCTCTTTAATTCATCCTTCCTCATTTTCATTAAAAGTCACCAAAAAATAGACAACAGGGTTGAACTATGCATTTTTATTCCACGCGTACCCAAGTCCCAATTCGGTACTATAGCAATCAAATCCCACACTTTATGGACAAGTTAAGGGCGAGTTGGCTACGTTGGAGACAACCCCATGTCAAAGCTAAACAAAGGGAACCAAACCCTTATGTTTTAGTGCAAAACTAAATGAGGAAATACCATATGTACCATATGCGTATTAGGCAATAAGGGAAAGATACATTTGTTTATGAGTTAGAAGAAAGAGAAAGGACCAAAATTACAAGGAGAACAACCCATCACAGGGAGTTAACTTCATTAATGTCCCCAAAACAATTATGTTATCCTAGTTCAACACTCAACAATTGAATTAAATAATTATTCAATACCTTTAACTCTATGCCAACATGGTTTTTTTCTTCACTTTTCTTCCCCTATAACAATGGCAATCCAAGAGAATTTGAGAAACATTATCCAATCAACTTACCAATCAAAATGCCAACTCCAACGACTTAAATCCCCACTACTTTGATGATTGTTGATGTGAGAGGGAACCAAATCTTCAAACTTTTCAACCAAAACACGTTTTATCACATAACAAAAGAGGGTTTCCAATGTTTGAAGTGAAACATTGAAATTAAATTCAAGGATTGGAGTGTAAATGGCTAAAATTCATTGTGGAAGCAAAGGTTCAATGAAATTTGATAAGAAACTCACCCAATCTTGCTTGACATCAAATCTCAGTGTTAGAGAAGAAGAGAAGTGAGCTTGACGTTGAGATTTGAGGATCTTCTAGTTAAAACAAGTTAGCGATTGGCTAGAAAGGAGAGGGGTTGGCTGAAATTTGGAATGCACAGACACACCAAAAGGGAATTGCGTCGCACTATCCTTATATGCACAGTAGCCATAGTTCATAAAATGGAAGAAGAAAATTTTGAGGGTAAAATTGTAATTTTAGCTGGCTGTTATAAAAGTTCTACTGAAGACAGGTTTGAACCTAAGACAACATAGAAGCACAATGCATCACATTAACACTCAAACTATATTTAACCCACTTATTACCCTTGTTAATATATTTAACTTTTTATTTTTTTTAATTCGTCACCTTCTTTCATTTTTTTTGCCAAGGCATAGGGAAATCATATTTTTTTCCTTAACTTTTGTAATAATTTATTTATAGACAAAAAATCCCTAGGTATTACACTTTAAGTAATTAAATAAAATATCTATGCATTGCTAACTAATCACTACCAATAGGATTTCCTTATCTTTCTTTCTCCTACAACAATGGAGATATAAGAAAACTTGGGAAAAATTACTAAATAAACTTACCATTCCATATGACAACTTATAATAATCAAATCCTTTTTCCTTGATGATTATTGATGTAATAAAGAGCAAAAATTTTGAAATTTCACCCTTCATGCTCATAAAGACGTTGCCATTGGGAAAATTTGAAATCAACTACTAAATTCCTAAAATTGATCAATACAAAAGGAAAGGAAAAAAATTTCACCATGGAAGTAAAACCTTAACATAATTGAATGAAAATTCACAATGTCAAGTCTCAAGAGTGAGACATCCACCTACATGGCCAAAAAGTGGGTTTTGGAATTAAGATCATAAACTCACAAATTGAACATAGATTCTAGAGGAGAAATATTAGAATCTTAGTATGAAAGTAAAGCCCAAAGAAAATATGAATAGAAACATATATGATAACACTTAATCGCCAATGAAATCAAACGAAAGTTTCTACAAGAACCCTAAAATCTTTTCCAACAAACTAACACAAGTTTCAAGTTGTGGAGAGATAAGTGATGATGCCAGGGTGTTGACAATGTTAAAACAAGAGAAAGGGAGAGAAGTAAGTCATCATGAAGAGAACAAATAACAACATTTGGAGAAAGGGGAAGGAAGAAAATATAAATTAAAAAAATAGGGTTAGGGGTAATTTTGTAATTTCATGGGCAAAGGACACATGTCAAAATCCCAAAAAAAAATGGGAAACTCAAACCTAAGTACTTTAGGAAGTATAAGGTAAGGTTTAGCTACAGCTTTAAACTCAACTATAATATTGATTCATTTAATATTTAAGTTTCATTTGGAGATATATATATATATATATATATATATTCCAATTTTCTCCCTCTCAATAAGACTTTTAAATTCACTCCCACTCAAATAAAAACATTTAGTGGGAAAATATTAAAAAGTGTTACAATATCCTCATTTTAAGCAATCCAGATTCTCTATAATAGTTAACATTATTGCAAATTTTGTACAATTCATATGGATTGTTGGATGCAAATTCAATGGACCAAATTTGCAAACAATTAATATATATTACCACATTGGCCATGTTAATTGATATAATTGCATCTTATTATTATTAAAGATTTGTACTAATAGATTTTTATTCAACAGTCCAAATAAAAGTATACAAGTTAACTTAATGACAGTTAACATTGAGCAAATCAAAATTTCGTAATTTTCTTTCTAAGGAGGACTATATCTTTTTCCTTCTATTATGGGTAGAGACGTTGTCCTTTCAAGGTCGTGGGAAATACATAATATAGAGCTGGTTTTCTGAATGTTGGCAGTTTAGGGAAGAAGATGGAAACATTTAAGAATTTTATGAATCACAATCATTGCACAGTATTTGAATTTGTTGACTTATTCAGTTAGTCATTATTTCTGGTAGGTAAGGTATAAATACGAATTAGGATTACATGCTGTACAGAAAAATTTCATTTTTTTCGTTAAATCTTTTTTTAATGAGTCACCCCTGCTGTGTTGTGCAACAGTGAATGCTTTTTCATGTAAATTCAAAGTTACAGCTTATTTCATGTTGCATGCAATGTTATTTTCTTTTCAACTGTCAATATCTTTTGGTAATTTCTGCCCTTTTTTTGAAATCTATGCAATCCAAAAATATCAGTCTAATTTCTATTAAAACAAACAAAAAGGGTAGGGGGAGTTTTATGATGAGTTCTCAGTGATAACCCTGATTATATCAAGGTGTTCAATTTTTCTGCTTGGTTTATTATCTTATTAGATAGGATCAGAACTCCAAAAAACTGAAAAAGGAATTTTCTGTAAGTTCTTGTCAAATCCAAGACAATGTTCACAGGCTACATCATACAGCTTGCCTGTTCGCCATGCTGCATTGAAGACAATTTGTGTATGTTTAAGCGATTAACTTGTTATCTGCATCTGATAAAGTTTGTTGATGTGGAATGTTCAAACTGGAAAACTCTTTTATAAATTAAAGCCTAAGTAATTCAATTGCTTTATTTTGGTATTTCTGTAGATCTTTGCATGCCAATAAGTATGTAGTTTCATATTCTTTTGCAGGTACCTTTCAAGAAGATGATGAAACAAAGCAAAAAGAAATGCTGGTGAGGAAATAAGTGAACACGTTCAGTGGAACACTAACACAAAAGACAAGCACAAAAGAAGAAAAAGAGGAATTTCTGATACTGGTACTGATAGGGAATTGTTGGATAAGCTTTTCCTATAATCACACTAGGAAAAGCACGTTTAACAGGAACAAGAATGACAAGAAGCCATGAAGGGGGTTCTGATGTGGATTGGATTGTTTTCTTACAGTTACACCTAGAGAAATAAAGAGAAATCATGGTGGGAGAGCAATACAAAGCATAAGTTTTTTCTAATAGATAAAGTATTAGATACAAAGACATGACAATTATTCTGATTGGAATCATTCTTAATCCAGTATAGACAGCACAAATGAAATATGTCCCAACTCTATGTTCCATAATTTTATAATCCTGTATGGTTTACGGGTCCCAAGCTATCCAAATAAATAAACTTACTTGGGTGTTTGAGAACCACGCTTTATTAGTTAAAAAAAGTAGTTAAGAAATGAAAGCAATTCACGTGCATTTATGGTTACTTATTATTTAACTATTAGTAATACCAATCACAAGGACTAACTCTACATCTTTTTCTTTGTTAGGTAAATCTTAGAGCTTCCAAATTTATCACTTAGTAGATGATGGGATTAAATAACAAAAAAGAAAGGACATTTGCAACCAAGTTCATGCATATCCACCTAAAATTCCTCTCAATTTCCTTCATAAATTAACTATACATACATGATACATACATATATATATATATGTGTGTGTGTGTGTGTGTGTGTGTGTGTGTGTGTGTATGTGAGAAAAAAAAAAAAATGAAGCTTGCTTGCTTAAACTAGGTTGGAAGCTACAAAGCGATGCTGGTGGTGTTTGTGATAATGTTTTAAAGCATAAATATACTAAGGTTCTGCCATTACTATGTTCAATAATTCGATTACTCCACTTTGGCACGCCTCATTCTCAGTTTGGTATCACATTAAGGCGTTTACCGTGCGTGAGATTGGTGATGGAGTTTTGGCGAACTTTCGGCTTAATAGTTAGCTTCAATATCAAACTCTCTTACTCTGATATAACCTCTGGAGATTCAGCTAAATTTGCCAGCTTCAGACCATTCTGTTGGAGTTGTATTCCCATGTCTAGTCTTCTTCATGGGCCTTGAAGATGACAAAACGCAGTCCTCAAATGATGAAACTAATTCATGAGCGAAAATACCAAAACGGCGCGAGCATTATATACTTCTTCTAAGACTTAGAAGTGAGGGCACAAGGAGGTACCACATTCTTCAGTCCCACATCGACTAGGTGACCAGGAGAAGCAGGAAAGAGTGGATATAAAAGTAAAGGAATGACTACAATTCCAACATACTTACCTGGACGGGGTCAATGGGTGATCAAGAAGGCCTATGGCCTAGGAAGGTGACCTCCATTGCACTTGGGAGGGGTGCCTACCTGAGGTCTCCCCAAGTGGGAGAGCCTACGTCATAATTTGTTGTCGTGGAGGCCTGCGTACGCGCGGCCTCTGCCAATGATAGTCAAATGTTTTATTTTCATGTTAAGAAATTTGTGAGCCAAGACTTCGTACCCTACAACGTCTTTTTCAATGGCCCGAGGTCTGTAAGATAATGGTACATGATCATCGGAAATTTCATGGGTAGAGAATGTACAATTCTGTCAGGTTGTATGGGATTTATATTATAGAGCAGGTGTTTCCGGATGCTGGCAATTTAGGGGGGAAGATGGGAGCATCTTAGGATTTTTATGAATGACAATCATTGCAAAATTTTTTAATTTCTTGGCTTCCACAGTTTGCTTACTCATCTAGTTATAATTCATATATCTATCCAGATGGATAGACGCCAATATGGGGGAGTACATGGAGTGAGCCATAAACACAGGTTTTGTTTTGGGCTACATGCCCTGTTGTGTCTTTTTTTTTTAGGGTGAAATTTTTGCTCTTCTCATGAAATCTCATGTAAATGTACACATGGCCCACCTTGGTTAAAGTAACGAATAATGAGTGTTAATTATTATATTTTACTTTGTCCACCATGACCGTTGCCAAGTGATCCTTTGCTCTTTCTTGGCTCGACATGAAGTTATTGCATTGATAAAAGAATATAATGTCTTCAATGATACTCATACGTTGACGCTATACCATCCCTTTATGAAGCCAACCTCATTTATCCAATGCTCACTATCCCCTTAAATGCAAAAATCTTAGTCAACTTTTGGGCTTTGAGACGAAATTCAAGTGTTTGGGACAGTCCAAATCTCTTTATGCCTGAAAGGTTTTTAGAGAGTGTAATTGACTTTAAAGGCCATGATTTTGAGTTCATTCCCTTTGGAGCTGGCAAAAGAATCTGCCTTGGACTGCCCTTGGCCAATAAGCCTCTGCATATTATGTTGGCCTCTCTTCTACATTGTTATGATTGGAAGTTTTCTAATGGATTAAAGGCTAAAGATGTGGATATGAGTGAGAAGTTTGGGATTTCCTTGCACAAGGCCACCCCTCTCCATGTTATTCTAATCAAAGCTTAGAAGAACCTAGATCTTCTATATACTTTTTACAATAACCATTTTGAATGGTTAAACAAAGACTAATGGCTTGGATTTTTACTAATAACAGTATGTGGACGATCAAATTAATTAATATGACCACAAATGATCATATTTGTTATCTATAAATTTGGGTTCTTAAATTTTCATCTAACAATCATAATTTGTTACAAGAGAAAATGGAAAAATTCCCTACTACAAGGGATCCCTTTGTAGCTTAGCAACCAGTAGCTTCATGTAATTTGTGTGTGTTTGAAAAAACCTAGACTTGCTGCATTTAGAGGAAAATGTATGGATCTACAGCTAAGATTGAAGAAACCGTGTGATCTGATAGTTCATATTAGTTACAGCACGTGATAAAAAATTTAGCTTTATAACCGTGTGCAATTACCAATTCTTCACTAATGATTCGGATTTAAGGAACTATGTAATCCAACGGTGAGCAATTCCTTTGGCAGACTATAGCAAATTCATATTTGTATTTAAGATGTGTCTAATATAAATAAATATGAAAGTATCAATAATAATCCTCAAAATGCTTAGTAATATCTAATCTTCAGTTTATACTTTTGTGTCGTTTTTTAATGACTAACTATTTTAACTAAAATTTTGTATATATCGTCACTTATTGCAACAATAAAGCATTCACTTATTGAAATCTACAAATTATTCTAAAGTTTTTAACAATAATCACTAAAGGGGTTCGCCTATAGTAGTAAGTTTACTGGAGAATCTATAATAATGTGTTGTCGGTGGTTGGATGAAAATCTAATAATCTATATTTGTGGATAAGAAATATGACAATATAACTACATGTGACTATTGATAAAAATTTAGGTCATTAAAATTTCATTTAACAATGCCTAATATTAGTTAAAAAATATTCAAAGAGATTCTAATTCCAATAATTACTTGTGGTATTGGGACCATTGTTATCAAACTCGTAAGACAACTCAATTAAATCACTGAGTTTATGTTTGTAGATGACCAAAACAATCTAACTTAGACATAGACTTGGAATTGTCGTTGACTTGCTTAGACTTACCAATGACTCAGTCAAAATCACTTGATTTGCCGAGTTTGACAGTTTCTACCGAGTTGAGTTGTAGGCCTAAATCAAGTAACCCAAATCTGTTTTTCTAAAATAAAAAATTCTTCAGCAAACCTAACAACCCAGTCCATAGTCCAGAAGAAAAAAATCAACAGGTTATAGGTTATTGACCCAAAACGCAGGCATAACATAAGGAATTCTTTAACAAATTCGTAGAGACCAAAGAACAGAACAAGTCTGCATCATCGTTCTTTAACTCGCAAACCCATGTGTTATGCCCAACTACACTGTAGCAGAGTAGCAGCGATTGATTAGAGCAACAATGGTTAGAGCTTCTAGTTTTTGAAATTAAATGATGAACTGAAAACATCATGTGCAACCATATGCTAAGGAAAGGATGATGATTCTAATACCATATGTAGGTATACAACGTTACAAGTATGCTTAAACAATTCCAGTAATGATATGGCGCTGCATAGTTGAGTAATTGTAGTTTCGCAAAGTTTTTAACACTTTTAGATTACTAGAATTTGTACATGCAGTAGAAAAGGACAATACACACATTTTATAAATAACTTTAGAAGTAGTTTATATAATTTGTTTATGTTCTCACATTTGGACAATTCCTTTGTATAGTTAAAATATGCAGATTTTCAAATTTTCAGTTACATTTGGTCATGTAAAATGGATTTATTTTGATTGCAGATAAACATGAATAACTTTGAAAATTGATTTAATATATGTAGATTTTCAGTTCATTGACTGAAATGAAACAACTATGAAAAAGGAACTCAGAATTTGAAATATTCACACTCTTGTATTGGGATACAAACTTTGTGAATTTAATAGATAAACTGAAGTAAATATGAATTTAACAAATAAACTGAAGTGTTTTTTATTATAAGACAAATGCAGGATGGTGGGCATGACGAATGAGAGAACTTGCTTAAATTTGATTTGTGCAATGTTGTCATGTTGGAAAGTACTGTATACATTTTGTTTATAATGGAAGGGGGAAAAATAAAAAATGTGAATTAGAATCAACCATATCAGAAAAGCATGTAATTTAACCAACATAAGGTTAGCATGTCAATTGCCACAGGGACAACACGACAAGAAAATAATTTAACCTTTAGTTAGATATGTCAACATTGAAATAAATCATAGTATAAAGTCTTTCATCATTGGGAATAATCTGGTTAAGAAACCTGAATTCCTACAAACATATGTCTTTAAATCATAAAGAGAAACCGTGCATCTAGGGATGATTATTGCCACAATATAGGTAGAGTACTACAATTTCGATCCTCATACTCATATTTAGCTTGAAACTTCTTCTTGGTTTCGCCCTTTTTTATTGACATGTCATGAGCGAGTTTGCCTTTGTACATGACATTGAAGCTTCCAACGCTGATCTTGTTCTTAGGTGAAAAATTGTTGGTGGCTACTATATACTCAAGCAAGGTGAACTCCTCTGCTCAATCTGGTTGTTGGTTAATGATGTTCCACGTCTTATTATTACTAAAGCTTAACACTTATTGGTGGTTGATAAGCTTGAAGGTGGGTATCTTCATTCCGCTGCAGATGGAAGGCTCCATATTTTCAAAGTAGCTTCAGTAATGGAGATGCCTCGCATGGATGGAGATGATTGAAAATGCTTGGATTAGGCGTCCAATGTCCTTCGAGTAATATGACATGGTAGAGAGAGGCTGAGTTACATCCATGTCAACAGTTAATGTCCTATGTTAGCTATTAATAGGTCACATAAGTAGTTTTCTCACGATAGCATAGCAGGGAGGGATGTTTAAATGAGTGAGGGACTTATTTGAAATTTTGATAGAGTAGAGGAACAAAATGAAAATAGAGAGCTGAGTGGAAGATCCAAATGCAATTTTTGTCTAGTTTAAATATTATAAAGATCTGATATTCATATATTATAATAATAAGTAAACTAAATATGTATAATTCGACATAGAAAAGGTTTATTTATTATTTATTTATTTGCTTGATAATTTTTGTTTATTTGTAAGTAACGATTACAAAATTTTGAGGGAAAAATTTTGTTTAGAAACATAAGATACAATTACTTATTAAAAAAGATCTTAAATTTTATAATTATTTTTGAATAATTTAAATTCAATCTATGACTTTTCAATTGACAAAATTATCTTCAAACTTAATAATATTAAAAATTTTCATTTTACTTCTAATTTCTCATTAAGTCCCAATTTTTTTCTCATATTACATTTTCCTTTTTTATTCTAAAACTTCATTTCAATTTGGAAGAGAGAAACAAATTCTAAAGAGGTATGTTATTAATATATATGAGTATTGCAATTTTTATTTTTTTTTGATAAACTGTAATGTTAGCATTTCTCTTTATATCTAAAATTTCATCATCTATAGTCCATCATCTCTACCTTTCATTAACTATACTATTGAAGTACGGAGGTGGTAAAAGCTATTTTATATATTAATATGGAAAACCATTTGTTGTGTAGAAAAAAAATGAAGAAATAATGAAGTCATCGTACATTATACATGTAATAATAGTAAAATATAATTGTAAATTTGAAAAGTCTCAATGGTAAAAAAATTTCACTTTAACAAGTTTGTCACATCCCAATATACGAAGCGTAACCGACATAGATAACAAGATTAGTCCATCTTTGTAAGCCTAACAAGTTAATTCTTTAGCTGAATTGCAATTAGACATAATGGAAATTCATTATGAAGCAGATTCACATTCATATATATTTTGTAAAAATCTCGACAGAGTCTCCTTAATAATTGAGACCTTCTGAAATTTCTACAAATATTTGCCAAAGTAATAATATCCATAAAAGAGAGCTCAACTCTCAATTCAACCCAAGGACAACTATAACATAGTAGGGAAATGGGGAATCTACATGTGGTCATACATATTCATTTACGATTATTTACATCTTTAACCAATTACATTGTTACAAAATACAAAACCCCAACAAAATAGGGAAATCAAATCATCAGCAGTACCAATAAAGCTCCTTTGGCCTTCCTGGTCAGCAAATTGCTTTGGGTGATTGCCTAAAATTAAGTAACATATAAACGGGTGGTATTCCAGTAATAAATCAATAATATCTTTTAAACCAGTCAGTTTTTGGTAAATCGTGATCTAAAACTTTAACAATTTAAGCCATAAACATGCGATAAAACAATAATGGTCATGGATTCATTCCATGGAAATTAAATCTGTCAAGGGTACATAGCCCTTGGAATTCACATTTTAACGGTCGAGGATCCACAGCCCTCGGAGAATCTTTTTCATTGGTCAAGGGTACTCAACCCTTGGATATTTTTATCAAACGGTTAAGGGAACTCAGCCCTTGGGTTCTTGTTAAAAAAACATGTAAAAACCTTCATTTTTATTCAAAATACGATTGGCTCAAAACCTAGACTCAAAGAAGAACTATCTAAGATATCAAACATTAGTCATGAACTTGTAGCCCATGCAGTTTAATCATCTGTTGTGAGCACACAGCTTTCGCGGTAAATCGTTATCAATCGAAGGTATGTATCTCTCGGGTTATTCACTATCGATTGAGAGCACATAGTCCTCGGGGTAAATCACCCATACGGTCGTGAGTCGTAAGCTCACATTAAAACATCCGTCTTATAGTAGTCCTTCCTAAATCTAAGGAACTGCCTTACATGAGTTTTTTTCTTTCAATATCAATGCTATCAGAATGAAACTTTTGCAATCTCTAGTAAAACAATTCCATTTTCTATATAATCCTCTCTTTTTATAGTTTTTGCATGGACATCACATACCAGTCATAAATCATAATTCATTTGAAAGACTAACAAGTCAAACAAATTATGCTACCATATAACAATACAATGGTAATCATATGGTTGGAAGAGTTATTGTTGGCCTGGTGGATGAAATAATCTAAAACAACCTATAAGCCTAATTTCCCTTGGTTAAAAGAGAATTCACCAATAATCCTTATGTCATAAAATATGATTTCCTCAATTCCCATCACTAAAACATCAATTTAGGCTCATTTTAACGCCTCATAACAAAGTCATAAAGCAACCATAATATCTACTTTTCTCATACTATCCCATAACATTAATTCATCACATAATTCTTCATTCACTTTAATTCTTCATAGTTCCATTGCCAATTTCATATTCAACTTCCTTATCATTACTAAAAACAAATCTTAGCTCATATTCCTTGATTTTCACCACATCACTTACTCAAGTTTTTCGTCAATTTACATTCACTTCCTTAAAAATTTCCTAAATTTTCACTTTAGTCCCAAATTCCCATACTTTCACTTTTAACCCAAGTTAAACTATGATAAACAATAGGGTTTCATGTTATACATATTAAAAGTGTTCCTATAAGACCAATTTAAACCAATTAAATTTCAGAATTCCACAATTTTATGTAAAACCCCAAAATCTTGAAAAGTTTAATCCCTACCAGAACAAATCTCCAAAAATTTGCCTAAAAACATGCTTCCAAGGCTGAAATTCAATGGGAAATGGCCGAAAATGCTTCTTCTAACATCATTTTCATGAAAAATTGATCAAAACTCACCAAAATCCGCTGCAAAAATCTCTCTTTCTCAGCTGTCACAAAACTTGTCAGAAAACCAGAGTTGTTATCGACAACTACAGGTCGTGGCGGTCCAGAACCGTGGTGGTGGAAGGAGCAGAATAAAGAGAAAGATGAAGAAGCGTTCTACGGAGGAAGAAAACGACGGGAGAGGAAGAAGAAAAAAATGAGGGCATTTTAGTAATTTCACCTGGGGGGACACATGTCAATACCAAAAATTTTCTGAGGGAGGAAGAAGTTACATCTCGAACCTGTGCCCTCTTGCTCCAGGTGCCATACCTTACCACTAAGCCAAAGCTCATATCTGATTAATAATACACACCACAAATATTTATACTTTCACTTTTGTTAAGAACAAAATTTACATCATATTTTAGCAAGTGTTACAAAGTGATAGCAATGAAGATAAAATTAACAAAACTGAGTAGTACTAAGCCCAAACAAAAACCTCAATATTGATATTTGTGTTATTGATTTGTATAAAATAAGTCATAATTAACTATATTAAACAAATAAAAATGGTCAAATTCACTTGTCAGCCAATAACTCTCAATATTAAGAAATATGTATGGTAACAAAAGAAACCGAGTAAAGCAGTATAGATGAAATATAATGGTAACAAACTTAAATCAGACTAGTAAACTTAATACGTCTCATTTATAGTCAACTTGATTATATTAAATTGTTTGATACAATATTGCCTTACGCAAAACATTATAACGAGCTTTTATCCTTTTCATGTTATTGATTCAAAAGCAAATTTTGAGTGGAAAGAAACTTGTCCTTAGCAAAAATGGATCAAAAATAGCTAATTCACTACCAAAAGAGATATTTTGCATTTTTCACATGGGTGGAGATATTTTAAAGGATTTAAATGGAGGGCTCCATTATGATAATGATTTATGCATAGTTATTGAATGTTATTGTATATGGTTTGACTCATAAGTAATTAATTATATTAATACAACAATAGTTCATGTTATTAATGAATTTTTTTATATATAGTTACTAATAATTTTTGTGTTTATCATGACAATGATTTATGCGTATTACAAATCACATTGTAATCACAGAATGTTTTTACATTTTTTTATTTCATTAATTTTATTAATAACTTTAGTTAAACTAATAAATAACTAATTCTATTATTATTATTATTATTATTATTGTTATGGTTTGCATTTATTACAAATCATTTGCATTTCTTACCACATCAACCTTAGTTTTAGTTTTGGTTGGATTAATAAATAATTACTTATATTATTATTACAATAATTTGCGTTTCTTACAAATTTGGGAATAATTTTGCTAATTAGAAAGTCATAAAATTAATATAGATTCTTTAGAGTAATTACATAATTTAAGATTTTTTTAGTAATTAATTATATCATATGGTTCTTAACAAAAATATTTCTACTTTACAACTTTAAAAGTATTTTTAAAATTATATTTTAGTTTTTTTAGATACCTAATGAATTTTGGATATTGTGTATTTAGAGTAAAATTAGGCTGAGTATCCTTAATTTTGGATATGCATATGCTTTGGTCATTTTAGGAATAGTTTCCAATCCTTTAATAAGAAGCCTTTTTCTTTATCTAGCTTATTAATATCCTGATCCCGTTTGGTGTTAAGAATTGTACTTGAAATTGGGATATAAAATTAGAATTAGACTTACCAATTCCAATTCTTTTGTTTGGTTGATCTTCAAGAATTACATTTCTAATTCAATGCACCAATTCTATAAAATTGAAAAATGACTAATTCAAAGTCATTTCCAATTCTTACCCTTAACCTCAAAAATTTATAATTACAAAACTCAAAATTGAAGTGTAAATCTTTTACACAACATGTTTTTCTTTTTATGGTTGAGCTACCTTTTCAAGACTCAAGACCTAACTAGGATTTGACGAGGTCATATTAAGATAAAATTTTTTTAAAAATTGAAAAATATAACGAAATCAATTTTTTAAGAAATAGAAAAATTAAGATTTAAATTGAAAAAGAAATGAAATAAAAAAATTAAGATTTAGAATATAAAATCAATATGTTCAAAAAACTAATGACAACTTAATTTAATTAAAATAATATAAAAATAAATTCTTAAAATAATATGACATATATAATGAATATTCGATGTTTATGCCTCTATAGGATATAATATATATTTTATGTATATATGTATATGTGAATATATATAACATTTATGCAACATAACTTAAAAAAATAATATATAATATAGGTGTATGATATTGCACATATACACAAAAGCATATAACATAATATTACGCATATAAACACATGTTAACATCTAAAATTTTAGAAGATGTAAAATACATATATTTAATATAATATTGTACAAACATTAATACAAACACATATGAACTTTTTATATTTGTTTACATATAAAATAAATACGAAATAACATATGCATATATCTTTATGTAACATAATGACATTGTACACATAAATGTGTATTTTTATACATACACATACACTTGCATGTGAGTGTATAGATGCAATATTGCACACACATAATGACATCATATCATACATACTTAAATACATGCAAATATAAGTACGCAATATGACATTATACCCTTATAATATTTTATTATATTTATGTATATGTTTATACCTACACAAACATAATATCATAACGTGAAACCATCTTATGTACATGTAAGCATGTGTGTTTATAACATAATATTATAGATGCATATATATTCGTGCGTATGAAATGACATTACTTGAGTATACACATGTTAAATTTGAATTAAATAGTATTTTAAAAACATAATTATTACATAATGAATTATGTGGTGTTATAATCGCTATGAAAAATATTTTATCTCATCTAACCAAGATGAAAAGAAAAATATTTTGTTAGAAAATATTAATTTTTGTATTATTTTTATTACATATATATATGCATATGTATATATACATATTAATACTTTTTGATAATATTTATCACTTATTTACATAATAAAATTGCAATTCAATATTAAATTGTAATTTCATGTTTTAATGCTTTATATGAGATAACTATGAATTTTAAGATTCCAAATTTATAAAGTCAAGAACAAGGCTAATTCCAAATTTATAAATTTATTTAATGTCAAAAATATTTTTAAGATTACCATAATGTAGTAATATACTTTATAAACAGGAAGAGAGAAGACAGACAGACCGGCTGCCTCTACGCTCAAAAAATCTATAACCGTATCAGATAAGGCACACTGGGCCTGAGGCGTCCACTCTCCACCATGCTTTCTCTCTCTGCAAACACAGTGTCTCTGAAGTCCCTCTCCCTCATCCCTTCCAATAGGCTTCCCTTAGCTTCGTCCTCCAACGACCGTCGCAGTGTCCTTAAACCCATTTCGGCCACTCTCAACCCGTCCCCAACCCCACCGTCCAATCCACCACAGCAACTCTACCAACCATTCAGGCCTCCCCCTTCACCTCTTCCCTCGCCGTTCCGCTCCCTTGACACCGAACGTCGCCTTGAGATACTTGCCAATCGATTGGGCCTCTGGCACGAGTACGCCCCACTTATTCCATCTCTCATACGAGAAGGCTTTTCCCCTCCTTCCATCGAAGAAGCCACCGGGATCTCTGGGGTCGAGCAGAACCGCTTTGTTGTTGCGGCGCAGGTGCGCGAGTCTCTTGTCCAATCCAATGCTGACCCTGAAATTCTTTCTGCTTTTGACACCGGCGGGGCTGAATTGCTGTACGAACTTCGGCTTCTCAGTGCATCGCAACGCGCCGCAGCTGCCCGTTTCATTGTTGTGAACAAGCTTGATGGTCAGGGCGCTCAAGATCTTGCCCGCGCAATGAAGGATTTTGCTCGTAGGCGTGGTGACAAAGGATGGGAAAGCTTCGATTATAGTCTCCCAGGTGATTGTCTATCTTTTATGTATTATAGGCAGAGTAGGGAACATAAGAACCCATCGGATCAGAGAACTGCTGCTTTAGAGCAGGCACTGAGCGTTGCCGAAACCGAGAAGGCCAAAAGTGCAATCTTAGAGGAATTGAAGGGGAAGGCTGGCGAAGAGGAAGAAAAGGACGATGAAATTGAACAAGGGATCCGCGTGCCAGTGGTGAGGTTGAAGATCGGTGAGGTGGCAGAGGCCAGTTCAGTGGTTGTTTTGCCAGTTTGTAAGGCTGAGAAGAGAGAAAGGGAGGTTCTGGAGGCACCATTTGAGTGCAGAAGTGAAGGTGAGTTTGGTGTGGTGGTAGCGGAGAAGGGATGGGAGAGATGGGTGGTGCTGCCTGGATGGGAGCCTGTGGCTCTGTTGGGAAAAGGAGGAGTAGTTGTGTCATTTGCGGATGCAAGGGCGTTACCATGGAAGGTGAATAGGTGGTATAAGGAGGAGCCAATATTGGTGGTGGCTGACAGGAGTAAGAAGGAAGTAGTTGCAGACAATGGATTTTATTTGGTGGCGGTTGATGATGGGGGTGAGGGCTTAAAAGTGGAGAGAGGCTCGTCATTGAAGATAGTGGGAGTCCAGGAGAGTTTAGGAACTGTAGTATTGGTCGTTAGGCCTCCAAAAGAACAGACTGATGATCAATTGAGTGATGAAGACTGGGAGTGAAAGGATGGGAACAGAATCATGGTTTGTTGATTGATACAGGACACGTTGAATTCTTAAGAATGATGAAAATCCGTAAGTTCAGTCAGCTGGTTTCTGATGAATAATGAATGAAAATTTTCCATCCCTCCTAGCTAGCTCATTTATCCTGTTTATCTTTTCATTTGTGTTTTGTTGTAATTTCATTAGTATATTTCATTGTAAGGATTTAATCTTGATGATTTCTTTTGGCTTTGTTCAAGACAAATAAAATAGCAAATCACATTAAATTCCTTTTATTTGATCTAAATCCTGATGGTCTAAAATCATGCTAATACATTCATCCTCGAAATGTAAATAAAACTGCATTACATAGAAACCCTTGCGTGCATTTTTGAAATAGCAGCAGTATATCACAAAATTTCAACCATCAAGTTAATACCTCGATTTACTTACTATTAATATGACACTGCCGGACTGCCGGAGGAAGAAAGTTGGGGCGTCTCTTCGTCGGTGGTTCTGTATTAATATTAGCACGTTCATATTTTCGCTGGAACAGCCAACAGCATAGTCAATGGGTCATGGTACGCAAGTAAGGCAGAGGATAGCCAAATCCGTGGTGCGCACAGCCAATTCTAGGGCATAGGTTTATAATTTGATATAGATATTTATTATTAGAATCAATTTATATTTATATATCAATCTTTTATCGACTTAGAGTTCCTATACCAAGTTCACGTTAGTATAACTTCTGTGTTCCACTCAAAACCATTGCTAGCAGTTCGCAGTTTCTCTTCATTTCTTTTCCGTAAATTTTCTACAAATTTCAAAAATAGTGACAGAAGTAGAAAAAAAAAAAAACTAAAAGTGTATAAAATTTATTTCTTTTTACTTTTTACCCACTAATTCTTCTCTCTCTAATTATACCAAAAACAAAATTTACCGAAAGAACTTTAGCAACCACACTCCCACACGTACAATATATATTACATATACCTTATGCAGATAATACGTTGAAAGCAAATTATAATCAGCAAGGGTAGGCATGCTGTTTATTTATTCTTCTACTTCTACATTGCATTTACAGATTAATTATTATGAACAGGGCACGACCGGATGCATAGAAGTGCGTGAATGTTTTACCAGATAGCTTAATGTACCAAAGCTGCAGAAGTTTGACATTGTTGCAAGTCCCAGAATCTGAAAGACTGAAACAACCTCCCTAACCCATTGGCCATAGGAAAGGCAATTGATACGGGGGGTAAGAAGACGACGTGCTTGTTAATCAGTAGAGAGACCTTGGCCCCTGCGCACAATCTCGTGGTAAAGACGGCCGATTGCACAAATCAGATTCAAAATGGAACATCGTAAACGTTAGTTACAACAAAAAATGATTTAGGTACAGAAAACACTGGCTAAATTATTGTTACACAAGGCACAAAAACCACCCTTATAATGGAATGATGATCAATTTATTACATCTTATCAAACATCGAACATCAATTATCTGCTATCTGACCACAATCTTCAATTACAACTGGTTCTGACGTCCTACCACTCTGTGAACCCACCTTCTCCATCTCCTTGACTACACTGTAGCCATCCACAACCTTTCCGAATACAACATGCTTACCATCAAGCCATTCTGTCTTTGTAGTACATATAAAGAACTGAGAACCATTTGTATTGGGTCCAGCATTTGCCATTGAGAGAATACCAGGCCCTGTATGCTTCAGCTTGAAATTCTCGTCAGCAAATTTCGAGCCATAAATTGACTCTCCTCCAGTTCCATTTCCTTTAGTGAAATCTCCTCCCTGACACATGAACTGTGGAATAATTCGGTGAAATTTGGATCCCTTGTAGTGCAAAGGCTTCCCAAAATTTCCAATCCCCTTTTCGCCGGTGCAGAGAACTCGGAAGTTTTCAGCAGTCTTTGGGGTGACATCTGCGAATAGCTCCATTACTATTCGACCAGCTTTCATCTTTCCAATTAAAATGTCAAAAAACACCTTCGGATTTGACATCTTGATCACCACTAGGAGTCTGACAACAGTGAAATTTCCTAAACAGTTAGCGTAGCATAAATCATTTACATTATGAAATATAGAACTTAAATTCAATTTGCCTAAGATAGGGAAGATATATATATTAACTTCTCAAAATTTCTGCGCAAGATACACGTACGATTAAAGATGTTTGCCACACTATATATTAATGATTTCCCATATAATGGAAAACACCAAAGACGATGCGGCAACATTAGATGTAGCTTATGTTTATGTTATGTGCTGATGTAAGACTTAATCAGCACAAGACCGTTCATAAGCACGCTGGGATGGGAATCCTCAAACTCTCCGAAGAGAGTAAAACACGCATCAGCAGGTTTATAAATAGGCAAACTGCAATTGCCGACACAAGTGCACTTAGAGCTGTTCTGTACAAAGTCGTGCGGAAGGAAATTTGTCTACCGTATCATAAAATAAAAAATCAACGAAAATTGTTTAAGGGAGATATGTCCAGAATCCAAATAGAGATTTTACAAGAGCGTAACAAAATATCCTCAGAAGACAAATAGAGCAACAGGATACCAGGATACCATGCCAGTAATCTAACCCTAAATTAATATCTACGGGTATGTGAAAAAAATGTTCATCATCTTCCGTAAAATCCTCAAGCATAAGGCATATGCAGACACAGAGGATCAAAATAAGTGGATGACTTATGATATTGCACAAGTTTTGAGCTCACAGGCTTCAAACGATGAAGCGCCTGCAAGCCTTCGATATGTGCAGTACAATGCACGATCAAAACACCCCCATGATATTAAATATCAGAACTAATCAACATCTTTGTAAGAATGGAAAAGATACAGTCTCAAAATGGAGGAACAATGAAACGAGGAGAATCGCAACTACCTTGTCCAGAGACGAGCAATGCTGATGCGATGTGAGTGTTCTGCTAAACTGGCTTTTATACTCGGTGACGCCGGATCCGGGGTTTAGGGTTTTACATGGTATTACTTCTCCGTGGGCCAGGCCCATTATTTTAACATCTGCTGTTCTCCGGCCCATTTGATTTCGATGAAGAAATTAAGAAACAATCTAACTTTAAGTTTGGTGCACCAAAATATTAATTTTTTAACCGTTTAACAATCAATTTATAATACACATATACAATAAATACGAATAGTTTAAAATTTATTACCGTACATATTCTAAATGATATAAAATATATGATATTTGTAATATATATTAATTTTTGTAAATAAATTTTTTGAAATGTTATGTTTAGAGTGCACTTATACATTTAATAATAAGGTAAAATTATAATTATAATGATAATATTATAATTATGTCTCTATATTATAACTAAATATATTAATACACTTAACAATTATGAGTGTACGATAGATTTTACCATTATTTTAACTGTTTAAAAATTGAGAATATAGACATACTAGATGCAACGGAAAGAGCCTGCGCTTATATATGACAAAAATTTGGCAATGATATTTGGTATATATATATCACCAATGACTGTTCCGGTGTGATGGAGAATCCGACTTTGCAAAGATTTGTTACAAAGCAACCAGGTCCAAGATTCATGACAGAACAGGTAACTAGAGACTGCCATCGGCTTAGCCAAAAGAAAAGAATCTTGTTCTTGTCTAATTCATTATCTCTATCGCAGTATCATATAAATCTCTACCTGCGCAATCCATATGAATACAGGCATTTAACAAACTGAACTCACATGTTAGCATCTTGATACAACATATTAGTACGCTTTTGCTTAGTAAATTAGTACCTTGGCAAATCTGAGGTGTAACTTGTTACCATAATTGCCAGTTACTATTAATCCTCAATAATGACTAGAGACAAATACACTTCCTACTCTCAAGGACCATTTTGAACACACAAACATACAAAGCAATGATCAACCAAGCCATTGTTGAGCACGACGTTCACCACTAGCTCCAACAGAGTGCCGAATGCTAATCTTCTCACCAGCATATTTTTGTTGAAGCCATTCGAAAGCATTCACATCAAGTTTTCCACTCACTGACTTCCCTTGCTTCCTGCGTGTTTGTTGCTCCCGTATAGACGCCCAAAGTTTCTCAATTGCATCCCTCTGTCGAGCAGTAAATCTTGCCACATTATCAAAGGCATGTTTTACTAATATATCAATTACTGTTTGGCACCTGTAAAGAGACATTTCAAACAGTTTGGGAACATAATGTCAACTACAAAACATGAGTAAAAAGACACAAAAAAGTAGCAGCGGCAACTACCATGGAATTTTATAGCGCCGAGCAGCAATCTCTAAGCAAGTTATCAAGGATTCTCTTTGTGACTTGAGGAATCTCTTAGTATCTTCCTCGTCCTCGTCCTTCCTCCCCTTAACTGTGGCTCCATTCTTTCCTTTTGTTTTTTCACTTTTCTTTGTCGATCCAGGAATCAGAGCATCAAGTCCAAATGGGTCAGCCTCCGTCTCTTCATTATCTTTGGCTATACAAACTAAGGGCGCATCCTGATTTATTTTGTCACCTTCACCTACCTTACCTGTGCTATATTTCAAGGTCACTTCTTCATCAACATCATCGTCCTCTGATGCAACAGGAAGATTAGATATAGCTTCCTTGATTCGTCCAGCTGCCTTAGAGAACTGTTAAAATTTTGCAGAAAAAAAATGAAAGCCACAAATGATTAATCATATCAATACATTCAAGGCAAACATAGATAAACAAAATAGGTAACAAAATTCCCAAACTAGATATGGTAAAGAAGCAAAGGTTAAACTCATGACAGATTAATCATTTCCAGATAAATTTGGACGGCAATCAATTCAATGCAGCAACAGTCACCAGAAAGACATACAAAGGCATAGCAGGGTGCCAAGTCAATGGCACGGTCAGAACTCAATTATACACCACTCAAAGAGGAGTGTAGCAGCTAAGCCAAAACCTTTTGAAAAAAAATGAAATCCTCTGCAATGGAATCAGTCTATCAGAGGTCAAGATTCAAGACGAACACATGTCCTGCACTCCCATGCCCCTCTGCGCATCTGTAATAGAAAAGCATGGCACAGGGCAACACACTGGGTAGCTATCTCAGGAATAAAGATGCTTACCATTCAGTCATTTACTTGGCAGCTAATTCAGTAAGGCTCCAGAGGATTTTTCATTAATTTCTCTTTGGTCAAAAAAATTCACATACAACGAAAATTAAATGATTGATAATTGTAGTGAAAAGTTTAAACATAGCTACATCAACAGTGGTAACAGCAGTGCATGTAATTGGAACAGCATTACAAGCCAAGCCCAAACCTATCACACATCATTCCAATTTACTTCTGATTGCCCCTTGAATAGGAAAGAAACTACAGTAACTATAATCAGCAAATATAACATAAAAATTTAGTAAGGATCGTACCACAAAGCTGTCATCCGTATATAAATCATTTGCAACCACAGCACTGATTGTCCATGCTGTCAATTGATTCTTTTGCTTCTTATTCAGGTGCTACATTTAAAGATTACAGAGGTGTGGTTAAAAAATTCTAAAAGAATTTCCTCTAATTAAACAATTATGAAAGTGAATAACGTTAACAAAATGTAAGCCTTACTTCAGTGGCATTTTGGGCTGCTGAGAACAGAGCATGATAATCTGCCCGCACTGAAGGATCTGTACAAGGTATGGATGATGACATTGCAGCTTCTAATATAGAAAAAAAATAATCAGTAGTTCCAGACTTTACACTTCCTGCCTGAATTAGCTGTATCGTAAGCTTTGATGCCTTGCTAAACTTTGCAGGGGTCTTGATGTGTGATGATATCTTCTTCATGGCCTCAATTACTTGTGTTTCAGAAGCATCAGTTGTTGTTTTAAACTTCAAGCTTTTTTTAGGTGCTGTAGCTGAAATAAAAATGCAATATAAGTTCACTAGAGAATAAACTCCAGCCTTTAAAACAGGCATGAAAGTAAACACATAAAAGGAAATACATAATGTACTAGCATTCCTTAAAACCAGGAAAAGAAAAAAAGAAAAACTAAATTTCAACCTTTCTCTTATCATTTGAAATTTTAAACGTTATAAACCAAGGTAACTTACTGCAACTTATAATACAACCAAACATATATAAGAGTTCAAAAAAATTAAGATCATATCTCCAAGGCCAATAAACTAATTGCTGTGATTCTGTGACCAAAAAATATTACCATGAAAGGTGAGAGAAAAATAAATATCAATACAGTCAGGTTTGTGATTGTTTTTTTTTTCTCTCTCAAGTAGAAACATGTTGAAATTTTTGGCACCCCAATTTTATGATCTTGCCATGTGCACATCTCCACTATATTCTTGCCATGTACATATTTAGTCAACCTGAGTTTTTCATATATTTATCTCTTCATATTGTGTGAAGGGAAAGAAAATTTTCCTCTTATTTAACACTTTGATAGCTTTACATATTTATACATGAATATAGATCAAGAATGGAGGCTCATCAATGATTGACCGGCTAATTAATAAGGTAGTTGATGAGGTAGTTGACCAGCTAATTACTAAGCTAGTTGATAATTTGAATCTTTCCAACACTCCTCCTCAATCTGGTGAATAGATGTTCTGTATTTCCAACTTGGATATAATGATTTGAAATATCTCACTATTTAGCCTTTTTGTGAATGTATCAGCTAGTTGTTCTCTTGTTGATACGTGGTGGGGACCTAGGTTTCTATAAGCTGTATAGTATTATTTATACTCAAATTCAGGAAGAAATCCTACTATGAGAAGGTCAGAAAGGAAATGAAAAATTGAAGGAAAGGAAATCAGATAGACTCCACTGGCATTCAAGAGACTAGCATGTCTCCCAAGCAAGACCCAATTCCTTCCTACCTCATTAACTAACTAAAGGTATCATATATTCCTTCCCACACCCTTCACGCTCTCCTCACATTCTCTTCCGCATGGCAGAGTTAGTTACTTTGAATATTCCCCTCAACCCATAGCCAAGTATCAACCTATTTGCCCTTCCTCCTAACATACACCTTAGTGTCTTGGCCCATTCTCTTAGGCCCATCATTTCCCCCCTTGAAGATCCATCGTGTCCCCAAGGTGGAAATTTGGGTATTGATTAGCAATCACTGTACTGTTCTCCCAAGTATTCTCTGCAACTGGCAGATCCTTCCATCTAATGAGCACTGCAATGGACCCATTCATGAGTTTCCTTGCTTGCACAACTTCCTCAGGCTGAACTCGTAATTCAAACTCCTAAGTCTGAAAAGATGGCGACTGCTGGACCACTGTAGCATCACCAAGTGACTTCTTTGGCTGAGAAATATGAAACACCAGATGAATTCGGCAAATAGGAGGAAGGTCCAGCTTGTATGCGATAGGGCCATATCTTGCCAAAATACGATAAGGACCATAGAATCTAGGAGCTAGCTTCTCATTGGGTTTCTTTGCAAGCTTCCTGAATTTATATGGCTGAATTCGTAGGAAAATAGTATCCCCCAGTATCAACTCCACATCTCTCCTCTTCTTATCAGCTTCGGCTTTCATATAAGTGTGAGCTTTTGCTAAACTATTCTTCAACTGGTCCAAAACTTCATTGCGCTCCTTAATGGCAGAATTCAGTGCTTCAACAGCAGAAACCTCATCAGCCCAATGTAACACTGTTGGAGGATCTCTACCATAGCGAGCCTTAAATGGTGTCATTCCAATTAAATGATTAAAGGTGGTGTAGAACCAAAATTCTGCCCAACACAACGAAGAAGACCATTGCTTTGGATAATCACTGACAAAACAGCATAGGTAGGTCTCCACACTTCAATTGACCACTTCAGTTTGGCTATCCATCTAAGGATGATAACCCAAGCTGTGCTTTAAAGTGGTACCTGCTAATCTGAATAGCTCCTTCCAAAAATGACTTAGTAAGACGTGATCTCTGCCAGATATAATAGTCTTAGGAAAACCATGTAAACGCACTATCTCTTTAGTGAATACATTTGCCACGTCCTTAGCTGTATAGATGGCACAAGGGTAAAAAATGGTTGTATTTAGTGAGCCTATCCACAACAACAAGAATTGTATCATACTTGTGTGATTTGGGGAGCCCAGAAATAAAATCAATGCTCACATCTTCCCAAACATGTTGTGGTATAGGAAGAGGCTATAGTAGACCAGTAGGACTCATTGCTAAGTACTTGTTCTTCTAACAAACATCACACTTGGCCATAAAATTCTGATTATCCTTCTTCATACCTTCCCAATACACCACTTCACATAACCTCCTGTAGGTACAATAATAATCCAAGTGTCCCCCAAGAGGAGAAGCATGAAACTCTTGAATTAACGATGCTGTTTGAGGGCAGTTTCGTGGAAAACCAGTCTGTTTTGATACAAAAGCATGCCTCTACCAATAGTGTATCGTTTAGGTACCTTTTTACCTGCTAAAAGGTCCTGGTGGTAAATACCTCTTAATTTCTAATCTTGGTTAATGAGTTAGGTAACATCCTCAAGGCCCTCAAGTTGCCAAAGAGATAAGGAATAAGTGTTCAGTTCAATGCCTTTTCTAGAAAGCACGTTTGCCACTCTGCTGTCCTTGCCTAGCTTGCATCTAATTTCAAACTGATACCCCATTAACTTAGTGACACACTTTTGCGGATCCAGGGTTAATAAATACTTCAGGGCTTGTTGATTCGTCTTGATGAGGAATTTATGTCCTCTCATGTAATGCTGCCACCTCTTGACTGCTAGGACAATTGCACGTAATTCCCGCTCATAAACAAATTCCCTATGTGCCTTATCTGATAGTAATTGACTGAAATAAGCAATTGGTCTACCACCCTACATCAAGACAGCCCCAATTCCTCCACCAGAGGCATCAGCCTCAATTTCAAAAGGTTTAGTAAAATCTGGAAGGACAAGAACTGGGACACTAATCATTGCTCTCTTAAGCTGGTCAAAGGCATCTTGGGCTGCACTATCCCAATAGAAGGAATCCCTCTTAAGAAGGCGAGTTAGTGGAGCAGCAATCCTGCCATAGTCCTCAACAAATCTGCAATAGTAGCCCATCAATCCAAGATATCCCATAAGGGCCTTAATTGTTTTTGGGACCGGCTAGCTTACCATCGCCTCCACCTTACTAGGACTAGCTTCTACTCCCAGGGCAGAAATTAAATGGCCTAAATACTCAAACTTGTCTTCCCAAAATCACATTTCTTCTTGTTAATAACAAGCTGATGTTGCTATAAAAATGTCAAATGTAATCCATAAGTGCTGAATATGAAGATCAACACTGTTGCTGTATACCAGGATATCATTAAAAAATACCAAAATAAATTTTCGAAGGTGTGCTCTGAAAATATCATTCATTAGGGACTAGAATGTAGAAGGTGTGTTGGTCAAGCCAAAGGGCATGACCAAGAACCTGTAGTGGCTCTCACGAGTCCTAAAAGTAGTTTTATGTTCATCCCCAGCTTTAATTCTAATTTGATGATATCCAGACTTGAGATCCAACTTGAAGAAAATCGGAGCACCTCCCATTCATCCAATAATTCATCAAAAGCTAGAATAGGGAACTTATTCAGAATTGTGATCTTATTTAAGGCCCTATAGTCAACGCAAAAGCGCTAACTACCATCCTTCTTTTTAACTAGCAATAACAGACTCAAAAAAGGACTGGTACTGGACTGAATAATTCCTCCTTTTAACATCTCACCCACCAACTTCTCGATTTCATTCTTTTGAAAGTGAGGATAACGATATGGCTTGATGTTTAGGGGTTGTTCACCAAGTTGAATAGAGATAGAATGATCATGCACACATTGAGGAGGTAATTCCTCTCGAGGCATACATACAACAACAAATTCTGTCAATAAAGCTTGAATTTCAAGTTGCAAATCTGAATTCTTATCTTCTGCAGATAAAGAAGTACTATGTAATTCCAGTAGATACCTTTCACCCTTCTTCTTAAGGGCCTTAACAAGAGCCGTAAAAGATGTTTAGGTTCTGGTCATAGAAGGGTCTCCTCAGAGACAGACCCAGTTGGCATCTTGCTTAATCTTCATAGATAAATGACCCAAATCCACTCAGACTTCGCCCAAAGATTCTAACCACTCCATGCCTAGTACAAGGTCGACGCTATCCAACCAAAAAGGATACAAATCCTAAATGATTGTTAGGCTCTACAATTCCAGGTGTACTCCTGCACAAACAACACTGCCATATCTTTTTTCTCCCATCACCCACTATCACAAAGTAGCTGCGAGTCTGTGTGATAGGTAAATTGAGAGCTGTCATCGTGTCATCTGAAATAAAATTGTGTGGGGCACCACTATGAGTACCAACACAGAATGACCAGCCAAGGTTCCTGTTAGCTTCATGGTTTGACTTCCTGTGATACCCACAATAGAGTTTAAAGAGGCTCCATTACTGCCATACCCTGGGAATTTTCTTCTTTTTTAAACACCTCTTCCTCCTTTATGTCCTCCATTACTGGGTCCTTATCTTCAAGGAGAACTTCTGCAACTTTTTATTCTTGCAGCAATGGGTGGGCTGAATTTTCTCTTCACACTTTAAACAAAGGCCTAAGTCTCTTCGTCTATTAATTTCGGCTTTAGATAAACGTTTATTGCCACCAGAAGTTTGAGCCGTAGTGATTGGAATGATGCAAATGGTGCTGGACATGGGTTCATCAGAAGACTTGCTCTCTAGTTTCTTTTCCACACTACCAGTAGAGCTTTTAAGAGTCTTTGAACCGGTTGTGCCCTTCCCATAAGAAGGGCTATATGTACTCTAGCGAGAATAATTGCTATTACGTCACTTACAAGCAGACTTCTTATCCTTTGTGTGTTCCAGCATAAGATTTCGGCCTTCAATTTGAAAAGCCAAATCCATCAATTGAGTCAACATTGTCAGCTGTAACATTCTTCAGCTTAAATATCATCCACCAACCCATTCTTGAATATACCCATTAAGACAATAGCAAGAATGTCTTTCAGAGGAATAGATAATAATTCGAATTTTGTGCTTGTACTCACTTACAGAGCCTTCTTGTTTTAGGGCTAGCAACAACTCATATGCATCACCGAATTGGTTATTATGGAATCATGAAATTACCTCACACCTGAAAGTAGCCCAAGAGGACACTGAAGCACGTGCCTCGAGCCATTGAAACCAATTCAATGCTCGACCCTCCAATGCTATAGCAACTTTGTCAAGCTTGTCTTGCTCCATGAAACCGTTAACAGTGAAGTAACGGTCTAAATGAAACAACCAACCTATAGCATCGTCCCTTTCGAACATCGGAAGTTCGATGCACTGAAACTTACTACCACCATTCTCACTACCATCCGAGCTAAAAGGAGTAACATCAACGTCACCCACAGCTGCATAGATGATGCTCTGTTTTTAGTGACAACACCCTTACCCCTCGCTTACCTGGTGACAGTTGACTGGAGTTGGTCGATCTTATCACCCAAAGCCATCATCATCAACTTCATTGCTTGAACATTATTGCGCACCTCAGAAAGACCTTTCTCCACTGTCTTGAGTTAGTTCTCCATTTGGGTATGGACCATGCCTTAAAACGCAGGCACTAATACCAAAATGGTGGGGACTTGGGTTTCCGTAAGCTATTTAGTATTATTTATACTCAACTTCAAGAAGAAATCCTACTCTGAGAAGGTTAGAGAGGAAACAACCCAATTATAACAATGACAACGAAGGAAAGGAAATCAGAGAGACTCCACTGGCATTTGAAAGGCCAACATCTCCCCCAAGCAAGACCCAATCCCTTCCTCCCTCACTAACTAACTAAAGGTATCATATATTCCTTCCCACACCCTTCACACACTCAACATTCTCTTCCATGTGGCAGAGTTAGTTATTCTGAATATTCCCCTTAGCCCCTGGCCTAGTATCAACCTATTTGCCCCTGCTCTTAACATTCACCTTAGTGTCTTGGCCCATTCTCTTAGGCCCATCAATACATAGGGAGTACAGCCCGCTATCCAGTTTTCCTTTTATGAACTGGCTGTCAACTTTAATATGCTTTGTTTGGTCATGTTGGACTGGATTATGAGCAATGCTTATAGCTGATTTATTATCACAATATAGTTTCATTGATCCATTCCACTTAATCTTTAAATCTTCCAAGATAATCTATAAACAGAGTAATTCAAAAATTCCAATAGTCATTGCTCTAAACTCTGCCTCAACACTGGATCTTGCTACTACGTTCTGTTTTTTACTCCTCCATGTTACTAAATTATTGCCTAGGAGAGTGCAATATCCCATAGTAGACCTTCAACCTATTATTGATCCTGCATAGTCAGCATCTGTATAGGTTTCCAGAGTTAATTCCATGTTCCTCTTGAATAATATCCCATTTCCTAGAGTGCCTTTCAGATCGTGTAGAATTCGATGAACAGCATGTAACTATATTTGCTTCAGATTATGCATGGATTGACTTATTACACTTACTGCATAAGCTATGTCAGGTCTGACACGAGAAAAATAGATAAACCTCCTTACTAACCTCTAGTACATTTCCTTGTTGACAACAATATCATCATTGCCTTCTCCTCCTAGTTTATGGTTAGGATCAATTAGGGTATCAACAAGTTTGCTTGCTAGTGTACCTATCTCTTTTAGAAGATTTGTCACATATTCCTATTTTGAAATATAGATACTTTGTTTTAAATATGTTACTTCAATTCCCAAAAAGTACTTCAATCTTCCCAGCACTTTTATCTCAAATTCACTAGCTAAACATCTCTTAAGTTCTTTTTGTTCTATCATATCATAACTAGTGACAATGATATCATCGATATATACTAGCAAGGCTGTGACTCCCCTTGAATCCTTGTGTTTGATGAACAGAGTGTTGTCTCCCTGGCTTTGTAACATTACTCCAACGAATCTCCCAAACCAAGCTCTCGAAGATTGTTTTAATCCATATAAAGCTTTCTTCAGTCTACACACTTTGTTTGCTTCTGTGCTATCTCCAAATCCTGGTGGAATGCTCATGTAGATTTCCTCGTCTAAGTCTCCATGGAAAAAGGCATTCTTCACATCATGTTGTTCAAGTGTCCAATTGTAATTAGCTGCTAGTGATAACAGGATTTTAACTGTATTCATTTTGACAATTAGGACAAAGGTCTCTTGATAGTCTACTCCATAAGTTTGAGTGTACCTTTTAGCAATCAACCATGCTTTATACTTCTCTAGTGATCTATCAACTTTGTATTTGGCTAAGAAGACCCATTTACACCCCACAGGTCTTTTCCCTTTAGGTAATTCAACCAACTCTCATGTCTTGCTCTTTTCTAATGCTTCCATCTCAACTTTCATGGCTTGCTTCCATTCTTCCCTAGATTATGCTTTAGATAAAGTAGTGGGAATGGTAACAGTGTTAAGCTAACAAGAAAATTTTTATGTGATAACGAGCATTTTTTCAAATGACACAAAATGAGAAAGTGGATACAATGGACACTTAGTGCATTCCCTAGTTCCTTTTCCAAGGGCAATTGGATTATCAAGGTCCTCATTTTTTATTCATCCAAAGAATTAGATTCAAAGTTTGTTATTACCTTAATTCCAAGGTCAGAACTAGAGCCTTGGTCTTGCATTGGTTCGAAGGCTGGAGTGTTCTTCCTTGAGTACACCTGCAAATACCTTGTAGAATCAAGAACATTATCTCTACAAAATAGGTTCAATACTTGGAACGGGGTCGAGTGAGCTTGTTTTAGGACAAGGTTCAGGATTCGAATGATGTAGGGATGTGGACTCAGAGTTTTGATGTGGAATGGATTCAATGTTGGGCATATGTACCTTAAGCTGGGTAGTGGAGGAGTGTAAGTCAAAAAATGGATCATTGTCCTTATCTTCCATTGACATCTCCCCCTGAAGATAAGGCTTAGAAAGATAAGAAATATTTTCTGCAAAAGTAACATCAATTGAGACATAAAATTGTTTTATAGGACGATGATAACATTTGTAACCCTTTTAAGTTAAGGAGTACCATACAAAAAAGCACTTGATGGCTCTTGGATATGTGAACGAATGATGTGCAACCATATATTCTTGGTGTAAGGTTATTTGAAGTTTTATGGTTGGGATAAAATTGAGAGAGGACTTCTATAGGAGATTTGTTATCAAGCACCCTTAAGGGTAACCTATTTATGATGTAAGTGGTTGTAAAGACAGTTTTCCCCCATAAGATTTTGGTACATTCCTTTGGAACAAGTAGTCACAAGCAATATATAAAAGACGGCCATTTTTTCTTTTTGCCACTCCGTTTTGTAGTAGGGTTTTGACACATGATGATTTATGTACGATCCCTTCCCTTTTGAAATAAGTTGACAGGATTTGGTTAAAGTAATCCCAAGCATTATCAGTCATAATCCTCTTAATTTTTATACCAAACTGATTTTGGATCATGGTGTGAAAGGTTGGAAACAAATCACTCACATCTGATTTATTTTTTAGGAGAAAGATCCAAGAGACTCTAATGCAATCATCAATAAACGATACAAACCATCAAGCCCCAGAGACATTAGGGATGGTAGAAGGACCCCATATGTCACTGTGAATCAAATAAAAGGGGGTAGAACTCTTAGTGTTATTGATTGAAAAGTGTGAACGTCTATGTTTGGCAAATTCACAGACGTCACAATGAAAATTTTCAACACTCAAACTTTTAAACAAAGAAGGAAACGTGACTTTCAAAGTTCCAAAAGAAAGTTATACAAGGCGACAATGATAAAGCCAAATCTTATCTTTAGAAGAAGAAGTTTTTGAAAGAAATGATGAAGATAAAGTGTTCTTGATATTACTAGGATTTTATGTTGTCTCAAGGTAGTACAACCCATCTTTTACCTTAGCAAGTCCAATGCTCTTTCTCATAGCCTGGTCCTGAAAAAGACAACAAGTGGGATAAAAAACCACATTGCAATGCATGTCTTTTGTGAGCTTTTGTATAGAAATAAGATTGGTGGACAACTTGGGAACATGGAGAACATTTTTAAGAACAAATGAAGGATTAATTTGGATATCTCCTAGTCCAACAACAGTAATTAAAGAACCATCAGCCAATGAAATTTTTCTATTGCTAAGACACAAAGTATATGTACTAAAGTGATGGGAAGAATTGTCATATGGTCAGTGGCTTCTGAGTCAATGACCTAGGAACCTTGAGTAAACTTATCTGAGACATTAAATCCATGGGAATTTGAGAGGCTTACCTGAAAAGGAAAATGAACAAAAAATAGTATTACATATGGACACGTATAGATCTTTCAACAAAGCTTTGAGCTTTACTATTTCCTCCCTGTTAAATCCTCCTTGTATGATTTCTTGATTTGGCTGCTGAGATATGTGTTTTTGTCCCTGATTTAAGGTCTTTGACCTTTGAAAATTGAATGTCACAGCTACTCCAATGATGTTGACACTATAATAGTTGTTATTAATAAAGGCTGATACCGATATCAAATATCAAATGGGACAAACCACAGGAAGCAGACAGGAAATATAAGAGCACCAATGAAGGTTGAAAAAAATCCCTGTGACTACAAAATGAAGGGTCAAGAAAAAATGGATGAGCAATGAAGGCTAGTTTATTGCAGTAAAACCAGCAACAGCAAAGTTTACCCCAAAAGTATCATTGCCTAAGTAGGGTAGTGAAGGGAAAGAAAATTTTCCTCTTATTTAACACTTTGATAGCTTTACATAATTATACATGAATATAGATCAAGAATGGAGGCTCATAAATGATTGACTGGCTAATTAACAACGTAGTTGACTGGCTAATTACTAAGCTAGTTGATAATTTGAATCTTTCAAACACAATGACTATCGAAGATTGACTTTAGAATTTTTAAAAAATGTCAAATGGAAGTCTTTTGAGTTCTTCAAGTGATTGATGATGGATAAACATCAAATTGAGCATTTGTTGCAATCAGCTAAAGCAATTTAAAAAATATATACATAATACAAACATCCTGTTAAGAACTGACACAAATTTCATCTTACAACACTTTTCATACATTTCCTCTAAACTGTAATATTTGATAATGAACTGATACAAATTCTTCTTGTTGCAATATTAACATGAGTCCATAATACAAAAAATACTGTTTTCAAAGTAAAAAAGATCTACGCCAAAGGGTGTGGACTAAGCAACATAATGATCAACATTGTGGGGCCATGATGGTTGCATGTATATTGTGAGTCTATATATAGTTCATCAAACAATAATTCTTAAGTTTATAAAATTTCATCTAAAGTAACAAGTTATTTAAGATCAATATTTTAAATCAACAGGACACCAAACTGGCAAGCTGCTGAGGAAAGTGGCGCCACTTTACCCGAAACCACACCACTCATAATCCAATATCAATCTTTCTATTGTAAGCATATTCATCAAGTTCAACTCAATATATACATGCATAATAGTCACTTTATAGTCTCTGTCCAGCAATTCAATAACTTCAACATGAAATCTTGCAGATTTGCACAAGGCACATACATAGAATCTTTTGATAAATGGAAATAATGCCGTGAATTTAAAGTGACTTGAAATATTGAAGTTACCTTTTTACTTTCAGAAGACATAAAGATTTACGTAATTTAATACTGAGTGCATTCGCACAACTGATTATGTTCATTGTTCAACTCTACAACATTCAACACCATAAACAGCAAGTATAATCTCTACAGCAAGAGGCAAGACCAAGTTTGAAATCGTAAACCCTAAACCCAAGGAAGTTAAGCTTTAAAATCCATCACTCATGCCGGTTAAGAAGGCATCTAGTTGAATACATAATTTTGACATCAGCACCTGCAAAGGATGAGACTGCTACTAGTGTTGAATGAGAGAAACTTAGGTGCTCCTACGTTTCAGTTACGAATTTCCCCCTCTTGCTAGAAAGAGAGGTGCTCAATTTTAAATAAAGTGGACCTAAGATCACAAATTTAGCTGGCACACTCAGCTCTCAGCAAAAGAGCTAAACAAATGGAAGAAGAGATGCCCCAACCTTTCAATAGTCATAGAATCATCATTCAGCACACCCCTGTTTAACCCTATGATGCTACAATTATGAAAAGTTGACGTCCACCTAAAAAAATCAATTCATTGCTTGAAAGTAAAAGTAACCAGAAACTGCTCACGGAACTACCTTCCGAAATAGAGGTCAAAATAATTCATGGATTATAAGACAAGAGAGGAAATTAAAGGAAATTTATTTCTTTAGAAAAAAGTAGTAACCTTCTGAGTCAGATTCAGTGGGCTTAGAGCGCTTGAGGGCACTTTTCAGGATAGGCTTTGGTGCAGGAACTGGAGACAATTCCCCGATGTTAGCAGCAACTGTCTCTGGTGCTTCATGTTCAGAAGAAGGAGAAGGTGGAGGAAGAGGGTTTGCAGAAGGAGGGGGCAATCCTTCAAAGAGGTTGTCCGCCATGATTGGCTCTCTCGATCGTCTAGCTCCGCAATTGCGTCACCGATCGAGAGAAAACCTGCGACGAAATGCAACCGATAAGACGCTGGGTTTGTGTCGTTTGCGTCAAACGACACTACAATCTGGTCATCAGTCGAAAGCATCCACGGGTATTTTTGACTCTACGGTGGTCATGTGCTCCCTTCCAAATTTAAATCGGACTCACCCATGGCGTATTCAAGTATGGTTTGTTTGTTTTTATTGTAAGTAAATATTTTTCGTTTGATAGATGAGTCGTTTAAATTCTTTTGGCAAAATATAATGTGCTTATAAATGAGTTTATGTTCTCTCTACATATATATATATATATATATATATATATAAAAGGTTGGGTTTTTTTAGAAGTTTGGTTTCGTTGATGAACCTTGTTGATTAAACTTTTAGTTTCACATGTTATGGTTCATTATTTTTAATATACATGTATATTTGAAGTGTATTGGATTTTTTAAAGTCAATAAGAATAATAATAAATTAATTAATTAATTAATTAAATTGTCTCTTAAATTAAAAAAATTTTGAAATTTGAAAATTATTTTAAGTGAATGAAAAAATTAACAAATTAATTAACTGCATTTTAACTTAGCAATTGTTTGAAGTTCAAATTTTTTTAGAGTCAACAAAAAAAATAATGAATTAATTAATTAACTATCTCTTAAATTTTTTAATAATGGACAATGAATATAAGTTGACATGATCCAAAATCAAATAAAATAACTAATTAATGAATTAATTAGCTATCTCTTAAATTAAAAATTTTTCAAAACATGGACTTTTATCTAGTTAACATAAAAAATAATGAATTAATTAATTAATTGCATCTAAAATTTTATAATAAGATGCTATAAAAATAACTTGACATGGTCCAAAATTATAAAAAAATAAAATGACATATAGTTAAATGTTTTATTCAATGTAGATCTAATTATTGGGTAGGATTTTTAAAAATTGGGCCTTAATTCAGACATAAAAAAATGTCAAGCCCTTTTGTCAATTTAGACTTTTATCCATATTTTTTGGATCGAACTTATCGAGTCAAGCGAGCCTTTTATGCCATGATCAAGATTATTTGATATTTAGGAATTGAGATAAATAACATAACTAATGGTTATTATTATTTATAAGATTATATATAAGGAAGTTTTTAATGTAGGAATTCCATTTGACCAATGAAAAGCCTCATTTGATCAAACTCACTTCTCATTTGATCAAACTCTCAACTCCTTATACGATGACTCTTTATTTTTCTCATACATGTATCGGGAATTCTTTGAAGTCAATGAATTCTCTAGAGTTAATGAGAAAATTAATGAAATAATTAATTAATCATCTTTTAAATCGAAAATTCTTCGAAGTTTGAGAATTCTTTGGAATGAAAGAGAAAATTAAGAAATTAATTAATCGCCTCTTAAATTGTGAATTCCTTGAAATTTGAACTTTATTTTTGAAGTCAACAAGTGTCACACCTCAATTTCCAGAGTGTGACCGGCACAGAAAACGAGACTAGCCCGCCTCTGTAAGCCTAACAAGTTAGTTCTTAACTAAATTACAATCATACATAACAAACATTTATAACTAAGCAGATTTACATTCCAATGAAATTTGTAGAAATTTCGGCAGAGTCTCCTCTATAACTGAGACTTCCCGAGATTTCTACAAACATCTGTCCAAAACAACATTATACATAAAAGAAAGTTCAACTCTCTATTCAGTCAGAGACAACTACAACACAAGGGAAATGGGGAATCTACCTGTGGTCATACATAACATTTACATCTATTTACATATATCAATTACAACAAAATCTCAACAAAAATGGAGAAACAACATGCCAACAGGGCTCCTCTAGCCCTCTTGATCAGCAAACTGCTCAGGATGGCTACCTGAAATTCATTAAAACATAAACGGGTAGCATTTCCAGTAATGAATCAATTTATGATTTAAGCCTTTATAATTTAAACCATAACAAGCAATAATATGTACTTACACATAATGAACAATGAACAGTTTAAATGATTTTCACGGTTGAGGATCCACAACCTTCGGAGAATCCTTTTCATCAATTAACATCAAACTATCAAGGGAACTCAGCCCTTGGATACTTATTAAAGTTAGGTAAAAACCTTTTTTTTTATTTAAAATATCGTTGGCTTGGGACCTAGATTCTAGGGAGGACTATCAGACATAAAATATCGGTCATGAACTTGTGGCCCATGCAATTTAATTATCTATCAAGAGCACAAAGCATCTCGGGGTAAATAACTCATACGATCGAGAGTACACAGCATCTCGGGGTAAATAACTCATACGATCGAGAGCACACAGCATCTCGGGGTAAATAACTCATACGATCGAGGGCACACAGCATCTCGGATTATTCATATCGATTGAGAGCACACAACATCTCGGGGTAAATCACCAACACGGTCGTGAGTCGTAGGCTCATGTTAAAGTCATTCATCTTATCTTGTCCTCCCTAAATCTAAGGACTTGCCATTTATAAATTTTCCCTTTTTCAATATCAATTCTTTAGTAACACATTCCTTCTCTTGTTCAAACCTCTCTTTTACAAATTTTACATGAACATCACATATCAATCAAATTTCATAGGTCATAAAGTGGGTTGCTACCATAATTACAATGGTAATTATAAAGTGGGGAAAGCTACCGCTTACCTGGTGGTTGACAATGCTATAACCACCTTAGCTCGGTCTCTCTTGATTATAAATTCAATTTCACCCACAATCCCTATAACATAAGAATATACTTTCCTCAATTCCCATTACTAAATACATCAATTTAGGTTGATTATAATGCCTTAACAAAGCCATAAAACAACCAAAATCCTATCTCATTACTTTATTACATATTCTCTTTACTTTTTCATATTGCTATTTCCAATTTGATATTCCATTCCATTATCAATACTCAAAACAAGCCTTAGACCAAATTCTTAATTTCATCCCCTCACTTTTTCCCAGAGTTTTCGTCAATTTACACTCACTGCCTTAAAAACTTTCTAAAGTTTCACTTTAGTCCCCCATTTCATACTTTTTCCTTCCATCCATGAAGAACACTAAGGTTTCATGACATACACTGTAAAAGTGTTCTTATAAGACCAATTTAAACCCATTCAACTGCAGAATTTCACCATTTTCTAAAAACCCCAAAATTTCGAAACTTTTCAGTTTAGTCCCTGTCAGAATAACTAAAAAAAAAAAACTAGCTAAAATCATGCTTCCAAAGCTCAAATTCAATAGAAAGGGGCCAAATATGATTCTCCTAGCATCATTCTCATGAAAAAAACCACTTAAAACTCACCAAAATCAATAAAACGTTGCTGCTCAATGATGCCACAAAACCCACCGAAAAAAGTGGTTGTTGCCGGCCAACAGCAAGCGGTGGCCGCCTAGAAACCTTCGTCGGTGATGGAGGGAGGTGGCCGGGGGTTAAACGTGGTGGTGGACAAAGGAAAAAGTAGAAATCCGAAATGAAGAAGTTGCTGCGTTTTTTCTGCAGGGGTAGAATGGTAATTTCGCTGGGGGAGGTGACACGTGTCAGCACCACAAAAATGCTGAGGGATGAGGGAGCTATAACTCGAACCCACGCCCCTTTGGTTTCGGATAACTTGCCTTACCACTGAGCCAAGGCTCACATCTAATATATAATACACATTATAAATACTTATTCCTCATTCTTGCTAAGTAAAAAAAATTTTGCATGAACTTAGTAAACTTAGCAAGTGTTACAACAAGAAAAATAATTGAATTAATTAATTAATTACCGCTTAAATTTTCTAAAAAGGGGCAATAACTATAACTTGATATGATTCAAAATTAAATAAGTAAATTAGTTAATAAATTAATTAGCTGCCTCTTAAATCAGAAATTTTTTAAAGTCTAGACTTTTTTCGAGTCAATTAGAAAAGTAATAAATTAATTTTTTTAAGTAAATCTTAAATTTCCTAATAAGACACTATAAAAATAACTTGACATGACCAAAAAAAAAGAGAAAATGATATTTGGTTGAAAGTTTTATTTAATGTAGATTTAATTATTGGGTGAGTCTTTTGAAAATTGGGCCTAAATTCAGGCCGAAAAAAAAAACCTTGAGCCCCCTTTTTAGTTGGACATTTATCCATAATTTTTTAGGCCAAACTTAGCATGCCAACAAGGCTTTTTAAATCATAATCAAGATTATTTGTTACTTAGGACATGAGATAAATAATATAACTAACTGTTATTATTACTTGTAAGACCATATATAGAGAAGTTGTAATTATAAATAAATTGTTATATTAGTATAAATACTATAGATTAAGGGTATTAGTTTTTATTTTTTTATCAGTATGTCATATTACACTAAATTTTTCTTTAAATAATAATTTTTCTCATATATATATATATATATATATATATATACCTAGCTCTTTATGCAATGAGTCTTCACCTTTCTTTTATATGTATAAACAATTCCTTGAAGTATATAAATTTTTTAAAGTTAATCAGAAAAATAATGAAGTAATTAATTAATAAATTAATTAATCACATCTTAAATTGAGAATTCTTTGAAGTTTGATAATTCTTTAAAGTAAATAAGAAAATTAATAAATTAACTAACCGTCTCATAAACTGGGAATTCTTCAAAGTTCAAACATATTTGAGAGTTAACAAAAAAATAATGAATTAATGAATTAACTACCTCTTAAATTTTCTAATAAAGTAATTAATTAATGCATTAATTAGTCATCTCTTAAATATGAAATTTTTTGAAATCTAAACTTTTTATGAGTCATTGAGAAATATAATAAATTAATTAATTAACTACTTTTTAAATTTCCTAATATAATTTTATAAAAATAATTTGACATAGTCCAAAATTAATGCAAGAGAAAACGATGTATAGCAGAATGGTTTATTCAATGTAAAATTGATCATTGCCCTAAATTCAGGCACAGAAAAGCTCAAGCCCCTTTTTTAGTTGGACTTTTATTCATATTTTTCCAATTGAATTTATCCGGCGAAACAAACTTTTCAAGCCATAATCAAGATTATTTTCTACTTAGCACTTGAGATAAATAGTATAACTAATTGTAACTTGTAAGATTATACAAAAGGAAGTTGTAAATATAAATAAGTTATTATATTAGCATAAATTTTTTTAAAAAAATATTAGTTTTTATTTCTTTACCAAGATATCACATTACACTTAATTTTTCTTTAAATAATAAGTTTATTCTCATTAAATGTATTGGTTCAGGTATTTTAGGCTCAGGCTTAGCTTTATTTTTTTAGATCAGGTAAACTTTTTTAAGTTATAATTAGATTTAATTCTATGATTAAGATTGTCTATCGTGATGCATTCTTTAAAATTAGAGGCAGAATCAAATGTGATTTTATCAATTTATAATATTTTAAAATTTTTCAGAAAGAGTAACAATAGAAGGTGCTTCTTAAGATGAATTCTTTATAGAGGTGTCTTCCCAATGAGTCTATTATCGTCACTTATCCCTAATAAATATTACATAATTAATTTTATGCATTTTCTATAATATATTATGTGTTTTTTATTTCACATTAATTACTAAATTCATTTTTCCCTAACATCTAGGAACAAGATTAACTAAGCCCATACATTTCGAGGGCAAATAAGCAAGTTTGGTTTGTTAAATGAGAATTCAAACTCTTTGAGTTTATAGAACGACTCCTTCACAAATATTCGGAGACGAAATTGGAATTAATTGAAATGTCAATGGATTCCGCTCCCTGTGCTACAAGTTTTATTTTTATCTAACTTCATGTTTGTCTTTTCTTTAATTCTGTCCTTGTATCAAGGACAAATTTGAGAATTCAAACTGAATTCGTATAAATTCGTCAAAGACGTTACATAAATAAGATATATTTAGTTAGTCAAATGTGTTTTTCATGATATTAAATAAATTATATAATATATATATGGTTTTAATTTTTATATGATGTTAATTTTTTTAAAAAAATTATTTATAAATTAGACAAGTTATCTATTGAATTTTTAAACTTTACTTGTTTGATTAAAGGAGTCTAATATTATGTTTAATTTCGTTTGTTAAATAAACAAGTAAAGCTACAACATTAATATAAGTTGGACCAAAATTACTTTACTTTGAACAATAACTTTAAATAAAAAAATCATTTTATTTCCCTTAGAAAAACAAATAACTGTAACAAAATCTTTTACTAAAGTTCAAAAGTTGACTTAAATATCTTTAAATGATAGTAAATAATGAATGACAAGAAATACAGTAGCGAATATAAATTAAATCATCCTTTGAGAATTTCATTTTTTAGATGGAATAGGATACAAATGAAATATTATAAGCCTTGTTATTGTTATTCAAAATCTTTTTTTTTTTAAATTTATCCATTATGACGCGATAATTATGTTTGCTGGATTGTTTTAGGAAATTCAAATATTGTTGCCTGAACATGTCAAACGCCAATATATGTATCGATATAAGTAGCAGAGTATAAGATTGTTCCCACATAAACTTAATACTAATTGTAACGTTGATTACCAAGTATTATACTTTATTCTATCCAAATTGATAATGAAATTCAGAAAAATAAAATAAATCAAAATTAAATATTATAATTTCATCTAAGTTAATTGAATTATTTCCTTCCCATCTATTCCAATGAGCTTCATTATTCACTTGGGGAACTAAAATTTTTAAATTCTGTTCCAAGCAAATAAAAAATTAATTTAATATACCCAATGAACTATATTCTTATGCCCATGAAAATAAATAAATTGTTTAAGTTCAACCCAAATTTGGCTACCTAAGGTAATTAGATATATTCATATCCTAATTACAAATTAAATTAACTTATCACAGTAAATTAATTCGAATAAAGTCTATTCATTCTAGACTTAAAATCTAAAGTCCTTTTTCAATTCTTTTAGATTTTGTCAGATTATAGTTGGCTAAGCTATTAACATTCAAGAATAGGAACAAATAAATAACCAATTCTTAATTAGAAATATAATGATAAAGGGATAAAAACTTCAATTAACTAATGATAAAACTTATTGTAATCCTAGAAAAGGAGTTTAGCTTATCATGGTGTTAAAGAGCATAAAAAAATTTATACAAGAAAACTTCTTCTTCAAAATTTTCTTCCTTTTCTTCAAATTTTTCCTTTTCAAGAGGAATAGATAATTGATCTCTCTTACTAACCTTAACTGTTGGTGAGACATTTGGTAACTCTTTACCACTCTTAAGAGTGATAGCTTTGTATTAACTCAAATTTTTAGCATTAGGAGAAGGATGAGTGTTTGATGGCAGAACTCCTTGTGGCTTATTACGATAAGCTTAAGTTAACTAACTCACTTGGTTTTCTAATGCCTTCATTCTAGTATCAATTGTCATAATAAAATATTAAAGTAAATCTTCCATAGTTGACTTTTTTTCTATTTCTTGTGGTTGTTGAGGCTGCTACCTTGGATATTGATTATGCTTAAATCCTGAAGGTCATACTAGTTTAAGTTGAGCAAATTGTCTTGGATTATTTCTCAAAAAAAAAAAAAATAGAAAGATTAGGGTGATTCCTCTATAATGGGGTATAGGTGTTAGAGAATGGGTTGTATTACTAGTTGCCCTGATTTCCAACATGATTGATAGCTTTTAGTGCTTTTTGTGTTAGTTCTGCACATGTCAAGAATAATTATTATCACCACAATACTCTCTAATGGCATAAATTGGCAATACTTTACTGGCTTGCTTACTTTCTTTGAAATCTTTTCTTAAAGTTGCAATTTCAGTGCAAAGAGCAATAACAACATGTACCTCTATAACACTAATAACTCTCTTATGACTTCCACTTGCTTGAGTTAAGGACCATTCAGGACTATTTAATGCCATCTCTTAACTTATTTTATAGGCTACCTCAGGTGATTTAGCATTTAAAGAACCCTTTGTTATAGCATCTAAATTTCCTCTAATACACTCTCTTAACCCACTATAAAAGGACTGAATAAGCAAACACTCTAAAACTTAGTGATGTGGGCATCTTTTCTGTAAGTCCTTAAACCATTCCTAAGCTTTATATAGGGTTTCATCATCATACTAGCGAAAACTAGTAATATCATTTCTAATCTTAATTGTCTTAGCTGGAGGGAAGAATTTAGCTAAGAATTTCTCTACCACTTCATCCCAAGTTTTACTAAATCCATCTAGAAGTACTTCTAACCAATATGAAGCTTTACTAGCGAAAGAGAAAGAAAACAATCGTAACCTAACTACATCAACTAAAACCTTATTATACTTAAAAGTACCACAAAGCTTAATGAACTTTCTTAAATGGTTATTTAGATCCTCTTTAGCTAAATTAGATAACTGATTAAATTCGACCATCTAGATTATAGATGGCTTAATTTCAAAATTATTAGCTTCAATCGTAAGATCTATAATACTTGTCTAAATTCCATCAGTGTGAGGTATAACATACTCGTTTACAGACTTTAAAGCAAAAACATCCCCCATATTTGATATTTCAAATTCACTTTTTGATTCTGAATTGATTTAATTTTCTTGATTCTTTGCAATGTCCTTTCAATTTCCAAATTAAGTGGAGCTAGATCAGGATTCTGACTTCTATGCATGCAAGATTAAAAAGTACTTGAAAATAAAACAAAAAGAAAAATTTAAGCTAGAAAAGAATAAATGTGTCAATGTTAACAAAATTAGTAATTGGCTCCCTACCAGTAGAGTTAAAAACTAGTTGCTAAAATATCTCACATGTAAGTATATGTATCGACATAAGTAGTAAAGTAGAAGATAATTTCCACAGGGAGCTAATACTAATTGTAACGTTAATCACCAACTATTCATTTCTATCCTATATAAATTGTAGATAATGAAATTTTAAAAAATAAAATAAATCAAAATGAAATCACAAAGCAATTAAAATGTATGAGGTTGTCAATATAATAACCTTAGGATTACAATTTCATCTAATGTCAAATTAATTGAATTATTTCCTTCCCATATATTCCAATTGAGCTTGATTATTATTTGAGGGAAATAAAATTTCTTTAATTCTCTTATAAGGAACTAAAGAACTAATTTGATTTACCCAATGAGTTATATTCCTGTGCTCATGAAAGTAAATAAAACTGCTTAAGCGTAACCCCAATTTGGATACCTAAGGTAATTAGGTATATTCCTATCCTAATTATGAAATAAATTAACCCATCACAATGAATTAATTTGAACAAAGACTACTCATTCTAGACCTAAAATCCAAAGTCTTTTTCTAATTTCTTTAGATTTTGTTAGATTAATAGTTGCCCTGACAATTAACATTCAAGACCAAGAACGAATAAACAACAAATTCTTAATAAAAAATAGAATGATATAGGAATAAAAACTTCAATTAACTAATGATAGAACCTATTGTAACCTTAGAAAAGGAGTTTAACTCATCATTGTGTTGATGAGCATCTCAAAATTAATATAAGAATTGAATATCAGCAAAAAGAAAGTAAAAGAGAAGATAAAGAAAGAAAAGACATAGTAACAATAATCTTTTAGCATGAACTCTATTTAATCCCCCTTTAAAAATCCTTCAATTTTTGCTCTCAAAAGGCTATCAAGGCTTCTCTGGTCATTCTCTGATGCAAATCCTCTTTTTTGAATGTTTTATAGGCCAAAATTAGGTTTAAAAAAGGTGATACAACATATTTTACCAAAACTATGCATTTTGATATCTAATGTTACTGCCTAAGTAGTAAACCTTACTATCTAGATGGCAACCTGTTTGCCAATGATGGAGAATTTGATCTACTGGATTGCTTAAGCATAAGATTTTACTGCCCAAGCAGCTATTGTTTTAACTTGAACAACCCATCTTTTGTTTTCTTCACTTTTTATGTTATTACAAAGTTATGTCCATTACTAATATGATCCTAATATCCATCTTTAAAAAGATTAGCCTGAAATTAGACATGAAAAATAACAAAATATGATGACGTGAAATTAAACTAGAACTATAACTAAACACAACTTTTACTCTTTATTTAACTAAAGTTTCAATAAAATGACTTAAAATCTACTTAAAACAAGACTAAAATGACTCTACAAAATAGAGTTATCAAATATTATCTCAAGTTTTGATCCCACTTCATGTTAAGAGGGAACATGACATATGAGTTTAGCAAATTGGAGACTTTCACACAAAAAACTAAGCAAATGTAGCTATATGATGTAAGACTTTTTTTTATCGGAAGAAAAAACATGTTTTTGTGCCATGTTGTTGTATCTCCTTAATTGAATCACGTAAAAGACTATAATTTGTAAGTATCATGTTCCAACTATAAAATAAGGGAGTTTGAGCTATACCATTTCATATGACCATCGAATTCAATTTGACAAAAATATTGTCTTCATCTATAAGGAAAGTCTTTGTCACTATTATAATAAGCTTGTGTTTCTAGTTTTTGACCTCAGTCTTAATAAGAAGCTCTTGTTGAGATGTCTAATTATTTTTTTTAAACATTATAAGTAAACTAGTTTATGTTTTAAGACTATTCAGGAACAGATGTGTGGGAGAGGGCTAAAGCTACCTGGTCAGCAATTACTTCCACCATCTCTATCTTCAGGTAGGTCCAAACCCTAGTTTAGCATCCTGACAACACAATTATGCAAATTAAGAAGTATAGTTTACAATATAGGAATGTATGCTTATCCAAAGGAGGGTTAGCAAAGAACATGTTAGATTGATTGCTTTTGTTTTCCATTATTCCTATCTTTTAGTCTGATTCTAACATTTTCATTATGAAAACCAACGAAATCAGAGTCAAAAGGGTCATTGTAGATGCACATGAGAATCACTGATGACTGAAGAAAGTTGGGATTGTATATAGGAAATCTCAAATCACCTCAGGCACTAAGTTAACACACAAACAGAAACTAGGTGTCACTTTATAATGATCTTCCCATAATCATTAGTTACAATTTCCAAACATTTCGCGGACCTTTGAGTTAGAAATTGTAGACACTCAAATCTCATCTAAGCAACTATAAATTGACACAAAGCCAAAATTAATTAATTAGTTAAGAAAAGAAAAAAAGTAATTACCCATAAGTGAACAAAATTGCCAAAAAGAGGGAGTCATTTTAGTTGTGATATTTAGCCACAATGATACTTAGGCTCTTCTTCTTTTCTTTCAATCGTGATCGCCACTGCATTTAAGCAAGTGTGGTTCACTTTGTACATGACCATTCAATTCTATTACTTCCAATTCATTGTATAAAAAGTAGTAAAATTATTACACTAACTTAGAAAATGTTAAATATGATAGCAAAGCAATTTTCTATTTAGAATTAATTAGAATGCTAAAACCTCTATTTCAAATTTTGCCTTCAACATGAAAAATTGAAAGAGCTTGTGCCCAATACTGCTTTATAAATTGCATAAGCTTTTACAAATGTTTTAAATTATTTTAATTAAAACCCCATTAATACTATAAATATGACTAATCAGTATGTTGTTATTTCTTTTAGTTAAGATGTAATTAATACAAGTGTAATTTATAGTTAATATTATTTGCAAAGGTCACATGGTGTGTATGGCATCACATGTAAAGTAGCAATAAGTTCTGTTGACTTATTTTTGGTAGCTGATGTATTTGTATTGGCCCCTCTGTAACTTCTTGTATTATATATGTGAAGTATTCCTTCAATCTTAGCAATGAGTACTGAGCATTCTTCTCATTTGGCTTGCTTTCTTTCTTGCCTAATTTATTTTTCTAACTTGGTATCAGAGTACCTCTACTCGATCTCGATGACTACTAATTCTATTGCAAGCTCAACCTCTAGTCCCAACTCTGTTGTTGTTGCTCCTGTCAAACCTACTTTTTTCATTCTTTGTCCTTTTCTCATGCATACCTATTAAGCTTAATCCCTAAAATTATCTACTTTGATACTCATTAATCCTTCCTGTTGTCTGAGTAGCAAGCTAGATACCTATTTGTTTGGCATTGAATCTTGTCTACGTGTTATTTTCTCTAAAGATGTAGAGAAGAGATCAAATCCTGCTTATAAGGAGTGGTTATCTATGGACCAACTCCTTCTTGGGGCTGTATACAATTATGATGCTAGAGATTTCATATTAGATGCTTCATTACAACACATCTTAGGAACTTTGGAAAGCAACTAAAAACTTGTATAGGGTGCACATGAATTCTTGTGTCACACTTTATAAGTATGAATTACAAAGGACTAGGAAAGGGTATATGAAAATGGAGGACTATTTGACAAAAATGAAATCTATGGCAGACAATTTCACACTTGCTGGTAATCCTATCTCTTTAAATGATCTCATTACCCGAATCCTTGCTAGTTCGGATAATGAGTATACATTTCTAGTAATTTATATTGCTGACAAAGAGAATATATTATGAGTTGATTTTCAAGCTCCTTTGCTTATGAAGCTTAACTTAAGCAACTTAATAGCCTCTCAAATTTGACTATCAATATTTTTATAACTAATCTTGTTACTCATAAGAATGACTTTAAATCGTTTATTGATTCTGATTCCTCCCTCAATCACTAGAGAGGATCTAACAAACTCTCGTGGTAATTATGGAAGGCGAGGATAAGGAAACACTATCAAAACAACATCCCTATCTATCAGGTTTGTGTAAGATCTAGACAAATTATTGTTGACAGTTTTTATCGATACGATCAAAACTATATGGGTTCACCCTCTAGCTAACATCATCGTGGTGACAATTCTACTCTGGTGCCTATAATAGGACTACCTCTCCTCAAGTAGTTAAGGACTCTAGCTGGTATATGGACTAAACTACTAGCAATCATCATCGGTGATGTAGCACAGAATGATAGCTTCAATAGTATTGCAATTCAAAATATAGGTATCATATGAGTAAAATTTGATTCTACATCTGCTGAAAGATATCTTGTGTGCTCCTAAAATTACCAAAAATCTTATAAATGTTTCTTAATTAACCTTAGATAATGATGTTTTTGTATTTTTTTCATTTGCATGGTGTAACATTCTAATATATCCTTAGTTAGAAATATATGATTTTAGTAAAGGTATAAATTATTATAAAGCTTTATAATCAAAACCCAAGATAATACTAAGAATAGCATTAGTAAAATGAAATAAATTTCATAATGCATATTTTTTATAAAAGGAATTAAACATAAAATTTTAAGGACTAAAATGAAAATGGAAAACTTTGTTTGAGATTGAAACTAGAAATTTAACATTTTTATGTTAATAGAAGTGAAATGTCAACAGAGCGTAAAAAATGAGGCGATTAAATGACAATGGGGCCCACATGTTAAATACAAATTTAATACTCGAGGCCCATATGCTGAAAAAGAATATAACAAGTATTTAATAAAACTTATTTCACATAGAGCCCGTAACATTGTGAAAGTTGTCTCTTAACACTTTATAAACCGCAAGCACTTTCTTTTTCCTTCACTTGTCCAAATTGGGGGGAAAAAAAAAGGACTAAAGTTTAAAGTATAATGAAGAAGTAATTTGTGAAAAATTAATATTTGTGATTGCGTAAGAGGTAGTTCGTATTCTTATTCTCTATATACCTATTTAGAACTAGAATATTAATATACTTCGGTATATTTTGCTATGTATATATTTATTTAGTTTGTTTGTTTCATTTGTAAATTGCCACAGAGTAATTTCTAAAGACAAATTGAACTCTTAAATTTTTAAACTCATCACGATGATGAATTGGCCAATATTTAAACATTATGACAATCATGATGATGATGGGTATAATGAGATAGTCATAAGTATGAGATTGTGGTTACAGAAAAAACCAAATATGCATTTATGCATTAAGTTACATAGCCAGTTTAATGTTCCTAGTTCTTGCAGTATGTATGATGATGATGGTGGTTATATATTCTGAATAAGGTACATGACTACTAAGATTTGTAATCTCACTCAAGTTGATTAATATTTTTCAGGTGAAAGTTTTGATGTGACAAGGGAAAATATGCCATATGATAGGCTTTAGAATTATGTTGTCTTTATAAGAAAATGATGTATATAAACTTTGTTATAAAATAATTATGATGGTTGACTATTTCATGATAATTCTTTTACTGTGAGATATGTATATAAGATAATTACTAGCATATGTTATGGAATTTTGATGTAAGTAGAAGTTAGAATGAATGTTTCTTTTTTTGTATAAAATGCCTAGCATGTGCTTATAATTTAATAAAATATTTAATGACAGTAGATTGCTCTAAGATTTGGTATAAAGTTTTTAAATATGTCAAATTTGAGAATAGTCGAAGTTGATCCCTTTTAGCCAATCAAATCAAAATAGTAAAAGTCTAAGGAAGAAGGACTAAATTGAATTGTTTGGGGTTACTATATATAGAATTTTAAAGAATTCTTGGTAAAATTTTTTGTTTAAGGATGAGACATATAAAGATATAATTATAGAGAAGTATTTTTCAAGATGTTACATTTGTTAGTATCAGATTAACGATTCAGGACTAGATGGACATTATGGTATGTTTAGAAATTCTGGTTCAAAAATAATCACTGTAATTTTATGATAATTATATATATATATGGATGAAATTATGATATGTTACGTGACCTTGTTGATTTGGAATGAAGATTAGGAAGTTCATAGTGATGAAATATTTGTTATGCATTGATATTTTCGTGAATTGATTGTGTTGAGTGGATTTTATATGTATATGTCCATTAGGATAACATGATAATAAGAGAACCCAAGACCAAATCCTTAGGGAAATTCTGATATTATGGTAGCTCTAGCTGAATGAATTGAAAGGCAGGCTAAAGCTCAAGCCACTACTACCAAATTTCTATTACAAGTGTAGTAATCTCTTAAGCGAACTAACTTGGGAGAAGATAATAAAGCAAGCAGAAATGAAAATAATGATAATCATATTAATAATTCTTAGCCTAATTTTGAAAAGCAAATCCCTCATCTTTCCATAGGGAATATGATCCAGTAATTGCAGAGAGATGGATGATGCAGATAGAGAAAAATTTTAAAGTTATGACTTGTACCAAAAAGTAAAAAGTTGCCTTGGCTACTTATATGTCAGAAAGGGAAGTTGAGCACTAGTGGAAAGGTATTGAAAGTCTTCTACAAGCTAAGGAAACTCACATTACCTGTGATGTATTTCAAACCACTTTTTATGGCAAATATTTCTTAAATAATGTGAAAAATCTAAAAGAAGCTGAGTTTATTCAACTCAAGTAAGGCAAAATGTCCGTGAATGAGTATAACGTTAAGTATGAGGAACTTTCAAAATTTTTTGCATATTTAAAGCTCATCATGATGAAGTATAGAAATTCTGCAAAATTTAAAAGAATATTAAATCAAGAAATCAAAGAGAAAATGGCGACTCTAGAAATTTAAAACTTTGCCAAACTAGCTAATAAATGTCGAATTGTTGAGGCTAGTATAATGTGTGTTGAGTTTGACAAGAGGGAGACATTGATAGAGAAAGGGTAACTGGTATAGAGGAGGACAATTTGACCAAAGCATTGGTTAAAAGGCAGTGCCCAAAATGTGGTGGAAATCATTGCCTAAATCTTTGCTTGGCTGGTAGGAACATATGTTATCGGTGTGGTAAACTAGGACATATTGTAAGAAATTGCTATTGTCAAGGAAAGTAGTACTTTCAACAAAACCACAACACTAAGGGTGTGTGTTTGCTCTTACACAACAAAAGACTAATCAGTCTCCTAATTTGATCAAAGGTATTTTAATGATCCATGATTATATTATACATGCATTGTTTGATTCATGAGTGACTCATTCTTTTATATCATATGACTGTGTTAGGTGTCTATGTTTGAGAGTGTGTATCTTACCTTCTGATATGCATGTATCCATTCTTACAGGAAGCTATGTTGTGACTTCTCATGCCTATTTAAATTGTAGTACTTAATTTGACAATTGATACACTACTCTTAATTTAATTTGTCAACCTATGTAACATGTAGATGTGAATATTGGTATGGATTGGTTAGCTACCAATAATACAATCCTTGATTGTCATCGTAAAATAGTTTCTTTACTAGCTATTGTTACTGATTCTAATCTTTTTACTGAGCTATCTTAGTTATCTACCACTAGGGCTAAGAGATATCTTAAGAAAGGATGTTAGGGGTTTTTAGTATTCTTTTCTATGCAGGGTCAAGTTGAAAAAAAAAGGGTTAGAAAGTATTCCCATTATTAGAGATTACCCAAAAGTTTTCCCTAGAGAGATTTGTAGTCTTCCTCTTGATAGAGAAATAGAATTTCAATTGAATTAGTGCCTGACACAAGTCTTATTTCCAAGATCCCATATAGGATGGCCCCTGTTGAACTTGTGGAATTAAAGAAGCAACTAGAGGAACTCTTAGAAAAAGGGTTTATTAAGCCCAGTGTATCCCCATGGGGTGCACCAGTCTTATTTGTGAAAAAGAATTATGGAAGTTTGAGGCTATATATAGACTATAGAAAGTTGAATAAAGTCACCATTAAGAATAAATATCCACTGCCTAGGACAGATGACCTACTAAATCAGTTAGTTAGAGCCTCAATTTTTTCAAAAATTGATTTAAAGTCTAGGTGTATCAATTAAGACTCAGGGTTAAAGATATACCTAAGTAGCCTTTAGGACAAGGTTTGAGCATTATGAATTTCTTGTTATGCCCTTTAGGTTAACCAATGCTCGAGTAATTTTCATGGATTACATGAATAAGATTTTTAGGCCTTACTTAGGTCAATTTGTAGTAAATTTCATAGATGACATCCTTATTTATTTTAAAAGTCCTAAAGAGCATAAGAATCACCCAAAGATAGTCTTACAAATCCAAAAAGAAAAATAATTGTATGCCAAACTTAGTAATTACGAGTTTTGGCTAAAAAAAGTCAGATTTCTTAGATATGTCATCTCTGAGAAAAGGGTGGCAGTTGATCCTAGTAAGATTGTTGATCTTGGTAAGATTGAAGTAGTGGTGAATTATGAAAGACCTAAGACCATTACAAAGATTAAAAGTTTCCTAAGTCTTGCTGGATACTATAGGAGGTTCATTTATGGATTTTCCCAATTAGCTATGCCTTTGACAAGATTGACCAGGAAAAATTAACCTTTTGTGTGGTATGACAAATGTGAGGCTAGTTTTCTAGAGCTAAAGAGTAAATTAACCTCTGCTATGATATTTGACCCTAGAGAAACTTTTGTAATTTATAGTGATGCATTCCATAAAGGTTTAGGATATGTCTTGATGCAATAGGGTAGAGTAGCAGCTTATGCCTTTAGACAACTTAGACTGTATAAGGAGAAATATCCCATACATGATTTAAAGTTAGCAGTAATTATTTTTGCCCTTAAGATTTGGAGACACTATCTATACGGTGCTAAGTTTAAGGTTTTTAGTGATCATAAGAGTTTGAAATACCTCTTTGACTAAAAAAAATTGAATGTGAGGCAAAGAAAGTGGATAGAATTCTTAACAGATTATGACTTCACTCTTAAATACCATTTAGGTGAAGCAAATGTAGTCACTGATGCTTTAAGTAGAAGTTTATATATGTGGCAAAAATGATGGATGAGTAAGGAACATCAATTAATAAAGGACTTCTGGAATTTGAATCTTTCTATGTCTCTAACCTTTAATAGTCTTCAGGTAAGTGAACTTAAGATTCAAAGTGATCTTAAGGAGCGGATCCAAGATGCTCAAGTCTCAGATAAGTTTTTCAATAGGATTAGAGAACAAATATCTCTAGGGAAGTGTAAAGAGTTTAATATATCTAAAGAGGGTTTGATCATATTCCAAGATAGGTTGTGTGTACCTAAAAATGAAAATTTGAGAGAAACAATTTTAACTGAAGCTTATGGAATAGATGCACCATTCATCTAGGTACTACCAAGATGTATCAAGACCTCAAGAAAATATTTTGGTGGCCTGGTATGAAATTAAATATTGTTAAGTTGTGTCTAAATGTTTGGTATGCCAAAACATAAAGATAGAACATTAGAAACCTATAGGACCACTTTAACCCTCGTTATCCTATAATGGAAATGGGATAGTATCTTGATGGACTTTGTTATAGGTTTACCATGGACATCCTTAAATTATGATTCTATTTGGGTCATAGTGGATAGATTGACTAAGTAGCTACTTTTTGCTAATCAAATCTACTTATACCTTAGATAAGTTATCAAGAACTTATATTGATGAGATAATAAGACTTCATAGGACACCCAGTAGCATTGTTTCAAACAGGGGTCCAAGATTCACTTCTAAATTCTAGAAATCATAACAAAAAGCTTTTAGCACTCGGCTAAATTTTAGCACTATATATCATCCTCAATCTAATGGCCAGATTGAAAGAACCATTTAAACTCTTGAGGATATGCTAAGAGCTTATGACCTAAAGTTCAAAAAGAATTGGGATGTGTATTTATCATTAGTAGAATTTGCTTATAATAACAGTTACCATTCCAGCATTAAGAAGTTTCCCTTTAAAGTACTTTATGGAAGAAAGTGTTAGTCTCCTTTATGTTAGGTATAACTTAAAGAGAGGAGTATGTTAGGACCTGAAATTATGGATCAAACCACAAGACATATAGAATTCATCAGAAAAAGACTATTAACTTCCCAAAGTAGGCAAAAGAGTTATGCGGATAGGAGAAAAAAACCCCTAGATTTTGAAAAAGATGACCATGTATATTTTAAAATTACTCTAGTCATAAGCGTTGGTAGATCATTAAAGTCCAAAAAGCTCAGTCCTAGATATCTAGGTCATCTTCAAATTCTTGATCGAATTGGACCAGTAGCCTATAGACTTGCTTTATCGCCAAATCTTTCACAAATTCATGATGTCTTCCAAGTTTCTCAACTCAAAAGATATCAACCGGACCTATCACATATCATGGAATATGAGTCAATGCATTTACAAGATAATTTATCAATTATTTTAGAACCATAAAGGATAATTGATGTAAAGATAAAATAACTATGCAAGAAGAGTATCCTATAGGTTAAATAGTTTGGAAGAGACTATCTCCTGACAATGCCATATGGGAAACAAAAGATGAAATGAGGAAGACATATCCCACATTATTCACATAAGGTAAGTTAAATCTTGAGGACAAAATTTTTAAAAGAGGGAAGGAATGTAACATCCCAAAATATTTGTATTTAGAAATATATGATCTTAGGAGAGGTATAAATTATTATAAAGCTTTCAAATTAAAATGCAAGATAATATTAAGAATAACACTAGTAAAATGAAATAAATTTCGTAATGCATATTGTGTATGAAAGGAATTAAACATAAAATTTTAGGGACTAAAGTGAAAATGAAAACATTGTTTAAGATTGAAACTAGAGATGTAACATTTTTACATCAATAGAAGTGAAATGTCGGCTAAGCATAAAATGAGGTGTTTAAATGATAGTAGGGCCCACATATTAAATATGAATTTAGTTAAAGTAGTTAGAATTTAATACATAGGGCCTAAATGTCGAAAAAGAATATAACAAGTATTTAATAAAACTTATTTCACATGGGCCCGCCAACATTGTGAAAATTGTGTCCCAACTCTTTATAAACTGCATGCACTCTCTTTTTCCTTCACTCGTTGGAGTTTGAAGAAAATAAGGGAGTGAGAATAAAGTTCAAACTAAAGTGAAAAAGCAATTTATGAAAAATTCATATTAGTGATTGCATAAAAGGTAGTTAGTATTTTTATACTCTATATGCCTATTTAGAACTTCAATATTGATATACTTCAATATATTTTGCTATGTATATATTTATTTGGTTAGCTTGGTTCATCTGTAAATTATTATAGGGTAATTATAAAGACATATTGAACTTGACTTTTTAAATTCATCACGGTGATGAATTGACCAATATTTAGACATGATGATGATGATGATGAGGTAACTACAAGTATGAGATTGTGGTTATAAGAGAAACTAAATATGCATTATGTTACATAGCCACTTTAATGTTCTTACTATTGAGATTTGTAATTTCACTCAAGTTGATTAATATTTTTCAAGTGAAAGTTCCTATGGAGATAAGGGAAAATATGTCATATGATAGGCTTTAGAATTATATTGTCTTTTATAAGAAAATGATGCATATAAACTTTGATATAAAATAACTTTGATTGATGACTATTTCATAATAATCCTTTTATTGTGAGATATATATATAAGATAATTAATAGCTTATAATAAGGAATTTTGATGTAAGTAGAAGCTATAATGAGGTTTTCTTTTTTTTTTTTTTTTTGGTGTAAAATGTCTATCATGTATTTATAATTTAATAAAATATTTAATGATTGTAGAATGCTCTAAGATTTAGTAGAGTTTTTGGATATATCAAATTTAGGAACGGTCGAAGTTCATTCCTTCTAGCTAATCAAATTAAAATAGTAAAAGCCTATGGAAGAAGGACTAAATTGAATTGCTTAGGGTAAATATATATAGAATTTTTAAGAGTTCTTGTTAATTTTTTTTCTACAGATGAGACATATAAACATATAATTATAAAGAAGTATTTTTCAAGGTGTTACACATGGCTATTTTGTGAAGGACAAGATGACAACGAATGTGTTACTAGAAGTAAAGCTTAAGGATGGTCTGTATCATGTCTACCTTCCTTCTCAAACACCTACATCAGCTTCCACTCATCACAAGTCACTATTTGTCGTTGCTTCGCTGACCATCAAAGAAGAATGGTATAAAAAAAGCTTGGACATCTATCAAATAATGTTTTATCTCAAATACACTAAGAATGTAATATCAAAGTTAAATCAAATGATGATGTTTTCTTGTGTGATGATTGCCAATGTGGATAATCACATAATTTACCATTTAATACCTCACAATTGTATGCTAAGTATCTTTAGACTTGATACACACAAGCCTTTAGGGATTCTCACCAATTACATCCAAAGAAGGGTTTCGTTTTTATATTCAATTATTGACAATTTCAGTAAATTTGCTTGGGTATACCCACTCAAAACTAAAGGAGAAGCCCTTACAGCCTTCATTCATTTCAAAAATCTTATTGAAAACCAATTTGATAGAAAAATAAAATGCCCACAAAGTGATTGGGGAGGAGAGTACAAGAATTTTATGGAAGTTATTCAAATGCTTTTCAAACATTCTTGTCCTTATGCTTACACTCAAAATGGAAAGACTGAGAGAAAACAGAGACATATAGTAAAATTAAGCCTAATACTTCTTGCACAAGCTCATATGCCACTTGATTTTTTGGTAGGAAGCCTTTTAAACCTCATTTTTTTTATAAATAGACTCCTTACAGCTATTTACAAGGGTAGGCACCTTTCACTCACTTATTTCATACCAAACGAAACTAAAAAACATTCAAACCTTTTAGTTGTGCTTGTTTTCCATGTCTTAGACCATACAATAAACATAAACTTCAATTCCATTGCATTAAATGTGTTTTTGTTTGATATGGTACCTTACATAAGAAGTATAAATGCCTTAGTCCTATAGGCAAAATCTATATCTCCTTACATGCCATGTTTAATGAATTGGATATCCCTTCAAACATGGTTTTCTCAACATTAAACAACAAGCCAAACTTGAAATCATTTCACTAGATCAAACCTCTTCAACTACCATACTAACCTAATTTCAGCTTGTCTCCTCTAATCAATAGGAAACAAACCTTCCTTCAAGTCTTCAAACAGCAAGCATTTCATGCGAATCTACTCCTCCACAGAACTTCAATAGTGATCAATTCTGAACATTAGAGGACTCTAAGACACGTAATGATAAGCAATCTCTTGGCAATAAACCTGTCAATATGGCAGGAGGACAATTGCCCACTTTAAGTCAAGAGAACAACATTGATTTTACTGCACTGGTTCATTTGCAATCTCTGCCCAGTCAAGGACATCATATGATTTTAAGGAGCAAGAAAGGTATTTTTAAACCAAAATACCCCTTTGTTGGCTTAACTTAATCTAATATTAACTTAGCTATTGAACCTCTGACTGTTAAAGATGCATTAAAAAGTCCTCATTGGAAACATGCCATAACAGTAAAGTATGACGCATTGCTAAAATACAAAAGTAAGACCTTGGTTCCATTTACTGGTTAGGAAAATGTTGTTGGCTATAACTGGGTCTTCAACACCAAATATAATGCAGATGAATCAATTCAATGCTACAAGTCCAGGCCAGTTGCCATTGATTTTCAACAAGACCATAGAATTGACTATTATGAAACATTTAGTCCTGTTATTAAGGTTGTCACAGTGACATTGGTGCTTATCATTGTTGTTTCACAAGGTTGGGAAGTGACGCAACTTGATATAGATAATGCCTCCCTCAATGGCACTCTGAATGAAACTATTTACATGTCACAATTTGAGGGATTCAAAGACTCAACCAAACTAAATCATGTCCGCAAGTTGTTTATGGCATTGTATGGACTTACGCAAGCCCTAAGGGCTTGGTTCGATAAACTTAAATCTACACTACTATAATGGAAATTTTGCAATGCTAAGGGTGATAATTCCTTGTTTTATTTTTGAAGTAAGGAAAAAATAATGATAATTTGTATCTATGTAAATGATATACTTGCTATTGGGAATAGCTCAAAGTGCCTTCAATCCTTTATTCAAGAACTCAGAAACATGTTCTTTATAAAAGACCTAGGGTTGTTGCGTTACTTTCTAGGAATTCAAGCTTACAGAGATGATACAGGTTCAGACCCCAGTCAAGCTACATATGTCCAAGATATTAAAAAGGTTGAATTTGGCAGACATAGCACATTGTCCTACTTTTATGATAATCTTAAGAAAGTTATCAGCCTTTGAAGGTGAGCCTTTAAAGAATCCCACAATGTTCCAGATTGTCATAAGAGCTTTATAGTAACTTACTACAATAAGACCTAACATATATAGCTTATTCTGTAAATAAGTTAAGTCAGTTTCTATAGTCTTCTATATTAGTACATTAGCAAGCAGTCAAAAGGATACTAAGGTATTTAAAAGGGATGATGCACTTTGGTATTCACATTAAACCCTCAGATCACTTCACCATTTTAGGGTTCTCAGATGTTGATTGGGTAGTAAATCTAGATGACAGACGTTCAGTAGGTGGATATTGTGTTTTTTTCAGTGACTCATTGGTAACTTCGTCATCCAAGAAACAAAAAGTACTCTCAAAGTCCAGTATAGAGTATGAGTACAAATCTTTGGCTAATCTTGCAACTGAGTTGGTCTGGATAATGTCCTTACTTTGTGAAATTGGTTTTTGTCCTACACATATTCCTATTATCTGGTGCGATAATTCAAGTGCAGCTGCTTTAGTTACAAATCTGGTATTCCATTCACGGACAAAGCACATCAAAATAGATGTGCATTATATCCGAGAACAAGTCTTAGCTAAACAGCTTTTCATCAACTATATGCCCCCTGTAGATCAAACTGCAAATTGTTTCACCAAGGCCCTGACCCTAAACATTCTCGAGATTTAGCTTACTCAGAGACAAACTTGTGGAGTGTGAGACACCCTCAAATTTAAGTGGGGGAAGTTAAGATATATTTAATACAATTGTAAGTTATTTAAGTTAATATTATCTGTAGAGGTCACATGGGGTGTATGGCCTCACTTGTAGAGTAGGAATAGTTTCTACTATGGTTTTGGTAGCTGACATATCCTTATTGGCTCCTTCGGAACTTCCTGTATTATATATGTGAAGCATTCCTTCAGTCTCAGCAACGAGTGCGAAGCATTATTCTCGTCTAGCTTACTTTTTCTCCTGCCTAATTTATTTTTCTAACTCTTTTTGTCCATTATCATTATGCTGTCACATGCCACCTTTTCTTTTTTCCTTCTTTCTTTTACGGGGTTGTTTCGCGCACATTTCATTTGGTCGATAAAAATAAGGACGAGTAAATGGACCTCAAAAGTTTAGAGGAGCTATCACCTAAAAAACAAAAAATTGTCCAGAAAGAGTACAAAAAGTTCAAAGGAGCAACTCTGATGGCATTCTATGCACAATGAAATAGAAGGAAATTGTAGCCTGAAGCTAATCTGACATGCATATGTCGCTACTACCTTATTTATTCTGGTAGTGAAACCAAAAAAAAGCAAAAAAAAAAAAAACCTGACTTTAAATTACAGCATGAGCAGATGAGTAATCATCTTCAGAAGCGACGACCCTTTTATAAAGGGACGGTGCATTGGCATACTATAATCAGCATCCTTTGAGTTGAGACTTCTGGTAAGTAGAGATATCATACAAGTACTACAGCAGAGATGAGTGCTTTCAAAACCAAAAGCCGTCTCATATCAATCATGTTAGATAATCTCCATTCTCTGGAGACTGGTGAGCCCCATGCCCTGTTCTTCCTGCACACAAGAAAACCATAAAAATAAAAGGAAAGTGGGATCGTGAGACTCCAGTCTCTGGCAGATGCACTGCAATTGGCGTTTCATACCTGTCAGCTCATAGCCAGCATTTCTGGAATCAGGACGACCCCCCCAGTCTGTGGGCGGGGAAGGTGTCACATGCACACTGCGTTGTTGCATCATGAAAGGACTCCCAACGATAGCCTGATGGTCATCATTTCCATGGATTGGATGACCACCGGAAGGTTCAATTCCTGGGTGGAAACCTAAACTTGATACTGGTTCTCCCCCAACCAATGATGCCAACTTGCTCCCAGAAGCATCACCTTTTACAACAGCACCAGCATCCTTCTTGGTGTCCAGAAAAAAAGTACCAACAATGACCTGCACGTAAATCAACCATTAATTCCAGGAAACTTCTTGCCGTAACTTTTATTAGAAGTGCTCTTGGTATGACCAGAAGGAGGGGAGACTAAGCACTGAACAATGACAACATATTTGGATAGTATATATCTCAAAGCATCAACTATTTCCATTCCTCTAGTTTTCACCTTCTTCTCAGTTCTCACTCCTAAATATTTAATCTAGAACTTTTCCCCCACCCTGGTCCAGCTGGGTGCATTCTCTCCTACCTCCCAAGAAGGATAATGTCAGATATCAGAATTCATTGGGAAAAAAAAAGAAGGGATTTAGGACATAACCTGTTTGTGCGTCTACTAGTTAAGATATCAAAAAAAGTCTATTTTGACGTTACCTGAACTGGACCAGCAGCTTTTAGGGGTCCACCAACTCCTCCACCTATGATTTGGCCATCAGGACTAGATAAGCACACACTGAGACCACCAGTGCGCCCTCCAAGTTCAGTACGGACATAGGAACCCGATAGTGAAATAATCTCAAATCGACCCTAATATCAAAGCAAGAAAGTCATACCATGAGCACAAGACTAGGTTGAATCTATCTCTCACCAAGAAAACTGAAAAAGAATGTCTTCACAACGAAAATAAGCATAAGCACAAGATTCGCAAAAAGAAGCAACAGAAAAGCATCAAGAATGATTATTTATAGAAAATATATTTGCTTTCATGAAGTTGAAATCTATTTACATCAAAGGAAATTTATATTAATAATGCTGGAATTAGCAGTTGTGGTCTAATAATGAAATAAAGAAACAAACTTTATGAAGCCTTTACTTACTTTTTTGTCTCTTGAAGGGACGAACTTCATTACATCATAAAAAATCAGATGTCAAAGAAAATTCATGAATACAAGAATAGAACTGATGGGCCTGGGACTGTAGCTAGGTACTCAGGTAAAGTGTACACTAGGAGGCCCAAGGGAGCAGGACATAAGCTGGGAGAGGGAAGGAGTGATGATTGTAACAGAATGGGTGACGTGGCCAGGGGATGTTAGAGGGGTAACAGTTTGCATGAGTTTTAGTTGGTCTGCATGCAGAGAGGAAGGCAGAGAAGGGTTTGGGAAGTGAGGAGAGACGCTGGCCTCTCGAACGCCAGTGGTGTTATTTTCTTCCGTTCCTTGTAAGTTTTTCCGGTGACCTTCATCCTCTGTCAGTTTCTCAGAGGAATTCCCCTACTATTTTATTAATAATACCATCGGAAACATTCAGCAAACTTTGGTTCCCATCATTAACTCAAAATATATGGACAAGAGTCACAGTTATTCTGATACATATAACATTAGATATAGACCAAAGGTCCATAAACAACAAGGGATCAAAATCAAACCCTCCAGATGTTATGACAGAAAAGTTATTGATAATTTACCTCATATGCAATATTTCCTCCAGATGTTGCTGGCTGACGGAGAGAGGCATTAGAGATGGAACCAGATGCAGACAGAATGCACATTTCACGCCTACTTTGTTGCATGAACAACATAATTTTTTGGCCAACATCCTATTGAATGCCCAAAACAAAAGATGAACTTAGATTAAGCAGCTAGCAATCATGATACGTTCAAATGTCATGAATAATAAAGATCCAAGACTAATTCAGATGAAATCAGACAGGCAAAGGCCTATCTTCAGAAAAATACAAATGCATCATTGTTGTCTATTTCAGTGAAATAAACCATTTCATATTCAAAGATGTAAAGGAAAAATCAAGATACATTACTTCAACTCTGTCAGGTCACATCAGATCGCTTGTATGGAAGTTAGCTGGACTATGTGGCACACCCCTTGTGCCTCTCCTGGACCCATTATGGGTGCCCTTACAGAGGTACAACCCATTGCCCTCTGACAAGATATCATGCGTACCTAGAACTATAAGGCACAGTTGCGAAATTGCGGTGGAGCTACTGCCCAATACAACATCCTATTTACTGCCTTCAAATTACTTGGAACTTAATCTATTCAAAAGTCACCATTTTATAAGAATATACTATAACTTTTGGAGGGCCAGACACATAAAACCACAAAGGCAGCACAAATAAAAAAAAGTCCTATTTGAAATGCCAGGGGTCCAAGTGAAGTGAGTAATGGCTAGTCACAAAGAGAACCAGCCATCTAAACCTCAAGTCCACAAACAACTAAGCAGAACCAATATGAAAAGAGAGAAAATAGTTAAAAAGTTCAATATTACAATTTAAATTTCTTATAAAGGTCAGCAAAACTGTATTGTATTCCAACTTAGTTAAATGAAGGCTAGAATTGTCATAGTTGCTACAATAGGATCTTGCTAAGTTTAATATTTTCACTTCATTCCGAAGATTCTAGAGAGAGATGATGATTCATACTCATAGAGCATGGCAAACTATATAACTCATGAGTTATCATTGCAAGAACCTCTGAAACATGTACCATGTAGAGGTTCAGAGGAATATACTTCTTCAAGTAGACCTGTATTTAATTGTAAAAGCCATCACATCATTAAAGAATTTTTAATTTGCATTGTGTTACCATATCTGTTTAGAGAGATGAGCTTAATATAGGGTTAGGCTTATTTCTCTGTACTATGAGTAGTGCACTAAATGTTCTAGATACCTTGTCTGTATCTCTTAATAATATCAAGCACGATTTCAAAAAAATACTCAATCATTGATTTCCAAAGTTGAGGATGAAGAGTAAGGCAGGAATTTGAAACATCACTTTCTAGATTTAATATAAAGCATCCAATTGAGAAAGTAAGCACAACTGTTAGAAAGGAATAACACCTAACTGGATGGAATAAGGAAATCAGCCAATACTTAATGGTGGACTTATTTTCTCATATAAGAGACAGCTAAACATTAAAACAAGCCAATCAGGGTGAAATCAATCACACAATTAAATACCTAAAAGTTAAAAAATAGAAATATCAAAATTTGGGTAAATATTCTAATCAACAGTAACACCTTGGATAGAGCTGGCTCTGGTTAATGACTAGATACAGCTAATTCTCTCCAGATACACTGGTTCTGGAGAGTTTAAACTATAAAAGAGCCCTGAAGACTGATAGCTAGAACACTTAAATCCTTTCTGTAAAAAATTTGGTCATTCTTGATATTTTAAAGTTTACGATAACCCTCACCTCACATCCCCTTGTGAAATTACCAATTTTCCAAGTGGAAGGATGCAGAGTCTTCTAAAAATTTATAAAAAGCATTTAAAATGCACAATGTAATAGTGTTTTCGGGACCAAAGTGAACCCTTAAAACACTGTTCCAGCATCTGCACAACTACAACAGAGTTTGAAATATATTGGCAAGAAAACATGTTGAGTATACAAATAAGTCTTGCTCTGTATGACTTATTACAACAGATTTAGTTAAAAGAAAAATCCATGTGTTTCCTCACAAAGTCTGGTAGTTTGAAACTAAAAATTTACGACAGTGAATGCATTTGATGTTCAGGATATGAACTTAGTACAATCATGTATCCCCTTTCAAAAATAATTATGCATAAAGACTCATTCAAATAGTACAAAAAATATATCAGTTCTTTATCATCAAATTACCTTAACACAATCAGATCTCATTGCAGAAGTATACTACCTAGGCCTGTAACACTTGTAATATTATAAGGAAAATCTCTATTAAATTAAATTATAAGTTTATAACAACGCAACTTTCGCTTTCTCATTTTCATATGAAAAAAAAGTAGTCTAGGAGCATTAATTTCTTTCTAAAATGGAAAAACTCAGACGGTACTTAGACTTTATGCAAGACCTGAATGCACATGCTTTTATAAGTATGCAGGGAAGTAGAAAACTTATATATTTGGAATTTTAACTGTAACCATTTACATATATATTTGGGTCACTATGCTTCCTACTGTAAGAGTTTACCAGGAGTCACATGCAGATACAGACATCTACAGCTGACAAGATTAAAGTACTGTCAAGAATGCATACCTCACCAGCAGCAACAGTAATCACATGTGGGGTGAAGCCTTGTCCTGCATCAATCGGCAGCAGCAGCATCAAGTTAATATTCTATGATTCACTTGATTTGGCTGGTTAGTAGGAAAACAACTTTTTCTTTTGGAGGGTGGGCACAAAACGAAAGATAGACTAGTAAGCATGTATAAACAGACAAAATGACAAATAATCACTGTAAAAATTAATGACACAACATTTATGCGTTCTGCCTGCCACAGACTGTCCAAGAAGCCTAAAGCAGAATCCTACAGTTTACACTTTTGTCACATTTAAATCATAAAAGAAGTTCAACTAAAATATACTCACGTCTAAAAGTGTTATGTAAACCATCCCCCCTAATTTTTTTCCCAATCCATAGGAAACACCAAGAACCTAATAGAAAGTACGAAGATTTCATAATTTAAACTTTTGTATTTTCGTTTTCTTGTTAACTCAAGTACATATCGAGGCTCCAACAATGAACTTCTAGAAGTGTTATGCACCTTTATCGGAAAGTCTTCTCAATTAATTACCGTTCCAATGAACTTCTCTCCGTTCGAACTCAAACAGTCATATCAGAAGACTCAAAACCAGATCGTTTGTTTAATGTGATTTACCACATGTTTAATTATGATAAATAATCCCTTATTTGACTACTTAGCCATTTAAATAAGCAAGGTATACCGGCAAACTTGTCAATTGAAGCATCACAATGCGAAAAAGCGATGCTGCCAATCTAGACAAATACTGTGAAAAGAGACTATCAGCAACCACGTTCCCAACCAAACAGCTCAATTTGGATGCCTCTACTGACACGACATGACAAATTTGAACAAGCAACACCACCAACCCATTCAGAGAACATGCATAAAAATCATCTGCCATAATAATGGCATAAAGAAACACATGCCTCGGGAAGAACTCGGGCAACTTTTTTTTTTTTGGGGGGGGGGGGGGGGGGGGTTGGGTTGAGTATATCATCAAAAAGAACCAAAGCGACTTGATAAACAAAAAATGAAGTTAAAAGAAATAATATCGCGGCATTTCACATCATATTGAACAAAGTTGCGTCACAGTCCACATAAATTCAAGTACTGCACAACAAGTAGGACCAAAATAGAAAATTTAGAAAGAGCAGCCAAACGAAACACCGAAAAGCCAACCCCACAGCCCAGTTCTATAAAGAAAACCTAAATGTGCCCTACATAAAAAATAAAAAAAAGTAAAAGAAATCCGCGATAAAACCTGAAATCCAAAGATTCGCAAGCTATACCGAGGAAAATAACAGTTTCCAGAGGAACGCACCTAAAGCAAACAGTTGGGATTTCTTCGAGGAGCCGGTATACGAAGAGGAAGAAGAGGGACTGCCCAAAGCGCGGTCCTTCTTATCCTTGTGAGAGAACGAGTGAGACGATGACGTAGCGGCTTTTTTGGCGGCTAGAGCTTGCTCAGGGGTGCCGTACTTCCTTGGCCTCCCTCTCTTCCTCTTCGGGGGTTCTAATTGAGAGGACACCGCAGAGGGCACGGAATGAGGGTACACCATGTGGGACCCATCAGCGTTTGGTAACAGCCCATTGGTAGGCGAGGATGTGGTGGTGACGGCGGTCGTGGGGGTGACGGTAGTGGTGGTGCTCTGCTGCTGTTGGTGGTGGAAGTAGCTGAGCTGGTTTTCATTCGGTTCCATTTTGAGGGGAGGAAGAAGAGAGAGAAGGGGGGAGTGCGAGACCGATGCAATTTTTTTTTCTTTTTTTAAAAATTATTTTGTTACGAAGAAAAAGGGTTTTACAGGTATGGTAGCTTCAGAACCGTTGGATTATATTGGTTTTCGCGTTCTGGTCTCTGACATTGACCGTTGATGACATTTGTGCTATTTTATATCATTTATTTGTTGATTCAATTTTATAATGGGAATAGAAGTGACCTGGCGAGTGAAGACGTTGAGATGATTGAAAGAGGAAAGCGTGTCGATACGCAATTTGCCACTTAAAAGTCAGTGAAGTGATCCCCAAAGAGGAAAGCGTGTCACTACCTTCTGCTTCCTTCGTTTTGGGCTCTGATCCATATATATATGAGATTCCAAATATTCCTCTGATCAAAATATATCTGGAATTTTTCATTTTTTATGGGATAGGATTTATATAAAATTAATTACTCAAATAAATTTTGATAAAATTTTTAGTTGCACTATTAATACATTTAATTATAAAATAAAAATGTAGTTAAAATATTATTATTTTTTAAATTAATATTATTATAATTATATTTTTATATTATTATAATTAGATGTATTGATGTAAATGTTAGCATAAATTTCACCTGCTTTATATTTGAATTTTCACAAATTAAAAAAAATTACACACGCTACATGTTCACTGGGACGAACCTTTCAAAATCTCATCCATTGCATCTCTGTACGATGATAATTTCACTAAATGAAAGTTTTTTTTTTCTTGATAAACCATTCGTGCGCCCAAAAAGAAAATGGAAAACGTCACTCAACGCTCAAAAAGCAAAAGTTTAGGACATATATAAATCGTTTTCACGGAACAAAAGTCAGATCCAGTATAGTATCATGACACCCTCATCAAATTAGAAAGCCCTCGAGTATATCCCAATGTCATATATGATTGAATATATGGTTGCGAGATCTTTGTTCAATGCATACCCACCAGCGATCCTCTTTATGCAATCCCAGAGTCAGGTGTAATATAAGGACACAAGCAGTTGCTGAACGAAGTGATGACATCTTTATGCATCAGTTCTATTGCAGCCTTTCAAATACCTGCAAAATCCTTCACTAGTGGCACAACTTCGGCAATACTCATGGGCTTATCAGAACTTGATGGGTCCTCCGCTGATAAATTACATACAATTTAGTCCATATTTTCCCTAAGCATTGAACGCTGATGATATTACGTACTGTCCTTTTTTTTTATACTTACACGCTCTGACCTTCGCAAACTTGGCTAAATCATTAAAATGCTCTTGAAGGAGTTCTTCCTGCAATGAATGAACGAAAGCGATAACACAGCAGCGATTAAACAAGGTTAAATGGGACATATGCTTTGTGTACTCTTTCCCCTTTCTTTTCCCTGAAAACCTATTAGTTCAAAATGGTTGAGGTTCCCGAAGATTTGTATTCTAGCTCTGTACTTTTCAATACCATAATTAGTTCATTTCTCACAAGTAATTTCTTGAGTTGCCCCCAAATAATTTAACAGGGAACTACTTAATCATGTATTTTCATTCCAAAGATGTTTTCTTGGGCTTAAAACACTAAAATCTTCTGAAAGAGCTTTATAAATATCTAAATTTCCATGATCAAAATATGCGGAGCAAAGATGGCTTTATCACCTTCCCTCTACAGTCTAAAGGACCATTTTTTTTTATCATGGACGTGAAAATATTGCGGCTGAATAAATTTATGCTATCATGTTCTTTCCATTTAAGAATAGGGTGCAAACTTTGCTTTGGATTGAAACCAGATATAGAAGAAAATGACTGCAGTACCACAAATAATGAGGTATTGCTCTTCAACAGTTCCTCAAAGTGCATTTGAATTTTCCTATCCTCGGGACCTGCTTCCTGGAATGAGAGATAACTATATGAGAGACATATACAGTTGCCAAGGCCACATGATGAGTGTTTATGTCAACCACATCACAATTTGGTTAAGGGAACTTATTCTTTTCTTCTCTTTTTCTTTTTTTTTTTTTCCCCACTAAATTTAAAGAAGGTGTTTGTTAACATGCTTTAACATTTTGGTTGATGCTGACATAGGTCTACCTAGAAGATCAAGTTACCTTGAGGACTGCAATTGTCATATCGCAATTGTTTATAAGAAACATGGTTTGTAGTTTTGGTTTTGAGAAGTTCTTGGCAAGCTTGGTAAGCCATTCATTTTGCAGTCATTCCTTGTTCAATTCAAGCTGAGATCAATGAGTAGATAAATTTTACAAGAAACGTGCAGAAGATATCTTTATGACTAATTTTTATAATGCTGACCTGGTCATCTCCATAATCAACACTGAAGTGTATAAGTGAAGCTGTAAGCTTGGCATAATGCCACATGACATAGTGAGGATGAACATCATCTTCCAATAACGTCTTTACATTTGCATTATGCTGGCTATCGAGGTGCATGTCAAATACCATCTTAATACAAGGCCACAAGGAAATATTGACCTGATCAATTTAAGACCTCGTATTAGTTATTGATTATGCCATGTGAACTCTGCTTGATGTAAAGGCCCACTGAGACAATTGTCTAATTGGTTTTTATCAATTTGAACTGTCAACATAGCAAAATTCTATAGTTAACATTCTACATTGAGCTGGAGTCCATAAATGACAATAAATATCTTATTGCATGAGAAAGGATTATAATTGAGCAAAAATTATGCACAAGTAGAAGAGACAATATAGACTAATGAGTATGAAAAGAAGTGGAGGGAGAGGGGAAGGTAAAGAATTGGGAAATCCGAAACAAAGAAACAGGCTCCAGACTCTGCCTCTCTATTTTATGAAATAAAAATTAGAATAAAGGAAGTAGAAATCATCTATATTTTAAATCAAAAGTGCACTTTCCATAATCCAGGCAAAAACAAAGTAGAAAAGCTAACCAGACACTAGATTTCTTGCCATCCACCGTTTTAATAACACCTTAAACTGTTCCTCACATAGATTGACCCAAAAAAAAAAAAAAAATGGTATAGCAACAAAGTGAGATCAGCATTATCTCACAAGAGGAAAAATAGAAAAGCTTGCAGTCTCAACTTTTCATATCATCTAGCACTTTCAATAAAATTTTAATGGAGCTAAATTTGCAGCCCACCAAGAATCCCACTAATGAACAGCCAAGTCCATTTGTCTGAAAATATTATCAAAGGTTCCTCCCAGCATAAACGTATTATAAGGGAAAAGACTTTGCCAATAAATGCACACAGACACACATATATGCATAGGAAGCTGACCTTATCTAAATAGAATCTGAAGCACGAAATCCGCCTCCGAGACATCTTGAGCTGAGTAAGGATAAGTATGTCATCAAAAAATTAGTTCGTCAAAAAGTGAGTCATTTATGACTGCCGTAAGATTCTTTGCCAACACTGACAGTACAGATAAATTTGAGCTGAAATATGCTGTGGAAGAGAAAAGTGGTACAACTATATCCAGGGATTTTATTTGAATGCTTGTTAAGCAAAGTATTTTAATATATGCTACAAATTCCTATTAAGATATATGCCATATTCATCAGTATATGCATCACAACATTGCATGGATCAGCTGGATTACATTATTCGCTATTGGTGGAAGTTCAACATGATGAGAAATCTCTATTCACTATATTATCTCTGTTTTGTATTTCTTGTACTTCATTGTCTTCTAGAAGGATGTGCACCTGATGCTGGTGTATTATGCGAATTATCAGCATTAGCCCAATAGTATCATAACAATTTGGAAGTACTCAATTAAGGCGCTCATCAATGACCCAAAATGGACTTGACAACAATGCCAACTCAATTACTAAGTCATTAACGTTTACCAATTCAAAGATTTTTATGAAAATACAAACTTGATAGCCAATGTGAAAGTAAATCGAATAAATTACATTATATATGTTAAACATCACAGAAATTATATCAGCAAATGAAAGAATATTACATTTAACTTGTATGTAAATATAAAGAAGCAGAGCAAATTATAAAGTACGAAGATGTAGCAGTGCCAGTATCCATAAGCAGCTTCTGTAAGCTCTTGAAGAGGACCTCCTATGGATATTTAACGGAGCTGGCTTCAGCCATACAAGGAACCAATGCAGGTTCATCAATTTCCTGGCTCCAATGCAAAAATTATACACTGTAGAATCTGAAGAAGTTGTTAAGACGTCTGGATCAGACATCATTTCCTATTAACCAGATAAAAGCTTGAGAATATAAAAATAACCCAAGAAAAGTAAAGCAAATGATTTTGTAACATGGCTACCATTGTTCTTTTTAATTAACTTGTGATTCCATCAAACACATACATGTATTTCTTGGTCAATTCAGACTGTGCTTGGAAAGAAAATCATTTGCATGAGTTCGCCCACCTTTCTGAACCAACTTATACCTTTAATATATTAATCCTATCCCGAAGAGCAAAAGCAGCTGACTGATTCTTCAGAGGTTCGCTTGTTCGTGTAAAAAAGACTGGTGCTTCCTGTCTCTTTACCAATTATATCATTGAATGTTGCTATATCCAACTGTAGTTTTTCCAATGCTTGAAATAATTTCCAATTGTCACTGTTTGAAGTTCATCGACCTATATGCATGCACAATTCAGTAGTTGCTAGAATTTGACATTTGTAAAATTGATCAGTAGTCAGGCCTTAAGCTTATATGACAAGCAAGATTTGAAATCAAAGAATATTACATTAACCGCAACATTAACATAAAACTTTAAGATCAGATTAAGAAACTAATATTACTATTTTGATTGATTATAAATCATAAAAAGTTCATTATCTATTTTTTTTTCTGGTTGTGTGAGTTATCATACATTATGAGATGTTCTTTAATTATCTAATATATATCGACGTACCTGTACCCCACATTTTGGAATAATTACATGTCTCGCACTCAAACCTGTGCCTATGCAACATAGCATAAGAGCAATTTTGAAGTACTACATAGAACCTTAAAGATAAAATCAATATAAGTTTTGCAGTACTTAAGATTGTTATTCCAAATTTTAAAAAACTAGTACAAAGCAGCACTTAATATGCTTCCTAGATTACTTGCAACACTGCTGAACTTATGCCAGGGCTACTGCTCATTAAATTAGGACCATACTTTTACCATCACTTTTCAATTAAACTTAAAAACCAAGAAACGGTTGCTTGGTCCTTTTCTTTGTCAGTCTAAATATAATTTGCTTCTGCAAGAAATTTGCTTGTACATTGAACTATAATTCCACCTGGAAGCTGCATCGCCTATAGTTTTGTACACTAAGAAGTAAATACTTGTATTACATATTATAACTAAAAACTAACCTAGCCAATCGTAGCATGTAAAATTAGAATAAGATTTTTCATGTAGCAATGGCTTTACTTGTAAAAAGATATGGAAGCAAGATTAACGAGATCGAGATAAAATGACTATTCTATGTGTGAAATAAATTAGATCCTAACTGTATATGCTCATCACAAGAATTCCATAACATACTTCTGACATACATATAGCAAGCTGTGAAGATATAAATATAATCATGCTGATAAATTCAGAGTCTAATAAATGCACAAACTCCCAACATACCTGATATCCACTTAATAGAGTTTCTATTTGCGACAAGATACTTGCATGATCACCACAAAATCATAGAAAGCTAACTTGGTAAATTTAAAGAATCCATCGTCCTTTTGAAAAGTTAAGATATGATACCCATAAAACCAAACCTATCATGGAAGATCAGTATTACAACACTCCATACTTATACATTCACACTACCCATTTAATCAAGCAAATCTATATAAAATAGAGTACACGACTTATACATTCACACTATCCAATTCGACTTCGCACAATTTTTCTGAACTCTTTGGGTATAATTCCTTATTTTTGTATCTTTGGATAGTATGTTTGCAACTAGCTATACAAAAGGAACCAAGTGACGTGAGTAACTTAGTGTCATAGACAGTGACATAGTCTTAAGGCAGAAAAAGAAAAAGAAAAGAGCAAACTTTAGAGAATATTGATCGTGACCAAGCATAATATGCCAGCTTAAATGAAATCATAATCACAACCATGCAAATGCTAACATATTTATCATCAAACTAGTTGCACTTGCCTTCTGTGGAAGTATTCTATAAAGTATATCGAATTTATCTCCCTTATTTTATTGATTAAATTGAAATGCCAAAAGGGGATATTAAAGTCACATCACATCTACAAACACAGAATAAAAGATCGAAAGAGAAAAAAATCATCGCTGTCCAAATTTATGGTAATTCCGTTAGCAGTTACTTACAAAGAACCAGTGCACAAAAGAGTGAGAGAGAGCAGATTGAAGTTAAAATCATAATGCTATTATATAATATAAAAGTAAGAGATACACAACTCCCTTTTCCTGATTCATTTCAAAAACATCTAAATTACCAGCGTTTGCAACACGATGATAAAAAAATACTTACTTCGTCATTTTTACATTCTTTCGGTTCTTGTTGTGACCCTTCCAGTGATATATCATCACTGAAAACAAGAGAACCATCAAGCTGACAACCAACAACGTCACCATGAAAGAAGAGACCCATGTTGTTTGAAGAGAGATGGCACTTTGAGCATTGCACGATAAAAAGAATAAAAAAAATTATTTGAAATCGCAAAGGTAGAATACATTCGTCTATTAACTTTATTTTATTCTAGTTTAAGAATACAGAGAATATAAATTCAAAGAATCTCTCTCTTCCATAGGAGCATATCTCCCTCTTTTTCAAAGTTCCTTCCTGGACATGTTATTCCATATTATAGTTGACATTATTATGATCAGATGGTACGCTTGTGACTACAACAATGGAAATTGCTTCACAAGGAAATAAGTTCACAGATTTAGACAATGTAATCACCTTAGATTGGACTAAATAGGACGATTCTGGCGTTGGCGACGAAACTTTGATTATTATGCCTAAAAGACTTGATAAGGCCAATGTTCGTTCTCTCATATTAAAGAGTTAGGCCCAAAAGCTACAGTTGTGATTTCTGAAGTGGGGATAATATGTTGTTGTTCGACTTTGAACTTCAAGTGAACTTTGATAGGGTTTTGCAGGATTGTCCTTGGTCTGTTTTAGATGCTTTGGTGTTGCTACAACCATGGTTACACCTATGACCCATATTGGAGTTGGAATTTCCAACTGTTCATTTTAGATCCAAATTCATGAACTACCCAAGGAGGGATTAACACGGAATAATGTGCTTAAACTTGGTGGCAAAGTGGGCACTGTTACTGCTACAGAAGACCTAGTGGTTAATGGAAGTTTTTTGCTTAGATTTGCTCATATCCGAGTGGAAATTATAATTGCTCTTTCCCTTATTTCGAGATTCTGGGTTGCTAGACCAGGAAAGAACATTTTGGATCTTTAAAAATATGAAAAGCTACAAAATTATTATTTCAAGTGTTGACGGATTGGGCATGATGCCAAGTCATGTGCTACGGATGCTGAAGACTCCATTGGTGATGACATGCTAATATGTGCCAAATTCACCAAATTAAAATAACTTACTCTTAAATGAAAATAATATGATAATGATGAGTAGGATTGTATCCACGAGGGTTGGCAATTTTAACACTTATGAACAACCATGAAGCGAATGCATAGAAGAAAAAATAAAATGGGGTTTTAACAAAAACATAATAAGGACAACATCTAAGGATTGTATTGTTTGGTCCTCCTAAGTTGATCATTGACATTGATTAAGATAAATTTCCTCTCTTTTTTAGTAAATGGCTGTAATTATTAACAATATCTAGTAACCTAGACTTTTTTAAATATGTTGGTTAAGAAAAGCTCTCTACCCAACCTCTAATTAGCTAACAATTTTAAGTAAGTACCTAGGATTTAATTAACTAATTGCATTAAGGTTAAGAAGTCACCATTGTTAACTTGTCAAGAACATGAAGCAAGTCTAACAAGTCATCTTTCACAATCCATCAATATAGAAGAAAGCATATCAACAATCTCCTATACTAATTTTTCACTCGGCTTTGGTTTAACTAAACAATTACAGATTTAATCAAATCAAATGGTATATAATCATCTCTTAACAAAATAAACAACAGGTTCAATAATTCATTTGCCCAAAGATAATACAATCAAAATAGAAATGCAAAAAGACAAAAAATAAAAGGAGAAAAGAGAAGAGTTAGAAATATCTAACAACGCTTAAAGGAACCATGACAATAATCTTTAGTTAGATTAACAAAATTAGCTATCATTAGTGTAAACATCCACAAATCCATGTCCAAATCCAAAATTATAGAAATATAGATCGAATTTTGGACACTTTCTATCTATAGTGAGGATGCGACTAATTGTCCCTTAATCATGATGGACAATGATAGTTGATATTCCTCAACTACTTTCTCTTTTGGGGCCAATGAAATTGGCTGGTGTTTCAGTAGGTAAATAGCAATGAGCCTCAGTCTACAATTACTCCAGTAGACTTAATTGACCAAATTGGTAGGTTGATCCATGGTCAGGGGCTTAGTTTGTTTTTGCCTACATCTAATTCCTTCACTGTTGGGTCATATATTAAGTTCAATTGGTGTATTCCTGCTCTTCGGCCTGATTTGATTGTTCACCTTCCTTATTTTATTAAACTACCACATAAAAATAATAACTCTGTAGATGTCAAATTGATTATTTTAGTGAGCTCAAATCTATATAAAGTAAATATGGTGGCCGAATTGCAAAAAAAAAAAAAAAACTAGTCTTAGAAAAAAAAGGGGAGTCTAATTATGAAGGCTTCAAATTGAGAAAACTTAAAACTAGTAGCCCTAAGTGTTTATTTGCATTTGACGTTACAAGAATCGATGGCAATTGAATGAGAATCTATGCCAAGAGATGTCTGAAGTCCAGTGTGGGAAGAGGGAAGTATCACTATACGTTAATGGATATCTTTATCCATTTGGAAATTGTTCAAAGATCTCTGGTGGCGCCGAATCCATCAAAAATAAAATTACCTATTCTCAAGTGAATATTTATATTACAACAATGATGAGTAGGGTCGAATCCACAAAGATTGACAATTCTAACAATTAAGATAACTAAGAACAATACGTAGAAGAAAGAAAGAAAAATAGGGGTTTGTCAAATAAAAAATAACACTAATAACAACTAAACATAAAATTAAACAAGTAAATTTAGATTAAGCAATTTAGAATTAAATCAAATTAAAGTGAAAGAAACTTAAATGAGAAATAAGCTTATAACTAAAATAATAGTGTATGGTTTTTCTTAATTGATATTAGGTGTAGGCATGACTCCAGATAATTCCTCTTCTTTATTGGTAAATGGTTATGGTTGTTAAAACGCTTTAACAACCTAGGCTTTCTTAAGTATGCTGGTTAAAGGAAGTTCCTAACTCAACCTTTAATAAATCAACAACCTTAAATACACACTTAAAATTTAATTGACCAATCATTTTAAAAATGAAAAACCACCATTTATAACTTACTAAAGCATAAGCATGTTCAGTAAATCATCATCACATTCCATTAATGTAAAAGAAAGTGATCAATAATCCCTACACTAATTTTCCACTTGTATTAGTTAAAATAAACAATTAAATATTTACCTCAACCAATTGGCACACAATCAATCATGGGTAAAACAAACAATAAACCTAAATCATTCATCCATCCACAATGAAGCAATTAAAATGGAATGCAAAAAACTAAGAAGAGAAGAGAAGAAAAAGTTAAGATAACCTCACAACATTGAAGAAATTACACAAAATCCCTTAATTGGAATATAAAGTTTAGCTATCCATACTTAACAACATCCAAAATCTATGCTGAAACTCCATATATACAAGTGTAATTCAAACTTTCTTTCACTAAATTCATAGGAGAGAGAGAGGGGAAGAAGAAGGAGAAGAAAACCTAAATCTAAAAGTATACCTCTAAAAGAAAAGAAAATGACCTAATAACTAAAAGCCTTCAACTCCCTTGATTTTCCATTAATTTTCCTTAATAAAAACATGGAAATTCCTCCCCAAAATCTATTCTAGAACCTCTCAAGTTCTTTGCTATGTTTCCCAATGACCAAGAAAGAGAAATTTGTTAAAGAAGATGAGCTATCTATTTTCAATTTTAAAGTTAGCATCCTTAATCATGCCCACGACTTATGCCTTGTTTTAGCCCAAATTTCAACAATTTCAACAAAATTGCCTCTTAAACCTAAAACCAACCAAAACAATTATAAATGGCTTGATTTCCTATAAAAAAAAACAATTAAAATAGAATCAAAATAAGACTAAAAATGAGTCAAAAATACAACCTAACAAATTCCCCCATACTTAAATCATGCTTGTCCTCAAGCATGTTTCACAAAATAACTAAAAATGATATTTAGCTCACTTTAAAACAACTCAATCAAACAACAATAATTTGAATGCATTTCACTAACCATCAAGAAAAAACAACTTAAATAGATTACTTCTAGAAATCTACTAAGAAAATTGAAAGCTTTTAAGAAGTGTAAATAGACATGAAACAACAAGTTTAAGTGTCAACAATAACATACACAAAGAAATTTAACTTTTCATGTATCACATCATCAAAGAGATAGCTTTTAAACTTGCCCAATAACATATGCAACACTTTTAAACACATAATGGAAACACAAGAGTAACTAAAAGTGAAATGGATAGTAAATTCATTCAATCCCTCTTTATTTATTTATACTATAGCAACACTTTTCTTTTCTTTCTTTTCCTTCAAGGACCAAAGTATTGGTAGCTTTTTGACACAAAAGTATATATTAGTGATACCCACACCCAATTACTTAGCTATTTAACGCTTTTACCTTCTTCTTTTTTTAATCTTATTTTGAGCTCTTTTTAGTCTTGTTTAGAGTGTCATAAGCCTTTTATTGCGATAATGGATATTTGTGAAACTCATACCGATTACTTAGCTTGTCATAACTCTAAGTGGCTACTAGCACTACTCATAATCACTTTAAAGTGATAAGTGGAGTAAATATAATAGCTCAAGTACTCTTAATTTTTCTTTTTTTTCTTTTCTTTTTCTTTCAGAAGAAGGAAAAGGTAAATCCAGGAAGTTTAGTATCTAAAAAGTTCCAAGAATATGCTTAAAAGGGTTAACATTCAATAAGTCATTAATTTCTAGCAAGTTAAAAACAATTCTAAAATGAGGGTGACCAGTAACTTGACATGTATTTAGCTATTTTTATATATTCCTAACCAGAAGCCTAATGTTTCATGTATAAAATTCAACTAATCTAGTAAATAGAAAAAAATAAGTTGTTTAAATTATCTCAAATAGATGACAAATTCAATGCATCAAAGATATAAAAAGAATTGTTTAAATGAGCTATCCAATTTTTCAACAAAAATTTCACATACTCAAAGAGACAAAGCATAGGGAAAATTAGGGCCTACTGAGTGACCCTTGTTAAGGCTAACAACATGGATCTCTTCAAGAAGGTCCACTTCCCTTAGCCTAAGGATGTCCACCAAAAAACCATTGTTAGGCCCTATTACTAGACCTTGCCTTTAAGGTTCACATGTTGGGCCCTAACGATAGCCCTATAATGAGTGTCATTAAGGTTCAACCTAACAACAATTCTTTAGGGATGTCATTATAATCCTTGGCTTAACAATGGTCCATTAGGGACTGTCATTAGGCCCCATTTTTGAGGTCTACATTTAGACCTTACAACGGTCACTTTTGACGGTTGTAATGTCTATAAATTCATGATTGTTGTTGTGGCCGTTATTATGCTTATGCTTTGCGACATACGGTTAGTATTAACCATTGCAATAAAACTATCGTAATGGTACTTTTTTTTTTTTATTGTAATGATGACACCGTCTTGAACAATAGCCACCACTGTGAATGACATCCACCACCATCATAACAGTTGGAGATAGAGATTGATGAGAGAGATAAAGAGATCAATACGAGAGAGAGATAGATGAGAAAGAGATTTTTGGAGAGAGAATGAAGAGACGACCATTCTATGGAGTTTCATATCCTATAACAGATCTTCCAAACTAAGAATAGATCCAAAGTCATTTGATGGAGTTCGGGTAGCAATAGCATATCTATTTACAGAGACCAAGTGTTGTTCTAGAAGGTGGAGGAAGGAGAAAAAAAAAAAGAGATAGCCAACGAAGCTTCACCAATCTGGGTTTCATTGTGAAGGAGAAAACAATAGGAAAATATATGTTTTTACAAAATTTAAAATATATAATTAATCTTTTAAATTTTTTGAATAAGAATGTTTTAATAATTTGATTAATCTTTGTTCTCATTCCAATTTCTTTTTCCAACATCATACAAAATATAGTATATAGTTTAAGATTCCAATTCATTAAATTTCATTTCCATTTTCATTCTCAGCCTTTTCAACAATTGGCCTTAGTCTATGTATTCGAATTGGCTACGTTGAATCCTACCAATTCCTAACAATGTTTCTATGATAAAACTGTACAAGAATTTGAGGGGTTGGCGCTTTCTATGTGTAATATAGTTCCATTCCAACAATGAACTGGAGATGAGTACTTGCGCCGGCTCATCTGTTATATGCAGCGATACTTTTGATACGCAAGTTCATCATAGGCCTAATGATGATAGCATCCATCAATGCATTCTGAACATGAATTTGTGTAAGATGGTGTCTGCATTTAACAATGAACTTTCCGGATTTGACTTTTCTTACTTCATCGCTTCAAATATGCCAATATTGTATCCGAAGCTGCTTGCAACACAGACAGAAGGTATCCGGGACCTTTGTTATAAGTTTTGTGATGAACCAATTTCATCACAACATTCTTCTCTTCTCAAACACTGACCATTGATCCATTTGTTAGAAGCTACTTTAAAAGAATAATCTTTATTCCGCACTTGTTCATATTAGCATTAATAATACATACATAGATTCCACCACGTTTTCAATTGTCTCTCTCCATCTCTATTTCTCTTTTTTCTCTTTTTCTTTTTTCTATCCTGTGCACCTGATTGAACTATCATGCACAAAAACAAACAATAGTACTGTGTTATTGACGGCAATTTATTAATGCTGGACCCCGAAAGAAATAAAAAAAAAAAAAGAACATATATATATATATATATATATATATATATATACATGCCATGTTGCCTAAAACTATTTCTTTAAAAATCAAAGTATAACAACCCTATAACAGCCTGACCATAAAGATTCTTCTTTATTTATGTCACACTTTGATGTTGAAAGATTCGATTACTGGTGCTCAGAGTCTCTGACAGTGTAAGTATATATATTATAAATCTGAGGAGGCTAACAACCACCCTTTATCCGGCTTCCTCTCGATCGGGTTTTTCACTCTCTTGTTGGGTTTCTTCTTCATTTTCCAGCGTTTCATTTTCATGGCATCATATTCAGATTTAAGTATCAGAATTGAAAGGAATCCTTCAACATCACGATTATGTGAGCTGGGAATCTATTCGTGGCCAAAGTGAGTACTGATTTATATATATATATATATATATATATATATATAGATATACTCTGACCAAGATATATGATTCTAATTTAATAATATTTCCGATGAAGTTCAATTTCTTTCCTATGCCTATGCTAAAACTTCTTAAATTTTAGATGGGGTTGTCCTCCTGGGAAGTACATGCTGAAATTCGACGCCGAAGAGACATGCTATTTGCTGAGAGGAAGAGTAAAGGTTTTTCCGAAAGGCTCATCGGAGTTTGTAGAGTTTGGTGCCGGAGACCTCGTCACCATACCTAGAGGACTCAGTTGCACGTGGGACGTATCCGTTGCTGTAGACAAGCATTACAAATTCGAATCTTCATCAATTTCCACAACCTCCTCCTCCTCCTGTTGATTTCATGTATCTTCTCTTTCAACTTAACACTACAAAATTAGGCTATACATATATAGATTATATATACATATATGTTCTGTCTTTGACTGTGCACTCGTGTTATATATATGTGGTTATTAATTGATTAAGAGAAAAGTTATGGCTGCAGTTTGGTTTTGCATATTTGGTTTGTGCGAGAAAGATATTAAAATTAAGGAGGAGCTAGCATGCATTGCACTTTGTGAGTTTAGAGGATGCAGCATGATGCTTAGTTTGACTGGGTCAGCTTTGACTATTCTGCCATGCATGCAAGAAGCCTTCTCTTTTGGTTTTGGACCTTTTTTGCATGTGACGCTAACCTTCAAAAGTATGAGTGGCATATAATCTGCTTTATTAATTACGAATTGATGCTGATGCTGAACCCATCTATTTGCACCACTAACGGAGTCAACTCCTGGTCCACGCGTTTTGGACAGAGGGCAATATGCATTTTAGTTTGTTTCTTTGCCAAAATCAGAAAGAGCTTTCCTAGTTTATCTCACAATGGACACCTCTCTGTAGGAAATTTCTACGGAAATTAATTAAAGCATTATCAAGTCCAATATGTGACACTTTTTTACTCCCAGAATTTTCTCTTATTTTTTTTTTCCTAATCGTCTCTCACTTATCTCTTCATCTTTTCACACTTTGACGATAAATAGATGTTCGCTAGCGAACCATTACCCTGTTTGTGAAGGTAGTAAAATTCCCATATCAAACTCCTTAAAGGATTAAATTCCAAATTGAATGACAAGAAACCCATAAATCAAAACATCTCATCAAAAGACAAGTCCACAAATAACACAAATGGATGTTCTGAAATGCGAAATTTATTTTTTTAGGAAAGTTTTTAGATCACCCATGTACCAATTTCAAGGTCTGCTCTTTCCTTGGTTGAAAGCTAATAATGATCAGGCTTTTTATAAGCTCTCTGGGTTGAAGAAATATGAGATTTCTTCGTCCCCTGTTATTTATTCTCGGACAACAATAATAATATTTAATTACTTTCTATAATTGAACATCTTAAACGCAAATAATTAGAACCAGTCTGCCAATATCCTGAAGTCCAAAAATCCTCTGGTTTGTGAGCAATAGGTAGCTCTCATAGCAACTTCAATCCCTACTCGAAACTACGCAAGGAAGACACTAAATCCCTCACATTTGAAGCATCCTCACAGTGGCGTTGACGACAATAATCTATCAGAGACATATTTTGATGAGACCGCATTTGCAGAACACAAGGGTTAAGGACGACCAAAAGAATTATAGAAGTATTCAATAATAAGAAGTAGAATGAATAATCCTGACAAAGAAAACACTAAAGTAGGCACGTCGGTTTTGGTGAATATTAAGCTGACAGACCATGGTGGCTCTAAACTTCGCAGCGAGGACGACGGAGGTGAAAAGAATTGGTGAATTTTTAAAATTTTAATTTTTATATATAATTTTATTTTTTATTTGCAATATTATTCTTATGAATTATAAAAATTTATTTTCTTTAATTTAAAGACTTTCGGACTTTTAAAATTAAATCCTAAATAGAATTCATAAACGGTGCAGATTAAATTAGCTACAAGATAAGACTGTGCAACTTTTTTTTATTAGTTTCTGCCTTAGTGTCTGCAATCTTCCTTTTGTTCTTAGTCCCTGTGTACTGTGTTTTTTGGTTCTCGGTTCTGTGTCTGTACTTATTGTCTTTGTTTGAATGAAGCATTCCTTTAACTTAAAAAAAAAAAAAAAAAAAGACTGCGATTTTAAAATTAAGAAACTAAATTAAATAATTTTTTAAAAAATTAAAATTGATAATTTTTTAAAAGTTTAATACGAATATAAGTAACTTACAAGTCAGCTGTCTATCAAAAATTGAAATGTCCTATTCAAAGAGAAGGGAAATAATAAATACTGTTTAAATTTAAAGATTTTTTATTCATTTATTATTTAAAAATATTTTTAAAAATGAGAAAAAATAAAGAATTCATAGAATTTTGATATGTCAGGAAATTTTTTTAAAAAAATGCCACATAGGGTGACATATGCTAGTTTAATGGGGAAACTCGACCTTACTCCATAGAAGTTCTGCTTCCAGGAAAGTTGTGTATTTAAAAATAATTTTAAAAGATGAAAGATTTCATAATTAAGCCAAGGGATTAAATTAGTATTAGATTCTTTTATAATTTTAATTAATTTTTAATTTATTCATTATTTATATATTTTCTTTAATAAATTATAATATAATTATATATATTAAATTAAAAAATTTTAAAATAATAAAAACTCAATTATAAAATTTTAAGTTACAAAAATTAAATAAAAATAAAAAAACCAAAATACATAATAACTTATACTTCGAAAAAAATACACTTAGTTCTTGACACTAAGCCTAACTAAAATTACTTAATAAAATAATACTATTTTTTAATAAAAATAATATTAGTTTTCAAGAAATATAATAAGTGTGTGTATATATAGTAATACATATATTTTTAAAATAAATTTATTTTGAAATTAAATTATTATTTATAAAATAATTAGCTTTAAAAATTATTTTAGAATTTTTTATTTTGCCTTTAATAATTTTTTGATATAAGACTTTTATGACTTGTTAAATTTATAAAGAAATAAGAAAAAATAGGAGAAAAAAAATATCAACTAAACCTAATTTGAATTGAATTGAATTAATTCCGTACCCTACTAAACATCAGATGGAGAGAGACTGGGGACTGGGGAAGGAGTGAGGGGGAGACAGAATGCAAGAGGAGAAGGAAGAAGTAGCGGTAACGCCGGGAGAAGTGCTTGGTACAGCCTCGGAAGTGAAAGCCGGAAAAGGTGCATATGAGGCGCTTCACAACAACACTGTCTATGCTTCGTTAACTGGTTTCCGCCGTTTCATATCTCCTGCTCCGGATTCTACTGACCAGGTTTTTTGCTAGGGTTTTTCTTTCTCTCTCATCACTATCTCAGCTTTTATAACCCCTTCATCTCATATTTGTTATGCCCATTCGTCGTAGTTTGGACTTGGGATGGAAAGTTTAGTTTTTTCTAATCCTTAGCTTTAGCTTGCCTGTAATGTCCGAATCCGAGGATTCAAAATGTTAATGTGCTATTGCCCGTAGAGGAGGACGAATGGGTGTGATTGGCCGCGAACTCAGAATAATGGGTGATACCAAGTTCTTTTTTCTTTTTCCCTCCATAGCCTTGCTTTCAGCCTAGTGAATATAAAGTAAATTTTTATTGGGTTCGTTCCGACTAATGGAATTTGGCATAATTGCTCTCTCTTTTTTATTTTCTGGTGTTTTTCGTACTTGAACCTGTCAAATACAGCCTAGTGTTTTAAGTACTTGTACTCAGGTGTGGTGACTTCTGAGTTCCCAGGTGAAAGTGAATTTGAAATTCCAGAAGCATGACTTCGATGTGAAATTAATGGAAATTTCCATGTGAATTCCCTAGTGTTTTAGGATACAATGATAATTTTTTTCACCACCAGCATTGGAAGAATTTTTTATTGAAACTTCTAAATTTAGAAAAGAATTCAGATGACAATCATATGGTTATCTGAGGATTGGTTGCTTTTCAATCTGATTTAAGGTAGAATGCACAACAACAGTAACACACTTCCTAGGAAAAAAAAAGGGGGGGGGGGGGGTGGTCTGACTTGACAAAATTGATTGGTTAATTTCTTTTTGAAGTTGAGTTTCACATCTGCCTTAATTGTTCTATATAATGTCTTTAAGATTTGCGCTCTTGAGTTCATCACTATCAAATACATAATTTCTTTTGTATTGCTTTTCACCTTCATTTCTTTTAAACCGTTTTCTGTTTTTGCTGATGATACTAACCCTCGTGAATATGCAGAGACCTACTGTTGAAGTAACTGGTCACAAGGCCCATGGAGCTGTTCCGGAGCCTGGATCTATTGTCATTGCACGGGTACTTGTTCCTCTTTCTTAAACTCTTTGTCTAAAATTTCATCCCTCATCTTTATAAAAAAACTTATTTGTTTAAACTCTAATCCTTCTTTATTAGCTCATCTACTTTTTTGTTCTTTCTGAACCTACTTGTGAAACTTTGTAGTTTTAGCAGCCCTAGCTAGATTTATATCACCTACATGAGAATCTACGGATGTAATTTACTGAAGTCACATGAAAGGGGTTGGAATTTTTATTTTATTATGTATTTCTAGTTTAGTTATTTGAAGAATATAGGTTTTAGTTCAAATTGCTCTGTTCTTGAGATTCTAATATTTTTATTTTGTTAGATCATCTTATAATCTCATGTGCCACGAATTGTTATTTTAACCTTGATGGAGGATTTTCCTACCGTTCTGCTTGCACAATGTGTATTTCTGTCTCTCATTCTCTGATGTATGAGGTAGTTTTGGTTTTGGTTAAACAATCACATGTTTATTGGACTATGATAGGTCACCAAAGTGATGGCCAGGATGGCTTCAGCTGATATTATGTGTGTTGGCCCCAAGTCAGTTCGAGAAAAGTTTACTGGAACAATTAGGTATGCCTATGCTATGCTTTTACGCAAGTAATTTACTGGCGTAATTATGGTAGGCTATGTGTTATGAACTTATGGAAGTCTACTAGCTCAAACCATAGGTGCATGAACATTTCATATGTTGATGTTATTTTATGTCATATATTTGTGAATTTTCCTTGCAAAAAATTGCCCAATCTTGCTATATCATTTGTCAAAAATTACTACCAAATGTGACAAATTTACTCTTCACAGTTACTGACATGCTTGACCAAAGTAATTTTAGATTTTGGTGTTGGTGCATCTATTGTGTATGCAACTAGACTTATTACTGTCTAAAATGTAGTAACGTATTACTTCGAAAATCACCCCATGTGAGGAAACTAGGAAAAACACATCATGTGGCTGTTGTAATATAGTTATATTCTTCTAACTTCGTAGTTAGCTACATCTTATTCATGCTTGCATAGATCAAATATACCGCAGTGGTTTAAGAAATATTCTGGTACATGATGTTGTAATAGAATGCAGAAAGGCTGCCTGACCACTCCAACCCCCAGTTGTATATCTACTGTCTCATTGGCTTTGATTGGCTGGACACAGTGGTGGACCTGTGTTTTGGTGGCCTTCTCTGCCCGAAATTAACTAGAGGTGCATATAGTGTATCCTGAATTTGTTCTCCTTGACATTTATATAAATCATGTGTTACTTGGTATTGAATCCTCTGATGAACTTGCTAAAATTTTTGTCAAGTATAACTGTTTCAATGCTTTGCTGCTGTAGATTTGATTGCAATTCAATCTAAATTATCCCTGATCTTATATTTTTTGTCTGTATTGTTGAACTTCATATGTGCTTGGTTATCTCTATTACACTTTATATGTTGTCTGGGCTGAGGAACTCTGTTATATATATATGATTAGAGAAAGTATGTTCAAGTTTGACAATGTGCCTGTGTATGTGGTTTTTACTTTGACAGGCAGCAAGATGTAAGAGCAACTGAGATTGATAAAGTAGATATGCACCTATCTTTCCGTCCTGGTGACATTGTTAGAGCTCACGTGGTATTATTACTTCTTGACAAAAAATAAATTAATTTTTCATATGATTCTGAAATTGATTAGTTTTTATTTGAAGACATTCCTAAACACAACCCCTGTTTATCAGCTTTCTCTTGGAGATGCTCGAGCGTACTATCTATCAACTGCAAAGAATGAACTTGGTGTGGTCTCTGCAGAAAGCACTGCTGGTAAGATTGTACTTCTATTTTTTGGAGTTCGTTTGCTGTTGGCATTCTATAGTTTATGTTAGTGACCAGTGTGACTGCTTACTATAGCTGCTGTATTTCTATTTTTCTTTCCTTTTCCCTTTTTGATCTGTTGAATGCATTTGGTTTTCCCTTTTGCTTGTTTCTCTTTGGGAAGGGTGTCATAAGAACATGGAACTGAGTCAGGACTTGAGAATTTTCCCTCTTAAGTCTGATGCATTAGACTCATACTATATGTTACAGGCATTGACTTCTTAGGATGGGATCTTAGGTCTCATATGCTGGAGTGGAAGGGAGCAAGAAATTATTCATATAATATTTGATGTGAGAAATAAGGTTGTTGCCTACAATGTGTTAATGACCAACACTGATCAATTAGTACTCGGTTGTTGTCACTGTGTTTGTGTAGGGGCTAGGCTTCAGGCTATAATGATGAGTTGCATTGGAAATCGGAATTAGTTGTGAAGGGAGGAATGCAACTATAATGGGGTTAAGCTACTATCTTGGTTATTTTTTAGATCCTACTTTAAGTATAATCTAGTGACTAATCTAGTGACCAGCCTGAATTTGTCAGTTGTTCTTCTATTCTCATCCTGATTTTTATCTTATTTCCGTTGTATTGAATGCTGATTTATCTTATATTCATAGCGAGCACTGAAGTCTGAAGAGGAATGTTAGACTGAATTGTATCGTATACTTGCTGGGATAGAGCATCTATTAATGGTTTCTGCCATCTTGCTATTATTGTAATGGAATGTTTAATCAATTTATGTAAGGAGGCATACCAGCTGATAATTTTTTTTTTTTTTCCTAGTTCAAAAAGTATTTCATGCTCAATGTTCATTTATGGCTCAACCATTGTTCTTTGTGCTTAGGTGCAACCATGATTCCCATAAGTTGGACAGAGATGCAGTGCCCATTAACTGGTCAAATTGAGCAGAGAAAGGTTGCAAAGGTCACAAGCTGAGAAGAACACCAAACATACCATATTTGTTCATCCCCCATTAATTTGAAAATGAGTTGTAGAAGTCTACTAACAAGCACTGTCGTTAGAGTCAAAAGTTATAGTTAAAGCAGTTTTCCTGATCCAAGTACAGGGATGTTAACATTGTTATCAAAAATTGTTTTACGTACTAACTGCATCTAGCATGAGCACAGATGTATCTTACTTATGGTGTGACCTTGGTATACAATTTTCTCAATTCAAGGCAATGCAGCTAATGCCAACTAGGAGCATTGTGAAACACGTTTTATGTCACTTTAGCTGCATTTATTCTACTTACAATTTTGAAGGTCTGATCTGGTGTAGTTAATTTCGGTTCTCGTACTAAGACGGTTTGAGCCGGCCTAAGGCCTATGGAGTAAAATTGGAATATGATATAAAGGAGACTGGGTTCTAGATGTTGGGTTATAACTAAGGCTGTACAAAAGACGGGTCGGGTTGGGTTTGTTATGGACCTGAGGCCCAGCCCAATATTGACACTAGGGTTGATTTTCAGCCTTGAGCCCGGTGGCTCGGCTTGAAAAACCTGTTGATAATTGAGTTTATTCTAGCCGGGTTGGATATTGATTTAAAATTTTCAGAATTTTGCCTTTTTTGTGTACTTTTTCTGAGGAGAAAACTAGATGCAATGATAATACTATAACACAAAACCTTACAACAATTAATACAGTCGAAATATGCAGACAAAATTTGTAGTCTAATCATAAACAAAATTCACAATTAATGGGTATAACCCATTTTCACATATGTCAATATGATTCAACAAACACAATAACCTTAATATCTAATGAAGAAGAGTTGAACATAAAGTTGCAGTTAACTGATTTAAATTTGGCCTGAGAAGATAACAGAAGCAGAAGTTTAGGATTTTGTTATATTCCAATTATCTTATCAATGTAAGAACATAACGGTAGAAGTAAATTCAAGCTGCAAAAGGATTCACCACTTTATGTAAACATGACTGAGAATTTTCATCAGGAAACACCAACAAATCCATTTTTTTTTTTTTTTTGGTCTTAGGCAAATAACAAGGTGCAATCAACAAATGCTTTATAGGACAACAATCTCCTCTTCTCTTTTAGCAATGGAGATATTCTTGCTTCAGTCTCAACGCTCAAGTGCAACTTGATTTGACATCCACATGAGGACTGCAAAATAAAAAATTAACAGAAAGCCAATAATGCAACAGCTTTTCTAAGAACATATAGTATCATTGTAGGCACATTAAATAGAATAATTAACAAGGGGATGAGAATTCTTATATTCTTATTTGTTTCCTAATTTCATGCCTGACTCTTAAATACAAAATTAGCCAGCATTCACAAGCTCATTAGACCTCACAAATTCAATAATTCTCTTGTCAAACCTGCAAGAAAGATCAAATGCAAGTGCAACAACCTCCATCTTCCAATCAAAGTGGAGAAATAAATACATTACTGCAAAGGGTTTTAAAGTCTGTAACAAAGTACTTAAAAAACATCAAAGCAACCATACCCTATACATCAATTAAAGTAACAAAGTACTAAAGAAATATCATACATCCAAATTCCAGAAGGTTTATAATAATGAAATACATCACATTAAAGTAAACATATCACTAGAAGGTCAAGAACATCTTCTAGACATCAATTAATGCTCATAACATCTTCAACACCACTGGTGCATAAGCCTCCTCCTGAAACTTGAACATCTGAAAAAAAAAAAAAATTGGATGACTTAGTCAATTAAGAGACACAATTATAATAACAAAACTGTAAAGCACAAGTGTAATAGTAAAATATGAAGCATACTCATTGCAACATCATTGGATTCATCAAATTGATCAAAGTCACAATCATTGAAGTTGAATTCTGTAGGGGAAAGCTAATTCTGGGTGCAAATTAATGCTTCAGTCATTCTAGGTGATAGAGAACTCCTAAAGGTATCAAGCACGCGACCACCCATGCTAAAAACATATTCATAAGCAATTGTAGACGCTAACATGACTAACACATCACGCACTATGAGGGAAAGCACTTTGTACTTTGAAGCATTTTCTTTCCACCAAGCCAATATATCAAATGAAGGGACATCATCAAGTGTATCAGCTTTTAGATACTTCTCTAACTTTATTTTTGAGTCTGAACCTAATTTTGTCCTCTTTGACAACCATCATTTGTCCATTGGTGCTATAGACGTGACAAAAGATAGAATTTTGACACCCCCTATATCTATAGTAGAATTGGCATCACCACCACTATCTTCAGAAGGTTAAGGTTGTTCACTAAGAACAACTTTAGAATATTGTTGGTACAAATGATACAAGGCATCCTTGACCTTTCTCTTCATAACTTCGCACATGTCCACATCAATATATGTATCTTCAAAAGTGGCATTCATATAAGCAAGTTTGAATCTGGGATCCAACACCACTCTTATATTTATCAAACTTACTTTTCATTTTCATAGTCATTTCCAAAATAAGCATATCTTGTTAGTTCGTAGCACTTGTTTGCAAAATTGTATGGACAAGAGCAATGCCATGGAAGCACATATTCGATGTTGGGAGGACTAATTCGATGGCTATCTTCTTGAAAGTATGCATTAAACCCTTCATCCTCGTTTTCCATCCTCACAAAGACATTCTGAAACTTAATAGCATGATTTAACATCAAGTACGTAGAATTCTATCTTGTTGCAATATCTAAACATACAAGACTTTTGGAATTTCAACAAAACCTTTCAATATTTAAAGTCCTATAGGCGAAGACCTCACATGCCTTACCACATTCCAAATAGTTGAAATAGAATCATGCAAATCCTTCAACCCATCATCGACAATTAGGTTCAATATATGAGCACAACACCTCATATGAAGCATATTTACATCGCACACCAAGCCATTCCAATTTTTCAAGCCTTTTTTTCACATACAACATAGTCGTATCATTGGAACATGCATTATCAATAGTTAATATGAATACTTTTTCAATCCCCCACCCTAATAAACATTTTTCAACTACTTTCCCTATTGTACCCCCTGATAATTTTCAATTATACAAAAGTTCAAGATACGCTTTTGGAGTCTCTAATCATCGTCAATGAAATGTGCGATCAGACACATGTAGTTGAAATTTTGAATCAAAGTCTAAGTGTCTATGGTGAGGGAGACACGCGCACATGATTTTTTCAAAAGTTCTCCCACTTTCTTCCCTTCTTCCATAAACAAGTTGTAACAATCTCTAGCAACCTTCACTTTTAATGGAACTATAAATCTAGGTTTTAGATAGTTGCTATATTTTTTAAACCCACAACCTTCTACAACTCAAAATGGCATCTTAACACAAATAACAAATTCTTCTAGAGCTCTACAACATTCTTCAACATTGTAAGTGTGAGGGACCAAGGCTTTTGATTTAGCTCCCCCAACAGGCTCAAGTATTGCTAACATGCTTTGCATCTTCTCTTGTACTCTGTATAGGTACTTTTGACATCTCTGTAAATGTTTCCTTAAGGAATTTGTCCCATGTTTGTTTGGGTCAGAAGCATAAGATGCATTACAAAATTTGCATGCAGCCCTAACTTCCCCATTTGTCTCCTCCAATGGAAGCTTAGTAAAATATTCCCTAGGCATGCATTTGAACAAATTCCAAAAGTTAACCACCCAAGTTCAACATTCAGTCCAATAATCATATGGGAAAGGCCGAAATTCATAAAAGGATTGAAACCCTCATAAGAATTTAGAGAAATTCTTACTAATTTTGCTCAACTGAAGATTTCAAATTTTGCTTTAACCTGACGCTAAAATGCTATCAAACAAATTTTCAAAAATTGGGACCCGAAAATACTTCGTCGAGACTGTAAATTATAGGGGAAAGAGCAAAGATACACTGAAGAATGAAAACCCCATGAAAGTTTTGAAAGAAACTCACCAAATTCACTCAAATTCATTGATTCAATCGGTCTGTGCGTGAAAGAAAGAAAATGAATTTCCCTCGCCGGATAAAGAAATCTGGCGGCCAGAACCTCGTCGAAGGGGGTCAACATACAGTGGCTACCCACATCAATGACAAGAATGAAGAGACAAAGGGAGGATGAAGGTTGAATACACTAAGACACAAGGAAGAAGAGTTATTGGGTAGAAAAAAATAATTGAGTCGAGGGCAAAAGGGTATATTCCACTAATTAGGGACATATGGCAAGACGAGAAAATTTTTAAGGGAATGGAAAACACAAACTCAAACCCTTGTCCTCAAAGTTAGGGTGTTAGAATCTTTCCACTAAGCCACACTCACTTGTTAGTCATGTGCATACACCACTTAAATTTATACTACTATTACTTCTAAAATTATTTATTCATTTATTTCATTCCAACTTATCTAAGAATACAAATAATCTGTACGATCATTCAAGTGTCACACATACTAACCTAGTAAGTGTTACAACTAACAAGTGACTTATGAATTTATTATTGCTATGATATGCATTACTTACAAATTATATTCCCTTAGTTATTGTATGTTTTTGCATTTCTTATCACATAATTTTTATTTTTAACTGGTTGGATTAATAAGTAACTTATGGATTTATTAAGAAAAATATAATTTTGTTTCTTCACTTATCACAAAATTGTCGTTTTTGTGCTTTACTTATTAAAATACCTAAAATAATCTCTCGTTCATTGGAAAATGTTACACTTAGTCCCCTACTTTTTAAAACATTACTAAATTTAGTCCCTCCTTTAAGCTTAAACCTTAAATTTAAGTGAGGGATAAAATATGACATTTTCTAATAAGTGAGGAACTATTTTAGACATTTTAATAAGTAAATGACTAAAATAATAATTTTGTGATAATTAAGGAACCAAAAATATATTTTTTTCTAGATTTATTACTACCTAATTTATGTTACTTACAAATTAAATTATATTGGCAAGTAGGATATTAGAGTTATTTAGGGGTAATTTGTCCATTAAAAAATCATAAAATAAAATTAGGTCCTCTAGGATAATTATAAAATTTAAGATTTTTTAACAATTAATTGCAGAACATTTTTTTTCCTAAAAACTATCGTGATTGATCATATAAAACAGATTTTTAAATTTAGACTAAAAATAAGTCAGAAAAATTTGACCAAAGAAATACACAAGGTATTTTATTTCCACTAAATACTTTTTTTATCTAAATGTGCATTAATTAATTTTTATAATTTCAAAACCCGAAGAGGTTCAAAATATATAATTATCAGACTTTCAGTGGTTGACACTCCTCCGAAATAGCTTTCCTTAAAACTTGAGCAGGAAATAATGGCTTCGCTTCATCTTCTTCAACCTCTCTCCGGATTCTGTTCCTCTCTGTCGCCTCTATCTCACCTGCATTCTCAGCGTACTCTTTCCTTAACCTCGCTTAGTTTCACTACTAGCATCAAACCCTTCCTTTCCAAATCCTCCGCTGTCCGTTTAGCTTTAACAGAGTCAGACTCTCCCAAATCCTTAGAACCTGAGCCTCAAGCTCTTCTCCAAGAACTCGCTGTAAGCTTTCCTTCTTCTATGCTTCCCATTTCAATTTATGATTTTATATTGGTTTTCAACTTCAATTGTTGGTTCTTACGTGAGTTTTACTTTGCAGGACAGTTTCGATCTTCCTCGGGATTACTTTGCGCAGCTTCCACGTGATCTTCGATTAGATGTAAGGGGTATCTGTATTTTCAATTATGTACTTTCACATCATTATTTCTATTATTAGAAACAGAATTGTCGCTTGTATGTTATGATTTGTGAAGCTAAACGATGCCGCTTTCGACCTTTCAAACGGACCTATCGTGGATCAGGTTAGTAATAACTATAAGTGATCTGCTTACCATTTTTCTTTTTTTAAATCGTTTTCTTCTAGGAAAAGCGTTTCCGCGTGCATCTGTTTGTTGTTTGATGTATGAATTAACCGGGTTTAATAGAATTATCATTTATCTCTTCATAGTTTATGAAAAAAAAAAAAATGTTAATCTTTTGGAAGGAATTGCCGTTCAACAAAACAGTGACCCATCTTTCTAATTTTCATTGCCGTAGTACACATGGTGATCCCGATATAACACATCCTTGAATAAATTGGCTGTCACATGTGATAAAGTGATTCCTGTTATCCTTATCGCCATGTTCATTTCCAAATCACGCTCAAGATGTCTCTATCTCGTATGTTTTCCAGTTGTTTTTCTACTTCTATAATAGGATGTTTCTTTGAAGCTACTTGGAAACATGTTTTCATGGGAACATAATTTCTCAGTGTGGCCAAGAGCTTGGAGAGACATTGCTTAACCTCTCTCGAGCATGGGAACTTGCTGATACAACAACTTCGCACTCTTTGGTTAGCAAGCTCCCTTCGTTGGCAGCCACTTTGACAGGCTCTGCCAAACCAGGTAAGCCAATGAGCATGAGGCCCATGTTCATACGTTAATATACGCTGCCCCAACCACTCGCCCTCTCCTCAAAATAAACACCTGTGATCTGAAGATCTCATTGTCCTATTTGCTGCTTAGCACTTGGCAAGCGTTTATTATCTGCTGGAAGAAGGTTTCAATCAATGGGACAGTATGGCCAAGGTGAGCCACAAAAGGTATTTACGCTACCCAATATGGCTTGCCCGCTTTTTGGATGTTATTTAGTTATTGTGACGCAATTGTATATGATATCTTTTGTGATAATATCCATGTCCAGTTGACTTTTCATATGATAACTTGACGAGATGTCAATTGCCAACTTAAATGTGTGCTGCTGTGCATTGTTTATTGCATGCAGCAACAACCTCATGGATATATTTTTGGCTGCAAACAAGATATGTAGAAAACATAGATTTCATATTGATGAAATGCTTATGTTATGAAAGTCACTCCTCTCTTAGTGCTCATCAGCATGATCTAATCACATGAAGTATTTAAAGTTGTAGTTTTCTTCTTCCTCACTCTTGGGATTAATATACATAATGCTTCATCCAATATATGAAGCAGTAATGTGTTTCTTAGTAACAGTAATGTCGTGCAATGTCAAACCATATTAGATTGCAAAAGCAATGATCGCAGCTGGGAGGGTTCTATGTGCTAGTGCAACATCTACAGTAATAGATGAACCTCTGAAAGAGGAAACTAGAATGCTGAAGGTTAGTAATTAGACTCTGTCTCTGATTATGGGAAATTATCTGTAATTAATGAAAAATCTTTACTATAACACTGCAAATAAATGAGTAATGCTGTTGCCAACTGCAGTTTGGAGAATTGCAGGTTGAACTAACACCAGATAAAGCCAATATTGGGGCTGTAATTGGATTTGTTTTCGGGTTAGTTTTCCATCTTTAAATATGCATTTTCTTTTCATTTTGATTTATATGGAAGAGACCGAGACTTGAGAAGTTGAATTATTGTTTAATTGCTGTCAAAACTTAAATAAAGGGTTCTTTCGTGGGAAATAGCTCAGGGAATTCAAAGCATTCCTGAGAGTTCTTTACAGTATGCAAATGAGAATGCTTTGCTGCTGGCTAAGGTGCTTCAAAAGAACATCTGATTTAAATTTCTCTTACTCATTATTTCTTTAAGTTTCTAACGCCTAAAGCACTATAATCTTTGGTTGCAGTCTCTGAGGGGAGCACTGCTTGCCCTTTTCTACTCTTCAACATTCTTGTCTGCGTTTACTTCAGTGGGACTTATCCTACTTGGGATACAGCTTAAATCAAAGAAAGATTGAGTTTTCTAGGGCATCCTCCCTAGTTTGTTCTGTAGATGATGTTGTATATGCATAGCATAAACTCCCGAGCTCTAGTATCATAGTAGAGGACCAAAAATTATCCACTCAGTCGCAAGATATTCTAACTGCGAGACATACATATTATATCTGGCACTTGACTCGTTTTGCACGTGCCTGACTGCCTAGGCATGATTCGATACTATTGGCAGTCAGCAGCTACATTTGAGGCAGGGTATTGTTTTACAGAATGGTCTTTCCAAGTAGCAAAATACCAACGTAACGATCTTTTGGAGCCCACAACATTTGACAATAACCATTCTGCATCTCATTTAACATTCTCATTTTATTTGAGGGTCAGGACAGAGATGTATTAATTGGACAGTCATATATATGGTAGAGAATGGTGATGTCATAAATTTTAGAGATGAGGTGGCGGCGAGCGGGATATATATAGTAGCAATAGCGTGTGAAAAAAGTGAAGAAAAATTTGCCACATGCTCCGCTGAGAGCTTTCTCGTAATTTTTGCATACCCAGTTACAGCGTGCGTCCTTCCAACATATCCCCGTAAACTGCAAACTTATTACCTTTTTTTATATGAATCGTTTTCCTCGTCTCTGTTACATCAAAGCCAACACAGCATATTATTTGACAACGGAGAGGCTTCTATTCTATTAGTCCAAAATTTGTGTTAGATCTAGCAAAGCAACAGTTGAGTTCAATGTCATTGAATGAAGACGGACGAGAGTTATTTTGATACAACATAATTACCTGCAGCTGCGCTCGGAAGGGGAATACTGATGAAGAGGACCATAATATAGACTGTGGGGTATCGAGTACTTTCAGCCATGCAAATGAACAAAACCAAAGGGCCACTTAGATTTTAGAAGGATGCTTGTTTGTGCTTGCTAGGTCTGGTTCATAAGAGACGATGTAATATAATAGCTAGCTTTGGTTAGAGCAATTCAAATGAGCAATGCTATATATACTAATTAAGATTAACTTGTATGTAAAAATTACAAGCTCCAATCTCCGCTTTTCAACTTTGTGCAGTGTGCATAATATTTATTATAAAAATGTTTTGTCTTTGTAAGAAGCTTAGACGAAAAGATATCCACCGAAAAACTAGTTTGTAAAGTCATTTTTGCAATACTACAATTTTAAAAGAGGCAGGTAAATCTATATTTTTGCACGAGATCGCAAGCGTCCTTTGGAAATAGCCACCAAAAAAACGTAATAAATAAAGTTTCCTTTGGAATGAGCGTAAAATTATTGTAGTCATCAGACAATACCATTTTGTGAATTAATTGTCAAAATCAAAGGAATATATGAAATACTTGATAAATTGGAAGGTGGCAAGAGTTTTAAGTTATTGATATTCCTTGCTGGCAATTGGCATAGGAAGGTCAGGTCAGGTTAATACAAAGATAGTAAAATATGAATTAAAGTTGTTAGGTCTCAATAAGTAAGAATTTCGGGAGGCAATCTGAAAATATCTTTGGACAGGCTGAGTAGTTACAAAAGCGCCAGCGGAGATCATCATGAGTGGGTGTACTCATTAGGAATAACAAGGGAAGTAGTAATAGCAAGTGAAGAGGTGTAGAGATTTGCCACGTGCTGCCTGGACGGCTGCCTCCGACTTCCTACATACATTGTTACTTCACAAGCACATTGCCGAAAACACACTGCTGTGATTCCCACATTCTGACTTAAAAGAAAAAGATAATAAATTAACCGACACATGGATCATTCATACATAGAAATACAAGTTAGACTTATAAGGAGTGTTGTACTCACGCACTGACCCGCGTTTAATAGAAACGATTCTAGTGTTGTTGCATTTGTATTTGGGCTTTGCTTTCCCCTTACCTCACAATTCTATAATTGTTGTACGAGGTTGTCGACGCGTATTTGCCAGAAAGTTTTTTTAAAAAAATTAAAAAAGCGTAACAATGGTCATTGGATGCATGGTGTGATACTGCAAATTACCCTCAAATTCTTTTCTTATTGACTAAATTACAGATTAATTGTGCTTCTCCCTTCCATCAAGAACGAACCAAAAGAAAAGAAAGGTACGTGGAAGTGGCAGAAATGAACAAAAATGAAAAGCATATAATTCTATGATGAATACGTACAATTGAAGAATTGAGCCTCTAGAGATATGGAAAAGAGAGCGGATGATTAAGGACAGAGGGGATTGTGGCCGGGGCCACCGTAGTAGAAGTAGGTGCCCCAATCATTGCTGTAGGAGCTCTTGATATCGTAACAGTTCGTGTTCTCGGCTAAGGTTTGGATGTTTTGGACGCCGCTAAGACTGTTATCGGTGTCCACGATCTCCAGGTTCCGAAAGTAGCTGGCCTTCCCGAACCCGTCGTCGGGAAAGTGGCCGGACCCCATCTGGGTGGATGTGTGTTGGCCGTTGGCTCGCGTGTTCACCACTTCCCCGCCCCACTCCACCATCGTCGCATGGTCTGCTAGGTGTGTGAATAGCTCTGCTGGCCAATACCCTACCAGTGCGTTATCGCCGAAACTCATCCACCAATTCCCCACTTTTGGGTCCTGTAGCGTCAACACAAATTTAAAATCCTTCGTATGATCAAGCTTCTCAAGTTTGAAGAGTACATATATATATATATAGCTATATACTGAAACAAAAACGAGACCTTCCAAATGAGGATGGTAATGTCATATTGGTTAGCAGCGTAGGAAGACACAGGAGAAATGGCAGCTCCGATGGCTATTCTGCTATTGGTTTGGATAAAGCCAGCACACAGAAGGTTGTAGCATCCTGTCGCTTGATACGAGTCACTCTGCAACACACTTTTTTATGAGAAGATAGTGTTTGCATTCTAATCTAACCAAGGAACATGACTTCATTTTTAAATGGAATAACTATAGGAAGCATGGTGAAAGAGATCTGACCGTCCAGTAAGTGAATAGTCTGGGTCTGCTGTCACCATAAAGCTCCGGACTGACCTGTCTAGTGCAATAATCAAAGCTTCATACACTAATTTAATGGAAAAGGAGAGCAATATTTAATTCGAAGAGCCATATCCACATGTGCTATTAAATGGAGGAATCATATCCGAGATTTGAGAAATAAGAAAAGGAAGGAAGGAAGGAAGGAAGGTAGGATTAATAAATGACGAGGGAAGAAAGTAGAGTACCTGCCATCCAGCTTCGATGCTGTTGAGATCGGTGCCGTCGAAGGATCCGGAAAGGATCCAAATCTGAGAGAGGCTGAACTCGTTCACCACTTGAATCGATGGGTCCCACACGTTTATTGTCGCCCTTGCCCCGTACACCTCCTCCGTTGTTCCCGTGTACGCTATCGCGTGCTGCATCCAACCCAACCCCATCATCTTCTTTCCTCAGTTAATCCTCTCGCTTTATCTCGAATTCAATCTTATTATTATTTTTTCTACGACAAGTTTTGTTGTGCATATATAGTTATTAATTTTTTTTTTTAAATAACGTATGTGTAAAAACCCTTCCTCTTTACTTTCAATAATATCAGCCTATATCATGATATAAATTGAAACCAACAAATCGATACATCCTATGAAATTGGGGAATGCGGAGCAAAAACATTGGCTATTTAAGGTTAACAAGTCTAGTGTCACATTCAGATAATGACTAGTTTGTACAGACCTATGTATGAGTCTAGTATTGTGACACCACACTTATACTCTACATGCACTAATATGGTAGAAATACAACTTTATAGATAGCATGCTGGGGAATCTAGTGAGATGAGAACTTGTTGCTTATATCCATGAAATCAGTTGAAACACCAACTATATATGAGGAAGACCAAGAGTGAAATTTTCACCGAATCCGATAGTATTGAATGACTCATAACAAGCATTAATTAGTGCCAAAAGTAACTCTATTAACTCCGAGCTACTTGAGAGACGAAACATACAAAACTGTTTACTTGTTGCGCAGTACTGAAAGGTTTACCTCATGGCCGTTGCCGGAGACTACATCGGGAGCGTCGGTGCGGCGAGAGAGAGGATTAAGAATATTGGGGTGTTTCTTGCCAAAATGGAATAAAGACTTGGCTCTCAACACATCATGCACTGTGCTCCTCCGTATGGGAACCGTTCCCTTTGGACATCGCGTTCCATTTCGGTGCCACATTTGCCGTATTATGTCTCCTTCTCTCTCCACCTCTTCCTTCTTCATCTTCATCCCCTTCGGCATCTCTGTTGGTACTTTCTGTTAAATACATTCTCACTATTAATTACTTAAACAACCCCTCCTGGCCTCTTTTGTCCTTTCGGCAGAGCAAAACTTACAAAGGTAAAGTAGTGAAAGGTGTGAATGATATTTGAGAGAATAATTAGTTGTACCTGGATCTTGTGATCCTTTAGAAGTGGGTGATCTAGAGCTGGCTGTTTTCTTTTGTGAACACAATCAATGACATCACCATCTGGGCTCTGGAATCATCAAACACAAACCGCTACTTAATAAATAAAGGAAGAAAACCCACATCAAAATTTTGACTAATTTTTAAATTTAAATTATGGGGACATTGTTACCTCTATGGACAGGACAGGAGGCTTATTAATCTTGTGCAAGTGCCTGTGAATCCTTTGCAGTCTGAGGCTACTAACTGGCCTATACCTGGTGTAATTTAGGGTTGCGGAAGCAACCGAAGCTCTCTGTAGAAGAACCGCCAAAAACATAGCCACAAGAAGAAGGTGATGATCGGAACACCTTCTGATCTTTCTTCCAACAGTACCCATATCTCTTTCAGTGCCAAGAAAGAAACTGGGTTTTTATTTAAAAGTTAAAACTAGTAAACCATTAGTAGCAAAGCAAAGAGCACAAAGTAAATCTGACTTTCATGGGCATTACTATACCCAAACACCAACACAAACAAGAAAAACAAAGTCGGAAAACGACTTGAGGTAAGGGGAAGGGAAGGCCTCTCTCTCTCTCTCTCTCTCTCTCTCTCTCTAAATATTAAATGGAGAGGAAGGGGAGGTGGGTGAGGCTAATTAAACAGGGCACAGAGGCGCTCTTGCATCTTCACTATCAAGATCATGATTGCCTGCATTTGATTCATGTATTTGATGACGATGGATGTTCAAATATTAGTGTAGGAATGGCAGAGATTGAAGGAAGGAATTGGAGAAATTAAATTGAAGAGGAAGAGAGAGGGTGGCCAGGCTTCAAAGCATTATAAAAACCGAGACCTACCCAACCGAAACACCCAAACTTTATTGCTCTTTCTTCAATGTGCATCTGCCACCATACCCTTTGCCATTAATATTTTCTCTTGTAACAGCACACCCTCCTACCTCTCTCTCTCTTCTTCTTCTTCTCCTCCTTTAGCTTCCTTTCCTTCACAGTCTCTCCACCCCCTTTGCTTAACCTTTTTTTAAACTCTCACACTCAATTGCACTGACCTTTTCCAAGTGCCACGTGGGGCTGCATGCCCTACTTTTCATTGCCTATTTGTAAGTTTATCCCCTCCATGCCAGCATAATTAGTCAGCTATATTCAATATTGTTGGGTACAATCATATTTAATTAATTTATTAATTATTATGAGAATGTGTTATTTTATTAGACAAATGAATCCTAGCTTATTTTACATATCATAAAACAACAATTCTATCAGATTTTATGGTAAGGGAGGATTTACTTATTGATTCTTCAATTCCTTACATTCGAAGAAAACAAGATCAAATTTGGGAATAAGTTTTTTCCTTATAATTTCATGCGGACTACGGATCTATACACGTAGGCAGGGAGCCTGCTATTAATCGCTTTGATTATGAAGTCGTAACTAACAATTTCTTGATTAATTATCTTTAATGTAATTACAAATATAATATTAAATGAAAATACACGGGAATCTAGAGGGTTTGGACTTTGAGGGAGAAATTTACAGTCAACGTATTGAGAGTTGAGAGCAAGCCTTGAAGATGTGTGCTACAAAATTGACGCACTGTCCTCCATGCATGTGCCATGTAATTCAAAAATCAATTCATTAAATATTGACGTATTTTTTAATTAAATAGCACATAAAGTATAGGGTATGAGAAGGGATTAATTAATTAGAAATCTGAGTAAGCTTCTATTCTCGAATCTGGAACACTGGGGACAAAATTAAGCTGTCAGCGTTAGCCTCCGGGAAAGACTCGAATAGTGCTGGTGAAGTTAATATAGTCTTGAAGCTTTAACCTATGTGTATAAACGACCACTGCAGCTAAATATTTTATTATTTTTTGTCTGACATTTTCTATGTACAATATATGGATCAGTTGCATATCAATCAGATTAGAGTGCGGCTTAAGTTTAGAATTTATTCATTTAGTAAGACTTTACGCAGAATCCTTCTACCAACTTGTATTGATTGATTGATTTTTTCCTTTTACAAAAAAGAAATATAGTTGTATATTTTTAAAAGTTGATTTGTGTGCCAAGAGCTAAATTATCCCATTTTGGGTTGGTTGATTTTCAATCAAGGTGTTAAATTAGTTCTTGAACACATAGAACGGGACAAAATTAAAAGAGATTTGAGGTTTACATTTAACAAGGAAAAAAGGTAGAATTAATGAATTTTAGTTTGTCGATAGGGAGATTATTAATGATCGTACTTTTGTTTCATAAATTTAGGGAGGGTCCCAACTATAGTAATGAGCGACTGGATTAAAAATCCAAGAGTACACATGGGTGGGAAAGACTTTTAGATGGACTTGGATTTCCCCACATTTTATTTATTAAATTTTACCAGCTGGGTACTAATCATCCTAAAATGAAGCACCGTGTTGAAAAGGATGAAAGAAAAGAAAAGAAAAGATAAAAGGAGTAATTAGTAGTAAATATATAGGTTATGATAGATTATTGGATTTGAAGGTGTAACAAACTTGTATAATATGCAATCATGGGACAATGCGACAGGAGGAGAGAGAGAGAGAGAGAGAGAGGGTGGGAATTGTGAAGATCATAGGAAGAGGGCAATGTTGTCATTGGGAAGTAAGCTGGCTTTGAAGGCAAGGCGATTGTGAAGAAGGGTGGGGTGAATTAGGCGTCAAGACTCGAGATCCGAACTAAGAAGACTGAAAGAGTGATATTACGGAAACAACCTTGGAAAATTCAAACGGGTTGGCTCGCCCAATAACAGTCTCTCGCTTGTTTTAATTCGAATGAGTGGACTTGGGTGATTGAGGCCAAATTGGGCCTGCCACAGGGTTATTGGGCTTGTCCACTAGGCCCATTTCCCATTGGACCAATACCAGTCTCTGCTTCGGCGACAAGCATACCACAAGCTACTGTACTTCTCATTTCGATTTTGAATTGAAGAGTTGCACCATGTGCTGTATGCAATTAAGTATATAACATATGGTGTACCATAAGTACATAAGATATTGTACTGCTCCTATGCTTAGCTATATTGTTAATTACCCATTTTATTTATATTGTGAGGGAGGCTTGGAGAGTTCTGGTTCCAATAAGTTCCAAGCATTCAATTTTGTTAGACATACTATCAGAGTATAGATTACTTGCACTTACAAATTATAATACTATATTCTGATATTCATGAATTTAGATAAATTTATAAAAATGAGGTGAACGTAATTTTGTATATTTTTTTTGTCAATGCATTATGTAATTTTTATTAATAGATAATCATTAAAATATATTATCATATAATCAAAATCAATATTTTTTAAAAGAATATTTTAAACAAGTATTTGTTACTCATGATAATTGCAGAGAGGCAAGATGTGCCCACGATCATTCACATCTCAAAGCAGATCTCTCGAGAGGATCTTTTTCAACTCATGCCAACAGACTAGGTCACTAACTATGAACAACAACCATGTGAAGGGGTAAGATCCCAATATATGGCGTTGTTCTCACCAGGAACACAAGCCATAAGGCTCCTTAGGGCCAGTAGTCTGCAGTTCCGGGTTTCCAGTCGATATACGAGTCCCAAGAGCTATAAAATAAATGCAAAGGCCTGCATTTCTGAATAAAGATCCTAAATTCAGTAATCACAAAATCAAGGTAAGGCCAAGGAACACAACGCCTCTTCCTGGGCAACAAATCTCAAGGCTACTATTATGATTCTATGAAACTAGATCATGTATCTCTATTTAGAAAACATGAACGATTCCAAATATCTTATAGACATAGCTCTCATAATGGAGTATGGCGAAGATTAACCCTTTCTGATATGCAGGATCCTCATTAGAGCTAAGCACAAAGCATAATCAGATCAACTTGAATGAATAGAAATACACATAACTTTAAAGAGAAGATTTCAGAGAAACGAAAATACTTAGAGAGAATTCATAGAAACACACTGTATTCAAACTAGGGGAAAGGTTACAAAGCTTCAAATAATTAACAAAGACTAAGAAGGCTCCTTATATAGACTAAGCAAAGGACTACACGACAAAACTTAAAAGATAAGCACCAATAATGCAAGCGACAAATTAAAAGCAAAAGGACAATAATATGGACATATTGTATCTGAAAAAGTAAAGGCAGAGGTGACGCAGCACCTCTTTACAATGTACAAAGAACAAAATGACAAACAACTTTCGACTTAATAAGACAAGTCATCTGTCCTTGTTGCATGACTGGATAGGCTCATGACTCGAAGAGAGATTGTATTCACTAAGATCAAGTGAGTTGTCATCATACAGATCTTGGGAATCTTGGAGTTTTGTCCTATTGAAAGGATTAAAGTAGGCTTCTTCAATTTGATTGAACAAGACATCTTTATCATGTTGTGATATATTAGATGAAGATGGTCGATTAGTGATAGCTGGTGGTGCTAGCCATAATTGTTTAGTCCTTGAGACATGTGGATCATATGTTGGAATAGTAGGAGCTATATAATGCTCAGGGATATGATCCAGAATGTCCATCTCAGGAAATCTAAGTTCACCAGGAATGAAATCACCAGGGTATAGTCTTATAGTTGTGCATTCAACTGAGGGAAGTCCATGATAATTATTAAGATAACTTATGAACATTTTTAATGATTTTAAAATTTGTTTGTGATCTTTGTTAAAGTTTGGAAACTTATTCCATTCGTAAGCATGGTCTTAGAAATAGAGTAATCTAACATAATTCTTCCAATATAGCTTATGGATGATGAAAATTGATGAGGCCGTTGACCATAAATCAGGTCTTTCCTAAAGTTTTCATAATTTGATGGCATCATTGATATGGGTTCTCCACTATAGGAGTGGTGAAAACCATTCGAGGAACATCCATATCAGAGATTTGTGATTAACTTCATTATTGAGGTGTTGAAATATTTTTCTATGGTGTTGAATTCAATGGTTGCAGTATAAAAAATAGTTAATGACTACAAGAACCAAATAGCATCTTCATTAAATATACCTGCATTTAAACGAAACAATGTTAAAAATGGGATGTCTGGATGGAACATGCGGTAATATTGGGAAAGGAAAACATCACGGAGGTAATGGTGGAAGTAGAAGAATAGGGAAGACTTGGCTAACTCCATAACTTCGGTGGGTCTAGTAAGGATTTAGATAACTGGAGGAAAGGACTTTGTGGTGGCTGCGGGTCTATTGACAGGAAATCTATAAAGGTTGATCGTAAGGATAGAGGGATGGAAGTGACGGGTGTGATGAGGGAAATGGTGTTGGGCTTAGGTCAGAAAAGCAAGTTAGCTAAATGATTGATGACTCCTTTAATATGTTTGACTTCAAACTTATAGCGTGATAACCATGCTTGCCATCTTGCTAACTAAAGATCTGGAATAATCTTATTTTTTAGCTCAAGAATTTAAGGGAAAGCAGTGTCATTCATTTCCTTGATAAAGTGACGGTGTGCCAAGTGGAATTTAAACTTTTTGGTGCCATTCTTTACAACGAGGATCTCCTTGTACATGGTGTGGTAATTGGCTTCAGCGTTGCTAAATGATCCGCTTGCATGTCCACAGTATACTATTATCTGCCTTTTTTCTCAATCAAAATGGCATCCTAATGATAATTACTAGCATCAATTTGGAGGATCAAGGTTAAGTTAGGATTAGGGATCTTCAATGGAGGTGGTTCTCTAGAAATTTCTTTTAAGTGTTTGACTGCATAGTCTACTTAGGTCCCCAAGAATAGGGAGTGTCCTTGCGAAGTAACTTGGATAGAACACTTGGGGATGAAGTCTCTGACAAAGTTTACAATTTCGAGGAATTGTTGAATCTGCTTGAGTGAGTGATCTTTGTCGAGGAATTTTGCCAATTGTTCAGTCAAATGTGGGTTTAGTTTGTACTAGCCATTTTCAAACATCATGCCCCAAAACCTGATGTGGGCTTGGGCCAGTTAAATCTTACAGGCAGAAAGCATGAGGCTATTTTCTTTGACAAGGCTTGCAAACTATTTCAACCATTTAAGGTGTTCTTCTTCAATCTTTAAGAATAGTAAGATATCATAAATGTAAATAAAAGCATTGTTTCGGATAGGCTTAAATATTTCGGCCATAGCTTTTTGAAATAGAGATGGGGTTGTCTTAAGTCTAAAAGGCATTACGATCCACTGATACTGGGCATCTTGGAAGCAAAATGTGGTTTTGGACCTTTCATCAGGATGGATGCCAAGTTGCTAAAAGCCTGTTTTGAGGTCAAATTTTGAGAATAGTTGGGCTCCTTGTAATTGGGCCCGTTGTGTAGCAGGATTCGAAATAGGGAACTTGTCATCTTCGATAAAAACGTTTAAAGGCTTGAAATCAATAACCAATCTTTTCTTGCCTTGATTCTATTCTGAACGTTTGTTGACATAGAAGGCCTGGCATACCCAATCTGACTTGGTTGGCTTAATCAAATCCTTGTTGAAGAAGGGATTCACATTCTTCAAGAGCTAACTTCAGATCATTTGGATTCATTCTTGGATGTGTAGCCTTGGTTGGATTAACATCTTCATTTTTCTTAAATGGCAATTTAATGAAAAACTCTTGATTTTTTCAGAGTGGATATGAATGCTTAAAATCCAAGTAAGATTTAGGACAATGCTTCAAGAGTTACTGTTAACTTCTTCGTAAGGAAGAGGAGCGATATAAAGCAAATAGAGCTTAGGGATATCAGTGTAAGGACTAAACTGATGCCTATAACGAATTCATTTAGCTTCAATATGTAGTTCAGGGGATTTTTTAAGAACATCCATGCCAATAAGAATATATTTTCCAATAATATGGCTTCTTAGAACATGCGTCCATGTGATGCAATCAGGGAAGAACCTAATGCCAATTCGATGTCAAGTGATTAATTAAACTTAAAAAACTGAATCATTGGCAGTCTTGAAATATGATGCATATTTTCTCCAGGCAGTTTCAGGTAATAAGGAAGGATTCATGACTGTAACTTGTGAGCTTGTATCAATTAGGGCAATAGCAAAAAAGGTTTTGGCATATTTTTTTAAGAGAATAGAAAGATAGAGATAAGGAAAAGAATTGGAATTTTGAGTTTGGGGAGGATGATGATGGTCAATTTTGTAGATATAGTGGTGATGGGTAAAAGGTTCATTAGAATCTGATTCTGAATTCGGACTATCAAGGTTAGAGGAGTTTAAGAGAGCTAGAAGAGCAAGGATAGTGTCATCATTTGGTTCACTTTGTTTAGAGAGAACTTCTTCGAGGTCCTTGTCTTCTAGAGGAATCTGCATTTCAATTTGCTCAATTATGTGTATAGCTTGCTTCGACTTATTTGAACAATGTCGAGCAAAGTGACCTTTCTTCTTGTAGATATCATATACATATGATTTACGTTTCTAGGACTTTATCTATCTACTTTTTCAAAAGTATTGTAAGGGGCGATGCTTTTGCCTAAAAGTTTTAGGTCTGAAGGAGGTGAAATGAGAATTCTTCTTGGGTTTACAGTCACAGGATTATTTATCCTTACACTTGATTTTGAGATAAGGTTTTTAACATATTTTCTGGAATTTTAGTTTTCCAGAAAGGACTGAGTGCAACTTCTTTTGTTGCTCACAGAGCTTGTCAAGCGCAGCTAAGGCTAGCTGGTCGATATCTCCAAGGGATATATTAGTCGTAGGGCGCTGAACGGCTTGTAGAGCTCTGTTTAGTTCTAATTGTAATTCTTTTGAGAAGGAGGTAATGAAAATATGCCTGAAAGTTATATCATTGAAACCATTCAGAAGATAATACCTTTCTGTCATTTGCTTCATATGACGATCATGATCATGCTTTTTAAAAGAACAACATTTCATTTCAAAGTACTCTTGGCATTTCTATTTATTAATGAGTTGAAAGTCACCGATAAATTCTTTATGAATTGCACCTAGGAGAGTTGCTGGACTATTTAACTGAAGCATCTGTAATTGACAGTATTTTTCAAGAGACTGAAACCATTCTTTAAGAGTTCCCGTGAATATAGAGATAAATTCTCAGATCACATCAGTTAGTATAATGCCAGGACGAGACATCTGAAGATCGATCCATGAGCCAAACTTATAGATTTTATCACGCCTCTAAAATGGTTGGACATCGTCGAAGGTAAACTAGGGTCCATTTGAGGGTTTAGGCGGTATAGGATTCTGAGGTGCAAGTTGTGCTGTCAGGACTTTATCATTATCGTCACTATCATCAACAACATACAACTGAGCAATTTCTTCTTCATCCTTTCGGTGAATAGTGGGCTCAACCATATATAAAGCAGAGATATATGCAAAGTGTTTAGACTCATCTGAGTCCATAATAGAAATATGAGTATCTGAGGCTAAGTTTTAATCTGAACTAGAGTGTTCGTAATGATCAAACTGAATGTAATGATATGGTTCAACCATAGCCATTGGAAGAGGGTCAGGAGGAAACATGGGTCCTTTTTGTCTTGGGTCATCAGGAGCAGGAAAAAGAGGTGGTGACTCAAGCTATCGAGGTTCTTTGAAAGAAACCCTGTAAGATGGTTTAATGTAAGATAGAGAGGTAGAGTACTTCTTAGGAAAGGCTCCAGGTGATCTTTGAGGTGGCCAAGAAGTTCTATGTGATGGTGGTGTAGGACTTGGGATGGCTTTTTGGAGAATTTGGTGAGTCATTTTAAAATGGTTAGCGTAATCGACTTTTGATGGGAATGATGAATATGACAGAGATGGGATACACTAGGTTCGGTAAACAGGAGGTGAGACAAAGGAATCCTAGACTAAGGGTTTAGAGGTCAGAGTTGGTGGTGTAGTGGTTATGGTAAGTGATCTTAATGGTTGTGGTGGCTTAAATCTCATATCAGCTTCCATTTGTGCCAGTTGATCTTTCAAGTAACGGATTTCAGTTTCTTTTTTCGAAAACTTAGGACCAAAGTAATTATGAGTGACGAAGGTATAGAGTTCATGGTCTAGAGTTTATATCTTTTGTTGTGTCTCTTAACAAAGTTGCTTGACTTGCTAAGAGAGAGTATCTACTCTATGGTGCATCTACTGGTGTGACTGGGAAATATAAGTCAACTTAGAATCAATAGTCCTGAGGACTTGATTCTATGCAAAAGCATTCTTGGTATGCCAGTTTAGCACTTCTTCTAAAGGATGAATAGGTTCAGGACTCCCTGATACTGAAACTCTGGTAGGAGTAACGTATGGTCGAGAAGTAATCCTTTATTCATCAGTGTGGCATTCCAATGGAGGGAACATATCATCATAAAAAGTTTTTATAAGATGAACCATCATGCATGGTATGGGATATACTGGTGCGGCTCCCATGGACTCAGGTTTGCAAAAAGCTGGTAAAGGCTCAAAGTACGAAGAAACGTCTGTAAGGGTCTCTTGTGGCTCTCGGTAACTACCTGCTTCCTTCATTAATTCAGTAAGAATTTCTTCTTGAGAAGGAGCAGTAACAGGATTTGGAACTGACCATGGCTTTCAGTCAGGGTCTCGGTCCTTTCTAAAAGGCTTGAAAGGGCGAGAAGGTTTGTAAGTTTTTCTTTTCTTTTTCTCTTCTTTCTCAAGCAGCTGTTGTTTTTTCTAAGCACCTCTTTTCTACCATCTTTTGTATTTGGCAAGTGTATTGTGAGCATAGGCACATGCGAGCTCCTCGAAATCACTGTCATCGAAGGAGAGGTTGATTTCGCTGTTATCATCAAAGAAATAAGAGAAATCATGGCAAGAACAGTTGGGCTTGCACATTTTAAGGGCTACGTCCCAGATAAAGTGGTCATGAATATCAAGACATATACGGGCTTACTGTTAGTTTCAAAATGATGGATCGAAATGGTCCGCTTCTTGATTGCATGGACTGGAACAGGGCTAATCATCATAATCTACTGGAAAAAAGGCGAAACTTATGGTGCCTGAGAAAAAGATTGATCAAGCATTTTATACACGAGCTTGACTTGTCCATTCGGAAGACGGATAAGCTTAGGAGGCTCAGTGGTTGGCAAAGGGCTGTTATGAACATGTCATTGTTCATAGTTAGTGACCTATTCTGTTAGCATGAGTTAGTGAAGGTCCTATCGAGAGATCCACTTTGGGATGTGAACGATTGTAGGCACATCATGTCTCTCTACAATTATCATAAGGGCGTCCTCAGTGTGGTTTGGGAGATGTAGATCCATAACATGATTTTGCACTTGAAAGGTCATTTGATGGTGAATTGTAGCCATCATAACTTCAAAAGCTTGTTCAACTCCAATAATTTGGATCTGGACTTGGAGTGGGTCTTTCAGAGTTAGGTCTGAAAGTTTTAGGTTGAAATCAAGGCAGATGGTAAGGATAACTGTACCAACATTAAGAGTGGTCAGGACGATGCCGATGAGAGCTTACTGGTAAGTAAGGTAGATGGTATCAAGGATTGCAAGTCTGGCAATGACTAGAAGACCTTACGGCCATGATAAGTGATGCAGAGTCAGATGGCTCCGACATGAAGATAGGCATATCCTTGATTTATCCAGTGATTGATAAACTGTTGAGGAATCTCAAGCTTGACAAATTGTTCAGTAGCACAGGAGGGGAGTTCAGCATGGTTCAGGTTAAAAGAGTAAACATACTCTTTAATCATAATTTTTGGTTTGGAGATGAGAGATTTGATAAATCAGGTTCATGAGCGATTCTGAGTATATAACTGATAAGGTTTCATGAGTGGTAGGTAGGTGTCTTCAAGACATTGAGTAGGTGGAAGGTCTTTATAAGAGATTTCGATGAGATTATCGATTTTGTGGGTGTTGACTTGGAGGCAAACATCAGGAATAGAAAGAAAATAGGGAATAAGAAGAGTGGAAGATAAAATGGTGTCTATAAATTCATTGGTAAAACAGTGTTTCTCTTACTCTCTTACTTTGCAAGAGGTTATGAGTATTCTTTTAAGTTAAGGCTCTGATACCATGTGAGGGGTGAGTATCATTTATTCAGACTTTTTAAAGTTGTTATAAATATTTTCATACCCAAAATTTAAATCAATAAATAAATAAATTTTGCATGGTATGTGTTTCACCCATCCCTACTCATGATATTAATTAATTAGTGTGTCCCCTTGGGGACAAATTGGTGATTTGGTCATTGATTATTTACATGGCATATATAATCACCACATAATAATCAATGAAGAAGTTGGCATTGATTATTTACATGGCATATATAACAAGCCCCGGAAAAGAAATGAAGAAGAGAAAAAGATGTGTGTTTCATGGAAGTTGGCATGGATAGTGGCTCATTTCACACGCAATACACCAGAGGTATTAAATTAGCTTCACGGAAAGACATAAGGGCGATCTGTTTCCTTAAAGATGAGAGGGAATTAGTTGTCATGTGATGCTGCCTAACTGGGAAAAATATCTACTGCAGGTGGTCGGATCGTGCAAGCACCATTCATTTTCATAGAGTGACATGTACTTCTCCTTTAATTACAATGGTCATCAACTTGACGATACAATAGCTACAGGAGAGAAGAATAGCAGATTAATTAAAGACGGCTTTCTAGCTAGTGATTTGTAGACTTCTTTGATTTCCTTTATTTGTTGACCTATGATTATCACATGCATGTGCACTACGCTAGCTCCAGTACTCCACACAGAAGATTCGACATGTATGGAAGATAATATGGATCCATCCAGCATATATATCCTAACGTATGTAAATCTCTGCGTGTGTGTGTGAATTATGTGCATCCTATAGTAGTTAAAATTCACCCACCCCATTTATTTTGGTGGTCACATGCCTCACAAAATTCTTGAGCGATTGATATGTCTCATTTATGAGCATGCATCCGTCCCTTTCCCAAATTAAGGCGGTCGAAGGCTGCTTTTGCTTGGAATTTCTGATTAGGTATGTACCAATCGATCAATTCTTTATTAGGAACTTTTTTGAGAGTGGAAAGGGGAAGAAAGGAAAGATAATGGAAACAGAACTCCCGCTGTGTGAGTGATCAGTTCTATAATTGCCGTTGGAACTAGCTTTTGTATGATTACATATCAGCTCATTTTTAAAGGGAAATAAATGGCTAGGGTTCGGATTATTAATGAGAAGTTAACTGTATCATTGGCTGTTCAACGAAGCCGCAGGAGTTTGTTTGCACTAGAACTACGTATGAAAAAGTTGTCTATATGTAGTAACGTGTAATTAAAACTTATCGGTCAAACGATGATAAATCCTTCACAATAAACTGTTTTTGGCATTCGAAGAGAAATAGAAGAATAAGAAAAAAAAAAAAAAAGGCGAGCAAATATAAGCAAAGATGTGAGCTCTATACATTTTTTTCATTTATTTTATGTCACACTCTCTTTAAATATATGTGCACATTCAACTTTAGAAAATTCATAATATATACAATTAAGCATGATATACAAGACACCTAACTACGTACCTATATTTATACATATAGAAAGAGGCAGGGGTAATTGGTAAATTGAAAGAAGAGACAAGGTATTGAAGAGGTTTAAATGTGGAACACAGTAATGTATTTCCCTTGTCTTTCGATTATATATTTCGGGATTCATTCAATGCTAGCAAGGCTTAATGACAACTGGACTCCATTCTTATAATGATATCAATCAAATTTACCATTGACCAACCTAATGAACTAACTGAGACAAATTAAAAGGAATCCTACTATTAACCATAGGAAAGCAATGAATGGTGAAGATTGAGAAGCACAGCTATAGCTGTAGGCCATGATGCATTAAACACAGTAAAACTGGTATTAAATTGAGGTTGTGTTATGACTATACATATATGGCAGGTTTTCTTATCAGGGTGGGGGTAGACGAAGTTATTAAATTAGGCACCACAAATTAAAACCACAACAACGAACTTTATATAAAGGAGCTCCTGCAGAGGTTCACATGTCAGTGTTTAGTTTGGGGGGTTATATTACGTACATTTGGCAGTAGCTCTTCGGAAGGAGAAGGGACACGCTCCCATGGAGAACAAGAAGGAATGGGTTTGTATGTTAATGTGCGTGATGATCAGTTGGAGTAGCTTTGCTCCACAAGCAGAGGGTCGGGCCTTTTTCGTGTTCGGAGATTCACTGGTGGACAATGGAAACAATAACTACCTTGCTACCACTGCACGTGCCGACTCATACCCTTATGGCATTGATACTCCAACTCACACAGCCACTGGCCGTTTCTCCAATGGCCTTAACATCCCCGACATTATCAGTAATTTTCCCTTTTCTCTCACTTCCATATCTATGTGTTTTTCTTTTTCTGTGTGATCAAGAACTGTATGTATTATGCGTGCATGTAGGTGAGAAAATTGGGTCAGAACCTACATTACCATATTTGAGTCCAGAGCTCAACGGCGAGAGGCTCCTCGTCGGAGCCAACTTTGCTTCTGCTGGAATAGGAATTCTCAATGACACTGGAGTTCAGTTTGTAAGCCTGCTACGTAAAAGAAAAAAAAGATCTACAGTTGTTTTAAATTACTTGATGTCATGTGCTTTAGAAGTGGCAAAACATCTTCAAGCGATAACATTTAAGGCAGCAATGTGATGATTAAAAAGGCATGCACAATGTTTGCAGATAAACATAATCCGAATCACCCGACAATTGGAGTACTTCGAACAGTATCAGCAGCGGGTGAGTGCACTGATTGGAGAGGAGCAAACTCAACGACTGGTGAACGACGCACTGGTGCTCATAACCTTAGGTGGTAATGATTTCGTCAACAACTATTTCCTGGTGCCCTTCTCCGCAAGATCTCGCCAATTTGCCCTCCCTGACTATGTTGTCCTCCTGATCTCCGAGTATCGCAAAATTCTCGTGGTAAGCTTTCCGTCGTTTTTTACTCGTAACTAATACCATTATTATGTTTACTGTAGATACTAACTAGCATGAGGTGATGTCGCCGTAAACCACATAAATTTTCAATTAATTTCATGAAGTGCATGATAGGACAGAAAATTATACGAAGGGGAGTTATGGTGAGAGAGGATTGGTTGATGAAGGCAGCTAGCATTTTTCTGGCTATAATTAATTAGAGCAGTGAATTCAGAGCAGCATATTGAAGTGTTGGGGGGTGCAACTGAATTAAATAAAGAATTAATGAATGGGTGTGTGCGTGTTGATTCAGAGGTTGTATGAGCTGGGATCAAGACGAGTACTGGTGACGGGGACAGGACCAATAGGGTGTGTGCCAGCAGAATTAGCGTTGCATAGCAGCAACGGAGAGTGTGCCGCAGATCTGCAGAGAGCTGCTGATTTGTTCAACCCACAACTCGCCCAATTGCTCGACCAACTCAACACTGAAATTGGCTCTGATGTCTTCATTTCCGCCGATGCATTCGCCATGCATATGGATTTCATTACTGATCCACAATCATACGGTATATACCACTATGATCTAGTCTACTCTAACCATTCCATGTGTTTGGGAGGGACCATTCTCACTATTCGTTTCACTTAATGCTCTGAGTAAATGCATGTGTGTACATTTATTTGTCTCATTCCGGTTAGGTGTAAGTTCAACTCACCAGTAAATGCACTAAAGAACCCACTAATGGCTCTGCGTGCCTTGTATACTAGCTAGTTAGTTCAAAGATTTGAAATTTGACAGATGAAGCGTGATGGATGTGTATGGTGTGTGCAGGATTTGTGACGTCAAAGGTAGCATGCTGTGGTCAAGGGCCTTATAATGGGATTGGACTGTGCACTCCAGCTTCTAACTTGTGCCCAAACAGGGATATATATGCATTTTGGGATCCCTTCCATCCCAGTGAGAGAGCCAGTCGATTCATTGTCGACAAATTCATGACTGGATCCGTCGAATACATGAACCCAATGAACCTCAGTACCATTTTGGCTTTGGATTCTAGGACCTAGTTAATATGCTTTCTCTTGATTGTCCTCCACTAAATATTATATTCTTCATATTAAGTATGGCTTTTCTAGCGTTTGATACTTCAAATTATTATGCCAATGTATGCAATGCTCTTTCATGAATAGGAATTCAGGCTAGCATTCATCACGCTTTATCACTCACATTTTCTTCTTTTTCGATGTCAGGGAGAGGGGTTAAATGTCATGACCTTAACTAATTTCAATATAGGTAATAACAAATCTGGTTTCGGAGATAACTAGGTCTTCTATCCTTCTCCATTTTCAATTAGAGGCAGAAATTGCATTTATACAGGTGCCAGGCCAACTAAAATTTTTCCCTTTTTGGTCAATCAGGCCAACTTAAATTAAGTGCGTAATAATTCAAGCTTATATTGCAATTAATGGAAGCCCAACTTTAGACAGAACTTTTCTGAGCACTCTCAGATTGGGATGATGCGTAAACCTAATTCAAACTTGGACCTTTTGGTATTCTGCTGTTCTTTTCTTTTTCTGGGTCAAGTTAGTATTCCGCTATTTAATCCAATAGTTTTTTTCCTGGCAAAAAAAAGTACCAGCAAATTTTTACCAAAAAAAAAAAAAAAAAAAATCTTAAGCAAATCGTGTATAAACTAGAATATAAAATACGCAATACATACATATATATATATATATATATATATATTCTTTGTTTGAGGGAACCAAAAAAAAAAAAAAAAGCAACTCGCATGTTTAATCTGACAAAAAATTCTCCCACTCATCTTGTTGGCAAAAAAGGAGATCGCCTCTTCATGTTCATCATCTTCTTCTAAAATCCAAGGATTCAAGCAATCCACCATGGCCAGAAGTCCTCCTTCTCCTCTCCCGTTTATTCTTAAATCCAATAAATCTAAGTAATGCACCATGGCGCTGGACCTGAAAGTCGCATTGCGGCATCGCGAACCTTCTCCTTTTCTCTGTCGTTTAAGACTTTGAGTTTCTTTGTACCCTATGCGAGTGAAGCCGCCCATAGCCAATGCCTTTAGACTGGGACGATCGAAACGGGCAGGCTGTACTTGGGATCATCGGTTCGTTGGATGAATATTGTTGCGCATGGAAACAGGGTTAAGAGAAAGAGAGAGTTGTTTAATGTTGACTGACAAACTCACTCAATATTGAACGCAACTTTAGAAGGCACGGGACAAAATGGCTTTAACATGCAAACTAAACTAGGAAAGGAATAATGAGCTTGGCGTTTTCTTTTCTTTTTTCCCTTTTCATTTTTTTTTTTTTTGGTGCCTACAAGATGAGTTGTTATTGGTGGACAAGGTTCTCAAACTCGCGAATCTAGATAAAATTATTTGAAGAAGATAAACTCCTAACGCAAAATTGTAAGAATTTACTTATAATAAAAAATAATTATTAAAATATGTAATTACATAGTTAAAATCAATATTTTTAAATTTAGACTAATAACTAAAATTATTGAATACAATGATTAATAGTTTATTAGTTTGATTATAGTTGAATAAGTGATAATTAAATATAAATATTTTTTAAAATTTTATATATTTAAATCTAAATATAATAACTACTAATAATCAAATACTAGTAATTTTAAATTTAAATTAAAATGATTTATAGAGTAATAAATATAATTATTAAAAATTAATTTATCAAAACAGGTTAAAAGATAATAATAAATAATTTTTCAAGTCATGACTAATAAAAAATTCAAAATAAAATTTCTATAAAAAAAATCAATAATAAATATAATATATATATATATATATATATATATAAAATACATTACAAATGATAAACATAAAGTTTTTATTGGTTATGTGGTAATGGGTAATGAAATTATTTTAAGTGTTTGCGATCAAGTATAAGAAGATGCATTTTTTGAAATTAAAAAAATAAAATGCAAATATATATAATGCAATACATATATATATATATATATTGAAAGACAACATTAGCTTAGTGTAAAAGTGTGATTTTGCTACCTAGAGGTCAATCTCTACCCAAAAACACAAAGTCCCAAGTCAAATTGACAACACTGTTGGTGGAAGTTTTGAACATAATTGTCACATGAAAGTTTTTTTTTTTTTTTCTCATTACATCAATATAAGTGTAAAGATTACATTGAAACATTTTAAAAAGGTATAGGATAAAACTGATAAAAAAATATTTGAAATACAATAAAATTTGGACCTTAAAATTAAGGGACTGAAACAATATTTTTATGATTGTGTTAATTATAATTATATACACATAAAATAAATGTCACTTGTATATATATTGATGATCAATACTAAATTTCTCTTCTGTATCTACTAATTAACCATAGGATCTTTTTGTATTAATTTACCGAACTACTTAACTACGTACCAACCAGTAACCATCGGAGCTTTTGTACTCATGGGACAACTTAACGGTATAATAACACCAATTGCTGCCACCATCATTACTAGGACGTCAGCTTACATTTGAGCCTTCGAGAGGAGAATTAAAATTTATGAAGTCTCAATAATGCTGTGGATCTGTTGTCTGTTGAGGCTGGAGGTCAAGGGTTCAGAGAAGAATGATATGAGTCAAGGGTATAACCGTACAAGACAATGGAGGGTAGCTGCATGTGACGCAGCCCCATGCCCCTCAGTAATTCTACTTAAGAGTTCATCACAAGCACATCAATCGCCTCTTCGTTCCCACGTCGTAACTGATTCGTCATTAGAGGAAAGAGCACCTATTTCTCTTGATCCTGCTTAGTTCAAAATTGACCTTTTCTTTTATTGGTTTAAGTCCACCAAGATACCAATGGAAGCCGATATCATGGATTCGAATATTTTCCCGTCACTTTCTCAAATTCTTTTTTTTAATAAAATATGAATCAATTCGTTTTGTTAGTAGAAACAATGTATCATCTCAGTTATAGAAGAGATAGACGGCTGTGATTCGACTAAAAAAAAATACTGAAAAAAATGACAGGAGGAGATTGGGAGCCATCATAATTAGCTAGCCATAATGCCCTTGTTATATAATTTTAGGAACATCGTGAGACTTTCTCTACGTCAAGGGAGGGAAGATGAGGAGTAGTACAGTGGGGTCAGCTTCAAAATGACATCGCAACAAACAAGTTCCAGAACTGGCTTGACACCAAAAGCTGGCAGACTCTACGTATTGCATTCCATCGCACATAAATAGTTTTGATATTTACGCTTTGACGTCACCTGCTTTTGGATCTATCCCTAATATTAATCTTTGTAGCTACTCTGAACCCCACATTATATACTATTGAACCCAACACAAGAGTGAAGGGTATCAAGTGCTTCTCTGGAGAGGAATGCATGCCACATGGCTACAAGCAAAATACAGAGACAAGGTGGTAAATTTGAATCAAGTATTTGCCCATGCTACCTCTCGAGGACGAATGGCTGTATAGCATACGCCGTGCTTTTCTACTGCGCTATTTTGAGAGCTAGTAACGAGTGAAAGTGGGGTTTGGCGGACCCCAACGTTCTGTTTATTTGATATGAAGAATGACACGTTTTAGAAGAGAGGAAAAAGGCGGGGTTTGATACGCATGTAAGTGGGCATAGCCATTACTTGAGGGTACTTGCTTCTCTGCTCGACTCGGCGGTTGCTTTAAATCTGCAGTGGTGGTAGAAGGAAACATTTATGATTGTGTCTTACACAGATGAAGCCCAGACCTTATATAAAGCCATACCCATTCATTCCTAATTCACAAGTGATCACAGATTATCATAGAAAAAATTAAGACATGGCTAGTTGTTGGGCGTTGGGATATTATTGTGTAATAGCAAGCTTGGTTGTGGCAGGGGGTATGGTTTCTGCACAACCTAAGCGGGCTTTCTTTGTGTTTGGGGATTCACTGGTGGATAGTGGGAACAATGATTTCCTGGCAACCACTGCACGCGCAGACAGTCCTCCCTACGGCATTGACTACCCAACGCGCACACCCACTGGACGTTTCTCTAATGGCCTTAACATCCCCGACTTGATCAGTACGGGATATATTATACATTGCAATTATTCAACAATTAATGTATAATTAATATATTTATATATATATGCATGACTTGATCATGCAGGTGAGCAGCTCGGGTCAGAGCCTACTCTGCCGTATTTGAGCCCTCTACTGACGGGAGAGAAGCTGCTAGTTGGAGCGAATTTTGCATCAGCTGGCATCGGGATTCTCAACGATACAGGATTTCAGTTTGTGAGTTGTATACTATATATATATATGTTTACGCATGCATCCATTTCTGTTGTATTTCAAGGTATGTAAGCTTAATATAAAGTGGAATTAATTTGTGGCAGCTGCACATCATCCACATCTACAAGCAACTGAAGCTTTTTGAACATTACCAGCAAAGGCTGGGTGCACATATCGGCGTAGAGGGAGCCCGCCAACTAGTGAACGATGCCCTCGTGCTCATCACTCTTGGAGGCAACGATTTTGTCAACAATTACTACCTGGTTCCCTACTCCGCAAGATCTCGCCAATTTTCTCTCCCTGACTACGTTCGCTATCTCATTTCTGAGTACCGTCAAATTCTCAGGGTGGGTATTCACTCCCCAATTATTAATTTCATGATTATATATATTAGACTGCACTGCACTATAAATATATACAACCACAAGGCCGTAAAGTCCAATATAATACACATGATCATGCTAACTTCAAATGCAAGTACGTGATCTAGGGGGTGGCCTGTGTCCATGCAAGTGACATGTATGTTGGTTGGGTTGGTCTCTTGCATACCAAAATTAAGTTTTAATTTGTCGCCCTCGCATCTTATTGAGTGCACGGTTTTGATTTGAGACACACTCATTTACGTCCTCAGCTACCTCTCCTCCTCCTGTTGCTTCATATATCCTGATTATTGAATAAGTAGTCATTGTCTTTACTATCCCGATTTGTTTAAGGCAGAGACTATATGACTTGGGAGCAAGAAGGGCTCTTGTAACGGGGACAGGACCAATGGGGTGTGTTCCCGCAGAATTAGCCTTGAGAAGCAGAACAGGTGATTGCGACGTGGAACTTCAGAGAGCTGCATCCTTATACAATCCCCAGCTCGTTGACATGATAAAAAACCTTAACCAGGAGATCGGTGCTGTCGTCTTTGTGGCTGCAAATGCATATCAAATGCACATGGATTTCATTAGCAACCCTCAAGCTTATGGTATGTCATTCCCAACCCAAGCACAGACTTAAGTTATAAACTACTGGTTTTGATCAATTATTTTTTCAGTGTAGCTCCTCAGTGATAATTTTCATTTCAATGACTTCTAAATTTAGTTTTCTAGAACGAAAATTAATGAAAACTTAAATTGAAAAAGTTACCAAAAAGTTAAAAGACAAAAGCACTACTTCATTCTACTTGGAATTGCTTTAGTCAGATCCATCTCCTCTCTTACAAAGGAAGTTTTATACAAAAAATGCGAAGACAAAAAAATTAAGCAAGATAGTACGGTTATGTTTTCTGCCTTCTCTTAAAATTGGACCCAAATGGGCCTTCAGGATTTGTAACGTCAAAGATAGCATGCTGTGGTCAAGGCCCATACAATGGAATTGGATTGTGCACCCCAGTTTCAAACTTGTGCCCAAATCGAGACCTATATGCGTTTTGGGATCCATTCCATCCATCCGAGAAAGCCAACAGAATCATAGTCCAACAGATACTCACAGGCTCCACTCAGTACATGCACCCACTGAATCTCAGCACTATCATGGCGCTCGATTCCAGGACTTGAGGTCTCTATATTATTCTCAAGTTTTGTCCATTTTCTGTTAGCCAGCTTCCTACCTCGTACTAGTGTGCTTTACAGTTAATTTTAAGTTTATGTACTACTGGTCCGAAACTGTCACGTATCAATTTCTAATGGCCGATCGCTTGAAATAAATTATTGCTATTCTCCTTGCATTCTATCTTTGTGTTAAATCTGAGTGGCAACATTGGTTTTAACTAAAATCAAGATGAGAATGACAAGTTAAACAAGAGAGGTTAATTAAGGAAGCATTAGAAAAAGTTTTACATCTTGCAGTATTGGCAAAGTCAACACAAACTAATTAAATGGGCCAAAATATATGTTCCTCGCAAAAGAAATCCTATCTTTAATATTAGGCCCCACTTGATCAGTTGGGGAGGTGTAGATATTGGAGCGATCCATCTTACATATGTCGAAGACGATGGATTGCTCGTCGACGTCAGTGAGAATATTCCCCTTTCAATTTTTTTTTTCTTTTTATTTTTCTTCTTTAAAGATTACTAGGATCGAGGTTCTAAAAAATCAAGAGTGTGATATTAGTTTGATGAAGAAGATATTCAATATCATACAACTGTGGGAGTAGGGCATTCGTAAGAGCAGTGAATACAAAAAACCAAGGCACGAAAGCACAGTATGTTCGTCCAAATGCATTTAAGAGCGAACCAGATTTAGGCGTTGGCTACCTAAGAACAGTGCTGAAATAAATTTGGGGCCCAAGGCCATATAGTGAGTCTCTTATTATGATATTAATTCAGCCTCCAAAGATGTTGCATCTCTCTTCACTTGTACATATGTGCGAGAATATATATTAAATAAAATAAAATATCATAAGTTTCCAGAATTTTGTTACCATGCTCCAAATTCAGAAGTATGTAAATTAGATTGTGAAAATAGTTTCCAGCATTATTTCATATAAAATTTGATCATACTCCAAAACTCGAGTTTTGACAAATTAATTTTAATATATAGAGTATCTAAAAGTAGTGGGCGCAACGACAATTAAACCAGTTTTTGTGAAACTATAGCTAGCTAGCTTAGCTTAGTGAAAAAGGTTCGGACTGCTTGGGAGGACTTGAATTCGAAGTTGAGAATTACTGAAAAATTTAATAGCCAGGAAAGTTAGTTGTAGAAAAGAGTGGAATGAAATTAACACTTCGCGGATGAAGGATCTATTAGTTGAACCGTTTCTACAGCCAAATTATGCTATGTCGAGGATATTAGGTGCCGAGTGGTTGGTATTATAAAGTCTGTATCAATGAAAAGCTGATCGTCACTTTAATTTTATATCATATAATATAACTCAACCTGGTCCAATATATATATATATATATATATAGATAGATAGATAGAGAGAGACACACACTCATGTTTTATCTTCAAGGACTTTAAAACGAGTCTCTCTGAGCCTTTCTACATGGACCTTTAACTTGTAAATTGATGAATATACATAATTTACCCAAATAAATATGAAAATTTTGTATTTCTCAAGTAATGAACAGTAGAAATTGTTGGCAGAAAATAAGAATGTTGTAGAAATTCAAGTTTTCAAATTCTAGAGCTTTCTCTTTCATATTAAATTGCAAGCATCGCGAGCTGATTGCTCAAGCTTGCGTACCAAGAAAACATATTAATTCTGCCAAAAAGTAAGCATGAACGGAGATTGTCAAATATACTACCCGTTATTTGGAAAATCATCTTTAATCAGCTACATATATATGACATGACGCAAAACTCCGACTTGTTGTAGTGGGCTAAATTATAATTGTGATCCTTTTGAGTAATTTTCAAGGTGACATCAGATCTCAAACTTCTTCCCCAATTACAATTCGTTCTATTTGACCGAGGCCGCTAACATACGCGTTTAAGACTGAAATTCACTTTATATATCTTAACCGGATTTAAATTGTTTAATTTTTCTAGTAGCACAAAAATATACGAAAATCCAACCCCAATGCTACCTGAATTATGTCCATAAGATTTTGACCATCATTTTCCTGACATCCCAGCATATATAAGAATGTGTAATATATATATATATATATATATATATATATATATATAAACAATAAATATCAAAGCATTTAATTCAAATAATTTTTTAAAAAAGTGTGAATGCAATCTAATTAAGATAAAAAAAATTATAGACGAAATTATAATATATAAAGTAACCCACTAATAAAGTTTCTCACGCTTATATGAATAATCTCAAATTTAAATTTTTTTAAGAACAGATACTATGAATTTTGACTTAACAGTAAGTCAAAAAAATTATGAAAAACAGTATACTTATTTTATACACATCACTTATTACATTCTAAATTGTATATTTAGAGTAAAAAATCTTTTTATTATAAAATACATTTACGATGAAACTTGTTATGTGGGCTTTAACAAGAAAATGTTTGTATATTTGTATGTAATTTTTTAAAATTGTATGAGAAAAGGAATATATTTTGCTGGAGCAAAGCAGCGGCAATAGTTAATTTTGCTCGATCAGCTTTTTACCAATTTAATAGCATATGAAATATGATTGGCATTACTACCACGTTCACGTTGTACTTATACCTTACTCTGAGTTCTGACTATGTACTGCCTCCATATTTCTATAGTTGTCCCCACCGCATGCCATATATGTTAAAATGGACCTTGAGCTGTTAGTTATTTCAAGAGCTCATCATACAAAATTCTTTAAGAGTATTGATTTTGATTTTTAAATTTTAAATACAAACGATTAAATTTTAGACAGTAGACAAATAACAACAGAAGACTCAGTACAAACATGCAGGAACAATAACTCTCCAGCCTCAGCCTTTCACTAAAATAATATTTACCTACTCTGATTTTATTATGTGCTCTAAGAAATTTTAAATAATTGTATTTTTCACATCTTTTTTTAAAAAATTTTATGTTGTCTATCCTTGACTTTGATGGGTGACAATCGGGTTCTGATCTATATTATAAATCCTCCTCAAAAGAACAATTAAAAAAAATGATTTCTTCTTTTTCAGTAGAATTGTGTGTGTGGGTATATTTATATATATATATATATATATATATATATGAACATGTTGTATGCGTCGTTGGCTACCAAAGTGGGGACAGATCAATTGCCAAACACATGGTACTAAATTCTGAAGGACTTATCCCTAAACAACATGGCCGAATACAAAAACAATTTTAAAATTAAACGTTGATAAGGCAACCCCTATTCAAGTTTTCTCATAAACTAAACTTACTCGAGCCTATAATAAACAATATAATTGGTATAAATTAGCCTAGGAAGATGTCAAAATGAAGGTAATCTGAAAGGAGGAAAGTGTCTGAAGATTTAATGATAAGCATCTACTAGATATGTGTATTTGTATTTAACTTAATTAATTAGCTATGGGTGAAAATCTAGATAGAGATGATATATAATTATTCCATGAGACGTACATGATAATAAATTTTATGTCTTTGGTAGATTATCTCTGTTTCTATTTGAATTGTTGCCATGTATATTCTAAAAGTATCTGACAAGGCATCAGATTGCCAGAGGTTGAAAGATCAAATTATACCCACATTCTTAGGTGCATGCATGAGTATGTTAAAAGATCCATCATGCTGTGAGTGAGTTTTTCTTTTTCTTTTTCTTTTTTATATTGGGTGGGGGGGGGGGGGGTGGGGTTCGGATATGACTTTTTGACTTGATTTTTCATTACGCAACTACCTCCACTAATTTGCTTTAGCAACGTGGACCAATCATTTCTAGAATGGCACAACCTGCGGGGGACTATAAAACCCCCAGTACCATACTTGCAGTGAAGCATCAAGTTGATTCTTGCAGAGTAAAGCAGAGCTCTGTATCTAGCGGCCTAGCCACCGGCCAAATACAACCCTCTTCCCTCATATAATAACCCAATCCATGGCTACCTCCCTGGGTTTCGCGTCTTTCATAGTGTTGGGTGTTGTCATGGCATTAGCTAGTGGTTTCCAAAGGGCAGAGGCTGCTAGGGCTTTCTTTGTGTTTGGTGATTCACTTGTGGACAATGGCAATAACAATTACTTGGCAACCACGGCTCGAGCCGACACTCCTCCCTATGGCATTGACTATCCAACTCGCAGACCCACCGGCCGTTTCTCTAATGGCTTCAACATTCCTGACTTCATCAGTACTAGATACCCCCACTACTTCTCTACTTCCATTAAAGCTTTATATATAAAAAGCTTGATTTACGTTTACGTACTGAGTACTAACGTACTTGTGCAGGTCAAGAACTTGGGGCAGAATCCACCTTGCCGTATTTAAGTCCCCAGCTCACAGGACAAAGATTGCTTGTTGGTGCCAACTTTGCTTCTGCTGGCATTGGAATTCTGAACGACACCGGCATCCAATTTGTAAGTGAAATAGTGAATTATTAATCTAGGATTACACGTACACAGTTTAGTATTGTAGCACGTGGCATCTGCCGGAAGTATAGTTTCAATTTTAAAAAGTACATTAAGTGGCATTAATAAAAAAATTTGATTTGACATATGTTGGCGGTGTGATTGCAGGTAAACATCATCAGAATATACAGACAGCTAGAGTACTTCCAAGAATACCAGCGGAGGGTGACTGCTCTGATCGGAGCTGCGAGGACGAAGCAATTAGTGAATAGAGCACTAGTCCTTATCACTCTCGGAGGCAATGACTTTGTGAACAACTACTACTTGGTGCCTTTCTCTGCCAGATCCCGCCAGTTCGCTTTACCAGATTATGTCAAATATCTGATCTCCGAGTACAAGAAGATTCTACGGGTTAGCTGACTAGTTATATAATTTGTTTCTGCATATCCTGATAATCATTTCACATATTGACTGGCGTGGTTAAACGTGGTTTCAGAAACTGTACAATATTGGAGCGCGTAGAGTACTGGTGACGGGAACAGGACCACTGGGTTGTGTGCCGGCGGAGTTGGCTCAGCGAAGCAGGAACGGGGAATGCTCGGCGGTGTTGCAGCGAGCTGCGTCCTTGTTCAATCCACAGCTGGTTCAGATGTTGGCTCAACTCAATCGCGAAGTTGGTTCCAATGTGTTCATTGGGGCCAACACCCAGCAGATGCACAACGATTTCATCAATAATCCTCGAGCATATGGTGATTTCTATACTATTCCATTACTGCTCCACACTCTATGATTTGCATTATTCTGCTCACTGCAATACAACAATCGACCACTTTCGGGATCCATCAGATATATATTTATATATAGTCTAGATTTACAAGGATTTTGCTACAGAGATTGAGTCGTTTTGTCATTTAGTCACTTTGAAATTTACCTTTAAGATAATAAAAAATATTCAATCATTTACAAAAAAAAAAAAAATTAACTCCCAAAATTGATTTTTCGCCTTTTTTTCACTTAAAATTATAGATAAATACATATATAAAAAGGTATTCATATATTATTAAATAATAAAAACCCATTTTCTGAAAGTTAATTAAAACAGATATATATCTTCTTAACAAATCTATAAATTATATAGAAAATTTTATTTATTATATTTAAATATATTAATATCCTTTTGGACCTTAAGTAGGGTTTTTGATCTCATACTTAATATATACGAAAAATAAATATAAATAATGATGTGAAGAGACCATTTTTCACAGGTTCATTTTATAACTTATCAATAAAAATAATTACAGTTTTGATTGAAACCCTTTATTTAAAATAAAATTAAAATAAAAATTTACATAAACTTTCATGCATGTAATTCAAGTCACTAGTGCGCTGTTTATCTTCATGTTTGAGGAGTGGAACTGACCTGTCACATGAGTTGTTTGGTGCCAACTTTTACTTATATATGAATCTAGATAAATGGCTATTCAGGCAGCGACGGATAGAAATTGAAGATGAGTAATGCTTTTGAAAAAAAATGAAAAATAATTATAATAATAATGTTTGGATTGAAATAGAAAGATTAAAGCGGAGGAGGTGGGTTGTTGTGGTACAGGATTTATAACATCAAAGGTAGCATGCTGTGGGCAAGGACCCTACAACGGTATCGGACTGTGCACGGCAGCTTCCAACTTGTGCCCAAACCGTGACGTGTACGCATTCTGGGACCCATTCCATCCCTCCGAGAAGGCCAACAAGTTGATTGTTCAGCAGATCATGTCCGGCACCACCAAGTATATGTACCCCATGAATCTCAGCACCGTTTTGGCCTTGGATTCCTCCCTCTAATTCCAACTCCACTACTCCACCCAACCCCCTTCCCCCTTTCTTTACTGCTTGTCTTTCTGTCCTACAATAATCTATACTATACTTGTTTGTGTGATCTCCCTGTTGCATTTTCTCCACAATATTTGGAGCCATATACTACTCTCCAACTTTACTATGTGTAATTCATAAATTTATATGTGATTCCGTTTATGTGACATGACCACCCTCTCTTCTTCTCTTTACTCTCTTTCTTTCTCCGACCACATACAAAACCGCGGAGTGAAATGCATTGGTACTTACACAGTCTATATACCGCGCGTTATTTTCTTCCTTATCGATATGGAGGTTAATATGCCCATATCAATATATGTATAGGAATGAAAATAAATTAAGAGCCGAATATAATAGTACTCGATTCACTATATAATGACTCCTTCCTTGGGGATGGTGATTCTGGTCCTTCATATTTGTTGAAGTTTCCATTTTTTCACATAAATGTATATAAAATTTTTATATTATTTTTTTAAAAAAATATAAAACTTATGACGGTCTTCAAAAAAATCAAAAGCATTGTGTCTATAACTAAAATTTTATCATATTTTATTTATTAATATGAATAAAAAGTATTTATAATAAATTTAAATGTGTTTAGAATAATAAAATTAAAGAGCAACAAATTTTAAAGATAAAATCTTACTTTAAGTTTAGAAAATTGACAGTTGATTGCTCTTTTCTAATTATATAAAATGTAGAGTTATCATTTTTAACAAAACTGTGTATTATAATTTAATTAAAATCCCCTCAAAGAAGAAATTTTCGTCTTCGCCGGTGGTTTTAATATTGGATTATATTTAAATATATTTCTATATATATACCTTTACCCCAAGGTTTTTAATTAAAAGATTACAAATATATAGTTAATAATTAATAATACAAAAGGTACATATTTTAATTCAAAGATTACATGTAAGAACAAACAAATATTGTGATATTATTAGAAAATTATATATATATATATATATAAAAGTGATTTGTCATAATATACATTATAGGCCACGGATATGAGGTATAATGCAAGAGAAGGACAGAGAGGAGGGAACGAGTCAGCGGCTGCATGTTGCCAATTTCGCAAGCATGAAATTATGGTCTTGTCGCACAAAGCGTACATTTTACTCGTCTTTCTTAAGTATATGTATTTACGGTATTTACGAATTCCGCGTACTCTTCTTTGTTCTTTGTCGGCTCAATTAACAGCAGGCCATCCTTTTTCCCTTTTTTTTCCCTGTGTATGTCCAAACACTCTTCCCATGGAAAGTCGAATTGTTTTGTGCTATCGGTAAGTATAATTTGTTTGAAGTACATCAAACATTTACCTATACCAATCTCTTAATTTAACTTCAATAAGCCATTTGTAAAATATCCTCCACCAATCTTTAATTCTTATACGCTGAATTAGTTTGACCGACGTATGTTGTTTAGTTTTCCGAGTTAATTTTGGTTGGATTGGAATTTCATTTTTTTTATAATTTTAAAGTAAAGTCACTTGTCAAATTTTTAATTTTTAAGTAAAAAATTATTTTAGTTATTCACTTATTACAAAATTATTATTTTGGTCCTTTTATTATTGTAATGCCCAAAATATTCTCAACTCATCGTAAAATATAACACTTAATCCTTTACTTTTTGAAAAAAGTATCTAATTTTATCCTTTGAATTTAAGATTTATAATTATATAGAAGAACTAATTTGACATTTAAAAAAAAAATTAAAAGATCAAATGCATTATTTCTCAATAAATGTGAGACTATTTTAAATATTATAATAAATAAATGACATAAAAATATTTTTCTCTTTAAATTTTTCACTATTAGAGCTCTGGATTTGAAGTTAAAATTTTCAGCTATAAAATTAACTATATTATGAAATCAAATTCATTGCAACGCTGTTAAGTTAAGTTTGTGTATTTGGGTCGTCCTTGAACTGACAATTTTAACATGCTAGTCGGAGGTTGACTTAATTATAGACTTGCCTGAGAAGAGAGGTACGAGGAGGGACATACAATTGAATAATTTTAAAATATGATATTAAGATGGAAGAGGCGTTGCGCCGGAGTCTTAGCTCAAATGGGGTACCAGTATTAAACATCACCTACGAACATCAACAAATGTTTCAGCCTAAGTTCAATTTTATAGGTCGCAAAATGATTGGACTTAGTCATTAATATCCACAGCCACCAGAAAAACTAGCTGTTAACTTCTTCGCTTTCATTTTTAAATATGCAAAAGGCGTTGAAATAATTTGCGGTCGCATCACACTGCGCTACCCACCCTATTTACACTCCTCAAATGCCACCATTTTTAGAACTATAACTTCAAATCATTGAATGAAAGACCACCTAAAAGTTGAAGACGTCCCAGTCCAGCCTTTCAACAAAAAAATAAAATGCTAATAAGAGGATATAAAAAGCCTTGAATCCAGGAAATCCTCCGTCCACGTCCACATGAAAGCGTATAGACTGGAAAACAGAAAAAACTAGAATCCTGTATTCCATTCAGAATGGGAAGCTGGTCAAGTTGTGTTGCTTTCATGGTTGTTCATTGTTTAATTTTAGTAATTGACTTGACTGTTGTGCCCGGAGCCGAGGGCAGGACCAGGCCCAGGGCTTTCTTTGTGTTTGGGGATTCACTCGTGGACAGTGGCAACAACAATTACTTGTTCACCACGGCGCGTGCTGACTCCCCTCCGTATGGAATTGACTACCCAAGTCGCAGACCCACCGGGCGTTTCTCTAACGGCTTCAACATTCCTGATCTTATCAGTTAGTTTTGTACATCACTTTCATCAACTTTCGCATCCTTCCCCATTTATCAGTATCCTTCAGCAAATTATTTGTGGTATTTCAGGTCAGCGACTTGGTTCTGAGTCGCCCTTGCCGTACTTGAGTCCAGAATTAAGAGGAAACAAGCTCTTAATTGGTGCCAACTTTGCTTCAGCTGGTATTGGAATCCTCAACGACACTGGGGTTCAGTTCGTAAGTTAACATATTTGCGAGCTATATCACGTAGCATGACCTGAATATAAAGTACTTTTCAAATTCAATGCAACTGATCATTAAATAAATATTATTATGGCAGCTAAACGTAATTAGAATGTATAGACAGCTAGAATACTTTGAAGAATACCAGCGACGCGTGACTGCTCTAATTGGAGCAGCGCGCACTAAAAGACTGGTGAATCAAGCGCTGATCCTCATCACTGTTGGTGGCAATGATTTCGTAAACAACTATTACTTGGTTCCTAATTCTGCAAGGTCTCGCCAGTATGCACTACCCGATTATGTCAAGTTCCTCATCACAGAGTACCGCAAGCTTTTGCTGGTAATTTAGATATATATATATATAGCTTTAATGGTGGAATGAATTCATTAGCTACCAAATGACTTTGATGGGTGTAATATTAATAATGTATATTGGCAGAGACTACACAGTCTTGGAGTTTGTAGAGTTCTGGTGACGGGGACGGGACCACTGGGCTGTGTTCCAGCAGAAATGGCGATGCGGGGCACAAATGGGGGATGTTCGGCTGAACTTCAACGAGCTGCGAGATTGTACAACCCTAGTCTTGAACGTATGCTTCAAGGCCTTAACAGAGAAATTGGCAGAGACGTTTTCATCGCTGCAAATACCGCGGAAATGCACAATGGCTTCGTTAGTAACCCTCAAGCATATGGTATTATTCTGTACTCTTAGACTTTGATAGTCTAATCTCTAATGGCGATCACGAGAAACAAGCGCACGAATTATTATTAACAACCATGTATATGGTGATGTTGTGTGGTTGGGCAGGATTTACAACGTCAAAAATAGCCTGCTGCGGGCAAGGACCCTACAATGGGATCGGAATATGCACACCACTCTCCAACTTGTGCCCCAATCGAAACTTGTATGTCTTTTGGGACCCTTTCCATCCTTCCGAAAGGGCGAACACACTTATCGTGGAGCAAATTATGTCAGGCTCCACAAAATACATGAACCCCATGAACCTCAGCACCATCTTGGCCTTGGATGCTGACACATGACACCTCTCTCTCTCTCTCTCTCTCTCTCTCTCTCTCTCTCTCTCTCTCTCTCTCTCTTCTTTTTTTGGTCATTGGGATTGACTGAGTGTGGATTTCAGGGTCTTCATGGTGGATGCTCCAAACCTATTTACATTTATGATGTAATGCACAAATTCTCGATAAAATCAAATAATTGATGTCTTTTCTTTTCCTTCTCCTTTCTTATTTCTAAAGAAGAAAAGAAAAAAAATTGAACACAAATAAATCTAGCTCTCGGATATTTCTTAAATACGATCATTCAAATTCGTTAATATTTTATTAATAATTGGACCAACTGTAAACCAAAAGTCTGCCAATTACCCAGTTGGGGATGACCTCTGAGAACGGAGAACGGATAGGAAATCAAAGTTTTCTACCGTTCAGTCAATGGGTCATCATAACAGTTTTAAGCAGTACATATATATTGGGTCACCAACCTGCTGTGGGTGCGTGTATATATAAAATGAGAGAGAGAGAGAGAGAGAGATCATTTGGTTGAATTTGTCGGTTAAATTGATTAATTTGTCAATGGAGAAAATTATATGGATTTCTTTATATTTTTACAATGTTGTTACGGCTTAAAATATAAGTATATATTATTTTAATTATATCATGATATGTGTATAATTATTACATATAACTATATAATGTTTAAATTAAATTTATTATATATAAGTAAAATATGTTTTCTTTAACGTGGAGTTTGGTTTGATGACAAAAATGTTTTATTGATCTTGACATTTTGTTTTTCTCATACATATATCAACAATTTTTCAAAGTACATAATTATTTATAATCAATAAAAAAAATAACGAAATAATTAATTTGTATAATTTTTTATAATGAATGGAAAAGTAATGAATTAAATAATTAATATCTCTTAAATCAAGAATATTTTGAATTGCGAGAATTTTTTAGAATAAATAAAAAAATTAATGAATTATTTTTCAAAATTTAAAAACTTTTTTAGAGTGGATAAAAAAATTAATGAATTAATTAATTGTCTTTTAAATTGAGAATTTTTTTAAATTTAATATTTTTGGAGTCAACAAAAATAATTTAATTAATTAATTAATTAAGAGTCCATTAAAATTTCTAGTTATACATGATTTATGTTATTATTGATTAAACATATATTTATCATATGTCAATTGAAAAACTTGACAACACAAATATAAGAAATTATACTAAGTCTAATATTTTATCATTTGAGAACCTCTCTGAGTTGAATAAATGGTTCAATTTTCAAAACATTTAAAACCGAAGAAAAGTCGGTTCAACTTTAAAAATGTATTACTTTTTAGGCGGAAGTATACTTATTTATTTTAATCTTTGCCACCAGTAAATATAGCTCTGTTGATATATAATCTAAAACGAAAATATTTAATAATATGAAATTATTAAAATAAGATTTTAGCGAGAACACAGATAATTAAAGAACGTAATTGCATGACATGTGCGATCGAATACTTATCTAAACAGAAAGCTAAAATCGGACGCAGATATCTGCATGAAGTAAATGGTGGAATATGAACAAGAAAAGGAAAAGAAGCAAGCAAAAGCAAACAAAGGAGAGGGCCAGTTTTGTTGAATTGTTGTTGCGAGAAGCAAGTTAGGGTTATGGAGTTGGAAAATTTAAATGTCGTAAAAGAATGGTCGGAGGAAGATGAAGAGGAAGACATAAAGGGTATCAAATACTAGTGATGGCCCTGCAGAAAGGGAGGTGTAATGACCCAATAAATTGTAATTAGTGAGATCATTATATTTGATCACTTAATTAATGAAAAATAAGAAGAGAGAAAATTTTAAGAAAATTTTAGTAAGGTATAACATTTTCTGAGATAAAAATATATTCTGAGATTGAGACTAGTTCAGTAGTTAGGTTTCATGTGCGTAATTTGAAAGGTTGAATATTTGAATCCTAACTTCCCTTATTTTTATATGCGCTAACACATGTCCCTGAGGCACAAAATGACAAAAATATCCCTGGCCTTATATCACCTTCTTCCTCAAGAGCTCGTGCAGTCAGCTAACGAAGACGATGTTGATACCATGCATTAATCGAAGCTATAGTTTCACGTCGCTAGAGTTGTTCCCTTTCACTTGCCCTGTTGTTGCCATCAAGTAGCTGGCCGGAAGTTGCTATTTTCCAACGAGAAGAACCAGTGGTTTCATGGTTCGAAACACCGAAATCGCGAAGCAATTTAAGTGTCGGTAAGCAATTTTCTTTGGTGCTTTTGATATGGGTTTGTTCTTGACATATTTTCCGACGTTTCCCTTTTAATCCTAAGCTCCGTCAACCAATAATTACTACAGATTTCAACGGGTCACACTAATGTTCCAAGAAAGAGCAAAGTTGTTATTTTCGTCTAATTAAGCTTGGATTAGTGAGTGAATTGCCTTCGATATGCCTTGTTAATTTATCTTTATTTTCGGGCATTCCCTACTGTCAATTTCAAGAAATTCGAACTTATGATTAAAAACTCTAATTTGGACATGAATTAGAGTTCTTAAGGGACCAAATTAAACTTTTTGAATTTAAAGCTTCAATCAGTGGCTTTAAGACAGTAATTTAGATAATTAGAAGTTATTGATTGGATAAGATTTACTTTGTATATGGTGCAAATTGCAATAATGTTGATATAGTTAGGGATTTTCATCTAGTATTAGTTTACAAGTTCAAGAATTTTCTTGTATTTTGTGCCAATCTCATTCCAGAAATTTAGTGTGTGATAGAAGGAGTTTATAGCCTTTGAGTTGTGTGAAATAGCTCAAGTTGCAGCAACTCAAAATACTAAACAATTTTTTTATTGCTCCTTGGTGCCATACCAATAAACTTTGTGAAATTCTCCCTGTCATTTAACTTTCTTGCATTGGTCCACGTCTTATGCTATGTGCGAATTTTAATTGATGTCGGATTAGTATGCATGTTACGCACAACAATTATATATGATATCATATTAAAAATTTTGATATTTAAAATCTTTTAATATAATATCTATGTTATATATATAATTAATATAATATAATAATTATAAAATTATAAATTTACAATTGTAAGAACATTAAATATTTAATTACATAATATGTTCATGCAACAAATACATTTTATGCTTTCGAAACTTTTGAGTATTTAAAAGTTAATATCCTAAATACATACACATGTATTAAATAAATATAAACAAATATAAATGACAACGAAATATTATTAAACGGCGGACTTGTATTACGTCGTAAACGATATTAAGCCGCACATTCTTAAGGGGCAAGGCAAGTCGGCAAATAATTTTTTTAAATTTTTTTGGTAATAAGTCAGCAGAAACTAACATTTAATATTTTAAATAATCATCACCGTGGGTCTTCTCATTTTTGGACTAGGGTTCACTATCCAGTGGCCAAAGCGTCAATAATTTTGTGTTCGATGCTGCGAGCGTACGAGTGGAAGATTAATGGGTGAACCATGGAACTTACGGCAAGAAATAGGTGCCTCCATCTCATTCAACTTCAGTCACCCCCGATGCATGGTCGTTCAAGCGTTGGTTATATCTCCACAATGGGCTTTGACGTCTTTAATGTCATATACTACGTAATTGTCATTTAAGTTTGGGCTTCATATTGTAGCATTTGCATTATGGTAATTACGATGACTTTGGAGCTAACTCAAAAGAAGTTTGTTCGTGAAGAAAAAATGACTGAATTAAGCTAAAAGGAAAATAGTCTGAAACGTGTTTGCTTTATTTAAGATTTAATTTGTTTTTATAATTAGATCTAATGCAAGGATGATTGATCTGAATTTTAAACACAAATGCAGAGCCTATTTAAACTGGAAGATTCATCTTCACATAAATGTTGGTACAATCACTAGGAAGAGATTTGATTGCAGCCAATTCATGAAACATTTTTGGCAATGTAAGATTATTTGGGTCATAAGGGCAAGCCACAACTAGTATTGAAATACTTACGGCTATAGAATTTAATTGTGATATCCATTAAGCTTTTATTAGTTCTTTTATGTATGATACCATCTGCATTGCTTATTTATGAATTTAGTCCTACACAGCCAATGACTTTTGACGTGATATTTATTTTTTGTAAGATTTTGTGTAAAAGAATTTGTTAGGAACAACCATTAGGAAGATGCCAACTAGGTGTACTTGAAGGGTGTTAGAGGTGGCCTTAGAGATGCTAATGAGGTTTATGGTATTTTAATTGAGGAAAATATTAAAGTAGGCAGCCGCTAACTAAGATATTTTAATTTATTAAAAGCATTCAATCAAAGAAATTATTAGATATTGGGCTTAGTTAATTAATATTTACATAGGCGAACATGTTAAAAATTGTATTGAGCTATATTTTGCAAATTAATTTTATGGTAAACAAAGCTCAACTTGATTTATTTATATGCAAGTCCACTTTGTTGCATTGAGCCCAAATAATTTTATCATAAGTCTAATTCATTTTATGTTGGCCTATAATATAGACTCCTATTATCTTCACTTGGTCTAACTCACTTTGTCCTTGAGTTTAAATAATGCATTATGCAGAGCACTAAGCGACAAACAACGACAAGATGTCAACTCTACTCAAATATGGAAAAGTTAGTTCTTGGCAACAAGCAAAGTGGTAAAATAGCAAACCAAGTACAACTTAAGTGCAGAAGAAAAGCAACATGGTAGAAAAGTGGCATATGACAGCAAGTAAAGTGAGAAAATGACAAAGAAAAAGAAGCTCAATGTGCATAAAAACTAAAGCTGCAGTAAACGAAAGTAGTAAAGGATAACAGACAAGATGAATTTACAAGTAAAAGGACTATGCAATTTCAGCAAAAAGGGAGAGGTATAAAAGAAAAGAAAATGAAGCATGCAAAGTCGTGGAACAAAAGCTTTCAAACAAGGCTCTTATCTTATCCTTCTCATATGTACACTGTTATGGGCTGGACCTTTTAAGACTCTAGCTGGAAGTAAGCTAAATAGGAAGTCTGCAACAAAAACCAAACCTTCCTTGAGCCACCATTGCAAAATAAGAAGTCTTCACTACAACAAAAATGCACTGTACCCGAAGTCATTTTTTGCAGGTAAAGAATATAAAAGCCGTGGGTATAGCCTTAATTGACCTATACCCACGGTCTAAATTTTTGCCAAATATTCTTACTTATACCAACAGTTTTTTGACTGTCAGTAGAATCTTTACCCACAGTTTATAGCCCATGAGTATAACATTTAACACCTTTAAATGCAGACATGATACTGTCACTGTGGCCTATCATGATTGCTTCATCATGTTTTACTATCACTAAAACATTTACCCCCATGTTTGACTGTCACTAAAGCCTCTAATGATTTGGTTATTATTTTACATTCCTTTTTTCTTTACATCTTTCTATGCATTGAAGCTCAATTAATCCAAACTTAAAAAAGTTAATATACAAGACTCCATAAATTTTTAAGTAAATATAAACTCAATTCATTACATTAAAAAAATTCTCATAATCATCTTTGTACAAATTGAGAGTAAATCCAATAGCTCCAATACAATACTTTTCCAAAACATAATACAACCCAATGGGGAAACCAAAATGAACAATAATGCATCAATAATTTAATTGTATATATACATGATACTTCTAACTATTTAAAAGAGCTCCTGTGCAACATATCCACTTTGAATACGATTGAAGCTTGTTCCAAATCTTCATTTGGAAGGAAAAAAAATTATTAATATTAAAAATGGTATCATGTAATAAAATGGAAGGTAACATGGCTTGAATTTGGCACATACAAAAGTTCAAGTATTAATTCGATAGGTATCCAAACACTCAATGTAGATTGCTGATTAATCTAATGGACGCAAATGGACTCAAGACATTTAGATTCTTTGCTTATATACTTAAAAAAGTGTACATAAGGAAAACAGGGCAAGACTAAACAATGGTTAGCTACCATAATAATTTTGTGGCTTTTATGTAGCCAAGAACCAATTTAACTTCAAGAATTAGTATACTAAACCAAGGGAAGTAGGGAATTATTGGAACTTTCAACATCACCAAATGTTAAGGTCTAAGCTGCTTCCAAATAATCCATGACTAACTATCAAAAGAGAGCATCTTTATATATATTATTCCGGGGAAACTATCCTCATGAAGAATTTAACAATATCACATAACCAAAATGCATTTTGAATTTTCATATAACTAATCAATAATAAACAAATCTACAGTACACAAAAATATAAATTTTCTTACATGCAAGGCTCCACTATACACTTAGTATCAGCTCTTCAATAAGTGCAGCATTGCTCTGTCACATAGGGAATCCACAATACAAGTTAGTAGTTGAATATGTAAATCATAAACAGTTTGAATACTTAAATGAAAAATGATAGGCAAATAACAGGAGACAGTGTAACAAGTGAAATAGCAATAAGTAGATAAGTTGTTATATAATTACATAATAACACACTTAATGGCACACATAAGAAATGAAAAGGAAGAGAAAAAAAATTACATAACATAACACCTTAACATAATATATTTACTAAATAAGTTGTTATATAATTACATAATAGCACACATATGAAATTGAAAAAGAAAAAAAAAAGGGAAAAATAAAAGAATTCTTCAAAATAAAATATGGCAATTTATTGGGATTCAAATAAAATGAGACAAACATAGCCTATTCTATTTGAATTCCCATGCAAAATAATGGTTATCCTTATAGATATTGACATATCAAGCACATACTCTGGCAATCAATTAAGCCACAATCAAAGCTGTAAAGTCGAAATAACTATGCTCAACCTAGTGCCTAATTTTCAAACATTTCTAATTGAATTGACAACCTACTTATTTAACCCAAAATTGGGGGTTTGCATAACATGAATTAATTCAGAATTTTGGATATGCCAATGTAAGTACAGAACCTGTATTAAAGACCTGTAAGGAACTTCCTATTCTTATATAAATGAAGATAAAGAGGAAGACCACTTACCTCTATTTGATTGTCCATAAGCCCCACTGTGGCGACCAGAACTTTTGCTCACTAAATCTGAAACTGCATCTCCAAGGCCATAACCAAGAGAACCAGAATCGTCTAGCTCTAAAGTTGATGATCACCAACTGTGGTTGCCATAATTGATGGAAGCTCTGCATAATGCAGAGTATATCTCATGGCTGGAAAGTGAAAACTATTGACAACTCAATATATAATCAAATGCCATGCAAGTTAGTATGAAGCTGTTGAGGACATATGGCCCATTTGAACTTTAAGAAAATTACTTCAATACTTAACAAAGGGCATAAGATAAAACTGGGTCCCTATGTTCCAAGATAAAGGACATAGAACTCTCTTGTTGAGATAAACAAGTATGTGATTACAACATTCTGCAGGTTTGTATCTTTGCTAATTAAACACTACTATGTAAAGTAAGTCAAATTAACCGTCACATTGAAAGCAAACAACTTATTTCTTACTAGATGCTTCCACAAATTTCAGGTCACAATGTGACTTTGAATCTGGAATGAAATTAACAGAAACATAAGCATTCTTGAATGTGATAATCAAGATACAAATTCGAATAAAGATACAAAAAATCTATCTCAGCCCATATCTATCCATTTAATGACTTCACAACAAATAGAATGACATAAGACTAATGAAAATAAGCATTACGAAAGAAAGTAAACAAATGAACTAGCAGTAATGCTCGCTTCCATAGAGAGAAGTAGTGCCTCAGTTATACGAATAAGTGAAGACCCATAGCAGCTTATTGTGCTTCAGTTTCGAAAACCGCAGTAGATCTACCCCTAAACAATAGAAGACATAGCATATTAACGTGACCTAGGTTAGAGGTGCGGAAAAGCTCAAATTTTCAAGGAAATACACTTGGAACCCATACATTAACAGCTGGTCCTCATAGCTGAGCACAAAACAAATCAATAATCGAAGAAAAAAGGGTGCCATTTGGAGAAATTCTTGACAACACACTCCCTCGCAACCATAACCCCAAATCAACCAACACGAGAAGGGCAAACATACTTGCCAACTGTCACGAATGGCTGGAACAAATTTAAGCACAGATTACAACTAAGGTGAGCTCCAATCAATGAAAGCCGAAGAATTGCAAAACCCTTACCTTAGAGTTTCCACGCATAGCGATTATAGAGAAGAATGTTCATGGAGTTTTTCCTCACTACTGGACGCATCGCACGACGGAATGTTCGAAAAGCACGGAGATGAATGAACAAAACATAGAGAGAAGCCATGGTTGCACAGAGGAAACGAACGAGGTTATGGGAAGGGAAAGAATGAAAGGAAAAAAGAAATAAAATGGGCATTTTTTTAGAAAGAATTAATGGAAAAGAAAAAATTGTTAAGGCTGAAATTTGTGAGAGTGAAATTTTGAGTTGTGGCGCCAGAAGGAGGGAGAGTAAGATTGAGAAAATTTTGGAGGGAAAAATGAAACTTTTAACCAAAGCTTTTACCCACAGTAAACTAGGCATGGGTAAAATAGTGAATTTTTATTTAAGACTATACCCACAGTTACTAACCATAGGTAAAGTTAGGTGAAGTTAGTCTTATAAAAATATTATCTATACCTACAGTATTTAAAATTGCTTGTAGGTATAAATAATTTATACCTACAATATGTTTGTTTGTTACTAAAATTGACTGTGGTTATATGTGGTTATATGATATTTCTTTTTGTAGTTCTCCGTTTTCTTAATGCAAAATGTTAAAATCTTTGAAAGAAATGACTCTATTTTGAACTCCAATAATTATATATTGAATTATTATATGAGGAGAATCATCAAATAAAAGAAAATTGGTAAAAAATATAAACAAATGCTGCAAGAAAAAATGAAAATTGATACTACACCTAGTTTCAAGTCCAACCCACGAAAGTGCATTAAAGATATTAAATTTTACATACATATCATACAAGTGATAGTCCAAATATTATCTGACAAGTTAAAAGGCAAGAGAGTGCAATAGTTGTCTAATACTATAAAGCTTTCATCAAGGCAAAAAATGTACAAAAATAAAAAAATAAAACTTCATGAAGTTGTCATAGAGCAAAACCACGTACAATATCTAATATTAATAGCAAAAAAAGTAGCAACAATGAAACCTCACGACAAAATTTCTCTTGCACCTCCGTTCATTATATCTAAAAGTCAAAAACCAAACTTATGGATGATGATTTTAAATGCAATGGTCTATCTTGATTTCTCATAAAAGAAGAAGCATTTGAACAAAATTCATAGAGCTTGAAAGTATGGTGATGAAAGAAAAGCTCTGAAAATGATCAAGTGATAAATGTATATAGTTTTAGGTACCTATATATGACTATTAAGAGCCATAAAGTTAAGCTTACATGAATATCTTATTGTATATAGGAATCTAATTTTACTCTTCTATTGTAAAAACATTTTTTTGTAAGAAAAGTCAATTTAGGTTAGTAGAGTGAATACTCAAGTTTAAAAAAAATCTAATCTTACTCTTCTATTGTAAAAATATTTTTTAGTAAGAAAAATCAATTTAGGTTAGCAGAGTGAATACTCAAGTTTAAAATGAAATATAAATCTTATTATTTTTTGTGAGCATGGAAACCCTAGTTTTGGAGTAAACCCAAAAGTTTATGTTTAGGATTAATATATTAAAACTCTTGTAAATTTTAATATAATAAAAATATTTTCAATTTTAAATGAGATTAGACATAGGGCAAATGAGTTTAAACCATAACAAATTTGCTTGTACCAAACTTTCTCTTCATTCTCTATTGATTTTTTTATTGTAACATTTGGACACTTAAAATATGTTTTCAAGCACGTGAAATATCTTTCAGCCAATGAAATCTAACTTTTAGGGTACATTATATTTATCTTCAAACTTATTATTTTTTCAATATTCAATTGAATTTTAAGGTTTAAAATTAAGGTTTTTATAAAAGATTACCAATTTTTGATAAATGTCTTGTATCTTTTTCTTTTTAACTCTCTCTTCAATCCAAATATTTCAAGTAGTTAAAGTCAATTTTTAGACACTAAATTTTTTCCACAATCATTTTTATTTTTCCGACGTTCTAGTAACTAATTATTATCTTCATGCATTTTATTGCAATATTTGAAAATCTATTTTATTTCTATAAATTGAATTTACAAAGTTTTAACTTACTAAAACTCCAATTAACTTTCATTTAAATGCACCATTAATTGGTATCATCACAGATCTCATTTAATATTTATGCTCAACGGCATAGAGAAAATGTCCTAGTGTTTATTTTATAGAAAATAGCATTTGGACGGGAACTACTATTTGGAGCCTTCTCAACGATTTTAAGGCGCCTCACTCAAGCCTGGCAATTAAAGAACATATATCAAAATGCAAAAATGTTCTAAAAAACTTTGGAGTGTCATAACATCAAGTAGAACGAAAGCTAGAAAAGAACTTTGGAGTGATGACAATGATGATGATATCAAATTCAATGAAGGTGATAAAAAATCATACTTTGCTTCATGACAAGAGAAGATGAATGAATTTTGTCTTAATCCTTTTTTAAATTATAGTCCATCATATGATAAATTATAAGATATTTTGAATGAATTAATATTTTTTAAGAAAATTTACCAAGTTTAAAATTTAAACTTAAAGGATGTTCACATGTTTTTCTTGTTTTAAATTAAGTTTGTAAAAGGCTATCAAGGAAATTGAAAAATTGATTTCAGTAGTTAAAAACCTTCATGCTAAAGAAAAGGCTAAATAATAGGCATGACATGTCAGGATGCTGTCCTCCCGATGAAATGGAGGGTGTAGATCTGCTGGATAGCACAGCCTGCTGTTGGAAACCAACAGCGGGAGATCTCGAAATTGCTGCTTATGAGACGGAGGCAACTGGAGGGAAGGCAACCACATTTCGACGCTATAGCGTACTAAATCTGCTTTGTGCTTGCGTAAATTAGAATTTACTTGATTATTTATGTAGGAATTCTTATAATGCTATGGCCTGGCCACGTTGAAAACTTTACATGCATTTCTCAGGTGTTAATTATTTACTGATCGAATTGGTTTGAATAGCCTAATGACATGACTTCGCATATCCTAGATCAAAATCATGGTCACTTCATAAAAAAAAAAATTAAAAACTATCCCAGAATGACACTTGGTCTTAATTTTATAGTATTCATAATGGACAAGCACACTATTACCTGTTTATATTTCACCTAATTTCAGCAATTATTTAAAACAATTTGTTAACCAAGAAAGTTAGAAAAGCTTTGTTTGTATTGTTGAGGATCTCATTCTCTATTTTCGTTGGAATTTTGTATTTTTTTGTAATAATATAAATTATAAATAATGTAAATAATTATAAATAATCACAGTTAGATTTTTAATTTTTTATTATGATATAATTATTTTTTGATTAATTTAAGAGTCGAGCATTTTTTTTTATATTATTATTTTTAACAGATATTTATAATAATTTTGAGAAATTTTAAATATAAAGGAGATTCTATTAAAATTTTTACAAAATATATGAATGTAAATTTACTTGATAATAAATTTTTATGAATTTTCATTATATATAATTTATAATCCAACTAAAAAAATGTTGTGTCAAGTTTATAAAAATAAACTATTTTCATTATCTGTGGCGATTATCCTCAGAAATTTGGGCGTGACACTACTCTTCGGCTACTCTTGTTTTCTTAGTCTGTTTCTGCTGTGTTTCTATTATACATTCTTTCCTCTAAAAGGACACCAAACGCTCCTCCAAAACCAGAGAGGCAATAACAACAATCCTGTCTCATTTCAGATATCCGTATAGCCTTTTACTCGTTTGGTGGTTGATTTACGTTCAACCCCCTCTTTCTGTAATACTATATGTTGTGCCCCCGATGCCTACCTTATCAATTGCCTATAGTTCACGAGTAATTCTTATTGCTTAGGCTTGAAGAAGTTGTGGAAGTTAATGGATTTTATTATTGGTTTGAACAGTGTAGACTGAAAATCAAAGCAACCCATGGCCCCGCCATTGCCACTCCACTTTTTCTTACTATTAATTTGGCGTTTAATTACGTGTGTATACATAACATAATAGCATCCATGTGGAGACCGAATAGAAATAGGAACAACTATAAATTTATTGATAAAAATGGCTACATCTACCTTCACCACTATTACCTACAAATTTATTTTTTTCCTGATTGGATTAAATGATAAGAACATTATTAAACTAATAATAGTATAGTATATAATAGCTTTGAAAGCAAGAGAAGTAGAGAAGGAAAATAAGCGCATAGACAGAGGGCATTCCTGTCCACACGGAAATCACACCTGCTCGGCCTCGCAAAGTCCTAACCTGCTCAACGGCCCTTCTCCTAATTTTATTCATCATTCAGAGGTGTAGAGAGAAATGTACTGATTCTAGTTGATCTTTTTCTATTAAATGCGTCCGACTCTTGTTATCTCGAAGATTGTCAGAAGATTTTATGATGGCTGTACCCGTTGAGGAAGCCATTGCAGCTCTATCGACATTCTCGCTAGAGGTACTTGCTTCACAAAATCTTCTGGCGTGATTTTTTTTTTTTTTCAAATCTAATTTCTGCTACATTTGCTTAATGGATGAAACACTTAAATGTATAAAACTGAAATGCGCTTATGGATCTTCTATAGTCGGTAATTTCTCTCAGAATCTATAAATAACTCAATTCATACTAATTGGAATTTGAATTTGGTTCAAGGTTATATGAGTTTACTTTAAATATCACCTTAATTCTGATATGAGCTTCTCTACTCTCTTTCTTTGGAATGTTTAGTTAAATGATGGCTGAAAACCTGAAACAATCTACTCATGTAGTAGATTTATATGTTACTAATTTGGTAGACGTACCAAAAGAAGTTATTTTTTCAGACTCAGTATTCTTGTTTCCGTAGATGTAAGCTGCTTTTATTGTTCCTAAATTATGTAGGATGAGCAACCGGAGGTGCAAGGTCCTGGATTGTGGGTCTCAACTGAAAGAGGTGCAACGAATAGTCCTATAGGTACTGGTGTTTTTTCCTCTATATAATTGTGTGAATTATGAAATTATCTTGTGATTGCAATTTTGCGCACACTTCTTTTGCTTTAGACACAGACTAATTGCCACACTCCTTTTGCAGAGTATAGTGATGTTGCTGCATACCGCTTATCTCTCTCAGAGGACACAAAAGCTCTAAATCAGCTGGTATGCTGCTATTGGGCCATTTTGAGCATTTAAAAAGTTCTTTATATTACTTTTTTCGTCTCTAACTATGGATGTTGACTGAAAACACTAAAACAAATGCAGAATGCACTTATCCAGGAGGGGAAGGAGATGGCATCCGTGCTTTACACATATCGCAGTTGTGTCAAGGCACTTCCTCAGGTAAATCCTCTCTCTAGTTATAAGGAGTTGAAGTTGATTTTTGGGCATGAAATACTTTATTTTTTCTGCATTGAAGTAGAAATTTTTATCAAAAGGAAAAAAGGTTAGTCTTTGAAGACGAAGTAATACTGCAATTACTTGCATTAAACAGAAATTCTTGCATAATGTTACAGCTTCCAGATTCTATGAAGCAAAGTCAAGCTGACCTATACTTGGAGACGTACCAAGTTCTGGACTTGGAAATGAGTCGTCTGCGTGAAATTCAGAGATGGCAGGCATCCGCTTCCTCAAAAGTACAGGATCCTTTTTACTTATCTTCTGGTCTTCAGAAGTTTAGCCAGATCTAGACTTACCAACATTAACATGAATGCCGAATTTTATGCAGCTAGCTGCTGACATGCAGCGTTTTTCTCGGCCTGAGCGGCGCATCAATGGCCCTACAATATCACATTTGTGGTGTGTCATGATTCTGCTTTATTGTTTTATCACTTGGAATTGGTCACCTCATTTTTGGTTTAATTTTTTACCATATCTTCAATCGCTGCTTAAGTTTGTCACTGTGGCCAGTCCTCTGTTTTAATCATTAAAAATCTTTCCTGTCGTTTGCAATCGTTTTTTTCATTACTCCAGGTCTATGTTGAAGTTACTTGATGTTTTGGTGCAACTTGACCATCTGAAAAATGCAAAAGCTAGCATACCTAATGATTTTTCGTGGTATAAAAGGTACGCTTGTAATCTCTATTTTGTTTTCTCTGTACACACACATAAATATGTATGTATTTTATTTTTCTTTTCCCCTCTTTAACTTCAAGTTCTTGAACTTTTTGTTGAAGTTTTTATGTTGTCCAACTCCAAAATGAATAATATCTCATATGTGTTCCTCTTGGCTCCTGTCTTCCCATTTTCCAATGAAAAAAAAAAAAGTGCTATGCACCCATATTCTCCACTGAGGTTAGAGTGCCAGTTGTTCTTTTGATTTTGTTTAAATTTTTTCTTTTTTTGGCAATAAAATGTGGCTCAGATATAAATTGTGGAATTATCAGGGAAAATAATTCTGATCTCCCTTATCTTATTTCATTAGAGAAAGGTACTTATAAAGGCAACAAGGAATAGACATTCCATACGATCAGCAGAAATAGAAGACAAATCTCCTAATAAATGACTGACAACGATCAAAACAGGAAAGGAAAAAAAATAAAGACAGAATAATGCAAATAAAGAGGGAATAAAACATGTGAAAAATATGAGGAAAAACTCCAGATCTCTAACATTTGATATTTGAGAAATGGTACTAAAAGAAATATTCTTGCAATCATACCTTAATGCAGCTGAGCTCCTCCTGTATTTTGATATTCTTTATCAAAATGACAAGTTTAGCAAAGCAGAAAAGTACAGAGTGACAAACAAAAGTTATTAAAAAATTCAAGCTTGTACTACTGTTTCTGAGTGATTAGAATTTTTGAGCTACTAGAAGGGAAAACTCTATGCTATATGCCTATTACTAAAGAAGCAGCATTAACTGGAAGAAAATGTGTGAAAGGTATATCTTGAGTCTAGAGTCTAGACTCTGTCTGGTTATATACTTGATCTTACTGAGAAGAACTGATTAGATGATAGATTTAATCTTGGGATAAGCTTTGAATTTCCAAATGGGTTTATTGGACTATTTTTAGGAGTATTATGGAGACACCTCTCTCCTCTGATAGAATATATTTTCAAGATTGACAAATTACTTCAGGAAAATTTCACATCTTTTCTCAATTTGTCAGGACTTTCACACAAGTCAGTGGTCAGTGGCAAGATACTGATACAATGAGGGAGGAGTTAGATGATTTGCAGGTTTGTAATTGCTGGTACTTCTATGTTTATGAAAGACAGCAAGCTAAAGAATATTTTTTATTATTGATGTATTATTTTTCCAAACCTTTTCAACCTTGTACTATCTTTTGATCAGAAAGCTCTGGACCAAAGATTGGCTGCAATTGACTCCCCTTTATTTCACTGTACCTGCAGATTTTCTTGAGCACTCGATGGGCTATCTTGTTGAATTTGCATGTTGAGATGTTCCGTGTGAACAAGTATCCTATTTATAAAGTCCAGTTTTTGTATATGACAATGGTTGGTTAAACCATGACTTTACCCCATTTTAACTTTTTAGTTTTAGTATTTGTATCTAGAATGAGCAATCAATGGCCTCAATTTCATCATTGTATTGTTGTATCATTCTCTGGCTATTTATCAGATGGTAACTGGTTGAATGGACTAATAATGGTCTCACTGATTGCTTTCTTTTATGATTGAACTATTATTAATGTGTTTGAGAGAGAGCAAGAGAGAATATGAGAAGGGTTAATTTTCTGGTTGATATTAATACGTTGTATCCAGAAAACAAACAGATTTGGTATAGTAGTAGAGATGGGGTATAAAGGAAAAAAAATCAGTAATCTGTGCCTACTTCAAGTTTACCTTTTGATCAATTGTCCATGTTTACATACTAAAGCAAGTAACGTAGGATCTAGCTGGAAGGGACCTACTAGGTTGGCTCTGTATTTGAAACAGAAAAAGCATTTGAGTAAATCTCTTGATGAAGAGCTTCATTCTGAAGTTTCTTTCTCTCAATGGTATGCAGACCTTAGAGAGGAAGAGAGGCATCCAGGATAGCTGTGAGCCTGTGACCATGTGTATGTGTATATATATACATATATGATTCTTTCATTTCAAAATGTCCACTTCAACCTGAGTTTGAATCCTGCCTTCACTGGACTGGGAGGGTGTGTGGAAGGGGAGAGGGTTACCTCCCATCGTGTAACTCACACCAGTGGACCAAAAAGAAAATACACTATCTTACTGATGAGAGAAATTTCAGAATTGGAATTAAGTTCTTGGTATTCATCTTTTACTGTCATAGAGATATACAGAGAACTTGTAGTGATTTATACTGCCCAGATCACCAATTTTTTTATTTGTATTATATATCCTTTTGTATTTATTCTTTTTGAGTTCCTTGACTTGATACAGTGTAGAAGACATTCTTCAAGTTCTTATAGTCTTTGTTGTGGAGTCTTTGGAATTAGATTTTGCACTTCTCTTTCCTGAGCGCCACAGTCTTCTGCGTGTTTTGCCTGTTCTTGTTGTCCTAGCAACATCGTCAGAGAAGGATAGTGAGTCTCTATACAAGCGGGTGAAAATCAATAGACTGATCAATATATTTAAGGTATTCTTATATTGAATACATGCTTGATTATAATGAGGTATAACCTGAAATACTGTTTGTACTCACTACTCTCTTGTTAAGAAGTTTAAATGACTATTGTGCGTCTCTCTCTATTTTAATTTTTTCTTTTGCAGAATGATGCAGTCATTCCTGCGTTTCCGGATCTGCATCTGTCTCCTGCCGCAATATTGAAGGAGTTAACAACATACTTTCAAAAATTTTCTTCTCAAGCTCGTCTTTTGACTCTTCCAGCACCTCATGAACTTACACTCCGTGAGGCACAAGAATATCCTCCAAACAATTTTAAGTCCTTATATGATTAACTGATTCTTTGGTTATTGTAATTTCATCAAACATATCATTTCCTGGATCTACCGTCTATGAAAACATTGGTGTTTCCTGGTGATGTCTTTGTTCATACTTGTTAGTTGTTACCAGTGACCAATTTCATTTCCAATAGATGAATTCTTCTTGGAATTATTGATCTGGATGATTTCTGCAAGTTAAACAATGCAATTATGGTACTGTGCTGTTCTATCTAATTTTAATAAGTTTGTTATATTATGTTTACTAGAAAATTATCATTTGGTCCTCCACTTTTTGCCTTAGTGTTGATTTGATCGTCCACAAATTTGTTGTACCAGTATGGTCCCTAAAAATTCAACACTAATCAAAAGTAGTCCCTTGTTACGATTATGATTGACTTGCCCTTGGCTCAACGAGGGTTTACTTTTGATTAGTGTTGAATTTTTGAGGAACTATTTTGGCACCACGATTCTAGGGAGGCTCAAATTGACACTAAGACAAAAAGCGGGGAGCAAGATGATACTTTTCTCATTATGTTTACTCTAGAATTGCATAGTCTATGAGTTGAAATACATATGCTATGAATTTATGGCAGTGTGAGTTTATGCAGCTCTCTGATGTAATTATTGAAGTGAAATTCTTGTATTTTCAAAACATTGTCTTTACCTATACATCTGTTATGGGATATGATTGGTCTTATGGCTTGTCTTTCATGTTTTGGTCATGTTTCTTACTGATACGTGAAGATATTAGCAAGCTTCATCACTTTTTAGAGCCACTCTGGCTTGCTCTCTCTTCCAATCATTTCTTTCTACTAGTATTTGTTGAAATATGTAGGTATTGTAGTCGCCTTAGTTGGTCTAATATTTTTTTTTTCTCTGCAAAATTTTTTTTGTTTATTCATCATTGGGTGATAAGAAAAAAAAATTATATCAGCTTATCATCTTTCCTTGTAATAAACGCAAGATGCATTGTAAATTTATTAGTAGGTAGTAGTTAGGATTAATAACATTATACATTAAATGAAGTGTTTATAAGCTTTTGCTTGAGTTTTCATTATGCTGTGCCTTTGGAATGCAACCTTGACATATAATACCTATCAGAGACATTATTTGATCATCAATCATATCGGAGCCATACGCACTGAGCATGATGATTTTACGGTTCGTTTTGCTTCAGCCATGAATCAGGTGGTGGCATCTTGGCTAACATATCCCACCAAAAAATTAACAATATCCATTCTTGTAATCAATTTTTGAATATTGTTATTTGTTTCTTGCTGTATTGCATAGCATTTAAAGCCTATTTGTTTGTTCTGTAACTCTTGTTTATGCAGGTGCTCTTGTTGAAGTCAACTGATGGTTCAGATATTGATTGGAGCAAAGAAGTCAAGGGGAATATGTATGATATGATTGTTGAAGGTTTTCAGCTCTTAAGCAGGTGGACTGCGCGAATCTGGGAGCAATGTGCTTGGAAATTTTCTCGCCCATGCATGGATGTGACCCATGTGGAGTCACATGACTCTTCAGCGTCATTCTCTGACTATGAAAAGGTAATGGCCTTAAAGCTGTTTAGTTTTTTTTTTCCATTTTTTCTGGCCCCCCTCCCTTTTTTATCTTATAGCTCAATTAAGTGTTTGTTCTTGTGTGTGGTATTGAATCTATCTTCTGAGCTAATTCTTCTTTTATACTCTTGTCTAATAATATTTCTTCATCTATGTATTCAGGAAAAAAAGATTGTTTTTCTTCCTCTATGTACAAGCTTTAAAAGATGTATAATGCTTGTGACCATTGGTTCTTATGGTTTCAACTTTCCTTTTAAATAGAAAGGTGGGAGTGTGATCACATGTCTTCTGGTGTGTACTTGTTATTAGCACATATGACAACCAAGATTGAAAGAATTTGAATTGTCATAACATATAAGGCCAAGAAGAAGGAACATTAAATAATCTGGCTGAGAATTCAAGATTGTAAGAAAGTTGATTTGATCTTAATGAATTGAATCACTCCTTGCATCAGAATCCTTACTTTTCCCAAATTTCAGAGAACAAATAGTGTCCAGCCTGATGATGTATAACCGCCAGAAATTCCTCTCCACAAGGCAAATGAATCACATTGATTATCTCCAGTTAGAAGAAGACAGCCTTCCATTTTGCTGTAAATGTTATATTTCTCTCTGGTGACTGTTAGGAAAAATAAGAAATTTCAGGTGGTGCTTATCAGGAACACATGCATTTTCAAACAATCATCATGGTTTTACCAGGGGAATCTCTTAAATTAATGGAGTACATTATATTCCTTGAGTTAACTGGCATCTATATACCTTCATTTGTGAACCTTCATTCAAAATAATTATGTTGAGTTTGTTTGCTATATATATCGTTACAAGTATCTATTAGATATATTTAAAGTAGACTTCCTTTAATATGGTAACTCTGTTTGGTTGATGAGAGCTTTGCTTTGATTATATCCTTAGCTCCTTATGCATGACTCCTCACCTTTCTCATACATGAATTGAAAATTCTTTGAAGTGTAAAAATTCTTTGGAACCAATAAGAAAAATAATGAATTATTCAACTGTCTCTTGAATTAGGAATTCTTTGGTTAACAAGAAAAATAATGAATTATTCAACCATCTCTTGAATTAGGAATTCTTTGGTCAACAAGAAAAATAATGAAATAATTAATTAATGAATTAATAATTGCTTCTTAAATTAGGAATTTCTTTTAGTTTGAAGTCTAGGAGAAAAATAATGAATTAATAAATTAATTAACTGTCTCTTCAATTTTATAAATTTAACTTGGTGTGGTTCAAAATTAAAATTAGAGAAAATAATATATGGTTGAAGGGTTTATTTAATGATTTAGATCGTTCATCGTTATACATTACATAAAGTCAAAGGTAGAGTTAAATGTGGTACCGTCAATTTATAAGATTTCAGAGTTCTCCGAAAGAGTGATAATGGCGGTTGCTTTGTACGACAAAGAAGATTTCTTATGGTAGTGTCTTCCCAGTGAGTCTATTATTATTACTTCTCTCTCATCAATCACGTAAAATTAATTTTATGCACTTTCTCCAATATATTATACTTTCTTTATTCCACAGTACATTACTAATTTCAATTTTCCGTTAATACTCGTAAACACCGTTGATCTAAAATGTATAGGCATATAGAAAAACAGATTTTCTCTTAGGTTGGTGCAATAAGCGGGCAAATAAATTAGTTTTCTATTAAGTAGGATATATTTTTTGTGCAAATATGTGTTTGTGTGTTAATCTTTTTGCTATTAGATTTGTGGTTATAATTACTGTTTTGTCTTTTAGGTAGTACGATATAATTACAGTCCAGAGGAAAGGAAAGCACTGGTTGAACTTGTCAGCTACATAAAGAGTGTTGGATCTATGATGCAACGGTGTGACACACTGGTGGCTGACGCTTTATGGGAAACAATACATTCTGAGGTCCAAGATTTTGTCCAAAATACATTAGCTACTATGCTGCGGACTTCCTTCCGAAAGAAGAAGGACCTTTCTAGGTAGGAAGCTTGATACTTGCCAGGTGGTTTAAATTGTTTACTTTTGTAATTTCATGGTTAGTTTCGCTGGTAAATAAAAACTTTAATGCTCTGTTGAAATCCTTGTAGACAGTCCAGAACATCCTGAGGCTTTTCTGGAAATTAAATATCTGTTGGGCCTCTGCTTAAAGAGTTAGCCCATTTGAGTGGATGCTTTAAGACATTGTCAGAGATGGGGGTTGTGGATTCCACCAGCAAAGTGCATCTGAATCCTTTTTTTTTTTTCAAAAAAAAAAAAAAAAAAAAGACATTGGCCTGTAAATGTATTGCACCTATTCCTTTCTAGTGTTTTCTAAGAAAATCTGAAGTTGATAAGATCTGTACTGGACCCTGCAACCATTTACTTTATTGAGCTCACTTATGAAAGGCACGTTTCAATAACCTAAGCATGTCAAAATTCTTTTATAAGAATCTACCCTATAGATGTCCTAAGCACCGATGACGCCTATTTCCACCTTACCTGCCCCATAAATAGTTCCCACATGATAAGAACAATGCACAATGGGATGAGGACTAGAAATAAATACTGTGCTGGAGACAAAACAATGTCTTTTCTATGTGATGTCAGTAGGAAGTATTTAGAAGATACAATCTCATGTCAACGGAAACTTTTGTCAGTGTACGATAGTGCATCTAAATCTGATAATTGAGTACAAAAAAGGATTGTTGAGATTTAGGGAGTATTCTTTTTTTTCTAAAAAATGCTTTGCTTCATTTTGAGAGGCTGAGAATGTGAAAATCAGGTCCACATAAAACTTATATACTGGAGTTCAGAAAAAGTTTTATAATGTGTGGTTGACATTACTCTTGCATCAAATTGTGATGAATAAATTGTCTGTAAGTTCCCTACTGCTTTTCTTGTCCAATATGTAACAGTGTTGTCCATGGTGGCTGCCATGGCCGTTTTGGGGCTTCCGACAATTAAAATTTCCAGCTGCAATGGCTGTGACAGCTATCATCTATGATGTTTTTTGTGCTTGTGGCCATTGCTGACATACGCCATTGACAAACTGCATGTGAACAGCTTATGCATTTGAAGGGAACTAATTGTAATGCACATATTGATATAAAGTGTGTGGGTGTAGAATGTAGATGAATGAAAGAGGTTGGGAATTTCTACTTTTCAAATTCTGCATATTGTATCAGTTGAAGTTTTTTTTTTTTGTTTTTGTTTTTTTAAACATATGCAATGGTTCTTGTGATCCATAACTTCTTAAAAGAGTTTTTGGGTTGAATGAATTTACTGCTTCATCTTTGTTTCAAGTGGAAGGTTTAATAATTGATAAGCCTGCATCATATATTGCTTGTTTTCTGCATTATTATTATTATGATGATGATGATTATTATTATTATTATTATTGATTGCTCATATAATTCACTAAAGTGCTTTCTTTCAGGATTCTTTCTGATATGCGGACTCTTTCAGCAGATTGGATGGCAAATACAACTAAGTCAGAATCAGAGTCACAGTCATTGCACCATGGAGGTGAAGAAAGCAAAGGAAACTTATTTTATCCAAGGGCTGTTGCTCCAACTGCTGCTCAGGTCTGCATCATTTCCTATTTTCCTTCTATCATGTGTTTTATAACAATTACTATTGATTTTCTGAAATGAGAAATAATTTCTCTTTAATCTAGTCAAAATAACTTATCAGTGTTAGTTGGGTCTGGAGTAAAATACTCAAACGCCCCTTTTATTTTCCTGAATTTTGACAAACCTGCCCCGTTTTGAAACCTTGCAGAAACCTCCCTTTTAATCTACAAATGTATGTAGACCTCTCCTGGAGCAACGTTCATAAACATTAAAATTTCCTTATATCTTCCCTGATCAAGGAAGTTTTGTTTAGGCTTTCAAAGTAGAAGGGAAGCTTGAGAAAAATTAAAAAGTATCACGAGGAGTAGATGGGTGTTATAGTATTTTACTTGTTGAATGGCCATGTTAGAAATAGAGCCCAAAAGTTTGGGGAAAAAAGAGAGACTGATCACAATATATAAATGGAAATTGGATGGACTTAATCACGGTGTTGACAATACTAATCCTCAACCTCTAATTATGCTAACACTATGACACTGCCAATAAACATCCTTGTGTACCATTTACTCTGGACACACTACAAGTAACTTCTTGTTTAACTTATGAGACTTTACTATTTTTCTAATACTTCCTCAAACTTCCCTTTAAGTTGAACCATACAAAACCTGCAATTTGTTACCAAAAAAGAGGAAAAATAAAGAAAAATAAATTAAACAACTCAAATAAAGGGATTCATCCCTTGATGCTGTCCTCAACACTTGACAAACCTTAATTCTTTGACCAGCTTGCTAGAGCAGCCCCCCATACATTCTTCCAGCTAGTCTCCACATCATCAAATGCAATGACATAAATCCTAGAAATCTACAACCTACTTTCCATGAGTTGCCAACATCACATGACACCTATGTTAGTAACAGTTATTCAACTCCCACAGGTCTCAATATGCGCTTTTATAATCAGTTTACTTGAACTCTATAAGGTCCGGTTGAAATTTTTATGAGTGGCTTATCAAATGATAGATGCTGTATATTCTGGTTCTAACTGCTTCGTGAATTATTCTGTGAATACACATGCTTGTTAAAGTCTGCTGAGAGTTGTTGCTAAATTAATTTCTTTGATACAGGTGCACTGCTTGCAGTTCTTAATATATGAGGTGGTTTCTGGTGGTAACCTTAGGAGGCCGGGTGGGCTTTTTGGGAATAGTGCTTCAGAAATCCCAGTTAATGATTTAAAACAGCTGGAGACGTTTTTCTACAAGCTTGGATTTTTCCTTCATATTTTGGATTATACAGGTAAGGTTCTTTGACTGACCATGTATCAGCATTTGTATGTGAAGAACTTGTCCTCTTGGCATAATCTTAACATTCTACATGTGAAGTGCCTCAGTGCAGAAAATCTAATTCCTAGGTTCAAGCTATTTGAAACAGAATTAGCTTCGTTTTATAATATTTCTAAATGCCTCCTCATACATAAGCTCTTTGGGCTTGAAGTGTGGACAAAGCACATGCCTGCCATGGGGTCAAACAATTTTTCCTTTTTTTTTCTTAATGGGGTTGACAAGGATCAAATTTTTGACCACATGTGGGGTGACAAGGCTATTAAAATTATTAAGCTATTATGTGAAGATTCATTATATGTTTCGTTGAGCTGCACATCCAACCAATATAGGACTTTTCTACACCTTCTCATGTTTGTTATCTGCAGAACAAAAGGGCAACTGGTCCAACACTCAGAAACTGAAATAGGGAACACAAAAAATGGACTAACAGTTATCAAATAAGTAAATTATATGCCTGTGTGCCTGGAATCCAGGAATTGGGTTCTTATACAATGTTAAAGTATCCATTATATTACCACTGTAAAATGTTAATTTGAGAGGGAAAATTGATATTTAAAGCACCACTGAACAAGAAATTAAACTGATATATGCTTTCATCATAAGATTAGTGACTACATTAAATTAATCTATTGTGGTTTGTATATTGTTGCATGGTAAATTATTAGGCCTCTCTAGATTACTTTTGCCCTTACCATGTGAACCTGACAATGCCGAGCAGTCCTTTTACAGCATCCATGATGTGCTTAAGATTTGGCTTTTACACTATGTTTTCATGGTTTGGTTTAATCATAAATTTACTAAATGGATGGTCATGATGTTGCTAGTTCTTGGAAATTATATTGAAATATTTTGACTCTTACGATAGTTTTAAACTTATAAGTGATATAGAATGCTTTGGTTTATTGCCATATGATATGCTTCAGTCTCATTAAATTGCGTGATCATGTATGCAGCCACTGTTGCAACATTGACAGACCTTGGTTTCTTATGGTTTCGAGAATTTTATTTAGAGTCTTCTCGAGTCATTCAGGTAAATAATAGGAATTAATTTATATTTATATGTAACTAGCTCAAAATTTTCTACTTTTTATGAATCACATTTTCTTTGTTAAGCACTTGCTCCACTGTCAGTCTTGCATCAACAAGGCATTAATGTGATCACATCAAGACTGGATCATGAGATAATTATAATTCACTTCTCTGTTTCATAAACAAGAACTACCCCCCATGTAGGAGCAGTGGCTAAATTTTCAAGCTTCTTGCATGATTTTGCATTCTGACTGGTTGAAGATTTCTGAAAAGTAATCTTATTATTTTTATTGATTGATAGGGTTAAACCCTATTTACAGAGCATTGGCTTATATAGCCGAGAAATACAATAGAGAAGAGTTCAGATAAAACAGAAATTTAAATTCAAAAGAATATTTGAATATCCCTAAAAGATAGGGATATCAACTACTAAAAAATAGTGATTAACACCGATAAGCATAGAAAATAAGGGAATAATTAAATCTAGAAAAAAATAAATCTGTACAATAAGATTTGCTTAGATTTGTGATAAATTTTTCAAGAGTCCCCCTCAAGTTGGTGAGTGAATATTCATCATTCTCAGCACGTTGCTTAGTTCTTCAAACTTTACCTTAGTTAGGGCCCTTGTTAGAATATCTGCAACCTATTGTTGTGAAGAGGTATAAGTTAGTTCGAACAGTTTTGAGTCTAGTTTTCTTTGATAAAATTTCTATTAAGTTTCACATGTTTGGTCCAGTTATGGTGTACTGGATTCTTTACTATATTGATAGTAACCGTATTATCATAGTACATGTCTATAGGATAGTTAATAAGTACCTTGATTTCTTCAATGAGGCATTTCAGCCATATGCCTTCACAAATGCTAAGTGAAAGTGCACAGTGTTTTGCTTCGGCACTACTCCTGGTTGCTTTCACTCCTTCAAGTTACCAAATTACCCTACAAATAGGTACAATATTCAGCGGTGGATCTCCTGTTTGTAACTGAGCTTGCCCAGGCAGCATTAGTGTAGATCTTCACACTTCTCTCACTTCCCTTCATAAATGATATCCCTTTCCTTGGTGTCTTCCTCAAGTATCTAAGTATCCTGTAAACAACGTTCATGTGTTCATCAATGGGGTTATGCATATATTGGCTTACCACATTGATAGGAAAGGATATGTTTAGTCTGGTATGTGAGAGGTATATAAGTTTTCCAACCAGTCATTGGTACCTCCCAGAGTCTACTAGTGTGCTGTCTTTTTTAAATTAGTTTGAAGTTTGTCTCCATAGGTGTTTCAGTTGGTTTGCACCCAAGCATTCTTGTTTCTTTTAAGAGATCTAGGGTGTATTTCCTTTGAGAGACCATTATACCCATTTTGGATTGGGCAACTTCCATTCCCAAGAAGTACTTTAACTTACCAAGGATCTTGATCTTAAATTCATTGGCTAGAGCAGCCTTTAGGTTCTTAATTTCTTCCTCAAAATCTCCTGTAACAATAATGTCATCAACATAGACTATAAGTATGGATAGTTTTCCTTTAGGTGAATGTTTTATAAAGAGGTTGTGATCAGCTTGTCGTTAATTGTATAGTTTTCCAATAGGTGAATGCTTTATAAAGAGGTTGTGATCGGCTTGTCCCTGATTGTACCCATAACCTTTGATTACAGTGGAGAACTTATCAAACCAAACTCTAGGTTATTGTTTGAGTCAGTATAATAACTTAACGAGTTTGCATACCTTATTTGCCTCTACATTAATTCCTGGAGGAACTTCATATACACTTCTTTCTCCAACTTGCCATTTAAAAAGGCAGTCTTAATATTGAATTGATGTAGCTTCTAGTCCAAGTTAGCTGCCATTGAGAGGAGAGGATTAGTGATATTAAGTTTAGCAACGGGAACAAATGTTTCCTTGTAGTCAATCCCAGGGCTTTGAGTAAAGCCCTTGGGTACTAACCTGGCTTTGTGTCTGTTTATGTTTCCATTTGGATTATACTTTATAGTGAAGATCCACTTGTGTCCTACTCCCTTTTTGCCTACTGGTAGGTCAATGATTTCCCATGTTTCATTTCATTTCTTTCCAGGCAGTAATTCCCATGTTCCAAAGATAATGGCCTTATTTTTGCTAAAGGAGTACGTTTCTTTTGTGGCTTCCTAGACTTTATGGGCTATCTGATAGAGGAGAAAATTTTCTCCAATATCAGGCGTCATGGAGTTGACTAGTCAAGATTGAATTAGACTGTTTTCAGTGTTCCAAGTTGTGCATAGGGGTCAGTGGATGCAAGGGGTTTAGTAGTTCCTGTGAGGTAATCTACCTTGCCTCGGCCTTTCACAAACAACATCACACTGGCCAACCATTGGGGATAATTATGGCTGGTCAAGTGGTGAGTTGTGATAAGGAGAGGTGTGGGCTCAGGGTTGGCTGGTTCTTGTGGGGCAACAGATCTGATCAGGCAGGTAGGGTGTTCACTTGAAGGTGATTCAGTGCTGCCCTGATCGTTGCTGCCACCCACATTCAAGCCAAAGCCAAATTGAATCATGGTGCCCAGATGAGTGGCTTTGATGCCATGAAGATTTCTAAAAAGTAATCTGAATACTTTTATTGATTGATAGGGTTAAACCCTATTTATAGAGTAATGGCTTATATAGCTGAGAAATACAATAGACAAGAGTTCAGATAAAACAGAAAAATTTAAATTCAAAAGAATATCTAAATATCCTTAAAAGATAAGGATATCAACTAATTGCAGAATAATAGTTATTAATGCCGACAAGCATAGAAAATAAAGCAATAATTAAATCTGAAAAGAATAAATCTAAACCATAAGATTTGCGATAAATCTTTCAATGCAGCTCATAGGAATTTACTTTTACTCTTATTTGAGTCATCATACATTCATGCAGACTACATTCCATAAAAATGAAATATATAACAATTAGGGATGTAGATTGTTGTAGTTTACAGAAATAACTTTAATGAAAAATTCTGTGGAGATAGCAGGTTGATGCTGTGTGTTAAGAACTGCTTCACCCAAGAGTTTAAGTCGTTATGTGAAGGCTCATGAGTAATTATATTTATAAGCCCTTGATTTACAAATATTTGTTCATTTTTTATTCCTTTAGTAGTTAGTGGCTTTATTCTTGAGAAGTGTACCCTAGTTGTCACCCCTACCCATCCTCTGAACTGGATACTGTTTGTTTCCCCATGGACTTCTCAAGATTGGGTTCAGTCTGCATATTGCTTAGTTTTGATTTTTAGATGAGTCACTCATGGCAACATGTTTTAACTAAAGAAAAGGTCATGGTGACAAGTTGTGTGTATCCCAATGTTTCTTCATGCTTGCTAATAGCTTTCCTTGTATCTCAACATTACTCTGTTGATATTTTTGGTTTGCTCCAAGAGTTTCTGAGTGTCATTCACAATTCTCCTTCTAGCATCTAGAACTAAAGTTGTAGCTTTTCTACTTTCCTTTTCCTTTTCTCCCTCTTCCTTTAACTAAAGGTTGTAATTTTGTTCCCTATAGTTTCCAATTGAGTGCTCTCTTCCCTGGATGTTGGTGGATTGTGTACTCGAGTCACCAAATTGTGGGCTTCTGGAGAGTGTTCTGATGCCATTTGACATCTATAATGATTCAGCACAGCAAGCATTGGTGGTGCTGAAGCAACGGTTTCTCTATGATGAAATTGAGGCTGAGGTATAATGCATTTCAACTCAATGCTAGATATTATCAGATCAATTGCATGAGACACTAAATTCCATACAGCTGCTCATATATGTACAAAAGTTACATGTAATCAAGTAGACAGCTTAATTTGTGGATGTAATTAAAATGCTTTCTCATGTGCCAGCTTATTGCTAATTGGTTTCCATTAACTTTCTTAACAGGTGGACCATTGTTTTGATTTATTTGTTTCAAAATTATGTGAAACTATCTTCACATATTACAAAAGCTGGGCAGCAAGGTATGCCTGTTTTTGTCTCATGGTTCGCTTTTGCTGTTGACTTCTTACAAACTTTTTATGTTGCTTGCCAAATCCTGCAGTGAATTACTTGATCCTTCTTTCCTCTTCACCTCAGACAACGCAGAAAAGTATGCTGTACAGCCTATGAGGTTTAACATGCTGCTGAAGATGACTAAAGTGAAGGTTAATATTTTACAATTACTACCTCCCATGATTTGGTTTGGTGCATTAAGGCTAGAACTTTTCAAACTTGTCAAAAATTTTTGGGTTTACTGAACTTATTTCATATGAGCCCAAACTAGGGGTGATGGAAAAGATGTACGTCTTTTGCCCTCCCCACAAGATAATGTATACTTCACCAAGATATGTCAATCTTCCAGATGCCCTTCTTTAACGCGCAGAAAGCCATCTTTCTGAATAAAAGTTCCACTATTATTTTTTCAGCTAAAGAGTAATCATATGCAGTGGTGAATTGCATATTGCCTGGTTTGCCCCAAATATAGCAAGAAACTCAGAATTGAAATTACATATCCCATGAAGTAAAATAATGCAGCAATAAGTGGCATAAATACCAGCATAGTAACCTTATTACAAATGTTCTCAATTGTCAAAGTCTTCCAAAACATTGCTGTTTGAGAGAGGATGTGGTTGTTGCTTTAGTTTTTTACATATACTGTTTTAGTGGTAACTCCAATTCTAGTCATCATTAAAACCTGAAGAAGTGTTTTTTGTCAGAACAATGTATAGAGGTTCTGTCATATCACCAAATTCACATACGGCAGTGAATGGAGCTAGAATTAGAATATATATATATATATATATATAGAAATGATCTAAAAACTAATATGTTTCTTGGTCTATGCCTGCTTCCATATATTCAACCCCCCTCCAACTTACATGCATGCACATGCACAAGCACATATGAATTGGATTGAAGACTCCTCAGATTTGTGCTTGCAGATCACCATAGACAGAATGACATCCCTTCCATTTACTTTGCATGCGACTAACAATTTATAATGTACAGCTACTTGGGAGGACTATCAACCTGCGAAGTCTGATTACTGAAAGGATGAACAAGGTTTTCCGTGAAAATCTTGAGTTTCTTTTTGATCGTTTTGAGTGTCAGGATCTGTGTGCCATAGTGGTTAGTGGTTTTATTTTTGTACTTCCCTTGGTCAACTATATGGGTGATTTTCTTCGGTCCCCCAAGAATCATTATCTGAAGGAATATTTTATTGCAGGAACTAGAGAAGTTGTTGGATGTCTTAAAACATGCCCATGAATTACTGTCAAGAGATCTTTCCATAGACTCCTTTGGCCTCATGTTGAATGAGATGCAAGAGAACATCTCTCTTGTGTCATTTTCTAGTCGACTGGCCTCTCAGGTTTTTGTCGTTATTCCTTCTGAAAATGAATAATAATATGCTGACAGTTAACCTCAGATTATTTTGCTACTTTGCTAAATTAGAAATCACTATTTGAGTGGCAAATGAAATTGCATGGTTTGAGCCACTTTTGAGCTTTTTCATATAACCTGTTTTCTGTTATGCCAGATTTGGTCAGAGATGCAAAGTGATTTTTTGCCAAATTTCGTTCTTTGCAATACCACTCAACGTTTCATCAGATCAACAAAGGTTGTTCCTCTACAAAAGCCATCCATACCCTCTGCCAAGCCTAATTTTTATTGTGGCACTCAAGTAAGCATTGCCAACATTATTTGATTGGATTTTTATTTTTAAATTATTATCATTTTTACCTGTAATCAAGAGTCATAAAACCAATTATGATATTGTTTATTGCTCGTGGAAATAGTATTTTGACCTGATGGACCTCTTATGGTTTGTAGCTGTCATATGCTGATCCTCCCCCCATTTGATAAGTAAAAAGCTTTAAAGAGTGTCAAAGGGGTTGTAAGTCAAGTTCTTAGGAGTCTAATGCACATTAGAGAACCACTAGCTGAGCCCTGCAGTCTAGTTATTTCTTCTGTTTTTGTCTTATTTTTTAAAACTATCTTATCAGATTAGTGTTTTCCTTTTCCTTTCTTCCATTCTCGAGGGAGTCTTAGTAGTATACTGTGATATGGGTTTACCTTCTTGGAGTTTCCTACCTACATTACCTTGTTGATAAACTTCTTGTGATACTCATAAAATTTTTCTTTTGTTTTTCCTAATGACATGTTTCTCATTGTTTGTGTATATGTGTGTCTATGTTAGGATTTGAACTCTGCTCATCAAAGTTTTGCACGATTGCATGGTGGATTCTTTGGAATACCTCACATGTTTTCAATTGTTCGACTTCTAGGATCCAGATCATTGCCGTGGCTCATCCGAGCTCTTCTAGATCACATATCAAACAAGGTATGTCAGCAATTGAGCTTTAGGGTTTCAGCAGCATGTGATGCATTTTAGCTTTCGTTTGTGCTATGCTTTTCTAAATAGTGAATCTGCCCATTACATGACACTGTTTGCTTATCTGGTGAAATCCTCTTGGCCATTGTAAAGTAAAATTTTTATGTATACATAAAGTTTCTGCCCTGTCTAGAATGAGATATTCTTGTAGCATTCTTCATTTTTCAGGATAACCCAATGAAGAATGTGATTTTTTGTTTTTTATTTTTTATTTTTAATATCTGTAGATATATTATGAATTAAATCTACTGTTGAATCATCCGTGGTTATTACTTATTACCTTAGAGCAAATTCTATAAATCATATTTACATTGTATGATTGTAGACACATTTTCTTCTTGAAGTGGGAGTAAAGTTTTGGACTATGCTAGGACTTGAGTCTTGCATTAAAAATATGGGATTTTGATGCGGGGTTTATATGGACCTTGGCTTCTTAACCTCAGGAGCTAGCTTTCGGTTTGTGGTTCTCCCAAATGTCCTTGTCAAACTACAACAAAAATATGCAACCCCATCAAAAAACTACATTCTACACACCCAAATGCCCTGATAGCATTCAGACAGAACCTCTAATTGATTCAAGTGCTGATTTGACTTGTATCAAGAAAGGGGTTGTAATTTTTGCCTCTGAGTTTTAGCTATTAGATTTTGTAAGGGAATGGATACCCTTTTGACCTATTGCTTTTATTCTATTTCTCTCTCTCATTTTGGGTATATTGCGTCCTGTTTTAGGAGGGTTCCAAATCCTCCTGTGTTGTATTCATTTTCTCTCTAATGTTTTATTAAAAATCAAAAGAAAGTTAAAAATTTATACCAACCTATCAAGCAGCATAGCATTTATAAATGACGTGGCTAAGCTAAAGAATGCTTGTATAAATAAACATATTAGTGAGATCTACTACTTTGTAATATTCTAATGGACTTTTGAAATGTGACTAAAATTAAAAAGGAGCATGAAGAGGATAAAGATGGCTTAAAGGTATAGCTGTCATATATAGATGCTGTAGTGTAGGGGCTTGACAGACATACATATATTAATGCATATAGTGTGTACATCTGCATCCTCGTGTATCTATATATGAAGACCTTAGAAAAAAGAAAGTTAGCCAAGCCTCACTAAAATTGTATGTGCACTATTCTCAGATAGCTATGCTTGAACCAATGATCACTGGATTGCAAGAATCATTGCCAAAATCTATTGGACTTCTGCCTTTTGATGGAGGTGTGACAGGTACTTGAGCATGATGATATGTTTTCTTTTCTTTTCTGGTTTTTAACTGTGTTCTGAGTGCTTAAAATTTGAAAGCAATTACTGCTTTCTACATCTTGCTGTAAAGTTATACATCCTTCAAAGATTTTTGGAAGATTTTAGGAACCAGCATGGCATATAGAAGCTTGAAAGATGAGATGTATCAATGTATCATTTGAGAGTAGCTAGTTTTATCATGTAAATATTAATGTTTCATAGCACACTGCTGTTTATAAGCCTGCATGCATAATACAATTTAATAATTTGTTTGAATTTATTCTATCATATAGGGCTTGACCCTGAATTTTTTTTATAAAATTGTATTATTACTATTATGTTTATTAAAAAGTCAAAATTTCTAAGGCTTAATTTCTCTTATGTTTATGATAAAGCTTAATGAACATTATGAGATTATGAGTCAGGTAACAAGCAAGTCATGCATACTCAACCCCATATGAGGATGCAATTTTAACTATATGTATCTTTTTAAATAAGAAATATGGAGATAGAGGAGTCATAGAGAGAAGGAAAGCAGAGAATAACAGATTTGGATAGAATTCAACTATAATTTGAAGTGAAAACAATTCCTAGTTCAATAATCCCTGTAGGAAGGCAAATTCCAAATAGTCCCAATTTTCATAGGATAAGAAAATCGGAGTTCCCTCAATCCTATTCCTAGACCCTAGCTTACCTCAACCCTCTTTTCATTCTTGATGATGTACCAAGAAATCCCTTGATGCGTTCTCAATGACTTGTGGATCCAGGCTGGTAATTCTGCTTGGTGATAACGATGATGATGGCAAATTGAAAAAATATCTGACTAAATTAGGCTTATGGAAATGATAATGAGGAATGACCTGCACCCCAAGTGAAGCTTGTATTTGTAAATTTATCCCTTCATAAGAAATAATGTGTGAAATGATAAACAATTACAAAAATCTGGAATGCATTATCAAAATTTGAAATTTCTTTAAATTTTTGAGGTCATTGAGATGGGCTTCTTAAAAATATTTGGCTTGAACTTATTGATGTGATCCTATCAACAAGCATAAGTAATTATACAGTTGTAGATATTAGTAATCTCTATTAATATAATTCATCTTAAACTAGATGGGATTCTTATAGGTTTGTTATTGTTTGGCATTTCATGGTTATTATCCTTAAGTAATGATCATATGAACAATAACTATGCTTTATGAAACCAGTTACAGAATTTCATTCCCAAGTATTGGAATTCATTCTTTAGTTATTTTTTCACAGCTTGTGTCAGACTTGTTAAAGAACATCTTAACTGGGGGACAAAGTCAGAGCTGAAAGCAGAGGTTCTCCGTGGGATTAAAGAGATTGGAAGTGTGCTATATTGGATGGGACTTCTAGATATTGTGTTGGTTGGTAACCCGGTGCCCTTAACTATATATAGCAGCTTGGTTATGAATACTAAAAGATGTTGTTCAGGGTTCTAATAATATGGTTTCTACTTCATTTGGATGCATGGGAATTATGCACCAAAAAACAAGCAGAACTTCATGTGTAAATACTTTTGCATATACATTATGCAAAACAGCTAAGGAAACGTATTTATAGAGAACTATTACAAAATGAGTTAAAGTACATATTTTTTTTCCTTCTCTGTTGATCCAGCACCATGTAACCTCCTCTCCATAGAATTATATCCCACGTTATTCCTATAAACAAAGACATAACTATAATATTTTTATTCTTTACATTTTATCGTGTAAATAAAGTTTGTTTATCTTTAATATAAAAGTTTTTGTTGGAAGATAAGAGGCATCAAGACATATTTACAAATCCTCTTTAAACAGCTTACAAGAAAGACAAAAGAGGGTGAAAAAACAAAACACCAGCTCAATGGGAGTGTTTTTAATTAGAAGAGTCTTCCATCACATCCTTGGGAGAGTTATTTTCTTGACCTCTCTGTGGGTTTGATGAACTGGCTTTTATAGTGGGATTTACCTTGTGTATTTACAAAGGGATTAGCAGTCTTGTTTGACCTAATGATTGCTTGTTTTTTTCGTTTTGTGAGGGGGAGGGGTTTGGGATGATTCCTTGTCCTCCGTTGATGTACTTATTTCTCTTTGCATCAAATTTGTTTACTATAAATTTTTTTTTTCTTGTGGGCTACTTTGGCTGCAAATCTTAGTAATTAATGCCTTGCATGCTTGACAGAGAGAAACAGATACAATGAACTTCATGCAAACTGCTCCTTGGTTGGGCTTGGTTCCTGGTGCAGATGGACAAGTATTAAATTCTCAAGATATTGGAGACAGCCCTGTTGTCAGTCTCTTTAAATCAACAACTGCTGCAATGGTGTCAAGCCCTGGATGCCCAAATCCTACGTCTTTCCACATTATGTCAAAGCAAGCAGAAGCTGCAGGTATGCTATATATATGTTTTATTACCATTGGATTGGAAGTAGAATGTTTATGTTCTCAGTGTTATAAAAAAGATGTTGTATGAGCTTGTAACAACCTGACATATGATTGTTTATGAGGAAATGCAAAACAATGGAGGAAATGAAAGATGTTACAAGTAGGAAGAAAAATTGTTCAGCTTTAATACGAAAGAGTATTATTAGCCTGGTGCAAATTGAATTGCTGTTCGGCAAAATTTTTTTGATCAGGGACTGTGATGGTGACAATGGAAGCCTTTTTTTTGTAATAAGTTCATCATTGAAAGCTATGAAAGGTTTTTGTGGTAACTTCTTGGTTGTCTTGTCAGCGCACGTACTAATCATGAAAATGATGAAAATGTATCTTCTTAGATGAGATTATGTCAACGTGACATTGATGTATTTTCCTGATAATTGATTCGTTCTGCACTTTAAACTATCAATACATTCTAAAAGAAGGAAACTGTGAACTCCTTTATTTTTATTTTTTTTTCATTGTCTTCTTTTTGCCTCCTTGGTTATGGTGAAGTGAATCACAGTAAATTCACATCACAACTGCTGTCTTTCTTGGCAATTCTCTGTTAGGGTAATTTAAAAAAAGCATGTTTTATCCCCAAAGAAATATCAACTTGTAGATTTGACAGGCCACAAAAGATGCCCATTGATTATCCTGTTATGAAATTATTTTATTTTATTTCAAAATGTTTAGTTATTCTTGTCTTAGAAGTTTTTTCCTCTCTTCATATATTTAATAGCGTATCATTTTTTCTGCATGGCATTCCAGTCATTCTCATTTTTTTTCATTTCTTCATTGCTTGTAGAGAACTTATTTTTTTTCTTGTTTTGATTTAATAGCGTACTTTATTGTTTTGATTTAATCGCGTATCTTTGACTGTATTACAGATCTTTTATACAAGGCTAACTTGAATACTGGAAGTGTGCTGGAGTATGCCCTAGCCTTCACAAGTGCTGCGCTAGATAAATACTGTAGTAAATGGAGTGCTGCACCCAAGACAGGCTTCATTGACATTACAACTTCTAAAGATTTCTACCGTATCTACAGTGGTCTCCAAATTGTAAGGAACATAATTATATAACTCATGTTTCTTTATATTGTTATCTATATAGTTAGAGGTTCATCTGATTCTTTTCATGGCAGTATTTGGCACACATATTCTATTTCAGAAACTAGCCACAATTTCAGTTATCCACGCTTTATGTCACATAGGAGAAACATCAACTACCAATTTTTTCTATTTAAATGACATATTGTCTTCATATTTTTAAATTTTGTCCATGTTGTTGTTGAGTGCTCTAAATTCGTGTCTTCAAACTCAATTAGCTTAGTTTCAGTCAGTTCAAAATTGAATTGATCCCTTTTTATCCCCCTTCCCCGCCCTCAGAACACATGGTGTCATATCTTTCTCCTTTTTTAAAATGATAAATTGCAAGCTTGAACTGCATGATATAGGATTCAGTACATTCATGAAATTGCAAGTTTTCTGTTGTTCTTAATATTATTTTGACAGTTGTTATGCTTGAACCACGTAGGGATATTTAGAAGCATCTGTCCAAGTACCATCAAATAATCATGAAAGGTTGGGTGATTCAGTGGCTTGGGGTGGCTGCACTATAATATATTTGCTTGGGCAACAGCTGCATTTTGAGCTCTTTGACTTCTCATATCAGATACTCAATATTGCAGAAGTGGAAGCTGCATCTGTGGTTCAAACAAATAAGAACTCACAATTTCTTGTTCAGGTTTATGATGCTAAACTGCATGAACTAACAAAATAGCCTTTCTTGTTATATAATTTTGATCTGATAGATTAATGCATGTTATTTTTTTCTTAAATCATCAATTAGGCTTCATAAAAATGTTTGGCCGTTTGTTGTCAGCATTACTTGTTCCTTGCTCCATCTAGAAGTTTGATAGCATTCGTGTCTAAAAAATTAGTAAATGGAGATTATGAATCTACTAATGGAATGAGTAAAGATGGAAGTTCTTGTTTACCTCTCGTGGAGCCTATTGAATGTTAACGATGTCAGATGAGTAATTAGCAGTGAAGCTGTGATTCTTCGAGTTCTTGCTTGATTTGAAGCCCTAAACTTCTGTGGTGATTCGTTGCCTTGTTTTTTTCCCAGAAATATCTTGTGTGATGTTAGTGACAGCTATGTTTTCTCTCTCAACAGGGATGGGATGCTTTATTGGAAGCAATGAAGAAAGCAAGGAGATTAAATAACCATGTATTCTCTATGCTGAAAGCACGCTGCCCTCTAGAAGAAAAGACAGCTTGTGCGATCAAACAAAGTGGTGCTCCGCTGCATAGAATTAAATTTGAGAACACAGTCTCTGCATTTGAAACCTTGCCACAGAAAGGGGCCTAAACTAGTGCTGTGCTTCTACCCAATTTGTTGCCCGTATTACCATGCGATAATATGTAATGTAACTTTGTCAGGTCTATATATGTATTGTATTGTCTAATTGTATGTAACTGTATCACGAGCACCTGCTCCCGTTCAGATGACAATATGGAGGCATTGGCTGGTGACTGGATGAACCATTATGGCCTAGGATCTAATTGAACATCATGCCAAACCACTGGACAATGGCCTTGATGGGGCATATCAAGCACATATATATAATTTCTTTCTTATACAGCTTTGTACTGGGAAAGAAAATGTGGCTGCCTGCGGAGATGCTCTCGCATTTGAATGATTAATTCATGCCTCACTTAAACATCGTGGACTGCGTCAAGCTAAACTCATTAAAATGGGAAGTATTTTGGTTTCAACACTTTTGAGGGTCTCAACATGTCATGTCCCCTCAATGGTATTTTTGACGTGATTGTATATAGGTTAATGCGTCATTCACATCTTGCTTAGATCCTGTCTTTTTTTTTTCTTTAATTTTTAAGTAAAGTTTGGCCTGTATATTATGTTAGATTCTTACAGTGGAATGTATTTCACTTTCGTACTTATGTTTCATCTTTGATGATTTTAAATTTGTTGGAAGGTGTTGAAATGACGAAATATTATTTTTAATTCAATCATGTCTTCCTCGTACACACAAGGTTGTGCGCTGTAACAAGGGATGATAATAGAACTATTAATGATAGTACTCTCTGCATTTTAGTGAAATAACACTTCATGTCAAAATGATTATGTTGATTCCCTTATGTGGTAGTCCCTATTATCTGATGGATTAAATCTAATTGAGTATATCCACTTCCTTCGTGCACTAGACGTAGATTCATCATCTTTAGGCAGGACGCGGAGTTTTAGATAGCTTAGAGCACCTATGAGCCGTGATGCCACTCGGACCAAGGTTGCTATATCTTAGTGGAGTAGGAGTGACGGACTAGTCCATTCAAACAAATCCTCCCCAAAGTCACCGTTTCAGTAAGATTGTCCTGCATTCTATTTTAAATGAAAATAAGATAAACTCATGGGATTTTAATTTTAAGTGGTTACTATATAATTCAAAGAGGTGTGATACGTCTTTCAGCGGGAAGAATTATATAATTGTTTTTTTTTTTTTTAAAAAAGGAAAACCTAGTCTTTAGCAAAAATAAAACAGCCATGACATCGTGTTTAATGTTAAAATGCTTGGAAATTGTATTTAGAAGTTCATAATTATATCATAAATTTGATATAGAAATAAAATACAGCTGTATCATAGCGAATATGCAAAGAAAATATCTAAGAAAGGAAGTCAATTGCAATCGTACGCGCATGCTCATATGCACTGATTGGGGGTAACACAGGTCAATGCGTGAATGATTTAGGTTCACTTTCATCTTAGTGTATCACGCAACAACTGCAGGAAAATCAAATATAAAACCACTACCCTTTTTGGTTGAGTTATAGCAGTTTGTCAACCAGGCTTTGACTTTGTTGTAGTCAAATTTGGTTAAGCCACAAGGCCATTGTGGATGATGGTAACGTTATTCTGATCATCATGTACTTTCTGATTAAATTAACATTCAATTTAAGTATGTTGATGATGTGCCTATTGAAATTCCAAGTATCAAAGAAAAAGATGGTACCAGTAAGAGATGCTAGTGAGAGACAGATGCCATTTTTACGGAGCAGATATGTCTGCATTTAAAATGTTATGCATTCAGTGCATTTATACTAAATTTGAATTAATCAAGATTGACTAAAATAAAATAAAAAATCTGATTCAATACAAATGTATTAAATGTACCTGATTGCAATTGTAAACGATCCTGATGATACACACTCGATTTAATATATAGGCTGAAATGCTAAAATATTGAAGATTTAATGTTTGGGTTTGTAATCCTAGATTTAAGTATCTTCAACTTTATCGATTTGAAGCATAATAGATTAAATTTGAACTTGAACTAGTTTCTAGTTAAAGTAAAAATTGTACACTAGTTGAATTCTTTGTTAAATAAAGTATGTTTATTTCAAAATGAGTTTGGAGGGGAAAAATTCTATTAGCAGGTGTAGGGAGGCGAGATTGTGTCTAATCCACTACTTCACAACATTTTAAAATTATCAAAACAATGTTTTTGAAATTATTAAATATAACCGAAGCGTGAAAATGATAAATGAGATCATAAGCACTAGATCGCACAAAAAAAAACAAACAAAGCGATAATTTTCTTTTCTAATAATAGTTCACCACGACAAACACTGTTAATTAATAAAATAGGAAAATATATGAAATATCAGAAAATTCATTAAATTTAAAAGTTAAAATAGATGTCAAAGAGGATAGAAGTAGTGAAACTCAACAAAATGATCCTAACAGTTTATTTGGCTAACTAATTTGCCGTTATCTTTGCGTGGCGATAATTTACATTACCTTTTTTTTTTTTTTTTAATAATCAGTATTAGGTAAACCCCCAATTAAAATACTTTCATTATATAAACTAATATTATTGACTTGTACATGAACTACACGGCGGTCACATTTAACGGATAATATAAAAATGTGATGGTATACTACTAGTATATTTGGGTTAGGCTTAAAAACCCATTTGTGTACTTAAATAGAAATGTGTTTTGTAAATATTTTTATTTGATTTAGTGCTTAATTTCTTTTTAAATTAATTTTTTATTTTAAATATCTGTTTGTATAAAAGTAAAAAATAATTACTTTTGAATGAACTATATAAATAATGAAAAATTAATTATCAAACAAAAATTTTTAAACATAAATTACAATAATATAAAATTATGTTTTGTCAAAATTAATTTTAAAAAATAAATTAACTCAAAATTACGTCTATTCAATACTAATTCAAATTGACACTATATAGCATAACACACCCTCAACAATAGGATTCATTAATGAGATATGAAAACAGTAATGTTCAAATCATACTTGCATTTAAATGAGAAAACAATTAAAATACGTTCAAACACAAGAAAGTACCTACCCAAACTCACAATTTCATCATCCTCCTAGTATTTTATTAGATTGTCTTCGGTAATTATTTCTATAACACGAAAATATATCACATTATAATACAAATTTTATAGAAAGAATTATCATGAAAGAAAAAAGTATTAAATTAATATTTTATATTTTATAATAATCTAGTCTTTTATAATTTGTCTGTATTAAATCCATATCTCTAATTTCTATGTTGAGAAAAATTAGTTTTTTTGTTGTCATACTTATTTATTAATTACAAATTAATGAGAAATTAGATATATACAGAATAAAAATTATGAAAGATTAATTTAACACAAATAATTTATGAAAGTTGTAATTGTTACAAAATATAAAAATAAATGACCAATTTAATACTTATCATAAAAAAATTTATACAAGATAAAATTTTATTTAAAAAATGTCAAATTATAAAATAAAGTTTAGACTGATATTTTATGGAAGAAATAAAAGAAATTAAAAATAAAGAGAGATTTGTTACGAGAAATGATAAGAAAAGGACGTTGAATTAAAATTTAAATATAAGATATTTATATTTAAATTATATAGGTTATATAAGTTTAAAAACCATATACAGAATTATCTTATTGTCAGTATAAATAAAATGTTAATTTATCAATTCAATTGATGATACAAAGCTAAGCTAGCAAATATAATTCTAAATATCATAACGTATACATCCAAATTTAAGTATATATATATATATATATTCAGCTTCAAACATAAATATTTGTCAACTTCGCCAAATGTACGCTCGAAACAGAATTGATAAACCAATAATTGGAAGCACTATTGATGGCTAATATTTGCAACGGAAGAAGGAAAAGGAGCATAGAAGAGAGAGATTTATTAGGTAGGACAAGGGAAAAACAAAGCATTGGAAAGGCGGGAAGGTGGCGGACTGTGAGAACACGAAAGGCCTTGATTTTTCATTTGGAGAATATTGCATACGTGTCGGTTATTAACGAATTTACACTTACCTAACGGAAGCATCTTCTGATCTTCCACGTCAACGGCCCTGATCTCATCCATCCCCTAGTGCCTTTCTCGTCTCTTCATTAGCCTTCCTCTGCTTTCCTCCCTCTTAACCGTAATTGAAGCGGCAAGCCGGAAGGATACACTCCGCCAGTTTCTCAATTGGGGTTCGATTTTCGCACCAACGCTCTTTCTTCTTCCTTCTCATCCTGCTTTCTCTAATTCCATGATCTTTCGCTCTCAAATCAGGTGATTGCTTCTTCTCTCTGTTACTGTGCCTCAAGATCACCATGATCTCGGTGCAGGGCGACCATCGCCATCGTCTCCACCTACCTGCTTCCGCCGGTATGTCTCGGGTAGAGCCATTCTCCCTCAAGCCCGAGCCTGCGTCGCTTGCTCTTCTACCATTGCATGCTCACGATTCTAATGAAGGTACCTTTCTATCTCTCTTCTCTTCCTGGAAATCCAAGTGTAGCAATCAGTGAAAATTTCAGTTCAATGCGTCATTGTCATGTATTAAGCTTTCATTGTTGCATTCTAAATTTTAGCGAATTAAAGCTTGAAAGAAGGTCACAGTGGGTTGATTTCTCGTTCAGCAAATATCATACGTAGTGTCTCTGTTAGGGTTTTGATTGGGAATATTCTTGTTTTGATTTTTTAAAATCTAATATAACCCTAGTTCCTCTCTGTATGGTTTTACCGTTTCCTGATCAAGGACTTGGTTGGACTGAAAGTAATCTATTGTTACATCATTCAGTGTATGAGTTTGCCGCATATATCATTTTGGATTATACTGAGCGTTTTATGTCCCAATGTGCCCTAAATCATTTTTCCTCCTTGATGCAGTTGATGAAGATTTGTATCTATCCCTTGCGCATCAAATGTACAAGACTGGCAACTATAAACAAGCACTAGAACAGAGCAACACTGTTTACGAGAAAAATCCGCTTCGAACTGACAATTTACTACTTCTGGGTGCAATTTATTACCAGGTTCTTTTCTTCCTTTAATCACCTCTGTTTCTTCTGTCATTTTTTTGAATGATTCTTGGCACCAATTTCTGTCGATTTTGTAACTCATTCTGAATGAGCATTTTGTAGTTGCATGATTTTGATAGGAGCATTGCAAAAAATGAAGAGGCACTTCGAATTGAACCACATTTTGCTGAGTGTTATGGGAACATGGCAAATGCATGGAAGGTAAGTAACCATGTAAATCTTTTTTGAATATGAACTTGTTCTAATATTTCTAATTTGAGCTTTCCTTTGCACAGGAGAAAGGCAACATCGACCTTGCAATTCGCTACTACTTAATTGCCATTGAGGTCTGTGTGCAATTTTGGATATATGATTTTGTTCCTCCTCCTGAATAGTTTTGTGAATTGTTGTGAAAACTTACAAATTGCTGCAGTTTCGTTTTTCTCTCTTTCACTCCCCTGATAAGTTATTTCAGTTTCCAATTCCCCAAAAAGAATTCCTAGTTTCCATATAAGGCTTTCACATGATAAAAGTAAATGTTTCATAAAAATAATGGTAATTTGATCTTCTTGTGTTAGATGTATCTCTTTTTCTTGTTCATAGCTTTTCCCTCAGGTATATCAGTATTCCTGTATGTCCTTTCTTTTGCGTTTCTTCACCATCCTTGATTAGTTTCTTATCTCTGTTTCTGGTTTGCTGCTGTAGCTTCGTCCCAATTTTGCCGATGCATGGTCAAACCTAGCTAGTGCATATATGCGCAAAGGAAGACTCAATGAAGCAGCACAGTGTTGTCGCCAGGCACTTGCTTTAAATCCTCTAATGGTATTCATTTTCGTTCAAACTTCACTTTTTGCTTGATAAACAATTGTTTCTCAGTTTATGTAATAGTCCAGAAAGCTTTGAGATGTGACAAAGTTTACTTTTATATTTTCGCATTTCAAATGTGTTGATTGGTTGGGTTTTGGGTTGCTTTGGTGATATATCATTGTTTATGTGACTTTGTCTTTGTAATACAGGTTGATGCCCATAGCAACTTGGGAAATCTAATGAAAGCCCAAGGATTAGTGCAAGAAGTAAGTGCTAACATTTGAAATGCATTTATTGTTTTAATTGATATTTGTTTTATAATCTTCTGCACCAAATAATTTGGCCTCATGAACTAATTCAAATCTTGTAGCTTAGGAGTCTAGTCTTTACTTTTTATGACCTTTTCTCCCTGAATGCAACCTCTGTGGAATAGATTTGTTTCACCACATCCAACTGTCAGAACCTGTACAGTTTCCAAGCAGTAATTTGGCTACCCAGTTTGAGCTGATTCTCTGCTGGATTTTCCAGTATGAGCAGTACCCTTGTGCATTCTGCCAGCCCTTTCTTCTCCTGTTTTATGTATGGCCTTATAGCAATTGGCTGTGAGCCAATCTCGAGGGCTTCTTCAATACTTAGCATGTTACACCCTTCATCTCTTGTTCACATTTTATTTACTGATTTACATAATTCGTGCATGGAACTGTGTCCAATGGATACACAGTTCGATACAGATATCAAGTTGTTGTCTTCAAGCCAGGGCTCAGATGATGGTTGGTCTTGTTGTAACTACCATCTCCAAGACTGCAAATAGTCAGAATTTAACATTTTGTGCAGGCATACAGTTGCTACCTTGAAGCTTTGCGCATTCAACCCACTTTTGCTATTGCATGGTCAAATCTTGCTGGTTTATTTATGGAGTCTGGTGATTTCAACAGAGCCCTTCAGTATTATAAGGTTTGTCTCTTAAATGCTTCAGTCAACTTTCTTAATGTTCAGAGAGAAGGTCCCTGCGTTGGATTATCTATTCTAGTTTGTTACTTTTGCTTATGAACTATTTCTTTATCTTGAAAAAAAATTAATTGAAGTTCACATGTGAAAGCCACCAGTGGCAATTTGCCATGTGCACTACTGGTGTGCCATGGTTATGTCGGTTATGTCTTAATCTCGTACTGTTCCCTACCATCCTCCTGACATAATAAGAAGTAACTTTGTGCTAGATGCTGCTCTTACAAACGTTGATAATATATATTTTAAATTTCAGGAAGCAGTAAAACTCAAACCTTGTTTTCCTGATGCGTATCTGAACCTTGGGAATGTATACAAGGTAAAATGTTAAAAATCTTGTCGGTATGGTTGATTGCGTGAAAGTAGCTTGATTTTTATTGGAGAAAATTAAAATGTTTTGCTTTTATCAGGCGTTAGGGATGCCTCAAGAGGCTATTGCATGTTACCAACGTGCCCTTCAGACACGACCAAACTATGCTATGGCTTATGGTGAGTTCTCTTGGTTTTTACCTTTATCTATGTTTGCTGCTACATCTAATTCTTTCTGTAAAATATTAGCCCAAAGATATTGGATGGGTTATCTGAGCAGACATCTAATGATCATTTTCTTTTTCCTCTTTTGAAAGTCGGGTCTTAGATATCTGAGGAAGATGACCATGGTCTCAAGGGCTTCTTTGATGTTACTTTATGGTTTGTCGATTAATTTGTGGATAATTAGGTTTATAACTATATCACAACTGTGACTGTGACTGTGTTTTCTGAAAATATTGGACTAAATTTAAAATAACCATGGCGATATTGCACAAATATGGTTTGATATAATATAATATAAAAATTGTTTGTTTTATGTAATATAAAAAATGATATATATTTCAATTTTAATTTATTACTTTATTTAGCTTCTTTTTGCTATTTTTATACTGTTTACTTTGATATTACATGGATACACTATAAATCATACATATTCTTTTTTTTTGGCCAAAATAATTCATACATATTCAAAGTACCTCAGTAGCTCATGATTGGCTGCATTATCAAATGTAACGGCACATTGATGAAGGTTTGGGAACCCAAAATAAAATTTCAAAAATTTTAGGGACTCAATTACAAACATTTAAACTGTAGGGACCAAATATTTAAATTGGGTTAAACTTTGGGGACCAAGAGAGTAATTAAACCTTAATTTTAACTGGCAAAATAGTCACTAGTCAAGTCACTACAAATGCTGGTGAGACTTCAAAATTTATGTTGGCTCACTTCATAGCCACCTTTTTTCAATATATATATGACCACAGCTGATTCTGTCAAGAGGGTTTCTGACGGTGAATTCTACATCGATTTGTGCAACTTGTTTTGCAATTAAGTGGACAAATAAGAAAGTCAAGATTAAAACACTAATATACAGAGTGGTTGCAAAAAAGCAGGTGTCAATTGCTGCAGGTTGATCCTTATATTTTCTCTTTGATATAGTCAAATTAGAATACTAGTGATTGGCATATATGCTTGATGACACTCTACAGTTTACTGAAGTCAATCTCTGCATGTTATTTTGATTGTACCTTGTATCAACATGTGCATAGGTAATCTAGCCAGTTCATATTATGAGCAAGGCCAACCAGACATGGCAATTGTACATTACAAGCAAGCTGTTGCATGTGACCCCAGATTCCTGGAGGCTTACAATAATTTGGTATGTTCTTTTGTTTTGTCCCGATTTGGTTTGATCATCAACATATCCTGAATGTGCAAATTTCAAAATGTAGGGTAATGCACTGAAAGATGTTGGCAGAATAGAGGAAGCAATTCAGTGCTATAATGTATGTTTTTTTTTTGTTCTCCCTTGTTTGCTTTTTTCTTGTTTCTATATTGTATGTCCTTCTTACATCCTCCATCCTACTCAATCACCTCTCTTTCGGTATGATGAAGCAATGCCTTGCATTACAGCATAATCACCCACAGGCGCTGACCAATCTAGGAAATATTTACATGGAGTGGTATGCAGTCCTTATATCTTCATGTCAATGGTAGTAATTAGTGTTGGTACGAGGTAGAATGAGTTTTCACTGTTGAAATTGCTGTTATGCAGGAACATGGTGGCTGTTGCTGCATCATATTACAAGGCTACATTAAGTGTAACCACTGGATTGTCTGCTCCTTATAATAACCTTGCGATAATTTATAAGCAGCAGGTAATAACATCTAGATTTTTTATTCTTGATTTTTATTCCAGTTGATACTAGATATAATGCTTGTTTTAGTGTTTATATGATTTAGTGCTAATGCATTCACGGGGTGTGGTCTATATGTGCTTATCTGAACATTAGAACCAAGGATCAGAAGCTTATCTAGGAAGTCTAACATTTGATCAAACTATATCACTTACCTATTTTGTTCCTTGTTTGCACAAATTACTCTAGGGGAACTATGCTGATGCCATATCATGCTACAATGAGGTCCTCCGCATTGATCCCTTGGCAGCTGATGGGCTTGTGAATAGGGGAAATACATTTAAGGAGATTGGTAGAGTCAATGAAGCCATTCAGGACTATATGCGTGCAATTGCTGTCAGGCCCACTATGGCTGAAGCCCATGCAAATTTGGCTTCAGCTTATAAAGATAGGTATGATGACTTTCAGTTTCACTTCATTGTGGTGAATCCTGTGGCCAAGTACCCCTAACATTAGAAACTAAGCAAATCATTCTTACTTTCTTAGCAGTGTGAGCTTAAATTTAAAATGTTTTTAGCCTGATATTAAAACAAAATTATAGAATTTCTTAGATATTTAGTTTTGGCCCCTTTCTTTTCCTTTTGCTATCAGTAGCAGAAATTTCAAACACTCTTTTTTATTTTTTTGGTCCCAATTGGCCAATTACCTCAGCAGCTGACAGTGATATCTAGATACATGATGATTTCTAGATATTGGTATATGGCTGGAAAAACTCAGCTGAATAATTTATGGCTGATTTTAGTGGACATGTAGAGGCTGCTGTAAAGAGCTATAGACAGTCATTGATTCTTCGTCCCGACTTTCCAGAAGCAACTTGCAATCTCCTACATACACTTCAGGTATTGTCCATTTATAATGCTTTTCTGTATCTTCAGATTGCCTTTGGTAGGGTAATTTTTAAACAGATCTTCAATTTAAGCATTAAATAGAGTTTTTACTTTGTCATGTATGTCTTAATACACAATCCATGGAGTCAGGAATGTTGATAGTGTACATTAGTTAACCTACTTCGGAAAGTTGATAATGTAACTGACTGTTCTAAAAAATAAAAGATAATCTGTCTCTGTGGTTGCATTGACTAGTTTCTCAGTTGGCTGGTTTCAATTTTACTTTGCTTTAGACAATTTCATGAATCAAGTACTATTATCATCATATTAAGAAAATATTAGTTCTTAACTTCATTTGGAATCAGTTAATGTAATTTTGTATCATATTACAGTGTGTCTGCTGCTGGGAGGATCGTGATAAAATGTTCAATGAAGTTGAAGGGATCATCAGGAGGCAGATCAATGTATGGAATTAATCAATTGTTTTAATAATTTAATCAAATTTATGACAAGGTTTAGCAATATATGTGTTGCCTAAGCGCCTATTTATGTTTTTTCAGATGTCAGTTCTTCCTAGTGTCCAGCCTTTCCACGCAATAGCATTTCCGATTGATCCAATGCTTGCTCTGGAAATTAGGTATGAACTGAGTTTTCTCATGAGATATTTAGAGGAAAGGAAGGTTTTCTCTTTTTTACTTTATAATGTATTCTCCTCTCACTTCTTGCAGCCGTAAATACGCTGCCCACTGCTCCTTAATTGCATCTCGGTTAGCTCTTCCTCCATTCAGCCATCCTGCCCCTATTCCAATAAAGTATGAGGGAGGATATGAGAGACTGAGGGTTGGGTATGTCTAACTTCTTTGACTAAATTTTTTTAATAATTTCTCCTAATCTTCTTTGGTTTGGTTTTATTTTGACTTAAACTTTTGCATTGCAGGTACGTAAGTAGTGACTTTGGTAATCATCCATTGTCACACCTGATGGGATCTGTCTTTGGTATGCACAATAGGAAGAATATTGAGGTAATCTGAGGCTTTTGTCCAATTTGTGTATGAATACCTGATATCCTGCTTCTAGTTCTTTGTTTGTAACTGACTTCTATTTAGGTGTTCTGCTATGCCTTGAGTCAAAATGATGGTACTGAATGGAGACATAGGATTCAGTCTGAAACAGAGCACTTTATGGATGTATCTGCCATGTCTTCGGATATGATAGCAAAAATGATTAACGAGGATAATATACACATCCTTGTCAACCTTAATGGCTATACAAAGGTAGTTTTTATTTTTTTCCCTCTGGGAGTCGTCTGTTTGTGTAATATAATAAGTTTATCAAAATTGTGGGTGTTGTTTTCAATTGTTTACAATATTTAAGACAAAGCCATTTCTATGTGTAAGTGTAATAGTTCTTCTGCTTGTTGGATGAAATCTTTATTGGAGCTTGACCTGGGGAATACCATGCTTGGTTTTCTGAATGTCTGAAATGAAATAATTTCATTGAATGATGTTATTCTTTTTATGATTCAGGGTGCCAGAAATGAGATATTTGCCATGCAACCTGCGCCCATTCAAGTGTCATATATGGGATTCCCAGGAACTACAGGGGCTACTTATATTGATTACTTGGTCACTGATGAGGTTTGACTTTGGATATGATGCAAATTCTAAATAAGGGATGATCCTTCTTAATATACACATCTAACACGTTTTCTGTCCTATTTCTTTTCTATTAATTTACGTGCAGTTTGTTTCACCACTACGTTATGCACATATTTATTCAGAAAAACTTGTCCATCTTCCCCATTGCTACTTCGTAAATGATTATAAACAGGTTAGTCTTGTCAAATCCACTACTATATGAAGTTTGTCTTGTTTAATATGACTCATGGCATTTAATGTATTTTATCCTCCATAATATTCATGTTCAGAAAAATCAGGATGTTTTAGATCCAAAGTGCCAGCACAAACGATCAGATTATGGTCTGCCAGAGGATAAATTTATATTTGCATGCTTCAATCAGTTGTACAAGATGGATCCTGAAATCTTCAATACATGGTACTGTCCGGAGGTTGTTTATTGCTTGTTTAGATAAACTAGGACTGAATGTTTACTTTCTTTTGTTGTGGTCAATTTCTTTTCTTTTTTTTTCTCCAAAATTTTTTATCTTATACTTAATATGTCTGATCTTTAATGTTTATTTAGATCAACTAAGATTTATTGTTCATTTTTTTCCACTTGTTCACTCTTACTCTTTACATGTCTCCCTGTGCTTGCCTTATTCTAGGTGCAATATTCTTAAACGTGTGCCCAACAGTGCACTTTGGCTCCTCAGATTTCCTGCTGCTGGTGAAATGAGACTAAGGGCATGTATGTAGAATAGTTTATTAAATATTATTTTAATTTAAGCTGGTTGTCTCTGATGGGGAATATCTTGTTTAAATTTATTGGTTCTCTACGGGCATTGGCCATGCAAATACAATTGGCAGTTCCATTTATATTTACAACGCAATTATGAACTTTTCCAAAAACTGGCAATATTTTAGCCAGATTTTTTTTGGTGGGCTTAATTTATGGACTTTTCTCAGATGCTGCTGCACAAGGGGTACAGCCAGATCAAATTATTTTCACGGATGTTGCTATGAAGAATGAACACATCAGACGAAGTGCTCTAGCTGATTTATTCCTTGACTCGTAATTTTCTATTTCTACTTTTAGCCTTACTCCTTTGAGTTATATTAAGTTTCTCACCCTCCCTACTTACCTCCGTTTTTCCCCCCTCCTAGTCTATGCCTTTTGAATTTTTTTTCAGCTTCTCAAATGTGATCACATGTTTCTGTCAGGCCTTTATGCAATGCACATACAACAGGAACAGATATCTTATGGGCAGGTTTGCCAATGGTTACTCTGCCTCTTGAGAAAATGGCTACTAGAGTCGCTGGGTCACTCTGTCTTGCCACTGGACTAGGGGAGGATATGATTGTTAGCAGGTAGCTTCTTGTCATTTTGATTCTATTTATTTGCTCGAGTCCCTAGAAGTTAGACACTATTCTACTTCATAACAAAAGACAGTGCAAGTATGCTATTTGCCTTGTATCTTCACTAACCATCAGTATTCTCACAGAAGCAGTTGAATAGAGGGGTACCTTTCCCCCTGATAAATCTGTTTTATGAATGGGAGATTATTTTTACATAGGAGCTGTGATGACTCAAATGCCATAAGTTGCTTTTTGAACTCAAATTGGTGACCAAGTGTCTTTTCACAAGTTGCTTTTTGAACTCAAACTGGTGACCAAGTGTCTTTTGCTCGTCTTTAGCTTAGTTCTTGATTTCTCATCCGAAATGCGAATGCTTCTTTGCTTCAGTTCACTTGTAATAGCTGGTGTTATGAAAATCCTTTTTTTTTCCAAGGTTTTAATGACTGGTCATATTTTAGTGTACAGAAGATACTCATTTAATTATAACTACTTTGTTTTTAAAAACCATATAGCATGAAGGAATATGAAGAGAGGGCAGTATCCCTAGCTCTGAATCGCCCAAAGCTTCAAGCTCTTACTAATAAGCTCAGAGCTGTCCGCATGAATTGCCCGCTGTTTGACACTGCTCGCTGGGTGAGGATAATTTTAGATCTTTCTATGGTCATTCCATTGTCTGTCGTGTTGAGTATTCTTAACCTATGCTGAACCGAATGTTGCAGGTGAGGAATCTTGAAAGAGGATATTTTAAAATGTGGAATCTGCATTGCTCTGGTCAACAGCCACAGCATTTCAAAGTCACTGAGAATGATCTCGAGTGTCCTTATGATAGATAGATCTAGGAACTAGAAGGGAATGTAGATAAGAAAATCAAGAGAAAATAGTAGTTGCCTTGGGAATCTTGGAGGGTTCCCAATTAACTCTGATAATACAGTTGTGACGTACAATTATGATGGCCATCAAAGAAAATGCTTCGTTTTCGATTTTGATCTGGGCCTCTTTGTCATGCATTATTGGGGATTCGTTATCTTTCATACATCTTTCACCCGATATACTTTGAAGCCTTTAAGTGTGTTAACGCTTGGTTGTTCCTTGAATCAAGAGGATGATTGTAGCCATTATTTGAAGATGCGAATGGTGTGGCAAGGAACCGTTGTGTCTACATTGTTGTTTCAGTCACTGCGCACAAACAAGGCTTTTTTAGTGTCCTTATATGGTGTTAACTTTTGGCTTTGGGGTGTTGTATTATTTACATATCCATGTAGGAAGGATATATCTATCGGCCATGGCGCTGGCCTGGCCAAGCTTCCAGCCTTTCCCAAGGCTTCGAATTGAGGACTAAATGAAAACACGGCCATGTTTCACCGACCATTTATTATTCTTTGTAATTTCTCATCTGCTTCTTTCGTGTTATCGGTGGATTCTTGTCGTTGGTACCATAAAGAATGGGATACAATGATTAGCTTTTGTTACTGGTTTTTTTTTTTTTTTTTTGGGTTTATAGTGCTCACTGGCTCCAACTGACTGAATGAAAAGTTGGCTCACCTAAAAGTTAACTAAGTTGATGAGACGTAATATTTTTCCTTAGAATTTGGCAACTTGGATATAATTTTTTCGAAAGCACTACAACATTAGAATTCTGAATGTACCCAGGAGAGAATGGCATGGTTTTCATGTAAGCTCGGAGTGGCAGAATTGTCGCCAGACCTCTGTTTTGCCTTATTCGTACAGTAATCTTCATTTGGCATTTCAAGATGTGTTCATGCTAGGCGAAAGTGGAGCTATGATTTGGAAATCTAAAGATACCCAATGGAGAAGTGAGGAACTGGAAATTTGATGGCATCTGACTTCTAGACCCAGTCGCGGGTTTATATTGTAGAAATTAATCTACAGTGCGAATTATTATAACATTATTGCAGTATGAAGTAAAGCTTATTGGGGGACGGTACCACCTGATGCCACATACTGTGCTTCTGGATGATGTTGAGGGAGTCTTCTCATTTACACTTGTTTTCGAACTAACTAAATGAGATGGCCTAATTTATAATTTCCAGGTTCCAACCTACAAGTATCTGCCCTTAAAACCTCATCTCTCAAGCTAGCTCATTATATTGTTATAATCACATAACGAATATGATCTTACGATTAAAATATTGTAAATAATTCATCCGTTATGAAGATATACATTAATAGCATATGTGATTCCATATTATATTGTGTGCATGAATCATTCCATACGTCAGTCTGGGAAATTATATAAATTTCGTGCTTTCCTTTAAAAAATTAAACTAACAGAGGAAGTCGTTAATCGTGGTTATCACTCTATTCCTTCCTCCTATTCCAACAGCATCTTCCCTGTATATATACCCACTTTCTTTATGCATTCTAGTTTCCAAATATGTTTGAATTTTGGAGCGATCAGATTTTTCCTTATAATCAAGTCATTTATTTTTATTATAACTATTGATGTGATCAACTATTAATCCCTCAATTTAATTGTGTGGTTTGGTACTAACGAGAGTATATAAGTAATTAACTAAATATATGATGGACATGGTTTCAAAACGGTATGAATTTGGAAGCACATATGAAGTAGTTTGGCCGCCACATGAGGCTACAAATCTAATTATAGTTCCATTTGATCAAATACTATGTTTGCCTTCACTATTGTCAACTCCAAAAAGAAATTAAAAACAGTTACAAGATATATAATATTTTAATAGGATTAATGAACTTCATCCTTTGAACATAATTAATTAGTTGCCCAGCTCCATTTGTACTAACTTCTTAGCTCTTGATGATAATTTTGATTTTAACTTTGATTTCCCTGTTCAAAAGCAGTTATTTGTGTAGAAAAGTATTTCTAAATTCAAAATTTTCACTTGTAGCATTGTAATTTTAATTTCAAGTTAGTAAACTCTTTTATTATGACTTGTATGCACTAAATCTAAATATTTTATTAATAACTTTTATATTTGGAAGTCTAAGAGAAGACTTGAATTTTAAAAATTTTAAAGAAATGTGTTTTGTTAGTTCAATGTCTGAGCATCCAAACTAATGCTTGAACATTTATTGTTACTATCTTTGTGTGTATTATGACCACCCATTGTCTAAACATTCAATATATTGTCTAAACATCTATTGTAGTCTTTATTTTCTGTTCTAGTCATTCGATGCCCAGTCATTCGTTTTTTTTTTTACGTGTGCGAAAATTTGACTATAAATAAAATATTTTCACTATTTAGGGTAATTTCTGCAAGAGTTTAACCGAAAACAAGATAGAAAAAGAGGCAAAAAAAAAAAAAGAAGGAAAAAAGTTGATTCGAAAGGATTTGCGAGCTCTCAAATCATTTTAGAATTAAGAAGATCATGGAGTTTGCTTACTTTTTCTTTTTCTACCTTCATTTTTGTTCTTTTAACTATGTATAGCTGAACTCTTTTAGCTAGGATGAAAATGTAACTTAACTTGGATGATGTTTTCTTAGCTTTTCTAGTTAATAAAAGTTTTTATTTCTATTGATTGAGTGTTTATCATGGTTTTAATGCTTTCTTTGACTTGACTACTCATAGGTTGATTTAAGGTTCATGTATAGAATTGAGAAATTCATATATGAACTTGCTCATATGGTAGACTTCATAATTTTACTTTATCTAAGATTAGATGATGTTGATTGTGTGGTTTTTTTTGTGGAATTTCATTATTCTTTTGTAAAGTCCTTTTTAATTGGGATTTGTCTAAGGGATCGAAAAATCTCATTTACTTACTAACATTTTAAGTGATTGATTGTTAGTTTATTTTGAAAATTCAATCATCAATTATGGAATAGAGTTTGGTTTAGTAAAAATTCTAGAATATATTAGTAGGTCAACTAAAGTTGAATTCCTAACCTCTTTTTGAATATTTATGTTTCTTCATAGTTTTAATTGCTCTTATTAAAAATCTAAAAATACAAACTAATTGCTTTTTATTATTAGTATTTTTTTTAATTGCATTTAATTTCCTTTAATCCCAATTTTTTATAGTTTAGATAGTATTAAATTAGTAAAATTGGCAATTGATAAAAAAAATTCTTGTAGAACAATACTTTTTTAACTTTGTATTACTTGTGCAATTTAGTATACTTGTCGAAAAGACATCACTTGGTTCTTGGAACACCTATATACATGCTATTGGGATAGATAGAAATGGGCAATGGTCTTTTAGAGTCGCGATGTTGCATTAAATCATAATCCGATCAAAACAAGGTACGTTCATCTCAAATTTTGAAGAAATAAAAGGAAATAGAACAAGGGTACATAACCCTGCATGCAGTTCATTTACTTTTATACAATAATTCCTTAGAGCTAGAAGACGAAACTAAACAAATCAAATGATTTAAAATTGCTTCTGAAAACAATGTTCTAGTTTCTTGTCCGCTTGAAAATCTTTTGTAAGCAATGTTGGACAGTGACATTGAGTTGGAAGTGAATGAGAATGATTGGGAACAAAAGCACATCTCCACAATTAGAGGATTATGATGAAATTCTCATTGTAGAAACCCGTAGAAATCTATAATACTAGATGCCTATCTCCCTGTAATATAACAAATATATATATATATATATATATATAAGAGTGTATAGGAAGATCCAAATTCATCAAAACTTTGGATGTAAAATCAATGATTAATCCAATGGGTTTTGAAGTCTTGTTTCACAGTTATTTCCCATTCATAAATACTGCAAAATTGATTTACTAGTTTAGTTTGTTAATTTGTTATCCAAATTCCAAATCGAAGAAAAACGAGCCAGCTTTGATGACCGGTACTTATTTAAAATGAGTAAAGATTGTACCAAAGTAGAAACTTTTTTTCATTCACAAATACTGCAAAATTAATTTATTTAGAAGCTAATTTGTTGAATTGTTATCCAAATCCCAAATTAAAAGAAAAAAACGAAGGTAGCTAGGAAGTAGACAACTTTCATGACATGTTATAATTATCTCTAATAAGTAAGGATTGTACCAAAGAAGAATTATTTCCCTTTCACAAATACTGCAAAATTAATTAATTAATTTGTTTAGTTGATATAAAATTTTAGAGATTGCGATAAGACAGAAAACTCATTTGAACATATCCCAATGTAGCTATATACAATTAATAAAAAAAGGTTAATAGAGATTAACAAAGCTGCAACATCCAAATCCATGCACACACACAGGGAGAGAGAGAGAGAGAGAGAGGGAAATTACTCAACAGTCATAAAAAAATTATGAGTCAAAATACAATATTTAAATTTCATTGGTTATTCTCATGAATAAAATAATTAATTTCTATTCATTTAAAAATAATTCATTTTCTCAAATCAATTAATAACTAAATTATAAACATGTTCAAAATTCCTTTTCACCCTTAGCTAGTAATTTAATAGGATAATACTAACAAGTTTTAAACTGTACATTAGAGTTTCTATTTAATGGACTTTTAAGTAATTTAATTTATCATTGATTGTCCAAAATAATTAAATTAACTCAGTCTCAATTTATTCTTGTTTAAGGCTAAAGACTAATTGTTTAATTATTAACTCAAGAAAATTGTACAAATAATAAATTAATATTAATCCATAAAAAATCATTTAAAAAGTTTTTTATTTGAATAATATTAATCAATTATTAGTACTGTAAATTAAATAAATAAATTTCAACAAGAATTAAGGAACCAATATATATTAAATCATACTAAGTTAAGAAATGAAACAACACAAAATAATTAAATGTGATAAAAGAATAAATGATATTAAGAAAATCATAAATACAGATTTAATATGTACAAAATTAATATTCTCAAGATGTTTTATTATATCACAAAAGCCATTTCACGACTCATATCAGATTCTCCCTAAATGAAGGCTAAATATTGCAAAATTAATTTATTAATTAGTTCAGTTTGTTAAATTGTTATCAATTCCAAATCAAAAGAAAAACGACAAGGCAGCTAGCTAGGAAGTACACAGCTTTCAGGACATGTTGTATTTATCTATAATCAGTCAGGATTGGACCAAAGCAGAATCATTATCCATTAATTCATACTGCAAAATTAATTCATAAGTTTGGTTTGTTAATTTGTTAACCAAATACCTAATCAAAGAAAAACGACTAGGCAGCGAATGACATGTTATATTTATCCAGGATAAGGAGTTTGTTGTGACTTGTGAGTGTAATGATTGTGTGCGTGTGTGTAGTGCACATGTTGAGAAGCCATTGAAGTGGTTGACTTGCAGGAAGCAAATTAACACATGGTGTATATAGTCTTCTCCTGCAACTCTTCTTCATTGGTTGGATGAACCTTATATAATTTTTAACAACTACGTTATACATATGCATCTTTTTCCAAATATATATCTGACTCCATGACCCTTTCTTTGTATTATTCCGTTGAGAGTATTGCATATTTGAATTTCTTCTTCTTCTTCTTCTTTTTTTTTTTTAACTTTCTTCTTCTTACGTTGCCGGGTCTAGAGATTTTAGAGTGAATCTATATCTATGTACGATGGAATGAGTGGTTAAAATGATCATGGTCAATGTTGTCAAAATCGCGATTCTACCTAGACTCGGAAAGGGGGGGGGTGGACTCGTATCGTAAACTCGTAACGTAGAATCGTAAGAGTTTACCTACACCTGTTATTTAAGCTATTGAATATAACCATATCACATAAAATTTCATACATAGTTCATAATTCATAATCTATAATATATAAAGTTCAATAAACTCTGTAATCCATATCCATAATCTATGTCCATAATCCATAATATATAATCCAAATCAACATACAAAATTCAATAAACTCTGTAATCCATAATATGTAATCCAAATCAATATACAAAGTTCAATAAACCCTGTAATCTATATGTCATAATCCATAATCCATAAGATATAATCCATCACACATAATACATAATAATCATTCAGTTAACATAGCAAACTCTCAATATAAATTCAATAAAAATCATCAATTCCACGACTATCATCACTACCAGAATCTTGATCATCTTCTATATAATCTCCACCTATCTCATTCTCATTCTCATCATTATTATCTTCTTCTTCATCTTGGAAGTCATCATCAAATTCCATATTGTTAAATTGTTCACCAGTACTAGTACCACCAACATTAGCATCAAGCTGAACAACCAAATCACCAATTTCTATTGCCGCCGAAACAGGATTAACTTGAATAGGTTCAAGAACCTCATCATCTGCCTCCACATTATCTTCATTTTCCATCTCCTCAGTTATCCATTCATCATCAGAATGAATATCATCAAAATCATAAACATGAGTTCTTGTAGTTTGCTTATTTTTTAACTTCAAATTGCACATCACAAATGCCAAGTCATTCATCTTCTTTTGGTGCAGTCGATTTCTTTTCTTGGTATGAATCTAAACAAAATAAACAATCTTAATAAGTATTCTAACCCCTAAAAAAATTAAAATGAAAATAAAGAAAGAAAGCAATTTATAATTTTACAATTACTTACCCTTTCAAAAGCACTCCAATTACGTTCACATCCAGAAGAGCTGCAGCATAAGCTAAGAATGCGAATTGCCAATCTTTTAAGTTCTGGGCATCCATCTCCATAGGCTTCCCACCATTCTGCTGGGGCCAATTGTGTTCTTAATGTCTGTGCAGAACCACAACTAAACATGCCCTTTGCGAAATAGAATTCGACCAATTGGAACTCAATTTTGTCTCTTTCTCCCTTATCTTCAACTAGTCTTGCTATGCATTCATATAGCCCTTGCTTAATCGTATAATCAGCTTGGAAGTCAGTGTTGAAGTGAAAATGAGGATTGAGGTAATATGCAACTGCATGTAAAGGCCTATGTAATTGAGCATCCCACCTTTCGTCAATTATGTTCAATACAGGCTCATAGCTGCAGTAATCAACAAACAATCAAGCCAAAATATATTAAGGATAAAGACACTAATATAAAATATATTTGTTTGTATTTACCTCCTTGAAACATTATTAAAGTTCATCTTAATTTTTGCCTTTGCACTTTCCATTGCTTCATATATGAATCCCATGGCTGGTTTTTCCTCTGAATCCACTAAGCGAAGAACTTTAATAAGAGGAGCAGCAGCTTTAAGGCAAGTAATTATATTCCTCCACAACCTGTTATCCATAACACTTCTTGCCACTTCCTTCCCATCCTTGGTAGCAGAAAATTTGCTATCTTTCCATTCCTCAGAATTAAATAGATTTATCAATGCCGCTTTATGGTCATTAAGACAACCTAATGTCAAATAAGCAGTGGCAAAACGAGTCACAGCTGGCCTAATCAAGTCTCTCCCTTTTGTGAATTTTCTTAACATATTGATAAGCATTGATCTTGCATAAATGTAAGTTGTAATTCTTCTACCCTTACTTATGGTTTCTTTATGCAACTCTATTTTCTTTTCTAAATCCTCCAACATCAAATCAATGCAATGAGCTGCACATGGTGTCCAATACAGGTGTTTTCTTTTCTCCATCAATTTTTGTCCAGCTGCCTTGTAATTTGCAGCATTATCAGTTATTATTTGCACCACATTCTCCTCTCCCACTTTTTCAACAACATCATCAAGCATCTCAAACACTTTGTCAGCAGTTTTAGAAATATGAGAAGTGTCTAGTGAATATAAAAACACGGTCCCTTTAGGACTATTGACCAAAAAATTACAAATGGAACGTCTCTTATTATCCGTCCACCCATCAGACATAATGGAACAACCCATCTTTTTCCATTCTTGTTTGAACTCTTCAAGCATGGCATGTGTATTCTTAACTTCCATATTCAAGTATTTTTCTCTAATCTCATGATAGGATGGAGGCTTAAACCCTTGGCCATATCTTCCAATAATCTCACACATCTTAATAAACTCAGGATTTTTTACACAATTAAAAGGAATGGCACTTGTGTAAAAAAAACGAGCTACTTGTTGGCAAGCTTCTTCCCTAATATCTTTCTTGAACATGTGATTAATGGTTGATTGTGAGCTACCTTGGCCACTGCTATGTTTTTTGGGAGCTCTCAATAAATTTAAGAGGTCTTGGGGATTTGAATGTCCTTGAGTGCCTAGAGTTTCCTCCTCACCAACATCAACCCATTGTTTTTTCCGTTTAGATGATGCACATTTGGATTCAATAACATGTTGTAACATTTGTGCTTTAACATCATCTGAAACACTAACACATGGTTCAACATCTATTCTTGTGCCAGCTAAATGATGTTTAAATCTATAGACTCCTCCACTATAAACTTTGCTACAATAACTACATTGAACTTTTTTACCATCCCCACTAACATCCTTCCCATGTTTCCACCCTATATCAGATCTATTACCCGGAAAATTCTTCCTTCCAGCAGCTACATTTTTTCCAATAGGGGCTGATGGAGCACTTGCACTTGAAGACATATTTTCTTTGATGTATGACAAAACAACAATATATAAGTTTATATCAGCTAAAGAGAAATCCAATAAAGCTAACCAAAACAAAGATGAATAAATGTAGAAAATAAATTCAAAGATAACATAATAAGTTTTATAATTTGTTCAAAATAATAATAGCTAACCAACTATATTACACCCCAGTCCAACATAATAACAATTTCATAATTTGTTCAAACTCATCTCCCTAGCACCATTTATATCCCTATTATACATTCCAAGAGCACTACCACTCCCTAGCACCATTTATATCCTTGTTCTTCAAATAACATTTGACTAGACAAAAAAGAAGGAAACATGAAAGAACCATCGTTGACATTTGTTTGACTAGAAAATGACAGATAAATACAAAGTTCTTTTAAAGCAATCAATTTATAAAGTGACACCATTATGCACTAAAACTAAATAATATCATTAGGTTCTTGCCAAATCAACCTTGGAGCAGAAATACAGTCACATTTTATAAAGATTTCCTTATTTTACTCTTTCTTACATGTAAAAGAGAAGAACAAATAACTACTTATTGAAGAAGATATTATATGCTAAAATGCACAAAATGGAACAGAAAAATCCTAATTCAAACAGAAAGAAAAAAGAACAAGCCTGAAATAGCAATAACATAGAGGATATCGATACAGAGAAGTGTGCAAAAAATTTCAGATAGTAAAACAATCTCATTTTCAATTCACCCTGCAAACTGTAAATTTGAATGATAAAAAAAATCAAGCAGATCAAAATGCTTTGGAAGTAACTTCAGCTTCACAGTTATGGAACCCACAGTGATTGAATGTGTGTGAAAATAACACAGAGAGAGAGAAAGAGTCTGTGAGAGAGAATGCCTTAAACTGAGAGTATTTGCTTCCCTTTCACGTACCAAAGGAGGAAATTGCAGCAGAACACAGCAATGAGTAGCAACCAGCAGTGAGCAGCCCTTTCACGTACCAGAGGAGGAAATTACAGCAGAACACAGCAGTGACAGCAACCAGCAGTGATCAGCCCTTTCACATACCAGAGGAAGAAATTACAGCAGAATACAGCAGTGAGCAGCAACCAGCAGTGAGCAGCCCTTTCACGTACCAGAGGAAGAAATTACAGCAGAATACAGCAGTGAGCAGCAACTAGCAATGAGCAGCCCTTTCACATACCAGAGGAAGAAATTGCAGCAGAATACAGCAGTGAGCAGCAACCAACAGTGAGCAACCCTTTCAAGTACCAGAGGAAGAAATTGCAGTAGAATACAACAGTGAGCAGCAACCAGCAATGAGCAGCAACCAGCAGTGAGCAGCCCTTTCACGTACCAGAGGAAGAAATTGCAGCAGAATACAGCAGTGAGCAGCAACCAGCAGTGAGCAGCCCTTTCACGTACCAGAGGAAGAAATTGCAGCAGAATATAGCAGTGAGCAGCAACCAACAATGAGCAGCAACCACTGAGCAACCAACAGCGAGCAGCGACCACCGAGCAACCAACAGCGAGCAATGACCACCGAGCAACCAACAGCAAACAGCAACTACCAAACAGCGAACTGGGAGGAGCAGATTAACAGAACCAGCACCGAGCACAGAGCACCGAGGAGTGAGTAGCAGCTGAGAGGAACAACACTGGAGAGCAGGCACAGCGAATCGTGACCACCGGCAATGACAGATCGACAAGAAGTTGAAAACAGAGGACTTAGGGCGTGATGAACAGTGACGAAGAAACACAAACGCAGCAGTAGCTTGGATTCTGTAACCTAGCGTGAAGGATTAAGGAAGCTTTGGTTTGGTTTGGTTGAAGTTGATTCATTTCACAGAGTTGGGCAGCACTGGGTCTGGAACTGTGGAGCAGGCTACAGCAACGTTGGGCTTCACTTCACTGCTGCTTAATGGGCTTATCACAGAGAGATTTTTTTTTTTTTGGGCTGCAAAGGTTAACTCGTTTGACTCGGTCAAACTCGCCGATTTTACCGAGTCAGTACGAGTTAGTGGCGAGTTTGACCGAGTCAATCCTGATTCCGATTCTAATTGCGATTTAACACGAAATTGCCATCTAGGATCGTAAAATCGACGATTCTAACGAGTTAAATCGCGAGTTTGACAACATTGATCATGGTGCTGTGCTTTATTACGCGATAGTGTAGTGAAGAATAGGTGCTCAATATTAAAACTTTAGCTATATATATATATATAGACACACACGAGAGTATGGAGTTAATATATATTAAAATTAGAGCATTACTTAAGTATATAAGTTAATACATCTTTATGAACTAGAATATTTATTCATCATCTGGGGTTCAGCTAATTGAGTATTCTTTCACGCTAGTGAGCAACTTCTTGTTTACATACATGCCAACCACCCCCCCCCCTCCCAAATCATTAAAAATTATATTAGACAGCATTTGATAATCAAGCGATATCCTACAGTTAAACTCATTTTGATCAGATTATCATTGACTTATAGTTTTTATTAAGATTATAAACTAATATTTTAAAAAAAAAATTCAATTTTTTAACGTTATTTATTATGTTTAGAAAAGGATCAAACTTCCGTATATTACCTTTCGACATTTATGTCAAAATAAGATACCAATTAATTGTGCCACAAATCTTCAAATGACTTATTGTCACTGTAATAATATTTTTGACAAATTACTGTGTACAAATCTTTCGATGACGTTATTTTAGCTAGTGATCTCAACATATATAAATAAGGTATTAATCCTCAGGTTAAAATATATGTATGGTGGGCTAGGAAAATACAATTTACAGCATATTTAATGGTCAGTGAGTAATTTCATGAGGTTATTTAAGATATTAGGTTAGAAATGGATCAGATTAGTTTAAGATAATGAATTTACCTCTTTTAATAGTTTTATAAGATAGACCGTACTAGATAGTGTGGTAAATCGACAAAATTTAAAGTTAACGGCGAAAATCAGTAAGTTATATGATATAAAAAAAAAGATGAAAATCGTTAAAAGTCGTTGTATTCTTATTTTTTTTTGTTCCTAATCGAACCAAAAACTTACCGAATTAGAACATCATCGCTTAGTCACCATCAGCATATATAATTGATTACTTTACTCCTTGATATATTCGTTTTAGTACCATGGATATGTATTAAGCTTTTGCACTGGACTGACAGAGAAGATAACAGTGATTATTTTACCCCTTTATTTTAATTAGTTAGAGAAGGATGTATTTGTTTGTATTGGAGTGAAAATAATACTAAATATATAACAACTCTACTTTGGTTTCACAGAATAGGTAGTTTTATTAAAATGGGGACATAAAACCGTTACGTGAAATTAGCAATTCAAATCCAAACAGAAGTACAAGGCACACAACACATAAGCCCGCATGCATTTTATTTATTATAGTGATTGATTTATATAGAGAGAAAGTTGCATGACGAAGCTGAGAAATGAATTATATATTCTTAGAAGGATAGATGGAGATGGTGTTGCATCTAGCTGTTGTTGTACCAGACTTGCTTCTGAAGATAGTCGATTACTTTCTGGTCCACCTGAAATGCCTTTGTGAGAACCTCAGGAGAGATGGGTGGCTTGGATCCGAACACAGCGTTTGCAACAGTGATAATTCCAGGGTTTTGGCTGCTGAGAGCAGCAATGGCCAAAGCATTGCCATGCCCCACATTGAGTTGGAAGTGAATGAGACCAAATGGGAATACAAACACATCCCCTGGGTACAGCACTTTGGCGAAGAGACGGTTATTATCCTGATTCGAACTCACAAATCCAGCCAACAGAGTCCCTTCTATCACTGTGAGCATCTCACTGCCTCGAGGGTGAATGTGAGGAGGGTTCAGACCCTTGGGTGCATAATCGATGCGAACAAGCGAGATGCCTAGAGTGTTGAGTCCTGGTATTTCGTTCACTGTCACGAGTGTCACTTTGGACCCCAGTGGATTCGCTGTGTTCCCCGGTGCCACATGGAAGAAGAAATCTTCCGCCTTCGCAAGCTTCGGATCTTGGCAGAATTTCCCATTCACGAATACTGCACGTGCATGCATGTATATATTTATTTTTATACGTATATCTATAACAACACAAACTAGTAAGTAATTAAGAGGGAGTGGAATTAGTCGTACTCATACCTCCATTTTTGGTATCATTGATAGCCACACAAAAATCTTGGAGAGGACTGGGGTCATAGGCAGAGGCAAAAGAGGATGCCAAACCCAACAAGCCAACGAGAACGTACACAACTTTCATGTTTTCTTTTTTCCTTTTGGATTCCTATATATGTATCAAGTGACTTGGGTGATGCTGCTTGGCAAGTGAAGGTTCGTATTTATAGGGAGGAGGCATTGAAATGGTATGCACTTTTAGTTGGAAGAAACTGACGAAAATTAATTTATGTATGAGATGATGGGTGAACCATTCTATAACAACTACACCTCGGTTTACCAAAAGTAAGACTTGGATGCTCCGCGTCAACGTCATGGCAAATGTTTCAATATTGCCTTGCCCAATAGGCAATATACCCACTTCTTATGAGTTTAGGTAAACTCGTAACGTAAACTTGTAAAAGTTTGTTTCGATTAATAAATAGTTATCAAAATATATAATTTTATAATTTAAATACTATATACTAAGGTTGTCAAACTCGTGAGTTTAAATAAAACTATTTGAAGAAGGTAAACTCATAACAGAATTGTAAGAATTTACCTATAATTATTAAAATATACAATTACATAGTTAAAATCAATATTTTTAAATTTAGACTAATAACTAAAACTACTGAATGCAATGATTAATAGTTTATTAGTTTGATTATAGTTGAATAAGTGATAATTAAATATAGATATTTTTTAAAATTTTATATGTTATAATTAAATGAGTTTGAATTATGTCCAATTGTAATGGTTAATTTTCATATTACAAAACTGTTTAAAAAATCAATATCTTAAAATATGACAATCATTAAGAGGCTTATGCTTCATACAACACGAAATTACTTTTTATATAACTTTGTTGACATATCTCTCTGTAATTACAATCAAACTATATATATATATATATATATATATATATATATTTATATATTGAAGCTTACTTTAATTCTATACAATTTTTTCGTTTAACATGTCTTTAATATTTTTAAGAAATTAAAATTTTCAAAAGCTACGAGGAAAGTATATACTATGTTTTAGTGGGTTACATTGAAAGAATAATAATTGTAAAATTGTAATGACCCAACAAATTTTAATTAGTGGATAATCACTTAGTGAGTGAATAATAAGAAAGGAGAAAATTTCAAGAAAATTTTACTAAGGTATAATATTTTCTAAGGTGAAAATATATCCTGAGATTGAAACTGACTTAGTGGTCAAGCTTCACTTGAATGGTTTGAGAGGTTAAGGGTACAAATCCTAACTTCCTCACTTCCCATGTTTTTTTAGGCGCTAACACTTGTCCCTGAATGCAAAATGACAAAATTGCCCCTGGTCATATAACACCTTCCCCAAGAGCTTGAAGCAATCAGCCAACAGAGAGGATTCTGACATCGTGTGTTCACTGGAGCTTCGAGTTCTCATTGTTGAAGTTATCCCTTTTCACCTGCACTATCATCGCCATCAAGTTGTTAGCCAGAAGTCGCCATTTTCCAGTGAGAAAAATCGCTGGTTTCATAGTTTGGAACACCGAAATCGCGAAACAAATTCAGCGTAAGTAAGCGATTTTCTTCGGTGTTTTTGTTATGGGTTTTGTTCCTAACATGAATTCCGGCCTTTCCCCTCTAATATCGTGCTCCATAACTTCTTAATTGTTTTAGATTTAGGCTACCTACGTTAGGGTTCCAAGAAGGAGACAAGACGTGATTTCGTCCAATTGAGCTCAAATTAGTGAGTGAATTGCAAAATTTCGATATGCCTTGCTAGTTTTTCATTAATTTCGGCCATTCCCTACTTTCAATTTCAAGAAATTCGAACTTAGGATGAAAAACCCCAATTTGGACATGAATTAGGGTTATTGAGGGACCAAACTAAACTCTTTGAATTTGAGGCTTCAATCAGTAGCATAAAGGTAGTAATTGGAATAATTATAAGTTATTGTTTGGATAGGAAAGATGAATTGATAATATTTCAGAAATTTGCTTGAATTTTTGCATTTATGGAAAGGCTATAGGAAGGTTAATGATGTATAAAGAGTCTACGGTAAATAATCTATAGTCTAAGCAAGTTGGAGAAATTTAATAATGGACATTGGAGTAAGAGAATGAATAGGAATTGATAAATTTATTATTACTTGGCTAAAGTGGAAATTCTTGTTGGGTTATATTATTGAGACCTTGCTTCCTTGTAGTGGTAAGTTTCTTAGGAGTAGAGAGACTCTTAAGTGGTAAATCACAATGTTATGAGGATATTAAGGTATTGATAAGGTGATTACTTGCGATACAAGTTTAATGCCATAATTGTTTAAGGGATGTGATAGAGAAATAATTCACTATCTGTTTCTGTTGGTATAGGAACTTCTTAGGGGTGAGACTATCACCCAAGTTAAGGAATTGGTTGCCTATTAGGGAACGGCATTTAGGTGTGCAGATAGCACTCTCAACTCTTTTTATGTATGTATATACTCCAATTTTCTTTATTAGGAAATGTTTTACAATTACCATTATGATTCTTATTAATTGGTATTGTTAAATCTTAGTAGATGGATTTTATTGAGGAGAATTATTTGATTACCTCATGTATGGTTTGATAAAGACCTTTGGGAAAATCTCATGCATATGGTTAAGTACAACCCCCATATAAAATAGTATTGAAATGCTAATTGATTTCATACATGCCTGTTTTATTTTCCTTAACTTTGGAATGACTAGTTAGGACACTGGCAGCAAACAACAGTTTTGTTAACCCTTGGTGCACCTTGGAAAAATACTCAGCTAGCAACGTTAATGAAGGTGCTAACCCCCATGTGACTATCATCACACGTGGACAGATGAATGATTAATTTTCGTGAGTTATGATTTCACGCTTGTTGGTTATTTACCCTTGAAGATTATATGTCCTCGCTTGTTGTGATTACCCTTGTGGGCTGTGTGCCACATCGGATATCTATAGACTAGTCCACGGTAGTCCTTTCCCTTAATAAATATTCAAGAATCTACTGTTTCTTTTCTTTTTATTTTATAAGGCATCTTAACTCGAGCAATAAACATGTTTTACAATGTGCATTAAATAGTTGGTTACTGTTATTTATAACTTAAATGTTATCTTAAACCATACAAATCATGATCATGCTTTTGATTGCAAATTATATATGTATATTGTTTACTGATATTAGGATGCCATCAGCTAGAAAATTTATTATCTCAAATGGTGAAGGTGGTGAGATTTCAGAGGGAGTGAGGGAATGACTGGAATCTCTTTGGGTGAGCTCGCTTAGATCTGTGGGGCTTAGCCTTTGTCATTTTGTTATACATGACATTTTTTTAGTTGTATATATTTAGTTTTGGGTAGCTATTCTTTTGTTCGCTTTTGCGATGTATTTTGACCACAGATGAGCCTTCCCTACTTTTGTATTTGGTGTATGTAGTTTTGGTTCACTCTGGTGAGAGTGGAGCTTTCTTTATGTATATTTGCTTATCTGGCAGGATTTTGTAGTAATTTCGAAATGTCTTATTTACTGGGTAGGCTCTGTAAAATTTCTATAAAACTCCTTATGTTGTATAAACTGCATACCTTTATAAAAAGTCAAGGTTTACTTTGAATATGGTGCAAGATTGAAAAATGTTGGTATGATTTATTTCCATCTAGTGTAGGCTTGTAGGTTCAAGAATTTCCTCGTGTCCTGTGCCGATCTCACTTAAGAGTTATGGGGTGTGACAAAAATCTTAATACACAATCTGTGGAGTCAGGAATATTAATAGTGTACATTAGTTAACCTACTCCGGAAAGTTGATAATGTAATTGATTGTTCTAAAAAATAAAAGATAATTTGTCTCTGTGGTTACATTAACTAGTTTTTCAGTTGGCTGGTTTCAGTTTTACTTTGCTTCAGACAATTTCATGAATCAAGTATTATTATCATCATACTAAGAAAATATGTAGTTCTTAACTTCATTTGGAATCGATTAATGTAATTTTGTATCATATTATAGTGTGTCTATTGCTAGGAGGATCATGATAAAATGTTCAATGATGTTGAAGGGATCATCAGGAGGCAAATCAATGTGTGGAATTAATTAATTGTATTAATAATTTAATCAAATTTATGACAAGGTTTAACAATATTTGTGTTACCTAATTGCTTATTTATGTTTTTAGCTAGGATGAAGATGTAACTTGGCTTGGATGATACTTTCTTAACTTTCTTGCTTAATACAAGTTTTTATTTCTATTGATTGAGTGTTTATCATGGTTTTAATGTTTTCTTTGTCTTAACCACTCATAGGTTGATTTCAGGTTCATGTATAGAATTGAGAAATTTATATGAGCTTGCTCATATAGTAGACTCCATAATTTGACTTTATCAAGGATCAGATGATGTTGATTGTGTGGTTTTTTTTATAGAATTTCATTGTTCTTTTGTAAAGTCCTTCTTAATTAGGATTTGTCTAAGAGATTGAAAAATCTCATTTAGTTAAAAGAGTACTAACATTTTAAGGGATTAATTGTTAGTTTTTTTGGAAACTCAACCATCAATTATGGGATAGAGTTTGATTTAGTAAGAATTCTAGAATACATTAGTAGGTCAAATGAAGTTGGATCCCTAACCTCTTTTAAATATTTGTGTTTCTTCATACTTTTAATTGCTATAGTTAAAAATCCAAAAATACAAACTAATTGCTTTTTATTATTAGTGTTTCTTTTTAATTGCATTGAACTTACTTTAATCCCAATTTTTAATAGTTTAGATAGTATCAAATTAGTGAAATTGGTAATTGGTAAACAAAATCTTCGTGAGACAATACCCTTTTAACTCTATATTACTTGGTGTGATTTGGTATATTTGCCAAGAAGACATCACTTGGTTCTTGGAACGCCTACGTACATGCGATTATGAGATAGATAGAAATGGGCGACGGTCTTTTAGAGTTGTAATGTTGTATTAAATCATAATCCGATCAGAAAAAGGTACGTTCATCTCAAAATTTGAAGAAATAAAAGGAAACAAAACAAGGGTACACAACCTGGCATGCAGTTCATTTAGTTTTATACAGTAATTCCTTGGAGCTAGAAGACGAAACTAAACAAATCAAATGATGTAAAATTGCTTCTGAAAACAATGTCCTAGTTTCATGTCCGCTTGAAAATCTTTTGTGAGCAATGTTGGACAGTGACATTGAGTTGGAAGTGAATGAGAATGATTGGGAACAAAAGCACATATCCACAAAGAGAGGATTATGATGAAATTCTCATTGTAGAAACCCGTAGAAATCCATAATACTAGATGCTATCTCTCTATAATATGACCAAAAAATAATATAAGAGTGTACAGGAAGATCCAAATTCATCAAAACCTTGGATGTAAAATCAATGCTTAGTCCATTGGGTTTAGAAGTGTTGTTTCACAGTTATTTCCCATTCACAAATACTGCATAATTGATTTACTAGTTTAGTTTGTTAATTTGTTATCCAAATTCCAAATCAAAGAAAAACAAGCCAGCTTTAATGACCTGTATTTATTTATAATAAGTAAAGATTGTACCAAAGTAGAAAATTTTTTTTCATTTACAAATACTGCAAAATTAATTTATTTAGAAGCTAGTTTGTTGAATTGTTATCCAAATCCCAAATCAAAAGAAAAACAAAGAAGGCAGCTAGGAAGTAGACAGTTTTCATGACATGTTATAATTATCTCCAATAAGTAAGGATTGTACCGAAGCAGAATTATTTCCCATTCACAAATACTGCAAAATTAATTAATTTATTTGTTTAGTTGATATAAAATTTCAGAGATTGCGATAAGACAGAAAACTCATCTGAAGAGATCCCAATGTAGCTCTATATAATTAATAAAAAAAGGTTAATAGAGATTAACAAAACTGCAACATCAAAATCTATGCACACACACAGGGAGAGAGAGAGAGAGAGAGAGAGAGAGAGAGAGAGAGAGAGAGAGAGAGAGAGAGAGAGAGAGGGAGAAATTACTCAACAGTCATTAAAGAAATTATGAGTCAAAAATACAATAAATAAATTTCATTGGTTATTCTCATGAATAAAATAATTAATTTCTATTCATTTAAAAATAATTCAATATCTTAAATCAATTAATAACTAAATTATAAACATGTTCAAAAATTCCTTTTCACCCTTAGCTAATAATTTAATAGGATAATACTTATAGGTTTTAGACTGTACATTAGAATCTCTATCAAATAGACTTTTAGATAATTTAATCTATTATTGATGGTCCAAAATAATTAAATTAACTCAGATCCAATTTATTTTTGTTTAAGGCCAAAGACTAATTGTTTAATTATTAACTCAAGAAAATTGTACAAATAATAAATTAATGTTAATTCATAAAAAATTATTTAAAAAATTTCTTGCTTGAATAACATTAATCAATTATTAGTACTGTAAATTAAATAAATAAATTTCAACAAGAATTAAGAAACCAATATATATTAAATCATACTAAGTTAAGAAATGAAACAACACAAAATAATTAAATGTGATAGAAAAACAAATGATATTAAGATAATCATAAATACATATTTAATATGTACAAAATTAATATTCTCAAGAGGTTTTATTATATCAAAAAAGCCATTTCAGGACTCATTTCGGACTCTCCCTAAATGAAGGATAAATATTGCAAAATTAATTTATTAATTAGTTTAGTTTGTTAAATTGTTATCAATTCCAAATCAAAAGAAAAACGACAAGGCAGCTAGCTAGGAAGTACACAGCTTTCAGGACATGTTGTATTTATCAATAATAAGTCAGGATTGTACCAAAGCAGAATCATTTTCCATGAATTCATGCTGCAAAATTAATTCATTAGTTCGGTTTGTGAATTTGTTGTCCAAATTCCTAATCAAAGAAAAACGACAAGGCAGCGAATGACATGTTATATTTATTCAGGATAAGGAGTTTGTTGTGACTTGTGAGTGTAATGATTGTGTGCGTGTGTGCAGTGCACATGTTGAGAAGCCATTGAAGTGCTTGACTTGCAGGAAGCAAATTAACACATGGTGTATATAGTCTTCTCCTGCAACTCTTCTTCATTGGTTGGATGAAACCTTATATAATTTTTAACAACTACGTTATACATATGCATCTTTTTCCAAATATATATCTGACTCCATGACCCTTTCTTTGTATTATTCCGCTGAGAGTATTGCATATTTAATTCTTTTTTTTAAACTTTCTTCTTCTTACGTTGCCGGGTCTATTAACTTTAGAGTGAATCTATATATATGTACGATGGAATGAGTGGTTGAAATGGTCTTGGTGCTGTGCTTTATTACGCGATAGTGTAGTGAAGAATAGGTACTTAATATTAAAACTTTAGCTATATATATATAGACACACACGAGAGTATGGAGTTAATAAATAAATATATTTTAAAATCAGAACATTAATTTAGTATATAAGTTAAAACATCTTTATGAACTAGAATATTTATTCATCATCTGGGGTTCAGCTAATTGAGTATTCTTTCACGCTAGTGAGCAACTTCTTGTTTACATATATGCCAACCCCCCCCCCCCCCTACCAAATCATTAAAAATTATATTAGATAGCTCTATTTAATAAGCAAACGATATCCTACAATTAAACCCATTTTGATCAGATTATCATTGACATATTATCGTAACCGACCTTTTGGCAGAATAAAATAAAAAGTAATTTAAATTGATTCCCAAAAACGAGTCTCGAAAATCAATTTATTTGGAATCGCCACCAAAATTTTTAATGGAAAACTTTGGAAAACCCATTTAAATAAAAAGAAAAAGGCAACATGGTCTGCGAAATCAGAGATGAGTTCGGGAGTCTGTTTGAGTGTGGGGAAGGTGTTAGACACCCCACAACACCCGTCCATGAGGACGGTTACCTTAAACCAGTCAGCTGAAATAGAATATGGCTTTTAAATTTACCTCAGTTACCCTTTTTATCAACATGCAAGCCTGTTAAACAGAGGAGACAAAACGACAAGAATGAAAGCAAATAGATGGATATTTACAAAGGACGGACTTGACCTAGGATAAGAGCCTAGGGCCTACGTATTTATTGGTTGATTATTTGTAAATTTTGTGATGAGAGTAAGAGAGTTTAAATTAAACAGATTTCCATAAACAAAACGAAATTGATATTTGGTTTGTGTGTCTTGATTTACGATAATTTGATTAATCTGGTTCTCTGGATCTCTCCATTTTTATTTTTAATTTTTTTATTTATTTTTGGAATTTTAATCCTTATTTTGAAATTTAAATGGCAATATTATAAAGAGTGAATTTGATCATTTTGTAAAACAAATTTAATTAACATATTTATTTTTGAGTTATTATCATTATTGTTACTATTATTCTAAAACAATTACGTATCGATTTTTAAGGTTCATGGAGATTAAAATCCCACCGACCACAAGTATTCGAGGAGAATTATATTCTCACTCGATAATTTTTCAAATGATGGAGGACATTAAAGCGTTTATTTTTGTATTATTCTTATTATTATATTTTTTCCCTTACCAAAAAACACATACATATTGATTTTCGGGATCTAAAAAAAGGTTAAAATCTCATATAATCCCATGCAATCGAGGAGAACAATATTCTCACACGATAATTTCGTAAATAAAGGAAGTTATTTAATTGAAGCAAATATTTAGTTATATATTTTATTCTTATTTATTTATTTATTTATTTATTTATTTTTAAACCAATGTGTACCAAATTCAAGGGTTTGAGGAGATTGAAATCTCACATAATCCCATACAATTGAGGAGAGCAAAATTCTCACGTAATAATTTCATAAAAATATTTAATTTAAGATCAATATTTAATTATTATTTATATTATTTATTTATTTATTTATTACAACAAATGTGTACTAATTTTAAGGATCTAAGGAGATTAAAATCTCACATGATCCCATGCAATCGAGGAGGATAAAATCCTCACACGATAATTTCATAAATAATGGAAAATTATTTAATTAAAGTAAATATTTAATTATTATTATTTTTACAACAAATGTATGCTAGTTTTTGGGGATCCAAGGAGATTAAAATCTCACATAATCCCAAGCACTCGAGGAGAATAATATTCTCACACGATGATGACGTAGCTTTATTTTCATATATTTATTTTAAAACAAAGTTTAAAATTGGAAATATTTAAGCCAAGATCAATTCTCCTAAACCTATGAGAACCTGAGTCCCACATGACACTTTTATTTAATTAAATTTTATAAAGACCCCAACTTAATCATTTTGTAAATAATTTAATTTTTATATTCATTTTTTTTGAATTATTATTATTTACTTATTTGTTATTTTTAATATTTATTTATTATTATTATTATTTTAACAAGTATGTACTAAATTTTGGGGTCTAAAGAGATTAAAATCTCACACGACCCCAAGCACTTGAGGAGAATAATGTTCTCACACAATGATGATATAGCTTAAAACCTTGTTTGTAAAGCCGAAATCAATTCCACATCCACATTGACATGAAAAAACATGACAATAAGAATAATGAAAAATGACAAAAATAAATTAAAACAAAAAATAAGCAAATAAACACAATGTTATCTGAAGCAAAACGCATGAACAGTGTCAACCATGCATAACAACTTCCACCATGCAGTCATACCTCATGTGCTTCTTCTTCAGCGATATTTTCTTGCTCAGATGAAAGGTTGTTTTCCTTCCTCGGTTGATGCCTTGCTCACAGCTCTCTAACACGGTCCCCAAACCTCTGCTTTCTTGGCTAGAAAACAGAGGCCAAATGTTTCTCTTCAACTTAACACCTTCCTTTCTTCCTTCCTTCTTCTTCTTCCTCTTGATACCTTTCCCTCTTCCTTCCTTTCTTTTCCTCTTCTTCTCAATGTTTCTGTTGTCTTCTCAGCTCCTCACACACCTTCAGTTTTTTTTTTCAACACCTCTCCTCAGTTGCATCTCCCTGGATGGCCTCCATTTTCAGCGTTTTATTCTTCCACTCCTCCTCTGTTCAGCTCTGTTTTTTTGTGCTCAAAACAGAGAATTTCTTCTTCCTCACGAAGCCCCTAAACTTCCTCTGCTTTGGATCATTCAAACAGAGGTGAACAGAAAGACAACTTGGTGTGTCCGTGGAACCTCTGCGTTAGCAGCTTTTTTCAGTCCGTGGCTCCTCTGCTCAACACATTGCTTTCCCTCTCTTCTACACTTCTTTGTCTCTCTTCTTCTTCCTCATCCAACCACGGTTTCAAGGCCCAGCAGCACCTATCTTCCTTCAGCTCTCCAACATGGTCCAGCAGTGTTTTTCAGCCTCTCTCTCTCTCCCCCCTCTACTCGTCTCGGGTTTCTCTCCCTTCTCCTCCAGCCACACTTTCTTTTTTCAGCAGTCCCTCCTCCCTTTTTTTTTTCTCTTCTTTTCTCTCCTCTTCTCTCCCTCTTCTCCAACCAAGGTTCTTTCTCTCAACCACGTTGCTCCTCTCCTTCTTCTCCAGCCAAGGTCCCTTCAATTTATGCTCCAGCCCACCTCCTTTTTAGCTATGGTCTCCCCTCTTTTCTTGTTTTTTTTTGAAACCACCAGCTGCCTCCTTTCTCTGCTCACGGTTTCCTCCTCTTTTCTGCTTTTTCTGCAATTTCCATCTGCTCCACTCTCTGCTCCAGCCAACCTCTCCCCTTTTTCTGCACAAGCTACTCCACTTTCTGCTCTCCTCTAAAACAACCAGCTCCTTCTTGCTTTTCTGCCTTCCTTGTCCTTTTGTTCCTTAGTAATGTGTGTGTGTACATGAGTGTATGCATGTGGGAATGGGAGTGCATGTATGTAAGCAAGTGGGAGTGTGTGAGTGTGAGCAAGTGAGAGTGTATGAGTGTGAGCGTGTGTGAGAGCAAGTGAGCAAGTGAGAGTGTGTGAGTGTGTGAGAGCAAGTGAACAAGTTTTGCAATTTTATTTTAATTAGGTGGTCTTTTCCTCCTTTTTGTATTTAGACAAATTTATTAACCTTATTCATTTTATTTCTTTACAAGATGATTATCATGTCTCTTCTTCAAACATATATTTTGAATTTTTCCTTTAAATATTTTTTTTTATATTTGGTTTTTTCCATATTACTTCTATTTTTTTGCTTTTTTGCACTTTTGTTTTAATTAATTAATTTTTGAATTTTTAATTTTGTTTATTATCATTACTATAATTATTATTATTGTTACTTTAGGTGGGGTGTTCACACATATAGTTTTTATTAAGATTATAAACTAATATTTTAAAAAAAATTCAATATTTTAACGTTATTTATTATGTTTAGAAAAGGATCAAGCATCAGTAGATTACCTTTTGACATTTATGTCAAAATACGATACCAATTAATTGTGCCACAAATCTTCAAATAACTTTTTCTCACTGTTCTAATATTTTTGACAAATTAATGGGTATAAATCATTCGATGACGATATTTTAGCTAGTGATCTCAACATATATAAATAAGGTATTAATCCTCAGGTTAAAATATATGTTTGGTGGGCTAGGAAAATACAATTTACAGCATATTTAATGGTCAATTGGGATTTTGTAAGTGAGTAATTTCGTGTGGTTATTTAAGATACTAGGTTAGAAATGGATCAGATTCGTTTAAGATAATGGATTTACCCCTTTTAATAGTTTTATAAGGTAGACTGTACTGGATAGTGTGGTAAATGGACCAAATTTGAAGTCAACGGTGAAAATCAGTAAGTTATATAATAAAGAGGAAAGAAGAAAATCGCTAAAAGTGGTTGTACTATATATATGTGTATATATATATATATATATTCTTCCTAATCCGACCAAAAACTAACCGAATTAGAACATCATCGCTTAGTCACCATCAGCATATATAATTGATTACTTTACTCCTTGATATATTCGTTTTAGTACCATGGATATGTATTAAGCTTTTGCACTGGACTGACAGAGAAGATAACAGTGATTATTTTAGCCATTTATTTTAATTAATTAGAGAAGGATGTATTTGTTTGTATTGGAGTGAAAATAATACTAATTACTAAATATATAACAACTCTACTTTGGTTTCACAGAATAGGTAGTTTTATTAAAATGGGGACATAATACCGTTACATGAAATTAGCAATTCAAATCCAAACAGAAGTACAAGGCACACAACACATAAGCCCGCATGCATTTTATTTATTACAGCGATTGATTTATATAGAGAGAAAGTTGCATGACGAAGCTGAGAAATGAATTGTATATTCTTAGAAGGATAGATGGAGCGGGTGTTGCGTCTAGCTGTTGTTGTACCAGAATTGCTTCTGAAGATAGTCGATTACTTTCTGGTCCACCTGAAATGCCTTTGTGAGAACCTCAGGAGAGATGGGTGGCTTGGATCCGAACACAGCGTTTGCAATAGTGATAACTCCAGGGTTTTGGCTGCTGAGAGCAGCAATGGCCAAAGCATTGCCATGCCCCACATTGAGTTGGAAGTGAATGAGACCAAATGGGAACACGAACACATCCCCTGGGTACAGCACTTTGGTGAAGAGACGGTTATTATCCTGATTCGAACTCACAAATCCAACCAACAGTTGCCCTTCTATCACTATGACGATCTCAGTGCCTCGAGGGTGAGTGTGAGGAGGGTTCAGACCCTTGGGTGCAAAATCGATGCGAGCAAGAGAGATGCCTAGAGTGTTGAGTCCTAGTATTTCGTTCACTGTCACGGGTGTCACTTTGGACCCCAGTGGGTTCGCTGTGTTCCCCGGTGCCACATGGAAGAAGAAATCTTCGGCCTTCGCAAGCTTCGGGTCTTGGCAGAATTTCCCATTCACGAATACTGCACGTGCATGCATGCATATATTTATTTTTATACATATATATATATATATATAACAACACAAACTAGTAAGTAATTAAGAGGGAGTAGAGTTAGTCGTACTCATACCTCCATTTTTGGTATCATTGATAGCCACACAAAAATCTTGGAGAGGGCTGGGATCATAGGCAGAGGCAAAAGAGGATGCCAAACCCAACAAGGCAACGAGCACGTACACAGCTTTCATGTTTTCTTTTTTCCTTTTGGATTCCTATATATGTATCAAGTGACTTGGGTGATGCTGCATGGCAAGTGAAGGTTCGTATTTATGGGGAGGAGGCATTGAAATGGTATGCACTTTTAGTTGGAAGAAACTGAAGAAAATTAAATTATAAGGGGGAATTAATTTATGTATTAGATGATGGGCGAACCATTCTATAGCAACTACACCTCGGTTTTTCCAAAAATAAGACTTGGATGCTCCACATCAACGTCATGGCAAATGTTTCAATATTTCCTCGCCCAATAGGCAATATACCCACTTCTTCCACTTACTTGAATTTTCTAGTTTTATAACGGGAACGAGAGGAAGGATACATATCATTTGAATTTAAGATACGAGAGTTGTTAGTTTTAATATTCCAGTGGACTCCGTCTCCCTTCTTTACTCTCTAGACCTCCAAGCTACAGAGAGACCATTATTACAGCTTTGAACCAAATGCCAATACTTGTTCTTCCTTCTCATCCAAACGTCAATTTTTTTTTTTTTCTTGACATCTACATCGATCTTATGGTCTTAACATACTTCCACTCACACGTCAAGAAGAGTGGTTGGAGGGTGGACGAAATCCTTTATGCAACTCAGTCAGATTCTGATCTAATAATAAACAATATATATAAATCCACACCAGTACTGATAGTCATAAATAAAAAGAAAAAAGGGAGTGCAAGACTGAACCAGATTAATCTCAAGCCATCCAGATCGACCAAGACTCTGATTGCCACTATACTCGCATCCTTTAATAAATTGGTTTCTTCAGCTATCGTATATACAAGATTTTCATAATATTCATGTGCGACGTATCTTCGCAAATTTCCACAAGCTTTTATAATTAGGAGCATTGAACGATTCGTTGCAGAGAAACATTTAATATGAGATGAAGAAATTAAAGGGAAGCAGATGAACAGGTCAGTCTTATCGTGAAAAGAAGAGTGGTTAGAAGGTTGCCAATTTAAAATTTTCCACGATGGGGGTGATATCATATGTATGAATCTGAGTGAGGTTGGAGTATCCGGTGGAATAATTTTGATTCTCTTAATTACAATCACAAAATCATATTAAGCGTCATTATCTCTTTGGACGCAACACACATAGCTAAATCCTAGTATATATCCCACCCGTTGCAATCGGTGCCCATGTTTCATAATGGTTGGCAAAGAGTATTTGCCTTATCCACATTTCTCTTTTTCCTTTCTTTTGTAAACAGGTGTTGTCTTTCGATTATTATAATACTACCCGACATTTTTTTACGTGGGTTTCATGAAAAAAGAATTCATCTGTAGTTTTTATTTTTTTTATTTTGATATTAAGTTCTTAAATGAAAACATGACAAATTTATATAATTTTTTAATAAAAATATTATAAGTATATGTTAGAATATCGTATAATATCTAGAGAACAAGTCTGTTAAGATATTATATTGTGTACACCCATAAGGGGTGCTCATTAAATAAGGATAAAATAGTAATTATAAGAATTACTACTAAACCCTAACCCTAGCTAGCCTTCTATAAATAGGGCTAGACTAGTGTACGTTGAGAACAACTCATTAAAGAGTGAAACTTGAGATGCTTTGAGTAAAATACTTGTGAGTATTCTGCAGTCGCATTAGAGAGGGGATTTAGGTTATAAAAACCCGAGATACACCCAATACACTGTGGGTATCTCATTCGATCAGTGATCCCAACCAGAAATCAATAAACTTCCGCAATTAGGAGATCAATGTAAGTCTCTTACCTGAAACTCTTTGAATACATTTATATATCTTTGTTCATTTATTCCTTTCATTGGTATCAGAGCCCTTAGGCTGGTTTTCTTATCATTAATATATTTTATTGGGATCAATATTTTCATTTGGGGCTATTTTAATTTAAATAAAAAAAAAAAAATCGAACTGCACTGTGAGCCTTCTCCCTTAAGATTACTCACTACCGCCGGCAACACTCCCAGACTACAGGGAACCGCCGGTGAACACGTCGCCGGCACCCTTGAAAGAGGAACGAGGAGGGCAAGCCCGAAAACGAGCTCCGAAACACATCCCTCCAAGAACTTATACCGACGGTTTCGTTGCTGCAGTCAATGCCGGCCACCTCGCCAGCAGGTGCCGCGTCGCCGACACCCATGAGTGGGCGACCGGCAAGCTACAGTAACGTGGCGAGGAGTAGCGACGAGGATGGATGCAGGAAGAAGAAGAAGATCTACGGTTTTTTTTTTTTAATTCAAACAAAAAATTTCAAAAAAAATTGAAAACTCAAAAACCAAAAAAAAAAAACAAATTCTGAAATTTTGAAAATAAAAGATATTTTCAAAAATTCCAAATTTTTCTTGAAATCCTATTTTTTAATGGGCTTATAAAATTTAATTTGGGCTCATTACCAAAATGATTTTGGGTTTTCAATTTTTTTTCAACCTATTAAAAGAGTTTTTTTGGCTAATTTTAAAAGTTAGGCCTTATATTTTAATTAGGCATGTGGCCTATCCAAAATAATTTGAGGCCTAATCCCTAAATCCTCAATTAATGAACATTTATAAATGTTCAAAAAATATAAATTGTGTATTTATATTTTAGCCCCAAATAAAAGCAATTAATTTTTTATGAAAAATTAATTAATCCCAATAAATATAAATTCCAAGTAATATATGATTACTTATTATTATGTTAATTAGTTTAACATTCTTTTAAATTTTCTTCCAATAGAAAATTTAGACATATAATGTTAATTAGTTTAACATGTTTATTTAATAAATGTTAATTAGTTTAGCATTATATAATTAATTTATTAATGTGATGATTAGTTTAACATGTTAATTAACGAATGTTAATCTATTTAGCATTTGAAAAATCATGATATACAATTTGTTTGTATCATGATTAGGACACTTTGTTGTGGTATGATTTTGTTGATTTACACCTTGCATACAACCTTAGGACGATAATTGGCACTTCGTGCTCTTTCGACTTCGGGTTATGCATGGGTTAATTAGCTTAATCATACAATACTTAGTGTCACAATTTGTAAGCATGGTGAACATTAAATTTTGTGTGTTTTTAATTATCTGATCCTGATTTAAGTTTGTCTTTCTTTTTATGTAAAGAATAACTACGGTTTCCAAAAGTATTGTCGCTGAGCTCAACAAAGGGTTGAAGCTAAACGATGACAATTATAAGATTTGGAGTATGAAAGTCCAGTATCTCTTGGAAGAATAAGAGGCTCTTGAGGCTCTCAACAATGTCATGGAAGAGCCAAAAGATGGAAACATGGCCCAATATAGGCGGGACCGTAAAGCTTATGACGCTTAGTAGAAAAAGAATTCCACTGTTCGCATTACATTGTTGAGCACTATGGATGATGACATCCTAAGAAGTTTAGGGACCACTAAAGCACTATGAGGCTTTGGAATGCTCTGAGAACGAGGTTCGGAACAACATCTGTATCCAGATTGCATTCTCTAATGATTAAATTTGACTCATATAAGAAACGCCCATAACATTAAATGAGGAAACATTTGAGACTGATGTCAAATATGATCGCTAAGCTGAAAGATGCTGGAAATGTCTTAACAGACAAGTGGCAGATCCAAGTAGTCATTCGCTCGTTGCCTAGTTCGTGGGAGCATATGAAGATGCATCTCACTTACAATGACATAATTACGACTTTGGAAGATGTCTGGAGACACCTCAAACTCGAGGAAGAAAGGCTTAAATCAACCAAGCCAATACCTGAGTTGCACATGGCAACTTCAGGTGAAAGACGTGGTTCAAAGAGAAAAAACTGGGGAAAGAACAAAGAACTAGGCCAACCTAAGAAAAAGCTAAAGACCAATCAACAAGGCAAAATGAAGCAGCGAAAAGTCAATAAGGCAAATGTTAAATGCTTCAATTACCAAAAGAAGGGACACTATGCGAATGATTACCCTGAGCCTTTCAAAAAGGCAAACTACACTGCTTATGCTGGTGAACTTTGTGTTTTTAGCTCAATTATGCTTACTGAATCTTGTCCTGTGTGGATTGTAGACTCAAGAGCCACAAACCACATAGCGCATGACCGTGATGCCTTTGTTGACTTTCGGCGAGTTCTCAATGGAGTATTTTGGATATATGTGGGCAACAACACTAAAGTTGCTGTCCAAGGGATCGGAACATGCAAGTTAGTCCTGCGTAGTGGTCGAGACCTAATCATACATGATGTCCTTTATGCATCTCAAATTCGTCGGAATATTATTTCAGTTTTAGTTTTACTTTGGCTAGGCTTTCAGTTGAATTTCCATGACAATTGTGTTAAATTGAGTAATGACTCAGTATTTTTTGGTTTTGGTTATGTAACTGGAGGTTTTATTTGTATGGATTTGGATGACGAATCTTATATTAATAATAATGTCAGTTTTTTCATGTTTGCCTCCACGCATGATTATGATCACAATGTAAATATATGACATGCTAAACTTGGTCATATTGGCTAACAAAGAATGCAACGGTTAGCAAAAGAAGGTTTGCTTCCCGGCATTGAACGTGTAGATTTGTCTACTTGTGAATCTTGTCTAGCTGGAAAATCTATAAGAAAACCCTTTGGTAAAGCAACCAGAGCCAACTTTCCACTATAATTAGTTCATTCTGACATTTGTGGGCCTATGAATGTCAAGGTCTGGCACGAAGCGAATTATTTTATCACATTCATTTTATGATTATACTCATTTCGGTTATGTCTATTTGATTTTTTATAAGTCAGAAGCATTGAGTTGCTTTAAAAACTATATGAACTTAATAGAAAATTAATTAGATAAGAAGATTAAGGCTCTTCGAACCGATCGAGGCCGAGAATATTTATCGGTTCAATTCAATGAATTATGTGATGAAAAAGGGATAATTTATCAGTAGACTATTTCGAGTACTCCACAGTAAAATGGTGTTGCGGAAAGAAGGAATAGAATGCTCCTTGAGATGGTTAGGTTTATGATGGCACAAGCTAATTTGTCAATCACCTATTGGGGTGATGCATTGATGTCTGCAGCCTACGTACTTAATCATGTGCCTACGAAATCAGTTACAACCACTCCATATGAGTTATGAACTGGGCGAAAGCCTAACCTAAGTGTTTTGAAACATTGGGGATATGTTACTTATACACATGATTCCTCTTACAAGTATAGGAAATTAGGCCCGAGAGGAAAGAAGAGTATCTTCATTAGATACTCAGAAACCTCAAAAGGTTATGTGTTTATAGGTTAGCAAGACAGTGGGAGCATGATTGAATTTGAATATAGAGATGTCACATTCTTAGAGAATGAATATCCTAATAAGAGTGAGGTAGGTAAAGACCTATCCTTATTTGAGATAGAGGATCTGACTACACTAGGTCCACTTTATTCGAGTGGGAGGATTATAGCAGATGATGAATTAATTTCTCATCAGCAACCTTCTTCATCATTTGATGCGAATGAAAGTGTTCTTGAGCTAGTTGCTCCAAGTGGGAGTGACCAAATTGAACTCATTCCAAGTGGGAGTGAGACCAACATTCTAGATCCGAGTGAGAGCAATATTGATCCAAATGGGAACAATGAAACAAGATTTAATGAATTACAACTGAGACGTGGTTCACGTAAAAAGACTCCCCATTGTCGATATGAGATTGAAAGTGGTGAACTTTTTACAATGCTCCTGCAAAATGAAGATAAGCCAAGAAATTTGAAAGAGGCTCTCTTAACCCCTTCTAAAGATAAATGGACTAAAGCTATGGAAGAGGAAATGGAGTCTATGAAAATCAACAATGTTTGGGAACTTGTTAATCTTTCAAGGGGACGCAAGGCTATTGGGAACAAGTGGGTTCTTAAAATCAAGAAAAGAATCGATGGCACGATTGAAAAATTTAAGGCTCGACTAGTAGCAAAGGGATATACACAGCAGGAAGGAATTGACTATGAGGAGACCTTTTCTCCTCTTGTACAATTTACCTCTATCCGCTTACTTCTAGCTATAGTGGCTTGTCTAGATCTTCAATTACATCATATAGATGTAAAAACTACCTTTCTCAATGGAGAATTAAATGAAGAGATTTATATGGAACAACCTGAGGGTTTCATTAAACAGGGCCAAGAAGAAAATGTTTGTAGACTTTTGAAGTCTATCTATGACCTTAAACAATCTTCCAGGCAGTGGTATATTTGTTTTCGCAATACAGTCATCTCTAGTGGTTTCACTATTATGAGTGAAGACAATTGTGTATATACCAAGAGATCTAAAGACAAATATGTGATTATAACATTATATGTTGATGACATACTCGTAATGAGAAATGATATAGAGCTTATCAATGAGGTAAAGACCTAGTTGTCATCTCGCTTTGAGATGAGATATAGGTGAAGCTACATTCATTATTGGATTTAAGATTTCAAGAAATCGTTTTAAGAAACATTTGTATCTCTCGCAAGAGAATTACATCAAAAAGGTTTTGGAACGTTTTAGTATGGAAAGTTGTAACCCTGCAGACACTCCTATCAGCACAAGTCGAACCTTGAGCACCAAAATACATCCTAAGACTACCATGGAAATAGAGCGTATGAGCTGAAATCCATATAGGAATGTGATCGATTGTCTAATGTATGTTATGATATGTACTAGACTTGATATCTGTCAAGCAGTTGGCTTAGTAAGTAGATATCAAACCAACCTAGGTCCTAAATATTAGGAAGCTGTTAAAAAGATCTTAAGATATCCGAAGGGGACTGCCGATTATGCACTCTGCTATCAAGGCAGCAGATATCTACTATTAGAAGGATACACTGATGCTGATCATGAAGGAAACTTAAATGAGTGAAAGTCTACCTTATGATACGTTTTCTTACTTAGTGATGGCGCCATATCATGGAGTAGTAAGAAACAATCCCATGTATCCTTGTCTATGATGGAGGCAGAGTTTGTGGCCTTATCTTCAGCATCCTAGGAGGCTATTTAGTTGAAGAGATTCTTAGATCAATTGTTGTGTAAAGCAGAAAACATTAAATCAGTGTTAGTGTACTGTGACAATGAGGTTGCAATTACATACACCAAGGATCCAAAGTACCATTGCAAAACTAAACACATAGATATCAAATATCACTATGTGAAGGACATGTTGCACGCAAGACTGTGAACGTGAAGTATGTGTCTACGCATAAGGTGCTGGCAGATCCGCTAACCAAGCTAATTTCTAGAGATATGTTTATGAGACACACTAGGTCTTTAGGATTGCGTAGACTTTAGCATCTTCATTTGTATTTTTTATTTTTCCATTGTTCATAGACAAAGATGTATTGATGTTCTTTAATAAATCAATAAAGTTTGATTTCCATACTTACATGTCTCTATTTGAATGTTGCGTACATTCTTATTTATTATTGAGTATGTCAGGTAGACAAAAGGGTTAGTCTTCTCACACAGGTAACCGCCTCAGTGTCTTTATGACATTAGTGAGACAAGATTTTAAGAGAAATTATCAATAAGATAATTTGTGAGCAATTAAACTTAAAATCATATAAGTCGCTTGATTGATGACATATGGTCATTAAAAGTGATTTGATGACCATATGTGAGTTCAAGACATTGTGTAGATCTAGGAACTAAATTTTAGACTTGTGGTGTCTAAAATATCATCTGTACAACATTATTTGTGAAATAGACATACACTCTTCGGGAAAATGAGGAATGCTATAACACATATTTCATACCATGTGTGGAAATGTCGACCATCGGGGTTAACATGAGTGCGATCTCAACTCATGATTGTGTGAGACCCCTGAGCCTTTACGTTGGCTCTATATTTGTACCCTTGGACTCCGATCAGGTACTTAAGATAAAGCTTGGTGTTTGCTATCTTAGTGTGTTGCCTAAGGATTATGAGTAATGATTCAGTCTGGCGAGACATGTCTAGAAAAGCGAACTAAGTTTGTTTTAATAAGATCGTGAGAAGAATAAGATCATAAAAAGAATCTCATTATTCTGTATTAACCGGTATACCAGTTATGACTTGTGTGTCATGATTGTGAATACAAGATATTGTGATAGATGAGATCATTGGGAGATATCTAAATGTGATTCTTATGATCTGGGGTACATGCATACTTTATGATCTACATGTAGGTGCGTTTCTCGACAAGAGGCTATATATTCGTAACTGATGTATAGCATTAATGCTCTCACAGTATGCTGGTTACACGGCCTACTTTCCCTGTATGAATGACTGCAAATTATAAAGAGAAAGTGTTCTCTTGATTTACCGAGAATATGTTTCTTAATTTTAGAGCATATGAGCACTTCCATTATGTGTGAGTGGGAGATGTTAGAATATCATATAATATCTAGAGAATAAGTTTGTTAAGATATTATATTGTGTGCACCCATAAATGGTGCTCATTAAATAAGGGTAAAATAGTAATTATAAGAATTACTATTAAACCCTAACCTTAGCTAGCCTTCTATAAATAAGGCTAGACTAGTGTACGTTGAGAACAATTCATTAGAGAGTGAAACTTGAAACGCTCTGAGTAATATATCTGCGAGTATTCTGCAGTCGCATTAGAGAGGGGATTTAGGCTATAAAAACCCGAGATACACCCAATATACTGTGGGTATCTCATTCGATCAATGATCCCAGTCAAAGATCAATAAGCTTCTGCAATTAGGAGATCAATGTAAGTCTCTTACCCAAAACTTTCTGAATACATTTATATATCTTTGTTCATTTATTCCCTTCAGTATATGATTTTTGTAAATAAATAATTAATTTATACACTTGATATAAAAGATTAGCATATTTTGATTGAAGAATGTGATAATGTAAAGTATAATATAGTCCATAGAAGTTTAATTTCATGAATCATGATAAAAAAAAACCTTGCACTTGTAAATGAAATGACCCAAAAATAGAAAAGAGTGAGAAGGCCCCTGAAGTAATGAAAGGATATGCACGAAGGGGCCGAGCTTGGGCATGACTGTGTTAAGTTTGCTTAAATTTAAGTTCCGTGGCCAAGTAGGAGTTCTAAATTAGGCCTCGATTAGAGCATTTAAATAATTGAGTGATATGATTCTAATATGACATTAAAGGACTACGTGCCTTGGCTTTCTCCTTAATTACGTACGGTCCTGAATCTAGATTCACCCTAGAAAGTTGCATTTGAAGTTAGATAGATATGGTTGCAACTAACTTGCTCCTTAACTGTGAACTGCATATTTTGCCTTTAGTTCTAATGACCATGACAGAAATTACAATATAGAGAGTAGGTGGCAAGTGGAGGAATGATGAACACATAGAATAAATCCAAACTCGAGTGTTATTGTTTTGCATTAACTGATGAAATACTCATAAATGCAGATAACAACTACATATATGGAAGGGGGCTCTGAAGAGGCCCATGTCAAAACATATTCTTGTTCCTTTTTCCCTTTGTTTGTTTAATGAATATATATATATATATATATATATATATATATGTAATGAAGATGTAAGTATATTTATCGCTTTTGTTTTCTGTAAGGAAGCCAAAGAATGGCAAATTAAAGTGTCTGATGTAGTGTTGATGAAGCCAAGATGTGGTGGTGTAATTGCTTGCTCCATCCGCAACAAAGTCTGGTAAATAAGTGGTGTGCTTATTTTGTTATGTTACGTAGATGGAAGATTGAGGGTTTATGATAACTGGATGTGACGTGTGCCACTGGCAATGAGGCACATACACAATTAGATATGGTTAGATACCCCAAATTAAACCCAAAACAAAAGAAAATGAAGTTCTCTTTCGGCTAATTAATGTATAACATTTTAACTAACCCACCACAAATTAATATACGTGACAATATGGAATTCATGTCATGAGTTCTGTTTTCAAGTTTCATGATATATACATTACTAAAATTCAACAATTGTTCGCAAATTTTGTCTATGTTAATGTACTTAATATGTGTACAACAGTCTCTCTAAAATATGTATAAATAAATATAAAGAATATAAATTTGAATGTTTTGAAATATGAGATTACAATTATTGCATTTATTTATTATTAAAACTTCGTCATACTTTCCAATTTTATACATTTAGGTGTCATTACTATCAATCATTTGTACAATGAAATCCTTCCCCTTTTTTTTAATGGAATTTTTTTTTTTGTGAAATGTAACTATCAATGTAGAAGATAAATTCTATGCATTTAAATTCTCCAAACTATGTAGATAAATTTTACTAGTCCATATATTTTAAAATTGTTAGAAATTGTTTAATGATCCAAATCCTTTCTAGTACAAGAAATTCAAATAAAGATCATCTAAATTCATCATCTCATGCATTTAGCTTATGGGATGCAATGTTGCATATACCTTTTCTGCTTGTTTTTCCTCATTCTTACTTTTATTTTTGGTAAACCAAAAATATATTTTAAGTAAACAAACTTCCTTAGAAATCTAACAATCGCATTATCTACTTTTTTCCTTATACAATTTTATTATAATATCACTACGTAATTTAAATGGCCTACTCTAAACCCCCCTCCCCTCGTGGAAAAAAAATTTTATATGTTAGAATTAAATGAGTTTGAATTATAACCAATTGCAATGGTTAATTTTCATATTACAAAAATGTTTTAAAAATCAATATCTTAAAATATGACAATCATGAAGAGGCTTATTTTTCATACATCACGAAATTACTTTTTATATAATTTTGTTGACATATCTCTCTGTAATTACAATCAAACTATATACATATATATATGTGTGTGTGTGTGTGTGTGTGTTGAAGCTTATTTTAATTCTATACAATTTTTTGTTTAAAATGTCATTAATATTTTTAAGAAATTAAAATTTTTAAAATCTACAAGGAAAGTATATACTATGTTTTAGTGGCTTACATTGAAATAATAATAATTGTGAAATCTTAATACACAATCCATGGAGTTAAGAATGTTGATAGTATACATTAGTTAACCTACTTCAGAAAGTTGACAATGTAACTAACTTTTCTAAAAAATAAAAGATAATCTATCTCTGTTCTCAGTTGGCTGGTTTCATTTTTACTTTGCTTTAGACAATTTCATGAATCAAGTACTATTATCATCATATTAAGAAAATGTGTAGTTCTTAACTTCATTTGGAATCAATTAATGTAATTTTGTATCATATTACAGTGTGTCTGCTGCTGGGAGGATTATAATAAAATGTTCAATGAAGTTGAAGGGATCATTAGAAGGCAGATCAATGTGTGGAATTAATCAATTGTTTTAATAATTTAATCAAATTTATGATAAGGTTTAACAATATTTGTGTTGCCTAAGTGCTTATTTATGTTTCTAACTAGGATGAAGATGTAACTTGACTTAGACGAATTTTTTTAGTTTTCTTGCTTAATAAAATTTTTTATTTATATTGATTGAGTGTTGATCATGATTTTAATGTTTTTTTTGACTTGACCACTCATAAGTTGATTTAAGGTTCATATATAGAATTGAGAAATTCATATATGAGCTTGTTCATGTGGTATATTTCATAATTTGACTTTATCTAGGATGAGAGGATGTTGATTGTGTGGCTTTTTTGTGGAATTTCATTGTTCTTTTGTAAAATCCTTCCTAATTGGAATTTGTCTAACGAATTGAAAAATCTCATTTAATTAAAAGAGTACTAACATTTTAAGGGATTGATTGTTAGTTTATTTTGGAAATTCAACCATCAATTATAGAATAGAATTTGGTTTAATAAGAATTCTAGAATACATTAGTAGGTCAAATGAAGTTTGATCCCTGACTTCTTTTGAATATTTGTGTTTCTTCATAGTTTTAATTACTCTTATTAAAAATCCAAAAATACAAACTAATTGCTTTTTATAATTATTGTTTTTTTTTAATTGTATCGAGCTTAATTTAATCCCAGCTTTTTATAGTCTAGATAGTACCAAATTAGTGAAATTGGTAATTAGTAACCAAAATTCTCATGGGACAATACTCTTTTAACTCTGTATTACTTGTGCGATTCGATATACTAGCCGAAAAGGCATCACTTGATTCTTGGAATGCTTACATACACACAACTATGAAATAGATAGAAATAAGCGATGGTCTATTAGAGTCGCAATGTTGTATTAAATCAGAATCTAATCAAAACAAGGTACGTTCATCTCAACATATGAAGAACTAAAAGGAAACAGAACAAGGGTACATAACCCAGCATGCAGTTCACTTACTTTTATACAGTAATTCCTTGGAGCTAGAAGACAAAACTAAATAAATCAAATGATGCAAAATTGCTTCTGAAAACAATGTCCTAGTTTCTTGTTGTAACACTTGCTAAGTTTACTAAGTTCATGCAAAATTTTTTTACTTAGCAAGAATGAGGAATAAGTATTTGTAATGTGTATTATATATTAGATGTGAGCCTTGGCTCAGTGGTAAGGCAAGTTATCCAGAACCAAAGAGGCGTGGGTTCGAGATGTAGCTCCCTCATCCCTCAACATTTTTGTGGTGTTGACACTTGTCACCTCCCCCCAACGAAATTACCATTCTACCTTCACTATAGCCTCCTTCTACATGCTTCTCCTCTAAAATTCTGCAGAAAAACGCAGCAACTTCTTCATTTTGGATTTCCACTTCTTGTTTCATCCACCACCATGTTCAACCTCCGGCCACCTCCCTCCATCACCGGCGAAGGTTTCTGGGCGGCCACCGCTTGCCGTTGGCCGGCAACAACCACTTTTTCCGATGGGTTTTGTGGCATCGTTGAGCAGCGACGTTTTCTTGATTTTAGTGAGTTTCAAGTGGTTTTTTCATGAGAATGATGCTAGGAGAATCATTTTTGGCCCCTTTCCATTGAATTTGAGCTTTGGAAGCATGATTTTAGCTAAGTTTTTTTTAGTTATTCTGACAGGGACTAAACTGAAAAGTTTTAAAATTTTGGGGTTTTCAGAAAATGGTGAAATTCTGCAGTTGAATGGGTTTAAATTGGTCTTATAAGAACACTTTTATAGTTTATGTCATGAAACCTTAGTGTTCTTCATGGATGGAAGGAAAAAGTATGAAATGGGGGACTAAAGTGAAACTTTAGAAAGTTTTTAAGGCAGTGAGTGTAAATTGACGAAAATTCTGGGAAAAAGTGAGGGGATGAAATTAAGAATTTGGTCTAAGGCTTTTTTTAAGTAATGATAATGGAATGGAATATCAAATTGGAAATAGCAATATGAAGAAGTAAAGAGAATATGTAATAAAGTAATGAGATAGGATTTTGGTTGTTTTATGGCTTTGTTAAGGCATTATAATCAACCTAAATTGATGTATTTAGTAATGGGAACTGAGGAAAGTATATTCTTATGTTATAGGGATTGTGGGTGAAATTGAATTTATAATCAAGAGAGACCGAGATAAAGTGATTATAGCACTATCAGCCACCAGGTAAGCGGTAGCTTTCCCCACTTTATAATTACCATTGTAATTATGGTAGCAACTTGTTAGACTTGTTAGCCTTGCATATGACCTATGAATTTTGATTGATATGTGATGTTCATGTAAAATTTGTAAAAGAGAGGTTTGAACAAAAGAAGGAATGTGTTACTAAAGAATTGATATTAAAAAAGGGAAAATTTATAAATGGCAAGTCCTTAGATTTAGGGAGGACAAGATAAGACGGATGACTTTAACGTGAGCCTGCGACTCACGACCGTGTTGGTGATTTACCCCGAGATGTTGTGTGCTCTCGATCGATATGAATAATCCGAGGGATACATACTCTCGACCGTATAGGTGATTTACCCCGAGATGCTGTGTGCTCTCGACCGTATGAGTTATTTACCCTGAGATGCTTTGTGCTCTCAATAGATAATTAAACTGCATGGGCCACAAGTTCATGACCGATACTTTATGTCTGATAGTCCTCCCTAGAATCTAGGTCCCAAGCCAATGGTATTTTAAATAAAAAGGAAGGTTTTTACCTAACTTTAATAAGTATCCAAGGGCTGAGTTCCCTTGATAGTTTGATGTTAATTGATGAAAAGGATTCTCCGAAGGTTGTGGATCATCGACCGTGAAAATCATTTAAACTGTTCATTAAGTGTAAGCACATATTATTGCTTGTTATGGTTTAAAGTATAAAGGTTTAAATCATAAATTGATTCATTACTGTAAATGCTACTCGTTTATGTTTTAATGAATTTCAGGCAGCCATCCTGAGCAGTTTGCTGATCAAGAAGGCTAAAGGAGCCCTGTTGGCATTTTGTTTCTCCATTTTGTTGAGATTTTGTTGTAATTGATATATGTAAATAGATGTAAATGTTATGTACGACCACAGGCAGATTCCCCATTCCCCTGTGTTATAGTTGTCTTTGACTGAATAGAGAGCTGAGCTCTCTTTTATGTATAATATTGTTTTGGGCAGATGTTTGTAGAAACCTCAGGAGGTCTCAGTTATAGAGGAGACTCTGTCAAAATTTTTACAAATTTCATTTGAATGTAAATCTGCTTAGTTATGAATGTTTGTTATGTATGATTGTAATTTAGTTAAGAACCAACTTGTTAGGTTTACAGAGGCGAGCTAGTCTCGTTTTTTGTCCCGGTCACACTCCGAGAATTGGGGTGTGACACTTGTCCACTTGAAAATCTTTTGTGAGCAATGTTGGACAGTGACATTGAGTTGAAAGTGAATGAGAATGATTAGGAACAAAAGCACATATCCACAAAGAGAGGATTATGATGAAATTCTCATTGTAGAAACCCATAGAAATCCATAATACTAGATGCTATCTCTCTATAATATGACCAAAAAGTAATATAAGAGTGTACAGGAAGATCCAAATTCATCAAAACCTTGGATGTAAAATCAATGCTTAGTCCATTGGGTTTAGAAGTGTTGTTTCACAGTTATTTCCCATTCACAAATACTGCAAAATTGATTTACTAGTTTAGTTTGTTAATTTGTTATCCAAATTCCAAATCAAAGAAAAACAAGCCAGCTTTGATGACCTGTATTTATTTATAATAAGTAAAGATTGTACCAAACTAGAATTTTTTTTTCATTCACAAATACTGCAAAATCAATTTATTTAGAAGCTAGTTTGTTGAATTGTTATCCAAATCCCAAATAAAAAGAAAAACAAAGAAGGCAGCTAGGAAGTAGACAGTTTTCATGACATGTTATAATTATCTCTAACAAGTAAGGATTGTACCGAAGCAGAATTATTTCCCATTCACAAATACTGCAAAATTAATTAATTTATTTGTTTAGTTGATATAAAATTTCAGAGATTGCGATAAGACAGAAAACTCATCTGAAGAGATCCCAATGTAGCTCTATATAATTAATAAAAAAAGGTTAATAGAGATTAACAAAACTGCAACATCAAAATCTATGCACACACACAGGGAGAGAGAGAGAGAGAGAGAGAGAGAGAGAGAGAGAGGGAGAAATTACTCAACAGTCATTAAAGAAATTATGAGTCAAAATACAATAAATAAATTTCATTGGTTATTCTCATGAATAAAATAATTAATTTCTATTCATTTAAAAATAATTCAATATCTCAAATCAATTAATAACTAAATTATAAACATGTTCAAAAATTCCTTTTCACCCTTAGCTAGTAATTTAATAGATAATACTAATAGGTTTTAGACTGTACATTTGAATCTCCATCAAATAGATTTTTAAATAATTTAATCTATTATTGATGGTCCAAAATAATTAAATTAACTCAGATACAATTTATTTTTGTTTAAGGCCAAAGACTAATTGTTTAATTATTAACTCAAGAAAATTGTACAAATAATAAATTAATGTTAATTCATAAAAAATTATTTAAAAATTTTCTTGCTTAAATAACATTAATCAATTATTAGTACTATAAATTAAATTAATAAATTTCAACAAGAATTAAGAAACCAATATATATTAAATCATACTAAGTTAAGAAATGAAACAACACAAAATAATTAAATGTGATAGAAAAACAAATGATATTAAGATAATCATAAATACATATTTAATATGTACAAAATTAATATTCTCAAAATATTTTATTATATCACAAAAGTCATTTCAGGACTCATTTCGGACTCTCCCTAAATGAAGGCTAAATATTGCAAAATTAATTTATTAATTAGTTTAGTTTGTTAAATTGTTATCAATTCCAAATCAAAAGAAAAACGACAAGGCAGCTAGCTGGGAAGTACACAGCTTTCAGGATACGTTGTATTTATCTATAATAAGTCAGGATTGTACCAAAGCAGAATCATTTTCCATTAATTCATACTGCAAAATTAATTCATAAGTTTGGTTTGTTAATTTGTTAACCAAATACCTAATCAAAGAAAAACGACAAGGCAGCGAATGACATGTTATATTTATCCAGGATAAGGAGTTTGTTGTGAGTGTAACGATTGTGTGCGTGTGTGCAGTGCACATGTTGAGAAGCCATTGAAGTGGTTGACTTGCAGGAAGCAAATTAACACATGGTGTATATAGTCTTCTCCTGCAACTCTTCTTCATTGGTTGGATGAACCTTATATAATTTTTAACAACTACGTTATACATATGCATCTTTTTCCAAATATATATCTGACTCCATGACCCTTTCTTTGTATTATTGCGTTGAGAGTATTGCATATTTGAATTTCTTTTTTTTAAAACTTTCTTCTTCTTACGTTGCCGGGTCTTGAGATTTTAGAGTGAATCTATATATGTACGATGGAATGAGTGGTTGAAATGGTCTTGGTGCTGTGCTTTATTACGCGATAGTGTAGTGAAGAATAGGTACTTAATATTAAAACTTTATCTATTTATATATAGACACACACGAGAGTATGGAGTTAATAAATAAATATATATTAAAATTATAACATTAATTAAGTATATAATTTAACACATCTTTATGAACTAGAATATTTATTCGTCATCTGGGGTTCAGCTAATTGAGTATTCTTTCACGCTAGTGAGCAACTTCTTGTTTACATATATGCGAACCCCTCCCCCCCCCCCCCCCCCTCCCAGATCATTAAAAATTATATTAGACAGCACTATTTGATAATCAAACGATATCCTACAATTAAACTCATTTTGATCAGATTATCATTGACTTATAGTTTTTATGAAGATTATAAACTAATATTAAAAAAAAAATTCAATATTTTAACGTTATTTATTATGTGTAGAAAAGGATCAAACTTCAGTATATTACCTTTTGACATTTATGTCAAAATAAGATACCAATTAATTGTGCCACAAATCTTCAAATGACTTTTTGTCACTGTTCTAACATTTTTGACAAATTACTGTGTACAAATCTTTCGATGATTGATCTTAACATATATAAATAAGGTGTTAATCCTCTGGTTAAAAGATATGTATGGTGGGCTAGGAAAATACAAGTTACAGCATATTTAATGGTTTCGTGTGGTCAGTTAAGATACTAGGTTAGAAATGGATCAGATTCGCTTAAGATAATGAATTTACCCCTTTTAATAGTTTTATAAGGTAGACTGTACTAGATAGTGTGGTAAATGGACCAAATTTGAAGTCAACGGTGAAAATCAGTAAGTTATATAATAAAAAGGAAAGAAGAAAATCGTTAAATGTGGTTGTACTTTTTTGGTTGTTCCTAATCCGGCCAAAAACTTACCGAATTAGAACAACATCGCTTAGTCACCATCAGCATCTATAATTGATTACTTTACTCCTTAATATATTCGTTTCAGTACCATGGACATGTATTAAGCTTTTGCACTGGACTGACAGAGAAGATGACAGTGATCATTTTACTCCTTTATTTTAATTAGTTAGAGAAGGATGTATTTGTTTGTAATTGAGTGAAAATAATACTAGATATATAACAACTCTACTTTGGTTTCACAGAATAAGTAGTTTTATTAAAATGGGGACATAATACCGTTACATGAAATTAGCAATTCAAATCCAAACAGAAGTACAAGGCACACAACACATAAGCCCGCATGCATTTTATTTATTACAGCGATTGATTTATATAGAGAGAAAGTTGCATGACGAAGTTGAGAAATGAATTGTATATTCTTAGAAGGATAGATGGAGCGGGTGTTGCGTCTAGCTGTTGTTGTACCAGAATTGCTTCTGAAGATAGTCGATTACTTTCTGGTCCACCTGAAATGCCTTTGTGAGAACCTCAGGAGAGATGGGTGGCTTGGATCCGAACACAGCGTTTGCAATAGTGATAACTCCAGGGTTTTGGCTGCTGAGAGCAGCAATGGCCAAAGCATTGCCATGCCCCACATTGAGTTGGAAGTGAATGAGACCAAATGGGAACACGAACACATCCCCTGGGTACAGCACTTTGGTGAAGAGACGGTTATTATCCTGATTCGAACTCACAAATCCAACCAACAGTTGCCCCTCCATCACTATGACGATCTCAGTGCCTCGAGGGTGAGTGTGAGGAGGGTTCAGACCCTTGGGTGCAAAATCGATGCGAGCAAGCGAGATGCCTAGAGTGTTGAGTCCTAGTATTTCGTTCACTGTCACGGGTGTCACTTTGGACCCCAGTGGGTTCGCTGTGTTCCCCGGTGCCACATGGAAGAAGAAATCTTCGGCCTTCGCAAGCTTCGGGTCTTGGCAGAATTTCCCATTCACGAATACTGCACGTGCATGCATGCATATATTTATTTTTATACGTATATCTATAACAACACAAACTAGTAAGTAATTAAGAGGGAGTGGAGTTAGTCATACTCATACCTCCATTTTTGGTATCATTGATAGCCACACAAAAATCTTGGAGAGGGCTGGGGTCATAGGCAGAGGCAATAGAGGATGCCAAACCCAACAAGGCAACGAGCACGTACACAGCTTTCATGTTTTCTTTTTTCCTTTTGGATTCCTATATATGTATCAAGTGACTTGGGTGATGCTGCATGGCAAGTGAAGGTTCGTATTTATAGGGAGGAGGCATTGAAATGGTATGCACTTTTAGTTGGAAGAAACTGAAGAAAATTAAATTACAAGGGGGAATTAATTTATGTATTAGATGATGGGTGAACCATTCTATAACAACTACACCTCAGTTTTTCCAAAAATAAGACTTGGATGCTCCACATCAACGTCATGGCAAATGTTTCAATATTGCCTCGCCCAATAGGCAATACACCCACTTCTTCCACTTACTTGAATTTTCTAGTTTTACAAAGGGAACGAGAGGAAGGGTACATATCATTTGAATTTAAGATACGAGAGTTGTTAGTTTTAATATTCCAGTGGACTCCGTCTCCCTTCTTCACTCTCTAGACCTCCAAGCTACAGAGAGACCATTATTACAGCTTTGAACCAAATGCCAATACTTGTTCTTCCTTCTCGTCCAAACGTCAATTTTTCTTTTTTTTTGACATCTACATCGATCTTACGGTCTTAACATACTTCCACTCACACGTCAAGAAGAGTAGTTGGAGGGTGGACGAAAATCTTTTATGCAACTCAGTCAGATTCTGATCTAATAATAAACAATATATATAAATCCACACCAGTTCTGATAGTGATAAATAAGAAGAAAAAAGGGAGTGCAAGACTGATCCAGATTAATCTCAAGCCATCCAGATCGACCAAGACTCTGATTGCCACTATATTCGCATCCTTGAATAAGTTGGTTTCTTGAGCTATCGTATATACATGATTTTCATAATATTCATGTGCGATGTATCTTCGTAAATTTCAACAAGCTTTTATAATTAGGAGCATTGAACGATTGGTTGCAGAGAAACATTTAATGAGATGAAGAAATTAAAGGGAAGCAGATGAACAGGTCAGTCTTATCGTGGAAAGAAGAGTTGTTAGAAGGTTGCCAATTTAAAATTTTCCACGATGGGGGTGATATCATATGTATGAATCTGAGTGAGGTTGGAATATCCGGGGAAATAATTTTGATTCTCTTAATTACAATCACAAAATCATATTAAGCGTCTTTATCTATTTGGACGCAACACACATAGCTAAATCCTAGTAGTATATATCCCACCCGTTGCAATCGGTGTCCATGTTTCGTAATGGTTGGCAAATAATATTTACCTTATCCACATTTCTCTTTTTCCTTTCTTTTGTAAACAGATGTTGTCTTTCGATTATTATAATACTACCCGACATTTTTTTACGTGGGTTTCAAGAAAAAAGAATTCATATGTAGTTTTTATTTTTTATTTTGATATTAAGTTCTTACATGAAAACATGACAAATTTATATAATTTTTTAATAAAAAACATTATAAGTGTATGATTTTTGTAAATAATTAATTAATTTATACACTTGATACATCGTTATTAAAAATATAAAAGATTAGCATATTTTGATTGAAGAATTTAATACTGAAAAGTACCATATAGTCCATAGAAGTCTAATTTCATAATAAAAAATAACCTTGCACTTGTAAATGAAAGGACCCAAAAATAGAAAAGGGCGATAGGAGGCCCTTGATGTAATAAAAGGATACCGCATGAAGGGGCTGGGCTTGGGCATGCATGTGTTAAGTTTGCTTAAATTTAAGTTCCGTGGCTAAGTAGGAGTTCTAAATTGGGCCTCGATTTGAGCATTTAAATAACTGAGTGACATGATTCTAATATGACACTAAAGGCCTACGTGCCTTGGCTTTATCCTTAATTACGTACGGTCCTGAATCCGGATTCACCCTAGAAAGTTGCATTTGAACTTAGATAGATATGGTTGTAACTAACTTGCTCCTTAACTGTGAATGGCATATTTTGTCTTTAGTTCTGATGACCACGACAGAAATTACAATACAGAGAGGAGGTGGCAGGTGGAGGAATGATGAACACATAGAATAAATCCAAACTCGAGTGTTACCGTTTTTGCATTAACTGATGAAATAATCACAAATGCAGATAACAACTACATATATGGAAGGGGGTTCTGAAGGGGCCCATCTCAAAACATATTCTTGTTCCTTTTTCCCTTTGTTTGTAAAAAGAATATATATATATATAATGAAGATGTGAGTATATTTGTCGTTTTTGCTTTCTGTAAAGAAGCCAAAGAATGGCAAATTAAAGTGTCTGATGTAGTATTGATGAAGCCAAGATGTGGTGGTGTAATTGCTTGCTCCATCCGCAACAAAGTCTGGTAAATAAGTGGTGTGCTTATTTTGTTATGTTACGTAGATGGAAGATTGAGGGTTTATGATAACTGGATGTGACGTGTGCCACTGGCAATGAGGCACATACACAATTAGATGTGGTTAGATACCCCAAATTAAACCCAAAACAAAAGAAAACGAAGTTCTTTTTCAACTAATTAATGTCTACGATAGATAAATACATGATCACTAGATGATGATGGGTTAATATGGCCTAAAACATAGTCCATTTACTTATTTTTTTCATTTTGTGCCTTAAATTAAGAACAAAATATTCATATATTACGTAAATAAATTTTATTTTAATTCCAATGGCTATTATTAAGGATAGTGACCAATATATATTGTTTCTTATAATATATAATTGTCTCAATTTTTTTTAGATCAAAATAGTGTCACTATACTATATTTTGAGGTTCTAAATTTTTAAGAAATTTTAAAAAACATACTTCCAAACTTTTAAAAAATATAAAAATATCTTCTAAAAAAAATAGGAAATGCACAAAATGTAAAAATTTGGGGTCAAGAAGGTGAGCACATGAGATACATGGGCTCACACACACCTGAGGTACACGTGGGCCTCTCCTGGCACACACGCCAGACCTTCTTATACCTCTAGACGAGTCACCCAACTCGTTTCTCTAATAAATGAACATAGAATTGGAAGATATTAAGATACAAAAATTTGACATAATGCTGAAGATGACGTAATGCAGTCTTATAGAGAGATGTCTACTCACAATACCCAAGAGAGAGATCTCAGAGTAGGCAATCACTGGAAAGAGTTATCGTCGCAAAATAAAATTAGAGTTTATGTCAAAGTAACCTATAGGGTTTTATTTTAATAATAATAATTAATTATATTATTAAAATAAAACCTCTTAGATATACATTAAAATAGTTTTTTATTTCATTATTCAAAAAAAAAAAACATGTTAACTCTATCTTCATAATTAACTCTTAATTATCAATTTGATGGAATAATTATTAATGCTCTTGAACGATAGGTTGGGTCTTTACCCAATAAACTTGTGGATATTTTAACTCATCACTAATCACCCACAATGAATATAAACTCAATTCATTCTTAGTTTACAATTATAATATTAATTATCTAATTAATAGATTAATTTAATAATAAAATTAATGATAATCTATATAATATTAAAAATATTTTAACAGGTTTATGATAACTGGATGTAACGTGTGCCATTGGCAATGAGGCACAGACACAACTGGATATGGTCAGATACCCCAAATTAAACCAAAACAAAAGAAAATGTTCTCTTTCAGCTAATTAATGTATAACATTTTAACTAAACCACCACAAATTAATATACGTGACAATATGGAATTCATGTCATGAGTTCTGTTTTCAAGTTTCATGATATATACATTACTATAATTCAACATTTGTCCGCAAATTTTGTCAATGTTAATATACTTAATATGTAAACAACAGTCTCTCTAAAATATGTATAAATAAATATAAAGAATATAAGTTTAAATGTTTTAAAACATGAGATTACAATTATTGCATTTATTTATTATTAAAACTTCATCATACTTTCCAATTTTATACATTTAGGTGTCATTACTGTCAATCATTTGTACACTGAAATCTTTCCATTTTTTTTTTTTCAATGTGGCGGTGTTCTTGGCTCAAATGGAATTTTTTTTTTTTGAAATGTAACTATCAATTTAGAAAATAAATTTTTTGCATTTAAATTCTCAAAACTATGTAGATGAATTTAATAAAATTTAGACTATTGGATAAATTTTACTAGTACATATTTTTTAAAATTGTTAGAAATTGTTTAATGATCCAAATCCTTTCTCGTACAAGAAATTCAAATAAAGATAATCTAAATTCATCATCTCATGCATTTAGCTTATGGGATGCAATGCTCCATATGTTAGAATATTTTTAATATTATATGGATTAGCATTAATTATGTTATTAAATTAATTTTATATTATAACTAATTAGACAATTAATATTGTAATTTATAAACTAAGAATGGATTGAGTTTTATTTTATTTATGATAATCAGTGATGGGTTCGATTATCCACAAGCCTATTGGAAAAAAAACTCAACCCACAGTTCAAGAGTATTAGTAATCATCCCGTCAGATTACTAATTTAAAATTGTTACCCAAAGAAAGATTTAATGGGCTTATTTTGATTAATTAATTAAATAAGAAATTATTTTAAAGATTTTGAAGGATTTTATTTTAATAATATTGATTAATTATATTATTAAAATAAAACCTTATAAATAATATATTGAAACCCTAATTTTTATATACAAAATCTATTACACTCTCTTTGCCATCAAAACAAACGTTCTTGAGCATTGGGGGTTGAACTTATTAGATTCAATCAATACTCAAATAAATGATGTTATCTTCATCAGATCAGATTGTTAATTTATTTATTCTCTTAATTTGTGATTATGTTTAATTACATGTTCTAATTCCGCTTTCAGCATATACCTTTTTTGCTTGTTTTTCCTCATTCTTACTTTTATTTTTGGTAAACCAAAAATATATTTTAAGTAAACAAACGATCCTTAGAAATCTAACAATCGCATTATCTGTATAACTTTTTTCTTTCTACAATTTTATTATAATATCACTATGTAATTTAAGTGGTCAACTCTAAACCCCCCTCCCCCCACGGAAAAAAAATTTTATATGTTAGAATTAAATGAGTTTGAATTATAACCAATTGTAATGGTTAATTTTCACATTACAAAAATGTTTAAAAAATAAATATATTAAAATATGACAATCATTAAGAGGCTTATGTTTCATACAACACGAAATTACTTTTTATATAAGTTTGTTGACATATCTCTCTGTAATTACAATCAAACTATATATATATGTTGAAGCTTATTTTAGTTCAATAAATTTTTTTGTTTAAAATGTCATTAATATTTTTAAGAAATTAAAATTTTCAAAAGCTACGAGGAAATGTTTTAGTGGGTTACATTCAAATAATAATAATTGTAAAACTTCATATGATATTGTGTAGATGACGAAAATTATATAAATAAGCCTATCATAATAGGCAAGCGTTTAGTTAATATTGATATATTTAATTTGGTTTTGGAGATGTCTAAAAGTATATTTAATTATTAAAATATAATTTTTTTAATAAATAATTATTTTTGTTTTAGTATTTCTTTTTCATAATCATTATTCTTCCTGAGAATTTCGTACGTCAGTGAAAAGGACCTTTTTACATTAGATAAGGTAAATTATGACAAATTGCTTTTAAAACAAAAAAAATTCAAAATATACATCATGATTATGCGATTTTATCGATCAAAACCAAGTTAATAAGTATGAGTTATTTTCACTACACTCACCATTTTTTAAGTATATTGGCGCATTCATGACGTGGTTAAACAAAATTTTATCATATATTAATGACAAGTAAATTTATTAATTACTAAATATTCACTTTATATAAATTTTTGAATTTATATATATTAAAATTTATAATTATATAATTTTAAATATTAATTCAAAAAATTATAATTTTAAAATTATATAATTATATTATAATTGAGTATAATATTACCTTCAAAATTATAAATACATTAAAAATTTTACCTTAATTTAAACTTAAATTTACATAATTTTAATCTAAACTTACGCTACATATGTATTCGTTCAGGCGGCTTTTTTTTTTTTTTTTTTCCAATGAAAATTCATTCATTGTTATTTTATTTGGTGTACGTGCGATAGGGGTAGGAGAGTTTGCCACCCACAGACTGATAAAATACAGCGTGAAAACTGAAATAAAAATTAATTTTCGTTTAAATTGGTCAACTTATGTTATTTTTTAAAAAATTGCATTCAACTCTTTTAATTTTTTTATTGATAAAATTAAATTTTCACACGATTTTTTAAAATATTTGTTCCCCAGTATATTGTTTTAATTAAATTTTTCATTATTTTGATGATTGTATTATGAATAAAATCATAATTTTATATTGAAATAAATTTTATTCTTTCATATTAAGAATAAATTATAATTTTTATAAAAGAGATATCAAACATTATTTGAGTAAATAAGTTAGCCCAATATTGTCCGACTAAAATTTTCATCCCCGTGAACCAAATTTCAAACACACGCTTGGGTGAGGGGTGGGGTTGCATTATACGCAACACGGTGTGGGTGGAAAGAGTAGTAGAAATCGAACTCTGCTGCTTCTGGGGTGAAATTTTAGAAAAAGGAAAAGTTGAAACCAAACAAGATATCACAATGCAAATCAACAAGAAAATGAAGCAGGATTTGCCCTTAATTTCCAATCTCCTCCTCTTTCTTCATCATTCTCTCTTTCCTGGTGATCCCCTTTAATTTCTTCTTTTCTTTCTTCATAATCCATCTTCTTATCTTTGCTTTTCATCTTCCTATTTATCTTCTTGTGATAATGGCCAAAAGAGGCGTCTCAGAAACCGACACAGCTGCTGTTACGAATGCAAAAGCGTTGGATTTGAAGCACAAATTGCGGGGTCTTGTAAATATTATCTTGGACGGTGATAATTACCCGGTAGGCACAGTTGACGAGGCTATTGCGACGCTTTCTGCTCTCAAGGATTTGGAATATAACAGCTCCCTCCCACAGAAATTGGATGATTTGTCTATTCCTGCCGAATTTCGATGCCCCATTTCTAGAGAGCTAATGAGGGATCCTGTTATCTTGGCCACTGGACAGGTTATATATTGTAATTTCTGATTTTTCTTTTTATTTCCATTCCATTCCCATAGATTTTCTGTCTCTTGTTCATCTCTGTGGTGCGTTCTCTATTTCTGCTTGGATTACGAATCACTTTAAATTATGGGTGTCGAATATACGGGAATCTCAAGAATCTGATAGCGTATGATTCACGTCTATTTGGAATTTGTATTTTATATCTTTTCATATGAAATTTGTTTCTCGTGGCAATCAATTTTCAAAACTTGCTGAGTTTAATTGTGAGAGTCCTGTGCTTACTGCTTGCCTGAGGATGTGAACGGACTTGTAATCACTTAAAAACAAAATCTCTGATGGAATTACTTTTGACACGTGATTATGGATTTAACATCATTTCAATACTCATCTTAGGGAATCCCAATTACAACATACTGATGTTTTCTTTTGCTTGCAACCGTACTACTCTGCATGTCCATTTGGCTAACAGGCAGGCTTTTAATCTTTTATTGCGTGTTCAGAAACATATTTTGGCCCTAAAAAATTCTCGCTTTTGATGGATCAATGGGTTAGTATACGGTGACTATCTCCATTTTTTGTTTAGTACTTATGACTTCTGCTTGTTTGAGATAAGATTTAGTTACATGTATTTTATTTTGGTGAAGGATATACAGGTGGCAAAAAGTATTTTAGCATTATTACTAGGAATTTGATGCTGCTATTAGTACCAGCTTCTAATAGTAATAAGTTTCATCCATCTGTCTAAAAGTTTTTAACCTGTGTGCTTTGTAGGAGTGGAAAATGGAAGTAATAGAAGAAGGGGGTGGTCTGGACATACTGTTACTCATTATATTGTTCCTAAACTCATGTTTTTATGTTGCAGACTTATGATCGGCCATTTATCCAGAGGTGGTTAAATGAAGGCCACCGAACATGCCCTCAAACACAGCAAGTCCTTTCTCACTCCATCCTGACTCCCAATTACCTGGTCCGGGACATGATTTCACATTGGTGCAAGGAGAATGGAGTTGAACTGCCAAAGCCTGTTCGGGACATTGATGAAGAAGTTATAACTGATGCAGACAGAACCCATTTAAATTTATTGCTTAAAAAATTGTCATCAACCGTTTCTGACCAGAAAGAAGCTGCAAAAGAGCTCCGGCTGTTAACGAAGCGAATGCCCTCGTTTCGAATCCTCTTTAAGGAGTCCAGCGATGTGATATTACAGTTGCTCAGTCCATTATCACCTGGTACGGCTTGTATCCCTCCTGACCTGCATGAGGACTTGATCACAACTGTTTTAAATCTCTCAATTCATGACGACAATAAGAAAATGTTTGCTGAGAATGCAATGGTCATTCCTCTGCTAATTGAGTCCTTAAAATCTGGAACCATTCAAACAAGAAGTAATGCTGCCGCAGCTATCTTCACATTATCAGCACTTGATTCGAACAAGAGCATCATTGGAAAATCAGGAGCTATCAAACATTTGGTGGAGCTTTTAGACGAGGGACATCCATTAGCCATGAAAGATGCTGCCTCTGCCATATTCAACCTATGTCTCGTGCATGAAAATAAAGGAAGGACTGTCCGAGAAGGGGCTGTTCAGGTTATACTGAACAAGATCACGGACCAAATTTTAGTTGATGAGTTGTTGGCCATACTGGCACTTCTGTCTAGCCATCCAAAGGCTATTGAAGAAATGAGTGATCTGGGTGCTGTCCCCTTGTTGCTTGGAATTATAAGGGAGAGCACATCGGAACGTAGCAAGGAAAATTGTGTTGCAATCCTATATACAATCTGCTTCAACGACAGAACAAAATGGAAGGAAATTAGAGAAGAAGAAAAAGCCAAGGGTACATTGTCTGAACTTGCACAATGTGGGACTTCGAGGGCCAAAAGAAAGGCTAATGGGATTCTCGAGAGGCTCAATAGATCTCCCAACTTAACACACACTGCTTAGTTGGAAATAAGGCCGTGGAAATTCCAAATCCTCTCTTTGTAAATAGATGTCTTGTGTTCCTCTGTACACATCTTAGTTAGCTGTAGAGGACGGAATGAGGTTTATATATAAGAGTACCTTCCCTGCATTTAGAGTGCGCTAGTACAGTAACGTTACAAATTCATAAGCAACGAGGCAACAAAATGAGAAAAATGTTTTTCTTTTTCCAAAATGAAAAGGCGCTCTTGTTTGCCATAGAATGCAACCAGGGTCTTATTCCTGATTTAGTAAATTAGCTCATCACCAGTCTGCCTGTGATGGCAGTTTTGGCGAATCCAAGTTTTAAATGAGCTAGTGTTGTGCCAGCTAGAAAATCAAATTCAAGTGCCGACATTTGATGGTTTAGTTGACGGTGCTATTATTTGTGACATTGTGGTATTGTTGGTACGATAGACTAGAGAATAGAGATGAAGCAGCGAATCAAAGCGTGTGGTGTAGGGTCCCCCTTCTGTTTTCTTCTGCAGCCAACCTCTAAAAAGCTTGTCGGCACCTTTAAACTAATTTTGTTCGTTACAATCACCAATTCAGTGAGGGATGGCCCATAGCAAGATCACATACTTGGCACCACTTAAATTAAGCACTTTTCTTTATGGTATCTATATAATATAATACATGTATGTGGTGGTTATAAACCCACAGAAGAATATTCAAAGTGAATCGCAGTTATACATACCTAATTTAGAATCTAACTGATGTGGTGACTTCTTATTCTATCCGTAGTCAATTATAAAAAGATTGGCGATACGAAGAGTGATTAAAAAAAAGAGGAGGGCACAGAATATAATATGGCGTATTGGTAAATGAGCTTGACATATTAGTGGCAATAAGTGATTATCATTGAAGAGCACAGTAATGGCATTAACAGAGAATTGAATAGCAGAGAGTAAAAAACAATAAACGAGGAAGAAGATTGGAAGAGGGGGGGCTCACAAGAAGTAAATAAAGTAGGAGCGGCATTATTGTGGGTGTCCAAATAGTCATGTCATGGCCAATACAAGCAAACCCACAAGATTGGTAATAATGGAATGGAATGACGTTTCGGCTGTGGACATAAACGAGTTACAAGCATCGCACAAAGACAAGGGAGTGTGAGTGTGAGGAATCTATTGAACTTGAAGTTGAAATGCATGTGGAGTTTAGTGACTGAAAAGGCCACGTTTGTGTTATGAACCCTGGCTTCAAACGCTACCCTCCACTCAACATCCTTGTGATTTTCTTTTGTCTTTCGGTTTGGTGGTCCTTACTCCCTTCCCTTCGATTTTGACAACCAAACCCTGTGGCACGCTATATATATCCCCTTGTTTTCTTTATTTTCAAAGTAATATTAGTTGTTAATTAAATTTACATACCATTGTTATCTGATCTTTCCCTTAAATAACTTATCCATCTACTAATTATCATGACATGTTTATTCAATATATTATTCTTTTTTTTTCTTTTAAGTTAATCAAATGGTTTAAGAATCCTACTATCTAGTTGCTATGGGAATCAATTTGTTTTTTTCTTTTTAACCTAGTAGCAATCTTTTTCCCATCAATTCCCAACTATCCTGGAGCCGTATTCTCATCTAATATCTATTCCATCCTCATCTTGCCTATGAGTGATATAAAAACAATTTAAACCCTTTAAAATGTGTTCTTATACGACATGCATCTGCAGAAATCACTATTAATAAATAGATATTTTATGTTATCAAAAAACAGAAACAAGTTATGAGGTTTTCAAAGCCAGATGAGTGAAATTGTTGTTTACATCTTCTCGTTCCCGCGTGTGGCAGTCTTAGTTGGACTAAACGGCAAAACAAGATCATAATAAAACTTACAAATAATGTATATGGAGAAATTATAGATTAGAAAAGAAAATAGACGGAAGAAGGGTGGTTTAGAATGTGCACAACAAAACTAAAGCCCACAATACGTTCAGTAGGCCTTCGCTATTTCTTATAGCATCTTTACTGGGCCGAGTTCTTGTTCTAACAATATAGCAAAACTCTACATCTCTTTAATATTGGGTATTTGCCATATGTATTCTGTGTTAATTTTCCTCCGCACTCGTACAAAGTATAAAAAAATACACCTATATAAGCACAAAGATATAAAGAATCTTAGATACAGAATTTTTTTTCTTTTGAATGAAATGCCATTTTGGTTTTTGCATTAAGACTGAAAAATGTAAAATAATTAAATTAAGAGTGAAAATCAATGAAATATTAAATTGAAAATAAATTAATATATACATAATTAAATTAAAAATAAAAATTAATGAAAAACATAAAGTATGAAAGGCGAAAATAATGTTATAATCTTTGAAACCCAAGGAAACCATGATGAAGACAGTATAGATATTTTTAGTAATATCCTGGATATTGAGAATGTTTTACTTGAAAGATTGTAATGGGTAACAGTCGGAATTATTATATAGCAAATGAGATTGGAAAAATGAAGAGGAATCAAAGGATAGATTATAGATTGTGGCGACGTGGAAGCAAATGATTGGTAAGTAAAAATTGGGGATTGCTTCTAGGTGGCTTCCAGAGACGACAGGTCGCTGTCGCTCGTGAAGCCGCGTATAGATCATACATTCTCAGTTTCAGTGGGAACCCAACCCAACCCAACGCCCGTCACTTCAAAAACATTTTTCATACGGAACTTGACCACCACCGCCACCGCCGAAGTCAGAAATTCCCACTATCATTCTCAATTACAATAATTCAAAGCAGTCACGACTTTCACGAACAGATACATTTTCTAAAGAAAAAAAAAAAAGGAAATTACATTCATTTCGACATCACCAAAAAGCATGCCTCACGAAACACAAGCACTGGGCACTAGACACTTCGAAATGAAGCCCAGCATTTTATTCTGCAACATCATAAAACCAATAAAATGTTATTTTTCTAAGAATATGAATAATAATTCAAAATTGGTCAGAGAGAGAGAGAGAGAGAGGGGTGTTACGGACACGCTTGGTGTTGTGAAGGAGCTCGGGAGGGATCTTATAGAGATCTTCGTCGACAGGTTTGGGAGGCCTAGGCGGCAATCGAGCAGCAGGAGGCGGAGGACATCGCCCAACGGCGTCGCTTTTCTCTATCTGCTTCCTAATTGTCTTCCGTGGCGGTTCTGTCACGTCCCACACTTTTCCTTGCTTTCTCATATTCACATTCTCCTTAACGTGCGGGCATCGCCTTTCCCTGTTCCTCCTCCCCTGTACATTTATGTGCATCCCCATCTATTACTCTTTTCAAACCAACCCAACCAAAAAATAACAGAGATCCCACAAATCGAAAACGTGACAAACAAGTCCATGTGCAGTCCTGTAACAACCACCCCACATACTCAAAAGTCCAGATCCTCATGAGAACTACGCCAAACCCACCTTAATTCCATAGACTCAGAAATCAACTATTGACTAAGTACCATCGATCGCAGCAGACACATAAAATAAAACACACGGTATCATAGTGTCAGGATAAGTCATTTTTAACTATATCGGGTACTTCCAATTCTGCCCCCCCCCCCCCCCCTTTTTTTTTTTTTAATACTTTTCTGGATCTCAACTAGTGCCCCGAATCACTTCCAAATCCCCATTTTATTTAGCTTTGACATAAAAAATTAGACAGTTTTTGAAAAGATTAGAAAAAGTAAAAATTTTTACTTCCACATTCTCTGATTTTTTTCCTTGTTCTGTCTTCTTACCCGAGTCCTATCTCCTCAGTAATCATACCAAAGTTGCATTATGAATTACCAAAGACCGGTTTTCGAAAAGATTAGAAAAAGGGAAAATATATGGACATAGCAAAGGTCACAGAGAGGATTCGTGGATAGAACGAACCTTTTTAAGAGCAGTAGGGACATGATTCTTAAAATCAAGGGCGTAAAGATCACGATCGCCGCGAACGCAAGGATCGCTTTCGCCGGAAGAGGAACTGTGACGAACCAGACCCGCCTGTCTGGCACACTCGAAGTACTGAGTGATTGGTAACTCATTTGCGAAATCCCAGTTCCCAAATGCTGGTATCTGACCGCTCCTCTTCCATTCCTATAATTGAATTCAACCCTCTAACATCAATCATTGCCCTTTTCTAATACAACTGATCAACCAAACAAAGAGGAATTCAAAACAAACTTACATCCATTTTTAGTTTGCAAAAAGCCAAAACCCAGAACGGAGTGACTCAAAGGTTGCTGCTTGTTCGCGGTACAAATACTGGTGGGGTTAGGCTTGAGTTAAAAGAACCTGAGGCGTTTCCCGAAAAACCTGAGGGGCTATTAATTTGTTGCTCAGAAATAGAGGAGAGGAGTCTGAAAAGCAAGACGGAGTGGCTTCAAACTTTTTACTCGTTTTATGACACAAAGGGGAGCAGAGACAGAACAGTAGGTGGTGTAATAAAGCATAAAAAAATCTTGGTTCAGCAAATATGGTCTCAGATAATTAATGGAGTAATAAATGAAAGGGAAGGGGTTGAAGACGGAAATGAGGGATGGAAGATCGAAGGAAGATGGTTGTGCTTACGCGTATACTTTAGGACTTGCTTGGGTGGTTGATGAATGATGATGTATGGAAGATGACATGAAATGCGGGAAGGACCTGGATTTAGGGGAATTCAGTTGAGGGATTGACTGCTGCAGAAAAGAGGGTGTGCGTTACTGTATGAATGTATGACCCATCTGAGAAAAGCTTCGAATTTGCATAATAATGGCTGCTGCCAAACGGTCAGTGCACTACTCTGTGTGCTGCTTGCACACAAAAAGGACCTGACCCTTGTTTATTCTCGACACTCTTTACCCAAAAAGTCCCCCAACTTTTCCTTTGATCCAGGTAAACCCCCTATGTCTCCCTTTTACCCAATTCTGTCCCAAAGCTTTTTTTTTTCCCTTTTACCTGAAAATTTGTGAGTAGGGAAGACATGCTAGGTAGCTTTGTGAGTTATTTGGCACTTTCTTTATCATATACTTGGAATCCCAAGAGCGGTAAAGGTCAAAAAAGGTGTATAATTGGTTGAAAACAAGATCATCAGGCTGCCTTGGCGCGGAAGAGTGATTGATTTAAAGGGGTAGAAAATTTAGGAAAGAGGCAGAATGGTGTAGAGTAGCGTGAGACAGCGAAGAAATCGGGTTTGCATGTGAAGATTTTCAGAAAGGGACAGTGGTCAAGGGAATAGAGCAGGGAGTCAATAATAACATAATATAATGTATTAAAATATGTTGTTCTCGTTTGAAAGAAAAACAAAAAGAAGGGAAAATATATGGAGGATTAGACTGGGAGACAGTGCGGAAGCGAAAGCCCGAAGATAAGGTGGCCATCGTGGGTCGAGCAGTGATATGGTTTGTCCAAAATTTGACTTTGAAGGGCAACAATAGCTATGGGGTTTTGTGCGATGATGACATGGGGATGGGGATAGAGTTAAGTGGGGGAGGGGACCCCTTCATTTCCATACCAAAACAAAGCCTGACTTTGACAATCTCGCTGCCACAAGTCAACACCCTCTCCCCAGTTACCAAGCCATCAATGCTTCCATAATACGACACTGTCTCCTTCTCTCTCTCCCTTCTAGAAACAAAACACACCGCCACTTTCTATCTATCCATTGCTTTGCCTTAACGTCATTGTTCCACGGGATCACTTCTACACCTGTGATTTTTTTTTTTTTTTTAAGTTTTAAGAATTCATTTTCAAATGTTCGTTTTGTTCGTAAATAATTCGTATTCAGATTGGACCTAAACTCGAAATAAATAAGAGCCCTTGAGTTTGACTATTTATGGCAAAAGCTGAAGCAGCTTTTAAAATATCAGAAGGGCTGTTCATCAGCGCCAAACTCAACTCAATAGAGTGTGCAAACGAGTAATGACACTTAATAGTGTTTTTCAAGATCGTCAATGCTTTCCTCGAGTATCTAATTTATTACAATGCGAGTCAAACTGCGGGCAGCAGCCAACCCGTTTTACACTGCTCATCACATAATATACTATTATATGTGCATAGCTTCGTAGTCCATCTGATCGTGAAAAGTAGCTGTCAAAAGTAATGCCCTCGAAACCATGATCTGAGCCTCTATTTTGCAGGGGAGGGGGGGAAGATTGGGGAATTAGATACGATTTATTGGTCAAATAGTTCTGTCACAGAAGTTCTAGAAACAAGGGGAAAAAATGTTGACTTATACTCATCAGAGGAGGACTGAAACATATAAATCTGCATGTTCATACTAACTAATAAAATGCTTCATATTCCAATTCCAGGAATGTTCTTCTGGTTCCATAAATGTTGCACAGAACGGTAAGCTTTTGATTGAAGTGCAAGGCGTCTCATTAATGAATATGAGGTAGATTAAACCAGGACCACTTTGAGTGGAACCTATCCATTAGTTCTTATCTTGGAATATCATACATATCGGTGAAGTAAGTTATCATCGCACGAGTTTGCTTACATATTCATGTGTTGTGTAGAGTCAAGAGTCATGAGCCATGAAGGTGAATGGTGTAAATAAACAGATAGGATAGTATCGATTTCATTTTTTATTTTTATTTTTTGTGTTTGACATCAGGATGGATTTTGATGTTGAAACAGGGGAAGTAGATATTAGATAAGTGTCAGCCGTGAATTACGAAGGCCACATGCATGACACAGGCACTGTCTCGGAACAAGTTAAAACGAGCAGAAATATTGAAGTGAGCAGCACGTGGATGAGGATGATTTCCCAACAAACTTTGGGCCGGAATCCAACCCGACGCTGAATCGGATAAATGGGCTGACAAGATGCGGGCTGTCAAATTGAAACAAATCAAATCAAATCAAATAAAAAAAAAATAAGTACGAGTATTTTTTACAGCCGTTTATTTAAAACTTAGGAACAGGGATGTGTATGACCTACCAAACTTATTAATTCAATCCAAACTAATTATATCAGGTCAGGTTAATAAAATTATTGATATTTTTAAAATAATAATTACTTTTCTTTACTTTTGTTAAATATAAATAATTTTTGTTAATGTAGAATATCTTATTTATCAAATATAAATCAAAATTTTCTCTTTTTTAACGAAAAATTTTTTAATTTAAATTTGTAAAAAAAAAAAAAAAAAATTTAAAAGGAACCAAAAAATACTTGATTGACCTTGTCCGATCATATGTTAGGTCACGTTTAGTGATTCCATGTGAATCTCAGGTTGAACACAAACTCAGTCTCGGCCAAGATTTGCACACCTCTGCTCAGGAAGGTGAATAAATATACAATTTGGCAATGAAACCTGATCACCTTCAGAACAGCACATGTGCTGTAATTTGATGCACGCCGTTCGATTCATGTGATGTCTAGCTTGCTGCCACAATTTTTTTTTTTTTTTTATTTCAACACACCAAACGACGTGCGTTTTGTAGCAGGGGACAACACTTGTTAGTCTTGTTCAGCCTGAGATTTTTGCAGTAGAAAGATGCCTAATTTGAAGAAGGGTTTGAGTGACGAGATTTGTCTTGAAACTTGAAGGGAAATCATAACTTAATTCGCATCCCACTAGAAGGTAGTTTTCATATGCGTGTGTTTACTGATTGCAGTAGAGCATTGCTGATTCAATTGGAAAGGCTTTTGGGTTTGGCAAGAAGATGAAGATAAGTCATGAAATCTAAAGACTTGATCGTCTTTCTATTTTTTTTTTTTTAAGGTGTGAAATTTCCTTCTTGCCATTCACCAATGTATGGGGGTTATTCATAGTTTTTTTTCTAATTTAAAAAAAAAAACTCACTTGCTATTCTTGGATCATGAAAACCCAAATGGGTATGCCAGAAAATGAAAAAAATTAAGAATGGTGAGTTCTTTTTGGTTGATGCCTTGGAACAAAAATGACTATGCTGCAAACGTGATAGAATATTTTGCAAAGATTTTTTTTTTTTCTTCGAGTTTATATTTTGCCTTATGAAAATTCTTGCTTTATGATAATTGCTTGTTCTAAGCAATATCTTTTATAAAGATATTTCTTTCTCGGTTTATTGTTAAGAGTGCAGGTAAAAAGGATTGACCAGAGGAAGATTAGTAGAGGATCTTGATTTTCTTTGTGCCAGCAAAAACTGCAGATTAAACAGACATTGAGCATAGGAATGCCAAAACCCATGGAAACGCACGTCAAGCCGATGAAATTGTCGTCGAGAGTGCTCACTTCTCTTCAAAAAAAACTAAAATATAGCACCAGGATAGTCATCAGATGAATCCAATGGTGGAAAAGGCATTTACAGCTCTTGTTGTTCCATTGATGATCTGCGTCCTTTGGGAATGACCTTAGGGAGGCGGGGACAGTCGCCTTTCTTAAATTTTAAAATTTTTTATTTATATATGTATTTTTACTTTGTATTTTTCATTTGGTTCATTAATTATTAATATTTTGCCTCCTTACAAAAAGGAGATGAAATTAAAATTACATAACTCAACAATATTCTCAACGATTTTTTTTATAATTTTTATACCTGAATAATATTTATTCTTCCTAATTTAGTAGCCAAAACAAAAAAAAATATAGTTTCCTAATTTAATAGTCAAAACAATGAAATCTAGTTTCTTAATCTTGTAGCCAAAACAAAACCAAAAATACCTAGTTTCCTAATCTAATAGCTAAAACGAAAAAAAATAAAAACCTAATTTCATAATTTAATAGCTAAAACAAAAAAAAAAAATCATAATTTTCTTAATTTGCATCGTTCTTAAAAGAGTAGTGTCGTTAATATGATATTGAAATATATCATTCATGTAGTAGTGTCACTAATCTGCATAATGAGATCTCAAGCCAATTTCATTCAAGTGTTGTGACCTCTCTTCAAAAATTGAAATCCATTTGCATCTATTTTTTTAATTTTATTGTCATCATTTAATTGCAATTTTATGGGTTATTGAAATATAATTTTATTTTTGTGCAAGGGAATTAAAGAAAATAGAATTTTTAGGTTCTTCTTTCGAACTAAAAAAAACCTAGGCTCAAATTAGTAAGATATATTGTTACTTGGCCTTTTATTCTGTATTATTAAATTATGGTCAACAAAAAAATCAAATATTTTTTTTAAGAAAAGAAGGTTAAATGATCCTCTGCTTTCACAACCTTCTATTTATATTAAAATTGGTGAAAATTCACAAGTTTATAAACGTCTTTTTAAGACTCTTAGAGTGAAAATAAATAAGTTTAATACTTTTTCTTTGGAGCCTAACTCAAGACTTAAAAAATCAATTTGAGAGTATCACCTGGATCAAGAAGGTGAAGTTTGTCGAGCTTACATCAAGTTTGGGCCATATCAATCCACTCGCTTGAGATCTCCTGAGTATGTTGATAAAAATGGGTGTCGATTTCTCTCAAGTTAGTATAAGTTATTCTCGAATTGGCTTGAGTTTTTACTCAAGAATGTCGTTTTTTGTCTTCCATGTTCTCTTTTCAATAAGTTATTCAGTCGTCATGGAAGTACTTTTAGAATTAAGGAATTTTAGTAATGGAAGAAAGTTAATGAAGGATTTCAATGTCTTTTTGTTACTTATATAGGTACAAATCCTAATTCTTTACACACAAAAATTGTGAAAAGTTATCTTTATTTTTGTTGTAGATTCATTGTTATAAGAAATGAATTTTCTTTTCAATGAAAATATAATGAAGTTACTTGTCCTTAACTCTGTTTTAGATGAACGTAATGATTATAAATCTTGAGGTTAAAGATATTACTAAACTTTTAAATAAGTTTTATCCAAATGATTTTACGGAACAAGAACAGTAATATATAAAGATTCAATTGGAACATTTTGAAATTGATGCTCATACAAGTTCAGAGTTGAGTAAAGTTTCAACAATTACAAAGTTGTGTCAAGTGTCAACAAAGATACAAAAATCGAGAATTTACTCATTTGTTAATAAAATTATTTCTCTTGCGTTAACTCTTCTAGTGTACTGTCCACAGCAACAATAGAAAAAACATTTTCAAATATAAAAATTGTGAAGACAAAACTCCTAAACAAGATGAAGGACTATTTTTTTTGGGCTTGTTTGGTAACGTACATTAAGATTGACATAGCTCAAGAATTTTCATCATATAAACTCATTGATGACTTTGCTCTTTTAAAAAAGTGTAGAGCACACTTTAGAAAATGAAATAATATCTTTCATTTTCTGCATTTTTTTTTTGTAGAGCTTTAATAGTTTATCAAATATGAATTTTTGTTAGAGAATATAAAAAAGTACCAAGTTATTCCTATTTATGCCTATAGTTCTTCCCCCTTGAACTCAATTTCTAGATTAGTCCCTGGATGGCCAAAAGTTGAGATTAGGTAGCGTTCGGATTTGAAGATGTCTTTCTAAGGCCACCACATAGGAAAAAAAAGAGGAGGGGGTAAGGAAAGGGCAGGGGTGATATGATGAGGTATAAAATAATGGGAAAAGGAAGAAAAAGAGAGGAGTATATGTACATAGATATATGGCGGTGGCGGTGGCGGTGGCGGAAGTTAAAGGGAAAGGGGAAGCAATTCCAGATTACAAAAAAGGAAGGGAGGCAGCACCAAGACGACACTTGAACAAAACTCTACTGCCATGCACTCTGCGCCAGGTCATTTCGGAAATGGCCGACCTTCCCTGCCTACGTAAATATGACTCTCCATCAATGCATGGCCACATGCATCCACACTAATCTCTGACCTCAAAACTCTACGCCTGCATTTATATCAAAATAAAGAGCAAACAGTCCCCGAAAATTATATGCTTATGAACTTCACTCCTCCTTTTACTTAATTTATACTTTTCTACTTCAACCATAAAAGATCCACATACTTTAGTCTAACCGGTATTTTACTGTATATATGTTTTTTAATTTTAGTCTAGAAATATTTTGCTAGCTTTTCTACTTTAATATTATAAGAAAATATGACGTCAAATATTGCGTCGTTAAAGGTTTCGCATCCAAATGTTTTTTATTTTTTTTTGAAGAGGCCCGTCTTAACTTTGTTTAATCCGGAACTAACCTTCATAACCGACAGATTATGATGATGCAGTTGTTGTAAATTAGTGGATTAATGAATTAATTTATGAAAAGCAATAAACTCATTACAGTTTGGTGTAATATTTTTAGCGGCTTAGCGATGTACAATGCTCATGTAATAACAAACTAAAAGAAAAGAAGCCCATTTTGCTAATGTCCGAATCTGGTTGTTTCTTATAGTCTTAGCTTCTGATGCTTAATAACATGGAAACGTGGACCGAGGTAAAAGCCCACTCTTTATCATTTAGCCGCTCGACAACAAAAGTAATAATAATGATAAGAAAATGTTTTGTCCAAAACAAGAGATTATAAGAAAATGGAGAGAGGTAGAGAGAAGGCTTTTTGTGTCTCATAATTTAAAAAATTTATTGATTCACATCTTATAATATTTTACCTAAATGCTATAGTTAGAAGTACTCCGGCCTGAATCAGGCTGATATTGGGCTAAAAATGTTTAAAAATTTGTAGTCTTGATTTCCTTGACTCTGAGACTAATCTAAATAACATGTGAGAGACGGAAGCATAAATCACTCTAAATGGAATAGTGAAAAAGATGTATAATTAATTTTGATATATTTAAATGAGAGTAGTATATTAATTTTAATAATATTACCTTTTTAATAAATTTTATTTTTTAAAAAATAATTTTATCAAAATTAATACAATATATATAAGTTCTCCCTCCCATACTAAAAAAGGGTCCCAGGGAATTTTGTGCTTTCCTTTTTAAATTACTATGCTCGAAAAGCTGAGAGAGGTTGATGAAGATACTTCTAGATTGAAATAAAATCCGAGAAGAAGAGTAGGAAACTTAATAAAGAAGAAAGCAGGATAATTAATTTTGATATATTTAAATGAAAATAGTATATTAATTTTAATAATAGTATCTTTCTAATAATTTTTATTTTCTTAAAATAATTTTACTAAAATTAATACACTAAATTAATTATTACGTAAATATATATAAGTTGTCCCTCCAATACCAAAAAAGGGTCCCAGGAAATTTGGTGCTTTCCTTTTTAAATTACTATGCTCGAAAAGTTGAGAGAGAGGCTGATGAAGATACTTCCAGATTGACATAAAATCCGAGAAGAAGAGTAGGAAACTTAATAAAGAAGAAAGCAGGATAATTAATTTTGATATATTTAAATGAAAATAGTATATTAATTTTAATAATATTATCTTTTAATAATTTTTATTTTCTTAAAATAATTTTACTAAAATTAATACACTAAATTAATTATTACGTAAATATATATAAGTTGTCCCTCCAATACCAAAAAAGGGTCCCAGGAAATTTGGTGCTTTCCTTTTTAAATTACTATGCTCGAAAAGCTGAGAGAGAGGCTGATGAAGATACTTCCAGATTGAAATAAAATCCGAGAAGAAGAGTAGGAAACTTACTAAAGAAGAAAGCAGAAAGCGGATGCTGGTGTTCATCGGCTGAAAACTTGTGGCGTTGTCAAGTTCTAATTATATGTAAGCATATTGTTCACTTTGCAAATGCAGAACAATTATTCGTAAAATTATGAACTGTATTTGATTGGTCCCTCACCCCCTCTTGTTATCGACTTACTTCCAAAATCCTTCGCCTCCTGCGCAATTCATCTAGACCAAAGTTTCCCGATTCCAATTCGATATTGTGTTTGTTCTCTTGGAAAATGGGAGGAAACAAATTAGAGAGGGGTGATCGAAGGCCACTCGTTTTGTGTTTTCCAGTGTAGGACTAACTATCAACTATATCGTTACACACAGTAAATCCCCCTTTCTACCCAATTCGAGAAATGGTTGGTGGCTGGATTCTGTTGCTTCGTTGCCCTACAATATAATAATAAGCTGATCTTCGTTCACATGGATTAAATATATAGTTGCTCTCAACGTGGTAACCCTCTCCTGTTATATTGCTTCTTTCTTTCAGACGTAGGAGCTTTTTCTCTATGGCTTACGTACCTCCACACAAGCGCCACTCTAAGGACAAGGGTGCCTCATTACCATCACCTGAGCTGCCCCCTCGGCTCAACAAAAATCTACGTTTGAAGTCGCGCAACTCTCATGCTGACAGAAGTGGAAAGATAGTATACGCAGAGCAGTCTGTATCTAGATGGTTTGCGGTTGGCTTGGATGATAATGGCCAGCTTCCCTCTTTTGTTCACCTTCAGTCCATACCATTGGAATCTATTGGGCGCAAAATTGGAGAAGAGCCCCTTATTTTAGTAAAAAGTAGTAATCTACCTGAAGGTTAGATATGTATCCCAGTTATGTAATCTACATTCACACTTGCATGCATTCTTGCTCGAGGTGTGGTCAAAATCCTAACTTGCAAAAGTTTTTCTTCTTGTTTTCTAGACATTAGAGACAAATGCATGAGAAGCCCTGGGGAAATCATTACGGAAAATGTGCTTCAAGATCTACTTTCTTCTTTTGAAAACGTGATGAGTGAGATGGAGGTCCAATCTTCTGAAGAAGTTAAGCCAACATTAGTTGCCAGATTTGGCAAGGTTCTCTTCCATGGGTAAACTACCATTCTTACATTAACTGCCACATTATTGCTTTATTCCCATTTGCCTCCTGTTAAGAGTTCATTTCGAGCTGGTAATTTTATAGATTATAGCGATTGATTATGGTGGCTTCGTTGTTTGGTAGTAGATTTGATGCACTATATTTGGGTGATCAGATGTATGTCAACATGTTCTTAAACCATTAATCCAAGACCACATTGGAGTATGCACTTCATTGAATGAACAAATGTCTCAAAAATTCTTGGCATCAAAGTTCCCTTTTTCACGTTCCAGTTACCAAAATACAGAACTTTGGTACACTTATTTGTGGCTGCTAACAAGTATTGGACATATTTCACCTTTTAGTTTTAGCGCAGAAGCTAGAAGTAAAAGATTACAGTATGGATCAATATTGTGCAGGAGACCTTCGATTGCTCAAGAAGCAGTGCAGAAAGGTTTGGCTGCTGGAACCATGTTAGAACAGTTGAAAAGATCGTTTTACACAACTATTCCCACTTCATATATGGAAAAAATTCCTAGCAAAGACTCACCAAAGATTGGGCTTGAATTTGAAGAGGAGAAAGATTTGTTCCATATTAAGGTATCCTCTTGTCCTATGCTTTGCTTAAGGAATTCATGTTAATGCACAAATTTCATCAAGTTGGCTATTGAATTTTGTAATTTCTTTCTTATGTTTTATAGTTGTCTGATGGCGGCCGACCAAATGCAACTATTTCATGCAAGTGCCGTGTAGTAAAAGAACAGAATAAGCTTCAACTCTACAAGGCAAGTTCTCTGATTCTAACCTACATAGTTGAATGAAGGTGCCTGTTGTAAGCCAATTATATAATTGCGTTGTTGTCAAATCTTCTGACAAATTCTGGAGTTGATGTGAAATCTACCACAGAATTAATCATCAATGAAATTCAGTTGTTACAACTCATTCTAGTTTAAGATGGTTGCTCTCTTCATCTTTGAACGGCCTTTTGTGTGTTTAATTATATTTTTAATTCCTGATTTGTGCCATTATTTTCACCTGGAGTATATGTTTAATTATATTTTTAATTCCTGATTATGATTAAACAATAAGAAATTTTTTGTAAGGAGTTCTACTATCTTATCAAATTCCCAGTCCAACAACAAAGAAAAAAGGGAAAAAATTTACTTTTTATATTCTCATTTAATCTTCCTTTTTAATGTAAATAAACTCTTTTTCCATGCTTCTGTTGATATATCAGCATTCTTATTGTAGATTGAACTCAATCAAGTACGCCAAATGGTCACAGACATATCGTGTCTTATTAAGAATCTTGATCTGAGACTTATATTGTGCACCAAAAGGATTTTAACGGCTTTGAAAGTAAGTTTCTTTATCATTGCATACCTCTGAAATTACATATTTGCAGCAGTTTATGTTGCATCCATTATTTCTTGTTAATTTTCATCCCAGGGCAAAAATTTTTTTCAGCATCTGTAATGGAAGTACAAGAGGAAAATAGGTGAAATATTTATTCTATTGAGGTTTTAATGGAGAATCCTTGATGGAGAGAACACCTTTATGTTGTTTTCCTATAATATATCATAATTATCATATTCGAACATTGAAAGAGAGTTTGTGACAGTAATGGTTATGCTTAAACTCATAAATCTACAGCTTTTCTGGTGTAATTTTACTTGTGTCTTCTCTATTCTAGGATGATGAAATGCAGTGCATTAGAGATCTGATTCAGTCTGCAGTTCTAGATCCAAATGTGAAGGGCGGATTGAGATGGCCACTAGGAAAAGCATCTTCTGGAGATAGATTTTCTGTGATTGGGGTCTGGCACACTATTACTAAAGCTTACAGAAACCCATCACTGAGGCTGAAGGCGAGACATGCTGATCGATTTGATTTTCAGACATCAACTGGTGAATCTGCTTCTGAAGTTTTCCTTAAACTGAAAGGAATTGTCTCAGAATTACAGGTATTATAGTTTATGTTGCTCATGAGATGATAAAAGTTGAGAACATTAGTAGAAGAAGACAACTTATCTCGATTTGATAATGGCATATTAACCGTGCTTCTTCCTAATGATGGAAGGGTTTGAGGATCAAATCACTGTCTTCTTGTGAAAAATTGGGTTGGTACTATCTTTTGTCCGAGAAAAGATTGCTACTGTTATCATATCCTATATCTTGTATAGCAACTAGCAAAACCTGTAGAGACCTGGGGCATAGTTGCAGCCCATGTCCTACAGGGTTTGAACTGATTAATTATGCCCCGGTCCAAAATTTTAAAAATAGTACAAAATCATTAAAACCAAAAAGCCCGAGAGTGGAGCATATAAACAGGTTACTAACATATTAGAATTAAGAATGTAATATTTAGGCCTATGTGTTTTACACTGGGGACTTGGCAAGTCTCCATTTTGCATGGACATAATTATTCTAAAGTTTATGTGCAGTGAAGCATTTCACTGGGATTTTGTATCTTCTCTTTGCAATAGGTGGAAAAGATTGATGTCAGTTTGATCTCAGAGATGCTCGAGGAGAAGTTAAATTTGATATGGGATCACTTTCTAAACTCTGAACATTTCTTGGGATGATGGCTGGCTTTGAACTTCAGCTCCCGCGTCCTCAATTCTCTTTTGTTCATACTGGCTGCAACTAATTACTGTGTCTTACGAGAGGAGGGATGATGCAAATAATTCTATCCATCCTTCGCGAGGAGGATGACTGGGTGTGCACTAGTGACTAGCATGGCCCCTAAAAATAGAGCAGAAAAAGGCCGTGGTTCATTTGGACCGATGTTTGTAGAACAGACAGAAATGATTTGATAGTTATGATATGTTGTCAAGTGGAGTAGATGACGACCATTTGTTAATACCACAGTTATATCCGTCTTTTTCCCTCCTTGTTGTCTATGTATATTAAATGAAATAATTAACGTTGGGTTTAGGCACTGGCGTGGTGTCCTCCAAAAACAATCAACTGTTATCTATGTTAATACAGTTACTTATAAGGCCGCATTATTGAAGCGAACGGGTTGCACCACTCGTTTTAGTCACCATGTTTACGTCGCCCTTCTGAGTGATGCAAACTAATTTTCCAGCATCTGTATGCATCTGTCTATGTAGTGGAGAGAATATAGTTGAAATTAATTTGTTGCTAAACAGCTGTTAAGTTGTTTGGTATTCAGATTTTAGTCATTGCTTTTTCTCAATTTTTAGGCTAAAATGTTTGACAGTTCCATTAGGGGGTAATGAGATTGCTGGATGACACATGCATCTGACGGACTAAAGCTCTTAGCAGTCTTTAAACTAGGATCGTAAAATATGTTTGTGGTGTCCTGTCGTAAGATATGTATCATACAATTCAGAGACTTCCAAATATTCACAACTTTAGAATTCGTAATTACATAACTACAAATAATCAAGTTATTATCTCAACACAAAAAACTATGGTCACTGCAGAAAATATCTTAAGTCGTGGAGCTTAATAATGGAAATAAAGATGAAATAAACCTATGGTGATGGTTTTCGTCTTCGCATTTATCTAAGTTTCCTTAGTGGCAAGGCACGACCAAAGAGCTTTTCCACTTCGCTGGCTTCGATTTCAAGCTGGTTGAGTAAGTTCATTTCTTCTTTTGTCAGGCCTCTAAAGAAATTTTCCTCATCTTCTTGAAGAACTTTGAGTCCTTCAGCTAACGTCTGAAACAAGGTCATCTCTGTTTTACCCACCTTCTCCACCTCTTCTTCCAACTGCTCAACTTCCCTCACAATTGCCTCCTCTCCTTCCTCTACCTTTTTCTCGAATCTTTCCACCAACGAAGGCTCTGGCCCACAAGTATTATCTGTTCTGATGAACTTGCTGAAGTCTCTTCCTACACTCTTAGCCGCCTTTTCAAGTTCAGGAACTATGGTTTCAGGCAAAACTGCACTTCTCGTATACACAACCGCTCCTCCGTAGCCATCCCATGCATCATTCCTGCCTCGGTAGTAAACAAATATGTAATCGTCTGGTTTATTTTCAATCTTGGACGACAGAATATACCTGCATTTCATTGCTGGTGAGTTTTCAGTGGCACAATTACAAAGATCAAATTCAACAGAAATTAGGCCGTGGGGTGTGGCTGAAACTGTTGTGTTCTTTGGTTCAAATACATATGCAAATCTTAAATCCTCGTAGATTGAAGTACGCCAGCAACTGAGTAATCCAGAAGCTCGAAAACAGTTTTAAGGTCTAAACTTTTAAAAGATGCCCGGAACAGCCAGATGCTGTCTTGTTTAATGTTTTCGGAATATTTATATATTTCACTCAAGCACCAGGAATTGGGACATCAACTATGGAATATGCGGCAGATAAATAACGGGGTGATTGACGAAATCTATTTTCAAAGGGAAAATCAAGTAACTGTACTTTTGCTTATTCTACTAAATTCTGAAATATTAAAAAAGGTCGCTTTAGAGCAAGGAGTTACCAGTCATCCTGATAGTGAAGGTACTCATTATCATGATTGTAAAGTATCCCGGGCTGAAAAGGATCTTGCAAAAATCTCTGCACAGCTGATCGAGCGAGAAATCCACCATCTGGAGTCCGTACTCTCCATGACAAATTACCCACAAGTTTGTTGGATTCTGTGTGAAATTCATGCAATTGGCAGTCAAAAGTATCGAAGGTAGGATTCAAGCCACTACTGATGAACCACTTCCCATTGAAATCTGAAATGTTAAAGCTCTTAACCAGGACATCCGGATTTGGTGCGGGAAATTCTCCCACATCAGATTTCCTAGGTACACATTTCTTCCTTGAGACCGCGCACTCATTGAAGTCATCAACCACATTGTTTTCGAACAGGTCCCCGCATTTAATCTGTAAAGTTAAGAAGAAAAAGATGATTTGCTATAAAACAGCACATACATGAACATCATAAAAGGCACTGGACTAACTTGGCATTCAGTCTCATCAGGTCGATTATTGCAAGTTTGGAGACAAGCAATATTGGCAGCACACGATGGGTTTGATACACAACTGGCCAGTTCTATCCTACACAAACGAAATTTAATGGTTATACTTTGTCACTGAGCCAGAGGTAGGAAATCTGATGTACTGAGCACAAGCTCCCAGAGGGAAACTAAATGGCATACTATGTATACCTGCATTCCTTCAATAAGCAGGCACAAGTTTTGAGGGCATCAACAGCATCGGCGGATGGAATGATAATTAAAATACATAACAATATACCAACTAGTTTCAAGATGCGTAAATAGCTCCAATCTTTCAGGAAAACAATCGCTTTATCCACCAGAAATTCAAATACCTGTTTCCCCGAAAAGAAGAAGCAAAAAAGATCAATGAAGAGAAACCCGAGGGAGGACGGATAATATGGTTCAGGAAATACCTGTGGTGTATTTGTACGGGTGCCATGTGCTGAAGTGGAGAAGTCCTGTTTCTGTTGTCTAAGCAATTTCGAATGTCTTGACCCCAAACTGCGAAAATATCGAAAAGGTCTTAACAGCTGCAGGTGTGTTGACTTGCTGCTGTCGGACAATACTTTCAGCACCACCACACTACGACAACCAAACCCTCTTATCTTTTGTAACCTTACATCACCCGTAAGGCCTAATCTAATGCATATATTGGCATTACCTTCCTGATGGGAAAAGAACATTGAATGTGCAGCCAATGCCATAAATTGACTTCCGAAAATGACCTAAGAAAGAACACAGAGTAATTTGCAAGAGCGATTATAAGTGTCATGAATGGAATCTAGCTAATTCTTTGAGTAGAACTGAAAGCAAATTATTCAACTGGTATGCTTAACACAAAACATGAATTGGTTCATCTGCTTAATTAATTGTCGACCCAATCGTTCTAATTCTCCGTGTAAGTTTCTTTCAAGGCACTTAAGTGACATCATTTCCAATGAGCAACGATTTACCATTCTTCCCATCTCCACAAAAATACAAAATAGTATTAAAAGAAATAAACTGGTTGCTTTCCCCAGAATGCATGAATTTCCGAAACCAAAAAAGGAAACTACTGAAAGAGACAAGTAAGCTGCAAACATGCCTTATGTCGTAGCTGATGAAGTGGAACGAGGGAGACAACGGAGCAGCGCAAGAAACGACGGTGTCATGGCAGCCAGGAGGGAGGGAGGGAATAGAAGAATAAAGAAGACGCGCCGTCGCACGAGGTCGCGGATAAGACCATTGTGTGGAGGGTAAACAGACCCGTAACGGTAACGAGAAGGTACACGTCGCCGCTTCCAATTGGTTCTAGATGTAATTATAATATATTTTCTTGAAATGGGCTTGGATTTTGGGCCTCAAAACCCAAGCCTGAGCTAGCCCAGTTCCAACTGTTATCGGCCCACTGGAAAGCCCACATATTCGCACCAGGGTTTTTTATGCTGATGTTTAAAAAAACAAAAAGAATTTCCCCCAATATAATAAAAATGAATGATTAGGAGAGGGGAGAAAACGAAAATGATGTTATGTCTCACACCCATAAAGCCCAAGGACCAGCAGTTATTAAATTCCAAGGATCCAATTACGAAACGAACGAGGTTGCATATAAGCAACGAGAAAAGAAATATGTTTGTGAGGTTACTCCCTCGACTATCCCTAAACTAGGACCCTGCAACGATGCACGAGTTCATTGAGGATGAAAATCATGATAAAATAGAATATAATGGATGAGGTAAAAATGGTAGCTTGCAATGAAAATTGTACAGCTAAGAAGAGTTTTCCCCGGAATCCATAGAGAAAGAGACAATTGGAATGAGAAAATAGAAGTGGAAATTAATGAAATATTAGCAAACAGAATAGCATAGTTGATTGGAGCAAGGACAGACGGAGTAAGGGAAGGGGCATCAAAAGAAGAGCATATATATTATTATAAATGTCAAGAGGCTATGTTACTCCGATGATTCCAAGTGATGAGGTAGTCAATCGCTAGCTGTAATCGGAGCACCGTGGAGCAAACGAGAATATCCAGCCATGGCACGATATTCTCAAGGAGACGCACTTGTATATGTTTCCAATTCCAGTCGTGTCGGGGAAAATTTTTTTGCTTCTCTTGCAAATTAAAGCAGTTGGACATGTCAATTAAAAATGCCATGCCTCCTCTCACTCGCCTTCTCTTCATCCCACTATTTATCATATCCATACACTCTTTCCCCCGGGTTGCAGGTCAAACCAGTATGTGGTGTTTTTCTGAATAATGATTAGCTTCCCTGATAATATATATATATATATATATGAATTTATATCTTAACTAATATACGGGGATTGGGGGTGATTGGTGCAGGTGGATGTGGGCTAAATTTGAGTTCATACGCATACGTAGGATATGGGGAGTGCGGGGTGGTGCAGGAGGAGATGAGCCAATGGATGGATTTCCCCAACACAGTGTGCTGCCGAAACGCCCTCACAGTGTTAGCTCAAGCACTGGCCTTGCAGGCTCGTAACTCGCTTCAACTGGCTTCTCTGTTTATCTCCCAGAAAGAATGGGACACGTGCACCGACATGTTTCATCTGCAACAGCGCATGTCACCCAAATCATGCGGCTTCGATGACTTGCACTTGGGCGGCACCCCGAAATGCTCCAACGCTAGATTGCAGGATGTTCAGGGGCAGCCTTCCTACCTGAACGCCTTAGATAACTGCTCCCACTTTGATAATCCCTCTCAGCAATCTTGTGCAGATTGCGTAGCTGCCATATTAGGTGTCAGAGACTCCCTCTATGGCCAATTTGTGGGAAGCGACTATGACGCCGTCGAAATAGCCGTTTGCGGTGTAGCAGCTCTTGTTGCCCTTGCAGCTGGCAAGCCCGACGATCCTTCCATCCCTGACAAGTTCTTGCGCTGCTGGCCCCTTCCCCAAGTCCACAAAGGTAACAGTTACACCACATATATGCATATATACTTACTTACATACCCTCACGTCACCTGCATTCATTGTTTTCTCTGACGCTGATATATTACCTGCCATTCATTTGGCCTTTCTTCGCAGATCACCATGGCTTCTTCAAATGTAAGTGAAGTTAATCAAATTCAAAACTTGAGCATTTAATCATTAATAAAGGGTGAAAACCCTTGGACAGTGACTAATAGACTAGTGTTGTTGGCGTGGCAGCTGCTTCGGGGGTATACCTGCTAGAAGGGGTAACAGCAGTGATTGTATTGTCGTTGATCGTATTATTGGTGAAATATGTGTCCAAAAAGAAACCTCGGAAAGCAGTGACCTTGAAGGAGATAACGACGTGGTCGGGAATGTACTGGTTCTCGAAAGCTGAGATAGAGAACGCCATAAACCACCAGGGGAATGAAAGGAAGTGCCTGGGAAGAGGGAGTGCGGGATATGTATTCAAAGGGGTTCTTCCCAGCGGTCAAGTGGTGGCCATCAAGCACTTAAGCAAGACCAACAGCTCTGAGTCTTTCACTCGGGAGGTGGAGGGCCTTTCCAGGCTTCGCCATCCAAATTTGGTTTGCCTCTTTGGGTGTTGCGTGGAAGATGGCGAGAGATATTTAGTGTATGAGTACTGTGCAGAAGGCAACCTTGCTCAACATCTCTTGAGTAATCTCATCCCCTCTTCTCTGCTCTTACACGTGTCTCATTAGTCATAATTTTAGTTTACTACTAATTATATATGGGTATTTATCATTTCAAAAGGCACTGTGTGGTTCGTGTATGTACGTGCAGGAAGAGACAGCCATCTGACATGGGAAACAAGAGTTAAGATTTTAAGGGACTGCTCCTTCGCACTCAAGTATCTCCACCATCACATGCAGGGCTGTGTTGTCCACAGAGATATTAAGGTATGCAATTATACATCGCATGATTACGATATATATATATGGAAAAAGAATAAACATGAATGAATGCGATGATAATGGTACATATGGACTTGAAATTGTAGCTCACAAACATACTTCTGACTGAAACTCTGCAAGCAAAACTGTCGGATTTTGGACTGGCAAAGATGATGGGGATGGAAGAGAGCAAAGTGTTTACGGATGTAAGAGGAACCATAGGGTATATGGATCCAGAGTACATGAGCAATGCCAAGTTAACCTGTGCCAGTGACATCTACAGTTTTGGAATAGTTGCCTTACAAATTCTATCAGGTCAGAAAGTCATAGAGTTGGATCTTGATGCCAGAGACCAGCTCACTAGGAAGGTCGGTATTACTATGTATTCCCATCATCCTCACGCACAGAAAAGGGATTACATACTCACGTTTGAAAATTGTAGGCAAGAGATGTAAGCATGGGAAGGCGTCCAATGTCAGATTTTGAAGACCCAAGGCTAAAGGGAGAAGTGAATAAGGCGGACTTTGAAGCCATCTTACAGATTGCAGTGCTGTGTGTTGCCAAATCCAGCAAAGGTCGCCCAACCATCGAGGTTGTCTTTGAGGAATTGGATAAGGCCTATAAGAACACTCTTGCTGAATCGGTATGCATATCTTTCTCCCTAATTAGATGACTTCTATTCTATCTATTTACTTCATTTAAAACTTATAAACATTCCCTCATAAATCCATAACACTATATTTGTGATTTTGGACGAGTGCAGAAAGCAAAGCTGGATCGGAGCACATCCGAAACTTCCACCTCGAGATCCTTAGATTTCATTCCTATTTGACACAAGGCAATGCGTGTGTTGGTTACAACGACGATGATCGTCATGCTGTACATTACTTATAGTATGGTTTTTATCATACAAAGATACAATGAGTGTGAAAAGTGTATGTACATACCCACCCGTGTTTTGTTTCCTCGTCTGTAGTCTGTATTGAAAAACACGAGGAAAAAAACAACTGCGGGTTTTGGAACTGTCGTTGCAATGGCATCTATGAACCTAGATAGATACATCCACAAGCAAGCTAACGTCTTAATAATAAGAATTGCTTCTTGAATCCACCAGCACTGTTTCTTATTCTTCTTGAAGATTTCATGCATTTGGATAATCATAATGCTGCTAAACTACGAATTTTATTAAGTTTCTCCTAATATTAAGCAATGTGTTGAAAACTTGGATAAATATATATTTTACGTTTTTCTTAAAACAACTTTCAATTATTTAAAATGATAATATAATCTCACCGTACTCCTAAACTATTACCGTATCCACTCTACGATAATATCTAGGTAAAAGATTAGAATTACAAGGTTTCAGAATCTGGACGTGAACATATATGTGGCATGTTAATTTTCACAGTCCGCGTACAACCATCCTTCCCTTGCTACTCTCAACTGTTACACGACGATATCTATGTAGTTATGCCTTGTAATTGTAGCCCCCAAGTTAAAGACAATTGGATCAACATAATTATACACACACAGTTTTTTCAACTAAATTAACCGTACGATTGACTCCATATCAAAAGTCAAATAAAACATGATGAATCACTATAAGTACAATGTAATTACAGCTATATATATATAGGATGAAATGAAATGACAGAATGCATGTGGTTCATAAATAATCACAAGCGTAAACTGTACAATTGTATCTAGAAAGAGGGCACAGAGTTTAGTACACCCTACGGCAAAAGCCAATTCATAAAGAAATGTGTGAATGTAACGAAAGCAGTGGCTGTGGATTGCTCAATTCAGCCCCAAAAAGTTCCATCCATTGCACTAACGTAGGGTACATCCTCTCTCCCACATTTTTTACTTCTTTAGCTTTTTATGTGACAGCCCCCTGCGATTGAAATCGTATTAACTTATCTTTTTTTTTTTTTTCTCTTCTTAAGACTACAAATTAAAGTTGTCCTTACAAATGTCTTTGAAGACATGGACATTGATACAGTATTGGGGCTAAAAATTTAATTGTAAAGACTAATGTTGTCAGATTTGCAATATCGCGTAAAATTGCTCTTCCCTCTTCCATCGAGCATGTGTTTCCAGATGAAAAGAATCAGCCCATGTTCTGTTATGGGATGAAGGTATGATGTAGAAGGCAAAAAGACAAGATTAATTTTTGATTTTGGATTGTCTAGAAGGACAGACTTTTGCACATAATTAAAGGCAGAGCTTTCCAGCAAACTCCATCCTTCGCTAAAATCATTTTTTCTACCATTTTTCCTTACACTCTGTGCTACCATGTGGTTTTTCCATGGGCTGTTCGACAAGGATTGCTAAATTATGGTAATAATACATATATTCCTCATCCTACTAACTTTCTCTCGTCTGTTTGTACTGTGACCACGATGCATCTGTTGTTAACTTTTGAGTCATCATCAACTAGCAAATGTGCTAGGACTTTTGTTTGGCATAGCTCAAATGATCTTGTATATATCAAGTACAAGGAAGCCAGAAGAACAGAGAGCGCAAATGCACACAGCAACAAGAATGGACGGGCCAAATTAGATTCTGCACAGCATGGCTGCCACCTTAAAACCACGAGGATGGAGGATCATAGTCCTCGGACGAGCAATAAGTTAATGTTGATCAATTATTCATGTGCTCAGTCGATGTATTAATTGTTGTAACATTACTGGAATGGAAGTATATTGCCACTTCTGATGCAGCTATTTTAGACTAAATTTGGTTACCAACCTTTTTACAGCTTAAAGCGGCCCGAATTGGTGCCAGTTACCTCACAAAGATGATACAAAATTAATCCGAAATTGCAATGAAGCTAGCATTTGATGTTCTGCAACAGCAATGTCTGATAGCATGTAGACTAATACAAACAATTTTGATATAGAAGTAGAGCAGTTATATTCAATAGGAAAGTGACACTTGTGTAAACAACACAAACTAGTACTGATTGACACTTGTTTCCCTCCATAATACAAGTAAAATCATGGTCATGAGTGCAGAACATTAATGAGCATAAGAGTTTATCAAATACGAATTTTTTGTGTTCCGCAAGCCAACAATTAGAGTTCCCATGGTAAGATCAGTCAAGTAAGGATCACTCGTCCAATCCAACAATGTCAAGAGGGGAACTATAGAATTTCATCATCAGACTCACTCTGGTAAAGAAATAAAGGTGAATACACAAAATATTTCCGAAACCTACTTTAAAAAAAAGAAAAAAAAGAAAAAAAAAGCAGTAGCTGCTGGAGTTTTAATATGAGAAGGAGCTCATATCCATTAGCAGTGGTTCCCCCCTTGACCTGAGTGAGTCAATGTGCATGCTCTGCCTTGCATGTGGCTCAGAAAAGAAAGAGATATAAAAACAAGCAAATGAGCCAAGAAAAAAAGAAAAAGAAAAGAGAAATATAATCTTGGGGTGAAAGACGAGTATGGCTATTCTGGAATGGAGTTGGAAAGCAAGCACCAAATGATGGGATTATACTTTAGCACTGGAAGCGGAGAGAAGTTCTCTGTTGTGATCTTTTAGAGGTTGTTTGGAGGTATGGGCATGCTCCAAACGGCCCACCCCTTCTGTGGACCTTCTGCCGCTGCTGCTGCGGCTGCTGCTGTGGTCAGATTGAACACTTTCTCCACTGCTGATGAGTCCAAATGATATATTTCCTTGAGATATACTACCGCTTCCACGCTCATGCAATCCCTCACCTCCTCCATTCTCTGATTCTGTGCTCGTCCTCGATGATGATTTTCTACTGCTTTTTCGGCTTGACCCTTTCCCTCCTGACTTCTTGCTGCTCTTCTGCTTCAAATCTCTGTTGCTTGATTTCTTGCTGCTCTTGTGGCTTAGGTTACGTGATTTCTTGCTGGATGAATGGCTTTCTTCTTCTGTTGTGAAGCAGCTTTTGCGACCTGATTTCTTGGTGCTTGATTTGGAGTACAACTGCTTGGTATCGGATTCCTGCTTTTTCTCATTCTCACTCTCACTCTCGCTCTCACTCTCGCTCTGGCTCTTGCTCTCATAACTTGCATCATCCTCACCCTCAGAACCATCATCCTGAGGGGGCATTGTGGCAGGCGACTGTGATGCGGGAATAACCTCCGGCGGAACCATGGACAGGAAACTCAGTGCAGTTACCACGTCACTCATCAAAGGACGGGCCCCTTCTTCCTCCTGCAGGCACATGGCTGCTACCGCTACGGCTTGATTTAGATCCTTTTCTGGGAAATTTTTCTTCAGAAGCGGATCTGCCATTTCTGGAAACTGTTTGGGATTTCTGAACAAGGGTTGTGCCTGCTCATTCATCGTACCAAATGCTAAGTTAAGTATTAACAGCTACAGACTTGAGCAATACAAAGTAGGCACTAGGTATGAGTGTAACGTAATATACCCATGTAACTAAATTTTGCTCCTCGTTTGGCTTAGTAGTATCAATAGCTCGTCGTCCGGTGATGAGCTCAAGCAACACAACACCAAAACCATAGACATCTGATTTCAAGGTGAGCTGACCTGTTCTTGTATACTCGGGAGCAGAGTAACCGTAGGTACCCGTAACTCCAGGAGATATAAGGTTGGACTTATCTCCCCCGGAAAGCTTGTTGAGTCCGAAATCAGAAAGTTTTGGATTAAGATTATCATCGAGCAAGATGTTTGAGGATTTCAAGTCCTTGTACACAACTGGGGGATTGGCCTTGTCGTGCAAGTACTCTAGTCCGCTCGCAGCACCTGATGCAATTCTCATTCTGGTGAACCAATCCAATGGGGGCTTACCTCCCTCAAGCTCTGCCACACAAACCAAGTATCAATATATCATCATTCACAATTCACTAGATAGATAAAAGGGTGAGGGTACCAAAAAGACGGTCGTATACAGAACCCCCTGGCATGAATTCATACACCAGAAGACGCTGATCTCCATCAGCACAATAACCAACCAGATTCACCAGATTTTCATGGTTCAGGTTACTTAAAACCGCAACCTCTGTAAGAAACTCCTTACTGCCATTCATCCCATTTCGGTCCAGTTGCTTCACAGCTACCACCTGCACACCCACATGCAAAACGAAACGAAACGGTGAGAAACACAAGAGACTTGATTTGATTTGCTATATAAAATCAATCAATCCATGCTAAATGATGCGTCATGACCTTCCCGGACGCTGGAATGGTGCCCTTGTACACTCTGCCAAATCCACCTTCACCCAACAGGCATTCCTGCTTAAAATTCTTGGTTGCTGTCGCCAGCTCTCGGAAAGTGAATGTTTGCGCTTGAATGTTTGCATTCTGAACTTGGTTTCCATTATCTGCCTCCTCAAATCAATGCAACATCAGTATTCTGACATTCTTACGTATCAAAATTAAACCCTTTTTTTTCATATCATACATAATCTTGAGAGTAAACTTTTCCAGTCAATCAGCATTAATAAAACAAAATTATCTTTGCAATTCCGTATACAAATTTTAGCGCCATCTAAAACAACATCACCGTATTATATTCAAATAACAGCTATGCGGTTTTGATCGTTAAACTCTTAATTAATATATAACCTCAGACATCACGGGTCTCCATATTGCAAAACGTAATGTATATACATATATATATATATATATATACGTGCAGAAGAGCCTTTTACCCGGTGTTCTTGAAGAAATAGGATCCTGTGGTGCAGATTCAACCTCCCCCTCGTTAAGGTTTTTCTTACTTTTCTGGGAGGTAAAACACGAGAAACAATTCATGATGGTGATCTAATCATCTAAGATAAAAGAAAATATATGAAATAGAGAAATCTAAGACACAAAAAGAAAAGGAAAAAAAAAAAAAAAGAGGGGGTTGAATCAATATAAGGGGAGGGGCGGAGGGTCCCCCAAGTAAGATTGAAGGACCCTGCGCAGAAGGCTAGCAATGGCTATGGGAAAGAGGCGGAAAAGAAGAGGAAGAGAAGGTGAAGAAAAGAAGAGGTAGCCATGTCTGAGGTTTGAAGAAGGAAATGAAGGAGGAATGGTAAGGAGTGGTAACATGTCTGTCTGGGAGAGAAAAAAGGGGAGATTTGAGCGGCCTTGTTGACGACACCCCATACTTAGACGCCCCTTCCCATCCCAACCTTCCTTGCTTTTGCTTATTTGAGGTTTCAATTTTGACCTGCACCTCTCTTCTTTCCATTTTTCTCCTCTTTCCTCTCTTCCCCCAACGTCCCTTCTTTTACTATCAATATATGCTAAATTCTCCTTACCACCTTCTTCCTTTCCCAAAACACCTTCACATACAACCACCATTAATCATAAAATACTACATGTTATATTTCAAATTTCATTCAACCACTTTATCCATTTTAGTTAATCAATTTACTATATATTCCACTTCCTCCCAGGTCTACTCTTTATAAACAAGATTGCTACATATAAGTGGCGGAGCCACATTCGTGTGAGGGGCACTTCCCTCCTTCCCAATTTTTTTTTTTTTTGATGTTTATTGTATCAAACTTTAAATTTATGTCTCCATATATTTTATTTTTTGAATCCATTAAAATTATTGATCTTAAATGATTGGATTATGTTATTTTATTTTATTATAAGATATATTAATTTGAGCCCATTATACTCATTTATATATTATACATGTAAATTTATATTTAATTTTTCTATAAATGTTTGATACAATTTTATAAATAGTAATTTTATAATACTTAAGTTTAAATGTCAATATGTTATTTTTAGTTAGATCTCAAAAAATTGTCCATAAAATGCTAAAAATAATTAAATATTGATGGAGAAAATAATAAATAATATACTTTATAAATATTTTTTCTTACAAATTGATAATTATATATTTTAATGCTTTATCTGATAAACTTTTTAATTTTCTTCAAAATACTATTTTGGGCTATTTAGATAACTTTCATGATATTGTCAAATAATGATAAATTTTATATAGTATATCTTTATAACACATTATATGAATACTAAGTAGATATGTCTTCACAGATACTTCATATTGATATTGATATTAATATGAAGAGTAATATGTACTATAATACTTATTAAATTTAAAGTTGCTATTAAACTTAAGAAGGAAGAAGTTAAAATATTGTTAATAAATTAATTTCATTTAGTTTAATTCAAAAATTTAAACGATAGAATTTTATTTAAAAAATATAATATTAAATTATAAATTTTCAAAATAAAATATTAAATATTAAAAAAATTTCGCCCCACTAACTCAGAGTGCTGGCTCAACCATTGCTACATATAATTGCTATAATCTAAGAAGCATATGCACCAATGCTTCTTGGATTTCAATTTGAGGAATATGGATTTAGTAAAATTTAAAATTCAATGTTGGCAAATTTGATAAAATCTAAATATTTTTTTTAAAGTTTAGACAGTGTTAGAATTTATTTAATAGTTATTTAATGTTAAATCAGATTTCAATTTAACGATTACGTACTTGACCTATTTATATATTATAAATTAATTTTCATTTCTTCTCAGAATACTCAACGATAAACTATTTGAAATTGTAAAAATCTGATAACTCATCGGTTTAAAATATCTTTTTTGAAAATTTGAAATTTGTTCTTATTTAAATTTTTTTAAGACTTTAATGAATGAGAAAAACTATATCCGGATCCAATTACGCATTCTATTTTGTATGGGCACTATTTTCGAAGGCTACGCCTTCCGAAAAATAATTGAAACGGTTCGAAGTCTAAGAATAGTGGTACCATGTTTGTTATCATGTTTGATAAATATAAAACTGAATTAAGACACTTATTAAGATATATTATAATGCATGAATTGGTTTGTAATATATTATTATAGACATTATTTATGTTTTGGAATGGATGTAAGAAGGGAGTTATTATCATTCTTTTGCATGTTTAAAATTTTATTTTATATTTCTAATTCATAAGAGTTTGTGTTCGATGATAAGATTTTATTTTTATTAATTTAAATTTTTATTCTTGCTATAATCAAATTTTAAATTTTTCCATATTCATAATAGACAATTTTTTCTCGTTTGATAAAAATAAAATAAAGACACCTATTAAAATATATTATAATAGTTTTTTAAGAAAGAAAAGTTACATAAAGTTTGTGGATAATAAAAGAACACATGGACACCAAAAGATTAGACACATGAAAGAGCGACTCCCAGACACGTCAAAAGAATAACTTTCCACTGCCGAGTGGGGCCGTTATGGTATTCTAAATCAGGCGATACCGTGTAGTCTCAAACAAAAGATTTAAAAGAAAGAAGAAGTGAATACTAGGCACGTGTGATACGATGCGGGGCAAAAGGAAGGATAGCCAATGAGAAGGGACGCCTTAATCCGACGGCAGAGAGGGCCGAGAGTGGGGTCCATCCTACGGTATATATAATAAAAGAGATGAGATACGGAAAAAAAGGCAAAAGTCAAAATGGTACCGAGAGAAGAGTCTGGAGAGTGAATATCAGATATCTCTATGAACCAAAAATTTAAAAAATTAGATATTTTTATTGTTGCATTGGATTGTGCGGCAGGGAAGTATGCAGGGATGATAGCTATACCTAGACTTAACCGCTAAGCTTCCCTTCTATATAAACGCCTCCCCGGCATCAACGGGCTTGTCCATCGTTCATTCTTTCTTCTGTGCGTCCTCTGCGAAATTATGGTGACGGAAGCACCAACATTAGCATCAGCATCAGCATCATTTTCGTGGGCCGATCTGCCCGAAGCTTGCATCGCCCACGTCCTTTCCTTCACCTCTCCTCGCGATGCCTGCCGCCTCTCCTTGGTTTCTTCCGCTTTCCGTTCCGCCGCCGAATCCGACGCTGTTTGGGACTCCTTCCTCCCTCCCGATTGCCTCCGCTTCCTTTCCCCCTCTCTCTCTTTCTCTTCCAAGAAGGATCTCTTTCTCTCGCTCTCCGATAAACCCCTCCTCATAGACGACGGTTACAAGGTAATTCCTTCCTTTCCCATTTACCACCGCTCCTTTTATCTCATGTTTTTGCGCCCCCCCCCCCCCCCCACTCTTTCTATCTGGTTTGTACTCTGCATCTGCATGATCGGTCATCGTTCAAATCTGACATCTTCCCTAAAGCCATTTGCTTCAATCCCAACGAATGTGGAACTCTAGTATCATGCCCATCTCAATTTTACTTTTTAATATTGTCTCTAGATTTATGCTTACCCACCCGATCCTAGTACTGTGTGGTTGTTCTCTTTTACCACCTTTGGGAGGGGCGTCAACCTCGTGAATGTTTATTTTGGTTTATGTTCAGAGCTTTTCGCTGGATAAGCTGTGCGGGAAGAAATGTTTCATGTTATCCGCTAGGACTCTCTTTATTGTTTGGGTAGACACTCCGAGGTATTGGAGATGGATTTCAGTGCCCGAGGCCAGGTAACATAAGTGGGACACTTTGCCATTTACGTGTTTATGTTTTGCGAGAGAATCAATTATGGAATGTGACTACTAAATAGCAGGTTCAAGGAGGTGGCTGAACTTGTGAGTGTGTGTTGGCTGGAAATCCGGGGATGGTTCCGCACTAGCTTGCTGTCCCCTTCAACACTGTATGCAGCTTACCTTGTGTTTAAGTTAAGTGCCGGTGCCTATGGGTTCGAATACCAACCAGTGGAGGTCTCCGTTGGGATTGCTGGGAATAATAGTGATCATCAGAAGCGAACAGTCTACTTGGATCCAGAGGGAGGACGGAGGCGACAATATCAAATCGTTCCCAGGCGTGCTGGCATTTTCAATCGCACCCGTATTGTGGGAGTTGAGGCACGCACACCCGTTCCTACACAAAATCTGGATCTCCAATATCCAAACCAAAGAGCAGATGGATGGCTGGAGATCGAATTGGGAGACTTCTTCAACGAAGGAGGAGATGACAAGGAGGAGCTGGAGGTGGCTGTTCGTGAGACCAAGGGGGGTAACTGGAAGGGCGGTCTTATTATTCAAGGATTCGAAATCAGGCCTCAAGTCAATAATAAATAAGCGCCTACGTGGTGGCCTTTCTTAGTTACTCATTTTCAAAAAAAATTTATCCTTTTTTATGTTGACGCAGCAAGTATTCAAAATTAAAGGCTTGCCAAAGTAGATCCTCCGTTCTGCTGTTTCAAGTTTTTTGGTTGCCCAATTTTGATTATGAACTTACTGTTATGATTGGATCTTGAGGTCTATTCTATGTCTTAATCAATTTTATTTCTATACGAATCATTCGATACAATGAATTTCAATTATACGAACGAAGAAATGTACCTGCATTCATGGCTTAGGAGTAGAGTCTTTTAGCCTTGAAACTGAAACATCTAAAATTTTTCCCATTCCAAATTAGAGAGCTAAAGCCTTTACCGTCGAAATGGATTTAAGAATGCGGTGATGATTGAATATGTTTTAGATTACAGAGTCGGATACAGGTAAAATATGGGTAAAATTTTCATCTAATTAATTATTTTGAAGGACTTAAATTTATTTTATGATTTTTTTAATGGATAAAAGTATTCTTTAATAAACCGAATATCCTAATTTTTTCGAAGAGAAGTCTTTTTCCTTTTTTAATTAAAATGTTTAGCTTTCTAATAATTAAAGAATACGAAACTTTCAATGCCATGCTTGAGACTTTTTTTTTTTTTTTTCTCTGGCATGGAATGGTGAAGGCTGCTTGACATTTGTTTTTGGCTCCACGCTTCATTATTCTCCTTCTTGGCTCTTACCTTTTTTTATTCTTTAGATAGCGACACAACAATGCAGATGTAAACATATCGCTCGGTAAGTTCGACGTCGACTATTTTTGCCGGTAGATCGTATAATTATCGAAGCAAGGCAATCGAAAGGAATCATTCGATAAATGCTAAGAAATTTGTAAGTTACTTTTTAGTTAAATTAATTAAAAATAAAATTTATGTGATTATTTTGTAAATAGAGTGAATATGATTTATAAATAATAAAATTATAATAGTAATAAATTCATAAATTTTAACTAATTAAAAATAAAAATTATTTTAAAAAATATAAAAATATCTAATAATTAAAACAAACGTAACTTGTATGAAATATTAATCATAATAATAATATTATAAATAATAACTTGTTAATTTAACCGAAGTTATTAACTTTTATTTAATAATTAATTACATTTTCTGCCCTACGAACTCTACAGTCTGGGGTTTACATCTATACATCTACGATTAATCTGGTCTATCCCTTCCATTATGAGCATGACAATAGGGGCCACATGCTAGAGTACTGTCTTTGATCATTTGAGGATCATATCCACGGCCTCTTGCACGGTACAAATTTTCATGTATAATATGGTTTCTGCTAAGTGTGGAAAAATGTCCAATTTGAATGTTGTGCCTTTTCTGCCTTCTTACTGTATAAATTTGACAATCTGTGCTAAAAGAATTACACTTAAAATTCAAAAATTAAAATTAAATAGAAAATCTTATGACAGTATGCATTAAACAAACTACATGATCTGACCCCGCGTAATTCAACTGCTTAACAAAATCCAGATTCGGAAATATCAAGTGAGCTGCTTTTAATTCAGGCCGAACCTTCAACCAGTCATATTGTGAAAACTAATGCTCATGCTCTGCCTAACTTTACTACATGGCCTTTTATATTAACATAGAAGTCATAATTTTCAGATGCTTGTACACTATTATTTATAATATAGTAACTAATATTTTACATATTCATAAGCCAAAAAGTTTTTTTAAAAATTAACAACAATTTCGTTTTGTATCCAAGATTGTTGATGACTCACTACCAGATAAGATAGACGCTATACAACATAGAGCACCATACCATCAAAATAGTTCTATTTTTCTGGCCAGAAGGAAAATATTTGCGTGGATATACTATTAGTTACACAACTTGAGAGCAAAATTAACTAACTACAATTCTTCATTCAAATCTTTCGCAGAAGCAATCCTTTATAAAGCGAAAATTTCACAGCGCCGAATAAGCACTAGAAGAGTCAGAGCCAGTGTTCTTTGTCCATCATAGTATACATTTACACTAACATTAAACTAATGTGATTTTAAATCTATTTAATTTTTAAAATTAATTTAATCAAACATAATTTTATGATTCTTATTTGAAAACTTCTATTTGATAATTAACTTTTATCCTCTATACAATTTATTTAATACAAAACAATTATTTTTCACTTTTGTACAAACAAAAATTTGCAATAAAAATTGATTTAAAAAATATCACACATTAAACCAAATAATAATATTTATAAAGTAAACTCTCAATTAAACGTGCAAATGAATTTTCAAACTTCTCAAACACTAAACTAAACACACAAATAGTCATATAAAATAAAAGTTGATAACGAACCAAAAAGAAATGCCATTTTTCCTCACGATAACTACCGATAAGCATTGCGTCTTATCTTTGACATCAATAAATTAGATAAAGCTAATAAATAACCGACATGAGCCAAACACCCACATCCAACCATTTCAATATTATACGGCCACGTTAACACTTAAAATAGGATAGCACATGTCATAAGAACATTGAGTAAAGCCTTCATTGACGCAAACACCCATACAACACATTTATAAATTATAACAGAACCACTATCACATGCATGCATGCATGCACCGTGATATATGGAAGAGGGTAGGACGGAGACAGACTATCAGTGCCAGGGGATGCAATGTTACGAAAATATGAGTCTATATCTCTGAAAGTGGATAGAAAATGAGAAACGAGCCGAAGACAGATCCAAATATCTCAGCTCTGCCCCTGCGCCTCACTTATTCCTCCTCTTCTGCTTCCTCCAACCAGTTAACAAAGGGTTCCAGTGCCTTAACAAAGGTTTGCCTGCAGCATTAGCATTCTACAATAAGCAACTTCAAATAACGAGTATAATGGAGGAAAATAGGCAAAGAACACCCCTCGTCCCTCTTCACCTCCCCTGACAAAAACGCCCCACCCAAAAAAAAAAAGAAGAAGAACGTAAAAAAAGTCTCCACAATAATTGCATACCTGCCCTTGGTGTTTGTTCCTTTTCGGAACCAATGAAGAATAGTATCTTCTGCCAGCACATCTTGGTCATAAAGAGACCTAACAATCTCAGGGAACAGCTTCATCAGTTTAGCATCCTCATAGCATTGCATCTGTACTTTGTACATTAGTTCCAGCTCAAGTTTCCCACTGGTGCAGAAAGTATTCAACAGTTTCGCCCAAGTTTTCACCTTAATCATTAATAGAGCACAATCATTAAGAAGTTCGGAAAGCATGAACATTTTACATATAACATACTAATCCATTGAGTGATTCCCCTGACAAGCAGTTAGTTATATCGCACACCCATTACCCAACCATCAAAACAAATCAAAAGCCAGCAGCAAAACTTTATATTAAATTGTAATCCATGAGTCAAAAATTTTCAGGGATTGCAGTACGCAGCTAGGTTTGCACAACTAATATTTCAAATCCCACAATTGAAACTGGAAATGGACCCACCAAAGCATCAAGGACCATTCCGAAATGACAAAAACAATAGATGTAGTCCAGTGAATCCAGTCGCAGCATAACAGCATAATGTATTAAGAGGACTCAGAATATAGAACATGAAGGCTTCATATTTAAACACTTTTTTTACTTTCAACAAGAAACCAAAGTACAGAATTTCAATTAATAAAGGTAATACTAGTAACAAATATAATTCAAAGAAAACACCAAATAAGTTTGGTCCATATGCATCACACCTGGCGCAGTGCTGCATTTGCATTCTGTTGCTGATTTTTCCCCGACCACTGAACAGCATCCATCAAGACATCCCACAGAACCCTCACAACCTCAGTGTCTGGTAACTTAGCATCTCTAACTCGTAGCTTCACAGTTTCAATGACTTCAGATATATCAGTTTCCTCTGTTATCTGGGTAGTTAGAGCAGATTTCATTTCCTTAAGTTTCACCTCAAATATTTTCTTCTCATTATACTCCACCAAGGCTGCCAGTCCTTCCTTGCTAAGAAGTTAAAAATGAATGGACATTTATAAGTTCCAACTTGGTTGACGATATGTGATATGAATGATGTAAACAACAGACAAATGTTTCAACTTTGCTTACACAAAGATCACTTTAACGCCAATAATACAAACCCTCTCCCCTCCCCTAAAAAAAAATTCTTTTAAATAGCTATATAAGTAAAACCACATTTAGATGACCTTAACAACTTCCAGGTTAATGCTAAGCAGTGAGACAAAGAATATGCATAAACAATACAAGCAAACGCTTATAGCAGTAGAAAAATGGTACTATCATTTCAACTCATGATTCCTAGTTGCAGCTTAGGCCTGATGCAGTCCATTCAGTTCCATCTCTTTGGCAGACAGCCAGAAACTGTCTCATAGGGTTTATAATGGAGAATGGAATAAGAGATAATTTCTTATTTATTTGTAGTCTATTAGAGATAAACTTATAGATATTATAAGTAATTTAGTTAAGATAAATTTAAGAATTAGAATTATTTGAATTTAAGTACTTTTATTAGGCTTTACTTTTAGGTGTTTCAGTTTCCTATTTTGAATGGGCCTCTTATTGGAGCCCTTGTTTATGTTATTATGTATCAAGATTATCTATAAATAGCTCCAGGATCTATGTTACAGAGCAGAAATAAAAGTCTTGAGTATTAACCTAGGGTTTTCTCCTCCTCTCTCTCAACTTCCCCCCCCCCCCCCCCCTCTTTTTCCCAACCTCTTTTCCTCACTCCCTGGAATTTTACTTGTTGCTGTGGAGAAAAAGAACAAAAATGGCCTCGAAAATCTTCAAGAATACATAGATCATCGTTTTGATGAAGTCCAGAGTCCTATTATCCAACTTTATATAGATCACTGATTTGATGAAGTCAAAGAGTGCTATTATCCAACTTTATGGCAAAAATATTTTGGAGGATGTAGCTAGAGAAAAGAATAACCTTGACCAAGGCCACACAGAATATGACTTATCATATGAGAGTGACGAAAAAGATTAAGTTGATATAAAGGACCCTGATGTAATTATAGTGGAACCTCTTGATTGCCCATCAGATATTAACAAGGACAAAAATGTCATAGGTTATGAAGGAGAATTAGAATTTAGCATGTGAAGTTCACGAGGCTTCTATACAAAATTTGGAAGTTACATCTCAAGTTGTAGAAGACTTCATTCGCATTCATCCTTCTAAGCCCTGCCAAATTGACTTTGATATTCCTGGAATACTAAAGGACTCAAAATTGCTTCTTCTATGAATTTATTGTTTGTGTTTACAGTTAAAGCTAAAGCACCAAAATAAAATTTTCTGCTACTTCCATACTTCAAAACTCAATAATGAGTTTTCTTAAAACCAGGGGAGAATTATGGAGAATGGGATAAGAGATAATTTATTATTTATTTGTAATTTAATTATTAGAGATAAACTTATACATATTATATGTAATTTAGTTATTTAGGATAAATTTAATTATTTGAATTTAAGTATTTTTATTAGGCTTTAGTTTTAGATTTCTTAGTTTTCTATTTTGCAAAGATATTTCAATTTCCTATTTTGTAACGGGCCTCTTTTTGGAGCACTAGTTTTTATTATTGTGTATATGTTACAAGAGTAAATTATTTTTTATCAAATAATAAGAATTTTCAGTATTAACCTAGGGTTTTCTCCTCCTCTCTCTCTCAACTTCTCCCCTTACTTCTCAACCTCTTTTCATCACTCTCTTTGGTGCTCTACATCAGTTAACCTAACTTGCCAGACCCCTTAGACTCTGAACCAATTGACACCTTTCAGGCACAATTCATTAATAATGAGATTCTTAACGACACAATGTTGTGATTCATTTGGTAATAAGTCATTAGCTTTACTATAAGAATAACTGATAATTTGGTTTTGAACTGATCCAACTGTCAAAGACATGAACACCTGTTTAAAAAAGAAAAATAGGGAGAGCTAAGGAACTAACTCATTACTGGAAAGTCACAGAAATTAAATGCTCCTAATATTACAATAAGATGAATCAAAGTTTAACTGTTCTCAGAATCAGATCATCAAGGCTATTGGAACTGATAAAAATAAAATAAATTAAAGTTTTACTTACTCAAGTAAAATCAAGTAATAAACCATGCTAAGTTACTAGCATTTTAGAAAATTATCCATAGAGACATGTCGTTATCAGTAGTAAGTAAAACTTACTTGAAATGCTCAGCAAAAGCATCATTAGATCTTTTTGCAGGGGGGAAGAAGTCCAACAGATTGTCCTCCACTTTTCCCCGCTTCAGAATTGATATAAGATCATCAAGGCTGTTATCAACCAGATACTCTTTAAAGAAGTCAGTTATAAATGATAAAACTAGCCCTTTGGCCACAAGATTATCTTTGAGAAGTGGCTGGAACACAGTCTCCGGTGGAAGACCAGATAGCTTCTGGGAGAATGCAAGTGCCGTAAAAATAGCCAACTTTTTCCGTTCATTTTCCTCAAAAAGCTCCAAGGACTGCAGAAATTTTCGCATGACATTTTCAAGATTCTTGATGAGAAATGGTCGTCGCCGCAAAATCTTTTGTATGTAGATTACAGACGGTGATATGACTTCACGCTTTGGCTCACACTCTATTATAGAGTAAGGATGGCGCTCCCCCTCATCAGGCTTGGTAGTTCCAGGTTGCGTACGCCCCCCAGTGAAAACAACCTACAGTAATGCAACAGGCAAGTACATCATACCAGTATGAATCAGAAATAACTAATAATAATGAGCTAGGGCACTCAAACAGTAAGAGATTGCAAGAATAAGAGAATTCAAAATTTCAAATTAAATAATATGATTAATTTGCTGGTAAATGAATAAGAAAGGTTTAAGTAAATGAAATTTTAAATTCAATGTCTGCCCAATTTATCAAGTTTTGCAACTCTGATCAGTAGTTTAGTATATATTTAAAAGCATTACTACAGTAAAACATGGAAATATAAAGCAAATAGCTCCTCAATGCTAAGAAAGTAACAAACAAGCATTACACTTGTAATTTGTGTTAATGGAACTTTTAGAATGACTAAGCTCTTTCTCATTGGGCTACTTAGATGAATGACATCTTATACATAAAAATGTAGTTACCAAGATGATTTGGACCTCAGATTTACAGGTGAAGTTGTATATAAGGAATAGAGAAAGCTTTAAACCAAATACAGATTTGAAACATAACAATCATAAAATAACAAGATGAACCTTAGATGAACTATAGCCACTCCGAATTTTTACTGTCAAGAATAATTAATAAAGCATAGAAGTAGAACAATAATAAATCGTATGGCATAATAATTAGATAGATGACAAGAAGAAAACATTTAATTAAGGATCAAATCCAACAAAAAAGGGTGCAGAAAGAATTAGTTAATTCAGAATCCTAACACAGACACATATTGGAGTCTCGATAGAGCAGAAGTCATCTAAGCAAGCCACACTAACACAGTAGTAGAAGTTAGTGCTATGATGCTATGTACTAAGCATCTAATATTCTCTACAATCAAATCCAATAAAAAATAATTTTGACAGACATTACAAAACGAAATCTACTGGTTCAGGTAGCTTGCCTCAAAAAAGGTGTCACCGTATCTTGAAAAGTTAAGGTCTGAGGACTCAATGCTCTTAGCCACAAGTTCCTGCAAACATAAATTATTAAATCAGTTATCTAAATATGTCAATATATGCACGCAACATGCACACATATTGTCAAAAGATTGGTTCGCATGTAGAAAAGAAAAAAAGCATGCTATATTACCAGATCACCAGCATTATCCAAGTAAATCTGGACCACTGCATCCGAAAATGCTGCAGGGTCCAGTGGCGCTGCAATATTCCGTTTGCGGGTCTTAATCCGCGTACCACTGAAAATTGGGACAAATAGTACAAAAGACGAAAATTTCAATAAAGATACTGTGTCTACCAGAATATACTGCAAGAAAGTACAAAAAATGAATGATATTTAAGTTAGATATCATATGTGATAAAGTATGTCAGCAACAAGAATCTTGAACAATATGTTTTAAGCGGCACGGTAATAACCACTTCATACCAAACAGGATCTTTGACTTGATGATAGTGGGTTTGCAACATAAAGTTTTTACATTAGATAAGTTTGTCACAACGTAAAAATAGAAAAATTTGATCGACAAATAATTCAATATGTATAACCACAGTGTCCTCATACAATTGATGTCACTTACAAAATTTGAGTTCCATCCACTGCAAATTCAAATTAAATAGAGAGGAAATATAATAAACCCAGTTACAGACGTTTCAAGACCTACAAGCGTAGGATCCAGGATATATGTGGAATAGACTCAATAGAACTTATTGAAAACAGAATGAACAGGACAAAGTAGTAACGAAGAACAATACTTACCCAAGAGTGGGTCTCTCCTTCGAGCTGCAAGAATGACAATCAACATTAGTCGAATGAGAAATAAACGTAATATTATACACTCAACGTCGAGAAGCCATTGTTTGCTTTTGAAAAAAACTAAGAGCTTAAAAGATAATTAAAATTCCCCCGAACTCAATGATGTGTTAAAATATTCAAGAAATTAACGTCGATTAAGAACTCAAGTGGAAATTTTTAAGAAAAATTAAATTACAATTCACAACAAAATCAAAGACTTGTTCGCGATAAAAATTAATCAATCAAAAGAAACAGAACAGTAGGGAAAAAAATTATTCGCCAACCAGTATACCCAAAAAGTATAGTTCTTTTCTCGAAGATGCCCTTCAAAGAGAGGTATAGACATTCGAAGTATTGCCTAAACAGAGACTGGATCAGGATGCAGATACCCTTAAAATCCCTAGGAAGTAGCAATCTAAGAAGAGGCGTAGTTATTTCAAATTTCTTATAATCAAACTGATAAAAGGAAACGCGAATCTCGAACAAAGGCCTAGCCAAGAAATTCATGGGAGCCAACATAAACCAGACCCACCGATGAAACATATGCATCAGGATGATTTAACAAAAAAGAAAGGTTGTACTCGATCAGAAAAAGGATTGTAATGATTGAAATTTGGGGTTATCGAAACAGATCACATCACGATTAATTAGATCAGTAAAACAGCAAACACGATGCCTAATCACAGAGATGAAAAAGAGAATAAGAGAGATTAGAAAATACCTCATAAACCAAGACGAAAATGGATCGGAAGGTGGGTGAGTCTGAGTCTCTCTGCACTTAATTCGGAAGGGATGAACGAAAAAGAGAAACAGCAGAAGGGATTCCTGACTGCGTGTTTGGACACCGATACTTATTGAGCAGATTAAAAAAAATGGTAAAATTATATTTTGGTCCATATAGTTTTACTTTATTTTAAATTAGTTCTTATAATTTAAATTTTTCATACTATAAAACATTTTAATTCAATCCCATTATCATATTTTTTTCATATAATTAATTTTAGTTTACCCTATTATCTAATTTATTTTTTTATTATAAATTATATGTATTTAAAGTGTTAAAATAATATATAATAAATTATAGTAATAAAATTTGATAAAAATTATAAAAAAAATTTTGCTGAAGAGACTAATTAAAATATTTATAATAAAGGGCCAATCACAAAATTTGAAATACAAAAAATTTAATAATTGAATGAAATTATAGAGAGTGAAAATATAGTTTTCACAAAAAATATTGATGATTTTATGATATTTCTTTTGACCACAAAGAAAGCACCCCATGTCGGTTTTCTCGTGGGTCAATTTTAAAATTTGCTTTACAGCCATTATGTCACTTTTTTGTTTTAATATCTGCATATGTGATAAAATCCAATAGTGATCAACTCGTTTTTATTTTTTGATAATTTGAAAGAAAAATGCTGACCTCTATTTTTTTTTTTTTTGACGAAAGAAATAGACATATGAGTACGGATCCTTCCAGTTTTTCAGTAATTTTTAGTGGTTATTGGATCTAAGATTTAATGGTTCTCAATTTTTTTGTAAAATATATATTTTTAAAATATAAAAATTAATTAATTTTATAAATAAATATATATCAATATTTAAAATTTTTTTTTATAAAAAATGATATGCAGTTAAAAAAATAAAAAGACTAAATTGTTTTTAACATCTTATAATTTCTTTTGCATATCTTGAAGTCTAATGTTTTTTAACTCTATATTATTTTGTATAAAAAAATAATTTAAAATATTAATATTTATTTATTTATAAAAATAATTATTTTTTTATTTTTTAAAAAATATATTTTACAAGAAAATTAAGGCTTACTGGAGAAAATAGTCTGCACTCTGCAATCAGCTCTTATTTTTGCTCCATTTAAAGGTTTTTATTGTTTTGGATTTTATGAGCAGGGGTGTACCACCCTGGACTAAAAAAAGAAACAGTAGAACAGTGTCAATAAAAACGGAGCCCAAAAAGGAGGTGGATCAAGACCCGCATAAAACCAGTGGGCTTGGAATCGGCCCATTCAGCTTAGCATCTCCAATTCCTTATTTTCTTTTGAGGTGAAGGGAATATCTGCAAGTCGGTTGTACGGAATTTTTTCTCCGCAAAAAAAAGTGCAATGAAAATTTGGTCTCTCTCTTTGCTTTTCTTTTTTCACTTCCGTCCAATTATAGTTTGAATAGAAATTAAATTAAATCGGACTTAATTATATATTCATATTTTTTTATAAGAAGTATATATTTGTAATAGATGGTATAGAATTACATGATTTTGCATCTATCTCCTTCGTAGTTTTGACAATTCGTTATTTTGCTGGAGTTATGCAACACTCCACACACCTGTGAATCGCCTTCAGTAAATAGAAATTATTTAGTTACTGTTTATAAATAAAAAAATAATTTTTATTAATATAATATATTTTTATTAATTTGATATTAATAAAATATTATTTTTTTATTATTTTTTACTAGAGATTATCCGGTTATTGAAAAAAATCCGAACTCCACTCCACACCATTGAAAATTTGACTAACAAGATTTTGTTTATCACGGGGCCAACCATGGGAACGCAAGATTAAAAAGGCAATCTAAGTATTAGATGACACTGTCCATTCAGTATAATTTATAGGCATGGTTAAAAATTATTTATTATTTATAATAAATTAAATTTAACTAATAAAATTAGTTTGTAAGTATTTATTATTATTAGTAATAGGTACAATAGATAAATATTAACTAATTTTATTGATTAATACTTATTTATTATGTGTAATAAATAATATTCATTAACAAGACTCTATATATAATTAGCTACATTTCGAATATAAGGATGTATATGATTTGAGCAAAAGTTATATAAGATTTAAGATATGGTCATGTTTTAAGACATAGAATAGTTTGATTAGATTCAATTGGTGGTTGAGTTAGGTTGTATTTGTAGGGCAAGACCAGATTATTGTTTCTATTAGAAAGTAATATATTGAGCCACGTAAAAAAATTTCATTAACAAAAAATAATCTTTACTTAAAGATAGAATGAAAAAATAATGATATTTGAACTGGAAAAAAATAAGATTTGAAAATAGATGGAATGAAAAGGAATTAGGATTTAAAAAGAATAAAAAATAAATATATATGTGTCATCCATAAATCTATCTTAAAAATAAAATATTGAAACAAAGATTTTAAAAAAATTAAAGCAAGTAATATTGTTTTCTTAACATTTATTCATTTATTGTCGTATTGACCTTTAAGAGGCAGAGACAGGCGTTGACTGTCGTAGGATTAAGATTGACCTTGACTCAAAAACACAGTCAAAGGAAAACATATTGAGGGAGGAGGGCAAATCCGATACCGTAGTTTTTTACCACATAATTTTTTTTTTTTTTTTACCACAGCCCTGGATCCACTTTTTTGAGGGACGGTTAAGGCATGCCATACGTGGCGGCGTGATTGGATAGCGATATTACATATCCACGTCTTGGCCTCTTACTGCTTGGCCTGGCCTAACCATTCTGTGATCCCAAGAGTTAGTTCTTTTTTGTAAGCTTTCATATTTTTATAAGATGCAGAATTTCTTTTTTTTTTTTTTTTCAATGCAACACATATTTAAAGAGCAAGTACGTCATTTATTTTCTTACAAAGTGTGCTACCGTATATTGTTGATAGATTTTTATTTTACATAATATTGTAGATATATTTTTCTCCAAAATGATATGGAAGATCTCCTAATATGATTTTTAATAGTGTGTTTAGTGTTGAAATTGTAGACAATAAGTCAATAGGTGTTAAAAAATAAAGAAGACAAGTATTATTTCAGTTCTCTATTTTTTAACTTAGTCACATTTTAATTCTTTACAAATTAAAAATTTTAAAATAATCTTTCACTTTTGAATCTAATTTTATTTTGATCATTCATAAATTAAAAGTCTTAAACTAATTCTCTACTTTTTAAAATCTAAGTCAAAGTAATTATTCTTTATCTCATTTAGAGTTTAGGAATTAATTTGAGTTAAATTTTAAAAAATAAATGATCATTTAAAAATTTTTAATTTGTAGATAATTGATATAAAACAAAGTTTAAAGGTAAAAGATCATTTCAGATTTTCAACTTATAAATGACTAAAATAAAATGAAACTTAAAAATAAAGGATTAAAATTATATTTTTCTTAACAAAATTTAAAATATGTGTGATTTAAAATTTATAAGCAAAATTTTATTTTACAAAATCGTTTAAGTGTTCAATAATGTTAGGACTTTTGACCCATAAGATACAAAAGGAAATAAAACATGAAACATCAAACTCCTAGGCACCACAAGTATACGGTCCACATGTTGGACGGCCATTTCTTTTCATAGATATTTTGGGAGAAAATAATTATTTTAATCCTTCAATTTTTACTTCATTAATAATTTTATCCTTCATAAATTTATAGTACTAAAATAATTTGTATAACTTTAGTATTAATTAAAAATAATTTTTAAAAAAAATTATAATTGATATGATAAAGAATTATTTTTTAAAAAACTATTTTAACACTCTAGATGTATTGAAAATAAAATTCGCGTAAAAAAAATAAAGAAATAACATTGTACTATCTTCGCTATTTCATATAGGACGCAACATTTATTTTTTATCTTTTGAATTTTGATATAAAAAAATTTTTGTTCCTTACTGCTTCTAATTTTTTTATATTATTATTATTTAATTATAAAATTTACAATAAATAATAAATAATCATATTTTGTGGCACATTATTCTTAAAATATAGTTGATTAGGTTAATATGATACGATATCGTGTAAGAAACAATATTTTTTGAAAAATTTTAATAATAAGTGTGATACGCATGTAATGCATTTGTCAACTATCATGTGCACATGAAGATCTGTGTCCCATCATGGTTTGCATTGATTGAAATGTTGACACGTAGCTAAAATTATACAACTCTATTTTCGCTACGAAAAGACACATTAACAAATTAGTCTTATCCATTCCACGAGCTCCATTGCTCTTTCTTTTCTTGGACAAATCACAAGCTCCAAATTTAATATCATCAATTTTTCTGTGAGTGAATTTTTTTTGTAAGAAATCTTTTAACTAGATTAATCAGATTATATAAACCAAAAATAATTAAGAATATAAGTTCTAACTTAATAAAAATAAAAATAAAAAAAAATTTTAACCAAATTATAAACATCTAAATTGAGGTATTTTTCAATTCATGTATATGGATAATTATACCTAAAAAACTATATATATATATATATAATCTTGTGAGTGACTTATATAACTCATTTTCACCTACTATTCAAATAGTAGCTATCACGTCATACCTACCTCTCGTAATTGACATAAATTAAAAAAAATCAAACAAAGGACTCCAAACTGCCGTGTCTGGCACATATCGTTAACCCTCTCTCTCTCTCTCTCTGTGTTCCTCGTTTTCCTCGCCTTTAACCTGCTCTACTACTTCTAAATTGCAAATATGACTATTTAATAATGCACGCTTAACAAGAAGGTAAATCAGTTTCCAATCACGGAAAATAAACAAATTATGCATAAAAATGTAAAATTATATTCTAATATAATAAATGATTAGATAAAAATTTAATAATATAAATTCATAATAAATTAGCATAATTATTTAGAATTATATTTTTTATTTATAAATTTAAATTATTAAATTTTCATTTAATAATTCATTATAATCAAATCTAATTTTATATCTTGATTGAGATCGAAATTATGCATACAGCATAGCACCTTTTAAACATGAGAATCAACAACACACCTTTCTTTATAATGCTTTTTTTTTTAAATGATTTAATAATATAAGAAATTTCATTGTATAATTTATCAATTATGTATCACCCTTTCAAATAATCTCATAATCTTCGTATATTACACTCTCATAAAAAAAAGAGTTAAATTTGATATATCTTTGCTTTTCAATAAATTATTATTTAAATTCTGTACACACGTAGGTTACACAATATATATATTAAATTATAAAAATTTTTATTTATTAATCGTTAAAGAGTATATATATATTAAATTATAAAAAATTTTATTTATTAATTGTTAAAGAGTAACAATATTTTTAAAAAGCTGTTATATAAAATACAGAGAATGTAATAGGTACAAATGATTAAACTAAAAAAATTATTTAGACGAATTATAAATAGAAATATTTTAAAATACATTTAATGGAAAGTCTTAAGACAATTTATTTTTCGGATGATGAATTTTTATTATATAAAAAAGTGCATTTTAATCTTTCATATATTAACTTAGTGATAATTTAGTTTTTTATGAATTTGAAATGACAAATTAATCTTTTGAGAATTCATTTATAAACCAAATAAATATTTTCTATTCTTTTCTTGTTACTAAAAGGTTGAAGTGAAAATTATATGCACATGTAGAATAAGTTTTTTTATTATTATTACTGACACCTCACTAAATGTAAAATAATTTTAGGGTTTCATCAATCAAATCTATACTATATTTATGGTTCTTCTTCTAGTTTCAATTAAGAAAACCCTAAAGTATTTTACGCTCGATGAAGTGTTGATAACTGTAAAACAAAAAGTTATCTCACATGTACACTTCAATATAAAAGAATTTTCCTTAACTTTTTTTGGATGAATTTTCAAAAAACTATTTTGCCATTTTAAATACGTAAAAAACTAAATTGTCATTAAATTAAAATATGAAAAAGCAAAATAATAGTTAACATGTGTTTTCCAAATTAATTGAATGTTAGTGTATACTAATGACGAACACAAGCAACTGAAAGAGGAGTATTATGTATTCCAATATGTTAAAAATTATAAAAGAGAATAGTATCACTACTAATTATAGGGAGATGGATTTAGTGAATTTAAAAATTTAAATGTGTACTTTAATGGTTCAAAATTTAAGAAATTATTAAAAGTTATTTTATATTTATTAAAATTTAAATTATTAAATAAAATTTTAATGTCTAAATATTTTTAAATATAGTAAATTTAGATTCTTACTCCACGTCTAGTTATTAGTTTCCTGATATTAAATGGCACGATAAAAAAATAAAGAAATATTATTGCGGTTAGAGGGAATACAATTTTTTTGGGTGCGAGGGAGAAGCTTTCGATGGCCATTCCGCAATGTCGCTGGCGCTGAACTCCCGATTCTTTATTAGCACTCGCAGACTCTGCATCTCACCACTGTTTGCTTCTCCCAATCACAGATCTCGTCTGCCTTCCACCCTTGTCATCCCTCGCCGCCCTTCCTCTTCTCTGAAAGCAAGGGTCTCTTCCTCTACTCCTACCGCTATGGGAGACGTTACTGATGCCGCCATGGACGCTGTCCAGCGCCGCCTCATGTTCGAAGACGAGTCTGTTCCCCTTTCTCTTATATCCACTTTTTCTAATATTGTTTTGTTTCCCGCTCTTATCTCGCTTATCCTTTCATCGTGCTCGTGTCTGATTTTCTATATACATGTGATTAAATTTTATCTCTTCGATTGAAGTTCGCTGCTTTGAATTAAAACGAAAGTATTTCAGAACAAATCGGAACCTCTTGTGTTTGTTTTTCTTGGAGGACCCCTGCTATAGCTCGTCAAAATTTTCTGTCTTTTTGGGTCAACAAAATTTAATTAGTTGTCTGGATGTTCTAAGACTCTTAATTTATTTAATTTACGACGAATCTTGTGTATATTGCACTGGTAATGAAAGTGTACTTAATAATTTTTCGGATTTTGTCATTGAGTCCTTCTGCCACGCGGTTCATTTATGCCAATCTCAAGCATGAAATGTGTTAAAAAAGAAGAAGAAGAAGCCCATTTTTGTTGCTCGGGCTTTTCAATTTATTTAAATTCATTGCTACAGTGAACTTGTTTACCATTCCTCTTGTTTACTTTTGGAGTTTAGGGCTTAATTTCAGCTTTTACTTTGCAAATAGCCAAGTATCCTGACTTCCACAATTACTTGTTTATTACCCTTTTTTTTTAAAAAAAATATTCAACTTGCTTGATATCGTTGGTGGAATTGTTTTTAAACTTTCTACAGATGCATTTTGGTGGATGAGAATGATCGTGTGGTTGGTCATGATTCCAAATACAATTGTAAGTGAAATTTCCATTTCTAAATCTGATATGCGTTTTGCTATCTTCCAAGCCTTGTTTACTGAAAAGAGTAAAATCCATCCTTTTCTAGTATATATTGACTGGTGGTGGTTCTACAGTTCTACTTCTTCATTGTGTCATACGAAGCTCCATCTCATGAAGCCACAACAAATCCTGACATTTATAAATATAAAGTATACTCATTAGTGTATACTGTATACTGTGAATGAGTCTGTGAGAATAACTGAATATGCCAAATAACAAGATCAGAAATTTGAAACAGTTGAGCTTGCTCGCTTTGTGCTTGTTCATCTGAATGCTGACTTCTGTTTTGTGCTTCTAGATCGTGCGGTTTAGAAGTTGTTAGCAAAGGTGCTCTTTGTTTCTGAGAATAATCATTCAGAAAAATTAAGAAATATATCAAATTATCTTTTAGTGGATTGGTACGTAATTTTAATGCAAATAAACTGCTAAACACTGATGATGCAGCCCAAAATTTTAAATAGTTCATATCATACATTAGAAGTATTTCTGGAGGAAATGTGACCAGCAGACACTTAATTTCTATGCAAATTTATGATGTATTTTACTTTTGACTTCCTGAGGCAGAAAAATGAGCATGATAACTTGGAACTTAATATTTAGAACTCAAAATTTCTTTTGTATTCCTCCCCTTTCCACTATTGCTTTGTTATTAATTCATTTCCTTGAGCTCCGTTTTCAAGGTCACTTGATGGAAAAGATTGAATCTGAAAATTTGTTACATAGAGCTTTCAGTGTATTTCTGTTCAACTCTAAGTACGAGTTGCTTCTTCAGGTATGCATTCATTTTTTGTATTAATGGGTGGTTTCATTTGTTGGCATGCTGAGTTAATCTTGTTCTAAAACAAAATTAACGGTTTCCATAGCTTGAAGTAGATGCTGAAACCTTGTTTCTCGACTCCTATCTTTCATGAATTTTTGTCTTCATAACTCCTAGGTACTAAAATGTCTTTATTTCATTTAATTATTGCAGCTATTATATCCATGATTAAGAATTAAGACCTAAATGCACTTAATATGAATGGAGACATAAGTTTTTGCTATTAACTATTTAAATGCCTTCCTCTTAAAATTTTGAGTCTCATATATTCTAAGTAGGCAAACAAAAATTAGATCATTTTTATAAACATTATGAGAAAATTAAGAAAATGAAAAAAATTCTTTGTTGTTGGTGGAGGATTCTCCACACAAATAATTGTGCAAAGAGATCATAATAATGTCATTTATGATGATACTGACTGTTTGAATCAATATAATGTCTAAAATACTTGTATAGTGGCGTGCATTAAAGTTCAGGCAACATGGTGAAATTTAAATAATTCTTCTTTTAATAGTTATTGTTTTATTTTTTATATGAATATTGGCCATTGCAACTCTTTCATTCTGCATGGCTATTTACTGAAATTTCTTCATAGGGCATCTAGTCTTGGTTTTTGTTTGTGTATCTTGACTGTGGTTCTGCATTTTTCTTGATGTAGCAACGATCTGCCACAAAGGTAACATTCCCTCTTGTGTGGACAAACACCTGCTGCAGCCATCCACTATATCGTGAATCTGAACTTATTGAAGAGAATGCCCTTGGTATATAATGATATACTTCTATACTAATTGAGAAGATTGCCTGCTTTGTCATTGATCCATTTTTATAAATGGTTCACTGCCTCCTTGTGTGGCAGGAGTAAGAAATGCAGCTCAGAGGAAACTTTTGGATGAACTTGGTATTGTTGCTGAAGATCTGCCAGTTGATGAGTTCATCCCATTGGGTCGCATGCTTTACAAGGCACCTTCTGATGGCAAATGGGGAGAGCATGAACGTAAGGCGACTTGATTAACTTTGAGTTATAGTGCAAGCAATCTTTCTTCAGACTGTCTAGATGACAAAAAATTCTTTTTCTTACCCTGATTGCAGTTGATTACCTGCTGTTCATAGTCCGGGATGTTAACGTTCGTCCAAATCCAGACGAAGTGAATGATATTAAATATGTGAACCGGGATCAGTTGAAGGAGCTGTTGAATAAAGCAGACGCTGGTGAGGAAGGTTTGAAACTGTCCCCTTGGTTCAGACTAGTTGTGGACAATTTCCTATTCAAGTGGTGGGACCATGTTGAGAGAGGGGATCTTAAAGAGGTGGCTGACATGAAAACCATTCACAAGTTGACCTAGACCATTGGCAATATTCAAATAAAGTTGGCCTCGGCCCTTGGACTCGAACAGGTGCCGTAGGATTTGTTGCATTGGCCAATTTGTTGTCGTTTATTTTGTCTTTTGTTTGATCACCAGAACCATAATATTGGGATGTAGTGGGATTCGAGTGTCCAGTAACAAACTCTAGTTGTTCTCAAGTGATTTCAAGGGGCTAGGATCTGCTTGAGTGAAACCATCATGTCATGTTTCGTATTAGACTGCCTTTTATTGATGAAATTTACTTTGTGTTTGAGACTTTATTTTTTATATTTTACTCTTCAAAATATGAATAAAACTTATAAAATATTTAAAAATTATAAGGTCATATCTTAAGTAACTTTTACAGACATCTATAGAGTTACATATCCAGATAGTAGCCCGCCTGCATCCTTAGCATGAGTCGTAGTAGGTACTGAGGGATTTGAATTTCTTATATTTAAAGTTTTTGCATTTGAGATTTAGATTATTAAATTTTTATTTAATAATTGAAATTTTGATAAATATAAATTATTTTTATTAAGTTTTAAAATTTAAATTATAAAATTTTTATTCAACAATTCAAATTTTACCAATTTTATAAAATTTCACTTCAGAACCTCAGGCACTTGTCCGCAGTCAACTCGCGCTTGTGTTGTTTTCGGAGGCTTGCTTTATATTTAAAATAATTTAAAATGGCCGTTTACTCTGTCACTTGTGGGCCCCCACCGATATCACAAAGTCAATACTCAATAGTGCCATCACAGCTAGCTCTATATATGTGGATGTGAGCAATCAATTGATAGAGTCCCACCACAGCTAGCTCTATATATGTGGATGTGAGCAATCAATTGATAGTGGTGCTAATCAAAATATCTATTTTATTAATAGCTTTCTCTAGCGTTTCGTACATAATTTAATATTGGTTTAAAAAAGTTTTGATCTATTTTAATAAACTGATGACATATTTTTTAATTAAAAAGAGACTTAATTATTTGATTATAATTTATTTAATTTTTTAAAAATATTATGTATATAAAATTTATAATTATTTCTAATTCAATTTTTATACAGACAAATCAGTTGGTCATTTCCTATATATATATCTGATTAAAATATATATAATAAAATTTAGAAAACAATTGCAAAAGTTCTTTTGCATTATTGTTCATTTGCAAATACCTTCTTAAATTTTTAAAATAAAAAAATGGTATTTAAAATTTTATAGTTCAAGAAATAGAACTTTTTTATTTATTTCGGATGTAACTTCATATGCAAATTTACTCATTTATTCTTAATGTTAACCTGTCTGGTTCATGATATTATAGGAAAGGAAAGTCTGAAGAGTTATATACTGTAACGAAGTAAAGAGCGCAAATCTAGCTTTTATTCATAGGGTGTGAAAATGGAGAAAGTTAGTGATGAATTTTAAAATTTAAAGAATATATAAAATGAAATGCAGAAATATAAATGTTGATAATTAATTTTAACAAAACTCTCAAATTGATGGTTGCCCATCATGGGTGTTGCGTGCGTTGTCGTGAACAAAAGAAAAAGAGTTAGTCGTACGTTGTAATTTCAAGCAAAGCCACTCCTCCGATTTAAGATTGTCCATCCATCGTTCTCGTCCTGTCCTAGCCAGAATAGGTGACTGAGCTCCTTCTCTCGCGTCCTCGTATCTCTGCCCCACCTGTTTTGCACTGTGTGGTGGTGTCCCGTCCTCCTGTACATCTGGGTATTTTGCTTGGGATTTTATTTTTACTTTTTGAGTCGAACATTTGGATCAAGTCTAATTTAAAATCTCTGAATGTGTTGCTTTCCCCGATGCCTCGCCAATCTTACTACTGTTTCTCTTCGCAAATAATATTTTTTGGAATTTAATTTTTATTGTTCAATTATAAATAAAAAACAAATGTTTTATAGCAAAAAATTAAATCATAAAAATTTTATTAATTTTTTGAAATAAAAGTATTTTAAAATTTCATGCCATCAACTTTTATTTTTACTCACTCCCATTAAAAAAAAATTTTGTGTACCAAATGGGAATTAAAATTTCCTCTGTCACCGTCCATGAATTTCCGTTGTTCAGATTTGCATTAAACTTTTAAATTATAAACTCAATTGTATACTTTTAAAAATTAAAAAAAAAATCATACAAACTTTTAAATTAAACAGAATGTTATGCATATCAAAACAAATGGATCTACTTATAAAAGGGAAAATTATATTTAAAAATCATAAATTTAACATGTTTTTTATGAATATTTTAAAAACTTTAAATTATTTTAAAAGATTTTGAGATTGAATTTTATGATTTAATTTAAAAAAAAATTAAAATCATTTATAATAAATATAAAAAGTATGCTTCGTAATTTTCCATGTGGTCTTGTGCGAAAAAAACTAATGGTAAAAGAAGGTGGGAATAAAGGGGAGTGGAAAAAGTTGAGTGCAGAAAACAGTACAAGATCACCGTGTGAAAGACTTGAACTTTACAGCTTGTACTGAGTGGATTCTTTTTCCTTTGCTATTGCAGCGGAGGAATTTCTGAGGGCTTCTTCTATATATGTAGGTATTCATTTATTTCACCCAGCTATTTACTACCTCCTCCGTCCTTCACACTTCCAACTACTGCCTGGATATCACTTCAGATCTATCCTCCTTCTTTCATCTGGTAAGCCTGTTCTCTCTTTCTCTTCGTGGATTCTATCTCATTCCTCTTCTCTTGCATTTTCAATGGCTTCACCCTGTCTTGTTATATACGATGCTTGGGCTATGTCCAAAACCTAAAGTCATAAACGATATATTGATGGAGATAATTTGTCTATCTTGCGCTTTTTGCTTCTTCTTAACTCATCTGCTTATATCCATGTGATCTCCAGATTTATGCTATTTTTCTCTCTTTGGTTTCGTCCTATAATTGATTCGTCATGTATTACGCATAATTCTTGAGGCAGATTCATTTTTATTATTTTCTTTTGGATTATACTGCTTTTTCATGGCTTGATTATTGCTTTCAGATTCAGTAGGAATGAATATTGAGTCCTTTTGCGATATTTTTGATCCTTTTGTTTTCTCCGTGTACTCCTTTTACTTCCTCCCTGTTCAGTGAAGCTATCTCGTCCAATAAAAATCCTGCCTCCGCTAATATAGATCGCTTCTCTGCAAATGTTTGTAATCCTTCCATTTTCTTTTCTCAATTCTCTTACAAGCCTGACGTAGCACTTAGCTGGAGAGTGGAGATGATTATTTAAATATTCTGACGAGCATGAACAAGTAGAATGAGGGACTTTATCCGTGAGCAAAGGAGTGACATAAGGGGTTCGATTCCAAATTATGGAAGTAATTTATGCTTTTACTCTTTTAAGAGATTTAGTTAGATATATTTTAGCTCTTCATGTAACATAGTTTATCAAAAAGATCATGCCATCAAACAATATCCATGTGTATTTTCCCAGGTGACGTATGTTTTAGCACTTCATGTGACATATGTTTTACTCTTTTATTGGGCCCTATATTGTATACCTATAGAGTATAGACACAGGCGTTCACCTTAAACCAAGTATAAATATGATTGATGTTGTTTGTCATACCCAGGTTGTAGGGGAGTAAATGGCCTTGGTGACGACTGCTGAAGTATGTGACGCAAATCCTCAACTAATTTTGAGTGGGGAGCTTCGGGCTCTTCAGCCAATATTTCAGATTTATGGTCGTCGACAAGTGTTTTCTGGACCTATAGTTACCCTGAAGGTATTTGAAGACAATGTGTTGGTTCGTGAGTTCCTTGAAGAGAAAGGTAATGGGAGAGTTCTTGTTGTGGATGGGGGTGCGAGCATGCGATGTGCAATATTGGGTGGCAACCCTGTAGTACAAGCACAAAACAATGGATGGGCAGGTATAGTTGTAAATGGATGTATAAGAGATGTGGACGAGATTAATGGTTGTGATATTGGGGTGAGAGCTCTTGCTTCCCATCCCATGAAAGCCAACAAGAAAGGCATGGGAGAAAAGCACGTGCCTATTCATATTGCTGGGACTAGGATCTGCGATGGGGAGTGGCTTTATGCTGACACTGATGGAATACTCATCTCTCGAACTGAGCTATCGGTCTGATTCCAGTTCATGAATATGTTTTAAGCAGGGCCAGGAACTATATTTTTGGGCTGCTTATTCTGGTTCTGGTGTACTTCTTTCTGTACTTTGTTTGTGCACCCACTTTCCATGAAAAACTTTTACAGTGACAGTAGGTTGAAGTATTTGTCCATGTTCTTTAAATTTGATCTATGGTTTTGATTGGTGTCTGAGAACCTGCCGTAGTTTTTGCTTATTTTTAAATTTAGTTTCACTGTTCTTAAAGATCCATCACCAGAGCCCAAGTGTTAAATTTGAATAAAAAATGACAGTCTTCTTTCAAAATCTAACATGATCATCCATCGTTACATGATGAGACTGATGACTTGTGAGACTCTTGACCCACAAATCTAAGTACATTTATTCTTTACAATTTTTTTAGCTGAAGCAAAGAAACATTTACCAACTTAGAACTTCTACCGTGGACCACTGCTGCTACTAAGCGAAGCGAAATCACTCAGACATAAAAGTTATTACAGAATTTTGCAGCCTTTCTTTGGAAGAGCCTTCTTCAAGAGGCATGCTGATAATTCAACCTTTACAAGTCTCGCTTTGCTTGTGCTGGAAGCCTCTGTTGTTGACTAGTGATAATTTTTTGTTTGGCCAAGACTAGTGATAGTTAAGAGTTTCAGTTATTCCATTTGATATAGACCCTTATTTTAGGAGATTACATATCACAAGTTTTGGACAATTTACTAGTTGGGTTATGGCAAAGGATTGGACGAAATGAAGTTAGAAAAGAACACATATATGCCTCCCGCAGGTTTAGGTGCCGTGACATAATTTTGCTTATCATGGGTTGAAGTCGGAGGAAGCTCACATGAAATTCAAACAGTCTTTCGAAGAGTGATTGAGATGGGGGCAGGGCCAGTGAATCCAGAGAGTTGCATTTCGTTGATCAAACAGTGTAGGAGCGTGCAATCCCTGAAATGTGTACACGCCTGCATGCTCAGGTCCCACCTTTACCTCAACCTCTTCTTCTCCACCAACCTTATCGCTCAATATCTCTCTCTGGGTTCTATCCCACTTGCGTCCAATTTATTCTCTGCTGCTTCCCACTCCTCCTCTGCTGATGTCTTTCTGTGGAACGTTATGATCCGTGGCTTCCTCGACAATGCCCTCTATCATCGTTCTTTGGCACTCTATAGGCAAATGCGACAACTAGCTATCCAACCCGACAATTTCACCTTCCCGTTCGTTCTCAAAGCTTGTGCTTATCTACGAGACTATCAGTTTGGCATTCAAGTTCATGCGGATGTGGTGCAATTTAGGTATGATTCCGATGTCACCGTGGCTAACTCTCTGCTGACTATGTATGCTAAGTGTGGGCATCATGCCATTGCACGCCAGGTGTTTGATAACCTGCGTGATAAAAATGTAGTCTCTTGGAGCTCAGTGATTGGTGCCTACGCCCACAATGGGTGCTACAACCAAGGGAAATCTCTGTTTTCGCAGATGTTGGCCACTGGAATAACACCAAACAGAGCTGCCATCTTAAACGCTATGGCATGTGTACACACAGAAAATGAAGCCGGTGATGTTTGTAGGATAGCCATGGACAATGGACTCGACTTTGAGAGATCAGTACAAAATGCTACAATGAGAATGTATGCGAGATGCGGGAGGATGGATGTCGCTCGGACATTCTTTGATGGAATAATTGACAAGGATTTGGTGTCTTGGGCATCCATGATCGAATCTTATGTCCAGGCTGATATGCCGCTGAAGGCCCTGGAGCTCTTTAGACAGATGATAATACTAAATATTCATCCTGACTTGGTGACCCTTCTGGGTGTAGTTTCTGCTTGTTCAAATTTGGCATCTTTCCAGCAAGCTCGTTTTATTCATGGTTTTGTAATTCGGAACTATTTCCAAAATCAAGTATCTCTTGAAACTTCAGTAGTCGATCTCTACGTGAAATGTGGAAATCTGGTGTGTGCCAGAAGAGTTTTTGATCATATGCAAGAGAAAAATGTAATCTCATGGAGCACCATGATTTCAGGATATGGAATGCATGGCCATGCTAGAGGAGCTCTAGACTTATTTGATCGGATGAAGGCGTTGCTAAAACCTGACCATATAACGTTTGTGTCAGTTCTGTCAGCATGCAGTCATGGTGGATTAATACAAGAAGGATGGAAGTACTTCAATTCTATGCGTAGAAATTTTGGAATAACACCAGGTTCTGAACATTACGCATGCATGGTTGATCTGTTGGGTCGTGCTGGGCGACTGTCTGAAGCCGATGACTTTATTCAGAAGATGCCAACAAAGCCAGGTGCAGCTGTCTGGGGAGCACTGCTTGGCGCGTGTAGAATTCACTCAAACGTAGAAATGGCGGAACTTGCTGCAAAATATCTATTTGAGTTGGACTCCAATAACCCTGGTCGATATGTTCTCTTATCCAATATTTACGCTTCTTGTGGCAAAAGAATAGAAGCGGATAAACTTAGAGCTCTGATGAATCAGAGAAGGGTGAGGAAAATTGCTGGGCACACAATTATAGAGATTAAGAACATGGTACATACATTCGTTTCCGGGGATAGGTCACATCCTGAAGCTGATTTAATTTATGCAGAATTGAAGAAAATAATGGGCAGAATTCGTCAGGAAGGGTATACACCAGATTTGAACCTTGTATTACATGATTTGGACGAAGAGACAAAGGAGAACATGTTATATACGCACAGTGAAAAGTTGGCAATAGTTTATGGGCTCTTAAGTTCAGGACCAGAGAGCGTCATTAGAATCAAGAAGAATCTGAGAGTTTGTGGGGATTGTCATGTCGCTACCAAGTATATTACGAAAGTTACAGGAAGGGAAATCATTGTCAGGGATGCTCATAGGTTCCATCATTTTAAGGATGGAATCTGCTCTTGTGGGGACTACTGGTGAATATTTCTACATCAGATTATCGGGCTCTGCCAATGGGACTAGTCCTACCTATTACCTAGTGATGGTTTCTTAAACAAATGAGAGCTAATTGACATATGGTGATCTGCATCGTTATGGTCTTGTGAGATACTATATGAGAAGGATCAAAAATAAAAATCAGTTGCGATGCGTCAGTTTAAAAATGGGGTGTCTTGGGGAAATAGTAGATCAAGTCATGCTCTTTCCATGGTTCAGGGCCGAAAGGCTTTAGTGGGAAGTGCAACATTGCTGCCTGCTTTTGTAGAGTTTCCTGATTCACCTAGAGCGCATGTAAACAGTATCTTGTCATTTTATGTTTGGCAGATAATGGAATGATGCCGGACTATTTGCTTCTTTTACTATCCAGTTGTGCCATCTTCTCAAGAAAATACTGATCAATAGACGAAGGATGTCAATATACAGCAAAAGATAGATCAAAACAGAATGAGATGAATGATCAATGTCAAATACTCTACCAGGCTACCTCACAAGATTGGCTCAAATCACTTCCCAAGGACATTAAGGTGAATTTCATTACCTACCAAGTTGTAAAATAATTGTTGGGATGGAAAATTTTGTTAATCAAAACATGGTAAAATCTATTTATTCATTGCTTGAAGTTCTACGGTTGTGCAATGAAAGCAGAAGTACATAACACTTACTGCCGACAGATATGGCAATAGTAAAATATTATGCAAATGTCTGATCCAAAAGCTACTGAAGTTGATGTTCAGTTTGACGATAAACGCAATTTGGGCTTCCAACATATTTGAAAGTTCTTGGTTTGGTTGTATTATTCATAAAGAATCGTGTTCGATGATTAGTGATTCAAACGATACCTTGAAGGGCTTCTATGTATGGGGTGATTGTAGTATAGCTATAGTCGGTACCAATTATGATTCATGGTATTTTACAGATGTAGTATTTGCCAATTGCATCTGATGGTGAGGTTATGGGTTTGTGATCATCCTCTCTGCTCTTTTTAATTAATTCCGCCGCCCCCTGATATAATGCTTTTGATTTTGTCCAAGGAGTGAGCAGGCAGATGGCACTGCGTGCGTGACGAACTATCTCAAACCCTAACGAAACTCACTTCAAGCTCGAGCGAGCATTTTACGTTACCTATGATGTCACTTAACGCCGTATTCGTCCTCACAAGCAGAATTTTTGGACAGATAAATCAATCGGAAAAAAGGATCACACACATTTTTTTTTCAAAAAAAAATTTGCATGTTAATATGGCAATTTCGCTTCCGTTGTCTAGTCTGATTACGTTTACCCCATCATTAGCGAAGGGGCCAGAGAAAACGCCAATTTGCCGGGTCCCAGAGAAGATTCAAATAGAATTTTTTTAATTGTAATTTAAATAGAACGTTACTTATGTGTTCTCGTAATGGACTGACAGCAACAAACTCAGCACTTCCTGCAACATTGCCACGACATCATATCATTCTGATGCACAAGACACGTGTGCTGCCGTGGCAATCAACAGTTCATCAATCTCTTGACTCTTGATGATTCTTTTCCTCCCTCTTTCCCTCTCCTGTGCCCTGCCTCTCCGAGACTGCTCTCCTTAATTCTCCCTACTCCAGGGAGGAAGGCGAAATGCCCTACTCTCTTTTACCAAAACCATCAGATTGGGTCGCAAAACTTGTGTCACTCCAAGTGGACTTGGTCCACAACAGCTTGGTTTCTGTCTTTTCCTCTATCTCCTCTCTTTTCTCCATGGCGTCCGAGTCGTATCATCCAGCTGAGGAGACCAAAGACATTGTTGAATCAGCAGTCCACCAAATCCCCTCCAACATCACCTTTGGGAGCACCCTGTTACTTAAGAGGTTGGGATATGGCTTTCTCAGTGCTGCTTTTGTGTGCATGGTTCTGTTATTGGTTCTGATACTGGCTGTTGTGCTGGGTGTTGGTTTGGTTCGTTTGTCGGTGGAGGAACCTGTGTTTGTGAGGGAGAAGTTGCATTTCGATTACACTGATGCTCATCCTGCGGCTGTCTTTTCATTTGATGGTGGAGTTAGTGGCGCTGATGGCTACAGCAGCAACAAGAGGCAGATAGGCGTTCCAGTTGGGCACACATTTTACATTTCCTTGGTCCTTCAGATGCCTGAATCTGACTTCAATAGGGAGATTGGCGTCTTTCAGGTATAGCACTGCATTTGTACTTGTGTGCCTTAAAAAGACTATTTGAAATCTCAATAAAGGTCGAGGAGGAGGCCACGATAATGACTGCTTATATTGATGCCGTTGATTTCTACAGCTAGCTCATTGTTTAGAGTAAATCTTAATTAGATATGCATTTGGAAAATGAAACGGAGAGGTGTAGTAGATTTGCCTTAAGATTTAACAAGTCATTACTTGTCACAAAAAATCGATACCTTCCAACGGCTAAGAACTCAGGTTGGAAAGCTTGAACTCCCCAGAGTGGAGCCCATGAGCTTTATATTCCCGCACGTGAAATTATTACAATCGCTACCTTATTGCTATTTTGGTAGGTGATGATAATTAATCCTGGGTAATGCTTCGGAAATTAATCTGCCTGGTTTTGCTTTTCTTAACTCTGCTGTCACTTGTATTTTCCCTTAACTTGATGCAATCTTCCTGAAAGAAGCTCGTAAAATTGTACTTCATCACCATTCAATTAAGAAAATTTGTTTAATACTTGATGCCTGGATCTCTTACTCAAGAGCTGTGTCGTAGTTGAGCGCAGAACTCCTATCAGTAGATGGGAGTGTGATTGCAAAATCTAGCCAGCCGTGCATGTTGCGGTTTCGAAGCTTCCCAATTCGACTAGCCCGGACATTTATAATGAGCGTGCCTCTCTTACTGGGAATATCTGGTGAAACCCAGAAGATAAATGTAAAAATATCGAAGCACAGGGAAGACAGTCGGAGAACAAAAGCAATAAAAGTAAGACTGTGTCCGAGAGCAGGAACATCATCTCTGCCTCAGATATATGAAGCTGAGATCGTCATGAACTCCCGTCTACCTTGGGCTAAACAATTGGTTCACAACTGGAAGTGGACATTTTATGTGTGGGTTTCCTTGTATATCTACGTTGTGCTGCTCACGGTTCTGCTATGTTGCTGTAGGCCACTTATCTTTATGGTGACTCCAGAGTACTTGGGGGACCATGGTAGACAGAGAGAAATGACGAGTGTAGAAGCTGAAGAATCACAAGCGAGGGAAGGAGATGAAAGTGAGGTTTCAGAGTTGTTGAGAAAATTGCGACGAAGCAGAAGCAAGAGAAAAGCGATCCTTACGCAAGGTGGTGGTGGTGCTGGGTGGGAAAACATTGGGTCGTCGGCTTCCAGCAAGAGCATGACTAGACAAGATATAACCAGCACGGTTGTTGAAGATGATACTGATGTGGGCGACTCTGAATCGGTGTGCTTAGGTTGAAGATGATACTTTGGGAATGGTGGCTTCCTATGTATGTTACGTTAAGGATTATGTATAATTTTGTAGGTTGCTGTGATTACTGATAACTTATGGATGGTCTTGGAAATTGGAACTCCTTAGCATTCTCAAGTATGCGTAATTTTGCCTCTTAATTTACTAGCAAGGGGGACGAATAGATAGAAGCTCTTGTTGTAACGTCCTTTACAATAGTAGCAGTAACTGGCATTGGGGACTCAACCAAGCAGTACCGGAATATTCTAAAAATGTAGGGTAGTTGTGGTGCCTATTATTCCACTCAAATCATAATCATTTCCAAGTTTGATGGACGTACATGTCATGTTGGACTCTCCGCGCTGGAGACTGTATGCAATAATAGGACATGCATATCCATAGGCTTTTACAGAGAATTGGGTCGTCATTGTCACTTGGGTTGGGTTTATGGCAGCATCCATGAATTGGATTTTTGTTTCGGTTGACAATTGGGCAGCCTAAAAATATTCACGTTTTCTAGAAACTAATTTTTGTTTTGGTGGTGAAATACTTGCAAGCTGCAACAAAACGAAGAGTGAGGGAATTAAAATTAGTTGAGATCTAGGAAGTGAGATCCGAAGTTGGCTCCTTATAGATTTGATTATGTGCGCAACGAAATTCCGTAATTCTCAAGCCCCGTTTGAAGGCAACATCTAACATGTGGGTTGAAATTCCTTACATGTCATTTCTTCCGAACTTGAGCACCGTCACTTTCTTCAACATCCCCACGCGTCCCTTAAATGTCTCTTCTGTTTCCATGCCCAATCTAAACTCTCTCAAGATTATCCGCGGATTGGGATGGGCTCCTATCTTTCATCTCTTTGTTTTCCTTCACAGAAATGGAAATTTAGTAAGAACCCTTTAATATTATATATGAATTATCTTCGTTTTTTCACTAGTTGATTTCTGAGTCATCTATTTATAGAATAAAAAGGAATTGCGCGTGACTTAAAAATTTTAAAAAAGAAAACATAAAAACAAAGGCGTAATATAACATTATAACATAGTAGAATTGCACCTGGAGAAATAACACGGTGGAGGAAGAAAGGCCATAATAATGAGAAAAAATTAAGCGCGGGTGCATTGTCTGGGTGAGATATTGTATGACTGTGGGGTTGAGGAAACTAAGGAAAGGCAATATCAGAAACATTGTGTGAGGAGAGGGGAGTGTTGTCATCAACAATTAAGGCACGAGTTTCAAATCCCGAGCTTCATTGGTTTCAGCTCCACTGTTCTGGAGCTGAAACTGCAAGTTGCACGGAACCCTAGCAATAGAAAAGAAAGAATATCCTAATCCGATCCTGGTTTCTGAGTCGTCAGAGTCATGTGATAATGTCTGAAATAGCTCAACCAGCTATGGCAGACAACCGCAATAATGACAACGATAATCATTATCCAATGTTAATCTCGACCTCCAAAATGGGAGAAGGCGCAGGGTTTCAGGGGTTTTGTGAATCGTCGCCAGGTAAACTGAGCATCGCAGAGAGAAGGGGATTCTGTTCAGATGCAGCCAGAATCAATACGGCCCGCTTTCGCACCACAAGCCCATTGGCTTCTCCCGCAACTCGTTCCCCCTGTCTCACTATACCCCCCGGTATTAGTCCCACCGCCTTGCTTGACTCTCCTATCATGCTTCCCTATTCTCAGGTAACTTTCTTTCTCTTTATTCTTTCTATCGCACCCCAACATTACCATTTTGTTGATTTACTCTAAATTCTTTTTCGCTAGGCAATGCCATCTCCCACCACTGGAACTTTTCTGCTGCCTCCTCCCAGTCATGAAGGATCAATTCTCAGTTCTGTCACTCTCGGTGAAGGGGATGGCGCCACTGGCAGTGATGTTGCTTCCTCCTTCAAATTCAATCCCCAAACCATACGTAATCCTCTACCTGCCTCCTCTGTTTCTGAAAGTCAGGTACAATTTTTTGTTATGCTCTGCATCATGACTGTGCATTCTTTATGCCCTCTTGCTAATAAAGTTACAGTTGCCTTCATCATGTCCTCTCTTCTAGTTCTTTGGCATTCATCCCCCACTTTCTTAAGAGTTAATTCCTATGGTAAAGGAACTTTGTTTTTGTTTTGGCTCTTTTGCTTTGCTTCAACACACCTCTCCTCTTCTTTCCCTTTGCTCTGTCTTCTTAATCTTTAGTTATAATTTTAATTATATTGTCAATGTTACTATTAGCAGCCAGTTTGGGTTTGTACGTCTGGTTACTGAAGCCATAGCTATACCACGGCAGTAGCAAAGCAACACCGCAACCACAATTCACACCACACCTTACAAGCTCACACTAGAAGCTAGAAAGTAGAAAGAAACAATTCAAGTTACTCAACAAGTGATTCATGACAACAGAAAGAATCAGAGAAGGTTGTGATAATGATGAGTTTCTCGGTGGCTAATTTTGAGATTGGAAACGAAATACAAAATGTTATCGCTATTCATGGCAGGTTGGATTTTTGAACTAGGCACAGCGCATTTCTTTATATCTTTCTTGGTTTTTCAATAAAATTATGACATATATAAAAAAAATTCTTTAAGAAACCTAATCATGTGATGCTAAGCTGTAGAAATTATATACTTTTGATGCTATAATTGAAAAAATATATACTTATTACCTTTTAATTGACGAGCTTGATAGCAAAAACATATGTTTTTTCCTTTGTTTTTTTTTTTTTATTGTTTTGGCGGGCTTGAAAGTCAAGTTTTGATGAAAAGCTTATCAAAGCACTCCCCTTCAGGCGTCAAAGGGGTTTTATAATAAAAATAATAACAACAATAATAACAGTATTAATGAGAAATATGAATTTTTACATTCAGGTTGCATTGGATTATGATTGACCCAACTTTGAGGCTCGATAGAAGCCGCACGAGAAGAAATTCTGGATCATGTGATTCTTAGTTTTTGGCTCGAATCACACAATTCCAATGACTCTGTTCGAAATTCAATTCATCCAGTGATTGATATCCCTGGATTCCCAAATCTACTTGAATCGCACAATTCAAATAGTGAAACCTGCTATTTCGATTGCACTAATGTAGAATGAAAACTAGATCACAATTTCCCTCTTGGATATAGGTAATCTGAAGAATAGGGAGATATCTTTTACCTTAAGTAGCATTTTATGAAATTTACATACCAGAGAGCTATTAATCTAAAATGAATGCCGTGTCAGGTATCTATATGATTTCTCTTTATTGACTTTGCCTATAAACTCTATCTTTCTCAGATGGCAAACACTCCCCTATGTTATGTGCCGATCGCTAGGGCATCCGGGGCCTGTATTAAATACTTTTAATAAGTAATAATTAAGTAAGCAAAATGTGATCTTGGCCTGTTTGAATTGATTAGGTTTCTAACCATTGCATCATGGCCAACGGAGGAATTTCAGACTGCCAGCCACTTGTGCCAGTCCAACCACCGTTAGATTTTGCAACTCCCCCTGAGTTTCCAAAGGGACATACAACAAAAAGTGAGGTCCATTCATACGATAATGTGAAAATGATGCATGATGCAATTTGTAATGCTAACAATGTCGAGATGCAAATGCATCGTTCTGAAGAAGCTACTGATGAAAGCTCTCTGCCTAAAAAGGCTAACAAGGATATTGGGCAGCATCATCTTTTAGGAGGAGACAAGAGAGAAACACCCTATTCAATGGGAGTGGTAAGGACCTCAGAGGATGGATACAATTGGAGAAAATATGGGCAGAAGCAGGTAAAAGGTAGTGAATATCCTAGGAGCTATTATAAATGTACCCATCCTAATTGTCTGGTCAAGAAAAAGGTGGAACGATCCCTTGATGGCCAAATAACCGAAATTATCTACAAAGGCACTCATAATCATGGAAAACCTCAACCTAATCGCCGGCCATCACTGGGATCAGCACTTTCTACTGATGAGATGTCAGACATGGGTGAAGGTAGCGGAACCTGTGTTAAAGTTGATGGCGGTTCTATTTGGAAAAGTATTCAGTCAGGGATGAAGGATATGAAACACAATTTGGATTGGAAGGCTGATAATCAGGAAAGGACATCCTCAACTTCTGTTGTAACTGAACTCTCAGATCCTATATCAACTAACAAAGGTAAACCTATCTGTATGTTTGAGTCAGAGGACACTCCAGAGCTTTCTTCTACAATTGCTAGTCAAGATGATGATGAAGATGGAGCAACTCAAGGAAGCATATCCCTTGAAGAGGATGCAGATGATGAAGGATCTGAGTCAAAAAGAAGGTATTATATCCTATCTGATAGTGTTTGCTTGGTAACAATGACAGCTAAAAACAATATATATTTATGTTTCTGCATTTTTTTTTTTTTTTTGTAGGAAGAAAGAGAGCTGCTTGATTGAATCGAATTTTGCTTCTAGGGCAGTCCGTGAGCCAAGGGTAGTAGTCCAAATTGAGAGTGAAGTAGACATACTTGATGATGGTTATCGCTGGCGAAAGTATGGACAGAAAGTTGTCAAAGGAAATCCAAACCCTAGGTAATGATCTCTCCTTTCTGTGTACCTGTTTGTGCACTTGCAAATCTGCATGTATGTGGCCAAGGATGATATGTGCGTGCGATGTGTTGTTCTACCTATATAAAAGTCTTACAATAAATACAAGTTGGTGGTCTCTAATGAACTGAAACTGTTGAATTGGTGCACCAGAGATTGAAAGACCTAAGTATACATGTTTACTCATCATAATAGATTCTTTATATGGAACACGAGTATATCCATGCCCTAAATTGTTCATTCACGTTAAGACTTGGGATATAACAATCACACAATTCTGACTTGAGCATATATAGTATTCTGATATCTTAGATTTTGTTATTTTGGATCTCTTCTAGGAGCTACTACAAATGCACAAGTGCTGGATGTTCTGTGAGGAAACATGTGGAAAGGGCTTCACACGATCTAAAATTTGTGATTACTACTTATGAGGGAAAACATAACCATGAAGTGCCCACCGCTAGAAGCAACAATCAGATGAGCTCAAGTGGTGCTTGCGTACTTCCAAGTGGAGCTAATGCACAAGTGGCTCTTACATTACCTGGGAATGTCGCTATTCCGAAGCCAGAAACTCAAGTTCAAACCATTGCACCTCACTTTGATAGAAAACCTGAATTTAGCACTGACTTTCTAAGGCCCGGCTTTGTTGGAAGTTTTAGTGATGATATGAAATTTGGGTCTTCCTCCATAAGCCAAATGAAGTATTCTCCCTTTGGTAATACCTTGCCTTATGGCTCCTATGAACTGATTCCTGACTGTAGTGCTACAGCGCAAGCTGGTTCTATTGCCCCATTGTTCCCTGACTTCCCAATGTCTCTACCGTTGAATCTTCCTTCATCTGGAAATTTTCCTCTAGCAGGACTTAATTTAAATTGTGTAAAACCTGTGGGTCCAATCCAGTCTTTTCTTTCAGGGCAGCAGCTGAAAGAAGTTGATACGGGTTTACTGAGGCCTAAACAAGAGCAGAAGGATAATATTATATATGATACATGCGTACCCGTTGTTGATCATGCAAGTTCTTCGCTCACTTCATCGTCACCATCATCGTCAGTATATCACCGTGTCATGCAAAATTTTCCTTCATAATTCTTGTCTTTAGAACTGTCAGCAACAGGCGAACCCAGTTGGTTATACATTTAGTATCTGAAAACGTCTTTTGGCTTGTCATTATTGTCACAACTTCTGCAATATTCTTTGAACTTAAACTAAGGTACTCGTTTACAAAATGCACACAATATTTGTATCTCGTCATAGTTAACTTTATAGACTGGAATATAGTGCTGCGTTGTGGGATGCCTTTGATTTTGCTGCCTGTCCTCTTCATTTTGGTATAAATTCCCCTACGGATACAAGTTCCAGTAACATGCTACAAACACCCTCAAACAAAAACGTCGCCATAACTTTCGCTTCCTCGTGCTTGGACCTATTATTTATCCATTTGCTTATTTCTTTGCTTGGTCACGGATGCACCTCTTCCTACTGCATCTCTTGGAGAGATGAAGCATCATGCCAAGACAATCACATAAAACCCCTCAAGAAAATCAATTAATACAAACTGTTCACCTACCTAAATTCCAACCCGCGTGCTAATACAGTTTGGACGTTTCAGCAATCACCAAAACCATTAAAAAGATGGACTTCACAGAAGGTGGATTGTCAAATGCCTTATATCTAGATGAATACAGTCTGGTAACAAATGGAGAAAATGAAATGGCATTCAAAATTCAGCATAACCACTTTACAGTATACTAAGGAACAATTATCCATGATCAGCAAATATATGATAATGTTGGTATGGCCATTTCAACACCTCACCGGCAGAAATTGCATGAATGAGACTGTTAAAGATATTGATATTCGTTAACATTCTATTAGAATTTTTAATATTTTGGGATGAAATAATACTTGACATGATATTAAAACATCTTATGACCTTTTTGTCATCTCGTTCCCCTTTATTAAAATTAAGTTTTACTGCAAAAAATGACAATTTAATGTTTTGTTCACACTTAAGTCCAAAGAATAAGGAGCATATTACAAGATGATCAAATCATTGATGGGCCTTCATCCTGACAGTTTAAGCTTCTAGTACCGAGAGCTACTTGGTACTACAATGCCTTTGCAAAACGGCTGAATAAGGTGAAAAAGAATACATACTTATAGAACACCAATCTGACTCCAACCAAACAAAATTCATCGGCTGCATACACAGATCAAAATCAACTATACATGTACAATTTCCAATGTCAACACCCCTAAGGTCAAAAGATTAACATACGAAATAAGATGAATATGATAACCATAGATGCTTAGCATACCTTCTTCAGTCGCCTAATTTCATCATCCAAACCGTCCAACATTACTGAAATAACATAGCTTTCAAGGGGTCAGAGTTGCTGAGTTCCATTTACACCAGAAGTAATACAAAAAGAAGTGACTCTTCAATATTGATACGAAATTGGCCAGGCCAGGGAGTCAAGGGAATGAAGATTACAGAAGGGTTTAGTTCAATCAGAAAACACCTCTTAACAGTTTTAGGAGACGTCAGAGATCAAGTTAGCAGTTCCTAGCAGGAAGAAAGCACTCGTAGAAATGGATATCTCGCTACTCATGTAAGATCTGTTAAGCAAATAATCTGCTTGGCTTCTTATTGGGCGCTCTCTCCTATCGTTCAGATTTTGAATTTAGGGCAGAGTTTGCAAACTTCTCTAGATACTTGCCCAGTAGATTCTGCAGTTTCTTGGTTAAATAAAATGTCATGATACAAAATTAAAGGAAACCCTTCCAAACCAATTTAACCTAACATATCAATCATCAACATGAACTCGGCTAAATATGACATCGTTCTCGCCTTAAAGAGCATCACAGAAAATTTTCAAATTTCATCCATCAATAGTTTCATAATTTGTTATCAACTTCATGACCAACATGAACTCTATCATAGCCTTAGTGTGTAATAACTAAAAAACCATCACAATTTACTAGCTCAACAAGGTAACTCAACATCGTACTAGTTGACATGATCAAGATCATCATCATAAATATTGCGGAAACAATAGAGCAGACACTCCAGATATAAAAGAAGGGCCCCATTAAGAACAAGCTGATATTACTAAAAATCCTTCTCCACCGCTTCATATAGCATCACACTAAAAGCAGATAAAAAGCAAACCCACGTCGCAAAGAGCTTTATAACCCAGAAGCCTTTGCAACAGTGAAGTTGTCAAAAAGCAAAGACGGAATAACAAGAGCGAAGTAACGAAAGAACAAAAATTCTATCAAAGGCCAGGGGACAATCTTGATCAGCTTTCACTTCTTAAAGCTACCACGAACCCCGGGACGAGATTTTGATGAATCGGGCCCATGGCTGGCATGTAGATTCACGAGCTTCGACTCCTCAAAGGGGATCTTAGGATGACGAGCATCATGGTGAATTTGCATGGACTTGAGATCAGGGGCCGTGGTCTTGCAGTGAGGACACTCGTACTTGGCGTGGCCACCCTTTTCCGTACCGGTGCGGTCAGCCATACCGGCCTTTCCTCCTCCCCTATTGGTGGTAGCGGCGTCGACCTTGGCAGCGATCTCCTTCGCCGTGTGCTTCTTGGGCTTGGCCTTCCCGGTCATGGTATTGATGGAAATCGCAGTATAAAGAGGATGCTTTTTCCAATTATTGTTGTTCCTTCAAAGGATTAGGTGATCGATCAGAAAACTAATTGAAGAGGAAGAAGAAAAGGGTGAAGAAGGAGGCCTCCGAAACCCTAGACTCGCTTTAAAACAACGATTACACTACGCACGAATCTTGGGCGACTGCGATCAACTTGATGTATTTATAGTCTTATCCGCTAAGTTTAGAGTAAATTGATGGAATTCGGGCTCTCGTGAACTCGGCCGACATTCAGCTTTGTGATTGGTTACTTCACATTTTCACCAACCAGGTTCTGACATGTCATACACATTGTTAAACTTTGATCTTATGCTAGCAGATTCCTCTCCTTTCGCCGAAAAATTTATCAGTTATATTTACCGCAACAATTAAATTAAATTGTTATTTTTTAATAGACTCATAAATATAAATATATTAATGTATCTCATTATAATATAAGGATATAGTTATAACATTATTATTTTTTAAATTAATATTATTATAATTATATTTTTATATTATAATTAAGTACTATCAAAGTTGTAAATACACTTAAAATTTTATCTTAAATTAAATACTTTAATTATCATTGCTCCTTTTGTGTTTCATATTTTTCTACCATAAAATTCCCATAATTTTTTAAATGTTATCAGTTTAAATTATATTTGACTGTTTTTATGCTTTCTTACTCTTCATCTTAAGTTCTTTTTGTAAATAAATAATTCATTTCTTCATTTTAAACTTAATTTCCATATCAAATTTTATGATTTATTATATAATTCAAAATCATTTAGTCACACTTTTATCATTGAACCTTGTCTATATTATGCAATATATGAAAGGGCTGATGGACTAGAGGGCTTCAATAACTCAAACTTTATGTCTACAAATACCCACTCAAAGTAGTATTACATCCACAGTTGCAAACAAACATTATGCAATATTCTATGTCAATGTATCCGATTTATTTACTCTTTCATATTAAACTCATAAATGTTTATTTTTATTTTAAATAGATATTGTCTGTCTTAACTCTTAACAACATACATGCATGTTCCATACTGGTTAAATGTTGCTGAATGACAAACTTTAATTTAGGCAAAAAAAAAAAAAACTAGTTTAGTGCCAAATTCGGTTAATTACTAGAACCCTTTATAATTTTTAGTGTAAAAATTATATGTCTTTCTTAGGTTTTTGTTGAAATTGTATGAACCTTTTATTTTTAAATTTTACATAATTTTTTTTGAATAAAAATTATCCCACATTTTAGATTGATCTAAATTTTTTAAACTAAAATACTCTTTATAACCGAAATACATATTTTTGAACTTAAATTATAGTGTAGAAGGCATTAGTCATAATATTTTAAATTAGACTAAAATAAAAATAAATTTTTATTTAAGAGAATTTTTAAAGAAAAGTTTGGGTAATTTACTCTATTTCTAATAATAGTATAATAATTCAGGGGTATAAAAATACAAATATAATAAAAATGGTTAGTCTATAAATAAGCTCAAAAACAACACATAGAGCTACCAAATAACAATAATATAATTTTTTTTTATCTCATATAATAACATAATGTCATTAAACTATTCAGGCTATGAATAACAATCTTGCGGGACAAAGATTGAGAGTGTCTTCACATTTGTCGTTCCCAACATCCCTAATAAAGGAAAAAAAAATTCCTCCAATCTCAAGTCATCCCCATGGGAAATTTTCTTTCATGTTTGTGTTTGTGTTTTTAAGTTCTACAACTTCTACAAATTACAATCCTATTGTTCTACATAAAGGTGAATTCCAAAAGTTAGTTCGAAGATTAAAATTATAAATGACACAATCCCTATAAAGATGAAAATTACCTTATAAATCAATTAGCTTATTCTTTTCTGTTTCTACTTGTTGCATCCCGTTTCTTCTAGTTAGTAACCTACAACTATAAAACATCACTAGACGTGTGGCTAGAGATTAAAAAGTTAAAGACAAAAAAAAAAAAACGAAGGCCAGATGTGTCCACCGTAATTTAAAAGCAGTCCTGGAAAAGGAAAACCATAGGCCAGTGTGGAATTGTTTCTACTGGCAGGGGCAAAAGAAAAAACCAAGGCCCAAAGTGTCTCACTGTATCCTTAAAGGGAAAACCCTAAACTCTAAGTATCAGCATAATGTTGAATGACGATGAAATCCACTCAATCAGGTCTCATATCACGGCTGTCTAAACTGAGGTTATCTGGGGCTTCTGTAAATTCTCTTCTTTATACAACAATCGCCTCTTCTTTGAATTATATCCTTGGTACTGGTATATGATGCTGTACAGGCACTGCCTCAGGCATAGGATGTCATATGATTCTATAAATCTTAAATCCGCTATCCTGGATTTAGCTCCAGCGAATCGGTTGTACTCCTCAAACACAGAAGACAAACACCACTTCTGCAATTTTCTCAAGCAACCAACGAGGCAACCTGTTCGGTGCTGCATAGAAGAAGAGAATCTGAGTCAGGTACCTAAGAATTATATGTAATCATCAACCAATAACCCGCTGATCAGCTGATAGTGATACTGTTCAAGAAAATCCTTCCAAGGATGAAAAACACACATAAAATAAGGTATTGCTAATGAAAAGAGATAAATCAGCAAATTAAACTATACCTTTCCTTGTTTGCAATGGATTAAGATTGGGTGATTTCTCACATCTGAAATTGCAATAAGTAAAGTAGCTTTAATATCTAATGAACAAGAAAAACCGCAGCAGCGCAAGGGTATACAAAAGAAATGCATTTAAAGGTGGATTGAACAGTACCAATCAGAACTTTCAGAGCATCCATGATAGTATCCTTGAGCATAGGTACAGAAAGCTCCTGCAAATACAAAACAATTCATTACTCATTAGCTGCGGGATCAGAACAAGCTTGCGAGGACTGCTAAACTGAGTCCATAATCCATATCCATCGTGTCTTAAGCATCAGCAGATTTCCTTGCTTAATGCAAAACCATATAGTTTCAGACATTAAGTCAGTTTTCCATAACCTAAATTTGTACAAGCTTCTCGAACACTAGTTTAGGAAAAAGTTATATATATACACAATGAAAAATCCTTTCAGCTAGCTAAACGTCACCTCTCTCCCACCCCAAAAAGTGGAAAAAAACATGATGGCACCTTGAATTATTTCGGATGTTGCTACCTATGATTAAGCCCCGTGATGAATGGCGTTTATGAAAACCCGTCTCCAAAATCAAAAGGAACCATGTGTTCCAAGAACGAAAGCGTTATAACTTAGAAAGATTACTTGGGCCAGAAACAAAGGCCTATAGCGGAGTGAAGCAGGGCATACGACATGTCTCAATGAAGCTAATAAATATCAAAGAGGATATTCTACGACAATAAGAAATTACCGTCTTTCCCTCAATTCCAAACTGAAACAGCTGAATGTCCTGTGACCGAAGAAACTCCAAATTTTCTTGCGGATATGGTTCGGGACACAAGTATCTGCACCGAAAAGATGCACCTTAGATAATTTCTTAGTTTCTTGGTAAACCTTTATCCAAGTGAGACATGAATGAATATATTCAACAAGAATCAACATAACAAGGGCGAAGTAGTGATTTGATAAGTTCAAAGGAAGTAATGCAAATAATTCCAATTTAGCCCCACTAATGCAAAAGAAAAAATGGATGCATTTTAATCTTTTGTTGTTAGAGATGGTGAAGAAAAATGAAGAAAGACTCACATGATGGATCGAAGATTTAGGGTTTGGATGAAGGGAAAATTGGCAGGACGTGGGAAGCTGGACCGAAAAATGTTGTCCTCAACCATTGAGAAATTAGGCGGCGGAAGCAGAATGTGGTCTCCTTCCTCTTCCATGATCAATCCCATTTGCTTTAGTTTCACTATTCTCCTCTCTCTCTCTCTCTCTCTCTCTCTCTCTCTCTCTCTCTCTCTCTCTCTCTAATTTATGTTCTGCTTCTGCAACACCAACAACAACGAAGAACTGATAAACGGTGCCGTAGATTGTTAAGATTTCGTATGTCCCTGCCTTTTATCTCGGAGTTTCTCATATATATGTATTTATTTATTTATTTAATTAAATGATTTTGTTAAACGTATCCTAAATAGGATGGTCCAAATCGGTTGGCTTTTGGAAATTGGTAAGACACGGCGGCACACGATATTTAGAAAAATAAAAATAATTGAAAAAAGAAAATGGTGAGAGTGATTTGATTTGGTCCACTAACTCGCTAGTCGCTATATTTAAGGAGAAAATTTTTGGTGCAGTTGTCAGGTCACAGATGTTTACCATCAACATACTTAAAAAGATTCATTATATATATATAAAATTCATGGCCTCCTTGAATCTAGAAGAAAAGAAGTTGAACTTGTCTTCCAAATTTGGTGATACTTCTTTTGGTTGGAAGCTTCCTCCCCACTTTCTCCCGCTGGACCACTCACCTTAATTATTTCATTTACGAAGGTTCTGGGCAGCCATGGCCAATGCGGTTAGGCATAAGTTATTGCCGTTACCACCCAATGTTTGGATTGATGAGTTGGAATAGAATGATAAATAATAAAATGATTAGTATCCAGATTTTCGTGCCATAGAAGAAGTGTATATTTGGTTTAACGTTTGAAAAATTTTAAAATTTATTTGTATAATTAAACAAAATTTTGTTTTATAATTATTGTTAATTGATTTAATGTTTGATTTTTTTTTAAATTAATTATTTTTTTAATTTTTGTTTACATAAAAATAAAAAATAATTATTTTTATATTAAATAAATTATATAAATAACAAAAATTAATTTTTAAATTAAAATTATTAAACATAAATTACGGTGATATAAAATTATGATAAACTAAAATAAATTTCAAAAATCAAATTAACTTAAAATTCTGTTGGTCCAACGAATTCAGCCAATGTGGGCAAATTGAAGTGGCGGATTTCAATGGTTGACATGCTTGACCGCGTTGTTTTAAGTATTGAGTTGAATATATTATTACAAAAGCAAAAGAGAAATCACCCAGTGTTGAAAAGCTGAATGCAAATTTATAGCCCCCAACCAAAAAATAATAATAATAGAAGTAAAAAGTTATCAATTTTATTCGGGTGAGTTCGAATCCTATTTTGAAAGTTAACTTTTTAATTTTTAAAATAATAAAATAAAAAATTGTCTAACAGCAGTATTATTCTTGTCCATTGTTCCAGATATCTAAAACATTAACACGGTGTACTAATAAACTAAAAATGATTAACATGTTATAGATGTTGCCGTCTTTTATTTTCGAGAACTAAGAAGAAACGAGGAAAACACTTTTCATTAATGATATAAAATACAAAAAAATACCTCTGAAGAACAATTTTTTCTAAAATAAGTTTTCATATTCTTTTATTTTCCAAATTTGTTTTTAAAAACAATTTAATGAAATCATTTTAAGAAGATAAAAATAGAAAATGAAATCGAACAAGCCCTTAATCACCTCAACTTTCTATAAAATTTTAATTAGAAAGAGAAATAATCAAACATGTCAATTTCCTCCCCTACGCAACAACCAGTAGTTTTGGTTGGAACATAAATTCTTTGCTTATTCGGTATTACTCAGAATTGATCTTCCATTCTACGCAATATTATCCTTGTTATTTAGTTATTTAGTAAATTAATTTTATTATTATTATTATGATTGCAAAGGTAGAACAAAACCAACATACATCATCCCCTTCAAAAAACCTCAAGAACTAGAAAAAGGTAAAATCATTACCTTTTCAATTTTATCTCAAAAATAAAGTTGCAAAGGTAGAAGAAAACTAACATACATCATCATCATCCCCTTCTCATAAAATAATTCTTGAAAAATCACATTTTTTAATTTGATCCTCCAAGGATAAACAAAACAATTTAGCTCAAATGTTTCCTCCGATCAAAATATTCCTTTCATCAAGCAAATAAAAGTATGCGTGACCAATGACAAGCAATATACTTTATGATACACATCTTCATGAGTCATCAATCCCCAAAATGTAGTCATTTCTCTACCAAAATGCAGAGAGCCACAAATGTTTCTTTTTTCCCAAAAACTACTTTAATAAAAAAATATCTAAGAAATAACGTAATTTAAATATTTTATGAATAAATCAAAAAATACATAATCTCTTAAAGAATTAATTCAAAATTTTAATTTTAAAAGAATAAATTAAAAAAATTTGAACTATAAATCATCAATTTCAATTCTCATTAAAAAGAATTGCTCAATGAAAAACAAGATATTGGATTTCTTTTCAAAACACCAAAATTATAGTTCAATCCTTTTATGCACAACCAACTTTACATAATAACTTTTACCTGCCAAATGAAAATGAAAAATAATTTTTTTGGAATCGTTTTACATATTTTAAAACCAGAATATTCTATAATTTTGAGGTTTTTTAAAAATAAAAATGGCCAAACAAACCGCCAGTACCGATGGGCCAGAAGGTATTACATAATGTACTGCTTCGTCCCTGAGATAAAATATGAGGAGCCGAAAATATAAGCTAAACTGTGGTGATTGGTATAAGCCCAAGCATTCCCATATTCAAACTTCCAAAATGTCAAAAACGAGTGTTATAAGTTAGCTTTTTAGCAGCAACAGTATGTCGATGGGCAAAGGAAGAGGAGAAAACGTAAAATATTTTACAAAAAGAATATGATGGCAAAGCTTAAGTTTTAGTCAAAAACAGCTAACCTGTGGATGTAAGTACGAAAATTCTATTATGAGGACAGCTAAGTGAAAGGGGCTAGGTGTTGAGGTAGAAAGACAACAATTTTTTTGGTTGAAAAGATAATTAAAAAAAAGATAGATTGATTTGTAGTTGCACTATCAATCATAGAGGAGGATAAAAGTAGGAAGATACGGAAAAGCAGAGGAAGAGAAAGCCGCCTATCGTGGCAACTGTGCGCTGCGAGATCTTAGATGCCAGCATGCTTCCTCCTACCACTGCCAGTGAAGTACAGATGGTGTGTCCAAAAGTCGCCCCAACTGCCACACCCAGTGCATTTTTGTGTGTCGCCAGCTGTAGAACACGGAAATTAGAGGGCATGAAAAAATGGAAATTTTCTGGTATAGGCAAGTGCCTAAAAATGGATTAAGCATAGACGCAGCAAAAATAAGCAAATCAAAATTGCTATAGGATCCCACAAACTTCGAAATTATCTTTCTCCTTCTGAAATTGAGATTATCCATTTTTTAAAGAAATCGAGAGAACCCAAATTGCCAATAAAATCAACAAAAAAATAATACTAAAACTCCTGCCAAACATAGGATACAAGACAAAAGTCAACATGAACAACAACGCAGAAAATAAACAAAGTGAACCAACAAATTAAGTTTCTTACAGCAATCGTCGCAATCTGGCTACGATCTCCCCACTCAGCAAGGAATGTTAGAATAAAAGACTGCAAAGAGCATACTCCAATTTCAGAAGTGACTATAACCATGCACTTATATAAATGATGGAAAATTTGCACTTGCCTCCAAAAATATTGGTGTACAAAATCTTGAAAAGAAACGCCGGAAGGTTGTTTTTCCCTGTCCAGCTTCAAGTTTCTCTTCCACCTGAATAACAAGAATAACATTCAGAGTCAGGTCCAAATTTGACCGTAAAAAAAGAAGGGAGTAGGGGAACCAAAACTATATACTGCATAAAAGATGCTTTAGGAAGCAATAAATTCTATTCAAATACCAAGTGCACCAATTAATAGATCATTAGATCAACCAGAATGCCTGCATCGTTTAATAGAAGCTGCCCTGCCATGAAGCTAGGCATCCATGACCCCCGTATTTATATATTCGACTAAAAATGCATAGAATTATGATGAGTTCTATTATAAATAGTCAATAAAGACATACTTCTTCCATTTCTTTCTTCTGTGAAGATTTTGAATCTGATCTCCATGCAATATACAGCAATCGCAACCCAAAGAACGCATAGAGAACTGCATATAAGCCACCGAAAAAAAAAAAAATGTTAAGCTTCACATGATCTTTATACAACTGGAACCTATAAAATGAATGGAATGTTCATCTGTAAACATAGAAATATGAATGGAAATATGTAAACCAATACAGCAAAAACAAGAGAAGGACAAGTTGCCAAGTGCAAGTAAAAAGTAGAGACATAAAACCCAAGCACAAACCATAACAATTGGCACGTTTATATTGTTCATAGCTTCTGGCTTAATATGGTTAATAAGGATTCTCCTGAAATTTATACTAGCAGATAGAAAATAATAAGTCAATGTGGACAGAAAACAAATAGAAAGCAGATTAAGTCAAATCCTTGATTAATCATGATTCTTGACACATTCAAGGATCACCATGAACTCTTTGAAAGATAAACTACCCAGACAGAAGAGAACGGATGTCTTTGGCATGAAGATGAATATTAAAATCTTATAGTATGTTATTACAATTAACACAAGCAACTATGACTCAAATTTAAGATTACACATGTACTTAAACTAAATCTGTCAAGCACACTATGTCAAAACCGGCAGACATACAAGTGCTATTCACATAAGCTTCAACAACAGCGCTGATAGAACCATTGTAATTCATATGAAAGAAATATTCAGAGCACTTTCTTGTTGCTCCTGATTCACTAACTATGAAATAGCAAATCCTCATAAAAACAGATAGAAAGATAACTGCTCAGTGCTAAGCACTAATCTAGAGGATTTACCTGTAGCTGCACTATTTGTGTGCTTCCTTGATATCAAATTTGGCACAATCCTACCTAGTCCTGTAGAAAGCACCTGATTGACACATATAACAACTTTAATCTTGGTAACATTAAGAAGAATAAGAGTAAGAGCCCTCAGAAGTGCTCTAAAAAAATGCTGAAAGCATTCCATTACAACGCCATGCATAATGATTCACACGATTAGAACCACAAAGCAGGAACGTAAAAGATAAATGTTTCTTGGGGTTGACATAGAAACAGAACGAACAGGCACTTACTGTCATTATAATAAGGGCAGTGAGGGCACCAGATAAGACGATGGACTTAGGGTGACGCATAGCCATGAGAGCTGCTATTATAAATGTCTCATCCCCAATCTAGCATCATCATTGTCAATCAAAAGCATAATCATTAAATCTGACATCAAAACATAGGGAGACGAGTTAACATGTAGGAGCAACAAAAGCATTCATAATGACTTAATTGCTCCTACTGGCTAACAGGGCTTCACACTGCACAAATTCTACTTACTTCAAAGCTAATTAAGTATCCATAAAAAAATTAATTTGCTTTACAGTTTGATAACCAACCACCATAGTAATCAAAATCTTGAGATTTATGATTCGAATCTTATAATTCAAAACGAGTTATAAAGCCAACAATATGAATCAATGGTTGAATTAAAAGTAGTTCTAAATTGTACAATTTAAAAATTGCAACAAATCACAAAGCCAACAATATGAATCAATAGCTAAATCAGTTATGAATCATGCGATTCAAGCTAATATGATAGAATAGCAAGACTTTGCAACTAAAAAAATGTGAAAAATCAATGAATTGATACAATAGTATTGTGTTGTTGTAAGTATTATCTATGCGTTTTATAAAGAAAACAAAGAAGATATTATTTGAAATTTTCAAAAATTAGTTACTTACAAATCACATGATTAATAAAGTTTTTTATAACTTACTTACTTTGAGTATTTTATACATATTGTATATGTCATATTTAATATTTCAAGTTATTTTTTACTCATGAATTTTATGATTCCATACATTATATGATTCACAATTCAAAAATATGTTTTCCCATTCACAATTTGTATCATAATTTGATTACTATGCCAACCACATGTAGGTAACATATGGTAACTAGTATGACATGGTTAAGGTGCTTAAACTAACCTCACTAACGATGATCATTGATAGACTGGCAAAAAAGGCATCAAATACTCCAAGACCAGAGTCCAAGCCTAGAGCAATACCCGCATAATCAGCACCATTGTTGTCTTTGATTGCATAACTACCTAGATTCTTCAAGGTAATCTGTCCACAGAAACCGATATCTATCATGGCACATTGGAAAAAAAAAGAAAAAAAAGGAAATTTACTCAAACAACTCTAACTTCTATGTCTGAACTTTTCTGGTATAAATAGTACACGAGGTTAGACGAATACAATTCCTCATAACCAACCACATCAAATATGTTGTGTTAAAACTATTAATTACTCTATCATCTTCTCTTCCGTTTGATTCAATTTTCTCAACAATCGAACATATGATACAAAAAAGGGAGGCGATGCTCACTTTACTACGTCGACCCAGATCCATAGATCCACCGGACTCTTCCTTCTCAGTCTCAAGGAGGGCATCCTAAACAGTCGGACACACTAGCATCAATATTCTAACAGGTATAGAGAAACACATGGATCAAAAAGGAAGAAACAAAAATGTCCATATGCATAAAAACAACGAGAGCAAGAGAAACCTGAGAAAAGGCCAGTGAGAGGTTCAAAAACAAGAAGAGGTAAAGCGCGAGAATGCTTCTTCGATGGTCAAAGCGCAGGCCCATGGTAGGAATTATTTTGAATTCAGTGATTCCTGTTCTTCTTGCCGGATAAGTACTTGAGAGAATATCCAAGAAAATTCCGGGTAAAGTGAAGCCGATTTTTGAAAGGAATCCAGGAGAATTAAAGTAGGAACCTCAGAGATCTTGACTGGATCTGCACATTTCCTTTGCTAATATTGAACCGCCACACTCTAAAATTGCATAGATCTGAACAGAGAGATCCTGCAAACAGCGAAGATCTCCAAACGCCGCAGTGACTCGGCTTTGCATTTATATGATTTTCTATTTTTAAACGAACCAACCTGTAGGACGGGAAAAAAGATATTGAACCAACCTCATACGACGGGGAACTATGTGTCGTTTTTCGCTAAATTTGGAACTGGGAAACTCTTTATTTTTTGGCCAAGCCATCTTTCAATTCGAAGCTAAGCCTAAAATTTCACATAACTGTTATACTGACAATTGTACCTTTTTTTCTAATAAATTTTATACAAATATCCATTCGTCAAATTTTGCTTTGGATTTGAATACTTGAACTATATAATTATGTAGTTTTTTTAATTAGCTAAAATCACTTTTTTACGGAAATTACAAATTTCAAAAACATAATGTTAAAAGTTAACACCGGCTGGTGGTAATAATAATGACACGTACATTCAAACAAAGACAATACTTTGATTGATTATATTCATTGTACTTCCGGTCTGAAATATTAATATATACGATTAACAAAAGATACCATTAGTGCTTAAAGTCTAATTAAAATTTATCTTAAAGTATATTTAATAGACTCTGAGTAATTACTTTGAAAAGTCGTTTTTTAATTAACTTTGACTTTAATTGAAATTAAAATTCGAATCTTTTTAGTAGTTGATATTTTCTTGAATAATTTATTTATAAAATAATTTAAAATAATCAAAATCAAATAATCATTATTTGTTTATAAACTTTATTTAAAAATTTTGGTATTTTTTTCATTTTAAAACAAAAAAAGGTTACAGATATATAATTCATCCATAAAATTAATAATATACTGATAAATAGAGCTTTGATTTCGAGTTATTTCATAACTGCCCAATGATCACAAAGCCTTTGAAAAAAATGTGTTCTTCAACAAGTTTGACCATTTCTAATATACTTTGTTGACTGCAATCAAGTCATCAAGTTCGCCCGAGCATGAAAATTATGAGACCCCAGTTCCCAAAACCTAGAAAATCTTCCCATTTAAATTTTATGAGATGTTGTTCATTGTCGATAATCATTGGGGTTTAATAATTGTGGGTACTTTTGTGCCAAGCTTATATACTTGTCGTTTTTGGTGGGTTTAATTGTCCATTAATGGGAATGGGCCAGCTCGTATAATTTCGATTTCTTTATTTGTTAGTTGATCTCTAATTTCACCAAATGTTACAGCTGTTGTCAGTAATTTCAACTTGCCTGCATATTACCTTTAGTAAAATGTAGATTATTAAATTTTGATTTAATGACTCATATTTTATTTTAAATAAACATATAAAATATGAATTATTAAATTAAAATTTAATTACTCAAATTTTACTGTAAATTTTGTATTACTATAGAGAATTCAAGTTGCTTCAACTTGGTGGATCCTAAAATTTTAAAATTAGTCACGACTGACATACAGGAGGAGCACGCGGCGGAGGGGAAGATACATGGCACATTGGACTTGTTTTACTTGACATTTGAGAAGAGCGATTCAATGAATTAATTTCAATACTAAAAAGGATGCAAAAAATTGAATAGACCAAAGTTGTACTTGAACTGAAGAATGGTTATAAATGATGCAAATGCAAATTCGACAAAGTTGGATCGGAAATGGTAAACGATGGTTTGGTGATTGCTTCAGAAGGGTCTGATGGGTTGAGTGGATAAAAAATAAAGTCAAAGGCGCAAAGACAGATTTCCATGGAATTTTATTTGAGTTTTTTTTCAATTTTTATTTAACTCTAATTATAAAAATTATCAATCAATTATAATTTATTAGATCTTGACAACTCATAAATTTTCATATGCTATACAAAATATAATACTATTAAATTAAGAAAAAATTAATACCTTGATTCATTGCTCAATTGGCGTGAACCCTTAAATTCATAATCTTATAAAAGAAATGTGAGAGAAAAAGACTGTGTTTTCATCTCTTAGCCTCCCTTGATTTAATTGTGTGTTACTGATGGCTTATGAGAAAATACATAACTCTTACTTATTATCAGATAACGATCACAATAATATGATAATCACTTATTATCTAATAATTTGAAATTTGAAATATCAAATTCTAAATTATAAAATATTCTTTTAACCATTCTCAATTACAATTAAACACGAAGAAACTATTTTTTAATTAACCAATTAGAAATTAGCTCATTTAATTATTTATTTAACCAATTAATTACTTAATCAATATTACTTGGGTCATTTAAATTTTACATTCTCTGATTTAGCTCATGTGATATTGCATTCATTCATAGTCAAATAAATCGTAATGCGCATAGAAATAACTAATTTCTCATACAATAATTACATCATTTGTCACATATAAGGATAAAAACTAATATGAGCTATGATGGTTGTACATTATTTATTCAACATATTTTCTTTCATATACTTGAACATCAGTCCTTTCTCGTTATTATGAGCTATAAATAATAAGTGTATAATTGACTTAACATTATGTCTTTAATAAGGACATAACCTATTATAATCATTATAATCATTCATGTGTACAATAGTTAATTAACAGGTAAATCAAAAACACATCCCTTAGAAGCTTATAGTGTCAAAATATAATACTCTAATAATGTTTAACAATTCTTATTATCAATAATGTCAATATTTATGACATGATATTTAAATGTCTTGAGCTATATTCCTTTTGTTAAAGGGTCAATTATAATAAGATTGGTACTAATATGTTCTATTGACCCTATATGTTTATGAACTTTTTCTTTAATTACAAAGTATTTCAATTCCATATACTTTGCGCTTTGAAATACTTATCGTTCTTAAATGAAGATAATTGCGCAATTATTACCATAAGTTTTCAGCAACTCAGCAATATTGTCGACAATTCCAAATCCTGAAATAAAGTTTCACAATCATAAACCATGAGCAATGTTTTTCCAAGCATCCTACAATCTCACCTTTCATTAAATGACCTTTCTAGCCAATTATACAAGTGGATTCCATTGTATCTACCAAGTGGAATCTAAATATCCATATAAGTATTCAATCTTTATTCCTTATAAGTATCTAAAAACTTTATTTGCATACATTAGACTTAGTAACAAAATATGCATAATAAATTCCTTCGATATGTTTATGTTCCAAATCATTTTTTGGACATTGCATAAGACTAAATTTGTCTCCTTTTTAAATTAGAACAAGAGATGTTGGACAATTTTCCATTCTAAATCTCTCTAAAACTTTTTTGATATATGCCTTATAAGACAAATCTAACAATCCTTGTGATCAATCTTGGAATATTTCTATCTTAATCATATAGTCTGCCTCCTTAATATCCTTCATTTCAAAGTTGTTACAAAAAAATTTCTTAGTGTCATGTAATAGGCTAAGATTATTAGCTGCTAGCAAGATCTCATCAACATACAAAACTAGAAATATAAACTAAATCCTATTGACTTTTAGATATATGCACTGATCGACGATGTTTTCTTTAAATCCAAAGTTAACAACAGTATCATTGAACTCGAGATACCATTGCCTGGAAGTTTATTTGAGTCCATATATTGATTTATTTAGTTTACACACTATGTGTTCCTCTCCATCAATTGATATAAACTTCTTCCTCAAGTTTCCATTAAGAAACATAGTTTTCACATGCATTTAATGTAACCCTAAATCATAATGTGTTACTAATGCCATGATAATTTTGAAAGAGTACTTTTTAGAGACGGATAAAAATGTCTCGTAATAGTCAATGCCATTTTTTTAATTAAAACCTTTGGCAACAAGCTTGACCTTATAACGTTCAAGGTTCCCATGAAAGTCACATTTAGTCTTAAAGATCCATTTGCATCCACTTCTCTTGCAACCTTTAGCTAACTCTACAAGGTCCCCACATTATTATGTTCCATAGATTTTTAACTCTTTCATGGCATTTAACTATTTATTGGCATTATCACCATTAATGACTTGTGAAAATGAAATTGGATCATTATTTATTCTTAAGTCATCTTCTGACTCATGTAGATAAACCACATAATCTTTAGAAATAGCTGGTCTTCATTCCTTTTGAGATTTTCTTAATACTACTTCTTGTGGCTCATTTACTATAGGTTCATTATGAACAATGTAATCATTAATTTATTGTTCTTTTTCATTGTTTTATGGTTCAACAATTTGAAGAACAATTGTTTTAGAAGAATTGCAAATTAAATGAACTTGCATTCTTATTCCTTTAATTTCCACATTTTGTGAAACCTCACTCCCATTGGTTTCACCATCTTCAATAAACCTATCATTTCTAGTTTCAACAATTCTTGTGTTATAGTTAGGACAATAAGATATATACCCCTTAGATTTTTTTGGATAACCAATGAAATATTTACTAATTGTTCTTGCGTATAGTTTCTTTTCCTGTGGGTTATATACTCTTAATTCTGCCAAGTAACCCCAAACATATAAGTGTCTTACATTAGGTTTCCTTTTAGTCCACAGTTTAAAAGGTAACTTTGAAACTGCCTTATTAGGAACCTTATTTATCAAATACATGTTAGTTTTCAAAGCATACATCCATAATGAGATGGGTAAAAATGAATTACAAGTTATACTCCTAACCATATCTATTAATATTCTGTTGTGTCTTTCTGATACACTATTTTGTTGTGGTGTACATAGCAAAGTATACTGAGTGCATATACCACATTTCTCAAGAAATTTTACAAATGGACTTAGGTGTTGTCTAGTTTCATCATATCTTTCATAATATTCATAATCTCTATTTGATTGGACAATTTTTACTTTTCGATCTAATTGTCTTTCAACTTCATTTATGAATATTTCTAAGGTATTCATTGCTTTAAATTTCTCATGCAGTAAATAAGTATATCCATAACTTGAATAATCATTGATAAAGGTGACGAAATACTTTTCTTTATTTAAAGAATTGACATAAAAAAGTCCACAAATAGTAGTGTGTATAATCTCAAGAAGCTACGTGCTTCATGTGGTTTCTTTCTTTGTGTGTTTTGTTTGTTTTCCTTTGATACAATCCACACAAACATTTAGGTTAGTAAAATCCAAATTTGAAAGGATGTTATTCTTTACTAATTTTTCCAATCTTTCATTAGAAATATGACCTAAATGCCTACGCCATAAGTTAGTAGAGCGTTCATTCACTCAACCACGTTTAGTACAAATATTATGATGCGGGTCAAAAGTAATTCAACATAAGACTATCAAGATTTAGTTTGTGTAGTTCATTATAAAGAATACCTGAGGCCATAAGATAGTTATGCTTAAACAAACTCAAACATTCATTACCAAAATTAACAAAATATCCAATAACATTAAGTTTAGACAACAGAACTAAATTCCTAGAGATACTATATACATAAAAGTATCAAATAAGTCTAAATGATATCTAGCGTCTAAAATTTAAATGATAAATCTCTACGGCTTCTACTAGAGCTTTCATTTTATTTTCCATGAAGATAAACTTCTCATTCGGGCTTATGGTTCGGACCATAAGGAATCGCTGCAACGTATTATAAACATTAGTAGTACATCCTGAGTTAATCCACTAAGTATTATGAGAAACTTTAGTTAATTTTGATTTAAAACATGCATAAATATTATATTTACCTTTTTTTTCGAACCAAACTTTACGTTTTAGACAATACTTTTGGAAATGCCTCAATTTCTTATAAAGAATGACTCATTTACTCTTTCATCCCTTTTTATGGATTTAATAAAAGGACTCATTTAGCTTTAGTGGTCATTTACTCTTGTCATGTTTCTTTTTTTTCTTCTTTCCAGCTTCTTGATGGTTCACATAATGGACAGAATGATTTCCCTAATTCTTAAGCCTTATTTCCCTTTGAACTAACATCATGTGCAGTCTATGCACATTCCATTTATCTTTCATGGTGTTATAGTTAATTTGGAAAGAGCCAAATTTAGATGACAATGAGTTAATTATGAATTGTACAAGGAAATTCTCATTCACATTTATTCTTAAGTCTTATTGCCATATTTGTTATTTCAATGACATATTCGTGCATGGTACGAGAACCATCAAATTTTATGGTGGTTGGATACCCATTAATGTCCCAGTAATTTGTACTTTTAGTTTTGGAAAAAACTAATTTAATGTTATTGGCTATACTTTTATTAGTTTGTCATATCCCAATTCTTATAATAGGCTTTCTCTTTGTTGCTACTAGTATAAGTAATAGCAATAAGTCGCATAACTTGGAGTATCAAATCAAGATGTAATACATCAAGGTAAATTAGACTTGTTCGCTCTAATTACAAAACTTTAACCCATTAAAATTGAAATAGACAAAACAAGTGAATGAAGCAAATTAGAAATACATATTGCAAGAAACAATATGCCTAACATTAATGCTTTTAGTCATACTATATATAACAATTCATTTAACAAATAATTACATATTAATGTTCGCCTTTGGATAATACACTAATATACAACTACAAAACATAATTGATGCTAAAGTTCAATTTCCCATAATTAATAATTATATATATTTTAATCAGACATATTTGTTATCTTTGGATATGCTAAACATGTCTAACTAGGTATATAAATTAACTACAATTATGTTCATAATTATAAAATGACTAATGAACCTTTGAGTGATCTTTAAATATTTTAAAATCAATGAACTTCAATATTCCCATAAAACAATGATAATTAAACCTTTCATAGCATCACATAATTATAGGCATTTAAATTTTACTTAATTTTAACATCTATCAAAACTTTTTAATTTAGCCACTTTGGCGACTAACAGTCATATAGATATCAAAATAAATAATTTATAACTCAATCATTCGATAATTAACAAGTTATCTATATAATACACATAAATGTAGCAATTTAAAATAAAATTTAATGTAAATGCTACACAATATTAATGTATCAACATCAATGTACATAACTTAATTTGTCATTACAACTTGCAAAAATTCAAGCACGACATGAGGTTTTTTTTCATTGATGTAGTAGACATAAATTTCTATAACTTCATAATTGATAGAAACAATAGTTTTTTAATAGGTCGTACTTAATTATTAAATTTATGAAATATTCTAATATTTAATAAAAATTATAATTAATTTTTTAATGGAAAATTGTGAGTTACAACTTTGATGCTCATGTAAGTTTTTCTTAATTTTTATTTAACTCTAATGATAGAAATTATCAATCAATTATCATTTACTATATATTGGAAATTCATAAATTTTCACATGCTATACAAAATACAAAAGAAAGAATTCATATATTGATCTATCGCTCAATCAACGTGAACCCTTAGATTCATAATCTCAAAAGAAAAAGTGAGAGAGAAAAACTATGTTTCTATCTTTTACCCTCATTTAATTTACATGTGCATTAGTGATAGATTATTAGAGAATACATAACCCTTGTTTATAGATAGAGATATGGATTAGTTTTCAAATAAATATTTATTATTAGATAATGATCACGATAATCTAATAATCACTTATTATCTAATAATTTGAAATTAAAGATTTCAAATTTAAAATTATAAAATATTATATTAATCACTCCCATTAAGTAATTAGTTACAATTAAATATGAAAAAATTACTTTTCAATTAATCAATTAAAATTTAACATATTTAATTAATTAATTATTTAATCAATATCACTTTGCCACTTAAAACATACATCAACTTCAAGCTAAAACAGCCTCCTGTCTCCCACAAAAACAAGTTTTCCAAGCAAATGGTCCCAAATTTGAATTATCCACTGTTTTTGGCCCTTTTTCTTTTCTTGTAACCCTTTATTTCACCAATACCCACGGATATCAAGTTTTAACCAAATGGATCATTCATTTTTTTAAATATCCGAAGGGGAAAACGAAATGTTGCCAACATAACGTTGAGGAGTGAAAGGGGAATATGGAGTAGTGGTTCATGTTATGGAAGCGGGAGGAAGTGGAGGAGGGATAGAAGATTGGCGGGAAATAGTGAAAGCAGGTATTGTAACTTGGATGAAGTGGTTTGTTTAGGAGTTTAACGCTAGTTTTAGGGTGTTAGAAGCAGCACGTGCCCATTGACGTTAAATGGGAAAGTCAAAATATTTTAAAGGAGAAATTTTTTTTTATTTTTAAAAAAGACAGGATGAGCATACGTGTGGCAGGAAGAGGGGTGAGTGACGGTCGTCCGTTTTCTGAGAAAAAAACTAAAAAAGCAAAAACACAAAAGACTGGGGTTGTCTGGTTGGGTGGTTGGTTTTTATTCCCTGTCCTCGTGTTTGTGGAGAGAAGAGGGCGCCTTTCTTTCTCTCTCTCTCTCTTCGCCTGTGAAAAAGAATTCTCCTTTCTTGAGCCTAACTTCATTGATCGTCTCTCAGTGGTGTGGGAATGGGAGTTCGCGCGGGCTTCTCTACACTCACACCCCGTTGTTGATATGGAGAAGGTCTCTTCCCAATGGATTTCGATGCCGCGATTTCTATCTCCCGAGCGGCTCTCACCGACTCACCCTCCCTCTCCCAAGGTTTTCTCTATGCATAATTCTTCTACATCCCTCCTTCTTCTCCTTACTTTTAATTTTGATTCTCATTTTCTTTTCCCGTCTGTGTGGTTTCTTTTTGTTTCGCCGTCCGAGTGTGATCCGTATAGATGTAGTTTTTAGCCTTGCGGAATCGGTGTTTGATTATGTGAATTCCCTGCTCTACCCCTCGTTTTTCTCAGGTTCATCATTGCTTGGTATCTGATTCTTATTCCTGCCAGTTGACCAATGCCTTCTTCCCCGCTCTAACTGCAACTGCAATTAATATGGTCGCTCTTGTAATCGTAGGCTTCATTTGCCGTGTTTCCTTTGCTTTGGTTCCCGGTTTCCTTTCCTGTTTAGCAGTTCTAGACCTGGCTTACTTTAATTTCCTTTATTTTATTATTTTGCGATTTAGTGGGGTTTGCTTATCGGTGGAATTGGTATATTTTTAAATACAATTTTATTCGTTGATCATCTCTCTGTTCTCCCCGCCCCCCGCCCCCCTTTTTTTCTTCCGCTTTCCTTTTTGAGCTATTCAAATTAGATTGTTGTGTTCAGTTTATTGAATACAAGAAAAATGGTAATCTTCCTATATAATTATTTCTTTTCTTTGGACAACCTTCATTCCCTGCTTCAGTGTCTAGCATTTAGTCCACCCGGCCCTGGAGAGCTAGTTGCTTCGGTCTACCATAGTGGATTTTTCTTTCTTCCGGAGGGGAGGGGGGGTATCTGCTTCTATTGATCCTGCCTTAGTGTTTGCTTTGATAAAAACATCGATCAGTGATTTTATCCTCTTCCGACCTTCTTTTACGAGAATGTTGTATAAGCGCAAAGAGAATTGCTAGTTGACTACCATCTTACGCAAGTCATCCCCTTTTTCAAATCAGCAAATTTTACCAGTTTGCCTAAAAGAAAACAAATATTATAAAAATCAGTTAGTAAGCAAATAACAGATGACCTAGGATTCATTCCAACACAAATGGGTTTGCCGCTTTGGCAAGAAATGAGACGTGCGCAAGGACAGAAAGGAAATTAACTTGAAAGTTCTAGTTTCATGCAAGTAACTCTTTTGTCCAGGATGGCGCCATTAACAACCCAACCATGATAGGAAAAATCATTGTTGCATCTTGAAAGTTTTTTTCAATTTACAATTCTTAAAATTTTTTTAAGGTGGTTAAACAAGTGAATTGGGAGGAGGAAGTTTAATCACTGTCTCTCTGGGCATGCATGACTTGTAGCTCTCTATTTTTTCACCCGTCAAATTCACATTCTTGACCAGAGTTCGTATTATGTTCAGGGAAATAGAATCTCACACATTGTTCACATTTAGACCGTAATAAAATCAATAATTTAACTATATATCTTTTCCCATTTCTATTGACTCCTTTATATAGGTTTAGCTGATGTCTGTTTTGAAAAATTTACCTATTCTTGTGATGTTATTTCAGATGCAATTTGGCAAATGAAATTGAGATCAAGTGAAACAATGGAATCTGGACCTTATCCTGAGCGTCCAGGAGAATTAGATTGTTCTTACTACATCAGAACAGGTCTTTGTAGATTTGGAGCAACATGTCGATTTAATCATCCACCTAACAGGAAGCTGGTATTAGCTGCAATGTATTTCTACAAATTGTAATATTAAATTAATACCATGTGGGTTATTCATTGTTGGTAAATGACTATTAAATTTTTTATTTGTATTCATTCCAAAGTCTTCCTAGTATAGAATCTCCCAAAATGATGAAATCAATGACAGCCTATCTGCTATTTTCCTCTATGTATTTTTTGCCTAGGCATGTTCTTTGCTTATATTCTTCCTTTTTTTAAATACTTTTGTCTTCTATTCAGCTGGTGTATTATAATTATATATAATCATTCACCAAAAGATGCATATAGACACAGCTAGAGAACGTTACTTTGCATTTCCATTTCCCTGACATAGTCCACATGATTAGCTGCTAACTTTGGGTGCGTAGAATTCTTTCTTTTTTATGCAGGAGTCACATTTCTTATGCGTGTTCACAAGTTGATCTACACATGCATGTTTGTTGCATTTGCACATAAAATAATTTTCTTGTATTTGTGTTACATAATTTAAATCTTACATGCTATACTGTTAATATTTTTTATTTTGAACACAATCAGGCTATTGCCACTGCAAGGATGAAAGGCGAGTTCCCAGAAAGAATAGGACAACCAGAATGTCAGGCATGCACTTGTTTCTCAATGCGTGCATTATGTGCATCTTTGCTTGTTCTATGCATGTGCATGATGAATTAGCTCTTTTAATAGTTAGAGTTTATTTTGTAAAATTGTTGCAATCTGTGTACGGTACTTGGGTTTTTGAGTCAACTCTCTTTTTGGTCGTCAGACCAACTTGTATAATCCAAGCATACACTGTTAGTAATTTAGTATAGTTCAAGTTTTAAACATTGTTGAATGGAAGTGAGGGAAAGAGGGCAAGCTGACAGCATATTTTGCATGCCATCTATTTTCTTGGTATTTATTGTTTCTGGATGTAGTGGGAGGTATCTGAACAATTAATATTGTTCAGGTGGATAGTTAATAGAATTTGATGTCGTTTGCTTGTACTTCACTTTGCCTAAACATTGAGGTAACTTGTTCAGGACATTGTAATTCTCATTGGACTGAAAACCAATTAATATATCCACTAGTTATGACAGGTAAGAAAGAGTAGGAAATGGTTCATGTTAGATTGTAATTGCTTGTTTTGTCAATAATTACCAAATTTTTTTCCCAAAATTTATGTTCTCCATGATGAGTAATATGGATGTTAACTTCATCTGTAATATGTTGAGCACTAGTTTGAGGATACATATGAATGTATGTAATTTTTATGTTCAGTATATATAAAAAACTAATATCTTTTATTTGCTTTCCAGTATTATCTTAAGACAGGTACTTGCAAATTTGGAGCCACGTGCAAATTTCATCATCCAAGAGAAAAGGCTGGGATCGCTGGAAGAGTTGCTTTAAATAGTTTAGGCTATCCCCTTCGGCCAGTTAGTATACTTCCTTGCATTATTATACAACTTAGATACAAGTAATTCATCAAGTATCCTTGCTTGGTTGGGTTAACAAAATTGACTTGGTTAATACACATTTATGCCAGAAAAGTTTTATTTCATATTATCCTTATATTTGTCTTCTTTATCTTTTCCAAATTTTGTGGCCTTTCATGCAACTATGCATTTATCAACCTAAATCCTTTCTAGGCATTTTCTCTAGTTTTTGGGATTGTTGAAATTTATGGTCCTCTTTTATTTTATTTTTCTTTATTTTCTGTTCCTGAAGAATGAACCTGAATGTGCTTATTATTTGAGAACTGGACAATGCAAATTTGGGAGCACTTGCAAATTCCACCATCCTCAGCCAAATAATATGATGGTTTCATTGCGGGGTTCTCCTGTTTATCCTACAATTCATTCTCCAACAACACCAGGTCAGCAGTCATCCTATGCAGGGGGGATTACAAATTGGTCCAGAGCTTCTTATATTCCTAGTCCACGCTGGCAAGGCCCTTCAAGCTATGCACCTTTAATTCTACCTCAGGGAGTGGTTTCAGTTCCTGGGTGGAGTGCATACAGTGTAAGCTCATCTATGCTTTCTTAGATAAAGAAAGTATAAAGTGATATGCTATCTTTGTGGGCACGTAGTTGATTACAAGGCACAGTTCTGGGAGGCTACTGTTATTCCTCTGTAAAATTGAATGAGTAACTATGTTAAGAGCCATTTTATTGTATTCATATCTTCAAAAGAATGCATTACTGCCTTCTATAGGATTTATGGCAATCAATCCTTTCACAATAATGTAATTCAATATAATACCTGTTCATCCCCCCTTTTCCTTTGCTATAATTTTCCATTGCTGCGGCTTTCCCACATGCTAATGGGGTATTCATTTTCTCCAGGGTCAGATTGGATCAGTCTCTACGTCAGACAGTCCACAGCAAACAATAGGAAATGGTCAAATGTATGGAACTTCCCGCCAGGGTGAACCAGCAACAGGATCTCAAGGGACATATTCTCAATTTCGTTCTGGCTCTGTTCCTCTGGGATTCTATGCGCTGCAGAGGGAGAACATATTTCCCGAGAGACCTGGTCAGCCTGAATGCCAATTCTACATGAAGACTGGAGATTGTAAGTTTGGTGCAGTCTGTCGGTTTCATCATCCACGTGAGAGGCTTATACCTGCTCCTGACTGTGTATTGAGTCCCATAGGCCTACCTTTACGTCCGGTGAGTTCTATTCTTTGCTATCAGCTTGTATCTACCAAGTTTGTTTTACCTGTGTCTTATATTATGTTATTTTCTGAATCCGTACTACTTTGTAGTTCTTATAGGTTTGAATCTAGGGAGGTTTTGAAAAAGAGCGGTCTTTTTAATCCTGCTGGTGGTTTAACTGATTTGTTACCACTGGTAATAATACCTATTTATTTTGAAATTGACATGTCCTCCTTCTACAGATAATAATTTATGGCTTATTTAAAACACAATGCATGTTAAAAACCTAGTATGGAGCCATGCATGTAGCGCAATACATTTATGCTGAAATTGATTGAATGTGGACGTAGAAGAATTAGTTCACGTATGATTATAACCAACTTAAGGGGGTCTAGATATAAATTAAATCATGGAATGGTTTGAAGCAGTTGCAAAATTGAAAATATGCAGACAATGAAGGACCCACTAACCAGTTTGAATTATTTGAAGTATGATGTTTACTTGTTATATTTTCTAATCAAATCATGATTTCTGAACAATATTGGAGTTGCTTTTTCCAGATCTTGATTTATCTTAATTAGATTGATCCTTAATAATATGGTACAAGCTGATAGATACTGTGTCCCATTTCCTACAGGGAGAGCCTTTGTGTGGCTTCTATTCACGTTATGGCATATGCAAATTTGGTCCAAGTTGCAAGTTTGATCATCCAATGGGAATCTTCGCATACAATATTTCTGCATCACCTTCAGCTGATACCCCAGTCCGTCGTTTATTGGGGTCTTCATCAGGAACTGCTGCATTAAATTTATCATCAGAAGGACTTGTTGAGTCGGGCTCAGTGAAGCCGAGGCGGCTTTCATTGTCAGAGACTAGACAGATATCTTCTGGTGAAGATAGCATTGATGATGAGGGATGAATGATGTTTTAGAACTGGGTCATTTGCATCTTACAATTTTTTTTGGGGAGATAAATGAGAAATCTGTAAATTCATTTTCCCATTGCTGGAAATGTACAGAGGTCATGTCAAGTTGATTTTGTCAACCTCAAAATGCATGCAGTTGATAGATTTAACTCTTCTGGATTTCGTGTTGCCATATTGTATAAATTTCAGCAAATATTGTCACATTTGGTCAAACCTGATGTGAACATTTCTTCTGTCCTTAAGTCAGTCTTTTTAATTAACTTTTTCCCGGCATGTAAAATTATTTTCTTTCAGAATTTACGATGACCAAATTCTGCCTCTCGTGAATCTTTGTTTGATGCAGGCTTGAAATTCATTGCTGTGCCTTTACTTTCTCATAACGGTTGGGTTTGTGCTGTCTACTGTATGTCTGTACAATTCATCTTCAGCAACAGTATCATCATCTTTCGACTTTACATTTTCTTGCACTCCCAACCATTGTTTATAGTATTCTTTACAGACTCAAACCAGTCCTATGAAGTTAACGTTGACTGTTGTATATCCGTATGTTTTCCTATATTCGAAATAACAATTACTGTTCTCAAATTTTGATCTGTACTTCTCTTCTTCTTCTTTTTTCTTTTTCCTATTTTCATGGTTCAAACTTCAAAGTTCATTTGGAGTTGAAGGGTAAGAATTCGAACTGCGGAAGTTGGAGGTAGCAGTGGGAGATCCATTGCTTTTAGGAGGTTAGTATTTTGGGAGACTGAGTAGTGAGTATGGACTAGTTTTGACTTTAGATATATATTTTAAGATTTCAGGCTGCTGAGCAAATGTGATTGCTGTTATTGTACAAAGTGCTTTATGGTTCAGCCGGCAAAGATGCATGATCCAATTATATAGAGGATGATGTTTTTTTCTGCCTTGGAGTTTGGTTCTCAGTTCGCATGCAACAAAATCGTAGTCTGGTTATAATTTATTTCCAGGGACTTCGGGCAGTGGCCTTTATGTCACAAAAGATACATATCATTCATGAGCTGCTCGCGGATTTTAGTGTCATGAATATGCCTGTGCAGGTACAAGTTTTTCTTCTTTCTATGTTCTTCTTCTTGATTTACGAAAAACATTGCTTTGATAGTTGTCGTTATGGTGGGTAATTGTATTTCGTGCATTCTTGTGTAGCCTGTCATATCTAAAAGCAGAAATTATATATATAACAATGTAGTACAACTTGGTTTGTCATGACGAGAGTAGGATGGGATGTCTCTTCTGATGACTGGTTATAGGGTATCTTCTTAATTTTAGCTTATCTTAATTGAGCATTAAAGAGCGGACTTTTTCTTTTCACTCGTTCTTTTCTTTCTTTTTTTTCAAATTCTGTCTAAACTGTATTTTGTATCAGTTGGATAAGTACAGAGGATCCTCTCTCAATGGGACTTACCGTGATTCAGACTTGTTCAAGTGTAAGCATGGAAGAGAGGGCTGTGGTGGAGCAGTGGGATAAGTTGAACTGCGCAGAAGGTAAAATCTCACGAATCAATATTAACTATACTATAAAATGTGGATAATGAATTACAAGCTGTCAACATATTATCATGTACAGATTATGGTTCACCTTTTTCTGTTTTTTTGTTTTTTTCCCCAATTTTTTTCTCGTCCAGATTTCCACAGAACTGTGAAACGTAGTATCTATGCCTTCATTCCAACAGATAACTTTCTTGATGGAGGCATCATAGATCTAGCATAGGCAATTGGTAAAAAAAGTAATTTCTTGGCTTTGCTTACATATGCCCTCTTGGTAAAATTGTTATAATCATTTGCCTCAATCTCGTCCAATATCTGGCGATACAATAACAATGACGCCCATACCTGAAACACCCAATGGTAATCAATGAATAATACAATGAAGATCCTCGTATACATCAGATGAGCATTTGAGTTAAGGAAAATTCTAAGGAAGTCAACACGCATGTTTGCACTTTTGTCCTTATCACAACATTCACTAATCACAACTAAGGCACAGATCTAAAGAGAAAAGTTTTTATATCTTACCGGCCATCTGCTAGCTTCATTGAGCTCTGTGACTCCCTTTTCTGCCTCATTAAAAAACATCCTTGCCCTCTTAATTTGGCTCTTCATGAAGTTTCTCCACTTTTCTGTCACCTTCCCGGCAAATATGTTATCATCTGATATCCCTGCCTGAGCCAACTCATCCTGCGGTACATATATTCTTCCTCTGCTGGCACCGTCGAAGAATCAACTTTTTCATGAGAATGGGAAGACCAAGAAGAAATGCAGGGCCATTCTTGAAAACAGCAACATTGGAAAAGCCAGAATGATATAATCAAGACCTAGAATGCCAATATCAGTTTCTTTCTTTTTTCCTTCCTTCATTTTTCTGTTTTCTCTTCTCAAGGCAATCAGGTGAGGCAGGAAAACAGAATCAAGCAATCTCAACAAATAAGTTCTATGGAGCAGAGAAAGCACATAAATGTTGATAATATTATATAATATATCATCTCAACAAATAAGTTCTATGGAGCAGAGAAAGCACATAAATATTGATAATATTATATACAATATATCATCTACAAAGTGTTGACCATTCAAGATAAACTAGGTTTCTTACAGCATAGTTCACAGAACTTGCACATTATATCGATAATTAAGGACTGGCTACATTCATCTCATTTTATTGAGAGAAACAACAGCCCAACTCATTATTTTCTGGAATCAAGCTATCCATATTTATGTAACTCTGGTCCCGTGGCAGTAGCGCAATGGCTCCCCCAGGACAGGAGAAAATTTATGGTGCAGAAGGACATTTTCATAACAATGCTAATAAGAACTAAAGGGCCAAATAAATATAGAAAAACTTTAAACTTACTCTTCTCCAACATCTCTGAGTATTTTGGTTAGCTGATTTGCAATTCCTAGGGCCAAGGCAGCATTATATACACCATTTGTTGTGGCATGTGAATCCCGTGAAATGCCCATGACTGGATCACTCATCAAACCAACTGTCCCAGCCACATAATAACAGTAAAGATACAGTTCATCAAAGTTCTTGTATCTAGACTTCCTGAATTTCATTCTCATTCCTTCAATCTTATCTTTAAACGGCTGCTTGAACACAAACAAAAAATTTTGGGATATGAATTCTCTAACATTGAAGGTGTAAAAAATTTGGAATATAATTTTGCTATACTTAAATTGAAATTAAGATTCCAATAGGTCAATCACATGAAGGCAAGAAAAGTAAGGAATTCCATGATAGACAAAAACATTATGTTTAGAGTAAAAAACTTTTCATTCCTCACTTATAAGTTTATTTTCAATTTAATCCCTTATTGATTTACATATTAATTTAGTTTCTTATTAATATGAAAGTTTGCATATTTAGTTTTTCAATTTGGACTTAATATCCAAATTAGTGAGGGGTTGAACTAATAATGGATTGATAAATGAAGGACTAAATTGAGAGGAAATTAGTGAGAGACCAAATTAAGAATTAGTTGAGAAGTGAAGGACCAAATTAAAAATAAAAATCTCATATTGAGAATCAATTGATAAATGAGAGGTCAAAATGGTAAATGTGAGGCATTATAGAATATAGATTTGCCACTCTACTTCCCACAACCACAATGACATTCACTGAAAGATAAAATGTAAATCCAAGCATTGAAAGAGAAACCTATTGCAAGTATTGATGTTCTACTTAGAAGAATAATTCAAGCAATGGGAATTTCTGAATTGAAGACAACAATAGCATAGGATTGTCGTGTATTACTTGAAGCCATCCGATTATGCCGATGCTAAATGATCTTTTATCTTACTTATGGTTGCTTTTAAAAACATGAAAATGAAAGAAAGATACATTTCATAAGTTATTGTTCCATAATATTAATTTTCCAACTAAATTGAATCCTACCTAGGTGTCAATGGGAAAATTGGTAACTGTATTTGATAAAGCAGTATCAATCATATCAAATGGACGACCTTGGAAAAGATCTTCCAAACATGATTCCCACTTATCCAAAGCAGATGGCGTGATATGTGAAGCATTAGGGTTGTCAACAAGTTCATCTGTTCTCTTACACCACACTGTAAATGCAATGTACAATGTAAGAGACTAGCAAGCTGATCATCTTCAATACGGGATTAAGTAACTAACACAAGAAATGTATTACAGTATCACATGACATGACAAGACAAAGCAAAACAAGCAGCTCCTTCACTTATGAACCAATATGCATAATCACTGCATTCTCTCACCATTCCCACTCTTAGAGGAAGAAGGAAAAAGTACATGGCTTTATGAATATTGGAGAATCAACTTAGGATATGTTTGGTATCCAAGGAAAGTGGATAGAAAAATAATAGGAAAAGGAGTGAGAATGGAAATGGAAGGGAAAGTTGGTGTAAAAAATCTTGTTTGGTATGCTGGGAATGGAAAGAAGAAAGAAAGTTAATAATTTGTTTGGTAGGGCAAAATTTAAGATGGAAAGGAGAGGTTTTTATCCTGAAATGATGAAAATACCCTTAAGAGAAAAAACGTAGGGGGCTGTCTTTTGAAATAGATTAAACATGAGATTGTTCTTCAGGTTTGTTTAACTCACTCATTTTGTTGCCTTAGGAAGCACTAGCGACGACAACACCCGACAAGTTCCATGCATTGCTAGTGAGGGCGTTGGAGTGAGGGCACAAATTGATGGGTGGCTTTGTGTCCTATTTTGTGTCTTTGCGTTGATTCCATTTCGGTTTGTCTGCTCTTTTTAATGACTGCTTGTTTTGTATTAATTTCGCCAGAAGCCATCTATGTGTTGTTACTAACGTAGTATTAATTTCTTCATTGCTATGTTCTGTATATTATTTTGTACCCTTTATAGGCACCCATAATCCATACATTAACTTTCATGTTTTGAATGTTTTGAACTGTATATTGTAATTTTGTGGTTGATGGAATAAGGACGTTCAATATAAGGTAATGATACATACAAGGTATTCGCTAGTTAATAGTAATTTAAGTGTGGAGGCTGACATAATAGGTATTTGCTAGTTGATAGGGCACATTGGATCATCTATGTGTTGCAAATGGCTATGATTGTTGTCTTGTTCTGAATTAAGCATTCTTGTATTTTTCCCTTGGTCATATTATCATGTAGATGCTATATTAAGTGAGAAAGAAATATTCCAACAAAGACAAACATATGTTTACTTTTTAAGTCAATTTTCCACAACCTTTGTAGGATGATGCTCTCACAAACTATGAATGAATTTTCATTTTGTTATATTTTAAATGTTGGATGCTTGAAAATGTTGTAGTGATGCCTAAGTGTGAACACCCCATCCCAAATTACTTAATTATTTAATTAATTGACACACCAATTAATTAATAATTAAGCAAATAAGGAAAATTAAAAATGACAAAGTTTCAAATGACATTCTCAATTGGGGACAAGTTGAAATTAAAAATAAATCATAGGAGACAATTAAATAAACTCAAAACCAAAAAATAAAATCAACTAGTTAAAATAATTATAATAAATCAAAGTAAAATTATAAAAAAAAATAAAAAAAATATATAACAAAACAAAAATAGAAAATTAAAAAATCAAAAAATAAAAAATATAATAATAGTAATAAAAATCAGAAACGTCAGGGCATTTTGGGCTCTTACTGCTCTTGGTTATCACGAGAGGGGAAATAATTACCTGGTCTCAAGCTGTAGGAAAAAGCTGAAAAGAAATGACACTGTTGAGTAGACTGATGCAGCCTCAAAGCCTTATGAAATGCTGGCTCACAGAACCTGCTGTTGCTGGAGTAGCAACATAGCACGTGAAAGCGTAAGAGAAAAGGAGGAGCTTTCTTCATTCTAGCGTTATAGGAGAGAGTTGTGACAAACCGAGAATGCCGTGCTGGTAGAGAGAGAAAGAGTGAGCCGGGACGAACAAATGAACAGAGAGTGTTGAGAGACAAAAAACTTCTGAAGGGAAGTAGAGATAAAGAGAGGGAGAGGAGGACTTTTCTTCAGGGGCATGGCCAAACCGTGGGAGACGAGGGGTTATGAGCAGTCAACAAAGAAGGAGAAGAGGAGGAGAGAGCCCGGTTTGGAGGCACAAAAAACAGGGGTTTACGGGATGAAGAGGACAAATCAGTGAATGGTAAAACAAGGGTGCAAGAATGAGTTAGGGTGGAAGCCTTGTCTTTACTTTGCTAGAGGTTACTACAAGAACGGGAATACATGCAGGTTTCTTTATGGTGAGCTTGGAGAAGTTGATGGTGCTGCAATGGTAGTGGGGGTCTCCCAACAAGATGGAGATGATGGACCAGTGTCATGAGCTTCTCAGATTTAAGAGTGTTCAGCAGCAGAGCAACAAAATGATAGCCAAAGAGCTATAGCTGCACGTATGATGAACGAGGATTTGCACAAGTTTAGATGATTTAGGCTAAGAAGAAGTGGTTTCTCATTGAATGGTGGTCTTAGAAGGGTGAACCTAACTTCTAGGCAGATCTACTTGACCTTCCCAGCAAATGGCACTTTCAGAGAGGAAGATGTTTCAAATTACTTTAGCATTTATGGACCTGTTCAAGATGTGAAGATCCCTTACTAGCAGAAGCGTATGTTTAGGTTTGTGACCTTTGTCTTTCTAGAGACTGTGAAGCTCACTCTATCCAAAGGAAACCCTCATTTTGTTTGTGATGTTTGAGTTCTTGTCAAGCCTTATAAGGAAAAAGGCAAAGTTCCAGACAAGTACAGGAAGCAACAAAAGTTGTCAACTCCTTACCAGAGCTCAAACTAACTTGAATGATAGCCTTAATGGTGTTTAAAGGATAAGTAAGAGCTGTGGCCAAAGCCACTGACCCAGCAGCAGCAACCCCATGAAAATTAACTCCTTTTGCGTCGTGATCATCGAACAATCTGTCAGCCTCGGCGATGGCACGTGGCTTGGCGGGCAGCTCTTCTCTGCCATGGTAGTTCATAAACTGGCCTACTGATTCCTCAACTAGCTCGGCATCAAGCACGACAAGCAAAAGGACTGCATTACGATAAAGCACGCGACTTGGTTCACATCCACGATTAGGAGCAAACTTCTCATGAGGCTAGACATGGAGCTGTTCAACATAGCGGTGTCCTAATAGGTATTGGCTTTGTGTGGCCATAGAACAGAGCATCAAGATCTGGGATCTCGAGAGTAAGAGCATCGTTAAGGATTTGAAGGTTGACTTGAAGACTGAAGCTGAAAAGGTTGATGGCGCCACCAGTGGCAATAGTGCCAGGAAGAAGGCTATCTACTGTACTAGTTTGAATTGGAGCGTGGATGGAAGTACTTTGTTTAGTGGCTACACTGACGGTGTGATCAGAGTTTGGGGGTTAATGTAGAAGAATACTTGAAACAGATGACGAAGAGAGAGAGCAGAGGAGAGAGAAACTGAGAGAGGAAAAAGAAGAAGAAGAGAGAGAAAGAGTCATTGGAGAGTGCGTTAGAGAGCAGAAAGGTCGGTGGTTAACAGAAGAGCAATGTTGCAGGTGAAGAAGGCATCATTGTGCTCACCGAAAACTGCGGTGGTGCTTGTTGTGGACTGTGCTTTTGATGATGTTGGAGGTCTCAGTGACACAGTGAATGGAACTAAATAAACGTGCTGGAGGTGAACAAGACAGACTGTGAGACGTGCAATTCTGATTATCCCCTACACAATATGGTTCATTTTTATTTGTTTTGTTATTATTATTATTATTATTATTTATTACTATTTTAGTATTTTATTTTATTTAATTCTACTTCATTTTATTTCTTATTTCTTTTATTATTTACTTTATTTTCATTTTATTTTATTATTCATTTCATCATATTTTATATATATGCATGTGTGTGTGTGTGTGTGTGTGTGCGCATGACAAAAATGTGGGGGTTCTTTTTTTATTTTATTTTATTTATTTGTTTATTTATTCTTTTTATTTATTTATCTGTCTATTTGTTTCACCTTATTTTATTTCTTATTTCTTTTATTTTTATTTTATTAGGCATGTCATTATATATATATATATATATATATATATATATGTATATGTATATATACATGCACCAGAGAGACATTGCTATATATGAAGGGTAATTGCATGGATTTCTTGAGAGATGTGCATGGCAAAATGGTTGAGGGTGGATTTATTGCTTTCTCATATTGCTGATGTCTTCTTTTCATTTGTTTATCTATTTTATTATTATTTTGTCTTCTTCCTTCAATGCAAAACTAATTTTAGTTATACAAGTAAAGTTTTAAGAAAATTATCATGTGAGAATATTATTCTCCTCGAGTGCTTGGGTTCGTGTGATATTTCAATCTCTATAGACCCCAAAAATTATTACATACTTGTTTAAAAATAAATAAATAAATAATAATGCAAAATGAATATTTTAATTAAATATTTTCTATGATTAGATCGGTGTTTTATAAGATTTAGTTAATTAAAAGTGTCATGTGGGACTTGGGTCCCTGTAGGATTAGGGGATCTGGTTAAAAATAAGGCTTAAATAATTCTAACTTCAGAATTTTTAAAAATATATGAAAATAAAGCCGTGTCATCATCGTGTGAGAATATTATTCTCCTCGAGTGCTTGTGATCATGTGAGATTTTAATCTCTTTAGATCCCGAAATTTAGTACATATTTGTTTTAAAAATAATAATAATGCAAAGGTGAATACTTTAATTACACATTTTCCATTATTTATAAAATCATCGTGTGAGAATATTGGTCTCCTCGAGTGCTTGTGATCATGTGAGATTTTAATTTTCTTAGATCCCGAAAATTAGTATATATTTGTTTTAAAAATGATAATAATGCAAAAATGAATATCTTCATTGAATAAATTTTTTTTTACAATGTGATTAAGTTTCATTCTTTATAAGCATTTCATTTAAATTTCAAAATAAAGATTTGAAATACAAAATTAAAAAAAATTTAATTAAAAAGAAAAAATGAATAGATCAAGAGAACTAGATTAATCAGGTTGTAATAAATTAAAACACACAAACCAAATCCCAATTTTGTTTTGTTTATGAAAATCTATTTAATTTAAACTCTCCTGTTCTCATCACAAAATTTACAAATAATCAACCAATAGACACGCTGTCGTAACCGACCTTTCGGCGGAATAAAATAAAAGGTGTTTAAATTGATCCCCAAAATGAAATTTGAAAATCAATTTATTTGGAGTCGCCACCAAAATTTTTAACGGAAAACTTTGGAAAACCAATTTAAATAAAAAAGAAAAAGGCAACATGGTCTGCGAAATCAGAGATGAGTTCGGGAGTCTATTTGAGTGTGGGGAAGATGTTAGGCAACCCCACAACACCCGTCCATGAGGATGGTTACCTTAAACCAGTCAGCTAAAATAGAATATAACTTTTAAATTTACCTCAATTACCCTTTTATCGACATGCAAGCTTGTTAAACAGAGGAGACAAAACAGCAAGAATGAAAGCAAACAGATGGATATTTACAAAGGGCGGACTTGACTTAGGATGAAAACCTAGGGCCTACGTACCCTGAGATTGGGATCAAAGTCCACATAGTTCGACCCAAAAGGCATGTCTGTTGGTTGGTGATTTATAATTTTTGTGATGAGAACATGAGAGTTCAAATTAAATAGATTTTTGTAAACAAAACAGGATTGGAATTTGGATTTGTGTGTTTTTATATACAGCAACCTAAGTAATCTAGCTCTCTTGATCTCTTCATTTTTCAACCTTTTAATTTTTGTTTGTTTTTGGAATTTTAATCTTTATTTTGAAATTTAAATGAAATGATTACGAAATGAGATTTTTGGGATTTTGGGAAGTTTATATTCTATTCTATTTCTTTTGGAATTTGAAATGTAATTATAATGAAAGGAATGTTTTTGAGTTTTTTTAATTTATTTAACTTTTGGATTTTGGTTTTTTTTTTTTGTTTCACTTTCTTTTTTATTTTTTATTTCTTTTTTTTTTTTAAATCAGGATTGAAATTAGAACAAAATATAACAGGAAGCCATTTTTGAAATTTTTGAACGTGGCATTCTAATTCGTTAAATTTATAAAACCCTGACTTTATTTATTTTGTAAATAATTCAATTAAAATATTCGTTTTTGCATTATTATTATTTTATCTATTTATCATCATTCTTATTATTTATCTATCAATCAAGTATGTACTAAATTTCGAGGTCTAAAGAGATTAAAATCTCACACGACCCCAAGTATTTTAGGAGAATTATATTCTCACACGATAATTTCGTAAATAATGGGAAATATTTAATTAGAATGAATATTTAATTATGATTTTTTATTATTATATTATTATTATTACTAGATAGAGGTATATTAATTTTAGGGAACTAAGGAAATTAAAATCTCACATATTCCCATGCAATCAACGAGAACCGACTCCTCACGCAATAGTTTCATAAATAAGGGAAAGTATTTAATTAAGTCAATATTCAATTGTTATTATTTGTAAAACAAATGTGCTAATTTTTAAAAGATCTAAGGAGATTAAAATCTCACATGATCTCATGCAATCGAGGAGAACCGAATTCTCACACGATAATTTCATAAATGAGGGTAAGTATTTAATTAAGTCAATATTCAATTGTTATTATTTTTGTTATTGTTTTAAACAAATATGTACTAATTTTTGGGGTCTACGAAGATTAAAGATTTCACATGATAACAACAAAATGCATATCGGGATTACTTACCTAGGTTGCCTATGGAAGTATTGAACCTTACATGACAATATTGAAATGAAGATGCCTATGGAAGTGTTGGACCTCACATGGCGTCATTAACAAAACCATGCATTGGTTTTTGAGTGTACAAGTATTTAATCAAACACGCACAAACATTCATGTATATTGGTGCTCGGTTAAGTGTTTATCATGACATGCTATTTACAACTAATCATAAAAAATTTGTATATTAAATCAAAAATATTTCAGAACTTGATCTTACCAGAAGCTTGACCTTATTAGATTCATACTCCTTTTCCTATATTATTCCTGGCTCTTAGCTCTGGAGTAACTAGGCCCCAACCTTTAAGCTTTCCAACCATCACATTCTTAACTCCATTTAGGTGTCAGAATAGATAAATAAACCATACCACTTTGGCCAGATTTTGGATAATAAAAGAACTAAACAAACAAATGGGGAATAATGTGTAGGAACTTAGTACCAAAGTATAGGACCTGAATGAACATGTGTTAACCCTGATTTATTAGAACAAAAGAAAATACATGCAGTCTATAGACATGTAAATATGGTGGTATAACCATTTCAAAAGTCTTGGTAGCCAAAGATATAGACAGGGTAACAGAACAAATAAAAACATACCTCTATTTACGTTAAAACTTTGTGTCCATTATTCACAAGGGAACTTTCATTCTTATCTTCTCCTCTCATATGTTCGTTCTCCTCTATTTCCTTCTACCACTTCTCTTTGTACAAAAGCTATGCTGGCTGCCATTCCTTGACTGATTTGCTCAAACACCAACTTATCGCTATTGTCAAGATTTTTTATATTGCCAGAAGCATCATAGCACCTTGAACACATTCTTAGTACCATCTCTACTATTCCTTTTCAATGTACGTGGATTTTTTTATCTTCTTTCCTTCTGATCAAAACCCCACATCTTTTCTTCTCCAAGCTGTTGTGTTAAGAGCGACCCCTTTCTCAGATTAGTCTAAGAACCTCTAAATGAATTGATGATTTATGAGCTCCCTTGGCCAGAGGTTGTTGTCCAAGCCAGAACTTGGTCACTTTCATCTAGTTAAGAGTAAGAGTCCTTGTCTTATCAGTACAAAGAATTGTAGCAGACCCCATTGTCTTACATGCAGAGATCTTCCTCCCCATAGCCATATCAGCGATCATCTTCATCATCATATAAGCCAGAGTCAAAGTCACAGCCAAAGGAAGCTCTTCAGGAATCACTAGGTCATCAAACTTTGTGTTCTTCCCAGTGAACTATGTACTCCCATTCTCGTCTTTTGCGTTCCAGTGAAGTGACGAATCATCAACATCGACGTGGTCACTCTCCCCTTTCATGCTTTGCTTATCCACTTGCTGAGGATGGCCTTCCAAGAATAATCCATCAGCGGGAACTTGGTCTCCATTCTTCAACCAAACGACATCGCTGACTACTACATCATAGATCGAGACATGTTGGAGGACGCTGTATTATGCACCAACATGGCTAGGGACAGATAAAGAATTCAGATGACGCTGGACTTTGTTGGAGGATAGCAAGAATAAAGGAAGAGTTGGTGAGGATCAAGTGGGTTGGGGGAGGTCTTGTTTGCATGTGTGTTTCTTTGATGGTAATGCTATTTGCCTATCTTGTCAAGAGGTAGTTGTATCTCTAGGTCATGTAAGGATGAGGATGATGTTTTTTGTGTAAGGAAATGCCCGTATGTTTTCAAGATGGTGTGTTGTAACTTTAGGGAAATATTTTTTTGTTTAATCAAATGTAGAGTCTACATGTACTAGAAGATGGCTGGTTATAATGGGATATATGTTTTTTTGTACAAGACAGTGTCTATGTATTTACCAATGTAGTTGAGTTGTATTTAAGGTGCAAAGGTTGTAGGTTTGTAATGTATGCTTGATTAAGATAAGCTTTGTATGACTGTATCTTGTGTGGAATTATATGACTTTTGTATTTAAGGGGCAAAACTTTCCTCCATCTTGAAGTTTAGATAGCATAACATAGCTTATAGTAAACTTATAGTTACCAACAGACTTCCAATGATATTCATTGTTTTATAGAAAGCATGCATACCAAATACATCATATAGTAAATAATATAGTGTTTCAAGCTTGTATGGGTCAATTGGTTTGATAACTCTTTGGAAGATAATTATCTAGAACAATATTCTAGCACTCGGGCACTAAACGTACATTGTGGAATTTTTGCAGTCTGAGACTCTGCGCCTAGGCGCCAATTCCAGTGCCCAGGCATTACAAAAGTGACACCTAAGTGCCAAAAGCAGAGAGTTAGCGCCTAGGCGCCACCATACCAGCGCTCGGGTGTAAAAAATAGCGAGTTAGAGCCCAGACGCCATCATACATGTGCCTAGCCGCCAAAAACAACGAGTTGGCACCTAGGCTTTAGAATGAAGATAATCACTATTTGCAAGGTTAAATAATAGTTTGTAGTAGTACAATTTAAGTAACATGAATTATTGTTCATCAACATGAATTGTTGTAGCAGTAAAATTTGAACAACATGAATTGCATGCTTAAAGAGTAATTTGTAGTAGTTTATGGTTCATCACATTTGAATTGTTTGTAGTAGTAAAATCAGTGTGACAATATATGTATTATAATTTGAACAACATAAGACTATTAACATATGAGAAATCTTGCATTAGTAAGACATTGGTGTTTCTATAACTGTACAACACGTGGTACAATCAAAATGGTAGGCAATTTTCATCTATAACATCCTACACTAAGCATATCATTGCAAAGTTTTGTCAATAGTATATATACATTAGCATAATGATGCATAGCCCTTGATCGAATGTCTATGCAGTGACCAAAACGCTCATAGAGGTGGAACACTGCATGCAAAGTTGCATGGCTCTTAAAGGTAGGTTCTTTTCCAACCTTCATGGTTGTCTAATGTAGCATTGTATGTGTGTACACTTGCACATGAAATAATGAATGAAAGTCATCATCATTAGGCTATTGTTATGTGCTTGTCCCAGTAGTTTAGATAGGCAAATAACAATCCATACAAAAGTTGGTCGATACAAGTGAATTCAATGAACATATTCAAGTGCCTGAAGTAATGTTAATCAGTACTGTACCTTAATTATATAGAAGACTTGCACAATAGTATGCCAATGTTACCTCACATGGAATTTTGAATCTGGTCAGTATCATCCTATGCATCGTGCACCACGAAATGTCGACTAAGAATCAGTCACATCATATAATTAAGAACAACAATTTCATTAATGCCACTGTCACAAGAAATGAGTTAAAGCACCCCTGTAATATGGAATAATACAACTGTTATAGTGATAGAGTCATTACACAGCAACAACCAGAACAGATAAAAACATCATATGTCATAGTAAAGGTAGCCCGTTAATCATGTTGATATATTGACATGATGGAAAAAAAAAAAACACCATTGATGGAATGACATAGAATATACACATATCTTGCATCAGTAACTGACGTGCTCAATATGCATATTTCACTATACAAGGTGTAGCTTGAGCAGTAGAATTTACCTATATAGTCCAAAAGTGGTGCAGACATGCCTAACAGTCGTGATGGGGAATGACTTGCTTTTATATGAGGTTGCTTTTTTGTGCGACTATAAAAAACAACACTCCATGTAATGAGGTGCACATTAACATAATACATAAAAATCTAATGAAAAATAACAATCTTACCTTCAGGTAGTCTTCCCATATGTGTTTGGTTACGGTTACATACTTTGTAGCAGGGTCCCACCCAAATCCACTGGTATCTTTGCCAACAACCATGTCATGTACGATTTGCCAGTTTTGTTTGATTGTCTTTATCCATCATCTATTCAAGTTGTTATAGATACCCTGGTTTAAAGCCAAATTCTTGATGGTATTTACCATCATCTTTCAACTCCAGCATGCACTTAACAAGGACAACATCCTCGGGAAGGGTTTATACATGGTGACCTTTTGCACCTTGTGTGCTAGCTCTGTTATCCTATGCCATCTCTAAAGTATGCCAAATATGTGACACAATATTAGGCAGAAGTGAAAACCAAATCAATCATAAACACATGATATGTGACAATTGGTGACAATTGACAATTAATGTAATAAGTATTATAGTAAAGACACGAATAACAACCGTATTGTCACATATATATGTTACAAGTCATTAGGAGTCAGCCATATCAAACTCATGAATAAGCAACATACAGTCCAACACACAATGTTACGTCAACTGAAAACACTCACATGACAATAAGTATTACATCATTAAACATCCACATCGAACTATACTATAATTTTCCTTATACTCATTGTACATCTTAATTTCTAAGTTCTCTCGCTAATTGCTCCAGGCACCATTTAGCTCAGTTGTTTGGATTAAGGTGTTTTCAACAAAAAGATATGCACTATCAAAGACTTCAACCTCCTCCTCTAAAGGATCAGTGGCAATATCCCTCCATATGAGGTTATGTAAAAGGCAATAAGAGATTATGACTTAGTTATGGGTTCTAATTGGATAGAATGATAGGCTACGTAGGATGGCCTATCGTAGCTTTAACATCTTAAAATAGCGCTCAATAACATTCCTTGCAGCTGAGTGCAGCATGTTAAAGCACTCCTGAGGGTATATGGTTACCTTCCATGCCACCACTCATGTAAATGGTATCTTTGTCGTCTAAACGGTGTAAGAAAACCATCGCAATTAGTGTACCCAGCATCAACCAAATAGTATTGGCCTAATTCCATAAAGTGCAACATAAATCAGTGACAACATAAATCAAGCCTTATTATAAGACATCCAGATAAGGCATGAAATCTCACCACGGGGAACTCTTAGCTCATTCATCCTTGTGAGGGCATTTCTTAAGACCCTTGCATCAGCTACAAACCCCTCCCACCCTGGCAAAACATAGATGAACTAACTGTTTGAGGAACAAACCCCCAATATATTGGTGGTTATCTCTCCACTGTAATTGTGATACCTTGGTTTGTCTTACATGGGCACCTTAATCCGTACATGGGTGCCATCTAGAGCACCGAGGTAGTGCTATAAAATAAAATTATTAGCATTAGGTATTCAATACAACAACTTCTATGGATTTTATGGTTGGGCTTATGATTACCTTAAACCACCACCACCTTTCATCTATTGAATCCACAACTATGGGCTTTAGTTTTTTCAATAAGTCACTTTGCAAGCTCATTATAGACCTTAAAACCTTATTGAAGTATCTACTCAGTATCTCCAGATCTCCCAAATTGGAATTGAATCACTCTATTTTTAACATGATGAGCTAGGATGTATAGGAAGATAGCCATTTACTCATTTACAAGAATGTTTTTGGTTGGCTTCAAGCCTCTAATGTGATCAAGCATACCACACTCAAAGGTGGCCTTATGTATCCTAAGTAAGTTGCAACAATTGGTGTCACTATCATAGACTAAGCTCTTAAGGGTGAGACCGATTAGCATAGAGGTTCACTGTGTATGACTTTGGCAAGCATATTCACCTACATAGAGCAATACTCACGTACATGGCAACTACAACTTTTTAGACTTAATTCATAAAGTCCACCCACCATGATAATATACTTATAGTGACATCCTGTTTCCCTTCATTTATGGCTGTGAATCACAAATCACATAATCCCACATCAAATACACCAAATGCACTACCTACACACACTGTAAAAAGCTATCTTCCTCTTCTTATCAGCAAATTCACAGTAAACACACTAAAATACTATTTGTACTATTTATGTATTTTCAAATTAAAAGCAACAAACATAATGGGTTTAAAAATGTGCAATTAAGTTGTTATAATTTACGAGTGTCTTGATTCAGTCATCCTTTAGTTAAAAGTATATAAATATTTTGGTACTTTTTGTTGACATTACTATTATATGAGGTCTTAATACTCAACATAAATCTTATTCATGTTAATAGAATATAGTAACAAGGACAATGTTAACCAATCTGTAAACTATGCCAATCTAATTATAAGAGTGTAGACCTAGTTTGGAATGCCCACACAACTGTATGATGCAGACACATCATGCTAAGATGTGAAACCTACTAGATACCAACTACAAAGGGTAAACTGCATAAGTACTATGTATGTGCCAGTGGACAATGGTACATTAATGACTTATGATGAAAAGAAATAAGGAAATGCAAGGCATAATTATTTATAAGACTGCTAAATAACATTGAACTCTATGAAATAAATATATGAATTAGATCAACAGCATAATTTTAGGTTAAACAAATGAATGCGAATCTTGTATTCAGAATCAATCATACAATTCCAACACAAATACATAACATGAGACAAATAAACTAATATATTGAAACCTAAATGTAGACAGAAAATGATTGACAAGAATAATATAACACAAATAAATAAGAATCCAATTTATGAAAATGAAACAAAGGCCTCCAAATCCTAAGGTTCTGATAACAAGAATGAACAAAAACATAACCAAGAGAAAACAAGATGAAAAGTTAGACAATCATACAGAACATAACCCACCTACATATACATAACCCTTATATTTACATTGATCAGATCCATATTAACTAGTCAAGGGATTAAAAGCTTAAAGACATTTATTAATAAGGGGGTAACTATATATTGTGTAAGTCAATGCTCAACACACATATATTAGGACAACAAACAACAAGCTATATCGTTCATAGTACTAGTTAAGTGTATCAAAATGGAATATTAGCTCAAGGCTCCAAATGCAGAGAATATAATCACCACCAATGAACAATAGTAATAAGAAATAATTGGTGGGTTTAGGCAGCAACAATCAATAATAGGATAATGGACACTCAAGGAAAAAGTAGGAAAAGATTATTTGTCCCTTACCCATATTAGATCGCACAACTCATACCCAATTGAGAAACCCAAATCAGATACTAAGCATATCACCCGTAAATCGCTCAACCAGATGGGTATGGGATAGATGAGACTCACGTGGAATCAGTTAAAAATGATTAGAAGACTATTGATGGTGTGTACTTTAACTCATCTCCTTCGCTCACAAGATCTTCAAAGTGCTCGACGATGGTGCTCTCTCCTCTTCGCAAGGGTGCAGATGCTGTCTAAAGGAGTCCCATCCATAGATAGTGTTTTGGAAAATATCTAGGGGCAAATAGGTAATCACACACTTAATTCTGAAGTAGAAAGCAACATTCCATCGATTCACCAACAGAATTCTCGCTTATCATATAGGTTGGAATTGCCTCTCCCATGTCATTGTTGAAGCTTTATAGCAAACTGTCTAGCCTATGTTTCCATAAGGGATTCCATCTCTCATTGAGGCTATTTGAGCATACCAAACGGGCTGTTAATCTTTTATGTACGTAAAAGCATATTAGTTGTCATGTAAACAACAAAAACTTTCAACCCTGGAGATGTCTATAGTGAAGCTTGTCCACTGACTTTAATTAACATATACTACTCTTAAAATTAAAAAAGATGCTTAATGCAAATTCATTTATATGCATTTTAAGGACCAAAAGTTTACTTCCCATGTATCAAACTGATTCTATAAATATACATTGTACAATTCTTGTGGGTACACAAAAATACATTTTGTATAACTTATAGATTTTTTAGCTTGATGTGTAGAATAAAATATCACTGTGTATTACTACCAACAAGAAATTTTGTTTTTATGATAACTCTGAAACCAAGGAGAGCTCGAGGTAAGTCTTCTTAATCAATTAGCTATTTCTCACTCTAAATCCTACAGAAATTGCTAACTAGATTTCTTTTATAGTCATGTTTGAATTCCTTGTTAAAATGGAATGACTAATGATTTATTAAAAAATAGGGGATAGAGATTGGACCACTGGTTATTATTACTCACTCTATATAGCCCAAATAGCTCTTCACCTTTCAGGGGTCATTGATTGAGTTCCTCGAAGACCAAAACAACCAATTTGAATTGGATTCAAACCATGAATCGAACCTAAATAAAATCTACATGTAAAATTCCTCACTTGAAGGAAAGACGAGAGAAACCTAACCTAGGTAATATGTTTTAGCATATTCTACACAAACTTCCCTACAACGATCATAAGCTTGGCTCAACAAGCCTAAACTTGCAGGGAGAGGAATATCTAGTCTTCCATCAAGATCCCTAATAAATCTTAGCTCCCTCTTAACAAAGGATGCTTGCTTAAGCACCACCTTATAGGCAATTTGGTTTATTCATGTTTGATAGGCAATTTGTTATTAATTTGCACTCATATTTGATATTAAAGGAATGATGTTGTTCAATATGGTTTTGTCATTGGACAAATTACATGGCTTATAGGTTTCAAGTAAGAGCAATTAAAGCAGGAAGGGAAGCTCTTGGAGGTAGCTTGCTAATGCCTATTTATCTGAATGTGATTTAAAATTGTTAACCCAAGATTTTCATGCATCTCGCTTTCCTTTATAAGGGGTGCAAAGGAAATGGATGGTTAAAACCTTTTTACACTAGTTAAGTTTGTATTGCCTTACTTAAAACCCTTTTTTCCTCCCTGAAGTTTTGTAAATAGACACTAACATGTTTTTATTTGCATATGGGGAAGGATATACAGAATTTAGTTCACTACTTTGTGCTAAATATTTGTCTAATTAGTTTGTTGCAAATTTGAGGGGTAGTAGTTCAACATGTATGTTTGAGATTGCTTACATGGCTTATGGAGAGTTTATAAGGTTTTTTCATTCCTTGGTCCATGAAAAATATATGCTTCTTAAATTAATTGAATGGGCATTCATTGATTAAGCGTCGATTGGGTACCATGGTTTTCATTTTTGATTCAGTCAAGTGCTTAGTTGTTGAATTAACTGAATGAACATTTATTTATAAATCTATAAATTGTAGTTTGTTATATTGTAATCATTTTTTTCCTATGTGATGCATATAGGTTGCACTTTTATATATGTATAAAATTACTTGTGTGTCTCACCCAGTCAATGGACAAGAATGGCTTGTAAAGGTACACAGATGTCACACTAATCATATTACATACATGCGAATACCCATCAACATGGCAAGTTTAAGTGTAGGAGGCAATTGTGGCAAAGACGGTCTGCAATGGATGAATAGAAATTGCTACTGCAATCGAAGAGCAACAATCAATATATCAGTGTTCAATAAAAATCCAAATAAATTGTATGTTAAATGTGATTTGAATAAGTTCTTTGACTGGTTAACTCTAATGATAGAACTTGGGGTTATGACTTATGAAGTATTATGCACTAATGTGGATGAAGTCTAAACAATAAATTCAAAGGACATTGGACTTGGCCATCGAGTTTGCAAGATTAAAGAATGAGCTACTTAGGATCAAGATTGCTGAGGCTAGTCTTTTTTTTTTTTGTGTTTCTCTCATGTTGTTGTTATTGTTTGCATGTGTATTGGAGATGTAATAGGAGGCATTTGTTATGGGACCTTTTAGGGATGAAGTTTTTGGTAGAATGATGTATGTATGTGTGGCCTACTGCCCTTGAATGCTTTGCCTAGCAGTGGTATGTAATGTAAGTTAAATTTATGTGAATCGTATGTTGTATTTTTGTACAAAATTTCGTGGTTGTTGGATATTGTGAAAAATTGACTTGACCTTTATTTCAAGAAATCCATCATCATTATGTTTTGAACAAAGCCATTATTAGCAATGTTAAAAGAATTTTTTAAAGTCATTATGTGTTAGTAAAGACATTGGGAAAATGATGCATAAGATATAACTACACTTGTTTCTTTCACATAACTACAACAGAGACATCCAAAAAAAATTGTGATCTTTAATAAAATAGTTACTTAATAGAGACATTGGAGACATATTATAACAAGAGTGATCTAATGATGCAGCATAGTAGAGTAATTAGGAAAATAGAGATTCCACATTGTACATTTCCATTAATAGGCACCACATTGGCACCATAAATCATACATGGTGGCCAATGTCTACATAGTTAAGTAGTCAAATATACCACCAACAACCTTTTACATGACCAATATTGTTCTACTACTCATTCCACTACCACCTAATTGTAATTGCTTAACTTGGCAAACTATATATGACATCCCTTAAAACAACAACATTATCAAAGTCCACATATGTAATTCGACCATCATGATCAGCAAAAGTATTTCCAGGATGTGGATTTCCATGAAATAATCCAAACTTTAGCAACTTTTGCATAGCAACACTCACCAACTATTAGAAATCCATCAACATAAATACCTGCTTCTTAAATAGCCTAGTTCATAAGTAGGAAATAGATCGATTGAGTTACATCTAGTAGACAAATGATAGTTTGTTTATAAGCTGTACTAAACTAGATTTTTTAACTAGGAAATAAATAAGATTATTTGTCTTGGTTTTGATTATATTATGCAAATTGCAAAGATCCATACATAACATGTCTTATTTGATGTGTTAATATAAAAGAGAGGTAGGATTTGAGAGTTGATCTACTACAACTACTTCCTTATATACTGGTAAAAATGCAAAATAATAAAAAATAGTTATTATTATCTTCCGAGTGGAGTTTTATTATCTCCTAACTACAACATAGATGTAATGCTTGTTTACACTTCCAATCAATACAATTAAACAATGTATGAAGTAGGTTGGTTAAAAATTTATAATACATCTTTAAGTTACAATTAACACTAGAGGCTTACAAACCTCCGATAATCTTAAATAGTTCTGAGCATGCTGATAGTATAGGACCAAAAATTAGCATTAAAGAAGCATTGACACTATCTTTATACAATAATGCCAATAAAGATTATATATGTACACATAAATATATATATATATATATATATCACATTTCCTCTATCTACATTATACCTTTAAACCATGTACATAATCACAGAGTAACTCAAATTTTAGCTTCTAAAATACCATAACGAGAATTATTATACATAATAGAAGCTCTATATGTTTATCTTTAATTTTTAAATGTTCCACTTCAAGCGAGCCTTGATTGTAAGAAGCACTTTTACATATTGAGACAACAAGTTATTGCTCAGTTGAATATTTCTAATACTACTAACTTAAAATAAAGTAAGATTGAAATAACTAGACATGCCAAGATATCTCACAATTGCAAACCCTTTTATAAGTTCAAAAGTTTTATTGAAAGCACTTGAAAATTTATTAGATGAAAACTTACACTGATATATGAACCTTAAAGCATATGAAATTAATGATTTCATAATGCAAAGGCATCAAATGTGCTTACCTTGGTAACTTGGATATCAAATATGCCTTTATTATTGTAGATGTTATTGAATGCAAAGATAAAATGAACTGTGGATACTCATTTAAAACACGAAGATCTACATGTTAACTTAATCAAGGCAAGAATCTTTAGGTACCAAATTTACATAGTAATACAAAACAATAAAGGGGGAGTAAATTTTATGCCAATCCTAATAAACAAAAATAGTTTGCTCATCATATATTATGCTCTTAAATGCAGTTGAGCATCAAATTTTCCTTTAATTCTCTATCTTACTAGCTTTAATAGCATAATCATTGGAGTAATTTGATCCATCAACATTAATACTAACTTCTTTAATTGCCATCAACAATGATTTAGTAAAAAATAAAAACAAGTAGAAAAGAGGAAAAATAGGAAATTTGCATATTAACAAATATAAACAAAGAATTAAAGTAGCTCTTGTAAAATATAGTCAGTAGGCAAATATCAATGAACCACCCCTACACAAACATATTTTCTTACCTAATCCAAATAGTAATCATATTTCACCTATCATATTGCTCCACATTGAAATATTTTATAATCTAGATTCAATAGGTTTTTTTTCCCCATCTACTCTACAATAACCAAATACATCTGTCATGCTAAATTGCTTACAAATTTCATGATGCATTTCAACATTTGTTAAGCTACAAAGTCTAAAGCTCTTAAACTAAAAAATAAACAATAACATATTTGAAGTAATTGGACTCATTGGAAGCTGGAGTTCTCTTTTGCATTACAAATTGTTCCATGTTGCTTGTGTGCCTAATAAAGTCAAGCTTGAAAGCAATCCTTCACACATGGCAAAAAGGAGGTGGTGAAGGCTTAGTGTAATAATGGGAAACCTTCCTTTGACATCAACGAAAAATATCCACCACCTTATCACATATAAAAAATAGAAAATCCACTAAAATGGGGAAGTTTATTTACCAGTTGAAGTATTTAGGCACCTTGGCTGCATTTGGAACCATAGAGAATGGCATAAGGATTATGTATCCCTCTCAATTACAGCCTGGGCAACAAATATTTCATTAACAGTAAGGCTGACAATCAATAACAAATCATTGAATAGAGACTTAATGTTATCCCAAATGTCCTCACTGTGTGTCAGGTTGTCAACGACAGTACAAACCTTATTAATTGCTCTGTTAATCCCCTTGTCCACCTTATTGCACACCTCTCTAATCAAATTAGCAAACAATTCATACCTTTCTTTATTTGTGTGATGCCTTTTCTTCTCAAGAGCATATCCATCAACATTTAAGGCCACTGGAACTTTAAAGAATGACTTGACGTTAAGTTCTATCTCACCTTGAGCTTTATACCCAGTAGATGGAGTCTTTTGATCTACTTCCTCTATTATATGGCACATTGACTGGGCATCTTTCTCAGTTGCTTTATCTTTGCCTAACATAAGAGTTAACTCCTTATAGTGAGGGAAAGACCTGCTGCAATACGGAAAGATTTTCTTGTGAGTTTGTAAAGTAATCAATTCCATATATTAGTGTCACACAATGACATGAGATTTTAACAACTAGTAATATAAACTTGAATACTTACCTTTAAGTACTCATTTCATATGAGTTTATCAACCATCACGTACTTTATGATAGGGCCTTAACCGAACCTGCTAGTGTCTTTCCCCACAACGATATCATGTACAGTTTGCCAGTGTCCTTTAATAGTCTTATGCCTTGATTAGATATGTGAGACACCTTTCAAGCCATAGCCAAGTGCCTTATCTTCCACCATGGCCTCATGTTATTAGATGTAGCCTAGTTTGAATGCCCCATCTTGGTGATACTTACCATTCTCACCGAATGGCAACATGCACTCTACCAGTATTGCATCCTTTTGGGTAGTATAAACATGGTGACCTTTCCCAGCCTATATGCTTGACTCGCTCGCCTGTGCCATCCTAACTTTAAAAAAGGAAAATTTCAAAACACTTTACATATGCAACAAATACAAAACATAAGCCTTATGCATTCTATTCACTTACAGTACAACAAGCATAAATTTAATATCTTAATCAAATTATAAAACACATAATTACATAAGTATATGGTTACAATTATACATTAGACACATTATGCATTATCCATTTACTAACACATAATAAGTATAACTTCCATATAATAAGGAATTTATATAACACATGAATGCATAACTATATGGTTACAATTCTTAAAGTTCACAGTCTAATCAAAGCCTAATACGAGTTACCTTATACTCATTGTACATATCATCAACTAATGTATCGCTCTATGCACTCTTACCATTGCTTGGCTTAATGGTTTGAAGGGGGAGTTGTTAGTTGGAGGATCTACAGTGTTAAAGGCATTAACTTTGTCCTCTAAAGGATCAAGGAAATTATCACGCCATACAAGGTTATATATCAGACAACATTATATGATAACACAATTGTGGGTTCTCACTGGATAGAATGATGAATGCCTAATCTTAAAATACTCCTAGGGAGAAATGTGTTGCCTTCTATGGTGCCACTCATGTAAATGGTATCCCTGTCCCCTAAAGGGTGTAAGAAAATCCTCACAGTTGGTGTACCCAATGTTAATCAAATGGTATTGGCATGAAACATGAAAGATATATAGATATTAGCATTAAAATCATACATGCACAATGTTTACATGACTAAAACATATATATATATATATATATATATATATATATATATATATAAATTGGGGACTCTCAGCATGTGGAACTTTCAACCTGTGCTTCCTTGTGAAGGCATATCTTAACACCCTTGCATCAGCTACAAACCCTTCCTACCCTGGGAAAACATATATGAATTGTCCCTTTGGCTAGTAAACTTCTAGAACATTAATGGATATCTCCTTTTTATGGTTGCAATATCTTTGCTTATCCTACATAAGCACTTTTATTCATATGTGTGTCCTATTCAGAGCACCCAAGTTGTTAATGAAAACAAGAATTGTCAGAATTACTAACCAAATTAATGTTTTATTCACTTGATTTAATATACGCAAGTGCATGTGATTGTGATAAGTAGTATAGAGTGAGTAGGATATCATTCCTGTGAGAACCTAGCTTAGCTCTGAACTGATGGTTATTATTAAGCTTTCCACTTAGGAAAAGAGATTGGATTATTAAGTGAAACAACTTGAAAATAAATGCAAATCATAATAAACTAAGAAATGAATGATCCTAAGACTTTAACTTCCCTATAATTCTAGTCATTTTGCAATGACAATCACTTCTTTACAAAATTATGAACCTATTTACTAAGCTAAGGATTCAAGAGCTTATGTAATTCTGTCGAATCTATATCAACCTAACTCAGATTGAGTTGCCTATCCTTTTATAAAACTCTTTCTTAACCTTATTGAAAACCCTATTTGAGAGTCTTTATCAACTTCACCTCTATTGCTCTCTAGCTTGATGTGTCTCCAACAGCACCCTTAGGAGCTAAAGGCTCATGAAAATCAATAACTAACTATTACATCTCTCATATATTCCAAGTTACATAACAATACATCTTTGATTATTGAATTCTAACTATATACACTAAAAGTATCTGACTTCCAAACTAGCTAAGCTTTTTTGGCTTTGTTCTTTCTATAAGATCAAAGAGGCCACCTCATCCACATGAAATGGTTAGTTAGAAATAGGATGAAACAAAAGGTCCCAATAGCTTACTTCACATTCCACACACACTATGGCATGCATGAGTAAAGTAATGCACATATAATCATAACATGAACATAGATCATGGAACCATGCTAGAGTTGACACATTTGAGTTTGGTTTATGACCACATCACGTTAAATATCATTATTAGGGTAGGATCGCCACTAAGGTTCCATGTAGAATATCACTCCATCATACATCAACTTATAGCAATATAAAGCATGAAAATTTATTAAGTATGTAATCACTAAGCATAAGTACACACGTAGTATATGAGGAATGAAAAATGAGCTACCTTGCTACTTTAAGCTAATTACTTTCTTGGTTTCTCTTGTAATGGTAATACCTCTATTCTAAACTTAATCCTTAATAGCTCTTTCGGCAATAAGAAGTCCCTATACACATAGGATTTATTATTAAACTTCTATACGTATATCTTCAAGACCTAGTTATTACTTAATCCTTTTCATGACTTCATTATTCTACATGGGACATTCTTTGCCTTTTAAATCATAGGCTGTTCTTCTAGGAAAAATGCTCATAAATCATATTCCTTTCACATGTAGAAGTTATTAGATCTTAATAACTTCATAGACCTTTAACATATATTAGAGTTTCATAATTCCTTATGAACCATTACTAACTATAACATAGTAATCTCCTTTATTCAATTTTTCTCAATAATACCTTCTTAGGTATTGATCATAGGGGTTCTAATAATTTCATTTACATTCCAAATATCATAGTAAAATTCATAAAAACAGTGCAACCCCCTATGCTTCTTCGTTTTCAAAAATTTGGCCTAATGCCCTCTTAATGGTATATTTTATAAAACTAACTCTATTTAACTAATTTAAACCAAGGAAAACCATTAATTACATTTTTTTTCCTAATAATCATAAAGCTCCCTTTAAATCATTTCTTATGTTCACTTCCACAAACCCTAATTCCTACAACTTAGCATATTTGAAGGGTTTTTGAAAACTAATGAGAAATCTACATATCCTACTATAAGAGGACCTAGGAAAGCCATAAAAGCACTCCATATAACCTTTAAATCATTTCTTAGAATCAATTTTACAAAACCCTTTTTATATATATATGAGAAAATTTCATTCCAAAACCTCACTTTTCTATTTACAAATCATACATAGTTTTGCATGGCTAACATACCTTTTTCTTATGTTGCTATTACATCCACCAAATCAGCCCTTCATTTGCACAAAGTTACTTTTCAAAGTATGAGTTAAAAGCTAAAATTTATTTGAGAAGAGAGTTCTTGAGGAGGAGAAGAATGCTAACTAAAGTGAGATGAAAAGAGGAAGATTTCTTACCCCTTTCACCTTCCTCTTGTTTCTCTCTTCTTCTACTTCTTCTTCACATGAAAAACCAGACCTTTTCTCTCTTAATTTGCTAGATAGGACATGCATAAAGGTGGAAGAAGTATTTAGAAGAAACTTTTTAAGAAAAAATAAGTCATAAAGCAATTCATAAATGTCAAAATGCCTCTATAATCATTTTTCTGCCTTTCAAAGCCAAAAGTCTCTAAATAAGTGACCTTATAAGTCAATTTAGATGTAATAAAACTTCTCATGGCCATTAATTTTCTCACTTAGGCTCACAATGGCTCATATAAAGTAAAATTTACATTTTACCACTGGTTTCGACTTATTTAGAAAATTACTATAGGACCTAATTTAAGTCATTCTAATGCCTTATTTAGGTTCCTTGAAGTTCATATTATCATGATATAACTTGAACTTTCATTACTGAGCTTTATTTTGCTTGATAACTATCTTAGGCCACTTTTTGCTATTTTGGCTATAGTTTCCTTGATAAGGCTTATGCAAAACTTTTAACTAATGTCTAGCCTTAAGTGCATAAAATAATTCATCTTTCATTCTCACCATTACTTTAAATCATCTTAACTTTTCACTTATACTTGGTATAAAAAATTAGATGTTACAATTTGCACCTAATGGTTGTGTGTTTTCTTATTATGGGCCCAATTATGATGGTGTTAGCTTTGTGAACCATCATTGTTATGGTTATTTTCTGTTTACTCTTTAAATGCATGTTGTATTATTAGGGAAGGGTTAATTGTTAAAACAATCTTATAAAAGAGAGTGTATTATGTTGTCAATAGACATACCTATTAATGTGATATTGTTAATATAATTTTGTAAATTAGGCTTATTTGTGACCTGTTAGCAGCATTCTACTATTTGCTGCATTCATAGTTACTTGTATTCTATTAATATGGAAACTGTGAATGCATTTTGTGTTTTTTCTCTTGAGGGTTAAATCTATGGTATACATGAGTTTTCTTGGTTTATTGTAATCCAATACTTTTAGGAGGGATTATAATAAACATTTTGTTATATAGTTGCATAAGCTGAGTTTTGTAAAGGAAAAATTATTTTTATAATTATGTGTCTGGGACACAATTAATGTTTTCTATTTATTCTCCTTAGCTTCCATGTTTCAATAACTATCTATCGTAAAAACTCTAAATAAGACTAATTTTGATGACTGGAATTAGTCCCTTGACATTTACCTGACTATCTCCAAGGAGGATTTGGCTATGAAAAAACTAAAGCCAATTGATCTTACTATAGAGTCTAATGGTATTGATAAGGCTTACTATAGAAAATGGTATGAGTCGAACTAGATTTGTCTGATAGTCATGAAGTATACAATTGAGAAGACTATCAGACAAAGCATTCTTGAGAAGGACACTATAGTTGAATATCTTAAAGCAATCAGCGAAAAATTTAAGAAATTTGATAAGACTCAAAAGACCTATGGTCACAACCTAAAATCTTTAGCTGTGATTGGCACATAGACTAAACCAACCTAGCCTAACAAGCCTAAGATAACATTCTTACAAAGTCTATAATATATATAAAACACATTAGACAAACTTTACAATATAATTCAAATAAATTTCTTGGAGGTTGCTTAAAATCTGATAGTACCTTTTCAAAATTCAATGTTTTCCAAACTTGTACAACTAATCATATTTCAATAAGATCACAATGATATCAATAAATCAATTTAATAATCTCTCAAATTATACATTTAGTATAGTATGGGAATAGCCTATACAAGGCTTACAACACTTTACAATATTTATAACCTAAAATAACCTGACATCTAGTAGACACAACCTTGGAGTCAGATGTAATGGTGATTAACCTAAAATGTGATATCAAAATGTCTGATTGAAAAGAAAGCTCCAACATACTTTATCGCATACTAATATGTAAAATGTTAAAAAGAGAGGTACAAGTCTACCACTAACTTAATAAATGCATAAATTACAAAGTATGCGAAAAGGGAAACAATATAAGCCTTAGAGTTTTTTTAACATATATATAATTAAGTAAAGAAACAGGTTTTGATAAAATAAAAACACCATTTCTAAATCTTATAATTTTGTATGAAGTGGGTATCAAAAAAAGAACCAGGTTCATACTCATATCCCTTTATTGGATATGTCTCAATAATTCATATCAGTATCCCTTCACTGGATATGTCTCAATGATTCTGTCACAACCTAAATTCATTAGCTGTGACCCGTGCATTGGCTAAATCAACTTAGTCCAGCCAACTTAAAATAACTTTATGATAAACTTTAGACACTTTGAAATGCAATTCCATAATTTCATAATTTGTATTTGGTAAATAAGGAAATTGCTCACACAAGGCTTACAATACTTCACAAAATCCTAAACAAATAGCCATCTAGTAGCCACGACCTTAGAGTCAGACATATACTATGATTTTCCTAAAATAACATACAAAAAGCCTAAACAATAAGAAAATTCCCAGAGCAACTTCACTACCACTTACTAATATGAAAAATATCAAAAGGAGAGGTGTAAGTCTACCACTGACTTAGTGAGTATATAAATAACAAAGCAAGCATAAAGGAAAATAATAGAGATCAAACAACAAGTTTTAATAATATAATTATATATGAAATGGGTATTAAAGAAAGAACCAAGATCATTATACTCACATTCCTTTACCAGATATGTTTCAATATTTCATAATGTATCCTTTTACCAGATACGTCTCAATAATTCTTATTTGCATCCCTTTACCAGATACATCTCAATAATTCATACCTATATCCCTTTATTGGATACATCTCAATATCTCATATCTGTATCTCTTCACTGGATACGTCTTAATAATTTATACTCGTATCCCTTTATTGCATACATCTCAATATCTCATATCTATATCCCTTCACTGGATATGTCCCAATAATTTATACTCGTATTCTTTTACTGGATACATCTCAATAATTCATACTCGTATCATTTTTATCGAGTACATCTCAATATCTCATATTTATATCCCTTCACTGAATACGTCCCAATAATTCATTAAATAGTGTAAATTGGATATAAAAATAAATTTATTTAAATATATTTACTATCATAAAGTAATTTAAATAAAAATAATCTAAAAGATAAATAAAGAGTGATTAAGAATGAAGTGACAAAAATATAAATAATAAAAATTTAGATCACATGAGAACCTACAGATCATTGGCTTCTGTACCTTATTTGTCAGATATGAAAATCATAAATTCTATATGAGTGTCTAGTCTTTAATAATAATAATAATAATAATAATGATCTTGATAGTTTAGAATCCCCTTTATGCCTTAAAATTTTTTGAATATTTAGTTTTCATTTTTTTTAAGTTTACATTGATCTAAGAGCTTTTAACATGGTTCGGTTCCACAATGTTCCTAGCAAGAAAATATAGTAACCCAACATGCCAGTGACCATTTAGGCGGTATAATCATGCCATAGATCTCAGGAGTTAGGGGATGAATTGTTTACTAAGGAAAACAAAAAATTTAAATTAGTCACTTAGGCGGTATAGCCTGCCATAGTCTTACTTGTACAAAGTCCATAAGGCTCCATAAAAGTACTATTAAATTTCATTTTAGTATCTTAATTTTACTCAATCTATTGAATAGGATTTCACCACCATCATAAGCATAATGTACTAAATTTGTTGTATAAAATAGATCAATACTCTTAAAAGACTAGTTTAAAGAAAAAAAAATCTATATATAATCCATATAAAAATAAGGAAATTGAAAGTTGGACAAGAAATAAAGACGTTTGGTAAAATGGAAAATACTACTTTGCTAATTATACATTCACCGATAGGGATCAATAATAGAGATTCCCTATCCATACAGCACAGCCCGGATTAAAACGGTCTCCACAATGCTACCTCTCACACAAATATGAACGTTCCTTCGAACTCTACTTCTAGTTTGAATGCAAAAATTAAGAAATGTTCATGCTATTTATAAAAATTTTCAAGTTACTATGTAGGTATTATTTGACACTGTGCAAATAATAACCATGTGTTTTTAGCCGCAATTTGTACAATAACCACACATTTTTGCCAAAATTTACTATGCAAGTTACTATACAATGGTTAAAATTTATTTTTTATCTTAAAAAATATTTTTCTTTTCATTTTAGTCCTTAAAAATAGTTAAAATTATACTTTGTACCCTAAATATTATTTTCTCCTTTCATTTTAGTCCATAAAATTTTATTTTATTTTTCTAATGTTATTATCAAAATTTATATATTTTTGCATTCTTACATTCTCACCCCCTTAAAAAAATTCGGTCTCCGAATTTTAGATAGGCCACTTACTGCTAAAAACAAAAAGAAGAGGGTACTTGTCCCGCATGCCTTCATCAACTTCCAATGTTGCTTCTTCATTTGTATGATTCTGCCAAACTACTTTGACTAAAGCTATGTCTTTATTCCTCAGTCTCTTGACTTGCCTGTCAGTTATGGCAATAGGTTGTTCTACATAGGAGAGTTGTTCATCTAATTGTATTGATTGTGGTTGAAGGACATGAGAAGGATCAGGTAAATATTTTCAAAGCATAGACACATGGAAGACAAGATGCACATTTTCAAAATTTAATGGAAGAGCCAGATGATATGCTATATCGCCTACCCTCTCTAGTATCTCGAATGGTCCAATGTATCTAGGATTTAACTTTCCCTTCCTTCCAAACTGCAAAACATGTTTTATAGGTGATATCTGCAAGAACACCAAGTCTCCAGCTGCAAATTCTAAGTCACGTCTTCTATTATCTGGATATGCTTTTTTCCTAGTTTGGGCTGCCAATAACCTTTCACGAATCAATTTCACTTTGGCTATTAATTCCTGTAATAAATCTGGGACCAAAAGTTTAGACTCACCTATTTCAAATCAACTTATTGGCAACTTGCAATGTCTACTATACAGTGCGTTAAAAGGTGCCGTCTGTACACTACATTGATAGCTATTATTGTACGCAAACTCTATCAAAGGGAAGTATTTATCCTAATTGCCACTAAGATCCAAAACATATGCACAAAGCATATCTTCCAATATTTGAATTATACACTCTAATTGTCCATCAGTTTGGAGGTGAAAGGTAGTGCTTAGATCTAAGCAAGTCCTTAAGGATGCTTGGAAAGACTTCCAAAACTTGGCTGTAAATTGTGGCCCATGATAAAACATAATAGACATTGGCATGCCATGAAGGGAGACGATTTCGTCTAAGTAGAGCTTAGCATATTGGCTACATTATAGGTAGCCTTTACAAGTAGAAAGTGTGCAGTCTTAGTTAATCGATCTACAATTACCCATATTGAATCATAACCTTTAAGGGTCTTGGGTAAGTCGGCAATAAAATCCATTGTGATCTTTTCCCATTCCATTATGGAATCTTAATATGCTAAAGTAAGCCTTTAGGTTTCTGGTGTTTAGCCTTCACTTGTTGACATACTAGGGATCTAGAAATAAATTCTTCTACATCATTTTTCATCCCTTTCCACCAATATAACTCCCTCAAATCATGGTACATTTTATTGGAACTTGGATGAAAAGTGTATATAATGTGATGAGCTTCATCCAACACCTTCCTCTATAAATCTTCCACATTTGGAACACATAACCTACGACAACGTCTTAGAATACCTTTATCATCTAGTGAAAACCCCTGCACATTCCCTTCATGGACTTCTTCCATAATCCTCTTTAACTGAATGTCTTGGTCTTGTACTACCTTAATTTTATCCACCAAGGTAGAACAAAACTACACATGGGCTAGTGTAGAGGAACTAGTCATTGAATTAAAATAGTCACAAAGGATTCGTAGACTTATAATTCCAAATGATTGCATACTATATTTGTAGGAATTTGAGTTAGATGTTGTTGATGACACTGATCTCATCTCATATGATGAAGTTGTGTCAGGTCGTTATTCATTTAAGTGGTTGAAGGCTATAAATGAAAGAATTGTCTTCATGCCTTGTAATAAAGTGTGGGAACTTGCTAGGTTACCAAATAGATGTAAACCTATTAGTTGCAAATAGGTATTTAGGACCAAGATAAGAACCAATGGTGAAGTTAAAAGATGTAAAGCCAGACTTATAGCTAAAAGCTATAATCATAATGAGGGGATTGATTACACAAAAACCTTCTCACTAATATCTACTAAAGATGCCTTTAGAGTTATGTTGGCTTTAGTAGGATAATTGGATCTTGAACTTTACTAAATGAATGTTAAAACTGCAATCTTGAATGGTGATTTGCTTGAAGATGTTTACATGATATAACCTAGTGGATTTGTTCAAATAAGACAGGAGCACTTATTGTTCAAACTAAATAAATTCGTCTATGGGCTTAAACAAATGTCAAGACAATGGTATTTGAAATTAGATTAGGTAATTACTTCACTTGGTTTCAGAGAGAATGTTTTTAATTAGTGTATGTATAACAAATTTGAAGGAAATAACTTTATAATTGTTGTGCTGTATGTTGATGACATCTTATTAGTCAGTAACTCAGTAAATTTGTTAAATAAAACAAAACATGTTTTGTCATGACAATTTCGTATGAAAGATCTTAGTGAAACCTCTTTTATTCTGGGAATTCAGATTCACTATGATAGATCTCATGACATTCTTGGTTTGACTAAAGGCTTACCTGTAGGAGTCTTCAAAAGTCATATGACTTGTATAGATGTTGTTGAAATTTTTTATGTAACCTTGGTATAGGATAGCCTGAGTTGAGTCTTTAAGGGACTTTTATGATGTAATATGACATTTAAATTGTCATTTTTTATAATCCATTATGTTCAAATACTGACACTAATTTGTGATAATATTAACATAACTTGTTTTCCTATCGGATCTAGTGATCTTTGTGTAGTTTGATTTTTGAACTTTACATGGTTTAGTATGTACACACATCTATATGTTTATGTGAATATTATAGCTTAATTATGCACTTTTGTTAATGCTATCCAAGTAGGAGATAGTTAGAATAATTTTAATTATTTTATATATTAGCATTAGTCTAATTATTAGATCAATTTCTTGTGGTTATTAATTAAGCAATTAATATTATTAGACTAAACCAAGAATGGATTGGGTTCATATTTTTTGTGGGTAATCAATGGTGAGTTATTTTGCCTACAAGCCCATTAGGTAGAGACCCCAACTTGCAGCTTAATGTTAATAAGTAATTATCACATCAAATTGCTGATGGAGAGTTAATAAGAGAAGAGCTTATTTGCAATGTCAAAACATCATAAAAGAACAACATTAACTCCTAACTACCTTCTTGTTTCTTCCAACTACCTTTTTGTCCATTTTTCTCTTTTATATATAGGTTTGGTCTCTTTTCGGCAGAGTGTGCGATTTTGCCCATCCTCTCCCCCCCTTCGACTCTCTCTCTACATCTCAACTTTCTTAGAAATTGAGCTCAATTTACTCACCTTTGTCAATTATTTGAGCCATGGTTGGTGCTTCATCAAATTCAAGTTAGTGTTTTATATTCATGCAATCTCCCATTTTGAAAGTTTTCTCATATAATGTTACTTTTAGCAATAACTTCAAAAAGTTAATGGATACTAAGTACCAAAAAGGAGAGCAATTGTGTATAACATCTTATAAACATAGCTAAATTATGTTTCAAGAATGATAAATGATAAGTATATTATCTATGCACATGTTGATTTAGAGATCCAACTTGATCCATTATGTTATATATCATGAAACTTTATAGTTTAACAAGTAAATCACGATGCAAACTTCAACTACTTTTACATTTTATGTGAATAAGAGAACAAAGAAATCACAATGATTCAGTTAAATAGATGAAAATATTAAATGCCAACTAACGCAGAGCCAAATGACTCCAAAATCTAAAAAGAGTTTTATGTATAGGGATGTGTGTGTGTGTATTATAAGCTTATTGGGGCAAGTATACAATAGATTTTTGACCTAGACAACTCAAATAAAACAATGAAAAGCATTTAGAAAAAAATATATCAACTAGCCATTTAAGGTTTCCTTAGAAGCAAAGGTAGAAAATAGAAAGAAAATTGAAAATGGAGTGACAAGTAACTGTTTAAACAATATTTGGTAGACAATGTGGAAATTGTGATGATAAAATTTTACTTTAGAATCTTGACACTACAACCATCATTTCAATTTTTCACTGAGTGTCATCATATTAATTTGGGGACAAGAATATATACAATGATGGAATGCCCATAGTGGTCACTCCATTTTGCTAGTACTATTTATTGTCATCACAATCAAATATACAATGATTTTCACTCCTCCTTCCAACTCAATCATTTTACATCCTTACCAAATACACCTAAAATTTACTTTCCCTATTTTAATATACTTGAACTAGCCAGAAAGCAACAAATAAGCATATTATAGCATACAGAGATTGTTAGATGAACTTCCGTTAATATAACAACCGGCATATTAGGAGACAGATGCCTTATTATTGAATAACAATGAAATTGAGCCAAAGAAAATGCAAGTGCTTACATCCAATTTAGGTAATGTGTATGGAAAAAATATAGAAATATTCAATATCTTATAAAACCTAAAAAAAAAAAAGGATAAAGTAGGCTTAAAATCTTCATATTGCCCACCAATTTCTAAGAATCACAACACTTGAAGATAATAAGTACTCAAGATGCTATTCATTCACATCAACACAAGTTAAATGTAGGGACTGGCAAGGCATGAGAGCTTGTGAGTAAGGAAGGAACAATTCTTAATTAAATTAATGTGAAGTAAAAAACCTATTGCTGATAATATAAAATTCAATAGTCTATAAATGGAAACATGACATAGCATTATCTAAGTAATGAATACCCAAATCAGTTCATTATGTCGTTTTCAAGAAAAAAACTATCATACAAACTAGACTTCAATCTTAGTAAAAATGGAAGGGTACAAGGAATGACATAAAAAGTAGATTTCATTACATAGGTTTGATTTCATCTATGTATTCAGAGATTGGGGAAAATAAAAATGAAATAAACTACTTGCATAATGGCCAACATTAGAGAAAGGAAACAAAACCATTATTTTCACCATTTATCTAAACCCTTAACTAAAGTTTGACATCCCACCATGATATACAAATTGAATAACAAATCAATGAAAGTGAATCGACCTTGTAAATATCAACCGATCAAGACCTACTAGAAACACACCTTCAATATGTAACATCACGTTTTGCACTACTGCTTTCTGCCACACCTATGTTCAATTGAACCATTTGAAGAAATGAAAGGGGTATCACATTATAGGGATGAGATGGGTAGAGGGAAAAGTGAAGAGCAGTTCAGTAATCTCTATCATATCTCTGAGGGAAAGTCATATGTTTCCTTCACTTTATTAATGGATTCCACCTACCAGTACAAACAAGAGAGAATTCTCCCTCAATTTGACCATTTAGTGCACCAAGCCCTTGCCTTTAGCTCTTTATTGCCCTTTCCTTTTTCCTGCAAAGCCTTTTCCATACACTAAACATAGCCTTAGAAACCTGAGGAATGATGTCTACTCATAGGCTCACAATGTATCATGTTTTTATGAGGTGAGTTTTGCGCATGTGAGTCTTCTCTTCTAACTTAGATTCATGGAACATTAATGACAATTTTGTTCAATGGGTGTCAGCAAAAAAGATGATAATGGACAAGAAGAGGAGGAAACTAAAGAACATTGCTTTCAATTCCATCTCTAATACTTTATTTTCTAATTCAATTTGTTATATGTATATATATGTATCTATCTATCTATCTTATTTCTCTTGTTATGTTTTGTTGTATTTTCTTTTTTCTATAAGGGAGATATTAGGGCTTTGAAATGAATATAGTAATGACAGTGTTACTGTCTTCTCGATAGCATTTAACTAGACTAATTAAGTTATTTCATGCTGCATTTGGTTCACTAAATCCAATGATGAAGAGGGAGAGGCATTCCTTCAACCTCATTTAGTTCACTATAAGCTATCAGAGTCCCTCTCCCATAGGTGACGCCTCTCCCTTACTTATGGGAGAGTGGCTTCCCTCCATAAATCAACGAAATAGTGGGGTCTACGTGGGAATGGAGTGGAAGATTACAATAATACTGCTTCGTACAAAGGTCTTGTCTTCCATTACTTTGCACAGAGAAGTTAGTAAAGCCAAAGAGTGTAAAACCCACCCACCCATTCACTTTCCATGATAACTCTTGTGCACTTGTCTAGAGGTAGACTCAATTAGATATAGTAAAGACTAGAACAAGATCGACGGTGAGCATCGATGACATTCTATTGGTGAGTTGGAAAATCGATTACTATTTTTTTTTTCTAATATGTGAATCCATTTATGCTTTTCTTTGTTGACTCCTGTTAGAAACTTATCTCCTTATTCTGTCCTTACTTTGTTGTTGGAATATTATTGCAATAGTTATAGATTTGTTAGTAAATGTTCAGAGGTGATCGTTCCTTCATAGGTGTGCTTGAAAATGCCTATTTTATGGTGGTCTTTTTGCTTCTTCCGTGGGTATTTTTTAATTTGTGGTGGTCTTTTTGCTTTTTGTTATTAAGGTGTCAAATAAGGTAAATAGGTGATGGCTGGTAAACTCTTGTATGGTGTTGTGCAATACGTAAAAAGGCTTAATAGATTGAAGTGGTATTATTTCTTTCCTCTACATAGAGGTAATGCCTCATGTATTTGTGAATGTCTATTATTGAGTGCATAGGTGTATTTGTGAATAAATGTTAACATAGTTAACCTCCTGTTTGTATCATTTTTATGAATGAGTAATGTATTCATGTTGGAGTAACATATAGCAAAGTATGCCTTCAGCTTAACTATTAATTTATATGTGGAGAAATTTTGAGTCAGTGCATCTAAAGTGGTATATGGGTTTAAATGTTTTCCTGCATTGAATTTGGGTAAATTTTCTAATAATGTAGCCATATATGAATGGCGTTTTGTCCTAATAGCTGTAGTTGTTATTTTGTTGATGCCACATTAAGTGACATCAATATTTATCCATTCTAAATCCTGAATAGTTTGGTTGAATCTGATTTTCTGATGGGCTTGTGGTGTAGTGAGATTTATGGAAGTCTGTTAAGTGTGATGGTAACAACATTGAAATTAGGGAGTCCATAATGGTGTGTAAGGTTTACTGTGTCATGTTAAAGTTGACCATTTCTTGTTAGGGGGTTAATTGTTTCTAAGGTTCTTATGTTAAGTGAAGCAGTGAGCTATTAGAATTAGTTAAGTATGGCTTAGAGCATATATACTCTTATAACATGGTCATTGATGTGTATATTTTGGCGTTCATACAACTATGGACTGAAATAGGTAGGAGATTGTAGTTCATGTTGTAGTATGGTGGTTGCATGCATTTACTTGCATGTATAGAATTGTTTCCCAAATAGGGTAATGGTTTTGGAATGTAAGAGGCGCATTAGTTATAGGTACGCTGAACTTCCATGTGAAGAGAACCCATCTTAGGAACTTAGTTTACCATATTGATATCACTTGCTTGAACCAAATAAGGATGTATAGGCTACATTTGATAGATTGTGTGCCATGTTAGACACGATTGGTGGGCTAAGACTAACGAGGCATATGTTAGTAGATGAGCAAGTTGCGATGTTTATGAACATACTTGCTCACCATGTAAAATATCATGTCATTCAATTTAATTTTGGGCACTCTGAGAAGACTGTTAACAAATATTTCAAGGTGGTGTTGACTGCAATGATGAGGCTAGATAGAGAACTCTTAAATAGTCAGAACTAGTACTTGCTGACTCAAGTGACGATCGTTGGAAGTGGTTTAATGTAAGTATATTTATCATTTGTAATTGTCATTTGTGGTTTATTATTGGTGTGATAAATTTTACATTGTGTTGTTTCTGTTAAATGCCAGTAATGGATTTATATACCTATTTTGATGGGTAGGGATGTCTTGGTGCACTTAATGGCACCCAATGTTCATATAAGAGTACCTATAGAGGACAAACCCCATTATTGGAATCATAAAGGTGATGTGACAACAAATGTCCTTGGAGTTTGCTCTCTTGACACACAATTCATTTATGTCTTGTCTGGGTATGTAGGATCAACTACAAATGGCAGAGTCTTATGCAATACACTCACTAGGTGCGATGTTCTGAGAGTGCCTTAAGGTAAAGTAATTAGTATTTTGGTATCCATTTTGTTTGACCATATGGCTGGGCCTCATTATTGTTGTGGGTTTTGGGTTGTAATATGTTTATATAAATACATCAGATGTCAAATCCATAAACACTACTTGGGAAAAGAGTTGAAGTTCTTGTGGTCCTTTGACATGTTCCATGCACTGCAGTTAATACTCGATCGCTGACATATGGTGGATATTTTTATATTTTCACACAATTTCCTGCCATGTCATGTAATCAATTATTTTCATAGTCAATTATGATATCTTGGCTTCCTACTACAGGGTGTTACTATCTAGTAGATGCTGGCTACACTAACTGTAAGGGCTTCCTTGGACCATATAGAGGGCAACGATATCATCTTAGCGAATGTAAAGAAGGACGATCCCCAAGGAACCCTCGCGAGTACTTTAACATAAAGCACGCACAAGCTCACAATGTTATATATCGTTGTTTTGGAATTCTGACAATCCATTAGTCAATTTTAATAAGCTCATCTTACTATCCTGTAAGGATGCACAATCATTTCATAATTGCATGTTGTCTACTACACAACCTAATCCAAAGGGAGCATACACCAAATCCTTTCAATGTTGACGTGGATGACCCTGGAGATAACATAGATCAAGGATATGACAATCCCATTGCTCCCATTGAACCAAGTAATGAGTGGACTGGTTGGCATGATAACATGGCTTCTGTGAACACCCCATCCTAAATTACTTAATTATTTAATCAATTGACATACCAATTAATTAATAATTAAGCAAATAGGAAAAGTTAAAAATGATAAAGCTTTAAATGACATCCTCTAGTGGGGACAATTGGAAATTAAAAATAGATAATGGAAGACAATTAAATAAACTCAAAATCAAAAAATAAAATTAGTTAATTAAAATAACTAGAATAAATCAAAGCAAAATTATAAATATAAATATAAATATATATATATATATATATATATAAGAAAACAAAATAGAAAATTAAGAAATAAGAAAAACTAAAACTAAAACTAAAAACTACTTAATAATGATAGTAATAATAATAAAAATTAGAAAAAAAAATATGATAAGGTTGCAAATATCACGAAAATGGGAAAAGTGGGCGGTAAGCAAGAAACTGCAAAGGGAAAGCTGAGGAAGGAAACACTATTGACCAAGCTGATGTAGTCTCAAAGCCTTTTGAAACATTGGCTCCGTTAGATACAGAACCTGCTGTTGTTGGAGCAGCATTGACCCCAGCCTAAAGGAAATACATCCATAAGTTTCGAGGTGAGAGGGGAACCAGGGGAGGGGAGAAAAAGCAAGCAGAAAAGAATAAAGAGAAATGGAGCTTTGAGTTGAAAAAAGTGAAGAAAAATCGAGCTGTAGAAGAGGGAAAACAAACTAAGAGGGAGGAGAAAAACTGAGTTGAAAAGAGTGAAGAAAAACTAAACCAAGAAGAGGGAAGACAAACCGAGAGAGAAAAAAAAACTAAGCTGAAAACGAAAAGTCATAGACCAAAAGAGAAGTCATAAATCGAATAGTCACGGCACCGCCTAGCCTCCTCTTTGTTAGCCTTCTAGGTTAGTTAGTCTAGACACATGTGGTTTGCATTTTACATGGCAGCGGTGTGTTTCCATTTTATCTCATGTTCGATGGTCTTACTCTCCATTTTACTCACTTCTTTCTTCACTCTATCCTTCTGCTTGTTTTATTGCCATTAAGCACGGGTTTTCCTTCCTTTTCCCCTCCTTTCCCATACCATGTGAGAGCTACCATCACCTAAAAAAAAACTCCTTTGCCTACACTCACCAAAACAGAAGCAAACAGAGGCAAGGAGGACGTTGGGAAGGTTGTCAGGTTCCTCGGTTTGCAACGTTGTATCTTTTTTTTTTTTTTTTTTTCTACTCTTAGCGTTAATCATGGTCGCTACACCTCTTTTGTTTCATCTGTCACAAAAAATGTGGCTACAGTCTCCACTTCATGCCATTGTCAAGTTGTCATTAAGGGAAGCTAAGTGGTGTTTTTTTTTTTCAGTTTGGCCACCAGCTGATGTTTTACTAAAAAAATAATTGAAGGTGAGTCAGGAAGGAAATGAGAGTGATCCCTGAACTTATATGTATATATATATATATATATATACATACATGTGGGCATATATGTATAAGAAAAGAAATGAACCAAGAGGATGGGTTTCTGATTTCCAGAAAGATTATGTGTATGCGTTACATGTTAAAAGACAAGTCATTTAAAGGCAAGGATGATGTATATATATGTATATATAAGCATATATGTATGAAGAAAGTGAACCGAAGTGAGTGTTTTTGGTTTCTTGGAAGATTCGCATGGCGTCAATTTATTTTATTTATTTAAATTTAAATTTTTTTTATTTCTATTAATTTTTATTTTTTAGTTATTCATTAATTAATTTATTTTCTTTTATAAGTGTGTATTTTATATATATATATATATATATATATATATATATATAAATGCATGTAGAAGGCTTTCCTGGATGTGGACGTTCATTGCATGCAAGGTGCAATGTATGTGGTGTGCAAAGTGCATATTGATTATTGGGCATTCATGCTTTTTTTTTTTTGGTCTTTTCTTCATTTTTTTTTCGCTTTGTTTCTTTTGTCTTTTGTTTTTTTTTTTTGTCTCTTTTGGCTTTTTGTTATTCTCTTCCTTTTTTTTTTTTTTAACTTTTTATTTTATTTTATTTTTATCATGTTCTATATATATATGTGTGTGTGTGTGTGTGTGTGTATATATATATATATGTATATATAATGAGGTGTCTTTTGCCACGCATGTGTATATTATATGCATGAAGAAAAGCGATATTGGATATTCATGGAGTGCATACAAGGATGTGGGTTGTCTTCTATTTTTTATGCATCATTTTTTTAATTTAATTTAATTTAAGTGTTTATTTTGTTCTTGTCACTATTAGTATGGTTACCATTGTTACTATCATTATTATTATTTTGTCCTAATTTTTAATGGTGTCACGTGAGAATACTAATCTCCTTAGGCACTTAGTAGAGGTCATATGGGATTCTTGAGCATCCCCATTTGGCCTTGAGAGTTAGTATATAATTGTTTTAAAAATAATAATGATGCAAAAATAAATACTTTAATTAAATATTTCCATTATTTACGAAATCATTGTGTGAGAATATTGTTCTCCTCGAGTGCTTGGGATCATGTGAGATTCTAATCTCCTTAGATCCCGAAAATTAATACATACTTGTTTTTAAAAAAATAATAATAATGTAAAAATAAATGCTTTAATTAAATATTTTCCATTATTTACAAAATTATCGTGTGAGAATATTGTTTTCCTCGAGTGCCTGGGATCAAGTGAGATTTTAATCTCCTTAGATCCTGAAAATTAGTATATATTTGTTTTAAAAATAAATACTTTAATTAAATATCTCCATTATTTACGAAATCATCGTGTGAGAATATTGTTCTCCTCGAATGCTTGGGATCATGTGAGATTTTAATCTCCTTAGAACCTGAAAATTAGTACATATTTGTTTTAAAAATAATAATAATAATGCAAAAATAAATACTTTAATTAAATATTTCTCATTATTTGTGAAATCATCATGTGAGAATATTGTTCTCCTCGAGTGCTTAGGGTCGTGTGAGATTTTAATCTCTATAAACCTTAAAAATTAGTACATACTTGTTTAAAATAATAATAACAATAATGATAATAATGCAAAAATAAATATCTTAATTAAATAATTTTTTATTTATTCTATTATTTACAAAATGATTAAGTTCGTTCTTTATAATCGTTTCATTTAAATTTCAAAATAAAGATTAAAATTCCAAAATTAAACAAAATTTAATTAAAAAGAAAAAATGAAGAGATCAAGAGAGCTAGATTAATCAGGTTGTTGTAAATTAAAACATACAAACCAAACCCAATTTCGTTTTGTTTATGAAAATCTGTTTAATTTAAACTCTCCTGTTCCCATCACAAAATTTACAAATAATCATCTAATAGACATGCCTTTGTGGTCGAACTACGTGAACTTTGATCCCTGTCATAGGTTACATAGGCCCTAAGCTCTTATCCTAGGTCAAGTCCGCCCTTTGTAAATATCTATCTGTTTGCTTCCACTATTGTCGTTTTTATCTTCTCTGTTTAACAGGCACGCATGTCAATGAAGGGTAATTGAGATAAATTTAAGGCCATACTCTATTTCAATTAACTAGTTTAAGGTAACTGTCCTCATGAATGGGTGTTGTGGGGTGCCTAACACCTTCCCACACTCAAATAGACTCCCGAACCCATCTCTGGTTTCGCAAACCATATTGCCTTTTTCTTTTTGTTTTAAATTGGTTTTCCAAAGTTTTCCGTTGAAAATTTTAATGGCGACTCTAAATAAATTGATTTTCAATATTCATTTTGGGAATCAATTTAAACACTCTTATTATTCCGCCAAAAGGTCGGTTACGATAAAAGGAGTAGGCTTGTACTGATTTGTTGTAAACAATATAAGTCCAAATATGTTTCTTCATGGCACCATGGGGACACATGATAATAGTTTACGCTTTCCTTGTTACTTGCTTTGTGCTATATGTTGTGAGAATGCATTGAATAGTCTGTTTCATGTAACTTCAACATTGTTCTATAATGGGAACACTAATCCAGCCCCATAAAAATGTGTTGCTTCATATATACATTAGTGGTTGTGATTTATATATCCATATGGATGAGTTATGAATATGCCTAAGTATGTGTTGCTTTTGGGCATCTACTATTGACTGTTCAACATGACAGTGATGTCAGTAATGCAGGGATTGAACATGGCAAAGGAAAACAGTTCAAGCACAGCCAGTGCGAAGCACATTTAGGTTGCTGATAAGGTACTAGTTAACTTTCTAGTGGAGCTTAAGAGAGAACAATGGTGGATGTAAGACTATTACTTCAGTCCAAGATACTTGCAAGCACTGGAGTCCACGATGGTTGAGCATTGCCCTGGTGTTGGAATCAAAGGGAATTCTTACGTTCAGTCCTATATAAAGACCATGAAGAGGTGTTGGCAGGTGGTTCATGACATGATCTACAGGGTGAACACCAGTGGCTTCGGCTAAGACTAGAAAAAAAATGCATAATAGCTAAAAAACTCGTTTGGGACTAAGGTAAGAATATGTTGTAAATGTTCATTACTTGTTAGCTGCCCAAACATAGGCTCGTATGGCTATGATGTCTTACTATCCCTATTAGTTGTTACTTGATTTACTACAAGAGCATTCACATGTTGTTTTCCAATGTTTTTATTAGTAGATGTTATTTTTCTCCAATACAAAACACCAATACTTTTGGTGACATAAGAATGCCTTTATGTAGTAAATGTTGTTTTGTTTATTATGGTTATTAAGCATGCATACCTGTAACGCAATTTGGGTTTAGCAAATGTATAAAGAAATCACTACTGATCTTATTGCACTAGTACTCTAACCATACAGACAACAAGAAGGCCACACAAGTTTGAAACAAACTATTCCCTTACTATGAGAAGCTAACATACGTATGGGGGAAGGATCGTGCCATAGTTGCTAGTGAGGCAACCTCTGGTTTGAGAAAAAGGTGCCGCCTCTACAGGGAGGATGATTTTATTGCCATCAAAAAGATGATCCATAACTTGGAGGCTGACCTCACCACACTTTCTGCTGGAATAGACAAGCTGGCACATGAGCACAACTTAGATGTCATGTGTTGCTTCATGTGCCTAGCCTTAGCAGGAGCAAATTTATGCATGCTCATCTCAACCTGTTAGAGAATGACAGGTTGATGGTGGCTTTTGGTTCAATCGTAAATGAAATGAAGGCAGACTGGGTGAGGGAGATAATGGAGTGATCGTTTGATAATAGCTATGGATGACATTATTAACTTGTATATTGGCATAGTAAATAGGCCATTTGGGGTTACCCAATAGAAATGGAACCTCTGTACTTTTTGTAGGTCCATAGCTGCAATTATGACTTATATGAATGTAAGAATGCTGCTCTACTATGTTAATGGACATAGTATTGATCTAGTGACATACATTTTTTAATGGGGTTAGCAATAGTATACACAAAGATGCATGCCATCCAAGTACTGCTTCGCTATCATGGTTATGCCCTGCGTGTGGCACCATTAATGTATGAAACAATGTACATATATTTGTAATTATGTGTAATGCAATATGTATCTAGTTTTATAATCTTTGTTGAGTTATGACGTGACATATATATTGTTGATGATACATGTAGATTTCCTTTCTATTGTGATTCTGATTCATACATTAGTGGCTATGAATTATATATCCTTGTATGTTTATGAAAAGTAGCTGGGATAAGAACTGTATATTTAAGACATGTGGTTTTCCCTGTCTTCCTTTAGCATTTGGTGCCCTGGCACTGGCCTTCCAGCACCTAGGTGCCATCTTTTTGGAATCAGCCGCTAGGTTATAGAGTTCTAGCACTCGGGTGTCATCTTTTTGGAATCAACGCCCAGGCACTAGATTTTTGGCGCCAGGGTGCTATTTTCCTAGAATCAATGCCCAAATGCTGGATTTATTGCATTCAAACATTATCTTTATGGCACCCAGGCTCCTTTTTTTTTGGATTGGTGGCACCCAGGTGCCATTTTTCTAGAGCCTGGGCACTGGTCATTGATGTTACTTTAGTTAAGGATTTTGATGCCAACTATATGATTACTTAACCAACTAGATTCTTTAGTTTGACCATGGATTTTTTTGGAAGATGAATTTATAAGGTGCTAGTCTTTTGCACGAGACATGTTTTTTTTTCCTTTTTATGTATGAGTTGTTTTCAACGACTCTGTAGTTGAAGTTATATTGAAGTTTACATAATCCTAATCACATTTATAATTATACTCATAGATATACATACAATCTAAACAAAAATTTACAAATTTGAGCTTTTCTATTTATCCAGAAGGCATTAGCCAATTATATACATACATGCTAGAACATGAATAATTTAGGACTACGTAAACTCGAGACTGATGGCACACCATAAGATAGTCATTAATTACTACATTTCACAATATTGATCAATTATAATAATGCAAAGTCAAGAGGCCATTACACAACCAAAGGTCAAGAGGCCTTTACACATTTCATGACAGCCAATAATACAAGGTGAAGTATACAAAAGTCTTACAATCGTGATGAGCAAAACACAAAAAGGTGGCAAAACATGTTTTACTAGAAACAAACATAAATGAACAGATAAAACATTTGCCTAGCCTTTGCCTGCACCAGTCCCAAGTGTTTACAAATGGAGATCCATAACATCAGTCTCTAAACATGAGCTCCAGCCTTGTATAATATGGGAATTGTTTAAATTTCAGGTACTTCATTTCCCTGTTCGCCTACAAAAAAAAGGTGCAAGCAACAACATGAATATGATGTTATTTACTAAAAACAAATGGCTAACACACAACAACAATGTGCACCAATAAACATAATTATATTACCTCTCAAATCTTATTAGTTGCTTCTAATCCATGTGTTTCATTGTTCCATTTAAATTCTAGGGTACTCACAGCATGTAAAATGTACATCAAGTCCTTCTTCATTCTCTTAACTCTATTTTTTACATCTTCCTCACTCCTCTGAGTTAGCATCAACTGCATTATATTTGCAAAAGCACAAGGTCTACCACTACAACCTTTGATGATCCATCCTTTATTAAATACTTCTTCCAAAGCATTTATCAGGGCATTATCCTCATTTGTAGTCCATGTAGCTAGCTTTGTATTCATGGCTCTTTGCAAGATCATTGTATCCAATAATTAATGACATGCACCTGGCTATCACACATTGTAAAAAGCAAACAAGATTTTATTATACTTGATATTTTAAATTCCATGCCAACATTTACTAAAGTTACACACATATTTCACATTAGTAAGACCAACACCACATATGGGAGTTTGTGTCCAGCAACAGCCATATACAATTCAAGATGGAATGTGGAAACAGTAGTCACCATAATTATAATGCAACCTGCACAATTATAGTCTACCAAGCATACATGAGTTTAATCTGACCGTAAACCAAGTTAGTTACAATCACAAAATTGTTGGACTTTAATCTCCAACCACCCACAAGTTGCACATATAATATATAATACGTAGAACATAGATACTACACATGCTAGTACTAACTGACGTAGATTAATTCCCCTTAACTAATAGAACCACTACACACAACATTACAATGGTTAAAGCTCCCTTAATCCTAGGAATCCTATGCTTTAGATCCATCTTTTTTGTGCTCTCCTCTTGCGAATCTTCAATCCTATCACAAACAACAGGTTCTTCCAAAAGGGTACCAATAATGGGATCCGTTAGCCATTAAACGTATTTACACCTATTGTCCTCGCATTTAGCATATAAGCAATTCAAATTCTTGTCTGATTTCAAAATCTTAATTACAGCAATAATTTTATTTAGCATTTTCTTCTTACCAAAAATTAAGGGATATTTGGTATCTTGATAGTGGTTGTTCAAACCACATGACAAGCAACAAAAATTGCTTTGCAAATCTTGAAAATATAAAATCCTAAGTTACACTTGGTGATGGAAAAATAAAAGTAGTTAAAGGCAAAGGCATTATTCCTGTGAAAACAAAAGATGGCTAACAAAAATATATTCATGATGTTTTTTATGTTTTGGGCCTTACACAAAATTTATTAAGTGTTGGCCAATTGATATAGAAGGGCTACAAGCTGATTTTTTATGATGATAAATGTATCATATTTGATAAAAACAAAGGGCAGCTTATAACTACTATTAAAATGGCCCCTAACAAAATATTTTCTTTGACTATGCCATGAAGTACAAAAACATTGATGATTCGACACTATGGCATAGGAGACATAGTCATCTAAATTCCAATAGTCTTGAATTGCTAAATAGAAAAGAAATTGTGCTTGGGCTTCCTTCTATGCATTTTGAAAAGAAAATTTGTGAATGATGCATTTTTTAAAAATGCATAGATTGTCATTCCCAAAATCATCTTATAAAGTTAAAGCCCCACTGGAGTTAGCGCATGCAAATATTTAGGGACCGTTAAGAACTCCTACTCCTAGAGATAATAGATATTTTCTCCTTTGTTGATGGTTATACTTGCTTGATTTGGGTTTACTTTATTGAGTAGAAATTAGATACATTCTCCTATTTCACTCAGTTTAAAGCACTTACAGAAAAGCAAAGTGATCACTTTTTGAAAATCTTGAGAATAGATCGTGGGGGGAGAATTTACTGATTAAAGATTTGTTAAGTATTGCAAAAAGCATGTCATCAAGAAAGAGGCCACAGTGCGGCACACACCACAACAAAATGGAGTTGTAAAAATAAAAAAATAGAACCATTGTCGGTATGGCTCATGCAATGTTGCAAGGAAAAGATCTGCCAAAATACTTGTAGGCTGAAGTAGTCAACATAGTAATTTATATGCTCAACCAATCCCCTACATAAGTTATTCCAAATAAAATGCCATATGAAGCCTGATTCAAGCGAAAACTGAAAGTTGATCTTTTTAGAGTTTTCAGTTGCATTGCTTATGCTCACACTCCAAAAGGAAGCTGAGACAAGCTAGATGAGAAAGGAGAAAAGTGTATCTTCATTGGCTACAACAAGGAATCCAAGGGTTATCGTCTATACAATCTTGATATGAGACATTTAATCATTTCAAGGGATATGATCTTTGATAAAGAAGTTAGCTGGAAATGGAGTAATAAAGATCCAAATAGAACTCAACATTTTGAAGTAGAAGAGAATGTTAGAGATGAATCAGACCCAAGCAAAACTCTACCTCTAAGACTGAATAACTAGTCACCTGATTCATTAACTTTAAGAAAGATACGATCATTGCAAGATATTTATCAAACTTATAATGTTGCATTTTTTTTCTTGTGAGCCACAAAAATTTAAAGAAGCAGCAAAACAAGTAGAATGGAGAAGAGCCATGGATGAAGAAATAAAGATGATCAAGAAAAATCAAACATGAGAGACTATGCAAAAGCCCAATGAAAAAGACATCATTGGGTAAAAATAGGCTTACAAAATCAAGTATAATGAAGATGAATCCAATCAGAACTATAAGGCACGACTAGTGGCAAAAGGATATTCCTAATAACCAGGTATTGACTTCAACGAGACCTTTGCTCCTGTGGTTCATATGGAGATAATAAGAATGGTTCTTGCTTTAGCCGCCTAACTGAAGTTGTAGGTGTATTAATTAGATGTAAAGTCAGCATTTCTCAATGGAGAACTTGAAGAAGAAGTGTACATGGAGAAACCTCAGGGATACATTGTTCAAGGTAAAGAAGGCAGAGTTTATCATTTGAAGAAACCACTGTACAACTTGAAGCAAGCACCATATGCATGGAATAGCAAAATTGATTAGTATCTTATCAATCACATATTTTAAAAAAGCCCAAGTGAGCCATCATTGTATGTGAAGATATAAGAAAATCATTTTCTCATCCTGTGTCTATACATGGATGATTTAATTTACACGAGAAATGACAAGAGGATGATTGAGGAGTTCATGTAGGTCATGATGAAGGAATAGGAAATGACGAAATGACCAATCTTGGTTTTATAAAATATTATCATGGAATGCAAGTCAAACAAAAGGCTAGACAAATATTATTTCTCAAGCAAAATATGTAGATGACTTATTAAAGAAATTCAAGATGGAAGACTACAAGCCATCATCCACTCCAATAGGTACAAATGAGAAATTATTAGAGGAGGATGGAAAAGAAAAAGTGGACAAGACAACTTATCGAAGTCTTATTGGATCATCAATCTATCTCACAAATACTAGAACAAAAATAGTGCATGCGGCCAGCATCATTTCAAGATTTATGAGTGAGCCCAAAAAATCCCACTTCACAGCTGCAAAACAAATTTTAAGATATGTCAAGGGCATGAAGAATTTCGATATAATGTATAAAGTAGAAGAACATTGTAATTTGGTTGGCTATACAGATAGCGACTGGGCAGTTAGCATTAATGATTGAAAGAGCACAACTAGATACATTTTTCTTCTTGGTTCCAAGGCAATATCATAGATATCAAATAAGCAAAAGACGTTCATACTTTCATCAGCAGAAGCTGAATATATGGCAGCAACAAGTGTCACATGTGAAGCAATTTAGCTCAATAGAATCATGAAGAATTGACATCAAGATGTCAATGGATCAACAAGAATCTAATGTAATAATATGTCCACTATCACAATGACAAAGAATCTTATTTTTCACAACTTCAACAAACATATAAAGATTCGACATCACTTCATTCGAGAGTTTGTGGAACAAGGAAAAATCAAATTAAAAATTTGCAATACTGAAGATCAACTTGCAGATGTTTTTACAAAGTCAATCACTGTGGAGAAATTCATATTCCCTATAGATTTTATCAACTTAGAGATGGAAGAAGATAAGGACATCCCAATGATTCTAGCTAGGTCGTTCCTAGCAACAGGTGGAACATTAATTGAAGTACAAAAGGGTGAGTTGACAATGAGGGTGCAAGACCAAAAGGTAACATTCAACATACTAAAAGCTATAAAAAAACTCGAGTGATGAACTTAAATGTATGTCCATGTAAACAATAGAATGCAATATAGAATCCTCAGTACAGGATGTGCTAACTTTGAATGCTTTAGAAACTGCTTTAATCTTGTTAGATGAGAGAGAGGATGAATAGTTCTTGGAGTTTCTAAACAGGCTAGAATTTAGTCCTAAGTTTAGGAAGGTAAATCCTCAAAGGGAACCCTTAGACTTATCTGAGCCTACTGTAAAGAGAATGAAACCATCAGTAGAAGAGCCTCTAAAATTGGAGTTGAAACAACTTCCCTTAGGTATACATTCTTAGGATACTCATATACTTTACCTATAATTGTTTCTATATCATTAACATCTGTTCAGGAAGAAAAACTACTGAGAGTGCTACAAGAGCACAAAATGGCTATTGGATGGACCATTGTAGATATCAAAGGAATAAGTCCATCCCTTTGCACACATAAGATCCTAATGGAGGAAAGAAGTGTGCCCAATATCGAACAATAGCGACAACTTAACCCCATCATAAAAGAGGTAGTGAAAGAAGAGGTAATCAAGTGGTTTGATGCTAGAATTGTCTACCCATTTCTGATAGTTCATGGGTAAGCTCAATATAGCGTGTTCCTAAAAAGGGAGGAATCACTGTTGTGACTAATGAGAAAAATGAGTTAATCCCTACACACACTGTCACTGGTTGGTGCATATGCATAGACTACCAGAAACTAAATAAGGCCACAAAAAAAGATCACTTCCCTCTACCATTTATTGAACAAATGATGTATAGACTTATAGGAAAGTAGTTCTATTGCTTTCTAGATAGATACTCTGAATACAATTAGATAGCAATTGTCCCTTAAGACTAAGAGAAAACTACTTTTACATGTCCCTATGGCACATTTACATTTCAACGGATGCTATTCAAACAATGTAATGCTCCAGCCACATTTCAAAGGTGCATGATGTCCATTTTTTCTTATATAATTGAAAATGGGCTAGAGGTGTTCATAGATGATTTCTTTGTCTTTGAGGATTCATAAGATGAATGTTTGGAAGTTCTATCCAAAGTCCTAAAAAGCTGCAAGGAAACAAACTTGGTTTTAAATTGGGAAAAATGCCATTTCTTGGTAGAAGAAGGTATAGTATTGGGTCATAAGGTTTCCAATAAGAGACTTGAGGTTGATAAAGCCAAGCTTGAAACCATTGAGAAATTGCCACCTCACATCTCAGTGAAAAGGGTGTGTAGTTTCCTTGGGCATGTTGGCTTCTATAGAAGATATATAAAATAATTTTCAAAAATTTCAAAACCTCTAAGTACCTTGTCGAAAAAAGATAAACCTTTTTGTTTAATGATCAGTGTTTGAATGCCTTTAATGAACTGAAGCATAGGCTAGTTACTGCACCAATCATCACCATGCCTAATTGGTCCTTACCATTTGAAATAAAGTGTAATGCCAGCAGAACTTTACATGATGCTTAACTAAATTCCACAACCATTGAAAAGGAGCTGCTAGCAGTAGTGTTCACATTTGATAAGTTTCGATCTTATTTAATCAAAACCAAGGTGATTGTATATACGAACCATGCTACAATTAAATTTCTGATCAATAAAAGGGATGCTAAACTTAGACTGATTTGATGGGTTTTGTTACTGCAAGAATTCGATTTAAAAATACGTGACAAAAAGGACTGTCAAAATCAAATAGCTGATAATTTGTCAATGATTGAAAATAATAGTAACAAGCCCACTGAAGTCCCTATTAATGAGAGATTCCCTGATTAGCAACTACTGATTGCCAACATTCCTAATACTCATGGTATGTTACTATTGTGAATTTCCTAGCAGCTAACATCCTACTTGCATATATGAATTCGAAGCAAAAGAACTACATCTGGTATGAACCATACTTGTTCAAGCAATGTGGGGACTAGATTATGAGAAGGTGTATTCTTGAAGAAGAGAGTCAAAGCATCCTACATCACTACCATGCAATCGATTATGCTAGCCATTACAAAGGACAGAAAACTACCCTTAAGGTTCTACAGGCCAGAATTTTCTAGTCCACACTCTTTAAGGATACCCTGGAGTTTGCCAAGAATTGCAACAAATGTCAAAGAATAAGAAACCTTTTTAGGAAGCAAGAAATGTTGTTAAACTCCATATTGGAAGTAGAACTCTTTGATATATGGGGAATTAACTTCATGGGCCCCTTCATAAACTCCTTTGGTATATTGCTTACTATGGATTATGTTTCTAAATAGGTTGAAGTTGTTTCTTGCATCACTAATGATACCAAGGTTGTACTAAGATTCTTGTAAAAGTAAATATTTACACAATTCAACATACCTAGGGCAATCATAAGTGATGGAGGGAAACATATTTATAACCAACAATTTGAAATCCTCATAAAGAAATATGAAGTGCATCACAAGGTAACTCTAGCCTACCACCCCTAAATGAATGGACAAGTAGAAGTATTGAATAGAGAAATTAAAACCATTTTAAAGAAAATAGTTTATCCATCTTGTAAGGATTGGGTAGTGAAGCTAGATGATGCTTTATAGGCCTATCGCACAGCATACAAGACACCTTTAGGCATGTCCCCATATTAATTGGTATTTGGCAAGGCAGATCATCTGCCATTAGAATTGGAACACAAGGCATACTGGGCCATCATGAAACTGAACTTTGACCTAAATGCATGCGGGGAAAATAGGCTATTACAACTTAATGAACTCACTAAATTTAGAATGAGTGCATATGAGAATAACAAAATTTATAAGGAAAAAGTGAAACATTGGCACGACAGTAAGATTCAGTGGAGGAATTTTAAAGTTGGGCAAAGAGTATTATTGTTTAATTCCAGTTGAAGCTTTTTCATAGGAAATTAAAGTCAAGATGGTCAGGATCGTTCACTATTGTGGCAATGAATTTGTATGGTTTAGTGGAACTCCTTGGCGAAAACACTCACCAAACATTCAAGGTGAATGGGTAAAGACTAAAGCCATATTAAGGTGAAATAGTTCTAAGGAACTAAGGCACACTCCCACTTACTCAGCTGTAAATGAAATTGGTAGTCCAATTGATGACTATAACTGAAACGTTTCTTAGAAGGCAGCCCAAGCATTTTTCTTTAGGATTGCTTATTTATCTTCTAGAGTCCAACCCAGTTCTGTTTTATTTCTGATACAAGTAAGCAGGAAAAAGGAGTAACATGAGGATTCAGTGCCCAGGCGTGGATAAATTGGCATTAGGGTGCCATTTCCAGAGAGTTGGTGCCTTGGTGAAGAAAATATAGCACCCGGGCACCCCATTTTCCAAAAATCACGAACAAGAGGTAAAAAGTGCAGTGCCCAAGTATGGACAAATTAGCACTAGGGCACCAATTCCAAAGAGTTAGCACTCTGGCGATGGAAAAATGGCACCAAGGTGACTAAAAATTTTTTTTGGCAAAGAGTGCCCTGGCCTTGTGAAATAGTGCCCAGGCGTGAAAAAGTTTGTGCCAGGGTGCCAATTATTTATCTTAACTGTAGAAACTTAATGGTCGGGTGCCAATTACTTAACACCTGGGTGCCACATTGAGAACTGCAATTTCTTTCTTTAAATCATGACTCTTTCCCTTAAAACACATATACTCTTACTTTCCCACTCCCTCAGAGCACTGCGTCGAGCATTTCCCCCTCCCCTACACTTACATTTTATGTTAATTTACCTCAATTTGGGCGAAATCTCCAGGTATGTACCCTAACTCTTTTCTCTCAGATAACATATGTTCTCGTCGATCAAATAAGTCGATTTCTTATAGAAAATCAATGATTTCATCAAAGATTTTGGGGAAAATTTTTTTAGATTCAAGAACCTTAGGTCTGAAGAAAATATTCTAAACTGATTTGGACATTTGTGTTAGATATTCTCACCTAGAATCAAGATTATAAACATCATTACATGATTTAATTAGTCAATTCTAATCAAGGTAGTTGAATATGCTTCATATGGGATCCTCTGAGTGAATACCTAGCAGGGATATGGCTCTTGGGGTTTGAGCACATTTGATTGCCTTGTTAGATAGTTTCAAGATGCTAAACATCATTACTTGATCTTAGTGATTGAATATGCTTCATAGGGGAACCCTATGATTGAATATCTACAGGGAACATTACTTCAAGGGTTTTAGAATTACTAACTTTAATCTCATTTCATTGCAACCAACATGGCATAGAAAAAGAAGTAACAAGGAGAATTCAGCTAACCTATAAATGATTCTCGCTTTTCCTTTTGTAATGCCATGCACCGGTTCCAAAGCATCATTATGAATAAGAAGTCGGTTAAATAAGGAGGAATCTGGGTGGATGGTGACATTGACACACCCGTTAGGGATGAGATATGATGACAGGGCTGGGAACAATTCTGCAAACAACCAACCGGAGCAATCCTCCTAATAGTGCAAGAGTTTTATGCTAACTTGCCTGACCGCACTCACTTTGATGTGCTTGTTAGGGGAAAGAAGTTGCCAGTTAGGGGAGATGAGATCAACAAACTTTTTAGCCTCCCTAACATTGATAATAATAGGTACTCCTAGCTTTCGCAAGAAAGGATAGACTTAGAAGAGCTGGGGCAACACCTATACAATGGGACCCTTAATGGGTGATAAAGAGGGAGAAGCACATATAATTAAGTGTCAGTCACCTGACCCCAAAGAACTAGCTTTGGTTCAAATTCATCACATCTAGGATCTCCCCCACCCAGCACATTAGTGAGATCATAATAAATCGATCCATCCTTCTATATGTCATAGTCACCAGCAAATCATTTGATATAAGGGCTTATATCTTCCAAGGAATGCTGTAGGTGTCAACTAATGTCAAGGATAGTCTATGGTATCCCTCTATCATCACTAAAATGTGCAAGTGAGCATGCATCAAATGGGAGTAAAGAGAAGAGGTACTGATGCCTCATACAAAGTTGAATGTGTTTGGCCTTTAGAATAGGAGACACCAGCATAAGGGGCGGCCTGTTACCCTGAGACCCCACTTTACCATAGCCCTTAACTTATCATGACTCACCATGGGCAAGAGGATGGCCAAACATGAGCACTTCAACTAGTATCAGCTTCAGTGCAATCTAGCCACAGGTGTGTTCCTCTGAGCTATAGCTGCCTTTCAAGGCATACCACCTGATATGATGCCTGCATGGCCTATGCCACCCCTTGAGTTCCAGCATCCGATGGGGTAGTCCTCGAGCAACTACGCCAGAATGAATGTGGAGGAGGAGAATTATGGTGAGGAGGATTCAAAGGAGACAGATGACGATGATGAGCTAGACCTCTAAATAGTTAAGGAAGTAGTAGTAGTTTTTATTTTGTCTTAGTTTTATTTTATAAAATACTTGTTAGAATTATGATAACTTGGCAGTAAGGGCACTGCATTGATTAGGCCTAGGGGATCTATAAACAAAACTTAAATGATTATGAAACAGTTGCATTGATAGTTGGTAAAATCAGTAGTTTAATCTATTTTTATGAGAATAGCATGCAATATCTAATAATTTTGAACTCACTATTAAAGTATAACAAAAAAAAAAAAAAGGAGATTGAATGCATATGGGCCAATTATCTATCATTACTCTTGTTATAAAGAACATAAGTATTAGGAATAACTCGTAATCATGTGCATGGTATAGAGCCTATTTACTTTAAAGATAATTCTAAACAATCGAATGCATGCATTTTTTATTTGTCACCTTAAATAGCATTCTAGAACTTAATTCATCATCACTTGAGGCATAATTTTAACACATTGTCAGGAATAGAATTTAGGCATTCTTAGATTGATTGAGCTATTTATTTAGCCAACCAGAAATTCTCTCTCCTTAGATTCCCTTTTTGAGCCTTAACTGAATAATGTTTCTTTCTTCACAACTATCTGCCCATTCATACCAATTGCCCTCTAACTACACCTCCTATATCTTAAAGACATAGTAGGGTTAGATAGTGATGGGTTAATGCCATAGCAAGCTTTATAAGAATGGAAGAATAATAAAAACAGCTAAAGAATGCTATACATGAATATTACAAAACAAGGATACACCTAAATATTCAAGAAAAAAAAAAAAAGAGAATGTTTTCGTCATTGTCAATAAAATGTCTGCTAGGATATGGAATAAGCCTAGAAAATTCCTCCCAACCTACCCTTACCTAAGCTAGGCATTACAAGCTCATAAAGACCTAATGATTCCTGATTATGTGTTTCTATATGGCAATGCGAAGAGTGGAGTGAAAGTTAAGCCTATAGAGTAAAGTTTCAAAAGAGGATAAAATATTAATGTATGTTTTTAAAAGGAATGAAAAATCTAGAAGTGAAAAGAATTTGTAGATTGCATTCTATCTAAGAATTTAATATGTACTTTGACCTTGTGAACAAGATTAGTGCAGTTTAAACAGCTTATAGACAATCAAACCAACTCTCATTAGTTGTACAAAGATAGTAATGAGAAACATTATTTGAGATTGTTTACTTAAGGACTAGCAAACCTTCAAGTCTGGGGGTGTGTTAACTCTCCAAGGCAAAGCCTTAAAGAAACTTTGATTGAACAAATTTCACAATTTTTTAGAAAAACAATCCAAGATTTCATATTTAACTCGAAATTTTTTCCACTAACATTGATTTCAGAAAGAATTAAAGGATATTTCAAGAAAAAGGACCAAAATGAAAGGAGAAGTGCAGAAAGCCAATGCCCAAGCGCCACAATGCCAACACCTAGGCACCACAAGAATAGCACCCTGACGTGAATTGCATAGAGTTGGCGCCCAAGTGCCAAGTGTTGTAGAAGAAGGAAGCATGTTTGGAGAAACAGTGCCTAGGTGCCAATCATGTCCAAGAGATGGCGTCCAAGCACTAGTATCTCAATGCCCAAGCACCAAAACCAGAGACTTAAAGCCCTAGCGTCAGATTTGCCTTGCCCAGGCGCACTGCCAGAAACTCTAATTTACTCTTATAATTGGGAGCTTCATATCGGCCCATGCTACACTATAAGGTCTCTAAAGCCTATATATAAAGGGTCCTGAAGGTAAGCAGCAGATACCAAGCAAGGAGAAGTGCCTTGAAACACTTGAGGAGATAATTAAAAGTTGAAAGTAGCTGAAGGAAGGGTTAGTTTTAGAGTGAGGGCTCTTTATAGAGTTTTTCCCCTTCTAAACATCTCCCTCTTCTTTAGCTTCATGTTATATTTATGCTCTTCCTTGTTATTTAATTTTGTATTCATGCCTATGAGAGGCTAAGTAGTTGTGCAGGATTTTGACTGAAGCCCTTACTAGGGATGCTTTTCTATTGATTGTTATTACAGTTTTTCATGGAATGAATGATTGTTTATATTCATCTTGCAGTTGTTATTTTCTAAGTCTGATTATCTTAGGAAAGAAGATAGAATTTATATCAACCTGACAAGGTTACTTAAATATCTAAATTGGATGCATATAATCACTGTTTGCATAAATGCAATTCACAGTTAAGACGAAAGTACTTAATTGTCTGTGAAAATCATAGTTGGGTCTTAGATTTATAAGGTTCTTATCCCAGCTGGTTTCTATAGACATATAGGAAACTAGGGGGAAGGAACTCAGCTTGTATGTATTTGAAAGAAGCATATAAGAAGGGAAGAATCCCAGGTTAGCAATTGATTCTTCAGTTAGAACAAAGTAATAATTATAACAGAAAACATCCCTGCATGTGTTGAAAGTTCAAAATCCTAGGTTGTTAAAATTCAGCATTAACTAACCTTTAAAATTGTCTTGCATTTACTTAACCAAATCTTGATTACATAACTTACAACTTCTATTAGTAAACATTGAACCCAAGTCTTTGAGGGATCGATACTTATTTCATCATTGTATCACTTGTTAACTATGTATACCTACATGAGATATTGCACCTTGATTGCAATTTGAATCAATAGTGAACAATGATTGCATGGCCTTGGATAAGGATGCCATTTTAGTCGTAGACATGATAAATCCTAGATACCAACAGAGTTATGACATAGTCCCCTTGCCATTAAGCTACACACTAGTCGACCCTCCTTTGGATCATGATTATTATGACCCCTTTCTTGTCCACATTGATGACATTGATGACATACTGTAACCCAAAGAAGCATATTACTCTATCAATGTGCTTTGACTTCACTGACAAAATATATTGTTCATTTGTTCTCAAAAGATTTTTTTTAACCCAATGTTTATGTCCTCACCTCTGGCATTTCCAGCTTAAGAAAAATAGAGGCTTTACTGTCTACCTTACAGTGCTAGTGGCAGGGTAGTTGGGACTAGTACCTATCAGCACAAGACATGGACACCCTCTACACTATGGGACTAACTGTAAGACTACACCCCACAAACAGCATGGAATGGCATCCTTTTTACAGTTCCCATCTTCCAGTCTCTATTTTCTACTAGAAAGAATCATGCTTCACATTCATCCTTGGAACATTAAGCTCATTGCTTGGCACCCTTTTAGCTCTTCTTTCTGTCTTCACCTCTACAAATCTAGTATATATGATAGCATTCATAATGAGAAGAAAAGTTGGCTTTCAAACTTTAACAATCAATTGGGACTTGGACCATATGCTATTGATGGCAAAACATAACAATCACGGAATATATCGATGGCCACCCAACCTTCAAATGATCAAAACAAATTGAATAAGAAAAGGAAAAGCACATATGAAAATAATAATATGAAATATGGTAAATATTTCACAAGGAAAAAAAATAAGTGTCTTACTCATATAGAAGCAAATGCTTTGACCTACAGGGATACAACATGCTGTAGTATGCCACTCTTGGATAACTCATGAGCTCATTTAAAGCTTCCCCAAACATCATGAGTTCCATTAGTTTGAACAGTTGTGGCTTTAACACGACAATTAATAGTGTTAAAAAATTACTTTATAAATACTGTCCTAGTTTTTTTTTTTTGGTCAGAAACCATGTTGCTTGTATTTGTTAATAGCAATAGAACAACTACTTTTGGATACGATCCTGTGTTAGGTTCTTATCCTATTAGATGAAGTGAGAGTACTTTGTTAGCTTGCAACTTAGCTTTCTCTTATGATATCATTGATTATAACTCACATTGGATACATGTTTCAACATCCACTTAATGGCAAAAATGACTTACTCATCTTCATCTATGGACACCCCAAGACACATCTCAGATATGCTTTTTGGTCATGGATAAAGCAAACAACGTCTTATATTAATGTCCCCTGGATCCTTTTGAGAGACTTTAAATAGAGTCATATGGCCTTTGATAAACTCAATGGTTGCCCTAACATGTCAGGTGCTTCAAAATTTTAGAATTTAATTTCTGATTGCCAGCTTATCGACCTAGCCCCCTATGGCCAATGGCATTTATGGACGAATAATAGAAAGGGAACATACCTAGTCTAGGCAAGGCTTAACAAGGCACTATGCAACATTCAGTGGATAGAAGAATATCTAAATGCCATCATCACAATTCTACTTGTGTTAGGTCCGATCACTCTCCACTTCACCTCATCTTCAATGTAGCACGAACAAAGAAAATGACAGTTCAGAGGTTTAGAAACTTCTAGACCTTTCACTTACAGGCAGAATTTATTATTTAGGAACAAAAATCAAGAATTTGGTGCATGAGCTGTAGCATTTGCAAAGCAACATTCAAGACTCAGGCCTTGCCATTAATGAATCACAAATCCATCATGAACTTGAATTTTTGTACGACTGCAAAAAAAAATCCTTTAGGCTCAACAAGCAAAACAATCTTGGCTGTTGCAAGGGGATCATAACACCAAATAATTCCACTATATTGTCACAACTAAGAGGAATAACAGATGAATAACTAGAATAAAAAAATTGAATAGGGATTGGATTGAGGATCAAAGACAAATTGAAAAGCTTATTTGGGAACATTATTTTATCACTTTATAACAAATAAAGGCCTTAAGATGGTGACCTAAGTCATGTCTTAGAACACCTTGACAAGTATTAGATCCCTATACTCAGGGAAAAGCACTGTAAGACTTTACAAATGCACATCCCCCCTAAAAGGTTAGAGAGGCAGTCTTCAATATAAACCCAGACAACACCCTAGGTCCAAGTGGCATGAATGCCAAATTCTACCAGCATTATTGGCAAATCATTAGTCCACAGATCTTTAACATGATATCAACAATTTTCATAGATCTTTAACGTGATATAAACATTTTTCAATAAAGGGTTTCTCCTTTGCAGCTTCAACAAATCCCTCATCACCCTTATCCTTGTGGCATAAAGCCAACAAGGTGTAAATGACTTTTAACCCATTAGCCTTTGCAATGTAGTCTACATGATTGCATACAACACGATAAGTAATAAACTCAAAAGTTTTCTTAGGGACTATATAGCCCTGCATTATAGTGCCTATCTAAAAGGAAGACTGATCACTGATGTGAACACCCCATCCTTAATTGACAATTAATTGATACACCAATTAATTAATTAAGAAAATAGGAAAATGAAAAATGAAAAAACTTCAAATGACATTTCTAATTGGGGGACAATTTGGAATTAAAAATAAATAATGGGAGACAATTCAATAAACTCAAAACAAAAAATAGAATTAAATAATTAAAATAATTATAATAAGTAAAAGCAAAAGATAAAAAATAAAAAATGTATATGACAAAACAAAAATAGAAAATTAAAAAAAAAAAAAGGTAAAGTGATAAGGCTGCCAAACAACATCTTTCACGTGAAACAGCTGCAGGAAAAAGCTAAAAGAAAGAAAAAGCAGACAGCGAAAAAGGAACTGGTTTAAGGGGAGAGGTCTTTTTGCTTGGTTTTGGCATGCACATCTCCTCAGATTTCTTGGCTCAGACTCCCTGGACAGCATTTTCTTCGAGCTTTGTTCTTGGGTTGTCGGGGGGAAGCAGGGGGGCAAGGAGCTGACCTTTTTTTTGTCTAGAGAGCTCTCTCTCTCAGAAGGGGGTTTTTTTTGGAACGGTTAGTCGTTTCCTCTCTGGGGTGGAGGTTTTTAAGAAGCATCCAAAAACCCAGATTGAGGAGCTCCCATAGCATTCAAAGCTGCTTCTAATACACATAACAGTATATAGAGAATAGAGCTGCTTGTTCTATTGGCCCTAAAATGGAAGATGCACCCAATAACCCCCCTTTCTTTTCTAGATCACGTCATAGGGAGGCTTGGATTGAAAACCCATCTTCACTGAGAATTCCTCAGGTGCTGTGGATATCTCCTACTCTCAGTTCTTTCAGATTCTAGATTTATAGGTCATCTTTCTTCAGATTTGGCTACTACAACAATGTTGTATGTGGTAAGGCAGATTGAGCAGAGTGAAAGAGTGGAATATAAAAATCAGCTTATGCAAGTTCTGAAAATGAACAAGGAGAAAGTATATGAGTGTTATGATGCAATACTGGAGGTCTCAAAGGCCAATAATTACTATAATAGCTGGTATAAAAAGTCTAAGAAGTGAAAGTGTGAGGAAATCAATCTTGGCAGCCCAAGTGGCGTGATCGATGCAGTTTTTTGGGTCTGATGGTTCCAACGACTCATGGGCAGTAGGGTCATCATTATGTTCATCCTCAGAGCCTCTATTCAAGAAGGCCAGACCCCAAGAACAACAGTAACAGCAACAACAAATGACCTTGTCGTTGCTCAATCGGGTCATTATCAGAATCGTTGGCACCTCTCCTTAAAAATCTTCACACATTCTGTCCTTGAAAAATAAAAGTAGCAGAAAAAGCCAAAAGGATGTTTTATTTACTTTGGTAATACTCATTACTGCCTTGATGCAAGCAAGAGTTCCTTCTTTCCATGTCTTCATTTCCAACGATGCCCCAAGGATTGGTTTACGAAGGAGAAAGAAGAAAGAAGCCGAGAACCTGAAGCAAAAGGAGGAGGATGGCAGAGCGATACAAAGAAGGAAGAAGTTGAAATGAACCTCTATTTTAGGGAGTCAAGAACAGAGGCGAAGGAATGGAGGAAAAGGGGGCTAGTCATGGCTGTGGGTGGCAGCAACACGATAGTTTATAAAAAACAAAAGCAGAAGGATATGCAGTAGAAGAAGAAGAAGAAGATGCAGTAATGGTGAATCTGGGTTCACATGGTAGGAGCTGGAACATTAGATTTACCCTTGACACCTATTAAAGAGAAAGCCAGCAGAGATGTCAGCTTGGGGTGGTTTTACTACAAAAAAGAAGCTTGAAGGGAGAGCTGGAGGGGTGAAGAATGAAGCTTTTCTTAGCAAACTAGATATAGTAAAAAGGTCTCATCGCATCTAGCCTCATCCTTCACTTTCACTTCTTTTGCATCTTCTTTTCTCTCTCTCTCTATAAAAAATGAGTCATCTATGGACTCTACATGACCAAGGTATAACCCAGAAAATCCTTACCCTTCTTCTTCACTTCTCTCTTCCCCTCATAGCCTCAGCACCAACTGTAGCAACAACAGCAATGTAGTTCAACCTACGAAACCCATTACTAGATCTGAATCCAACCCTGTCATAGCCTAAGAAACCCTCACCTCTATTGACTTCACTCCCAATGGATGCAACTAGCGTCCCCTTTGGAGGATTGCTTCTACCCACTTGTTTTCACCTAGGCACATCATAGCACATGAAATAAGACGTCAGCTAGAATCCACTATCATACTGCGCAACATAGCAACCAAACAAAAACTCCATGGGACGGTATCCCTATGAAGGCACCTGCAAGCTGCCTCCCTTAACAATATCATGGGTAGTGTCTTTAGAAAAAGGTGCGGTCCAACACTTTGAAATGAAGAACTCGAAGAGCTTAAGGACATGGTTCGAAAGGGTTTCGAGCTTTTAGGCACTTTCAACTCATCCGATTATCTCCCAGGGCGTAGTAATCTCTATGACCTGGATCATATAAATGAATGTTGCTCAAAGCTGGTACCACGGGTTAGAAAATTTGTTCGAGCCATCATAAAGGAACATCAAACTGCCAAGTCTAGAAAATTCTCATATAGTGATGATTTCGTTAACATTTGCTTTCTTTGGATGGAGACTAATAGAATTGAGGAGCACTAAGATGAACACATCGAGAAGCAAACTGAGAAGAATGGAGATCGAGCAGATGGCAAACCACGGAGGAAGAGAAAGAGTGTACGCGGTACCATCGAAGAGAGAGAGAGAGAGAAGTAGAGAGAGAAAGGAGAAGGGGAGGACCACCGAAGAGGGAGTCATCGATGGTGATAAGCTGCTTCAAGTAAGGGATGGCGTCATGCATGCATCATAGCACTATTCCTACATTGGCACCTAATTCACGTTGCAGATGCATGTCATATAATTTTTTTTTTTGGGTTGTTATTGTTTCTTTTTTCTATTACTATTATAATTATCATTTTTTATTTCTTTGGTATTATAAGTAAAGTTTTAAAGAAGGCATCATATAGGAACATTATTCTCCTCGAGTGCTTGGGGTCATGTGAGATTTTAATCTCCTTAGACTCCAAAAATTAGTATATACTTGCTTAAAAAATAATAACCATAATACCGATGCAAGAATAAAAATTTTAATTAAACACTTGCTATTATTTATAAAATGATTTAAATTTGTGCTTTATAAAATTTAATTAATTAAGAAGTGCCACTTGGGACTTGGGTCTCCTTAGACTCCAAGGAATCGATCCTAGTAAAACAAAATCGAAAGAATTTTAATTTCAAAATCCTTAAAAAAATGTGAAAATAAAATCTTGAGAATTCCCAAATATTTTATTCCATACTTTTGGATTCCCATGTGAGATTGCTCATCTCCTTAAGCATTATAGGGTTAATTAGTAGAGACCGTGTGAGACATAAAGTCTCCTCAAGTTTCAAAAATTAACATTTAAAATATTGTGATGAGTTAATTATAGAGAATAAGGATGTTTGTCTTACATAGTAAGTAACTAAAAAAATCCTAAGATTATTTTTCATTTTAGTTTTACTTTGAGTTTCAAATAAATTCTAATTTTAAAAAATATATATATGCAAAAATCATAAATTCAAAAATCATAGAAATATTTTTCCATTATAGTTTAGAATTCAAAATAAAATCTAATAATATATATATAAATTAATTAAAAGTCCTGTTAATCATAATCTCACTTTTAAAATTAGAAAAATCTAGAAACCTAACAAAATATATAAATTAAAAAATTTTGAAAAATGGCTTTCCGTTAGAGTTGTGTTCTAATTTCAACAATAAATTCTAATTTTAAAAATCCAAAAATACATAAATTCAAAAATCTAAAAAATGATTTTATTTTTGTCTTAATTTCAATGATAAATTCCAGTTTTGAAAATCCATGAATTAAAAAATTCAAAAAATAAATAAATAAATTCCCAAAAATTCTAAAAAAATCTTATTCCACAATCATTTCATTTAAATTTCATAATAAAGATTTGAAATACAAAATTTAAAAAAAAATTAAAAAGAAAAAAATGAAGAGATCAAGAGAGATAGATTAATCAAGTTGTTGTAAATTAAAACATACAAACCAAATCCCAATTCTATTTTGTTTACGAAAATCTGTTTAATTTAAACCCTCTTGTTCTCATAAAAAAAATTTACAAATAATCAACCAATAGACATGTCTTTTTGGTCAAACTACGTAGACTTTGATCCCTATTGTCGTAACCGACCTTTCAGTGGGATGGAATTAAAACAGGTAATAAAACCAATTCCCAAAAACGGAATTTTGAAAATCGATTTTCTTAGGAGTCGCCACCAAAATTTTTAACGGAAAACTTTGGAAAACCAATTTAAATAAAAAGAAAAAGGAAGGCGAAATGGTTTGCGAGGTCAGAGATGGGTTCAGGAGTCTATTTGAGTGTGGGGAAGGTGTTAGGCACCCCACAACACCCGCCCATAAGGACGGTTACCTTAAACTAGTTAGTTGAAATAGAATATGGCCTTTAATTAATGTCAATTACCCTTTTATTGACATGGATGCACGTTAGACATAGAAGACAAAAAAAAGCGAAAATGCATGCAAACTGATGGATATTTACAAAGGACGGACTTGACCTAGGATGAAAGCCTAGGGCCTACGTACCCCGTGAGAGAGATCAAAGTTCACGTAGTTCGACCAAAAGGCATTTTTATGATTGATGGTTTTTTTTTTTATTTGTGATGAGAATAGGAGGATTAAAACAAATTATTGTAAACAAAACGAGATAGGAATTTGGTTTGTATGTTTTAATTTACTACAATCTAATTAACCTCATTCTCCTTAACTCTTCTCATTTTCTATTTTTTTTTTAATTTTTTTGTCGATTTTATTATTATTATTTTTTTTTGAGTTTTGAGAGTTTATGTTTTGGGAATTCATGCATAATTTATAATGAAAGGAATATGTTTTTTATTTTATGAGTTTTTGAATTTATTGTTGATAAATATTGATTATTATTATTATTGGTTATTGGTAGACAATTTAATTTAAGTACTGTTATTTATTGGTTTATCTGTTTGTCTTTGAACAAATATATGCTAATTTTCGGGTTCTATGGAGATTAAAATCTCACACGAGCCCAGAAAGTCAAGGAGAGACAAGTATTCTCACACGATCCATTTTGCATAAATATTTAATCAAAGTTAACATTTAATTATTGTCCATTTATTCATTTTTGTATTATTATTAATATTATTGTCATTTCGGAATTAATTATAGGGATTTAAGGAGATTAGAACCTCACGTAATCCTGCACAATCGAGGAGAACAATATTCTCACACGATAATTTCGCAAATGATAGGGAATGTTTACTAAGGCAAGCATTTTGATTATGATTATTATTATGATTTAATCCAAATTTAACATTTAATTATGTTAATTTATTTCCACCATTCACCCTTTAATATTTCATTAATATCATTGTTACTTTTTAATTATCCAATTCATTGTAGGGATTTAAGGAGATTAATATCTCACATAATCCCCGATAATTGAGGAGAACGATATTCTCACACGATAATTTCACAAACAGCATATTAAAGCAAGCATTTTGATTATGACTATTATGATTTAATCCAAATTTAACATTTAATTATCGTTGATTTATTTTCCACCATTCCCCCATTAATATTTCATTTGTACCATTGTTACTTTTTAATTATCCAATTCATTGTAGGGATTTAAGGAGATTGATATCTCACATAATCCCCGGTAATCAAGGAGAACAAAATTCTCATACGATAATTTTATCCATCATGACAATATTCATTAATTACCATTCAATTATTTTTCAACATTCTTTCATTAATATTTCATTAGTATATATTGTCATTCCTTTATTTTTTTCACCATTTATTAATTAATATTTCATTAATATTAATTGTCACTTTTCCATTATTCAACTAATTACAAGGATTTAAAGAGATTAAAATCTCACATAACCCCCGGTAATCAAGGAGAACAAAATTCTCACATGATAATTTTTATCCGTCATGACAATATTCATTAATTATCATTCAACTATTTTCCAACATTATTTCATTAATATTTCATTAATATTCATTGTCTTCCAATTATTTGATTAATTGCAAGGATTTAAGGAGATGAAAAAAAACTCACATAATCCCGGCAATCAAGAACGACAAAATTCTCACATGCTAATTTCATACATAATAGCCATAATTAATCAAAGCTAATGTCTAAACAATTGTAATGAACAAAAATAAACAAAATTAAACACGTGAACAGTAACATTGCATGTTAGAGTGCGTGAACAGTGCACATGCATGAGATTGCATTGAAGGAAATCGGGTGAACAGTAACGACGTGCAGCAGAATTTTTGGCCAGTGAAGAACGTGCAGCCATACTTGGTTTTTCAGCTCCTCCTTTGTGCTCCAATGAAGAAGGACCTTTTCCTCCTCACCCAACAATGGAAGATGAACCTCCAACAGCCCCTCAAAGTCACTAGTCTTGGCTGGAAGTGTAGAAAACGGACAGCTTCTTTGAAGTTTCGCTGGACAGCTTTGTTGGATTTTTTCTGGTTGGTTCCAGCACTGGAAATTCTACAGAAAGAGTCCCTACTTCTTGGCTGGAAGATGGAGGCTGAGAGCTTCTCTTCTTCTCCACACTTCCTCTTCTTCCTTGTGCTTCCTAAGCTCTCCTCTGTTCACCTCTGTTTTTTGAGTTTAAAATAGAGTTTTTCATCTCCATGGTTCAGCTTCTATTCCTTCCATTGCTGCCACTTTGTTTTGGATTCAGACTTCCTTGTTTATGCACATCATTTTGGCATCTAACTCTCCATTTTTCTGCTCCTTGGATGGTCTAAACTTCAGCACCTTTTCACTCCAGATTTTTGGACGTTACTTCCATGGTTTTTCTGCACATTGGACAGCTTTGTTCAGCTCTCGGTTTCTGCAGTTTGGCTCTCGGTTTGCTGCCTCGTTTCTGGTTCATCTTCCTACTGTTCTTTCCTCACGTGGCTGCCTTGCTTCCTTGCTTCATTCAACTTGGTTTCTCCCACACGTTGCTGCCTTCATTCTTCTTCCTTCGTTCAGCGTTATTCCTCACGGTTTGCTGCTGTCTTCATTGCTCTTCTTTTCTTCTTCAGCTCCTCTTCTCTTCTTGGTCACGTGGCTCTCTCCTTTTCAGCGTGGTTCCCCTTTCTTTTTTCTTCCTCTCTTCTCTTCTCCAGCTCTCTTTTCTTCTCAGCCAAAACCTCTTTTTTTCCCAACGTTTTCTCCTCCCTTCCTCTCGGTTTGCTGCCTCCCTTTATGCTCCAACGTCCCCTCTCTTTTTCTGCCATTTGCTCCCTTTTTCCCTTGCTTTTTCTGCCACTTCCAGCCACCACTTTGCTGCACACGGTCTCCACTTTTTGCTACCACCTCCAGCCAGGCCACACTCCTTTCTCACTGCTCCAGCCACCCTACCTTCTGCCATGTTGCAGAACCACTCCCATTTGCTTTTTTGTCCCCCTTGTCCTCTTGTGCATGTGTATGCATGGGTGCATGCATGTGGTGAGTGTGTGTGTCCGTGGATGAGAGTGTGTGAGAGTGTGAGTGTGAGTGTGTAAGAGTGAGGTATCCGTGAGTGTGTGAGATTGATGTATGTCATGTGGTGAGAGCAAATGATCATATGGGAGCAAATGAACATGTGGGAGTGTGAGTGTGAGTGTGTGAGAGTGATGTGTCCGTAAATGGGAGTGTGAGTGTGTGAGAGTGATGTGTGTCATGTGTGTAAGGGCAAGTGAGCATGTGAGAGTGATGTGTGCCATGTGTGTGAGGGCAAGTGAGCATGTGAGAGTGTCTTGCAATTCCATTTCAAGTATGTGGCTTTGTTCATTTTATTTCTTTGCAAGATGATTGCCATACATCTTGAATTTTCCTTTTTATTATTTTTGGTTCTTATGTTTGGTTTTTTTTCCATATTACTTTTATTTTGTTTGCCTTTTGCAATTTTGTTTTGATTAATTGTTATTATTATTTTATTATTTTATATTTTTTATGAATTTTTTTAATTCTATTTATTATTATTGTGATTATTATTATTGTTAATTTGGGTGGGGTGTTCACACCTATCACGGGGTACGTAGGCCTTAGGTTTTCATCCTAGGTCAAGTCCGCCTTTGTAAATATCTATCTATTTGTTTCCACTATTGTCATTTTTGTCTTCTCTGTTTAATGGGCATGCATATTAATAAAGGGTAATTGAGATAAATTTAAGGCCATATTCTATTTCAATTGATTAGTTTAAGGTAACCGTCCTCATGGACGGGTGTTGTGGGGTGCCTAACACCTTCCCAACACTCAAATAAACTCCCGAACTCATCTCTGATTTCACAAACCATGTTGCCTTTTTCTTTTTATTTAAATTGGTTTTCCAAAGTTTTCCGTTAAATATTTTGGTGGCGACTCCAAATAAATTGATTTTCAAGACTCGTTTTTGGGGATCAATTTAAACACCTTTTATTTTATTCCGCCGAAAGGTCGGTTACGACAGTTTGGCGACTCCACTGGGGATTATGTTTGAGAGTCAAGCCTGTTTAATTAGTTAGTTGAAATAATATGGCTTCTTGTTATCTTGATTACCCTTGCTATATTTTGTTTAGTTTAATGGTTTATTCTTTTTTCGGTGTTTCTTGTTTATTTATCTCTTGTGGTCACATGATATGCCTGTATCTTCTTATGTATTTGCTATTTATTTTTGTTGTTTGTATAGGTGTATGTCTTCCTTTTTAGTCATACAACATGCTTAATGTGCTTCATTTTCCGTATAATTTCGTTAGTTTATTTGCAACACATATGCTAGGATAGATAACATGCGAATAAAACCTGAGGATAGACGACTCTTGTTTATACTGTAAGCTCTTGACTTCTCTTGTAATTTAGCTATTTGACATATAAGGGTTGGGTAAACTATCGGTTTAGAGGTTTATATGCTCCCCTCACATTTTAAGCACATTGACATTATACCTCACACACTTTTGGGCTCTATACCTGGGTCCTCGCCTACCTTAAGTTAATAGAGGTTTAAATTGGTTTTCCTATGAAGCTTCTCGCTTCTAGAGATTACCGTGAAGACCTCGCTCAGGTTGTAACTCACTATGTGGATTTAATTAGAGTGGGATTTTGTCCTCTTTTAGTCTAGTTCATGTCGTGAGATCCTCACTCTTTTGAGTGGGGGCAATCTAAAGACCAGTAATGCTCTAAGATGCTAGACCTACCCTCAGAACTACGCACCTTAATGGACCAAACTTAATAGATAACCTTCCTAGAGCCTACCGTCTTTAGGGTACTGTTCCCACACATAGGGTTGACCCAAGTTAGGACAACAAAGGAGCATATTGCTCTCTCATCTCACATGTTGTCATAGCATTCATGGCATGATTACATTTTAAAAAAAATTTATGTGGCTTTAATTGTCACAACATCGTCGTTCGATGCATTATTAGCTAAACAAAATGAGCTAAAATTGAAAGCTTCTTCATTATGGGAAGTTTGGCCTGATGTCGTATCAATGGGGTTGAACCATTAAGAATTGATGATATTTTAGGAAGATAGTATATTAGTGGGTTATTTAGTTCACTTATTTTTATTCAGCCTCGCCCACGTGAGGGCCTCCTCCTCTTTGGGTTGTGAGCTACACCTATTATTCTAAATGAACCAATAAGGCTCTTAGTGAGTAATAGGGAACAATATGCAAAATATCCAACTTTTACTGGTAAAAGTTTCCAAATTCTAAATGATCAAATTCTCATATTATTCTTAACACAATCGCCTTTAGAGGTACTTGGTTAAAAGGAAACCATTAAGAACATTTTAATCCCTTTTTTTCAAAAATTATTTACATGAAATGGATTAGTTAAATGATGCATGCATTACTTGTTGGAAATAAATATATTGCTATTACTCGTGTAAATACTCCTTTCTCTCGGAGTAGTGGCTTCTACCTTCCCTCTTTGTGACAAGTGAGTCTCTTGAGGGGGAGAGAGTTCTTTTAAGAATTATAGTCAAGCCTACTGGTGTAATAATCATATTCATGTCCCTCAAATCTAAGCAATGATTATTATGCCCTCAAATGGATGTTGTGTCATGGTGAAAACTTTGAAATAGCCTTTAATCATGGGCGAAATACATATTTCTCGTGACTTTGACTGTCAAAGGAAATCTGTTAAAGAACATATACAGAGTGTTCTTCCACTCTAATATGTTAGTATCAAAGGAATGCCAATGACATTTAAGTTAAAACAATCATGCCTATATCCAATACATTAGCAAAATTTATTAATCCTTTGACTGAGACTTTAGGCATCAATTATGTAAAAATTCATCCTCTACCGAATTGATTGCCCAATACATATCCCCTGTGGATCAATAAGCTCCCTGAGGGATATGTAGAAACCTATATACTCCTGTGGATCAACAAGTCCCCTGAGGAATACATGTATCATATTAGAATTAAGGGTCCATTAACTAATTGAAAATCATTGTGTTCTTTTTGCAGTGATTAACCATATGAGTCACTGGCTCTTACAAGGGGCAGTGTTCAAAATCCTAATTTTGATTTGACATAGGCGACCTTTTTTAGATCATGACATTTAGCTATTAAGTTAGACATTATTTTAACATGGATTATAAAATGAACCCACATTTTAATACCGTCTAAAAACTAGCTAATAGTCATCTATCTCCCTTTGAGGTAATAGGCTCTTAGAAATGGTGGGAGATTTCCTTTTGGCACACTTTACACCAAGACCAATATGACCTAATCATTGTCAAAAGAAATTGAAGTAACCAACAATAAAAGGACTTGTGATATGACCTTTCCAAATAGGTTGCCAGGCCTACAAGATCATTTCGGTTATTAAAGTTTTCTCAGTGGTAATTGCGTAAGGTCCTAAGTCCTTCATGAACTACCTGCCATTTCCCTTTTCCCAGTGAGGCAGTAAGCGTCCTGAGGAATGAAAGTTTTAAGAAAAACCCTTTTTGTGTTGAAAAACACATCACAGCCTTAATATCATCAATTTGCTGAATCATTCTTTTGAAATAAAATAAAATTGCATTCATGCATACTCATGATGCTTTGCATAGAAAATATAGGAATTTGGAAAAAGGGGATCTCTTTTAGTCACCTGCAATGGAAATTTTGACTTGAGTTATAATCAAGCCGCCAATGATGAAATGAAATCCCATGTGATTGATCCCTATCTTCCCGGGCCACTTCATATTTTGGCTAATTAATTCCCACCCACCATCACACCCCACTAAGTTTTAGGATTTAAAATCTTTCCAAAAGCCACCAGCACCCCCAAATCCATCTCAAGTTACCATGAGCTTGTTGTTATCGAAGCCAAAGGTTACCTTGATTGCCTTCCACCCAAAATCCCACATGACTGACATTAACAATGGTAGGACCTTTCCTCCAACCGCATCCAATTTCCAATAGTATAGACCAAATTATAATTGTGAACCCCACATTAGTACTTGGGCTCTATGGAAGCAATGCATTGTCATCTTAAGCAAATTGATAAGAGATGTGAAAAATTGGAAAGTCTCCATCCCTAGCTCCTTGTTTGACCAAGGGATTGTTTAAGAGAACAACAATGTCATTTCATATGATTTCTTCATCAGGTGATGCTTGTCTGGTCAACACTATTCTGTATAACTGGGGTGCCAGCTAATTGCATCATTGGGTTGTATGGTATTTAATACCATCAAGGCCATAGTTATCTATTTTGGTGGACCATTTCGTTTCTTCAAAGTTGTTGATGCCCATCTTCTTGTTACGTTTTTCCATTTTTAATAATCAAGAACCATAAAAGCCAAAAGCCAAGCGATTCCTTTGAAAATTTTCAATTGATGAGGAAAATGGTGAAATTTGAAGGCAACGTAATATCAAAGCCTCAGTTTCTTTCAAAAAAAGAATCAACAAAGGCAGTGTATGTTCCATGAACAGGCTATACCAAGGATACGGGGCATTCTTTGTCTCCCTTATAGCAGAGAAGCTACCCCTAGCCACCCCAATTGAGCTTAAGTAAAGAAGTTTTCTTCTCACCTTTAATAGAGAACCTTTGGGTTGAGTAGTCTCTAAGAGGTTTTTGTACTGAGATTCACATATCTAGAGAGGATCAATTTCCTTTCCTCACCTAAACACTACTTAGTCACTGCCACTGGCTTTGAATCTTCAAAGTTTTTCAAATCCCCAACCTGAATTCTACCCGGGAAACGATGAGAATCCAATACATGAAAACACCCATAGTCTTTAAATGAGCTCTCTTTGAAGGTAAAGAAATAGCAAAGTGCACAAAAGTCAACAATGGAAAAAATGAAAAAGGCAAAAGAGCGAGATTTTTTAAAAAAATAGGGTTCATTCACCCCTTGGAAAAGATGGAGTACAACCTTTAAAGAGGACTTTCTTATGATCATAAAGAGCCAATGAATCTCACCAAGACTACATGGTTGTCAAAGTAAAATTCTCATCGCCACCTTACACTGACGTGTAGGCCATTACATCCTTTCTTTTTAAGCCTTAATTATCACCCACTAAATCCCATCACAACCCTATAATATCCTCTCTAGTTGGAGTGAATCTCAAGTATAAAAAACATGGTAGAAGAGGAGACTAGAAAATCCATGGTGAAAGTGGGGGGTAAAGGACTTTAAGCCTAATGCCCATTTTAAAAACCAACTACCATAACCCCCTTTCTACCTGGGCAAGGGATTTTAAGCCTAATACCATTTCTAAAATCCAACTACCATGACCACCTTTCAACCTGGGTAAGGGATTTTGAGCCTAATATCATTCCTAAAACCTAGCTACCATGGCCACCTTTCGACCCTTGAAAGTCCTTGTTGAGGTAAGGCTTGCTTGGAATATATTGGGGCAAAAAGAAAGTCAAATCAAAAATTCAAAAAAAATCAATCAATAAAGAGGAACTGAGGTGATTGCCCATGTTTAAAATAGAACATTTTCTCATCAATGAAAGGTTTTCAAATAAGAGTGCCTCATGCATTGAACTAAGGGGTCTTTCAATAATATATCCTTTCTACTGCTTGCCTGGGTTCATCAGGCAAGCTCTTGTGCTTCATCATTTCCCATAATTACATCGAATTGGGGCATTCAATCGCTTGCCAAATCTATCATATTGTATCCAAAATATGCCAACCACATCTCTGGCTCGGAACTAGGACTTTTCCTGGTTCCGTACATCCTTTCTTTTGGCATCACTTTACCATAAATCATTAAACCCGTTTGCACAGTCCATTCGATGTCCCTTCAAAATGGGGCAATTGGCCTCTCTCAAGGACATGTAGCCCTGCACTCCTAAACATACAATTGTATTGAGATTGTTAAATCAAACCATGGCACGTCTTTGTGTTGACTTTTCAAGCAATACCAGCAGAAGTATTCATATGGAATGACATTAAAATCATGTCCAAGGCAATCTAAACGGAACATGACACTTTGGTCAAATTTGAAATTTCAAGCTTGAGGTGTTTCCATTTAAACCCTACCATGCTAGAGTTGCTTAAAGTATGGGATGTTCATGCTATCAAGACCTTGAATATTTGGATTAGGGTAAATAAGGGATAGGTAAAAGGAAATCCCCTATACCTAGGTGATCAAGGGAGTCCAACCATTTACCAATTTTAAGGGCATCTGAGCATCATGTGTTTGCATTGCTTTCCCACATTCTCAAAATATGCTTTAAAATAAAAAAGAGTAAGACACTCTCTTCTTCCCCTAAATGACTTTAATCTGTCATAAAGGGGACAACTTTTTTTACTTGGCATGCACACTGCATTTTACAAATAAAATCATGTATCAATAAAAAGAAATCGCATTTTACATCAGGCATTCAGCATGTGTACTTACATTGCACTCCATTGTTTCATATCTCATGCATAGAGATTCTAAAATTTCCAAAAATTTTTTAAAAAAATTGAGCATATATATCATGCATCCCACCTATGTACATACCCCAAGCATAGAAAATCCAAAATTTTCAAACAAGAAAAATCAAGCATTTGCATCATACATTTTATGAGAGGACATGCATCACCTTGTATAGTCATCAAAGCGCGTGTCACACAGAGTCACATTCTCATGTAGCACAAATCCCGTTTAAAGTCCCTGTATCGTGTCCAGGGTAATTTACATTTCTTTTAAAGTCCTGCATCAAGTTCAGGCAATTTACATTTCTGCAAAAGCCCCTGCATCGTGTCCAGGGCAATTTACATTTCTGCAAAAGTCCTGCATCGCGTCCAGGCAATTTACATTCCTGCCAAAGTCCTGCATCGCGTCCAAGGCAATTTACATTTCTGTCAAAGTCCTACATCGTGTCCAGGGCAATTTACATTTCTCTCAAAAGTCCCAGCATCGTGTCCAGGGCAATTTACATTTCTTTTAAAGTCCTGCATCAAGTCTAGGCAATTTACATTTCTGCAAAAGCCCTTACATCGTGTCCAAGGCAATTTACATTTCTGCAAAAGTCCTGCATCGCGTCCATGCAATTTACATTCCTGCCAAAGTCCTACATCGTGTCCAGGGCAATTCACATTTCTGTCAAAGTCCTGCATCATGTCCAGGGCAATTTACATTTCTGTCAAAAGTCCCTGCATCGTGTCCAGGGCAATTTACATTTCAGCAAAAGTCCTGCATCGTGTCCAGGGCAATTTACATTTCTGTCAAAGCCCTGCATCATATCCAGGGCAATTTCCATTTCTTTTAAAGTCCTGTATCAAGTCCAGGCAATTTACATTTCTGCAAAAGTCCTGCATCGTGTCCAGGCAATTTACATTCCTGCCAAAGTCCTGCATCGTGTCTAGGGCAATTTACATTTCTACAAAAGTCCTGCATCGTGTCCAGGAAATTTACATTTCTGTCAAAAGTCCCTGCATCGTGTCCAGGGCAATTTACATTTCTGCAAAAGTCCTGCATTGTGTCTAGGCAATTTATATTTCTGCCAAAGTCCTGCATTGTGTCCAGGCAATTTACATTTCTGCTAAAGTCCTACATCGTATCCAGGCAATTTACATTTCTGTCAAAGTCCTGCATCGTATCCAGGGCAATTTACATTTCTGTCAAAAGTCCCTGCATCGTGTCCAGGGCAATTTACATTTCAGCAAAAGTCCTGCATCGTGTCCAGGCAATTTATATTTCTGTCAAAGTCCTGCATCGTGTCCAGGCAATCTACATTTCTGCAAAAGTCCTACATCGTGTCCAGGCAATTTACATTTATGTTAAAGTCCTGCATCGTGTCCAGGACAATTTACATTTCGGTCAAAGTCCTGCATCATGTCCAGGGCAATTTACATTTTGATCAAAGTCCCTGCATCGTGTCCAGGGCAATTTACATTTCGGTCAAAGTCCTGCATCGTGTCCAGGCAATTTACATTTCTGTCAAAGTCCTGCATCGTGTCCAGGGCAATTTACATTTCAATCAAAGTCCTGCATCGTGTCCAGGCAATTTACATTTCTATCAAAGTCCTGCATTGTGTCCAGGGCAATTTCCATTTCGGTCAAAGTCCTGCATTGTGTCCAGGCAATTTACATTTCTGTCAAAGTCTCTGCATCGTGTCCAAACAATTTTCGTTCGAAAGTCCTGCATCTTCTCTGGGTAACTTAGGGCCCTATTCAGGTGCTGACTTTTGCTAGTTTTCCCTCAACACGAGGAATGGTGTGTTCACATCTTTGCTTGCTTTTAAGTTAGGTCATCTCTTCATAACATTCACGTCCCTAACCTAAGAGACAACCAAAGAGGGGCAACTGTGAACACCCCATCCCTAATCACTTAATTATTTAATTAATGGATACAGCAATTAATTAATAATTAAGAAAATAAGAAAATTAAAAATGTCTAAACTTCAAATGATATTTTCAATTGGGGAACAATTTAGAATTAAAAATAAAGAATGGGAGATAAACTCAAAATTCAAAAAAAAAATTAGCTAATTAAAATAATTATAATAAATCAAAGAAAGATAATAAAGAAATATAAAAATATAAAATATATTACAATGCAAAAATCAAAAAATCAAAAAATAAAAATTAATTAACAATAATAGTAATAATAATAAAAATTAAAAAAAAAAAAAAGAGAAAAAGTGTCATAAGGCTGCCAGCACGTGAAAACCTGAGGAAAAAGCTGAAAAAAAGCAAAAAGCAAAAGAAGGAGATGAAGCAGAGAATATGATGGCACTCACGCAGTGAGAGAGGGAAGAGAGGAGAAAAGCGACTCTGGGGCAGAGAAAGAAGGGGGCGGGGTCAGAACCGTGGGAAGGAACGAGAGTGAAGAGGAAACATAGCAAAGAGAGGGGGCGTGAAGTCTCTAGGCAGCAACTCAGAAAAGAGAGAGAGAAGTAGAGAAGATATGAGCTGAAGCCAAGGAAAAAAATGGGACTGAGACTGAGCAAGTCGAGAAACAAGGAAGCTGAACTGAAGGCCACGAAATCACCAGCTAAAGAAATATATCATCGCTTAACCCTCTTTTCGTTGGTGCCTCAAGTGACACTGCTGGTGGAACCAATTCCTCTACTCACATGTGCTAAAACAGAGGTAAACAGAGGCAGCTCGACAAGCTATCCCAAGTCAGCAACAACGTCCAAGTATGCCTAACAAAGTGGTCAGCAGCAACATGTCTCGATCTACGATGTAGTAGTCAGCGATGTCGTTTGGTTGAAGAATGGAGACCAAGTTCCCGCTGATGGATTATTCTTGGAAGGCCATCCTCAGCAAGTGGATGAGCAAAGCATGAAAGGGGAGAGTGACCACGTCGATGTTGATGATTCGTCACTTCACTGGAACGCAAAAGACGAGAATGGGAGTACATAGTTCACTGGGAAGAACACAAAGTTTGATGACCTAGTGATTCCTAAAGAGCTTCCTTTGGCTGTGACTTTGACTCTGGCTTATATGATGAAGAAGATGATCGCTGATATGGCTATGGGGAGGAAGATCTCTGCATGTAAGACAATGGGGTCTGCTACAATTCTTTGTACTGATAAGACAGGGACTCTTACTCTTAACTAGATGAAAGTGACCAAGTTTTGGCTTGGACAACAACCTCTGGCCAAGGGAGCTCATAAATCATCAGTTCATTTAGAGGTTCTTAGACTAATCTGAGAAAGGGGTCGCTCTTAACACAACTGCTTGAAGAAGAAAAGATGTGGGGTTTTGATCAGAAGGAAAAAAGATAACAAAATCCACGTACATTGGAAAGGAATAGTAGAGATGGTACTAAGAATGTGTTCAAGGTGCTATGATGCTTCTGGCAATATAAAAAATCTTGACAATACCGATAAGTTGGTGTTTGAGCAAATCAGTCAAGGAATGGCAGCCAGCATAGCTTTTGCACAAAGAGAAGTGGTAGAAGGAAATAGAGGAGAACGAACATATGAGAGGAGAAGATAAGAATGAAAGTTCCCTTGTGAATAATGGACACAAAGTTTTAATGTAAACAGAGGTATGTTTTTATTTGTTCTGTTACCCTGTCTATATCTTTGGCTACCAAGACTTTTGAAATGGTTATACCACCATATTTACATGTCTATAGACTGCATGTATTTTCTTTTGTTCTAATAAATCAAGGTTAACACATATTCATTCAGGTCCTATACTTTGGTACTAAGTTCCTACACATTATTCCCCATTTGTTTGTTTAGTTCTTTTATTATCCAAAATCTGGCCAAAGTGGTATGGTTTATTTATCTATTCTGACACCTAAATGGAGTTAAGAATGTGATGGTTGGAAAGCTTGAAGGTTGGGGCCTAGTTACTCCAGAGCTAAGAGCCAGGAATAATATAGGAAAAGGAGTATGAAGCTAATAAGGTCGAGCTTTTGGTAAGATCAAGTTCTAAAATATTTTTGATTTAATATACAAATTTTTTATGATTGGTTGTAAATAGCATGTCATGATAAACACTTAACCGAGCACCAATATACACGAATGTTTGTGCGTGTTTGATTAAATACTTGTACACACAAAAACCAATGCATGGTTTTGTTAATGACGCCATGTGAGGTCCAACGCTTCCATAGGCATCTTCATTCCAATATTGTCATGTGAGGTTCAATACTTCCATAGGCAACCTAGGTAAGTAATCCCGATATGCATTTTGTTGTTATCATGTGAAATCTTTAATCTTCGTAGACCCCAAAAACTAGTACATATTTGTTTAAAACAATAATAAAAATAATAACAATTGAATATTGACTTAATTAAATACTTTCCCTCATTTATGAAATTATCATGTGAGAATTCGGTTCTCCTCGATTGCATGAGATCATGTGATATTTTAATCTCCTTAGATCTTTTAAAAATTAGCACATTTGTTTTAAAAATAATAACAATTGAATATTGACTTAATTAAATACTTTCCCTTATTTATGAAACTATTGTGTGAGGAGTTGGTTCTTGTCGATTGCATGGGAATATGTGAGGTTTTAATTTCCTAAGTTCCATAAAATTAATATACCTCTATCTAGTAATAATAATAATAATAATATAATAATAAAAAAAACAATCATAATTAAATATTCATTCTAATTAAATATTTCCCATTATTTACGAAATTATCGTGTGAGAATATAGTTCTCCTCAAATACTTGGGGTCGTGTGAGATTTTAATCTCTTTAGACCTCGAAATTTAGTACATACTTGTTTGAGAGATAAATAATAAGAATGATGATAAATAGATAAAATAATAATAATGCAAAAACAAATATTTTAATTGAATTATTTACGAAATAAATAAAGTCAGGGTTTTATAAATTTAACGAATTAGAATGCCACGTTCAAAAATTCCAAAAATGGCTTCTTGTTATATTTTGTTCTAATTTCAATCCTGATTTTAAAAAAAAGAAATAAAAAATAAAAAAAGAAGTGAAACAAACAAAAAAACCAAAATCCAAAAATTAAATAAATTAAAAAACTCAAAAACATTCCTTTCATTATAATTACATTTCAAATTCCAAAAGAAATAGAATAGAATATAAACTTCCCAAAATCCCAAAAATCTCATTTTGTAATCATTTCATTTAAATTTCAAAATAAAGATTAAAATTCCAAAAACAAACAAAAATTAAAAGGTTGAAAAATGAAGAGATCAAGAGAGCTAGATTACTTAGGTTGCTGTATATTAAAACACACAAATCCAAATTCCAATCCTGTTTTGTTTACAAAAATCTATTTAATTTGAACTCTCCGGTTCTCATCACAAAAATTATAAATTACCAACCAACAAACATGCCTTTTGGGTCGAACTATGTGGACTTTGATCCCAATCTCAGGGTACGTAGGCCCTAGGTTTTCATCCTAGGTCAAGTCCGCCCTTTGTAAATATCCATCTATTTGCTTTAATTCTTACTGTTTTGTCTCCTCTGTTTAACAAGTTTGCATGTCGATAAAAGGGTAATTGAGGTAAATTTAAAAGTCATATTCTATTTTAGCTGACTCGTTTAAGGTAACCGTCCTCATGGACGGGTGTTGTGGGGTGCCTAACACCTTCTCCACACTCAAATAGACTCCCAAACTCATCTCTGATTTCGCAGACCATGTTGCCTTTTTCTTTTTTTATTTAAATTGGTTTTCCAAAGTTTTTCGTTAAAAATTTTGGTGGTGACTCCAAATAAATTGATTTTCAAGTTTTATTTTGGGGATCAATTTAAACACCTTTTATTTTATTCCGCCGAAAGGTCGGTTACGACAATTGACAACATGATTCTTGTCTCTAAAATTTTTTATTACATCTACTGTAACAAAAATTTTGTGCACTTAAATTAGATATCTCCAAAGCGTTTGATAACATTTCTTAGACTTTCCTAGAGGCAATGTTGATAAAAATGAAGTTCCTTAGCGAGTGGATCCATATCATCATGCAATGTGTAACTACGGTCTTTTATTAGGTATTAATTCATAGGGTTAGATCAACGCCCTTCACCCCAGGCAAAAGCATCAGGCAAGGTGATCTTTTCTCACTATTCCTTTATATTTTATCTTCTTATATAGCAAAGGTTGAAAGAAAGAAAAAATGGAAAGGGATTAAGATCTGTGAGAGTACGAAGGCCATTTCACACCTAATGTACGTTGACGATACAATTCTTTTCTTTAAAGCGAGTGATAAGGGCTTCAACACCATCCATGAAATCCTTGAGGACTTTGGTAAAATGTTAGGCCTTCTTATTAATAGGTGCAAATTCGCTATTATTTTCAGCCTCAACACCCCTAAGCTTTTTAAGAAACTCTTGTCACGCTTTATAGGGGTCGAGTCAAATATGTTGATAAAATTGGAAAGTATCTCAGCTTCCAAGTTGACCCTAGAAATTCTAAAAAGTAGTACTATGACACCCTTATCAAGAAAATTGATCATAGGCTACAATCATGGAAATCCTCATTGTTATCCCAAGCAACTTGACTCACACTTATCAAAGTTGTCCTAAGTTCCTGCCTAGTGTACAATCTATCATGTGTGCACATGCCCAAGAAATATTGTAACATAATTGATTCCAAACTTGCCAACTTCTTTTAGGGCTTCAATAATCACACATCGACAATGCACCTCCTAAAGTGAAATGCGATCTGTAAATTAGTAAATCATATAGGCTTAAGCATAAGGAACACACAATCTTTCAACCTATTACTCCTAGCTAAACAGACATGGAAGGTAGTACACCCTAATTAGAATTCCATTTTAGCCAACACCCTAATTAAGAAGTACTATAACCTGGATACTGGCCAGTTTCTTAAGAGGTAAAAATCATCCTAGTTGTGGAAAGGGATTGAAAAAGCCTAACACCTCCTCATTCCCAAGCTCAAATGGAAAGTAGATGATGACACTTCCATTTTAGTTAAAAACAACTATTGGTGGAAGTCCAGAAAAGATGTACACACTTTGATAGCTAGAGTGTCTAACTTGCTTTTAGACAACAAAACACATTGAGACTCGGTTATGCTCAATCTACTATATTCACCTAATCAGGTGAATGAAATTCTTAAAACACTAGTTTTTATCACTAGAGTTCCAAATTCCTTGATTTGGGCTGGAAACAATAAATGCTCTTATATGGTGAGGGATGACTATAGGAGCATCCTTGACACTTCTTACCCTTGTACTCTAGATTCACTATATGGAAACGCCTTTGGAAGGTTAGACTCCCTTACAAAGTTGTTCACTTTGTTTGGAACCTTATTAACCACACTATTCCAACAGGGGAAGTACTTAATCAGCACCACCTCCAAATGTGCTCACTATGTCATGATGAAGCTAAAACTATCAATCACCTTTTCATTTTAAGTTTTTTGCAAGAGCAATTTGGTTTGGCTCGCCTTTGGCTATAAGGATTTATATAATTAAGCGCCCTGGCATCAAAAGTTGGCTACAAATGTAGTTCTCAATGCCTTATATGATCTAATTCAAGTGGAATTTATCACCAACTTCATACTTGTGTCCTTTTATATTATTTGGCGCATGAGGAACAAGGCTTGTATATGAATCATTGTAAAATTTGGAGATGAGTCTAGACACCACCTGCTACCTAGGCCGTAGCCTTGACTTAATTCCATTCACAATTAAGCCCGAAAGGAAAGGTGGATGTGACTCAATTGTATCCTCTTGAATCTCTGAGTACACCGAATTCAAAATTAGAGACATGTAGAAAATAAGTTAAATTTATTTCTTTCAAGTTTTTATTTTTTTTATTTAGTTATTATTTTGAGCTTAATTTATATTATTTTTTAACTTAACTATATAAATTTTGATTTAAATATTTCATTTATTTATTTTTATTACTCAATTTCTTTGTAATAGACCTCTTAAACGGAATTTTGATTTTGTTATTTTGTATAAAAGCTTTCTATAAATAGATCAACCTCTTATTCAACAAATTATTGAATCGAGTAATAAAATATTATTTATTTAAAATTTCTACTTCTCTTTTATTTTTCTTCTATTCTTTCCCCACTCTCCCCTTTTCCCCCTCGTATCCGATCGTCCTACACCACTCACTCTCTATTTCAAGTTCGCTAATTGATCAGTGTCAGTAAAGATTTTGATTATCTTTTTCGCTTTATTCAACATTTAGTATATGTATACCGTTAACTGAGAAAAGAATAACGCGTGGTTATACTACTTATTTAATAATTAATTTTAATTATGTAATGATTGTTATAAAAATGTTTCACTGAAGGATATGGACAATTTCTTTACTAATTGATTATGTTTTACAATATATTCATAATCATACGACATTATTTATTATAAATTTTAAAATTAGTACTTGCATCTTGAAATAATTAGATAATAAAAATTTTGACCTTTTCACAAAGTTAAATTTTTTCTTATTAAAAAGGTCAATATATGCTTTTTGTATATCTCTATTTTTCCTGTAAACTTCTATAATACATGTTGATATGACATTTGAGTTGATTGAATAATACTTCCTTTGATTTAAATAATAAAAATGCTTTCCAACTTAATATCCGATGTCATGATTATAAAAATGAATTTGATGAAATTGATAATTCAAATGGAAATGGAAGTAAATTTGATAAAATTTGAATTATTAAATAAAAATTTAATAATTTAAATTTTAAAAAATTATTTAATATGTGTTAAATTCTAAATTATTAAATGAAATTTAATGACCCAAATTCTCTTAAATGCAATGAATTCATAATTATATTGTACACAAAATTGAATTATGATCCTTAGATATAGAAATAATTAAATTAAACTATCAGCAATTGACATTATTTTGACATTATTCGATATAAAGTAAAAGAAAAAGACCAGGGACAACTCAATTTCACTTCCAAGTATGAATATTTTATTGTACTGTTGACTGGATATCAGTAAGAAAAAAGAAAAAGGGAGTGACATGTTCTTCCTTACCAGTGGGGATCGAATAGAATGACCATAAGAGGTTCTCTTTAACTACTACCTCATCATGTACGACTACCAGTATATTTACATAAATACAGATCCAGGAATGGTATGCTTTAAACAAAAGAAGAAGATGATAGTCACAAGGAAAGGGGATCAGCTCCATCATAAGGGAACCGTCGCCCTTGAGATATACGACACAAGCTCTGGCTGCCACTTGTTTCTGCTTCTCTTTAGACGAATAATGCGTATTTTTACATATTATACAGTTACACATTAACTCTTTGACCATCTGTTCAGTTCCTGCGTTGGCTATTTATATGGATCCATCCAACATTCATCCTGCTCCACTGCCTTTTGCCATCGTTCTCTAAATATATGCAATTCACGGTAAGACAGTCTTCTCACCTGCACTCGCCAATATAATATCAATTACGACATTATTTAGATATTACTAAAATATCGCATAGCCACTATTTGACAAAAACTGTCCAGTAATGCATATGATTCTAATTGAAGAGGTGAACGAATGATCTTCTACACTTAACTGACAAAGTAATTAGCAAAGGTAATTGATGACAAAATATAAGGTCATTGTCTTCGGAGGTGACAACTGACTTGGTGAAGGGACTGATTTCGATTTACAATGTCAGTTGTCTTCCAGCCCCAAGGGGATATGCATTGGTTATTACCACAAGACACCAGGAAATGCACAAAAAAAAATTGCAAGAGAAAAGCTTTTTCAGTTTTTCTTACAGCTATCAAACACAAATAACCTAGGCTTGGAAGAACTTTCTGCCCAGTCAGAAGCACGAGTTATTAACAAAAATACAGTCCGACTTTACTGAACTAGGATTTTGAAAGCAACTAAACTTGTTATCCCCGACGGCAAAATGCAAATTTAACAGTGGCTTCATTTGACAAATCATGAGGACAAGAGGAAAACTTACATCAACTCTATGATCCTTAGCCTGAGATGAAACCTGCAAGTCATAGATAATTCTCAGTTTCTAGTCAAATATAATGAGAAATATGCCTTCCAAATTAGAAGAATACTAGGAAATCATAATATTTGAAATTAAACTCTGATAGAGATGCCATGTTTCAGACCTCAGTATTATTATCTAATAAACCACCAAGGGTAGGGCGATTATAGTGGATCACGTATTCGGCATCTACAACACCAACATTTTTTGTTCGATCGCCCTATCCAGCAAAATCAAGGTCAAGATTGAACTAGAAAAGAAAAACAAAAGAAAATAGGAAATCCCATGGAGAAAAAAGAGTTTTGCTTGCCTGTGCACAATAGCCAAGCTGCATATCCAGACCCCATGCATGGATCAAGTCATTCTGTAAAATGAGTCATACATGATGAATACACATGTAACCATTGCAGAGTGATGACTACAGTAACAATTAGCGATACAGAAATGCACACCTGGATCATATACCAAACACAGCGCCAGGCAGCTCTAGAGAAAACAGGAGCCATCATCTCTATCCACCTGAAATTAGAAGTTTATCTTTCTTCACCTAGAAATAATATAATGAAAAAATTATACTAAATTAAGTTACCACAAGCAACTTTTACCCGGTGCAAGGAGGAGCAGTACTGCTATCATCACAGCCTTTGCCACTACCATCAGCCTTGTATGTCCTTCTGCAAGTACAGGGAACCAAAGCATATAGTACACAGAATAAGCATCTGCTTTGAAGCACACTCATTGAAATCATCAGAAAACATGAAAACTTAAGCTAAGCTATTCTTCTCTTTGTTCTTCCTCTCTTAAATGTTCATTAGTGCAGGTTGGGGGAACTTGAACTCAGGACCTCCTCATTAGATGTTCTCTTTAGGTTAGGCGTGAAATTGCTACTAGGTAACTAAACCACAAAAGCACAGGCAAAAATCAGCCTTAAAAATAGAAGGGGCCAAAGGGGTGGAGTGGAAGATTGACTTCCAGAAGGCTTCTTAAATACTTTAGTCATATATAAGTATTAGTTGTTTGCTAATTAATACTTCAGTCAACCTTCAAAAGCTTTCCTAGCATAAGATAGGTGGAGTCCAGTAGAAACTAAGGTCTATCGCAGACTGCTATGCTGAGGCCAAGGAAATGTTTCTTCATATACAAACAATATCATTGTTGACAACAGCAAAAGGGTATACAGGAAAACCTGTGCAACTCTGACCTCCCACGTATAGTAATCAGATGATGCACTTCTGATTCTTTAGGATCAAGTGCTGGTTGTGATATCTCGAGCCCTTCACTTTTGATAATAGATACATACCTGAAATCAATCAAGAAGGAAATATCAAACATTAATTGTTAAGAAGATGTGCTTATGAAGTTCTCCCAGAAAATTTGCTAGTCTCCCGATAAATTGAAAACTTATATGATGGTAAGAACTACACAAGAGAGGATAGATACATATATTTATTTGCTCATAGAGCTATAAGCTTGTTTTAATGCGAGGAGTGCACTGGATTATGTAAACTACAAGTCTACAACAATTAAATTTGTTTTACATTTGTTCCATCCATATAGCATTAACCCTTGAAATTAAGACTCTAGAAAGGGACTAAAGTTACGCTATTCCAACGTTAATAGAATAAACTATTCTCAACTCTAAATAAAAGTGTGTGATGTACTTATCAGGGTGGAAACTTTCGACTCCGAGGTCCTCATCCCACAGGAAAATATATCCATATTCTGCAACTACGTCAGGGTGTAAGAAACGCTTGGCAAACCACCTAATCAATAAAAACAAGTCCAGGAAAAAAAAACATTTAGGGTAATTAATATTATGATTATTGATGAGAATGAAAAGTGAGATAATTTACCATTTACTTTGATTGACCGCTGACACATGAATCACGTTATCACTCCATTCAAAATCCTTCCATTGGTCAACAATACCATCATAATGGAAGAGCATCACAACGAAATCGCTCGCTAAAAACTGCAATTGGAAAGGAAAGAGGGATCATGACTCATGCACCAAAATAAAGTATTGAAAACAAGCAACCCGTAAAGAATGCATAGAATGACCTTTTGGACCATTTTGCTCACTAGATCTTTCTGCCTTATCCCGACTGTTACCACAAACAAATTGGTTGACACATTTGCCTTAACCTGTTCAAATTTGTGCAAGTCAACGCATTCTCACAAATCCAAATAAATCATCTAGAGGAGTATAGCGTAAAACTAAGATTGAACTTGATGGTATATGCTTTATGGCAACTGAGTAATGGATAAAGAGATGCAATATTTAAGTGGAAAAAAGTACTACATGGCCTGCAATAACAATTTGAAACTACAGAGAGAGAGAGAGAGGGATACATACAAAAAGAGAGTAAAATCTGTAAAAGATATGTATAAATACACAAAAGCGAAGTGCATAATCTTTCACTAATTGAACACAGCACAAGATCCGAACAAATTTGAATAATCCAACTATAATTTCTGGCTTAAATTGACTATATTAGCATTGTAGACGACAACATAGCATTATTCTATTATGCAATAATTATTGGGAAGGATAGCTCAACAGCCAGGTAATCTTGATATTGTGCATTCACAAACATATATCACTTCTTATAGAATTTCCGCGCACAGGGAACTAAACCACATTGCTCTTATTATTTTTTCTTCGTAGGTCACAGTTGAATAGACAGAAAATTTGAGTAATTATGATAGACTGAAACTTACTTCTAGTTTGATGTGCTTCTTTTGTATACTTGGAGGATCCCACAAAGGTCGCATTTTAAAATCAGAAGTATTGGAGACTATACCTTGAGGTAACGCCTCACTTCCTCTAGGCCTGCACTGATTCTACTAAACAATATAAACTAATGTAAGTAGGAAAGTTGAACATCTATATAGCAGATAATGAATAACTCATCTCAAAATATTATGTGTGCGTCTGAATATAAGAGCATGCACAGTAAGGAGAACAAACCTTGCATTTGTCAAATTCCAGATTCTGAGGAGCATCAAGTATTCTCCATCTTAATAATTCCTGCAGTTTGTGAGACCAGAATGACCATCATTGAAATTTGAAAGAATTGCAATTCCTACTTAAGTCACATCAATTTTAGACAGAAGCATATAAATACTTTTAGGTGGAAAAAAACATTCTAGGTAGAGAAACCATCCAATGGGCCACTGCTTTTTTGTGGCTTATCCTGAGAGAATTCTGTGTACCTCTCTGTAGCCTTCAGCAAAGAATGAACTTGCAACAAACGTAATAACACAGAGCAAGGCAGCTGCCGGGAAGAAGATACAAAGGCAGGATCTTTTACTCTTTGAATCAGCAGCATACAATAATGCCTGATACAAGAAAAGAGGATAAACTCAAATTAAGTCTACTCGAGCAAGAAAAAAATTTATAAAAAAAAGAAGAAGAAGAAGAAGAAGAACGAACAGAACAAAACCAAAGTAAAGACGATATGACATTGACAAGAGAAACGGAATTTCCATTTTTTAAGACCTTGGTAAGAGAAACGCAATTCTTTTTTTCAAAAAAATAAGATTGTATACAAGAATGACGCTACAGGGAGAAGACGCTTCTATATATAAGCTGGTAAAAATAGTCGCTAACATATGAAATAAGAAATGAATGTACACGGTGTTCATATGGAATACATTAAACTGTGAAGCCCAAGAAAGAATTAAAACACGCAAAACAAATTGAAGGGAAAGAACAATTGAATCAGAACAAAGAAAAGGACAAGAGAGTATTGCGTACACTATCAGATGACCACATCTTCCCCGAAGGTGATGACGACCACGGCGGGAGAGCGTTGAGTTTCACGGCGTTGTGATGGGAATAAAAAGTGATTTGGATATAGAGAAGCACTTAGCACAAGGTTGAAACGTTAAGTATGTTGAGATAGAGAGAGAGGGACATAGTTGATGAGAGGGAAAGAGAGAGTGGTATTGCCAAAAGCCTATTGGCGTTAGAGAAGCAGCAAAGTCACAGGAGAAGCGTACAACGCGGGCACGCCCAACAGACAATCGGTGAAGAATTGCGCTTCAACGCTTTTCCCAGAGAACATCCTTACGTTTTTTATAAACCAACACATACTGATGATTGATGAACCATGCACTGCCTTGTCCTTTTCCGCCACCTAACTTCTTTCAAGCGGTTATTATTATGTATATAAAATATGACATTATAATGTAAACTATTTCTTTATTTATCTCTCCTCCTTTTATATAAAAATGACATTAAAATAATTATTTATACAAAAATTGACCATTTTAGTCTATCACATGTTATATCAGCGTCTATTTAATTCTCAATAAATTTGTGATGTTAAAAAAAAATTTTAAAAATGTAATATTAATAAAAAATAATTATTTAAAATAGTTATGATTGATTTAATGAAAGATTATTTTGTTTAATATTAAATTTTAAAAATTATTTTAATGCTTTAAATTTGTAAAAATTAAATTAACACTAAAATAAAAGTAGTACATCTCTCTTATTTACATTAATAATTCCATTTTACTAGTTTTGATTGTTTCGGGGGTTGAAATTTAAACTTTATTTCATTTAAAATATTATTAAATCTAAAATTAAATTTACGGTCCAACCCATTAATCTATTTTTATATCTTGTCCCATAACAGTTGCTTCATTTATTATTTATACTGAAGTGGCTCAATCATGAACATTTATGATATTGGATGTGATGCCTCCACGATGATGGCCTCGTCAATATGCAAATTGACGATGTTCTTGTGCAGAAATATTGCTTTCCGAGATGTCTCCCATTTATGGCATTTGAAAAGGATTAAACCAACATGGAAATTGAGTGGGTAATTATTGAAACATACGAAAGATATACACGAACGAAATCTTCTTATGCACCCTTCCGCCATAAAGGGATTTGGATTTGCTGAAATTTGGATAAGCTTTTATTTAATAATATAATTCTAAAAAATTAATTTAATTTTAATTTATATTAATTTTTTGAAAATTAAATAATACACAAAGATTATTTAATAAATATTGCTATTGAATATGAATTATTTTTATTTTGTGTAAAATTTTATTTTAAAATATATAAACATTATAAAATAAAAACTACGACCTAACGAACCCAAACCTTCCGTGATTTTAGGCCTAGAAAACGACCCATCATAAAATAATATTAAATTATCCCTAATGGCATTTTCACTCCATAATTTAAATTTCCAGAAAACGGTGAGGTTTTGACGCTTTGTCCTTCCCAACGTGAATCATACCGTAAAATGACTGTGGTTCACTATTCACTACTCCCTCAATCATTAATTTTATAATTAATGGATACAGACACGTAGGTGAATGCATCTATAATCTATTTTGTTTCGAAAAAAAAAACATATGCTGTTAAGAAAGTTCCAATATTGTAAAATAATTTGGTTTGGAAAGAATGCACAAAGAAAAAAAAAAATCCAACTTTAATTCATTTAAAAGTATATACTTGAATTTTCAATTTTAGAAAATTATTTTTTAAAAATTTCAATCTAAACAAAATTATTCTATCCAATTTATGTGACATTAGCTTTCTTGTCACGTTAGAGTTCTCATATACTAGCATATATTGCCACCTTATTAAAAGTCTAATGGTATAACTTGGAGAAAAAATTTATTTTTCTTTTATTTATTATAGAATTATTATTTTAATTTTTTATTAATTAAAATGTCTAAAATAGTTTTTTGTTTATTAAAAAATATCACACTTAGTCTTTTAATTTTTTAAAAATTACTAAATTTAATCTCTTTATCAAATCTTAAAACTCTGAATCGAAATAATTAAATTTGGTATTTTTATTAAATGCGAGAGACTAAATATGACAATTTTAATAAATAAGGAATTATTTTATATATTTTATTAAACAAGATATTAGAATAACAATTTAATAATAAGTTAGAAACAAAAGTAATATTTTACTGGCATAACTTCTAAAGAGTTTGACATGATACAAGAGCTAAATTTATTATCAAGAAATTGGAGTACAATACTTTCTTGGTCTTTTACTTTTCATAATATTGTTATTATAGTCTCTTGTTAATTTAATGGCTAAAATAGTCTTCTACGTATTAGGGCTATACACGAGTTAAGCTTGATTTTCACAAGACTCAATACCCCCACTCAATTTTAGACCGAGTCTTCTATTATAAACCCAAGACTTAGCCCCCTGCTGATGTTGGTTTAATATGTGATCAAGCAAGGTCAAGTTACACTGATTCTAGGCAAGATCTATATATTAATTTTTAAAATTTTGTATCTTTAAAAAATATATATTTTATTAATAAACAATTTTTAAAGAAATAATTTAAAAAATTTAAGATTTGAAATGAATAAAAAAATTTATAATTTGAAATAAAAAGTGATTAACATTTGAAAAGAATTAATATTTTAAAAATTTTTAAATAAAAGTTATTATAAATAAAATAAAACATATATTAAAAAATAATAAATAATAATAAGGTCGAATCAAGTCTCCTATAAATTTAAAATTTAGGTCAACCTAATTATGTGATCAGATCAACTTAATCATTAAACACTTTTACTGCTCATTGGCAAATGTCACATTTCTAATCCATGATTGTAAAAAATTTTATATTTAGTCTTTTTAATTTAAAATTTAAAATTTTATAAAAATTAAATTTAATATTTTTCTCAAAAATAAGAAGACTTAGTAAAATTATTTTAAACATTTCATTAAAAACCAAAATATCTATTTTGCAATAAATTTGGATTTTTAAAGGCAGTCCACGGTAACACGGCCGAATGAAGAAAATTGCCACGGCCCATAGATTGAGAGTACCGAGAGATACATACGGACTTCAATAAACGAGCGGATTCGTCGAGTGAAAAAAAGAAAAAGAAAAAAGAAGAAGCAATAAACAAAGTTTCAATGCGGTGACGTGGCGGCGTAAACCCTCTTTGATGAAATGTGGAGGAAGAGCAGCGTGAAGCAAACGGTTGAAGAAGTTCCTGAAAACTGAAAACCCAGAGAGCACACCCAGAGAGCGGACCCAGTTGTTGGACGGACGCAAAATCCGACGCGCCACAGAGCTAACTGTGATTCTTAAGCCTGACTGGTACTGCGCTGGTTTTCTCTTTCCGTATTTTAGCCTATCTATCATCGACTTGGATTTCTTCATACGTTTTTATCAAATCTTATTTCAATCAAAGTTTGGTATATTTCCTTGGAACCCTTTTCAGTTTTATGCGGTTCTAGGATTGCAAGATTCCCGAGCTTGTATATACTTTCGTAATTTGCTTCTTATCAGTAGTCGCTTTCGCTTCGTCAATGAAAAAGCTTTATACCTTAGATGTGGCTTTGGAAGGCACCGATATTCCCTCTCACGTCTATGATTTTACTGTATTTAATCTTTTTGACAAGTGAAGTCCTTTGATAAAATGGGCTTATTCTTATTAAGACTTGGTTTCATTCAGTAAACCAACCCCTACTAAGCAGTAGCCCATCTGCTAAGGGCCTGTGGTATTTTCCGCGGCACATAACTATATATCGAGGTGTGATTTTATCTTTCCATGGGAGTTGAAAGTGTTTCCAAAGGTTGTAATTTGATTTGTCATTGAACATTACTCTTACCACAGCTGAAGCAAAAGTAGTTTGAGTTCAGTCTACTCCCACGTTTTAATATATCTACTAGAACTCTACTTAATACTTTGTACCTTGACTACAAGAGTCTTCTTCTTTGTGGCGTCTTTCACCGTCTAAACGAGTTGTTTTTGAGGCTCAGTTTTTCATATTTCATGATTCTGGATGTTTCTTTCTAACTACCTCCCTCTCCTTGCAGCTTGTAGAATTTTTAATCATGTCTTGGTGCACAATTGAGTCAGATCCGGGTATGCTTCTAGCAGTTTTCCTTGTATATTTCCTTTCTTTGGGAAGTTTTGTAAGAAATTTTCGTAGTTAGATGACCATATGATATTGAAGTAAATTAGTTAATCTGATTTTGACAACAAACGTTCAAAAGTATTAATGATTCGTCCTCTTAGTTTGCAAAACCTCGAATTTTTATGGAATTTCAGCAAGTAATGTTCTATATTGAAATAAACTTATTAATTGGCTTTTATGATTGGCGTGTTATTGAACCAAGAATTCCCACTTCAGATCTTTTTAATGATTGTGTGCAGAAATTGTTTCATTTATGAACGCATCAAATTTCCATATGTCAAGAGCATAATTGTCATGATAGCAATCTTGATTGGTAAGATTGTACAATCTTGCTATCCAAACCAGGGGAAACAATCCTGATCTCAAAGAAGATAGTCTTCTTCCAAGATAGGTCTGGGATAGCGATCTAGATTGTGAGATTGTAGGATCTCAACATGGGCTACAATCCTGGAGGTTTTTTTTTTTTTTTTTACCTTAAGCTATAACATAGTAAAACCTGGAAGCTAGAAATCTGATCCCTGCTCCCAATCCTCACCTACTGGCCTTTTCGTCCTCGCATGCTGCACTGCATCAAGTTTGTCACAGTTCAAAGCAGCCATTTGAGCGAAGAGCGAGGGAAGAGGGAAGAGAGCTTTCATCCACTTGGAAAGCAACAAAAACAAGAGTTTCTATCCCCAATGCTCATTGCAGGCAAACCCCATCACGGCTAGGTCACTTGCCCTAGCCAAATAGGACATGGAATGAGGGAAGAGAGCTTTGAGACTTTGGGTCATTGAAAATTTCCAAGGGCAATAAGACAAAGAATCAAAGAGTAGCATATCCACCCGAAGCCTTTCTAATTTTTATATTATTGTATTATATTGTGTTGCTTTGTTCTAAATGGGTTCATGGGATAATAATAAATTTTTTGGGTGGTCTGGAATTGGAAGAAAAGGTAAATGAGGATTGTAATGATATGATTTATTCTTCATAATGATGATTGATGACTTCATTGGATTTGACCAAGACTCCTAATTTTATTAGATTAGTGAACCACAATTATTTTTTCATCTTTTGAGCTATGACTTTTGAGACTTGTAACCGGAGCTATTAATACTTGATGAGATTTAAATAATGTCATGCTTATATGTGAATTTTATACAAGAGAATTTAAAAGCTTAACCTGTTAAGTGGATGCCAATTAGCCAATAAATAGTTTTTGACTTAACATGCTCCCTTACATGAAATCCCCAAGTTTGACCATGGTAGACAAAGCGGGACCCATTGCTACCTTGTGCTAAAATTCAATTCTATGAAGACAGTGGAGGCGGTAAGAATCAAGTTTCTTACATTTGGTCATCAAGGCTTATAGCATATCAATTCAGTAACTAGTCCACCTAAAAACTTAAGCTATTAGTTGGAGGACCATAAATGCCTTAACTTTCAAATACTAGATGCCTAGCTTTATAATTTTGTAATGGTTTCTGAGGCAGGGATTTTATGAAGTTTGTATTGCTTTACAAGTTACAAGCCGCTGACATGAATTAAATGAGTTATCGATGTATTGTTATGTTCATCGCTTACTGTTTATTGAAGGTTTAGCATCCTGTTTGTAATTCTATAGTAGTTATGTAAGCTTGTTTAGGATATTACTTAAAATTTTTTGCCTTAACTTTTTGTTTTTTCAGGTGTATTTACTGAACTTATACAACAAATGCAAGTGAAAGGAGTGCAGGTAATTTTGTTGGATATATGTGTCTTTGGTTTTGTTTTGTTCTAGTGTTGCATTACTCTCTCTCTTGGTTTTAGCTTGTGGTGGGATATTGATATTTGTATTTTCCTGAGGATCTGTAGCCTCCTTAAAATTTATCTGCGTTAATCTCCTTGACTTGCTCTAGCTTGAATTTTTCCTAGATGTTAAAGTCTGATGCAGAGCTTTGTCAAGTTAAGAGTTGATGATAATGCTTACACTCTAGGCTTGAATATTTACCAGCTTAATTTGATGGCTACAACAGTCTAAAGAATAAATTCAAAACAGTAAAAGAGAAGTACTAAAATTAAAGCATATAATATTCTGCATCTAGAGAGAGAGATCTAGGCCTGACAGTGTCTGTATGCAAGTAAAATTATCCAAAAAAATAAGAAAGCTGTGCGTACCCATATAAAATTAGCAACCTGCTTCTTCCAAATTTTGTTTTGTTTTTCCCTCCTGCAGTATCTTTTCAATTAACTGGTTTTACTTTTATTGATTTAGATCCTTTCTAATGTTGAGAAGAGCTCAAGTTTGTGGAAGATATATTAGAAAGATATGATGCTATGCTCTTTGAGAATAAAGTGATTGAACAGATTATTATCAATTCTTTAGCTGAGAGGGCCAATCTTTTGAATCATGATTCATACATCATAATATTACTTACTACTTAGAAAAGTAAGTAACAGCTTGAAGGCCATGCTACCATGGAGTAATATATTTCGAGCTTGGCTTCAATCTTTCTGGGATAGTGATGGGATAAGTACACGAAGACAGAATAACAAGAAAATGGTTTGGGTCGACCAAATAGAACAAAAAAGTAGGGTAGGAGAAGAACCCTGCATAATTGAAAAGGACATTATGCTATTGATCTAATCCGAGTCTGTAACAGTTAGAGTCAGACTGGAAAAAATTACATAATTGGAGTGAATGTAGCAAAATCTGATGCCAGGGACAATGATATTGTTCTATTTGATCCCAGTTAGTTTGTATTTTTGATTTATACACTTAGGCTATTTACTTTTAATTTCCTTTTTTTTTTTGTGTGTTTATGTTCTGCGTGTTTGCTGCCATCATACCATGATGTGTTGGTAGGTTGAGGAGCTGTATTCATTGGACTTAGACTCTCTCAACAGCCTTCGGTTAGTGTACTATCTCATTAACTCTCTAAGCTATGATGACATTCACAAGTTATGATAATATATTTGTGAACATTTGCCTTCTCTCTTTTTTCTCTTCTCCTTGGTGGGTTCCTCCCTCAATTACAGGCCTGTATATGGGTTGATTTTTCTTTTCAAATGGCGTCCAGGGGATAAGGATGACCGTGTTGTTATCAAAGATCCAAATCCTAACTTGTTTTTTGCCAGCCAGGTTAGTTTTCTCAGTATAAAAATTTTGCAAGATTATATTATTTTTGTAATTTTACTGATCCTGAGTGTTACATGTGTAGGTAATCAATAATGCATGTGCTACCCAGGCTATCTTGTCTATCCTTGTGAACTCACCAGATATTGACATTGGACCAGAGTTGTCAAAATTAAAAGAATTTACCAGGAACTTTCCTCCTGAGCTCAAAGGTTTGGCCATCAACAATAGTGAAGCTATACGTACAGCCCATAATAGCTTTGCTCGGCCTGAACCTTTTGTCCATGACGAGCAGAAGGTTGCTGGCAAAGATGACGATGTTTACCATTTTATAAGCTATCTACCTGTGGATGGGGTTCTGTATGAGCTCGATGGATTGAAGGAGGGTCCTATTAGCCTTGGTCAGTGCTCCGGTGGGCAAGGTGATATGGAATGGCTGAAGATGGTGCAACCTGTGATACAGGAACGCATTGATAGGTATTCCCAAAGCGAGATAAGATTTAATCTCATGGCAATTATCAAGAACAGGAAAGAGATGTATACTGCTGAGCTCAAGGAGCTCCAGAAGAGGAGGGAGCGCATCTTGCAACAGCTGGCTGCATCAAAGTCAGAGAGACTGGTGGACAATGGCAGTTATGAGGCACTGAACAATTCTCTCTCTGAGGTGAATGCTGGGATCGAAGCTGCTACTGAGAAGATCTTGATGGAGGAAGAAAAATTCAAAAAATGGAGAACTGAAAATATCCGTAGGAAGCACAATTATATACCCTTTTTGTTTAATTTTCTGAAGATTCTTGCCGAGAAGAAGCAGTTGAAACCTCTAATTGAGAAGGCCAAGCAGAAAACAAGCAGCTCTCGGTGAAGAATGTAGTCTAGTAGTTCATACAACTTTTATTCTTGTGTTCTTGTTTTTGGTTTGAAATATTTTGAAATTATGCCCGGTGTATTATGTTGCCCTTGGTTTTTACTGTTTCGGTAGTGTATTGAGTATGCAAATTGACCGAGGCACAAGTATCAACTTTGAACTATGAGACATGAATTAAATCTGTATTAATCTTCGACCTCCCCGCGTTTCTCTATCCTACGTGCTCTCTCCGCCTTCACGGCACGATGAACTTCTAGTGAATAAGGCTTCCTAAAATGCGTGTAGGTGATGTCTGAAACGCAATAATTGCTGCTGCATTTGCAGTTTACTACTAATGTAACGCCTGGATTAATATTAATGACTTGGTAGAAATATGTCGTTCTACGTAACCAATATAGAAACCGGCCTCAAATTAAACACATATGGGTTTAGTGTTTCTGTTACATTTCATATGATGCAACTGGATAAGATTTCAGAAGAAATTAAAAACTAACAACATGACAAACAACTATATGATGGGTTCCAATCTCCCTGTCAGAAAAAACGAAGATCCAACAATCACCTCACGGCATTTCACTTGGTTTCTTTTCGTTTGGGTTAATATTTAAAAGAAAAAAAATTCTGAGTGTTAATGTACAAACTCCAATATTGCATAGTAGGCAATTAGCACGGGAAGCGAGACAATCATACCAAATATAACCCTGCAGTAACCAAAAAGTTGAATTATTAGCAGGCAGACATAGAAAACAGGATCAATATAACGAGTTCAACTCCTATACTGCAGGATTTTCTACTACAGAATTTTTTTTTTGGTTCAAATTTTTTTTTCGTGTGAAAATAGCTGTACAGCTTCAATACTGTACAAGCCTTGATCCAGATTCCAATATAACTGAGATTTGAAGTGAAACTCACGCAGTGCTTAGAACCTCTGGATGCAATCCATATTCTTTAGCAAAAATGAAGGACGTTATGGATTGTGGCAGTGCCGCCTGTGGGAGAGAGAAGAAGACAAACGACCGATCAGTAAACATTTTTTTTACTTTTTTTTTCATATATAGATGAAAAAAAATATCATGCGCTCCATATACGAGTTATAACTAGTTTATATTATTTTAAGGGGCATTGAAAACAAGAGGAGCACTGTACTGTTACCTAATGCTTTATCACTTTATAATCAAGATCAATAAATAACTAACAAATTAAATAGGGAAGACTGGTATCTTTAAAACTTCATAAATTAAGTTCAAGTGAAATGACGTGCTACTAGTTCCTTATTCCTTCTTGTCCTCCACATCTTTTTCTTTTTTCTTGATTAGTCACTACGTTGATTAGCCATCATTCAAGTCATTTGGTGTGTGGACATCGGCCACACTTAAAGTTGTACTTCCTCTAGAGTTATTCCAAATCAAACTAACTCCAACCACGAATTTATACTAGCGAGTTTGTGAACTATGAGGATTCTTTTTTTTTTTTTTTTCTTTTTGACAGTCAGAAATAAAGATATAGTTTTTGTGAGTTGTGATTCAATACTTCATTTTAAAATTGTCCTGTGTACATGGCTTCTTTATCTCTTTAAACTTGACCCAATCAATTTTTTTTTCCTTACAAAAATTTAGAGAATCCAGGACATGATGGTATAAAAATAATAACGTATTCATGGTATAAGTTACTTATAATTATAAGTAATATATCTGACCTTTTTAAAAAGTATTTGGTGCATCACGAAGACAATCATGTTACTAAATAATTGGAGCACGAATTAAGAGTCAAAAGAGATAGAAAACAAAAAAAAAAACAATTGTAAGAACAAATTTATGAAAACGCTGCGTCAGATTTAAAGAATGGTACAATTTCTACAGTGAATATTACTTGAGTATAACTCGTAGAGACTATATAATGTATAGCAGTAAAATAATAACAGCCTAGTATAATTGGGTTATGATAGATTTTGTTCTAGAAATTGAGCCACTTTTATCTTTTTGTTATTAATTAAATTTCAATGGTCCAAAATAAAAATAATAATTTAATTTTAATAAATATTATTTTTTTAAAAAATTATGATAAATTATATTTATATATTAAATGATTTCTTATACAGAATGATATCTTGTTGTTGAAAAAAAAATTAAATAATTTCTAATATTATAGCATTTTCAGTATGTTGTCGTTTTGTATAAAATATTATTATGTCTTATTTTAAAAAATTAATAGTTATTAAAATTAAATTATTTTTAAATAATATTTACTTATATTTTTAAATTTGACTACTAAATATCCAATGGACCAGGAAAGAGACAACACCCTGCTATCAATACTAGACAGCAGGGATCATGGGACATGGGTTAATATATACGAGTAATAAACTCTTTGATCCTAAAATATGATTCTGTGAGAAAAAAAACAAAAACAAAGGGGAGTAGCCTTTTTCCGTTCTAATGCAAGAGTTCTGAGTGGCATTACTTACTGATATAATTTAAACAACAAGTGCATGCAGATAGAGGAATTAAAAAAATAAGAAGTAAATAAAAACCTGAATAATAGCGACTCGTAAAACGTCAGCATGCAATCCCACAGCGATGGAAGCAATAGCCATTGCCGCTGGTCCCGCGAACAACTTTAAAACCATACTGAATATCGTCAGACTGGATCCACAAGCTATGAACTTCTCCTGAAGTGCCATGAAAATACCTGCAATTGCATGCATATGCACACTCGTGAATTAACCAATTAACACCAGACTAGTTGAAACAGACATGACGAACACTCAAGTCTCACCCATACTGAACATGGCTGTGCCTGTCCCTGCCCTTGACATGATTAATATAGACCCCTCGACGATGCTTGGCATCTCCAGCTTCCACCTGTTCATTGAATTTATATATATGGATCCTCACTTGATCATGAAACAACAGTTAAATATATTGGTGAAATAAAATAATGATAATGGAAGAACCTGTTAGCTATGAAAGCCCAGGAAATGCCTGCGACACAACCGTAAGTGTTAGGGTTGACGGCAAGCTTGAGCCCCACAAGCTTCATCAACTTCCGGAAAGGAGGCCTGCTACTACTGTTAGCGTGTTCCACTACTAATCCCTCATCCACTACTATTACAGTACTAACATCTTTGGGCGTTTGAGGAGGGTTTGCGTTAGAATTAGTAGAACCCTGGATTCCGGCTCTTCGAGCTTCCAAGACAAAGAGGAGAAGAGTGAGCCATACGATGGCCTGCACAACCGAGGATTGAACCACGAGGTCCACCCCCCGAGGGCCATACATGGCCTTCATGAGTGGAACCCCCACAACCAGGGCATTGGTTAAAGTGCAGAGAGAGAAGCTGGTGATGGACCAACAGTAACTTCCTTTGGGAGTGCACTTGGCCCAGAAAGCAAGCACCAGGACGATGATGAACTTGGAGATGGTGTCAGCAACGATAAAGGGAAAGTTCATGTGGAAGGGATCAATGTGAGCGGTGAACTCGAAGGTGAACAGAGGGAACGTAAAGTAGCACACCAGTCGGTTTATGGCATCACACTGCTCCCGACTGAAGATCCCCCACCACCTCACTGACCCGTACCCTAACATCAGAGCAACATACAGCGGTACCATCGCCGCCACCACCTTGTACACATCTTCCCATCCTATCATTTTTCTTTTATTTTCTGTCTCTCAATCTCAACGCTAACATGTTATACCAAACAGTAATCTGCCCTATTTATATAGAGATATATATATATATATACTAATGCGCGCATGCAAAAGGACAAAAGCTAGATTTTGTTGAGGTCTATTCATTCTGTTTCTGTGAACAAGAGAACGTTTATGATTTTGTGTGGAGGGCTTAACTGGACTGGACGTTCAGAATTGGATTCTTGAAGGCAGTCATGTGGAAGTGTGCGGTTGCTTTCGCCACTGGGCTTTGCTTACGGTCAGCAAATTTTAATAGACTATAGAATAAGGAATGAGGTGCAGCGATTATTCCACACCCACCACCACCTTTGCAAATAGGTTTTGTGTTGTTTCGTTAATTATTGCTTATTATTATTCCAAGCATAACACAAAGTGGGCATTCGATCACCATCCCATCTAGCAATAATGGAAGCATCGCAAATTCCTACTCCTGAATTTCTTTTTCCTTCTCCTTTTAACTGCCTTGACAGTGACGTACAAATCACTCTGTCTCACCCACCAATATACCACGCACCTTCTACAGTATGTTGGAACTTGGATTTAATCAACCATATCCGATGAAAGTTGCGTACATCTTGGTATGTGTGATGTGTTCGAGTACCATTCTTGAGTTGATATACATATATATATACGATCGAAGGGCACTGCTAGTACTTCCCCAAGCCAAAAATAGTGCGTAGACTGGAGCGTTATGGATTACCATATATAAATTTGCGTGATAATCTTCATATGTACTGCTGGGGTAGTCTAGAGCTAGCAGTCCTCTTATTTCTGTTAACGACTACGGGTCCAATATATGCCACTCATATTTCAGGCAGGCCCCAGCCCATTCGATTCTTATTGTCATTATATTTATATTAAATATTCTTATTCGATCGTTTGGCAGGCTCTGCATTGTCTTCTTGTTGGGATTTATAAAAGTTCATGACCTTGTTATGGAACAAATCAAAGACATATCTAATGCTTAACGTTGGCACTGGCTGATTTGTAGTCTCAGGTCTGTTTATGGTGGTGGAACAAATGGCTTAATCGATCTGAACCGCGTGGGAGAATAGATTCAATTCCTGCGCAGGAAATTCTATATTCTGTCTAGCTAAGTGCGTACTGGATAGATGATTGCCACTAAATAATTGTTGAGCAGCATGCACGGTCATGGATACATATGTAAATAGAATGTGACAGTAAGAGACCACATGCACAGTTCTTCCCGCATAGATTCTATATGCAAAAGCTGCTGATAATTTTGTTTACCTCTTTGAATGAAAACGGATCCAATGCTGTACAGCATTGGATTAAAACTCTGTACTTTTGTCATGAATCTCTTCGTTCAAAGTATTAAATAAGTTGAGTGAGCAAAGCAGATGATCCACTTGTGTAATTCGGAATTAATTGGAATGTTTTGTCTTTTGTCTCCTCAAATCATGCGAAATAAAAAATTTGGTGGTCTATACAATTCTAATTTGAATCTCTTTATGTTTTGGTAACAAGGTAAGGTCAGAATCTGAGGTATTTTCTATTGATCTCAGCATAATGAATAAAGGCTTTCAAGATTAGCAAATTGTATTTAGCTTTGCGGGAGAACGAAAAATTCTATGGCTTTACCCGGCCCTGTTCTATCCTAGCAGAAAGATGGCACGATGGCACAAGTATTTACTTTCTTTATGGAGTAACCTCAGGGGAAGATGCCCAACCTGAGGCAAAGTTAAAAAAGGGGCTCCCCTATCACTATCCGAGGAGGGTGGCACGGGTCTTTAGGTCTTGACTTCCCTTTCATTTTAAATAAGGATTTGTCCCGCCGTGTAAGATTGTCTTATCCGCTCTCCTTCTAGGATAGAGAAGAGGAGGCGTAGAGTAATAGAAGAAGTGAGACGGGGATGGCACCAGCCACTAGCCTTTTCTTATGTTCTACCACGATGATCATTGAATAAAAATTTAATAATTTAAATTTATATTAATTTAGTACAATTATTTACAGTTATATTCTTTATATATATTTAAACTATTAAATTTTTATATAATGATTTATTATAATTAAACATAACTTTATGTTCCTACAATAATATAAGAAAATTTAAATTACTAATATTCATCCTTTTGTTTTTGGTACCCTTAATTATCACATAATCTGAACCCAACGAGCTAGAACCTGTAAAAAATGATAATGAATAAATTGCGTGGAAAGAATTAAACAAATTAATTAATGGAAGAGCGCGCGAGATGATGTCATGGAGCTTTACATTTGAATTCACGTTTGAAAGAAGAAAATTTTAGAACGAGGTATGTGGTGTACGCAAAGTTTGAATGTTGTTATCAGAACAATCTACTAGAGATGATGCTAACTTTGGTCGTGGGCATCTAAACTCAACAATAATATGATAGCGGAATTAGAACATGTAATTAAACATAATCACAAATTGGAAGAATAAATAAATTAACAATCTGACTTGATGAAAACAACATCATTAATCTGAGTATTGGTTGAGTCTAACAAGTTCAACCCATAATGTCCAAGAGCGTTTCTCAGAGTGTTTTGACGGCAGAGAGAGAGAGTGACAAATTTAGTCTATGAAAACTAGGGTTTCAGTGTGTTATTTATAGAGTTTTATTTTAATAATATAATTAATCAATATTATTAAAATAAAATCCTTCAAAATCTTTAAAACAATTTATCATTTAATTAATTAATCAAAATAAGCCCATTAAATCTCTCTCTGGATAACAATATCAAATTAGTAATATGACGGGATGATTATTAATACTCTTGGGCTGTGGGTTGGGTTTCTACCTAGTGAGCTTGTGGATAATCAAACCCATCACCAATTATCCACAAATAAAATAAAACTCAATCCATTTTTAGTTTATAAATTACAATATCAATTGCCTAATTAGTTATAACATAAAATTAATTTAATAGCATAATTAATGTTAATCCATATAATATTAAAAATATTCTAACAATCTCCCACTTGGATAGCATTAATTAAATTATTAGGTCAATAAACAAATACATATTAGGCAATTAATATTCACATAAACGCATAGATATGTGTATATTTATAAACCATACAAAATTCAGAAATGAAACTACACACAAAGATCACTGAATTCGATAGGGAAACAAGTGATATTAACATTGTCATAGATTAGTTTCAATATCTGAATAGAATGGAATACAAAATGACATTTGAAGCATCATATTACAATGCAAAAGTTTCCTTTGGACTTAACTCAGAGATTTGGTGTCAAATTGCACCATAAAAGCCCTTTAAAGACTTGACTCATACTTTCACTAGACCAAAGCTATATCAAAATTCAACAAGACCCATATAAGTTATACAATTTGAATTACTCCTATAGGTAGGCATTGGTCAACAGATCTGTTATCATGTGCTCACTACAAATATAAACCATGCAAATATGAGATAACAAAAAATTCAGAAATGAAATCATGGATCAAGGATATTGAATCCGATAAGGAAAGCATTGTTATAAATGCTAGCAAAATTTCAATTCTGAATTATATCTAAAATTTTGGCATAATCAAAACATTGAATCCGATAGGGAAACAAATGTTATAAATGCCAAAATATACCAAACTGTTCCTTAAGAACACAACTTAGACTCTCACCAAAACAACACATCAAAATTTGAATATACCCAAAAGTCATATGTTTCCAAAACTCTAATGGGTTTGTGTTAGTAAACGGATCATCTAAAATGAGTATGAGATGTATAGATCTTCTCTCCAATAAACAGGAATTGAGTATCAAAATTTGATGCAACTGAAATTCCTGTAACTTTGAAAGAATCGTATAATGGAGTCAAGTTGCAACAAAATGGTCAATACTTTAAAATATACACATAAATGAAATTGATTTCCTTGACCATATTCCCTAATGAGTGACCATCACAAAACTAGCGACATACTCTTTACTTATATATATATATATATATATATATATATATAAGGCAGTTGTAAATGTCCATTTGACACTTCTCAACAAAACAACTCCTTCAAAAACATCGTATAGATGTAATCAGAAATGGGTTCAGGATCATCATAACTGTCTCTGTAGCTTTCTAATGATCATGCTCAGAATTACTTAAATATATCTACCAAGCACACCAACAAGGAAAAACAATATTCAAACGTGTACACACTTGAGCCTATATATTAGGCTATTAATAATTGATTCACATAGAATTTCGTCCATCAAAGTTCTCTCTTCATCATTTAGGACATAATGATTTAAACAACCTATCACCTACACAAGTGCACAAGGAGTGCAAGAATACATATCAAATTTCTTGAGCACTTGTTCAATATAGGTTGCCTGAGACAAACCAATAATGCCACAAGATCTATCACGGTGAATTTGAATTCTCAAAAAAAAAAAAAAAGATTCACCTAAATCTTTCATATCAAAGTGGCATGACAAAATGTGCTTTGTCTCATTTAATAAGCACATTGAGTTATTAGCCAATAGAGTGTTATCCACACACAGCACATCTTCATGCAAGTCTTCATCTGTGATTACAATGCCTACATAGCTAACTGTAATCAAACTTCCTTCCAATCCAAGGATGATTTATTATTCTTATTGCTTTTCTTGAGTCCATACGTTTTCTTGCTATAGGCATTGCCTTTCACTTTTCTTTCCTTTTCAATTTCACATTTCTAGCCTTGCTGGATGAACCATGTGAAATATAGTTCACTAATTATAAGAATTCACCTTCTTTATTGATTCTTCCTCTTGGGTCATTTTGGACATCATATGATTAATAGACCACTCTAACTCTTGGGAATTAAAAGTGGTTCTCAAGACCCCATATTCAGCAGAAAGAGATTAGGAAACTCTATAAACTAGGTTGCTCTCATCCAAGTCCACATCTAGGATTTCAGCTTGTTGTAACAGTTAACAAGCTTCATCATGTGCTCACACACTCCTGACACTTCGTCATAGTGAGTGTTATCTAGCAAAAAGAGATAATATGCCTTTTTAAGTCTTATCAAACTTCTTGAATTTCTCACTGACCACTTTGAGATACTCAACTGTGGTATCCCTCTCAAGAATACTTTGTCTGATAGTCTTTTTAATCGTATACTTAATGACAGTCAAACAAATCTTATGGGACTCATACCACTGCTTATGGTAAACCTTGTCAGCAGCGCTAGCCTCAGTGGTGAGATCCGCTGGTTTAGGTTCTCTCATACCTAAACTTCCCTCAGTGATCACTAGATACATATCAAAGGACTCAATCCAATTATTGTAGTCTATTTTGTTCAGAGTTTTTACCATAAATAGTTGCAAGAATAGAGACGCTAAAGGAAAAAAAACAAATAGGAAACATATAATTATGTTCCAGACACATAATTATATATATAATAAAATTTCCATAACAAGACTCAGTTTCAGCAACTATGTAACAAAATACTCATCATATCCTGCTTAAGGCTTGGACTATGATAAATCAGGAAAACTCATACATACCAGGGAAGCTCATTATCGAGAGAAATGACACAAAATGCATCCACAATTTCCATATCGATAGGATATGAGAAACCATGAATACATCAATCAGCAAATTGCCGTTGACAAGCTACAAACAGGCCTTATTCATAAAACTATATTGACAATGTCACACCGATAAGGTATATCCATTGTCAACATAATACTTACATACATTCTCTCTAGTGGACTTATCACAATATTCAGACTCATCCCTGATAATGGTAATTAAATTATTCAAAAAATGTAGGAAATTAAATGACAAATACGGTATTAATTTATAAAAGACATATCACCATGATTGGGCCCATGATAGGCAAGCACACAATCAATAGGTGTATGTGAACCAAAGTCATTACAATTTCCTCACGCAACATATTCCTTTTAATGCATGTGCTTAAATTAGGAATAAAATCTAATAATTGACGTAAAAAAATTGATTATAATTTATTTACACATAATTAGGGAGAGTGAACTGAACATATTATTTCGTATTATGTCTGGTCTTTACATAAATTTTTTTACTTTATGTCAAAATACCTTATCTACACATTATTTTAAGGCCCTTAATTTAAAAAAAAATAAAAAAAAAACTCCTATTTTTAGGGCTAAAAAAATTTTGGAAAAATCACCATAATTTAGATCAAGGTGAGTGGAGCTAATTTCAAAATTTGAAGTTCATCTGACCAGCGGTGTGGCCATACACACTGGTGGTGCGCGTGGGCCTCGCCCACACGCACCTTCTTCAACCTCTAGTAGGTCGAATCGACCCACCAGTTTTCTGCTCCTCAAACTTCGAAACTGGGACTGTTTTAATCTTTTCAATTCAAAATTGGTTCGTTGGTTTAAGATGGGGCACATTGGTGACCCAAGTTGATAGCCGTGACTATCTCTATTCAAATCACCAACAACCACAACTACTTTAAATGGTGACAGGGAAAAAAAATTTCATGCCAAAAGATGAGTTTCTTGTCGACAATGGTGACCGAGGAAGGCAATGATCATTACCAAAAAAGAATAAAATTTTATAATCCTTAAAATGACTCTGATGAAGACGAGATCCAGAGAAAAGGATTAAAAAAAAAAATTTATATTGTACAAGAAAATTCACTCATCAAAATTCTTATCCTAAGCTTGTTATTGCTTACACAATATTTTCTTAAATATTTCAAAATATTTATTTGACCTCAATCTTCTCTAATTCGACCCTTTTTAGACCTTAAATGGGCTCATGGAAGATCAGGGTGACAAAATTTTAAGATAAATGACCATAGGCCAAAAGAGATTAGTTATACAATATTATGGTGTGTTCTAAACTCAATTATATTTTCACACCATAGCCAACCCTTTTTACCCTTACATTACTATGAAGACTTTATAAAAAGAAGAAGAAGGAAAAGGAAGAAGAGAAACTAGAATATGATAAATCATGTTACAAAGACGAGATTAGAGAAAGGAAATTTAAAAAATTTCATAGTTCATCAAACCGTGGCTCTGATACCCTTTGATAGCGGAATTAAAACATGTAATTGAACATGATCACAAATTGGGAAAATAAATAAATCAACAATCTGACCTGATGAAGATGACATCGTTGATATGAGTATTGGTTGAATCTAATAAGTTCAACCCACAATGCCCAAGAGGGTTTCTCAGAGTGTTTTGACGGCAGAGAGAGAGTGACAAATTTAGTCTATGAAAACTAGGGTTTCAGTGTGTTATTTATAGAGTTTTATTTTAATAATATAATTAATCAATATTATTAAAATAAAATCCTTCAGAATCTTTAAAACAATTTATCATTTAATTAATTAATCAAAATAAGCCAATTAAATCTCTCTCTGGGTAATAATATCAAATTAGTAATCTGACGAGATGATTACTAATACTCTTGGGCTGTGGGTTGCGTTTCTGCCCAGTGGGCTTGTGGATAATTAAACCTATCACCGATTATCTACAAATAAAATAAAACCCAATCCATTTTTAGTTTATAAATTACAATATCAATTGCTTAATTAGTTATAATATAAAATTAATCTAATAGCATAATTAATGTTAATCCATATAATATTAAAAATATTCTAACATAATAACGATAACAATAACAACAATAATAATAATATATTATTGATAAAATTATTTGTACATTCACCATATGACAAAAAAAATATTTTATCATGTATTGCTGATATATAAATTTATTAATTATTAAATATTGACCGTTTATAAATTTTTAAATTTATATAATTTATTATTTCAAATATTAATTAAAATAATAATAATTTTAAAATTATATAATTACATTATAATTAATATACCAATGCATTTAAAATTATAAGCATACAAAAAATGACACTTATTATTATTATTATTATTATTATTATTATTATTATTATTTTGTCGGATACTCTTATGGTAGCCTTTGACGCAATGATTATAAAACCTAAAACTTCAAGCTCCCAACCTCATTTTACCCATGGATTGCTACTGTTATTATTCCACTTCAACAAAATAAATCGCAATCACCGGTGGAAAGTGACCCTTTCATTTTATGCTCACGTATGATACGAATTTAGTTTTTCAAAAGAATTACTGGCCGTCAAATCACATAATTTTTTAAATTTAAATTATTGTGATAAAAAATTTAAATTGCATATAAGTATCAAGTTTAATTGTATAGTTTCTTTGATATTAGCCATTAGATTTATATGATGCTTACCAAGTATAAGAAATTCATATTGCACTTGATACATAATATTGTAGTGTAAGTTTTTATTAATTTCTATATAATCCTAATGATAGAAATCATCAATCAATTATATTATATCTTGGGAACTTATAAAGTTTCACATAATATATAACATACAATACTATCAATTTAGGAAAGAATCCTGATTCATTGCTCCCTTAAATTCTTAAATTTTTAAAACTTAAAAGAGAATTATAAGAGAGAGAACATGTATCTCTTAGCCTCTCTTAATTTATATGTGTGTTAGTAATGAATTAGGAGAGAACATGTAGCCCCTATTTATAGATAAAGATAGAGACCACTTTCAAAATAATTATTTATTATCAGATAACGATCATGATATTACGATAACTATTTATTATTTAATAATTTCAGTTTTCAAATTTTCAAATATTATATTAATCACTCCCATCAAATAGTTAGTTATAATTAAACATAAGAAAACTATTTTTCAATTAACCAATTAGAAATTAGCCAACGTTATTATTTATTCAACTAATTAATTACTTAATCAATATCACTTGGGCAATCAATACCACTTGGGCCAACTTACATCTTACATTTTTCTAAAATATTATAATTTCTTTTTATAAAAAATAGAATACATCATTAGAAGATCAAATTTTGTAAAAGAAAATTATGAGTTTCTAAACCTAGGCTTTAATAGCACATGTAAGTTTTTCTTAATTTCTATTTAACCCTAATGATAGAAATCATCAATTAATTATATCAAATATTGGGAACTCATATATTTTCACATGCCATATAATATACAATACTATCAATTTAGGAAATAACGCATACCTTGATTCATCACTCAACAACATAAAACCTTGAATTCCTAAAACTTAGAAGAGAACTATAAAAGAGAGGAAAATTGTGTTTCTATCTCTTAGCTTCTTTTAATTTACATGTATTAATGATGTATTAAGAGAGAACATGTAACCTCAATTTATTGGCAGAGACAAAGACTAGTTTCTAAATAATTATTTATTATTAGATAACAATTATGATTATATGATAACTATTTATTATCTAATAATTTTAAATTTGAAGTTTCAAATTATAAGATATTCTATTAAACACCCCAATAAAATTAAATATAAAACTACTTCTCAATTATCCAATTAAAAATTAGCTAATGTAATTATATATTTGACCAATTAGTTACTTAATCAATATCACTTGGGCCAACATAAGTGTTACATTCTCTCGCGTGCCTCATGTAATATTGCTTTACTTTATAGTCAAATAAATCATAATGCGCAACAAAATTATTAATTTCTTATACATTGATTACATCATTTGTCATAGATAAGATAAGAACTAATATGAGTCATGGTGATTGTACATTATTTATTCAACATATTCCCTTCCATGTACTAAAATATGAGTCATTTCTCCTTATTATGACTAATAAGTGAGAAGTGCATAATTAGTCCAATATAATGTCCTTAATAAAGACAAAACTTATTATCATCATTCTTATTCATTCATGTATACAATACTTAGACAGGTGAATTAGAAACATATTCATTAAAGAGCTCACAATGTCAAAATACAATACTTTAATAATGATTAACTATTCTTATTATCAATAATGCCCATATTTATGACATGATTTTTAAATATCTTAGGCAAAAACCCTTTTGTTAAAGGGTCAACTATCAAAAGGTTGGTGTTAATATGTACTATTGACACTGTATGTTCTTGAATTTCTTCTTTAATGACAAAGTATTTCAATTCTATATACTTAGCACCTTGAAATACTTGTCGTCTTTAAATGACGATAGATGCGAAATTATTACAACAAATTTTTAGCGACTTGGTAATACTGTCGACAATTCCAAGTCTTGAAATAAAGTTTCGCAGTCATAAATCATGAGCAGTGTTTTTAAAGTATGCCACAAGCTCATCTTTTATTAAATGACTTTTCCAGCTAATAATACAAGTGGAATCCATTGTATCTACCATGTGAAATTTAAATATCTATATAAGTATACGATCTTTAATTCCATGCAAGTATCGAAGAATTTTCTTTGCACACATTAGACTCGTAACAACATATGTATATGGAATTCATTAATAGCAAGCAAGAAGTCATTAAGATACTGAATTAGAAATATAAACTTACTCCTAAGTACCTTTAGATATGTACACTAGTCAACAGTGTTTTCTTTAAATTCAAAGTTAACAATAGTATTATTGAACTTAAGATACCATTGACTGGAAGCTTGTTGAAGTTCATATATTGATTTCTTTAGTTTACACACCATGTATTCCTTTCATTCAATTGAAAACCCTATTGGTTGATCCATGTAAACATCTTTCTCTAAGTTTTCATTGAGAAACACAGTTTTCACATCCATTTGATGTAGCTCCATATCATAATAACCTACCAAAACCATGATAATTCTAAAACAATCCTTTTTAAAGACAGGTAAAATGTCTCCTTTTAATTAACACAATCTTTTTAAGTAAAACCTTGGGCAACAAGTTTGGCCTTGTAGAGTTTAAGGTTGCCATGAAAGTCATATTTAGTCTTGAAGACTTATTTGCATCCAACTCTCTTGCAAGCAACTTTACAAGGTCCCATGCATTATTATATTTCATAGATTTTAACTCTTCTTTCATGGCATCTGACTATTTATCAGTATTATCACTATTAAATGCTTGAGAAAATAAAACTGGCTCATCATCAATTTGTAAGTCAACTTTTAACTCTTACAGATAAACTACATAATTATTATAGATAGCTAGTCTTCTCTTCCTTTGAGATCTTCTTAATATTATCTCTTATTGCTTATCTATTACAGGTTCATTATGAACAATAGGATCATTAATTGTTTTATGGTTCAACAATTTGAAGGACAACTACCTTAGAAGAATTATAAATTAATAGAACTTGCATTCTTATTTCCTTAATTTCTACATTTCGTGGAACTTCACTCCCACTAGTTTCACTATTTACAATGAACATGACATTTCAAGTTTCAACAATTCTTGTGTTATGGTTAGGATAATAAAATATATCCTTAGATTTTTCTAGATAACCAATGAAATATCTTCTTATTGTTTTCTTGCTTCCCATTTCTTTTTTCTTGTGGGTTGTATACTCTTAATTGTGTCGGGCAACCCCAAACATCCAGGTGTCTTAAATTAGGTTTCCTACCAGTCCACAGTTCAAAAGGTGACTTTGGAACTACCTTACTAGGAACCATATTCAATAAATACATGGTAGTTTTCAAACTATACATCCACAAGGAGATGGGTAAAGATGAACTACAAGTCATACTTCTAGCCATATCCGTTAATGTTCTATTGCGTTTTTTTAATACACCATCTTGTTATGGTGTACCAACTTTTGTATATTAAACACATAAGTTGCGTTTATCAAGAAATTTAGCAAATGGACCTGGGTATTGCCCAATTTCATCATATCTACCATAATACTCATAAGCTTTATCTGATTAAGCAGTTTTTAACTTTTCAATCCAATTGTCTTTTAACTTTATTTATAAATATTTTCAATATATTCACTGCTTGAGAATTATCAAGCAATAGATAGACATATCTATAATATGAATAATCATTAATAATAAAGGTGATAAAGTACTTTTCTTTATTGAAAGAATGGACATCAAAAGATCTACATATATCGATGCATATAATCTCAAGAATCTAAGTACATCTTGCGGCCCCTTTCTTTATGTGTTTTGCTTGTTTTCCTTTCATACAATCCACACAAATATTAAGGTCAATAAAATCTAAATTTGGAAGGATATCATTCTTTACTAATCCTTCCAATCCATTTTTTTTTTGGAAACATGTCCTAAGAGGCCTATGCCATAACTTAGCGAAACATTTATTTACTAAACCTTGTTTAGCACTAATATTATGATGCATAGTCAAAAGCAATTTAGCATAAAAACTATCAAGATTTAGCTTTTATAGTCTATTATAGAGAATACCTAAGCCCATAAGATAGTTATGCTTAAACAAACTTAAACATCTATTACCAAAAATTAACAAAATATCCAGTAACATCAAGTTTAGATAGTGGAACTAAATTCCTAAAAATACTAAGAAAGGTTTAATTATTGTTGTTTCATGGGTATATTGAAGTTCATTGATTGTAAAATATTTAAGGATCACCCAAAGGTTGATTATTCTTTTTATAATTATGAACATGATTATAATTAATTTATATACCTAGTTAGACATGTTTAGCATATCCAAAGATAGCAAATAAGTGTCATTAAAGTATATATAATTACTAATTATGTGAAATTGAACTTTAGCATTAATTATGTTATGCAGTTGTATATTAGTATATTACCCAAAGGTGAACATTAATATGTAATTGATTGGTAAATGGATTGTTTTGAGAATCTATATAATATAACTAAAAGCATTAATGTTAGACATATTATTTTTTGCAATATCTATTTTTAGTTTGCTTCATTTGCATGTTTTATTTGTTCTTCTTGATGGGTTAATTTTTTCTAACTGAAGTAAACAATTTTAATTTTACCTTAGTGTATTGGATCTTATTTTAACACTCTAGGTTGAGCAACTTGATGCTATTACTGATCTCAATAACAATAAAGAAAAAGCTCATTATAAGAATTGGAAAAGCAAAATAAATTAAGTTTAATGTTTATGCAAATGAGTATAGTTAATAATATTAAATAAGTTCTTCCTAAAACTGAAAGTGCAAAGAAAAAAATTTGAAATTTATGGAAAAGTGCTCCCAAATAGTAGACAAGTCTCTTGGTGGAACATTAATGGATACCTTAATGATCATGAAATTTGATGGTTCATGTACCATGCATGAACATATCATTGAGATGAACAAATATAGCAGTAAGACATAAATGGTTAGGAAGATGAGAATTTCCTTGTAGAATTTATTATTAACTTATTCTCGTCTGAGTATAGTTGTTTCCAAATGAACTATAATACCATGAAATATAAATGAAATGTATATGAATTGCACATTATGTTAGTTCAAAAGGAAACAAGATTTAAAGAATCAAGGAAATCATTTTGACCATTATATGAATCATTAAGGAGCTAAAAAGAAGAAAGGAAAGAAACATGACAAGTATAAGGACCACTGAAGCTAAATGAGTTATTTTATTAAATCTACAAAAAGAGATAAAAGAATGATAAATAGCATGTAAGAAGTTTGGACATTTTTTTTTAAAAGAAGGATTGTCCAAAAGGTAAAGTTGATTTGAAAAGAGAGGTAAGCTTAATGCTTATATATTTTTCAAATCAAATTTAACTAAAGTTCCTTATAATGTTTGGTGGATTGACTCAAGATGTATAACTCATATTTCTAATACGATGTTGGGATTCCTTACAATCTAAACTTAATCTCGAATGAGAAGTTTATATTCATGAGTAATAGAATTAAAGCTCCAATAGAAGCTGTCGGGACTTGTCGTTTAATCTTAGACACTAGACATTATTTAGACATATTTGATATTTTTTATGTACCTAGTATTTTTAGGAATTTGGTTCCATTGTCTAAACTTGATGTTATTGGATATTCTGTTAATTTTGGTAACTAATGTTTAAGTTTATTTAAACATAACTATCTTATAGGCTTAGATATTCTCTATAATGGACTATACAAGCAAAATTTTGATAGTTTAAGCTGAATCACTTTTGACCCTACATTATAATATTTGTACTAAACATGGTTTAGTGAATGAACACTCCGCTAAGTTGTGGCATAAGCCTTTAGGTTATATTCCAAGAAAGATTGGAAAGATTAGTAAAGAATTATATCTTTCCAAATTTGGATTTTGCTGACCTAAATATTTGAGTGGATTGTATGAAAGGAAAACAAACAACACACACAAGGAAAGAGGCCACAAAAAGCACTCATCTTTATAAGATTATACACATCGATATATACAGACCTTTTGATGTCAATTCTTTTAATAAAGAAAAGTACTTCATCACATTTATTATTAATGATTATTTAAATTATAGAAAGGTCTATATATTACTTGATAAATCTCAAGCAGTGAATACATTAAAAATATTCATAAATGGAGTTGAACGATAATTGAATCGAACAGTTATAAATTGTTTGATCAGATAGAGGTGGTAAATATTATTAGAGATATAATAAACTGGACAACACATATTTATTTACAAAATTTCTAAAGAAAAATAGCTTATGTGTTTAATATACAAATTAGGTACACCACAATAAGATGGTGTATCAGAAAGACACAATAAAACATTAATGGATATGGTTAAGATTATGACTTGTAATTCATCTTTATCCATTTCATTGTGAATAAATGCTTTGAAAACTTCCATGTATTTGTTGAATAGGATTCCTAGTAAGATAGTTCCAAAGATACTTTTTGAACTATAGATTGGTAGCAAAACTTGGTTTAAGGCACTTACATTTTTAGGGTTGCCTAGCAGAATTAAGAGTATACAAATCGTAAGAAAAGGAACTTATCAAAGAAAAATCTAAAAAGTATATATTTTATTGTCCTTAACGTAGTATAAGAATTATTAAAACTGGAAATGTCAGGTTCATTGAAAATGGTGAAACCAGTAGGAGTAAAGTTCTTAAAAAACAAATTATTGATCCCATCATTCATAATGAACTTATAGTAGAGAGCCATAAGAAGTAGTATTAAGAATATCCCAGAAAGAGAAAAGACTAACTATCTCTAATGATTATATAGTTTATATGCATGAGTTAAAAGATGACTTACTAGGACATGATGCTACTAATCCAACAACATTCTTATGTATATATATGCAAGATTTTATATATATTTGTTCTTCATCATTTTATAGTTTCAAAAAGTGTCACCACCATGTCTCAAACTCGGGCACCACTCTTTATTTAAGCACATGATGCCACTAATACAACACCACTCTTATGAATATATATGCAACGTTTTATATATATTTGCTCTTCATCTTTTTATAGTTTCAAAAAGAGTACAACTTAGATGATTTGAACATGCACACAAAGAAAAGTTTCTATTTGCACGTAACTAGCATCATATAATTTGTTGCACCTATTTTTAGAATTTTATTTTAAATTTATTTAAAAGGATCTCTATTTTGTGTTTTAATCTAAATTATTTAAATATTATTAGATAATTTTTTTCTTTTGAAATATTTATAATATGATATTTTACCCAAAAATAATATGAAATTAATATATTGTTAATTTATTTGTTTTAACAAAATAGTCTTTAATAGTTATATTTATAATTGTATAAATAATTTTAATTCAAATCCTAAATTATTAGTATTTGTTTATTAATACCTATCGTATTTAAATTTTAATATATAATATTAAAAAAATATTTATGTTTAGTTATCACCATTTCAACTATAGTCATACTAGTAGACCATTAATCATTACCTTCACCAATTCAAAAACTAGTTTGAATTTTAAATATTAATTTTAATAATATAATTATATATATTTCAATAGTTAATTATTATTATTATAGGTAAACTCTTACGATTTTACGTTACGAGTTCACCCCCAAAAACAATTCTGCCTAGAATCACGATTTTGACAACATTGGTTACAAGAAAGTCGGATGTAGTTGGATCATTAAGAACAAATATGACTATTATTACAAGCTTGAACATTATAAAGCTAGACTTGTTGCGAAATGTTTAACTTAGAAAAATGGCATTGAGTACAAGGAGACATTTTCAGTAGTCTCTAAAAAGGACTCTTTCATAATTATCATGGCATTAGTAGCTCATTATGATTTGGAGTTACATCAAATGGATATGAAAATAGTGTTTCTCAATGGAAAGAAGTTTACATGGATCAACTAATGGGGTTTTTAGTTGAAGGAATGGAACACATGGTGTGTAAACTAAAGAAATCAATATACAGACTTAAACAAGCTTTTAAGTAATGGTATCTTAAGTTCAATAATCGTGTTGTTAACTTTGGATTTAAAGAAAACACTTTCGTCCGATGTATATATTGAAGGTTAATGGGAATAAGTTTATATTTTCTAATTCTATATGTTGATGACATATTGCTTTCTGCTAATGAATTTCTTATGCATATGTCGTTACTGCGTCTAATGTATGCAAAGAAGGTTCTTGGATACTTACAAGGAATTAAAGATTGTGTATATTTAGATTCCATTTAGTAGATACAAGGAAATCCACTTATATTATTAGCTTGAAAGGTTATTTAATAAAATATAAGCTTGTGGCATGCTTTGAAAACATTGCTTATGATTTATGACTACAAAACTTTATTTTAGGACTTGGAATTGTTGATAGTATTGTCAAGTCGCTAAAAATTTATTATAATAATTTCCCATCTATCTTCGTTTAAGGATAATGAGTATTTCAACATGTTAAGTATATTGAATTGAAATATTTTGCCATTAAATAGAAAGTTCAAAAATATACCATGTCAATAAAGCATATTAACATCAATCTTATAATAATTGACCCTTTAACAAAAGGGTTACTGCCCAGGACATTTAAGAATCATGTCATAAATACAAGCACTATTGATAATAAGGATAGTTAAACATTATTAAAAATATTGTATTTTGACACTATGAGCTCTCTAATGAATATGTCTCTAACTTATCTATTTAAGTATTGCATACATAATGAATAAAAATGATGATAATAGGTTTTATCTATATTAAAGATATAATGCTGGATCAATTATGCACTTATTACTTATAAGTCATAATAAAGAGAAGGGACTAATGTTGTAGTATATGAAAGGGAGTATGTTAATAAATAATATACAACCACCATGACTCATATTAGTTCTTATCTTTATTTATGACGAATGATCTAATAAATATATAAGAAATTAATAATTTCTATGCGCATTATGATTTATTTAACTATAAAGTAAGACGATATGAGATGAGCCAAGTGAGAAAATGTAATACTTAAATTGGCTCAAGTGATGTTGATTAAGTAATTAATTGACTAAATAAATAATTAAATGAGCTAATTTCTAATAGATTCATTGAGAAGTAGTTTCTTTATGTGTAACTAACCATTTGATGGGAGTGGTTAACAGAATATTTGACAATTTGAAATTTGAAATTATTGAATAATAAACAGTTATCTAATAATCATGCTCGTTATCTAATAATAAATGTTTATTTGGAAACTAGTCCATATATTTGCCAATAATTAAGGGTTGCATATTCTCTCCTAATTTATCACTAATGCATACGCAAATTAAGATAGGCTAAAAGATAAAAACATAGTTTTCCTCTTTTTCATAGTTCTCCTCTAAATTTTAAGAATTTAACGGTTTATATTGTTAAGTGATTGATCAAAGTATGGATTCCTTCCTAAATTGACAATATTGTATATTGCATGGCATGTAAAAATTTATGAGTTCTTAAGATTTGATAAACTATAATTGATTGATGATTTCTATCATCAGGGTCAGATAGAAATCAAGGAAAACTTACAACAACTACAAAACATAATTGTTACTAAAGTTCAATTTCACATAATTAGTAATTATATATACTTTAATAAGACATATTTGTTATCTTTGGACATGCTAAACATGTCTAACTAGACATATAAATTAACTACAATCATGTTCATGATTATAAAATAACTAATTAACCTTTAGGTGATCCTTAAATATTTTACAATCAATGAACTTCAATATACCTATAAAATAATGATAATTAAACCTTTCATAACATCACATAATTATGGGTATTTGAATTTTACTTAATTTGACATCTATCAAAACTTTTTAATTTGACCACTTTAGTTACTAACAAATTATCCATAATATAGATATTAAAATAAATCATAATACTATAAAATTTGATAAACATTGACTGTTATAACTCAATCATTCGATAACTAATAAGTCATCCATATAATATATACAAATGTAGCAATTTAAAATAAAATTTAATTTAAATGCTACACAATATTAAAATATTAACAAACAATGTATATAACTTAATTTGTCATATACAACTGTTAAAAATTCAAATGTGGCATGAGTTTTTCATTCTTGTAGCGGACATAAAATTTTAAATCATAATTAATAGAAATAATAATTCTTTAATGAAACATCATGAATTATTAAATTTATGAAATATTCTATTTCTTTATAAAAAATTGGAATTCATCATTAGAAGATTAAATTTTTTAATGGAAAATTAGGATTTCCTAAGCCTAGGTTTTGATATCACATATAAGTTTTTCTTAATTTCTATCTAATCCTAATGATAAAAATCATCAATCAATTATATCGGATCATGGGAACTCATAAATTTTTACATGTCATACAATAACAATTCTATCGATTAGAAAAGAATTCATACCTTAATTCATCACCCAATGACGTCAACCTTGAATTTCTAAAATTATGTTTTTATATCTTAGCCTTTCTAATTTACGTGCGTTAGTGATAGAATAGGAGAGAACACATAACCTTTATTTATAGGCAGATATAAAGACCTATTTCTAAATAATGATTTATTATAAGATAACAATCATAATTATATAATAACTATTTATTATGTAATAATTTTAAATTTCAAATTATTAGATATTCTATTAATAATTCCCATCAAGTGATTAGTTACAATTAAACATAAAGAAACTACTTCTCAATTAACCAATAAAAAATTAGCTCATTTAATTATTTATTTAACCAATTAATTACTTAATTAATATCAGTTGGACCAACTTGTCTTACATGCAGTACCTGTAATTGTTTGTAGCCTCACGTCAATTCAACTATTAATTTAATAATATGGAACAATATCCACGAATCTCAATATCCCAAGTTGGCCTAAAATGCATATTAGCATTTGTAATGTTGTTTTTACATATCCCATCATTAGAGCTTGCAAGAGAAATATTTGGTCGTGTTTTTTCTCTTTATATATTTTCCTATTTTACCATTAGAATTGTCTTGAGAATTTACAGCTAATACGTTTTGGTACAAATGGCTGCTAAATACCATCCGAGACTTTCAGACCATTTATTTATTTATTAGTGTAATAAGAATTGTTCACTCACAAACAAACAAGAAATCCTCTATTTTGACTCTTTCTTAGATGATTGAGTCCAAAAAGACAAATTGTTATAAATACAAGGAAAGGCCCTACTAAAAAGAAGAAAAAGTAACCAATAATTTGTGAACTTCATTTCATATCCCCTCGGGCTGCAGGTGGTTTGATTACAGTAGCCAAAATATAAGTATATCCTAGGACACTAGCTGAAACATCATCATCGGTCTTATCTTGGATCACCCACACAAGAGTTGCCCTAAGGGATAGCATCTGAGCCATAATAATAGCTAATGAACTAGTAGTTTAACAGGTCAAAGGTGCACTTCTACCCCTATACCTGCTTCATAGGCACCATGACAAACGCTTGAGGATGCTTTTCACTTGCTTCAAAGGATGGACTGAAGGATTCAATATAGTTGTGGTTTAAATTAATTGCTCCAAGAACAGTGATAGAGGTGAAAAGAAGTGGAGCCAGAGCTCCAAGGTAACCAATAATAAAACGAAGCTCATCTTCTCTTAACATATAGCAGAACCTATCACCGATGGAGGTAATGGTAGTTGAGAAACCCCAATTCATGTTTGCTAGTACATTATCGTTGTTACTGCCACAAGTCTCAATATTCTTTGGCTACTTGCCAAGGTAGAGAATTGAGAATCGCTTACTGGTGGGCGCCTCTATAGAACAGAATTCTAGATTGAGGAAAAAGTAGTAAAGGGAAAAGAAGAATTTGAAACACCCCTGGTTTCTATGGAGGGCGCTAAACTCTTAAATAAGTGTTTATTATCATTCGCATAATCTGCCTTACAATTATAGAGTCTCATATATTCAGTACATGACCAGTGATATAAACACCTGTAATAAACACATAATTGACATAAGGCAGACGTTTCTGAAAATTTAAGAAACTACCCTCTAACTTGAGACACAAATAACCACCTTTGACAGTTATTAATACATATAAAAGACATAATTAAATATCTAGTTAAATTTCTTTTGCATGCGTCACATGTGCAATATTTGAAATTTTTTATTTTTAATATTTTGTTAATTAATAAAGTACACATATACATAAATGACACACATACTTGCATGCACAGACATATATACTAAACATGTAACACACGTGTACGCACACGCAAACACAACAAAAATGTAACATGAATGTACATGCACCTCAACATGCAAATACAAATACAGATATAATGAATATGTTACATATATACATTTCACATACATATACACAAGTATGCAAACCGGCGTGCATGTACACACATATATAGAACATGTAATATATACACACACAAATACATATAACAAATATGTAACATAAATACACACTCATATGTACGTGCACATGTACCTACTTGCACCAATATAAATACATATATAATAAATTTGTTATATGCCCATATATACACATGCAAGCGCATGTGCACAAATGCACACATATATGGAACATGTAAAACATACACAATCAAATACATATAATGAATATGTAATATAAATGCATGCATACATGCACAAACATAGATGCATATATGATAAATTTGTTACATACACACACATGTATATGCATATGAATGCATGCACGTGCACACAGATACACACACACACACATATATATATATTATCAAGAATACATAACACGATATAAAAATATTAGATATGCTAGTATTCAAAAAATAATATGTTTGTATATGTATATGTTTGTAAGCACAAGTACAACATAATATTATAATATGAGACTATAATATACATATAATATAACACAACATAGTATATGTTCACACGTTCATGACTAAACATTTATCGCACACATGACATACCAAATAAGTTTTTTTAAATATTATTTTAAATACTAAATATAATGTGGTGTTACAACTATTGAAAAAACTATCTTAAATTGTCTAATTTAAATTAAGAAAAAGAAAACAATTTTGTAAAATAAATTATAAATTATTTTTAATATATTATTCATGTTTATCATTTTGAAAAAATATTTATCTTTCATCTAAATATCAATTTAAAATTATAATTCTATGTTCTAATTATTTACCTTGCCTAAACATAAATTTTAAAATTCTAAATTAATTCTAATTGTAACAAAATTGAAATTGGAATCATAATTTGATATTCTAATTTAAATTCTTGATACTAAACAAAGTCTAAAGGTTTGGAAGGTGGAGATAATGTAACAGTTACTCGTGCCTTTCCATACTACGCTCTTTGGAGCAAGTAGACGTGCTACACTGCTTCATCGTGACCGGTGCATCTATCAATCTTGAAGAAAGAAATAAGAAAACATTAAAGGTTTTTCATTTTTGTACTCTTTTTCTTTTTCTTTTTTTTTTTCCTTCATAAAGTGGGATTAAGGATATAGATGAGACACCTGTAAGAGTACACACCGGACTAAACATGGACACATCAGAAGTTTCAATTATCTCAATTAGCATGGCCCGGCAATTAATACACTACACGCATTATTTGCTTATAAATCACATGTGTTCATAGAAACGGAACAGTAGCCATTGATCCAAGGCTTAAGCACATAGTATATTTAGGATGAGGATTATGACTATATGGGAAGACCCCAGACTCTGTCGAGACAAATCACGAATAATTTGAATAACATAAAGAAGAAAGAAATGTGCATATTTAAGGACAAGAAAAGAACCGTAGGCCTAGATATGCATTTGTTTTATAATCGGAAATCCAGATTTTTTTTTTTTTAAATGAAAGGAACCATAAAAGAAAAGAAAGTCCCAGGGGATGATCACTATAAATCGTCGCAGCCCCTTCCATTGTGATAAGATAAACTAGCGGCAAAAATATTATTTCCTTGCATATATCTGGATTGAGGTGAATGGAGGAAAAAGGAAGGGAAGTGAAACTTTGAGTTTGTCATTTTCCATTTTAACTTTAAATCCCACTTTTCTTTCCCTTAAAGTATGTTTGGATTGAGAAGAATAGACAAGTAAGGAATAGAAAATGTTGACTTAAATCTAAATTAAAGAAAATGTCTAAATAAAAAATTCCCTCAATATAAACATACACTTTCAAATATCTGTCTTATTTTCATATATCTCTGTTACGCAGAGATATAGGCATATCCACAATAACAACAAACTTTAGACTGAATTCTGCAAGATAGGATCAATCTTAAGATCTCATTGATGTCAAAACAGATCAGGAGTTTTATCTCTAAATACGCACCTATATACACGACAGTCTTGTGGGTATCAAACACAAACACTAACATAACACATGAAATTTCCGAAAATATAGGATTCGACATGGCTATTTAAAAAAGTGAATGATAGTATTAACTTTAAAGATTAAATAACTAATATACCGTAAAGTCTAAAATTACAACCATGCAATTGAAAATTACTGAATAAGAAGATTTGAAATTTGAAGTATAATCTATTATAAGGTAGTAGATCCACATTGTCTTGACATATGTGCCATGTCCAAATCCAAGTTTTTAGACTTGCAGTTCATAAAACACAGTTCGAACTTCAAGACACGTTTGAGCACACTGGTATTCTGGCGTACGCAAGATAATCAATAACACAGTATTGCCCCATGAGCCAAGGAAATTCTAGAAAGCAGTAGTTTCAATCATATAAGTAAGTTCTGTTCCTATAATAAACTATAACTTTTAAAGTTTAGGGCAATAACCTTGTTCCAGGGTCAACGTCCAGCCTCAATAGAGAATTATTTGGAACAACAACCTTAGAAACAGGAGTGTTCATGGCCTTGTCCTTATCCTTCAAACACTGGCTCTTATGCCAAGAATTTAACAATATCCAAGGATTTAAAGCATACCAACAGATCTCTGTTGTCTCATTTCACTGTTCTCAATCAAACCCACATGCGATCTCCTCTTCCAGATGGGTATATAGCCCTCATAAGCTTCCATGACCACCGCATCATGTCATAATATAAGGCCAATAATCTAAAATCCATAATTTATGTTTGATATACACTCAACAATTCACATTTTATGTTCGAGCCAATATTTTCTTACATTCTTGCTACACAAATTTTAGCAAATCTGGAGTGGGCCCGTGCTATGCACGGATACCAAAGAAAAAAATGAGGGCAGGGAGAGAAGAAATATGACATTTTGTACAAATAACTATCGTTGTATATATTTTATTAAAAAAAAAACTCTCATTGTATATATTAAAACTATTTTAGTTTAATAATTTTATTATTTCTTAAATAATAAATGGCTTCCATGCCTTTTAAAATTATGGTTCATTTGTTTCAAATCTTAAATCAGATTTTTTTTTCCAAATATGGATTTTTTGTGTTGTTACTCAAACGTTCGGAAGTTCTACTACCAATGAAAAATACACTAGACAGCCAGTAGGCACATTGTATTATTTTCCTTCTCCTCAGTCCCTCTATTTTATGCATAGCACAATACTATTTGTAGTATAATCTACTTTCTTTTTAAAAATAAAATTAACGAGGCAATTTATCAGTTTTATTTGCTTCTTACTCCATAAATTTGGGCTTAAAGATTGTGAATTTACATGGTGCACAAACTATAAAATACAAGTAATTGAGAAGAAGTCTATAGGAAAATATTGTTAAGTTAATTTGCGCAAAGTGAAATAATTAGATAATTAGAAAATGATTATTCATTAAAAAAGAACACAATTTGTAAGCCTAAATTTATGATACATTTTTTTCCCCACATTTCACGTTGATACATTCTCTTTATTAAATTTATAATGTATTCTATTCGTAAAATGATCATAACTAGATTTACATCAAATATTATCTCTTGTATATCTCTTCAGTACATTTCTTTCAAAAAACTCTGCAAAACTCTATGAACAAAATTGTATTTGATATGGAAAAAAAAAAAAAACATTTTAAAGAAAAAAATTGATGAGGTCATATTAGATGAAAATATAAATAATTATATTAATTTAATAAGAAACTTATATTTTTAAATTTTTATCTAACGTTTTATATTCTTCCTTAAATTAGTGGCGGAGTCACAAAAATTTGAGGGAGGCACTTGCTCCCTCTTAGTTTTATATATATTACATATATATATATATATATATATATATAGATATATATTGTATTTAATTTTTTTGTCCTTATAGATTTGATTTTTTGAAACTATTGAAATTATTAAACTTGATAATTAGATCATGTTATTTTGTTTTAGTTATATGAGACTTTAATTTGAACCCATTAGATTTTCATATATATTATATATATAATTTATTATTTAATTTTTGTGTGAACATTTGATATATTTTTGTAAATTGTAATATTACAATAATTGTGTAGAATATAATTAAGTTTAAATTTTAATATATTATTTTTAGTTAGACCTTGAATAATTGTCTCTATAGATATTAAAATAAAATTTTAAAATGTTAATAAATAAAATAATATTTATAATCTTCTATAAATATTTTTTTATAAATTAACAATTATAAATTTTAATGTTTTATATAATAAACTTATTTATTTCTTTTAAAATATTATATTTAGTTATTTATTAAATTATCATAATGTTGTTAATAATAATATATTTTAGTCAATATATCTTTATTACGTATTATATAAGTAATGAACAAATATAAATATTTTCATAAGTATTTAAATAGTAAAATTAATATTAAAATAAAAAATAATATATAATATAATATTTTAAAATTATTTTTAAAATTTAAAAATTTAAATAAATGAATTTTATTTTAAAAAAATAATATTAAATATGATTTTTTTTAAATGGAATATAAACAAATTTTAAGAAAATTTGTACCCTCCCCTGGCTTCGCCCTGACTCAAACATCAAAACATTGAATTGATGTTTACTGTACTCACAGAAAACTACATCAAACTACTGTAGAAATTAGTTTGACCACGGCCGCTCTAATGACGACGACTTCTTTATAAATGTTTAGAAATGATAGGCAATAAATTATAAAATAACAAAGAATAGAAATCATATTAAAAATCTGCAAGATAAGATTAGAAGTTTGCTTATTTCATAGATAATTCATATTAGCGTGAATTCTGAACGTCGTATAAATTTTCGTTTACAAAATATATTTATTGTCAATTTCTGTTTCAATTTTCTTTACAGCACATGAGTGTAAACTTTCTTTATTATTAATTCTTCTGCAAATTTTGGGTAAGAAGCTTCGCTATTCGCCGTGCGCACTGGCCTTCCGTGCGTCTGAGGCTCCCGTCTTGTTCATCCCTCCCCAAATAAAAAAACTGAAACGGCTGCTTCGCTTGGATTAACATAACGCTATCGCGAGGCTGGTAGAAGCCGTACAACCGCGAAACGCACTATCAGATTCTTCATTTCGTCTTCATCACCTTCGTTTCCCTATTGCCGATCCGTGATTTCTGCATAACAGTGGAAGAAAATGTTCAAATTCTTGAAAGAGGTGGTGGGTGGATCTGGAACGGGAATCAAAGATCTCCCTTACAATATTGGCCAACCCTACCCTTCTGCTTGGGGATCTTGGACTCACTGCCGCGGTACCGCCAAGGTACTTTCCACCATCTCTCTCTATCTCTCTCTCACATGTAATATGGGTATTTAATTTTAGTTTGTCTTAATTCTAATTTGATCCAACTATTAGTCTACAAATACGATGGATCCGCTGGTATTCTTTCACCTATCCTGTCCTTGAGATGTGACTTTCATCACCCTTATTGATTATAGTGTTTGCTTGCGTCATGTTTGTGTTGGTAGCGTTTGTAGGCTTGTCCGGTAGGTTATGATTGAAGATAGCATATATGTAAATATGCTCAGCTTGTAGATATTCCTCTGCTCGGTTCAGTAGGGAGCTACATTTTTTATGGTACTAGATTTAGTTCCAGTTTCTTTCAGAATGCCTCGTGACGGCAGCTAATTATGCTTTGATCCGATGTAACTTGAATTATTGCCTCGGTACCTACTGGCTAGGGGCTGCTCAAGGAACGGAATATGGCCATTCTTTGAATTAGTTCCAGTTTCTTATTAACCGCTAAAATTTTTATTCGCTTGACAAGCCTGCTGTGTCCTTTGGAATGAAACTTCTTTGTATGAGCTTATAATACTGACAGCATCCAATTTCGAACTTGGGCATGTCAGAATGGTCTTAGTTTTTCTCCTATCATTTTCCATCCTTTGTAGTTTATCTGATACAAATCTGCATGTTTTCAATTTTCAGGATGATGGATCTCCAGTTTCAATCTTTTCCCTATCTGGGAGTAATGCTCAGGATGGACATTTAGCAGCTGGTCGTAATGGTGTCAAGCGTCTCCGGACAGTAAGTATCAAGTAATGAATGGCTATTGCAATTGGATTTTAACCGATACAGTAAAAATATTGACAAACATTTCCCTTTTGGAATGTAATGTTGTATAAATGTTTTTATTACTTAATAATAACAATTCATACTTTATAGTTAAAATAAAAATTACTCACTATTTTTTAGAGACTTCCACTTCCCGTTCAGTGTTGTATGATATTATATTGACACACTTCTTATAATATATGTCGTAGCCTAAATAGCTCCTTTGTTTGGACCTGATTAATTGTTGTGGTAACGGACTAACTGTTATATAGATGAAAAGTTTATGTGGCGTTTAACCCATGCTTATGTGTTGTAAATTTTTTTGATTTGTTCTTTCAGTACAGTTTGTTTATGCAACAACAATTTTTCCTGCTTTGTTGTCGATAGATTCGTAGAAATTTTCTTCTCTTTTCTCTGAAATTCTTTTCCCTTGTTGTTTGGAGGCACCCGAGAGAATTCATGATGCCTGAAGTTTGAAAAAGCATTCAAACTCCTTTTGGTAGTCAAAATCTCCTAGCATTAACATGTCCCTTATGCATATTTAGTGTTTAGAAGTCATTAATTGGGTTTGGATACCAGTTATTTTGCAAGCCTTTGCCTTCACCTTTAGAAGATACCACACCCCTCTCTGCTTGTTTCAATGTGAGAGACATTCTTATTATTCCTGAAGCATACAACATTAGATATTTTATGCTTTATTTACTTTTGATCACTAGGACTATATGTAGGCTTTGGTTTCAATTCTGGATTTTCTTATCTGATCTTTTAATGGTTCTCATTTTCAGGTCAGGCATCCAAATATTTTGTCATTTCTTCACAGTACAGAGACTGAAACTTTTGACGGTGGTTCTGCTAAGGTTACTATCTATATTGTAACAGAGCCTGTCATGCCACTTTCAGAAAAGATTAAGGAGTTAGGATTAGAAGGTACACAAAGGTATGAATGGGGTTTCCTACACCATGCCAACCTATTGATGAACCGCAAATATACAGTTTAAATTGTAGTAAAGAGATAAAAAAATTCCAATAGCTTTCTCATGAGAATAAGGTGTTATCTTTATTGTTGTCAATATTAAATTATTGTTTACCAAATATACAATTTATACAAAAGTATAGCTTAGTGCAAATATTGACAATATATACTCTAGTGGCTGAGATAATTCCAGCCACTAGAAATCAATGCAAGTATGATAAACATAAACTAAACACGTACGCTACATTAAGACACACTAGGGCCCAAACTAAAAACTAAAAACAAAATGACTATAGGCACCACACTAGATTAAACTAGTCAGGAGTTGAAGAGAGGATAATTTAGTAATTTAGTTCTTTATTAACCGTGCACCAATATAGTCTAGTTATACTTCTGGATAATTTTACTCACTAAAAAGATAAGACTGTTTCTAGAGGTTATCTTAATTCTAGTTCTAGTTACACTTCAAGGTTGTCTCCAAACATTTAAATGAAATTTTTCTTAGAATGCATTAAGTTCAAGAGTTAAATCATCAAACACAATGGTCGTTTCCAAACATCTAGGTAGAATTGAACTATCTCCACTATTAGTGTCCTTCAAAGATTATCTCCAAACATTTAAGGAAAACTAATCCTAAGGTGCTTTTAAGTCCTTGGAAATCATTGAGAATGTGAGTATGAATTTACATTAAAGGTGGTCTCCAAACATGTAAGGCAAATTATACTTAATTCTGAACGAGTCATTTCATCAAACTTTGTAAGCATGCAATTCCATAACTAAAGATTACTAAGAAATTCAACAGTACAAACCATTCAATCTACTTGCAATCGTCTCAATTAAGTTAACAATATGAAAGCCTTAATTAAAGAGCAACATACATTCATTAATCAACACATAATTTCAAGATAATTGAAATAATCTCAAATAATATATGCAGGTACAATGTTACTAAATCCCTATTCAATATTCTTAAAAATCTATCACAATAACCAACAATCTTGAATCTAGATTACTTTAGGAAATTGGAAAAAATGAGAAAAGATAGAAAAAGAGAAGAGAGTGGATGGAGTCCTCCATGGAAAAATTTATGCAAGTTCGGCCAAGAGAGGTTCAAGGAGACCAACCTTTGGCCTCCTTCCAAGAAAACGCATTGGAAGAGAAGTTGATTGAAGTTTCACTTCAAAAACCCTTGTTCGTTGGAGTTATTTCATGCCTCCAGCCTTTCTTCCTAGCTTTTCTAGCCTAAAAATTTGAAAACCCCCTTTTATATCTTTAAAAATGCTGAGTTTCATATTTTGCACAAGTCTAGGCACCTAGGCGTCCAGAATGTGTCCCATTAGGCAGCTTCAATGTTTTTGGCTATAACTTTACAGTTAGACATTGGATTTTAGTGAATTACCCCTAGATCTACAGTTTTGTGTGAGATGGTCATTTTCAAATTTTGAGCTTTAAGGGTTCAAAAATGGTGACAAAGTTGAGTGTTCATCATCTTAAGTTGAATAGCATCTCAACTTTCTTCCTTGGCTTCTTCCACTTCTAAAATGTTTGTGAAATTCTTCCAAGTATCCTTGAATCTTCCTCCTCCATGCCTCTAAGTTCTCAATTTACTTTTGTTAAAGCAATTCCTCTGCATTTATATTCAAAACATTGCAAAATCAGATCAACTTCATCCAAGGAAGCAACCAAATAGTCTAACCCGTAAAATAAATGAAACTAACATTATTTGGTCACTAAATTAAATGAATTTATTCAAAATACATGAAAAGTCTTTAGTAAAACATATAAAAATATACCACAAATAGGGACTTATCATATATTCAATAAATGATGAATATCATATGGTCCCTTGATTTAGTTATTATTTTACTCAAAAATTTGGCTTGGTTGAAACTTGCTTTCGTTCACATAAGCTGAAGTGCAATATGTTTTGTTCCCTATAAGACATATTATATGCAAATTAAGATTACATGCTTTGAGTTTGATTTCAAGTAAAAATTGATTTATGAATTTTGTTAATATTCACTTATTCCTTATAAATGTTCTAGGGATGAATACTATGCTTGGGGGCTGCATCAAATAGCCAAAGCTGTGAGCTTCTTGAATAATGATTGTAAACTTGTGAGTATTCATGAGCAAAATAAGTTTTTGGTTCCTCTCATGCATCAGTTTATTTTTCATGACAAGCCTTTTGTTCTTGCAGGTTCATGGTAATGTTTGCTTGGCTAGTGTTGTGGTCACACAAACTTTGGACTGGAAACTCCATGCTTTTGATGTTCTTTCAGAATTTGATGGGAGCAATGAAGCTTCTACTGGGCAAATGCTGGTAATACTAATGCCTGGTTGTAATGCTTTGTTTTCCTGTTCTTTTTAGCATTGTACTAGGAAGTTTTACTAATCTTGTTCCTTGAACTTATTATAATATTGGGAACCCATGTTTCAGCTGAGCAATGCTTCGATTGACTGGTCTTTTTTAGCATTTGAGCATTTATCTTCATAAGTCTTGTATAATATCTATGACATAAAGATGTAGGACAATCAGAGAAAAGGGAGAGGGATGAGGAAGAAAGGGGGAGAACTAGAGAGAAAGTAGTGAAACCCTAGAGAAATCTAACTTGATATTATTTCAAATTCGGTACTCTAATTGTCTGACTTACATATGATAACTAGGGTTATTTATAGGGAGTCGTATTATAAAGAAATAAATAACTAAAATAAGAAAACTAATAAATAAAACATAATGCCTAACAGAAGGCTGACATAAGCCTATAAAAAATGATAATTATTAAAGCCTAACAAAAAGATAGTTAAATTCAAAATAATTCTGATTTGTAGGTTTATCCTTGATAACCAATAAACAAACAAGTAATAAAATATCTCCTAATCCATTCACCATTGCATAATAGACTGACATTATGTATGTTCTGTTGCCAAGATCTAATGCAGCCAAAGATGTGTGTGTATCTTTTAAAAGGGAGGATATTGATTAGTGCTAGCCACTTCATTGCTCTAGTGTTTACATATTTTTCTTTCAGCAATATGCATGGCTTGTTGGATCACAATACAAACCAACGGAGTTGGCAAAATCTGACTGGACTGCAATCAGAAAGTCTCCTCCATGGGCCATTGATTCTTGGGGCATGGGTAAGGTGCTATTGTTTTGTTCCTTTTTTTCTTGCAGGGGATTCGTTGTGATAGCAATTTGGTATGCAGATGGAGTGAAATAAATGAACACTCCTTAGTTATCGTATTATTTTCATGCTTACTGATGCCAATGTCACCTTACTCTTGCCTTGCGTTGTTTATAACGAGGCCATAGTGTAGAGGAACAAATAATTTTGCTTTTACTGTGTGAAATTGCCCTAGTTAGTTGTATTGCCTGTTTGAATGCAATCAGGAAAACTCCTCCTTGTGCCACTTTTATTGGGGCTTGGGTATTCCTTGCTTCTTTTGTCAAGAATGAATTGTATTTGTAAAATTTAGTTGGTACTTAAATCTGAAGACGAGAAATTAAAATAAGTTTGTATTTGCATTTGCATGATTGTTTCTGGCAATTGTTATATTCTATTCTTTGCCAACCTGATAATTAAGGTGTATTTCCACATATAATGGCTGCAGATGATATGAGTTGAAACCTTTTCTCTGATATTATGTTTTTATAAGGGTGTGCTACTGTCATAATTACTGAACCCGGACTGGACTCCTGTCCTGTTCAGACAATAGTCTGGACTGCTAATCAGACTGAATTCATGCTCAATCTGGTGAAACTGGGCATCCCTTGTTTTTTTTTGGAAAAACCTGCTAATTTAACCAACTGTTTAAACTGACGTTCAGTTAAAAAAAATAAAAACTCTCTAACTGGAAAGACAGGCTGAGTCGTCTTTATGCCCATCATTATAGGCAGAGCAACTGAAACTCTTAATAAATAGCCAAATGTTTCCTTCCTTCTTAACGTTGTCAGACTTTCTAAATTATATAGCACATGCTCTTTGCTTAGTTGCTGGTTGGCTCTTTCCATGGTGTACTCTATCTTGTAGATAACTCTTGGAGCTTTGTGCAGCTTATGAAGTTGTGATATTAGAATTAGGAAGGATATACTGTAGTTTCTGTCAAGCAAAACCCAATCATCAAGTGAGATAAGCATAGTGGTCCAAGATATGAGAAGCACACTGGATGAATACATCTTGTCACTAATTAATCCCACATCATGTGTATTGAAACTTGGAAGGCATACTCTTCCCTTGAAATCAACTATTTTAATCAATAAAGAATAGGTATAATAATTTATATGCTTTTTTCAAGAAATAAAAGTAATCATTTACCTAAGCCCCCAGCCCCCAGCTGGTTCAATATTTGATCTGATTTCTATAATTATGTTTGCTTTGTTTATATATTAGCAGAATTGACTAGTTTTGTCAGGGAGGGTAATTTAATTTATATGCTTTTTTCAAGAAATAAAAGTAATCATTTACCTAAGCCCCCAGCCAGTTCAATATTTGATCTGATTTCTATAATTATGTTTGTTTTGTTTATATATTAGCAGAATTGACTACTTTTGTCAGGGAGGGTAATTTAATTTAGCCTAAATTATGTGAATTTGTTCAGATGTTGTAGGTTAATAGAAATTGTTCTTATCTTGTTCCTTTACCTCTTTTGCCTTTCTAAGCTGGCCTCTAAATGATATAAGAATTCTTTTTCTATAGGCTGTCTTATCTATGAGCTATTTTCGGGTGTGAGTTTGGGCAAAACAGAGGAGTTACGCAACACTGCCCCCATTCCTAAGGTTAGCCTTCTTAGAAGTTAATTCTTGTTTTTTAATGTATGTATTACTGAATATAGAAACCAAGGGCTGCTTTATTCTTTTGGTTGCTTTGATACTTCCTTCTTATGACATATTAATTTTTCATCTTTATATGTCTATTTCTTTGTCTCACAGTCTCTGCTTCCAGATTATCAGCGCCTGTTGAGTTCCATGCCTTCTCGTAGATTAAATACATCAAAGCTTATAGAAAACAGTGGTGAGTGCTCCTTAATATCATCCTTATTCAACAAATTTGATTTGCATAGATCTCCATGATCTGCTATTTTGAAGGATTTATCTATGCTGTGCTTTGTCTTATCAGCAATGAATGGTTTGATAACTACACATACACCCATATTGATATGACAATAACACTCAAACTTTTAGTTATTATTTAGGTCTTTGTTTTGCTTCCTGGCTTTAGGATTGTGTTCTAGAGTGTCGTTGATGACTGCATGAGAAGCATTGGTTATTGGTTTCATTATGAGGAGTCTATTCAGTACTCATGTTGTAATAAGTATGCAGTACTACTGCCATTTATACTTTGCCATGGTATCTAATCTATTATTTTGGTAAAAGCCATGTAATCAAGTTTCAAATCATGGTTGAGTTGGATTCTAAATTTTCAGTGTGAAACATGTACTTGTCAAAGTATGAATGGAAGTAATAATGAACCTTTTAGTTTTCCAGGAGTATAGTAAATATTTTCCATTATGAGAGTATGGTGTAGCTAAATTGTTGCATTGTGGGAGGAAATATCCTTTTCTTAGTTAATCAGTTCAAGTAAGCCTTAAGCTATGTTTGGGAGTTTAAGGGATGATAGAATGGAGGGGTCATTAATGGAATGACATGGAACAGAATGACTTGAATAGATATGTTGTTTGGAAGTTTTAATGAGAAAAGGGAGGGACACCTGTCAACTTTGTTTGGAAATTACAATAAAATGAATAGAATGGAATGACTTATTAATTATTTTTTTCAATATTACTCCTTGTAACATAACACATTACTAATAATTTGTCATTATTCAATATATAATATTACGTAATTCTCCTATCCATATTTCTTTATTTTATTTACTAATTATCATGTCCATATTTTCTATCTAATACATTTATTATAAAATATCCATGTGCTTCAAAAAATTTTAAAAGACAAACTTAAAAAGCCAAAAAGAAAAAATATTGACACCAAAAAAAATATATATGAAAATAATCTACATTGTAGATTGTTTCATTCTCTCATTTTTATTTTGAAACTTTAAGTGAGAAAAAGAAAAGAAAAGAGGAAGGCCATGACCATAATAATAAAAATTAGATAATGTTGTAACAATTAGAATTATGTATATTAGTAATAAGATAAGGGTACATTAGTAATTTAATTTTTTAGACCATTCTATTCCATCCTTGACCTTCCAATTTGGAGGGACACCAAAATTGGGATTTTGGATGGGAAGGAGGGGTCTTGGTATCCCTCCCTTATCATCCCATTCCACCTTAAAAAAAAACATCCAAACATATGTGCAACTTATTTTAGCCATTCCATTTCTTGTCACTCCCTTCTTAACCATCCATCCAAACATAGCCTTAGTTTATTAGAAAACAGTTGAATCTGACACGTGAGAGAGATTATTGTATTAGTATTATATACATGCAGTGTAGAGGTTGGTGGTTGATAGGACAAAGAGATGTTACCACGTTCTTATGTAAATTGAATCTAGCTCCAATTTTAGATGGAACTTGCTTCTTCAAGTTTATCATTTAAAAATTTTAAAAAAAAAGTGTTAGCAATAGATCTGTTCATTCTAAACATTTGGTTTGCTCATGATCATGCAGAATATTTTCAAAATAAGTTGGTAGACACAATACACTTCATGGAAATTCTCAGTTTGAAAGACAGTGTTGAGAAAGACACCTTCTTCCGCAAGCTTCCAAATTTAGCGGAGCAACTTCCTCGCCAGATTGTGTTGAAGAAGGTTTATCTCATTGGAATTTAAGATTTGATTCCCATCTTGGACGTTTAAACTGGTTAACATTTTTAATCCCATTTTTATGACTCATTTTTTGGCTTTTCAGTTACTACCTTTATTAGCTTCTGCTCTTGAATTTGGTTCAGCTGCTGCCCCTGCTTTGACAGCATTGTTGAAAATGAGTTCCTGGCTTTCAGCTGAGGAGTTCAGTGTCAAGGTAAGTAATTCTTTTGGTATCTTCCTGATTACGTTTTCTAATATATTTTCTTTCATGTCCATAATGTTATTTCTCTATTATCTTTTTAAATTAGGAATCATGTCGTGTGTGTTGAATTTCCGGGTTTAATATATAGGTGCTTCCAACTATAACAAAACTCTTTGCCTCCAATGATCGAGCTATTCGAGTTGCTCTTCTTCAACATATTGATCAATTTGGGGAGTCATTATCAGCCCAGGTTGTTGATGAGCAGGTATATGTTCAGGATGAGACGATTTCTATGCATTTTTTGTTTTCTTTGTGACATTGATTACTTCTTAATTGTACAAAGAATTCTTGGTAACAAATGAGAGTTGATTTTTTTTCTTTTAATTGACACTGTAATTAGGTTTACCCTCACGTTGCTACTGGGTTCTCTGACACATCTGCTTTTCTGAGGGAACTGACGCTCAAGGCCATGCTTATATTGGCTCCAAAGGTATGATAATTTTTCCCCTCTATTTGAGAGATATTATCAGTCTTATGAGAATGCAAGAAATGTGAAGTTTGTCATGACATATTGATGGTATTGGTCTCTGTTTTCATAGCATATGTGACCTTGTTTTTGTAAAATATCTGAATTCACATTAAAGAGATCACTGTTTTAAGTAAGCTATAATGTAAAGCACATATTTTAGTAATGTCAATTTAAGTGGGTATCACTTTAATCAATAAGCTAGTGAAATTACTAATTGGGGACTGAAATTATTTGATCTAATGCAATATTGTGTACCTTGGTATGATGATAACTCAATCTTGATTGATTGTTTGAGAGGAGGAGCGGTGCTAGGAAAGGTATCTAGGTATGATAATTTATGGTTTATTCTAGTCACGCTGAGGTGAAGTTCTGTCCGATCACTTGAGAAATAGTATTGCATAGCTGTTGTTCCTGGGTCTTCTTTAATGCCTTCTAAGAGAGAGAGAGTTACTTAAATCTAGGAAACTTGAAATATATTGGTGGTTGGGTTGAGGATGGGCCTGGATCAAGTGAAAGTCTCAGTTATGGTGGCCAAATATCAACTATCAAATTTTTACCAGCAACATATTATATGGAAAAAAATTGACATTTAATAGAAAAAAAATATATTATTCAAATATATACCGAGTCAATGTCATCAAACACCAAATAACATTGTGCAAATACACTCATTTTTTGAATTAAAAGTAAAAATATAGAATAACTAAACCAAACACACTGACACTCATTAGATATAGAATAACTAAAATGTGGATAAAACATGAACCAACAATTAAATAAGAAGTACAAGTAATAGTAGAAAACCATATATATATATATATATATATATATCAACTAATCTTAAAAAATAGGATAGGCATGAACAAAATTTGCAGTATAGTAGAGAAAATTATTAGTAAGGTGCAGACGTTCATTAGATTTTCACGGAGTGAAGAGAAGGCATGAATGAAAATGAAATGAACCAAAATTTAGTGAGTTATTATTCTCAAAAATGAAACGAAGGCATTCCTAAACCGCCAAAGTATTTGAGAAAGATGCAAAACTTGGACCATAGAGAATGAACTAAACTAAAGAAGATGCAGTGAAGGTGCAATGTGTGTATAGTGATGCTAAGTGCTTTTATATATGTTGCCAAAATCTAAATTACACACACTATTATACATATATATACACTCACACACACACATATAAATTCAAATTTCCTCCCTCTGCCTCTGATTGTCACTAGCCTAAAGTTGATGCGATTTAAGGGCTTCTTCTGATTGACCAACTGGTCACAAATTCGGATTGGCTTGTCATGTATCTTGTTCTTACAGTTTGCTTCCTTTAGGTTTATTGTTCCCTTTTGTCTGTGTCTTGTTTTTTTTTTTTTTCAATATTCTTTTTTCTTCTATTTGATGAATCTTCTGTGGAAGATTGCTTTTTTCCTTCTGTTATATGTAAAAAAAATTGTTTGTTTCATGATTGCAGCTGTCTCAAAGGACCATGTCAGGGTCATTATTGAAGTACCTGTCTAAGTTACAGGTATTGCCTCAACCTTTTAAGTGTGGGACTAGTGTCTTGTTGCTTGTGCTGCTGATACAAGTCTTGGATTTATTTTAGTCTCTATTCAACTGTCATAATTGGCTGTACACTTGACTTCCTTTTTGGATTGACATGAAAACTTGCTGGAATAAAAAAAAAAATTTTCCTTTTGTTTTTTCGCCTCTCTGTTGGATTTTCTTTTCTGCATCTCAGAAATTGGCTATAATTTTGCAGGTTGATGAAGAACCAGCAATTCGAACAAATACCACCATCTTGCTAGGAAATATTGCGAGCTACCTAAATGAAGGGGTATGAGCCAAATGCTGCCTGCAATATTCTAAGTTCATATATTATGCTATATTTGTCTATGTTGATTTAATGAATCAACTTATGGCTTTTGGGCTACGTATGCAGACAAGAAAAAGAGTTTTGATTAATGCATTTACAGTCCGTGCATTACGTGACACTTTTCCCCCTGCCAGAGGAGCAGGTATTATAACACTTTTCTGTTACTTTTTGCTCTCCTTTACTTTTTTGCTTATTATTATTGTTAGTGGGCATTTCAGGTTTGATTGCTTTTTCAATTTTGTAATTAATTTTTTTCCTCAAACATTCTTTTGACAGCTTCTCTATATCTTATTGTTCAGGCATTATGGCCTTATGTGCCACCAGCTCTTATTATGATGTACCTGAAGTTGCAACCCGGATACTTCCTAATGTTGTTGTACTTACAATTGATCCTGACAGGTAATCTCATGCTGATGTCTTTTGTTATGTTGTAATATAATTTGCCCTCAAATCGATCCTTTTTGCTGGTTGACTCATCTATGGCATTCTTATACTGTCATTACTGCTTACTTCCTTCCCCTTCCCTCCAAACATAAACATATTAGAATTTTGAAATTCTTTTTATGGCTGTTTTTAAAATTCATATTTATAACTGCTTTAGATTTGTGCTTGGTGCTTCATTGATGGGTTTTATTCTCAATAGAGATTCTTATTATTGTACCATTGTTTATCTCTCATCATTTTGGGAATTCAAATAATTATATGTTGTTCTTGCCATGGTTCAAAAAGTGATGTTCGATCCAAGGCATTTCAAGCTGTTGATCAATTTTTGCAGATAGTAAAGCAATGTTACGACAAGGTATTTTCTGGAAATTCTTTTTTGCTTTTACTCGGTTGCAATTTATGATTCTTTTAAATGAATATATTTTATTTTGCATTCTTTATTTGTTGTCCCTGATTAATTTTATATATTTGGGTATGGTATATTTCATTAGTTTACAATCTATATATTTAGGTTTTTTTTTTCCTTTTATGTTAAGAGAGCACAATTGATTATTCCTCATGATTTTGCAGTTGCTCCCCTAAGGCCTACTCCTTATTATAGAATAACAAAAATTGTGATGGTCTTCTAGCATATACAATAGTTGTGCATTCTTCCTAGCTTTTGCTGTTTCAGAGGTCCTGATTGTAGTACAAATTTCAAAAAATAAGTGAAATATAAGGAAATTATGAGGTGCCTGACAAACATCACCTGGCTCAGACTAATACAAGATGAAGTGGAAGAAAGAGCTAAATCTTAAAACTGGCTCATCTTATGTGGTTCGTCAGTTTTGAGTTATGCCGATAACCTATGTTTCTTATAATTATTTCAATGGTTAATATTTATTGTTGCTCCATATTTTGGTCATTTGTAATGTTGGTGTTCTTATATGTTGTCTATTATAGACAAACACAACCGAAACCACTGCAGCTGCTGGCATGGGAATCTCATCAGTTCCTGGAAATGCTAGTTTACTTGGGTAAGTCAATCCAGACTTAGTGTGTTCAGACAGATGCATGTGATTCGCTCATTCACTCACTCAATCTTACCTTTTCGCATGTTAATCAATCAGGAGAGATTAATGTGTTAATTTGAGGTTCTGCTGTTATAACATGTGATAAATTTTTCCTTTTCATATTACAGTGTTAAGTAAAAGTTCACAGAAGTAAAGCTGATTCTTGCTCACTTCTTTCTGGGAGGAGTTTTCATGGATATTGTGTGTTGCAGTCTAATTTTAAAAGTTGTGATAGCACGCATGTATACATACATGTATGATATAATAGTGCAGTAGAAGAAATTGTCAAAAGTGTTGAATGTAAAACGCTAGAAGTAGATATTACAAACTACAGCTTATAATTTTGTTTTACGAAGCTTGCTTTTGGTGCATGCCAGTGTGGCAAAGGTGCTTAATTATATGCAAAATATGGTTTTAAGGAAATTGTTACCAACTAGAAGTCATCTCTCCTTGCAGATGGGCTATGAGCTCCTTGACCCTGAAGGGTAAACCTTCTGATCATGCTCCAGTTTCTTCTGTAAGTACCAGTGCACTTGCACCAACATCTTCCAATGTCAGTTCAGGTATGCCTAATGATCAATCCGCTTGATATTAAATTTGATTTTATTATTGCATATTCCTCTAAATGTGATTATATTTTACCCTCCTCCTTTATGTCCTCTCCTTTTCCTCTTTTGGCCTGCTTCAGCAGCAAAATTTTGGAGATTAGTGTTGTTCTCACCACTTTATGCCCAGCAAGATCTGCTTTTCTGAAATGACATTTTTTATATTAACTATGTTTACTTGATGTTAAAGCTTTCGCCCCCCTTTTTTTTTTCTTGTGGGTGGGGTGGGTGGGTGGTAGGAATTTGACAACGCTGTACCCAGCAGGTGTGCTTTTGTGTGATTACTATACAAAGGAAACTTTACTTTTTTCAGTCCCGTATCCCACATCTTGAAGATCTCACTCCTCATCGCTTGCCCTTGGGCCAAATCTAGACCATATGTGCTCTTCTTTTGTTGGTGCTTCATTTCTGCTTTATTTGAATGTCTTAATTCTAATGTTGCATAAATATAATTTAACCTGTGTTTTCCCCTGTTGTTTTCTTGTTATCTGTAGTTGTGGATACTCCATCAATGGCACCTATCCATGTAAGATCTACATCTGATTTAGCTGAAATTTCTGTCCCTGCTTCCCCGACGTCAACGGATGGCTGGGGAGAACTGGAGAATGGAATTCATGAAGAGCATGAAAGTGACAAGGATGGTTGGGATGATCTGGAACCGCTCGAAGAGCCAAAGCCATCTCCAGCTCTTGCAAACATTCAAGCAGCTCAAAGGCGGCCAGTCTCTCAACCTGTTTCACAGACAAAGCATGGTATTATTTATTTTTTGGTTTATTTTTTGGGTTGGAATTGCCATGGCTGCAAGTTACTGCTTTTATATTTCAGCTGTCAAATGACAAGTTATTTTTACTCAAGGTTATGCTTGCCCCAACAAGAAAAGCAGAAGAAAAGTTGTTTTATGTGTATGTTCACTGATGGAACCCAACAAAATAGACTCAAGGAATGAAGATAATCCACTGGTATTATTTATGGAAGTAATCTGCAACTACCTTATAGAATAGTAGCAGCAGAGGGTTCACAGTAAGAAAACCTGAAAAATAGCAAAATAACAAATAGGAAGAAGAACAGCAGGTTCCCTGGCATTTGAGAGGCTAGAACTCTCCCAAACCAATATTGAATTCTTGTTTGTCTTTCACTCTACCTCCTCCAGCTTATATAACATGCTAATTCCCTCTCTTCCTTCCTGACGCATGATGCATGTGAGTGGTTAGTTAGGCAATAGGACACCTCACCGGGACAGCTCATCACTATTTCCCTCCTAAAACACTCACATGAGAATTAGAAGTTTAGACCGGTGGCTTCTTTCCGCTAGGTCCTTGCTCTTGTTTTCCCAAGGAATCAAAGCAAACATCCCTCAAGCTATCAGGAAGTAACTCTTTTGTTTCATTATAGTATTTGGGTTCCTGTGCTGGGATTGACAACTCTGCAAACTCCACCAGGAATCCCTCTCCTTCATCAGTCACCAAACACCAAATCAACCTCAGTAGTCCTTTGGTTTTGGACAAGATGGGGTCATTCTTTAAGCATTTAATTTCTTACTCATCTCCAAACTTCATGTTAAGCTGTCTCAAATTAATTCTGACTTTTTCCAAAGGGGTTTGCGATGATTTCCCCAAAGGATCCAACCCAGCAATATTATTAGTTTGGTTACCCACCATGTCATTGGCAAGTGTTGGTCTTAGTTTCTCATAAAGAAACTCAATTTCCTTTATGAATTTCAGCTTATTGGATCTCCCAAGGAACATCTTTTGGCAGTCTAAATACTTGTACAGCTCATTGCATCCCTGTCCGATTAGAAATGTATGTGCCTTGAAAGGAATATTAGCAGCCTTATCCAATTCATACCCTTCCCCATCTTTACTCTTTTCCTCGTCAATCCGCTTTCCAGTAAAACATGGTTTTTCTGTGATATTAAAGACATCAATCAGACCTTGCCCAGCGTTTCCTGGACCTATGCCCCTGCTATTACTCATGATAAGAAGGCACAGGCAAACTCTCCTCAGTTCATTGCTCTGTATTGCCAAATCAAACTCCCTTCTCCTAGCTATTTCTAGCAGTTGAAGTGATTCGGCATCACTAGTCAACAAAGTTGGTACTTTACCAGATGTAAACTGCATTTGAGCTTTGTGAGTAAGCCTTAGAGATTTTCGAAATACAGCCACTACCAGATTTGGTCCAAGCCTGAAGTCAACAGACAATAATTTTTGAAAATACTGAACTTCACATAGCACCCTGACGACTTTTCTATTTACCTCCATTCGAATGGCCCCTTTAGGTGCTTCAACTTCTTTGTCTTCTTCATCGTTCACTTTTATCATGAGTAGAAATTGAAATGGCTGACTTTGCTTCTGATAAGGAGTCTCCAGTTTACTAGCATGACCGAAAAAGAATCCTTCTCCTTTAGCTTCAACAAGCTCTGCATATGACAGTCGTGGGAAATTTCTATCTTCCTTCTTTGATGATCCTAAATTGACATACCTTGCTAAGGTTTCTGCATAAGACTCTTTTGCAACAAGCTGAAGAATTACCTTTATCAGCGCAGTTGCTTTTCTCCCTTCCTCTTTGGCCTTCTCTGTATCTTCTATTTCTGCGGTTAAGAGAAGTCGTAAGTGTCAGGTTGTTCTCCTATGATTTGTCACTAGCATCTCAATGGGGAATAGAACAAATCCCAGTTCTCTATTTCTGTCAAGCTCTGTCTCACCATGGCAGTCCAGTCCAAGTTCCCTTCTACTTGCTTCTTTTGCACCAGATGAGAATTGCTGCAGCATGCAGAGAATGGGAGTGCTTTTACCTTATCTGAATTTTCTTTTAGTTGGGCAATAGGTTTGGGTTGATTGGGTAGGGTAAAAAACTGAGCTAAACTGCTTCTACTGGGCTTCCTCAAATAAGGCCTAATTAGTTGGTATTTCAGAAATCGCTTTGGGCCCCTTTCCCACTTAATTTTATTGACCTGAACGAAAGCCCATATCTCCTCCACCATTTTTGTGCAGACTTCCGTATTTGCTTTTGGGTCATGGGTCGGGTAAGACCCACCTCTAATTTTACCGTCTTCTTTATGTTCACCTCTGTTAATGTTGCCTCCTTCAGTCACATCTTCTGAAAATCTACCAGGAAAACCTGCTTTGATCACCTCTGCTTTGTTGCTGAGAAACAGTCCATCGGCTATGATTTGTTGTCTGAGTTCAGGCTCTTCTTCATTGGTGTTAAACATTCCATTGACTATGCTTTCATATTCAAGTTTGAACTCAATATTTTCCTCTTTGTTCCTCTTTTTACCTTCAACTTCAATCATCCCTGTAGCTTTTGATTCGGCCAAGTCTTTGTCCAAAGTTGATTGAAACTCTGGTTGATGGATCCTGACAGGTTTTTATCCTTCCTTAACTCAGCTAACAATTCCTTCAGATCAATTTCTTGTTTCTTTTTCATCTGTGAAGTGATTTGAACCTTACTGCCTTGTCTGCTCCTTTTATCTGATTGAGTCTGTAACATGTCAAAAACCATTTCCTCCATCATTACAATGCTTTTCTCCATCATATTCATTTCTTGCTCCAGTCTTTCTACTCTTTCTTCCAAATCCGCCATTCCCTTCGAATCGGACGGCTTTGATACCAAATTGATGAAACCCAACAAAATAGACTCAAGGAATATGAAGATAATCCACTGGTATTATTTATGGAAGTAATCTGCAACTACCTTATAGAATAGTAGCAGCAGAGGGTTCACAGTAAGAAAGCCTGAAAAATAGCAAAATAACAAATAGGAAGAAGAACAGACAGGCTCCCTGGCATCTGAGAGGCTAGGACTCCCAAACCAATATTGAATTCTTGATTGTCTTTCACTCTAACTCCTCCAGCTTATATAACATGCTAATTCCCTCTCTTCCTTCCTGACGTGTGATGCATGTGAGTGGTTAGTTAGGCAATAGGACACCTCACCGGGACAGCTCATCACTATTTCCCTTCTAAAACACCCACATGGTTTGCCCCTACCCTCTAGAATATACGGGTTCCATCATCACAATTGAATTATTGAAGTGAGTGTGAGTTTCAAGTTCAGGTTTGCATTGAATCGTTGATCTAGAAGTTTCTAGCAACTGCTTGAATTTCCTCTTGCAAAGGAATGCACCTTGAGTTTTGATTTTTGCTAGAATGATGCGTAATTTGATAATTATATTTTCTATTTGCTTCATAGTTGTTTAATCTACCATAAACCATATTACATTTTTTCTGCCTTGTACATTAATTTATGGAATGAAGTTCTGCATGCAAATAGTATAACTGAAATAGTGAAGAAAATACAGTTGAAGTTATCTAGCATATACTTTGTACTAAAATATGCAACAAAATGAAAAACACAGAAGGCACATTCTCATGCACTCTAGTTAATTACCTATTTGGTTACTTTATATTTAGGATGTGTGTTAATGTGAAGTGTTGCTTTTATTCCATAGCCTCAGTTTCACGACCTAAAAGTGCAACAAAGTTGAGCAAGGATGAAGATGATGATTTATGGGGCTCCATAGCAGCGCCTGCTCCAAAAACATCAAAACCTTCGGATGTCAAATCTAGTACTACTGATGATGATGATCCCTGGGCTGCCATTGCTGCCCCGGCACCCACTACTAAAGCCAAGCCCTTACTAGCTAGCAGAGGTCGGGGAGCTAAACCTACTGCTCCAAAATTAGGTGCTCAGAGGATTAACCGGACATCATCTGGGATGTAAAACAAGTTGCCAGAAAACATTGGGAAACGAGTGAAGATTATCTGGATGTTTCTCTATATCTTCTGGTGGCTGATATTCAGGTTAAAATACAAGGAATCCGTGTGTTCTTGATATATAAATTACATTTGCGCGCTTCATTAGCGTAATTGATAATTGATTTGTAATATTATTCTTTTATAAGTCATGGTTTTTGTTTCAAGGGAAAATTTTGTGGCAGCCCCTGTTGCATGACGAGATGTTATACTTGCTATAAGTCATTTTTATGCAATGTAATTAGCTTCATTTTTTATTATAGGAAAATTTTGGCATTTTCACCAACCAAATCGTATATATTATGGTAAGCAACAGTGTGTTCATGTGTGTTGCTATACTGGATATGCATAATGCATGTCTTAGGAAAGCTTATAGTGGCGGGAGAAACTATTTTTAATGAGGCATTTATAGGATCTGTTGGGATTTTTTTTTAATTACTCAATTATGGTGACCTAGGGCTTTTTATCACATTATAATTAAAATAATAAAAAATTGAAATCCTTTTCTGACAAAAGTATTTGTTCAATATGCTTGAAAGTTTTTCTTTTTAATATTTTTATGTCAATATTGGTGGCACATCAAATGGGGAATCGTTTTGAAAAAAAAATTATAGGAATTTGACAAATTAGGGTGGGAATTTTTTTTGATTAACTCGTCTCCATTTGTCTTTAATAACAAACTAATTTTCTAAACTAACTTTGCTAGAATAGGTGGTGAATTCAATTGAAATAAATCAAGTTAAGTTGGCAAAATTAGCCATGGGTTAATTTTATCTAAGATGAGTATGATTTGAGGAAAAAAAATATAGAATACATGATACATGAAGATAAATTACTTGTCAAAATAATGACTTTTTGTTTTACAAGGTCTTTTGGTAACCTTTCAAGGTCTGTATTGTACCAAAAATAGAGTGTCATAATTAACATTATCATTCTCCTCTTGTGCTAATCAGAGGAGAATTTAGATTAAATGTTAGAGATTAAATTTGAGGAATTGGTTGTTGTGAAGTGATAAACTCATATTGCACTGGATGTAATGATTTGCTAGGCTTAAAAAATAGAAAGGAATATGCAACAAAAAATGCTAATGGATCAGTAAATAAACACATGAATGATCCATATCCAAAATTTTGATGCAAAAGTGTAGATGAAGATTGTATGAGAGGCTATGTCAAAGATTGTCCGGAACTCACATTGTTCCCAAGAGCATGTAATATGTTCTTACAATCCTGATTAACAATTTAATGAAAGTTTGCAATATTTAACGATGAAAGGTCATAGATACTGAGCCTGTATAACTCCTTAACTATATTAGCTTGAAAGAAGTTAAAGGAACACAAGTTCATAATTAACATAACATGTATGCATGTGAAGAAAAAGAGATTAAAAAATTATATAGGGCCAACATGTACGAAATAGTATGTCACAAAGTTAATAGCACCACTAGTTTGATGGATCCACCGTCACTTGTATCTCTAATACCATCGCATATACTCATATATTCTATCCAGAAGCTCCGAGGACATAAAGGCATTAACAACCACATCATGTCATCTATTCAATAATACTATAAAGCTAGTGTGCTCTTGTAGTCAGTCTTTCATAGTTTTTCCTTTTAGTTGCAAGATATGATAAGCCCTTATATTGACTGGTTCAATAGGTATTAGTTGTAGTATGTCAAATTGACGAAGCACACAATCAAGCTAATGCCACTCAATGATGTAAAAATAGATAAGAGAAATGGATGCCCTCCTAATATTTAGGAATATCAAATAATACTCATAGATAATCTATTAGACACTCCCTAAGCTATATATGTGCCAAATTATTTGCATTCACCCTATTGAAAAATAGTTATTAGCAATGGTTAAATAGTTTATATTCTTAAAAAAAAAAATAGAAACAAACATTGTGGTTGCCCGTTTCATCCAAATTATCTGCATTTACCCTACTATAGGATTTTGAGGTGAGTAGGTTTAAAAGTACATTTATATCCATCAAAAGCATCGACTCCATTAATCATTAGTTCTATGATTAGATAACTACTTTTAAAATAATTTCTTGCTAATTTCCAATAATCTTATTCTAATAAAGAAATATAATTATAAATTAACAAATAGAATCAAAATAAATATTAAATATATTTATTCAACTTAGTTTATATAGTAATTTCATATATTACATTACTATATTATTTATTATAGTTTGAATTTTTATTTATATTATTATATTATTTATTATATTACTATATTATTTTTATATCATTTATTTTTTCTTAAATTTTATATCATTTTACATTTTTTAAGTATTAGCAAAATTATTATTTAAATATTACTTATTACTTTTATCAATAATTAATTAAATATTGCGCATACCAAATTATAAAATTTAATCTTCAAGTCCTTAATTTTCCATCCCTAAATTATTGACCCATTTTTCTTTTCCAAAAATTATTTCTACATTTTCTTATTTTAATATTTCACACATATTTTTTTGAATTTGATTTTTTTTTTCAAAATTTCTTTCTTTTTAAATTTATTTTATATTATTATATTATATTTATATCATTTTCTGTTCCTTAAATTTTAAATCATTTTATACTTTAAAATATTAGCAATAATATTATTTAAACATTACTTATTACTTTTACTAATAATTATTTAAATATTGAGTTAATCAAATTATAAAATTTAATCTTCATGTCTTTAATTTTCCATCTTCAAAAGTCATTTCACCCATGCTACCATTATACATTTTCTTATTTTGATATTTCACACATAATTTTTGAATTTGACATATTTTCTTCAATAATTTTTTTCTTTTCTTTTGTTTTAATTTTTTTATAGAACATGACATCCAATAAATTAATTTCATAACAAGAATAGAAAATTAATTTTACAACAAGAACAAAAAAAAATTTGCAAATATAAAACATGCCAACTAATACATAATCATATAAGAATAAAAAATAAAAAATTTCCAAAATATACAAAAATGCTTAACGTGCCACTAAGCCTTGAACTTCAGCAGGAGTTCAAATATAATTTTTTTTCTTCCCAAACCCAAGCTGTAGGATGAACGAGGAGGTTGGATTGGGGCAAAAAATAATCTTTCCAAACACAAATCAGGCCACAATGTAATTTTCTTCAACCCAAAATGAAACACCAGTAAAAGGGCCAAAGAATGTGAGTGGAAAATTTGACAAAGAACTTCGATAAAGTAGAGACAGGACCACTATAATTTTAAAACAAAATCTGAAGTATTTGTAATTTCATCCATTTTATCTTATCTGCCTCGAGTTCAATGCAATCTCTCATTTTCAACAAAATTTCGCCACATCAGCTACCCCATTCACTTGAGCCCATGGTTATTTTTTGGTCATGATCAAGGGCTAATTAGCCCCATCGGGAGTGAATCAGGCTCGGCCATCGAGGCCTTATATATTTTTTCAAAGAAATATTCACATCTGATTTGCCAACAATAGGCGAATGAGTTTAGGATTAATGAAAAGAAGAAGAGTTGACATGTACGAAAAGTTAAGCTTATTCGTGTTATAAGAGAGCGAATATCATCCAATTAAAATAAACAAATTACGTATATGGTTATAAAATATTGTCAAAAGAAGATTTAAACAAAAAATATTTTATTTTATAATATTAAGCTCAATTTTCCTGGTGACCCAAGCTAATAAAACTTATCTTTTTTAAAATTTTTGGGTAATACTTTAATTTGGATTTTATTTCTTAAGATCTCGTGCTCTTCCTATCTTTCTTTCTTTTTATATATATATATATATATATATATATATATATATATATTCCATTTTGGTTTTCTTTATTTTTGTATGTTTTGGTTTTTGTATGTATATATATTCCAGGAAGGCGGGAATGCTAAGGTTGGTGTATATATTTTAATGAAAAAAATTTATATGTTATTCTTTATATATTTATATCATATTCTTTCAATTAGCTATTAACATGTGAAATTTTTTAAAAAAAGTGATAATTAACAGTATTAATTAAAAAACGAATTAAGTGTAAAAATTATCCAAAGATTATTAACTAATTGAAAAACTAGATATAAGTGTATAAGTTTTCTTATTTTTGGCATTTCCTATCCCTACATTTGTTTAGAACTATTTTCGCCAAAACAGATTCCATGTGTGCTTGCATGGCGCTCTGTGATTTGACTCTTCATTGCAAGGCACAACTATATTTATTTTATATTTTCATATAATGGAAAATATGAATATAAATCTCCAAGGCCATCTTTCCACACAATCTGGAATATGGAAATAATTCTGAAATAGCTCTTAGAATAAACATGGGAGGGTGCACTTTAGTTCACAAGTAAGTCCTTTCTTTACCTTTTCCCACACCTCACGCGGAACTGACGGAAGAAGTTTTCTAACAATATCTTGACGACAACCCCGTCACACTCCAAGCCCAAAGTATTCTACTCAGACTCTCCATAACATGCTTTGTATCTTTCACCGAAGGGACAAAGACATTCTTTAAGCGTTTGAATGTAAGAAAGTTTATTCAATTAAAAACTTTTTTCTTTTTGTTGCAGTGTACACTAGAATACTGGTAGCTAACTTAAAACCAAACATGCAAAAGGCCTCGGCATCCTATTTACAAGTAATTGTAACACTTGCCCTAAAATTCGCACCCGCTTCTGCAGCATAAACATAGCAACAAATTCCCAACCCCACCCCCCTCCCACAATAAAAAAAAAAAAAAAAAAAAAAAAACTCAACAAGAAATGCCACATATGTCGTACATATACAAGTATGATATCCTTTCTTCTCTTTTTGAAAAAAATTTTAAACCTTATCGATAGAGGTGTCAAAGTGTGTCAGTTCGGTCCACCCCAACTAATCCACATGAATTGGTAGGTTAAATGGGAACTCATCATAAAATGATAGGTTGAAAATCTCAACCCACCTCATCTAGTAGATTAATCAATCTATTTAACCTACCAAAAAATTTAAAAAAAAAAAAAATTCTAAACATGCAAATGTGGCTTTTTTAAAGCAAATATGACTTTCAATGAATTAAAATAAGTAGAATAATCTAATAATTCAATGATTCATTAATAATAAGAATATGATTATGAACAAAATATTCAAATTGACAAATTACAAAATAATAAAGATAACACAATACATACATTAGGGTTAATTTTTTTAAATAGGAAAGTGTAATGAGTTGGGGTGCTGGACTGAGTGAGTGAAAAATTTTTTTAAAAAAAAGTGGGTAACCCATTTAACCCGCAAGCTAACTCGTTTAACTTGCATGTTAAACGGGTTAAGTTGATAGAAGTATACTAAACAAGTTCTCAAAGGAACCCCTCAATCTAACCCACCTCTTAAGTGAATTACACAGACTTGACCCGTTAGATTGAACCCATTTTGACGCCTCTACACATTGATCGTTGGAAGGCTAAGAGGTTGTAGAGGTTAGGCAGAGCATATAACTGACTGGCTGCAGATACAATCGAAGAAGTTCTAATCACAGGCAACCAAATGACCCAAAAGTAAAACACCCAAGACCCTTCCTCATTTGCCCACAGATGTGGAGGCAGAAGTCCACAATTGATGTAGTGATGTATTTCTGCATCTGGTGGCACACAACCACTGCCTCGGGGTCTCGTAATCATCGCCAGTCACAGTTGGCACATGCCAACTACCATTGCCCGATTCCTGTAGTTATATCACCCACAAAAGTTTTTATCTTCCATGAGAAGCATCTGTAAAATAAGCGGAATGCTTCTATTTCATCCGTTCAAAAGTTTTCCTCCCTCTTCTTTTTAATTCCTTTTTTTTCCTTTATCATTTTCCGATGGGGAGTGTGGGTGGAGTAGAGAGATGCAGATAAAGCAGGGGGCTACACCCAACCCCCTCCAAACTTCCCAAGAATCGTACATGGTTTCTAAGCCCAACCCACCAATTTTAGAGATGTTTAATCTAACCCAATTGACGTTAGACGAGAAGAAATGGTGAAAACATACTATTCTATACTCTAGTCAATTGAACAAGACAAGCAGTACCTGAATAACTATTGAATAAGGTGGAGGCAGGATGAGGGTAGGTCCACTAGTTGAGGGTGATAGTCGAACCTGCAAATCAATAAAGGCATCATAATCCTCTCATTCTACGAGTCAAAAGAAAAACTAACATTGTCATTAACGGAAAAGAAATAATGTACAAATAATTTAGTATTGGGACTGGCTTAAACTCTTGAGAACTACGTGGTTTTTACATGAAAAATAACTAACTCTTACGGAAATGAAAACGATGCACAGTCAATCATATTACCTATACAAAATTCCCTTATAATCTTAAGATGGGGTTCATCAGCTTAAAGTAGACCAGGCCACCTAATTCTTCCATATAGGATCACCAATGGATCATAGCCGAGTAAACATAAAGAAAAAAAATTTCATCTTTTCCTCTGTAATGTGGCTTTGAGTAGCCATTGCTAGAGGAGACCCACAGAATACAAAGAAGCCCTACGATGAATGCATCTTAAAGGATTCTATAGGAAATTCTCTGATAGTTTGAGTACCTGATGCTTTTCCTTCCATCTTGGAAAAAAACTAGAACCCAATAGTTGGAACAAGTGATCTCTCATCTCGTCATTTGTCACCAGCAAGCTTTTACAGCTAACAGCTGCATACAACCAGTACCTGTGAGAAACCAAAAAAAACACTTCAGCACAACTAAGTAGTTGCAGGCATACAGATCAAATGTACTGAAGACTTTTGAATGTAGGTGAAATTAGAAAACTCAGTCTAATTCAAATATTACAAGACTACTTCATTACCAGTCATCATTTGAACCTTGAGGTGTAGCATAGAGAGCACCATTTTTCTTCCAATATTCCAACAGTCTCTTGTTATTTAGACTCTGAGCAGGACCACCAGTTACACGACTTATATGCAAGATTACAAGAGGCAATTTTTTTGAGGGACTCATTTGATGCAATTGCTGTACGACAGAATGAAGCTGCACTAAGAAAAGGAAATGTTAAATAGATGTTCTAATAATGTGCTAATAGAGTCAGCAACTTCACACCCACCTGTAAAAAGCTGAAATTATGCATGTTGGTAAGGCCTACATTGGCACCATCTACAACTGCATCAAAAGGACCATGCCGCTGAAGCCACTTCTGAAAAAGTTAACCTTCTATATCAGTCACTATCATCAGTAATTATTTTTTACATAACATAACTAAAGATATAAATAGTAAAACCCTCATCAAAATCTCCCTCACAAGAAAAGAGAAGATTTTTCTACTAAAACCATGAAATTTATTATCCTTAATCTACCTGATCTCATTACGAGTTTGAGTATTTCTTTCTTTCCCTTAGCACCCTAATATTTATGGCTCCCATGCAAACTATACAATACTGTACTGATGTATGTGGGTCAATAAGTTCAAAAGGTTCCTTTTCATTGCTCTTATGCAATAGAGGCTATAAAATTCATGGGCCAAAAATGTTTCACAACAATTTGAAACGGGAGAATCTGCAAATGTTCACATTAAGAAACTCAAAAATATCTGACCACCAACAACCATACACCATTACTTCCCCTGCAACTACCATGTATTAAAGAAATTGATGTACTCCAAGTCAAAATGAGTATACAAATATTATTACTAACAAGTAATAATCAGGGGTAGATTATACTCCATGCAATGCAGTTGTAAGGCCAATTCTTAGCCAAATTAGAAGACTGGAACAATAAAACACAGAACTCTATATGTTTATTACAGAAGTCCAAAATTTCAATCGGAGCATGATACATCTTATAGCTGGCAAAACATATCGTAGGGAGAAAAAATTAACTTGAGGTCCTCAAAACAGACTATTATATATCCCCCTGTATTTTAGGTAAGTTATTATACATGACTTGATCCCCCTTGATTGCATAGTATGCATTGGTCAACTGATTTGATTCAAGTAGGTCTAATGCATAAGTGCATCTCATGAAAAAGCAAATGATCACCAGCAAACAACATACTAATTTCCACATGCAAGTTGAGATCAGTTTCCAAACTGAGTGAAAGATGGCATGGCCGTAAATGTATACATGTCAGCAAACTTCTTTTCTAATTCCCCGAAGACAAAATGAAACTGTTATACCTGAAAATGGTTGAAGTTTGCCTTAGCTTCTCTTTGGCAAGCCAATCTAGTTAACGAGGTTGCAAAATTTTCAGTCTCTTTTGGATCAATATCAATGCTCACAAGCTTCTCACTGCAGGAGAGACACAGACCAGTGTCATCCACACGAGTCTTCACCACCTTCCATTGCCCACTTCCAAGCCATCCCTGCCCATGCCACCCTCCACCGCCTTGCACAATCCCTTTTGTAACCTTGTTAACATCCCAGTATTTTTCTCCAATTTTTGCTGCATCTTCAGAGTTGAACCAATCTTCAATAATTTGAAGAGTCGATTCTGACACCTGCCTCACTGTAGCACGTAAACGGTGCAACAATTCATAGACTTTGTCTTCCTTCTTTGCATTGGTACTGAGTTTTAGAAGAGCAGAGAGCTCAGGCTCTTCAGCAATAATCCCAGACGCAATCATGTCAGCATCAACTGCATAAGCTTTCTCTGCATCCCCTCTTTTGCAAAATCCAAAAAGGGCAGGTTCATATGATCTCAGCTTGGGGGCAATACCAAAAGTTTTCATTTGCTTGAGCAATTCAAAAGCCATTTCCGGATCGTCCCTTGCAGCTGCAAGCCTCGCTGCACTTGTAAATGTAGCTTCATTAGGAACAACTTTGTCAACTAACATCTGCTGAAAGATCTCAAAACCCCTTTTAAGGCCCAAATTCAATGTGTTTGCATCACTCTCATTATCTTTTTTGTCAGAAGCATGAGAAGAACAAAGGTAAAGCAACGAATTATAGTGATGTAGATTCAGTGTGACACCATTATTTCGTGCCTCATCATACAGTTGAAGTGCCTGAACAGTGTCCCCACCCTTTGAGCAGCCATTTAGCTTATGTCTTAGGACACCCTCAAGAGATTCGTGGTGAGCTTTTCTCTTAGCTTTGTTTGAAAGTCTACTGTTAATATTTTCCGAGCACTCAACTAATGATGTGGCTGTTTGACTTGAAGTGCTCAGATGGGCTGTATTGACTGGGAAACTATAGGCAGTTTTGTTGTTGAATATGCATTTCATATTAAAGGAAGTATTGTAACAACCAAGAGGAGAAGAACTGTAGCGAGAATTCCAGCAAATCAATGGCCGCGGGGGAGTGAAAAATGAGAAAAGCGGAGTGAATCTGGCCATCAGACAGCTTCCACGCGGCATCACTTGTCAGGTTCAAGCATAACGACGTGTATATATTGCCTCTACTTGTTTTTTCTGGTGGATAAACCGCGATTTAGGATGAAACCTGATAAAAAAGAGGCCCTGTGAACTCCTTTATCTGCAGGAAGTCAAAATAAACTAGGATTTGGTTTCGCCAAAAAGAATATGTGACATGAGAAGCAAAATTAAAGCGAAAATTAAGTTTGGACTGATTTATTAACAACTTAGCAGAAAGTTATGGTAGCAGAAACACCGGTACCATAGAGAAATAGTAAACTTTGTAAATAGCAGTTCCAAGAGTGTCCTAGAATGCGAAGGACGCATCCATTTTCCTTATTGCATTACTTAGCTTCACATAAAATTTCATCTTCCGTGACTACCATTGGAAATAACTCACAAGAACGTAAGTTAAGCCGACCAAAGTGAAGGCAACCCCTATTGAGACATTTCGTCGAACATGGTATGAGCATTTCAGAAAACAGAAGAGAAAAGCTGTACATCATAGGCGTAGAATTTAAGAGTTTAGTGGAAACCTTACGAGTGGGATATAGAAGCAACATCAATGTCTCCTTCTCTTACATACACACTTCATACTGATCTCCGTCTCACTTGCTTCCTATGTTCTTGTTTTACCCAGTTATGAAAAACGGTGCCTTAGCCGATATATACTTAGCCGATATGTATATATATCGGCGTACGCATAGAAGTGCGTATAAAACTAGACCCCTGTGTGATTGATATTACCACCCGACTCCTGTCAATTTGATCCTAAATTAAATTGATACTTCAATGATTGCACTTATTGTATTATTTTTTACTAATGTAATACATTATGAATTGAGATGTATTAGTATTTTATTGAATAATTTGGTCTTTTAATTTGCCCTATTAGATCAATTTAATCCTTTAGTTTTTACAAATAAATTAATTTGCCTCTCATCTTTTGTTATTAAAATAATTTGGTCCCTTTTGTGTGATCAAATTTGATTTTTAATAATAAAAATAAAATAATAATAGTGTCACTTTTAAAGATTTTTATTGTTGACTAAAAATAAAATAAAACTACAAATATGATTTTGAAACTACACATAATAAATTATGTAACATATTAATGTAAATATACACATATACATAATATTCAAATTCTATTTGCCTTAGAACCATATAAGACACATATCTTTACATCAATACCTAAATTAACGAGTCATTTTTTTATTGTTTTTTAACTTAACCAACACAATATAGTTATTTTCAATTAGTTATTAATATTTTACTTCTTCTATTAAATTTTATAATTATTATCAATTAAGTGAATTAATTTTGTCATTCCATAATATCTAGCTATTTATTAAGTTCATGTAATTTAAACTCTCAAAATTAGTTTTACTTTATTGTAAACATAATTATAAGTTGAACAATTTGTATCCTATTATTAAAATTACATTTTACTTATATGCTCATATTATAATTATGATAAAATTTAAAAAGTGTGTAATATTGTAAAAATAAATAAATACTTTTAGATGATTCTATGTGATTAATTAACTCTACATTATATAAATAAGATTTATGTGAATGTCTATATTTTAAAAATTATATATATAAATAATTGAAAGATAATTGAAGATTTCAAAAAAGAGTTATCTTATGTTTAATAGTTAAAAAATTACTACTGACTTGAAAGGGAATTGTGTTATGTTTCAAAGTTTATTAAAGATATAAAAATATCTTAATAATAATTATGCAAATCATATAAGTAGAAGGAAATTATAATAGTTTTTGAAAATTGATGCCTATATAAATTTTTTAAATATTATATATATAGAAGATAATGGAAAAGGAAATTAAGAAAAATTATTGAAAATATAAAATATATATAAAAATAAGTTGAATATATAAATTAAAAATAATTTTATTTTAAAAAATTTAATAAAAGAAGTAAAATATTAATAATTAAATTAAAATAATTATATTGTATTAATTAAGGAAAATAAACACTAATTAATGACCCATCAATTTGGGTACTAATTAGTTATATGTGTTGTGTAGTTCTAAAATAGGTATAAGTTAGATATTATGTATATATATGTGTATTTTTGTTAATGTAATAGATAATTTACTATGCATTGCTATTAAATCCTATTTGTATTTTTATTTTATTTTTGCCAACATAAAAAATCTTTCAAAAGTGGCACCATAATTCTTTTATTTTTATCGTTAAGAACCAATTTTGATCACATTGAAATTTTTGAGGGATCAAATTGATTTGATGACAAAAGATGAGAGATTAAATTGATCTAGTAGTGATAGTTGAGGGACCAAATAATTCTCATGTCAAAAGATGAGGAATTAAATTAATTTATTTGCAAAAAATAAGGGACTAAATTGATTTAGTAGCATAAGATGATGGACCAAATTATTCAATAATGAGATAACCTATTAACATACCTTGGCAGATAATGTGTTGTATCAACAAAAAAAGATCTAGCTTAGATTAATTTTAACGGCCTCATGACAAAAGGACCAAATGTGATTACAGTACAATTTTTAAAAGATCAATTTAGTAAGGGTGATCATTGGCCCCATCAATCCAATGAACTTGCCTCAACTTGGTCACATTGAGGGGGGTTATGACTGGGCCAAATAAAAAAAAATTGCAAATTTAATCAGGCCAGCCCAAGTCTCGGGGTAACATAAGACCCGGCACGACACGACTCGATATTTATTTTTAAATTTTTTACTTTTTATAATATATTTTAATTTTATTTATAAATAAATTTTAAAATATCAATTCTTTTTAACTTTTTATTATTTTTAATTCCAAATCTTAAAATTTTTTTAATTATATTTTATTTCCTTTCAAATCTTTTTTTTTTTAATTATTTTTACAAAATAACTCATACTTTTTAAAGAAAAAAAAAAAAAGCTGACCTAACCTGGCCATGTCACCAATTGGGTTAGGCCGAGTCTATGATAAAAAAAAAAATAACTGGGTATAAAATTGAGCTAAGTCTCAGGTCGACTAAAAACATAAGTTCATACTCACCCTTACAATTGAGTACTTTTGATCTTTTAGAAACTTAATTGATCTAATAAAAAAATATAAGAGACAAAAAATATATTTTTCTCACTCAAAATGTATCAATTGACTTAATAAAATTATGCATTTTGATCATCATTATTTTATACTCCAACTAAGCTTCTAAAATTTCGATGATTAAAAATAGCAACATGTAAAAGCAATGAACAAGTCTAAAGAAAAGTAATAAGAAATTAAGAGAATCCTTTTACTTGTCCCAAATGAATAAAACTAACCCCTTCCCAAGCATAATGGGAGTTCAAAATTCTGCCACTTTTCCTTTTTCTTTTTTGGTTTAATTATTATTTTGATTCTTTAATTAATTAATTAATTAATTTTAATTTAATATTTTAACTTTCTGTGTTAATCCTTTAAGGATCAATATGATTATTTTTTGACCAAGTTGTTACAGTGAAAATAATAAATAAATGAGTTTTGTATTGTTTTTTCTGTTTATTTAATCCATATACTTGAAGTACTTTGTTTAAATAAAAAATAAGGCATCACGGGGATACACAATGTCATGATGGGCTGCGAGAACAAGCTTCCAATGATCCAATAAATTTTCTAAAAGTATACTACAAATGGTGAGATTATACAACCCATATTTTACGCAAATATTAAATGACGGTTACATACCCCCATTTCATATAAATAGTGGGGATGGCGCGCCCTCTCCCCAAAAATTTGATAAGGCCGATATCCCTCGTCATTTAACGAGGAGAGGGGGCACCCCTTAACCACTATTCCCCTTGGTTTCTACTATTTCATTCTAGTTTAAAATGGCTGTTTAATTTAATAGGCTGATTTATAAAAAATGGATATATTATTAAAAAAAAGCTTAAATTAGAAATTCAATTAGAAAATTTTTTTTATATAGGTTAAGCTTAAATTTTTTTAAAAGCTTATACGAACTTTAAAATCTCAAACCAATATTTGTTTAATAAAAAAATATTATTTAATGAAAAACTTAATTTAATCATTAAAATAGAATGCAATTGAAGAATTAATATATATAAAATAAAAAGAGGGCCCACACAACATAAGCTTGTTAATTAGGCTCAAACAACTGACATAATAAAATAAGACTAATTGCTTCTTTAACTCCCATGGTTTAAATTGAAGTCTATAAAAGTATATTTTTACTAAACAACCCATAAATTTTTATAAGTTAAATTTAACTTTTTTGGCCCGTAATCTTGTAATTGAGTTAATGGAAAGTATAATGTCCCCTTCGTGGTTCACGTCTAAACTTATTGTTATGGTAGTTTATACTTGTATTAGACCAACCCCATTTGTTCAGCATTATTCATTAAGGCAAATAAACCTTTAGCACATAGGATGAACATGTATGATGACTGAGGATTCCCTTGTCTAAAACCCCTCTCCTGTATTATTGGTCCTACCTCAACACCATTCAACATAACAGAGTAAGTAACACTTCTAACGCACATTATGATCCAGTTGACACATCTATCATCGAAACCCATCGTCTTCATAATTTCTTTCAAAAATTGCCTATCAACCTTATCATACGCCTTACTTGTATCTGTCTTTATTGCAACAGATCCTTTTCTTCCCCTTTTGCTTTCTTATTAGAGTGTTAATAAGCTTGAAGGCTACCAGGGTATTATATTTGATAATTCAACCAGTAACAAAGACTAATTGATTCTCAAAAATAAAAGAAGGGAATATCTTTTTTAGTCTATTTGCCAAGACTTTTGAAAGAAATAATGTATTCTATTTTGTAAAAAATCTCTTATCCTTATTCTTCTAGTTGGCTAAATTTCGCTTTTTTATAATATTAATTCATTTATATGAAAATAGTTTTTTTTTTTTATAAGTATGCATATGATAAGAAAATAAGATTTAAAACAAAAACAAATATGAAATAAGAAATAAAATCATTTAAGTCTATCTGCTTGTGTGTGAATGTACAACAAACTTTAATTTCCCATGCTAAGGATTACATGTTAATTTTTAACGCATAGTTAATCTCTCTTTCTTTCTCTCCTATATTTTTAGCTTTTCTATTATTTATTTATTTTTAAAAGCATTATTTCTTAATTTTTTTTTCTCTGCTCGCATAATTTTCCCTCTTTTTCATTTTTTATATATTTTTTTATAAATAGTATTTTTGAATCGTCAAAAAAATAATTAGTTAATGCGTTTTAGTTTATAAAATCAAGTTAATATCTACTTCTTGATCTCCTAATTTTTACTCATTTTTATTATTGATTAATTTATTTTTAAAAAGTATTTTTGAAATTTTTATTCTTCTATATAGGAATGTTTATGACCAGAAAAAATATTAAAACAAAAATAAGGATAAAATGAGGAAATGAAATTATTCAAATTAGTGTGCTTGCGTATGGATGTATGCTTGGACTAATAAACATGATAAGGAAGTAAAATTTGATTTTTTTTAAAACCCGAATCAAACATATGTATAAATGAATAAAATATAAGAAAGTAACACATCAAAAGATTATTTATAAAAGTAAATCAAAAAATAAGTAATAACAAAGAAAACAATAGTATAGAGGGAAAGAAGTTAATAGTAACAAGAATACAGATATATTTCCAGAAATAGAAATAAATATTTGACCAGGAATATTCTCAAAGAAAATTAATTTAATTAGTAAAAAGAAAAATAAAATATTTACTCATGTGGGGTTGACATAAGAAAGTGACTGAGGGAATATGTATCCTTGAATATGATCAAAGTTTAAATAGTTCGTAAAAAAGTAAAAAACCGATGTCATTTGGGTTGATATCTTTTTTGGGAAGAGAAGAACATGGAAAAGTAATTTCCCAAAAACATTAATTGTTTGATGTGATTTAATTTCTAAAGCAAGGTTAATCTCTCCATTTTCTCCTGATTTCTTCTCTTTTTTTTTTATTTATTTATTTATGTGAAAATATTATTTTTGAACTTATTGATTTTCTTTATAAGAATGCTCATGATAAAAAAATAAGATTGAAAACAAAAACCTAGATAACATGAGAAATAAAATTATTCAAACCTGTGTACTTGTGAATGGAAATATGCATGGACTAATAAACATGATAAGGAAGCAAAATTTGTTACTTTTGCCCTTAATCATAACATATGCATAAAAGAATAAAATAAAAATAACACATAAAAGAATATCTACAAAAGGGTAAAAGATAAAAAATTTTCTAAATCAAACAAGAAATAATAACAATGAAGACAATAGTATGGAGGGAAAGAAATTAATATTCACCAAAAACTGAAACATTTACCAAAATAGAAATAAGTAATTAATGGAATATTCACAAAGAAAATAATGCAATTACTACAAGGACAAAATAAATATTTACATGGATAGGGTTGACCTAGGAAAGTGACCTACGTTTTTTAGAATAGGATCAAAAGTTACGTAGTTGGTAAATGGATAAAAATGATGTCATATATGTTGGCTTTTTGTTTTTTGGGATGAGAAGAAAATGGAAAAGTAATGTCACAATACAATATTTAGTTGATATGTTTTAATTGTAAAACCATTTTAATCTCTCATTGTTGCTCACCTAATTGGCTAAACGTCTCTCTTTTCTAATATTACTTCATTTACATGAAAATAGTATTTTTGAAAATTTCAATTTTGTTTATAGGAATGCTCATGACCAAAAAAAATAAGGTTGAAAACAAAAACAAAGATGAAATGAGATAATAAAATTATTCAAATCTACGTGCTTATGTGTGAATGTACAACAAATTATAATTTCTCATGCTATGGATTAAATTTTAATGTTTAACACCTAGTCAATCTATCTTTCTTTCTCTCATAATTTTTTCTCTTTTCTATTATTTATTTATTTATTTTTAAAATCATTATTTTTAAATTTATTAATATTTGCTTGCATAATTTTCTCTTTTCAATTTTTATAGATTTTTTTTTAAAAAAATAGTATTTATGAAAATTTTACTATTCTCTATAGGAATGTACATTCAAGAAAAAGTATTGAAAACATAAATAAAGATTAAGTGAGAAATTAAAATCTTTTAAATTAATTTATTATAAAGGTATTTTGAAACTTCTATTTTTCTGGATAAGAATCCACATGACAAGAAAATAAGACTAAAACAAAAATAAAGATAAAATAAGAACGTAAAATTATTCAAGTCATTGTACTAGAAACAATTTAGTCTCTCTAAATTATACTGTAAGATGTGTAAAATAAGTTATAAGATACTAAAAATTATTCTATATTTCTCTCTAAATTATATTGTGAGATGTGTAAAATAAATTATAAAATACTAAAAGTTATTCTATTTTTCTCTCTAAATTATACTATGAGATATGTAAAATAAATTATAAGATATTAAAAATTATTTTAGTAGATTAAAAATTTTAATATATCTTATTTTTAAAAATATTTATTTTTATATTTTAAAATTTTTTCCATATCTATTAAATCTGGAGCTATTGAATTTAAATCTAATGACTCTAAATGATACTAGAAAATCTCCAGTAACTCACGCTACTCAAGAGGATCCATACTCTTTTCCACCCTCCCTCGCTTTTTTGTTTCTCTACTTTCAAGGCATTTTACATGTTTTACATTTTAGATATTTCTATTGCTTTGATAATATTTTGGTTGAGTTCAGGCAATCATTATTTCATTGTCCATGTTTTTAAGGCTTATATTTCTCTTGAATTAGTTGTAAGAAGACATTCCAAAAGGCAAAAGTTCTATTTTTGGTGTCTTATGTTTCAAGATGTTTTCAATTTGGTCTCTTACATTTTTGTTTCCCCTCTTGCAATCATGTTGTTTAATTTGGAATTTGATCTAATATTTTACTCCTAACCAATTTTATTAACATCACAAACAAATGTTTTGTTACTTTATCCTAATTTTGGTTACTTGGTGCTATAAGAACATTTGTTTATACTTAGGGAGTTGGTCTAAAAGAAAATTTGGATCTAGTTTTAGAGATAAAGGATGAAATTGAAGGAAGGGACCAAATTGAAACTTTAGCTAGACATGAAGGACAAAATAGCTTTTTTTTACATATTACAAGTTAATAAGTAAAATGGATGACTTCATGATTGTCATGGCACTAAGCACTTTAACGGGGATGGCAAGACAATAGCAGAGGATACCTTGGCTGTGAGGTTTAGTTAATGTTTATATTCTTCTTTGTACTTGTAGTCACTTTTTCTTTTCTTGTTTTAGTTTGGAATTGAATTTTGCTTCTCAATGGTTATATTTTGCTCTTTGAAAATTGTAACATTCATAAAATCTACATGCCAAATATCTTATTCAAAAAATTTTATATATATATATAGTCTTATGAGTAGAAGAAGGAAGGAAATACATTTGGGGTAAGGATAAATGTAAATAATTGGGAAAATTGGAAAAGGAAATTAAAGATACCTAAATATTAATTAAGTAGCTTCATGTCTAAATTTAAAGCCAACATAGGTGGTTAAGTCTCACCCCATACATCAAAAAGAGTAGCTTCAATCATCCTTCCACCTCCTTTGATTTCACGTCGTTCAAATACCATTGGAAATTTTGTGTTTTTGTTGGCCAATGATCCTCTGATCGCCAATGTAATTTGGCCAAAATAGTGAAGCTTCGACGAGTCCCCAAATTTGCGATTTCAGTGTGTTTCAAGCTTAGATCTGTGTGTTTTTCCTCAAATCTCCTTAGGGCTTCATTTCTAGGTTAATGTTCAACCATTTCTCTTCTCTTGCATTGGTCAATTTTTTATATTAAGCTCAGAATTATGAAATCTATTTTTGCAGTGGTTTTTTTTCCTCCCTAAGGGTTTTGGCTTGATATCGTGTTTTCCTTCAAATTTTCCATAGGGCTTTGCTTTTAAGGTGCATTTCGAAGCTTTATCTCTTGTTTGCATTATCAATTTCATCAATTTGGCATTGAATTGGAAAACCCTTTTTCTTGTAGTTTAACAACACGTGAATGTTTGATTCCAGGCTTGATTCAGTGTGAAATCATCTAGTTGAATAGGGGCTTCATGTTCCAGGTGAATTTCAAACCTATCTCCTTTAATTTCAATGATCAATTTCGAGTTTTGGCTCCCAGATAGAAAATTTCCAATTTAGCTATGTATATACTCGTAGGGTGATGAAAATTGAACTTTTTGGGTTTCCCTATTATCATTAAGCATCTAGAACAAGTATTAAGGCTATTGGGAGTTTTTGTCTTGAGTTATAAGTAGATTTGGTAATTTTCCCAATTCAATCTTGATTTTCATGGCTAATTAAGGAGGAAATGAGAATAGGAGAGCTTTTTGGAAGTGATATGGAGGTTTAAGGTGATTATTCTAATTTAATGAACAAATTTTGAATTGGTTAGTTAATCTCCTTAGCAATACGGTTAAGGTTTAGCGGTTCATGCATATGGAGGAAGATAGGGTAAAAATCATGTTGGAAAGGATTATGACATTAAATAATTATTTAATGTCATAATTTAGTTTAAAATCAAGCTAGTATCATATCCCAATCTATTATTACAGGTGGAAAGAAAGTATTCATGGAATGACATTAAATAATTTAATTTATAATTTTATAAGTTATTCAAGAAGTGAATGAGTGTTACTTTCTGGAATTGAGTTAAACATTGGATTAACTAAGGTGACATTTAGATGAAAGTTGGTAACAACATTGGTGGATTTGAACCCTTGGTTTGAATTAAGGCTTGTACCTCAAGGCATTAGTGATTCAAATAATTTTATTATTGGAGTTCTTTAGTGGGTAAATAAGTGAATTAATTAGAAAGAAGGATATAACTAATTAGTATAATTTGATGTATGAGTCTAAGAGTGTGTTGCATACTTATATAGGTAACTAAGATATTGAGTAGGAACCAATGAGTAAAGGGATACATTTAAAAGAGGTTTGTGTGCCCTTCTTCAGGTGAGTAAATATTACTAACTATACTTGTTTTCTATATTGCAAAATTTTCCATTTGTAAATCTATGTTTCTATACGCTCTAGTGCCTTGGAAACAGACTTCCTAAAATAGTCTGATTCTTTCTTGAGAATTATTCTAATTGCTTAAAAATTCCATTAAATTTTATTGTATAGTTTCATTACAATTGCATTAACTTCTATATAATGATTTAGAGACAATCTTATTCGTAGAATCTCTTATTGAAGGCATATTGTATTTCATTCTAAGGATTTTCTAAATAAACTGATTGTACTGAATGGTTTGGTCCATTATATCATTTCTAGAAATTTGAAGTTTTACTGTTTGAGTATGTCATTAATGATTCTCACAATTATAAAAGAATTCTAATGGATGCAAACCTTCTAGATATTCAAAGAATTTGTGTTTAGATATTATAACTTGTTTACACTATTATGAAATAAAATGTTTTCTTGGAAATATGTCTAGCATAGAATCTTGTAGCTAACGACAGTAAACATTAGCCATGGTGCACCATGAACCGTACTGTACTGAGGCTTTGTGTCGTACCACTGACTGATCGTAAGCTATTTTGCTCACCACTAATTACTGCATTGTACTGTACTACTAGTGATAGCTAGACCTGAATATTGTTTTATTGATTTGGTTTTGTGAGATGTTTTTCCATCACCGTATCTTTTAAATCCATGGTTTAAAATGTTCATTAGTACTCATGTTTGTAAAGTACCTTTATTTGTCATAACCTTATAATTTTATAAAGTGAACTATATGTGACTGATTTGAAAGCATTTGGTTTGCGTAGTATCTTGGTTTACTAAAATAACCTAAAGGATTGTAAAAAGCTCTACCATTTCAATATGTTCCCTTCCTAATACAGTTAGTGATATTTGCTCATTGAGTTGTTTCATCCACCCCTATTTTATTATGTTTTTCAGAGCATAATGTTGACCTTGGATGCTCCTAAGCTGCATTATGTCAAGTTAGTTATCTGACGGTGAGCCTTGCATTGTTCATATGGGCAAAATTAATTCTAGTTGCTAATTATTTCATTATTTTGCACTCTAGATGCTCTTATTGTCCCAGGGAGGGATTTACTATTTGTATTGTATATTTACTAGGTTGTCTTGTTGGAATCTTTGAAAGAGAGCAAAGCTCTTTTCTTTTTTTCTTCAAAGGCCTTGGTTGTGGAAATTCCAAGGAGTCCACATTTTAGAAGAGACTCTGTTAAAATGCACACACGAAGGCTATATAATTTAATGATATGCTTATGTCTAATCAATATAAATTGCATATGATGGACTAGTATATTGTAGGGTTGTTATTATGTAACTTCGTGATAAAAATGATGGTTTGTCTGACTTGCTTCGACTCGTGGAGATAGGATTTTCTTTGTTCTCCGTACCAATCACATTTCCCTAGTTAAAGGTGTGAAAAAAATGTTAAGGATGAGCATTTTGATAAATGTGGTAACTCTTTTGGAGAATCACCCACCTGTATTGTGAGTTCAGTTTATTTTTTACTATTCTTTTGTGAGTTTTTAGTCATTTCTCTTTGTGCCTTAATCTGAAATGAAATGTTGATTCTCCAATGGTTGATTTTCTATTTGTCAGAAATGTTGGGAATGAGCATTTTCATAAGGATGGTGGCTTTGGCAAGGCAATCGTTGAGGATTACTTTTGTTTTAAAGTTTGTTTATGTTTTGATTCTTTATAGTATATTTAATATTGTTTTCTGGATTTCACTATGGTATTTACTTTTGATTCTTGAATGGTTGATTTGTTGCTTGCGAGAAAGGTTGAGAATTAGCAATTTAATGGAAGTTGTGAGTTTAGTGAAACAATAGTGGAGGATTATCTATGTTATGAGGTTGGAGAATGTTTTTATTCCTTTTGGTATTTGTGATCCTCTTTTTTTTATTTTAGTTCAGAATTGACTTTTGATTCTTGAATGGTTGTTTTGATGCTTGATGAAAATGTTGGGAATGAGCACTTTGTTGGAGATGGTGAGTTTGGTAAGGCAATAATGGATGATTACTTGTGTTGTGTAGTTAATTAACATATTGTTTATTTTTGTATTTTTTTAACTTTTGCTTTGATTTTAGTTTGAAATTGACTCTTGATTCTAGAATGGTTGATTTGTTGCTTGTTGACAATGTTAGTAATGAGAACTTTGATGGGGATGGTGACTTTAGTATGGAATTGACTTTTGATTGTAGAATGGTTAATTAATTAATTTGGTGCTTGCTAAATGATAATGGAAATGAACACTTAAAAGGTGATTACGTGTGCTGTGTGGTTAGTTAACATTTTGTCTATTTTTGCATTTTTATAACTTTTGCTTTGATTTTAGTTTGAAATTGACTCTTGATTCTAGAATGATTGATTTGTTGCTTGTTGACAATGTTAGATATGAGAACTTTGATGGGGATGGTGACTTTAGTATGGAGTTGCCTTTTAATTGTTAAATGATTCATATGGTGCTTGATAAAAGATGATGGAAATGAACACGTAAAACGTGATTACCTGTGCTGTGTAGTTAGTTAACATTTTGTTTATTTTTGTGTTTTTATAACTTTTGCTTTGATTTTAGTTTGAAATTGACTCTTGATTCTAGAATGGTTTATTTTAGTTTAAAACGTGATGGTGGTTAACCTCTGAGGTTAATTAATGCTTTTATTCTTTTCTGTATTTTCAATCCCTTTTCTCTCGTTTTAGTAGGGAGTTTACTTTTGATTCTCCAATTGACTTTTGAAGGTTGTGCCTCTTTAGTGACATGGAACGTGTTGCATGATTATAACAAGGTTGTTTGCTCATTAGTTTTTGTCCATTTAAATAGTTGATTACTAAGGTTTCAGGGAATTTTGTTTTTGGAGAGGGGGATGTTTTAATGATTAATTGTTCTGATTAAAATTTTTTTGGGTTCATTAGTCTTCCACTGGTTTCTCATGTTTGATTGTTTAATGATATGTCCTTTGACTTGCAATGTAACAGAGCAAGCTGCACATAGTTTAATGATTACATTTGGATCAGCTGGCTTGAGCGCCGATGAGCTTTATGGAAATCTTACTCAAGGCCAATACCTTGAAGTGTGCTGCTTAAATTGTTCTGTTATTGTTTGTTTTGGTTCTATGGTTCATTTTATAATTGAGTTAAATTTTGCATATGAGGTTCTAAAATAGGAGCATTTGTTTGATATTGTCTGCTTTGATATGTTTTCCTGGATGAATTGATTTGCCTCTTTGAAAGTGGTTGTGCTAAGGTTGCCTTATGATTGATCTTATTTATGATTGTTTGTGGAGGCTTTGGATCAATTCAGGAAACAGCAGGTAGATCCTCTAGTTGTAGTTGATATGGCTGCTTGAGTAAGAATCTACCTGAAATTATTCATTTTCCTCACTGTATACATTGTTTTTGGATTTTATTTTTAAAAAGAAACTGAGTTAGTCTCTCAAATACATCCTATTTGACTTTTTAAAATTTGTGTTTTTCGCATGTTTGTACCATCTTGTGTATTTTTTCTTAATTACAGGGCCATGACATTTATCGTGTTCAAGCAACTTTGTATGATTAATATTATGACCTGTGCAAATTGTACTGTTTCATTCCCCTTTATTCCTACTTAAGTTGTTATTTCTCTTGCATGGAGACATGTTGGTTTCACTTTAAATATTTAATTCTTTCTGACCCTTTTTTGAAAATCTTATTTCACACCCCGGATAGGCATGTTCATCTAGCAGGTTACAGCGCAAGACTGGCAAAGAATGATATGCTGTCACATTTGTAACCATAGTAATCAAAGTGTGATACGAATTACGAATCAGAAAACATATTTTTGAATCGCGAACCGTATAACGTATCGAATCGTAAAATTTAGTAACAAATAAAAAATAACTTAAAATATAAAATATGACATGTAATATGCATAAAATACTCAATAAATTTTCAAGAACCTTATTAACCATATGATTTGTTAATAATTAATTCTTGAAATAAATTCAAATAATATCTTATTTGCTTTCTTTATAAAAAGTATAGATTATGCAAAAAGTAATACAATACTATCATACCAATTCATTAATTTTTCACATTTTTGAATTACAAAATCATGTCATTTTATCATATTGGCTTGAATCGCATTATCCATACTTGATTCAGCAATTTATTCATATTGCTAACTTTGTAACTCGTTACGAATTGTATGATTCAATTTATGAATCATATGATTTATAATTACTTCTGATTCAGCCAGCTATTCATATCGTTAGCTTTATGAATCGTTTCGAATTGTAAGATTTTGATTACTATGTTTGTGACTGATAACAATCAATCTCTTTTAAAATCTATTGTTTGTATCATTCATAGAATCACTGCTCCTATTTTTGGTTTTATCTCTTGACAGCTATGCTTCTTCATATACTACTATCCCTTATTTTCTTAATATAATATAAAATTTATGCTACTATGTTTTTGGGTCTTCTATTCAGGAAATGTTGATTACTTTTCCTAACACTAAGAATTAAAAGTTTGACATTTCAGGAGATGGTCAATTTACATCAAACATGCCAAAGGCAAGGTTTGAGTTCCCCTGTGATGTGGAATGAAAAATATGTTCTGTTATTTCTATCACTTTGGTTGGGGTGATGACTTTGGCAAGGCTACAAGGTTGACTTTTCCTTTGATTTTGGTCTATGCTTTATTGCTTTTTTTTAAATAAAAAAAATTGACTTTTGATCCTCCAATAGTTTATATTTTGCTTGTTTTAAACGTTGATAGAGAAGAAGACTTCTTCAATGATCTCCGCTTACCTACATGCATTGTTGTTTTAATTCTTTTCGAAAATTTTAGTCATTTTTTTTTAATCTGGAATTCAATAGTAGAGGATTGCTTTTATAATTGACTGTTGATTCCTAAATGGCTGATTTTTTGCTTGTTAAAAATGTCAAGAGAATGAACACGTGTGTTTTGATTCCGATTTTAAGTTAGGTAGGCCCTATTCTTATATTAAATTCATCCTTGTAATTACTCTTTCCTTAAAATAATTATATTATTTTCCTTTGTAAATATTTTATCTCAATTACTTATTTTATTTGTGTAAATATTTTTTGTAAATATTAATTTCTTTCCTAAATATTTTTTTACCCTTTTGTAATGTTTTGTTTTCTATGTTACATTATTTTGTTTTATTTCTCTATATAATGTGATTAGAGGAATTTAAACAAAATGTACTTCCTTATCATAATCGCACACAAGAAGCTAAATGATTTTATTTTTTTCTATGATTTTTGTTTTTGTTTGTAATCTTATTTTCTTATCATGAGCATTCTTATTTTAAAGTAACTAGGCTATAGGTTAATACCCTTGTATAAAAGAATAAAATGAATGAAAGTAACTGAAAAAAAAAAAAAGAATTTTGACATAAGGGTAAAAAATAAAATATTTACAAAATAAAACAAGAAATAATAATAATAGTGTAAAGGGAAATAAATCAATATTTATAAATAAAAAGGGAATATTTACAAAAATAAAACTAAATAATTGAGATGGAATATTTATGGAAAAAAAATTAATTACTAAAAAAATAAAATATTTACAGGGTAAATTTGACATGAGAAAGTAACCTAAGACCTATGTGCTCTACAATATAGATCAAAGCACACATATGTCATAAAAGGATGAAAAACTAATACTGCTGGGTTAGTGATTTTTATTTTTGTGAATAAAAGAAAATGGCAAAGTACTTTTAACAAACAAAATATTTAGTTGATGTGTTTTATTTTGCAAAACCAAGTTAATCTCTCTTTCTTGCTATCCTAATATCCTCTCTTTCCTCTAATTCCTTTATTTTTTGGAAATTGTATATTTGAAATTTGCATTTTTTTCCTTATAAGAATGCACATGAGAAGAACAAAGATTAGAGAAAAATAAAACCATTATAGTCTTTGTGGTTTTGTATGGATGGACCAAAAAACATGAGAAGAAGTCAATGAAAACTTGTTCAAATTTCATGAGTTAAAATATGATGGAGCAACCTAGGAAAATATGATGTTATAAAGTTGATTCTCAAAAATAATTTAGAAACCAAGTTAAAGGAGTCGCGGCCAAAACTTTTTAAAAGAAGAAATTTTGAAAAATCACTTTTGAAATGTGAAGGTCATTTGCTTAGCAAAATATGTGTTCATATGTTTATTTGCATCGTAAGGAAGGTATTATCATCCCATTGCACCGATTCATATGAATAATTATCCTAAATTAATAATAAAAAATATGGCTTCAAAGTTTGTTTTAATCAACATAATCATAACATATGCATAAAGGAATAAAATGAAAAAATAACACATAAATATTTACAAAAGGGTAGAAATGATGGCATATTCAAAAATCAAACAATAAATAGTCATAATAAAAGTAATCATGTAAAGGGAAATAAATTAATGTACACTAAAAATGAAAAATATACAAAAATGGAAATAAATAATTAAGATAAAATATTCACAAAGAAAAATAATGATATGAAGCCCCAACATAGGGAAACTAAAATGCCTACACTCACTTGATTCAGACAACAATCAAATTTAAACTATCACCTTATTAAACCCTTAAGAAACTTGTTCTTGGAAACAAATTATAAGGCTTGAAAAAACAATAACTGAAATTGACACAAAGTAAAGAATTACTTTGATAAGATATTGAATTCTTGATGCAACAAGGAATATAAACACAACTCATTTTCAAAGAAATAGAGAAAACTCAATATTATTCAATCCCTTAAAATTGTTCTGGTCTTACAATGACAAAACTAGTATTTATAACTTAACATTAACTTAAGAAAAGAACAAATAAGACAATTAAATTAATGCCTATAAAAAATAACAAACATGACAACTCGTTAATCTCTAAGAAAATAATAATAGGAAACTAACTAATGCCTAAGGAAAACAACAAATAAGAAAACTACTTATTGTTTGTGAAAATAACAAATAAGGAAATTAATCAATGCCTTAGGAAATAACAATAGAAGGAAACTATTTGAAGCTTATGGAAAATACAAAGTCAAATATGAAATGAAGCCCACATAATCTAGGCTTCTAAATTAGGCCTTCACATCTGGCATAAAAAAAACAAAGTTAGTTGCCTTTTCAACTCTTATGGACAACCAAAAATTGTCTTCAATAATAGTCCATAAAAACTCTCCTTCAGCAAGCAACACACATACCTTTACAAGGTAGTTTTGAGTCTTCTGGACTGTAACCTTGTAATCGATCCCATAAGAAGTGTAAGATCCTTATCCTTTTGTGATCCTCCTCCAAGCCCATTGTCATGATGATTCATACTCGTATCAAATGATTTAAAAAAAAATAAAATATTTAGAAGATGGACTTGACTTAGGAAAGTGATCAAGGACCTATGTATCACAAAATAAGCATTAAAACCCATGTAACTCGTAAAAGGTTGGAAAACATATTTCACTAGGCCTATACCTTGTACCAAGCTAATTTCCTATGTTAAATTGTAAACCTTAAATTGTAAAACCAAGTTAATCCTCCCTTTAGCTTTCCTCATTTTTTCCCATTTATATTATTTATTTATTTTTTAATAATAGTATTTTTTAAAAAATTTTATTTTTCTTTATAAGAATGCACATGACAAGAATACATATAAAGAATATTTACAAAAGGGTGAAAAATTAAATAGCAACAAAACCAAACAAGAAATAATAACAATAATAATGATAATAGTACAAAGTGCAAAGAAATTAATATCTACAAGAAAAGGGAATTATTTAAAAGAATTGTAATAAATAATTGCTATGGAATATACACAACATGTTGTTTATAAACGGTAGAAAATTAGTGTCATTGGGTTGGTATTTTTTATATTTGTGGAGAGAAGAAAATAGAAAATAAATTTCACACAAAATAAATGAGTTGATATGTTTTAATTTGTAAAACCAACTTAATATCTTCTTGCTCTCCAAATTTTCTCTCTTTTCTATAATTAATTTATTTTTTTATAACATATTTGAAATTTTTATTTTTCTTTGTAAGAATGCACATGACAAGAAAATAAGATTAAAAACAAAAATAAAGATAAAATGAGAAAATAAAAATTTTCAAGTCTTTGTGCTTATGCATGGATGTATGCATTGACTAAAAAATATGTTAAAGAAGTCAAATATGTTTTTATTACCCTAATCATAACATATGCATAAAGGAATAAAATAAAATAAAATAACACAAAAAAGAATATATACAAAAGGGTAAAAAATTATTTAAAAAATGAAACAAGAAATGATAATAATAAAAATAATAGTATATAGGAAAGAAGTTAAAATTTACAAGAAAAAGGAAATATCTTCAAAAATATAACTACATAATAATTGAGATGGAATATTCACAAAGAAAAAGAAAGGAAAATTTTTGTTTAGGACAAGTAGATACAATTAATTACTAAAAAAGACCTTAAATTTTGTAATTACCCTAAAAGACCTAATCTTATTTTATGACTTTTCAATGGACTACAAATTACCTTTAAACTTATGGATTTATTATTACTATGATTTGCGTTATTTACAAATCACATTACCTCTAATCACCGAATATTTTTACATTTTTGACCACGTAATTTTTATTCTTAACTAGTTGGATAGACAAGTAACTTATGCACTTATCACTACCATGATTTGCATCACTTACAAATCATACTCACCCTAATTACTAAATGTTTTTGCATCTCTTACCACGTAAGTTTTATTTTTAACTAATTAGACTAACAAGTAATTTATAAACTTATTACTACCATGGTTTGGTCACTTAAAAATTACATTCGTCCTAGCTACGAAATGTTTTTACATTTTGTACCACATAAGTTTTATTCTTAATTAGTTAGACTAACAAGTAATTTATAAAACTATTATCACCATGGTTTGTATTACTTACAATTCACGTTTGTCATAGTTTTGAAATTTTTTGCATTTCTTATCACATAATTTTTATTTATAACTAGTTAAACTGACAAATAACTTATGGATTTATTACTATCATGGTTTGTGTATCCATAAGTTATTTATTAGTCTAACTAGTTAATAATAAAAATCATGTGGTAAGAAATACAAAATCATTTGGTAACTAGGGCGAACATGATTTATAAGTAACTTAAACCATGATAGTAATAAATTTATAAGTTACTTGTTAGTCCAACTAGTTAAGAATAAAAATTATGTGGTAAGAAATGAAAATTCATTTAGTGACTGGGCCAAACATGATTTGTAAGTAAAGCAAAATGTGAAATCTGGGGATAATTTTGTCGTTGAAAAATCATAAAATGAGATTAGGTCCTTCGAGGTCATTTTAAAATTTAAAGTTTTTTCTAGTAATTAATTACATATACTAGTCCTAAACAAAAATTTTCCTAAAAAGAAATGTAGTTCTTGAAAATAAAAAGGAAAATTATCATTTAGTCCTATATTTTATATGAGTTTTTAAATAGGTCCCTACACCAATTTTATTTTCAAATCAGTCATAATTGTTTTAAAAATTTATAAATCAATCTATGTCACTAAGGTAGTACAACAACTTGGATCACTCAGACTGACCCAGCAAATTCAAACTGAGCCAAGTCGAGCTAAAAAAAAATAGGACAAGGAAAAGGGAAAGAATTCGGGTAGGGATACTGGGCTAGACCGGGTATCGGGGTAAGGTATTTGGCTAAATGGCTAGCTCTAACCCAGAATACATATAACATATTATATTCAAATTTAATTCCATCCATTGATCTGCTACCAATTGATCACCACCATCCATTCCCATTAAGTTTAGTTTCCTCTGAAGCTTCTCCCTCTCTCAGATCGACACCATCTCTTTCACAAACTTTCACTCTCAAGATTCTTTGTGAAGTTTGAATCCTAGAGCCTTCGTGTTGCTACCGTGGACCATTAGACAAGAACTAAGCCAGCTAGTCAGTTGTCGTCTTCTCCATCCGCTGACAACTTAAGGACTGAGCTTCTTGCCTTTTTTTCTAGTCAGACACCATCTATCTCAGCATCTTTTACAGCCACTATAAGATTATCTCAGCATCTCGGCATCTTAACATCCTTCTCTTTAAGGACTGAGCTTCTTGCCTTCTGTTCCAAAGTTCAAGTTAAGATATTGCATTTGTACCCAAATCAAGATTTTGAACCCATATTTGCATTTAACTCCTCTCTGGTTGCATCCATTTGTCCATCCTAGTTCCCATTGTTCTTTTGATTAATATGGAAATAATGGTAATTATGTATATGTTTTTAAGATGAATCAAATGATTGTAAATGACAATATGATGAAGATCATGTATCATAAAGATGCTTTTTTTCTTTCAAATAAAAAATCTAAAAAGTGAGGGTGACCCAACTTGGCTTATGGGTTCTTTACCCAACCCAATTTAATCCCAAGTTGACAAGGTCAGGCTTATTTTCTGGGCAAACTTTTTGGCCCGTTTTTAATTTTGGGCCGAGCCTCAGGTAGGTATTAAAGTCGGCCTGGCCTAGGGTTTGTACAGCCCTACCTGTCATTAAGTTAATTACTAACACCTTTAAAATTATTGCTAATTTGGAAATTAACAAGCCAACTTAGCGCTATGTTTGGATGAATGGCCAATTATGGAATGATATAGAGTAGAATAGCTAATTTGATATGTCATTATGTTTGGAAGATTTTTTTTTAGATGGAATAAAGTAGCAAAGGAAGGACTCCAATGCCTCTTCTTGCTATCCAAAACTCCCATTTTCTTGTCCCTTTAAATTGGTCAATAATGGAATGGAGTGGCCAAGTAGTGTTATTACTACAATAACCTTTTTATTTAAAAACTTCCTATATTAAAATTTTATTTATAAAGGTATTATTGTAAAAATAATATGTAAGCCATTTCATTCCATTAATGACCCTTCTTTTTCCCTTTATTAAACTTCCAAACAAATGAGTGATACATATCTTGCCACTTTACTCCCAACCATTAATTTCCATTAATGGTCATTTCACTCCATCCTTACCAAAACTCTTAAACATAACCTAAATGTCAATTTAATACCCACATATGATATAACAGAGGATGTAGAACTTTATACAATGAGGGTAAACAACACACCCACCCCATCTACCAGTATAGTATGGTTACCTCTAAACTTCTATTTCTGCCGCTTCACTTGTATCACAGTTTTGCTATCTATAATGCCTTAATTCTCTTGTACTATGGATTTGCAAGTAACAAACCTTCAAGGTTCAATTTAACCTTAGAAAATCTACAATATTTCTTTTACCCATGCTTAAAGTAAAGTGCACGTCAAGTATCCCATATCAAACAATCTTTCCAAATAACAAAACAAAAACTTGTCAATTGGCACCAATGGGGTGGACTCTAACCTTGCTAAAACAACAAAATGCAACAAGAGAATGGACATTGCAACCATATCGCCAATTGTCATTAAGTCAATTAACTCTTGAAAGACTCTTGCAAGCATTTTGTTCATGTAGGAATTGAGTGCTTTGCTTGATTAGAGGTTAAGATTAAGATTTTTTAGGTTGACTTAATGTATATATTTGATAACCCATTGACAAGTATATCGAATAACACAAGTAATGCAGAAGCGAGAGAGTTTTGTCCCAGGACGATTTTGGTTACCAATTACCAATTTCATTAATTTGGTACTATTTAGACTATGAAAAATTGCGATTAAAGGGAGCTTGATGCAATTAAAAAGAAACACTAATAATAGAAAGCAATTAGTTTATATTTTTGAATTTTTAACAACAAGAACAATTAAAACTATGAAAGAACACAAATATTCAAATGAGTTAGGGATCCGACTCCACTTGACCTTCTAATAAATCCTAGAATTCTTACTTAATCAAATTCTATTCCATAATTGATGGTTGAATTTTCCAATTTAACTAACAACCAATCCCATGGCCTTTAACTAAATGAGATTTTCTAATCGCTTAGACAAATTCGAATTAGGAAGTGCTTTATAAAAGAATAATGAAATTCCAAATAACCACACAATTAACAACATATCTCCCTAGATAAAGTTAAATTATGGTGTCTATCACATGAGCAAGTTCATATATGAATTTCTCAATTCTATTCATGAACCCTAAATCAACCCTGAGTGACCAAGTCATAGAAAGCATTAAGAACTATGATAAACACTCAATTAATGGAAATAGAAACTTGTATTAAGCAAGAAAACTAAGAAAACATCATCCAAGTCATGTTACATCTTCACCCTAGCTACAAGAGTTCAACTATACATGGTTAAAGAACAAAAGTAAGGTAGAAGAAGAAAAAGTAAGCAAACTCCATGGTATTCTTAGTTCCAAAAATGATTGTAGTGTTCTAAAATCCCTTGGAATAAACTATTTTCCTTCTTTCTCAACTTGCTTTCGGCCTAACCCTTGCAAAAGTTACCTTAGATAGTGAAAAGATTCTATTTGTAGTCAAATTTTTTCACATGTCAAAGAATAGCGAGTGCTCAGGCATTATTTTGGATGCCTGGACATTAAGTGATCAAAACAAAAAATAAAGGCAAGCAATGGAATGAATGTTTGGATAGTGGGTGGTCAAAATGCATGAAATGATAATGATAATGAATGCTCAGGCATTGGACCATTAGAACATATTTCTTTAAAAAATAAGAATCCAAGTCTTCTCGTATGTTTTTAATTCTAAATTTAGTTCATAACACACTTAAATTTAGTGGACTCAAGTCATAATAAAAGAGTTTACTAACTTGAAATCAAAATTAAATGCTACAAGCAAAAATTTAAAATTTATAAATACTTTTCTACACAAACAACTACTTTTAAAGAGGGAAATTAAGGGTAAAATCAAAGTTATCAATATTCAATAACTTTATTTAACATTTTAAATTAATCGTTTAAATTTAAAATGAGCCCAAATGATCATTTCTCTTATATTTTGTCCCATAGAAGGTTTCCAAATGGATTCACAAACTTCAACGATAACTTTAGAGCAAAACTGGAACTATGCAACCATTGATTGATCTTTGTTGGAAATATTAGAAGGACGTAACAGAGATGCAATCACAGAGCATCAATACTGCGATTTAATGCCACCTCCCTGTCTCTCCTTAAGGAAGGCTCCTTCTCTCTTGTAAATTGGGTGCATGCATGCCCAAAATCCTTTGCTGTGCAAAATTTATATAATGAGAAAACAACTTAGCTTCTTCAACCACCACAACTTTAATGAGGGAGGGGATTAAGATTTAATTTTAAAATGAATGAAAGTCTTCGAATTAAAAATTGAAACTTAAAAAGATAAATTCTTATAACTTAAAAAAGGTAAACTATTATAAATTAAAGAACCAAATATAAAATATAAAATAATATTTCATATCAAAATTAAAATTTTAAAAATCCAACAAAAGGTGTGGAAAGCGATCGCCCCTTGGATCCATCTCAGACTTCAATAGGGAATATGTATATGTATATGTATATATATATATATATATATATATATAGCTTCATAGGAGGAGGAGGCACTATAGGAACGGAACAATGCTACTTATAATTGGAATCAGATTTCCTGTTGGGTTATGCCATGCAATTGTTTAGTGAAGGAAGGTTACAAATGCATCATCCATGGGTTCCTATTTAATTTCCATATATAGCGATACTAAAGATGTACATAGTAGCAACGAGAAATGTTGTTGACTTGAACTTATAATAAAGCGCATGGCATTTCATTATTTAGCAGTGTGGGAAGTAGCAAAAGCATCTCTGGAGGAGAATTCATTAAGACAGTGACATCTTCCAAATTCCACAGGTCACATGAGGGACTTTGGAGGGGTGGCTAGAACAGAAGCTCATCACTTTTATTATGTATCCTCATGTCATCACACAATGCACAATGATCAAACTACTAAATAGATGGATTTTAATACTACTTATGCACCAACATTTAAAACTTACCCGAGTTTGTGATGAGCAGTAAGATCAGTAGGATGCTAAAAGTAGAAGCCCATTTATTAACCTACCCATAACTATGCACACATGTCAATGGATTAGTTGTCTCAACAAGCAGATTCTGTGCGACCGCGTGTCTCCCTGGGAGGAGATTTTCTCCTGTAAAGGAATTACAGGAGATTTTCCTATAATTTCTTTACATCGTTCGATCATTGAGACGGTCAAGATCTTGCCACGTGACTCCCTTTTTTTGTTTTTTTAAAAATCTAGCATCAAAACACACCATTTCACTTAAGTGAAACAGTGCGTTTTGATCTGTTGAGTTCTAGTCGTAGATCCTCTCTATGGCTATGATTTGGCCACGTCGCGCAGTGTATTTTTTTTAATTTCTGGCATCAAAACGATGTCGTTTTGCTTTGGGATGCTTTTTTTTTTTTAAACTTCAGCAGCATAGTATCGTCTTCTTCATTCGTTTCGTGTCTCCACTGGCTTCAACATTTTTGGCCCAAAACAGAGTGAGAAGTAAATCGGTAGGACGCTGCAGGGAAGGGCGTCCCTGTCATCGTGTCGTTGCAGCAACTTCTCAGGCCTCAGCTTTAAAGTTGTTCGATGAAGGACACTGGCTAGTTTATGGAGAGAGAAGCAGCTGAGACGATTCTGAACTGCATAAGGCATATTCATTGTCAGGTGCTATACCAAGGTAGAAAGGATTCGACGAGGGCAGTCCATTTTTCAGGGTGATAAAAATAGTGCTCGTCACTGATTTTGTGCAGAGAAATCCACAGTAGAAGCAACTGAGTTCTAGAGAGAGAAAGTGTAAAGATGCGCTGCTGACAAGGGAGCTTTAAAGCAGAAGAAATCGTCGACCCATATGGTAGAAAAATACCAAGTCATTATGGAGAAATGTAATTAGAGCCTTTTCTTACAGGGGCAGTGCAAGCTTAATGGAAAGCCAGTATATGTGCTTATGGAGCCATGGCAAAGAGATAATTATTTACTGCATGCCAATTTTCTTGAATGAATCGACAAACTTCAAACATGTATGAACTATAAAGGCTTTTTTTTATGGTTTAAATACATTACGACATGTTAATTAGTTTGATGTTAGAAAAGGGACCACATAACTGCTCAGTAAATTGCACTGTAATTGGTGCAAGGAGATTTCTAAACTTTGAGTACATGTTCTCATGCAGATATGATTACAGTTCTGCTTCTGTTGACATACCAAAGGATGAGTCTTTGAGAAAGCAAGCCATCATGTACTCTTACCAGTTTTCCACTAAATGAGTTTTTCCCTCGCAAACACCACCCTACAAGTTACAAAATGTATCCCCCCTCCCTCATATCTATTTATTTCTTGCTAGCTATCATTTCATGTATCCATTATACAAGCATTAATAATGGGTTAGATTCTTTCTGAAACTTCTGGATCTTATCACTTCATTTTCAAATTTCAACCTTGGACCGAATGCGTGGTATGGGATATAGACTTCTATTTTTGTTTAAGGTTATAAAACATTGTCTCCAAATTGAAATAACACTTACATGTCCAGTAAGAAAAGGTAAATTTGGAATTCGGTAATTGATGAATGTGATTGCTAAAATAAGTATTTCATAATCTCCTCTAACTAGAATCATAAGTAACAACCAATGATAATATTTGATTCAATTGGCAGGATTGATCTATCTTATTCAACAGATTCAATTCAGTTTGTTTGGACCTTGAAATTAGAACAACTAGTATCTAAATGTTGAAGGGAAGAAGATACTTTTTAACAATATTCATGAAAAATGGATCTAGTATCCAGTAAGTACTTGTTGGTTCACTAAGACCATTATAATAAGTTATTGTGGAACTTTTTTGGTTGCCAAATTTGTGTAATAGATTGAACTAAATTTTTTTTTAATGACTTGTGTTTTATTGGCATTTTCAATTTGTGTTGATTAAATTGGTTGACAAGGCTGTTGCATTTGGTGGATGTGCAGTAAGAATCTGAATCAAGTGATATTATAATTTTGAGAAGTGATGATGGAATAACCAATATAGGTATTATAATTTTGAATGATAAAATGGTATTGTAGAGATAGTGTTCTAAATTAATTTGTGTTGACAAATGTCAGAGACTTAGGTACCTCAACTATCAAAGTAACCAATGATGAAAGCATCAAAGTTGAAGGGAAGCCGACTGTTAGCATGGAATTTGATGATGTGGATACCGCTTAGCAATTTTGGTCTAACTATGGATTGCAAGTTGGATTTGGAGTTAGAAAATAGTACTTGAACAAAAGTAAAAAAAATGGAATTGTGACTTCGTGTAAATTTGCTTGCTGTAAAGAGGGAGTACAAAAGCAAGACAAAAGATATACGCCAGCTACTAATCATCGGCAAGAAACTAGAACAAATTGTCAAGTGAGAATGAACCTTGTAACGAAGAAGGGGAAATACATAATCAATGAGTTTGTAGAGTCCCATAATCACCCTCTTCAGCTTCTAGAAACTATGCATATGTTGGCATCCTATTGCGGTATATCTGAAGTTCAGGCATATGAGCTTGAATTGGCAGAGGACTCGGGGTTGAAACAAAAAACTACATTTGAATTGATGAGCACGCATGTTGGCGGTAGGACTAATCTTGGTTTTACATAATTGGATGCAAAAAATTATCTCAAATGCAGAAGACAGTGGAGTATGGTTTATGGAGAGGTAGGGATGTTGTTGCATTATTTTCAAGAACAGTTGGTTGATAACCCCTCATTTTTTCATGCCTATCAAGTGGATGCTGATGAACAGATAACAAATGTGCTTTGGGTAGACGTACAAATGGTAATTAACTACGGGTATTTTGGTGATGTAATCTCTTTGGACACAACATATTGTACAAATTGTGCACATATATCCCTTGCACTATTCTCAAGATTCAACCATTACAGGCAAGTTGCGGTGTTTGGAGCGGCCTTAAAATGTGATGAGACTGCTGAGTCGTTTAAGTGGTTATTTGAGACATTCTTGTCAGCTCATGGAAATAAGAAACCACTGACCATTTTCACCGATCAGGACTAGGCAATGGTAAAAGCTTTAGGTCAGCCTATAATGTTTATAACTTTAGTGAACGGATCACAATGACGTTATATATTAAAAGTTTAACAGTTTTTGTTTGTAACAGGTGAGGTGATGTCCGATACTTGACATAGCTTGTGCACATGGAACTTGATGCAAAACAGAATTAAACACATGTACTAGTACGATGATGAGTCCCAATTTGAGACAACCTAGGCAAAGATGCTATCAAACTATGATGTCCAAGAGAATAGCTAGTTGAAGTTCATATATCCCCTTAAGGAAAAATGGGTTGCGTGCCATATAAAACAAGCTTTCACATTAGGCATGAGAAGCACACAGTTGAGTGAGAGCCTGAACTTTGCCTTTAAGGCTTACCTGAAACCAGATGTGAATATTACGCAGTTTTTTAAAATATTCAAATGGGTAGTGGAGGAGAAACAGTACAATGAATTGAAGAGTGAGTACGATGCTCGGCATAAGCTTCCATGGTTGAGTTACCAGCATTCATCTATTTTAAATCAAGCTGCCCAAACATACACACACCTAATCTTTAACTTGTTCCAGCAAGAGTTTGATTTACTTTTTGTTGTCTCAATTCAACATAGGCATGAAAATCCACTTATGTTTGTGTACATTTTATCCATGGCTCACCAGGAAGGTTCATGGCAGGTCCTCTTCGATCCTATTCAGAAGATTGTCTCTTGCAGTTGTAGAAAGTTTGAGACATTTAGAATTTTATGTTGCCATATTTTGAAGGTATTCGTGTTGTTAGAAGTTGAACAAGTGCCTGAACAATATATCCTTAGCCGATGGACAAAGAATGCACGTAACGGTATTGTGCATGATGTCTGAGGGAAGGAGGTCGAGGGAGACCCCAAGCTAGCAAGTACACGATGGTATAGACGATTATGCTCTAAAGCTATTAGACTAGCATCTAAAGTGGCTACATGTGAAGACTTGCGAGCTTTGGTCGAGAAAGGTTTAGATGACATCTGCAAAAAAGTGATCAATGTTCGTTTAGGGTAACAGAACGTGCACGATGAAATAAATGAACCCACTCCAATAGACTATATGGGTGTGTGCCAATAAGGCAATTTAAGACAAGAGATGGGTTCAAGTTGTGAAAAAGACCAAAGACCTGGGTTGAGCTTCAAGGATGTAAGAGGAGAAAGGCTTCACGTATAGCACGTTTACAACAACAACCACAACCTGTACGTAAACCTAGTGTGTTCATTCGTAACTTTGTTGCTTCCATCTTATGTAAGGGTAATAATAGTTTTCATTTTTTACAGGATCAAGACTCGTCAAGTTCATTATTCTATGAAGTATCATGTTCAGCACCCCCTGCACCTTTGGAGGATCATCCTGGAAATGAGAACCCATTTACATTTATAAGACTTCTAATGGTAATGTTGATTTCAAACTTTGTTGATGTGTATTCATTGCCAGAGTGACTAATGTGTTATGTTTATGATGTACAGGAACCACTGGAGGGTCCCACTGAGTCACTACAAAATAAAGATCCCTAGACTCACCCATGCAGCGACAAATTTTTTGATATGCTCAGCACTTGGGGTTTTTACTCTTTATAAGTACTCATTTTTTGGGGTTGGGTATCTTCCTCTTGATTATTGGGATGCTCAGCACTTTATTTTTTGGTCATGGTAAGCGCTTGTATGTTTTGGTCATTGACATTTCATTTACCTTGTCTCATCCAACCTTAGCTATGCAGCTGTGCCTAAGCATTTAGAAACTTTTAAGAACTAATTCATTTAAAACTGGTTATTACTAGATGGCTGAGATGTGTATTCACTTTGTTGTTAGCATTGTTTACAAACCTGATGAAAATTTGTTGGAATTCATATATTTAGCCATATGATAGTTATGCATTGAGGTAATTAAGTCTTGGAGACCCCTTTGGTTGCATATAAGAAACTTGTAAATGCATTATCCTTTGCTTCAAACTACAACATCTAGCTGTGTCAGGACCTAGGATTCTTGTTATATCCTTTCTAATTGAAACAATAAAGATTTACAGCTTGTATCTTTTTATTTTTCCTAAAAGAAAAAAAAAATTGAATCTTTTACATGCCTTGGTCCCACATTTATCCATCAGGAATTAGTAGTTGTTAGACAAGTTGACTTAAAGAGTGTCAAAGCATCAATGACTTTGATGGCTCTTAAATGGATTTATGCATTAGAAACATTGAAGGTGCCTGCTGTGCAAAAAAGGAAAATAGAGCATGAATAACTATTGAATTGATTCTGCTTATCCTTTTTTGTTCTTCTATTCTGCCACTATAACCTCTTTGGCTTCGTAAGTTTTAGTTTCTTTGGGCACGGTTGGAATTCTGCTCTAAAACCTCTAAAGGAAGCTTTCCACTCTAAATAAAGCATGAAAGGTGTGTTTTCTGCATATGCAATGTATCTTTATTACTATTAAGTACCTTCTCACACTCCATACTGTAATCTTAGAGATAATGCCAGCTTCATTCAAATAAAGTTAGCCTTTATAATCCCACTACTTTTGGAATTATTGTTCTCCTAACATTGAAACAAAATCTATGATCAAATTCCAAAGTATATAATACATCTTAAAGTTGTTTTGGAAAAAACTGAAAATCCTAAACTTAGTAATCAACAACTATGATTATATAGTAAGCCAATGATATGAACCATTACATTGTCTATTTGATCAGATAAAAGTTATTGGCTCGTATGGAGGTAGAGCAAGGCAAGATTTTCCAAAGTTAGGCAAATTAGTAGAAACATGTATCTTTAATCTTGCCACTGCTGTTACTAGAAGATACAACTTAGAGGAGGCAGGCAAAGCACTTAAAGATCTCAACAAGGAAATTCTGCCTATGCTAGAATTCTGCTTTTTGTGCTGTAATGCAACAGATTGGTGCCCTGAGAACACATCATGGTTCTGATATGTTTAAATAGAAACTTTGTATATGGTTATGATATGGTTACTCTGCATCTTCTTGCTTTCAGAAAGTATTTGAGATTTTGTCTCCCTTCATGGCACTCATTTTAATTTCTGCGTTCATAAATTTTCTAATTCAATATAATTGTATTGTTAATTTTCTACTTTAATGTCAAAGTTGAGAAGCATTGCCCATTCTAGTTTGTTTTCTCTATATTCCTCGTAAGCCTGGACTGTGATATGTGGCAGCCATATGTTTATTCCATACATGCTTTTAGTTTCCCCATATCCCACAAAAAGACAAATAGGAAATTAATCATAACCATGTATCCTTTTGGTTAACCTGTGAACAAGAGGACAATAATAAATTTTTTAGAGAACAATATGCTGTAGTTAAAGATCTATATATATTTTTTATATTTAGAATATGAAATATTCAATAATCCAAAATGTGCTACGTGATTTAATTTAGCAGCAGCACCAGAAGATATAAATAGGGAGAATAAAACTAGTCCTAAAATGCTACATTAAAATCCCTACAGCTGCATTTAGGTCTCAGTCTCTTGCTTTGACCATCACTGTAATAGTGGTGCTTCAGCTCATTCGTCAGAAAATACAACATGCAACTATAATTCACGAGGATATGTTCATGCAAATCTTGTGTTCAAAGTACAGATGTGGTAACCATACAATAAAACATGAATATCTTTGTACTGATTGCTGCCATTATTGAAGAATGGCAAAAGCCATATACAAAATTTCAGGATCAAGCACAAAATACATGGTTGTCCATCATCCGAAAATGGACTAAACTACCACATACCCCTCCCTATTGCTCCCCAGACATTGGGCCAACTCAATCATGTACGCCTTACTATGTAACCACCAAAGAAACAAATGAATCTACATCAAGCTACTTAAATGTTCCAATTTCCATCAATCTGAAGCTAAACTTAACCAGATCTAAGACCTTGCACCACCTACTCTTCCTTCCACTTGTTAACATATTTGAGGAAAGCATTGGCAGGATTTTCCCATGGGGCTCGAACACGAGTAGACCTTCGGAGCACAGACTCATCCAATGCAGTCTTCTGAATCAGATCCTTTGATCTTTTTTGAAGTTTCGTCCTATAAACATACAATAGAAAATAAGTTAACCGATAAAGAAACCTTATGTTAGTAAATATCACTAGAAGGACAGAATCTAACTTAGAAACACAAAGGTTTGACAATGAGAATTGAGACAGTAACTAAAATCATTATTTCAACGTGTTAATTAATCAAACTTCATTCCTATCAATTTGCACAAATCCATATTTTTCTTCAACCAAGGCCAACCATTCTATACTATCAGATCAATGTGTTACACAAGTAATAGTGTTCCTCTGGTATATTCATTCTTTGATTTTGTCCATTTAAAACATCTATATAGCATATGCGCATGTTGGAAAAAAGTCTAAAACTAAGGCTTTTACTTAAGTATAAGTCCACGTGTTCCACAAGGTGAAAAGGAAACAAGGACTCAGAAATTTTATAATGGTACTCCATTAAATCGATTTAAAAACAAATCTAACTCACTATATTCTACTATAATATTTTTCCAATTTTTTTTGCAATGCTCCTTCCTGTTCACCTTTACGATTCAATGAACTCATCAATGTATCAACCTATTCAAGCATACCAACAAAAAGCTAGATGAGCTATATACATAAAGAAAATGCATATATAGTAGGCCATCTCCATTTAGTACCTCTAGCTTGCTGCTGTAGTATCCCCACTCCTTAAAATCAGAACTTTCCACAAATATCCTCCTATCAGTACTTTCAGGCCCAAACTAAGCTTCTTATGTGCTTTTTTTTATGCACAGTCCGAATGCTTCTCGCCCTTTGATTGCTTTTGTGATTCGTTTTTGGATGATTCCTTTTTGAATATCACCAATCAAAACGACGTTATTATTCGTAGGTATTACAACATTACATACACCTAGAAAGATAAGTATATATAAACTCACCCACGGAAGCCAAAAGCTGCAATTTTCCAGACCACGTGCCCTACCTCTGCCTTGCTTAGTTAAGCTTTGTAACAAGGGAGTCAAAAAGCCCGAAGGCACCGATGCTCGAGACAAAAGGTTCCCACTAACACCGTTCTTTCAAGGCCTTCCCCTTTTCCTCTTCAACACCCCTTTCAAACCGAAAGCCTTCGGTTTTCCTCCTCTGACGGAGTTATCGACTCCGATAGCTCCCATTTCCGTTGGTACAGGGCCATTGGGAGGCGCTTGTGCAATGGCCAACAATAACCCTATTTGCTCGCCTTCCTGGAAAGCTAACAATGAAGAAGAAAATGCCAGAATGTTTTCTTTAAAAGAGATTTTGATGCCAGATTTTGAAAAACAAAAAAAAAAGGGGGGGGGGCATGGGGCAAGATCTTGACCGTCTCAATGATCGAACGGTGTAAAGGAATTATAGGAGATTTTCCTGTAATTCCTTTACTGGAGAAAATCTCCTCCTGTGTCTCCCCCCCTCCTCTCCCTCTCTCTCTCTCTCTCTATATATATATATATATATATTTGTATAACCTCTTCGGATTAATTATATTCTTCCAGAAAATGATTTGAATATCCCTCTTCACTTCACATTGTTATAATTTATACCCTTTCAACAGTATAATATGACAACTTGTATATATAATATAAAAAATGAACCGAAAAGAAAACGGCAAGAGTTGCCTTGAAACTATTGGTTATCTTATTGTTCAGCATACAGTGATGCCTCTTCAAGCCAGCCAGAAATTATTAACTCCTGTCGTGTTTAGAACTTGCAAGTTTTGCCTTTTCATGCCTGCAAGAACCGGCCGTACAAAAGCTATTTTAGTGCCACTCCCCATTCTGGCATACTCCAAGGTATTATTATTCTCATAACAAATAATAATTATCTTCCCTTTAATCCCAAGATTTCTGAATATTTATTTTCATGATAACAAAATCATTGATTTAATTCATTTAAAATCATTGTGAATTAAGGTAATTAAATTAATTTAAAGACTTACTTCGTGGCTGGTTTGTCTTTTTTAAGTAGAATGAAGATTTTCCTTTTGTATATGTTCAAGTTAACTTTCACTGGATGGGAAATTATAAAGAGAAATAAAAAAATTTTAGAAATATGTTTTTCATAAGAAGCAGTTTGCATTGACAAAGCAAAATATGAGGTCTCATTTGGTTGGCAAGAAATATATGTGATGAAAATGAAATGGGAATAAGCAATTTGCATTGATGAAACAAAATATGAAGGCCCCATTTGGTTGGCAGAAATGTGCGTGATGAAAACAAAATGTGTGAGATAAAAATAGAATGGAAATGAAAATAGAAATAAGAAAGAGAAAAGGAGAGTAAGTAAATAATGAAATGAAAATGACATTATTATAATTTGTTTAGTTTGATAAATCATTGAGGGAAAGGAAATGATTAAGAAAAAAATTATCATATTATTCCTGAATAAAATATTATTATTATAACATATTCTAAAATATAATAATTATTAAATCTTAAAAGTAGAAAAATATTATAAACAAATTAAATAATATAAAATAAACAAAATTATAACAAAAAAGCGAATAGATTTTTTAGATTATATATATATATATATATATAATAGATTTTTTTTTATTGTATATATTAGAATATTTAGATTATTCAAAATTATCATATTAAATAGATTCTAATTTTGAATTATATTCATTATATATATATATATATATTCTATTATTATTATAATATTTATTGGTACATTAACATAATTAAATATTTATATAATAATTTTTAATGAGAAATATAATAACATTTTAATTTAATAATTATAGTATTAAAACAAGAACCAATCATCTGTAGCATTGGACAGATCTCCACTTATACCTTTTTTTACAAAGAATTGTGCCCTAAAAGGTGGGATTTACATGAGTTTACCCATTCCTCGTTATCTTTTTATTTACAGCTCAACAATTGACCAATTGTACCATTTGAGGTATTTTGGGCAACGAAAATAACTCTCTTAGGAGAGCAACATCATTCCATCCATTTTGGGATGGAATGCAGTCTCCCGTAAACGTAGGATAGGACTCTCCCGTTGGCAATAAATTCCAGTCGAAATAAGTAAACCAAACGTTGCTGATGAATTGCCTCTCCCATTCCTTCACCAGATTTCTTCCAACCAAATGTGCTGATAGAATTTCTTGCCAAAACTTACCCATCGGGTACTTGTTTTTAGGCATATCAGTGAAGCTCAATTCATGTTTGGTTTATACAATGGAGTTCCAGAAAAGGAATTAGAAGAGTAAAGCATAGATTAAATAGCAAAATCAGTGGGATTCCATCCATGCAACTTCCAGCGGCTAATGCACTATCTTCACCATATATATGTCCCACATTTTAGCAGACAAGGCAAGGAATCAAGTTCTGAAAACTCCCTGTTTCCTATCCTTCACTGCTGCACTTAGTTGAATAATTTAGTTACTTAAATTATGGTGCATATTTACTACTGCCATATTAATTGCTATTATTTTTATAATTAAGCTACTGTTTCTAAGCTCCATGGTTGATACTAGTTACTGTCATAATCCACCGGTCAATCCTTCGAATTAAAATTGACCATCATTATTCTAGCTTTTGAGAAATTCTTAACTATACATTTTCACCTTGTCTTAGAAAAATTATCAACACAAATAGTACTAAAATTTACCTGAGTTTGCAAAACAAGACCGGATTCATTAACCCACCATTTATTAAATCTGTTATCTCAAAATACAGATTAACTTCATCAGTATTTTATAAGCAGTAAATGCATCCACTCTACATTATTATACTTCTGTACCATTTTCACCAAACAAAGCACCGAAGAGTGAAGAGCTAAGCACATCAGTGATTACATTAGAACTATTATCTTTGTCTCCAGCTCTTCAAGATTCACAAGGGATATTCAAAGAGACAGAGAGAACCATAAAGCCAATGGCTGAGAACAGTGGCAGATCTAAGACTCCGAGTTTATAAGGCCACATGAAGATTTTTTCTTTCAAAATTTATTTGTATCATATTTTAAAAAATTATACTAACATAATATATTATTTAGACATCCAAAATGTTGGACAGAGACTCTCTTTCGGCATAACCTTGTATAGACTTTCCGAGATTGTTTTATAGACATCCAACTTGTCATCTCCAAATCTCCCATAAATTCTACATTACATAAATATGTCCTCGTACAATTTTTTTTTTTTTGGAAAAAGGGCTAAACAAAAAAATATTACATATAACTTCCTTGAATTATATTCTAATAATAATTTTAGACATCAACCTTAAAGTATAGCACTTTATTCATTTAAAATAACATAAATAATGAAAGTTTTATAGATTGAAAACATGAAATTTTGATAAAAAGGCAAGTTAAAACAAAAGGAAAAAAGTCATAATTTAGACCAGAGACTAATTTACATGTGAAAAAACTTTAGGATATTATATTGCTGACTGGTTGATATATATGGTCATTTAAATTGGAGAGTATGATATTTCCCAGCGAGATAATACGGTTATCCTATTGTAACCATTTGACGAATGCCGATTATCACTTGCAAGTCGCGGCTTGGTCAAGCTGAATTTTTACCAACTTGAGCCGAGATGAACATTGAATCCCATTTTTTACCTGAGGCCCAACCCAGTCCGAACAAACCTGACATCAGATTAAAGAAGGGAGATCAGATCAGACAATAGAAAGACACAGAATGAAGAGCAAAAGCAGAGATCAGACTATATCAAATCAAAGAGGAAGTGCATAGAACATCAGATTAAAAAAGGAAGGGCAGGGAAGGTCATATCAGAAGCAAGGAAAGCGGAGATCAAATTAAGCCATGGAAGGGAGGCAGAAGGAAGATCGAATGAAGCAAGAAATGAAGGAAAGGATACCGGAATAGATGAACAAGGTTTTGACATGTTCACAGGAAGGGAGAGATGCACGAAGACGAGAAGAGAACGATGGCTTGATCGATGTGTTCACAGGGTTTTGATGCATTTTTGCAAAGGGCTATGTTAGAGAGTGACACATGCCAACATGACTAGTGACTTCACAGCTAAAGAAGAAACGAGAAAGGAAGAAAATACCAAAAGATTAGGGTTTTGGCATTTTGTTAAAAAGTGAATTTAAACTAAGAAGAAAAACATATTAAAAATAAAAATAATATATATACTTTGAACTAGGCCAAGTAAAGGCATAAGCATGGTGGCAAAATGAGCCTTGCGACCCAACTGGACTTAAAGCACCAACCTAGTATGCCATCGGACCCATTTTTTTTCTTGGACTTGACTCTACCAGGCCCAATTTAGCCGAACTAGACTGCGTCTGCTGGGTTAATCAGGCTGCCGTTCAGCCCCAGCAGCAACCTTTGCCCACTAGCACATATGCTTGTCGACTGAAGTATGAAACGATTCCTAAAATAATGGAACCCATCTCGAGCCTAAGTTGATGAATCATCATTACATTATTAATATTCAAGCCTAATAAATATGTAGACCAAAGGAGTACAATGAATGACAAAATTTTACTACTTTAACATATAATTTGAAAAAAAATAAAAGAAAAAAGGAAAAGGAATTCGGAGATAAATTTAAATTCAGAATTCTCTTCTACTGCTCGCAAGATCGCTCGCAAGATCATCGTCCCGCTCACACATTTCCAAGTATTTACTATAAGCAGGGTTATAAGCAACAAGGAGACGCAGATACTTGGCGGCTTCATCCTTTTGACCCGCATCATATAGAGTGCTGGATGCCCAAGTAATCAAATTTAATGAGTAAATTGGGAATTGACATTATTTCATGATAAAAGTTTTAAACCCGATTGAGGCGTTTAACCTAAAGTCATACCTCGCAAACAATAGCAACCCATCATAATAATGGGCCTTGCAAGCTGGATCTTTGGGCTCTTCCATATTTGCAACTCTTTCAAAGTGTACAAGTCCCTCAGCCCTCTTACCCTGTCAAAGAGAAAGATTTGAGGAGAAAACAGAATATAGCTTATCCTTCCAATCTTTCAAAGGATAGAAGCCTCTAAGATTGCCCATGCCAACCAATGATTAGGTAATAACATCCTAATATGCTCCGGTTATTATTAATTTATTATTGAACCGATCAGACAGTACAGGTGTTAAAACTCATACCATTCTCACAATTATTCCCGTAAGTGTCGGCAATTTTCATTCAGGCAACATATACACATCCAACTCAAAAGATTTCACAATATTGCATCCAGTAATATGCATATCCAAGCCTGTTAAAAACACATTGGCTAAGAGCTTTAAACATAAATTTGAAGTATGAGCTTCACCTGACGCTCACAGGTAACGCCAGCCCATTGGGAAGCAAGAATTAAAAGATCAACATCCTCCACTTCAGTTGGATGGCCAGCAAGAGCAAGCTAAGGAACAACCAGGAAACAATCAGTGATTTATGAAGCAAACAACTTGGAAAATGGATAGGAAGTCATAAGTTTGTTGTAGAAGAAAATGCAAAAAGGAGACAAACGACAAAGTTAATTCATAATTCATGACACATGCACAAACAATGACTACAAATTGCTAGATATGATAAAATGTTCCATCATAATTCATAAATCTGACTGATCATCATTTCAAAATATATAAAATTCACGTTATACATCATGGATGAACAAATACTTAAAACGGTGAATAAGCATAACAATTTATTTTGAAAAAACGGAGCCAAACTGAGCTTATACCTTTGATATTGCCCGCTCAAAGTATTCTATAGCTTCAGCATTTAATTGCTTCTGCAATAGAAGCCGCCCAATTAAAACCAAAGCTCTTACATATTCAGGATCCTTATCAAGTGCTAGTCTGCATATGTAAGTTATTAATACAATGCATCAACCTGATATAAAGCGTAAAAACAGATCATTCAGAGTTAATTTTTCATTTTTTTCCTCCCCCTCTTTTCTCATTTAGCTAGGGTTTTTGAAACTTGAGAAAGAATAACTTACTTCAGTAAAAGAATTGCACTCTCTCTGTCCCCACTGGATTGAACCTGGACTGAAATCTGTCAGCAAATCAAACCACAACTTTGTGAGAAATTCTTGGATCATATTGTCTTAATAACACGTGTGTTAGTGGTTTTAGCCACTCACAGCAGTCAGTTCCCTAGGAGATAAGGTCTCTGCAGGTATTTTAAACCACTTTTGAGGTGAATCCAAGGAAGTTGTTGTAGGAGCACTATTTTCGTCAGAAACTGTTATAAGACTGTTCTTGTCTTGTAATCCCAGTGAATCCAAGGGAATAATTTTGGGAGCACCAGCTTTCTCAGAAACTTCTTTTTGACTACTCTTGTCTTGTAGCCCCAACTTTGCAAGGACGGTAGGATGTCTAAGTGTTAATTGCTGCACAAATTTTATTTTTTAAGGGTGAACTTGAAGATTAATTGTAGAATGCTAGATCAAACTAAATGACAACCAGGAAAACAACCTTTGGTATCTAACCTGAATGACAGTTAGAGAACTATTTGTAATCCAATACAGTAGGCTCCCCTGCATGAATGGAGAACAAAAACTACAACCTTTAGTCTATGGCAAGAGAGGTTGGAATGAGTTTGCCCTCAAATCAAGCAATTGCCATGAAGAATGGTAAGCTGAAGGGATCTACAGTAATAACTAACTATTGAAAACGTCATGCAGTCCATCAATTCAGAAATCACCCTCCATTTTTCATTTAAAAATAAGAGGAAGCACCAATAGATCCAAAAGTTATTAAAATGAAACTCCATGTACTAATATAATTATCTAGATCAAGGTTGCCACTGAATCAAATTAACCAACAGAAATGACGATGGACATAGTTCTGATGGATTGTCCTTTGTAAAATAAATCATAGCGTGAATTTAAAAGAAAAAAAATTCCCTGTCTTCTGCAACTATATATCTCAAGTGCCTACAGAGGTTAAATTTTAAATGTCATGTAAACTTTACAGAAGGCAATAATTGAGCTCCAAAGAGCAGTTTTAATCACAAATTATGCCAGCAAAAGTTCTCTGTTCTCATTGAACCATGCAGTGTAAATTCTAAAAAACATTGGTTTTATCTAGCAGCAAAAATACACCAAATGCAACTAAGGGTCATATACCAATTAGTTAATGCAGAAAACAAAGCGCATAATGAGAAAGGCCACCAATGAAAGTTTAATTGCATTTTTTAAGAGGAGAATCCTTGCAGCTTCTTATGATAAATCAACCTTTGGTATCTCTGTAAGGAGAGATTCACATCACGAAATGAAAAGAAAGATAGCAAAAGAGTGCACTTTAACTAAAATCTCAACAAATCAGAGAAATTACCAAAATATATTAGAGAACAAAAATGTTATACAACAAAGGCATCCTAATAACAAACAAAAACTGAACAGATCAAAGTTACCTGAGGAATAGCAAACCCAACGAAAAATATAGGCACCGTTAAAAAGTTCAAATACCACTTGTAGAACTGCAGTAACAAAAACATACATCATAAACTGTGGGAGATATTGCCTTTTATTCTATGAATTGAAGAATGACCTAAGTACTGTAAACACAAATTCTTAAAACACGATTTGTCAAAACAATGAGATTCATATAACTGACTTTGCACACCCAAAAAATCAATTACCAGCTCCACTTTTGGCTAGAAAAATGATATACAGAAACAAGACAGCAGAATTGCTACACATGTCACAAGTACTCACTTTTGCTAGCAAGGCAAGAGTGCCGCTTGCTTTCCCAACCAAATTTTTCTGAAGGGATATCTGATAAATAAATTGAATAGAAGTCAGCGCATATTCTATCACTAATGAACACTTGCCCTTAGCAAAAGATCTAAACAAATACAAGGTGCACAAATATGCCCAAAAGAATCTGAAGAAAAAAGAAAGGAACAAAAAAAATCAATAAATAAACCTTTGCAGTTCTGAGTATTAGAACTACAACCAGGAGAAAATATATATATATATATAATTGATGCACCTGATATGTAATGGACCACTAAAGGTAAACAAAGAAATCTATCTTTTAGGTTAAATCCCTCATGCATATGGATACAGTATTCAGTTACCTGAACATTAATGTAGTGTAAACCAGCGATCAGAAAAGGAAAGATGAAACCTGACCAACCATGAGGTAGCTCAGTTAAATCCTGGAACCATAAAGCTCCACCCTGCAACAGAGTTAATATGTCTAAATCCTCCAACACCAAATGAGAGTCTCTGTGCACATGAAGCATGCATATCCGTAGACAGTATGACATAGTTTCTTTACGGCAATAAATTCTCCAAATAAGCCTAACCATCAAAGCTAGAAGAGATGGCATCTTAAAGCTAAGTCTTTATCATTTCATAATGTCTTCTGACTCTTATCAAAATGAGTTGGATTTTCATGATAGGGATTTACTCAAAACTAACACCAAAATCATGTAATCTTTTCTCATTGCAATATATGAAAATTACAGAGAGCATGCGTTCTTGTATTTATGCCTTACACAGTTGAAACCAGGGTGACCATCCAGTGACATCCTCCGTATGCTAACCATCCACAAGAAAAAGCATGGAACCTGCAGATAATTACACAAGGTAAAACGTGACAACTGGGATGAATTTTATTTTTTAAAGTCATGAAGCTCTATAAGTATGTTGCCTCATCCTTCCATATTTTGTTTTCCCCTGAATGATAATCGTTTTGGCTGAAATTTTTTCATCAACACAATCTGACACACAGCAATGTGCTTGATATCTAGAAATTTTCTCTTAATAGAGTTGCAGAGGACCAAAATTGAAATCAAATGTTGGATCTCTAAAACTTATCAGCAAAATGCTGTAAGAGCTGTAGTTGTCTTTTACTTTTGAGATTTCAGGCATGCTCTAATTGTCATGCTGCAAATGCTACAGTTTGACGCTAAAATATTTTGTTTCCTTGTTTTATACAGCACATGAAGTGGGAAATTCTTTTGCCAAGGCATTTGTTGGTGCTTTAATTTGGCTGTGATGGTATCAGCACGATTAGAATTCTTTCTTCTTCTTTTTTTAATATTCAACAGAATTCTTCCCATTGGAAATGATATATCACCTGGACAGTTAAGTATGACAGCTGCCACAGAAGTGAGGGGCATCCAACTGCTTTTCTCTCCTTCTGGAATAGTGTAAACTGATTCTTAAAACTCCTTCCTGACAGAGGTGGTGGGAATGGAGGAGGCACTTTTAAGAAATGAAGGAGTCAAACAAAAATTAATAATAAATAATAATCTTAGCAGGTTATTATCTATGAAAAATGAAAAACATTTTTCCGGTAAGACTAGAAAAAAAGGCCATCCGCATTCACTCTCAATTTATTAACATGATAAAATTGAAAAAAACATACTACGAAGTGCAGAACAGTCACGCACAACATCAAAGGAAGCCCAGTCAAGAGACTTACATGTATAAATGTGCACATACACAAGTTATATTTACACTACGCAACGGTTACAACACTTGGTAAATAGGCCCCTATCAGTGAAGGCGAGGGAAAACGTCACTCATTACTAGCAATCAGAGAGTGATTAGAAAATGAGAGTACCACTTAATACAAGATTCTGCCGCAAGCCACTTGAGATGACTAAGCTAAGGCCCATTAAGGGGGAGCAATCAGCTCTAGTAGAGCACAAATTGACGCATAAACATATGTTTTAAAAAGATGGCAGCAATCGGCTCAACATGAAGTAACCTTGAAGAATTAATTTGGCTTTTTTTTTTTCCAGAAAATATAATAATTAATAGTCGATACACACGTCAGCAAATGGTATAATATTAATTGATTCTAGAGGAATACTGACTACTCACATCTAGGGAGAAACTGGCCAATTCTTTTTGACTTATGAAGTTGTAAAATTAGCACCGGAAGTAGTACCATTCTGAGAGCCAACGTAGAGGAAGCTATAATCACCCACCTGGGAGTCAAGTATTCGATCAATAAGATTTTAGAAAATTGAACAATGATGTAAAGCCAGTAACCAGAATTTCGAGGTTTGAAGGTAATATTGATAAAACTGAAGATATAAAACCAAAATTACGAAAACGAAATGATTGGACAAAATCATGTTTGTAGTTCGTCCTGGAGATTATATCGCAAAACTACCAGAGGCCAACAGGGCTCACCATGGCAATCCAGTGAGGTCGTGATATCCATCAAGCATCGAGATCACAGCACGAACAAGGAAAATGGAATCTTCCCCATTGGTGCCACCAGCAGTCACTTGCTCAATTCCATTTGAAAGCTCCGAGACAACCTGTGGAAGTTGTCCAATCTCCGAGTCATCGTCAGGAAAATGAGTCGAAAAGGCGCGCGAGTGGAAGGCGCCAAGAAACGCCAGAGAATTCAAGCGTGTTAGGAAGTGTGGTCTAAAAGTGTCAAAAGGAGGTGGTGGCGGCGCCGGATTCGGATATCGCGGTGGCGTAAGGCGGTTAGGGTTGATGAGTTGAGATAAACTGGGGATATAGGAGGACGGACGAAAACGGCGGAGGTGGGCGGAGAGAGCTGTGGTGGCCATGGGGAGGGTGGGCGGTAATGGGTTTAGGTCCCAGTAAATTTGATATTCAGAGATTGAGATAAATGGGCCGTCTGAACTGGGGTGAATGGTTTAAGCCTGAGAATTCATTGGACAAACAGGATTTGGATCCTCTCCAGCGCTACTGGCGATTATCTGGTATGGTTTAGGGTCTAATAATCCTAGATTTAATAGATATAAAAAAAATTTTAAAATATAAAAATAAATATTTTTTAAAATAAGATATATTAAAATTTTAAATTTTATTAAAAATAATTCAGTTTTTCTTAATTATATTAAAATGTGTAAAATAAGTTATAAGATACTAAAAGTTATTCTTTTTTTTTTTTGAATTATATTGTAAGATGTGTAAAATAAATTATAAGATATTAAAAATTATTTTTATTTTTTAATAATAAAATATTATTTTTAAATATATTTATTTTTATATTTAAATTTTTTTCATATCTATTAAATCAAGAACCATTAGATCTGAGGACTGGGGTTTAGTCTCCTGAAATGATTCTACCAACCAGTGATGCCTATCTGTGTCAGACATCTGGTCACATGCGAAGGACTTGAACCTGTAAAACAAGTGATAAATATCATTGAGGATAGGACATTTAAGATTAAGTGGGATAGAGTCAAGGGCATTGCACTCTGCGTCCCTCAAGGTAACAATTAGGAGGTTTGTATCCTCGTTGCGGGGAGAGATATCACTCCATAGGGCCCATAGTAGGATGTTCCTGGTGGACTTTGGTATGGCAACCATTATGTCTATCTTGCTTGGGTAACTCCAAGGCCATATCCTAGCCACTTGGCCATTGAATAGGCATACGACAGTCAGGGACATGTAATGGAGGAGGCTTTTGTACCTTTTGTTGTGGATGATGGCAGTCCAGTCAAATTGGAGAGGGGAGCTACAAGGTTTGGGCTGCTTGCCAGAAGGGACGTTCCTTCTATGTATACCTACATCATTCTTCAAAGCTAGCGTGGTAGAGTACAGCCGATACTTGATGACCATTAACGTTGTATATGGGTAGGATGAGTGATTGTTGTGTATAGTTCTATTTCTGGTGCCCTGAATAGAGTAAAGGATGACAAAAATGAGATTGATACTGGTTTCATCTTGGGAGGGACTTCAAGGCCTTAGGAGCCAATACTGTAGCCAATCATCACGTTTTGGTCCTCCATATGTCTTGTTTGTAATCCTAGAGAAAAGGCGAGCCAAATAGCCCTGACAAAGGTACAACTAAATAAAAGGTGATTGATCATCTCCTTTTCCTCTTTAAAGAGGCAACATACTACCTCAGTGTTGAGGTGATGTTTAGCTAAAATGTCTCCTATGGGGAGAGCTCTGTTAAGCAACTTTTAGACGAAGTTTAGGGTTCTATAACGTAATTTGACTTTTTATACTACATGACAAGCTTTGAAAAGGCTATTTGCCTCCATGGTGTTGGCTAGAGAATTGGACACATCCCTTATTGTATATGTCCCATAACAAGCTAGTTAGGGGTGTCTAAGACAGAGAATGAAGTCTCCATAATCCTATAGACTACAATTGAAGGATGATAGTTTGAGGAGGTCCGACACCTGAATGTTGTCCATGTTAATTTCCTCTTTAGTTGGCCACCAGAGACCATTATTTATGTTGATAGAATATCTAAATCCCACGCTCCATTTCATTTTCAAGATAATAAGGTGTTGTGTTTTCTAAATACCTCTCTAGATCCAAGATGAATTGCTTTTCCTAAGTAGTTGACCGCTTTTTTGTTTATAGTATTTCTAAGCCAGAGTGCTGGTAATGATGGAGCCCGATAGGACCTAGATGACTGTCTAAATTTGTTTTGCTAAAAGAACCTGATTGAAGTGATGATTGCTTTTTAAGACCTATACCACCCACTTTAGTCATTTTGTTGAGAGTATTCTAGTTTTTTAAGTGCATTTTAGGCTTCTTATCCTTGTATCCTTGACAAAAGAAAGCAATTGTGGAGTCAATTTGAGAGCAGTATTTTTTAAGGAGTTTGATGTAGAAAAGTTAGTATACTAAGCTGAAGCTAAGGATAGACTTGATTAATGTAAGCCTGCCTACTTGGGAAAGCAGATTGGATTTCTAAGAGTGCAATCTAAGATTTATTTTGTCCACCAATAAGTGATATATCTACTATTTGTTTAAGCCCACATTTATTTGATAACCTAAGTTTGTCCCAATTTTATTCTACTATCTCACTCATATGGAGCTAGTCAGGAATTTCTTGAAGAGTCTCGAGTGTTAGTGCTGAAGATCATGATAGATTTGACTGAGTTACAGCCTATCGGGCTAGCTTTTGGGAAAAAAATAATATCATCTACATACATTAAGTGGGTAATAGGTGCAACATTTTTACTGATTTTAATACCTTTCCAATTCCCCCTAGTTTCTTCCTAGGTGATCATACAAGAAAGAACGTTTGTGTATATAATATACATGTAGGGTGATAAGGAGTTACCTTAACGAATACCTCTTTCGGGGTGTATATGTAGGGATCTAGTTTCATTGATAGAGACTTGGAAGGAGGTGATGCTGAAGCATTGCATTATAACACGAGTCCAATTATCCAGAAAGTTCATTATGCGTAAAACAGCTTCCAGGAAGGACCAAGAAATGCTGTCAAAGACTTTTGAAATGTCTAGTTTGATTGCACACAAGCCTTTTTTACCTTTCTTTTTTCTTATTGATATTTTTCCGATAATTCAAAGGTAAGGATAACATTGTCAGTGATCAACCTGCCACGACCACAATATAATTTCCTAGGAAGGACTTCAGCTTGTTGCAAATTAGTTTGGTGAAGATCTTGTAAACCACACTACAAAGACTAATGGGCCTAAAGTCATTTACACTTTGTGGTAGGGTGTGATATTTTGGAATGAGGACAATAAGGGTTTTGTTGATGCTTTGTAGCATATGACCCTTATTGAAGAGGTGCTAAATTGCATTGATTAGGTCCACTTTAATGCAACCCCATGAATGATGGAAGAACTTGGCATTCGGGCTATCAGGGTTTAGGTCACTGTCAATATTGAACCCAAAAACTAAAATTTTTACCTTTTCTTCAATTATTAAGGATTGTAGAAGGCTAATTCATTGGACAAGGTTAGAAATGGCCATTTCTTAAGCCTAGACAAGATGTCATTAACACCCAGCCCGTTAGCTGGTTGTTGGAACAAGTTAGAGAAGTGATATGTCAACTTTTGAGTGATAGTGCTGTAGTCATCAATCCAATTGTTCGTATCGTCCTTAAGTTTAGAAATGTGGTGAGTGGTCTTTTTGTGGGAGGCTAGGGTGCAAAAATACTTAGTATTCTAATCCTTCATGACTATCCATGATTGTTTGGCCCTTTGGGCCCACATCATCTCTTCGCAGTCATATAGGAATTCCAATTTATTCATAAGGCACCTTTCTTATTGCCATAAGCAGGTCCATCAAGAAGTCTGACAAATCTGGCCCTATTAAGCTACTTTTGTCCATAAGAAGCTATGAGCTAGGTGAAGGGAGATAGTTTGATGAAGGTGAAAGTCGAGGCGTAGGCAACAAGAAAGGGAGATAGAACTAAAGAAAAAGGAAGTAATCAAACAAGGTTTAAGTAGGGAAGGGCATAAACGCTGTAGACATATACAAAGAAGGAGGATTTAGGTTACTTAAAGGGTGGAATAGTGGTGTAAAGGGTCCAACAAAGGGGGCTAGATAATGGGGGGAAAGCAATGATGACCGTTTTCGAGCTAGTGAGCATGGAGCCTTAACAGCAAGGGCAATAATGAACGTAAATAGGGAGATGGAGCATTAGCGTGTCTGAGAGCTTTAGGGAGGCAAAACGTTTACGTGTCATAGGCGGTGGAGTGAAGAGATTACCGGCGACAGATGAGACAAGGAAGAGGAAACAAGGCATCACGCATGCGTGGGGGATTCTCTCTTTAAAGTACTTTTCTCACTTCGGAGGCTTTTGTAATACCATCTAGAATTGTGATTTTGTTAGTATAGAGATAAGCATACATGTAAAGGCCCGTTGACAGAAAATATTTTAGTGGAATGAAAATGAAAATAAGAATAGATGGAATGGAATGTTGAGATTTATAGTTATATTTGATATGATATGAAAAGAAATGAAATAAACCAAATTAAGGTTGTTCAAATGATCAAAATATCATTGGTTTTAAAAATATTAAAACTATTATTTTTTATTTTTTATGAAAAATATTTTTAAGTGTCAAAATATTGAAATATTTATTAATTAAACAATAATAGGGTGATACAAAGATATGTAATATTTTTAATTGCAACAAATATTATTTGAATTATCATCAACAGAGAAAAAAAATCAAAATATTCATTTCTAGCTTTTTAATTAAAAATAGTATTTTGAAATTAAAAAATGACTCCAATAAATACGTAGTAATTTTATTCCAATTTCAATTTCATGTTATGAAAAAGCACTTTTTCACAAGAAAGTTTTAGCATAAATGTTAGGGGTATGCATGACCAAGTCCTACTTGATTGTCTTGGGGTGGGTTGGGTCACGTCATGTAATTCCATGGGAACAAGACTGAGTTTAAAATATAAAATCCGATCTCACCCAACTTAGCATCTATATATATTTTTAAGTTTTATGTACATTTTTTTTATTTGTTTTCTAATGAAATTAATGGTAATTTTTTAAAAAATAACTACTTTTTTATTTATGTTAAATATAAATAATTTTTATTAATATAAAATATCTGACTTATTAAATATTAATCAAAATTTCTTCTTTTTAAAAAAATTTTAAATTTAAATTTATAAAATAATTTAAAAAATGAAAATTCAGATAATCCAATTTGATCTAATCCAACCTGATCATAAATTGAGTTTAACTGAGTTGGATCATGTGTCTAAGCCATATTTATTGGCTCAATACATACCTAGGGCTAAGTCATACGTTGAGGTCCTACTTGGCAGGTTATGTTTACCACTTACAAATGTAGATACTTAGTAGGTGGCATAGCTTTTTGTATAACTTTGGGCATTTTTTAATGGCCAAAAAAGAAAAAAAAGGCTTTGAGCATTTTCGCAAACCAATTAGTCTCATCTGTTGTATGGAGCAGCCAAATATTTTTGCAGAACAAGGTGGATTTGAAACCAACACTGATAAAACGATCAACTATTGGAAAGTGTTTGAAAAACGATAACGCATGGGCAGCGAAATCCTCTCACCACCGTCGAGCTCAAGCTCCAATGGCCGACTGACAGTTTAGTTGAAGGGAAGGGAATGAGAAAACGTGAAAGTGAAAATGCCTAAATATTTAATTGAATAATAAAATAATGACATATAAACACGGTGGGTTTCCCGAGAGTGGGAATCCAAATATACAGGAAAGGGAGCAAAGGGAGAAATGGCAGCCTGAAATGGGGGGACTAAACAGACTTAATATTCCCGTGGGTTTGAGGAAGAGCGTGGTCGGGAATGTACTTGCCCCAGAACCAATGAGACTTCCACACTAAGTTCATCTCTTCGATGGGGACGCCCTTGGTCTCGGGAAGGAGAAAGTAGATGAAGACGGTCATTAGGGTAACAAAGGCGGCGAAGAAGAAGAAGAGACCGAACTTGAGGTGGCAGAGCATGGTGAGGAAGGCCTGAGCAATGATGAAGGTGAAGACCATGTTGACAGAGACGTTGATGGCTTGGCCAGCGGATCTGACATCGAGAGAGCACACCTCGGTGGGGACCAGCCAGCCCAAGGGACCCCAGGACCAGGCAAAGGCCGCCACAAAAGCGCAGATGAGGAACAAGAACACGTCGGCGTGGGCCTTGCTCATGGAGCCCTGGCCAGCCAGGCCGTACTCTGCGGCCAGCATGATGGCCGCCCCGCACATGCACAGAATCATTTGGATTCCGCCTTCCAGGAACAAGACCCTTCTTCCCACCCTGTCCACGGTGAAGACGGAGACGAAGGTGGCCACCACGTTGACAACCCCCGTGATGACGGAAGACATGAGAGAGGCCTCGTCTCCGAAGCCCAGAGTCTTGAAGAGCACGGGAGCGTAGAACATGATGACGTTGATCCCAGTCATCTGTTGGAAGAAGGGGATGAAGATGCAGAAGACGAGTTGAGGCCTGTATGGGGTCGTGATGATGGTCCCCCAGGGGTTCTCTACCTTCTTGGCAGCCTCACATGCTTCCATAATGTCTTGCAGCTCGTCTTCTACGTTGGCCACACCCCGCACCTTCACCAGCATTTGCTTGGCCTCCTCCACCTTGCCTCTCTCCAGGAGGGAGTTAGGAGTGTCCGGCAGTAGCACCGACCCAACGGTCATGAGCAATGCAGGCACAGCCGCCAGTCCCAGGGATACCCTCCACCCAATTCCGTTTTTCATTTTTGCAGTCCCGTAGTTCACTAGATTCGCAACCAGAATACCGATGGTGATCGCTATTTGAAATCCCATGTTCAGAGCTCCTCTGATCTTCGGTGGCGCCATTTCTGACAGATATACTGGAACCGACTGCATCATCCGCATCGGCCATTAATTCAATATTTTTATTTAATTATTACATACGCACACATATGCATAATTCATTACCTGGTTAGCAAATCCGACGCCCACTCCCAGCAAGATCCGACCCACAATCAGCATTGCAAGATCAACCGCCACACCGTTGATGATACCACCTACTAGGAAAACAATGCCTCCTAGCAACATGGACATTTTTCTTCCGAATGACCTTGTTACCGCTGAAGCAAAGAACGACGCTACTAGTGCTGCCAGGTACAGCGAAGAAGTGAACAACGTTAGCAACTGACTATCGAATTTGCAGTACATATTCTCATGTCCTCCACTTAGCCTGTGCTCTTTTTCGTATACTGCTGGGAAAAACTTCTTCAAGAAATCATCCATTGAAGTCACCCCTCCTGCGCCAAGTATATACCAAATATTTAATAATATAATTCATTTCTTTCATACATCCTATGCATATATCTGTAATATTATATACCTGAGATTCCAAGGTCATAACCAAAAATGAGACCCCCCATGGCAGCAACTATACAAGTCACCATTACAAAGGCCGTCACCCTTCCCTCATAATGCCTCGTCGGACCACCCGCAAAGCCTCCTCCCGCCATCTTTTGGAAAACGAACGATATATATCTCACAGCTCCTACTTTTCAATATTTCTAATTACTTGATCAATGTTTCTTCAAGTGCCAATGACAAATAAACGCTATCTATATATCCTCGATCCCCTTGCTTCTTTGTTTTTTTTCTTCAGCTCTTGCAGTTCTGAAGGATACTAGCACCTTTATAAGGTGAGTTTGAATTAATGGCTAGGCAGCAAAAGTGCTGCCTTCTCTAATATTTCTATGGATTTTAGAAGCTTTTGGAGTTATTTTTGGTCTTAAATTATGTTGACGTGATCTTCTTCCTCTTTTTTTTTTTTTTTTTTTAAATTTCCCCCTAAAAGATAAATTCTAAAGACGGAAATTATGAGACTGGGAGTAGAATTAGTTATTCGCTTATTTTGGAAACTTAGACCAAAATTAGTACGGTTTGCTCCCCATACGGTGGGAACTGATCTGGAAGTGGCCGGCCGGGGGAATCAGATTGGCAGTTTAAGGAAGAAGTTGTGGCAAATTGAAACAAACTACTAGAAGAACAAGTTCTACAAACATTTTAACTTTGGTTTAGATATACTTGTTTTGTGAAATTGCTTTAAATATATATTGTTGTGTACTGAACTGCTCTCAATTTTCGATGCTCAGTATAAAAATGTTTCACAACCTGTATTAATTAAAACCAATCCATTTTTTTTAATTGCTACACTCAAACAAAGGTTTTCTGATTCACGTGCATAAAAAAATCATTTTTAAAATATTACTGTATATAAAATATTACATCAGAATACAATAATTTTGAGACTCCCACTATTATTTAAACAAAAACAAAAATTGGGACTGACTCTCCATAAAGAAAGAGAGGGGGGGGGGGGGGGGAAGGAAAGAGAGAGAGAAAGAGAAAAATATATACTATTATATGAGTATTAAATAAAGAAAAATATTTTTTATATTAATTATATTTTAATAAAAATTAATTTTAATTTTAATTTTAAAATAAAATAAAACAGATAAAAATATACTTTTGGTCTATTTACTTATCTTAAATTTATTATTTTGGTTCCTTACTTATAAAAATATCCAAAATAATCATTTGCTCATTAAAAAATATCATACTTGACCCTCTACTTTTTAAAAAATAATCAACTTTAATTTCTCTACCAAACTCTAAACCCTAAATCTAAGAGACTAAATGTAATATTTTTTTCAAAAGTAAGGGACTATATATGATATTTTCTAATGAATGCGAAACTATCATAAAATCTAGTATTTTTTAATGATTTATTCTAAGTTAATAAAAGTGTTGTATATAGATTTAATACTTTTTATAGTATTAGATTTTGCTTTTTCATAAAGCTTTTTTAAAAACTTTCAGTCCCTTGCTTGAAAAAGAATTCAAATTTAATATATTAAATTTAGGGTTTAGAGTTTAATAGAGATACTAAATTTGGTAATTTTTTAAAAAATAAAAGATCAAATATGATATTTTTCAATGAACGAGTGATTATTTTAGATATTTTGATAAATAAGGAACTAAAATAATAATTTTATGATAAGTAAATAGGTCAAAGGTTTATTTTTCTCTATTTTATTTTATTTTAAAATATTAAAATTAAAATTAATTTATATTAAAATATAATTCATTTAAAAAATATTTTTTATTTAATACTAATATATTACTAATATCTTTCTCTATGTCTTTCTTTCTCTCCCTCTTTCCTTCCCTCTCTCTATATTTCTCTCTCTCTCCTTTCCTCTTTCCCTTTCTTTCTCTTTGCCCCTTTTTCTCTCTCTCTTTTCTGTCTTTCTTTATGAGAGCGTCAATCTCATCTTTTGTTTTCTTTTTAAATAACAGTGGGTCCTAAAAAAATTCTATTCAGACTCAATATTGATTCAGTTCAAATCCTAAAATTATTGTATCCTCATATAATACTTAGATACTATAGTATTTTAAAAGGAAAAAAAAATTTATACCCATGAATCAAAAAGCCCTCAAACAAAACTCGTTATTAATATTGCTAGACTTTATAACTTGTCTCTTTTTCTTTTCTTTTGTTTTTTCTGAAAAAAAATTGTGGTCAAGATCGAGTGCTGTTCAAAACGATCAAAATCCAGGCTACTTAAATGTGTGTCACATTTCAAAACTCAAATAACCAGTATAATATACATGAATTTTAAACTTAATATGTTGGTTCCAGGAGCAAAATTAATTTAAAAAGAAAGTCCTAGATAAAGCAATTATTTATTTTAACTATTATTATTATAAAGTAAATCACACTTTTTCTTCTTTAAAGTCTAAATTAAGCAGTTCTCTTTTTGTCTGAAAAAATTACACACTATTCTTTTAAAATAAAACATACAATACACTAACTTTTTCTTGCAACAAAAGATAAACTACAAATTAAACTTAACTAATATACATTTATATTTAATATATTACCTACAAATTTGACCAATAAAAATATTTATTTTTCGAATTCAGAATATATTAATTTTATAATTTTGAAAACAAAGTAAATGAAATTGCAACAAATTTTTTCAAAAGAATGTTTTCTATTAAATTTATATATTTTTAACAGAAAAATAAATATTATCTATTAAAATAATTTAGTTATTCTGTTCTCAATATAAAGGAAAGATTTCCGTAACTTAAGTACCTTTTAAGGAAAATGAGAGTAATTTTATTATTCACGTTGTTGTTATCATTATTATTACTATTATTATCATAAGCCCGACATCATTCTTGGTCACAAGTCGCCAGTATTTTAAGGAGAACAGGGCAACTAATTAGAGAAGAATCTATTTTGTTCCAAAACACCCACACAGACAGAGATAAAGACGTTAAGTGAGGTTAAAACGTAAAAGCGGCTATAAATTATAATCTATCATCTAGTAAAATCCAAATAATGGAAAGACTAAACTGTCCCATTATTAAGGTCATAAACATAGGAGTCAAGAATATTACATCACATTATATATATAAATCACTGGGCATTAAATATAAACCGTAAATAATATATAAATCACTGTAATGCATTGCCATTAGGAAATATCAATGAGCACTGCCTGGTCTGGTATTGCAATACAAGTCGCTGGTCCAAGTCAGGCACTGAAACTACCAAGAAGACTGTTGCAGCATCAGCCATGTAGTTACAACTTAAGAATAACATATAATACAGTAAAAACAAGTATGTGCCCATCACATCTCAATGTCTTCAAGATCCGGGAGAGGAAAACGAAGAATTGCTGCAATGCCACTAATCTGTGCTAGCTCTGTCCATCAATACAAAATTGACAAATTAAAAATGGAATAATTAACAACCACCACACTCTTTCTACTGATGCTTCTCTACTTCACGAGGCAGAACGAAAGATGAGAAAAACTAACCGCCCTCATCTTGGTGGTAAAGAGAAGAAAATAAAATCCTCCAACCACCCGACTTCCCCCCAAACAAATACCCAAAACGGAAGCTAAGAAAAAATTACACTCACGTTCTCCAGAGACATGCATGGATGAGAATACATGGACAGATCCTCCTGAATCCTTAACTGAGTTGACCAAGTTGACATACTTTTGCCTTGTTGTGATGTCTGAATTCCTATTATCAAAAAACATAGAGATCTAGTGACTTCACTAGATGTCCTGAGTTGCGACATTATTCTAGATGGCATTCCAAGCAATCAGACAGTATGGTAAAGATAAAGCTTTCAGCTATCAAGATGCTAAATGAGCTCAAAACCAAAACTTCTACATTATCATAAAAATCATGTGCAGAGCATGGAAATCTAAAGAAAAAATCTAGAAAACCCAAAGAAACAAAAAAAATTTGAAATTTTTGTATGACAAGTTTCTAAAGCCATTACTGCAACGATTACTGGTCTAAATCATCGAATTAGGATAAATTTATATGAATATAAATCAGAAGACTTCATGGCAATGGGCAGCACTTCATATACTACTGTACTCATCGAAAAAACAACCCCTCTTCAGAGTTTTTATTACTACCAAAAGCAATACTTCCTCCCATAATACATCAGCAGTTAAAAGGAAAAGTGGCAATGTGATGCATGTCAAATTCCTATGAGATAAAACACTCCATGTGCTACTTTGGTTTTTCTTCTAAGAAATTAAGGGACATAGCTTAGTAAGAAGCTTAATTTAAAGCACTTTCGTGCAGGTGAAGAGAGAAATAAGATCCATGCCTGAATCTAACAAAAATGTAGGATACATCAAATGAGTATAAATAAGACAGAATAACTCAGGGCCACACTATTGATTCAGAGTTTCAGAGGGCTATAATACAAACCTGAAAAGATCATCTGTAATGAGAAGGGTTTGCACAGCTAGACGTTCATTGGCAACCTCAACATGCTTTACTCCATAACAAGCACGGGATGGATCCTGCCCAATCCCAAAAAATCTTCAACTAGGATTTCCTAGATGTCTGAAATTGTCACATCCAGAAAAAAATTTTTTGGTTCCAGATTTCTGGGTTATTGGGGTGAACAGAGCTTTGTTGCTTGGAGAGCCATTCCAGATGTTTATTGTAATTTAATTTGTTAGAGAAGGAAATGGAATTCATATACATGGAGAAGCTTAACAAGAAACCTTTTCAAAACTCTTAAAATGTGGCACTTGATGCATTTACCAAAATTGTTTTCCCTTCCATAACAGGATATAGGAAAATGATTGAAAAGAACCCGAGCGTGATGACATTCAAGAAAATAAACCACTTCATAACAGGATTGAGCACACAAGTGGTTAACGAGTGCTATTCAATAAATCTGTAGTTTATGAGTCCTTAACGCTAGTTATTTCTTTTTCTTTATCCACTTGGAAAGGGCAAAACACTTGACACCCACTTTATGCTCAGGTGCCACTACTTTGGGCACTTTCAGTCTTTGGTTTTGTAAAGAAAGATGTACATTCTTAAGACTACTCAACAAATAGCACTTAATAAATTTTAAAAAAAATAAGGACAATGATGGTTTCCCATGGTAAAAATCCTCAGCAAGATAAATTTTTTGCTTCTCGATCCATTTACATTCTTAAAACTTGATTGTACTAAACAAAGAAATGAAGAATACCCATTATGAAACAGACAAGAATACCCTTATACGTTCATTACTCACCACCCCAGTTCAATGACATACAATATTTGAATAAATATCCCAAGGGAAAAAAATTAACTCCCCCCCCCCCCCCCCCCAAAATGAAGATTTAAGACCAGGTCTTGTCATTAATTAAAAAGATTATGCATATGTAACAAATGCCGTAACTCAAAAAGATCATGTATAATTAAAGAAACAGATTAACACCAAGTGAAGAAGAAATAAAAGAAAACAAAAATCCAATGTAAATAAACTTCCCCTAGTGGCTGAAATCCGATAGTCATTACTGGAATTCATCATGCAACTGGCTAACAGATCAACGTTCTTCATCAGAAATATTATGATTATTAACCAAAGAAAAAAATTATGCAAAGTCCTTATTGATCTAGTGTTTCTCACTATATAAATACTTAATGATGAACTAATTATTGACCACAGATTTTTTAAAATAAAGAAATTGACATCCCAATTACAAACATAGACAAGGCAAAATAAAAGCATCTCAAAAATAGAGCCTGACATTTGAAAGCATGTTGTAGAAATCCTTCAGAGTTCGAACCTGAAGAAAAGGAGAAAAAAGAATGAAACTTGCCTTCAGGCTTAAAGGGAAAACAATTAAACAGATTTAGTAAAGTACTAAGCAAGGCCAAAGGAGACAAATAAAATCATGAGTACGGAATTACTTATTTGGTTCCCATGATACCTCTTGTGCTGCCTTTGTATCTTTTATCATATTCATGACGTTAGGAGCATCCAAAACCTCTCTCAAACTATGCCTACAAAGGAGAAAGTCTAATGTCAAAGATATCAGATGAATTAATTATAGAGAAACTTAAAAGCAATTAAACTAACCGGTCAATACTTAAAGTAGCGTCTCAAAATTATGTTTAACTTCTTCTCCTCACATTCTAAATGATTATGCCATTGACAGGCAGAGCCAGGTTATCATAGCGCTTGGTTCACCATAAAGTCATGTTATCATAACTTCTAAACTCCTAAGTGTGTCATACCAAACTTATTTCTCTCTCCTATCCTTTCATTTCATAAACTAGGAACCTGCCTTCCTCTGGCTACCATATCATCAGCCAGCCTAACTAAGTCATGTGGGAAAATAAAAAGAATTGGTATATTATGCAAGCTATAGGCATATAAGATTTGACTTATACTTGTATCTGGAGTTGACACAATGACATGTATAATTTCAGTCAATGACTCTTAAACAATTGCAATAAAACATAGCTGAATCAAGTGTCAAAACAGACATATTATCAGCATATGACATAAGAAGAATCGATGAAGGAACCTCTGCCATAAACTACATCTACATGGCCATGATCATTTTCATATGCTTTACTTTATTTACATTAGTTACTTCAAAAAGTCCAATTCTAGGAATAAAGAAGAGATTATGCTTTTTTAAAAAAGCAATCATACTTGTATCCTGAACTTGTATGCACAAGAATGATACGCGACTTGTTCTCAATAATAGGTCGCAACTGTCTTCTTTCTGCCTCCAATAACAGGTGACGATGAAACTGATCCTGAAACAGGTTAAAGACATAAAATATGGATATAACATAGTCTTCTACACCAAAATCCAGCCTCAGCTATTTTCTTTGAAGTCATTAAAGATTAAGGTTTTGATTATTAGTAAAAGATTGATGCTATAGCAAAAAAGGAAGCTAAAACAAAAGGAACAGGGGTCAGGGAATGATTAAAGACCTTTGTGAATCCAGGACTTGCAATTACAGCACAGCGAACCACATTGAAATCAACATGTTTCAAGAAAGCCTGAAACAGATATAAAATTGATGGAACTTGTAAAGGCCTGATTCAAATTTATAAATGGAAAAGATATCACTCTAAGTCCTCATGATGAACTTACATGTAAAACATTATCAAAGAACTTATTCAAAGCCTACAAAAGGCAGGAAGGTGCTTTAGAATCATATCATGATACAGAAATTAATAGATTTATTCACTGACACATCTTGCAATGATGAAAAAAAATTGGCAATCAGAGTGAGAGAATATACCGACTCATATCCAGCAATAGCAGGACCATGCTTACGAGGAATTGAGGTTTCAATCCGCGAACGAGTAACGGTCAAACTGTTAAGTCATATTAAGATGAATGATTTATTGCAGTCGCACAATTAGAATAGAAAACTAGCTTACAATTTCAACAACAACAATTAATTCCCAGTGCTTGTGGTTCCACAGAACTCAAACAGACACCTACCAGCCTTGTATAGAATAAATCAACTTTTACAATTATTTGGAATATCTGCTTTCAAGGCCAGTCACAAAGTGCACACAGAATCCCCAAGAACTACTATTACTTGAAATTTACCCAAATTAATATATTGGAAAATGTTCACAAGTCCACCATTCGCAAATCCATTCTTCACTGAAAAATACATTTTAGTTATCAAATCACTGACCACATAGTCCAAAATTGTAGTTTGAGACAGTAGAATGAAAAAGTAGCATTTACTACCAGCAATATGTTCATGGCTTTCATAAATTTGTATACGATATGATATATTGATAACTCTATAATAGGGATTGTAGTAAATGAATCCTATTCAATTGAAAGTTGCTAGCACCTCCTACCAACAAGGAGGATATGTGCCAATCCTTCTTGCATCAAAACCACAGCCAGATCAGCACTTGCACCAGGATCTGCATAATAGGAATGAATTTTTCATTCACAGTCTTGATTACTGATTTACACCAAAACTCATATTACAAGCTGACAGAATTAGCTGTATGATATGACATGCTTTTTGCCTTTAAATGGATTTGAACATGATCATATATGAAACTTCAACTTTTTTAACCAGTTGGTGCAAGTGCACGAATATAAGATACCACACAAGACAGTAACTTTACACAGTGTAAACTTTGCCCTACTAAAGACATATCTTTATTTTGTCAGTTCTGGCAGTTTTTAAGTACATAAATCACACAACCTCCATAGTTTATAATTATAAATGTCTGTTCTCCATTATAAGATGATAGTATAACCATTAAAAAAATGGATAAGATACCTGAGGCCTGCTGCAGCACCTCCAAAGCCAAAGAATCCCAAACATCCTACAAAAGGCAAAATAAAATTTAAGTGATTATAACCCAACCCCCCACTGCCCCAATGTTTGAAGGTGTGATACATGCACATTACTCACCTTGGCAATATACCCAAACAAGCCAGTCATCAAGCAAATGTATAGTAACATGCAAGACACAACTAACATGAAATACACTTCAACTGCAACAATAAATACTTGAGAGAAGAAAAAATGAACCATACCTTTCTGAGCACAAAGGGTCGTTGCAGCTCAAGTTCTAAAGTATGGAATGCCCCTATCTGCAATTACAAAGATGAAACGTTATATTTAGCACTGATGTCTGCACCTGCAAATTCACATGGAATACATAAATTTGGGATGGTAGTTACCTTAACATATTCATTCTCTAAAATATTCTTTCCACGCACACGCAAGATAGACCCTTCTTTGTCATAATCTGCCACCTGAAAAGAAAGAATAGTTATAGACACAAATAACTTGAATGTTTATTGTATACAACTCAATTCTAAGTGTCTTCTACCTCCTCAACTTTAATTTCCAATTTCAGCTTCACACGTTCAGCATCTCGTCCACCAGAAGCCATTTCTCTAATAACCTTCCTATTACAACCAAGAGATAAAGATTATGAAATTGACAAAATACTAACATATGCTGCCAATCACTCGAGATTTCACTATTTCAATGCTATAACTAATCAATGACTAATGTAATCAATCATAAAACCTGTTCAAAGGTGGCATGTGAAAGCTCCCCTTGATTGGAATATGATAATAATGACATAAATCCTTAATTAGCGTGATCCATGATATTTAAACTCCATCACTCCCAAACACAGAAGTGGTAACGATTTTCGTTGATAGATACAAAGAAAATGAAGAATAGAGAAGCACCTCACAGTAACAGCCATCACAGAGTCTCCGGGAGCTATCAGGTTATACGCAAACCATAGATCATCCGAATCAACTGGTACCATCTACAAATAGAATTCGAAAGCAGGTAAAATTCCAAACTAATAAAAAAGGTAAGTTATATTTTGCACAAGTCTATATCAATGGATCACAGAAAAGTAAGTGAGAAACCACAAGAAAATGAAGTGGAACTCTGTAAGACTAATGCAGTGAAACTTGTTGAGTCAAAAGAGATAGCAGAAACAACTCTGGTTTAGCAAGGAATTGTACCTTGACGCTGCCAGGTCCATCGGGTACGAGGTCTTTCCGAACGATCTTCATGCTATTGTCGATTACGAATCTTCTAATGAAACTCACGGAAATAATTTACGATAATTAAATCAAATAAGAAACCGAAGACCGCAGAAGAAAATCAACAAACGCCTTGATCTCGGACCACGGGAGAGTCTGGTTATCAGTATCCACGTTGCACAGGATCGAAATCCGCTTAACCCAATATTCCTAATATATTAAAACTTTAAGACAATCGCGGTCCAGCCCTCATTGTTCCACTTCCATTTGCTGGGTCTATCGCAACCTATATTAATTTCTTTTTTTGTTTTACACAAGCAAAAACTCTCTCGCAATATTTTTTTTTATATTTTTAGAAGTATAAATATTATTCTTGTTTTAGCATTGTAACCGTTTAGTTTACCTTAAAAAATTCAACTAAAATAATATGTAAATTATTATTATAAAAAAACTATGTCATTATGAATTATTTTAAACTGTATTTTAGAATCATCATTTTTCAAAAATTGTAAATAGTCACTCAAGTAAATAATATTAATATTGTAAGTTATAATATATATGATTATGTGATATGATTCATCCATAAAATAATACAATGCTGCAGGTAACTTCGCGGAGAAAGCGATGTGGAATTTATGCATAGACTGCAAGTGTCACCGTTTCGTTTCAAGCACGTGTCGTCACATAGACATGCAGAGATACCCTTCACCTACAGTAACTCCTATCCACCGGGCAGCTCGAATGTAAAAGCTCTGACTGGCGCAGAAGTGAAGCAAAGTAGCAACTATATTTGCTCCTCCATGTTGTATAATTCAGGTAAATGTCTCAACTTGAGTATCTTGCAGCTCGTAATCAGATGTTGTTGAATCAGTTGGTTATTATTTGTTTTGTGAGTGTCTAGAAACTAGGACAAAATTCGATTGAGAGCCAGCATGATTATGAATAGATTATAGAGATATAAATCCATGTGTATACAGTGAAACCAGTCAGGTATAGGTAGGTAGAGTTGCGATATATAAACAGATAGAGTTGAAATTTTAAATAGGGTGTGTTGCAATTTGTAGGATGAAACAGGCAGAGGAAGAGAGGAAATGTAGTGGTATTCATTACCTTTCATCACGGGAAGCAAATGGTGGTGGGAAGGCGAGGTGGGTGTTGAACAGGGGACTGAGAGTGGGAAAGCAGATATTGATGGCGGGCTTCTTGGCATCTTCTGCCCCAGTGGTTCTTCCACCTCTTGTGATTGTTTCAGTAATTGGGATCTCCGTTTCCATGCCTTATGGCATCTTCTTGGCTAGCCATGCTTGCACGCAGAAGTTGATGAGTAAATTGCTCCCTATGCCCACTTCTACTCCTCAAGGAAAGGAAGAAGGGATAGTGGTATGTCAGGAAGAAGATGTAGATCGTATCGACGTACAAGAAGCGGTGCAGGAGAAGCAAACAACCACAGGAATTCAAATTGTTCATGTTAAACACGAAAACACCACATTAGGAAATGAGGATGGAGGAGGAGTTGTGAGGAAGGATGAGAAAGCATCCCCGGAAGCGCAAGTTGTAATAACAATTGAGGGTATTGATAAGATTGGCAATGATAATGTAGAACTTGAGATTAGAAGTACTGTTACCTTAGAGGAATTTCGGGATGATGACATAGAGTTGGAGAAAGAAACAAAGGGGCTGTTGGAAAAAATAAGAGACGAGGGTAAAAGTGACACCAGAGATCAGGAAGGAGTTGCAAATGCAAGTGATCCAAGAACTGGCCCAATTGGAAATGGAGATGAAAGAAAGGAAGATCCAGAAGCAAGCGATCCCATAAAAGAAGTTGATGATAGGAATGGTATCGACTCACAGAAGCCAATTCCAAGTGTAGAGAATGCTGATGAAACAATTGTAGACCCTGAAGAGTACACATACACAATTGAATTACGTGAAGGTAATTTACCTGTCCTGTATTAATTAATTCCATTAAGTGTCCTAATATCCGTCTGAAATTAATTATTCAGAATCTTTCAACGCTATGGTGGATGAGCAAACAGATCCTACGGAGCTTGCTGTTTCCTATGTGCAAAACTCTACACAAAGTGAATATTCCTCTGCAAGAGACATCATGAGCCTTTCCTACGAGGTGAAGACCCAATTTAATTACGTGTACTCTTGAGATAGTGTTGTTTGAATTTGTTAATGAAGAAATGAGGATGATCACTGCGAGAGGAGGTTGAAATTGCAGGTTATGCTGAATGAGGAGAAGCTATGGAAAGAGATGAATGCCATCCGACTGATAGTGGGGTACGAAGGAACACCGCAAGCGTCATGCATCGATGAATTAAAGAATCTATACATTGTCACTGGAGTTGAGCCGCCCACTCTCAACGATCCCTGCAATCTCCATGAAATCAATGACAAGATTCACTTTCTCATGTCCATACTTGGAGTCAAGTCCGATGAGCCTTGAGATTGTGACTCATATTTATTGAATTTCTTTTCTAGATATGCGTATTTCTGCGTGTTTTTCTTCAGAGACTTGTTTATGTTTAGCCATATGAATAAATGAACCTAATGATGGATATCAGGTTTTCCTTCTCTACTCATCCTTCTGTTTATGCTTATGAGCAGATAAGTCGTTGATTCTCACACATTATAAATTTTCATTTTAGTATCTGACACTTCTCCTCTCCTCCATCCAAATATCAACGTATTTTTTTTCACTTTTATTTGTCTTTTATATATATATATATATATTGAATTGTTTATGTTGAGAAATATAAAGAAGCGAATATGAGGTTTTCCTTTTGTCTATGCTCATAAGCAGAATAGCCGTTGATTCATACACATAATAAATTTTCATTTCAGTATCAAAACTATGCTCCCCCTCCCCCCTTCCAAATATCAATACCTTTTTCTTTTGACCTCCGTGTGTATAGTTGTGCGACTTTACCATATCAAAATTAACAAGCACTTTTGTCGCCCGCAACTGCATCGACTTTATTTACCCTTTCACATCTGTGTCGAAATTCTCAGTGTTAAAAGCATACACCCTTACCCAGGTTAATTTTATTATTTTAAATTAAAAACTGAATTGGCCTGAATAAATCTACAAGGTCAAAAGTCCAAATGAAAAAAAATAATTTAAGCTTTTTTTTTTTGAAAAAATATTTCTTTAATTTAAAAATTTTGTATTAAAATAAATGAGACTATGAGTATTTATATTAATACAGATAAGATTAAAAATAAATACCCTTTTGTAGAAATAAGTGCATAGCTGCATGAGAAGTGAACGGTTTAAAGTTCATTCGAAAACTAATGATTAAATGAATTATAATATTATTATAGATAAAAAATTGATTATTTATGAAATTTAGTTAAATTATATTTGATTCATATCTTATTATTTGGCTTCCTTAACATATATATATATATATATATATATATCTTTATTGTAAAATTTCTTTAAAAAATTATTTTCTGTTACAAAAGTTAATTCTGTATAATGTGAATTCTTTTTAAAAATGAAATTACTAACTATTTTTATTATTATGTTAAAAAATTATAATTTCATAATAGAATTGAATTCTCCTGGAGGAAAGCAAATTGAAAAGAAAAAGGCCTGTGTAATATATATAAAATAATTCCACACAAATGAAGTAGTGAAAGATAACTGAACAAAGGTGAACGTAAATAAATGGATTTTGGAGGGAGAAAGAGTGACAGGAGGCCCAAGGGGTGGAGCAGGCCCGGGCCGGCGTGGGACCACGTTGGAGGATGAAAGAGTTAAGGCCGGAAAGAACACAGACGAGAGGGGACGAAGGGTGTGGCGTGGTGGCAACAATCGCGGAGCAGAGTTCGGACTGATCGTCATAACTTATGGTGAAAGTGTTCCAAAACACCCAATATTTATATTTATGATGATTTTTGATTGAATGAAAACCCCCCCATCCCTCCTTTCTCTTACTCTTGACTCAGCCCTCCTTAATCTCTCCGACATCTCCGATCTCACTCCCATCCCTGATCACATCCTCCTCGACCTCTTCCTGGTATCTTCCTTTCTCTTCTTTTCTATATTTTCTTATCTCTGTCCCTACTTCTTCTTTGTCAATTTTTCTAGGTAATCACTTCAGCTCAGCCTTCTTCTTTTTTTTCCTCTTCTTAATTTTCCCTCTATTTCTTTTTGTTTTTCTTCTTGTTTTCCCCCCTTGACTGCGAATGTAGAATATTTCTACCCTAATATATAACTTTTATGCTTCGATGCTTTTAGCTTCTTCAGCTTCCTTTCTTTTTTAAACCTCGGTAAAGGACATTATGGGAAATGGCTTATCACTAGACCAATTTTTAGTTAAGTCATACAAGTTTTCCTGCTATGCTTAACTGGTTTTTTTTTTTTTTTCCCTATCATTATGGATATGAGTCCAATCGATGGGTCATAACCCAATCTCCTATTAAGGTAGTACAGTGATTGTTTGTGCTTTAACTTCGATATTTATACAATGGCTGAAATGTTGATGAATGTTTTCTACTCCTACATCATCAAAACCCTTTTATGATAATTGGAAGGTGATATGAATAAAAGGAGGGTTCAGTTTTTTTACTAAAATTTTATGAGAATGACTAGATGTTTTAACAGGCTTGTTACTCGGTTGGTATGTTATCATGAGAATCCAATTATAACTGCGTACTCTTTTGTCTTCTCATGCATATTAGTATCTTCTGTCATCGTTTCCCTCATGTGAAAGAATTTTAGCCATCAAAATATTTCATAGATTTCATAAAATCTTGTGCCGATGAAATGATATAATTTTTGTTGAGATGTATTAGAACTTGATATTTGAATCTTTTCATTTGTCTGATCAAACTTGTGATAATTGTGAAATCTATCAATAACATGCAACAATAAAATTTCCATGACAACAACTGAGGTTTTTGGTGTTATTCTCTAAAGCTGCTTGTTTGGTCTTGATTTTGACCCACTCAATCAGGAGGCAGTTGAGCATCTTCTATAACCAACAAAATAATTGCCATGAAGATATGGTTTTAACCATAATTATGTCTTTTGCAGCTTAATGCTAGATTCATATTTGGCCAAGTTGGTTCTTTGCAGATTTTTTAAAATATTTTTTAACATAACTGTTTAAATATCTTCTTGCTTCTTTTAACATTTTGTGAGGATCTGGCTTCTTCAGATAGTTTCAACAATTCATCATGTGGCTAATGGACTTGTTTGAGTTGTTGGAATATTTCTTCTTTCAAGTTTGTGTTTCCTATTGCCAATCTCCAATACTAGATATCGCATGTTGCTCTCCTTTTCTTTTAAAAAAATGTCTTATCTATATTGTCTACTTTAGGGGTGGAGTTGGAGCATTGAAGGTTATGCAGGTGGCAGCTCCTTAACTTTAATTGATTTGTCTTGATATTTGAAAATTGCCAACATATGGGAATTTAGTAGTTATGTTATTAGGGAGGAGATTCCATGTATTGGTTTTTGCTTGCCATCTGCTTATATTTAGGCTATCAAATTTTGACTTGTCTTTTCCTGTTCCTTTAGTAATGGAAATTAACTTGATAATAAACATAAAGCCTCTTCACTATTTAAGGCAGCATGTTTCATATTGTGGACTGGAACTGTTGTCTGTTATTTTCTTTTCTTTCAATGTATTGTTCTTTCACTCTAACCCTAATTTTTATTCTGTCATTGTTGGCATCCTCATTGCTTTACACGATTTTCATGGACAGAGAATACTGAAAGCCGGTAAGCTGACTGAGAAAGTTCTGAGACTGTTCATGGCAACTGGTAAGGAAGAAGTCATCTCACTTATTCAGGCGCTTAATATCCAGCATGTTGTGACCCCTGTGCTTCCTACCAGTGAGTTATTTTACAGTTCCGCAAAATTGTAAATTTTCCCCCTAATGGAAAAGCATTTTTTCTGACATTTGAAGAATCTCGTTTAACAGGATGTTCTGAGAAATTTTAAGACAGGTTTAAATAGTTTCAGTACCAGATAGTACTTTGAGCTCCACTTATTAGCTAGAAAGCCAATAAAGAGTTTGGTTTGTGAGATAATCTGTTTGACCTGAAGATGTCTCAAGCAAATATAAATGAAAGTGAAGTGGACATAGTGGTTGGTGCACTGCACTCTGACCTGACAGCTTTTATGAATGAATGGAGACCATTTTTCTCACGTTTCCACCTGATAATTGTCAAGGATCCTAATCTCAAGGAGGATCTTCAAATTCCTGAAGGCTTTAAGTTGGATGTCTATTTGAAGTCTGATATTGAGCGAGTTGTGGGTTCTTCTGCTGCTGCCCTTTTCTCTGGCTACTCTTGTAGGTATTTTGGCTACCTAGTTTCACAGAAGAAGTATATTGTGTGTGTTGATGATGACTGCATTCCAGCAAGGGATAATAAGGGAAATGTGGTAGACGCTGTGGCTGAGCATATTTTCAACCTCAAGACCCCTGCAACCCCTTTCTTCTTTAATACACTTTATGATCCTTTCCGAAAGGGTGCAGATTTTGTGCGTGGATACCCATTTAGCTTGCGAAGTGGGGTTGATTGTGCTCTGTCATGTGGGTTGTGGCTCAATCTGGCAGACTTTGATGCACCAACACAAGCTCTCAAGCCAGGAGAGAGGAATTTACGATATGTGGATGCAGTTATGACTGTTCCTGTGAGAACCATGATGCCTGTGAGTGGAATCAACATTGCTTTTAACCGTGAATTAGTTGGCCCCGCATTAGTCCCAGCTCTGAGGCTGTCAGGCGAAGGAAAGTTGAGGTGGGAAACAGTAGAAGATATATGGTGCGGAATGTGCGTAAAAGTGATATGTGATCACCTGGGTCTAGGTGTGAAAACTGGGTTGCCCTATGTTTATAGAACAGAAAGAGGTAATGCCATAGAGAGCTTGAAGAAAGAGTGGGAAGGGGTGAAATTGATGGAGGACATCGTTCCTTTCTTTCAGTCAGTGAGGTTGCCACAGTCAGCAACTACAGCAGAGTCTTGTGTGGTGGAGATGGCCAAAGCAGTGAAGGAGAAACTGGCACAGGTGGATCCTATTTTTTCACGGACTGCCCAGGCAATGGAAGACTGGATCAAGCTTTGGAAGTCGGTTGGTTCCACATCCGGCTGAAGTTGTTTATGGTTATTGGTTTCCATGCAACCTTTTTCTTTTAAAATCTCATTTTTCAACTTGTGTGTTGTTTCTGGTTTGTAGCTCCCCTAAACTTACTTTTAAGATGATATACTACTGTTAGAATGAAGACAGAATAAAATTGATCGTATCTATTGGTTTGTTGCCCAATTATTGTTTTTCCTCATTGTTGAATGAAAGCCTTATTTTTTAGATTTCAAAAACAAGTTAAAGCAATCGCAAATTATATGATTTTACTTGAATTAATAAATTTAAATACTTGTTATCAATTTAGCCATAAGCATAGGAGTGGGAGTGCAGATTTATTGCCAACCTTGCGCATGACAGCCCTCTACGCCTTCGACCTCGTATTTTTATCCACTTTCGCTCAACTTAAAAGCGTTTTCAGTTTTGTTTTGGGGTTTGCTGTTTGCCCCATGTTGTAACAAAAAAACAATTGACAGCATATTGTATGACTAAATAACTCATTTATCTAAATTATTTTTTTTCATACTTTATAAGAATTACAAAGACACAAACTACATAATCTTCAACTCTTGCAAACTTGAATAATAATCTTCCCGCCGAAATGGACACTATGAAAACTTGATTTATCATTTCGTCGGGTGTCCAAGATCCGTTTGGCTGGGAGCCCATGCATATCTTTCCTAGGGATGGATTAATAAGAAGGGATGTGAAGGAGAGCTACTCCTTAAAAGTTTTTAAAATTTTAATTTTTACATGTATTTTTATTTGATAATAATTCACTTTATTATTTTATAAGAATTTGTCACTGGTTTGAATCCTAAATTTAAGGATTTTTGCTGCCATTGGATTGAAATCTTAGATCCATCCATGTCTTGTTTCTTGACCTCCAAGGATCACATTACGAGTAGGTTTCTTGACCTCCAAGGATCTCAATATGAGTAGGACTCTGCCTAAGAATGGAAGGAGCAATTAATTTTGTTTCATCTTTCCAACTCTTCCTTATTGAATACAGTGATCTCTATCTCCATATTTGGCAATGGCTCTGAAATGCTTATGTCCTCTTCCCCCGGCATTTTTCCAATCCAGAAACAGGTTGACCTTAAAACTTCTTCAACTAGCAGCTCCTATACGAGGCATGGAAATAGAATTATAAGATTTCTCTTCCACTTAACCTTCTTATTGCCGTCAGTCATTTCGCACTAAGCCACTATCTTCCTGATCATACTTATCATCACTGAATTAAGATCTAGTGTCACATCCATGAAAACACAATGGTTCCTAATGAACTAGATATTAATCCATGCTGTGATAAGGATCACTCTAATTAGGAAGATAATCCCTTTTTTCTCTGGGTTTCGACCACATTGCTCAATAAGGTTTTTGGTCGATGTTCTAAAATCTTGTGGATAGTTAGAGTCAATTCTGATAGACAGGTTACCACAGTGCTCTAGCAAAGGGGCATAAAATGAACAGATGATTAAGGTCTTATTCAAAATTGCAGAGAGGACAGATAGGTTGAACTTTGCAATCTTACAATAAATAGGCTACGGGTTGGGAGGACGTTCTGCAACACTTTCCAAGTAAATACATGAATTTTAGGCATCACAGTTAATTTCCAGATCAAATCCCACCGTAGTTGATCCCTGATATTGTTAAAAATGGTGTCATTTGGTGAACATTTCTTGTACCCTTCTTTAAATAAAGAATTCCCTGCAGTGAAGGCCATTTTCCTCTACCAGTTCAGGTTCAAGCAGGGGCTCTGGGAGCACAAGTAGTGGAAGGATATATGTTCTCCCGGTCACGAGGCAACTGCGATTCTAAAAATGATGGGGAAGAGAGGAAGAAACCCTCCTCTATATGATCTTGTGGGAAGTTCCACTCCGAATCTAGTGCTCTTTTCCATTTATAGCCTGCAAAAGGTCCTCCATATGAATGGCATCTGCATCTTGCCCTACCTTCCACATCTTGATCATCGTCGACTAAATGTTCATTATGCATCTCCGGCACATTCTTCTTGGGGTTGAAAATCCATTCTGTTACCAGCATGCCCTAAGGGTCTGAAATGTATAACCTCACCAGTCCTGCGTGAGTTCTCCTATTTCTAGTCTAGGACGCTCTAAGGTCTGAACCATATATGCTCCATGTTTAATCTATTCATGATTTCCTGCCACTGTTAGGGAACATCACATTTGAGATACTGCCTTCCAAATCACAGTCCAGGTTTGTATGCCCGATACGCCTGCAACTTGGACAAAATTTATCTATGTTCACTCCCCTGGAACTGGACCATGTAAATCATCTATTTGTTGAATTATTTAATAAAAATATTATGGATTAGCATTAATTTATTATTAGGTTCATCAATCAATTAAGCAACTAAATTTTGACATAAACAAAGAATAAATTAGGTCTGAATTAGTTGTGGGTAATCAGTGATAGGTTAGATTACCTACAAGCCCGAGTAAAGGCCTCAACCTACAGTCCAAATTTTGTCAATAATTATTCTATCATATTGCTGACTGAAAGAATAAGAGGAGGATATTCAATAATTTTTGAATTTTGGGTAGTAAGAAGTGGTAAGTTATTGATTAAAATAATTCAACAATATTATTTATTAATATAGGCAATTACTTTGAACATGCGGTAATTTGCCATATTTTAAGGACTCACTAGAAAAACTCATTTTGCTTATTTATTTATCCTTTGTGACTCTAATTCTTTTAACATATGAAAGGAAAGACTTTGGGCAGGTTGTTTTCTCTATGGCTGTATTAAGTACTTCATTAGGTAAGTGCAATTTCATTGTTACTGATTTATTTATCTCCTACTATGATATGGAATTATGTTCTTACAATTGGTATCAAAGCTTTAGGTTCTATAAATAATCTTTATCATATGATTTCTTTATATGTGTGTTACATATACATCTATATCATATGTTCATATCTATGCATAATTCCATATTGATATATTTTGTCTGGTGTTTTTTGCCATCAAATTTGGCACATTCATCGGAGCATGAAAACGCAGTAATACCAACAATGAAAGAAAAAAAAAACACCTCTTTTTTTTGGGTCAAATTTGCTTAAATATCAAAAGTCTTATTCAAAATTAGTTTAAGGGTTTCATATGTTGAGAGATAAAGAACAAATTGTTATCCAAAACATGCCCTAAAATTAACAAAAATTCGCGGCCACCATTATTGCTCCAACTCAAGATAACCCACCTTTTTTTTCTTTTTTCGATCCAAAATGCTCCTTAATAGTGCATTCTTGGTCAAAATCACCTTAAGGGTTTTCTAGATCTTAAGATCGTGAGCATTTGATACCAAAAACAACCTAAAACACTTAAGAAAATGTCGGGTCATAAATTGGAGCGTAAATCGGGTCAAACGACTTGACACAAAACTTGCTAGAGGTTAGGGATGACTTCTGGTGCATGGGAGCAAATCCCACTCATGTGCCATGCGCGTGCAGGTGCGTATGACTCACATGCTATGACTTTGCTCTCCAAACTTTTACTATTTTCTCCCACACGTTGATTCCTATTTTTGTATGAATTTTTCAGAATTTTTGGGGACCTAGAAGTGTGAATTTTAAATTTTCTTCCAAGATGTTGGGTCTAAAAGTCTTGCATAAACATAGTATTTTGATCTAAAAAATTTTGTACATCTAATATGCACAGTAAATATTAGCATATGTTGTTCAACCTCTCTGGTTATCATTATGTAAATTAAAACGAATTTATTTACATAATTAGTAAATTTCATTCATAGTTTGTGTGTTGAAATAAATCTATAAACAATAAAGGTATTCCACCTAGTGGTTGAGTGTCTACCTATTATTGTAATTATGAATTATGACTCATAATTATTGTAATACCCTTAAATAATTATTAAGGGTAAAATTAGCCACCAAGCAAGGTCCAGAAACAATTTTGTTTATATTAACAATGAACATGTCTATCAGTATGACATTATTAATATAATTTTAAAGACAAGTCCTATTTTGATTCGTTAGCAGAATAACTTTAAGTGTCTTCATTGTTTCTTGTATCCTATTGATACGGAAGCAATGAATGCATTTTTTGCATGATTCTTTTCATGAGTTAAATCCATTTGACATAAATGAGTTTTTCTTGATTTATTGTAATACAAACCCTAGATTGCAATAAACAAACTTATATATAGTTTCATGAACTAAATTTATGAAGAAAACTTTGTTTCATAATTATGTTGTTTTGGCATAATTAATGTTTTCTGTTTTTTGCTTCATCAGTTTTTGCGTTCTAGCAACTATTTTCAATGAAAACTCTTAATAGGACGAACTATGATGACTAGAGTGAGTCCTTGGACATGTATTTAACAATTAATAAAAAGAAGTAGCTCTAAGAGTCTTAAGATATAGTTAATTAATTTTCATTGACTCTAAAAAATATTCAAACTTTAAAGAGTTCTTAATTTAAAATACGGTTAATTGATTTATTAATTTTCTCGTTCACTCCAAAAAAATTCTCAAAGTTTAATGAATAATTCACTAATTTTCTCGTTCACTAAAAAATATTCTCACAATTCAAAAAAAAATTTATTCGAGAGGATACTAATTTATTCATTAATTAATTATTTCATTATTTTTCTTGTAAACTATGAAAAATTTATATACTTCAAAAAAATTATATATATAATATTGTTCCATATTTTGCTAATGAATAATTCATACTCCAGGAAGAATAACCTAAAGGACTCTGTTACCTTAGGGTATGTCTAAAATTTTTAGTGAGAATTAAGTAGCATAGATATTAATGAAACGGGGTAGAATGACAAGACATATGTTACCCTAATTTGAAAGTTTAGTAAGGAAAGAAAACACATACATATAATTTTTAATTATTATATTACCTTTATAAATAAAACATTATTATAATAAGTTTTTAAATAAAGAGGGTATGATTGTAATAACAGTACTTGACCCTTTCATTTTATCATTGGAATAAAAAAATAGAGATTTTGGATAACAATGAAGAGTTTCATCATCCTAAAAAAAATTTTAAATATAATGATACACCAAATTAATTACTCTAATCCTTATCATTTTGTACTTGATCATTTCAAACATAACATTAAATTACCATTGGAAACGACATTAATTAAGCAAGCAATAAAAAACAAATAAGGAGACAATGCTTATTATTAATTGGTTAAACATGGAGTAGTCAAAATAATAATCATTCCCCAGAATAGCCAATAAGAGGTACAAATATTGGTGACATATCTACCACTCGATTGATATACACTTCGAATCCATGCAAACCCTGACTGTAGATCATAAACTTCACGTTGGCAACTCCGCAGCTATCCTAGCTGTTTGGCTAATTCTCTTCTTAGAAAGTTTTTATACAAAATGTGCTATTAGATGCCATTTATTAAAATTATAGATTCGAGATATCTCATTACATTTTCATTATTTTATAATTACTTTTTTATTTATGAATATAAATATAATTGAATCGTAAATCACGTTACAGTTTAAGAATGCATTTATGTAGTTTTTAAAGTTATATACGAGTGATCATATTGTCGCTTTCAAAACCCTTTCATATTTGAAAGAGGGCAAAGTTGCCTGTAGTCACAAGTGTTGTAGTTCTCGTTCGTTAGTTTAAATGTCAATCTCATTGATCCATAGGTCAAAAACTCTTTTAATTAGGAGGTTTTGATGCTTTGATTATATTTCACCAAAGATTTCAGCAATTTATATTTTATATTTTTGGGTTTAGATCTTAGAGGCAAATTGGCAAATTACAAAAAGAAAAGTATGGTGAAAAGTACAAAGGCTATATACATATTTTTGTTACTTCACTTCTTTTTTGCATGTAGTACTAGAAAAATCTATTTTTATTTATTGCCATCAATTATGTAAATTAAGGTATAAAAAATATAAGGATTTACTTTCTTCACCAAAAAAATTACATAAATTATTTCATAAGTTTTAGTTTCTTAGTATCTTTTGAATTTAGTTTTATTTAAAAAAAATCATAAGAATAAGTATATGTGTAAATAAAACCAAAAAGAATTTAAAAGTGTGGTGAAGAATTTCATTATAAAATCACGAATTAATGGTTAAGACAAATGTAAAAATCATTATAATTACACAATAATTAATATTCTATTATAATTTTTATATTAATAATTTATACAAATTTCAATTATTTATTCCCTATTTGATCTAATTATTATCATTCGCTTGATCACCTTTAATACTGTTAAGCATTTTTATTTAGGAGTGTATTCTTGAAATGCAAGAGATATATATATTTAATTAAAACGTCAGTGGTGTCAAGCAAATATTTTTTTTTCACATACATATATTATTATTATTATTATTATTAAATAAATCAATCACAAATGCTAATAAAATTTATATAAGTTTTTACGGTTAGGTATAAATTAAAGAAAATGAAATAAATAATATATGAAATTTTTTCCTTTTTTACAAAAACAAGTTGAAAATTTTACATGTGGTGTTCTTATGCCCGAAAAAACTGGGTCTTCTAGGTGGTTGAGCACCATGCATTCGGATCTTTTTTAATACCACAAGGTAAGCATGAATTACGCAATAGAGGGGTTGCTATAGCTCTATATATACATTGAAGGGGGTTAATGGCAAGAAACATAGAGTTTAATTAGCAAGCACAATCTGATAAAGTATAAAAACAAAAGAAAGCAAAGTTAAGAGAAGAGAAGAAGAAAATGGCAAGCTTGAGTAGCCTAGTGAGCTCCATCGCAAGGTTTGGGCATGCTGGAGTAGCAGTTGGTAGGAGTCGCACTTGGAACCCTAGGCTTTTTGCAGCCACTACTCCCAGGCGTATTCAAGTATATAATTTAATATCATTAATTATAAGAAGAAGGAGAAGGGGAAAATGATTAAATGGAAATGATCATATATAACTGATGAATTTGTTGTATCACTATATGTAGGTACCAAGTTCAAACGAGGAAGGGTCGACGTTAAGCAGCGATGGAATCAAAGGGACAAGTGAAACAACGAATATAGTGGGTGATCAAAACCAAGACAAGGCTTATTCGACAGCCCCCCAAAATGTACGTAAATATATATAGAATTGAAAATGATGGAAGAAGGAGAATAGATAAAAATAAAATGTATAATTAATGGATGTGCAGGTGAAGCAAAAGGCACGAGAGGTGGGGAGTGAGATGTCGGCGAAAGCGGAGAACATTGGAGAGAAAGCGAAGCAAGCGATGCAAGATGTATGGGATTCCACCAAGAACACTGCCCAGAGGGCTGCTGACACTGTGCTTGGCAAGGCTCAAGACTCTGCTGATTCCCTCAAACAAAATGCTGATTCCATCAAGAAAACCACCACCAACAACAACAACAACAACAACAATACCAACAACTAACTGACCATGCACTGATCATTCCTTTTCTGTTTTTTAATTAAGATTCATGGCACCAGATTGCCTACATCTATATCTATATATCTATATTTGCACCTCTCTAATTCCAAGTGCACCCATTAATAAAGATTTTGTCACGATCCAAAGCGACTACTTTACTCACTCCTAATTCTAGCATATTCCTCTTTCTTACGTATTACCTCTTTTTGATCTAGCTAGATCCCTTACTGGCCAACTTCTATGTTGCCAGTAAGTTAACATTTTTTTAAAAAAATTATATAGTATACATGTTATGCACGTCATAACTAACTAAACATAATTTGAAGGCTTCAACTATTATCTAGACCTGTTCAAAAATTGAATTAATATATGTCTTGTTAAAAATAAACATAATTCTAATATTGAAATCGATCATTGAATGATGTTTGTTTAACACTTGACAAAAGTAAATTGAATTGAAAGAATTCTAATGCTCATTATATGGAATGTAGGTCCCTCGGGGCTTTTGATTATCATGAACCATTTCTTGATTTATTAACATGTTAAACAATAATGCTTTCTTTTCTCATGGCTTCATTAACATTTCTGTAGAACGTTACAAGTTCAGGTGATTTCAAGCTTTGGAAAGGAAAAGTGCATGTCCTATGCATTCCTTTAAATGCAATCATTGAGATAATTACTTATGTATTAATTTTGAGAAAATTAAACATTTGGTCCCTATACTTTACATGAGTTTAGAAATTAGTCCCTATATTTTTTTTTAATCAGTCCTTACATTTGCGAAAATTGACAAATATATCCCTACCCATTAACTTGTTAAGAAACTCCATTGGGGTCTCTAATGACATTTAAATTTTTAAACCACATCAGATCATTTTTAAGCCACATTAAATCCTAGTAAGATGCCATGTCAACTTAAAAAAAAAAAGGATTAAACTAAACCAAATAACTAAACGTACACTAAAAACACACTAAATGCTAGCCACAACGTCGCACACCAAGAACCCATCATGCAGCATCACACACCGGGAACTTGCAATCTAGTTCAATTGGACTAATATGTGTGACGTCATTATCTTGTTGGCCAAAGCTTTCTTCATCCAAGTTAGAAGACCACAACTTCAAGAAATAACTTTCAATCTCTTGAAGATGGAATTCCCTCTGGTTATGTGAAACAAAGGATTCTATAGTTGCTAATGAAGTTGGGGATCCACGAAAGCTTATACTATCTGAAGAATCCATATGTTTCTTTCAATGAACATTTTATCTAGCCAATTTTTTAAAGTTAACTTATCTCTTATCTTGGCTACCGTGACCCCATCATCGTCCTCCTCCTTTGTATTTTTTTCATTGTTTTGTCCTTTCAAGAAAACTTGTTTTCCTCCACAGAAAAATGAACAGTTCACAAAAGTCAGGCTTATGCTAATGAACATAGAACAATCTGCTTATGGCGTCTCGTGATCTCCTATATATATTACAAGAATAATGAAAGAAATAATTTAGAGATACATAATGTGATTTTTCTACTAATTTATATTAGTTAATTTGCTTATTTGATGCAAGGCATGATTTGAATTTTTTCTTCATCATTTATCTTCATCATAAATACACTACTAAAGAAAAAAAAAAAGGTTTAACCATGGTTAAGAGCATCGCCAACGTTTGCCAGAACTGTGGTAGAATCTTGTGTGGAGAAGGCTTTACTACGGTCTTAAAAAATCGTAGGTAAATCCAACCTGACCACGATTTTATAATAACTATGGTTAGGCCATACTTAACCACAGTTTCTATTAACCTTGGTTAGTTGATGACCTAACCACGGTTTCTATAAACCGTTGTTAGGTTATGTCTTAACCACATTTTCTTAAATCCATGGTTAGGTCATGTCCTAACCATGACCTAACCACAATTACTAAACCATGGTTAAGATATATAGTAAGTGTTGTTAGATCATATTTTTAATTCAGTGGCAGTTTAAACCATTGCCAATATTTTTTTTAATTAGATAATACAATTGACTTATTTTTCTTTCCTAGAAACCTGTAATAATCCAAACAATAATAAAATTCAGCCAACCACATGTCATTCACACAAGATAAGAAGTGTCTATTACATACACATAGTTCCATCACATAGACCAAAAAGTTATCTAAATACACTTACATAAGTATAATTCATATAAATGAACTCAAAGTTCTCTAAATACACTAACATAGACAAAGTCCATCTAAACTACTTATCAAAAGTACTAAAATGCAAAGAATGAGTAGCATTTTATGAAGTTACATGTCCACTGTTGTGATCACTTGGTACCTAAAAGTGAATGATAAAGTTAGATGTATTGAGTTAAAGTTGGTTATAAATGAACATATGATTCAATTAAAGAAACTCTTGATAATTACTCCAGCAATGTGTAAGGGAGCATGCTCAGGTGGCACTTGACCTTGAAAACCTCGTAAAAGGAAAGTCATCCCTACTTCTAATTGTTATGTCTAAGCATCTCTTTGGGCATCTCTTTCTATCGTTTGAGCATCTCTCTCTACCATTTGGGCATTTATTTCTACCAATCTTGCATCTCTTTCTGCGCTTTGTTGCATAAACATTGCTACCTCATTTTGCGGACTAGAGGGTGGACTTCTAAATCTACTTCCACTACGTCCAAATACCTGAGTTGGGTAAACATCCAAGCCAAATCCATGCACTTGATCATTGTGCTTTAGGGTTCCCAATGCCCTAGTCAAAGAATCATTAATTGAAATTTGTTGAGATGAAATGTCTTGTTACTCAATTTCATCAATTTTGTCCCATAAATTCAAACAAGAAATAAATTAATCAAGAATTTCAACAAGAGCACAAGTAAACATCTCAATACCACATAATTCATATACTCACACCAGTAACTCTTGTTTCATCATTCACACATGACCCATCAAAATGCTTATGTACCGCAGTCCATAAATCTCCCCTTGTAACTAGTCTCCTAAGCTCTGCTTCTTGCAAATTTAATGGAAATTTTGATATATCTCAAATGACGGACGAACTATTGTTATAGTATTGATCAAATTGCCTTACTATCTCAGCTTTCTTTCGTACAAAGCTTTTCGATCCACTAGTGTGTAGCATTGTCAATATCTTTCGATTTTATTTATTCAATTGAGCAATTTCCTAATGATCAAGTAAAACATAGTAGTATGATCATGTAAGATTACATGTAACTCCAAGACCTATGTTATCACATGTTTCCTATGAGAAAGTCTATAGTCAATGAATGTTGCCTATTGATCCTTGTCAATGTCTTCTGGTATATCTTAGAGTAATTCTTTATGAGTGTGTGTCCCATCATTCTTATACAAGTCACAATGGGCATTCTTCCACTTACCTTCAATAGATTGTAAAATATACCTCCTGTGGATATCATCATTAAATACAAACTTCATCTATAGGATTGTAAAACATGAACGTTAATGCATTGACTATATATTAGTGCAGTGATAAAGAATGCGGCATTACCTGTATGATATTTTTGTACATATGATCTTCAAACTTGGAAGGTATAAGCCTCCAATACCAATAACTAATTGGAAATGCATTATAATCTTTGGTAATGGTGCCCAATAGAACATTGAGTAGCCCACCTTCATCTTCGACTGCTTGGTGGGTTTCATTAAATGAGACTATAATCCGATGCCCACATGGAAGGGACCAAAGTCGTACATAGTTAATGATTAAGTCTACATTTCTCCTTTCTCATTTGTTGAGAGAAAATTAGTAAGCCAATAAAAATAAATAATTGCAAAAATATAAATTTACATACAAATAACATTAACTATCCAAGATCATCTCTAATGTCATCGTGTGGGTTGTTCGTGCTTTGTGGGTTGTTCACATTCTTCGGGTTGTTCAAGCTCTTCTGGTTGCTTAGATTCCATGTTAGCCTCTTTCATCGACATGTTATCATTTTGAACATCAATTAAAACAACTTGGAAGTCTAATCTTAGAGATGCTGATGGACTTGGTGGATTAGACATAGAATTTCCACAGTTGTAAAACCACTAGTGCCCCTTCCCACTTTAAACTTCTTGAGGAACTTGTTCATCTTCAAAATTCTTGTTTAGTAAGGAAAGGAAAAGAAAAGATTAGTTCAAGTGTACAAGCAAAAGATAAGTCACATTAATACTTATAGGTAAAGCAGTATAAAAAAGAACATTAGCTAAAATGTAAGTCATATTACTCAAGTGTAACACAATGAAAATATTACCTAGTTAGGTGTAAGTTTTAGGGACTATAATTTCTAAATGTTACAGTTGGAATGGCTCACTATCATAAACAACAACTCATCTTCTTCTCCAAAATCATATAGGTCACGAGACTTTAAATAGACAACAAAACTTAAGTTCTTATCTAACTTATCATCCACATACTATACTTATTGTGCTTCTGGAACTTGGATGTATAATTCATCATCTTTATTGTCAACGGTGTGTATCAACCGTGAAAAGTTAATAGACTTGAATCTTAATTCATTGGTTATAATCCCTTTTTGGATTGGTTGTATTAGCTCACATACATAGAATAACGTAACCATAAATTGACCATGATAATTTAATTCAATAATATTTACTAATTTTCCATAGTATGGTACACCTCCGAAGCTTATTTGACTGTCACTACTACTTGAATAGTTTCTAGTCCCAAAAGTCCCAAAGATTCCACTGTTTTGAGTTTTTAACCCTTGATCTCGTTCCATAGTTCTAAATTTGAAACCATTGACATTATAAGCATTATATCATCTTGCTATATCAAGTGAATCCGAGCAAGCAATTTCATATTAGCTGAATGAGATCCATTAATGCCATTCTTTATCTAGAATTAACCAATCATAAATATGTCATACAATTACATTATGAGGTGAAAAAACATTTATGGGCAAATATATACTCACATGATGATAAAACCAACGAACAAATTCTCGGTGAACCTTCTGATTTATTTCAACCAAGTGTACAGTCAAATAAACCATGACAGTGAAAAATGAATGCGGGAATAACATTTCCAACTGACATAATGTAAGCATAACCCTATCTTGGAGTTGGTCAAGCTCATTCACACTTAAGACTTTGTTACATAATTTTCTGAAAAGTACACACAAGTTAATTAATACTGCACATACTTTTTTCGGGAGCATGGTTCTCATTGCTATGGGTAGGAATTGCTACATCATAACATTGGAATCATGACTTTTCAACCCCTTAATCTTATGTTGTCTTAAATCAATGCACCTAGAAATGTTACTTGAATAGCCATTTGGGACACTGATATTCTTTAAAGTCCTAAGAAAGACATCCTTATTTGCATTTATCAAGGTGGTTAAAGCTGGTGAACATCTCCCACTATCATTAAGCTAAAGTTTAGGCATGATATTTATTTCTTGCAAGTCTCTTTGTGCATTTAAATAATCTTTTAAATGCCCAGGCTCGTTTAACAAAGTGAAAAACACATTGTCACATACATTTTTCTCAATACACATTACATCAAGATTGTAGTGTAATAAATGGTTCACACAATATAAAAGTTGAAAAAGTGTACTTTTCTTACGCCATTGTTAAGTCTTACCATCACTAACACCAACTCCTCGAGTCCTCTTTCTGCGAACTTCAACTTCAACATCTTTCCCGAATATAATATTAACATTTTCAAGCTGCTCTAGGATTTCTAAGATAGTAATTACTTTTGGAGGACTTCTCTTATCCTCCTTTCCAACAAATTGATTTCGAGCTAATATAAACTTATGCCCTGGGTCAAATAATGACGATCACCCATAGAACACCATTTTCAACTATGGGGAAGACAAATAGGGGTTGAGTTAAAATTACAATTAGGATATGCCAAGCCGGTGTAGATATTCCACCTAAATAAAGTTCCAAGCCTTGGAAAATCACTAATAGTTCACATTAGTGGCGCACACATATTAAACACCTCATTAGTGAATGAATCATATGTTTCAATTCCAATATGCCATACATCCTTCAACTCATCTATTAATGGTTACATATACATATATATATATATATATATATATATATCATTTCTTGGTGCTCTTTTCCCTGGAATAATCATTGAGAGAATGAAAGAACTTTGTTTCATACACATCCAGGGTGGGAGATTGTAAGACATTAACACCACTAGTCAGATGCTATAATTTGTACTAAGATTGCTAAAAGAGTTAAAACCATTTGTGGTCAAACCTAAGCGAATGTTACGTGGATATAAGGCAAATTGATGATATATTAGGTCAAAACTCTTCCATGCCTCAAAATCCTTTGGATGTCTCATCATGTCATCATTATTGTTATCCAATGCATGTAATTGCATGTGCTTAGCAATTTTAAAAGACATAAATAACCTTTGCAATTGTGGCTTCAATGGAAAGTATCTAAGTATTTTTGTTGGCCGCTTAGTTTTCTTTTTTCCCTTACCTTCGGATTTCCATCTAAAGGTATTACATTTCTTACACACTTCTCTATTTTCATCTTCCCCCCAGTATGGCATGCAATCATTTGGATAAGTATAAATTTTTTATGTAATTAAGCCCTAATTTGTTTGTAAATTTTTTGCCTTATAAAAAGATTATGGAATCTTGACATGTTCAAATGCGCTAATAATTGAAGAAATATTGACATAGTCTTGTTACTTATTCCATACATACACTTGATGTGATACAATTTCACTAAAAATGACAACTTATAGTACTTCTCTCACATTTCATATAAATTTTGTAATTTATCCCGTGGTAAAACAACATTTTTCTTGTAGTGATATAGGTGAAGCTTTCTTATCACATGTTGAAGAACAAAGATGGTTGGTTGGCAAGAAACTTTGTTTTCCTATTAAATACCAGTCACGTTAAATTTATACCAAACTAATTTAAAACTACCTAACATGGTCAAAATTATTTCATATGGAGATTATAGTAACTGGTGTTGGGTTCCTTCAGTTGCTACCTTAACATTTTGTGTGTTTTATTATTTGTTTCAGGGTATCTAAACTTTTTTCTTTTAAGCTGACATGGCATTTTACTAGATCTAATGTGGCTTAAAAAAGATATGATATGCTTTAAAAGTTCCATATCATCAGAAATTGTAATGGAGTTACTTAATAAGTTAATGTTTATATTTGTAAGTTTTAAAAAATGTAAAGACTGATTAAAAAAAAAAATTGAAGTTTAGGGACCAATTCAAAACTTACATAAAATATAGGGATTAAATTATAAATTTTCTTATTAATTTTTATAGTTTTCGATGGATAGCATTTGCACTTATATTTTGTTAATATCTACCAAGCCGCAGAAACATAATTAGCCTACCAAATATGTATAAATTAGTGAAAATATATGTATTAATTAGTGATAATATATATATATATATATATATATGTGTGTGTGGGCGCGCGCGCGCTCTTGTGCTTGTGCTAATTTTACAATTTTCTTTCATGATTAATTTGTTCAACTTCAAAATGTTTATCGGCGCCGCCCATTGAAAATTTGTTCTGTGATTAAATCAGACAATATGCATTCAAGGAGAGGACAGATCTAACTAATTTTTGTTCTGCTGGGGAATGCTATAACATTTTAAAAATTTGTGTTGTAATTAAAAAAGATAACATGAAATAAAAATTTTATGAAAGTTAGTTTGAAAAACTTTCTATGTGTATGATTTATTTTAGACGACGACACATGTAGGGATCAACAAGAACAATTCAACTTATGCCATAGTTCAGGATGCAATTTTATAACGTGAATGTTCACCTGAACGATAACACAAGAAAAGAAAAAAAAAAAAAGTTATGAGTGAGTTCACGAAGAATGATTCCTTTAATTTGACTTCTCCCAATTTTATACATTATTTGACAAATATAGATATAGAGTTGCAGTCTGAACCCTAAATTTTATTCATTTTGTGTCTATCTTTTTGTAATATTAAGAAAAATTGAAAAAATCCAACTCAAATTCATGATGACAAGATAATTAGTTTTTTGAAAAAATGACGGATTGGCCAAAATTTAGTGTGGCAAAAATCTATGCATTTCCTCCCCGTTAAGCCCAAAACTATTTAATTAAAATTTAATAATTCAAACATTTTATTAATGAGGCACACACAATCATAATAATTTATATAACCCTATATGGTCATATTTCTATTTACAAATTTAGATTAGTGTATTTTCATTCAACAACTCTTACTTTATTAAAGAATTTTTAATAGCTATACACTAATGGAAATGATCCACTTTAAAATTTAGCGTGAATATTTTGTGGTTGCGTGATTTGGATTACAACATGTGATGTGGAACAAACTTATTGGTAATTTTTTAACAAAATATATATTTTTTAATTATATATATAATAATAGTAGATAATTATATAATTTTTAAATTAAATTATATATTTTTGTATTATTATAAATTAAATATATATTTACAATGTATGAATTGATCATAGTATTTTATTCGATGCCATTTCTTCTAGATTGATTATCAAATCTTATTGTAAATTAATAACATAATTTTAGAAATATGATTTTTTAATTTCTTCTTCAAAGGTTAAAATATTTTCATTTGATATTTAAAATTTTTTAAATCAAAATAATAATTTGTTAGGCAATTTTTGTCCTAATTAATAAATAAAAGCTAACACAATCATTGCATCATAATTAAAATTTGTTTATATGATACTTTCTTCTAAAATAACATTGTTTAGGTCAAATTTTAAATGATAAGTAATTATCAAAATAATGCTGATTTTCAAAAATTGCATAAATAACATTACTTTAGGAGAAAAAGCAATTTAAATAAATATCATATACGTAAACTCTCATTTATTAATTTTAAGTTATTTGGATAACACCCGGTGACTTTACTCTTCAACATTTGGTTAAAAAATTTATTAATTAAAAGACATAAAATATTATGATTAAAAATTTAAAATTATAACAAAATTTAATTTTGAAAAATTGAAAATAAAAAACAATTTATTAAAAACTAAAGCCTTATTTAAATGTTGTTTTCAAAAATAACTTTTTGTTTTTAAAAATAAAAGAAAAAACAATTTGTTTGGTAATATATTTTTTTAATTGTTCTGAAAAATAAAAAAAATAGAATAGTGTTTTTATATAAAAAATACAATAAATTTTAGACGTTTTCTCTTGTTTCTCAAAATTATTTTTATTAATGACAAAATTGTAATTTTATAGAAAATGATTTAAATAAAGTTATAGGTTATGTTTAAATAAATTTTGAGACCCTGTAGGGTCACCTCTTATTTTTATTCAAAAAATTTAAAAAAATAATTTTTTTTAAAAAATAACAAAAATAAAGATTTAAAATGAAACTAATGAAATAAAAAAATAGGATTTAAAATAGAAAATAATTAAAATTTGAAAAAAAAATAACATTTTAAAAGATTGTCATAAATAAAAGTTATTATAAGTAAAATAAATTAGTATTTAAAAAAATACATAATTAGATTTTGAATAAACTTGCTACACGACCTAACTTGATCAAAATGCACACACTTCTACTTTCTGAACATATAACACTGATACACACACATGTATCTATATGCACAAATACAAAAACATACACATACATGCATATACAAATACACATATATATATATATATATATACTAAACATGTTTAACATACACAAATAAATATAACAAATATGTAGTATTAATGCACACGCACATACACACACAAATAAATGTCCATGTACACACACAAATATATATAATGAATTTGTTACATATATATACATACACATGCATCTGCACATATATACAAAATATGTAACACACAAATACATTTATTTATCTTTTGTTTGAATAATAAGATTAAAATTTAATTTGGAATTACAATTTTATATTATAATTATTTACATAGCCTAAACATAAAATTTAAAATTATGAATTAATTTTAATTTTAATGAAATTAGAATTATAATTATAATTCAATATTATAAATTTAATTATTGGTACTAAATAATGTTTTAGTGTTTTCAAAACTTGTTTTTGAATAATTTTTTTAAACAGTGTTTTTTTAAAATTTTGAATATATTTCTAAAAATAAAGGATTCAAACAAAATTTTAACATTTTTATTTTAAAAAACTGTTATAAGAAATACTTTCATAAAATTATTCTAAAAATATAACGGCAAAAAATAAAATCAAACAAGCCGTAAATTATTAATTTAGTATAAATATTGTAATTAAAGGGATACAATGATATTTTTGCTCTGAACCCAAAAAACAAGTAAAAAAAGAAAGACAAAAATCTTATTCTAATCCTTCACTTCCTGCTTCATTTCTGTTTTAGCCTCCCCACCCCCCAACTCACATCTTCATCTATCAAAGTGGTCCCTCAGGAATGCTGACCTGGTCGTTATCTGCTGATTTGGGACATTAATGCCCAGTAGGATTAGTTGAAAAACTATCCTTCCATTGGGCACGATACATACACCAAAAAAAAAAGATTCAATAAACTTTAAATAATATTTGACCCGAAATCCAACCAAAGACCCATGTTGAACCCCGTGCAGTGCACGTCCCTGCTTCGTTGTTCTGCACGTCTCCATCTCACATTGAACTATTTGTAGTGCACATCTTTGCTTCGTCTATTCTGCACATCTTCGTCTTCGTCTCTGCTTTGTCAGGAGGAAAATTTATTTTCTTTTCAAAGTTAATGATGATGATCCAATAACACAGTTTTATGGTCTATTGTCTATGATGATCCATGATTGTTTTTGTGCTTTTTATTGCCTTGACTGTGTCGCAGCTATAGCAAACATAGTGGTAGCTCAACTATCATTGGATCCTAAGAGGAGACGAGGCTGAGATTTTATGACAATGTTGAGGTCTTGCAAGGCTTCTTGAAGATGATCAGAGAGTATTTCCAGAAAGCAATGGCAACGATTCCTTATGCTACTGGCTAATTCTATTAGTACTTTTGACCCTCCGTCGCAAGCCGTATACAAGGGTCCTTGAACAGAGCTCGAACAGATCGTGATGTCTTAAAAAAAATTGAAATTAACCATGCAATGCATTACTGATGGTCAGACTAATGTGATTTCTCATCTATTACCTGAGTTTCTGTCCTTAAACAACCATGTAAGGCAACCACGGTGTACCTAAATTGACGATGAACAACTCTAACTTTTACATACTACTTACATGGGAATCTTTGACGGTACCATGAATGCCTCGACTCCTAACTTGCATGCAATGCATTACTAATGGTCAAACTTATGTGATTTCTAATCTATTACCTGAATTTCTGTCCCTAAACAACCATGTAAGGCAACCACGGTGTACCCAAATTGACAAAGAACAACTTTAACTGTTACATACTGCTTAAACGGGAATCTGTGACAGTACCATGAATACCTCGGCTCCCAACTTGCATGCAATGCCTGGTGTCCTTAGTGTCTCTTGCAAGTCTTCATAAATTTATTCCATCTTGTAGGTTGTACTGTCATTTGTTGCAGCAGTTCCATATCAAAGTATTTGGACTTGATTAGATGAATTCAGAGTCAAATTACTGTCTTGCTCCACATCTCTTCTCTTATAGCCATTAAGTGAAATACCATATCTCTCCATTGAAGTTAAACTTTTAAAACATGGCTCCATTCCTTGAAAGTTTAAAATCTCCGTAGAAATCAATCTTTTTTCTAAGGTCATTTTCTGCTATCAGAGACTACATAATCATTATAGAGAAACTGTATATACATCCTGACTGCAACTTGCTTGAGCTCATGGGCAGATAAAAACTTGGAAGAGACGAAAGTTCCCTTCTACGCAAATGGATATTTTGCTGTAGTACTGTTGTTTCCGTTAAAGAAAAAGATCAAAAGCTTTCACGTTGTAAGCTGTTTCACCAGACACACTTAAATTTTTTCGCATTCATATATATAGATATACAATTACACTAATATACCCACCAACTAAATACAAAAGGATTTGACTTGCCCTTCAACAGGGACATACTGAAATGATAGGACTAGGGAATTATGCAATCTAAAGTTGAAAAAAAGCAGATTCAATGCAGAGAACGAATGAACAAGTATGAGGGGCGTATGATTTTGGTGGGACTACATGTATGATCTATTTGTTTTTTCTTTTACCCAAATGGTGTCTACGAAATATTTTTTCTATTTTTATACCCTTCTATGACAGATGGCGAGACGTTCGACGGCATGAAGGGAGGATGATGAGAACGGTAGAGATGTTGAACAGGCAGCGCAGTAGTTGCGAGGACGGAAACATGCAGAACAGACGAAGCAGAGACTGTGTATATGTATTTTGGTTTCTCTAGATGCAGACGAGATTGAAGACTTTGAAGCGCTGCAACTGGTTCAACGTGGGTCTGCGGTTGGATTTCAAGTCAAACGGTTATTCAGGGTCACTGAATCTTTTTTTTATTAGTATATGTATGATGTGGCATGGAAGGAGAGTTTTTTTTATTAATTTTACTCAGCATTAATGTTCCAGATCAGCAGATAATGGCCAGGTTAGCATTTCTTATGACTAGAGGGACCACTTTGATAGACGGAGATGTGAGTGGGGGATTAAATTGGATCTTTGACTGACTGGGGACTAAGACGGAAATGGAGCATAGAGTGGGGGACCAGAATAGGATTTTTGTCAAACAAAGAAAGGATAGCCGCCTGCCTCCCTTCACGTGTAAAGCTTTGCGTGTGCGATTGTGAGAGATGCCCGAGGTCGGGTGGTAGAGTGCCAGGCGGTGACGTATCAGAGAAACGTTTCCATCAGTGAGTCGCTCCGAGAGCAAATATGGAATAAAGCAAACATAGAGCAACTCTGCTACATTTTCAAACCACCCTCAGCTTTCGCCGCTGGCTTATGCTCTGCTCCCACATCTCCTTCTTCGTCCTCGCCTCTGGTTTTCTCCTTGCCCCTCATTTCTTGTTTCTTTTTTCCTTTTTCCCTTTGAGCCTTTGGCACTTTTAAAATTTCTGTAATGTGTGTTTCTCTCGTTAAAATTATTATACGGTCAACTTGGCACAGTTTATTCTTACTAACTGGATGGATTGGCACTGTGACTCTTCCAATTTTGTTGGTTCTAAAGAATATGGCTGGTGATGACTGACTGATACAAGTATGAAAACTCCAGACGCTGAGTTCAACTGAAGCCGTTGTTGTTGTTGTGTTAGGTTTAGCTGAAAGGATTTCTTTTTAAGGTAATCGCTTGTGGGAAGTAATGTCTGAAACACGTCAAGCTTCAGTTTAACAACATCATTACTTACTCTACTATTTTTCTTTGTTTCCCCCTTTTCTATCACTGGCTCGTACCATAATAAATGGAACATCTCAGTGCTTGTGCGTTAAAAATCATGAAATGCATTTAGTGTGCCAGGTGATTACTTAGTAAAGCCAGGTTAGTGGAAAAAGTGTTTTGTGCTTTGTGATGTAATGAAAAGACAATGGTTATAATCACTTTAGAGCCATCTAATTGAATTTATGCAGCTTTATAGTTTCTTCTTCAGTACTTTAGAGACAAGTTTCCAGAATAATTTAGTGTATGCCTTGACATTTGTAAAAATTATTCATGATCAATGGCATGCATGGGCATTGTATAAAAAATGACTCGTTAAAGAATTTAACTTGGATTTTTTTCTAGTGCGGTTGCCATCTCTTTTTCCTACCATGCCTCTATGGCATTTCTGTAGGCAACTCTATTTGAGGAGACTGTTCAGTATCTAGAGAATCACTGAATTGCACTTATTGGTGTGTATAATACTTTCATTGTAGGTTCTTTCAGAATCTGTTGCTGGAAGGAAAGAGAAATCTGAGAGAAGTGTAGACTCATTCAGTTGCTAAAATCATATTATACCTTATTTTGAAGTGCCCGGAGTCTCTTTGTGAAAGGTATATAAATTTGCTCCTGTCACATTAAAATGAAGTTTCTAATATTACCATTTCACATGCTCATGGCGTAGTTTGTCTCTCCTTTTGGGCTATCTGTTTGTAATATCAGGGTGTTGCTGACATAAATGCACATAATGAATCAATTTAATTTTCTTAATTTTAGTGTCTGAAGCCTAAAATCCAGTGGTGCCAAAGTTCTTGCCAGGAGTATAAATGTTTGGCCGCACGGTGTTTCAAACATACAAAAGAAAACGGCAATCTCTAGGAATTAATATTGAGCATGGGAATCAGTGCCACAATTCATTTCCTGAAGACCTTTATAATACTACCTTGGCTACATCAGATATAAATGATAGCCTAAGTACTGAGAAGGCATCAGAAAATCAGAAGAACTCAATGGTGAGATTTTTTATAAATGAAACTTCTCATTTCATTCATGAATTGTTTGTGGAATGCATCATCTGTTCTTTTTTACAACACCATTTTTTGCAAGTTTTGTCAAGTCCCTTGTGATTCATGGCACAAAGCCACAAACTTTAATGTTGATTAAAGTATTTTAGCCAATTGAAAATAATGTTGTTTCTTTTAAAAAAGTACTCATTCAAAAGTGCATTGATGCATAATGATAATGACTAGTATATGTGAAACCAAGAACCATATATTTTTTTATATAACTTTTTCAGCTGTAGTATGATGAAATAAAGAGCTGAGATGTCAAGGCTTCAGAGAACTCGTATATTAACTTTTTCTCTTTCTTGTATCTTTTAAAAATGCTGAAAAGCAAGAAATCTATCAACTAAGAAATTCCACGCAGGTGCATCTTGGATGTATTTCAATTGAGGATACTTGTGAGAGGGATTCTGACAAATTACCTCCTGTGGAAATATCTTCAGAGCAAGGGTGTGACAACCAGAGAAATTCCTGTTCAACTGAAAGCTTTGACAATGGTCAAAAATGCATTTTGCTGTCAATGGAATTGGATGGTGGGAATGGTTGCAATTTAGTCAGCTCAGAAGCATCCCGTGCTAGAAAATTCAGCTCTGCATGTGATGATGGCTCTCCTGCTTTGCAGAATTCATTGGAAGGATTTCCTGATATACTCTCCAATGATAAGTTCAGGAATCCATCTGGTCATATGGCTATGCAGACCAAGTTGACCAGTTCTTTCATGACCTTCAGTCGATGCTATAAAAGGAAAAAGCGATTGGATGGGACAGATACACAAAGCAAGTTGTTGCAGGGGAAGGAAAACAATTCATTGCTGACCAAGTGGGGCACACTCGGAAATGCTAATGCATGTTCTTGCAATGAAACATCTTGTAAGATATGTTCTGTAGATGATGTAACCAACCTTAGGCAATCTGTGGAGCTTTCAGGAAGGGTGAAGCTATCCTCCAATCATACTCAAGATGAAACAAGCTGCTCTATGTATAATGTAACAGATCTCAATCAATTGCCTGATCTTTCAGAAAGAGGGAAGCTATATCAAACTCGGGAAAAAGTATGTATTCTGTCCTGGCTTACGGGATTCTCTTAAACCTTTTGGCCAGTCAATCAAATCATTAACAAACTATATATGATGTATAATATGTTTTTATGAATAATTAATGGTATATAATATGTTAAAACTTGAAACTTTGAGAGGATTTTAATTTACAGAAGCTAGTTAATTTTATTCTTCAGATTATGAGCAGTGTTTTGAGATAATCCTATCTTTTAGTGAAGTACATATTCCTCCCAATACTTTGAAACATTAAAATTAACCCCTCAAATGGGGAAAATAACAAGAACTTCTCTTAATTTAAATTTTATCATAACTAATTCCCCTTTTGGGAGTTCCTTCTAATTTCCCCATTTTGATGTAAATTTTAATATTTCAACATATCAAAGGAGGTAAATGTAACTCAATCTTTTGTCCTCTTTAGTTCCCTATCATATAATGAATAGACTGTATGAATAGTCAGACACCTTTCAAGATCTTGTGCTTGCTAGGTTGTTGTTTTAATGTTGAAAGGTGAGTAGAAGAGTATGGAGGAAATTAATTTAAGATCACCTCTACTTTGTGTGGACATGATACCTGGAAGAAGCCTTGATAATGAAAGTGCTAGGTGATTTTAGAGCAAGAAATCTAAGTCAGTCTTATCTGCATCCAAGTTCACTGTTTAAGCAAGCGATAAATCATTGTAAAACATGGTTGTATTGTAGATTATTAATAAAGCATGGGGAGATATCTTTCCAATTTCGTTGGACTATATAATGAAGGAAATAAACTGCTTCAAAAATTGAAGCTTTCGCTACTCTATTTACATGTTTCCAAATTTATTGAATATTGCGGAGCATGAAGTTAGCAGTGTGTAGAACCTAATGTTGTAATAAGACTCATGACAAACCTAGAAACTGCATGTTCTGTCAGTGCACGCATTTATGACTTTTGGAGGTTTATACAGAATTTCAAACCATCTTGTAATTTGTACTGGGTATTTTATATTTATTGATGATTTCATGCCCTTTTCATTTGGTTGAGAATTCCTTCTTCTACTTAGATTTGTAGGTTGTGTATGTGAAGCAGATAGGAGTTGTGAAATTAAGCAATAAAATTGGTAGAAGATGAGTTCGTGGCAAATTATCAGTTTTACTGATGTATGACTTGATTAGTTATAAACCTGATTCCTATCATCACCTATTGATTAATTTCATGACAGGTGAAAAATACCAACTCTCCCAGCAGTTCTGGTGGAGCTGTTTCTGAAACCAGGTAATAAACTGTGTAAACTTTTTTCCTTCTTGAAAAAAGAAACTTGTGAATCTATTGGAAGATCATAAGCGATTGGTTAAAAAATATTGTGTATATTAAATTGTTCGTTCTAACAGTTTGACACACAGGAGTGAATTTCTGCATCATGGGGAAGACCTAACAAAGGCTGTCTCTCCTAGACTTGGGCAAGAACTATCAAACTGGAGTTTGCAGATTGATGAGGACACCCACCATCATCCTAAGGATTTCCAAGGAGCCTCCTTTAATGCGGAGTTCATAGATCTCTTTCCTGCCACCACAATTGCTGGTGAAGAACCGGAAAAGTCCCAGCCCCATATAAAACCTGCCTCCCAAAATTTTCTGTTCAATGGTGTGAAGAAAACCAAAAGACATCAACCTCATGATGACCTGTCTGTTATTCCTGCTGGTATGATTTGTGACATGGCCTTAAACATATGAGAAAATGACAATGAACATTTTGTTCAAGAAGTGGCAATTGTTGATTAACTTTTGAAAGCTCTATTTACAGATTTTCCATGCATTTTTTGCTTTTACTTAATGGACTCTTATAGCATATTCATGTAGTACAGAAGAGCAGTGGGTTGATATGGACTTGGGTGCTGACGAGCATCCAATTTGTCCAAGATCCAATATTCTGAGGGATTCATTGGAGTCTAGAAGCAGTACTTCTGCCATTGCCAAACAAGTTTGTCAACTGGATTTGTTGAATGCTAGAAGTGATAGTACACCGCTTTGCTCCCACACACAGGTTTGTCAGGATGCATATGCTTTTCCACAATTTAAAAATGATTGATTACTTATTCAGTTCTTTGTAAGTTTTATATTGGAGACAAAAAAGAGAGTGGCCAGTTAGTCTTACATATCTGATGCAACATTTCTTGTATTGCTTTTTTTGTTGCATTCTGGTGCTTGTGTATCAACTGCAGAATTCCTGTTATATGTTGACTTTGCCAAATGTTGTTACCTGTTAGTGATATCCGGTTCTTATTCTTTTGATGTAACAGCTAATTTCAGAAGGAAAGGCTGGCAGTGGTGTTTGCTCAGGGATTGCACAACCTGAATCATCTGCTTCCCTGATCTCAGATGAAAGGAAAAAACTTCAACAAACCAAAATTGATCAACCAATACATATGCCAAGCAGTTCTCTCTCTTTGAGTTTATCTTTACCCGTGGATCTTAAGATTGGAAGCTGTGATTCCATTAATTGCTTCTCGTTATTACGTTCAGCAAAGTCAACAACTGAAACCTGTGAATTTTTCCAGGATGGATTAAGTAAATCTTCACCAAACCAGAGACCATTGCTTCTCAGACACAAAATTATGCTTGACAACATTGTAACCAGAGCAAGAGCTCTAAATGAAAGAGGCAATATTCAAGAAAAATTCAAGCTTCATCCTACCACATGGTCCGAAGAGGAATTGGATTTTCTTTGGGTTGGTGTGAGGAGACATGGTAGGGGCAATTGGGATGCTATGCTAAGAGATCCAAGATTGCGGTTCTCACCACTTAGGGTACCAAGGGACCTAGCTGAGCGGTGGGAGGAGGAACAATTAAAACTTTTGAATGACATTGGCTTTCCACAATTCAAGTATTTAAGAGCAGAGGGTTCATTTTTGGAAGGAAATCATTGCTTCTCGGATCCTAAAGCAGGTTTATGGATAGAAAATAAAATGGACGAGACTCAGCTGTCACTTGGAGATGCACATGGTCATAGGGAGAGTAACTTATTGAAGAAAGCTCGTGTCAGGTTTAATTTTCAAAGTCAAGGCAATATACAGAGTCACAGGCGTACTAGTAATTCCACTAGCTCCTTGTATGGCAGTAATATAGATAAATATAACTGGGAGCTATTCAACTCTCCAGGAAGCTTGGGTATGCCCAGGGGAAACTCTTATGCAAACGATCTTCCCTTTACTTATTTGGGTGCAAAGAATAATTTACCTCACTGGCTTAGGGAAGTAGTTAGCAGTAGCACACCCCTTCCGGCTGTTTCGTTGAGTCCACATTCAGGGTTAATGCTGGAAACTTCCGAACCTTGCTTCAATGTTAGCAAGTCGTGTTTATTGTCACAAAATAGATGGAGTGGCTCGAGAAGAAATGAAGAAGAGCTGTACTTATCAAACACTCCTCGCTTCTCAACTTGCTCACGAAGAAAACAGGGTCCGCTGAAAAAGAACAAGTCTCCGGAACATTACGCAAACAAACCAGATGAGTTGATCATTATTGATAGTGAGGTATCTTCTGAAGAGACCATATCTGATGATCATATTGCCAGGTTGTAGCTATTTGCTGCCGTAGAAAGATTTTATGTCTGTACAGTTTCCTGGATTAGCACTGTGTAAATGCGGGGGATGATGTGAACTTATGAACTTCTGCAACCCCCCCTCTTCCCTTTTAGAACAAGAAGGGTTGACCAGCTTACAGGTAGATATGGTTGCCAACATCTGGCCTTGTTGATCATTCGTTCAGATTTGAAGGCCAAATATATACTGATATGTGAAGTAGTTTTATTTGTTTAGGTTAATGACAACGTGGAATTTAAATACGTTCTGAAACTGTTTCAAGGCTTCCAATGCAGTGCAGAAGAAATGAGAACATGAATTTTTCTTTCATGACGTGAGTATGTGCAAACGATGTGTCATGTCCAACCCTTTAAAATGATCGGACTTGTTTTTCAAGCCAAAGCAAATAGGACCATAGTTGTATCTTCTTGGATGGCAATGGGTACTGATATTTTGAACGCTCATTGATATCTACCTAAAACTAATATTCGATACCTACTGTATAAGGTATGAGTGTTATGGGTATTAGGTTCTGTGTCATTTAAATTGGGAACAAAATGAAATTGGATGGAAGGATGAGTAATATACACAGACCTTATATATAAAATATACGCGTCTAAATTTAGGTATGAGAGTTTTCAAAAATAAATTAAGGGTTTATATTTTAATGCGGTTACTATTATATTCATATCTACCTCGCCATAACATATTTATGTATATATATATATATATATATATATATATACATTTAATCAACTTCATACATTATATAGGTTTTGAATTTTGCTAATAATTATTTAAAATATTTTATTTTATTGTAATTTTATGCAAAAAAATTTAATTTGAGAAAATTTATTTATCTTAAACTTTTTGAATAATTAATTTGTGTCCAAAAATTATAAAAATTTAATGAAATGGATGGATTTTCTGCCGCCTGTGGTAACCATCTTAAAGGGGATAGGATAGTGAAGCCACAATTTCAAAGAATGTCTTCATTTTTGGACTGAATGTCTTCTTGACTTGACATCTGTTGGTCAAAGGTTTAACTAGATTAAAAATTATTTTGATCATAGCAAGATTGAAAATTTTGAAGATGAAGTTACTAAAAGCATTAAAACAAACAACATTGTTTATTTGACGGTTGAAAGGGTTGGAAACAAATAGATTATTTTATTATATGTTAATACATTTTAAATTTATGGGTTAATTGAGAGAATACTATTATAAAATATTTTCTTTAAAATATGAAGTAATTTTCATTAGTTATCTTTATGAAGAACTTTAAAATACCAAAAATTGATAGAATAACATTGACTCTATTTTTAATTTTGAGTAATCAATGACAATAAATGATTTAAATCATTAAATAAATAAATAAATTAGTTAATTAATTAATTTATTATTTTCTTGTTGACTTTAAAAAATAGTTAAACTTAAAAAAAATTATTTAAAAAATAAATAAATAAATATTGTATAATTTTCTCCTCAATTTTAAAAAATTTTAAAATTTTTTGATTTACAAAAAATTAATTAATTTAATTATTTATAATTTTTTCAATTGAATACAATAAATTTTTTTACGTTTTTCAACAAATTTTTAAGTCTCAATACAGATATTAAGAAAGTAAAAATTTATTGCACAAAAAATAAAAAATTTAATCAACTAAAACTCCTGAGCTGTCAGCAAAACTCTGATAAAGATAGGTTATTTTACCTATATATATCATAGGCATATTGGGTTTACCTTAAAAAAAGAATCAAAATTATTACCATTAAAAAAAATAAATTTTTACCTTTGGAAGTAGGATTGGTCAAAGGATGGGTAAGTGGTCTTCCCTGTTCAGTATGTAGCAAAGCAAAGCGAATCCCAATCCACCTTCAATTTCAAGCTCCCCAATCCACCGGCCAGCAATTGACCTGTACTAGGCAGCCTTGGGCCTTCGCGAACGACGAAACAAGCGCAGCCACCAACCAGACAGCCACCAGCTACCAGCTCTTGGAGTGAAGCCCACTACTAGTAAGTAAATCTTTATTGGGGTTTCTTGTGGGCATGGCTGATTTACAAGTAAATCCAACTGTAAATTGTTGATTTGTTGTGATTTTCTGGGCATAGGTAATTTTTCTTTTTTCTGATTGTTTTGGGCATGGCTGCATTGTTGATTGCTTGGTTGGTTTCATTGTTTGGATAACGATGAGATTTAGTGCCAAACATTTGGAAAGAAATATATATGTTGTTATTCAAATCAAAATACATAATGGCCAATTTGAACATGAAGTATGAACTTTAGGTATGAAGCATTTGGGCATGACTAAATTTTTATTCCTGATTGTCTTGGGCATGATAGCATTGTTGATGACCTGATTCGGATCATTGTCGGGAAAAAGTTGAGATATTGTGCTCAACGTTAGGGAAGAAAGATGCATGTAGTTATTCAAATCAAAACATATAAAGGCTTCATTTTGAAGTATGAACTTTTAAGAATGAAGGTTTTGGTACAAGATGCCTGGAGCCCTGGACGAATACTTATGAATGACATATTTATTAATTCTTCATTTAGCTAACCTATTATTATGCATATATGTTTCGAACAATTTCATTTTTGTTTAAAATTTTACAAAAGCCACTTGACAAAGTGTTCTTGCTTTAATATTTTGAACCATCTCTATGCGTATTAGGATTTAGGAACATATTGTAGTTGTTAAAAGTCAAAACCAATTTCCGCAGCTGCCATTACTGAGAGGAAACACTACAAATTATGGCTGCATTGCTTGTGTTGATTAGAGTAAGACTAAAGTCATCTTTCTCTAATCTCTGTAGCAACTTCACACTATGAATGCCCATAAGCAAAGTCGTACTAATAACTTTTGCTGCATTTAAATAACAATCATGGATCATAGGTCAGCCTGGAAAGTTTGTACCATGAACTCACTCATGCATTGTCCCTACCAGAATCATTATAATTTTCTGTATCTATTTGTTAGAGAAATTTTGAACAATCTCATATATGTCTAAAATGTTGCCCTGGAGATGAGTAAGATTCAATGGCTATAATATATGTGTTTTCACACAGCTCTTCATTAGCTGATATGACTCACCACAGTCATAAGAGACCAGATATGAATTGAACAAATTAAAGCAGTAATTACTTTCTCATAACTTTCTTATAACTCCAAGCTATGAGGATGTCTGACACTCTGCTTCATGAATATCATAAAGGCAGCTAGCTTATCTTCTGCCAATCACTCTGATTCTGTCTTGTTCTCTAAGGCTCTTCCCCGTCCATGCTTTATGTAGTTGAGCCCTTTCTGTCCACTCTGCGACCAAAACTTCTGCCTCAAGCACCTTTCTATCTTCAAGAAAAAACAATATATAATTACCAAAACTTGAAATTTGTTGAATTTTTTTTTATTTCAATAAGTATTCAAAATTCTAAAATAATTGACTGGCCTGTTTTAGCTCACCAGCTTGCATGGGTGTATATGGACTTATAGATGTCCCTGTCAGCCTGTTTAATAAACAGCCTGGCCCTTATATTAGTATCATGTGACGGGTTGGACCAACTCATGCTTGACAGTGCTATTCAGAGCGTCATATTACAGTTACAAGGAAGTTATAGAAATAATCATAGGAAGGAAAAACTCTTTCGAAATACAATTTCTAAATAGAAGTGACTATGAAAATGTTTACTTAATTAAGAATCTGTCCATGAAATAAAATAATTTAATTACTGTTTTGGTTTGAAAAATAATTTAATTACTCAATAATATTGTTTAAATAATTTTAATTTAAAATGTTTAGGTGTTGTCCAAATAAATATGGGCCAAAAATAATGTCCAACATATCTTAAACAGGCTCAGTCTTTCTCATCTTCAACTCTGGTCTAGATAAGAATTTCTCCTATTGTTGGTTCTGGAGTCAAGAAGCTTCTTCAAGCTGAGGAACATCAGATACAACAAGCTAGTGAAAAGGAGCTTCTCCAATGGCATCGTTCTCTTTCAGGGTTTATGTCCCTTCCCTTATCTGCAAGGCATCATTCGAAAGCCGCAATAATGGAATCCACTCACTCGATTCAGCTTACATCCGACGTGCCGCTGAGGTAGCTGACAAATCTGCGGGATTCACTTCTCCCCATCCCAACTTTGGCTGTGTGATAGCTACTGGCCCTGGCAACATTGTTGGGGAAGGTTTCCTCTATGCCCAAGGTACTAAACCAGCTGAGGTTCAGGCTGTAGAGGCCGCAGGTGAATGTTGCCGTGGTGCTACTGCTTATCTCAACATGGAACCTGGGGATTGTCATGGTGACCACACTGCTGTATCTGCTCTTGTCCAGGTTTGCCTGTTATAGACCTTCATTTAGTGCTACTACTTTTCCCCCCTTCCTTTTGTGTTTGATTATTTTAACTCTAGTTTGCTTTGTCTTTTTAGTTCATAAATGACAATGTGTGTGAACTAGGGAGGAGTTAAAAGAGTTGTTATTGGAATGAGACATCCCTTACAACATCTGCGGGGCAACGCTGTGCGTGCATTGAGAAGTCAAGGAGTGCAAGTTGCTGTTCTTGGGGAGGATCTCAAAAGTAAACTTATTGAGGTGTACATTGACGTCTTTTCTCAGCTCATTTCTTATTGCACATGAATGTGACTTTGACATTTTAGTTTAGCTTTGAGGTATTGGAAATGTGTGTTACAGGAAGCTCGTAAAGCTTGTGTTCTTGTCAATGCCCCTTTGATTTGCAGAGCTGCTTCACAACTTCCCTTCTCCGTTCTCAAGTATGCTATGACCCTTGATGGTGAGCATTTTGTCAGCAATTTTTAGTTTTTCCTGCTTTCCCATATTGAATGATTTTTATTTATGTAACTCTGTTATAGACCTCAAATTACAGCAGTCCCTTGTTACCTTACTTTCACTGCACCAGGAAAAATTGCTACTTGCAGTGGGCATGCAGCTTGGATAAGCAGCAAGCAATCTAGAAATCTAGTTTTTGAACTACGGGGTAGAAGTGATGCTATCATTGTTGGAGGAAATACAGTACGAAGGGACAGTAAGTGTCATGATGATCATATATGACTTTGACAGCACCTTAATTTTTATATGATCTCTTGTTTAAATTAGATCCAAGATTGACAGCAAGACATGGAGGTGGGCATATGCCAGTTCGCATTGTACTGACCCAGACTCTCAATCTTCCTGAGGAAGCAAACCTGTGGGACATGTCAGAGGTTTCTACCATAGTGGTAACACAGAGGGGTGCTAGGAGGAGTTTCCAGAAGGTGCTTGCATCTAAAGGAGTTGAAGTGGTGGAGTTTGACATATTAAATCCACGAGATGTTATGGAGTATTTTCATGATCGTGGGTATCTTTCAATTTTATGGGAGTGTGGTGGAACTTTGGCAGCATCTGCTATTTCATCTGGAGTAATTCACAAGGTTCTACTTCTCTTTTTTGGGGTCTAACTGATTGAAAGATTTTGAGCTAAATCTGCATGATGATTAACAGTTTTCACTGTATATCATAAAGTTTATCTTTTAATCATTTATGTGGGGATTAGAATAAGCTAGTTCTGTTTGTTCACTGCCACATGTGTCTCTTATACTTGGCTATCTTGCTATTATAGCTGAAGAAGCTGAGTTAGATGGCTTAAATATCTGTTTTGTTCCTCAAATATGTGGCCTTTTGTTTTTTCTTGAATTTCAATTTGATCAAAATTCAGTGCTTCTATTTTTCCCTCTTTATTTTTCATGGGAAAAATTCATATGATGTTGCATTTCTTATTAATATATGAGAATTGATATTATCCCTGAAAGATAGCCTTCAAAGGCTTTTTCATAAATTCTCTGGATAAACGAACCATAGTGACCTAGTGCTGTTTTTTAACCATGCAACATAATCTTTATCTTTTTCAGTCATGCCATACCTTCAGGCTTTTTGAGACTGCTGTGTATAAATCCATTAAGGTTAAGTCATAAGCGGAGGTTGGGTTTAAACCTTACAGTGGTTACTTGCTCTTATTGTGTTTATTATAATTAGCAGAATAGGAGTTTTTATCAAATTTCCAACAAGATTATAATCATCTTTTAAATGGAATTGGTTCTGTTTGAATTCTCTGTAAGCTGTTATTTGTCGGACCTTTAGATTTCTAGCATTTAGCTAGTGAATATCTGCCCTTAATTCTTTGTTTAGTGGGTAAGTTTGGGTGAAGAATATCCAAACAAATTGCTCTCTGCTTTTGGATAGTTGTATTTGGCAGGAACTGTTCTTATTAGATTTACTTAGCTTTTGGTTACTCTTTCTTGTTTGGATTTGATTTTATGATATAATAGGTCATTGTGACAACAATTTATAAGGTCTGCAGGTTTTTGCATTTATTGCTCCCAAAATTATCGGTGGAAAGAATGCTCCATCTCCTGTAGGTGAGCTTGGGATGGTTGAGATGTCACAGGCCTTAGATCTAATTGATGTTTGTTATGAGCAGGTTGGTAATTTTTCCTTCAAAGCATTGAGTGTTTCTTTTCTTTTTTTTTTTTTCCTTTTTTTAATATATATTCATCTGATCTATGCATGCATTGATCATGCTCAAATAGGTTAGAGGAAAATAAATTGAAATTCTAGTTGTGTCTAGTATTGGAAATTTCTATTGGTATAACTTACTAGATATAACCATGTTCTTGAATCTTGATATACAATGCATTTTCTGTTCTTCATATAATTCTTCCATCTCCTGATAAGGAATTTGTTACTGGCAAGAGCAATGCAGGTAGGGCCTGATATGCTAATTAGTGGTTTTCTTCAGCCCTTACCAGACATGACGCCAGTTATCCCGTCAGTGGATGAGACTTTTGCTGTTGACCCTACTGTCTCACCTTATGAATCCAGCATCATATTTTTCTATAAAACATGGGATCCTTATGGTGCATTTTCAAATTTTTCTCCTCATCCCATTCAAATGCCTGATGGAAATGGTGATTATGTAACTTGGTTGAGTGTGGAGCACTACTACCAGGTACTTGCTTTTTCTGTATAAATTCTAATATTTCTTTGCAGTTTTGTTTATTTGCTTATGAATTATAACGCAAAATGTAGGCACACAAATTTGTTGGGGTCAATGATCATCTTGCCCAAAATTGTGTTGAAAGGATTAAATCTGCGAAAAGTCCAGAAGAAGCTGCAAGAATAGGAAGGTCAATGCAGAGGCAGCGACCTGATCTGGTATGATACTACATAGAGGCAGGGCCATAATATAACTACACAAGAATCTATAAGGAAAGTCAGATTTTTTTGGGGGGCAAAAAACACTAATTATGAAAATGAAGGTCAAACGGTGAAAGACAATTTTGCAATTTTAGAAGTTTTGGGGCTCACCCCACCCCCCCGCCGCACCCAAAAATAAAATAATAATAAATAATAATAATTATAACATTTTGTAACCCTGGTCCTGTTTGTGGATTGGTGGTTTCAAACTCTCAATTTGATATGTCCCCATAAGCTGTTTTAGACTAAATTTTGCAATTTTTCTGCCCAGTAGGATTATAAAGTTATAATAGACGTTCTAAATCAGCTTTTCTGTTTCTTATATATTAAAGAAAAGCTAAAAGAAAAAGATAAGGATGAAACGTGTTTGAACCGTTCTGCAGGATACGCCTCCCCAAAGTAATTGTGAGCCTGAGAATTAATTTTGGACGTATCCGTTTGCATATGATTTGCCACTGAAAGCATTCATACTAGTTCACTTGTTACTGCATATGGCAGTGTGTTGGAGTATAGATTGAAATCTTATATTTGGGTGGCTGCACAGGTAAGGTCTGACTGGGAGAACGTGAAGATTGAGGTAATGTACAGAGCACTGAAATGCAAGTTCTCAATATACCCGCATTTGAATAGGATGTTGGTGTCAACTGCTGGTTCAGTGCTGGTTGAGGCATCACCGCACGATCTGTTCTGGGGTGGAGGGCGGGATGGAGAAGGCTTAAATTATCTCGGGCGACTTTTGATGCAATTGAGATCCGAGTTTCTTGGGGAGTCCCACTGAGTCGTCTTCATCCACTGACACTCTAGGACACCCCCGAAATGGGTTTTTGGAGGTAAAATTGATAAAATTTATATTGTTAAATAAAAATTTAATAATTTAGATTTTATAAAATTTATAGATACTATTTAATATTTGTTAAAATTTAAATTATTTAATAAGAATTTAATAATTTAAATTTTAAATGCAGAAATATAAATATAAAGAATCCAAATCGTGCCGGACCGGAAAAACACAATTAAGATGAAGCACTTTGCTTTCCATCCATCAAACATCAACTATCAGCTATCAACTAGACGCAATTTGCTGACCTCTATTGCCCTTGCAACTTGCCAGCGGATTATCTTCACCTTTTGTCGTCTAATGTCACCCATTTTACACTTTCCAGATTTTTTTTTTACACAAGTTCTTTTTGGCGAAAATATGAGGCGTCGAATAGAATGGAGATTTTCGTCACTTGCTTGGACAAATTAAGTGATGTCGACACTTCTTGAAGAATTTCCTTGTAGGGTTTTATAGTTTATTTAAAAATTGGATGGACTCATAACAAGTAAATTATGCGTGTTTTGCATAAAAATATAAGCTCGATTAAAATATCTTCTATATTTTGTGTTTTTTAATCAAAAATATAACTCGAATCTTTGAGATTATATTTATATAAAATATTTTGGACTTTACTTTTTGTGAATAAAATTATTTTTATGATATATATTTTTCCAAAATTTGAAATCATTTAATTGTTATTATTGTTGTTATTATTATTGTAAAATAAAATTGTATATTTCTATTGTACAAATAAGATTTTATAAACAGAAAATAAATAATAAAATATTTTAAAATATGTATTAAATATAACGGGAGTTAAATAATATTTTTCAAACAAAAATCAAATATAATATGAGAAATTTACCAATTATATTAGTAAGCAGCAATCATTCAAATAGTAAGAAGAAAACAACAAATGAAAAGCGTTGGGGCATGCTTCACATGCTCAACGTCCTAGTTAGACCGTTTAATATGCATAAATAAATCAATAATGTACGGTTGTTATTTAATGAAAAAGAATGGGAATTTTTTATTTTTTTTTTGTTAATATGAGAGAATGACCTTTATGCCCTTGCTTGCACAATCGTCATTTTGCTTGGTGGGATTCTGCCTACACTAGTGTGTCACCAGCCTCTCCATCGTCTGAAGAGGAATTTAAAATTAGAGTCCCAAATGCAATTGAGGGAAGGGCGTCGAAGACAACTCGCCACCAACGAAGCATCATTGAAGGAGTTTTGCGGTTTCGATCTCAGCAGATTGATTGCTATCTTAACTTAGATCAAAGCAAATACATAGTGGAGGGATGGGTGTCGAAGACAACTTGCTGATGATGGGGTTTCAAGGTGGCCTATCTCTCTCTGATGATCACTTCAGGGTATTTTTTCCACACCCACTCTCACAACTAGATACATGAGCACGAGGCTGCAAAGGATGGAGGATTGCACGCTAGGAAGGGGATAAGGGTAGATTTGTCATATGCTTTCACATTCCCAAGAAAAGGCCTCATTCCTTCAGCCCAACCATGAATTACAGATTCCTATGTTTATGGGATTGGACACTCCTTCAGCAAGGTTCTTTTCATTCCCTTGCACCTACCAAACACTCTTATTTTTTTTCTTCGCCGTCACCCTTTCCTTTCATGTCTACCAAACAGACTCTTGGTGTCATTATTAATTCAGTGAAGGTGAGAATGGGACCCCATGCGTCCGTATTTTACAAATATAACTCCCATGTTCATACCATAGAAAAAGATGCAATGTATAAAATTGTCGGAAATCTTTTCTTTCATCCGTTTATGGTTGGGTGGGGACAAGGGGATGTGCTCCACTTTGCAAATTTGCAATTCATGTACCTTACAATATAACTCATGCATCACGCGGATCCACTCTAATCCTGTCCTATCAATCAAAACCGTTTGTTGATGAGAGTGGGACGCGTAATAATTTTTTTTTTATTTTGTTAGATGTCCATTTTATATAATATGATATATTATACTAATTCTTTTTAATATTAACATCATTTCTTTTAACATGTATTATTATATAATCACCCATCGTTGTCATTTTTATTGTAAATTTTGCAGTTGAGAAATGTTAGTTCTTTAGAAGTGTGAACATGGGTTCAATTTTTTGAATTAGCTTGTATAATTTAATATTTTAATGAATTAGCTTGTATAATTTAATATTTTAATGAGTTGTGGCAAAATTTTTAACTCATTTAATATATATGAATTTATTTAATTCAATAACTTAACTCACATATTAAATAAGTTAATTAATCTAACTTGTGAGTTCACTTGTTTATTTTATTTTTTTATCCAAATTAAAAATATGATATTTGGTAAGTCCTGACAAAACACTATATACCCAACAAATAGATTAAATTCTATTTTATTTTAAAAATTATTACCTCTCATTCAAATTCAAGATAACAACAATCTTCTAAACATTTATCTAACGCACTGGAAACCAAATATGCATTATATATCAAATTCAGTGACATTTTATTTTAAAATAGTATTTCCATGACATTAAGTCTTATATGAATTTACATTATAACCATAAAATGTTGTTCTCTTCTTAATCGAAAATATTTTAAAACTTTTTTTAAGAAACTAAATTTTTAATATTAAAATTTTTCAATAACTTTGTGTTTAATCCACTTGGTTAGTCATATTCAAAATTCTAATTAAGCAAATACATTTAAACAAATTAATTTATTTAACCCATCAACTTAATAAAAGTCAGTGGTCAGATTGACGTGTTTGATAACTATATTGTTTTTGCTCTCAACACACCGTGTTTTGCTTCGAACGTTTTTTCCCCTTCGCTTCACAAACCTCACACTTGGACGAAAGGGTCATTTCAAATTAGTCACTAACAATTGAAGTAGTTGAAAATAAGATTGGAGCATGTATACATTCAATTATAAAATATGATACATGAACAAAAAATATAGGGAAATTAAGTTAATTGATGATCTGACCTGATGAAGACGACATCAATGATCTGAGTATTGGTTGAGTCTAACAAGTTCAACCCACAATGCCCAAGATCGTTCCTCATAGTGTTTTTGACGGGAGAGAGAGAATGACAAATTTAGTATATGAAATCTAGGGTTTCAGTGTGTTATTTATAGGGTTTTATTTTAATAATATAATTAATCAATATTATTAAAATAAAATCCTTCAAAACTTTAAAACAATTTCTTATTTAATTAATTAATCAAAATAAGCCCATTAAATCTCTCTCTCTAGATAACAATCTCAAATTAGTAATCTGATGGGATGATTACTAATACTCTTGGGCTGTGGGTTAGGTTTTTACCCAGTGGGCTTGTGGATAATCGAACCCATCACCAATTATCCACATATTAAAATAAAACACAGTTCATTCACAGTTTATAAATTATAACACTAATTGCCTAATTATAATTAACAAGATACTAATCTAATAAAATAGTTAATGTTAATCCATAAAATATTAAAATTATTCTAACAATCTCCCACTTGGATAGCATTAATTAAATTATTAGGTCAATAAACAAATACATAATTAGGTAATTAATATTCACATAAACACATGGATATATGTATATTTATAAACCATATAAAATTCAGAAATGAAACTACACACAAAGATCACTAAATCCGATAAGGAAACAAGTAATATTAACATTGTCATAAATTAGTTTCAATATCTGAATAGAATGGAATACAAAATGACATTTGAAGCATCATATTACAATGCAAAAGTCCCTTTAGGGCTTAACTCTTAAATTTGGTGTTAAATTGCACCACAAAAGCCCTTTAAAGATTCAACTCATAAATTTGTTATCAAATTACACCATAAAAGCCCCTTAAGGATTCAACTCATACTCCCATTAGAACAAGGCTACATCAGAATTTAACAAGACCCATATGAGTTATACAATTTGAATTACTCCTATGGGTAGGCATTAGTCAACAGATCCGTCATCATGCGCTCACTGCAAATGTGAACCATGCGAGTCTGAGATAACAAAAAATTCAGAAATGAGATCATGGATCAATGATATTAAATCTGATAAGGAAAGCATTGTTAGAAATGTCAGCAAAATTCCAATTTTGAAATATATCTAAAATTTTGGCATAACCAAAACATTGAATCCGATAGGGAAACAAATATTATAAGTGCCAAAATATGTCAAAGTGTTCCTTAAAAACACAACTCAGACTCTCACTAAAACAACACATCAAAATTTGAATATACCCAAGAGTCATATGTTTCCAAAACTCTAATAGGTTTGTGTTGGTAAATAGATTACATAAAATGAGTATGAGATATATAGATTTTCTCTCCAACAAAGAGGAATTGAGTGTCAAAATTTGATGCAACTGAAATTCTTGTAACTTTAAGAGAAGCGTATAATAGAGTCATGTCGAATTAAAATGGTCAAGACTTAAAATATACACATAACGGAAATTGATTTCCTTGACCATATTCCCTAACGAGTGACCATCACAAAACTAGCGACATACTCTTCATTTATATATATATATATATATATATGCAAGGCAATTGTAAATGTCCATTTGACACTTCTTAACAAAACAGCTCCTTCAAAAAAACATCGCATAATCAGAAGTGGGTTCAGGATCATCATAACTGTCTCTGTAGCTTTCTAATGATCATGCCTAGAATTACTTAAATATCTACCAAGCACACCAATATGGAAAAACAATGTTCAAACATATGTACACTTGAGCCTATATATTAAGCTATTAATAATTGATTCACATGGAACTTTGCCCATCAAAGTTCTCTCTTTATCATTTAGGACATAACGATTTAAACAACTTATCAACTGCACAAGTGCACAAGGAGTGCAAGAATACATATCAAATTTCTTGAGCACTCGTTTAATATAGGTTGCCTGAGACAAACCAAGAATGCCACAAAATCTATCACCGTGAATTTGAATTCTCAAAATAAAAAAAGAGTCATCTAAATCTTTCATATCAAAGTGGCATGACAAAATGTGATTTGTCTCATTTAATAAACACATTGAGTTATTGGCCAATAAGATGTCATCCACACACAACAGGTCCTCATGCAAGTCTTCATCTGTGATTACAGTGCTTACATAGCTAACTGTAATCAAACTTCCTTCTAATCCAAGGATGGTTTATTATTCTTATTGCTTTTCTTGAGTCCATACGTTTTCTTGCCATAGGCATTGCCTTCACTTTTCTTTCCTTTTCAATTTCACATTTCCAACTTTGCTGGATAAACTATGTGAAATATAGTTCATTAATTATGAGAATTTACCTTCTTTATTGATTCTTCCTCTTGAGTCATTTTGGACATCATATGATTAATAGACCACTCTAACTCTTAGAAATTATAAATGGTTCTCAAGACCTCATATTCAACATAAAGGGATTAGGAAACTCTATAAACTAGGTTGCTCTTATCCAAGTCCACATCTAGGATTTCAGCTTGTTGTAGCAATTAACAAGTTTCATCATGTGCTCACACACTCCTGACACTTCATCATAGTGAGTGTTATCTAGCAAAGAGAGATAATAGACCTTTTTAAGTCTTATCAAACTTCTTAAATTTCTTACTAACCGCTTTAAGATATTCAATTACGGTGTCCTTCTTAGGCATACTTTGTCTGATAGTCTTCTCAATCGTATACTTAATGACAGTCAAACAAATCTTATTGGACTCATACCACTGCTTATGGTAAGCCTTGTCAGCAACGCTAGGCTCAGCGGTGAAATCCACCGGCTTAGGTTCTCTCATACCTAAACTTCATTTAGTGATCACTAGATATATATCAAGGGACTCAATCCAATTATCGTAGTCTATTTTGTTCAGAGTTTTCACCATAGATAGTTGCAAGAACAGAGACGCTGAGGGACAAACAAATAGGAAACATATAATTATGTCCTAGACATATAATTATATATATAACAAAGTTTTCGTAACAAGACTCAGCTTCAGCAACTGTGTAACAAAATACTCATCATATCCTGCCTAAGAGCTTAGACTATGATAAATCAAGAAAACACATACATACCAAAGAAACTCATTATCGAAAGAAACGACACAAAATGCACCCACAAATTTCCATATCGATAGGATATGAGAAATTATGAATACATCAATCAGCAAATCGCTGCTGACAAGCCACAAACAGGCCTTATTTATAAAATTATATTGACAATGTCACACCGATAGGGCATATCCATTATCAACATAATACTTACATACACTCTCTAGTGGCCTTATCACAATATTGAGACTCATCCTTGATAATGGTAATTAAATTATTCAAAAAATGTAGGAAATTAAATGGCAAATATGGTATTAATTTATAAAAGACATATCACCATGATTAGGCCTACGATAGACGAGCACACAATCAATAGGTATATGTGAACCAAAGTCATTACAATTTCCACACGCAACCTATTCCTTTTAACGCATGTGCTTAAATTAGGAATAAAATATAATAATTAACGCAAAGAAATTGATTATAATTTATTTACACATAATTAGGGAGAGTGAACTGAACATATTATTCCGTATTATGTCTAGTCTTTACATAAAATTTTTTAGGTCAAAATACCTTATCTACACATTATTTTAAGGCCCTTAATTTTCAAAAAATTTCAAAAAAACTCATATTTCCAAAGCTCAAAAAATTCTAGAAAAATCACCATAATTTAAATCAGGGAGAGTGGAGTTAATTTCAAAATTTGAAGTTCATCTGATCGGTAGTGTGGCTGCATGCGCCAACACGCGCTGACGGTGCGTGTGGGCCTGCCCACACACACCTTCTTCAACCTCTGGAGAGTCGATTCGACCTACCAGAGAACCCGTCGGTACCTGAACGTTGACCCATCAGTTTTTCTACTCCTCAAATTTTGAAACCAGGACCGTTTTAATCGTCGTGTCATGATCTTTAAGACTCTTATATCGGTTTCGCATCAATCTCTTCCATTTGAGTTATATTTGAATTTGAAGTTCAAAACTTTTTGGTGGTTTCAATTTTTTTTTTTTTAGATTCAAAATTGGTCCGTTGGTTCGAGATTGGGCTCACTAGCAACCCAAGTTGATAGCCATGATTGTCTCTGTTCGAATCACTAGCAACCACAACTACTTCGAATGGCAACGGGGAAAGAAAATTTCAAGCCGGAAGGTGAGTTTCTTGCCGGCAATAGTGACCAAGGAAGGCGATGATCATTACAAAAAAAAAGGAATAAAATTTTATAATCCATAAAATGACTCTAATGAAGATAAGATCCAGAGAAAAAAAAATTTCTCATAATGTACAAGAAAATTCACTCATCAAAATTCTTATCCTAAGCTTGTTATAGTTTACACAATATTTTCCTAGATATTTTAAAATATTTACCTAGCCTCATTCTTCTCTAATTCTATCTTTCTTTGACCTTCAATGGGTTCATGGAAAGTCATGGTGACAAAATTTCAAGATAAATGATAATAGGGCAAAAGGGATTGGTTATACAATATTATGATGTGTTCTATACTCAACTATATTTTCACACCATAACCAACCTTTTTAACCTTTACATTATCATAAAGACCATTTAAAAAGAAGAAGAAGGAAAAGGAAGAAGAGAAACTAGAATATGCTAAATCATATTACGAAGACGAGATTAGAGAAAGGAAATCTAAAAAATTTCATAGTCCATCAAACTGTGGCTCTAATACCATTTGAAAACAAGATTGGAGCATGTATACATTCAATTATAGAATATGATACATGAACAAAAAATATAGGGAGATTAAGTTAATCGATGATCTGACCTGATGAAGACAACATCGATGATCTGAGTATTGGTTGAGTCTAACAAATTCAACCCACAATGCCCAAGAGCGTTCTTCATAGTGTTTTTGACGACAGAGAGAGAGAGTGATAGATTTAGTATATGAAATCTAGGGTTTCAGTGTGTTATTTATAGGGTTTTATTTTAATAATATAATTAATCAATATTATTAAAATAAAATCCTTCAAAACTTTAAAACAATTTCTCATTTAATTAATTAATCAAAATAAGCCCATTAAATCTCTCTCTCTGGATAACAATATCAAATTAGTAATCTGATGGGATGATTACTAATACCCTTGAGCTGTGAGTTGGGTTTCTGTCTAGTGGACTTGTGGATAATCGATCCCATTACTGATTATCCACATATTAAAATAAAACACAGTCCATTCATAATTTATAAATTATAACATTAATTACCTAATTAGAATTAACAAGATACTAATCTAATAAAATAGTTAATGCTAATCTATAAAATATTAAATTTATTCTAACAGTTGTTCCTTTTTCTTTTAGTTGAAACTATCAACCATCAAAGGTATACGAAGCTTGGAGTTGGACTGGTTAAAGTTCTTAAAATGCCACTAAGAATGGGAAGCTCATGTTTATAACACTATTGCTTATACATATTTGGTCCTCACATTTCCTTATTAAATCCATTTGGTGCTTAAAAGATGCAAAGTATTAAATTGTTTTCTCATGAACTAGCTTGCGATTAGAGTTAATCCTTCTGTCATGAGGGTATTAAGAAGAATTTAAGGTGAAACATTTTTTTTTAACTAGGACCATTGTATGCTGATTTAGATTAGTAGTAGACAATGTTATAGGATATATCATTAGATTAATTTGATTTTATACTTTTTGCCATTAGATTAATTTAGTCCTTCAAAACTCAAAAGATCTTACCATGAACAAAATTGGTTCTTAATGATAAAAATAAAATAAAATTATTAATGAAACTACCTTCCAAATATTCTTAATGTTGGTTAAAATAAAATAAGTATATATATATATATATATATATAATTTAGTACTAACACAATAAATTCTCTACTATACTAACACAAATGTACACACATACTCATAGCAACCAACTTATACTTATTCTAGAACTACATAATACATATACATTTACACCAAACACAAATGGCAAGATACACATACATAAGTACTCCTTCCAATGTTATAAAGAATGTCCAAATACAACTAATACATATTTAGCACTAGTGGCATTGAGGAACCAAATTGATATAATATCAAAGGTTGATGGATCAAATTAATTTATTTGTAAAAGATGAAAGGCAAAATTATTCAATAAAAAAGTAAACTATTAATCCACCTCAATAGATAATATATTACATCAACAAAAAAAAAAAATCCAGTTTAGATTAATTTTATTACCCTTATGATAGAATAATCACATCTTATCATAGTAAAATCTTTGAGAAACTGATTAATATTTTTCATCTTTTAAAGGTTGAATTAATTTAATAATAAAATGTGAGAAACCAAATATATATTTTCCTTTATATAAATTGTAATGTTAAACTTTTCTAAGATACTCAAGAAATTAAATAGGTGTGGGGACCTATGTAGAGTCTTGTTCCCTTTCAATGGTTCATCTTCAAGTTAAATGGTAGGAAGACCAAGAACTGTATAGATAAATCTTGTTATTTAGTTATAATATGATTTCTTAATTGCCCTCTGTTTCAGCTCAGTGCAATGAAAGATACATCCGACGACCAACGCATTGCATTTGTGTTCAACCCTGCATCCAAGCCTTTTGTGCTTATTCTTACGTCCAATCCTACGCTCTATGCAGCAAGAAAGGAAGACATTTAAACAAAACATGCAGCATTCAGAGAAGAAACAAAACTCCTCATCAAACAACGTCGTTTTGGCAACAGCATGATAAAATTTAATAAGTAAAGACAACGTGGACGATTATATACCCTGTCCCGCGACCAACATTTTTTACTTGCAAAATCTGCAATAAAAACAACGACCATAGGTACTTTAGCTTCGTGATAGTGCGAATAAGGATGTTATTTTATTAAAAGGAATGATTGTAAGGTGTGGTTTAAAAACTTCCAAGGTTGAGAAATGTTAAATTCTTTCATGTCATAAAACTAAAAAAGCATTAAAGCTAAATTACACAGCATTTCCATAAGATCATATGTAAATAATTCCTTTTGCTTTTAAAATTTGACAATAAACCCTTTAAACTTGAAATTATATATGAGGAAACTGCTGATATTAGTTAGGCTATTATTTCACTAATAGAAGTATAATAAATAAGAAAATTATTTGTGTATGATCCAAAATTTAAGGGGTTATATGTATTTAATTTAAAGTTTAAATGAGTTATTTACACACAAAAAAAACTTTAATTTAAGAGAGTCCATACAATAAAAGTAAGATTGTCGACACTTTTAAGGAGGTTCATTGTTAAGTTTCAAAAGTATTGCACAATTAACCAAAAATTAAAATGTAGTGTTTTCTATATTATAATAATTATAAAAGAAATTAATATTTACTAAAGTTAAATTATAAACAAACCTAAAGTTCCCATTTTTAAAAAGAGAACGCACTCTTATGCATGAGGAGCTCGTTCCTCACAAATATACAGAGTCATAGTTTATATATAAATATGGAGATGTTTGAGTTCTTCTAAAATATCACATTGAGTTTTAAATAATTTAATTAACTAATTATATATATATAACATGTCTCGTCCATGGTTTTTTTTTTTTTTTCTACTTTTTATATTACTAGCGGTGGGCTCATTATTCATTGACATACGTCTACGCAAATATGTGATGCTCTAAAAATTAAAACATTATAAACTCAATGTCTAAGCCTATGACTGCAGATGGGAGTGATTGAAAATTGATAGCATTAATAAGTAGCATTAGATGTAGATCTTAAAGTAGTCAGAAAAAAATTATCCCCTAATTATTTAATGTTCCGAAATAGATGTAAATGCAAGATGTTAATGATACTATTTAGATTCTTCTATACATCATTTAAAACATGCGTTAACGGCCAACCAACTTCGTTTTCATTGAATAAGATTTTGCTGAACGAATGGAACTAGAAATAATATAAAATATCAATACAAGATAAAGACACTGATATACAGAAACTGCAAAACTTTGTATATCTCAATTCTTTTGTTGTTCAATAATTGTGAGAGGAGATATAGAATAGAGCTTAAAAGTCTTGCTGATGAAATTATTAGGAGATTCAGCTTGAAGAGGCCTTGAACAATATAACATGATATAAATTGAAGCACCCCGTAAACATACGTTTGGGTAATTTTGATTTTTAAAATTAATTTTGGATAAATATAAATTTTATGTTACTTTGATTTATGTCTAAAAATTTTTATTTAAAATTAATTTATTTATCCATAAAATTGATTCAACGTAAAAATAATTAATTTTTACTTATATATAAACAAAAATTTAAAAAATAAAATTAATTTTTTTTAAAATTAAATATTAAATCAACAATAATATTTATAAGACAAATCTCATTTAAATATATAAATAAATTTTTAAATTTTTCGTACGCTAATTCATCAATATTAATATACGTTGGAACCTTCAAATGAAAAGTATGTACCCTTTACAAAAAAATAAATTTTATTTATATTTAATAATAATGTTTGATAAAATTTAAAATAGACGTTGCGAGGGTGGTATTATTCCCACAATCCACCCCACCAACCAAAATTAATGAGGTAGCAATATTATCATGCGAAATTGTGGTCAAATATATATATATATATATATAGATGCATACATACACGGTAATTAATTATTTATAAAAAATTTAATGGGGAGGGGTCTAAGGCCTTGCTTTTCCGTCTTGATTTACCTTGGTTTGGGTGTGAAGTGGATAGTGGAATCTTTCTCCAACAGCCTTTTGGCACTCCAAAAATTGCATTTGTTTGTTTCTCTATCTACTACGAGTCACGTCCTCAAGAGCGGGTTTCTGGCGATCTTTTATTTTGTTGGTGGTTGCCATTATTTCTCTGATTCAACTTGTCCGCTTCCATTTCTGCACTCTTTCTCTCTCTCTCCGCTATAACAGAATCTCTCTGTTGTGTTAACCATCACTCACTCTCACATTCTCTTGGATCGGATTTATTCCTTTCTTAATTTCCAATCAATTTCGAGCTCGATCTAAAGAAGAAGAACAAGTGATCAAAGTGCTGTGCCTCTGCGAGTCTCTGTGGTTGATTCCGGAGTTGTGGATTTACCCATTTGTTGCATGTTTATTACGCAGATCTGTGCCTTATGTCATATGTCTTTTAATATTGAAGAAACGCAGAGCAGGTAAAAACAAGTGGAAATCCTTTTACTTCCTACTTCATCCATAAATTGGAGCTTCTCTTGAGGAATTCGGCATTGAATCGCTCATCATTCGGCACTTCGCTAAGGAATTGTAATTGCGGTCCAAACCTTTTCTCTCATTTGTATTTCAATGATTTACGGGTGAGCTTGTGGATTATTTCTAGCATACTCCTTGTATCTGCGGTTTCTCAAGGTTTTTCCCAACACTTTGTGACGGATCCGTCCACAGAATATAGGAGGTGTGATTGCTCAGCTGGTCTGGAGTGCATTCTCAGCATTCTCAGGGCCCTCAGGATGGGGTCCTGCTTCTCTGCGGAAAGCAGGAGCCCACTTCCCACTTCACCGTCGGGTAATAGGAATCGAAAGAACTACAGAAAAAGATTGGGATCAAGGAGTTCTTCCTTTGACCGTTGGAGGGATGAACCCCTCCATAGAATTCCAGGCAGGCTGTTTCTGAATGGGTCTAGTGAAGTTGCATCCTTGTTCACTCAACAAGGCAAGAAAGGCACCAATCAAGACGCCATGATTGTTTGGGAGGTTAGATTTTTCTCTATTCTCTGAACATTAACTCACAGGAATGGTCCTTCGATTTAATCATAGTTGATTTCATGCCATACATCAGATTGATCAGTGATGATCTTGTCTATTTAATAACCTTTGCAACGATTTTTCGCACTTTGTTCAGGTGGTATCCAAATTATTCATCTGTCTATCTTGTTCCATTTAGATTCATGCAACCAACCGCGTTTTTTTAATAAATGTTTTGCCTCACCTTTAATTTTATAAAATTAAATATTGCCACTAGAAATTGAGTGCCCCTAATGATGTCTTGATGATGAATGAATGGATTCCAGAAAGATCAAGTTCCTCCTTGCGGGGCTTGCTGTTTTGGGTAATGCTGTATGATTTAAATATGTTGGCCTATTTATTGTCTTTTACTTATACCTTGTGGTCACCTTATTTTTTTGGGCTTGTCATATGCTAATATTATATCTATTGGTATCCAACTCTGGGCAATAGCAATAATGGTTGCCTGCCATTTGGTTTATCCGTGGCCTGTTTTACATAGTTTTCCCTGATTTTATTTGTTTTACATTGCAGAATTTTTGTTCTAGAAAAGACACCATTTTTTGTGGAGTTTTTGATGGCCATGGTCCGTTTGGTCATATGGTTGCAAAAAGAGTGAGGGATTCTCTTCCTCTAAAACTGAGTTCACATTGGGAACTTAATGGAACTGGTGAAGAAGTCCTCAAGGAGATTAGCATTAATACTACAGGAAGCATGAACTCAGAAGAGGCTGCCTTTGTATCTGCTGACGAGGAATCCAGGGCATCCCTTGAGTCTGAGGAAATGGATAAACACCCTGAGATCTTTCGAACACTTAAAGAGTCATTTTTAAAGGCATTTAAAGTTATGGACAGGGAACTGAAGATGCACCCAGGTATTGACTGCTTTTGCAGCGGGACTACAGCAGTAACTCTAGTTAAGCAGGTGGGGGCTCATAACTATATGAAAATTCCCTTATACATGCTATGACTTTTGTGCGTGTAAATTATTTCCTTAAAAATTATGTGGCTTCATTGTAGGGTCGAGACCTTGTTATTGGAAATGTTGGTGACTCTAGAGCTGTGCTAGGTACAAGAGACCGTAATGATTCTCTTGCAGCTGTCCAATTAACGGTTGATCTAAAACCCAGTCTTCCAGGTCTGTCTCTCTTCTGACTAGTTCTTACCCTGTTTTTTTTCCCTTTTGCAGTGGGGCTTAAATCAGCTAAATGAGGCTATTATTGTATTAGCATTTTCTCACTCAAATTCAGTTACATATAAAATTCTTGCTTACATGGTCCATCCTAACAAAAGTTCATGACAGAAGGGGAGATTGGAAAAACCTGTTCTAAATCTGTACTGTGAGAAGATAACCTAGTTGTAACAGGTCCTACTTGTTACGAATATATCTCTTCATGCCAGGGGGTATCCCTATAAAGATCTGTCTCACACAATGATATAGTTGAACGCAAACAATTATGCATTTCCCTATAAAAAATTTAAATAATGACAGCATCTCTCAGAGTTTTAGCTTGTGGACCACATATTTTAGAGACTTGAAGCCTCTACTCTTAATAATGTTCTGAAACTGCTTGCTTAATTTCCCATGCTTCCTGAGCCAGTTCCCATCTGACTGTTTTAAAATTGTATTTTAAGTCAGGTTTAGTTCTTCTATAATCCATATATACTGTCATTCTAATTTGATTTGGTCTATAGTTAGAGTAACTTCAGCATGTCCAGTAAGTAAACATTATTGTTGGTCAATAATAAAGAAAGCACACCAAACTAAGCTAGCAAACTCTAGAAGCTTGTGTTACTTGTATTATATTTGCATTGACAGTTTTGTTTATATGATAATTTTGACATAATTATTTTCATGTGGCAATTTATCATTGATGTAGTTGGTGGAAGCTATAAATTGTAATATAGTTTAATTGGTGATCGCAGCATGAGTGGCATGGCAGTTGGGATATTAGTGGACACTGAAATAATGCTTGCACATAATAAATTTAGGTGATAACTGTTATAGATATTTGTAAAACCAATCTTAGGTCTTCACAAAGAACTTAGCTTTTGGGTTGATGTAGTTATTGACATGGTATAAGAGCCTCGATGACAGTGGTCTGGAGTTCGATCCTTGTTGCCCTATTCTTTTAGTTACAATTATGTTTCAGCAAAAGGTATGATAGGTTTATGCTGTGTCCACACTTCAAGCCCCTGGGTTTCTTGCATGAGAGGGCATACTAGTGATATTAATAAAACCAAAGCTTTTACTTAACAGCTTAAGTTTTTAAATTGAAGTGGTTCTTTATAATAGCTTTTAAATAATGCTTGCAATATAGTTGTGAATGTTTAGCCTACAAATTTGCTATAAACAATACTGAAGTAGGCCTTAATTCAAAAAGGCATGACCTCTGTTCAGTTAGAAATTACGGAATGCTTGATTGGCCATGGAAAATGTTCTTGAGTTAGTTTTTGTGACTGTGTCAGATGTAAAATCTCACCTCAAGTTGTAGCATGACATAATCAAGAAGCAGCCCAAGTCCGTGAGTCAATGAATGTTTTGGGGTTAAGATGTGATTGAAGGACTTAGAGATTTTGCCATCCTCCCTTTCATGTTGAAGTTCTTCATTTGTTCCTGCATGTGGGCGTTGGTTTGATTTCTGAATTATGTTATATGGGGTGTCTCATTTTCTTGTTTCTTTTTTCCACACATGTTCTCTCAAACATATCAGATTATTATTTGGTTTCTCTTGGTACATAATCTGAAGAAAAGAAAAGATTTTAGCCCATATAGAGTGCATAAGTGCATACATGGTTGACAGGATATGTGCTTTAATTTAAAATAGTTGGCTTATGTCTTAAATGATGCAAAGGACAAGAATTCTTCGATACTAATGCTCATGGTCACTAATACATGTGTATATTATTTGTTTGTTGCCCTACTGTTCCAAAAATTGTAGTCTGCCTGCGGCTTGTTCTAGTGGCTAGTTTTATTACTTATGTTTTCGTCATGAATCTTCTTGCAAGCCTTACCTTATTTTCTTTTCTCCTAAACAGCGGAAGCAGAGAGAATTCGCAAATTTAAAGGGCGTGTTTTTGCTCTTCAGGATGAACCTGAGGTTGCCAGAGTCTGGTTGCCAAACAATGACTCTCCTGGTCTAGCCATGGCCCGGGCATTTGGAGATTTTTGTCTCAAAGATTTTGGTCTGATATCTGTTCCAGAAATATCCTACCGTTGCCTCACTGAGAAGGATGAATTTGTTGTCTTGGCAACAGATGGGGTAGGAGACATTATGAAATTTCATTTACTAATGAATGCTTTTACTTTATCTAATCTATTTTAGCGTCTCATTACCTCTAATTTCATTTCAAGTTTGATGATTTATTTTTGGCAGATTTGGGATGTGCTCTCAAATAAAGAAGTGGTTGACATCATAGCAGCAGCCCCAGGGCGTTCCTCTGCAGCTAGAGCGCTGGTTGAGTCAGCAGTTCGAGCTTGGAGATATAAATACCCAACTTCTAAAGTGGATGATTGTGCCGTCGTTTGTCTCTTCCTTGACTCAGGCTCACCTAAGTTATCTACTGCCTCTCATATCAATTCCAAAGAGCAGCCTAGTACAGGAAACCAAGTCAATGATGGTGGGGAAGATCTTTCTGGACCAACTGTTCTTGAAAGGTCAGGAACTTGCCGCGCAAGCAATGAGAAGTCACAGGAAGAAAGCAATGAAGCAGCGTCAAAGGAGGAAGAGATAGATGCTGAGTTAGAAAAAGAGTGGTCTGCTCTTGAAGGAGTATCTCGTGTAAACACATTATTGAATCTCCCAAGATTTGTCCCTGGCGAAGAAGACAAGGCTGCGGGAGGGATGAGGAGACGCAAGTGATTCAATTTGTCTGTCTATTTTTTCGTCATTATAGATACATATTATTTTTTTCTAATTTTATTTCTTTCTTTATCTTATTTTCATCATTGATGGAGTTGGTCTTAATATGGACTATATAGACTGGAGAGGAGGACCGGGCTATATTATTGTGTCTGGGAATCTGTCCTTTCTTCTCTCTTGTGCGGAGAATGATAAATTTTGTGACATTGAACTCTCCGTTAATTTATTCTTCTAAGGTACTCGGCAATTTCTGGCATAATTGTTTGTTTCCAGTCTATAGTACTATGTTGATGACAACTCATTTTTGATAATTACGCGTCCAGGAGGTAGTGGTCTGTCCTTTATATAAAAATGGGGTGAGGGCAGTGCCAGCAGTAAGCTCATGCATGTATAACAAGAAAAAGTAGTTGGTTTCAACTTTTTCAACTTATTGACGAATCTGGATCACCAGCTGATCTACTATATGGTTGGCGTAAGTGCAAATTTTTTTTATTAAAATTTTTAGCTGTTAAATTTTTTTGTCTATGATCCATCGCCGTACAATAGATTTACTGTGCAGCGGTGGATCCGCATTCCTTGTCGATTAGTAATTTCTATTTCTTTACGTAAGCAAATTAACTTTTGGAAGTTTGATTAGAAAGCGCTGCTTGTCTGGCCTGCAATTAAACTTAAATTCGAAGGCCTCTTAATTTTATTTGGTTAAGGTTTTCTTTTTCTTGTTCTCAATCAAATTCAACGAGAAGGGCACGTCCGAAATGACGGGGATCGAAGGGGCAGAATCATGGGTTCAATTTGGCAGGGACCCATCAAACTAAGCAGTGCATGTATACTTTTTTTTCCCCCCTCTTTTGGCCAATCAAAGAAAGAGGAGCGCATGTATACGTATAAGTAGACAAAGCAGATGTAACGAAAGAGCAGCTACTATACATAAATTGTTATTTTTTATTTTTAAAAGATGGGATTCATATCGATGTTCCTTCCAACCAACAGGTATAGAAGTGCAGTGCCTCCCAAGTATTACATTCAGCGGCGGCGGGTCCAGCTCCCTGCACCAAGTACAAGAGTTCGTTTGCTAAGTATACATAGAACATACCAACAAAGAAAATCAGGTGTAAGATTAGGAATGGACCTTGACAGTTAGGAAGGTGAGGTTGTTTTCGTATTGCTGTAAGTAGCTGCAGCAGCAAAAATGAAATGTTCTTGACTGATTAATATTGGAAATGTTATTTACTATGATGAAATTACCCAGCAACTTGGTGATGGAGGGTCCGGGGCTCCATTTATCAACAATTAATCTTATATCCAAGAGATCGAGTCCATGCATGCCTCACTACCAATAAATGGTACGCACATATCATAGTCGCCACTGCCATAGACATGTAAAATGTAAATGAATGCAAGAATTCAAAACAAAAATAATATGGCACTAATAAATAATGAATGGCGAATACCTGAAAATAAGTACTGTGGAGCCTTGCATGGTTAGGTTCTTGTGGTAAGGAATCATCTTGAGTGTACTATATCCTGTCAGTGCATATTTCCCGAGGACCCGCCATGCTTTCCTAGACAAAATATGCATATGGTTCATCTTATTGATTTCAGGATGTTTATATTAATATGCTGATAATATATTTAGCTGCTCCGCATGAATGGCTTTTCTGAATGAGCCCTTAGTCCGTGCGTCCAAAACGAAAGTAGAGGAGTTACTTACAGCGCACATGGTGCGCATACTGTAAGCCAATATATGTGGGCACAATGGAACGACGACGCGTTCGCGTTGGAGTGGCGCACGTAAAGGCCCAGCCTCCAACAACCATCTTCTTCCTCACCTTTATATGATTTAGGTTGAATCAATTTGATTTTAAAAATTAATTTTGATTAAATATAATATTGTATCAAAATAAGATAGTCACTCTCTCCACTTATACTCCACATGTACAGTTCTTTTCTTTTATTTATAATTAAATTCAAAACCCATCGCATTCTCACCTCGTCTACTTTTTTGAGATTCTTGGAGCACGCATCATCCGGCGCAGATCTGCTTCAATAAGGCGAAATTACAGGATCCGCTTCAGTAGGAGATCTTTGCCGTTCACGTGATCTAACACTTCCTGGACGGCCACGTCGACCAGCACGCTGAAACGCACCATTTTAAGTAAGTGAAATGGTGCATTTTGGCCCAATTTTTTTTTTTAAAGTCTGCTGCTCCAAAACGATGTCGCATAGACAATGAGTGAAATGCACCATTTTACTAAGATAAAACAATGCGTTTCGAGCCCAAAATTTTTTGTGCCAGAAAGTGATGAAATAACGTTATTTTTGTGGGTTGGTGGACGTTGCAGTCATCTTCTTCATCTTGCTGCCCAAGGACATGCTCTACAAACCAGTTCTCCATGCTCCAGCCCGTCGCCGTCCTGCTCTGCTCCATTCTCCAGCCCACTGATCAGGAAGAAGACAACGTCATAAGTGTTTGTTATACGGTGAACCTTTGCAATGTACAGGGCATCATTTCAATGAACATGGGATGAAAACGTAGGTTACGGTGGAACGCGACGAATTGGAGTTGCTGTGCTAAATTGATGTGCATATCCAAATGTGCTGAGAAGATGAAGCAAATAATGAAGATAATGGAAATGGCTAGGTTGACGACGATCACAAGTGAAAACACAGAACAGAGTAGAGGGAAGGAAGTGGGTGGATTTATCCTATAGTTTTAAAGTTTTTTGTTGGCTCATGATGAATATGTATACAATATAAGCATTCGAACTAAATCCACTGCTTTGTTCATTGATTTATGATTGTTTTACAAAGCATTTGTCAGGGAAGGAAGCATCTATACCGACGAGTAAGTGGCTGCAAGTTGAAGTCCCTATTCACTTACAAGCATTCAAGTTGTCACTCTTATTTTCTTGGTGATTATTGTTTTATTTCTAATGCATGATCCATACCAGGGAAAGGATTCAAGTTGTCACTGGACATTTGGACATTACTTTTATACGTTCTCTTACATTTTTTGATTCTTTGGACTAGTTTTACCCTCATTTTTTTCACTTTCTGTATGAACATAACTAAGGCAATCCCATAGATTTCTAATTAGAAGAGAGTAAACATTGGGTTATTTCTTTTATTTCTCTTTTTCAGACACTAATTACATGAGTAATAAGCATCAGCTTTAGATAATTTATCATGTAGTGCCCTGACAAAAGTTATTGTGTATAATAAGCATACTTTTTTAACTCTCATAATTATAATTTGATAACTATAATGATTTAGTGTTTGCTTTGTTTCTCATAATAGTATTTTAATGAATATTAAGAAGATGTATGAACAAGGATACGCCTTTCAACTGTATAATTATGTTTTTGGTGCAGAGTTATTCATTATATATTCTTCGTCATTGTCTATTTAATTCATAGGAATTTCTTTGGTGCAGTAACAAAACGAGTTCTTTGTTGATTATGTTAAATTACATTGGACAGTGATATGCCACTGTTCTATTTTATTAGTTTATTATTGATATTTGAGAAAGTTATTGCTTTAGGTTAAATAGCAATGATATGCCCATTTTTTATATTTTCATGTTTTTTTCTTTTCAGTAGCTTGTAAGTAAGCTATTAACAGCGATGGACCCGAAGCCTAGGATTGGCATGCAGTTTGGTAGTGCAGAGGACGCATAGCAGTTCTGGATTAACTACGGTTAGAAGGTGGGTTTTGTGGTGAGGAAGCAATACCTTAACAAGAATAAGAAAGATAGATCAATGACATCTTGCATATTAGTTTCTTGTAAGGAGGGAATTTAGGAAGTTAGACAAAAGAGACAGGGTAGTTGCGAACCCCAGGCTTGAAACCAAAACTAATCGTGATGCTCAAATTAACCTTGTCACAGTGAATGGAAAACTGACGATCAACGAGTTTGTAGAACTTCACAACCACCCTCTGTAACTTCTAAAGACAACACATATGTTGGCCTCACAATGGAAGATATCCAAAGTTCAAGGTTGTGAACTTGAAATGGTCAAGGACTCTAGATTGCAGCAAAAAACGTCATTTCAGTTGATGAGTACACATACAAGAGGTTGAACCAATCTCAAGTTCACTCATTTGGATGCAAAAAATTACTTACAATCAAGAAGGCAACGTCATATGGTTTATGGGGATGTTAGTTGTCTTCTGTAATATTTTCAGCGAGAGTTGTTGGATTTTTTAGGCTGATGCACGCATGATTTTTAATTATGAATATTTTTGTGATGTTATATTCGTAAACACAACGCACTATACAAATCGGGCGCATAGGCCGCTTGCTTTATTCTCTGGATTCAATCAATATAGGCAGACAATCATGTTTGGAGCTGCATTATTGTATGACGAGATAGCTAATTCTTTTAAATGGCTATTTAAAACCTTCTTGGAAGCTCACGGCCAAAAAAGGGCTGTTGACTATATTCACCGACCAGGATGCTGCTATGGTAAAAGCTTTAGGTGATTAAAGTGTGTGTATATGTACTTTAACTTTGATTAATTTTAATTGCTATTTTGGTTTCTTATGGTTGTAGGTGAGGTGATGCCGGATACATGCCATGAACTTTGTACGTGGCATTTAATGCAAACAGGATCAACCACCTAGCCATCCGATGAAAGATGGATCAAACTTCCTATTTGATTTCAAAAAGTTTATGTAAGAAGATGTTAGCTAATTATAATGTTCACGAGAACAGGTAGTTAAAGTCAGTGTATGCAATACGAGAAAAGTGGGTTGTGTGTTATATGAAACATGCATTCGCTTTGGGAATTAGGAGCAACCAACTAAGTAAGAATTTGAACTCCGACTTTAAAACATGCATGAAACCGACCTTGAACATTGTGCAATTCTTTAAGGTGTATGACCGAGTGGTAGCAGAAAAGCGGTACAACAAGCTGAAAAGTAAGTTTGATGCTCGGCATAAGTTGCCTAGATTGAATTACCCACACTCAGCGATTTTGCACCAAGCTGCAAAGGTATACACATTTCCAATATTTGATCTATTTTAAAAAGAGTTCTATTTGTTATTTGCAACGTCCATCTGGAATAGAAATGAAACTCATCCTGCATTCAAGTATACAATGACCATGACCAATCAAGATAGAGAATACAAAGTCTTATTTAATCCTGGCCTGAAAACCATCTCGTGTAGTAGTATGAAGTTCGAGTCATACGGATTGTTGTGCAGCCATGCATTGAAAGTGTTTATTGTGATGGATGTAGACCAAGTGCTTGACCAGTATATTTTGAAGATGTGGACAAAAAATGCACGTAATAGTATTGTACATGATTCAAAGGGGAATGAAGTTGAAGGAGACCCCAAATTGGACAACACACGACAATACAAGCAACTTTGCTCGAAAATGGTTAGATTGGCATCAGAGGTTGCTATATGTCGAGAACTGTATTCCATGGTTAAGAAGAAGGTCGATGACTTGTTGAAGAGAGTTACAGAGGTTCAATCAAGAGAATGTACCATAGTTAATGCACGTGATGTAACTATCCCTATAAGTGATAGAGTGGGTGAAGCAAAGGGATTCAAACACCGAGATGGGATAAAGAGACAATGACGACACAAAGGTTGGGTTGAACTTCAAGGTCGTAAAAGAAGAAAGGCTCCATCTGTCATTCAATCATAACTCCCGCTTCATATGGTAAATGCTAGATGCCTTTACTCATTGGCACTATCTGTAGATGTGCTTACTAGTATTAATTCTTTGTGCAGGATAACGAACCATCAAGTAATGTGTAGGTCAGAGTGTCTTACTCAGCTCTTCTAGTATACCATAATGATTATCAAACACATGGGAGTCAAGTTAGCTTTACAAGATTGTTAACGGTACATGAAATTTTGAAAAATGCATTTAGTTGTATTATTGACTGCTTATTTAGCTAACTAATGCGATTGTTCAATTATATAGGAGCAGTTGGACGTCCCCACACAATCACTTGATGACATTGACTGTTAGTGCCCAAGTCTATGCAAGAATCATTGACACATTATTTTTGGAGTTATTTTGTCATTTTTTGTCTCCTTCCACACTCATGTAAAAATGTAAGTAATCAAACAAAGGACTAGTTTGAAATTGTCATACACAATGTATCATTTTGCTATAATCAAATGTAGTTTCATTACTTTGGAAAAGTCATGTACAATGTATTGACAAGTACAACCATACAATTCATGTTATTTGGTTCAATACAATCACTTGGTACAGCCATACAATCCATGTTACTTCAAGACACTCACTTTGTACAACCATACAATCCATGTTATTTGGTTCAATACAATCACTCTGTACAACCATACAATCCATGTTACTTAGTTCAATAGTCCATTTTAGTTGGCCCTTATACACCATGCTTGTCATATACTATGGTGGAGCAAGTGATTATGGGTTGGTAAAAAATTGAGGGAATTTATGTGGGAAAAATGATATTAATGGAGAATTTTCTTTTTAACGGCTCTTATATGAAACATGTCTCTACATATGGCTCTTATCCTATTATGTTTCATTTATTCTATGCAAACAACCAGCTTTGTTTTTAACTCTGACTAGTGTAAAAATCTAATGTTAAAATTCATGTTTTTGCTAATATTTGTCTAGGTTCTACAGAGTTTGAAAGCATAAGCATGAAGTGATGATGTGAGAAATTTTGATAAACATACAATTCTACTGGAAGTTAGATGCCCAAATGGTGTAAAAAATATAAGAGCTATTTTTTAGATTGAAATTATGTGCTTACATGGCTATTTTCCACAATACAAATGTTTTTTATGAAGTTTGGAGCTCTGTATTATATTTATGATGTTTCTAGTTCAGAGGTTGTGGTTATATAGTATGAGTGGTCCTCTTTTGGTAGACATGACAATAAGTTCATTTTTTTGGTCTTCTTTTGGTTATATAATATGAGTGGTCCTCTTTTGGTAGACATGACGGTAAGTTCATTTATTTTGCCTTCTTTTGGTTATATAGTATGAGTGGTCCTCTTTTGGTTATATAGTATGATCTTTCCTATTTGTAAAAAGTAGTTAATATAACTTAAACTTCTTCAATAAGCATCTTCCTCTCTTCTAAATAGCTTACAAATTATATTAGTATTCTCTTTTGTCTAACACCACAAATTATATCAGTAATATATTTATGGGGTACTATTATTCTCATGTAAATACAAGAAAGGAGAATGCAAAGATGGGATACTCTTATTCTCTTGTATGAAAGACAATTTAAGTTTGCAATATCATGCATTTTCATGTCCATTCAACTTATATATATATATATATATATATATATATATGGACCCTTAATTATAGTCAGTTGTTTGAAAAAAAAAAAGTTTTAGAAATAGAGGTATAAAAATAACAGTTCATCAATTCTTCTTGGAAAGATAAATAAAATGAGTAAAAAGAGTTTTTGCAATATATCTCTCCTTCTTCATACGTTGAAACTGAGATGACCTCAAAATCAACTTAAACTTTGATAACAACTACAAAGGAAAAACTTCATTATAGTAAAGTCTTTCTCCAATTCTCAACAAGTTAGCCACATCACTTTCTTTTAGAAGACATGTTGCTTCGAACAGTTTATGGAAGAGTTCAAAAGGGGTAATTGTTTGATATGGTTTTGACTGCAACAGTAACCTAAAATCCTAGTACATGAAATGGAATATTGTGTCATATATATAGATATTCACATGGTTATCCCAAGCACGCTCATTCTTGTAAATAATGGCAGCTCCAAGACTTTTTGCTAGGTTGACAGCTCCAGGAAAAATGTAAGAACACGAAAATAGCAATTTCATTTTAAGGAAAAGAAAAGAAAAAATAGCCCTGTTTTATTTTGTGTACTTTATCTTTCACACCATCATCTGCAATACTGTCATTTAACACTGCTACAGCAAAGTCTTTGGTAGCAAAGTATTAAATGAAAATGTTGAATTGTTCCCATCCTACACACAGAGCACCAGAAAGGGATTTAGAGACAGCATAAATGGCAGCATAATATTGAAGAATGAATTTACAAATGTCACTATTACTTACTTAGTTATAATGAATAACTTTGCACCAAAAACACAATTATACAGTTGAAAAGTGTATCCATGTTCATAAATCTTCTTAATATTCATTAAAATACTATCATGAGAAACAAAGCAAACACTAAATCATTACAGTTATCATATTATAATTATGAGAGTTAAAAAGTATGCTTGTTATACACTAACTTTTGTCGGGGCACTACATGGTAAATTATCTAAAGCTAATGCTTATTACTCATGTAATTAGTGTCTGAAAAAGAGAAATAAAAGAAATAACCAAATGTTTGCTCTTCTCTAATTAGAAATCTATGGGATTGCCTTGGTTATGTTCATACAGAAAGTGGAAAAATGAGGGTAAAACTAGTCCAGAGAATCAAAAAATGTAAGAGAACGTATAAAAGTAATGTCCAAATGTCCAGTGACAACTTGAATCATTTCCCTGGTATGGATCATGCATTAGAAATAAAACAATAATCACCAAGAAAATAAGAGTGACAACTTGAATGCTTGTAAGTGAATAGGGACTTCAATTTGCAGCCACTTACTCGTTGGTACAGATACTTCCTTCCCTGACAAATGCTTTGTAAAACAATGCTAAATCAATGAACAAAATAGCGGATTCAATTCGAATGCTTATCACTATACATATTCATCATGAGTCAACAAAAGACTTTAAAACTACAGGATAAATCCACCCGCTTCCTTCCTCTACTCTGTTCTACGTTTTCACCGGTACCAGCCATTTCCATTATCTTCATTATTTGCTTCATCTTCTCAGCACATTCGAATATGCGCATCAGTTCAAAGGCCAAAAATTACATTGGGAGGAATCGTTCAGCACAACAACTCCAGTTTGTCGCATTCCACAATGACCTACGTTTTCATCCCGTGTTCATTAAAACGATCCCCCGTACATTGCAAAGGGTCACTGTATAACAAACACTCACGACGTCGTCTTCTTCGTGATCAACGAGCTAGAGAATAGAGCAGAGCACGGCGACAACAGGCTGGAGCATGGAGAACTGGTTTGCAGAGCACGTCCTCGGGTAATAAGATGAAGAAGATGACTACAACGTCCACTAACCCACAAAAACAACGTCGTTTCAACACTTCCTGGTGCAAAAAATTTTGGGCTCGAAACGCATTGTTTTATCTTAGTAAAACAGTGTGTTTCACTCATTGTCCATACAACGTTGTTTTGGAGCAGCGGATTTGCAAAAAAAAAAAAAATTGGGCCAAAACGCACCATTTCACTTACTCAAAACGATGCGTTTCCGCATGCTAGTCGACATAGCTGCGTGGGAAGCGTCAGATCACGCAAACGGCTGAGATCTCCTACTGGAGCGGATCCTGTAATTCTGCCTTACTGGAGCTAATCTGCGCCACACATCATTGTCTTCAGATGTATCATCTGGATTGTCATACTTGTCTTTGCAAGCCCACTCTCACTCCCTTTTGCTACCAGTCTACCAACCACACAGAGTGATTGTGGTTTCTCGCCAAACCCCTTATCTTCATTTAGATAAGTATAAAAGCATACGGCTTGTGTTGTAATACACATAAGATGATATTTATTTATAGATAACTTATTGTGATTTGTGTATTTAGCTTTTATCTTTTAAAATATATATGGATGTAAATATTAAAAATATTAAATACAATAAATCAAGCGGGAGAATGTCAGTTTTTATTATTGTTACATTAATATGATATGTTTGTCAAGTTCAATATTTTGTCAGACTTCTATTATAAATTCACATAGTTGCATGACTTTTCTACTTATATGTAACTATTTCAACCGTGGCTATCGACTGATAGTTGCCTTAAATTTTTTTGGTTTGTAGGTTTAATTTCTTATTACTTACAAGATTCATACTATCATTGGAGAATAAAAAATAAAATCTTTAAAGTATTCATATTTAGTTATGACATAGTCAATGTTCACAAAATCTTTTATTAGTAACAAAGGCTGAAAGTATGCAATTTTTTTTTTGTATTATTTTTTTGTTTTAAACAAATTAACAAATTTATTTTATGTAAAGAAAAGGTTCTTATTCTAGCCTCCCTCCCTTTCCACCTTTGGCTTCCCTTCATCCCATGCTTCGACTTCTTTTATGGTAATTAATTATCCACAACATACCCCTTTTTTTTCTTTTTTCTTTTTTTTATTATACATAACAGACCCCTTTCCTATATATATATATCTACCATCTTCGTCCTTGCCTTTTTCTCATATGAACCCCTTCCTAATAATCCCCCTCCTTTCCGTTTCTTCATTTTACTTTATAATAGTCGTCTGTAGCTAACTACAACTACAAAATCAACATGTATTGATACAAAAGTAAGCATTAATTATCAAGAATATTATGCAATTACATATGTTCTTCCCAAGTTGAATTGATCGATCCCACCCATGTGGAAAAGGATGGAGGTGAACTAACTAGTGTGTTTAACTATGGCAGAAAGGACAAAAATCAACGAGTGGCGTTACCTTATGTAGTTGATAAGTCAGAGTGATACAAAAGTTCATATTTGTTACTATATGCATCTGGGACATCAAGGCAAACGAACATACATCTTTGATTACAGTACTAATTTGCTACGGTAAATAATAGCAATTATAATAATGAAATTCAACCAATCAGCTAATGGCTGGCCACTGCCGTAAAGATGGGTGGAAACTTTTTCTGCACTCCCCCATCTTTTACTTGCTTTGTATGAGAGAAAAAGAAATATAACTATGTTTCTCTTTTTTTTTTTTGATAAACTTTCTCATTTTATTTTTGATTTGGTCTTTTTATTTGCCCTCCTCCCTTCCAGAAAAAACCCCAAAAAACCTAAAAGAAATATAAAATCAATTAATTCTCTAAATTTTCAATTTAATATAATCTCTTTATTAATATTTTGGTCTAAAATCTTAACATTACATATATATGTAAATTAAAAAAATATTCATCTTCTTTCATTTTTTTAATTTAATAGAACACTTTTGTTTGCTACTTGAAATGACATGTTGAATTTGTTTCTTATTGACTTGACCTCTTTTAACCTAAATGAATAAATAGAGCCAGAGTTTTGAAAGAAAATAATAACAAATAAATATTGTTACACACAACCAAAGTCCAAAGGATCTATAGTCAACTATTAAAATTGGAGAAAAAATTGCACAATTCCCAAAATTGAGAAGAGTTGCTTTAATAAATAATTTTATCAAAATAAATCCCATCTATGTTTCTACTTCTATGACCATGCATCCTCCGTCTTGCATGTAATGGTCCACCCAAACACAATATAATTGGTTGGTAATTATAATGTTAAGTCTCAAGTATAGGTAAATTGGATGAAATAATGCATGATAGATGCTAGGTATTCTTATCTAGTCAATGATAAACTGGTGGGACTCAGTCCTAATAGAAGTTTGTGGCAGGAGTTAAGCCTCTATCATTTTTATTATTTGTGCTGAAAGGTTAATTGCTCTCCTAATTGAAGCATAAAGAGAAGAAAAAAATTCATGGGTGCAAAGTCTATGTAAGGGGACATAAAGTGTCTCATCTTCATTTTACTAATGATTCTTTTTTTTTTTTGGTGTGAAGTCACTATCTATGACTGTATAAGGTTGAGAGATATTTTAAATACTTATAAAATGACTTTGGAGCAGCTTATCAACTATTAAAAATTAGGCGTCTTCTTCAATCCAAACATGAATTTTATAGACTAGTTAAGTCTTCTATCAATTTTCACAATTAAAACGTTTAAGATAACAGTGATATATTAAATATTTTTACTTAATTCATGATGTTAGTTTTCGTTTCAAAGAAAAAAAAAAAAAAAGGTAAGTCTCTGATAACCAATGGATTGGGACCTCCTATCATACGCCAAACTAGGGAAAGATAAAAACAGGTTACACATCCCTTAAGCCAGAAATAAAAAAACAAGGATATTAGAATTAAAGTAACTACTTCCAATTTTATATTTTAGTATTAAAATAAATTGGTAAAATTAATTAAAAAAATAGTTTGGTTTAAAAAATATAAAGAAAAAACTATTGTGATTATTAAATAAATTTTAAAAATTAATCCTATGAAGTATATTATATCAATAATGATATTTATACGAATTAAATGAATATATATACCAAGTTGTTAAGGTTGTTTGGTATAATTAAAGGAAGTCAAATTTGCAATTAAAGTTAGTGTTAATGAATGGACAGAGTAAAGCTTCAATTTTCAATGAGTGCTCAATCGAAAATCGATCTTTTCCTGTAAATGTAATATCTACTGTAATATAATAATATTATTTTATTAATTTAATATATTTTTATTAATTTAATATTAATAAAATATTATTATTTTACATTATTTGATTACAAAAAATTCTCTTATTACAAAAACTGTTACAAAAGACGATCCAAGCTGTGCTCAATCCATTTAGATGATTAACAATGACGGCAGTACTTTTTTTTGGTTTTTTTGGTCACCATAACGGCAATATTTGGTTACTAAATAGAGAAGGGGTACAGATCGCCTCTCGTCATTCTCTCTAATCATTTTCTCTTTTAACATTTTTTAGTCACAGGATGCATGTTGTGGCTCAAATTAAGCCACCAAATCACATATGCTAAAACCTTTTCATTTATCAAATGTTTTGTTAGCTGAGATTACTATAGTACTTCTACTATACAACTCTTCAAGTAGAATTATTCGATGTAGTAAAATTGAAGGCACCGGTGCCTTATGTGATATAGACCAATAACATCTTGCTACCTCAGCAATGACAAGAACAATGACATTTGTGCAGTAAAATGTTAAAATTTTAAAATGACCCACTAATTAAAAAATTATTTTATTTAGCCCTTGATTTTCTTAATTTTTTTTATTGTCCCTAGTTTCTTCCATTTATAAAAATTACAACTTGTTTCTATTCTTTATTTTTTTATTATTAATCCAAATTATTCGTCTCACCACTTTATTATATTTCTTTGTTTTCATTTTTGGTTATCAACTTCATCTCAACTATTAAGTATAGTTTAACTATTATAAAAAGAATTGAAAAAATAAAAATGAATATTAAAGGCAAAAACAAAAACAAAAATGAATAGAAAAAGAATTTATAGGAGTTTCAAGCTATTTCCAAAATATTTTGACCAAATGTTGGTAAAAAAATGACTTTAACATATTTAATATTATTATTGTTTCAAAATATTATTCAATAATTTTAACATTTGATATATATATATTGCAAATTTTTTAATTCAAATTCAATTCATCTATTTACAACTTACTATCCACTAGTGATATAATTTACAATTTAATCATACATTTTATGTATTTTATTATGAAGCCCAAGTTTTTCATAAAATAATTTAATATTTTTCAGGAGTTTTATATTATGAACTTTTATGAATAGAATTTAAATTAAAAAAATTTACAATATGTATGTATATATATATATATATCAAATGTTAAAATTATTGAATAATATTTTGAATCAATAAAAATATAAAATACATTTAAGTCTTTTTTTTACCAACATTTGGTCAAAATATTTTGGAAATAGCTTGAAACTCCTATAAATTCTTTTTCTGTTCATTTTTTTTGTTTTTTGTTTTGCCTTTAATATTCATTTTTATTTTTTAAATTCTTTTTATTCATCATTCTATCATAAAAAAAAACTCTTTTTATAATAGTTAAACTATACTTAACAATTAAGATGAAGTTGACAACCTAAAACAAAAACAAAGAAATATAATAAAGTGGTGAGATGAATAATTTGGATTAATAATAAAAAAATAAAGAATAGAAACAAGTTGTAATTTTTATAAATACAAGAAACTAAGACAATAAAAAAATTAAGAAAATCAAGGGTTAAATAAAATAATTTTTTAATTAGTGGGTTATTTTTAAATTTTAACATTTCACTGTACAAATGATATTATTCTTATCATTGCTGAGGTGACAAGATGTTATTAGTTTATATCACATAAGGCATCGGTGCCTTCAATTTCACCACACCGAATAATCTCACTTGAAGAGTTATACAATAGAAGTACTATGGTAATCCCAATTAACAAAACATTTGATAAATAGAAAGGTTTTAGTATATGTGATTTGGTGGCGAGCCACGACATGCATCCTATGGCTAAAAAATGTTATAGGAGAAAATGACCGGAGAGAATGATGATAGGCGATTTGAACCCATAGTGAAGATACTGGGAATCTTTTCTTTTTTTGAAAAAAAAAAAAAAAGCAAAAGGAAAATGAGAGCCTCTAGTTCTTCTGGCTGTGGAATTGGAATTCTAAATTCTAATCCGAACGATCCCTTCGGGTGCGGAATGGGGAGACATGTCCTCTGCCACTCTTTCTTGTTGTACCGCCGGCGCTGGCGCTCTCTGCCATTCCTCCAACTCCATAATCTGTGGAGCCCCCTTTTTCCTCCATCATCTTCCTCGTCGTCGTCACCATAACCAATCCTTTTTACTGCGAGGTTTCGCTTCTCTTTCTCTTCTGCTAGTAATCGTTTTGGAATCCTCTACTGCTGCACATAATTCAGTAAATGTGTTGTGTTCTGCAGTTGCCAATGATGCGGATAGGACTGAATGGTCATCGGATGCCGATAAGATTGTTGATGGCATCGACTTCGGTGAGCTGTGCAATGAGTTTGAGTGCATCAGTAGCCCCTTGGTGGAATCCGCGGCAAGACAACTTGCACGCGATATACTTGAGCTTCGGGAGGGAAACCGAGCCCTTGCGACCTTCGCTATTTCAGTGAGATATAGGGTACTTTCTTATCTCCCGCTGTTTGATTCTCATCACTTTCTAGTTTGATTTATCGCTTTTGCAAATCAAACACACAGGCTCTAATTAATTTGACCTTTTATGTACATACAGGATCCTGTGAGGAGCTTTATTGGTCGCGACAAGTACAGAAGACCCCTATGGGCAAGGGCTGCCCTGATCGAGCCCTCTGTGGTCAGTCCTTAACTGCTTCCAAACCCACCAATAATCAAATCCATGAAACTGCTTGTTAAAATCATTTTCTTTTGGAGACAGGGTGTTCAGGAAATGGTGATGCTGTCCACCAGTCTGCTAAGTATCAAGTGGACAATCAGAGGGAAGCTTAAACCTTTACTTGCCGGAATAGCAGGAGATTTGATATTACGAGTTACTTCCCGATTTACCCTAAACCAAATCAGTGGTCAAGTCATTGAGCACGAAGAATTCTGGGATTTATCTGCTTCCTCTGCTGTTGCTCAGGCGTTTTTTTGGACATCCCGGGCACTTTTTGCTACCCTCGAATATGGAAAAGACTTGGTCGATATTGCTAAAAATTTGAGTGACCGCCCTTCCACCAAAAAAGAGAACTTGGAGATTTATCCAGATCCATCTGCTGATCCAACTAAGGTGACCTCATATCTTTTCTTACCACCACATCAACCGACAAACCACACTTTGATTCTCCCTAAGTTTTAACCTGACTTTTGAAATGTTTCAGTTCTTCCAGAGGGACGACAGCTTTCAGCGAGATGCATACCAGATTGCACTACTCCTGGCGGGTCTATATTTTTTAGTTCAATTTCTGAGGAAAACTTTGTAAAGTCTGCCTCGTTGCCATTTCTACTCAGTATATTCCACAAATTATTATCATAGCTTAAAATGCAAGCCCATATTCCTGATATTGATTTACAGTAACCAAATCAATGTCACCCAACACTGATACACCAAATTAAATAGTTGCGCAAGCCGAACCAGAAGGGAAAAGAAAAAATGCACAAAGTTTTGGGAATTCAATCAAGGATTCTACGTATAATACAACCAAATCAAATGAATGTCATTCCTCATGCGTTAAAGACTAGTTGAATCAACTGTTTAGCATAGTAATTAACAATAACAAGAATGTCAAAATTCTCCCAATTAACAGGGGGGGTGTTGAAGAAATATTGTGTGCACCCACTGTATAAACTGCTCCAGTCGTTTCGTCCTTCACTTTAATGCTTGAAGAGCCTAGTGAAACAATAACACAAAACAATGTGTCATTCTAGTTTACATCAACCTCAAAACAGGCACTACAGTATAACATGGAAAAATTAATACTTGACATATTAATATCTTTGACAGAATAATATTTTTTTACCAGTTTGGACTTTGAAACCGTAGTAAATTAATAATTAACTAAATTTTTAAGATAGTATATCTTAAAAGAAACACATAGGTCTTGCCACTTGCCTTTTATATATACACACACACACACACACACACACACACACAGATGTTGCCACTTGCCTTATATATATATATATATATATATATATATATATATATGTATGTATGAATAACTTAACTAGGATGCCCCTTATAAAATATTGCATCTATGTTAAATGCTTTCTTGAAATTAGTGTCTATACAGACCTCATCTCTAATTTTTCTTAGTACATCGTTTAGTGAAATATTCTGGTTTTACAAGATAATTGCGCAATACAATTGTTGCTTTGAGTATATCATTGGACTAGACAAGTTCCATTTCAAAACTATCATTTTCAACTTCCTCTTCTTGATCATCTTCCATGACACTATCAATAACATGTATAAATAAATAAATTATTAATTTAAATAGTCCCAAAAATATTAATTTATAGGAGTTTAACTTTTCAACAGACTAGAGAGTCATATGGTAGCTACAACAATATAATTCTTAAAGAGGATGACTCTAATTAATCTAATCTTACTATATGTCGTAATTTTTAAGACATTTCAAATGCTACTCACATATTTGTGTTTGCAACTTTGCATACCCAGTCTTTCCCTAGTAAGTTGACCATGTTAGTCTATCCTACTTAGTTGATAGTTGATACCCTGTTTTCACTGTCATTTGTTCGGGGAACAATGATTAAGTTACTATTCTGGTATTATTGAGATGCCAAAAGGGAACTGGCCTAGTTGGCATACTATGAAGAAAAGTCTTTCCCTTATAAGTTGACCATGTTAGTCTATCCTACTTAGTTGATAGTTGATACCCTGTTTTCACTGTTACTTGTTCGGGGAACAATGATTAAGTTACTATTCTGGTAATTATTGACAAGCCAAAAGGGAACTGGCCTAGTTGGCATATTATGAAGAAAAGTCTCCACTCTCCAGAGAAATCCCCATGAGGTGGATATAAATTAATTTACACATATGCAAAATTCTGAAGTACCGCCAAGTATGGAAATATGATCCCTTTTAAGCAATAAAGTCTCAAGTAGGAGATAGGCTGCAGGGGGTGAAAATTGATTCTCATCAAAGAGTACTAAAAGAAAGATCTATGGTGGCAGAAACTCAAAGCGATCCTTGGATGACAAATTAGGCATATTCATCTATGGGGCTATATTAAACCAGACAATAACAAAGGCAATTGAAAACTTGATGAAAGGCTACTGGTTACTCACAATTGAATTCAGTCCATCCAATGGCCATATTTTCAAGATCGTATACGACAAGTTTATTTGAAAGTACCAAATCTGTAATCAGAAACAATTCAAACACAATAAATGATATTAGCATCCAATCCACATTAGCACCCTGCTAACATAATAAAACTAGCATCAATCAGCCCATGCATATTTTAATACACACACACAAAACAGACAGAGAGACAGCAATAAAGGTATAAATTCCGTCCAAACAAAAGCAAGCTAAAATATATCACTTCAACAAAGCAGATTTCCTTAAACGCGAGAAGAAAAACATATATCAGAATCAAATTCAATCTGGGACTAAATGCATAACATGTGCCTTCTACAATTAATAAAACATCAGCTAAAATTTGTTAGTTACAATTAATTCTAAACTGCACCTCCAAGAAGAGTCATATCCTTTCCATCCTTAGTTTGTGCAACACTTCGCTGCCAGCCAACACACCACACATTGTCCTGGGGTACATTAAGGACAATATAATATGAGAAAAAAAAACAGTAAAAGCAAAGGTAAACTACTCTCCTAATTCTTGAGAGATGCTCAATTATACCGTCCTTCCCTCTATTAAAATAATATACACAAAATTCTCTTTAAAGAGTCCATTTGACCAAAATGCACTCAACTACTCAAGGATAATATTTTTTTTGTAAATTAAAAGTCTAACTCAATGTTATTTATTTTGTGTCAAAAATCATAAAATTAATTTATTTTAGATTTTTATTAAAGTTATGACAGTGGTTATGTTTACTGATATGTATTCAATACTTTGTTATTCTTGAAATTAAATATTATTAATTATCTTTTAATTGGTTAAATTCTCCAAGAACTATTTTGAAAATATATTCTCTGTTTTTTATAATTATTTATTTATCATCAAATAATCATGAAGTTTGTCAAGTTCAAAACGTAGTAATTCTATATTGGTAAAATACATATTTAACCATTGTTATACTATAAGTAATAGATGTAATAATGTTTTGATCAAAATGGATGTATTGTAGTTTATCTTTTGGTCTTTAGAGAGTTTTATGTATATTTTCCTAATATAGGGAAGAGCCATATAATTAACCATCTTAGAGGAGAAGGGAGAGTAATTCACCCAGAAAATAATTCATCAACACGATCAAGCACTGTGTAAAAAGTGCGTCTGTGCTCACCAGCATATTCAGCCAAGTACTTGTCACACATATATGGACAATGAACGATAAAATTTCCACTTACTTGAATCTGGAACAGGTAGTCGTGAGGATAGACTGTAAGAGAAACAGATCCCTCAAAATGAAACTTAACAATTGGAAATCCATCATCAACACTGCAAGAGTACAATTGACAACAGGTAAAGGTCTGGTTAGCTATTTCACCTCTTTGAACAAATGAAACTGAATTCTAACCAAAAGCAATATATATTGTAATTGTTAATCAGCCTGAAATAAACTACAGATGTAGAAAAGGGAAAAACTTCTACCATGTCAATGTTACCAGCATATGATTTAAACAACTATCCATGCCCAATTTTTATTTTCCATCAGATTCAACAAATGATCTTCCATCAGTTTTTTTCTTTTTTTCGTCTTTTGTGTATGTGACAACAAGAAAATCAGATAAATCTAGGAACATAATCATATCCAACCAGCTCTGCTCATCCCAGACGAAGGAAACAGGATAAAGTAATACAGAAACTCTAGATGGAAATGCGAGGGACATATTAGCAAGTTGGCAGAATAACATTTTCAAGAACTCACAAATCCTAATCAGTACTAACATCTGTTAACAGAACCCATATAAGACCAGATTTCTCAAAAAATTTCAATTGCACTTCAAAATGAATCTGATTTACGGAATTTAGGCCAACAAATTGCTCTATGACTAAGCTCAATTCACGCTCAAGTCAACAACATAAGACTTATAAACAACCTCTGTTGTCTTAGGTGAACGTCACGGACAATTGTTTGTCCACCTATATAATCAGGAATCAGATCAATGATAAATTAAGAAGCTTTATTTGAACATCAATCTGATATCATCACACTTCACACCCCGTGGACTAAAAGACCAAGCATATAAAGCTTAATCTATCCAATAATTCATGCCATACCCTTTGTCTCACTGAAATTAACCAACAATGATCAAGGAAAAAAGGAAGGAACATTACACCTTAAAATTTGTATATAGTAACCAAAACTATTAAAAAATAACAAATAAATATAAAATTTTCCTCTCTGTATGAAGTACAAGGAAGAATCAAAGGTTAGTATCATACTTTCCAGTATACTGAAAACAAGTAAACTGATCCTCAACTTGATGTAATTTCAGTCCAGGCTGTTGAGCCATAACCTATTATAAAGGATAATCATAAGTACCAAAGTATATAATTGATTCAATTAAAATTTAAAAAATACATTTACCTTCGTAATTAGTTGGTCATAAACTGTGTCTGGAAGATAAGCCAAAGTTGTACCACTATCAATTACTGTTCCCCTCCCATTTCCAGAATCAAATATATCTGAGGGAAGCTGTAGAACTTCGCTATCAACCTCAATATCCTTCAAATTCACATTGTAGTGTGCCCTATAATATTTAATACACTACAGTTATGACATAATTCCAAATCCAGGACCTGAACTCAATATATACATTACAATAACATGTAAGAATGAAGAAAATTTGCAAGAGATATGCCACAGATATTAAATTGAAACATTTGATGGATTAAACCAGGATCTCATAATCAATCTATCATCATAAAAATGAAGACCTTAAAAAGAAATAAAAAAATGAGAGAAGGATAACTTCTGTTCTATTGCTGCTGGGACACACTGGCCCTACTAGTGATAGAAATCAAAAAGGACTTGTACGTAGAAACACTAACAAAGAGACAGAAATAGAGGTAAACTTTCATTATAGTTACATGACTTCTGAGTTTATACTTGCATTCATTTTCCATAAGGCCTTAGGCTAAGTTGATGATATGATAAATAATAAATCTATCATTAGCATTTGGTAGTAACGGAATTCATACAAGTCTTCTGGAAAATAAAGTGTATAAATCCCAAAACTCAAATTCTCCTAACGTTAAACAACAGTGGAATGAACATGAATTACATAGTCACCAAATAGAGACCATCATGTTCCAGTAAATTACTTTTATTAACTAACAACAACCCATTGATCACACTTGCAACAAATATCATGGCAATGGGAACATAAAGCTCAGATACTACACATACTGTCCAGAAACTAGAGGTGTTGTATTGACTTTTGGCTCCACCACTTCCCCCAGGGCAAAGATTCCACCTCCACGAATATTGTCAAGGCAGTGTGAAAATATTTTTTTCACCTTCCCAGATGCAGCAAGCTGTGAAAGCACTGACGAATTTGCTTGTCCAAAACCAAGTATTCCATCAAGAGCTTCACTAGTTGATCCCAATGCCCCAGATTGTTTAGCACCACACCTATCAGCAAGATGATAGGTCCAAAGTCAGAACATGTCCAGAAAAGCATTCAAATATAATGGTGACTTTCTTATATTTGTCTCTGTTGGGATAGAAAAGATAAAGAAAGAACAAAGTCCCACATTTGGAAGTTGAAGAAAGATAGAAGGCCATATAAATGTTGAAGTTAGTATACCAAATTGCCTTAGGGATTTTGGATGAAAGCTTAACTATCAACACTTATAAATGGCCTAACAACTCTCTCACTCTAACTTTGACCAAGGACCATAATTTCCAACAGTCTCTCCACTTAGGAACTTAAGTATGTCCCAACATTAAAGAATTAAACAGACTAAAACTCCTACCTGAAAAAGGCATAGCTATGAAGAAAACATAGTATGTAGATCAGGCATAGGGTCAGCTAAGTTGGAAGATAAAGAAGTAAAAATTTTTACGATGATCCCAGGCATGTTTAATTAGAGGGTGGAAGTATTTTCATGCAGAAGGTGAGTCAATTTAAGATAATCACTAAGAATATGAGAGGGAAATTGAAAATGGGATGAACAAGAGTAGTAAGCAAAGATGTAATCGTAAGAGGTGTTAGTAAGTTTGTACCTCAATGAAACTGATTAATTATAAAATGTCCTCATGTTAAATTTTACATAGTTTGACATGTGGTTCATGTCATTGTCTTCAGTTATTTAGGGATTAGGGATCCAACATGAGTTTTCGTATAAAGCAATAAACATCTAGAACAAAGACTAGCAAGAAAAAAATGAAGTCAAAATAAAAATAAAAACAAATCTACACAAAGCAGTCAAATAGTTACACAGGAAAGTATACACAAAACATGAAACAATTAACTCAAATAACCATTTAAAATAACATAAATTCCACTATTACAAGTAAGAATGATAACAAATAACAGAATTGAAAACATTGCAGCGGACTTAAATGAGGCTAGAGAATAGTTGTCAGATGTCAACATTTCATAACTATAATGTAAAATATTTCTCTGGTTCTCACCCAAAAATCACTGTGCTATTTGCTGGTGCACTACGAAGGTTACTATTGACCTGATTAAATGTAAGATAATCCTTCACAAAGTACCCAGATGTGGAGCTTCCATCTCCATAAGTTACACTATATGGGCAGGCTATATCAGGCTTGCAACCAGCAATTGGACCATCATATGTGTCAGAGCAAAAATTTTCATCACAAGAGACCAAATCTGAAGATTTTGAGCCATTTGGGTCGTATAGTGTCAACTCGATCTGTAAAATGATAATCATACAGAAAACAACGCTTCAATATGAGGCCGACATAACTTGGAAAGAAATATGATTTTCAGAATGTCACTCTGCAGTCAGAACAAGCAGGCATGGAATGTCATCTATACATACATACACACTTCATTCAGAGGAAAAATGAAAAAATGAAGTTGGAACAAGTGCAGCCTAGATACATACACCAAGATCACTTTTACGGGGACATCTCATGCACCCAACACAATTAACCCATAGGATGTCACTTCCAGTATCAACTTGCACATAGTAGTCCTTTGGAGGAGACCCAAGCCCAAGTTTCGTATAATACAGCCTATAATCAAATAAACAACATAAGCATCCACATCAAGATGACGACAGTTTTCTGCCAGAGATTAAATCACCTAATTAGTACAGAATTTTGTTCTCACGAAATCTATGAAGAAGATAATCAGTTTGTCTCTGTTTTACCCAAGGGTGGCTGAGGCCAACTGATCTCAATTATACGTTGTGTAAGATCAGAAACAGACAAAGGAATTTATACCCGCACATATGCGAGATCAAGGATAAGTTTATACGTACTTAATTGAAGTAAAGCATACAAAAATAGGATCTTTGCCGCCAATTAAGTCAAAAAGTTAGGCGTTGCTATATTGGAAAAAAGAACCAGCCCCAACTATGACCTCTGGGCATAAAAAGAAGAAGAGGACATGTTTCAAAGGAATAAAAAGCAGAAGCAATTAGGAAACACAAACCCAGTTTCAGACGGTTGCCCATTGCCACCAAGGTTCAGATCCACCACAGAAAGAAATCTACCTCGTCGACGGGCATCATGAGCTTTCATTGCACTCAACGTATTTTCCCGGCCTTTGAATTTGTGGTGGACTGGAAACACCAAATTGCCGTAGGCAAGCCAACAAAATTCAAAAACTAATATGCCCACTACCAGTGATCCTCTGAGATCCATTTTCATCACCAAGAAATCTTCAAACCAGTATCTTCAACAGAAAGCAATTAAAAAAAAAAAACAGATCGAATAAATTCAATGAAATTCAAATTCAATTCAAATATTTATTCAATTATTCTCCATATTTGGGATAGAAATCCATTGCCGACCCAGTTGAAGTAGAGGTCGGTGAAGTAGAGAACGGCAATGACTCAGCTAGTATGGGAGCAAACAAAAAATGGGAGGCAAGTAACAGATAGAGAGTAAAATAGAGATAGATAGAATTTCCCGATTTCAACGGCAAACGCGTCCAACGCAACGTTTAGAAAAAAATCGTAAACAACGTTCGGGGTGTGTTTTATTTCCTCTCTCTCTCTCTCTCTCTGTTTTGGTGCTTTCCTTGCCGGAGTCCCTCTCTCTCTCTCCCTCGCCCCCAAAATTTCACGGACTAGAAAATATATATATGCATGGTCCATATAAAATTTTGGTTATATTGAACGATCTGTATAATTATGTAAAAATATTCATATTAAATATTATAAATTATTAAATATAAATATTTTTGTTTGACTTAATATAATTTAAGTTGTATTTAAATAATTTTTGTATTGTATGTAATATTTTAATTATAAAATTATATATTTTAATAATTATTTATATTACGAATTTATATTATAATTATTTATATTACCAATTCGATAATACATTTACTTTCTCTTGTAGCAAATTGACTTCCATCCTTGTTCCTCTCTTGTCCAATAATTTCCAGCGTACTATTCAACTCACTCTGGTACAATTTATATATTCAAAGATTAATTAAGTTATCTACAAATAAAAATTTTAATATATTACACATATTGTTTAATAAATATCTTTTGATGAATTTGCATAATTATTTTTAGTTTTTCCATATTATATTTTTTATAAATTGAATTTAACTAATATTATTTTCAATTTCATATCCACAAACGAAGCTAAATTACTACCTAAATTTCAATTTACTCACCTCATCTGCCAAGTCATCTTTTTATAATGTATTTTTTCCTCTTCCTTTCACTGTAAAAAGTTTTTCATAACTGGAGTTTGTTAATATTAATTTTTTTTGTTTAAGTGTATATTGAAAATTTATTTATTATAAATTTTAAATAAATTCAACGATAACAGAATTCAATAATATGCTTGTAAATATTTTTATTATCAATGTATCATTTGCATATGCAATATTGTAATTCACAGCGCACTAACTCTTTCTATGACTTGTCTCTTAAACGTTAGTTTCCATAATTAGCTCCTTTTTCGAATTAATGTTGAAGCTAATCCTTCTATTTCAGACTCCCTCCTCTCTTCTTCTCTTCATGTTCCAAATAACAAATATAAATGTTTACGTGCCTATGCAAATTAGAAATTACACTTTCATGCACCATTCCACTGTAAATTAAAGCTTTGATAATTAAACGACACGAGGAAGTACCTAGAGATTTATTTTTAAGGTTATGCTTTGATTGATAGTTTAGAAATGAGTGACAAAAAGCAAAATAGTTAAAATAGACTAAGGTTATATTTAAATTATTTTTTTAAGGTAGAATGAAATGGTAAAGGAGGAATACTAAAATTTCTTGTTATTATCCAAAATTTTAGTTTTGGTGTTTTTTTAAATTGAAGGATTAAATATGAAATGGAATAATATAAGAAATTAAATTATTATAATTAAAAACTTATATAATTATAAGCAAATGAGAAAATCTGTTGTCGTCTTCATCATCATGCTGCCTCTATAATTGAAAACTTAATAGCGTCAAAATTTTCTCATTGTGCATATAATGGATATTTTTACAGCATGTATCTTTGAAATTGCTATTACAATTAAGAAGTAATATTAGTAATTTTTCAAGCTAGTCACTTTTTACAGTTTTTATTCTTTTTTTATGATTACCATTTTTTAATATCAAAGATGAATTTTCTTACTATTTTTTTTATTTTCATTCAATAACCAATCTAGCTTAAAATATAATAAATAATAATTTTTAGTGACAATTTAAAAATAAAATTTTACAAAATTCTTTTAAAGTCCATTAACTTTTTTCATGAATTCATTGCCATAAAAGATAAATACAAAATAATCTCTCACTCTCACACAATCATAATCATGTATAATAAATTGACCAATAAAAATATTATTAGTAATGTGTTTGTTTTATATGAACAATATTAAAAAAAAATAATTTATGAGTTATTTTATTCCATTCATTTTATTATAATTTTTAAACAAAAATTAAAGTAATATCTCTCTTCTCATTAAAACTCATAAATAATACGCTAACTCCAACTTTTCTATTCCACTCAATTCCATTCTATATCATTCTATTAATTACTATTTCATCTCTCTCTAAAAAACTCTCAAATTTAGCCTAAGTTTCATTTGATTTTACATACTATTTTAGGTAAGAAAAACTTAAGTTTAATTCTTCGTATTTACCTACATGGTTAGTATGTCTTCTCTTTAATTTGTTGTCTCTTCTCATAAAAATAAAATATAAAATTATGTGTAAAAAATCGTAATTTGATTCATTTTTTACCACCACAAAAATTTTATTATGTCTTGAGATATATTTAAATTATGGTTTTTCATATTAAAATAACTCATTGTTTAAACTTTTTTTTAAAAAAAGCTATCGATACATCTATTTAGATCAAAGTATTCTTATAAAATAAATGTTAAATATAAATTTTTTCAATATAAAAGAAATTTTTGAAAATTTATAATTTTATTAAAATAGAATTTGAAGATTTTTAAAGATATTTATGTCATTTAATTATAAAAATGCGTAAGTCATTTAATTATAAAATAATAAGATATTAATTATAAGTTAGATAAATTTGAGAATGAGATACTATAATTAATTAATGTATAAATTTAGAAGAAAAAAAAAAGGTGGGGAATTATTTTATTGGTGAATAATGAAATGAATGATGCATGTTGGCGAGGGAGTTCCAAAATTTCTTGTTTAGGGGAAGAGGAAGAGGAAGAGGAACAGTGAGTGGGTGGACAGCTAGAAAGCGACAATGCAGCGTAGAAAACTAGAAATGGAACAAACACTTTATATTCCTTGTTTGGAGTGAGATGACTTTCAAATTCAATTGCTTTTCTTCTCATCCAATGCTCCCTCTACCCTATTTCAGTTTCACCATTATTGGATCGCTTTCCTCCCTAGCTCTCATGTCTCTTCATTTTCTCCTAATCTCCAGAATCATTTTTTCCCAGCATTATTTATAGCCATAACTGTTTCCTATGCATGCTTCAATTGCTCAAGAAAAGGATCCGGCCGCCTTTGTGAAAGGTATCTCCATGAGAGGCAGGCAGATATCCAAGAAGTATCCTTTACTTCTCTCCCCTGTAGCTCTACAACCGCGTTCCTAAGGTTGGCAGTTGCCATGTATCACTTTGGTAAGACCGTGGAAGCCTCATCTTTGAACTATCTTTACGACTCCCCACTCATTATTTTTTATTTCAGAAACCCAATTCGCCAAAAGTAATTAGTATATTGTCCGTCAAAGTCAGGAAACGCCTTTGTTGAATATGAGTGCGTCATAGAATAATTATATATATATATAGAGAGAGAGAGAGAGAGAGAGAGAGAGAGAGAGAGAGAATAGGTACACTCCTTCGTTTGGCAGCATTCAAGAGTTTGGAATATATGGCGGAAGAGTCTATGAGACTTCTGGAACACAAGGGCGACATAAGTTAGGCCTTTACACTGGCCGCCCAATTTTATTGAAAATAGAGTTAACCCAACGAACTTCGTTAAAAAAAAAAAAAATTTTATTTGTCCCTACATTACATTAAATTTTTTAAAAATTAATATATTTTAAATCAATGTTATATATAAATATTAATAAAAAAATAAATTTAGTAATGTATTATGATATAAATAAAATATAATAAATTTTAAAAAGTACATAAAATTAATTTTTAAAAACTTTAAAATTATGAAATCACATTTGACTTTGTTTTGAATTTGAGTGATGTAAATGATAAATAATCCAAATTTTTTATTTGCTTTAATTTTAGAGTATGTCAAGAAGTATTTATAATTATTTATTAAAAAATTTAAGAACTAACTAATTAATTTATTATTATATTGTTAACTCTAAAATATACTCAAACTTGATAGAGTTTTAATTTAAAATACGGTTAATTAATTCATTAATTTTTTTATTCGTTTCATAAATTTTAAATAATATTTGATTTAAAATATAGTTAATTAATATATTAATTGATTACTTTATTATTTTTAGTTAATTTAAAAGAAAATTATATATTTTAAAGAATTTTCAATAAATACATATATGATAAAAGTAAAAAATAATCAACAAGTTAAAGATTTGATTTTTTTTTTTTTAAAAAAAAGGCTTTTCATGATTATGAAACTCCCACATTGAGTGCATGCCAGCACCTACTAAAATAATTTAGAGTCAGAATACAATTAGACTCTCAGAGCCCAATAAAATCCAAATTTTATGATAAGGCTTGATTATTGAATAATTGTTTTGCATAAGATAAGTTTCTTTTAAATTTAAAGTTTAAAATCAATCTAGTACTATTATGTTAAAAATAAAATTACATTTATATTAAATAATTTAATCAAACTATAAAAATATTAATATAATTTACTAGAAAAACTAAATTCCTCATATTAGATACTTTACTTTTGTACTAAAAAAAGTTACAAGTTTCATATTGTGTTATTTAACCGAATAGATTAATATTATTTACACACACAAGAAATCTATATCCCTTAGCTGAAGTTTGGCAAAAAAAAAAATCATTAGCTCAAGTCCTAATAAGGAATAAAACTTTCATTTGTAAAAAACTATGGTATTGTATAATATGAATGGCTTTTAATAATAATATAATTATAAAATATTTATTGTCAAATTACAAAATTTCCATTATTGTAAGAATTAACCCATAAATTAACCGTTGGAATCAGTTCACAAAAGTACAGCCGGAATATGACAGTTTAGACCCCTAAACAGTGCAGGACATGTAATTGACAATTCGTTATTTTTTTTTTTTGGCCAACGAGTGCAGGATTGGATTATCTTCGAATTTGGAAATAGCCATCTCAGCAGTAGCAGCTGGAATTGAGAGTTGAGATTTGGGACAGTTCAACTCCACCCAATTATGCCATTCCACGTAAGCACTCCTGATGCACATTCCAATTACCAAAATATCCCTGGTTGCTACAAATTAGAAATCACAAGTCAAATGAGTTCGCCGGACTGTGTCTTCGCTGTAGAATTAGAATTAGAAGCATTCTATTAAATCAAGGCAAGGCAAGGCAAGAAAGGAGAAGAGGCAGAAAAAGAAGAAGAAGAAATAATGTGTGGCATATTTGCTTATCTTAATTATAACGTGAACAGAGAAAGGAGATACATCCTGCAGGTACTATTCAATGGCCTCAGGCGATTGGAATACCGTGGCTATGATTCCGCTGGCATCGCCATCGACTCTTCACTTTCTCTCGATTCAAACACTCCTCAATGCTCTTCAATTTCCATCACTCCTTCTCCTCTTATTTTCCGTCAGGAGGGAAACATCGAATCCCTTGTTCAATCCGTCTACCAAGGTCACTTCCCCTTCTCTCTAGATTTTTCTTTCGCGCTCATAATACACTTTTTTCCCCCCTCAATTTTGGTGTTCTTTAGTATCTTTTTTCCTGGTTAAGTTTATGATAATTCTGCCCATTATTATGCCTCTCTCATTGTTGACATTTTTGTTTTTTTTCCTATTTTATCACGAACAATGGACTACGTGAAGTCTCGCAATTTTATCTATTATAATTGCTATGGGCGAATTAGTTTCAATACAATGGAATACACTCACTCACTCTGCAAAACCTTCCTTTGATTACATAATTGCACCATAGAGCTATGATTCGCCCCTCCCCCTCTTTCTCCCGTCCCTTTTCCAACTTGAAAATTTTTAAATTAAGATGATGTTATATATAGTTGAGTCAGGTTCGCGAGTTCGAGACCTAGCACTAAGATTGGACTCCTTTTTTGTTTTTTGAAAAATCAGAAGTTGCTGAAGTAGAATTAAATTTGGAGGAATCTTTTTCCACCCATGCTGGAATAGCACATACACGGTGGGCAACTCATGGAGAGCCTTCTCCAAGAAATAGTCATCCTCAGACCTCTGGTGCTGGAGATGAATTCTTGGTTGTTCACAATGGGGTTATTACTAATTATGAGGTGCGACGAAGATTTAATTTCTCATCTGCTGTCTTATGATTGTATGAGCACTCCATTGCTTCCTCTTTCTTTTGATTTCTTTTCAAGGTTGCTAACGTAATGAGCATGGTAATTTTCCGTTGCCACGTGTTGACAGAATGTGCTTTGTGCGGAATTTATTTGCAGATAGAGTCATGAACAGAAGAAAGTTATTTATCTTGTTTTATAAGTTATTTTAAACTCATTTAATCTAAGAATGACTTGTGTCATAGTTATACAGACAATAATAAAAAGGGTTTGAATGAGATTTGTTTTGTAGTATGGTTGAATGTGCTCGTTTATATTGCATTAATGGGGTTGGGAATGATGCCGTCAACTTTTAGCTACCTGCATGATCGTGGTGATGGTGATAAGGGGGAATTGACTTAATACTTCAGAATCTAAATTCTTTTCTCACAGAAAAGCATGATTCTACATAAACCCGTTTATAATGCTGATGTGTGCATTTTTACCCCCTTATTTTCCTAGACGCTGTTGCTAAGTCTCATGATAGTTGGTTATATATTCAGGTTTTGAAGGAAACACTAATACGGCATGGGTTCTCATTTGAATCTGAAACTGACACAGAAGTCATTCCAAAACTTGCGAAGTTTGTTTTTGACAAAGCAAATGAGGCAGAAGGTAAATTTTATTGGTGAAAGGTGCTTTTGATTTATACTTGTTGAGACATAGATGTTTTGTATACTTCTTATAGTTACAAGAGTAGCTTTTGATCATTTTTAACATTTGCTCCATGTAAGTTAAGTACAAAAGCTTCAGAAGGTAATCGGGTCTGTAACTTGAGCGTAGATTACTGATTAGAAGTACATGAATGTTAAGGCATTAATATACATGGCTGTTATTAGTTACATGGCTTCCCTGGTAGAAATGCCCTTGACTGTTGTTTCTTATGGACTAAGGGATGCAGTTCATGATATCACGTTTATGTAACATTGATTCTAAATTGTGAATAGGAAGAAAAGAATATGAAAATGGACAAAATTGCCATTTTAAGTGCTGCAAAATTGATAGTTTATGAATTTGTTTGAAAATGATTATTCCACCTGTTATTGATACTGCTAATCTTGATAATTTTAGCCTTTGTTTCCTATTAGAAAACCTGCAAAGTTCTGGAGTTTATACTGATCTGCATTATGTGAACCATAAAGCACCATCCATGAATTTAATTATTTCACAACTCCATAATTGTCACATTAGGGAAACCATATTGCAGTCTTACTTCCAGTTCATCATAAGTTTGTCTCCATGAACTTTTCTATTGGCTATTTTTTATGTTGGACTGAAGTTCCCATTCACGTCGCAGGTGACCGTGCTGTGACCTTCAGTCAAGTTGTTCTGGAAGTTATGAGGCATCTTGACGGAGCATATGCCCTTATTTTCAAAAGTCGACATTATCCAAATGAACTAATCGCTTGCAAGCGTGGCAGCCCACTACTCCTAGGTGTGAAAGTAAGCAAAATGCAATTCAATGAAGTTTAAGCTTCTTAAAACGTAGATCTATATGCATAGCGATTTTCTGAGGTCACTTTTTTAGTATTATTATTTTACATTTCTTCTTGATTTTGTTAATGGTTCTTCAAGTGAGTGAGTAAAAATTTTCAAGAATGTTAACAACATAGTCTCTCTTTATCCTTGCAATTAATCTTTCTAAATTGATGTTGCTTGTTGACTGCTTGGCTGTATGAGCCATGCAATGTTTATGTCAAGATAGAGGCAGATGAATGACTTATGTTTTATGCATTGTCAATTCTGCTGATGAAGAAGCTTGATGTTGAAGTGGACCATTGGCTATCTTTAGTGCTTCTCAAATGCAGGTTGTTAACTATAATCTACCGGTAAATAATTTTTGATATGCCAACGGTTTGCTTTGGAGATATGCTATTCATATCAATAATACCTGTCATATGAAATTAAGTTATCTTTCTGTCTCAAACTGAAGAGAATGAAAATCAGTATACCAAGAGCTTACACCTCAAGATTAATTTTTTATGTTTTCATTTTTTATAATCATTTACCCTGATTGAGCTTGTATCCTGTGGAGTATTTTGTTGTATCCCCCTTTTCTAGTTTCATTAATTTTAACTAGTTGATTGAAGTTGGATAACAGTAAATTATCCTCATTGATTGATGAGGATTGAAGAGATTTCTTCTCCAATTTCAGGAATTGACAGAAAATATTGGAAATGGTTCAGCTTTTGAGGATAATAACTTTCTATCTAAAAATGGACACCCCAAAGAATTGTTTTTATCCAGTGATGCCAATGCTGTGGTAGAGCATACAAAGAAGGTTCTGGTTATTGAGGATGGTGAAGTAGTTCATCTCAAGGTACACATTGTACCTCTCTTTCTATTGTAGCACTTGCAAGCTAGTGTGTTTTTTGTTCACTTGGCATACTTCTAATCACTGAAATGTATAGAGTTCTGACTGTGGCAAATGTTGAAAGGAACAATAATCTCAGCAAATTCTTTTGTGGATCTTCTTATTCATTTAAAGAAAAAAGATCTTAGCAAATTACTTCATGGATCATCATGTTTATATCATTCACTTCTTCCTTGTTTTAACATGATGAGATGATAACCATCATTACTCTTACAATATGTTGCATTGCTTTTTATGCCAATTGCATTGCTAAATTGTCATATCACTTTGTACCATACTTACAAATAATTATTTCAGGATGGTGCAGTTACAATTTTGAAGTTTGAAAATGATAAAGGAAAACATGGCGGTTCCCTTTCTAGACCTGCTTCAGTGCAACGGGCATTATCTGTTCTTGAGATGGAGGTTGAGCAAATTAATAAAGGACATTATGAGCATTATATGCAGAAGGAAATTCATGAGCAACCTGATTCTCTTACAACCACAATGAGGGGGAGGCTTATGCGTGGCGGATCCAGCAAATTGAAAACTGTTCTGTTGGGTGGATTGAAGGATCACCTTAAAACAATCAGGCGAAGTAGAAGGATTGTTTTCATTGGATGTGGTACTAGTTATAATGCTGCTTTGGCAGCTAGACCCATATTGGAAGAACTTTCTGGTTAGCGCTGTGACTTTGATCTTTTAGTAGTTGTTTATTTTTTTTAAAAAAAAAAAACTGTTCATTCTTACCGTGTACTATTCTACACATCAAATTGTAGGAGTCCCTGTTACCATGGAAATTGCTAGTGATCTGTTGGATCGGCAGGGACCAATATACAGAGAAGATACTGCTGTTTTTGTTAGTCAATCTGGTGAAACTGCAGATACTTTACTTGCACTGCAATATGCATTAGACAATGGTGCATTATGTGTTGGCATAACAAATACTGTTGGGAGTGCAATAGCAAGGAATACACATTGTGGTGTACATATAAATGCTGGTGCTGAGATAGGTGTGGCAAGTACCAAGGTAAAGTTGCATTTAGAAAATATTATTCTTTTTACTTCTTTTTTTCCATTTTATATTACTGCCAATTGCTTAATTCATACATTCTTATTTTGTATTAGGCATACACAAGTCAAATAGTAGTGATGGCCATGTTAGCACTTGCAATAGGAGGTGATACAATTTCCAATCAAGCAAGAAGAGAAGCTATTATAGATGGTCTCTTTGACCTGCCAAGTGAGTTTCTGTTGGCTGAGCATTATACTAGAATTAGGTCTGGTACCTTTAATGACATTTAATTAATGCTGATGTCCTCATGGTATCTTTCTCCCTAAAATCTCAACTTTAAAGTTAGATACCACGCTTTGCTTTATTTGTTCAATGATTCTCAGAATTATTTCAGTATATTAATCGTTCTAACAGATATATCAATGATGATATGCCAATAAAATAACTATTTTGGAATAAATTAATGATGATGGCGGTGATGATATTGATGATAATAGATCGATGGTAGTGCTAGAGCAATAGCAATAAAAGTGATGGTAACAGTACCAACATTGATTGCAAGAGCAATGATGTTGATACAGTTGGCAGTGGTGGTGTTTTATGACATAATAACTATTGATATCATGCATTTTGATAGCATTATTATGAGGTGGAAGTTTGGAGTCCATGGGTTCTTTCATTTCATGGAAATTGGTTTTCATTAGAATTTATGATCTTCAGGAATTTGATGTGAAAACTTGAAGTAAACCGAATAGGACAGGATTTTTATGAACTTTTCAACATATTGTGTACCAATTGCTGCCTTTCTTATGAAAATATTCTTGTAAGAAGTTATAGAAGTAAATCTTAATTGTATGGTGTATTGTAGATAAAGTCAGGGAGGTGCTGAAGCTAGACCAGGAGATGAAGGATCTGGCAAAGTTGTTAATGTCTGAGCAGTCTCTTCTTGTTTTTGGGAGAGGATTTAACTATGCAACAGCTCTGGAGGGTGCTTTGAAAGTAAAGGAAGTGGCTCTTATGCATAGTGAAGGAATACTTGCTGGTGAAATGAAGCATGGTCCTTTGGCATTAGTGGATGAAAATCTTCCTATTATCGTTTTAGCTACTCGTGATGCTTGCTTCAGGTTGGTTGGGTTCAGCTAGGAGTGGCTATAATTTCTGGTTTTAGAAATTGATACTGATATCTCTAACTTTTGGCAGCAAGCAGCAGTCAGTCATTCAACAACTTCATGCTCGCAAAGGCCGCCTTATAGTTATGTGTTCAAAAGGGGATGCTGCTTCAGTGTGTCCTGGTGAATCTTGTAGGGTAATTGAAGTTCCACCGGTTGAGGATTGTCTTCAACCTGTAATTAATATAATTCCATTACAGGTGTGTTAACTGACTTTTCATAGCATTTTTATTGCTTTCTTCCATAACACTTGAAATTGAACTCGGTATATTAGCATGAGAATGGTTCTGCTGTTGTTCTATCTTTATTTAGTTAGAATGTTAGATTATCAACTGCGTTTTGACTTTATTTTTTAGTAAAATATGTTTTGCAAAAGTATTTGTGGATATCAATTTCTTGATTTCCCATATGCAAGTCTTGCAGTTCAATTTCCCTTTTGTCCCCTGAAATCTTCTCAGATTTCTTTCCTGTCATGTATTTTACATAGGAAGATTTGTACGTCTTATATATTTCAACAATGTGTCATCTTTCTGATGCAGTTATTGGCATATCATCTCACCGTACTGAGAGGATTGAACGTTGATCAGCCTCGAAATCTCGCCAAGAGTGTCACAACCCAGTGAAGAAGTTTATTGACATCCTCATGTATATGATTCTAAAACCAATGAAATTATGGCAAATGCTCACCGTTGTTTTGAGTGATAGTTTCATTTGATGAACACCTCAATTTTTTAAATATAGGACATTATTTATAACAATCCATCACAAGGCCACAGGGAAACCGATTTTCCCTGAGGTTTGGTATGTATGTATTTTAATCTGCTCCCTCGGTTGTGTGAGCTTAGTAACGGATTCTAACTTTGAACTGGATCATGGAATGATCGAATTTCCCTGTGAAATCATTTACGCCATTGCCTTATATCATGCAAAATGGAAAACATAGAAGTGTTTTACCAGATCCATCAAAACGCATCAAGTGCGCAAAAATTTCTTCAGGAATCAAAAGGGGCATTGGCAATTTTGTTATGACCTGGTGGAACAATATTGAGTAATTGTTCATCACGTTTTACGGTTGTAAATGAATATTATGTGACATTTCAATCCCAAATGTTGGTTTTTGATCTCTGATCTGTTTGAATTTCAATCATTCTTCTCCTAGTTTCTTTTATCTCATATCTCTCGTTACTCTTTCTCTTATTCTTCCTTCACAAACTAAATTCAATTCGGTCTTTCCAAGAAGACTACCAAATACAGGACATCGAAATTCCATTCGAATTGCTTTTTCATGTAGTGTAGTAAACCGTTGTTTGAGCAGAATCTGGATGTCAGCGGCAGCACGAACATTCAAATGTGTCATGATGTAATAGTGGATTAACTAGGTTGATAATCTTAAATATTGATTAAATTCTTAAAGTTAATGAGATGAGAAAGGTTAGCTTGGGTTGCAAGATACGGCACATTCCAATTTTTACATCCTTTTCAAGTTGGGTGAGGCCAAATAAAATTGAGTACTTTGAGATGGGTAGGTTATTTATAATTTTGTATTTTTTAGAGCTTTTTTCACTTATCTATATTTTTTTAAAAAAAATTAGTATTAATTATATCAATAATTGTCCTAAACTATCCTACCCAGTAATATCATAGTAACATCCAGAACAAATTAATTATCATTTATTTTTCTTTAAATGCTTTATCAAAATAGTGAATTTTGTTCATAGCAATCCCCATAACATTCATTTAATTGTTATGAACTAGTAGTCTGATGTGAGGTTGGAGCTGAGATATGTACCATACATGTGTTGATGCTCCATAGAATTTACTCAGATTTCCTCTCACAGCTACACCAGGCAATTAATCCTGGGGGTCAAGGACATGTTCATCGTTCACCTCTTCGTTGGAGCACAATTGTTGTCGCACGCCACACCTTCAACGTCTAACTGCTAAAAGTATTTATTATCATTAATTAGTTTCTAATTTCAAATTATTTCACACTGCCCTATTTTTCCCACTCTGAAGTTTCCCTCTTTCTCCTCTTAGTTGAATTTTTACCTCTGCTTCATAAGTCTTTTCCCATTTATTAACAACTAAGTAGGCGAATGGGTTTTAGCTACATGTCGTTTCCAATTCCCAGCTCCAGTGGACGTTAAAAATAAAAATTGCATTAATCATATCAGGTGGTTAGAAAAAGGGTACATCTGCAATTAACATTAGTCACGATACATAATCGACTCCATCAATAGATGCACCCTTCTGCTTAACAAAGCACTACATCACTACTCAAGGGTTTAGAACCAAAGTCAGGAACCTCCAAGGTAGTCGAATTTTGAAGATCTTCGTTCTACTGGCGCATTCAGACTACATGGTATTCCTTTGAAGGAACTACTACGAGGTTCCGAGTTGAAAAGCCAGTAGTGAGGCAGAAGATATTCGTTCTGATTTAATTTGATCAATATAAGAATTACTAAAGTTAGATAACAGCCCAATTGATTATTTTAAAGCCCAATCCTACCATTGAATGAACAACTGCTCCAAGCAGGCACAGAGTACATAGAGGAAGTGACTCCCTAGTTAACTTAAACTCTGCAAAGCAATATCAATCACAACTAGCTACAACTAACCTTAAGTTACATCCATCATAGGGCAAACAGCTTAATAACAAGAAACTAAAAACTATCTGTGTCCAACATGAGGTTCAGCACGCACCTAGACAAAGCATTTTAGCATATCCATGAGATCCATAGCAACATTTGCTAGTACCTATCATAACGCCTGACAAAAAAATTGACCGTGGTTAGGCATCAAGCAACAAACCCCACAATAATGTTGGAAAAAGGAGTCAATGCACATTCACCCGCAAACATTAAGCCAGGCTATTTAGAATAGACAAAACTAATACGTATACAACATATAATTAGATTCCCTGCAGTACCACTGTTAAAGAGAAAGGGAAAAATAATGATGTCGGCCCCAACTAACTCTTAAATTGCAGGCACGTGTATGTGCCATTCTCTCTTACAGAACCCTTGCAATATCCCAGGGATAACTTAAGGACGATGGAAGAAAATGGCCAAAATAATCAAGCAATAGTGATACCAAATACAAGAACACATACCTATGACGATCATAGTCTCTAGAACGCTCTCTTGATCGTGAGCGTGACCTACGGCGGCTTCTTGACTCATAAGAGCGGGGGCGATCAAACTCTCTGTCCCGATCCCGATCATAATACCTATCACGATCTCTGCTCCTACGATCATAGTCTCTCCCTCTTTCACGACTATCTCCACGTTCATGCTCCCTACTTGACTCCCTATCACGATCCCTACTTCTTTCTTTTGATCTACATTTAATAAATGAACAAATTTTCAAGCATAGGCAACTTCTATTAGTATGGCTCATCAAATGAACTCCTTTTTGAAGCAAGGAAACTTGCCCATCAAATGAACTACATTTTGAAGTAATGTAACTTACCTCCTGTCATCATATCGATCAATCTTGCGACTTTTGTTCCTTTCTTCCTGAAACAGGAAAGTAACCGTCTAACTGAGATCCCACCCCTCCCCAATCAAACCAAAAGTTCATACAATCTTCAAAATACACACACATACTCATAGAAACAAAGTTAAAAGCTAAAAAACGAAATATATGAATTGAATAGCAAACAAAAACCACAAGAACAAAGAAGAAAGGCATTTGCCAAAGAGAATCCCAGCTCAACTCAAACCATAGCAAGCCAGCCTACGGACCCAATTTGTTTCTTTTGATTCCTTTTCAAGATAAGTGTTGTCATCCATTTGCCTAAAATAGTAAAAAACTATGTAATCATGAGGTTATAAAAAGGGAACTATATAATTAACAACAAAATAAAAAGAGGAAAAATATTTTGGGTTGAACAATAAGCCAAATTATAGGATCAGTTTGTCGCAATAACACTATATATAGCCAAAAACTGGGTGCAATAAGTGACAAACTTGCCATGAGGTAAATTCGCCCCTGATGGACTGAGATGCGTAACAACTTGAATGTAATCAAGAGAAACCAAATCAATCTCAGATGTATTTCCATTTCAGTTGTACTATCATAAGAAACAACAGTAGCAAAATAATTTTGGCAAATTCAAATCAAAATGATAGGTGCATCTGATGGCAAGTGTGCTTCATTTAAGTTCAAATCAAAAGCCTATTTATCAAGGACGCAGTACATAGTTGCAAACAATTACTTACAAGTAAAATTCTTCAAGAAGTATATGTTCATAAGTCATCCAATGTAGAAATTCTTAAAGCAGCGGCTGGTGGAAGAACCAACCAAAATATTAGCACCTATTTTGTATCGGTACAGGTATGAGATCTAGCAATCTTTAGAAAAATATAGGAATGGGTACAGCAAAATATACTACATAACATGATTGATATATAATACATCATATTTTTATCACATATAAAATAGATAATAAATATTTTATTATACATAATCACCCAACATAAGTTTTCAGATAGAGAAACCCAACATAATAATTAAAATTCGTTAAAATAAATTTATAGTTCATTAAATTTAACAAAAAAATAAAAACTAAAACACAGCAAAGTATTCAAATTACAGATAGATTTTAAGCATTCAATATAATTGTTTACACTAATTCATGTATATGGTATCATTGTATGTGCTAAAAGCCAAGAAGAGATATGTAATAATAGAAGTACGAAGTTGAAAAAGATAAGAGAGTAACAAAGCCTGATATTACAGAAATAAAGAAACCTATATGCAACTTCGAGGGTGAGAGTTTGCCTATTGAAGGAGAAGAGAAGGCCGCACAGGAGCAGTACCCAAACCCATAAACTCATTTCATTTTAACATATATTAAAGGATACATATGGCTACATATTATACCAGAACCATACCCCATATGTACCTGATATGAGTATGGCTGCATTTTTATGTGCATGTGCATCATAGATTAGCACTACTTTTCTTCTGTAAGTAAAGATTCAATAGACACATGTGAACATTGAAAGCATGTTTGACAATAAACAGATTAGGGTATCAGACATTTCCAACCTCAACATCATATTAACGGGCTATTAAAAACTTTTCCTCGATGATTTCAACATTAAGAACTGCTTTGAATTCTAGAAACCAAAGAAAGCAGAAAATTATTCAATCGCCTTCAAAGAAGATACATGTAAAGTTCACAGTTGACTCTTGTCACTCGTAAGTCTTCAGCTTCCAATTTATAGACAGCAACAAAACTTACTTCAGGCATATCCCAACTGTTTAGTGACAAAACTAGTGAAAACAAATTTCACATGACACCAAATAGGAAAAAAAAAAACTTTGTTTCAGGTTAGAAAAGGAGAAAATTTAGATAGAATTTAAATGATGTTAATTATCAGGTTGACCAATTAAAATCTAACACATTGTGGAATTTTTTTACAACTGATCCCCACATAAGTGTCCTACAAATGTTTGGAGAATCCTATAAAAAACACCTAAAGTACTTAAAAAACTTAGATCATGTGATAACTGGGAATCTCTATATCTAACTAGACCTAATTGCAAGCTGGGATTTGAACTTTAACAAAGATATTGTCAGGCTTAAGACCAGGCCCCTTAAAAGTTAATATTAATCAGACCCACAGCCCATCCCATGATCAGCTTTATAACCAACATATTCAGATCATGGACTTGACAGACGTTTCAATATGAGGTTAAGGGATAGTTAGTGCATTATTCCTTTCTCATTTTTAAATAGGTCCAAAGAGTTGGTGAAATGGAAAAAAGGAAAAAAACTTTGGCTTAATCACATTGCAAACAAACAACTGAAATATCCCAAAATTAGCTCATTATTTACTTATTAGTGTATATATATTAAGCCACTTTCAGAAAACAATAGACTTGCATAAGATCCGAAAGACATGAAAGATATCATACTTGAAGTTCTGCTAACTTCTCACGGATCTGCATATAACCCAAATGAAGTTTCCCTCCAAAATGATCAGCTAAACGGCGATCACTGCAAATAAAAGATCAATTGAATGTATTCATGCAAAATATCCCAATGCTTTAATAAACAGATGTATGACATGATTTCCCCTTAAAGTCTAGCTAAGAATATCATGATCTACAAGCATAAAACAGAAAAGACGCACATTCTTTAGCTGCAAAAGTTATCCTCGTAAAACTGGCACAAGAGCCTGCTGGTGACAAGGAGGTATTACTGACAGGTCAAAAGCTGAAGCACTTGAAACCCCAAATACTAACTCTAAACCCCTAGCAAAAATCTTAAGAGGGCAATGGGAGATGGTGGCTCAGTAACAAAATTTACCTGTCATAAACACTCAAAAATGCTCCACAAATATCACAAACACGTAGCTTCTGGTCAGTCTGAATTGTTATTAAGAAACACAAGTAAGGATCATTATAAATTGTAAAGTATGAAAACGTGCAAAGATTGTGACTAAGACATGAAGAATTGGAAAAAGTGATACACATGTATATCACAATGACTCACGCAAAGACCAACGCACTATGAATTGCATCTGGACAAAAATTAATAAAGAATTCTCTTACAGTATTTCTCAGGATATTTACATAGGAACAATTAATGTAAATATTACAAAAACACCACGAATTCTGATATTGAAAGGGAACTAAGGAGCATCTTTTCAACTCTTCATTTTTCTTTACTCAAACATTTAATCTCATAATTTTCAGAAAATAAAAATAATTAAACATTTCAATACATATAAAGATTATGAAAGATTACTTACAATGCGCACATCTGCAGCAGTATACTTTGAGGAATCCAATACAGGCTCCTGCTTGGCAGGAAGCTGAGATAGAAAAATCAAATCCATTAAATATTTAAAGGCTGGAAATAAATAAGAAAACACACACATGCACAAAGAAGAGGTGGACATAGGATCCCCAATTTTAAAAAGCACACAAATAAAAGAAAAAGGTAGTTCAACGATTTATAACAAACAAAACAATATCAACAAGCAGATGAAAGACCTTCTTAAGAGCTTCAGCCTCTTCTAATGCTTTTTGTGCCTCATCAACCATTCCTTGCTCACCTGTTCAGTTCACTAAATATTAAGTAAAAACGCAACTCAATTAACTGGAAAGAGAATAAGTTAAAAAAACTTACTCATATGCGTGTGTGTGTGTGTGTGTATAAAAATTAAAAACTGTGGATCCCTAGTTTGATGAGCCTCACAACAATCATTAACTATTAGTTAAGTAATAGATGGTCTGATATCTTCAGAATTCACTATAATTCTTTAGTTGATTTTTTATAAATGTCTAATATTTGAACAATCAACTAGGTTTGAAACTTTTTACTTTAGCCTTTTCCCTAAGAGATTATTTAATTGCATAACTCTCCCCTCTATAATGAAAAAGTAAAAGGCCTTCTCCAAAAACCAAAAAGCACCCTACAACTAAACCCTTTTTGACTGAAATACTGTCAAAGATAATATGTACTTTTTTACTGAGAACATAACTTGATCCAAAAAAAAATTTCTTGAAACTTATATTTTAATGCTATTTATTTTGTGTTAAAAATAATAGACTTAATTTACTCTAAAATTTTACTATATTTATAACAACGCTTATGTAGATTAACTATATATTTAACACATATATTATTGTTAAAATTAAATATTATTACAAAACTTTTGTTTAATTGGTTAATTTTCATTTTCAAAAAATTGCAAATATGTTCTTTTTTAAAAAATTAATTTCGTATTGAAAGACTATAAATTTTGCTAAATTTAGAAAAGTGGTTATTTCATAAACTTGAGAGTATTTTGGTCAAAACAGGTTTAGTAAGGTATCTTTTGGGTTCAAGGGAGAGCCGTGATTTTTCATAATAAAATAAAGGGCCATTTAATCAAGTAATCTCATGGAGAATTGAGGTGAGAGTAATTTACCCCAATTTTTAATACTGAAGAGGTTGTCACTTTTAGCACTGCCAAGGCACCAAGTCATCTAAAAGACTAATCATGGTGTTTAAACCATTAGTGGTTTAATGGTTTCCTCAAGCACTTAATTCAAACTGGTTCCCACCAATTTTCAGTAAAAGCAGTTATTATGTGGTCACCAGAGTGGCTTTATAATCAAGACGGCTTTCCTTTCAAAAATTTGAGCATACTACATTACAAGAGGAAGGCACCCAATCACAATGTGAAACTGCTAAGCAGGAAACTGAGGGGGAAGAAATTTTGGTCAAAACTTGATTGTTATTTTGGTAACTACTTAATAGCTTGTAAACAAGCAATGTCCAAACAAAATGACAACACTCACAAATTGCAGGGTTTAGCAAACTAATAGAAATAAGATTTTGGAGAACACTTGATTGATTATAGGCTTGCACTTAATAGCTTAAACATGTAAAGAAGCAATATACAAGAAAAATGACAAAGCTAGCATGAAGTGCTGCAGCAATCAATTATATAAATACAGACAAAAAGCATGCATTTCTATTTTAGCAATAGGCCATTCAATAATAAATCTAGTCCTTATAATTTCAAATAATTTCCAATCCAATATCCACACTTTTTTCTTTGGATTTGGGTCCTTGCAGTTTACAACCACTTGCAATTGGACTTCTACAGTAAGCTAACATTATGAATTAAACTTGTATGATGTTACAAAAATATGCACAAGTGTAAATATATTTATTCAACTAACTATTTAGTCCTTATAGTTTTGCCAAACATTCAAATTAGTGACTAAACTTTTCCTTTATTTGGAATTAGATCATTATAACTTATTCGTCATTGGGACTCTTGTCAATTGGAATTATAACTACAAATATTTTCCTTGGAATAAGTCCTTTTTTTTATTTGTAGGGTCCATATTACCGATTTAAGGCAACAGACCATCACCTTCCTCAAAATTTGTCACTAGCAACCCTTGAACCATCCATGTCTAGCACCATTTGCTCTTTACTAAGCTTTCTGGATTGCAAAATGAAATAGACAAACTCATTTGTCTAATCCTTTCAACAAACCATCTGCTGGTTGAGTTCATTTAAGAAATGTTACAGCATAGCTTGGAGTTGGGTGCACAAGGCTATCAAACATACAACAGGAGGCATATGAGCCTATGGGTATGTTATCCCCATTCCTAATATCCCAACAGAAATAGGATTTAAGTCATTTGACACGCATTTGAGTAAGATTTCTTTAGGTTAATTAGTATGATACTTGATATTGAGTTATATGAAAATTGTTTTCTTTTATTCCAGTTCTTATCCTACATCACCACCAAGTCCCCAAAAGAAAAAAAAGAACCTGTTACCTCCTCCAGGGCACCTAATTAACTCAAACCAACGATGAATTTATACTTATTTTTAAAAGGATAGATAAGAAGCTGCTTTGCACTTTGATCAAAGAGAAAACTACAACACAAGGAAATATGTAGTGTTTAAGCACAAGTTTACTGAAGAATGCTTTAAAAACACAATGAAAATGCGTTAAAAACATATTAATATTGTAGATTATTTTTTCATACAGAATGATATCTAGTTAAAAAATAATAGACTCTAAGATATACAAAATAATCTATGAGATGTTAAAAATAATTCAATCTTTTTATTTCTTTAACTAGATATCATTTTCTATAAAAAAAAAATTTTAAATATTAATATACATATATATATATATATATATTTATATAAATAATTATTTTTTATTTTAAAAAAATATATATTTTATAAAAAATTTAGGGCCATTGGATCGTGCTTACTGGAGAAAATCCCTCCAGTATCCAACCTGTCAGCATTCATAGATTTGAATGCAATACTTGTAAAGTACATTTTGAGAAAATAAAAATTATTAGGAATCACGAGTGAAAGTACTTTTTAATTGATAAAATTACCAAAAAGGGCATCTAGAATTATTTAAATTAAATATATAGATTAAAAAAATACATACAAATTTAAATGAAAGTATATTAAACTATATTTCTCCACAATTATAATGTCACCATAAAAAATAAACAAATAATGAAAATTAAAAAAGAAATACTTGATATCAACGAGATAATTTGTCCATAAAAATATTATTACTTAAATGTTTTAGAATACAAAAAAAGAATGTGGTTCAGAATTGTGCACAGCAAGCTAGGGTGGTTGGACGGGTGGGGGCTTGGGTAGAAGGTCACAAGTCAAATACACCTCTTGTAGCAACAAAAAAAAAGCACTTTAGAGGATGCTTGGTTTTCTTATTTTCTATTTTAATTTTTATTGGAAAGAGAAAATGACTAAAAATTTGTTTGGCAGTGCTCAGGAGAAAACATCTTCAAAAACCTTTTTTTTTTTTTCTAAATTAAGTTGTAAAAAGGAAATGCCTAATAGATGTTATGGACATTTTTATAAAAATGATTGGTTGCAGTTTTAGCCATCAAAATCTCAATCTGATTCAAGAAGCCAACAATACATATCCCTGGGAGAATCAGAAGATGCACAGAATTTTGCTCTGAATTGCCCTAAACACAGAATTGCACTATTCCAATGGTTCAAACTTCAGACCCATGACCCAACACGACCCAATAACAAGGCACTAATCTAAGATGTTTACATTTCTTATTCAGACTTCAACTAAACAAAGCACTAGCCTGAGACATTCATGTTCTATTTAGACTTCAGAGGCTTTTCCTCTTTACCTACGCTCTTCTATTCATGCTTTGGCAGCAAGCATTCACCTTCAGCAGCAAGGAGTTTCCACTTAAGCTCTTAACTTCCCTATTTAGTCTTGGTTACTTATGAAAAAATTCCTATTAGCTTATATATGATTTGTCACTCGTGATTGAGACTTTTGTTTATTCTATAGACATATATTATTTATATGGTATATTTCAAGTTATTTTTCATGGTCTCTGAACACAACCATTCACAACTCCCAATTCACGATAAAATGAAATTTGCTAACTATGATTGCATTCTTGCAACTAGGTAAGAAAGTCATAAAACATTATCACCCAAAGCCAAAATCCTTTAACAACGATAGAAAGTCTAATGTCAAATATATCTAAGGCCACTTATGTTGATTTAAAAAAAAAAAAAGAAGAAAAAAATTTTTAACTTCACATAGAAAACATATCTAATAAAAGAAGAAATTTGGCAATTTTAAGAAATGAAAATTGTAAACATTTTTAGAGTTATCACAGTGAATTTCACTGAAATTTTAGTAATTTTAACAATGTTCCTTAAATAATTAAAAAAGCTTTATGAAATAGATTTTAACTTGATCAGAACTTCTGTCTTACCATCCCAAAAGAAATACTCACAGTTTTTTGGGTGTCCAAATAAATAAATGAATCAATTTTGCTTTTACATTTAATTTTTTTATTCATTTATTGGCTCAAATACCTGTATTGGTAACTACTAATTAGATAATAAAATTACCCCAATCATCGAAATTCAAAATCATAAACCCTGAGGGATAATTAAATCTTTAAATAATAAACAAAACAAACAAACAATATTCACTCATCCTGCATCAGTGCTATCACGTAATGCTTGAAAATTGCTTCCCATTTTTAAACATATAGCTTTTACTGGTACTTTTTTAGAAGTAAAAAATATTGGTTTCTCAACAAAGCACAAAACTAGCTTTCTTACCTGCTGCTTTTTGAAAGAAATCAAACCAGATAGATAATTTTTTGGTTACAATTGCTTTTTTAGCTCAAACTATCTCAAAAGACTTGAGAGACAAACGAAATATTACCAAACTATTTCTATCCCTCCAATTAGAGAATCAAGTCATCATATTATTTAAGTGTCACATTAAGTGATTAATTGTGGTCTAATGGCAAGGGGAATGAGGAGTTAGCAACAGGTCTTAGGTTCAAACCTCTACTCTCTGATGCACCAAAAAACCATACAAGTGTCACAATTTTTCTCCATAATATCAGCTATGATCATAGTAATCAAATTGTGATACAAATCGTGAATCGGAAAACATATTTTTGAATCGCTAATCGTATAACGTATTGAATCGTAAGATTTAATAACAAGTACAAAATAATTTGAAATATAAAATATGACATGTAATATGCATAAAATACTCAAAATAAATTTTTGAGAACCTTATTAACCATATGATTTGTTAGTATTTAATTTTTGAAAAAAATTCAAATAATATCTTCTTTGCCTTCTTTATAAAAAGCATAGATTATGCTTACAGCAATACAATAGTATTATACCAATTCATTGATTTTTCACATTTTTGAATTGCAAAGTCATGCTATTCTACCATATTAGCTTGAATCGCATTATTCATGCTTGATTTAGTAATTTATTCATATTGCTAGCTTTGTGACTCGTTACGAATCGTAAGATTAAATTTCTAATCATACGATTTATAACTACTTCCAATTCAGCCAACGATTCATATCGTTGGCTTTATGACTCGTTTCGAATCATAAGATTCGAATTACTATGGTTATGATTGATTATTGATTCACCAATTCTTCTTCCTATTTAGTAAGGCTAACGTCATGTTGATGGATCAACTTAAAAAATTGACAAGGATAAGCTAATAATACTATCTGATCATATCTAACACATCCAAACACAGCTTAACATGTTTTTTGTAAGGTACTAATTAACGCATCAGCATTTGCAAGACATGCACAGAACATACATTGGAGATACATGAAAGGTAAAAACAAGACATCTAAAACCCAGTAAGAGCTTCCACTGACTCACCAAGATCTTCTGCCTTCTTCAACTTTTCATTTATCATCTCCTGTGTGCGAGGATCAGGAGTAACAACAGGAAGGGGTGCCAAAGGAGGTGGATTTGGCAGGGGTTGAGGTAAAGATGCCCTATCTTTGTTAAAGGCATCTAAAAGAAGCATAGACTGTTTGAAAGAGAAAAGAATGGCATAAAAATTAGTATGCTAATGAGCTAATCAATGATAAAGATCAGATAAGTATGACGGCTTGGCAAACAACATGGTGGTTTCCAGAGAAAGCCACAGCACAGGTGACACTATCATGGTATTGACAATCAAAGTTACATCCTTAAGTTAAAGGGCAATCACTTACCTGTTTGTCTGCCCTTTTTGTTCTAAGTTCCTCAACAACCTCCAACGCTCGAATCTTGAGATCTGTTTTGCCATCAAGATCTGCAAATCCAAAAGTATCTCATACAACATGTATCAACTTAGAACAATAATAACATCATGACTTCATGCATATCAGAGAGAGCATTTATCACCAACAGTAAAATAAACCAGTTGAAATCTTTTTACAAGACTTCCTCACATATCTTCACCAGACGTTCAGACCCAATATTAGATGGGAAACCCTCCTCACTATAGTTAAATGTTGGATTATTAAAGATAATAAAATATCTTAGCTACATTGAGTTTCATATTGCCTTTTGTGTGAAAAAAAAAACTTATCCAATAAAAAGATTTCAACCTACACGATGTGAGATTTGGTCTGCCCTATTATACCACAGGAGCTTGCAATCTAATAGTTTGACTTAATAGGAAAAATCATCAACGCTCTAATATGCCAACTTGTACAATATACACAGAATTCTATGCAATTCTATACACACATTTGTCAATAAATACAGAATTTCATACCTAGGATACAAACTTAAGGACAGAAAAGGTAAATACGCATTCATCTGACAACCCAACATGTCCATTTCAATTAAAAGCAAAAGCCACAACCAGAGACAATAACATTTACAACCATATAAACAGACAGCATAACAGAGTAATTGAAATAGAATAATACCATATTGATCAGCTTCTTTCAACTTCTCTTTGATTTGTTTTGACAAATCAAGTACTTCAGATGTCTGCACATTAAAAGAAACTGAATATTACAATTTAAAGGCCATTACTACTCAGAAATTGAACCATGACAATACTCGAAAGTAACCTGAGTAACTTCAGACACTGAAATTGCAATGGCAGCTTTTGCATCCTCATCCTCGAGGCGCTTCAGAGCTCTACCAATTTTCCTATCGCACTCACCAATAAGCTTATCTATGACATCTTCCAATTCCCTGTCATAATTATCAACTCCCTTTGCTTTTGCTTCTTCATATCTAGTAAGAGTTAAGCATTATCCCGAACGGACCAACTTCATGCAACATGGGGAGAGGATAGCGCAGGTAAGGGGAGAACAAATAAAAAAGACCGAAATTTGGGGATAGGGGACTCACTTTACCCACTCCACTCGCATGCAAATTCCCAAACATAGCCTTGATCACATATGCTCAGGAGTGAGTGAATATCATTTAAGAGTGTAAAGGATACTCTTTCCTTAGCTGCAACGAATGCACCTTTGGACACGGCCCCATGTCCATTTTCTGAAACAAATATATCGAAAAAGAACAGGAATGAAAACAGAAATGGCATTCCCCGACCCAGAAAAAAAATTACATCAGTGGCGGATAGAACAAAATTAAGGATAGCTAATAAACATAAGGAGACAGTACAGGTAACACACAAATTTCAACTAGAAAAGGGGGCACCAGAACACGACTGAAGAAGTAGAATATTGCATAAATTAAACACATTTCCCAAAAATTTCTCAACCGGGAAGCATATCATAACTGACACCACCCTTAAACGGCAGTGTCAACCAATATTGGGACAAATTAAATGAGGTTTTGTAGAACAGAGAAAGGGGATAATTACCGTTAGCTGGAAAAGTTCATGAGGACAGAGTCCGACCAAGTAGAGGCGGCAGACATCCCGATCGAAATACTTGCGATTAACCTCTCTCACGTCTCCGTTTCGATTCGCTCCCATCAACACGTCCAGCTGCTTCCTTATCGCGTCCATACTGGATCCCCGAAACGGCCCCCAAAGATGGTACTGATTTTAGGGTTTTAAAATATAAATAGTTATGTGTCCGCTACTTCTCTGCATCGCTCGGGGTTGTACTCCGTATTTCTTACATTTTTTCTTCTGTATCGTCGCAAAACTTTTGTATTTACTACTTACCCATTGAGTTTGGTTTTTGTATTTTTAATTCTTTATTATTTTATCTCAAAATAGTTGTTTATCTTTTTTTATATTAAGAAAATAAATTTTTCGTCAATTTATAATGGTTAAATTAAAATGAATGAACTAAGTTTTTAAAAGTCAACAAATAATAAAAGATCATTTTAAAATGAAACAAATATAAATAATTAAATTGAGACATTGTTAAAATGTGAGGATTAAAATAATATTTTTAAAAAAATATAACAATACCTTGTTTACATACAATATAATGTCAAAGTTCAATTTTTTCTCAATAACAATTTAATCTTGATTTCATTATAAATCATATTTATAACGCAATAGTTAAAAAATAATAATATTCTTATCATTTTATAATGTTTGTAATTATAATTATACATTAGTGATTCAAAAATTAAATTAATTTTTAATCAAGACTAATTATTAAATAAATTCACATTCTCTAACTTATCACAATATAAAAGCTCTTTCCTATTTGTTTTAATGAAGTCATTTCTTTAAAAGCATCTTAATGTGCCCATCACAATAATGATTGTTGGGCAATTATACCAAATTGTTCAAATAATATGGAAATGACAAAATATTGTTTCATAAGAATTTTGGATACTGATAACTAAATTCACTAATTAGACACTATTTAGACTATGAAATCTTACAATTAAAGAGATCTTAAATGAAAATGACGAAAAACACTAGTACAATAAACAATTGATTTATATTTTTTGTTTTCTTTTTTAACGAACAAAAGTAATCAAAACTATAAAAGATACTAAATATTAATATAGGCTAAGGATTTGATTTTGCTTTATATACTGATGAACTTTAAAATTTAACTTAATCAAGTTTTACTTTACCATTAATGGTCAAATTTCCCAAATTAGCAACCAATTCCTTAGAATGCAAGTTTTGTTTTGTTTAAATGAGATTCACAATCCCTTAGACAAATCCTAATTAAAAAATGCATTACAAATGAGTAAGCAAATTTTACAAAAATCACATAATCAACAACATCTATTCATATATAAAGTTAGATTATGATATTTATCATATAAGCAATAACACATATGAATTTCTCAATTTTATATATATGAATCATAAATCAACATATAAGTAGCAAAGTCATAGAAAGCATTAAAAACCACAAATAACACTCAATTAATGGAAATAAAAACTTACATTAAGTAGTAAAACTAAGAAAAAATTATCTAAGCTATATATTCACCCTAACTCTAGCATTTTAGTTATACATGATTAAATAATTACAAAAATAGAGGAGGAAGAAGAAAAGATAAGCAAACTTTATTGTTTCCTTGGTACAAAATTGGTTATGAAGTTCCAAAATCCGTTAAACCCACTTCTCTTCATTATTTTCCTCTTTCTTAGACTTGTTTTTGCCTCTCCTCCTACAAAAGTTGCCAAAATTAGTGAAAAATTTTTGTTTATAGTAAAATTCACATATATGACAACAAAATAACAAATGCATGAGTATTACTTTGGATGTCCGCACATTGAGTGAGCAAAATGAAATATTTAAGTTGTAGTAGATGCTCAGACATTGGGTTAGATGCTTGGATAGCTAATGATCAGAACGCACAATTCACAATTGCAATGAATGTTCAGATATTATTTTGGATGCTCAAGCTTTCAACAATCAAAACACACTTCTCAAGAATCAGAATCCAAGTAAGACTTCAAATATGAAACTAGTTAGTAAAAAACTTTAATTTAGAGCACTCAAATAAAGATAAAAGAGGTTACTAACTTGAAATTAAAATCATAATGTCAAGAATAAAAATTTGAAATTTATGAACACTTTTTGCACAAACAACTATTTTTAATAAGAAAAATAAAAAGTAAAATCAAAGTTAACACACAATCTTAATTGTTCTTTGTTGACGGTGATATTTAAGCAAACTCTTCACCATACTTAATTGATATAGTCTTGTAACATTGAGCAATGAACATTTATTTTAATAAACTAGTGTGACTAATAAAAAATAAATAATAAGCATAAAAGCAATTGAAAGGTTCACCCATGACTTGTATGATGTCAATAAGTTGGGTTGGTTTTGGATTGAGCAAGTTTTGTAATCCACAATCAAATGGTTGCAAGTTAAATTGGCTTGGGTTGAATTTGAGAGAATTTTTTTTGTTTAAATTAATTCAACTCAACTCATATTTAAAAAATTATTACCTTTGTGAGTTTATTAGATAATGAAACAAGAAATAATAGAATTCAACTTAATGGCAATGAGCAAAATGGCAATGCAAGTATGATTTTATTGTTCAAAAGCTTAATAAGAATAAAGATGGAGTCATTAATAAAATGAAATCACTAATACATGATATTTTCATATTACCCTCATAACTAAATTGTATTTAGTAAGTATTTAATCGGATATAATTGTAATTGTCTCACATAGTAATTCCATTCATTTTCAAACTCTCAATTTGAAAGGTAAAAAAATTAAATTTTAGATGGCAGAAAAAGACTTTAGAATCCCTATCATACCTCACATCCCAATGGAGGTTGAGAAAAAGAATAGAGAAAATAAATTAATTTATAAAACGAATTTTAAAAGTCAATTTACTTGAATCATCACCAAAATTTTTAAAATAAAAAATTTTGAAAAACCAAATAAAAATGGAAATGTGGTTTACGTAACTATGAATTGGTCCAAGAGTATATTTAAACGTAAGGAAAAGGTTTGACACCCCATAACACTTGTTTATGAAAACAATTACCCTAAACTAGTAAAGTGAAGCAAATAAAGTATGACCTCAAATTATTTTTTATTCCCCACATCAAAATATGTACAAAAATAATCAGAGAAAATAAAAATGAAATCAACACAAAAATATATATATATATATATTTATTTATTTATTTATTTATAAAAGACGAACTTGACCTAAGATGTGAGTCTATGGCTTACGTACCTAGTAATAATAATCAAAGTCTACATAGTTTGTTTAAAATAATGTGTTAGTGAGTTGGTATGTCACACCTTGAAATCCCTGGAGTGGGACCGGTACAAGTCACGAGGAAATTCCCCAAACTTGCAAGCCTAACACTGGAGGGACAATCAATATCATGTCATTTTAATCCATATGAATACCATTTGCCTTAATATAAAGTGAGAGTTCCAATACAAAACGAGGAAACTTGTAGAAATTTCGACAGTACCTCCCCAGTAAATAGGACGTCCCGAAATTTCTACAAAATCCTGCAAGGCAATACATAAATAGAGGAGCTTCGCTCTTACTAGCCCAGTCCAATAATAATTTACAACATACAACAATATGTGGCGGGTTCAACTATGGTCACAAAATAATCCCAATATACAAATAATGGTTATCAATCTAAATATATACACCCCAAAAGGATCGCCATCAATATCATCTAAACAAAAGAGTACGCCTCGCACCAAACCAAACGGGCTCACCACGGGCTCCCCGTCAGTGCTCTGCCGGCTCCGGAAGGTCGTCTATCTCTCTATCTGAGACCAAAATTTTTCCGGCAGATAGCACCACAAATTAGTAAACAATTCATATGTAATAAACATAAATTAAATGTGCTCAAAATTTAATAAAAACACAATAATTTTTAAATCAATATTACGATTCAACAATTCAAGCTAAGTAATTCATTTTTACAAAACACTACATTAATTGCCAGTCTTAGGGAAGTAAACAACTTATAAGAATCATTCGGGGGAAGGACTGCTAAGGATTAACAGGCGAGGATACACGATCCTCGAGGGCAACTAACCAACAAGCGTGAGTATATCTCACGAAGGTTATCATCTATCAGTCCTCCTAACGAACAGGGATTTAAGTCAAACATGCATTCAAAGATGGAAATATGCGGAAAATCATCTGTGTTTCTGATCATAACCATTTAGTGATCACCTTTAAACATATCACGAGTCCAATACTGTAGTTAAGGTCATTCAACATATACAAAAGGTCCTTTACTCCTAACCCTTAATCCGGTGACGCATAATCACAACAAAATTAGTTATATTTAGAAAACAATTGAAGCGAGAACAACCTAAGTATAATAAGAGTTTTTGGGGGTGTTATCTGCACACCTGGACGCCAATTGTCTCGAGCAATTCACTGCCTTCCTGGAGTGCCGGAATCACTCTTACGATTCACTTGCACCAATTTGAACGCAGGAATTATTCTTCTTCCGGTTTATTATCCAAATTTAGGACCCTAACTCCCTCTCCTTAACTACATCTCTAACTTTCCCAAACTTGTTGTAAAATTACATTTTCTGCCCCACATATTTTTTTCTAACTTTTCATTTTAGTCCCTCATTTCATGCCCTAGCCTTCAATCCAATGAAATTCAAGACAAATCATAGTTTTTCATGCCCACCAACTTAAAAGTGTTACTCTAGAATCAATTTGAACCTATTATAAGTCAACATTTCACCATTTTCTAAAGAACCCAAAATTTCAAAAATTTCCATTTTGGTCCCTGTCAGCAAATCTTCTCAAAACCAACCAAAATTCATGGTTTAAGAGTTCAAATTCAATGTATAAGTGCCAGAAGTGCTACTCCTAACCTCAATCTTAAGAAAGAACTAATTAAAACTCACTAAATTCACACAAAATCGTCACTGTGTTGAGCTCTTCGGACCCACCGGAAGAGTAGCTCCACCAGCGGCCAACCAAGCTCAAAACCAGGTGGAAATTGCCAGCCAAGAAGCAAGGAACAAAACCTATCCAAGACTCGCCGAAAAATCAGCTCACCGGTGGCCAACCAAGCTCGCAATTTTTCACTATTTTTTGCTACGAAAAATGGCATTTTCTTGCCAAAAAGACAGTGGGTTTGGCCGGTGATAGGCTGGCAATGCTCAGGGGAACACGACTCAGCTCTAGTGAGGTCAAAACACGATCACGGTAGGCGACTCAACGCTGCAGCTCCTCTCCTCTTCATTGTGTCCCGGAGGAAATGAAGTCTGGAGCCTGACCACTGAACCAACCTCAATCTTGTTGTACGAATTCACATAACAAAATAATATACCATTAGTTAAATTATTAATCATAGTTAATTGGGTCATTACACGGTATTTTTTTACTTCATGAAAAGAACAAAACAATTGAAATCAGACAGATTTTCGTAAACAAAACGATTTGAAATTTAGGTTGGTGTGTTTTAAATTACGAAATCAGTTGAATCTCACCTCTTGTGTTCTTTACAATTGAATTTTTTAAATTTGGGAAAAAAATGATTTACTTTAATTAATTTGGAATCATCAATGAAAAAAGTGAACATATATTTTTGGTTTTTTTTATTATTTAAAATGAATTTCAAAAGAATTAAAAAAAACTTTTGGAAACAATTTTTAATTTGAAAAACATTAAAAAAATAAAAGATATTTTTGCTTGTTTTCTAAAATTTCTTTATTTGGATTTCAAAATATCAAGAATTAAAATAAACAGAATAAAAATTTGACAAAAGGATTTTATTAAGAAGAGATGATTTTATTTTCATTTGACTATTTCAAAGTCAGGATTTTTGAGAAAATGTTAATTGGATATGAGTCATTAAAACCCAACTTTATTTATTTATTTATTATTTTAAAAAATACATTTAATTAAATATGGGTCGTTGAAACTCAAAATTCATTTTAAATGTACACATCAAATATTGGGTAATACCTGTAGAGTCGTAGGATCTTATATATCCCCATTTGTGAATTTATTAGATGCTCATAAAGAGGTTAGTCTCACACAACAACACTGATATTGGAAGTAAAAAAATGTTCATAAAAACGAGCCTACATATTGAACCTTACATGACAACACAACACAAAGATACATATAAAGACATTGGACTTTACATGGCACCATCAAAGCAAAGAACTTCACATAGCAATAACAAAGCAAATATGCTTATAAAGACATTGGACTTCACACAGTAATAACGAAACAAAGATACATATAGAGACGTTATACTTCACATGACATCCATCCTCAATAGTAATAAAAGCATACATTTGTGATTATGTGTGTTGGTATCAAATTGCATATTTATCATGTACTATTTATAACATTTACAATAATACAAATGAGATTGCTTCTCTTAATCATAAGAATTTAAATCTTACAAATCTTCTTACTAACAATTGCATTCTAACTTTGCTCACTCCTTGCTTTAGGCTTGGAGACTAATTTGCCATGATATTCACTTACCAAGTTTTTTAATCCTTTGTCATGATCAAATTCTCAACACTATAATATCTACTCTTAATTCAACACATAACATATTCAAATGAACTTTAAGATCCATAATTTTATGTCAAAGAACTGAGAGAAGCATGTTGTCATTAAGCAACTTAATAATGGCAAAATTTTCCACCAAATTTTAGCATATATGGACATCAAAATAAGCACGATATGCAGTGGGTTTTTTTTTATCCAAATTTGAACAGTAATGTGAAATAAATATGCGGTACATCTTAGCCACATTTGGACAGCTTTATGGAAACTGATGTGCAGCGACAATAAGAGCTTGAAAATGGACAACAAAGTGATTGCAATTATGCAGCGAAATTAAGATCTAAATTAGACAGTAAAGTGAGCTAAACATGCAGCGAAATTAGGATCTAAAATGAACAGCAAAGTGTGCCAATTATGCAGTAGCAGTTAGGAGTTAAAATGGTCAGCAAAATGAGCTAATTATACTGTAGCAATTAGAGCTCAAAAGGACAGGAAATGAAAGTATATAATGCAGCATGCTCTCACGCCAATCATGATAGTAAAGTGAGGGAATAGTGACAATAAGGTGAGGGAATAACGCAGCAAGTTTCGACATCATTCATGGTAGTAAAATGGAGCAAGTTTTTACGCCTTTCATGATAGTAAAATGGAGCAAATTTTGAAGCAACTGATGACAGTTAAATGACAAATGAAATCGAGTAAATTTTGCAATAAGTTTTGGCACCACTTGATCAACAAAAAGGGGTACATATGCAACTAACTTTAACGAAAACTTGGACAGCAAAACCAAGTATTAGTCCTACTGTAATGTAATCGAGATCCATGACAGAAAACAAACTGAAATGCCACAACAACCTAAAGAATCCTATATCAGCAAAAACTAAATCATGACAAAGGCCAAACTTATGACAGAAACAAGGGTAAAACAATGAAGCAATAGAACAAACACCATGCCATCTACAAGAAGGAAAACAACGTAGCAACCAAATCAAACACTGTGACAGCAAAACAAGAAGGGAAATAACACCAAAATAACATCAATATTCATCGCAACAAATGAGCAACAACGTAGCAGCAGAGGAATAAAATCAATGATAGCAAAGGGAATAAATATGCAGCAACATTACGCTACAACCTATGGCAGGAAGAAGATGAAATAATGCAGCGATCTAAAGGGATTTATGTCAACAAAAAGAAAGGAGAACAATGCCATGGCAAAAGAAAATTCACCTCTCCTCTCCTTTGTTTAGTTTGTTGCTTCTCTTCTCCCATTCTTCTTTTCCCTTGCTTCTTCTCGTGCTTTCTTTCTCAATCCCAGCTCTCTTCTTTTCTCATTTTTCACTCTTACTCTCTCTTCTTCTTAGACCTTCCAGCTTTCTTTTCTTTTTCTTTCGTTTCTTTCACGTTTTTCCCATAGTTTCCAGGTGTTCCCATTTCTCTTTAGCTCTCTTTCATATTCAAGAATCCAGATCGGGTACCATATTGCATATGTACTGTACGGTCCCCAACCACAGAAAATTTTTTTAAAAAAGTTTTTTTGTTAAAATTTTTTTTAATGGGAAGCAAGGCAGCATTCATGTTGTGCTCTGGATCCACATACCATATTCACGTGCTCTTTTTCTCTCCCTTCTAGCTCACCCCCTTTTCCATTAGTGGTGTTCCCCTTCCTCCGTCCTCCAAGTGGTCCCCTCCTCTCTCTTCTTACGTGTATCTTTTGATTTTTATTTCTTTTATTTTTATTTTCTTTATAATTTGAAAAAATAGTGATTTGTTTTTAGAAAAACAATATCGTTTAAATATTTTTTTTATTTTGTTAGTATATGACAGGAGAAGTGCTTGGACTCTTCTTTTTTTTTTTTTTTTTATGATATATAAGGAAATTTATTTATTTTCTTTATTTTTTGGTTTTGTTTTGATTTTTTTTATTTCTTTAATTTTTTTAATTTTATTTTTTATTTTTAATTTAAAAGATAATTAAAACATCCATTATTTCAAACTCTTGCTTAGATTTCATTTGATTTTATTTCTAAACTATCATATTTGTTTTTTATTTTTATTTTCTTCTATGTCATTTTATCTTTTTTTATTATTTTTTCCTTTTTTAAATTTTGTTATTTTGAATTCTATTTTGGTATTTTCCTAATTTATATATTTTTAATTACTCAAACAAATTATGGTGTTTACTGTCACTTATTTGTTATTCCATTTGATCTTATAAAACTCTACAACAATAGTTTAACATAGTCTGCCTATTACACACAATTTGGTTTGGATTGGATTGGTGGATTGATCATTCTATTTTTTTTCCTTAGAAGTATTCTTTTTAAGGGTGACAAGCTGACACATTAATATAAAACCCTAAACATAACTTAAAAGAAAACAATGTACTAATACAGAAGTTATTGTTTTAATGGTTTTTATTATAAAAAAAAATTAATGAGTAACAATTAAATTTTAAATTTAAAACGAAAATATAGTTGAGGGATTATATAATTATTTTAATAAAAAATAAAAAAAATAGACATTCATGTCAATAAAAAATAAATTAACAAATAAGAGAACAAATTTCAAATCAAAAGCATAGAGACATTTACTATAAAGCCTATCCATGGCCTTATTTGATTTAGCATTTTATGATATATATGTTTCATTCAATTATTTTATAAGACTTTTTGAACGAAGAGTAAATGGCATCGAAAACATGCGGGGGCATGAAAAGGAGTTGTAATATATCTCTTGAAGGGTAAATAACATTGAAAGCAAGTAGTTGCATGAAAAGGAGTTATATGGGAAGATGTGAGCCTATCCTTAAAATTCATTACAAGTCTAATGCAACAATTTCTTGACTATTGACAAGACTATAAGATTTTGACATTGGCCATCTTTGATGATTCCACCCAAATCCTAAACATGCTGCCTTTTGAGGTGCATGAACACGATGGTGATAAAGGTTCTTATACTTTCATTAATTCTTTTAATCTAAAAGATTATGCACTAGCCTATTGAATTAGGTGTATAAGTAGGTCTCTGATGACTTGTCATTATGGGAACATGTTTTCTTTCCTCATTAGTCCAAGATTGGTTAAGTGCAACATGTAATGAACCTATTTGATAGCAACTTTCTAATTTGTAATAAGATTGTGATGAAGGACCTTGTTTCTTGTGTTCCAAATGACATAAATAGCTATTATAATGAAGTTTATGAGAGGTTCAAGCTTCCTTAGAGTGTATGGGGTAATAACAAACCATGATTGAAGATGAATTTCTCGATTTCTAAATATATCTACTCTAAAGTTTAGAGGAGAGGCAAACCAATAGCCATAGCAAAGCTACAATAAAAAAAAACAAACGGTTAATAGATTCACTTCCCTTATTACAAATATGGTAGGGGATGTTGACTATCATATAGTGCTTCAACAAAAGTTTCCCAATAGGAATAGCTCTAACTAATATTTTCCAAGCAAAGTTAATGACACAATAAGGGAGATTTAGTTTCTAAATCACTTTTTAATTATGAAAGGGGCAAGGGCTTTGGTGATTCAACTAAAGAGATTTATAACCAAATTTATCACTATACAATCCCAACCGTCCTCCTATCCAAATATGATTTGGTCAAGTATTCTTGTGTTTGAGAAAGGCAAGTTTGCAATTTCCCAAATACTTTAGAATAACAAGTAACTAACTTATCTTTATCCCAAGTTAATGTATCCTTATTAATGAGATCACATACATTATGAATTTGCTCTTGAACATTTGTTTGAGGTTTCCACTAAAGGGGATGATTAATACTAATATAATTTCAAATGTTAACACTCCATCAAAGTTTAGACATAATGATATGTTGAGCCTTTTAGATATTCCTCTAAATCTAAGAGGAATTGGAATGCTTAACGAGGAGGTTTGTTCTTATATTACAGTACTTAGTTTTCAAGAGTCAAGATAAAGGGGACTGACTACTTGCATTAAGGAACCTCCATGTTTGCTTAGCAAGTAAAGCATGGTTGAACAAGTGAGTTTTCCTAAGCAAAGGGTATTTCAATTAGCAAGATACCTTTTAAGTTTTTTTATCATTATAACCCTAAATGATGTTAGTTAACTTAATGTAAGAAAGATTGCAATACTTCTTGGGTAGCTCAATGCAAGAGAGATCATAAATAAGGTTGGAGCTAAGAACATATTTAATTAAAGTTAGGTGTCTTGCTTACTTTAATATGGAGGATTTCCAAGTCAAGTTTTTGTTCAATTTTGTCAACCATAGACGCATAAATTTTGTTCTTTTCTGCACTAGGGTTAATCAAAATTCCTAAGTACTTACTGATACTGCTAGCATACCTAACTTCCAAGGCCTTAGTTAAGAACTTCCTAAAAAGTCTAGATGTATTAAGATTGAAAACCATTATATATTTATTCTTGTTGATGTTAAGGCTATAGATAATTCACTATAAGAATCTAAAATACCAATGGCAATTTAGAATTCTTTACTACTAGCCTTAAAGAAGAGTAGTGTGTTATCAGCATACATGAAGTGTGTCAATGGTGAAGACATGCGACTTATTTTGATTCCCTTCCATGCTTTTTGGTTTTTAGCTTTAGTGATAAGATAAGAGAGAATGTTTGCACCAAGAATAAAGAGGTAAAGGGAGAATGTATCACCTTGGTGAATGCCTCTTGAAGTTAAGACCCATTGATGATAATTTGATAATTCATTATGGTGATACATTGCATTATCATCATGATCCAATTCTAAAGGAAACACATACAAGTTAAAACAACTTTAAGAAATTGCCAAGATATGCTATTAAAAGACTTGGAATTATCCAACTTTAATGCACCATAGTGTTTTTTAACCTTTTTCTTTTTAATGATGCAATTTAAAACTTCTTGCAGCTAAGATGATGTTGTCTGATATCAATCTCCCTCGAAAGTAGGCACTTTGACAAGGGGAGATGTAGTCATTAAGAATCATCTTGATTTTATTATATAATGCTTTGGCAATAATCTTATATACCACATGATGGGTTTTTAATCTTGGATGGATTGATGATTATTCATCTTGGGGACCAGAGCGATAAGGGTTCCATTTAAACTCTATAGGAGGAAGCCTCTGTTAGTGAATGAGGGCACTATGTTAAGGATGTCTTATTTAATGATATCCTAGTAGTGCTGATATAACTTAGCATTAAAGCCATCATGCCTGAATGCACTATTAGGTTTAAGACCAAAGACCCCCCTTCTTCATCTCTTTCTTAATGAAGAGTTCTTGAAGTTGAGCAATGTGTAAATCAGATAGCATAAACACATCAATATTATTTATTTTATTCATTAAATCATATACATTAAAAGGGTTCTTATTTGAGTAAACATTATAAAAGTAATTCTAGATCATCTCCTTCAAATAATTGGTGTCCTTAACCCATTCCTCTTAATCATTTTTCAATCTAGTTATCTTATTATAGTAGCATTTATTTGAGACAAAAGTGTGAAAGTATTTCGTATCTCTATCCTTTTTTATCATCCATATTTGTTGTGCCCTCTAAGCCCTTAATATTTCTTCGTAATTGTATAGAAATTCTAATTCATTCCTAGTTGTTCTTTCCTTAGAAGCAAAGGGTAAGAGATATTGCATTGTAAATGCTAAAGATTTTGTTGAAGTGATTTAGACAATCCAAACATATGATTGTTCTAGTAATGCAAAGCATTCATGTTGGAAGCTAGTTTACAATGCAACTAGAAGTTGGCATATCTAGATTTATCCCTATCCCAGATTTATTGAATGACTTTTATGCTATCAGGATATAGAGTTTATAAGTTTTCAAATTTGTTATTCTTGTTCTTATAAGGCTTGGCAAGACTTGTGCTAAACATAACTAATGAGTGGTCTAAAGCACAAATTGGTAGAATGAAAAAAATAGAGTTTGGGAAACACTAAATTTAATTAATATTATAGAATGCTTTATCAAGTTGTGCTAATTAATTTTATTATTAGTCTACGAGAACCATTGACATTGTGGAAGCAAATCAATAAATTGATCATCTATGAGCTTTTAAAGGTCCATTGCACCCAAAGTAGCAATGTTAATACTCATCTTCTTGTTTTCAAGGTAAGACTGATTAAAATCTTCTAATAAAAACCAATGAACATGCATGTCTCTTGTTGTTTATTTAATCCATTCTCGTAATATTTTCCTCTAATTAAGCTTAAGGAATCCTTAAACAATGGTGACAAAGACTTTATGCGATTGTTAATAATGGTAGAAATATAAACCCAATTAGCAAAACATTCAATAACTTGACAGATGGTATTATCCATCCAGGCCATGATGGTTCCTCCACTTTTACCATTAAGGTTAGTACCAAAAACTTTTAATTTAACCATAGCCATATTTATAGGGATTAAGGTTTCTACAAGGAGCTAAAAAATAAGATTATATTTAGAAAGAAGGTTATTGATTCTCTGAACTGTTGCGATTATTTTGAACCTATGATAGTTCCAACTACGTAAATTAATGATGCATTGGGAAGCTTCCCAAACCTATTCATCAACATCTGTAGAGTAAGAGGAGTTTACCAATAGCAAAAAGGATTTATTCAAACCAAACATGATTTTCCTTCTTTTTTTTTTCCTTGTGTATGGTTGTTCATAGAAAAGTCATTTACGCTTCTTGAAGGGCTTATGGGAAGGGTCCCTAAACCCTAAACCTTAAACAACATGTATGAGGATTTCTGTTGCCATATAAGTAGAGAAATAATGGTCCTTGAATAAAGATGTTTCAAGCTTGGCCAAAAGGAGGAAACAATTGCACAACCAGTATGTGTAGAGCAAAAAGGAAAAAAACATGTTGAAAGTTGTCCTAACAGCCTTATCCACATAAGAGGGAGTATAAAAAAAGTAAGGGTGATGCCAGTTAAACAAGTATGAACTTAAAAAGTGACATGGCCAAAGCTGCTTAAAGATTGATGGCCCACAATGCATTATAAAGATTGGCCCCACATTGTTAAAAATTCCTCTTTATGCTCATTCTTGTGGAAGTGAAAGCAACTGATTAAGGAGCAGGTTGAGGCCATAATAAAAGTGTAGTATGCTAATGAGTTCAAATGGGTGATAAACCTGATGGAGTTAGTGACATTATTTGCATGCATGAAAAAGTTAAATGGATGTTCCTCCAACAACAGTTAGAAATGTGACTCAGTTGTAATTGCATGAAAACTGATAGAAATGTTATTGAAAGGGAATTAATAAGTGGCAAACCAAAAGGAGGGTACCTCAAATCATAAGGTTCCAAGTTTTCATTCTGAATTTCCATGTCTTATTCTCATATTTGCTCGGGTCACATGCAAAAAGTTCAAAAAAAGGGTCCCAATTATCAAAGTCTACGTCTATGTTATTATTATTGTGAGTATGTTCATTCAAGTCAGCAAACTCAATGTTAAAGTTAATGGCATTGTGCTCAAAGTTCCCATCTTGCCATTTGCCATGAAAAAGGGGAAGTTAAGGCAAGATGAGAATGTTATTGATGAGGCAAGCATTAAAGTTATTGTTATTTAAAGGTCTATATAGGCCAAGTACATACTCATTAAGATTCGCTTTTTGAGGGGGTTGTGAGCCGTTGTCATTAAATGAGTTAGATGAGAAGGAATCTTAGTTTGCATTATATAAGTTGCATCATTGCTGAGGGGAGCCCATTTTCTTCTGAAGGATCTAGCTTTTTATGATGCACTTCCTTCTTTATATTCTTACCATCTAACCTTGGTAGTGTTCATGAAGGTCCTTTTCTTTCTAAAGGCAATGGAATGCTCTAGAACTAGAGGAAAACATAAGTCATGAACAAAATCAATATCAGACTTACCTTTGATTTTGTCTCATATAGTGTCTTTGGTAGCTAAAACTGAAGTGGGGCTCCATTTGCAGTCTCTAGCAATATGCCCAAGACATTCACATTGTTTGCATTAGTAGATAACTCATTTATAACGACACTTTACCCATAATGCTCTTGTGTTATCTAGTTTAATTCTAATTGCCACAAGTAAAGGCAAGGCATGATCAATTAAGCAATGTACCCTAAGTAAGTGTATGCTTCCGAAAACTTGAAGCCTCCATCAACTTCTTTAACATCTCCCATTAGATTGCTTAACTATTGATATATCTACTTATATTTATTATCTTGTTATTTAATGATTATGTCAAAATTTATATTTTTTAATTAGACCATTGTATGTGTCTAATAGATTCAATCAACTTAGTCAAATGTACTCAAATGGGCCTATGAGCTATAAAAAGTTCAGAAATCAACAAACATATTCACTTTCCATATGAATACTTGATAAGAAGAATTTATGCCTTAATTAATAATCACTGCATCTGATGATTGTACCATCACTGGAGTTTCCATAACCAGTGGCTAAATTGATAACTTACCAAATTGACGTACTAGCCGTTGAAAGAATTGTTGTACTTTTTCAATATAAATATGCAACATTTCAAAGAAGAATATGCACAAAAATTGATTGATCATTTCGTTAATATAAATCAAATTGTGTGCCTTTAAGTCTGTGTGACTGTATCTTAGTGATTTACATACTTTCTATATGAAAGAGTGTGTGTTTTGTGTGAGGAAAAGAGTTCTCTTCATCCTGTCATATCAATTATAATTTTATGGAATTTGCAATAATTCCAGTGTTGTATTGTAAAAGTCTATAAGACTGAGTCTTATCCTAGTGGGTTACTAAGGTATTGGTGTAAAAGTTGTGTGACTAAGCCTTGTTGTGGGTTGTCAAGGTTTTGGTGTAAAAGTCATTTGATTGTGCCCAGTGTTGTGAGATTAACCATTGTAATTGTTATGTGTTTGATTTAGTGAAATTTTTAGCTATATAAGATAAGGAGTTAATGTAAGATCAATGGTGAACTGAACCATTATAAATCTCTTTATATTATATTCTCTCTCCATTATCTTTTGTATTCACACACTAATGTTTCTTTAGGAATCACGTGACATTCTGCCTTATCAAAAAGTTGAATTTCACAATATATATTCCATCGCATTCTTATTATATTAATCTTAATATTGCTATATCTATACTAACACCAATATTTCAGCTACTTCTTCATTGTGATACTCCATCAGGAATCCTTAAATTTGTACCCATAAGGCAATTTGATTATTGTTAATCTCCCTTAGTATTAAGTTAGGACACAATCTGTTAATAATGAGTAAAGTGATCATCACTGAATAGGGTCCATTTTTTAGGATATAAACGTTTAGTCTTCCACATTTTGAAACTTAATGACATATACATTTTTCTCTTTTCCCAGCATTTTAAAATCATCTTAATGGAGCCATGCACTGTGTAAGGAGCTATCAAGCCTGTTAATTGGTAAGATTTTCAAGTAAAAAATGACTATGATTAAGAACGTTCTCCAGTAATCTTTGCTCAAGAGTATTGTTGCACATTTTAAAATCTAGAAAGACTCATTTTCTTGGTCCGACTTTGTTTGGTGGAATTGCTTTTTAACCACTGGATATTGCAGGCAAGGTAGATTATCTTTCCATGGTGCGAAAGCAAAAGACGAAGGCGTGGTAGATGAAAACACTGAGATTAGTAATGAGATGATTTGTAATAAAAATTTACTAGGCAAGAGGAAGTCAACCACAAAGGAGAATGAGAATGACATTATAGGAGAAACCATCCATGTTCAAGTGAGTATGAGGCGAGTAAGGAGATATTCAGAAATAGGCACAAACCAAAATCAAAATCCATATGTAAAGTAACATTTGGGGAGTTAAGAGGGAGAGGAAGCACAAGCTAGAAGCTTTCCGAGCATGCATCCAACAAGAAAAAAGGAAAATGATTGAAAAACAAGGGCAAGAACAAAGCACTGAAAAGGAAAAGTGAAGTAGGGAAGAAAAGAATAAAACCAAACCACCAAATTTTCTCTTACTATTATAATTAAGACTTATGCATATGTTAGATAGGATCCTCGACTATCAACTTATCAAGTGTCTAGCTTATTGCCATATGTTATATACTATATCTTAGTTTTTATCATTTAAATTTTATTGTTAATATGACATTAATAAAATAAAATTTTAGATTGAAATTGAATTATGGACTTATGCTACTATCAAAATAATTCTTAGTTCATATGTTCAAAGGTATATTTATTGGAGGATAAATATATATAATTAATTAATTAAAGACGGGTCACAATAGTAGATCATAGTACCCATTAAGGACGCTTTAAAAAATAATATTTTAAATCTTGACATTCATGCAAAAAAGTGATGCCAATATATGTTTTGATGGGTTTAATTAGAGGTAAATAACAAATTTTGTGGCCTAATCATATTGGATTGTGTTGGATTGTATTAAAAAATGTAATTTTATCAAGTTGGATTAGGTATTGGATTTGTTCAATACTTCGTCTAGTCTAATTATGTTTTTTATTTTAAAATACTTTTATAATTTATTTTTATTAATTTAATATAAAATTTTAAAATATTAATTATTTTCAAATCTTAATTATTTTTTATTTTAATTTTTTTTTCAATTTTTTCTTTTAAAAATTGTTTTTATTAATTTAAAAAATTTTTGATGTTAAAACTTAAAAAAAAAAAAAATAGACAAACCTGGCCGAATCAAAAGATTTTTATCAATCTCTAACTGTGAGTGAATTTTGTTCAAACCTGTCCTTTAACCCATAAAACATTCAACTTTGTATCATGTGTGGACAGGCCATGGGGCAATGGTACTTTTTTTATTTTTTATTTTTATTTTTAAGTTTTAACTTTTATGTATAATTTTATTTTATATTATTGATTTAATTTTTAAATATATTAAAATTTATTCATTTTATTTTGTAAGAATTTATATTGCTTAATTTATAATTAAAGAATATTTTTATTTTTTACATTTAAAATGTTAATATGTAAAATTGTGCTTAAAAAATTATCTTACAGAGTTCTAAAATTTTATCTATCCATCATATTTTGATATTTAAGTTCTAAGGAGACTAAGTATAATCTTAGACATACTTTTGTGTTTTTTACTCCTTCTACCCACAAGTAGAGGTATTTTAAGAGTTTTCCCTCATAACTTGTGTATTACTCTTCATAATTTATAGTTCAAACTTCAAATCTCCGAAGTAGGAGAAAAGAAAAAACTGATTTTGCATGAGGAACAAAGTTAGCTGCACCATTAGGGGAAAGTTTACTAACAAGGTGGTATCCTTCGTAAATGGAACACAATTTTGAATAAACCTATTAAGCTAACTTGTGCTTCACATGAAGGGAAAAGCTCGTAAACTCTAAGATTGGTAATTTTTAAAGTTCTTAATTAAAAATACAATCGAACCAAAAAAAAACTTAATACAAACGGTGTTATTAGCCGGATATTATTTTATTATAACAATAAAAGTTATAAATTCACAATAATCTCATATAACAAATTATTATTTTAAATAATAACATCATCGTTACATTTAATAATATTATAAAAGCTATACTATTCTAAATAAAATTACAATCTTATTGCGCATTTGGTATTAATTAAAATTATATAAGCTTTATATATTGCAATTTACTTTTATGAGATGCACTGTTATACAAAATTATATGATTAATAATATTTTTTTTTTGGTCGAAATATGATTAATATTAGTTAACTCCATTAATAATACCCCCCAATCCCTTAAATAAATTTAGGAAAATAGTATAGTATAGCATCTTGAGTCAACACTCTTGATAGTTGAGGGTACAAATTATTAAATATTTTTACTATAGTGTCCGGATAAAAAACCTTATAAAAAATCTGAAGTAAAAGCAGAAACAAAGAGTGATCGGGTTCAAAACTAGGCGATCCTTCGTCGCTTGTAAGTAACTAGGGTGGGGTTTGATAAAGCAAAATCCGGCGGCCGCATGATCTGCGTCTACTGAGCAGGAAAAATGGGTGAAATTCAGTTGGTCTTGGCATTTACCTTGTTTCTCTCGCTTACTTCGTTGCTGGCTTTCGAATCGGATGAGCTTCTCATTGACGACGAAGAATTTGGTCTCGAGGGAGGACTAACTCGGACTCAATCTCCGCCTCCCACCGCTACTACCACCGCTCGTAAGAGGTTTTCCGAATCGGGATCAGACTCCAAGATCCAGTTCAACCTCGAACAGGCTTTTGGAGACTCCCAATTCTCTGATGCCGGTAACTTTTCTGCTCGCCTTAAGACATGGAATCACGGCGGTCAGGTTAGTTGGTTTTCTTCTTTGTTGAATTTAAGATATTCTGCCTGAGTCTCTGTGCTATACCTGAATTTGAAATATTTCAAGACTCATTTTATGAAGAATTTAGTTTTAATCAACGTATGATAAGTGTATTAACATAAAAGATATACATACATCTTAGATATTTGTAATAACTAAACCTTAAATCATAAAATCATATAAACAGATATAAACAGCTGCATATCAATTTTGTCCTTTTATGAATATGCAACATTATTATTCCCTGTTGTTTTCTTGAACACTTTTATATCAATACCCTGGGGGCATAACCGTTTCTACTTTTGTTGTGAAATGCAATTTCACTCTTTCAGACACTCACAAAGTTGCGGTTTTCAAGGAATGCTTTCAGTGAAATTGAGCAGAAGAATTTCGAAGTAATTATTGTTTTCCTCGTAACTGTCTATCTTCCTATCTATCTATATATAACGTATCTGCACTACATAAAGCTTTGACACTGTTATGACAGAAGCTGTTGCAAGAAGATGATTTCTATAGAATAAGACTGCCGTCCAATGTTTTGAGCCCTCCTGGTAGGGACTATATTTTGTCATCAGTGAAAGCTGTAAGTATGAATTAGGTTCTTGTATATTTGAAAATTTTAATGAATTGTCTAGCTTGCTTTACACCCAGCCGTGATGGTCCCGCGGTTAACTTTCTATTTATTGTTTTATAATTGATTTATGCTTAGAATTTATCTTTAGCTATTCTGTTTGTTTGTCCCTTTTTCAACGTTGTATTTTGTTCCCTAGATAATGATTCTAGGCAGCAACATTGCTAAAGCTTTTAAATTTCTAATAAAGTTGACTATGGTTTTTTATACTATCATCATTTGATATTGATACATAGTTTTGATTCTCTTTCTTATTCTCTGACTCTGTGATAGTCTTCTCTTGTTTTTATGCTTGTGCTAGTTCCGTTGCTGCTACATTCTTCACTCATCGTGTGTTTATACCTCATTTGCTTGGTGTTGCAATGATCACCGTAAATATTGTTTCCTGACATAACTAACACTTCTTTCTTTCTGAATCCAGCGATGTCTTACAGCTGAGGGTTTGGAGGAGAATTTTGTAATACACACGGTAATTCTCTTTGTAATAAAAAAATTGCACTATTCAAACTGCTCTATTGTTCTTATTTATGCAAAGATTATTTTTGCTGCACATTTTTTAGGTTTTGGTATATGATGGAATTTGTCATCAACATTCTTGGGGTAGTGGAAAATCAGTTGTAAAATTAGTTGTAAAATTGCAGTAGCAGTGTTTTGCATACTTGTCAAGTTGTGATATGTATAGTGAATCAGAAGACTGATTTCTGAATGGTGAATCATGAATCATAAGATGAGGTAACAAATTGCAAAATAGATTGAAATATGTATATATCTATAAGACTATAACATGAAATACTTAAGATAGTCAGTTTTAATGAAGTTAACAATGTAGTTGATTATAGGTCATAAATTCATGAGTAATTAATTCTTGAAATTGTCCTATGTAATATCTTTCTTTGCTCTCTGTACAGGGGCCATAGTCAACATTTCACATTAATACAACACTGCCACATGAACTCACTATTAGGAAATAGTATATGTCTAACAAGTAGGAAACTCACCTACATAGACAAAAGCCAGTGGTACAACTTGTTAGCTTCTTTTGAAAATTGGAATCATGCAGTAATGAATCAATTATTACGATATTTATATTACATGAGTGTATTATCTCTAACTTTTTAAGAGAACAAGGAGGTAGGTTTCCTTCTTCACTTTTTTCAAAAGTATCCTTATTCATTTCAAATATTTATATAAATGAATCAAAATTGTAGGGGTTCTACATTGAATATGAAATACAATAGAATTCTTTATCTCTAAGTAATCCTGCTTCTTTTAATTTTTTCTACTTGTATCTCTACCAGTTTTCTTTTAATAACATATCCACGAATGTGTCATTTTCTAATTGAAAAAAATTTTAAAAGGAAAGAGAGAGGAGATGACGAAGAATAGAGAGTGGGAAAAGGTTCTAGGCTAAAGTGTGTCACCTTGTTGTCCTTCACGTATATGTTTATTAGGAGACTAGGGTATAATACAATAATTTGTTAATATCACCTGAATTAATATCTATACTCGCTCTCAAGTTTAGGCATGGTTACCTCATATGCTTATCTTGCAAACATTTGACTTAAACTCAAAAGGGAAATAGATATATGACCTTCCATGATTTTAGGCAACAGGTGCTCCTCCTGATTGGGGCAGCCCCTTGAGACGTCTTTGACTGCAGTGATCACTGTGACATTCCTTTAGTGTTCTTTAGATAATTGCTTGATGATTTTGATTTGTTACAATTTTCAGCTCCCTTTGACATTTTTCTAGCTACTTGAGTTTTAATGACCTTGCTACTAGAGGTATTTGACCTACTGTTCTTTGGTGGCCCCTTCAACCTTTTTCCAGCTCATGAAAGTTCCATCATAACAACACACACAAACACTGTATAGTGCCAAAGAAGAGGTTTTTGATCCGCACTTCATTTACAAAGAACAATACCTTCTTAGACTGAAAAACATAAAATTCTTGCTGCCTTGCCATAATGGAGCCATCTCAATGTCAAGTCATATTTTCAACATAAATCCCATCAAAATACCAGCTCCTTGAAAATATTACAATACACAATGAATGACCAACATACTCAAATGCAACATCACCACCAGGAGAACTGTACACATTACACAACCCAGACCTCTTCCCTACGTCACTTTAGGTTATCTAAGAGCAATGTGAATGATGAAAACACCCACATGATGTGACTCAGCCAAGTTAGTTAATATCCAAGCAATGGCAAAACAGGAGTGGTTCTTCCCTTTGCACACACAATGGAGACAGATACTCGTGATAATTTATTGGCTCCCACTCAACTAGAGTGGTGACTTTTGACCGCAAATAACCAGTTAATGAGGTGAGGAAACAATCCAGCCACTGAACCAATGGAATCCGATAAAGAAGCAAATGGGTATGAGTTGTGTTGAGAAACCTATCTGAGTCAAACTCCTAATGGATTAGGAGTTTATCTTGTTCTAGAATTGAAGTTTATCATTATCTGGAGTTATGAGTCTTATTTATCCTCTATCATTATTATTAGGAGTTTATATTTTAGTTGATCTCTATCTTCGTATTATTTTAAATAAAGGGGAGAGGGTCTGCCACGGTGTAAAAGAGTTTTGAATGTATGAGAGCTTCCTCATTTACCATTTTTCTCTTCTTATCTTCAATTTTACATGGTACTAAGGCCTTCAATATATTGTAGTTTTTAGTGTTGAAGCTTCATCTACTTCTCCAAGAGATCTCCATCCTCCAGCCATTTTATTTCATTGGCATAACTTTGTTAAACTTTTCTAGTATTTTTTTTAAGTAAACAAAATCTTTTCCAGCAAGTAGAAAATGTTCTGGCGAGGTCATTTTGGACCAAACTTCTATTGGCGCATCGCTTGTAGCCAGGATGTTGAAATGCTCTTGATGTGCCACCACATTCTTATTCTTTGCTTTAGGTTACATGTCACACTCTAGCACAGGACTTTATCAAGCATACCAGCATGCCTAGAAAGGGATAACCAACCTTTTTTAATATCTTTTCCAGCATTATTTTTGTGTGGATTGTGATATTTGTGGAGTTTTGGGCTTTCCTCATAATAGAGTAAATTATAGATACCTCCCACATGGTTCTATTGAAATTACACAGACCTTCCTCTATTTTCAAAATATGCATGAATATCCCCTGAATAACAGGGTTGCGTCACACTTTAGTTCAATTTTTAATTTTTTTGACTAAAATACCCTTCTTAATCTAAATACATATTTTTTTGATAAACTAAAATGCCTTCTTACTTTTTTTTTAATAGAGGGTGTTTAAATGGATGGCAAAAGATGGAATGACCAATACAGGCTAAACTATTGTTTAGGTGTTTTTTTTAGGAGGGAATGGAATGGCAAAGAAAGGACTCTTAAGGCCCCTCCTTGTTATCCAAAACTCCAATTGTTTTGTCCCTCCAAATTGGATGATTCGGGAAGGAATGGAATGGACAGGTGGAAGAAGTACAATTTTATCTTTGGTTAAAAGGTTGCTAGAATTACAATCTAGTTATAAGGGTAATATTGGAAAAATAATTTATAAGCCATTCCATTCAATTAATGACTCTCTCCCTTCCCTTGTTAAACATCCAAGCAATGGAATGACACATGATTTGCCATTCCACTTTTTTTCTTTCTATTCCATTCAATTATTTGCTGTTCCATTCCATTCTCTTGTAAACTTCCAAACGTAGGGTTTTTCTATGTGTAATTTACTCTTTGAAAAAAAACCTATTGAGGTTAAAATTTTGGTGTTTTTATTTGTGGCATGGAATCTCATAATGATTGTTCCAATTTTCGGTTCTGTTTATGTCTGCTTGAAGTTTCTGGTTTCTCCAAGAGTTAGTTGCTCAGCGAGAGGAAGTGCTAATTGCCCAAGTTAATTAATTGTTCCAATTTTCGGTTATGTTTGTGTCCGCTTAAAGTTTCTGGTTTCTCCAAGAGTTAGTTGCTCAGCGAGAGTAAGTGCTAATTACCCAAGTTAATTAAGTTAAAAGCAATCAAATACTTAAGCACTAGTGTGTTGAGGTTTCATGGTGAGCAATGTAACGAGTGGAGACTAGGTCTAGCTGAGCCGAGAGAAGGTTGCAGGGATTTCTTAAGAGAAGTATATTGAAAACTTCTAGAAATTGTGTCATTGTGATTAGATGATGTTGGTATGTAGCTTGGATAATTCAAGGAGGCTGCTAATGTGACACTGGTTGAAGAATTTTGAGAGCTATTGTTAGTCTATTGAAGAAGGTGTGAGAGGAAGGACCAGTTACTGAAAAGTTCTTGACTTGCAGTGCTGTATCTAGGTGTCACAATATATGTTTTTGTGGTATCAAGCTGGGTTTTATTTGTAAAAAATTGAAGCTTGTATAATCTTCACCCTGGGAGGGAGTGTTTAGGAACCTTTTTAAGTGGAATGCCTGATGGATTAGGTGTTTATCTTTATCTAGAGTTTATCATTATCTGGAGTCTTTGAGTTCATTATTATTTAGGAGTGTAAGCTACCCTCAATCATTATCCTTTAGTGTTTATATCATAGTTGATCTCCATCTTCAAGTAATTGTAGATAAAGGGAAGAGGGCTACCACAGTGTGAGAGTTATGCGCGTGTGCAAGCCTTTTCATTCACCATATTTGGATGTGGCCTGTTAGAAATAAGAAACTCATTTGAGAAAGAGAAGGCTAGAAAAGAGTATATGTTTGCCTCAATCCTAAATACAGATTAACTTGCTTTGACATTATGTTTAAAGGAAAATAAAGGAGTGAGAAAAGACTGAGAACAAGGAGAGAGTGGGAAAAGGTTATATGTTAAGCGTGACTATGTCACCTCCTTAACTGTCATCTATATTTCTTTCAGGAGTGTAGTAGGTATATTACAATAATTTAGAACATTACCCTTAAATTACTCGTTAAAGCACTCAATCCCTTGACACCAACGTATCATTGAAGTCTTAATTACCTTCTATGGTCCATCCAATTAACAGAGAATTATTTCTAGTAACTAATTTTTGTATTGTGAACAATGTACAACTATGTTGAAGACTATTTATTGCAACAAAATTGTGACAGGCAATCTATCTAGGTTTGTGCTTGTAACAATAGTGATGAATCTCTAGGAGTACTTATATTTATTACTAATGATTGGAGTCTAGGTTGACCAAGAATTGTATTGTTTGGCAAGCTACATTCATTGTCAAAACATGACTTCAACCTGGAAAACGAACTTGGTTGTATAAGTTTTCTAACAGTTCTGTCTTTGCATTGGTTCTCATTTTTCACTTTATTCTTGTAAGATCTCTCTCTTTTGATTTTTCTGTCACAGGAAGGTGTTAACGTTGTTGCTGTCAATTATGGTGCCCTAGGGGCATGCCCTTATCCTCGACAATTGAAGCTGGTGAGTTAGATCTGTTTTTCAAAACTTCACTCTGTTTCTATTTTTATTTTTATTGAGCAATACTTAAATTAGAACATTCAATTGACAGATCATGTCTAATTTGTTTTGTTCTTTCTCCTCCTCCTCCTTATCTTCTTATGTACATTATGTGGTTGACTTCTCTAAAGAATATACTTGAAAATGGTTTTCTAGAGACCACTTTCCAGTATCCACCACATATTATGTTTGTGCAAGGCATCAAGAGTACTGTCTTCTCCCTTGACTTATCCCTCATTCATAGTAACATAAATACAGAAAATATATTGTATATAATTAGTTATTATTTGTTTTTGCTCTAAATATAATAATTGTTTATGTATCTAGAATAAACGTAGTAGTTCAGCAACAAGCTATGTCAGCAATGCTCCATTTCGTTGTACATATTCTTAGAGTGATTGTATGATCTGGGACTCCTAGTTAGAGATTTGATCCAAAATGGCAGGTGGCCATTTAGGCATTTTCTGTTTAATATACTATTGTCCTAATCTCTGCATTTTTACTCATTATTTATTAATCTACCTGAGGATTGCATATGCATGTTCTGGTTGAATTTAGAACCAGCTATGCTACCATCTGTCCTGGTTTTTGAAGAGTAACTGAGTGTGGGAATTTAAATGGCATTAGTTTAAGTTTATTACTTTACATGTGCAAACTTAATGTGTTGCTGAATACCTGATTTTCTGTTGCTGAAGCTGAACATATGCATTTCTTCCATTTTGCTTTAGCCTGCAAGGTGGTCTTTCAGGTCGCACACAGTATTGAGGAACAGCGAACAAGCACCAAGGTATATGCTCTGGCAATGATAGTTTCATAATTAATTGCCTGTTAAGCTTCTCTTTGTTTAATTTAATGTTGAGTAACGTGGTACTCCTTTCTCATTGAACACGGTTGCTACTTAACTATGAAAGGGTTAAGAATTAAGGAAAAATTCAGTCATAAAAAATTTTCTGAACTTCCAAAGAGTTGTCACCAAATAGAGAACATGGAACATGTTCAAATTTCTTTCTTTTTTTTCTTTTTTGGTTAAAAATTTAAAATTTAAAATTTCTAATTTATTTTCTTCCATAGAATGGAAAAGATGGCTTTCTGACCTATTTATCACTGGGGTAACTTGAATGCCACTGTATGTAGGGCCTTTGGTTGACTTCTGCCACCACTGTGGCATATTATGAAATTCTTTGGAAAGTCAAATAATTTTGATGGGACCCTGATAGAGCCTTTTGCCACTTTTCAAAAAATTGACACAAATTGAAATACAATGAATAATTCTCCTTCATTCAACAACAAACATGTATAGGATAATATCACTCACAACAACACAGTCAGACCCAAAATTATCATTACATAAGCAACCCAACCACAACACAGAACAGCAGTCACAGAATTGAAAGAGAACAGACACAACACTCCCAAACTAGTATTCAAGAGGCTAGTACTCTCCCTTAGCTCTTTCTAGTGATTTCTCTCCATCATTTTCCCTATAATTCCTCATCTCAATATTCAGCAACTGCCACTCGCTCACATCTCTGTCAGTTACTGTTTTGAATTTCCCTCTCTTCTCCATTATTGCCCCCTCTTCCCTTGGATATTCTGGAATATTACCTCAATTTTTCTCGCCCATTTCTTTCTTATCCCCTTGCTGCTCTTGTCATGCCAGCTCCTATAAGTGTTAATGGGATTGGCTTCTGTAGACCCATCCATACTCCCTCCACAAAGCTGCACCTAGTCCTCAAGGTGGGAAGTCTGGGAGCTGAAATTTTATAATCTCATAATCTTCCCAAGTCATTTCAGAATCAGGCAAGCCCTTCCATTTGATCAAGACTTCAAGAGAGCCATTTGTAAGCTTTCTGACTTTCTTGACAGCTTCACGGGTTACTTGCTTTGCAACTCCAAATCCTCAGAGAGAAAAGGAGGAAACTCCTGTGTAGGTGAGACGGGTGGAGAAATTTTTTAATAGGGACACATGACAAACTGAATGAATTTGGGCTGTTGGAGGTTATTCCAAATGATATGCCACTGCTTCCACCTTATCCAGCACCTTTAATGGGGTCAATAAAACCTGGGACTCAATTTTTCATTCTCTTTTAGCTGGTGATCTACAGGGCCTGATTTTCAGATACAAAGATCTCCTTCTTTGAACCTGATGTCCCTCCTTTGCTGGTTTGCATAGTCTTTGTATACAGCTGTGCCTTTGCTAAGCTGTCTTTCAATGTTGTAAGGATTTGATTTCATGCTGCAATCTGATCATTCACTTCCCCAGCAGATGGCTGGTAAGTGAATTTAAACAGGGTAGGAGTCTCTCTTCCATAGAGTGTCTTGAAATGAGTCATGTCCTTGGGATGTTTAAATGTGGCATTGTACCAGTATTCTGCAGTGAGACCACTGCTTAGGTTTTTCTCTAGACAAACTCTGTAAATGTTTCCAAACTCCTGTTGAGCACATGCATCTGACCATCTGTTTGTAGACGACAAGAGGAGCTGTAGCAAAGAGCCTAAGAAGATCTTTCAAAAAGTGACTAATAAAAATTCCGTACTGCGCTGAAGTAATGGTTTTGGAAAATCTGTGCAGCTTGACTAAATTTGAAATGAATTTGGTTGCCATAACCTTTGCAGAAAAAGGATGAGAAAGGGAAACAAAATGAGCATATTTAGTAAGCTGGTCTACTACCACCATGATATAGTCAAATTTATTAGATCTGGGCAAACTAGTAATATAATCCATGCTAATGTCCTCCCACAGTTGTTATGGGATTGGAAATGGCTGCAATAAACCCATGGTGCTAAGAGCCTGGTACTTGTACTTTTGGCTTTTGACACACCTCACACTGAGCATCAGACTTTTGTACATTGCATTTCTTCCCTTTCCAATAAATAAATTCAGCTAAACTTTTATATGTTCAAAGGTAGCCAAAGTGTCCACCCAAAGGGGAAGAATGGAATTCCCATGGATTTTGGGTAAAACTAGTTTGCCGCTATATAAAAGCACCTCTGCTTAATGCCGTGTCCCTCTTGAATAGGTTGATTGGTGATCAAATTGTGGACTATATTAGACGAGTGAGATTCTGAGTATATTCCTGTTCCCAATCCTCCATGTCGTTATGCTATCAAACAGAATAAGCTTGAAGCTGCATTGGTTCTACTTTTTTTGATAGTGCATCTGCTCTATTTTCTTTTTTAGGCTTGTACAAAATGTCATATTTAAAACCCATCAATTTAGAAGCCCACTTTTGTTGACCTTCATCCAGAAGCTGCTGCTCTAACAGATACTTTAATGCTTTTTTGTCTTCTCTGATGATGAATTTGTGCCGCCCCATTTTATGACTGTCAGTTCAATTGCCTTGAACTCCCTTTTATACACTGATGTTTGCGTAGCTCTTTAAAAAGGTCCTTGGCTGTATTAAGCAATAGGATGGCCTTGTTGCAAAATTACGACATCTACCCCCATTCCTTAAGTACTGGTCTCAGTTTCAGAAGTCCCAGAAAAATTTGGGCATTGCTTGTATTGGAACTTTAACCACGGCTGTTTTTAGGTCTACAAAAGCTTTTAAAGCTTCATCACTCCACTTGAAAGCATCTTCCTTAAGTAACTTTGTGCCATAGTTCTTCACAGATTTTCTATAATGTCTTGTTAAACAATCCAAAAATCCTCTCAAGGCTGAGATTTTTAGGTACAGTCCAATCCACTAGGCATTTCTTTTTGTTATGGTCTACTTGTACACTTTCAGCTGAGACAATGTGGACAAGATACTCTAGCATGGGCTGAGCAAAAATAGACTTTATGTTCCTTCAAAATATTTAAAGTTTGTCTCAATTGCACAAGGTGAGATGAGAGATCTGAATTATCATAGAAGACTAAAATGAACTTCCTGAGATGCTCTTTAAAAATGTCATTAGAGACTGGCAATTGGAGTTCATAGTGCCCCTTTGTGTTCTGAAGGCTGTTGTAGGATCATGTCTAGGTTGGATCCATATTTGATGATACCCTGATTTAAGATCCGGTTTGAAATAATTGTAGCAACCCCTAACTCATCTAGCAATTATAACTGATGCAGAAAAACTAACCAAGATTTCATTCACCAGTTGTTCAATTTCATTCTTTTGGGAATGGGGGCGTAAGGATGAATATTAGGGGGCTGTTCCCCTTCTTTAATCTCTATAGCATGATTTCTTGACCTTGGTGCCAGTGTAATGCAGAATGAATTAAAAGATATTTTATTATTTGTACTTTAGTTAATAAGGATAAGCCTAGAAGTTTTATTATTTGCTTATAATATAGTTATTTAGGATAAATCGAGTAATTGGAATTATTTTGAATTTAAATATTTTTGTTAGACTTTAGAGTAGGTATTTTACTTATTTTTGTCATTTAATTTCTTTGTAGTGGGCCTCCGAAACAGAGCCCTAGAGCCTATTTGGTTCACTGAATGAGATGGGATTGTATACGCTTATACAATGTTGTTTACCTTTATCATGGGTTTGGTGCGTACTTTGAATTGTATTAGCTTATACATTCAACTTCAGTCAACCACTCCTAGTAAAGTCTAGTGTTGAATTACCCCTGTATTAATATGTTCATTTTTTCGTTTGATCCCTCACAAATGATATTGTTATTAATAATATCCTAAAAAATGAGTTAATATAAAAAATACAAACTCAGAAATTTTCCTGAATTTGATCCCTTACATATAAGATATTTTTCTATTTGATCTCTTATAGAATTATCTTCTTAATTTAGTTCTTTACATATGTATATGTTTTTCATTTGATCTCGCTCAAATAAAATTATTGTCAATAATATCCTAATAAATAAGTTAATTTCAAAATTACAAACTCAGAGAAATTTTTTTTGAATTTAGACCCTCACAGCTATGATATTTTCAATTTCATCCCTAGTGGAGTTTTTTCTCACTTTAGTCATTCACAGAATTGATTTCATAATTTAGTCCCTTACATATGAAAATTTATCCATTTAATCTTTCACAAATAAATTTATTATCAATAAAATCTTAAAAAAATAAGTTAATTTCGTAAAAAATATTAGCTTATATAAATTTTTTCTCAATTTGGTCTCTCACATATAAGATACCTTCAATTTGATCCCTCATAGAATTGTCTTTTTAATTTAGTTGCTCACATATGTACATTTATCTATTTGATCATTCACAAATAAAATTGTTATTAATAATATCCTTAAAACAATAAATAAAATTGCTATCAATAACATTCTACGAAAATAATTTAATTTAAAAAATACGAACTCATAGGAACTTTTTTTCAATTTAGTCCCTCACAGATGAGACATTTTTCAAGTTGATCCTTAGAGTTGTCTTTTCATATTAGTCCCTCACATATATATCTTGTTAATTTAATCCCTCACATATGGACTTTCTTAATTTGATCCCTCAAATAAAATTATCAATAACATCCTCAAAAAATAAGTTAATCTAAAATATTAGAGACATTATTTATAATGATTTTATTTGTGAGAAACTAAATTGAGAATATCCATATGTTAAGGACTAAATTGAGAAATATTTTATTTGTAAGGGACTGAATTGAGAAATACTCTATATGTGGTGGGCCAAAATGAAGTTGTACTCATTTCTTCTTTATTTCAAATTTTAATTTTTTCCAATTCTACCTTAAATGTATATTGATATATTGCTATTAGTATGAATGTGTATTAGTGCCAAGAAAACATTGAATTCTTTTTCTTTGGGAATTTTGATGAATATAATTTTTTAAGTGAAAGACATTTTTGTCAAAATAGTTAATAATTCTCCTATTTAGTGTTATATGGTGTGTCACCAAAAATTAAATGGTAGTATCTTATGCAATACAATATAATGTCACACCAAATACCACATAGTATTAGATCTCTATCAGACTTTTTTCTATCAAACCTTATACAATGTGCTAAATGGGGCCCTAGCTTGTTATTTTGTCAAGGCTATTTATAAATAGCCCTAAGTATTATGTTCTGCGGCAGACTATTTTGATTGGAATAAAATTCTTGTATTAACCTAGGGTTTTTCTACCTCACTGATTCCCTCTTAACTTCTCCCCTTTCTTCCCCACCTTTCTCCCTTATCTCAGTTATTGTTCTACATCAGAGTCCCTCTTTCATTTTGCAAATAGAAGAAAATTCCTACAGTAGCATTGAATTTCCGAGGGTATTTTCTGCTCAATTCATTCTGTAATTTAACTCTCCATACTCCACTAATAATCCTTGCCCTCCACTTCTGAATGTCTTCATCAAAACTTTAGAGGAGACTGTCTTCTTTGACATTCAGCATCAGAACTTCTTGCCCATTTAACTCCCCCAATATTGTCATGGCATGGTTGCCTGTGTTCTCTACAATGGATTTCATTTTATTATTCTAGTGTTGGTTCTTCCTGATCTTTAAGTTCTTCCTCTTCAATTTCAATTTCTTCCACTGGCTTCTCTCGTTGCTTCTCCTCTGCTTCCTTTAATATAATCAGTTGCAGTTGTTCGTTTTTACATTTCTGGTTGGGCCTTAACTTCTCTTCACGTTTGAAGCAGAACTGAAACTCATGTTTTTGGGCTATTTCAACATTTGACATCTTCTGAAAGCCACTTTGAACATTAGAAGGTGACAGAATACTGTTTTTCGTTTTAACTTCCCCACTTTGAAATCTGAATTCTTGTTTGGACTAGCAAGATTTATGGTTTGACCAGGGTCAAGAGCAGTGGTTACCCAGTTGAGATTAGGTTGGAGTTTATTCCACCTTGGGCTCGCAACTGTTTTAATATTCATGATGCTTTTGCTCTCATGTGCGCTCTAATATTCTGTTCCTTTCCTCTACCATGTGTGAAGCTGCCATTAATTCATGCTATGCCTTGCTTTGCATCATCTGAACCTCTGCTTCCATTTCATCTTTCAATTTATTTTTGAATGCCCCCATTACGACCTGATATGTAGCATCTTTTTATGGGCTTTAAGTAGTTCAAATTGCTCCTTATACCTAGTTAATAAGCCTTCATGTTTGAAGCCATCAGAATCTCATGCTGTGGATGGTCGAACCTTCTAATCAATGATGCCTTGAATTCAGGCCAAGAGTGCACTTGGCTTCTAGCCATTGAGCCATTGGGACCAATTCAAGTCGCTTGACCTTCTAAGCATATGGTGGTAGCCTCAATTTCTCCTCTTGCACCACATTCATGTTATAGTATCTCTCTACCTGAAACAACTACCCAATGGCATATTCACCTGAAAATATGGGTAACTCTGTTTGCAGCAACTTTATCTTCATCAGATTCCCTACAACCATGCTCAAATCTGCCTGGACATTTTCAACCACAGCCTTACCCCTTCTATCATGGTGTGCCAGTGTTTCATGTACCTCCTTCAGCCAATCCTTATTAATGTGATGCCCTAGACTAACAGCTCTAGTACCAATTTGATAGAGCCTTATTCCACATTTCAAAAAATAGACGCAGAAAATAAAATACACTGAATAATAGTCCTTCATTCAACAACAAGCATGTACAGGAAAATATCACTCACAACAACTCACTCAGATGCAGAATTATCATTACATAAAAAAACTCAACCACAACACAACAACAGTCACAGAATTGAAAGATAACTGACAGAACACTCCCATACTAGCATTTAAGAGGCTAGTACTTTCCCTGAGCTCTTTTGACTAATTTCTCCCTGCCACTTTCACTATCCCCATCTTAATATACAGTTACTGCTACCCCTCACATACCCGTCTGTTGCTATTAATTTCTTTCTCACTTCCCCACTTTATATAAGCATGGGAGTGAGGGAAAGATTTTCTGTGATGAAGGATGGGTATAACTAACTGTGCAGCAAGGATGGAACATGTTGGCTTTTGGTGTGAGTTTCTAGAGCGTGCTAATTAGAGAAGGATTAATAAAAAGAGGGTCTGGGTAAAGAATGGGTGTGGATGAATTCTAGGATGGTTTTGGTGGAAGATTGCTTGCATCTTGAAGGCCTAGCTCTGTTATCATTTTTTCTGCATATTTTCCTGTTTCCATTTTACTATTTTCCTTTGGTTTTGCTGCTGTTTTTCTCTGTAAAGAGCAATTCTGCTAGTGTGATTGAATGGCTTCTTCGTTTGTATTTTCTTAGCTCTAAAAACTATTTTTCACATATCAGAGATTTTCTGTTAGAATTTCATCACATTACCACTTCTTCTAACTATAACTAATTATAGGCTAGATTTCACTGGTGTGCAAATGATCTCTCATCGATCATTCTTTTACTTGTTCATTTTTAATATAACTAGTTTGACAAATGTTGTTGAGTTGCTTTGCTGCTTTTGCCGCCTGTCACACTTCCACCCCTTTGACTTAGAAGTAGCTCTAAGCATTAGAGCCCATCTAAAACGTACTCAAAACAATAATGGTCACCATAATGGAAGAAGATAATAAAAGATTAAATTGCTACCTGCGAATCCAAAATCCTTCAAATAATTGCTTTGTTCTTTTTTTTTGTCAACATCAAATCCCTTCTGAATCTGTGACAAATTTTAAGGAGAAATGAGCAAGTTTTCCCCCTTTTTTTTTATTTTCCCCTTTCCAAAATGAAAATGCAAAAACAATTTAAGAAATTTCTCTTTTTCAGCAAGTTTTCTGTTACGAAGTTATTATGACTACAGGATTTCGTAGGGTCTGTAGCCTTTTGAGTATATAGGACTAATCACAAATTCTGAAAGTTAGTTCTGGGCTATAGGACCTGGATAACTTGCATGTAACGTTACCGAGCCTTCAAACCTTGATCAGGACAGTCTTCACCTATTCCTGAGTTAAGCCTTTCTTTTTGGCCCTTTTTTTTCTTTTTCTGGGGGAAAAAGAAGGGGGGGGGGGGGGGGTGGGTTGAGGGGATACATATTGGATCCTGTGACGCAAATAATATTGGTTCCATAACCTATAAAGTTCTATGAACAAATTTTTTTCAAAAAAAAATTCAGTGAACTGCGAAGAAAGTAAATTGTGAAAATAAGTAAAATCCTAAATCCTAAAAGAAAAATTAGAGAGGGGGTAGGAGGGGCCACTGACCAGTCACCCCATGGCCCATGGCCCTACCTCCCCCTTGCCCAAATTCCTCCTCCCTCCAATTATTTTAGCTTCAGCGAATCATGATAAAAATCCTTATTGAGTTTGAATATAAGTTAAATTGCTTTTATATGATTCATCAGAGTCAAACAATGAAATTATGCTCACAAATTTAATGTAAGAATGAAAATTTACTGTGGAAGACTGAACTTGCCCCGCTTTCAATTTTCCAAGGATGGTTATTGGTTTGCAAATATGACATCTCCAACGGAAATATAAGGAAAATATCAAAATTTGGCAAGGAAAAATAGAAAAATAGAAGAGCTTCCCCAACAAAATGGTTCCATGTAGTTAACTTTTCTGATTTATAATTATGTGGTTGACATCCAAAGGGATTCCTCTTTTTTGTTTTAAAGTTAATTGTAGTATATTATTACTCTTTCTTTTTTGTCCTTCGTTTCGATTCTTTTCATTTATCATAAGCAAAACAAAATAGTGTTTAGAAAAAGATTACTGGGTTATATGAACCTTGCAAGCTACCTAGCTGGTCTGCGCTGCAATAAAGGGAAGACTTGAGAACTGAAGGACAAACAAGAAAGGAGGGAAACCTTTCTCTCCAATTGCAGTTTAGCTGATTGACATTTTACTTGATTTCATCTTTCAATCTGCCAATAGGATTTAGTGAAAGTAGAGCTTCGGCTATAATTTGATTGTTCATATTGCTAAATAATTAATGTATAGTATGGAATTATTTCTCAGATTAAGTAATCTGCTCGAAATTACAACTGGAATGCTTAAAAGATTAAATAAACGTGAAATGTAAAGTGCAATAGTAAATGAAGAAATAACAGAGGAAGAGAAGCCTCCAGTTCTTGCACACCCATCACTGACTAACACTAGCGAATTTAAGCTCTCAGTCTCCAGCTAAGCTGGCACTTTCTGTTACTCCTTCTCAACTGATTGCCCCCCAATTGGTTCCCTGCCGTTATTTCAGCTGCCCCTTCTGCCATGTCATTCCTCACGTGTGATGCATTAGAATCACTTGAGCTCTCGGGGCCTTTTGGGCTCATAGCAATGTAGTAGTTGCACCATCTTTGAGATACATATTTATGATTAGTTTATCAACAATTGCTATTTGTTTCCTCAGGGCTCCCGTATTTTCTGAAGATGTAGTTGGCGGTGAGGATGGAGAGGGTGAAGTTGCAAAACCGCCAGAGAGGTCCTTTTGGGCTAAATACGTGAGTAACATAATATATGCCAGCTGACCGTTAAGTCAGCTTTTTATTTCCCCCATCCTTCTGCATGTCTTTTTCTGAATTATTGTTTTAATTTGAAACCGGTCTGTGTCAGTGGATGTACGTGATCCCGCTTGGACTCATTGTGATGAATGCTATTACACAAGCAATGAATATGCCAGAGGAACAGGCTGCCGGGCAAGCTGGTGCTGAGACACAGCGCGGAACAAATTCTGCTGTGCGTAGAAGATGACAAGTTTAGCTTCCTTTACCCCGGAAAAATAATATTTGACACTAAGAAAGAAAATCTTAGATTTACCTTTGTTTCTGTAACCTTTTCGTTTAAGAAACTATTCATTTCCATTGAAAGGTTTTGAAGCGCATTTTGCGTACCTGTAAGCCTTGAGTGGAGGTATCAAAATTTTCCCTTATTGCTTAATTATCACAATTCATGTATTTATAATGTTATATTGAAATTGAGACAACTATTAACTTGCACGGCTATTGGTTTCTATATGCGATGAAGTAAATTTGAGCTTCATGTTACTAGTGTATTATGTTTGTTTGATGCCAATGACCTCTTTCTAATTTCAAAATAAACTTGAAATGCAATTGGATGGTCCTTTTATGTACTTTTTGTACCCTTTCTTTAAGACATAAATCACGCCTTTAAACGGTATTTCATTACAAGAGGCAAATCAAGTGATACCAATTGAATATTGACATCGTCTATGCTACATATCATGTTGATATGTATGAAAAATTAAAGCACTTAATTATTCATATCAGCGTAGTTCTTTTTTATTTTTTATTTTAACGAAAGAAGAAAAAATAGAAAAGAAAGTGGATGAGAGCTATCTCTCACTTTGTTTAGTATGATAAAAGAGAAAGGGAAATATTTTTTTCTTCCCTTATTTGGTTTTAAGAAATAAAAAAGAACATATAATTGAAATGTCTGAATAGAATATCTCTCAATTTTATTTTTTATACTTGTAAAAGTATACATTTTATTTATCTTAGTGTGCGTATATATATATATATATATATATATGTATATATATATATATATATATGTTTATTTTTTCAAAAATAATTTTTTACAATTAATTTTTTAAAGAAAAGTTTGTCTTCTATTTTTATCATCCCTAATTAACTGATAATTAAACATATATTTTTTAATTTTCTCATTTTGATGGCAAATGGCATGACTTCCACTTAGTTTTCTTATTCGATGTACAAAAAAAACGCTATGGGCCACTTTTTTTTTTTTTTTTTTCATATCTATCGAAAAATGAAGATATTCTTCATCCTATTTCCTTTCCTTTCGTCCTTTTCCACTAATGAAAAAAGTCATAGCGGGAACCATTATTTTGTTTTTGCTGGACGTACAAATTGGAAAGATAAATGAATTATGAACCCGTATTCTCTTTGAGTGAGTGAGGGTGGATTTTGGCTGCTCACGTTGATCTATAAATTATGGTATTTTGTCGATATTTTCCTTTCATTATTAATGGAACTAATGATAATTTTGCTATGATTTATAGTGAGAGTTTTTGGGACCCGTCCAAACTTGATCGAAGGCCAAACAAATCAATTTGTCGCTGAAAAATTGTGGAGAATCGATGTGAATGTCTCCTTTAACATTTCAATTTGATTTTGTTAATAAAGACTTTTTTGTTTGGGAATTCGGGTTTACTTAGAAAATTGTTTAAACCCTTTTTGGACATGGGTTCTATGTCAGCCCATTTTTTGGTCTGTAAATAAGTAATAAGTCAATTGTCTTCCTACTTTTTCTCTTATTGATAGTAATAAATTTGATATTTGAGTTCTTTTGATTGTTCTTGTGTGTGTCCATGGCATTTTCCATGTCAGAGAATAGCTATATGGTTAATATTAGGTGATTATGAATAATGTGAGCTCAATCAAACACGGATAACCTCGACCAAACTATGCAAAATAACAATGTTAATCTTCTGAGCTTAAGTGGAAAATTGCCAACTAGACTAGGATCAATAGCGATAATGATAATTACTCTAATGTGAAAGCAATTTCAATGCAAGAAGTAGGTGATTCAAAATGGATTGTTTGTATTTAGGAATTGTAATACAGGTGAATTCAATGAAATTTGAGTTCTTGAATAAAAATTTAATGACTTAAATTTAATAAATTATTACAAATGATTTATTTTTAAAATTTAGACTATTAAATTTTTAGTGAATATTCTATATTTTATTAAATTTACCTGCTCAAATATAAGGAATGTATGAATATTTTTTAATTTAATGATTTATATTTTATTAAACTTACCTGCTGAAATGCAAAGATTGTGTGAACTTTTTTTTTTTTAAGGGAAGAAAAGGCAGTAATATAGTCTAGACAAAGTTGATAAATTAGGTATAAGACAGTTTACTAGTTATTTTAAACAGACATGAAAAGTTAGAAGTTTTTAAAGAGAAGATGGTGTACTGTAGGAGGCAAACATTAAGACCTTAGTTGGAAACAGGGTAAGAAATATATCTAGGAGGCCCAAAACCCCGGGAAGGAAGTTTGCAATGCAATAATTAGTTGCTAAAAGGCCAATCAATGCTTGGTCAATGGATAATGCCAAGGAGATAATATTGGTGGTTAACAATATGCCTAGGTCATACTTCATGGACTAGTTCAATTAAATCATGTGCTTAGAGTACGATCAGGAGTGGTTCCACACATTAGGAGATTCTCCATCGCACAGGGTATTGGAGAGATACAGATCTCCTCTAACAATGTATAATTACCAAAGATTTTTAAATAATGTTTAACTAATGGATAAAAATTAATAATATGAAGTTTTTATTAATGATCATATGCGAATAAAACTTGCTTTTTTATTGAATAAACTATATTGATGAAAGAACTCAACTATCAAATAAATCTTTTTAAATATAAATTATAGTTATGCAAATTTACTTTCAATTAAATTTGACAACTTCAATTCAAAAATATATTTAAAAGTGTCAATTAATTTAAATATGATGGATCTAAGATAAATCAATTGAACTAATAAAAGACCTCAATTAGTTTTTGAAATTGAACTACTCAACGCTTTTAATTTAATTATATTAGTTCAAGATTTAAAAGGTATGTGTGTAATTTTAATTAGATATAAAAAAATCAATGGTTTTCTTTTTATGTCCATATTTTGCTCTTCGTTTAGAAGTGGAATTTTTTTTTAATTTATCACAAAATTATTATTTTAATTCTTCATTTATTAAAATATTTAAAATATCCATCACTTAAACTTTTTTGAATATTATCAAATTTAATTATTATATCAAACTTTAAATTTTAAATTTAATAAAATAAATTTAGTGTTTTTTTAAAAATAAAAAATCAAGTATGATATTTTATAATAAAAAATAAATTATTTTAAATATTTTAATGACTAAAAAATTAAAATAATAATTTTATAATAAATAAGAGACAAAAAAATATATTACTCTTTAAAAGTATAAAACATTTATAAAAGTACTATAAAAGATGGTATTTTTTTCCTAAAAAAATGTCTCTATACCTTATTTACTTGACAATTTTATTAATGTGGCAAGTCAATTTCGTTCCGATATGATTCAATGTAATAATAAGTGAATTTGATGCTGAAAAGCTTTACCAAACGTATGGTTAATTTAACAATTGGGAGTTGGAGATTAGTTCTCTATATTTTCAGCATGTATGACCTACTGTCGTCAAGTGGCAGCAGGGAACAGAGAGGAAAATAGATAAATGTAACCACCGAAAAAGAAAAAATCGGAAGTCGAAGATAGATAGCGAAGGAAAGGCCCCCAAGTCGTAAGGCATGGGGATTCTCTCGCAACCTCTTTGCAGCTCCACCACCATTTTCAGCGCCAACAATTTGAACCGCAGACAACCACTTCAGATTCCACAACAGCCTAGTTTTGTTGCAAAACATTTTCCGTTACTCTCTTTCTCTTTTTGCACCAAGCTTTCCTGTGCCTCTGGTAAGTGAATACGAATATTGATCTGTTTATATTCCACCACCCCCCCTCCCCCCCCGGGTTTTTGTGGACGAATGTGCGTGATATCTTCCCTTGTTGATTCGTGTTCATCAATTATATTATTCTACCTAGCTGATCGAATTTCAGTGAATTTCTTTCTAATTCTTTTGTTCTTAATCCTATCTGCTATGATTTTTATTTTTGTAAGATTTATCCGACAATAGAGATCCAAATTGTTAGTTCTCACCGCCTTATTTTCCCGGATTTCTGCCAGTTTTATTTGCAACGCCAGAGAAGCAATTGAACCTTGGGGTGGACACGGATATAAGAGAATGGGCTCTACAAGGTCAGTCGTCACTACCTTGTTTGACGTGCCTAGTTAATCATTAAACTGGGAATATTTATTTAGTCTGCTTTAGCGGAGATGTAGTGAAGGTATCGTGGTTTTAGCATTTAAATTTAGGGTCTTATTGATGGGAGAGGTGGTTGGTTGAGAAGTAACCTGGTTCTATCCCTTCTATTGTCTTATTATGCATGCATAAAATCTTTTCCACTCTAACCACTTTCATCGCTACCTAGCACGTTCTTGTCAGGACAGGACCAGTCCCTGTTTTATTTGCTCATCATCAACTGTATCCACTTTTTCTTTCGAATTGTTGAGAAACATTCAAAGGATGACGGAAACACATGACTACCGGGCAATATCGAATTATTATGTGTTTTTCATCGATTTTTTCCTTTTCTTTATGATTGTTTCAACTTTCAAAATGATTGTGATCTAAAATTTGCATAACTGTTAGTCTATTATTGAATGTAGATTCCTCACGAACTTGGCAAAAGGTTGTGGATTTATTTCAATTTAAAGTTACCGTTCACTTCCAGCTTCCCCACTCTTCCCAATGACCATACTGCATTGTTGTAATGCGTTCATTTGTTTAATCAGAGAAAAGCTGCTAAAAGCACTTATGAATTAGTTGTTAGTTGTTATAACGTGGCACATATGTCCTCATATATTCCAGATTTTTATTCCCTGAGGAGGGATGTTGAAATTACATCACAACGTGTTGAAGAGACTAGAGAATCTGCTGGTCTACAGCGGTTAGAACAAAAACTTGCTGATTTGGAGTTGAAAGCAGCTGATAGCTCCTTATGGGACAATCAAGCCAAAGCTCAAGAGATTCTTTTGACATTGACTGATATCAAAGATAAGATTAAAGTTCTCACTGAGTTTAAAACTCAGGTTAGATATAATTCCCTTATCAATTTTCATCATTTTTTAATCTTATCCTCTGCTTTTGTAGTCCTTTTCCTCTCCTCATTGAAATTTCTTCTTCCATCTAAAAAAAAAAAAAAATCAAAAACGTTTTCTCTCATGTGGTTGTTTTCAGGATGATAAAAATCAGCAGTTTGTGTTAAATTGAACCCAAGCAATTGATTATTTGGAATTGATGATCACACAGGATTCTTTTCTGTTTTTTATGTCAAATTAGTTGATATGTGACTCTTAATCAGTGGTCAGACAATTTATGGTTTAATATTTCAACTAAAATTGGAAAAAATGGATTTTGACTGCAGCCTTTTTGCAATTGAGAGTGTATCAAAGTAATACCTAGGATATTTTAAGTTTAAATTTTATGGGTTTGGAGTGTTGAAGTTAAGACTTAAATGTTGGAATTTGGTAACTTCAAGGTATATGCGTATGTAGTGTAGAAGTGAAGATTCAAATATTGGAGTTTTAGTAAATCTAAAGTTTGAGACACAAATCTAATTGCAGAACTATGTATTAATAGTTGGGTATGCACTCTAAAATAATGATATGTCTAAAAAAATAGTATAAAAATTGTCTACACTCACTCACTGGTGAGAAATAAGAAAATTAGTATCCAAACTATGCATTATTAGTTAAGCTGTGCACCCTAAAACAGCATCACGTGTCTAGTAATAGTAATTGTGAGTTGTGAGTGGTAAGAAAATTAGTTTAAACTTAATGATACAAGGAATGATTAAATATAATCATTCAAAAGGAGAATAATTCATTGGTCTTAATTATGTTGTGTGAACATGGCTGACTGTAGTGATGATCATGTTAACCTATATTGCATTAATCCCAATTCCTTCTTTACATTACTTCTACACTGATTTGTGGCTGTTGCACTGATGCTTTAGGTTCTTGACGTGCTCCATGCTCCCTTCATAAATATCTTCTCTTCAAGTTTCTAGAATTCGAGACTGAAATAGTATAAACATCAGACTCATGTAGATTTGAATTCAGAGCGCAGACTGTAACATAAGCAACCAGATGAGTCACTTATTAACCTCTGATGGTTTGATGCCCGTTAATTTCCAAATTCCAACACACAAGCACAAAATAGAAGATAAGGCATAACAAATATAAGATTTGAAAGGGATTTCTGTAGGATGTAAAGTTTGGGATTGTATTGTGTGTTGCAAATACATGTCAAAAGCTGAAGTTTAATTCCAATTTAGTTTAAAATTATCCATAACTTCTCCCTTGGAATATGGATTTTATTTGATTTCTGTTTCCAATGTTTGTGGTAACTTGATTTTTCCATAAGATATCAAAATCATGTCCTGTGTTTTTAATTGACACAACCAGCCAACAGGCGAAAGAAAGGATTCACCTTTTATTGATGTGGGAGCAAATAAGAATTGCAGTCTAAAAAATTGACTTTAAAGATTTGACAAATTTGCTTTGCTGAACTTCATATTACAAACATTTCAGAATTTCTATTAGTTTTAACCTAAATTAATTCATTCAAGTACTATATGTTCATTTTAAAAAAATTGTAATAATTCAAAAATAATTATTGTAATAGAGAAAGAAAAATACTGATGATAGGTAGAGTAATTTACGAGAAAAAGCACGTATTTGTTCAATAAACAAATTAATATATTATCCAACAGGTTATTTGCAAATAAGACTGTAACTGCAGGGCTGAATTAAAAGTTAAGAATAACTTGCGTGCAAACATTAAAAAAATTGTGGTATCTACTGAGTCATTTTTTGGTAAGAACATTGATTCTTCCTTTATAAATATTTAGTTTTTTTCACATTAGTCTCTTCCAATATTTCTTTCCCTTTTACTATCCAACTAGTCATTTGAATATAAGAATGTTTTAGAAGTGAAAGAAAAAGATTATTTTGCTGAAGAGATGTTTATTAGTCCAGATTCAAATAAAAGATTGAACTGAAAAATTTTCCCTGGGGGCATATACAATGTCTCTCCAATTTGTTTTCCCTTTAAATACCCTTTTGTGATATTAAATGAATGTTTATGGAGGTGACTATTGTTAATTTTAAATTTATTGATGACATATTATATTACCAGTAGTTTTAACTTTGTATATCTCCTCATTAACGAAAAGTTGGAAACTAAAGAGACTTTTAATCAGCTTCAGGCTGGTAAAAGGATCATAAAAATTCTCAGTGCAACTAATTCATCTATTAAATGTGATCAGAACAGTTCGGATATGAGCAGAGCTGTACCATATATGTGTTTTGTAAGCATTTCATAATTTAACTTCCATTATGCTTGCATGGTGTACACCAGATTTTTTCTCTTGCTCTTTAGTTCTTTATTTATATCACCTGATAACCCATTGTCATTGATCATATCCTGATCTGATTGTTGTTATGTCCTCTATTTTATTTTCCCTGCTTCTGTTCCTGATTTTAATTTGAATATACATCAAAATGCATGTAGATTGAGGATGCAGAAACAATAGTTAAGCTGACTGAGGAGATGGACTCCATTGATAGAGGACTTCTTGAGGAGGCTGCCAGGATTATCAAAGAACTGAATAAAGCAGTAGATCGATTTGAGTTGACTCAACTTCTTTCTGGTTCTTATGATAAAGAAGGAGCAGTTATCTCTATTACTGCTGGTGCTGGAGGTACTGATGCACAGGTAAAAAAATCTGTATACATGTGTGTACAGATGCTGTAGTATTGTAGTTGTTTCTCACATGCATTCCTGGATGAAAAATTTTATACTCCAATATGATGCACGGGTTGAACTGCTTAAGGCCAGAACCAGTATCTCCCCCCCCCCCCCTCTTCTTTTGCCCCTCCCAAAACCCGAAAAAAAAAAAACCAAAAATATAAAAAACAAAAATAGACTCGAATCGGATCTCTTCCTTTTTGTCCTTAGTCAGTATTCACTGCAGTAGCATACCACTTTATTTATGTCTTGATGTTGCTAACCTCTCCAGGCTTTTAGGAAAAACTCTGTTCATTATTGAATTTAGGCAAATAATACTGTCATATCCAATTGTACCTGGACAGGAATTCTCCAAGGTCAATGTGTGGGATTGTCAAAACATTTGAGATTCTGCTTATAAGAATCGGTAGTCTTAAGGAGGCCTGAATATTTTGATTTTCCAAACTATGAAGTGGATGCCATTGCTGTCCAGTCTGGAAAGAACTAAATTAACTGTCTCTCCCAATTCATTTTCTAGTTACTTTTTGCTTGAAATTTGAACACTTGCTGGTTATTCTGAGTGTGTTCAAATTCTGTACAAACATTATTATAATTTCCAGTGCAGGATTGGGCTGACATGCTTCTTAGAATGTACATGAGATGGGGAGAGAAACAGAGATACAAGACCAGATTGGTTGAGAAATCCTCTGGAGAAGAAGCGGGAATTAAATCTGCCACCATTGAAGTTGAAGGTCGTTATGCTTATGGGTATTTGTCTGGGGAAAAAGGGACACACCGAATTGTTCGACAATCTCCTTTTAATGCTAAAGGTCTCCGACAGGTAACAACTAACTCTGTTTACTAGCCCATAGTCAGATGGCAATATCAGGGTTTTAGATGGACTATTTGAAAGAGTGAAACCACCATACCACAAACAATGTTTTTTGTCCATGTTACTTTTCGTGTAGAGTTCTTGAGAATGATGTGCATTGCATTGTAATTCAACGCCCATGAGCGTGTCTTATCAGATACATCAAATTTGCTTTTTTAACTCCAAATATAATCTATGAACAGACAAGCTTTTCTGGTGTTGAAATCATGCCTCTTCTTCCTGAAGAATCTGTGGATGTTGAAATTCCTGAGGAGGACCTGGATATCAGTTTTTCAAGAGCAGGTGGAAAAGGAGGTCAGAATGTAAATAAGGTTGAAACTGCAGTTCGGATTACGCACATCCCCACTGGTGTTACTGTTCGCTGCACAGGTTATTTTCCCTCTGTTGTTATTTATTTAGTCTCGTTAAATTTCCTTTATCTTGTTCTGTCTCGAAAATTGGTTGTCGTATGACCTCTGTCCAAAAAATGAAAAAAGAGCTGTCTTCTTTTATTCCTATATCTTCAATTCGGTACAGAAGCTTTTTTCAGGCGACAGTCTGAATTGTCAGCTACAGAAAGTGTTGTGATTTCACTCAGTTCATGTCGTTACATCTTCCTTAACTGCTTAACTTGTGCATTGTGCACATCCAACTGATCAAATTAATTTCTGTGGGATGCATAGCTTCCCTATATTTTTATTTCTTTTGTATATTTTTAAATTACAGCAGAACCCTCTCAATATAATATTAGGATTGCAATACTGATAAAGTGAAATAGAGGATCCATATATTACATTTGCTTGTTATTTGTGCTTAGTTGTATCTGGATTTGGGATCATTTAACATTTGATTTTGCTTCCCAAATAAAAAAATATATATTTTGCTAAAAAGTTGGAGTCACCTGTCCTGTCCTATCCGTTGTCGAAGTCAAATTCAATTTCTTTCGTTCTTAATTGCGAGTCTAATTTTCTTGACGGTTGTGCAGAAGAGAGATCTCAACTAGCTAACAAGATCAAGGCATTAAGCCGTTTAAAGGCTAAGCTGTTGGTGATAGCTGAGGAGCAACGTGCGTCTGAAATCAAGCAGATTCGGGGAGATGCGGTAAAGGCAGAATGGGGACAACAAATACGAAACTACGTTTTCCATCCGTACAAATTAGTAAAAGATGTTAGAACGGGTTATGAAACGTCAGATATTACTTCGGTTATGGATGGCGAGTTGGAGCCCTTCATCAAGTCTTACCTCAAACACAAGTACATTACGACATCACCTACGTGTGGACAAACTTCCGTAGATGATTAAATTATGTGTCTTGGTGCATGCGCCATAACATAACATACATATATTACATAACTAACCCTTCTTTCAGCCATTATTACATAACATTGCGCTTTGATATTATTTCTTAGAAAAAATTAATCATATAATTTTTATAATTTATCCCAAATTTTAGATGGGTCCCTATAGTTTTAACTTTTTCTAAGTCATCTCTGTACTTTCCAAATTTCTAACAATTGGTCCTCGTTGCTTAGTGCTGGCATGACTCTGTTTGTTCAAGACCGGATTTTTCAGCGCCGTTCCTTGTTTGATAACACCGGTGCCTTGCTAGAATAGCCCAATAACGAGTTATCATGTCAGCCTCTAATGATGATTGAAAATGAAAATAGTAAAATTTTAAATACACTCCAATGTTTGAACAAATCTTTTTTATATTTGTAATTTAACCTCTAATAATTTTTTGACATCTATTCTTACCTCAGTTTCTAATATTTTTATAAAGTTTGTATAGCTATTCCTACATTTTAGTTATTCCTGCATTTTATTTATTTTAAGAAAAAATTACTAAATTGGTTTTCACTTTTATATTTTGAAATACTTTGGTTCTTCACAAATTTGTGACAATTTACTTTTTCAAAAATTTTATTATAGACAAATTTAGTTCTTCATTGATCTAAAGGAAATGATTGATTTTGTACAAATTTAAACATGTGAGGGATTTAGTAGATAATTAAGGGTGTTTCGACATGTGTAAAACTTAACTTAAAATTAAAGGTGTTTTGACTAGTATAGGACTTAATAGAAAATTAAAAGTACCTTGACAAATGTAGGACTTAACAGAAAATTAAAAATGTTTTGATTAGTGTGAGTCTTAGCAGAAAATTAAAGATATCTTGACTGGTGCAAGATTAAACAAAAAAATTAAAAGTGTCTCAACTAATATAGGACATAGCAAAAAATTAAAGGTGCTTAGTTGGAGCAAGATTAAAACAAAAGGTAACGAAAAATCCATTAAAGCGAAAAGTAAAAGAATTCATTGGTACCTTCGGATTCATAGGATCTTACATAGGGACCCAAACATCCATTGTTGCCAACAAAGGTGTTGGATTTGGTAAAGCAACACACAAACATCCATGGGTGCCTATGGATGCGTTGAATATCACATGACAACACTGAAACAAATAATAATCATTTATTGGTAATTGTGTATATCGATGTTCGATTAGATATTTATCATTATATATTGTTTACAATATTTTAAGAGTACACAAATTACAATTAAATTGAAAACAATTAAGCCACTTGGTTTTACCAGCTTTGCCACCAACATGTCATCCTTGCTTGGGTGTTTTTTGTCACCTTGATTTGGGATAAACTCAACCATGGGTCCCCAAATTAAATCACCAAGTTCTCATAAAAATTGTGCAACATAATCTTATACGCTCACAAACACAATTAAACAACACAAAAATTAATCATACAATAAATTTAGGGAATAAAGTAAACTAGATAAGCATGCCAACTTTTAAACCAACTTAGGTGATCAAAGAAAGAATTTAAGTGTAGGAAATTAGCATCAAAATAAAGGAGATAAACACAAAATTCGGTAAGTTTCATGATTGGAAAATTAGACAATATTTGAGCTTATGTGTGATGCATTCAAGATACAATAGGGTAGCCAATCTTAAGCTAGAATAAGGTGCAATTAAGATACAAAAGGGAGCATAAAGGCAGCCACATAAACCACAATATTTCTTAGAATCTAATCATCAAACACCTTGCTAGCATAGTGCTACATGCATCTAAATTTTCAGTAGACATTAACACCTCTGCAATCTCATTAATTACTCATCAAATAACTTACAAAAATATTCAATAATGCACCAAATTTTCCAGCATACAAACCATAAAAGTTGGACAATATTTAAACACAAATTAAGAGCATAGGAACATCCTAATAGAGCCTAAAGCATGCTGGATATTTTTTGGGCAATATTGAGCATCATTTAAACACAAATTAAGAGTATAAAAACACCATAATAGAGCCTAAAGCATGTTAGATTTTTTTGGACAAAATTAAGCATAATTTAAACACAAATTAAAAGCACAAGAATATCATAATAGAGTCTAAAGCATGCTAGATTTTTCTAGGTACAATTAGGCATCATCCAAACACCCTACCTGCTTTCTTCAACCTCTTTTTCCCCAATTCCCACATTTATCTCTGTTTTCTATTTTCTTATTTTACTTATTTTTTAGCCCATTTTAAGATGCCATCCCAACCATCCATGTGTTCCCCTCTAGCCAAGATATTTGTTCCCCACCTCCCATCCATTTATACATGTTCTCTTTATTTATATTTTTTTTATGTTATTTTTGTATACTCATAATTTTGAATGTAACAATATACTCAATTATAATATAAGGATATAATCATAATAATATTAACTTAAAAAAAAAAAAGGTAAACTTTTTTATCCATTAGTTTCTCTCTTAGATTATCTATTTAATTTTGCTTTTATTTAATGCCCATTTCTTCTTATCACGTGAGAGATCCACTAGTCCATTGACATGTATTCTTCTCAAATAATTTTGATTTTGACTTTCAATTTTTGTTTTCCTCATTTTTCAAATTTGTTTTCCTTTAATTTTATTTGATGTCTCTTTTAATGACACATGTCCTCTCCTATTTTTATTTTCCTTCAATTTTATTTGATTTCTCTTTCAATGTTGACACATGTCATCTTCTTCCATTTTATTTTGCATTCACATTATCTTTATCTCTCTTTTTATATTTCCATCCCATTCCACGTGTTATTACCTCATTTCCCCTTGATTTTTTTATTTTCTTTTTTTATAACTTTTAACATGAATGGAGGGGTTAGCAGGGGATCAAATTCAACTTAACCTGAAGAAAATGAACCCCACTAATAGAAATCTATAGCCTACATGTTTATTCCCATTAATGTATTGTAACGAAAAGGAAATGGGAGGAAAGTCAATGTGCTCATACCTTTCTAAATGTCATTCAGAATTTTGTTGAGATCAAGCTTTTCTTCTACGTTGTTTTTCTAGCTCAGCAGCAGAGGCCGAAATGCCATTCTTTTCTCCTTCTTTCAACATTTTTGTTCTCGGTTGCTCTCTTGTATGTTACTGTACTGTTCTTTGCACCTTCAATCTCACAGCTCTCTACCTCCAAGCTCTTCTCCCCGTTTTGGTTTTCTCCTCTGTTCAGTCTTGTTCTTCATTCTCCTTTTCTTCTTCGGGTTTCGCTTCTTTTTCCTACTCTTCTTTCTCATCTCTTTCTCTCTTCTTCGGAGATTTTTCTCGTCCACAGGCTCCATCTCCAATTCGTTCTCTTCTTCCTTAATCCATCTTCGCTTGGTGCTCTGTTTTCAAAGCTCGTGCACAGGGGTATTTTCCTCTCTTCTGTTATTTCTCTCCTCAACTTCACCTTCATGCTTGACCTCTCTCCATCACTACTTTCTTCCTCGCTTTTTTTCTCGTGTCCCTCATCTCTACTTCACTCTCCTACAGTCTTCCTCTCTTTTTTCTCCAGTCCGTCGTCTCTGCTTTGCTCTCCTTTCTTCTCTGTCTCTGCTGCCAGCTCTTCTCACATGCTCTCCCACCTTTTTTTTCTTTTTCTCTTCTGGTTCACTGCACCTCCCTTTTCGTCTTCATAGCAGAGAGGTTATGGGGATCTTTCCATATTCCCTTTTTCTGCTGGTTGGATCTTTCCCCTATACAATAACGAATAGGTGGTAGGGTGGTGAAAGAGAGACATGGTTCATTCTTCGATATATATATATATATATATATCTTAAATCCTATAAAAATTAGAATTTCAAGAAAATTACAATTAGAACTAGATAATATTAGAAAAATAAAAAATAAAAAATAAAAAAACATAAGACAGATCTAGTATGTAATAATTTAAGAAAAAGAAGTACAAGAATAAATTCATCCACCAATATAAATATAAATATCAACTCGAGAATAAATTTAAATTATCAAGAAAATAGATTAATAACTAGGACAAAAAGTTTTAAAACATCTAATTTAGAAAGGCATATCTTAGCAAAAATTCCTATAGCATCAAATTTAACTAAATAAAGAACAAAAACACCAACAATAGATTTAACAGAACCTGTAAACTCATTAAATTATGTTTTATTAGAAATCCAAAAAGAAGGAATATAGATATAAATAATAGCCATAATAGACCCAAACTAAGAAAAAAGTATAGTCTAATTAGAATATAATGATAATGATACAAAAATAGATGAATTAGGAACCAAGGCCAATATGGTATTAAGATTTGAAAAAAGAAAAATATTAAAATTAAAAATATGAGTAGACGAAGAAATAAGATAAACTGAAAATCATAAATTAATTTTAGGCTAAGACTTTCTTAATCTAATAACACCATATAGAATCCAAAAAGATATAATTCTTTTATATATAAACTAAGTAGTTATAATTATAGAAAAAACAAGACCAATTTAAATGAAGTTGTACTATATCTTATTAAAATTCAATTATAAGAAATATGAGTTAAGAAAATATCACACCATGGTAGATACCAGAACCAATATGATGACAGCTAAATATAATGTATTATCACTAGGACTATGGAAAAAAAGAAAAAAATAAAAATGACTAGCGCAAGAAAAGAAGTACATTTATTAGAATTATCAGTAGAAAATGTAGTTGTATAAATAGGAGAATATGAATTAAAAATTCCATTAATATTATAGTATAATGAAGCCACACTAGATATCATATTAGGAATGGATTTTTCAGAACAATATATGTCATTACACTTTACACCTAAAGCCTTAGTATTTACTACATCCTAAACACCAAGTATGGATACTAAGAATATTATATCCATAAAGAAGAACCGACATTGTATTTAGGAAAAAGAAATCTAAAGATGAAGTACAATTTATACTTAATAAAGAACCAATAAAAGAAAATGATAAAAAGAAACTTCACTATATAGAAACCAAAACAATAGAGCAAAGGCTAGAGGAAAATTATAATGATAATCCTTTGATGCATTTGGAAAAATTAAAGCCATTAGCCAAAATAGAATTATTAGATTATAGTAAAGAGATAAATAGCAAACCCTACCCTTGGAGAGAGGAAAATAGAAAATAATTTATTATACATATAAATGAAATGAAGAAATATAATTTAATTAGATAAAGTAAATCTAGATACTCTTCATCTTTATGATAGTCATGAAACATATTGAAGAAAAAAGAGAAAAATCTAGGATGGTAATAAATTATAAAAAATAAAATAAAATAACAATAAGAAATAGGTACCCTATCCCAAAAATAAAACTATTATTTAACTTAATCAAAGGAAAATAAATATTTAGTAAATTGGACTGTAAGTCAGGATTCTTTCAGATTTAATTAGAAGAATAAAGCAAAAAATATACATTGTTTAGTACATCAGAAGGATTATATAAATGGAATGTATCACCAATGAGTTTTCACAATAGCCCAAGTATTTTCTAAAATTATGTAATGAAATTATTATTACCTATAAGAGATTTTACAGTAATTTATATATATAACATTTTAATATTCTCTGAAACTGAAAAGGAACATGAAGAACAATTAGAAAAATTTATGTCATTAACCAAAAAAAAAAAAAGGATTAACTATATCACCAAAGAAAGTAGAACTAAGAAAGAAGAGAATAGGATTTTTAGGAAACTATATATCTAAAGAAAGAATAGAATTACAAGAACATATTAGCAAAAAGGTTTTAGACTTTCTAGAAATAATAGTTAAGAAAGAATTAAGATCATTTTTAGGTTTAGTAAATCAAGCAAGAAATTATATTCCAAAATTATCAAAATATACCTCTAAAATATCAAAATTAGCAGGAGAAACAATTGAATGGAATTAGGATAATAACGCCAAATACGTAATAAAAAAGATAAAACACTTATGTAAAAATTTACCTAATTTTAGTATACCTATTAACCAACCAATAAAATGGATTATATATAAAAGATGCCTTAGAACATTATTGAGGAGCAACCTTATATCATAAAGATCAAGAAAGAAGAGAAATAATAGCAAAATATGCAGGTGGGAAATTTAATCATAGCCAAGCTAAATATTATTCAAATTGGAAAGAATTTTTAGCAGTTGTCAAAGTGGTAGAAAAATTTGAATCATTAATTGTAAATTCAAAATTTATAATAAAAACAAATAATATTCAAGTTAAACATTTGATAGACAGAGGAATATGGTCAAATAAATTGTTAATTAAATGGCAATCAGATTTAGCATATTATGATTACTATGTTGAGTATATTAAAGGGAAAAAAACTTAATTGCTGATTATTTGAGTAGAGATGGAGCAGCCGACTAATGAAAGGAATAATATGCAACCAAATAGCCCATATCGGGATCCAAATTCACCAACTATTGATCAATTAGTTGTGTGATTATCTATGTTAGAAGTCAATGTGGGATTGGCACAATCTTATACAAATAGTTATATTAATAATATATTAAGCACTCTAAAGAACATTATTGTTCAACTTAATCAACTAGAAGAAGAAGTAAGAACATCAAAATCTAGTTCATCTAACCATACTGGCTCATCTAGCCAAGACCATAGTCCAAGCCTAATAGTCACAAATCCTATAAATCCAAGTTCAAAAAGCCCAATACCTGCCCAAAAAAAAACTATTTTAAAAACAAAGACACAAAAGGAAAAGAGGTTGAAACTTTTTAAGCCTGTAGCCAGCCCATATAGAAAATCTTTAACCATAAGCCCATTAACTCCTGTAAGAGAAACCAATATTCCAGCTAGACCAATAAAGAAACCTGATCCTAAACTTAAAGAGCAATTTGATTATTTTAGACTTTTAATTCAATATTTAAACCACCTTAACCTTCCTGTCACCAAGACCATTAAATTCATATCACATTATGCCATTAACAAAGCTATCATATTTCTGAGAACAGATCCAGAATGTGTGAACTCTATTTAGCTATGGTTTAATGTAATCCATTTATCCCTCAGCCAGCATGCAAGAAATCTCTCTTTTACTAAAATCATTAATCGAAACCTACAAATACTATTTTGGAATTGTGACCCAATATCGAGTATATATTCCATGCTATTCTACTGTAGCTAAACTCACCTATAACAGATTTTATCCACCCATTAACCTTATTCATTTTTGAACTATTAAACAACCTTTTAAATGTCAAGAATAAGAGAAAGAAGACATTCCAGAGGAACAATATTTCAACACTATATCCATATTTCGAGCTCATAAGATGAACATTATCATGATAGAATTAACCAGAACATTAACTCATGATGAAGCACAGTGGACTTATTTCACAAGTCCAACAACATGTATTTATTCCACAAGGAAAAATAGCCGCCAGTATAAACAATTTTAAAACTAGTATGATAAAGTCAAGACCAATAATATGGAACGTTATGAACCCACTAAAATCAAGATATGTGAACGACTATTTGAATTTCAGGAATACCAATGTAAATATTGCTAAGAACAAATAGATTCTGAATACACCTAACTAGGTAGTTCAATTGATTTGAGCCAATTGGAAAAAAAAGAGAAAAAAGAACAAGACAAGGAAGTCTGCCGGCACAAGAAAAAGAAGTTTGTCGACATAAGAAAAAGAAGCCTACCTACAAAAGAAAAAGAAGACTGTCGACACAAGAAAAGAAAAGCACGCGTAAAAGTAAGGACAATCATGACAAACACGAAGCATCTGAGGAACAATAATGACAGATAAGACCAGTCATCTTTAGTACGAACTCATCATAACTATTATTTTGAAAAAGAAAAGACAAGAAGACATCTTGTATAGTATTACCCATTAGTCTATATAAGAGCATTAGTTTTTCTTGTAAAAGCACAGAGCTTTGAAATGTTCACTTGAGTTTTCAGTAACCTCAACCTCCAGCTTTCTTTGCAAACACCACCTTATGTATAATCTTTTCATCTCAATAATAAAAGTTTATTTTCAACATCAAAATTTGTGTTCTTCTTCAAATTTATCAATCTTTAAAGATTAGTTGTAGATCACTGAGGTATGACTAACAAAACCTCTAAAGGAAAACTAAGGTAAATTTATTTTTTAGAATTTATAACGATTAGTTGATCCTATTATATGATTATCGAAAAATTATTGTTTATTTTAAGCTTAGAGTAGAATATGGATTAAGTACACCTTTTATAAGAAATGAAGGAAGGTTGTGCTGGATTAGGATGGAAGGAGGAAGTTCTATGCATGAGTAAGCACTGTAAATAATTACTTGTATATAGGCTAAAAGCCCAGAATTGCAAGGCTACTAGTCTGAAGAGATTTAAAGTTTAAATCTGTATTCTTAGTATAACAACGCTAAGTATAAGGTTTGCCTGGTTGATTATGTAATATATATATATATATATAATTCCTTTCGCTTTCAATTTTGGTTTGACTTTAAATTTTTGTTTTGTCTTATTTCTTTTATTTTCTTTATTTTGCTATTTTCTTTTGTTTTTATTTTTTATCTTTTATTTTTACGATATTTTATTTTAATATTTGTTTAATGAATAAATTTTTTAAATTGTGTTGACAATTTATCATGTTTACAATTGTCTTTCGTTACTTGTTTTCTTACGTCAGCAAGAAGTCTAAGAAACAAGTATAAATATGAATATATAGCAATAAAATAAAATGAATTAAACATCCCTAATAAAATTGGACTACAAGAGATGCGATTCGACAGACCCATTAGACCTTTAATGAACTCAAACAAAATTTGACACTGACCCTTGCCCTCTTCACTTGGTTTGTTGGTGAATGTGAACACCCAATCATTGTTTCAAAACAATAACGTAAGACATAATAATGAAAATTGAAGATCGCAATTTTTTATTAAAAAAAGTGTTTATAAAAGTGAAACATTGAAAAATTTCAAAATTAAAAAAGTGACCTCAAAACTAAAAAATAATGAATTAATAAAAATAATAATCATTCCCATTAATTGAAAAACACAGAAAAAAACTAAATAAAATGAAAATTTAAAATGAACAAAGCCAAATATAGATTTGAGAGCTAAATCCTAGATGAAGGTTGAAATTCAAATAACCAAAATTATTTATTGGAGAGAAGCCAAAAACAAAAAAAAAAAAAAAACAAAAATACAGAGAAATAATAATTAAAAAGTAAAAAAATCAAAATACAAAAGGTAAACAAAACTAAAAGAAAAAGAATAGACAAGTGAGCGGCAAGAGGCAACACGTGAGATGGATGGGCACATCTTCGCAGCAGAAAATGCTCGACCTACTCTCCAAACGGTCTACAAAGAAAATGAGCTAAATGTGAAGGGATGGTTCAGACTGAAAGACAGTGAGAGAGGAAGGAGCAGAGTTGACTTCGGGTTGAGGCTCTTGTCTTTTAGGACAAAGCATGACAGAAAGAGAGAGGAAAAAATATTGGCGAATTTTGATGTATATGGGTGGTAATTAATTTAATATATTATTTTTGGTCTGCATTGCCTTTTACTATTGTTCCCGTAACTGCAACCAGTTAGATTTTCTTCATGTTCTCTACAAACCTAATACTTCCGCTTATATTATTTAAGTGATGTGAACATTTCCCTGTGAATTTCTTCATGTTCCCATTATGAGTGTCTGGGTAGTTGCTCTACTGAATATTCCCCGTATTAGCGTCGGTCCAGTATTCAGGCAAAATGAATTTACTACCTTGGTAGTGAGTCTTATGTAAATAAGGCCTTGGCTGGGAGTTATGGTTATTAAGCAAAGAATGATTATATTTCTATGTTATTATGTCAGTGGGGTGCCAAATAAAAATCGAATAAAGACCAATAAGTTTGGAGTTATTGGAGTATTGATTTTCAAAGATAAGGTTGAAGCATAATGTGGTGGTGGATTTTGGTCTATTTCAAAATTCTGACACTATTTCTAGTTTGCCTATATCTCATTCATATGTGGGTCATTTAACTGAATTTACCGTTTTTTTTTTAATGTCAATCTTATGTTTGACATTTTAACTGAGAGCGTGATTTGTATGGTGCACATGCGTGTGGTTGTTCATTTTGTCTTTGAGGTGTACATGTGTTTAAGTGTCCTTCATTCCTTGGTCTAGTGAAGTTTTGTGATGAAGTCTCATTCAGATTGTTGTTACGTGAAAGGAAGAATGAGTTGCGTCAGGGAGATACTTCAATAAAAGAAAAAGATTCAATTCATGTGCATATTTCTAGTTATTTGGACTTCCTAATTCAATACTCATGATACCCTCGTCGAATTGAATTAGGAAGCCGGTTCTATTGATTAGGATCATTGGGTTTCATTGTGCTTTTCCATTACATTATTATTATTATTATTATTATATATTCCTTTTTGTTTTATTTTGGGTGTACAAAATCCTGAGAATGGCAAAGGAAAAAATGAGCTGGAAATTATGGAGATGTGGGTTTCTACGTCAAAAGCTAAGAAGGGAGCTGAATATATAAAAAATAAAATAAAAATAAGGAAAAAAAAAATAGAAAGGCTGATAATGTCAAGAAGCTTGCAAATTGCAGATATGAAAAGAGCAAGTTCATCTGGGTTTTCTTGAATTTCATGAACAAATAAATTATGCAAGACTGAATATAAGTACATTTCCAAAAAATTGACTTAAATTGATGACCCAAACATACAAAAAAATGTGTGATTTTTTTAAGAGAAAAAGTTTCTAACAGTATTATACAAAAATAATACAAATTACATAGAACAATTGAAATGAGGGTAAAATAAAAGAGATAGACAACAAAATTCTTTCTCACTTATAATCTTATGAAGAATGGCAATATACAACAAATTCATATATGTGATAATCTTACGGATATTTTCACTTAAATATCACTAATAGCTACATTTTAAAAGTTGGTCGATAGGATGTATTAATTCAAATATATTAACCGACGTTGTTGTCAATGAGAGTAAAGAAGCATTATAATTTTTTGCTTTAACCAAGGTTTTGTTCTATCGGATTTTTTTTGGTATGGTTTTTAACGAGACAACTTACATGTCACAAATATCGTGTACTTTATTTTTTCACTAAGTTTTTATCCAATTGAGTTATTACTAGTAAGGTTTTATTGAGGCATATTATTTGTCAACAAACATTTAAAAGGAAGTATTGTAAATGTTTGTAATGTGGATGTTAATTACCAGATCCTTTGTGAGGTGACTTTTTAAGATCTTTTCTTGTGATTATGGATAACTATTTAGAATCATTTTCTTATGTAACACATTCAATTTATGTTCCATCAATATGTAAATTAATTTTCATTTATGTATATTTAGTTTTTTTTCATGATAAATTACATATAAATAGGCCATGTACCAAAAATGAAGGGCTCAAGTGAATGAGATTTATCTTCTATTTTTCTCTCAAAATTCTCTTACTCTTCTCATTCTTTTTACATTTTCAGTAGTTTTATAACACTCCCAACTCTTTTTTATTTACTAGTTTTTATTCTCGCTTTATCATGAGGTTGGCTCAGAATTTGATTATATCCACGCAAACAGTTCTTGAATAACTAAAAGCTTTGTCTGTCCAGTGGTCCCTCTTAGTTTTGCTAGAGTTTAAAATAATTAAGTGTTTTGCATGGTTAGCAACGTATGTGGCATAAACCTTCCACTTTGGCATTCCATTACAGCATAAATACGTCAGGGCATTCATTAACAGTGTCAGTGTTGGCATTAACGGCAAGGAGTATTTTGAAAATTTCTCAAACTATAAGGAGAGAATTGAAAAAATAATAAATTATAGGAACCAAATTAAAAATTAATAAAAATATAGGGACTAAATGATTAATTTTTCCTTGTTCATGTCTTCGTTACTACGCATTTTGTGAATTTTCCATGAAGATGCCACTTTCACACGACATCGAGCTCATCTTAACATAAAATGCTACGCCCAGAGTCTTTTATTTTCTTTTTAGGTCATCGAAACAACAAAATAAGACAACCGGTGCATTAACAAATAACAACCCTACAAGAAACTCGGACCTCTGCATGAGAGAACTCTGTTTCCTTCTGGAAATGCTCATGGCTACCTAGCTAAGTTCTCTCCTCTCATTAAGACACTAGATGCTCTACATGTCCCAAAAGGTGGTATCTTTCTGCTTTTATGAGTACCTTCTTGTCTTCTACTCAGTTTTATGTTTACTAGGTTGAGTTTGAGTTTAACTTGGTTTTGTCCTGTTCTTGGATAATCTAATCGTACTTGCTTCACTTTGCACCAGCTGATCTCTGTCATTTTGTGGTTATTTAATGCTCCATTTTCTGCTCTTTCTTCTGGAAAAGGTTTTGTCTGTGTCTATCTTTATCCTTTTCTACAGTAATATTGCTTTTGATTGTGTTCTATTCAAGATTATCTGCTTTAGCTCCATCTGTTTAGAGCGGATCAAATACCTGATGAAAAAGCATTGTTTCTTAGCTAAAGGTTTTTCATGGTCTAAAAATGGTTCGCTGGGTAATGATCGTTCACAATCTTCCAATGAAATTGCTCAAGGTGAGTTTACCTTCACCCTTACTAGAGGATGCCCGTACCTCTCTTTTGATCATTGCATGATACAAAGACAGCGTGATTACTCGAATACATGTCTTATTGGCATTCTTATTGATGATAAATCCATTCCTTTGCATTGATTTGATCTTGCTTTACATGGTGCGTGGTATTCGAAAGGAGCATTTAAGGTGCTTGGCAGAGAAGGAAGTGCTTATATGATTGAATTCCAAAATTATGAAGGCCAAGTTTTTCTGTATGAAAATGGCCCATGGTCTGTTCTTAGCTCCCTGTTTGTGCTGGTGAAATGACGTCCTAATACTATTTTGCATGAAGTCAGAGTTAAACATATGCCTCTACGGGTGCAATTTTGGGGACTCCCTTTAGAACATATAAACAGTGGTATTGCAGAAATCCTTAGCAATTTGCTAGGAAAACCTCGGAACATTGATGGTCTTATGCAAGTGACTAAAAAACTGCGCGTTATCAGAGGCGAAATCCTGCCTGATCCTCAACTTCCATTATAGATGGCAGTTATTGTTAAGTTAGATAATGGTAATGAAGTGTGGGTTGAATGCTGCTATGAGAGAGTTATCAGAAGATGTAAATAATGCAATAGGGTTGCCCATATTGCTCGCGATTGTAACTGGGGTATTGATCAAGTCTTAGCTTCCCAAGAGGATCTTATGAATTGCATTATGATGAAGGTTGATGTTAATTTCATTGTTGATTTTAAGTTTCCTCGTTACTAATTTATTTATTGCTTTCGAGCAAAAAAGGATTTTCAGGAAGACTACTGAAGTGAGATGGCGAAAAAATGGGATGGCAGCTCTTATTGCATTCATAATAAGGAACCAGATGCCAACATCAGCATGGATATACCACAACCGTCAAATATGATCAGTGCAACTCATGATTCCTTCTCTTCAGACTCCTCTACTCAAGATTCACCAATGGATCGATCCAGGGACATGGAAATTGATCATTTTGAGGTGCAGATAATTTAATAGGAACATGACTCTCATAATAAACACATGTTTATTCACATTAATGTATTGAAACGAAAAGGAAATGGGAGGAAATGTTAAAATATTTTTTAATATTATAAGGATTAGCATTAATTATGCTATTAGATTAATTTTATATTATAACTAATTAGGTAATTAATATTGTAATTTATAAACTAAGAATAGATTGAATTTTATTTTATTTGTAGATAATCGATGATGGGTTCGATTATCCACAAGCTCACTAGACAGAAACTCAACCCACAGCCTAAAAGTATTAGTAATCATCCTGTCAGATTACTAAATTGAGATTGTTACCCAAAGAGAGATTTAATAGGCTTATTTTGATTAATTAATTAAATGAGAAGTTGTTTTAAAGATTGTGAAGGTTTTTATTTTAATAATATTGATTAATTATATTATTAAAATAAAACTTTATAAATAACATATTAAAATCTTATTTTTCATATACTAAATCTGTCACTCTCTTTTTACTGTTAAAACACTCTGAGAAACATTTTTGAGCATTATGAGTTAAACTTGTTAGATTCAACCAATACTCAAATAAACAATATCATTTTTGTCAGGTCAAATTGTGCTCATGCCTTTTTAGATGTCATTCAGAATTTTGTTGAGATCAAGCTTTTCTTCTACGTTGCTTCTTAGCTCAAGAACAGAGGCCCAAATGCCCTTCTTTTCTCCTTCTTTCATCATTTCTATTCTCATTTGCTCTCTTGTTTCTATTATTGTACTGTTCTTTGCACCTTCGATCTCATAGCTCTCTACCTCCAAGCTCTTCTCCCCTTTTTGGTTTTCTCCTCCGTTCACTCTTGTTCTTTCATTCTCCTTTTCTTCTTCAGTTTTCTCTTCTTGTTCCTCCTCTTCTTTCTCATCTCTCTCTCTTCTTCACGAAGTTCTCTCGTCCACAGGCTCCATCTCTAATCTGTTCTCTTCTTTCTTTATCCATCTTCACTTGGTGCTCTGTTTTCAAAGCTTGTGCACAGGGGTATTTTCCTCTCTTCTGTTATTTTTACTCCTCAGCTTCTCCTTCATTGTCGCCCTCTCTCCATCTCTACTTTCTTCCTCTCTTTTTGCTTGAGCCCCCATCTTTGCTTTGCTCTTATATCTTATCTTTCTCTGTTACCAGCTCTTCTCTCCTGCTTTCCCTCCTTTTTTCAACTTCTGGTTCACGTCCATTTTCCTCTTTCTAGCAGAGAGGTTATGGGATCTTTACAAATCCCCTTTTTCTGTTGATTGGATCAAGTGCCATGGCAGGGAGATCTTTTCCCTTTAATGCTTTTACGTAATTGGTAATAGGGTGGCGGAAGAGAGGATGGTTCGTTCCTTTTTTTTTTTTTTTTTTTTCCCTTTTACCTTCAATTTTTGTTTGACTTTAACTTTTTGTTTTGTCTTCTTTATTTCTTTTTTATTTTCTTGATTTTTGTTATTTTGTTTTGTTTTTGTTTCTTTTTTGTATTTTTTATTATTACAATATTTTATTTTAGTACTTTTTCAATTATTATTATTTTAAAATTTTCTGAACAAATTACGTATTCACAACAATTATGCACGAAACCTTTCTCATATTGAAGGAATTGCTGAATAAGTTAAGACAACAAACAAGAGAGGCAATTTTTTTTTTTTTTTTTTTTTTATATAGGTTTTTCTTCCCCTTTAGTTGTTGGTCGTGATTCTGGGTAGCTTTCTGGATCCTCGTTGGTAAGATAATAACTTCAGCTCCACTTAAGCAAGCTATTTAGGGTTTTAGGTTAGACTCGAATAAATGGAGTTGTGATAACGCGAGGTAGGGGAGACCAATTCTAGATATTTGAAAGGTATAAGGGTGGGTTTCTTATCAAAAAGAAAAAAAAAAAAAAAAGGAAAGGTATGGGTTTGAAAATAATTAAAATTATAGGGACTAATTTGAAAATTTAAACAAATTGTAAGAATTAAATGATTAATTTTCTTACTTTGTTAATTGTGACTAATAGTTTTTTATAAAAAAAATTATTGTAATTTCGTAATACGAATGATTATATTTTTTAAAAAACTAAAATTTGAATATTTATTATTTAGTATTGTAGAATTCTAGTACTTCGAAGTATAAAAAATAAACACGTGTGTGTATATATATTCATCCCAAAATCTTGTATGTTATAAGAAGCAGACAAAGTAACAGAGTATATATCATATTTAATAATGTAAAGTTCATCTTAATTTGAAAAAATTAAAATGAGTGTTTTGTAAATTATTAGCACACAAATTCTTCTATGTAACATTGGAAAACTTTTGGTTCTGTTTTCCAACGTTCACTATACTACTATATATAATGGCCCTGGCTCTATTTGACTTTTTCTACAATTTTAGCCGTTAAAAAAATAGTTAATAGCTTCTTAATAATTCTTTCTATAATTTTAAACACTGGTTTAAATATATTAACTTTAGATTATTTAAGGGGAGTTTTCGTCACTCCTAAATTTTTTTGTTGTATTTTTTTTTTTTGTGTCAAAGTAGGTTAGCAAAAAATAAAAAAAAATTTTAAAATAATATTGCCTATCTCACCAAAAAATTTAAAATATTATAAAAAAATCTAAAACAAAACCAACCAACTATCTAGAATTCTAATTACCCAAATCCAATTCAATATTTAAAGGTGACAAATTATAAACATGATTCAATACTTCTAGTTCAAAATCAAGCAACAAACAAATATATAATTATAAAAAAATTCCATCAAACATAAATAATATTAGAATTTCGTCTTGTAGCAAAATTTAAAACTTCATGGCTATCACCACCACTAATTCCTCCACCTTTTGTCATGACCATTTCTGTCAACTACAATAAAACACATCAACTCACTAACCCACCATCCCAACTAGTTTAACTAAGTTAAATAAGTCAGATTTGTATGAACTTATTAAATTTGTTATCAAAAAACCTCCAACCTAATCCATTTTCTTGGTAAGTTAAATGAGTTGGACTCATTAAGTCATACCCATTTTGACTATTCTATTTATTTTAATTGACATCTTATTTAAAAATAATATAAAATTTATTATATAATATATATATATATATAAGTTAATATTTAACAAATAAATAAAAAGTTAGATAATTTGTCGATTCAATGAGTCTTTTAACTTGTATGTTATGATTATTTTATTTTCATATAAATATAACACCAACTAAGTTCAATAATTTGAACTCGCTTTGAATTTAAGATTTATGATTTGTAATCATATTGAACATTTTAATTTGAAAAGGAAAAAAAATATTACACTAATTTTTATATTATTTTTTAATTAAAATATAATAAGTATATAAAATCTTAATTATATATATTATTAAACATAATTGAATAATTTTTAAATTAAATACACTTATCACTTGTGATTTAAAAAAAAAATGAAATTTTTGATACAATATATTTAATTATGATATAAGAATATAATTATATTATTATTATTTAATTAATATTATTATAATTATATCTTTACATCATAATTAATTAGATTAATCCATTTAAAATGGTGAGCACACAATAATAATTTTAAATTTTATCGACATTTAATCTTTTTTTATGATCGAGGCGTTAATTGAATAAAGTCGGTTCGGATCGTATTCAGATCCGCTCCTGTAGGGGCTCTCTAGTAGCTTTCTGCAGTAGTTGATCGTGGCCGTTGGTTTGATTTGGCAGACAGCAGAAGGACACGTTGCGGAGGGTTCGAAACGCACCATTTCACATAAGTGAAATAGTGTGTTTTGGCCCTTAAATTTTTTTTAAACTCATCGGGTCAAAACGACGCCGTTTTGAGGGTTTTTTTTTTTTTTTTTTTAATCTTTGCTGTTTGTTTGATCTCGCGGATAGAAGAACTCCACGTTGGCCCAGGATCCGAAACACACTATTTCACTTAAGTGAAATAGTGCGTTTTGGACCTCAAATTTTTATTAAACTCAGTGGGTCAAAACAGCGCCATTTTGAGGTTTTTTTTTTTTTTTTTTTTAATCTTGGCCATTCATTTGATCTTGCAGACAGAAGAACGCCACGTTGCCCTGGGACCTGAAACGCATCGTTTCACCCAAGTGAAACGGTGCGTCTTGGACCTTAAATTTTTTCAAAGTTAGCCGGTAAAAAACAGCACCGTCTTGATTTTTTCTTTTTTTTTTTACCTGTGGACAGAAACGACGTTGTTTGTAGAAGGCTTCATCATCTCATCTTCAACCTCCGTTTATGTTGCTCTGGCTCGACGTTTGCAGTGGCGGGAAACAGGGTGCCGGTTCCGATTGACGTGGGTGGCTCAGCAAAGAACGGTGGCGGCAAAGAGACAGTCATTTCAAGCAAAGCGATCATTTCCAAGTGTGGTCTCCTGCTCGTTTGATGCAGCCGCAGAGATAAAGGATGAAGACAGCCATGGACGTTGCAGAGTGAGAAGCAACCTTGTAAGACGTCTATTTTGCACAGAGGGAAGTGAAGGACCATATTTAAATGATAGAAGCGGCAAATGGGTATATCAGTATTCATAACGTGTGAAATCCAGCTGAAATGGCCAAGTATTTGCAAGCATAGGTAGTGCAGAAAAACGCCAATGACTGTAATGTTCAAGATTGATTGGGGTTTATGTACAAAGGATATGTTTAAGCACTAATGATTCAAACTGAAATTGCAACAACAAATGGAAAAAAAAAATTTTTTTACCAACTAGTCTTTAATGAATTTTAGGCGAAGAACAAGAGTAGATAGTGCAGAAGTGATTAATGGCTGCAACTTCCTTTGGTTTTTCTAACTGAAGAAGATTGATTGGGTTTTTTGTCCAAAGCATATGTTTCCTGTTAAGTTTATTCAAACTGAAATTGCAACTGCTAATGGAGAAAAAAAAGATGTTTTTAGGAATTTGGTTATCAGAATTAGGCTCTCATGCATGAAAATAATGAACAAAAAACCAATATTCGAGGGCAAATGGTAAATACGAATAATGATTGCAACAAATGGTATTCATTTTATGCTAAAAGTTTGACTTCCAGATTAATTTTATGATTTAATGTGCATCAATTTAAAACTTGAAATGTAAATGAGTCTTACTTATGAATTTTAGTAATTTTACCTATTTATGTGGAATTTACATTCAACTTATTCCAATTTTAACAATTGTTGTGGATAGGGACGATTATAATTGAATAGAGTACGGCTAAAGACATTAGGATAGACGAGCCTTCGTAGATTTGGAAAATGACAATGGAACAAACAGTGTAAGGGTTATAATTTTGAATGCAAGAATTGCCTTGCTGGACATGTGCTGTAATTTCACTTGTATTGGCCATTTTGCAGGGACTTAGGTACCTCTGATATTGAATTGACTAGTGATGATAGAGTCAAAGTTGAAGGGAAACCGACTGTTGGTATGGTATTTAACAATGTAGAAAATGCTTGGCAGTTTTTTCTAACTACGGCTTACGGGTTGGATTTGGAGTAAGGAAACAGTACTTGAATAAAAACAAGAAAAATGGAATAGTTACATCGTGTAAGTTTGTTTGTTGCAAAGAGGGATTGCGCAAGACAAACAAGAGGAAGACCCTAGCTACTAATCATTAGCCTGAAACTAGAACAGATTGTAAAGTCAAAATGAACCTTGTAATAAGGAATGGAAAATTAACGGTGAATGAATTTGTAGAGATCCATAATCGCCCTCTTTAGCTTCCAGGGACTACGCATATGCTGGCATCCCATCGTAGTATATCTGAAATTCAGGCACATGAGATTAAATTGGCAAAGGACTCTGGACTGAAACAAAAAGTTGCATTTCAATTGATGAGCACACATGTTGGCGGTAGAACCAATTTTGGTTTTACCAGATTAGATGTCAAAAACTGTCTTAGGTCCAAAAGATAACGTAGTATGGTTTACGGAGAAGTAGGGTGTTTGTTACAGTATTTTTAACAACAATTATTAGAGAACCTATCTTTTTTTCATGCATATCAAGTTGATGCTGACGAATAGATAACAAATATTTTTTGGGCTGATGCACGTATGATTGCTGATTACGGGTATTTTGGTGACGTAATATCTGTTGACACAACATATTGTACAAATCGTGCACAGAGACCCCTTGCACTGTTCTCAGAATTCAACCACTACAGGCAAGCAGTTGTCTTTGAAGGGGCATTAATGTACGATGAAACTGCAAGTTGTGTAAGTGGTTATTTAAGACATTCTTGTCAGCCCACGAGAACAAGAAACCACAGACCATTTTCACTGATCAGGACTAAGCAATGGCCAAAGCTTTAGGTTAGCCTTATTTTTCCTATCTTATATGCATGTAGAAACACTACATTATATATAGAAAATTAACACCTCACTTTCTTGCAGGCGAGGTGATGCCCAATACTCGCCACGGTCTGTGCACATGGCACTTGATGCAGAACGAAATCAAACATATGGACAATCTGATGAAGGGTGGTTCTCAATTCTTAACTAATTTTAAGAAATATATGTACCAATATGATGCCGAAGCCTAATTTGAGGCAGCCTGGGCAAAGATGATAGTAGACTACAATGTCCAGGAGAATAGCTGGTTAAAGTCCATATATCACCTCAAGGCAAAATGGGCTGCGTGCCATATGAAACAAGCTTTCATATTAGGCATGCACAGCACACAACCAAGTGAGAGCTTAAACTCTGATTTTAAGGCCTCCATGAAGGCAGATGTGAACATCACACAGTTTTTTAAACTTTTTGAACGAGTAGTAGGGGATAAACGGTATAATGAGTTAAAGAGCGAGTATGATGCACGCCATAAGCTTCCACACTTGAGTTGTCAACATTCATATATTCTTAAGCAAGTTGCCCAAACATATATACACACAATGTTCAACTTATTCAACAGGAGTTTGACTTGTTATTTGTTGTATCAATTAGACATAAGAGTGAAAATCCACCTGTGTATTCATATGTTTTATCAATGTCTAACGAAGAAGGCTCATGGCAAGTTCTATTTGATCCAACGTAAAAGTTTGTCTCTTGTACATGCCGAAAGTTTGAGACATTTGGTATTTTGTGTAGCTATGTTTTGAAGGTGTTCATTGTGTTAGAAGTTGAACAAGTGCCAGAGCAATATATACTAAAACGGTGGACAAACAATGTACGTAATGGTATCGTGCATGACGTGAGGGGTAAAAAGGTTGAAAGGGACCTTAACTTGGCAAGTACATGATGGTATAGGCAACTATGTTCTAGAGCTATCATATTAGCATCTGAAGTGGCTACTTGCAAAGAGTTACGCTCCCTAGTTAACAAAGGTTTAGATGAGTTGTGCAAACAAGTGATGAATGTTCGATTGGGACAACAGTACCTCCATGGGGAAACTAACCAGCCTACTAATTTAGCTAGTATCGACATAAGCCTACCAAAGCGGTTGAAGCCGAAAAACGAGTTCAAGTGTCAAAAGCGACCAAAGAGTTAGGTTGAGCTTCAGGGGCATAAGAAAAGAAATGCTACTAAAGATAGACATCCACACTGTCCACCACATCCAGTATTTGAATTTAGCGTTTATTACATCATGCCTATTTGATTTGCATTCATGTTGTGTTATGATACTTATAATTTTTCTTCCTTATAGGCTCATAAACCGTCAAGTCCATTGTTCTGCCGAGTGTCCTATTAGTTTTACCATATTATTAATGGTAATTGCAATTTAAGATATATTCATACGTATTTATTGTTATATTTCTAACCCTATGTATATGGTTTATCATTTGTAGGACCCACTTAAGATTGCCATACAGTCCCAGTTGGATCACACTGTCTAAGAATACATGTGCAGTTCTAGGTCTTTTGGCAAGCACAACACTTGTTTTTTGGGTTGTTTGAAGTGCTCACATTTTTTGGGTTGAGTTGCTTTGTATATTTTTAGGAAACATAGCACACCATTTTTTGCTTTTTGTATGGACCTGTATATAGTGGCAGTTCTTAGCCTATGTATTTTTTGGGGATTATGGACAGCTGTACAAAGTATGCAAATTAGAAAACAAACAAAAAACTCATTTATATTATTACTGAAAGGTGAAATACAATAGTGCCATTCGAACAACCTCTCCAAAATGACAATGTCATTACAATAGAATCTCCTTTTACAACATTGCCATTACAACATAATCTCTTCATACACATATTTACAATAGCTCACAGTATATAACAATTAAATAAAAATTACAACAATATTCAAAGCATTCCTATTCCTACTGTTGCTTTGGCTGCACCCATTGATTTCAAGTGTATTGTTATTGCTTCATGTTGCCTAGGCTACACCTAGTGATTTCATGTGTATTCTTGTTGCTTCATGTTGCCTTGACTACTTTATGTGTCTCCAAAATGATTTGGTTCCTTCACTTGGCTTCAATTTGCTTTGATCCTTCATGTCTCTTTAGCCACCTAATCATATATGTTATACCAATTAGCAGAAACAACAATATGGTAACAAATCAGATTTTGCAATTTCACCATGCATTGTTCATATGGTAAATTTCAGATTTATACATGTTTGATAAAATCAATATATAAGGTTGAGATTCCTGTTGCCCAATCATACATAATGCCTTTGCAGAATTTTTTGAAATCAGTAACAGATATGTTAAACCAAGCAGTTGTCAGTGAAATATGGTAACAAATCGGATTTTGCAATTTCACCATGCACTGTTCATATGGTCAATTTTAGGTTTCTACATGTTTGATAGAACTTGAAATGATAACTTGTGCAAAGGATGAGCTTTTATCTGAGGGAATTTAAATTCAGTATAGTTAGGGTTCATGGATTTAATCTCTTCTCTCATGGGAGTGCCTAGAACCTATCAGAACAATTAACAAATGGGTCAGTCACTCAAATGTTTAAGATAATGTCTAGGAACTACACAAAAAAGCAATGCAACCCATCAAATATACAAACAAATCTAATGTACCGACCAGCAAAGGCCAAGTTAATATGAATTCTAGTACTTGTCATTAATTAATTAATATTAATATAGAATATGTACTCCTCATAAATAATTTAAGGCAGTGCTCACAAAATCCACTACATTAAAAGAATTCATTGACATAAGCTATATAATTGAATTGAAGTGTGACTTGGCTTCATAATTCCCTAGATTTCTTCATACTTTAGCTAACTAGTCAATCAAGGGTTCATAATTCCCTAGATTTCTTCATGGCAGCATCACACAAGTTAGTTTATATATATTTTGTCCTCCCATTCTTTTCCACACACAATTAGATATCTCTATTGGAAATTGTAATCTTAATTTCTCCCCCTTAAGTCACTTGGTATCAACATTGATCCTTTTATGTGACAAATACATCATTTAGCCCTAGAAAAATCTATAACATACCTTTGCTCCCTAGTTAAATCATTTATAAATACAAAACAGGTCTATAAAATAATTTCAGAAAATCAAAAGGGCAAAAAACAAAAAAAAAAACGTTATCTTCAAACAACTATAGTAAAGTTAGCATGAATGAAATAATTTACTAACTTTTCTATTTTAGTTTCTCCCTTTTAGATTGCATGTCAAGACTAAACAATTATCAATGGTGAATCCCATATCTAGGGGAGAATCCAGCCACATCAGTTGATTTAAAATAGAAATGTGTGTCTTCTTTCTTCTAGAGTGAAAATTATTTAACGGTAAAGACTCTGAGTTGAAAAGAGACTATACTACATACCACACAGTATTGAACCAATTAAACACGTTAAGCCAAAAAATGATACTTACTATTTTTGTATATTTAAAGATAAAAAGACTAGGATCTACAGGTTTTTAAACCATGGGGTGCTCTTCGAGCCTCAATACTTTACAAAGTTGTAAAAAAACTACACCTAGAACATAATTGCATGACAAAATTGACAGGAGCAAACAACAGTTAGAAACACAAAACTAAAACAAATCACTATAGAAGTAACCAAAATAAGGGGGAAAATATGAAAGTGTCAGAACAAGCTTACACATTTGTCCTTAAATAATTTGAAAAATCAATAAGAAGGTATGGTTTATTATTTTCCCTGCAAACAAATACACATATGTATAATCTCAGTAGGAAGAGAAACATCTCAACAAACTCCTGCAGCACTTCCACTACAGTCACACAGCTAATGCACCATTGTGTAATACTCACAAACATATCATTAGCAACCATCCTTAGCACAGTCCTAAATCTGTAACCAATCTTGCATGCAAACTCAACAACACCAGGTTCATAAGCACACTGGATGTAAAACTTCACAATATTGCGTAGGGGCCAAGAGAGGAATACATAAGGAATAAGAGAGGATAAAAGGGAGAAAAAGAAGAAGAAAAGAGAAAGGGTCAAAAAGGAAGTCTCAGCGTATTAAGTCTTAAACAATAAAATGTATAACTAAATAGTGATAAAAGCATATATTCTACACCATAGTAATAAAATACAAAAAAGAAAGAGCAACCTGATAGCAAAGCTATTGCCATCATTGATCCCAAACACATAACAGAATTAAAAAAAAAAAAAAACAGAATTAAGTATTAAAAATTTGAGTGATGTATTCTCTTCTGGACAACTATAGTAAAATATTCATTGTCGATTGAAATGTGAAAGATAAAATGCAACATTCTCCATCAGCAAATTTGAAGAGGAAATAGAACAAAAGGTTATCAAACTCAAACTATTTTGTGTCATCTAACATTCATATTGACAATCACAAAACACCACTGGCATTTGAAAAAACTATCCCATCACAAAATCAATTCTGCTAAAAAGATTTATGTTGGTGATTTCTCATATTCTACCCTTACCAAATGCATCATGTGACACAACTAAAAAATGACAATTGACCAGAGGACCTTGCACTTATGTTCTTTTAGACTCTAAGTAAAGCATAACTCCTTCAAAGCATGTAGTGTAAACAAGCCCACCAGTCTAGCAAAAATATCAATTCCAAAAATCCAGTGCAATGTTCCTAATGCACTCAATGCGTGCAATGCTCGCAAACTAAATATTATAAATATTCAAATACATGTATATATTAGTTAGTTCCATCTATATAACTTAATAAAGAATGAACTAGAGGAAGTACCTCGCCAGTGGCCACAAGACATATATACTAGTGCTAGACCTAGACCACATAATGGTTATTTAAAAAGAAAAAAATTGTTTAACGACTAAAAAAGACCTTTAGACACACTAAAAAGCAGAATGCTTGAAAGTAGTTCCTTTTATTCTATACATGTGTCAAATCAAACTAGTACCACTACCACCCTTTTTCAATGCACTAAACTAGTAAAATACCTCCTAACTTCTCCTACTTATTCTCCCATGGAAGTATTGGTTTACCAAGTTATAAAAAGGCAAAGCCTCTTCTACAAGTCATTTATAAGTAGGAATATTTTATTTTACATCAATTTAGGAACAAAGCAATCTTTTTTCTGTTTCCAACTTGTAACATGACTTCCACACTCCAATCCCTAATTTAATCCAGAAGAAATAGATATAAGACCACACAATATAATTTAGTCTGCCAATAAATCCAACAATATGACTCATGTTCCACGTGGCTATACAGTTTGGTATTTATTCTTAACCAAAAAGAGACATAATCTTCACATTCAAAGCACGTCGCTGAAAGCCTAAGAGCATTAAAATCAAATAATTTTAGGCTTCATAATGAGATTTTTAATAGAACACCTTTAAACAATTCAAACCATTTAGTTACTAAACGGAACTACCAGATTGAAAAAAATAAGTAGTAAATTAGAGATGTTGCTTAATGCAAACCTATAGCAGAAAGATTACATACCGGAATGCAATGTGGGGACAAGCAGCTTGTACTTGCTCTGATTTACGACCCCTCGTGAAATTCCGTTCAATTGCTATCTTCACTAGGACATATTTCATAGGTTAAAAACAAATCATTCTCACATGAATATACATATATAAGAAACCAAGCCTACAATAACGATTGAAAACATACTTTATAAAAAGCCAATGCTTATAAGACCAAACTAGTATCTTCCACTCCAAGGCTAAAACTTAGATATCTTATATCATCAAGTGCTGTAAACCCAAAGAAAAAAACCAATAAGAATGTAAACAATTAAATTATTAAATTTATACTAGTGGTTATTATATTATCTCAAGTCTAATTACTCTCCACACTCATCTTTCATACATGTTTTCCCTATGATTGTCATCCACTTGCCCACCATTAATGACCTTAGTTATTGTGAACACTACTAACCTGGTGTTGGCATTAATAACAAATATTAGTGGGGTTGTCATGATTATCAATATTAATTATGTCCATCTCCCTCATTTACCCTCCTCCTTTTAATCAATGCAAATCATTAGACATTGACAATGCTTTCTCTTCTCCACTTTTTTTTTCCCTAGATTTGATTTGGTAAATTTAAAATTTTAAATGTATGTGAATTTGATACAATTTGAGTTATTTGATAAAAATTTAGTAATACAGATTTGGAGAAGCGGATAAAAGTTTTATATATATATATATATATATGACGAGGTTTGTTGCTTAAACCTGTATCCTGTGTTTAATGAATGGAGGTGCCAAGATGCCATGTGAAGACACTAAATACTATGAAGATTTGTGTGTAAGTGGAATTTAGCCTAGTGTCTGGAAGTTTCATGTGCCTACATTTGTTTAATGAATGTTTTCATGCCAACTTGGTTTATTTTGAACAACATTTATGGATAATGCTTCATCCCTTTATCATGATTATGTATTAAAAAACACTCAACATACTGAAGGTTCAAGAAATTATTGAAGCAACAAGACACTATGGGCAACTATGTATAAATACTGGTTTTAAAACAAAAATGATTGCATTGTAAGACATGAGATCAACTTAATGATCACCCATAAGTTTTAATTTTATTTATTTATAGCTAAAATTATATAATTTTCTAGTTTTTCTATGTTAATTTACTGATTGATTTAAATCCTAGTATGTGATAAAATGGTTCACTGGTTTAAGAAAAAAAAATTGTAGTGATATAAGAAGTTGCAAGTTTACATGCTGATGTCCAATTTAATTGATATACCTATATTCATAAATAAGCATATAATTACCTAAACTATAACTATAATTGATTATATACTTATAGCATTTGTATGCATATCCAATTTTAATGATGTGTGAATATGATAGCTTTACACACAATCAAAACCATTACGAAGAAAAAGAAAAGAAAATCCTATTGGCAAGTAAAATTGAAAAACAACGAACAACTAGACAAGGCAGCTTAGAAGATAAAGGAAACATAGTAGTACTTTTACAACGTTTTGACATGAAAAGACAACACATGAGCTAAATGATCAAGACTCAAAATGTTTGGTTTATTTATGTGTTCCCATTTCTTAAAATAGTGAACACTACTATTTTCCTTTCCTTAATGTAATTATAAATATTGTCACAACGTACTATTATACTTAAAACAATTATAGGATGAATATGCACAAAAACTGTGATATGCCATATAAGGAAACCAAATTTATATCAGACAGCAAAAATTTTAGAAACCATTCTTTCTACTATAGTGATACGGTAGAACAAGTAATGAAGATTAACCAAGAATACCTCTATCCAACGTCCTTTGGTGTGAAGCAGAGTACTCACCTTGAATTGTTCTTACAAAATTGCCTGATTGTTTGCTCTGCTCGGATGCATCTTTTACAAAAGAAGCCTCTTAAGAAATACACAAGTCTTCCAAAACCTTACCACAGTATTCACAACATTTGAGACCAAAAACGAAAAACAAGATAGGTAATCAGTTATTTTTCTTCATATTCCATGAAAGGAATATGAAAGAATAGCCCAGTGTTAGAAAATACTTTAAAAATTAAAAAAAAACAAAAGGACTTTTACACATACCACTATTATTAAATCAAACTAGTTAACCTTGAATCGGCCATTACCAAAGTAATTTTGTTACAAAAAACGTACCTTCAATCGGCCAAATTAACTTACACGATAGAGTTCAGTAATATCGAAAATGAAAAGACAATTTGTCGCTGAATATAGCTGCATCAAATGGTTCCGATTGGACCAGATAGTGTTGGAGGCGACAGACCAACACCCTCTGCCCTACCCACAGTCGAGTTGAAGGGAAACAGAGAAGCCAAATGATGTAAACCCTACACTAAAAAGAGACAAATTTTTTTATGCAAAATGGTGTCGTTTTTAGCTGCAGCCTTAACCAAAAAAAAAAAAAGCAACGTGACACTACGGAAACTGCACGATGAGTTGGACGGCTGAGAGCAATTACCGGAGGCTCTTACTGGAGTAAATCTGAATCCGTTCGGATCATATTGATTCACTCCTAATTATGACCCGAGACAACAAAAACGCAGCAAGAATATGCCATTCAGATGCCTGGGTGATTGCGAAGGCGGTTAGGTAAAGGACAGATACCCACCCAATCACATGGTTCCATTTCGGCACACTTATCATGTGGAATGAAACAAGAACTCTCTTCAGAACCCATCCCACGCCGTCGAAGACATTACTTATTTTCCCGTGTACTCGAAGCTTGCTCAACTTTCGGAGCATTATCTGAGTTGGGGGTGTAGTCAGCAGCCAGCCATGGTAGGATGCCTGCATTTTTTCCGCTCTTTCAAAGGCCGAAGCTCCGGCGAGGCAGCCGTGGATCGTGACCCGGTTCTCCTGGTTTCTGGCATGGGGGGCTCCATCCTCCATTCCAGGCCGAAGAAATTCGGGTTTCAGACTCGGGTATGGGTTAGGATTCTGCTGGCTGACTTGGAGTTCAAAAAGAAGCTATGGTCCGTTTATAATCCCCAAACAGGTCTTCTAATTTCCTCTGTTCCTGCATGTATGTGCACATGGTCGTCCCTTTGTTGCTCTGATATCTGAATGGATTAAACCAGTTGCTTCTGCTTGCTTTCAAGTTACGACTTACTTACGTTCTAATTTATTTACTTTTTTTAGTGAACAAAAGGTATACAACATGAAAACGTAAGGGATGGTTAAGCTTTCTTCATCTACGAAGCACGCATTACTACGTTTTATATGCATCATCACTGAAATGCACTGGTGGTAATTTGTTTCCATATATTTGTCTCAGAGCTTATGTATTTGTGTACTTCAGGTTACACAGAAACAGTAGACGAAAACACTGAAATTGTGGTCCCTGAAGATGATTGTGGTCTGTATGCAATCGATATTTTGGATCCATCATTGGTAAGCTATGATCTTTCTGTGCTCTTTTAATGGTTTTGAGCCTTATGTGGCAATGTGCTATATATTCTACCTATTGTAGCTCTTGGCTTTCCCTTTGTGGAAAGTGGCGATCAGTGGTGATAATATATTGTCGTGCAGAGCACTTCGTATTAAATTTTACATACCCGTACTTAGCTTTGTGGAATTTCGTAGTTACTGACATCAGTGCTTTTCTAAGTTTTTACCTTGTCCTCCCCCTCTAGCTATATTATAGAAGCATACTTTTGCCCCTTTCTGATTCACTCAGATTATGCTCTCTTTGTTGTCTGCATAGTGGAAATCGTTGTAAACCATGGTTTTTGAAGCTGACATTAATTAATTACAATAGTGATTGTCAAATTAATGTGTTTCAGTTATATTATGCTGTTCATTGCACTAATGCACTCTTTCACAATTCCATTTTGTTGTTGATCCTTAGTGTTGTTCTTGCACCTCCTGCCTCATGGAACCTTATTCTCTATGGCGATATGTTGCTTTCCTTCCTTTTCTTAAAAAGATTATGAGTCTGCGACTTATAGTTAATAAGCTTTTTTCTCCTCTAAAATAATTTTTTTATGCTTTTCTTTGATGTTTCAGATGGTAAAATGCATGCATTTGAGTGAGGTATACCATTTTCATGACATGATTGACATGCTTGTTGGATGTGGATACAAGAAGGGAACCACATTGTTTGGATATGGTTATGATTTCCGGCAAAGCAATAGGTAATGCCTGTTGTTAGCTAACATCTGTAACAACTTTATGACTGGGAAATGCTTGTTGTTTCTTCGTCATGTTGTAACTTTTCAACCTTTAACAAATATAACAAGTGAATCCAATACAAAGTGGTTATTTTTTGTTGGCAGAATTGACAAGTTAATGGAAGCTCTCAGAGTCAAGTTGGAAACTGCTTACAATGCCTCTGGTGGAAGAAAAGTTGATATAATTTCACATTCAATGGGAGGAATACTGATTTTGTGTTTCATGTCACTTTACAATGATGTGAGCAACATTTATCTCCATGACCAGTGACCACTTTGGACCTTTGAACTATTTGTACAATATATATGGAAGCAAAAAAGTCCTATGCTATTGAATACATCATACCTTGGCAGGTATTTTCAAAATATGTGAAGAAGTGGATTTGCATTGCTTGTCCTTTCCAAGGTAATTTCTCTGTCTTGAGTGTTTCTATGTACGTATTCTGTTTGTTTCCCTGCTCTGCCAAGTATATATAATGTTTCCAACATGTTTTTCTCAGCATCTGTATATTAGCATTCCATATCATCATATAGATGGTATGTTGATGATATTGCTGTTCCATGATTAAAAGTATAATATGCAGAAGACACATAATAAATTCTTAGCATTACATTTTTGTTGATAATTATGCATTTTAACACTTTTTTACTTGACACTCCTAGGACTTATTATCTGCCCAGCATATTCTTCTTCATTTGCTCAACAGCAATGCAATTTTGTATGTTACCATCAAGACATTTTTCTCACATGCTCGAGAGAGATTTTATCTGTTTCTAACATGTTTCTGAAGACTGTAGAAATATGAAAACGAAAATATGTTGGCCCTTCAATTTTGCCTTGGAAACATTTGGTAACTACTAAGCCTATTTGAAGTATTAAATTGTTGACATGACAAAAGTGAAGAAAAACGGACAACTAATGCCTCAAAAAGGGCCTCAGAGCTTTGAATCACAAATATAATTGGGCAAACATTTGTTTTCATTTTACTCTTTTGATGTCTTATCCATCCATGCTTGAATTCAAATTCTGCATGAACAGGAGCCCCAGGATGCATCAATGATTCTTTATTAACGGGATTGCAGTTTGTTGATGGCTTTGAAAGCTACTTTTTTGTATCAAGGTGGACCATGCATCAACTGGTAAATTTTTCCTTTCTGTTTACTGGCTCAGTGACTTTGAGCTTAATACAGCAACAACTTTTTTCATGCTAATGTTCTTGCTTGGGAAAGTATCCAATTAGACTAAAAAAATTTTAGTTCTTCATATCCTTGCCAAGAAAGGTCCCAAAGTTCCATTAAAGTAAACTGCCTCTCTTCACTTACGGATCAGCATTCTCCTCCCCACCGCTAACTCTAGGAAGATTGGTAAACAATGTGTGGTCATGCCTACATTAAACCTTATTTAGATTTGATGGCAGAAGTTGATGCCGTGAAACAGTGAACCAAATTTTCATATATATATATATATATATATCTGTCTGGTGTTAGTCTTGGTCATCCGTTCATATTCTTATCATTTTTGTAAATCCACTATCACAAAGTATTATGATGTCATTGTTCTTACCATGCTAGGTAGTTGAGTGTCCATCAATCTATGAGATGCTGGCAAATCCAGAATATAATTGGAAAAGGCAGCCAGAAATTCAAGTTTGGCGAAAGCATACCAAGGATGGGGATATTGTGGTCAATTTGGAATCCTATGGGCCGATCCAAAGTATAGCTGTATATAAGGAAGCACTGAGGCACAATGAGGTACTTTTTATGAACTTTACCTAGTGTTGAAGCTTGTAAAAAATATCATTATAAATTCTATAAGATGTTCAAGTCTCCTATGTTCTGCAGTGTTTAGGGAATTGATCTTAAGCTTTAATCTTAATTCCTTGCCTGTGCACAATAAATTTTTTTATCTAAGAAATCTGAGCTTTATTTTGTAGAGCAAGCATGTGTTTAACTATGGATATCTTCCTATTAGAAGTTTAAAATAAAATTTGGTTTGAATGTTAAAGGAATTTTGGTAGGAGTAACATTCAAAATTTTCACTCTGATCAAATAAATTGTGGTCTTCATTAAAGCAACTTTTTTAATTAGCAACGTTTACTTGTTTGTTTATGCTAAATGGGTTTATGAAAATGGTATTTTAAGAATTTCTTGATACTAAGATGGCAGTTTTTTTAATAGAAATGAATGATGATAAAATCAATGGGGGAGGTTTAAATATTTGAAGTATACTTTCTCATTGGTTTGTGAGTAAGTACATTAGTATACAAATCATTTTATTGATTACATAATTAAGTAGTAAATGGCTTACAGTTCGTAATTCATGGTTGATGATGCCATTATTTACTCCGGTAAAAGACCCTACTACCATGCAAGCCTTTGTTTTCTTGGCCATCTTGTTAAGCTCTCACGGGAGATCGCTGTCATGGCCTCTGTCAGACCCTTATGACTCTGGATTATACATCATGCAACTGGCCTTTTGTTTAATAAAGACAGTTGGATTCAGCACTCGCAAGGTTGTCACCTGTCATGAAGCTTCTTGATCCAAAAAATAAAATAAGACTACTAAAATTCTATTGTTTAAATTTTATCTTTTACTTGTAGAAGAAGATTTGTGCTAATCATGATAATCATACAAGACATGTCTCTATTGTTCTACTCATAGCACAAATTAAATGTCTTGCTAAAATTTTTAAACACAGTTGCAACTATTTGCTTTGCTGTTTTTCCCTTACTGACAAGGGCTTGTGACTGGTCATTTTTGCAGTTAAATTATGATGGAAAAATTATAGCACTGCCCTTTAACTTTGCTATCCTCAAATGGGCTACTGAAACTCGTCAAGTTATGCGCAATGCTAAACTACCAGATGGTGTCTGCTTTTATAATATTTATGGGACATCATTTGACACACCCTTTGATGTTTGGTATGTGAGTGAATTACTCTTTTATAAAGTAGAAATTTTAATTTAGGTTGAGATTGAAACTTTTGGAAGAAACTGATTCACCTGATAGAATAGATATTGAAATGCAAATCCTCCTTGTAAATCTCATTTGATTCAAGTATGACATGTCTGCACTAGATAAGATTCTAAACTTTCCTTTTAAGCTGGAACACTGAGGTTTTGGTTTCTCATCCTTTTTTAGATCAAAACTCAAAACCCCTTTACCTTAGTTTTAGCTGTTTGAGGAGGATAATCTTGTTATTATATACATCTGGACTTTGTGCATTTGATTTGTTATTAAGAGAGTTTAGATGCAACTTTCTAGTGCACAATGTCTAAGGAAAGAGTTTCTATACAGAAATGGATCTTTTAAAGTACTTTACAGGATACAGTTGAGGGGAGAGAGAGAGAGAGAGGTGGAGGTCCAAATAGAACCCAAATGAAAGGCCTCTCATCTTTCCTTATGTCTGTCTCTATCTCTCTCCAACCTTACTCTGTAAATTTCTTTCCAAACTTTAGAGGATCCAAATCCCTTCTATACCATTGTTGCATCTGACTGTGTGTACCTATTGCAGTTATGGCTCAGAGAAATCTCCCATAGAGGATTTATCTGAAATATGCCACACAATGGTGAGCTACCTTAGATTATGTTTCAAATATAATAATCACTATTGCAGGCTTTGATATCTTCTACCTCTAAAATACTCCATCGATTATGGGCCATTTTCTAAGGTTTGTGTTGAGAGGCTCAAGAATTTGGTGTAAACCCGAAATTGAGATTTAGGAAATCCCTTATTATAATCTTGGACAGTTTTGATTCACAAAACTCATGTTACACTACACATGGAAAAATTGTCAAGTCAAAAACATTGTATGATCATTTTATAATTTAAATTTAGATCTGTGGAAGACTCATGATTCTTTTTCGAGAATAAATTGTTAATGTCATTTAGTAGGTTTCAGAATCAAACTATGATATCATCTAGTATAGCAAACTCAAAGCTCGCTTCTTCATGGAATTTTTTTTTTTTTTTTAACTTAAATTTCCAAAATCTGACTTTTTTCTAAAATCATTTTGTTTTAAAATTTCTGTCATTGGGCAACACTTTGTTTTTCTTCAAATTGGGTGTGACAACATTCCTTTCTATTTTATTCTTTTCTTAGAAAAAATTAGGAAGTCTCTTTATTTTTGGATACCCAATTATTAGCACACAGTCAGGTAATAACATTGCATTTTACTTCTTGCTTCCTAAAATTCTGTAGCCATTTATAACATCCATCAATAGTTACTGATAAATTTGGCACCTTGAGTGAACTTGAATTATTCAATCTCACAAACCTTGCACCTAAAATACAAACTATACGTGTTGTCGCTCTTTAATTACTTACCTTCTCTGTTTGCAGCCGCAATATTCTTATGTCGAAGGAGATGGAACAGTTCCTGCTGAATCAGCTAAGGTGCTCTATTTGATCTTTATGTACTATGAGTATACTTGGCTGTTGTAGCCTATTTTAAAACCTCTGTAACTGCTTTGGTCATCCCCCTAATGCTAAATTAAGTGGAGACTTTATGATAAAGTTATGAGGTATATGTTGTGCATGATTAGCTTATATGTTCGATCAATTGAAATTTAGCCATTACTATAGTATCAAATGTACGTTCTCCGGTTCTCCCCTTTTAAGTACAGATGCATGTTGAGATTCTTAGCTCTCTATACCCACTGGTGGTGCTTTGCAAATTGCTAGATTGTTAAGAGGAATGTGATGAAGAAAACTTGATAATATTGTGAAGCTCAGTATTGCTGGCAGTGTTTAATCATGTCATTCTAAAAGTTGTTCAACCTTCAAATGGGATTGATAAAGCTTTTTTTCTTTTTTTTGGCCAAAGATTTATGCAAGCTGTTGAAGACATGTACACTGCAGGCTTGTGGAAGTAGGCCGAATATATGGATATTATTTACACTATATGATGCTTAACATTTCCAAATTTATTTTATGGTGCTTTTTTGTCAAGTAATCAAACTCATTTGAGTGTTTAATATAAATTTTAGTTATTTGTTTTTGCCAAATATTAATATAAGTATATGATATCGTTCTTTTGTCTTGTCATATTGCAGGCTGATGGACTTCCAGCCGCTGATAGAGTAGAAGTTACTGCTTCTCATCGGGGATTGTTACGAGATAAAAGAGTATTTCAACTTCTCCAAAAATGGCTGGATATTGAGCCAACGGTTGGCAAACAATCAAAGATATCGAAAGTGGCAGATTCCGATCCAATCAAGCCCGTGACTAATTAGATGCTCTTTACTGAAAATGGCATATGCCTGTCGCTTTCCCCGTGCATTTTTTGGAACTTGGAAATGACCTCGATAGGGGGGGGGGGGGGGGGGTTTATGTCAATCTGATAGAGAAGCATCTCGTACTACCCATATTCCTATAGAATCTCCTTGGGTAACTGAGAAATTAATTTTACAAATTAAAGATCTTGTGTATATGACCAAAACAAAGTCTCACACAGTTTATTAGTCACTGAAGTACGAATCACTTTTTGTACATAAATAAAACCAGAGTCTGCATGTTTTGAATAATGGCGGACGAATTCTGCATTTCCTGGGTTACGGTCTCTCAATACCCTTGTTGCCGTATGTTATCTGCGAAAACACAGATGTATTATGTAATGAAACTTGTTCGGACCAGATGAGTTAAGCCGCAGTAAAGTTTGCAAGTTCTGAATATTGGCTGATGACTCCTGAGGTGACGGCTTGTCAATTTCGTTTTTGTGCAGCCAATGTTTGTATGGATTACTGGAGGGAATTTTTATAAATAAATGTATATTAATATTTTAAATTGTTTTTATAAAAAATAATATATAGTTGAAAAAATAAAAGGACTGAATTGCTTTTAATATCTTACAGTTTATTTTGTATATTTTAAAATCTATTATTTTATAATTAGATAGTATTATGTATAAAAAATGATTTAAAATATTAATATATATTTATTTATAAAAATAATTATTTTTTATTTTTTAAAAAATATATTTTATTAATAAATTGAAGACCATGGGAGAAAATCGCCAATGTTTATGTCTGGTATGATGCTTACCACCAACCAATTGGTGCATTACAAGTCTGCACTCTGAAAGCTGAATTACTTCTTAATTCTGTTTAAAACATATCTCGGAATAATGTCATAAAGTGAGCAGTCAAATTCCTATCTCTTGTTATTTTAATAAAAATCTATACATTACCTCAAAGAAAAATCATTACATTGTATTATTTCAGAGCGTGGCTATTTGCGGTTGATCCATCCTGTGTGGCTTTTCTTTTAGTGTTGAAGTAGAATGTCAGTCAAATTTTATTTTTGGTCTTGAAAATATATTCAACTTTTATATTAATTTTGAAAAATGTTTCTGTAATATGAAATAAATTCATTTTGAAATTCTTTCAAATAGATCTTTTGAGCTAACTCCATTAATTTGGATTTAATACTCTCCACACAGCTATTAAATATGGATAAAAGTAGTACATATCTAATGTTGTATAGCATGTGTTGTGCAGCAAGAACCACTAGATCAATATGGGATCCAAAATGTGAGTTCAATATTAATGTAATGATCCACTGTACAACATGAGATCAAAATTCGGGTAGATGAGTGACTGCGTAGGTAATATCAGAACTTTGCTACAGTGACAGCTAACATTTACAAAACGTACGTGGCCTTAACCTGCCATTAAGATTTGGCCAGCCAAAAAAAGGCCTGCCATTGAGGAGATAATTGTCAAGAAAAGTTTGCTATGGGATGGTTGTTTTAACTAAATACTAGGCGTCATTATGGTTAGGTTTTTGTAGACTTGACTAGCTCGATAAGTGATCAAGTTAAGCTAGTTTTATTAAGTCTAAACTGAATTAAAATATTATTTTTTATACATTTATTTTTATAGAAAAAAATTTTTTAGTAAAAAAATATTTTTTAAAGAAAAACATATAAAAAAAAATAAGATTTGAAATAAATAAAAAATGGATTGAAAACTATTAAAGATTTGAAATAAAAAGTTATTGAAATTTAAAAAGAATTAATATTTTAAAAGTTTATTTTCAACAAAAATTATTGTAAATAAAATAAAAATTTTTATATATATATATAGACGATGTCGGGTCGGATCAGACAAGTATTGTGTAACCGTAGAACCCCACTTGCCCTTGAGCACTGCACTTATGCCTTACCCTCATGCATCAGTCTCCAACATAAGAAGAAAAGCGAAATTTGGAAGAGCTAATACTGGAGCATATGTATAAAGGCATGCTAAGTTATCTCTGACCATATAAAGACATTCTTTTTAAGAGTTATGTCAAAGGAGCAACTTTAGAAGCATAGTTTTGAATAAATTTATTATAGTACTCAATAAGTCCTAGAAAACCTTAGAGTTGCTTCAGGGAAGAAGAAGGCCAGTGACAGATTGCCTTAATTTTTGAGTTATTCATTACTATGCCTTCCTTAGAAACTGCATAACCCAAGTAGTCCACATAAGTTGACCCAAATGCACATTTTTGCAACATAGCAAATAACTGATGGTGCCTTAAAAGGTGCAGAAAAGTATTGAGGTGCAAAAGATGGAAGGACGAAGAAGAATGTAGACAAGGATGTCATTGAAGAAAATCAAGACAAGCATGCGTAAATAAGGTTTAAATATAACATTCATCAAGGCTTGGAAAGTTACTGGGGCATTGGTGAGTCCTAATGACATCATCAACCACTCATAATGTCCATGATGAGTATAGATGGTAGTTTTGTGATTATTTTTTTGGCCTTGCACAAATCTAACAATAACCCGAACGTAAATCTAATTTGAAAAAGAACTCAACACATTGTAACTCATCAATCAATTCATCCATTGTTGGAATAGAGAAAGAATCCTTGATGGTGACTGCATTTAAGGCCCTATAGTCAATACAAAATTGTTAAGTCCCATCTTTCTTCTTAACCAAAAAGATCGGAGATGAAAAGAGATTAGTACTAGGTTTAATGATCCCTTCCTGCAACATTTCCTCCACCAAGTGCTCCATTTCAACCTTATGAAATAAGGGATATCTATAAGGACGAACTTTGCAGGGCTAGTTCCCTTTTTTAGAGAGACCACAAACTCGAGTAGGGGGCAAGCCTTGAGGTTTAGTAAAAGCATCTTGGTAAATCCTCTGGTAAGTCAAGATATAAAAGTTATGCCTGAATATGTTTAAAATGATGAAATCGGGCTTCCTTAATTCCTACAGCCTTGTCTCCGTGCAGTGTAATGAACTAGCCATCTAAATTGAATTAACTACGATGGGCTATAATCAACAATGTAGGGTCCTAAGGTGGATAACAAATAAGCTCCAAGTACCACATCAACACCTACAATGGGTAAGAGATAGTCTGGTAGACACAAAGCCCCCTGTATGGATAACTGCAACTTAGATAAATTACCTACAGCAGTTAACAAGTGTACTTACCATGACAGTAAAACTTGGTGTTGGCTCGATAGGTAATTTTAAAAATTAAGCAATTTGAGGGCTGAATGAAATTATCAGAACTTCTATTATCTAGTAGGGCTTACATAAGAACATTTGATATGTACTTTCTGAAACGAAGGTACCCAAACTTGTTGAATCCTACAATGCATGGACTTCTGATAAACTCGATTAGTGTTCGAGCTCAGGTGCTACAGTGGATATGTCACTGGCAGGTGTTTCCTCCAAAGAATTTTCCTCAATGTCGACTTGTAAAACCAAGTAATGACGATTCAGTCACTTGTAGTTTTAGATTAACTTCTCGTCACATGCATAGCAAAGGCCTTTGTCCATTCTTCACTTGCATCTTAGCAGCAGTCATAAATTTAATATGAGGAAGAGATTTAATTAGAAGAGTGGGTAGCAAAGGGGGTAATGGCAAAGTGGAAGTAGAAACAAATTTTGAAGATGATGGGATTTGAGCAAGTTCAAATGGTGGAGATGACAAAGCAGGAAAATTTGTCTTGCTAATGCCAAGAGAAGTGAATTTGGACTCTAATAAGCAAGCCAATAAAGCTACTCATAGAAGTGAGGAAGGAGATTAAGTAATGACTTCCCTCTTAAGATCTCATTTTAACCCACTTATAAAACAATCTAATAAGGCTTCTTCACTAATGCCTTTAACACGGTTTGCCAATAGTGTGAATTCCTGATAATAAGTGTCGACACTGTTACCTTGCATTAACTTAAAGAGTAAGAACTTGAAGACATTCAAATTAGGATAGGCCATATTGTGTTTCGATTGCCTTAGCTAATGTTGACCAAGAGGGCAAAAGGTTGGCATGTTGCATCATTCGAAACCAAGGAATGACATTGGCTTCCATATGCACTGTTGCAATTGTTAGTTATTGAGCATTTAAAATCTTATAATACTAGTAGAATTGCTCTACCTAGAAAAGCCACTGCAACGGTCACTACAATCGAATTTAAGGAAATCAAGCTTCACATTTTTTACCTAAAATAGTTGATAAAAGGCAGGAGCAAGAGCTGATGGGCAGAGTTTGATCTACTGATACGTGGTTGAGATGTAATTTGTTCAAAGTTTTTGGACATCAATTCCATTGCTTAATTAATTGATTTGATCATTATGATCAATGGACTCTGTTAAAAATTTAATATCAGCCGCCAAATACTTTAAACGCGTGTTGCCAGCCATCAGGGAACAATGAAAGTACCAAATGTAATGATTTGGGTATACTTGAAGAGCAAATTCAATTGATTGTTCAATTACACTATGACAAGAGTAATCGTTAGTAGATAACTCAGCACATAATAACTCATAGCATAAAAGTAACAAGGTAAAGACTAGATGCAGAGTAAGGAAACCATAAAACAATAGAAGATCATGAAACATTAAGGGCCTGTTTGGTGTAGTGGAGAGAGGATAAGTGGGAAAGGAAAGCTGAAGGGAATTCCGCGCTTCAATGTCTGGATGGAAAGGCACTGGCTTCTTTAGAAAAGTGTGGAGAATTACAAAAATAACCTCAGCTTATTTTCTTTGTCTCCCATTCCTGAAAGGCACCCCTGTCCGTGAGAGAGAGGGCCGGACAGTGAGGCGAAGCACCACTGCATCAACGGACGATTGCCGGTGAGCAGATCAGGGAAGATCGACCGCGAGCAAGAAGCACACAGCTTTCCGACCAATTTGCAGTAACTGAATGGTTTAGTGCGATTTCTCTTCTGATTCCCATTCTGATCTGAATGTGGGGTTTTTGACCGAATCTTGTAAGGGCTGTATGGATTGGAGATGAATCATATTCTGCTGGTCCATTTTATTGGGATTGCCGGTTCTCACGTTTATAGCACGAAGTTTTGTCTAATCAAAGCTATATGGGTCTGCATCCTATTGAGGAGAGTAAATTTCCATAAGAAAGACGCGAATAATGTTCGGAAATCTATTCAACAAAATTGGGGTCTGCAAGCTGATGCTGTGATGTGAGAGAATTGATAAAGAAATTAAAAAATATATATTTCACTTTATATAATATAAATATTTTCATATTTTTTTAAATATTTATTACATGATAACAATTTTAAAATAATTTATTAATATTTATTATAAATAATTTAATATTTTTCATAGAAACTATCTTTAAAATAATTTTAAAAATATTAATTTAATATTTTTGATACAAAGACATTCAAGTCTTTTTTTTTATTATTTTTATTTTATTATTATCTCTATCATATTAAATAAATTTTGTAATTGTTTTTAATTGCTAATATACTAAATAAATTTTAATATAAAAAATTGTCACTTATTTTTCTTCCTATTTCCTTTCACATTCACTCTCCGAAGATCACTTTACATACATCAGACACCTCATTCGGCATCACCTTCCTTTATCCATCACACATGCCATTTGGCCCTCCTTAATCTGTTCCAACCTTTCTCCCACATGATCTCCGACCCTGGTCATTCACTCGCCTTCAACGACATCTATTTCACCTGAAATAACTGCCTCATCCTAGATTGGGTTCCTATTCTAGGTCGTAATATTAGTCAAGCCCATAACATTATGTACACGAAACCAAATTTAAATTGTAAGTTTATTATATTATTGGACACGTTTAAGCTAAGCTCATGAAGTTTTATATGCCAATACTTGAAATTGAAAATAAACTTATTGACCTAAACATGAAGTGCAGGTGTATTAGCTAGTCTCTCTCCTATATGATAACTCTAATTCTGATTCTCTTGATTTTTTTTTAAAATTTTTTTCCTGAACTTTTTAACAATTTGGAAAGAGAAACGGATTGTAGGACTCATTGATTATACATCCTAATTCTACCATCTTTCTCAATTTCTTTCTCTTTCGTTCTTTTAATGGACAAAAAATTTAGAGAATATAAATTAAAAGAATTCGATTGACGATTAAGCTAATATAGTATGTTATCTTAATTTGATAGAAAAAATTTAATTAATAAAGGTATGCCATTGTTATGGAGCTATTTGTTATAATTTGATTGGACTAAGATTTCATATACCTCTAATGACTAGGAGGGAGGATCCGTTTCTCCTCTAAAATTGGAGCCATTGGATCCAATGGCCCCAAATATAAAGATTTTTCAAAAATAAAAATTACTTATTTTTCAAAACAAGATATATTAATATTTTAATTTTTTTATACTGAATTATATTTTATTATAAAAAATAATTGGAAAACATTAAATTGTAGTCTAAAATATATAGAATAAACAATAAGATATTAGAAATAATTTAATTATTTTTTAATAAAATATTATCTTATATAATAAAAATCAAAATTATTAAAATTTATATATTATTTTAAAAAAATACTTAATTTTTATTTTTGAATAAAATCTTTGCATTTAGCCATTAAATACTAGAGAAGATCTTTTCTCATGAACCAATATTTTCTCACATTGACAAAAGAAAGAAACCAATCTTTTCTCACATTGTCCTCGAGTGTGTGCCAACATTCTCAAAAATATTGATGTATTAATTTTGTCATTGTCTGCAAAAGTGAGGCCCAGACAGTTCTAATTGAAAAAAAAAAAAAATTAGCATACAGCTATATTACTTTTGCGACAGAAAGATTTAGCATTTTAACAATATTACAATAAATGATTTAGCATTTTTTATTTATTTAAAGCTAACCTTGATATAATCAAATGATAAAAAATTCATTACGTTAGAACTAATGAATATAGAAGCAATTGTAATTTTTTATAAATTGAGGAAATATTACAGAGAAAATTCTATTTGAAAAATTATCTCTGGGGAACAGAAATACCCTTATAAATTTGAATAACCACTTTCGCCAGCAGAAACGCAGAAATCAAGAACTTCAGGCGATTACGATGACTTCCCAAGGTGGCTATGAGAGCCGCCACCATCAGCAGCAGCAGCAACAGCCGCAACGTAGTGGTAAATATGACTGGTTGATTTGCCCGCTTTGTGCATAGTAATTTTCATTGGCTTATTCCTTGGCATGAGATGGATATCGGCATGATTAGAAGTTGTTTATTAATAAAATTTTACTTATTTTCTATGATAATTTCATGAGTTTTGCAAGCTTGGTTCCCCAGGTGGAGAACACGATTTTGGCGTGAATTGTGAAACCTATACTGAATTGGGATGGTATGTTCTTGGAGAGAATCAACAGCAGGTGGGCCCCTATGCGTTCTCAGAGCTGCGCGGTGAGTTATTGCATCACTTTTGAAGACTATGACTAATCCACACCTTGTCGGATTTAGGGTTTGTTGTTTCAAAGTTCGGATGAAGAAAGTTGAAGGAGGCTTCTTTAGTCTTGCAACTGTTTTTGTGGTTTATATATTTCTTGCTTTTGTTGTCGCTCCTCAAATTTATCGATGCCTTTCTTCTTCTTTCTTGAATTTCAGTTCTACCATAAGTGAATAGCTCGATTTCAGACTTTCAAGACAATTGTTGCATGTTGAAATCTCTATTTAGCTTATTTACTTCGCCTGGACAGAGCATTTCTCAAACGGATATCTTTCGGAGAATACGCTTGTATGGTCTGAAGGAAGAAATGAATGGCAGCCGTTGTCCACAATTCCTGAGTTGTGGACAGGAATTTACCAACAGGGATCTGATTATTCAACTGCAGGTATGCTTATTCGTCCTCTTGCTCTTGACCTCTCACTACTTTCCTTTGTTTCATAAATCATGGATTTTACTGAGTGATCTATTGTAGTGTCCACCCATGATGATGATGAATTTGAGAGATGGCAGAATGAGATTAAGGAGGCAGAGGCACAAGTGGAAGGGTCTGAATTTGGATCCGTTTCCAGTAATGTTGGGGCTGAATTTGGAGGAGGCAATTCTGATAGACCTTCGACACCACCAGAGGGTGAAGAAGAATTTACTGATGACGATGGGACTAAATATAAGTGGGATAGGAATCTTAGGGTCTGGATTCCCCAGGTTGGTGCCTTATATTCTTGTTACTATTTGTTATGTGATCTATTTATTGGTGACATCTGAGATGCTCTCATTTTTGCTTGAGCAATAGGCTTTGCTGAATCTTAGCTTTTGAGTTTACATTAGGTTCAAAATTAAGTCCTTAAACTTTTGGAGCTTATGGGGTCGGTTACTAATCATTTGATTTTTTTCCTTCTGTGATTGATATTTAATTTTTTATCATTAAAAAGGGATGAGCATAAGGTGAGTAGCAACTTGTTTTACGATACTCAAGCTTACAAACAACATCTATATTTATAATTTTAAATTATAGTTGAAAACTAAAGTGCCACTTCAACATTTGGGCTTGCTATATCAATTTCAATAATTGAAAGCAGTAAGAGATGACTGAATAATCTTTACCTTGCTTCAGAAAATCGGTGATGATGACAATCTTATAGTAGGAACATATAGTATGAGGTCTTAATGTAAGTATGAAGACAAGTACTTTTTGTCCCAAAAAATTATAGGTACTTCATTCAGAGGACTCACCGTTACTTTTTTGAAATATACAGTTGCATATTTGTTTTTATGTCATGTGCAAATATTGAATTATTATATGTGTTGTACTGGTATGTTCAAATCTAATTAATTTTTCATTTATAGATTGTGGTTGTTGTTCATCATCCCCGAGGCTGCTGTCGAGATATGTAAATATTTTAGGAACTTTTTATGATCGGGATTCTTTAGATTAAAGGACTTGATTTGGATATAACTAGGCTAGAATTATTTCCAGATTTAGATTGATTTAAATTAACTTTTGATAGACCGGTCTATCAACAAGTGGGTCATGCTATTGGGCCTGCTTTAATTACTTACACTAGGAGGAAGAAGAGAGAGACAATTAAACAGAAGGGTATGGGAAGGTTTGGCAACAGTGGGCCATAACCACTGCTTCACCGCTTGGTTGCACATGCTAGGGGGAGTTATTGACAGTTGCCTAGAACATGGAAGAGGGGGAGGCTGGCAGAAAGAGTGGGAGAGGCCTAGCTCTCGAATGCTAGGAACTTGGGCAGCCGTGACTCTGCATTCTGCGGTCTGTAGTGTGAGCAGATTACATTTTTGGTGTTTTTTGCCTTGAAAGATTAGTTTCTGTAAGCTTCCACTAGTTTGTAAACTCTTTAATCCTAGTCTGTAATACAGGTATTTCTTTGGGTTCCATCAACTTTGTTTCTTTTTTTATCTTCCAGTAAACTACTATAAATGTTATTGATCATTGTGAATAGAAACACAGAAAAGTTCCTCCTTCTTGTCATGGTATAAGAGCCTCCAGCGTGCTCCTAAGTTTTTTCTCGGCCTTAACTGCTGTTTGGTATTTTCCCTCTTGTGTTCCAGCCTTTGTTGTTAGGCAGCAGTTTTATTCTCTAGCATTCAATGTTCTCTGTTTGAGCTTCTCTTGTTCATTTGGTTGTCTTTTTGTGCTCTCTGGTTTGTTAATAGTAGCCCTCTTTGTTCATTTGCAAAACCCACTCTTTTGTCTGTCTTGCTCCCTTTAAATTGCACTGCTTTCCATATGTTTTGTTAAAGTTGTCTAGTCCTCCCACCTTGGTTGTCCTTCTCGGCACTCTTTGATTCTAAACTAGGTCTCTAGCCACCAAAAAAAAAAAAGTCCTTTTTTTTCCCATGCCTAGCCTTTGTTGCTACCAGAACCTCTTCAGTTTTTTCCTTGCTGAGAGTTTCTCTTGTTATCATGTCAACCATTGGTTCCCAATTAGAAGTCTCTAGGAAATTACAACATTATGAAGATCTCAATTTAGCCTAGAAAGTTGGTCACTTGCAGAATATTCAAGCCTCTTATAGGCTCATTGGGAAGAATTATCTCAAATGGTCCTAGGCTGTTTGCATGTACCTCAAAGGCAAAGGGAGGCTAAATCACCTTCGTGGCACGTACTCATGTAAGAAACCAAGGCAACCTAATGAGAAATGTTGGATGATGCATGGTAAGCCACCAAGTCGAGAATGGGGCAACCATGGGGGACCACAGAGGTCTCAAGCATTCATGGCAGAACAACCTGACTTGAGAACATGGTAGCAGTGGTGTTCAACAACGTAGAAATTGAGTAACTCAGAAAACTATTGGGATCCCTTGTGACCCCGTCTGGAACAACTTGTTCTGTTACTCTTGCTTCCTATTCTACATGAATGCCGTTGATAAATGGTATGATAACTCTTGGATAATCGACTTTGGTGCTGCTGACCATATAACACCTACCCTGTGACAAAAAAATTCAAGTAGCCAATGGTTCTTTAGCTATTGTTGCTGGATTTGGAGATATACATCTTACACTTATTATTCTAAAAAAATGTTCTCCATGTTACAAAATTGTTAGTTAACATGGTTTCCATTTAGAAACTTACGCATAAATTATCGTGTTACATTTTTCTCTTTTCATTGTGTTCTTCAAGATCAGGGCACGAGGAAGACGATTGGACTTGGTAAGGAATGGAATGGTCATTACCACCTTGAATTTTCTTAGGGAGGTAGCCATAATGTTTCTTTCTCTTTTCTTAGTAAAACATGCTCGTGTCTCTTATTCTATTAGCAATAATCGATGCTCATGACCTTTTCATCTAATGCATAGTGACATATGGGTTCCTTTTTTTATCATACCAAATGTTTTTAAGTCTTGTTGGTTTGTCTTTTTAATTGATGATTGCATTTGGGTTACTTAGGTCTTCCTTCTTAAACAAAAATCTGATGTTAGATTTGTTATATCTAATTTCCACACCATGATTCGAAACCTATTTTGGGTCAAAATATAAGTTTTTCAGACCGAGGATGCTAGAGATTATTTCAACTAAATTATGACTCCTTACTTCCTATCTCAGGGGATTATACATGAATCATCTTGTGCCAATACACCTGAGGATAGTGGGGTCTCTATTGTTAAGAGGAAAAATGGTCATTTACTTGGCGCTGTCTAAGCCCTCCTCTTTTAACGGAATATTCCTAAAGCCTATTGGGGAGAAACTATTCTTAATTCCACATATATGATCAATCATCTTCGCTCTTAGGCATTGGACAACAAAAGCCTTGAATAGCTCCTAATCCTCACTTTAGAGCCTCTAATGGTCTCATTCCTCGGTTATTTGGGTGTATGGCCTTTGTTCATATCTATAGCCTCCATAGAGGCAAATTGGGTCCTTGAGCTATCAAATGTGTCTTCTTGGATGCTACAATCCCACCATTAGAAAATTCTACATATCTGCGGATGTGACTTTTGCTGAACATGCACTTTTTTTTTTTTTTACCAGGTTCTATCTTTTGGAGGAGACTTCAATGGTGGAAGATGACATTTGTGAGTTAGAGTCACTTAGAAATTGTGATCTTCCTTATGTTCCAACTCAGATTACTGAACCTAAGTCCTATGAACTAATCACTATCGACTCTACCTTTGACCTTGTCAGTGTCACTTACAACTTTCCTTAATTTTCTTAGGTATATTCAAGCATGAAGACCGTTCCTAAACTGACATAAGTCCAAGAATCCAAATTGAACTCTAGAATCACGATAAGATCTAAGGTCTCCTTCAAATTGTTGTGACACTTAATGAATTCACAATTGACCTTGATCATCTCATTGTTGTTAGAAAAGGTAGCATAGAATGCATTAAACCACCACTGTATCCTCTGTCCCATTATATCTCCTTGGAACGCCTATCCCCACACACACAAAATTCTTTGAGAGTCTATATGCCATAGTTATCCCTTATATGAGGCGTTGTCCAAAGGGAATAGTGGGGTGCTATGAGAGATGAGTTGAAGGCATTGGAGAAGAGTACGATGTGGGAGCTTGTTGGGAAACTCATATATATATATCCCACACTCAACTAGACATAGTTTACTCGGTGAGTGTTATTAGTCAATTTATGCATGATGTTAGAAAACCCCATCTTGAAGCTGCCTACAGAGTGCTACATTACTTGAAAGGTAGTCCAGGGAAAGGGATCTTGTTCAAAAAGGGCAATAATCTTACTCTAGATGGTCGCATTGATGCTTACTACGCAGGCTCGCTTGTGGATAGAAGATCAATCACTGGGTGTTGCACTTTTCTTGGAGGTAACTTGGTTACATAAAAAAGCAAGAAACAAAATGTTGTTGCGAGGTGATCTGTTGAATTTGAATTTAGGGCTATTGCACAAGGATTATGTGAACTACTTTGAAAATTATCCTAGATGATTAGGGAGTCAAATTGGAAGGTCCTATGAAGCTCTGTAGTGCCAATAGATCAACTATCAACAGTGCTCATAATCCTATACAACATGGAAAGACAACATATTGAGATTAATAGATAATTTGTCGAAGAGAAATGGGAGGATGGGCTAGTGTGCAAGTCTTATGTTCCATCAAAATGCTAATTAGCTAATATCCTCACAAAGGAGGAAAATAGTTCAGGTTTTTATGATCCCATATCCAAGCTGGGAATGAAAGACTTATATTATTTAGCTTGAGGGGGAGTACTGAGATATGTAAATATTATAGGAAGGATTTTGTACATATGTTAGGAAGGTTTTATGTTTGAAATTCCTTAGATTAAGGGATTTGATTAGGAATTAGGCTAGGATTATGTCCAAATTTAGATTGATTTAGATTAATGTTGTTTCCTTTTTTACCTTCCTGTAAATTACTATAAAGGTTGCTGATCATCGTGAATGGTAACACAGAAAAGAGACTCTTCTCAATTCCTTGTTCTTGTCAGCTGTCAGGTTTGAAACGCTCATTTCTTTTGTTGAGTGCTAGATCTTAAAGGCAAATCCGTGGAATTCTTTCATTTTATAAACAATAAGTACCCCCTCCCTATAAATTTCTAGGCAACAGCTTCCCTTTGACAATCTTGCTATATTTTTCTCAAGTTTCAAGTTTTATGTGTATTCTAAAATTTAAATTAAACTGAAGAGAGTCTGCTATCACAAGCTGAGGCAAAGTAAAACGCCACTAAATAGTCTACTGCAGTTAAATTTTTTACTTGAACTCAACTAGTCTTAGTTATTTTGCTCTGCTAGTCTTATTTTGTTTCATGTTAATTATGTGGTCTTCTCTATATTGTAGCACCCAGCATGTCATCCTTCCGAACTGAGATCTGTATGTTTTTTTTGGTCTTGTACATGTTTGTAAAGCAAAAACCTTTATTCATCTCAGTATTGCACTTGCCTTTGTTTTCATTAGCCATCACAGGATTTTTAATTCTTTAATGTAATTTTCATTAACATTTAATAGGAGTACACATCTGGCAGCAGTGAGCCTTATGGGGTTGAAGAGATGACTTTCTTGCAAGAAGAGGAAGTTTTTCCCTCGTTAACCAATTCTGATGCTCCTGTAAAGTTTGAAGAGAGTTCAAAATTAAGTAGCTTTGCGGCTTCCACAAAAGAAGAAGCAAATATTACCAGTGTGGTAGCAGAAGGAAAGAGAGATGGAAAGAGGAAGCTTTCAGATGAACAAGATGACAAGAAGGTATCCTCCCTGTTCATCTTGTGTCTTTAGAAGGCCCCCTTTTTATTTTTTGTTGCTTTGAGTTAGAAATGAGTTATTTCTTTAAAAACTGAATGACACCTCCTTTGACCCTCATTTTGTTTCAGGAAGCTAATAAACCTCCTGATAGTTGGTTTGAGTTAAAGGTCAATACGCATGTTTATGTCACTGGGTTGCCTGAGGACGTTACCGCTGATGAAGTAAGCCTTATTCAATGTGCCAAATTGCTTTGAGTATTTCTAGTTGCTAGAAAATAACATGGAAAATATATTGTAGGTTGTGGAGGTATTTTCCAAGTGTGGAATTATAAAGGAGGTATTATCTTTTTCCTATAGTATATAGAATTCAAGCATGGTTGATGGGCATGCATTACCTTTGTTAGTTTAGAAGTGTCTTGCAACTATCTGGGATATGTATATGATGTAAACTCTATTGACACATTAATATCAAACTATTGGCAAAATGGCTCTACAGTGCTTCCCAAAGTACGGCATCCTACAGATTTATTTTTTTTGCATGGAAGAGAAAAACTTATTGATTATCGTGCTTGTCCTTTTTTCTGATTTGATACTGTAAGTTTTGGCTATTTGCATCATTTTCATGATGAGTTTGGAGAACCCTTTTTCTTTTTCCCCCTTTTCTGTGTACAAGGACTACTCATAAAGATGGAAGACTGGCATTGAGAATGTTTGCTGGTTCATATTAGCTTCATATGAATGTATGATTATATGTATTTTAGGACCCTGAGACCAAAAGGCCTCGTGTCAAGCTCTATGTCGATAAAGAGACAGGAAGAATAAAGGGAGATGCTTTGGTTACGTATCTCAAGGTAATGTTTCTCTTATATTGCTATGCTTGTGGCATATAGTTGTTGATAGGTTTTTACATCATGTTTGTGCATACTAGGAACCCTCAGTTGCTCTGGCAATTCAAATATTAGATGGAACCCCTCTTCGCGCTGGTGACAAGATTCCTATGTCAGTCACCCATGCTAAATTTGAGCAAAAAGGTAGTCATCATTTAATCTTGAATATTTCATGTGACAGTCTCTTATTTTTGTTCACTTACATTTCGCATTTGATAAAAGTTCAGTTATTTATTGGGCATCCTGCTGCTTGATGGCACTTTCTTCAAACTTGCAGGAGACACATTTATAGCCAAGCAAGTAGACAATAAGAAGAAAAAGAAATTGAAAAGGATGGAAGAGAAGATGCTTGGATGGGGTAAGTGCAACTTCTGAACTTTCACAAATTGTCAATTAGAAAATTGACTGAATTGTTATCCAGTTTCATCTTTATTTAAACCCAGTGCTCCTTTTGACGTTAAGTATAAGTGAATTGAAGAAAAATACTCATTTATGATGGACATTATTCCCTGTTGGGACCGCCAATAAGGGATATATAAAATATTATTTGTGTGTATGTATATGTATTATAATCCATATATATGGGTCATTCTTCCCTTCCCACATAGGATGATATGAGTATTATCTGTCCCCCTTTTTGATGCCTGGGCTAGGAATTAAAAAGACGAAAATTCATAGATGCTTCTTGAGGCTAGTGATGGCATTTTGGAACTAAATTACTTTGAGATTGCCTATATGCATTGGTCTCAGAAGGTGGTGGCATTGCAAATGTTGAAAATCATTTTAAGACTTCGCTGATAGCATGTATTTGAATTTTTTAACATGCATCTGATTATCATGAAGCTATAATGCATGCTATGCTCAAAAGTTGCATCTTATATTCAATAATTTTTATTTTTCTATAAAGAAAGGAATCATGTTAAGGAGGAGGAGGTATACTGACAAGGATAGGGTATGCTCTCAAGGGAAAAGATCAAATCCCTATAATGATAACAAAAAATGTAGAAACTTCAACATGCAGCAAAGTTGCCTAATCCCTGAACATGTGTAATAAATACTCTTCCTTAGAAAAACCATGAGCTGAACTCCAAAGAGAACCTACAAACATAATCATACCCCACAAGGCTTCCAAAAGGCAAGTAGTCACCCTGAAGTTTTGAGCATTTTGCTCAAACCAAGTATTTCAAATCACAACAAAAACTGCCCATGGTCACAATGTTATACTGTCCTTTTTTGGTCCAAAGAACCGTAGACACACTGCTCTAAATCTAGTGGACTCACCAAACTCGCACAGAAGACCCCAAACCACTTATTTTACATGGATGCAGCCACCCGTCAATGTAAAATCAAGTGAGTTTTAGTTTCTGCACATAATACAATATTATGAGAGAGAGCTATTTTAGCTCTGCTAATCTGCAACATGTCATTTCTGTTAATTCTATTGAGTACTGCTATCCAAAGATATGGTTTGACTTTTGTAGGAGTTTTAGACTTCCAAATGGGTTTCTCAAAATGAAAACCTAATCTAGTTGGAGAATTAGTGAGGGGTTCTGGTTGTGTCACATCTGAAATCATGTCTAATGGCAGGAATTTATGAATGAAAATTGATTTAAAATTTTAGATGTACAAATATACATGCATAGGAAGAATTAAGAGACCAAACTCTACCATCCATAGTTGGAAACAGACAAATAGGGTGAAGAAGAAGCAAAATTGGATTCTAATTCTTTTACTTCCCTACTAGTAAGACCCCTTAAAAAGTGAAAATTCCAAGACTAAAAGCTTTGTACTGCAGAGTTATGTAGAGAGGAGAGATTATGGAGAATTGGAAAGACCTAGAGCTTGATACAATGATCATTGCCTATCCTTAAAGGAAAGAAAAAATTTAGAAGAACTATATGTCAACATCCTTGAAAAATGAATGTCCATGGGCCTACATCTGTAGCTTTGACTCCAAGGTTGCATCCCACCTATTTTGATCAAAACCATTCTTGCTTCTAATAACTTAATGCCATAAATATGTAGTCTCTAGAGGAGACTGCCATAGCCATTTGCTTGCTAATGCAACTATTTTAGACACTCAACACTCTGGCACCAGCCCTTTTCCTTTGTGGCCTAGATTTCCCTGCTTGCAAGTTGATCCATATCACAGAAAATTCTGCCTACTCTGTCTAATCTCCATGCAACTCCTAGTGGAATACTAGATAGACAAGATTAATGAGTGTGATATGACCACCCATATTGAAAATGCTTACCTGATCATGTTCTTGGAGAAGACTATATCATCTCAAACTGAAGGTGAGACCTTACAATTGACTACACTTATAATAATCCCACTAAGCACATTTATCACTAGGGTAAACCAGAGACAAGATAAAGTTTCCCCTTTTGAACTTTTCTTCATACATGAGACAGAGACTTAGGTTCTGCATTCACTAGAATTGGAAAGGTAGTAAATGAAAGGCAACTTGAAACCAAATTTTTCATTGTATACCATGGCTTTTTCAAGTAAGAGCTTTGACAAGGAAACTCCAAATTGACCTACTAGCTTTCACAAAATCTGAGTTTGAAACTGTTGAGAGATGTGGTAATTTGCTGCTTCGTTTGAATTTATTGTCACGATTCCTTCTAGAAGGGCTTTACCATTATTAGCATGTTTTTTGGCTTTATTTTTATCTGTCTCTTTATTATTTAAGTTCCTACATTTTCGCTGATTAGAACTATTTTAGGATCAGTTTCCAGATTCAGTTTTATTCTACATATATTGGGATTTAATTGGCTAAATTGTAGGCCAATATCTGCTTTATGTATTCAGCTCCTTTACTGGAAAAACATGGAAAACGTAGACCAATTCCTTTTTTTTTTTTTGTTTTTCGGATTTCATCATGGTATCATGGCCCTAAAGGGCATTGGCAAACCGTGATGATTGCATTTGGCACTAAAATCGTTGAAGACTCCACTTTTGAGTCTTCGTCCATGATGCAATCAAATAGCTAGCACAAAGTCTCAACTAGCCTTCTTCCAATTCCCTGGCTGAACCGTATCTTTCTTCTAGCTTTTCCATTGTCACGGAAGCAAGAGAGTGAGTGGAGAATCAAGCACTGCGATTTCCTATTTGGTACCATGGTTCTGTAAGCTGTGGTTTCCATTGTCACGGAATTTCCAAAAGAAAATATTTTCTTCACTTCTAAAATAGAGAAGTGTGAGGTTTTAGGGGTCTTGGGTTTTTTTATGGCATTTGAATGGAAAGTGACAGATAATAGAAGATCAAGCTATGGTGAAACCTACTTGCACAAAGTGTTGGGTAGGGAGAAAAGTATGGTGGAGTTGAGGAGATTTGTACATTTTACCACTAAGCTCCTTCGTCACATGTCTCACGTCTGGCGGTGGCAGGTCTGGAATTGTGAGGGTGGTTAGTGGTGGTCTGGTGTGGCAACATTGGGTGTGGTGGAGGCCAAAGATGAATGAAGGATGGTGGAATCAGAGAGGAGGCAGGGTTTCCTTTTATGAATGGTAATTTTGTAGTTTTATTATTTCTAGGAGGGCATAATCGTAAAGTTGGTTTATATTCCCAGGAATTAAAATCTGTTCCTTCACTTATAACTAAAGCCATTTCAAGGGTGAAGTTTGAAATATTTACTCTCCAGCTTGAGGAGGAGTGTTGAGAAATGTTCTAATTCACAACTTCATATGAATTTATAGACATCATTCCATCTAAAACTTCCCTCCATTCTTCCTTTTCTTCAAATGACCTCTCTAACCAAATGCCTTCTTAGAGTAATTGAGTAACAATCCACCCTTCCTATGAAAGGCCTGTTACGAAAACCATTGATTAATAGGTTAAAATAAAATAAAATAATTTTCCCAGCATAACATCTATAACCTTTACTTGTCTCCTGTCCTCAAACTCTAACTCCTCAATCAAATTCCTCCTTCTACTTGTAGTCATGCCATGGAAACTCTTTAAATTAGCTTTTCCTTACTTATCATGCTGAAACTTAAATTTCTGCCACTAACTAATATTCTCTTTTAAGAATTATCCTTTATGTTATTTTTCTAAATGGTTCTTCTACTTCTCCTTTGTTAACCCCTGCTTCCACCTTTATTTCAAAACCTTACTACCAAGGGCATCATTGAAATCTTACATAGGTTCAGTGAATGGTGGTTACTTATAATCACTCCCTTCACTTGATATGTCATAGTTGTGTGTGTGTGTGAGAGAGAGACAAAAGGGAGAGAGAGAGAAAATCAAAAGTTCATCAAACATTAGCAGCATAATTTATTTGTCTCAAGTCAAAACATGAGATTCCATATTTTAGCAGTTTATCAAGTCATCAGTCTCGCAACTTACGAGATAAAATCATATTACTAATTGATAATAGGAACTTTTGGGTCAGTTATACCCTAAAACTAAGTTCATGAGGTTAGTGAGCCCAATGTTCATATAACTCTACTTCAGAATCCCATACTCTAGATATGGGACTTAAGTGCCATACCTTGCAAGGGATCTTAATAGTGCTCTGCCTTTCACAACCAATTCCCACGGTGGCTCCATTCTAAACTTCTCACTGCCTATGGAGCCCTTTCTGTATGGTGGCTCCACTTTTGGCAGCACACTCAGCTATGTCATCAGTTGCCATCATCCAAGGTATCCCTTTCAAATCAGAGCAGCTAGCTTATAAGGTTGGAGAGCCCAAAGTCCTTATAAATTCCATATGAGAATCCCATATTTCTAATGTGAGACTCGAATCTCATACCTTGCAATGGATCTTAACACTAATATAATGCAGTTTGAAGCCTTTGTAAAATTATTATGTCTAGTTATGATTCCAATGCCATTTAATGTCAAATTAATTTCACAAGACAATAACAAAGAAATGCAACATAACACAAATGTGGGAGTAACAGTTTTCATGAAAGGGATGGTGATTTTGAGTTTCGTGGAGAAGGGGACTGTTGATATTGGATTTTGCATAAGGGAAGCCAGAAAGAAGTTTTTGGCATAAGGATTGTCAGAATGCGGACTTCCTTAGATATACAATTTAAGTTCCCTAGGATTGCAAGGGAGTATAAGATCATACGATCTAGATTTTCATCCTGATCTGATTTGTTTTCTCATGGTGGGATTGTACAAACAAGATCTTGATCTTGGCAACCATGCTTTGTACCAATATCGTGCCATGCTACTTTCATGAGAGCTGAAAAGGTTGGTGAAAACCACAATATCTCAAACCAGAAGGATGTAGGACCACATTTAACCTTAATAAATTTCTATAAAATAAGGAAATGGTGGATTTACAGATGGGATCTCACCTCTGGAAGCATATCCTCCTTGGTGCTTGCAAACAAGAACCTGTCCAGATTTGAAGTAGTGTGCCCTGTAGTAATTGACCATGTCAATTGTAAACTGAGTATTAGCAACAGGAATTTTCTAATACCAGAATACAATATAAAAATCATCAAAGCCTTGGTATGTCCCAACTACCATGTAATTTCTCATCAGGAAATCTTAAGCATTGAAGTTGCCACTCGCATAGGAAAAAGGTGCACGCAAACCATGAGCAAAGCTCAACTATTCCTAAAACCATAGGATTGCAATCTAGGTGTAGTAGGAATACAAACAGAAGTAAACTGCCGCTATTCTCTCACTCTGATATCTAGCAAAACTGAAATTTAAAAGTTCTCATGGAGAGAATCAATCTTATTAGCTATCCTAGTATACCATATTAATACCATTCCTCTGGAAGCCTTAACCCGCTAAAAGCATTCCCAGTCCTTGAACCTCATCTCCCATATACTTTTTACAATCTGCCCATATTTTACCCTTATTTAGTCTCTTGAAGCGCAACTACATTTGTTTGGACCTTGGATATAACACGGTTGACCTCCTTGTCTTCCCATGATTGCCAAAACCTCAAACATTCCATAAATTTTTTTTCATAAACACAATTTGTTCATCTGCCTACCCTTACCTCCTCCATAATTTACTATTATAGTAAGCTATTCTAATATATTTTAAAACCTGTGCTTCCAGCACATACAAGTCTTAATCTTAGGAGACTCTGCTATTGACATTGCACCTTATCCAAAGAAACCAGTTTAATATCTGTCAGTTGTATGAGACATTTATATTGGAGCATATTTGATGTTTTAACATGCATTTTCTTGATTGATTTCTTATCTATGATGCAATTCCAATTCTGACACGATTCTTATAATGTGGCTCAGGTGGTCGTGATGATGCAAAGGTTTCGATTCCAGCAACCATTATCCTTCGTTATATGTTCACACCTGCGGAAATAAGGGTTGGAGTTAATTCTATATGCTGCTAGCATTCTCTGTACAATTGTCATGCTGGAAACTTGCTATGAGTGACTCTATCCATTTATAATATGGAATAGGGCTCCTTTAGTGCCCAGCATCCTGATCAAGTGAACTGCTCCTGAAATTTGACATTCTCTAAAATTTCTTAGTAATAATTAGAATTAGCTACTTTTAATAATAATGATAATACCAGTTTTAATGATAATATCTATGGTTACTACTTATGCCAAAGAACCAGAACAAATAGAATTTTTTTTTTCATTTATCTCTTCTTGCAGTCACTTCTAAAAATTGCCATCTTAGCAAAGTTGATTCTCATGCTGAACGTTTGCTGATACTTTGTGATGTATGCAGGCTGATGAAAATTTGCGTTCAGAACTAGAAGAAGATGTTAAAGAGGAATGTGTAAAGCTTGGTCCTGTAGACTCCGTCAAGGTACTTTATTCATCAGTGAAAAAAAAAAAAAAAAAAAAACAAAACAAAACTCTTGTTTTAAATTTTTTTTTTCTAATTGTAACATTAGCTATTCAATTGAAGAAGTGGTTAACAGAGGGACTAGATTGCTCCAACTTGAAAAGTAGTAGGCATCACATTGCTTCAAAACCTCTTCCTTGTTTGGTAACTTTTTATAAGGGAAGGAATTAAACAAGGATTTCCCTCAAACCTTACCCAAAATACTCTAGAACTCCCTATCCTTTATACTTTTTGGATCCCCCTATTGTGGGGGATTTTGGATGAGAAATTGTTTACTATTATATGACCATTCATTATATTTTGAAATTTCAATGCCAAAAAATCAACTCTAAATAATTAATTATTTAATAAAAAATTGTAAAATATATTATAATTATTTACTTTTATTTAAATTTTCAGTTCATTTTTTTGATTTTAAACTTCCAAAGAAGGTGAACTAAAATTCATCATTGCATCCTCCATTGTCATCCTTTTATTTTTTCTTGTATTCTCTCCCTCTCCTTCCCTTCCCAAAAGTACAATTAAGCCAAAAATTTATTTAAAGCTCTGCCATTAAAAATTGTATATCTTATATAGGTAATTTTAAGATAACATTGTGACAACTAGAAGAAAGAATTAAGAAATGTTCTAATATAGAAATTACGTATTGAAGTCAGTCAGTAGTTCATTGGGTAAAGGAAAAGTTAAACAATGAGTTTCTAATTTTTCCACTTTCTAGACTCTCAAATTTTCATCTTATTGACTTTATAACATCTCACCTTTTCTTTTTTAACTTCCATTTGTTTATATGCTTCTTTCATTAACTTAGCTGTTCTAAATTAAAGATTCCTAAACGAATGTTAATGTTTTATGTCTGACCTGCTTTTTACTTTTCATGTTTCTGGTTTTTCCTTCAATTATCTGGGCAAATTATACATATAAAATGTTTCAATTGCATCATGTATTTTATTTTCCTGGTACAGTTTTTGTGAAAAGAAAAAAAACAAAGCATGGGCTCTAATATTATGTTAGTAATTTCTGTTCTATTAGTATTCAATTAGTTATGCTTGGTGTAAAAAAGACCATGTTCAGAACCGGACCTGACCAATTAATACACCAGTTGTTTATAAACAGTTTACTGAGGCTGAACCAGTCCAAGGAGTGGCTGGGGCTTGACGCCAGCCTGATGCTTGGTATTTTGCAAAAAGCCGTGAGTGGGAATTTTAACTTCTAACCCTTTAGAGAGGATGAGAGGCTAATCACTGCTTTAATGGAGAGCAAAAGTTAGGGAGAAAAGGAATTTACTGAACAAAATATATTATGAAAAGACTCGATGTTTTCTGTAAAAACTAGAAAAATGACGTTGTATATAACACTGACCCCTCAACCTCTATTTGTGCTAGTCCTGTGGCTACACTAAGACACTTAGACCCTCTACTTCGTGTATAACTATTTTCTTAACCTTAAGACTTCCTAAAGTTCTCAATACCTCTTACAATATCAGCTATTTTCTGAACTTATCTTGATTCTGGGTTTTTTGCCTTGCATATCTTATTTTCATTTCCTAACTTATTCTCTTACAAGGGAAAAGTTTCTTCTTGATAAGCCAATTTGAAATTCTAAGGCTCCTTCAAAGGTCAAATGGACAAATGGTTTGATGGCCTTGTATGGGTCTTACTCCTGACGTGTATAATGTGTAGATCCAGTTCCAAAACTCTGCGCCATTTATTTCTTTACTGTCCATCAATGAGATACCTGTGGAATAAGTTCTTTGGTAATTTTGGCGAGAGCTGGGTGTATTATAATGCCCTGAAATGTACTTTTAATTCGATTTAAAGGGTTTGGTAATAAGGGAAACAGAAATTTGTGTCAATGTGCAATTTATGGGATTCTGTGGACTGTATTGTTGGAGAGGAAAGCACCTTTCTTCAAGGGCCTGTCTCCTCTTTTAGTCCTTTAATTGTTTCATGAGATAAAACTGTGCATATGGCTTCGCTTGATGCTGAGCACAATTAGACATTCAACAGCTATTCATTACTATTAGGCTTAATAGTAATTTTATTACCGTGTTCTGTGTTGAGCTTTTCTTGTGTTTTATGGTTTGAGATTTCTTATTCTCCAGCTAGTTGTAAATTCTTCTAATAAAATTTCTTCTATAAAAAAATGATGGCTTCGCCTGCATTAATGTACTGCTGTTTCTTACTGAATGAATCACATAGACTTCCATTCTTATTTTAAAATTATGCAAACCTTCATTATTTTGATCACAATTCTCAAACACTAATTATTGTTTCTGGCCTTACAAAGACCTCCCTTAATTAAAATCTTGACCTATTGTCAGAGGACTATCTGTAAACCCCCTAGTGAAAAACAGTGGAGGTCCGTGCAATTTCATCAGACTTAGAGAGGGATCTATGTAAATTATTTTTTACTTCTACCCACCCTTTGTTCGTAAATTTATTCCCTTAATTTACCAATGGAAAAAAATATATATTTTTTTCGTTTGATTTGCCCTATTGTGGCTCATGTGACTGATGATTTTACCTGCAGGTTTGTGAGAATCATCCTCAGGGTGTTGTTCTGGTCAAATTCAAGGATAGGAAGGATGCTCAGAAGTGCATAGAATTAATGAATGGGAGATGGTAATTTGTTCTTTTACAATTTTTTTATTCTATTTTTGTGAACAACTCGTCATTTTAGTAGCATAATCTACCTGGATATGATGGATCCCTTTGGTTGATCATCCTCATATATGTAAAGCATTCATGTACTAGGGAGAAGTAACATAAAAAAAAAAGAGTTGAAACGTATACCAAATAGGGATAGAGTTGCCTGAACTCATCTTTACTGCTCTCATGATGTCACGATAATGGGATTCTAAATTTGCTGATTGTTAATTTTAGGATAGCTTCATTTTTGCAATTGCCATCATGGTCCCCGCCCCTCCACCCTTTTTTTTCTCTTTCATTTCTCAGGCCTCACTTCTCTCTTTTTTCTGTTTTCTTGATATTGATTATGGCCATTCTTTTCCTCATTTTTTCTAAAAAAAAAAAATAGTTGAAACGTATAGCAAAAATGGGAAAGTTGCCTGAACTCATCGTACCGCTATCATGTCATGGATAATGGGAATCTAATTTTGCTGATTGTTTATTTTAGAATAGCTTCACTTTCGTAATTGCTATCAAGTTCTCTTCCCCCCCTCTTCTTTTTTTGCTCTCTTTCATTTCTCAATTCTCACTTCTGTGTTTTACCGATTTCTTGATATTAATTCTGGCCATTTTTTCCCTCATTTCTTATGTCAGGTTTGGTGGGAGACTGATACATGCCAGTGAAGATGATGGTTCAATTGATCATACTACCATTCGGAATCTGGATGAAGATGCCTTGCGACTGGAGCAGTTTGGTGCAGAACTTGAAGCTGACTGAATTTAATAGAGTATCTTTGTTCTGGATTTACTAGTTGACAGTTCCTGATTTGAGTCACGACCTGGGAATCTTGACTGTAGCTTTGGAATTATCTATGATAGCTATAGTTGTAGCTTAATTCCCGTGCTTATACCAGTCAAGTTCCCATCTCTGTCGACTTTCCTGAGAATGTATGTTTAAATTGACATGTGCTTGCGACATTTACGCTTAGTGATGGGCACACTGATGAGTGCATGTCAATATTTTCCGGGGATTCTCAATTTTGGCTTCGTCCGGAGAAGATACACAAACTTTAGGTGTAACAGCAGGCACTTTTTTCTTTTCTGGGGCCAATGTTAAAACAAGCACTTGGTGATTTAGAACCCTGCATTTGCCTAGTAATTTATAGGTGAATTCAATGTTTAAAGTATCATTTATTTTACGCGTCATTTCTTTGCTCCCCCAACATTGCTCATAGATTTTATGTAACAAGAAAACTATTGAATTCAGAATTCAATGAAATCATTCTCGCGAGATGAAAACATTCATTAACTAATTTAGAAGTAATTGCAATATTTCTTTAATCATCAGCAAGAATACGTTAAACCTGAAAAACTCAATTATAGTGCTCCCTGTCAGAGTTAAGATATATAACTAGTTCTTAATCTTTTTACAGAAAGTTCAATTATTGCAATCATTTCTTTGTATCGTCAAATCATTGTGTTAAAAAAAAAAATTGCTAGTTTGATACAGTTAAAGCCGAAGACAACCGTAGGTTGATGCACTGACAAAGGAGGCGTACTTAGGACTTCTTATCTGAACCACACAAATTTAAACAAGTTCAATATCTGAAAGATAATATGACACACCGAACTGAAGAAACTTACCAAATTATTGTAAAACTTAAAGGGCTTGACAAAACAACCCATAATACAACCAACCAAGTATTTCATTAGTACGCCAAAATTATTTTTAAATAAGCCAAACTGATTTAAAAGTTCTATAGAAACTAAATTGATTCCTATATCACTGGAAGAGATGAAAAAAGACTAAAGCATAAAGTTAAACAGGATAGAATAATTAATATAATCTTTTGACAAAAGAGAATAATTAATATAATTTGCTACGTAGAATGTAACAGATTTTCACTAAATATTTAAACAGGCTTAGATTAAAGTCGATTTTAATAATGAATTTTATTTCTCATTAAAAGATTCTTTCGATAATGACAGGAAAAGAAAACTTAGACCAGGGACATAAGCTGATGTATAAACTTCACGGAATTAGATTGGGTTAGTACTTGGTAACATACCTCTGAGAATTATAGTCCACTCAATAGTGGCAAACCGGCAATTCCCCAGGTTTATGTCGCCATGGAACGATATTGATTAGAAATACCTTAATCTTTTTTATTTGTAAATTACACATAATTGCTTTGGAACAGTCCAGGATTATAGTGTGCACTGGTATGATTTTACCATTTAGATGGCCTATTTTTCCCATAATAGTTTCACCAAAATCAAGTTATCAAAGTAAGCGCCGTGAGCAATCCTTAACAAATGTCTGCAACCCTCAAAGGGTCAATACAGATGACACTATACAAACCATAGGTACATGATTTAATAATCGATGTCTAAACATCAATAATGACAAGGTCACTTCTCCAGAACAGAACCATTTCATAGAGATGTCAGAATACCAATATTTCTTGTACGGATTCGTTAAACACCAAACATACAAATTAGCAACTTAAGTTACAAATGGTGATATTTTACAAAAATATATACATAAATATGGATCCAGACTACCATATTGTTATTACAGTCAGCAGAATGATACACGTGCCTCTTCACCCCCCGCCATAGAACAAACCATTAATGAACTACACAGCCTACCTTCTATTCCAAAAAATCATTGACGAAAAAAACAGAGGGGACCCCCCCAATATGGCAGACACAAACCAAACTGGCACCATCTGGACCTTTTTAAAACTAAATCTGCCAATCCTATACGAGGCTTAGAAATCTGATTTCATCAGCTTCAATCGAGGTTTCATATTAATACTCGCAAAGGGTTTCATCTGTTCTACATGAACATAATCCCTGGTCTTGAGAACCTGCCAATATGTTCGAGATTAAATTTATAACCATACACAAGTTGCCTATCAGGAGCAGCAGAAACAGACTAAACGCTTCAAGAAATCCAACAAACTATCGTAGGTTACTGTTACATGCACATTTTACTTAACCAACTTCACAACAGAAAATTAAAATTATCTATGAAAACTATGCGGTCACCCTCAATAAATTACATAATCCAAGAATTATAATCACTTTCCAATCAAGAGAATAGTTCAAAAACCTACGAATGTAGCATGAAAGACATATAATTGTATCCAAAATCTACATGACAAATGTTTTAAAAAGCCGAATTCGCATTACGAATGGAAATATCCCATACTCCCTCTCAATTCCTTTTAACCCTGGCAAAATGGAAAGCCTTGAGATACACAATAGAGTGAACACTAACAGGCATGCCTAAATAAGAGTATTTCAACCCCCACCCCCCCTTTATTTTGGCAATAACATAACAGAGAGAGGAGGAAAAAAACTAATTAAAAATAGTACTGCTGTGTTCATCCACAAGCTTCACACTCCACTGCTCATAACCAGCCATTAACAATAAGGGCCTGTTTGAGATTGCTGTCTATTTTTGCTTATATAGAAAATACTTTTCAAATCGAGTTTTATGAAGTAGTTTGTGTTCGGCAAAATCATTTAATAAGCGCTTTCATCATTTTATTATTATTTTTGGAACATCTTTCAAAAGAAGTGCGTTTTACCATCAAATTCCTTAAATGGACTTGTATTTTAAGAGCATAGGTAAAACAAGTAAAAGTCAATTATGATAATTAATGAATGAGTGGGGGTACTTCTGTCTTCCATTCTACAGTAGAGAAACTGCTTCTCATACCACTGAGAAGCAGCTTTTTTTTTTTTTTTTAAAAACAAAAGCATGCCAAGTATCCCATTTTCTCAAAAATAAGTAGCCTCTACCCAAGCTAGGCCAAACAGGCCATTAAAAGTAAGGTATCTAGTGAAGCTGCCATGTCAAACAAATTGACAATTCTAATCTTTTGAACCAGTAAAAGTAAGGTATCTTTCATCTCCCTACCAAGACTAAGAAGTATTTGTCTGATCACCAATATAACCCATGTGTCTCCTTCTGCTTAGGTCTGGCATGCTGTACCCATCAACACTAGATACCAATAGGAAACTGAGTGCTAATCACCTCCCAGAGGTAGGATGGATTAACAAGAATTCTTAAGTATATAGAGCCATCCAAATCTCACTACATTTGAAGATAAATTTAAAATTTCAAAGATTATTATTCACCTAAAGAAGAAGACATGTCAATCTATTAATCTTAAGCTCATCAAACATAAACAGCACTATCTTGTGTCACCAAAACCAATATTAAAGAACATACCAGAGTTTCAAAAAACATCCTCGAAGCTTCCTTCCGAGTTTTACCAGCTATTATATTATCGAGAGGTAGGTTCTTCCTTCCATGTACATCTTCCTTATCAAACAACACCTGCAGATACTTGGCAACAGCCCTGTGGATAAAAGAATTACTTGGCTATCAAACTGAAACGTACATAAAATCAGGTTGCATAAGAATGTTAGAACTCAAAATGAGTCCACAACATGGAAAATAGTATTTCTTTTATATATAGAAGAAGAAGACAATAGGATCCCAAACAATCCAATAAGCAATGACGTTTGTATAATGTTCTGCTGATATAACTCAATGAAGCATCTCATGATAAAAAAATTACTGGACTAGTGAAAGACTGTTTATTTCCAAATGAGAAATTAATCCTATCAATACTCAGGATAACCCTTCTGTTTCTTCAGGGCATCAGCACTATCCAAGGCAATAACTGAGGACCAGTTTAAAAGACAATACTTAAAACTGCACCGTAAGAGGGAATTCAGCAATATAGCACATGATATAAAACTAGAGGCATCACCAAGACCAACATAAACTAAGGTCAGGTTTTCAAAGATACTCATTATGAATAGCATCCCTACAATAAAACATAAAAGAAATAAGGACAGTTACTTGCTGAATATAGAAAGCTTCTTACTAATGCTTCACACATACAAACCTGGTCCGAGAAGACCATCCACTATTTTCTAGGTGAGCACCTTCATCACTTGGTATACAATCATCATCGTCTTGAACCATCTCATCATCATCAACGTTCAAAAATCCTGGAAACAGAGAAAGAGGATGGATACATATATCAAAGGAACATAAAAATCTAGCAGCAATAAACACTTCACACTCCACATAAGGACTACATTAACAATTTGAGAAGCCACAATATGCATAGCTAGCAACTATCCTATAATAAATGAACATAAGAGACCCCAAGAAGGCATATTTTTCCGATCTTTTTTCCTTGCCTGGTCTTGGTAGCTCCCACAGAGCATAAAGGTGAGAAGACTTCAAAAGATGAGCAAATGCAACAGCTGATCAGGAGGAAAGCTGCTCTTTCTCAGGTAAAAGACGACCCTAATGAACTGATTTATTTTTCTTTATTATTCCTACATCCAATTTCTTTTATTCATTTTGGAATCTGAGGAAACAAATCCAGGCTGAACTTTAAAAGGGAGGAAACAGAAGGGAAGCAACAGAGACTTCCCATAGAAATCTATTTTAGCTGCACAAAAAATTTAGGAATCAGATAGGTTGTTCCGGCTCCAGATCAGGGCACTGCAATTTGTTGTCACTTACCAACAAAGGATCACCTGCAAGAATCAAAGCAGAGACCCTACAGTTGACACAGCTCGATCCTACCAAATGAGCTTCCCTTATTGGCCCGTAGAAATCTGTCTGGAACAGTAACATTTGACACAATAGTTTCCTTGTATGTTTGCATTAAGTATGACTTGACGTGACAGGAGCCCAATTTTTAGCTGGTTTAGTTTTTGGAAGATGGCCCCAATTCGTCAAATACCACCTGTAGAATTTTTTTTAATTTTCCTTTCCTGAGCTCTACTTTACAGTTTGCACCTAGGTTTTTACGCACTTCACATCTACTTAATCACATATTTAAAAGGGCCCACTTTGAAATTCTCACTGTAGTCTTAGTCATCCATCAAAAGAAAAAATATTTAACCATGATACCATGTCAAACAAAATGAGCCTACATATAAGCTGCCTTATTGGACTGACTAGCCACTCATCAATTTCAACATAAGCTGCTGGCAAATTATGCATTTAGGAGATTGATCAAGAACGTAAAAAGATTTAGAGGCAAACCTGTATCCTCAGCAACTATGATATTTCCCTGCGCCATGTAGCCAAAACGCTTAATTAGATGTGCATTAAACAGCAAAAACATGGATGGAGCCTAGTCAAAGGCATCTTTGGTTCAAAACAAACTTATATTAAAATGCACCAAGTTCCATAAATACAGAAGCAGAATGTTCAGAGAAAAACCATTTTAGAAGAAAGAAAAAAAATCGTACCAAATTAAACAATGGAACATATATGATCAGATCCATTATCACGATTTAACAAAATTACATGATCAACACTCTGTTAACTAATAACAGGATTACAAATTCAAATTCATTATTTGTTCTGGAAATAAGATGAGTAAAACTGTCTGCATATATATTTATGGAATTATGGTCAAACTAAATGCTTTCACTCAAACCTCTGCCTGCTGAAAAGTTTAACAGGAGGAAAACAGGAAGAGTACATATGTAACTTCAGATTGTATATAAATAAAGTTATCAGACTTTTATTACCAAACTTGCAATTTGACACAGTTATGGAAATATTATTTCATTGAGAAAGAGATACTTTCGGCCAATTAATTCCAGTGCAGTTTGTACTTTGTACAACCAGTCAAACAGAACTCTTAATTTTTTGAATTATTAAAGATGACACAATAGACAACAGAATTTTTCAGGTAGCGGGAACATACATCATTTTGATCTACCAAAGGACTCTGAATAGCAGAGATTTCGGGGTGCATTGTACTCCGTAAGTCAGCTTCCAGAGAGAATGAATTTTCTTCATCCATTAGAGAAGTCTCCTTAGCATCCAAACCAACTGCTACACCATATAAACAATCTACTCTAGTATTTTCACTATAACTGCATCCAAACCTTGAGTCCTTTTCACCATACCCTGAGCCAGAAGCAAGGTTTTGATCCTCATTTATGCCCCCTAGTGTGCTGTTTTCTCTTTCCTCTAGACGTAGGTCTCTATTTGAGGAAGCCTGATTATTAGTATATTCATCATTTCTCTCACAGCCAGTAGCCAAGGACGCATATAGACTGTTTGCAGCTTCAGAACCATCTACTTGATCTTGTGTTCTAATTTCAACTCTATCTTCTGAAATTTCAGTGGCGCCTACTCCATCTCTATTGATTTTATTCTCTACAAGTTCATCCTCTAGAATTGGAAATGCATGCAAATTTTGGGCAGTTGATATGCCCAGTATATCTGAATGCATAGAACCATCAACATTATTGATTTTATCCATAACAGCCAGGGGCGCAGCAAAATCATCAGGCACACAGTGGTTGTTGTCAAAGACAGAATCAGCAAGGGGTGATGATTCAAGCCCAGGGGCAATGGAGCATATTTCCAAATCAGAAACCTCCACATTTCCTCTACCACTATTCATTTTGGCAGTTTGAGAATTGTTCAGCTCCTTCCCATGAGAAATAACATCTGTATTCTTGTGGATATTAATATCATGAGATCCTACATTAAATTCAGACTGGTTGTTCTCAGACACAATAGGTGTCTCAGCAGGCTGTTCTTCTACATCATCAACAGACGCAGGTTCAACATGTCTTTCAACTCCATGAATTTCCGTAACATTTGCTCTCAAATAGGACTCATTATCATTTGTTGCTTCCAAGAAAGAACCGTCTGAATTGTAATCACAAACTTTAATTCCAGTAAGATCAAATTTCTCATTTCGCAGAAGAATCAGATCAGCGGATACACCTGAAAGATATACAAAAAATAACTCAGCTTAAAAGGCTCTTCAATATATAGATGCAAATGTTGCTCACTCTGAATTATAGATATGGAAAGGTGTTATCAAAATAATTCTCATCATGCACTCATGTTAATTAATTTTAGCACTGAGACCAATTGAAAAATAATTGCAATGGCCATTTGCATAGATTAAGTGAACCTTAATAAGCCAAGAATTCCAGGGCAAACATGTCAAATTTCATCATCAAGTTTTAATGGACAACCAACTATAGAGAAAGCATCAACAGGAGAACCCTGAAAACATAAAGGGCATAAATTCATGATAACACAGAAGTTTCCGAATAGGAGTGGTAAACAATTTGATTTGGGTTGGGTCAGTAATGACTTACTTTATCATGTATTATCCATTTAAATTTTGGATAGGTTATCAATGACCATTTAATTAGGACTACTAATAGACCCAACCCAACCCAACCCCCTATATGTATATAATAATTTTATTTTCTATTTTTTAACCACTTATTGCAATCTTTTATTACTTTACTTATTTCATCATTGATTTATTTTTTCCCTTTTAACTCCCATAATAAAAATATATATATGCAGAACTTTAACTCACCTCATAAAATATGGTTCATAAAATGGTTTTACATTTCATCCTGTCTCTTATTTTTTATATTTATCAATACATTTCAAATTTTGTCAAAGACAATATTATGTTTCATCATCACAGAGATCACCTCAAAAGGAGGGGGGGGAGAGAGAGAGAGAGAGAGAGAGAGAGATTGTGGGTAAAATAAAGCATAATGAAAAGAAAAGTGGGCTACTGGTTAATCATCTAAGAAGCACCAATACTAGTATGTGTATGTGTATCGGATATGACATACGATACATGAAATATGACAATTTTATAAATTCTAAGATAGGAGTATGGCAATGTATGTATGTGTGGCAAATAGAGTTTGATCCTTAAAGGCTCAAACAACCTCGGGCCAAATGTTGCATGTGATGAAGGAAGATTGTTGGAACCCAATTCTGAAATAGTAAATTTATTGATAATTCCCAGCGTTCTTTCTTTTAATGAAGGAAGTTATACACCAGACCAGGACCACAGAACAGAAAAATACAAAAAGAACACAGATTCAACAACACCCAAACAGGAAATACACACACAGAACATTAAATCTGGCATGCGAGAGGCCAGACACTCTCCCTAAAATGTTCCCAAATTTCCTTTCTGCCCTTCTCCTTTTGTCCTCCTCTGTTTTATCTTTTCCCTGGCCCCATCCACATCAGTTACAATAAGTACCTAGGAGAACTACCCAACTGCCACTTATAATCAGATTCCTAATAATTTACCCCAAACCCCTGTTTATTTTTCCTGACATGTACATGTATCTCTTCAGGTCCATTGGTGACCAGGCCCAATTATGACTAATGAAAGTTAATGAAGATGATAAACAAAGAAACTTAAGAGATTTAGTGAAATTTGGTAGAAAAAGATGATAAAATGACAGATGAAATGATAAAACAATGTCAAGACTAATAAAAAAATGGATAGAAATATTTTAGCACCCGGCAAACACACACCAAAAAAAAAAAAAAAAAAGAGAAGCTTTCTGACGTGTATGCAGATGTATCATATCATGCATCATATCAAATATATATCCTATGCGACACTTCCTATTTAGGAGCATCCCTGCTTCTTAGTTAACCATGGTTGACCCACTAAAACCAGTACTTAAAAAGTTTATCTAATGACCCAAACTGTTTTACCATTAAACTAAATAGTAGGGCCTAGATTGGTCGCGATAAAGATAAGTTAAGGTGGTGACATGGTTATGGCTTCTATATTAATGCCACCACTGCAGACAAGCCATTTGACATTGAGGAAAAGGTAACAACCAATTGACTGGATCCACTACTTGATCACAAATAATTTCCTCTTCCGTTTTTCAAAATAACATACCATGAAACTAGGTCACCATGCAAAAACGTAACTAGACTCCAATGATGGATGAAGAAATATTGCATTACAATGAGATGTGTTTGTAGGCATGAATGCCATAGCATGACAGACACAAACATTTCTCACCTGTAAAAATAGGTTCTTGAAAAATTTCATCCTCCAGAAATTGTCTTCGAATCATTAATATTTCATGATGAGTGCAAGGAGCTTTCTTCCGTGTGCGTCGTATGTCTTCAGTATTTGTCAGCTGTTGCCGTATTGTACTAAAGAAAAATGTAAAAATTAATTAGTATTCTACTGCAAGAGAACATAAAGCTTGCCATAAAGCAAGAGACCAAATGTGGCATCAAACATTAACTAATGAAGAAAATAGACAAGATGGGTATATTACAGCTATTATCTGTCTATTAATAAAGGATATCAGTTCTCAACAATCCTTTAGTAAATCTACGACAGTCTAAAGTTTGTCTAGTGTCTACCCACTAAGAAAGATGGATGTCACTAAATTAAGACCAATTAAGTAGACCATTAAATAAAAAAGCCATTAAACAGAGAAGCCCGGTCACACATATTTTCACGCAAATCAGTGCCTATAACATGTGCTGAACAGACTCTGACCATGTCAGAATGATATATGTTATTATTTTTTGGCTCAGACATGATCATAGGACAACTTTGACAGGACAGTTTTCATCTGTTTTTTCAGTCAATGTTGACCACCATGCTTTAAGTTATAAAAGTAATGAAGAACCATGAGAAAAGAGAATTGGTAAGTGAAGCAAGAAAATAAAACCCATTGAAAGAGCTACTAGGGTTTTGATATGGAAGACAGTCTAGTGCCTTTCAAATCAAGTACGGTGCGCATATTCTGCAAAAGATGAGTAGTACATCTTTGTCTTGATTGACCAAAGTTAGAGGCTATCATCTTCAATGAGGAAGGAAATAAAAGCAAGATAGTGAATGGCTGAGTGACCTAATATTTTGGTTGTACATGAATAGTTTGAATGGTATAAGTTAACACCCTTCTTATTTAGGAAAGTGTATTGGAAAACGATAGTGCATGGTGCTTACAATATAGAACGATGCTCCTTGAGTGTGTGTTTTAGAGGGGCTCACAGGATGGGAAGCTTAAAAACTAACATTGGGTATGGGAAAAGGTCTTTTTTTTGGGTACGCCCCTTTGCCATTCAGCATATAGTTTTTTCAGTGAATTTCCTTGGCGGACATGTAGAAGGGTTGAAGACTTTCTTGTATTAACGTTGTTGTCTGACAGTATTCAATAATATTTATCCTCTGTCTATGTGATCCCTCTTGCATTGTAAAAAAATAATTTTCTATATTAAAAACAAAAAGGCAAAGCTTAAAGGTCAAAGAACTACAGCAGTCAGCACATCCAAAGGTTTATTCTCTTCTTCCTAGGGATAGTGCTGGGTAGATTTAGCTATTTTGTAACCTCAGGTACAACATACAAATCACTCAGCCAAATCCTCCTTGGCAATAAAAATTACGGAAAAAATCAAATATTTTAACCACAAAGTGACCCCCTTATATAGGTCACTCAACTCTTACAGCCACAGGAACAACGTCCTTTCCATATATATTGATCACATATATGTCTGACAGACAACAAAATGCAGTGAGTGAGAAATCTTTGTAAGACTAAATATTAGTAAGCAAACAATACTATGGTTTCTGCTCTAATCTTCATTTTTTATGAGCATAAGATAAAGTTGAAGAATTTGTGTAATTTAATTAATGGACATAAAAACATACTCGCCATGCAAGACCATCGTATCATCCATGAGCACCTTCCTCTTTAAGGCACTAGTGCGTGGGGCAGAACGGGGACGTTTTATTGATGCGACTTCAGAGGCTGATGGAGTGGGTTTCACTTTCAAAAATGAAGATCTTCTTCCAACTACAGCAATAACAAAAATTCAGCCAAGACTGATTCACGTAGAAAAGAATTATTATAGACAAAAAATATATTTCTAAAAGCAATAAACAAACACTTCAATACCTAATATTGAAGACAATAAATCATCATCATCAGGAATGAACTCTGCACTTCTCCTGGATTGAGTCCCCATATATGACTCAACCAAATCCACACTCTGCATCGTCAGAGTACTTTCAGTGAAACTTCGCTTTTTACCTGAGATGCATTTTACCCCTTCAACACTTGTAGTGCCTCCGGTCAAATTTCGATTGTCAGGTGTAGACTCCATCAGCAAATCATTAGGTTCAACACTGAGTTGACATGCTAAGGAGAGCATTTTTTCAGGTGCTGGCATGTCAGAAGCAGCATATTTGCTGTCACTTATCACTTGATTTTCACCAAAGATTTGACTCCCAAGTCGCTCATCTGACTTCCCCAAGTCTGGGTGAATTTCTTTAAGCACGGATTGCTCTGTTTTCTGATGATCAGCTAAAGCAGGATCTGAAACATTGGTTACATGACACTGTTCACCTGTAAATATTAAAATAACCAAGTACCAGAATAATCCATCATTTGTATCTTTCTATCAAGCAAAGTTATCATATACATATAGTATAACTAATTAACGGAAAACAATCATCTGAAAGTCTTAAATGAGCATTATTAAGTTACTTTCCTCACACCCAAAAAAAAAAAAAAAAACAGGTACCAAAAAGAAGTTAGCAAGCCATGAATTAAATCCCCAATTTTAACAGTACAGGTCAACTCAACATGGTATGGTAAATGTTGCTAAATCAATCAGATCCATGTAATAAAGAAATGGAGATTGTATTACAATAACAGAATTACACATAAGTACCCATTGCAATCCTCATTTAGAAAAGAGAAAAATCAAGGAGAGGAAAAGATAGATAAGCATACTTCAAAAATTTATTTTATACAGATATAAATCAGTATACCTTTACCTCCAATACACAACACATCAGTCTGGCTCATATGGGAGGTGCATCGCCGAAGATGTGATTCATTAGGCTGCACCGCTTCATGGGTATCACGGTCCAAAAACTCTGCCTCCTTCAGTTCCTGAGAGGCCTGAGCTTCAACATCAACAACCTCAGGTCTCCCTGGTGAACCTAGAAGACACACAGCATTGGATGCTTTAGCCTCAACAAAGGGAGTGGATTCCCCCTCACTGTTGGCAATTTCAATGTCAGTCAGAATTTCCTGCTTTGACAATGCATGGTTATCTTTTAGATGACCATCTGATTCTGGCCCTTTCATGACATCTAAGTGAGACAAAAGTTTACAACAGGGGTCCTCCAGATCAGACGTAACATGAGAACAACTAGGCGATGCAACAGTTTCATTTGCACTAACTCCTCTAGAAACCACACACTCATTAACAGTTTGGTCCAAAGGAACCACAACTGGTTCATTATTTATCACAACTCCATCATGTAAGTCTTCCACCTTCTCAGGTACAGCAGATGCACTAATTGTCTCATCTGTACATTCTGGTATAAAGGGTGTGAGATTCTTTTTATTGGAGGACACCATAAGGGGTAATGATGTTAGGAAGTGATCATTTGCAACAAAATTTTCCTGATCCTTACATGCCAAATGCTCCTGTCGCTCTCTTTTGCTGTCAATCGAAGGGCAGTCAGTCTCCTCGGGATGCAAATCTACAACAGTACCATTCCTCACATTATCTTGCATAGAGTGATCAATTGCAACTTCCTCTTGAGTAGTGGAAACTTTTTGTGTGTTCATCATTAATACTAATTCAGACGAATTATGATACTCAGATTCATTAATAACCTGAGCCACCTGAGTGTTAAACAAGTTTGACTCATCTAGTCCAGAAGTAGATGGGCCCTGAACATATTCACTGACTTTAATACCAGAGGGTGTACCATCAATCTGATCAGAATAGATCAATTCATTAATTAAATCCAGAATAAACCATAACCTTAAGTTTTGCAGAACTAGGACATGAACTATTCACAACATCATCCACCATTCAAAAGATATAAGAATAACACAAAGACAACAAAGAATAACAGCAAAAATTCATAGGAATGCAAATATTATATAAAACTAAACCCAACCTTGCTTCCACTGAATTTCACCTTTACTCCATCCATAATTTCAGTAAACTCTTCGTCCCTTTCATTTTCTTCCTGAGGTTTGTCTGATTGTATGGATACTTGAGGATTAGCCCTGCAATCAGGATAATTATAAAGGAAATGTCAGGAAATTCATCGTGTGCATGAATATGATGAGAGATGACACAAGATGATGAAAGATAGAAGAATTTTTTTGTTTAAAAAGAAAAGGATAGAATATAACAAATGAAGGTCTTACTCTGATTTGCCATCATGCTCAAAAGTAGAAGCCTTTTCCAGTAACAAATCCTGCTTTCCAGATCAAGTTTTAAATAGACGCAAAAATAAAATAGGCAAGAATTAAGAAGTATGGTAGGCATGGCCATTTGTGAAGCTTGATGCACTACTGTAACAATAACTCATAGCAACAATTAAAACCATATTAAATTGTACATTGATTTATCTGTCATCAATTCATTGAATGGTTAGTCCTTACCATAGATGTCAAATTGCTAATTGAAATTCCAAATTGTAAACCATATTGAATTGCAAGAATGAATAATCAATTGAAAAATAGATTGAAATATATAATATAAAATATGCATAATTAACAAAAACAAAATATTCTAACATGAATTTAACCAAAAAATTAACAGACATGACTAACCATGAGAATTCAGCACTATTATTTTAGTATTTGAGGTCTATTAAGATTCTCAACTGTGTCTTTTAGCTTCTTTAGCCTAACAACATCTAGACTAGCCATATCATGCAATTCTTATCACAATTAGTAGCAGATTTCAACCCCCCCAGATATCTGTATTGCTAGGTTAGATGCACATTACATTTTTTTAATTTCAGTATTTTACTAATTTTTTTAGAGTCAAGTTCAGAGTTAATTCTTTTCCTCTGAGATTCCTAGTTGCCATAGAGGCAAGATAAATTTTAAATGTCAATTCAGTATATACAGATTTTCTCTTTCAAAAATTCTTGCTTCCGCTAACTTCCTTACTTCAAAAGACCTCCAATCTCTTTTATATTCGTTAGGAGGCTCACTTAAAGAGAGCATCACAGGCCAAACCAGAGAGCAGCAGCAAGGACCATACTGTCCCATATCAAATATAGAGCTTAGATGAATTCTTTGAGCACGGATCAGGAGAGGATCCTGTGCCGCTTACAGGCAAAACAAGGCCTTTGTTTTTGGGAAAAAATTTTATATTTTAAATAAATTATCATTAAATATTGTTAAAATATGTAAATTTTTTATATATAATAATAATTTTTTAAAATTAAAATATATATTAAAATTTTAAAAATATAAAACATGATCCTCTCCTGTTCCCACATGAACAGGAGAGGATCCATCCCCGAATTCTTTATGCTCTAAGCAAATACACAACAATAACCTTTCCTCTCTCCTGGTACCCCCTCCCTATATCATAGCAATTATGGTTAAGTATTTAACTAAGATACCAACCTATTTGTTGAAAGACAAATAACATCCTATTCCTACCCCCTCCTTCCACCTATCATTTCTGCTGTCAGAGTTATGTCAGGCTTATTGGAGGCTTGTCAGATGCATATCTGATGCTACACTACTTATACTTCCTAGTTTTTTTAAAAAAATAAAAATAAAATAAGAATTTGTATTAGAAAGCCAAAAAGTACAAAATATTCAAGAATAAGAAATCCTCAAATCAGAAAATATTAATTCCCTTTAAAAATCCATGCGCAAAGCACCAAAATGGCAAAGAAAAGCCATATACACAAGTCTATCTCATAACGCATTTAAAGGAAACGATATGCCCATGCTTCCTCAGTTATCACAAACCCAAAAAGTGTGTAGCATCCAAATTAGCATTATGACTAGCAAATCATAAAACTGGATAGACTTCATTTCAAATACCAGCTTCAAAAGTAAGAAACTGAGAAATAAAGAAGATAAATTACCTCCTCAAGGTCTAAACCAATCTGAGAAGCATCACCATCACCAAACCTCTCTGAAAACCATGTATTTGAAGTTAATTATCACTTATCAAATAACTCTCCATTGCATTGTTTAGATTTACTATCAAACTAGAAATTAAAAGAACAGAAAAAAAAAAGGGGGGGGGGGGGCAGTGGGAGGGGAAAGGGGAAATGTCAATACTGACCATCCAATCCAAACTGTGAAGCAGTGTAAACTGCACCCTCCATGGTATCTTGTAATGTAATCTGTTCTCGTGTACTGACATGGTGATCAACATAGTTACTGCAAGTTCACAAGAAATACACTTTGTTGTTAATAAAGGAAAGAAAAGAATCTACTCCATGTACCACATTACATAAAATCACCATCCAGAATATCAACCAGTTCTGGCACAACAGAACCACATAAAGGATCAGTAACTACAAAGAAGTAAGTGTTTCTAAGAAATTTCTCATCTACATCATCAGAAAACAGCCAAGGAAAAAGCTGATACACAAGACTAAGGAAAACCACCAGTAAATACTTCCCAATGAAGATGAACCAAATAAAACCAGCTAAACTCTGTCACAAATGCTGCTGCACCAAAGAAACAGCTGGAGCGTCAGTTAAGTACATAAGCCAAAGTTTTCAAACTAACCCTTGAAACATGTCATTATCTGGCAGCTCAAAATCGTCAAGATCAAAAGTCTCAGGTAAGGTTATAGAATGGTAAGGTGCAGTTGACTCTTCTGGTGGCAAATCAACAGCGGTGGAGCGGAAGGCCTGCTTAATCTTAAGCAAAGCCTCACTGCAATCATCAAAAAGGTAATTCACCTTTCTAGAATATATCCTCACTACACCAAGCAGAAGATGACTGGACAAACGGAGCGCAATCGGTACTTCAGGAAAAAGAATCGAATCTGTCCATAAAAGTAACAACATAATATCAGAGAAAAACAAGTAATCAAAACAAGAGTATAGCACATGCAATAAGTACAATGTATTATGAAATTATCTACTTCCTTATGTGCAGATATTAATCTCCACAAAAGTAATCATAACCGAATTTGAGAAACCACCAAAATTCCAATACATTAAGAAATAGTCCTTCAACAGGTATGGCTACATAAGCAAAACAATCCTTTCCATATTTTTTCCAATCCAAACTACATGCATTTGAAAATTAAACATGAAGCAAAGTACAAAAAGTTATGCATTTGAAAATTACACATCAGAACTTTTAACATGAAGCTAAGTTCATGATTTCAAGAACATAGCATTTAAACGTTGATGATATTTATAGTCCCAAAAAAAACTTCTGCTACAAAAATATTATACTCTTGCAAAACACAAAACCAAATATTAGAAAACAGTAATGAAGAGAAGATGAAGCAGGAACCAGAAACTGGGAAATAGAAGAGAACAAACACATAAAATTAATCAGGCTTCATAAAGTACGGAAAACATGATAGTGCACTACAGACTACAGAATTAACAATGCAAGTCAAAACTAATAAATATCAATGACAATCAATATTTACGAATGCAAAAAAGCTTAAAAGACATAATGTTCAAACAGGTAAGCTACAAGATTCCAGCATCTTATCGAGAGAGAGAGAGAGAGAGAGAAGAGAGAGATAGTAGCATCATACACCTGCTTTAGTATATTTAGGAAACACATGCTCAATATTATTTTTGACAAAAGAATAAATTTTATAAAGAGAAAAGAGAATGGTAGGAGAGCGTGAGGCATCTGCTCAAGTGAAAAGAAAAAAACATCACAAAAGATGAACAACTAAAAACAAGGTCAAAACAATTAAAAAACAAAGCCCATCAAATCCCGCTTAACCTAAAACTAGGAAGCCTCATAAAAGAAACCATTAGCCAAACACAACAAGGATGTCGTGCCCAGAAGCAACTCTTCCAACAAATGACATAGGCATAAGCTTGTTCTAGAAAATCATGGGAAAACAATCCAACCAATCAGACCAGATAACTCATACAAAACACATTGCCGAAGCTATCTTCCCTCCAACCACTCCCAAAATTAACCAAAGGATACTCTCAGGCACAATCACAAGATTAAGCATAGCTTTTCGTCTGGTGGGGCAAGGCAAACAGTGGACTAGTGGATTAGTGAACAGATACATTTTTCTTTTCTTTTTTAAAAATAAATCGTCATTTGACTTGCGTCAAATTTTAATAAAATGGTCTCTTGACAGCAAAAGAACAAAATGGAAAGCTAGACAACAATTACACAACCAAAGAGTGAACTTTCACCCTTCTTAAGTTTTTTTAGAAGAACAGCTCAAAATCTATATACTAGCCACTAATTGTTGAGATCATAAAACTTAACATAGAAAAAAATTACTATAGGGCTCCTAAAAAGGCAATATACAATAGACAGTACGTTTTCCGCTTCTTTGTAATAAATAAGCCAGGCTTTTACATTCCAGGCATTCTAGACAACATAACACAATGCTCAAAATTGTATCATTATCATACATGTAAATATTATATTGTAATAAGATTTGAATCACATAAGGTCTAAATAAACTGACCCACAGAGACGCCAATGTCAGTATCGGCAACTTGATTCTTCCGGAGCTTCCTCTCCAAATGTGCAGCTATCCATATTGTCCCAAGCGGCCCTTTCTTGGCCAATATAAACTGAGAATAAAACATGCCTTTACCTTCTTTACTTTGGCGACAAATTTCTATTTCTCATGCAAGACAAGGCCCCAAAATTCAAATCCCATACCCTCAAACGCCTCCAACCCCACACGAAAGGAAAATGAAAATAAGAAAAAGATGAAACGGCGGACACCAAGAAATTAAGCAACGAAACAAACCGAAATCTACACAAGTATTGTTTCGTCGATTCCCCTCTGGACACCTAAAACTGCAAGTTCAACGGCTTAAACTCTATATACAAAACCCTAACTGCTTCTCAAACAATAAAACTCCGCAATTGCACCAAGGGCTTTATGGCTCAAAGAATAGTCGGAGCATTAAATTAACACTTTGAACTCGAACAAGTAAGAACCAATCCGACGCAGGTGACACTGAATTCAAACGGCTCAGATTCTGAGGTTAAGTCTTGGGAGCGAGACCGCGGTCGATAAGTCGATGAACGCCTTCGAGTGAGAAATGCGTGTTTTTTTCGAAATATGGTTTGTCTTATAATGAAATCGTTAAAATTTTTTATATTTGCTGTACTGTCATCATCTAATTGGTTGGAACTTGAAGTTTAAACACGGTGCAAAATTCATGGTGTAATAAGCACTGAAAACAAATTTTGCCACGAATGACGTTTGAATTGTTTGATGAAAAATATGTTGGATCATGTATCATTGAAAAAAAATTAACAAAGATAAATTTTATTGAAATTATTAAAAGTTTTCATAAAATTAATTAAATAAAAAATTGCTTGTGTTAGCATTTTTTTTTCAAATTATTCAAAAAATAGTTTCTTTTATTTCAATTAAATTATCATTGTCCTTCTTATTAATTTAATTGGAGCAATATAATTCTTTTACTAAAAACAATAATATCTTTTGTAATTAGATAAGTAAAATTTCCATAGGACCACAGATAAATTTTTTTATCAAAAAATATAATTTTAATTTTTTTTCATTTATGATTTCCAAAGACTAGACGTGAAATTTTATGTTAACACTGTAAAGGTTTTCTTCTAATTATAAAAAACCTATGGAAGAAAGAGTAAAGTCCCCTGTTTCGTGGTGTGCCTGTGGAGTTAGTTGAATATCTCATACTCTTGTATGATCAAGTAAAGAGGATTTGGAATGACTGTTGTTTGACTACTAAAATAGTTGAAGAAAATAACACAGGGTTTGATCTAAAACTTTAATTGTAGTGTCAGCATGAAGTAATTTAATAAATTAAAGTATTAATATATTTATATCTTATTACTAATATACTCATTATTTAGAGAGGATCTTTTCAATTATTATAATTTTATCTAATTTTTATCATTCTAATCATAGCATCTTTTTTTTCTTTTTTTACTTAAAATTTCAAAATAAAATGGAGCGAATGAAAAAATTTACAATGTAGGTAAGTTTTATTTATTTTTTTGGTCAAATATTTGTTGGCTTTTTAAGTTTGTGTTTTAATTTTTTTCAAAACAATATAGATATTTTATAATAAATATATTAGACAAAAATATGGATAGAATAGTTAGTAAATAAAATTAAAAAAATATAGATAGGAGAATAACGTAACATTATATATTAAACAATGATAAAATTATTAGTCATGTATTTATGTTATAAGAGATAATATTAAAAAAAATAATTAATAAGTCATTATATTTCATTCATTTTATTGTGACTTCTAAACAAAATTGATAGATGTCCCTATCTTTTGTTATTAAAATTTTTAAACAACATGACTACTCAATTTTTCAATTCAATGACATGTTAATCAATCAATAAGCACTTAATTCTATCATTCCTTAAACTCTCAAATATAACCTTAGTCGTTTTAAAATGATTAAAGTTGATTCATTAAGTATTATGAAAAAGGCTACTAAAACTGCAAATGAATATTTTGGAAAGTTGTTTTGAAAGAGTTAAAGTTGACTTAATAAGTATTAAGAAAATGACTGCTAAAACTACAAATGAATATTTTGGGAATGGTTTGAAAGTTGAGAGTTTAGGTGAAAAAAAGGGAAATGGTATGAGTTGGATTCCTTTGGGTGGTGAAGATTAATGTTGATGGTAGTTTTAAGATTCGTGTTAAGAGGTAGTAAGTGGAGGTTATTGGGGCTTGTTGTGTTGGTTGTCAATCTGTTTCAATCATCATGATTGAAATTCAAGCTCTTCTCAAAGGTTTGAATATTTGGCTCTGGATGTGGAGGATGTAGAGATTTAAACTAACAATAAGGATCTAATTGGTGTTATTAATTCTAATGGTTCATGTGTTGATTGGAGTTGTTATTAACCGCTACAAGATGTCTTTGATCTTGTAAGCATGTGCCACTCGTGATTAGTTAATTGAGTTCCAAAGTGTACCAATTAAGCAGCTGGTTGGCTTACTAGTTACTAGGCATGCTGACAAGGGAATGAGCTTTTGTGGGCGAGCTCTAACCTCTCATTCCCTCTTTTACCAGTATTGGAGAAGGATGCAGGAAGGTGCAGTGAAGGCATTGACTAGTCTGCATTTTATGGTCTTATGTTTGCTGCTACTTTGTGTTTTGCTGCTGCTTTTATATTTAGTATGTTTTGTTGAAGTTTGGTCTTTGTGTATGCTTGGTCTCTCATTTTATTTCGTGTCTTCTTTTTTTTCATTTTGGTTTATGTATATGGTGATATGAATTTTTGCAAAAAAGAGAAAAGTTCGTGAACGTTACTTTAACATGTTTGATTGATAGAAAAATTAATGAAAAAGATTGCAAGCATACATAATTAACTTTGCATTCAAAGAACCTACATTTGGTTGCAAAAGTATATTTAATGAAAAAAAATATTGCTATAATGAAAATTTATAATTTTAAGAGTTGATGAAGGAAAGAAAATACACTTAAGATAAAAATAAGATTTAAATGATAATAGAATGTTAAAAAAAGAAATTCAAGAAGAAAAGTATAAATGTAGATAATATTATATTTGAGTTAGCAACCAATGTAAGTACTTAACCTTTATTAAGTGCATTTCTAGCAACTATAAGTGAATCCCAAAATGTGCAAATTAAGTATTTCCAAAAATATTTTGATATGATAATACAAATTATTCTGAATAAATTACTAAAACACCTTAATCAATAAAATTCTCCTTATTTCCTCTTCATTTTCGTGTTTCCAGCTCCATTTGCACTGTTCCTCGTTCTCTCCACTGTCCATCACAATTTGCCATTATTCCGCCACCATGCATGTTCATTGAAGGTCGTCGACATTCACCAACCTGAGAACGCCCCCTTTGACCAGAATTTGGCCGAATAACATAAGATTTTTGGTGGGTAAGTGTTAGGTGCAATTTTCAACCAAAATTTGTTAAATCTAGTGCGTTTTACTTTGATTTAACTTATGAAATTGGTTTCTTAGTGAATTTCGACCAATTCTCTGTCGTGGTCACCGATTAATTTAATCAAAATAGCTTAAAATTGAATAAATCCCAATTCTAGTACTATTTATGCATGAAATTCATTGTTCACATGATCAAGTGAGAAATTTGAGCTAAATTCTATGTAATCTCATCAAATTAAGTTGGGGTTTCACCTCTTAGGTGATTTTTACACCTATCTCCCTATAATCATTGATCAATTGTGAGTTTTAGCTTTATGATTAGAAACCCCCAAATTTGAGGTATACGTGTAATCTTGCAAGGAGGTTAAATTCAAATTTTTGGGTTTCTCTAATATCATTAAGTATATAGTAAGTGATTTAAGACTATTGGAAGTCTCATTTTGAATTATGAGTTAAATTTGCTAATTTTCCTTATTTGTTGAGATTTTTCATATAGAAAAAGAGAGGAAATTTGAATGGGAGACATAAAATGACTTGATTAAGTAACCTTTGATGATAATGTAAGTTTAGTAAAGGAGTTTGGAATTTTGTTGAATAATCTCTAAAGTCATATTGGTGTATTGGTAGCTTATTAGAATTTTCATGAGTACGTAACAAATTATATTAGATAACATTATTGGAATTTTCATATTATGAATTGAAAGTAAATGAATGATTAAATAAAATAGATGGATAGGAAGATTTAGACTACTCATAGATATTAAAAGTTGATAGCATTTTGCTTAGTGTTATTAGTGTTTATGACAAGTATCAACGACGGAATTGTAAATAGGTTATGAAGATATTAATATATTCATCTTCAGGTGAATAGATATTACTAGCCGTACTTTTTTTTTTTTTTCAATTTTAAGTATTTCATGTGATTTAATGTATATTTATACATTCTACCACCTTAGAAACAAACTTCTTAAAAAGTTTGAGACTATTTTGAAAGTTTTGACAAATATTATAGAAATTGTTATATAGTTATTTATTCATATTTGTATCAATTATTGAAAAATAGTTTAATTATTGCATGATTTTCTACAAGATTTATATAATATATTGCTATATGATTTATGAATAGATTTGGTTATTGTAAACCTTTTGGATTAAGGAACCACTGCTTATCTATTTGAAATTGATTATATTGTTAATAATGAAAGTGTTTTTTTCTTTTTATATGTGTAACGCAGAATCTTGTAGTTAATGGCAATAATTGATAGCTATAGTGCACCAAGTGTTGTATTACTGTATTGAGGCTTGTGCCAAACCACTGACTAATTATAAGCCTACTTGCTCACATATGCTTACTGTACTATATTTAATTGTTATTACTATTCCTAATTAGCATCTTATTACTGATATATTGTAAGTTTTGTGGAATGTCTCTTAATTCTATATTTAAACAATTATGGTTTTGAAACTGCCTTTTTAGTGCATTATGATTGAATAAGAAAAGTTTTTACTAGTATAAACATTGTAACTTCTTTATATTCAATTCAATAGTTAAGGTTTTATTGAAATGATTAAACAGTTGTAAAAAACTCTACCATTTGTCTGTTTCACTATCAATATAATTAGTGATGTTTACTCACTAAGTGGTTATCACTCAACCTTATTTCTTTAAATTTTTCAAATAATAGTGCTGAGCTTGGATCCTTTTTCATAATGTAGCATCGTGATAGGCTTCTTTTGGGTGAATCCTACATTATTCACAAGGACAAAGCATACTTTTGTTAAAAATAATGTATATATTAAACTTTAATAGCTTCATATGTCACATGCAATGTGTGGTATGTTTTTTTTATATATACTAGGTTATTTGATTGAGAATTTTTTTTAGAATAGAGCTCTCTATATTTTTGTTGTGCATGTTTATATGTGAAAATTTCATGAGAGAGTTTGTCGAAATTTTCATATAAAAGTCATGTGATACATTAGACGTTTATCTTTTCTTTTTCGTAGATTTTATGTATTAACTAACTGGTATAATTTCGTATATCATTTACGGAAACTTGTGAATATCTTAATTAGGTTGTATGATTTACTGTTATTTCACAAGGATGAGACATGCTTCATCGTTTGTGCCAATCATATTTCTTGTTTGGAATGTGACAGAATGTGTGTTTGTATATATTGTTTTCCCATAGTAACCCAACCCATTTTGAATTGAAGATTAATATAATTTAAGCTGACTAAACTCTATTAATTTTTGGTTTTCAAGGGTATCACCACCTATTGTAGATGGAGAACAAATATTTCCTAAGTTGACAACTTCATAGATCAAATCATGACTATTTTTAAAAAATAAACAGTAATTATTATGGTGACTAGCCAATGTTAAATTAATATTATTATTATTATGGATAAAATGACATCTGATAAAATAAAATTTGATAAAAATTTAATATTATGGACTATGAATGTTGAAAGAGAAAATATATAAAGATGTATTAGAATATGTTTTTTAATTTACTGCTTATATAATTAGTTTTAATCAAAACTATAGACGCTTATTAATAATAAAATGATAAAGATATAATGAAGTTTACCGAAATTGATGATATAAGTTTATTAATATTATGCATATACCAAAAAATTGACAAAAATGAATTATATTCTTTAATTAAAAATTTCAGATACTTTGAAATAAAGTAATCAGTTATTGATGATTAATTATTGTATGGTCAAAAGTTATAGACAATCAAAGTCATTATAAACCTTCAAGTTAATTAATTGCTTATCTTTATTTTTCAATACAAATTTTAAAATGCAGAATACTAGTACTTACACTATATTTATTTTAAGTTAAAATAGTAATTGGTCCTTTAACTTTATTTACTATTTTAAATTGGTTCTCTAAGTTTTAATTTTGTCCCATAAAAAGTTTTTTTAAAGTGAAAACCGTTAATGAATAAATAGAATTTAATATTTATACTTACATGGAAGCCACATGTATATTTTCTCCCTTGACTAGCAGCGGCGACGGTAATAGACAACAAACCATTAAAATAGAAAAGTCCATAAAAACAAAGTGCATTCCGTGCCAGCAAATTCTTTTAAGCAAGTTTTATACTTTAGATAAAATTTGCTCTCATGTGCGACTTGATCTTCATAAGTGGATCATGCGAAATGGGTATTTTACTGGTGTACTAAAAACCTGCGAGGTCTTTCATAAGAAATGTGTATTTCACTCTTGCGCTCCTTTACCAATGCTTTATCTTTATGAATGAATCAAATTCCCTGTTTGTATTATATAAAAAGGCGGGTAGAATAAATTTAATAAATACGCAATACCTTCTATACAACATACTAAAATATACTATCAATATAAATTTCATGTTTATGTCTTCTGCCCTTAGTTGCTGAAAGTCTCGTCCAACACAGGGCTAAGAAAGCTTGACATGCAATTTTGCTGTCGTCTTTGGTATATCTATGTTGTTTGGTCGACAAAGAAGAATAAAAATCCTGCGTTATGTTTTTTAAAATATCATGTGGATGCCGTCATGCATGTGGCTTCCATAAAAGCAGAGATGTTAAATTTTAAAAAAGCTTTTCTATGGGACAGGATTAAATTTTAAGGGATTAATTTGAAATACTCTAAATTTAAAAAGGTCATTTAAAAAAATAAATAAAATTAAAGAACTATCTTATTATTTGAACCATTATTTTAATTGATAAATTGAATGTCAATAAATTAGAATAAATTGCATTATTAATTTTAATTTTAATTAAATTATATTTTATTTTTTAATTTTACAGAACTTTTCGTTATTCGTTTGACAATATTTTTCAAAAAAAATATTTGTAATTTATTTTTATTAAAAGAAATGAGTTTCTTAATAAATATTTGATTGTATTACAATAATAGTAATTAAATTAATATTTTAATATAAATTATGTTCTATTTTGAATTTAATATTATAGATAATTAAAATATTTTATATTTAAAATAAATATACGTTATGAAAATTAGTTTTATTGATTAAAAATAGATTAAAAAAGCGAGATTTAATTATTTCAATTAAAAACATCTATATTTGGTTTAATCTAAAAAAATTATTGTAATTTATTTAGTAAGTTAATTAAAAGTAATGATAATATAAGAAATATATTTTTCATAAAAATTACTATAATTTTTTATAAGTCAGTATTATATGAAATTTTGTTATATCGAGCTGATAACGAAGACAATAATCGCAATGATGCATCTTATTTTTTCAACCGAATTAAAATAAACGGAGACCGAATTATACCGTTGTTTTCTGCAAATATTGAACCCAACCTTCCGCCCTAGCGCACTTCCCAGTCTCCTTCGCCTTTACTCTGCAATTGCATCCCCTTCCATTGCGGGTTCAATCTCTCTGGCTTTCACACTGAGGTTTTACTCTTTCCTTATTCTCCCAGCCGATTCCTCTTCCTTCTTGTTCATTGTGTTAGGTATTCTAACTTAAATATGTAGCTGTGATTGTCTCAAATTTAGAGGTGGTGCAGGAATTTTATTTGTTTTTTTTTTTTTCAAATCCTCGTATATTTTTTTTTATTAATGAGATGAAATTTCGGTGGACATTACAAACTCTTCTGACATGGAGTGAACTTTTATAAGCTTGAGCTTTTATATTGGAAAAAATTATATTTAAGGATCATACGGGTATATATTTATTATACTATCAAAAGTATTAAATTTTGAAATAGTTCTTAAGGACTCAAGAACCAACTTCTTTTTCACTCTGAAAGATGACCTGGCCTGGACCGTGGCATAATGAAGGGGTCTAGGTCCTTTTCGAATAAAAAAAATATTTTGATCCCCAGGTCATTCATAATGATTTCAAACTTTATGTTCATTTACAGTAAATATGTTAAATTTATGGTACTTAAATGTAATTTTCCCTTTACATTGTTTTGTTTATACTACTTCCTCAATTTGCATGGACATGTGGCGTGCCAATGGTTTTATCCTTTCTCCCCTTTCGTTTGAACTGCTTGGGTCGATACCAAACAGAGTGGGGCCTTACTATCTTGGTCAATTGTTTGATGCTAGTTATATTGATATGATTAATTCTGCTTTTCTTCTGGATTAGTCATATTTGTGAAACTTGACTAGAACTTAAAGTTCTCTGTATTTTTGGCTATAATTTAGATTGCAGTTTTGGTATATGGACAATTTAGAAAGGGTGCAAGTCGCATTGTATACCTGTGATGGCCATTTAGTGCCGATTAAGATACAAGGACAGCGAGACTTTTGTCTTGATAAATAGTTGTGACGTGTGATACCATATATTCGACTTTGGCATAAACCAATGCAAATTTGCAACATCATATACACATTGTTAGATAAATGCTTGCCTAAAGCTACAACTTTTACTTCACTCAGTTTTTCTTTTTCCCTTTTCAATTGTTTGGTGTATGTACAAATTTTTAGACAGAGATGAATGTTGATTATAGATTTTACTCCAATGTCTATCCATGAAATTTAATATCTTCATGTTTCACTCTTCTCTCTGTGCTTTAAGTATATATGAATGTTTCCTTTGTTTTCTCCATCTACTACCCTTAGCTTACATATTGGATGATACTTATACTCTGTGGACATAGTAATCACAAAATCTGATCTTTTGATTTTAATATCAGTTGTTCCATGAGATGAGGGCTTGATTTACAAAGGAGGTCTTTGTCACTTTTGATAATGATGCAGCCCCATTATAAAAATTGGTTGTTTCATTCAATAATGTAGTAATTCATTTTAAAAGGTGGTTACATTACATCTTTTGTGATCCATAAATTTTGTTTGTCTTTTAAGGGACTTCTTTCATTTTCTTTCTGGCTATGGCAGCCTTTAAATATTAGTGGTAAGTAACTTATCCAAGTGGAACTCTTAATGAATTAGGAGTTTGTCTTTATTGAAAGCTTAAGTTTATCATTATCTAAAGTCTTAGAGTTTATTATTATTTAGGAGTCTTAGTTGCCTTTTATTCTTATCTTGTAAGAGTTTATCTTGGAATTAATATCTCTCTTCACAGTATTATAAACAAGACAGGAGGGGGTTTGCCACTGTGAGACAACATTAGTAAGTAGACTAAAAAGTTGTCACAGGATAAATTATAATGATGAGTTTTCAGATAATTACTGTAAATTCTCATTTCACCTTTTATGAAATATTAAAAAGAAAGATATATGTATCCTTTCTGTCTACTCTGCCTCTGAGTATTCATAATTGATATATGTTTACCTGAGACTTCTTACTTATTAGTCTAAGTTTTTTAGTTACCTTTGTTGTCATTTATGAATATGACCTCATCTCTTGGTAGGATTGATCGAATCCATCTTCTCTTATTGCTTGGGTTTGAGACTATACAGACTGACTGGAACGGTAAGCTAGAATGGGAGCAGGCGAAGGGGGAAACAAGGACAGAAGGAGGTTGAGATAATGATGTTTGTTGTTTTCACATCCTTGTGCAGGGTTTATTTAAATTTTTGTAACAAAATATATTAAAAATTGATTACCATTGTAAGTACTTAGGTTTTCATATAATAAAGTGACTTTCTTCGGGCATTTTGAGATTTACGTTGACTTTCCTGGTTCTTCTGATGAACCATTTTATAACCAAGTATAAGTTTACAATGGCGATAAGTGATCATTCTGCATCATGTTCTACATTTTTTTTCCTTCTTATACACCACTCCCAGGTGGCAAGGTACTTAAGGGATCCGGTGGATGTTGAGGGGTGATCACATATTTCACCTTGCCAGTTTGCTAGACACCTAGAAGAAGAAGATGAAACTAAATGGAACCATGTCTCTTCCATCTTGGACATGGCCTTATAATATGTTCTCTGATGAGAAGGATGAGAATTTGATGCTTCTACACTTCTGCAAAAGTTCTTTCATCGCAAATAAAAAAGTTGAAAGGTTTATGTTTATAATCTGAAATTCATTTACCTTTGGAAAAGGCTATCATTTTGTTTCATTCTCTCGTTGTATTATCTTTGAAGGAAATAATCATAAAAATGGAGTCATGAATACTTTTCAAGAAATGAACATTCAACAGTTGTGATGCCTGTTGAAAACCACAATTTGTGTCACTACCTGTCCTGTCTTTGATGTTACCTTTTTACCTGTTTTCCTTATTCTCTTATTCCTTTTCTTATCTTAGGTGACATTCAAATCTTGGAAAGAGACAGAGTGCAGGATGGATGTTTACTGTTGATTGTTTCTCTATCAGGAAAACTCTTAGGACTGACAGATGGCTTTTAATAATGGCGATAAAAAATCTGAAGATTACCTATTCAAGATTGTTTTAATTGGTGATTCGGCTGTTGGGAAATCAAATTTGCTTGCTAGATTTGCCAGGGATGAGTTTTATCCCAATTCAAAGTCAACTATAGGAGTAGAGTTCCAAACTCAGAAGATGGATATTAATGGAAAGGAAATTAAAGCACAGATTTGGGACACAGCTGGGCAGGAGAGATTCAGAGCTGTTACATCTGCATATTATAGGGGTGCAGTAGGAGCACTTCTGGTGTATGACATTAGCCGGCGCCAAACATTTGATAGCATTGGAAGATGGCTTAATGAACTTCACAGTAAGAATTAAAATAATCACTTGATGTTTGGTCCTTCCTTTGCTGTCTTGAAATTTCTCTCATGCTTATTTTCTTTCTGGGAAGGTAACTGATTGGGGAATACTGTGCTGTGAACTTGTCAAGTAGGAAAATTGAAATTTGATACTGGTAGAATGTATGCCAACTTTCATGCACGTTGAAATTATCGGCCAATTAATTCATTTATTGCCCTATATGTAAATAACCAAGATCATAATTGTGATTCTTTCTTCTAGATTGATTTATTTAGTATATTCATGAAAGATCTTCTAGAATGCAACATGTGGATGGTGAAATCTAAATTGCATATGGTCAATGGTTGGTACTTAATTACCTTAACTTAGGATCAATAGTTTCTAGTTCTCTTTTGTATTCACGTTCCTATATATACAACCTAGAACAGTACACTGGGTTAAATATTAATTTTTGATGAGCCATTTGTTTATTTGGTTGCTTCAAAACATTATCTCATTTTTTCTGTGTTTGTTTTTGCTTTTAAATTTGATAAACGAAGATTAAGTGGATTCGTTTGTTATTTAACAGCTCACTCTGACATGAATGTTGTCACCATACTTGTTGGGAACAAATCAGATCTTAAGGGTGCAAGGGAGGTGTCTACTGCTGAAGGCAAGGCCTTGGCTGAGGCACAGGGTTTGTTCTTCATGGAGACATCGGCTCTTGATTGGTCAAATGTAGCTGCTGCTTTTCAGACAGTTGTAAAGGAGATCTACAACATACTAAGCCGGAAGGTTATGATATCTCAGGAGCTGAAGAAACAGGATGCTTCTGGGGTTGCAAATGGAAAGACTTGTTCTACAAGGGGATGGGAGTGAAGAAGATGCGGAGTCCAAAAAAGGTTGGTGTTGCTCGTCTTGAGGTTGATGTCATGTCAGCTGCAAGAGTTTGTATTTGATTATTCAGCAAAGCCTGAAAATGCCACTCTCAAGTAATGAAGAATTCTCCATCCAATTTGATGTACTTTATTGATTCATAATGGTCACCGTGAGTTTTTGGAGTAGAAGTTGTAAATGACAAGCGAAGGACAATTACAGAAAATGACAAAGGGTTCAATTTCAGTGCCCATTACCCTCTCCGCCCAAAGGGAAAAAATGCAAGAAAAGAAAAAGAAAGGAGAAAGGAAGCATGCAGGCTCTCCCCTCCTTCCTAACCCTGTTTGATTTAATTATCGGAGGGAAGCCCCTTCCGGGGCAAACTTCTGAATTCCCCCTATCCCCATCATAGGTCATATATTGCATCATCATTCCTATTTATTGCTGGTTGTGTTCCGGGCAATCAATGGTCAATCTATAGTCTTCTGGTATGTGTCAATGCTATCTTGGTAAAATTCTATTCACTAAAATAACTAGTTATTTAGTCAAGTAATAATGTACCGGATATGACTTCGCCGTGTTAAGCTGTGACATACTATATGTGATATCATCATATTATTTAGCAATTAAAAGTGGAGGAAAAAAATCATTTTAGTCCATTACTTTTTGATAATTTGATAACTTATCATATGTAGTGTCAAATTGAAAAGATATTTTGATAATTTATCGTTCATAAAAGACCAAATTTACATTTATATAAAAAATGAAAAACCAAAATAGTTCTTTTCTCATTAAAATAGTTTGTGTATGTCTTACTGTTTATAAGATAAAATTGTCTATAAAATTAGCAAGTTATTAATTTTTGTATTATATAATTCAGTTAAGTAAGTAACCTAGTGGTATGTTTCGTAACTAGTATCATCGAGTCGTCTGATTCTATGACAACAAAATATAAGTTAACAGTTGATCATCATAGTTCATACTACAACTCTTATATAATAAAACCTGATAATATTATTATTTAGAATTAACTTTATAATTAGTTACTACAAAAGTTATCAATTTAGATTTAACCTATACGCGGGTTCTTTTGTACGAGTTTATCTACATCAAGGAGGCATGCTTTTTTATATTTAAGGACAAATTGATGCTATACGTAAGTGTTTCAAGTTTATCATTAAATATTCATGGCCCAAAAAAGTTTCTCTTTCAATATTTATGTTTCCATGCTTATGTGACTTTTTTGTGAGCAGTGAGAGCTCCATTCCCCTTTTCAAAGTATCTTCAATTTAAGTCAGAGTCGACACCATAATTTCTCTAAACATACACAAAAGAGTAAGAAATAAAAACACGTATATAGTCTAATTTTCTCATACCATTCTCTTCGTCTTTTCTCCAGAAAATCTTGTCCCTAAATTCAAAACTGACAATTTTAGAAAAAGATTTCAACAAGGAACACTCTAGAATTTGTTCAGCCACAATATGATGTTTTCAAAATTCTATAGTTTGACTATTTTAAATCTACTTAACCGTTAATATCTCCAAGTCATTTATAAGGATTCAAGTTGTTATTGATTTGGAAAATTACGAATTCAATATGTAATAATCCAGATACAATCAGAGTTGGTTTTGGATTGGGCTTATTCCCAACTCCGAAGATATTCTTGTGGCAAGACTGAAATCATCAATACCTTCCAGTTGCGGGAAAAACCCTTATCTGAATAGGGGAGAGCCACCTATGGCCATGATTTACCATAGGGGTCAATAGAAACCATAGGATATGATTTACCATATTTAAGGGGTCAACTTATTATTTCAAAAACTCAGAGGGTTTTCTGCATATGGCCCACAATTGAAATGTATGTGTTGAATTCATGTCTACAAAATTTCAACTAGTTGCTAAAATCAACTACATATAAGAACCTAAAACAGCAAAGATAGCATAAATCGTTACTCATTGACAATTTTCAATGCCAATAAAATTATTATCTTGTTGCAATTGTAAAAAGTAAAATATTATTTTGATTTATCACTCATTAATTAATTTTTAATTAAATTTATTATCAATTTTTATTTTCAATTTACCATTTATTTATCAGTCTATTATTAATTTCATTCCTATTATTAATTCATTATCTAAAAGTGGTCAATTGCTATAACAGAATATATAGGTTCAATTAAGATATAGGAACAAATACTGGGAAGAAACAAATAGAAGTCACGAAAAACATAAAGATCTAGGAATGTGCTTAGAAGGAAAACGGGAAGGAACATTGAGGGCAAGGACGAAAAATTAACAACAGATCAAATGTTACATCTAATTCTACTATCAATATCCATCTCTTCCATCCCAATACTTCTCATTTTCATTCCATCGAACACATTTCAATTGTCCACTTGAAATTCAGAGAGAAAGTAGTAAAAAAAAGAAGATATAGAACAAGCATCTCTACCTCTCCAACTACTTCAAATGAGTACAAATGGCAATGTTAGAAATACAAATGATTAAAAAATCTTGTGAAACGTCATGTCATTTGACCGTGTTGCAATCTTTTTTCTCCCCAAGCATGGCCTGAAGTTCCAACACTTTTTACCCTTTATTTAGTAATATATAATTATGTACCTTTTGGGCAAGTCTGATTGTGAGTGTAATTATTGTGAATTCTTCAGATTTCTTGTTACAAAAAATTAGCATTTGTTAATGCCCTTAATAAGTGATACTCTTTATCAACATATATCATAAACACCAGTAACCAAACCGATAATTCTCAACTCTTTCACTTACAAAGAATGATATTTTAAGGTAGCATGGCGGTGAAATAAGAATCCAGTTTTCCCAAGAAGACCAGGTGCATTCTCCTTATTAAAGTCTTATACGACCTTTTCCACTCCTACCTCTACAAGTTACTCTTCAACTACCAGGCTTATCATCTACTATAAGATACTAGTCCAAATCATGAACAAGATGCCCACAAGGAACCCATTATTTGTGGAGATCTTTACAGAAGCAAATGATTCTCATGGTAATTGAATTTGGGTCTCAGACCACCTTATGATTTTCAATCTCCAATTCCTTAATCCTGCAACCTAGATGATTAAACCCTTTTAAATGCCAGAACATTTTCTTCCTCTTAACCCTCACATCACCAGAAACCTCTTTATTCTGAACCTTCAACTATTCTTTTCCAAATTTGGACTTCTGCATACATTGATGACCTTCCCCTCATTCTTCTTTACATTCACCCCACCATTGGGGGAAACATGGAAAGAATTTCTTATTCCATAGACTTTTTTGCCGATCATGTCCTCCATGATATCATCAATTAATTATCTCTGTGCTTCAAATTCTGTATCTACACCTTTTTTCAAATCCTCTACATCTCGTGTGGGAATTCTGAATTTTTGGCAGTCAAAGAAAATGCCCTCCCCTTTTCTTGTGCTTCCAATAAATCCAGAATCAACTCCTAGATTTGCTGCCTTTTGTTTCTTTAGAGTATCAAACTTTATATTAGTTATGCTTCCTCCACAGAGATGTCAAAAGTATTAGCTTCAATGGCCTGATGCTCAATACAACCCATTATCCAATTTCCCTTCATCAAGTTTGGTATGGGTGGTATGCGTATATGACATCTATTAAAGACTGATGGGGCTACCCATCAAAATCAGTCAATCCCTACTTCTAAACTACTTTTTTGGACCAAACTACCATTGTTGGACCAAAACAAAAGGGCCTATAACTGGAGAGGTAAGGGAGGAAAAAGAACGGAAGCTGACATTGAGTCATCTAAGGAACAATGAGTGGTCTGAGTGGTTATAAGTCTTTTTGTTGAGGGAAAGCTCCATCAAAACTCACTTTTTTGGACTATGGACTTTTGGGATGATATGGCGTATACCCTTCTCATTAATACAAAATCTAAGTTGTTTCAGACATTTTCTATTGTGATTTCATTAAAGAGGATGACAGATGTAACATCATATACTTGCTAAATTAGAAATTATAAAAAATCAAGAATTCGAAGAAATTATAAAAAATTAAGAAAAAATAAATATACCTAGTTGAATCATTTAAAGAATCACTTAAAGAAAATATCTTATAGATCAATTTTAAGGCTTGATGGCAAAATCATAATGTTTCATTAAAGGCAATTATGAAGCCAGAGGCAAAATGGTAATTTCACACTCTACGTAGATTTTGAAAATTTTTATAAATAGATAAACAAATCAAAAGCCAATAAGAAATATGCAATAACTGAAAGTATATTTTACAGTTTTAAATAAAAATCTAAAACTTTGGGGAATATACTATTAACAACAACACAATATAAGTAAACATATCTTAGAAGTAGAGCTAAATCAGAGGAAGTTAAGAAGGAAAATAGAGATAACCTAACTACCAGGGATAAAATGGTAATTTAACCATAAGGCAAAATGGTCATTTCATAAAATATTAAGGGTAAAATGATAATTTCACTATGATAAGTAGTGCCACTAACCCATGGAACCAACGTCATAATTAATCTTGGATATTTTATAATTAAGATTAAATTGTAGTTATCCATTTCTTAATATCAAATCCTAGCCTTACATTTAGATCAAATCTTCACCATTAGATCAAAATCACTTGATTAAATCCTAGCCATGCATTTGGATTAATTACAACCATTGGATTGAGAACAATAAATCCTAGCCATACATTTAGACTAAATCATAACCATTAGATTAAAAATCACATGATTAAATCCTAGTCATCCATTTTGATTAAATTACAACCATTGGATTAAAGAGATTAGATCCAAGCCTTACACTTAGATTAAATAAGAAACATTAGATTAAAATCACATGATTAAATCCTAGCTATCCATTTGGATTGAATTATAACCATTGGATTAGGATATCAAATCCTAGCCTTACACCTAGAATAAATTATAACCATTAGATTAAAATCACATGATTAAATCCAAGCCATCCATTTGGATTAAATTACAACCATTGGATTGAAGAGATCAAATCCTAACCTTACATTTAGATTAAATCATCACCATTGGATTAAAATCACATGATTTAATCCTAATCATCCATTTGGATTAAATTACAACCATTGAATTAAGAGATCAGATCCTAGTTGTCCACTTAGACAAAATCCCAACCATTAGATTAAAAACATGTAATTAAATCCCAATCATCCACTTAGATCACATCCTAATTGTAGGATCTAAAAGCCTTGATCAAATACTAGTCGTTGAATTTGTTTTAATTACCCCACACCCTACCTCGCTTTTAATTTGCTGACTTTTGGTACACTTTAAGTGTTTTAAAGCATGATAGTATTTCAAAAAGCTTATTTGGAGCTCATTGTTCTTATAACTTCTAATTTAGGGACTTTTAGCACATATCAAGTTTTTAAAATAGCTTATTTAGAGCTTGTTGCCCATTAAAACTTCAAAATTACAAACTTTTGGCACATTTAAAGAGTTTTAAAGTGTAATAGTGCTCCATAGAACTTATTCGGAGTTGATCATGATTAAAACTATTTATTTGTGAACTTTTAGCACATTTAAAGTGTTTTAAAGCACGATATAGTTCAGAGAGCTTAGCTAGTGCCAATTGGATGTTAAAACTTGTAATTTGTAGACTTTTAGCACATTTGAAGTGTTTGAAAAATGCAATAGTGTGTTGAAGAGCTTATTTGGAGCCTATTGTGATTGGAACTTCTCATTTGCAGACTTTTAGATCATTTAAAGTGTTTTAAAGTGCAATAGTATTCCAAAGAGCATATTCAAAGCCTATAATGTATTAAAACTTCTAATATGTGAACTTTTAACACATTTGACATATTTTAAAGTTAAATAGTGCTTGATAACACTTATTGGGATCTTTCCATTCTTAAAACTTTTAATTTGTGGACTTTTAGCAGATTTAAAGTGTTTAAATTCACAATTTAGTTTTGGAGAGCTTATTTGGAGCCAATCATACATTAAAATTTGTAATATGCAGACTTTTAGAACATTTGAAGTTTTGTAAAGTGCGATAGTATTCCAAAGAGCTTATTTGTAGACCATCATGCTTAAAACTTCTAATCTATAGACTTTTAAATTTTTAAAAGCACGATAGTGTTCCAAATAGCTTATTCGGAGCCTATTGTGCACAAAATTTCTAATTTGAAGACTTTTAACACATTTTAAGTGTTTTAACGCGTGATAGTGTTTTTAAGATCTTATTCGAAGCCAATGTGCCAGACTATTGAATTTTAAAGAAAATTTTTAGCATCCAGGCACTAATTCTAAAAAGTTGGTTCCTAGGCACAGGGAAGTGTTATAATCTCCAAGAAATCAAAGCTTTTTTTTTTACTAAGTTTTGGTGCTCAAGCATTGTAAAACTAGCACCTAGGGGCTAATTCTAAAGAATTAATGCTTAGACGCTAATAAACTAGCGCCTAGGTGCTAACTACTTAGAAGTTTGAAAAATTATAGTGCCTAGACATTGGTACACCAGTGCCATGGCACCATTAACTCAGAAAAATGAAGCATACATTAGGGCTTTAGTGCTAAAACTTTAGCAACCAAGCATCATTTCAAAAGGCACTCAGCGCTATGGTGTTGCATTAGGAAATGGATTTTTTAAATCCTATTTTAACCTGCCTCCTTTCATTTTTATAGACATTATCTTTCGCTTTGTCTTTTAGAACCTTATACTGACATAATTTCTTCTAATTCCTTCTCCTGATTTAGCCTAAATCTATCCATTAAAGGGGTTGCCCTCACATTTGGTAGCAAAACTCTAACCCTATCATTTTTTTCAGCAGCTATTTGAGCTATGTATGCTTAATTTTTGTTAGTATTGGTAAGGAATATGCGATTAGGGCTTATTTTTGCATTATGCTTCAATTAAACATTATATTTGTTACCATTATGTGATTTAATCAATGATTTTCTCATGGTCAAAGTTAAGAAACCATAGGATAATGATTTTCATATCATAGGTTGGATTAGGAGTAGTTTATGCATATTGTATGTTGTTGATGACATTTTTGCTAGTATAAAATAATTTAATTGGTGATTTTTAGCATCATTCATTGTTTTGGGAACTCTTGGTTAAGTCTTATACAATCTATTCTTCTTAATAACACCCTTGCATTGATAAAAGATGGTACATGGACTGAAAATTTTGATTTTACATTATTAGCATATTTAGATGATCTTATCACTTGGGATTATAGTAATACAAAGAGACTACATATATATAAACACCTATAATTGCATCCACTCACATTGCACTTATGTTTTTAATGCACTAGGTGTTATGGTTCCCTAAAAGAATCAAAGATTAGCAAGAGAATCTAGCCATACATTTGATAGCTCTTGTTCTGCTTCTCAAAAGGCCCACGATTGATTTTAAACCCTCATCACTAATAAGAAGGCAATGAAAGAATGTGGAATTAGAGTTAATAACAATGATGATACAGATATTAGGAATGAGATATGAAGGAGAGGCTTTTTACCTATTGTACGGTAATTCTATGCTATTATACTAGACAGGATAGATTTTGAGGTTATAGTCAAAGGGAAAAGAGTATCAATAAGCAGCTATGGGATTAATCGCATATTTAGTTTGCTTGATATTAATAATGATAAGTACATATAGCTTGTTTAAGAAGATTTTGATTTGGACAATATTAGGCATCAACTGTGTAATAGTGACCTTGAAGGGGATATTAGAAAGGATAAACACATGAAATTCAAGGCAAGTAAGCTTACCTCGGTGAACTATCTTTAGTTCAAGTTTGTGGCCTCCCGAAGTTACCCCACACAACATATTAGGTCATAACTGAGAGGGCCTTTCTCTTATACAGTATAGTCATTGGATGATGATTAGACGTTGGATCCTAAATCTTTCGTATTATGATTTAGGTGTTCAACAATGCTAAGGACAACCTGTGGTATCCCTCTTTGACCACTAAGATGCGTTTGAGAGTAAGGGTGAAGTGGGAGAAAGGGGAGCAAGTTTGCATGCCTTGTACTGAGTTGAATGCCTTTGCCCTTTAAACTATGAGGAGGCATTATGAGAGGAGACTCGTAGCCACGAGCCACAAGCAGCTGCACCATTTGATCGTAACTGTATGATAATGACGAAATGCATGACCTACCAAGAAAGACATAATGAAAACAAGATGCAATGCAAAAGGGTTATAAGATTTTAGAATTATTGATTAGAGATTAGGGTTTTAGGATTCAAGATTAAGGATTTAGTGTTTAGGGTTCTAAAGGCCTAGGGTTTAGGGTTCAGGGCATTAAGGGTTCCCTAAACCCAAAACCAAAAACCCTAAAACCCTAAACCTTAAATCTTAGGGTTTAGGGCATGGGGTTTGGGGTTTGGGGTTGTGGGTTTCGGGTTTAGGGTTTAGGGTTTTGAGTTTCGGGTTTAAGGTTTTAAGGCTTAGGGTTTTAGGGTTTAAGGTTTAGGGTTTAGGGTTTAGGGATTACGGATTAGGGTTTAAGGTTTAGGGTTAAAGGTTTAGGGTTCAGGGAATAGGGTTTAGGGTTTAAGGATTACGGAATAAGGTTTAGGGTTTAGGGATTAGGGTTCAGGGTATAGGGTTTAGGGTGTAGGGTGTAGGGTTTAGGGTTTGAGGTTTGGGGTTTGGGGTTTAGGGTTTAGGGGTTAGGGTCCAGGGTGTAGGGGGTTTAAAGTGTAGGGTTTAGGGTTTAGGGTGTAGGGTGTAGGGTTTAGGGTATAGGGTTTGGGGTTTGGGGTTTAGG